>OY728127.1:1397102501-1400089299 GCA_963277665.1 Viscum album | reverse complement strand
ATTATTATACCTTTCACCCCTTCATTATTGTGGTCAACCTCTATAATAGTTATTGTATATTCCCTCCCTTTATCCCTTAGTTTATTGGGTTATTTATTTATATTACCTTCATTTACTCTAGGTTTAGTGAATTGATTCACATAATTCCCATGCTAAAAGAATTTTATGCATTGAAGAGTTGGTGGAGCATCAACTGGGGATTTCTTTTCCTTAGTAGTATTATTCATCCTCTTTCCATTTCTTTAAAAGTCACTAGATAGGTGTCTAGATTTACCACAATTGTAACACTTCCTATAACCTTTACGAAAATTTCCCGAGAGTTTCCACCCACATATTTTACGTGTGGGTAGTTGAGCATTATTACCACCTTGATACTATTCATTAGAGGTTCTGTGATGCTATATCTTTCTATTCATTTGTCCCGTATCCCATGGGTCTCCATATTCTATTTCAAACTCAAACATGCACTATTAGTATTATTTATATCTTCTAAATTATATTACATCAAATAAATTTTGAATATTTGGTTTTAAGAAACTAAATAATCAATCATTCTTCTTTTCAGTTATACAGTTAGACTTTGAGCAGTACCTTGAGAGTATCATAAAGGTGTCCTAATATGATCCAACATACTCATCTTCCATTTGTTTCAAGTATAATAATTCTCATTCCATCTTATTGTGAATATTCTGAGGGAAATATTTATTGAAGAATATTTTCTTGAAATAATCCCACTTAATAGAATCAAATTTATCCTTTATAATTGTATTCCAAATGAGATTCCACTATTGGATAGTCTATCCTTATAGATGATAGATATCAAAAATTACCTTATAATGATTTAATCATTAAAGGAAAAAATATATTTTCCATTACATTAATCCATTGATAAAAAAGAAATAGGTTTAAAGGCCCATTAAATGATAGTGAAAATTGGTGTATAAAATATCCAATAACAAGATTCTCCATTATTGGTGTATTTTTGGGATCCAAATTATTCATTTTATTATTTATAACATGAGAGAGTATAGTGAGAATTTCCATGATATTTTTAAATCCAGTTCGCATCTCATTTGGAAAATCACCACATTTTACATTACATTCATTATTAACTCAGTTACTTCTTATTCCAACCGTAACCTTGACAAAGGAAAGGTTTTGGTGAGGATAGTTAATTTAATAAATATATTAACCAAAAAGCTATGATCATAGAATAAATTACTCAAAAATAATTAGTGTATTTATCCCTAACATTTACCTAAGTTTTAATATAGGTTATCCATGATTATTTCCTTAATATATTTTCATTAACCATACTTGTTAACTTTATAACCAAATCCTTCAAAACATTTTATAATGAAAACATGAATTAACCTAAGAATATCCCCCAATAGTTCCAAACTAGGTGTGTAGTAAGTGACTATTCACCATAAACCAAAATGATAGATGTGATATACTTGAAAAACTCCTTTCAAGGTCACTACCCATATATACATATATTCGAAAAGTACATCCACTTTTAGTATCCACATAGGTATGTATTGCTAGGAAAACTACATTTCATCATTTACCATAAAAAAGTAAGTGCTTAAATATGTAGGATTATCATAAGGGTACTCATTGAAGTTTTCGCACAATAGTCTTCAAAAAAACAAATCCTTTATTTGATACAATTTAAAGAGACCCACGATACACATACATAAATAATATATTGATTACATGGTTTAATTATTAAATCAAAAGGTAGTCACATAACCTGAAGACTTAATGGTTTTGTGTATTGGGGAATTGAAACATAAAAAACTTATTTCACATGTTCTGAACAAATATCCATAAACTAAATACATTCTTAGACAATCCATGAGACAAAATCCTCTTCAAATCCTAGGTTAGGGACAACATAAAAAGGGATGAGATTAAACTTTCATTATGGGAAAAAATATCAAAGGCCATAATGGTTAGTTATTAAACATATATAAAGTATAAATAAGGAAAATATTTGATATAAAAGAACATAAAATAATAAAAGTTAACCACAATCTTGAATAATAGACATAACATCTCAAATGATAAAACTTTTACCATAACATGAGAAAAAGAAAACATGAAGCATATAATATAGACCATGGAATGTAGGAAATAAATTTTCAAAATAATAAACATAGTATTTCATATCATTGGGAACTTTTATACCCTCCAACCTGTTCCCTCATAAAATTGTGAGTAAAGCTAATTTCCATAACACTCACCCTTTGGGAACCATGTTACTTTCTAACCCATTCACATAATATTTCTATCACATGAGATATAAGTCTTTATCCAATTAATTATAGGGAGATATAGCTATCACCCATCTCATAATCTATACATTTGTGTTCTACTTTTGAAAAAATAATTACATCATAAAATTAAACATAAAAATAAATCATGACATTTCCAAATCATCATATAAAGAACCCATGGAAATAAAATGGGTTTAATAGAATATACAAAAGGAAATAATTCAATTTTAAAATGAAAGTCATAAAATAATATGAGTTTCGTAAAATATAAAAATAATTTCATAAATTAACTTTTTTGAAATTGAAAAATTATTCACAAAAAATAATCACATAACATAAGAATAAAATAGGGTGAAACATGAATCATAACTCCATTATAAGTATATCTATTTTTATTACAATAAAAACCAAATCAAGAGAATAACTTTTTGAAAAAATATTGTATTCCTCATTGTAAAATTCATTATTATGAGTATCTTTTCAAAAAACCTCCTTTTGATTTTAAGAAAAATGATAAGAAAAACTTTCATGGAAAATTAATTGTTTATAAAACACCTTTTCACAGTATAAAAAATGGAACATCATTTAAAATTTAATGTCTTTTAAAAACAAAGTTAAAATAGGAAATTGTATAATCCAATGAAAGGAGTTTGAGTTACTAGGTCCCTTACCTTAAACCATGATTTCCATGGAAGTGATTTAACCTCATATATAATAAAAATAAAAATATTAATTACCAATTTAATAATATTTTTCATGTACATTTACATTCATACTCCACATTAATAATAATTCTCTTCATGTATTATATTTTTGTAATCTCTTTTCAACACTGAGTGTTTATAATCCTGTCCATTTTGAACTTGGTTTTTAAAAGCGATGTTAATCAATATTTTTATCCAAAATATCATCACATAAAAACCATTGAATTTAATTTAATTTATGTTTCATAAAGTCATATATTGTTATAATTCCATTACATGGGAGTTTTATTCACATTTTATAAAATCAGAAACGGTTATGAACTAGTTTTGAGTTACTTACTGATATTGACAAATTACATTATAATGATAATTAATTTTAATGTTATACAAGAAGAACCATATTAATGATATTTATTACTTATATATATCATATATAATCATTCACTATAAACTAAAATAATCCATGTGTTTAAGTGAAGGAAAATAAAACACACTTATTTATAGATATGGTAGTCCACACAATGTATGATTAATGTTTTCATTACTCAATAAATGAGATGGATTAAGGTGGATGGTAAGTGATAATTTAAAAATAATAAATAAATTTTATAAATAATATTTATTCATAAAAAAACACTAATACTATCCATGTGGTGTGGTGAGGAAAAACTAGAAGCATTGATTTGTAGAGGTAGTAATTCATGCACATGTGCTAACATCGATTCATATTTTTTATAGTAGATGGAGGAGAATAATTAATGGTTGTAATAATATTATGATAAGAACATAAAAAAATAATGATGATGATGTTATTATTTCAATATTTTTTTGGCTATTTTAGAAAATAAATAATATTAAATAAAAATTTAGAAAGATGTGATACCTATGTTGAAACCTTGAACTTACTCTTGATGAAGTCCATAGATTCAAGGGACTTAAGGATAATTTGTGTTAACCAAGGGTTTTTGGGAGTGTAAATTAATTAAAGTATAGGAATTTTGGTCCAGTTTTCATGGAAATTTAGAGATAAGAGATGAGTATTAAAAGGGTGTAAGTGGTATCCCTTTATAAGAGAAGAAAAGGGAACTTTTATAAACACTCAATATTTTCAAAAATACTAGAAAAATATTCAAGGGACAATGGATCAAAAGTGGAGTTTGGGAGAAGATAAAGTCAAATAATATCTCAAATACTTAATTTAAAACATGTTTTTAACTTATTTTTAAAATTTACCCATAGTAAAATATTGGTTACCATTTTTACTTTTTACCTGGGAAAAATTATTCTAACCTTAGTAATTAATTTTGTTAACTAAAATTAAAAATTAGCCTCATTAACTAATTTTAACATTATGATAAAATAATAAAAAAATAATAAAAAAATAAATACAAAAATAATTAAACGATTATAAATTATAATTTATTTAATGATAAATATGAAATTTATTTTTTGTAATGATGTAGTGTTTGTGAAACACTAGAAAAGTCATATTTGGTGTCTTAAAAATAATATTTGAAAAGGAAGAAGTATTTTATTGAATTGAATTATAAATATTAAGTATTATTAATTATTTTTATGGATATATATGATTTTTTTTATTATATAAAAAGTTACTTATTCAAATGTTTTGCAATGCTTACACAAGGCACGGAAATCCAAAATAACATATTAAATATGTTGTCATAATATAAATGTGAGTAAATATTCATATTTAATGAATATAAAATTTTATAATGAACCTAATAAATTTATATTTATGATGTTAACTTATTATTAATTTTTATTGATCAAAAAATTATGTTAAATTCTTACACAACGCCGATACAGTGATTTTGCAAGTAGTAAAAAAATGAAGTAAATGAATTTAAAAAATTGAAAAATAACATTTTTGGGTTATTTATATTTAAATATTAATTTTATAAATAAATATAACATATTAGGGATGTTTTAAATCTCTATATTCAAATAAAATATTTTATTGTTTTTTTCAAAGTCAGATTTTTTGAATAGTTATTAAAGTGACATTAGTAGTATTTATGATAAATAATATTTTGTTAAAATATTTAAAAATAATAAAAGTATTTCAAGAGGAAAATTATGATGTAAAATAGTCTAAAATTTTATCCCTTTCCCATTTATTAGAAAATTTTCACCATATATGAAAAATAATAACCCTTTAATATTGAAAATGTCACATCCATAGTTAAGGTTAAAATTTGTTAACCAAGGGGTTAAACCAAATCATAAGGTTTAAAATGATATCAAAACCCATAAAAATTTGATTGTATAATTATATTAAGACCACATATTCATTATATTTGAATAAATTTAATTTTTGAACCATTTTATATGAGTTAGACACGTATTGTACTATATTATTTCATATATTTTATAAAATAACATTAAAGAAATTTTAAAATAAACAATATTTTATTAAATGATTTAAAATTTATAAAAGTATTATATTGATAAAAATTATTGAGAAATGGTTTAACATATCATCCATGGTCCATTTATCAGTCAATTTGTCTTTTATAGTAACACTTTTACCCTGAACCATAATGTTTAAAAACCATTGATATCATAGTAATTGTCAAATGTGTTAATGGGGTGGGGGGGTTAAAACAAAGTGATAAGGGTTAAAACTATAAGAAAATAGACTTAAACATTACCTATAATAGTTTTTTTGAACTAGAATTCACATTCAAGGTTCTTTTTAGTTTATAGTTTTTAGAATTATGAAAAACTATTACAAAGTAATCCCATACATTAAAAGTGGTCACTTATACTCAGTATCTATTTTTTTTCACCAAAGGAAACACCTTTAAAAAAACATTTTTTCTTTTTAGGACACATATTAAATACTTTAATCATGATTTTTTTTCTTTACCAATCTTAATACCTATGGAAAAAAATTTAAAAATTAGGATGGGTGAAAAAAGCTAGTAAGAGACACAAAAGATACTGTTAGTCTAGGAAAAAACATGAAAAACCATTAATTTTTTTTTAAAACTCATTAGATAGCATAGAAAAATCATGTAGGTGCCTTGGGATATAATTAATATATAAATTTTATATTAACCCCTAAGAATGGAATATCTATATAGTCTACTTCCATCTCCAGAGTACCCAATGCATTATAAAACTATAATGGGGATCACCCTTTTTCTAATCTACATCAAGATCACCCATGAGGTATAATGGGGATAAACCATTCATATATAATTTAAAAGGACCAAATAATTAATAAAACCCTTGAAATATCTTTTAAAACCATGTGTAAAACACTTTCAGATATTAGAAAAACCTTTTGATGTAAAAATCAATTTTTAAAATCTAAAAAACACATACATAATAAAGAAACCACTTTCTTTGAAAAAAAGTATGAAATCTTATAAAGAAGTCATTAAAAAATTGAAGGATCATGAAAGTGTGAAATTCTGTTCATTCCATATATATTAAAAAAATTACTTTAGGATTTTGTAAAATAGTTGAAAGATTAACTTTTAAAGATATTTTTAAAATAAATTCCTTTATATAAAATCTTAAAAAGATTCATTTTTATATCATTTGAGAGAAATTCAAAGAGTCCAATTTTAAAACATTCATGTATAAGAGAATGCATTCAAAAAAATTTAACTGCATGGAAATAAAAGTGAATGATTTAGAAAAATAAATCTTTAAAATATTTAAAATAATGTTTATTTGGTTAAAAAGTTCATTACATCGAGTCCAACTCATCATATATGTTCTTTATCATCCTCTACTTCAAACGATATACTTTTATTAACACCTTAAGACCATTAAGGGTAGTGTTATACCTAAACTAAGTGATTTATAATGTGGGGAAGGATTCAGAAAGGAATTTGGATAGATCTTGGCTGAAAAAAAAGGTTTCTATGTGTGAAGAAAAGAGAATAAGATGTTCTCTTTTATAAGAGAAGGGAGTTACACTACTAAAATTTCTCAAAAGTATTAAATTAATAAAAATTTCTTTTATATTCAAAATGTCTCCAAACTAATACATTTAGAATATAGGATAATTATGTGTCAAAATACATTCATCTAATGAAAATTATACATGTTTTGATTATTTTTTAATATTTTTTATTTAACCTTTATTTAACCCATTTAACTCTCACCGTGATAACATGTGTTTTTACTTTTTAAGGGTTAATATAGTTACTATAAAATGATAAACTAACCATAAATGGATCATTGATGAAATTTTCAACAATATGATAATCTTCTGGACAAATTTTAGATTTTAATGAATTTTATATAATTTAATAATATATTATTTATTTTAAAATATCATTAATGTCAATTTTGACATTATTCATTACATGAATTTTAAAAAATATCATAAAAATAAGAAAAATTAGAACCAAATTTTCTAACACATCACTAACATGTAAAATTAATCTATTAGATTTTTGGATGAAATTAATTATTTTAAATTATATTTATTTTAATATCTTTAATATCATTTATTTGATAATTACATTAATCAAACAATTACTACATCATAATTGTGTAATACTTTAAGGTAATTATTTAGTTTTTAAAAATTATAAATAAATTTACATGATGAAGATAATTTTTTTTATTTCCAAATACTATTTTTAGGTGAATATATATTCTTATAACACCATAATAGAACTTTTATAGTTATTAAAACATAAGTATGTCATCATTGACTCTTTTTTGAAATAAAATACTACTAAAGGAATAAAGTCATCCAAGTGGCTTAAAGGGGTCATAAAATTGACCCAAGGATGATTTGTTTTTGAAAAAAACCTATTCAATAAAATTTGGACAAGTGTTAGTGTAATTTTATAATATTTATAATATTATTTGTACACTTTATCACCTCATTCACCCTTAATTGTGGTAATAAAAAAATTATTAAAGTCACTATTCATATTGTACAAAAATAAAAGCGGCCTATTTACTAAATTTGGAAATTATAATTCCAAATATTAAATTCATTTTTAAAAATTTGAAACACATAATTGGATAAAATTAATTTAAAATTGATCTCACTGACGGAACAAGAAAACGAGTTTTAAAAGTGAATTCGTTCAAAAGATTGATATAAGGACCCGACCTTAAACATTATAGAATATTGAATTAAATGAATAATTCGCATTGAGGATATTTTCAGGTTTAGAGTTTTAGAGAATTAGGACATAACTATTACATCTCAAAAGATTACAAGGTAGACATTTCTCCACAGTTTCCATTTTTTTCATAAAATAAAAACTCTTGAAAAAAATTAATGTCTAGTTCCATGTTTTAGACAACATGACTTTTCCTTGATCCCATCCTTGACCCTATTCATCTTTAAGTCCTCTGAAAACATTTCAAAACTAGGGATGAGCATAAAAGGCTCAGTAAGGGTTATAAAACAATAAATGAAAACATTTGTTCATAAATAAATACAAAACATGAACCATTTTACTTACCTCATGAAATCATAAAATTTATGAAAGACACATAGAAATCATAAATCATAAAGGTAACTTGCGGCATCCATACCATACTTACATTGTAGCTATCACAGCTACATAGAGAGTTACTTTGGAATATACATCACAGTATATTCCCTAAATCTCTTAGGAGAAACATTCACGTTTACCTCTATTATGTAACCCAATGCATTGGAGAGCTATCTCGGGCACACCCTCCCTAGGTTTATCACAGAGCCACCCGTATACGTAAATAATGCCCAAGAACCATAACATGATCATAACACATAACATAAGCATAATGGAAAGATAACATTTCCACATTGCAATAATAAAATATAATTTCAAGATATTTATATAATAAATCCATTCTAAAAATCATTTTTAATACCAAAATACGTAAAAAGAGTGTTTGGTTTTTATTTTTCCTTTTTAAAAACATTTCGGCTTGTTAAAGAAGCCAAAGATCAAATAATACTCGCGACGGCGGAAAGGTCGTTGTCACCGCTTATGTTAAAAAAAATCCTTTTTTTCCTTTAGTAAAACGCTTAATATAAAAAGATTCCCTTTGAATAAAATGAAAAGTACAAGGGGTTTATACACCGTATAAAATCGTATATAAAAAATGTTTCAATGAAAGTAGATTGAGACGAAATCCCTTACCTCGTGTCCGACTTGACTCGATCGTTCTTTAATATTCTGAATAATAAATTAAAGTTAATTTATACTTTCTTAAGAACCTTTTTCAAGTTTATTAATCCTTTTATATCACTTATTACCATGTTATAAGCATTATGTAATCATTTAAGTTAATAACGTTCGTTTTGTTGATATTTGGCACTTCAGTCAAAAATGGACTTCTTATAATTACATGTTGTAAATGTAGTCAAATATCCATTATCTCCAGAATGATAATAATGATGTATATATCATATATATATCATATATATCCAGTATATACATTTATTTATAATAGTACATAACATTTGGAGGTAAGAAATGAAATGCACCGTTCATGGAGATGGTAAGCCATACTTACGCATGAATGCTACTTTCATTTATATTTATTATTTTAATGGAATTAAAACATAATGATACAAAGGTATATTATAATTCCATTATAATATCATATATAATATCATTAACTATATCCTTTATACATCCCACATAAGGCATTAACGAGTCACATCACTTTGAGGGGGCGGTAGTCCGCACTTCCTCAAATGAGATTATCGTATTTAACCACTATGGAAACCATAAAGGATTGATATAATTGGAAAGTATAGAATCATAAAGAAATAATAAACATAATATATATAATATATAAATAAATTTCCATCATAATGGCCACCATGAGAGGCGGTAATATGTAATTGAACAATCATCATTTCGTGAGGCGTTAGTTTTCCATCCACAGAAACATTATGTTCTTCATCCATTAGATGGAGGTGTGTGTAAGTGTAGTTCGAATAATTCTCCTAAAAAAATTCTAGTATATTTAGGATACTGGTGTTGTTACAAAAGAAAGGAAATAAAAAGATTTTAGATGTTGGAGAAGTAAAATAAAAGAAAACAATTTAGGAGAAACCGTTACCTTTAATTTGGGTAACTCTCTTTGGTTTGAACCAAAGGACTACTTGAAATGCCTTATGCCTAAGTTAAGGCTTCTAGAAGAAGGAGAGGGATGTAGAGAGATTAATTGGGCAGATTTTGGATGAGACAAATGGCTTGAGAGGTGTGAGGAATTGGATATAAATTCTCTCCTTTTATAAGGGAGAGGAGGGGCTCTTTAGGAAAGTGTGAAAACATTATTTTATTATATAATGATATTCGGTTTCTAATGGTCCAAAAATCATTAAGGTAGAATATAAGATGACTAATATTAGAAATAAAATCATCCAATCATAATTGGACATGTTTTGGATAATATTTTAATCATTATAATCTTTTTTATTTTAATCATTTATTAATGAGGTAAATAATGCATCATTATTGTGTCATAAATAATTTAATTTATTAGATGTATAAAAATTATAAAAAAAATACTATCATGTAGGAAATCTTTTTATCTTTCCAATTAATATTTATAGTATAAAATAGGACTTATATAACACCATATAAAAATTAATTACTAAAATATTTTTGTTAATGTCAATTTTGTCTTTACATTAAATTAATTAATCTAAATTATCATTTTCACTCCCAAGTGGATCAATGGGGTCCCAAAATAGACGCAAAGATTCCCATGGTCGTAAATGACTCAACCAATAAGGTTTGGACAAGTGTTAATGTAATTTTGAATTATTATAATATTCTTTTAACCTTGAATTACCCTATTTACCATTAACCATGGTAAATAAAAGTCAAAAGTTACTATTCACCAAAAATTATTTTCATCTTAATGAACCAAATTTTACTTCTTGATAAAAAAATGTATGTCAGATTTTTGAAATTCAATTCACAGAAGTGGTAATATTTCATTTAGATGAAAAATTCAGTTTTTTTAACTACCACTAAGCGGTTTCACTATTCATCAAAAATTGATGTTTTTAGAAAAATACCAAAAATTCAGCCAAAGAATTATTTGATATTCCGAATTAAAAATTGATGTCTATTTTTCCAAATTCAAAACATAGAAGTGATATTAATTAATTTTAAATTTAATTCCCATTATCAAAACAAATAGCGTGTTTTTAAGAAACAATAACTATCAAAAGATTGATACTTGTTTATGTCCAATTTCAAAGTGGAATTAATTCCAATGACCAAAATTTGATTAAATGGTAAAAATATATTTTAATTTCACTTTAAAACCAATTAAAAAGATAATATAACCATATAAATAAATTATATTAAAAGGCACTTTTGAATTAAAATACAATATTTTTCACTATTCATTAAAAGATGAACTTTATCAGAAAAATAACAAAAAATTACCCAAAGTAAAATTTGATGTAACAATTCTAAAGAAGGATTTTATTTGGTCAATTAGAATGTATTAAAGTGACAAAAACTATATTTAAATAGGGTTCTCCATTAAAAGACGATAAATCAGCCTTTTAATATAAATTAAGCTTAAAATTAGATTCATTCACATTTTAAGCCTCTAACTTTTATTGAATAAATGTAAATACATTTAACAAATAAGTATAATCATATTGTAGTTAGTTTCATTAATTCCCGCCAATACAACGGCTAGGAGTTAACTACCATTTAAAATTATAATATTATATTATTAGTGTGAAACATAAGATTCCAAAGAAACCTGTTGTTGCATATTGGTTACGCTATCGAACATAGAAACCCCTTTAAAGTAAAATTAATATTTAATTGACAAATATTAATAAATATGAAATATGTCTTATTATTCATTTACCTGGGATGTTACAACCTTCCCCCTTTTGGGAATTGCGTCCTCGCAATTTTTATTTACTTATCAAAATAAGTGGTGGTATTTATCCCTCATAGCATTTTCAGATTCTCATGTTGCCTCTTCAACCATATGGTTTTTCCAAAAAACCTTTACCTGGTGAATTACCTTATTCTGTAACACTTTCTATCTATAGTCAAGAATTTGTACTGGTTGTTCTTCATAAGAGAGATTCTCTTCCAACTGAACTACCTCTGGGCTCAAAACATGAGATGGATCTGGCATATACTTTCTCAACATCGAAACATGAAAAACATTGTGTACTTGGGATAAACTTGGAGGTAAAGTCACTCTATACGCAACTGATCCAACTTTCTCCAGAATTTCATAAGGTCCAATGAACATTGGACTCAACATTCCCTTCTTACCAAAACACGTCACATTTTTCCATGGAGAAACTTTGAGAAAGACATGATCACCTACCTCAAAGAAAATATCCATCCTCCGGTTATCTGCATAACTTTTCTGTCTACTCTGAGTTGTTCTCATGTGCTTCTGAATCAACTGAACTTTCTCTACCATCTCTTCTACCAATTCTGGTCCCATCAGCTTCCTTTCACCAACTTTATCCCAAAAATCTGGAGTTCGACAATGCTTTCCATATAATGCCTCAAATGGAGCCATCTGTATACTAGAATGAAAGATTATTTTATATGAAAATTCAACCAAAGAAAGGTGTTGGTCCCAACTTCCTTGATAATCCATCAAGTAATCACGTAGCATATCCTCCAAGGTCTGAATTGTTCATTCTGACTGCCCATCTGATTGAGGATGAAAAGCTGTACTAAAGTTTAATTCAGTACCCAATGACTTCTTAAGGCCTTTCCAAAAGTTAGAAGTGAATATGGGATCACGATCAGATACAATGGATAGGGGAACTCCATACAACCTGACTATCTCTTTAACATACAATCGAGCAAGTTAATCTAAATAAAAAGTATCTCTAATAGGATGGAAATGAGTAGACTTAGTCAATCGGTCAAATATAACCCAGATTTCATTATTACCTCGAGATGTCTTTGGTAATCCCACAACAAAGTCCATGGATATATTTTCCCATTTCCACTCTGGCACCAGTAGAGGTTTAAGCATTCCTTTCGGTAACTGTCACTCTACTTTAACCTACTGACAAGTCAAACACTTCACAGTAAAATCAGTAATATCTCTTTTCATTACATCCCACCAGTAATACTCCCAAAGATCTCTCTACATCTTAGTACTGCTAGGATGAAATGAAAACAGAAAACTATGAGCTTCACATAACAACTAATTCTTCAACTGTGAATCACAAGGCACACATAATCTCTTTCCAAATCTCAAAACATAATCATTATCAACGTTAAAATCAGGAAACTTACCCTTCTGAACCAACTCCACCTTTTTCTACAACTCACTGTCTTCCTTCTGTGCTTGCTTTATTCTATCTGATAGAGATGATGTCACTGACACCTGAAACAAAACAGAATAATTTACTGCACCAACAAGTTCTATTCCATAATTCATCAAATAAAAAACCAAAGGATATTTTTCCAAATGTAGCATGGTTAATGAAGCGTTATTTTTTGACTCAAAGCATCAGCCACTTTGTTTGCTTTTCTCGAATGGTAAAGGATCATGTAATCATAATACTTGATTAATTCCAACCATCTCGTTTGTCTCATGTTAAATTCTTTCTGAGTGAATATATACTTCAAACTTTTGTGATCAGTATATATTTCACACTTTATTCCATACAAATTATGCCTCCAAATTTTTAAAGCAAAAACAACAGCAGCTAATTCCAAATCATGTGTAGGGTAATTTAACTCATGTGGTTTCAACTGACATGAAGCATAAGCAATTACCTGATCATTCTGCATTAGGACACAACCTAGTCCTTTCAACGATGCATCACTATAGATAACAAACTCACCATTTCTGGAAGGCAGTTCCAAAACTGAAGCATTCACCAATCTTCTTTTCAATTCTTGAAAAAAATCATCACATTCTTTTGTCCAGATGAACTTAACACCTTTTCGAGTTAAATTAGTCATTGGACTAGATAACCGTGAAATTTTTTCAACAAACCTCTGGTAATAACCAGCCAAACCAAGAAAACTACGGATCTCGGTTATATTTGTGGGTCTTGGCCATTCTTCAACAACTTTCATTTTTGCAGGATCAACAGTTATGCCATTTTTTTGAAACAATGTGACCAAGGAATGAAATTTGTTGTAACCAAAACTCACACTTACTGAATTTCCCATAAAGTTTCTTTTCTTTTAAGGTTTTCAATACAACCCTTAAATAACTTTCATGTTCCTCATTACTTTTGTAATAAACCAAAATATCATCAATGAACACAACCAAAAACCTATCCAAGAACTCACGGAAAATTCTATTCATAAGATCCATGAATACAGCAGGTGCATTGGTTAACCCAAAAGCTATAACTAAAAATTTATAATGGTCATATCTAGTACGAAACACATTCTTTGGAACATATTATTCCTTTACTTTCAACTGATGGTACCCCGACCTCAAGTCAATCTTCGAAAAATACTGAGCTCCCTAGAGCTGATCAAACAAATCATCGATATGAGGGAAAGGATACATATTCTTAACAATGATGTTATTCCATGCTCTATAATAAATGCAAAGTCACATTAAACCATATTTCTTTTTAACAAACAAGACAGAAGCACCCCATGGTGATGTGCTAGGTCGAATGAATCCTTTGTCTAATAACTCCTGCAATTGATTCTTTAACTCTAAAAGCTCAATTTGTGCCATTCGATAAGGGGGTTTTGAAATTGGCTTAGCATCAGGAACTAAGTCAACAGTAAATTAAACTTCCCGATCAGGTATAATACCAGGAAACTCATCCGGAAAAAAATCAAGGTACTCATTTACCACTAAAAAATCATTAATCTAAACAGTTCCTTTGTTTTCAACAATATGTGCAAGGTAACATTCATTTCCATCTTTTACCAGTTTTTCGACTTCCTAATATGTTATCAAAAGAAAGGGTTCATTCTTGTACCCAAACTGAAAATCATTCTGAAAAGAAACCTCTTTATCTCTGCATTCAATCTTAGCATGATAAACAGAAAGCCAATCCATGCCCAATATAACATCAAAATCTACTAGAGGCAAAAAAAATAAGGTTTGTAGGTAGATTCTTTCAACACACAAGGACATGAATGTGCTTATGTTTTCTTTGTGTCTCAAAATTTCCTTCAGGTGTTTTTACCACAAGTTCAGTATTCATATCATGAGATGGAATTCCCAATTTACTAGAAAACTTCTCAGAAATGAAAGAATGTGTAGACCCTGAATCAAACAACACATTGGTATAATCTAAACAAACAGACAATGTACTTGATACGACTTCATTTGATGGACCAACTTCTACTGAAGTAGTTGCAAAGGATTTCTCCACCCCTTTCTGCTTGTAGTCTGGATGTTTTCCTTCGGTTGAGTTCTTTGTCAGACACTCATTTTCATAATGAACCATTTCATTGCACTTAAAATATTTTACTGATTGTAAATCAGATTTTGTCTTACCATTACCCTAATCTTTTTCAGTGAAATTAAGAGCCTTATGTCCCATTTTACCACGTCGGTAGCACTTACCAGAATTCAAAAGACATTCCACAACATGCTTTTTACCACAATTTTCACAAATTGTAAACTTAAGTTTCTTTCCATCAGATTTTTTTGAAGAGTTCTTCCCTTTCGCCTGCCACCTCAACCTCTTATTTTGTTGTTTGTCAAAGAATACCTGATCATCGGAAAACTCCATTTCCACCTTCTCTGCACAACGAACAAGTTTTTCATAACTTTTTAACTCACAAGAAGCTAAATCCCTTCGATACTTTGGCTTTAATCCTGAGTAAAAATGGTTGATTTTACTATCAATATTTCGTATGAAATTTGGAGCATACCTTGCCAGTTGAGTGAAGTTTTCTTCATAAGCAGCCACTGAGTCATCCTCCTGCCTCAATTCCAGGAATTTTTTTTCCATCCTAAGAAGAACCACCTTAGGGAAATATTTCTCAAGAAACATACCTTTGAATTAATCCTAATCGAGAGCATCAATCTCCTCACTATCCCTGATATTTTTCACCATCAACCACCACTGATCAGCTTCACCTTCAAATTGGTAAACTGCAAGACTAACCTTTTGATGTTCTAAACAACCCATGACATCAAAAATCTTCTCCAGTACTTTAATCCTCCCTTCAGCTAGCACAAGGTTAGATGATCCTATGAATGATGGGGGATGCTGCCTTATGAAATTCTCCACTACTAAAATGTTCCTCTGAGGTTGATCTGGCTAATCTCGTACATGGATACCACAACAGTTTATCACCTGAGTCAACTATTCTATCACTGCAACAAACTGTTCAGATCCAATTCCTACAATCTCAGGTTGCTGATTTGGAAGGTTGTATTCCTCCTGATGTCATCCCAACATAGCTTCCCTATTTCCTCTACGGAAAACCATTCTGAACAAAGAAATATCTTAGGCGAAGCAACATGGTAATCTATAAATGCTATATGATTTCAATATTAACATAAATTACTTTATGGACATTTATTTAACAAAAACCTAACTCCTAAAGTTATCTAAACCGACCTTTGATACCAACTATAAGGACCTGTCCTTAAACATTAAATAATATTGAATTAAATGAATAATTAACATTAAGGATCTTTTCAGGTTTAGAGTTTTAGAGAATTAGGAGATAACTATTACATCTCAAAAGATTACAAGGTAGAAATTTCTACACAGTTTCCATTTTTTTCATAAAATAAAAACTCTTGAAAAAAAAAATTCATGTCTAGTTCCATGTTTTAGATAGAAAGACTTTTCCTTGATCCCATCCTTGACCCTATTCATCTTTAAGTCCTGTGAAAACATTTCAAAACATGGGATGAGCATAAAAGGCTCAGTAAGGGTTATAAAACAATGAATGAAAACATTTTTTCATAAATACATATAAAACATGAACTCTTTTACTTACCTCATGAAATAATAATATTTATGAAAGACATATATAAATTATAAATCATAAAGGTAACTTTCGGCATCCATACCATACTTACATTATAGCTATCATAGCTACATAGGGAGTTACTTTGGAATACCCATCACAGTATATTACCTAAATATCTTAGGAGAAACATTCACGTTTAACTCTGTCACATTACCCAATCCATTGGAGATCTATCTCGGGTTCACCCACCCTAGGTTTATCACGGAACCACCCATATACGTAAATAATGCCCAAGAACCATAACATGATCATAATACATAACATAAGCATAATGAAAAGATAAAATTTCCACATTGCAATAATGAAATATCATTTCAAGATATTGAAATAATAAATCCATTCTCAAAATCATTTTTAATACCAAAATATGTAAAAAGAGTATTTGGTATTTATTTTTCCTTTTAAAAACATTTCGTCATGTTAAGGAAGCCAAAGATCAAATAATACTCGCAGCGGTGGAAAGGTCGTTGTCACCGCTTACGTTAAAAAAACATTCCTTTTTGTCATTTAGTAAAAAGATTCATATAAAAATATTACCTTTGAATAAAATTAAAGGTCAAAGGGGTTTATACACCGTATAAAACAGTGTATAAAAAATGCCTCAATGAAAGGAGATTGAGACGAAGTCCCTTACCTCATTCTGACTTAACTCGATCATTCTTCAATATCCTGAATAATAAAATAAATTTAATTTCTAATTTATTAAGAACCCTTTTCAAGTTTATTAATCCTTTTATATAACTTATTACCATGTTATAAGCATTATGTAATCATTTAAGTTAATAACGTTCGTTTTGTTGATATTTGGCACTTGAGTCAAAAATTGACTTCTTATAATTACATGTTGTAAATGTAGTCAAATATCCATTATCTCCAAAATGATAATCATGATGTAGATATCAT
The DNA here is from genome assembly GCA_963277665.1 of Viscum album. Lineage (NCBI taxonomy): Eukaryota > Viridiplantae > Streptophyta > Magnoliopsida > Santalales > Viscaceae > Viscum > Viscum album. The sequence continues at coordinate 1,400,071,467 of OY728127.1, read as the reverse complement.
ATATATCATATATATCCAGTATATACATGTATTTATAATAGTACATAACATTTGGAGTTAAGAAATGAAATGCACCGTTCATGGAGACGGTAAGCCGTACGTACGCATGAACATTACTTTCATTTCTATTTCTTATTTTAATGGAATTAAAACATAATGATACAAAGGTATATTATAATTCCAGTATAATATCATATATAATATCATTAAATATATCCTTTATATATCCCACATAATGCATTAACGAGTCACATCACTTTGAGTGGGCGGTAGTCCACACTTCCTCAAATGAGATTATCGTATTTACCCACTATGGAAACCATAAAGGTTTGATATATTTGGGAAGTAAAGAAGTATAAAGAAATCATAAAAATAATATATATCATATATAAATACATTTCCATCATAATGGCCACCATGAGAGGCAGTAAGATGTAATTGAACAATCATCGTTTCGTGAGGCGTTAGTTTTCCATCCACAGAAACATTATGTTCTTCATCCATTAGATGGAGGTGTGTGTAAGTGTAGTTCGAATCCTTCTCATAAAAACGTCCTAGTATATTTAGTATACTGGTGTTGTTACAAAAGAAAGGAAATAAAAAGAGTTTAGAGGTTGGAGAAGTAAAATAAAAGAAAACAATTTAAGAGAAAGTGTTACCTTTAATTTGGGTAACTCTCTTTGGTTTGAACCAAAGGACTTCTTGAAATGCCTTCTGCCTAAGGTAAGGATTCTAGGAGGAGGAGAGGGATGTAGGGAGCTTAATTGGGCAGATTTTGGATGAGCCAAATTTCTTTAGAGGTGTGAGGAATTGGATAGAAATGGTCTCCTTTTATAAGGGAGAGGGGGGGCTCTTTAGGAAAGTGTGAAAACATTATTTTATTATATAATGATATTCGGTTTCAAATGGTCCAAAAATCATTAATGTCAAATATAAGATGACTCATATTCGAAATAAAATCATCCAATCATAATTGGACATGTTTTGGATAACATTTTAATCATTATAATCTTATTTATTTTAATCATTTATTAATGAGGTAAATACTACATCATTATTGTGTCATAAATAAATTAATTTATTCGATGTCTAAAAATTATAAAAAAAATACTATCATGTAGGAAATATTTTTTTATTTCCGATCAATATTTATAGTCTAAAATAGGACTTATATATCACCATATAAAAATTACTTACTAAAAGATTTTTGTTAATGTCAATTTTGTCTTTACATTAAATTATTTAATCTAAATTGTCATTTTCACTTCCAAGTGGATCAATGGGGTCTCAAAATCAACCCAAAGATGAACATGGTTGTAAATGACTCAACCAATAAGGTTTGGACAAGTGTTAAGGTAATTTTGAATTATTATAATATTCTTTTAACCTTGAATTACCCTATTTACCTTTAACCGCGGTAAATAAAAGTCAAAAGTTACTATTCACCAAAAAATATTTTAATCTTAATGAACCACATTTTACTTCTTGATAACAACCATGTATGTCGGATTTTTGAAATTCAATTCACAGAAGTGGTAAAATTTCATTTAGATGAAAAATTCAGTTTTTTTAACTACCACTAAGTGGTTTCACTATTCATCAAAAATTGATGTTTTTCTAAAAAATACCAAAAATTCAGCCTAAGAATTATTTGATATTCTGAATTCAAAATTGATATTTATTTTTACAAATTCAAAACATAGAAGTGGCATTAATTAATTTTAAAATTAATTCTCGTTATCAAAACAAATAGCGTGTTTTTAAGAAACAATAACTATCAAAAGATTGATACTTGTTTGTGCTCAATTTCAAAGTGAAATTAATTACAATGACCAACATTGGATTAAATGGTAAAAATATATTTTAATTTCACTTCAAAACCAATTAAAAAGATAATCTAACCATATAAATAAATTAGATTAAAAGGCAATTTTGAATTAAAATACAATATTTTTGAATTAAAAGGCAATTTTGAGGTTCTGTGTTCGAGTCCTTACAAAGGCAACGTGTACCATACGCCAGCGATCCTCTCGTCCCATCGACTCCGTGGTAACTGGTCCAAGCCCAAGGTTGGCCACCTTGGGCCTAGCTGGGGATGTGCGATAGGGGGTGGGGTAAGGCCGCCTCAATACTCTCTAAATCGACAACACGTTTTCCCGCAGGGGCTGGGTGAGTTGGGTCAAGGTGGTGGCGTCCCGTCGTTGAGGTTCTGGGTTTGAGTCCTCACAATGACAACATTCACCATACACCAGCGATCCTCTCATCCCCTCGACTCCATGGGAACTGTCCCAAGACCATGGTTGGCCACCTTAGGCCTAGCTGGGGACGTGCGACAGGGCGTGGGGTAAGGCCGCCTCAATACCCTCTAAACTGACAACACGTTTCGCCTGTAGGGCTTGGGTGAGTTGGTTCAAGGCAGTGGCGTCCCGTCGTTGAGGTTTCGGGTTCGAGTCCCCACAAAGGCAACATGCACCATATGCCAATGATCCTATCATCCCCTCGACTCCGTGGGAACTGGACCAAGCCCAAGGTTGGCCACCTTGGGCCTAGCTGGGGACGTGTGACAGGGGGTGGGGTAAGGCCACCTCAATACCCTCTAAACCGATAACACGTTTTTTCCCACGGGGGCTGGGTGAGTTGGTTCAAGGCGGTGGTGTCCTGTCGTTGAGGTTCCGGGTTCAAGTCCTCACAAAGGCAATGTGCACCATATGCCAGCGATCCTCTCATCCCCTCGACTCTGTGGGAACGGACCCAAGCCTAAGGTTGGCCACCTTGGGCCTAGCTGGGGATGTGCGACAGGGGGTGGGGTAAGGCCACCTCAATACCCTCTAAACCGAAAACACGTTTTCCCGCGGGGGCTGGGTGAGTTGGTTTAAGGCGGTGGCATCCCGTCATTGAGGTTCTGGGTTCAAGTCCTCACAAAGGCAACATGCACCATATGCCAGTGATCCTCTCGTCCCCTTGACTCCATGGGAACTGGCCCAAGCCCAAGGTTGGCCACCTTGGGCCTAGCTGGGGACATGCGACAGGGGGTGGGGTAAGGCCGCCTCAATACCCTCTAAACTGAAAACATGTTTTGGGTGAGTTGGTTCAAGGCGGTGGCATCCCGTCGTTGAGGTTCTAGGTTTGAGTCCTCACAAAGGCAACATGCACCATACGCCAGCGATCCTCTCGTCCCCTCGAATCCGTGGGAACTGGCCCAATCCCAAGGTTGGCCACCTTGGTCCTAGCTGGGGAGGTGCGACAGGGGGTGGGGTAAGTCCGCCTCAATACCCTCTAAACTGACAACACGTTTTCCTGCGGGGGCTGGGTGAGTTGGTTCAAGGCGGTGGCGTCCCGTCGTTGAGGTTCTGGGTTCGAGTCCTTACAAAGGCAACATGCACCATACGCCAGCGATCCTCTCGTCCCCTCGACTTCGTGGGAACTGGACCAAGCCCAAGGTTAACCACCTTGGGATTAGCTAGGGACGTGCGACAAGGTGTGGGGTAAGGCCACCTCAATACCCTCTAAACCGACAACACGTTTCACCCGCGGGGGCTGGGTGAGTTGGTTCAAGGCGGTGGCGTCACATCATTGAGGTTCCGGGTTTGAGTCCTTACAAAGGCAATGTGAACCATACGCCAGCGATCCTCTCATCCCCTCGACTCCGTGGGAACTGGCCCAAGCCCAAGGTTGGCCACCTTGGGCCTAGTTGGGGACGTGTGACAGGGGGTGGGGTAAGGCCTCCTCAATACCCTCTAAACCGACAACACGTTTGGAACTTGTTGAACGACATAGAATAATATAACATCAGGGAAAAGAGGAATAACCATCTATTTGCTTAGAGATCGCAATGCGGGAACCCTAGCGCATGCTGCCCGATGGCTTTCCCCACCTTCCTGGCGGCGGGAGGGGGGAGGATGATCCGGTTCTACTGCCTTTGAAGCCACGAACTCCCTTTGTGAATTTTACTAACCCTAACTATCTCCCAGATTTTCCGTCGATTACTTCACATTCGAAGGTGCCTGATCTTCATCTCGAGAATCCTCATCTACCGATCTTGGTGTTGGAGTTCTCTGAAGCGATGAAGCACCTTGATCTGACCCTGGTGGCTCGATTCAACTCGCGAAGGCCATCTGTTGATGAATTTGATCGATGTGTCTTTTCCAAATGGGAATTGCGGGATCGAGCAGTGGTTGGTCTCCTCGATAATCATCATTTAATGATCCGTTTCGCCTCTGATGAAGAACAGCTTCGTGCTTGGTCCAGCTCCCCTCTACGTTGCAACAGTTGTAAGTTCATTCTATTTCGGTGGACGATTGAATGGTGTATGAACCGGGATCCTACTTCCCTTCCGATTTGGGTAAGTCTCCCCAATCTGCCTTTACCCTTTCAAAATCCAGTGATCTTTTGTATTCTTGGGAATATGATAGGTCGTTTCTTATGCTCCGATGTGCATACGTCTACCCTGATCCACCCTATTAATCCCCGATGCTGTGTTGAGGTGGACGTTTCTAGACCGCCGGTGGAATGGGTTTGGATTTCAGTCAGAGAGGAATTTCGATGGAAGCAAGCTGTCATCTATTAATCCTGGGTTGATTATTGTTCAATCTTCAAGAGATTGGGCCACTCCTGTTCGAGATTCCATGCCGAATTACAGAGAAGGAGGCCACCGGCACCGAGCTCTTTTGCAGAGAACAAGAGACCCGCTGTGTTTGATATTGAGACAGGCAATCTGGGACCGCGAGGCACGATGTCTGTTGACACATCCGTGGGTTCTCCTTCGAACCCGTTGGTGTCTTCTGTGTTCACGTGGCTCAGGAAGGATCTGAATAGAAGGAATGACCTGCAGGTATGTGATCCCAAAGGTGCTGGTGATGGTGGGGCGTCATTCCCTTCAGATGGACACATGGCTGGAGATCTTCAGCAGGAGCACGTGGCATCTGTTGTTCCGGAGAGGGATGTCAATTTTCAAATCGGTCGGTCTGATGCTGGAGAGGATACTCAGAGGGAAGAGGGTAGAAATGGTGTTATGTGTAAGGGTAAGAATGGTTCATCTTTGATTCATGAAATGGATATCATTCAGGGGTCTTCCCCTGATGTGAAGAAGATGCGGTCTGCTGGATGTAAGGAGAACAGAAGTATGGATCTTGTAGGAAATGGGGAGACTATGCTGATAGTGATAAGGAAAATCATGGGGATATGGTTAGGCTATCATACAGTGATATTGTCCAAGTGGGGAACAAGGCGATGCCGGTGATCCAGGACAAGGTGATTGCTTCTCTGTGAGGAAGGATGAAGAAGGACTACTCCCATTTGGTGAAGCCGATGCCTACCAGATCGACCGTCAGAAATATGAAATCTCCAAATGAGTTTCTTGAGCTGGAGCGGTTGAATCTGAGGAGGAAGTATTCAATGGTTCTGAAGCACTATGAGAGTTCGGTGTGGGAAACAGCGACTGAGGAAGAGTCTGTTTATCATGGAGGTGGTGAGGGGTGTGATTTTGAGGATTTGCAGTGACTGTGCTGGTTCTGTAATGTTTACTTCCTGTCATTTTATTTATCTTAATAAATGGGTAGGGGTTCTACCTCTGGCTATTCTTTCCTGGTATCTAAAGTAATAATTTTATTTTTTCAAATTTAATTTATAAAAATTTCAACAACTAGATTTAAAACAAGTGATTCGACAAAAGGCAACAAAATTGCATTTTTAAAAAAATACTTCTTTTATATGTAAAATTGGATTTGTTCTTATATCATGTCTAGAAAAAAAAGATGAATGCTAAAAATTATATTGAATATATTAAATATAAATATATATATTTAATTAATATAATCAAATAATAATTATTTTTTATTTATTGGTTTAAAAAATTCTTGTGTACATTTAAATAGTTTTTTATAAAAATATTTCCTTTTATTTTAGAAAATTGTTTTATTTTCATTAATAATTAATTGGTCACAAAAAAATTAATTATATAAACATGTTTAAACTATATTTTCATAATTTAGTTAATAATGTTCATTTCTTATATTCTAACAGTTGGGTTATAATGGTAACATTTAAATAAATATATTAGTTGTTTGTTTAAGATCGATGTGACATATATTATATGCTATCAAACATAGTATTTTTTTAAAACTCATAATTTTACATTCTACCTACCCCTCTTGGAAATTAAATCCTTGAAATTTTGAATTTGGGCATACTAACCAGGGTTCAACTATTCATGCTACCTTTATTGAAATCCCATATCAGAAAAAGGATTAATGAAACTTCCACTTTAAAAGAATGAAAAATAATTATGAAGGTCACATGAGATAAAACATAAATGATTCAATGTATAAAGAATGTACATAGAATAGAAAAATAACTATCATGTTCTTATGGAGAGTGATAAAGAACATGGTCATGATAAAGTGAACAATCACAAAACCATAATTTTATAATGGGTTAAAAGGTCATTCATTTCTTAGTAAGAAAAGTAAATGGATAACATTTTTATTTATATATTATCTTAATATATTTGAATAATTATTTTATAAAATAATCTGATATCATAAGGAAATATACTTACTTGACAAGTAGAGTTTCATCCTTCAATAAATTTCCACCACAAACTCAGATTTTCTCCAAATTATGAGTAATTAAGATGATTTTTTTTTCATACCTAAAGCATTAAAATCAACTTTTATGGATCAATAAATCAAATATAGTCCTCCTATATTTATAAATTAACCAAAATAAAAATGGTTTAATAAAGATAATATAATTCCTCAAAAATAATAAACCATTATATGATAAAAAACTATTTTAATCTCCAAAATTAAATAGTAATACCCAAAGTTCAACATAAACCATTTAACAAATAATTATACTTAAAATTACTAAAAAATATTATATAACAATACTGGAACCTAATAATAAAAATTATTTGATCACATAATATTACAAGATAAATTTTAATAATTATCTCCAAATAAACCAATCACCCTTGATGCCTCACAAAAAAATTAATCACCCTAAAAATCTTCAAGACACGCTTACCATTTCTATAAATAACTCAAATCACCATAATCCACTATAAAATAATATATGCTTAAAAAATATAATGCAACCTTTATTCCTCAAATAAAATTCCATAGTATTCTATTTACCTTAATCATATAGGGTTCCCAAAATAATAAGCATCTTCAGAAATAACATTAATAACTTAATCACCAAATCATTTTCTAATCCCAAGGTTATCTATTTGATAAAACATATATTCCAAAAATAAAATTATTCTTAATCCATCAAATGATTATACTAAAAAGAAAAATTCATTCTAATTGGGACTTCACGTAGGCCAATGGTAGGTGATACACCCTTATTGACCTTCGATTGTGGGTTCAATTACCACGACCTTGTCGGATGTGATATGTTTTCACTCATCCTACGGGTTGTCCTTTTCCTAAGACCATGTTATTATAATCCATAAAAAATTCCAGAAATGTGAGAAACATACTAAAAATTATCCTTAATATGTTTCAACCTAAATGGTTATCTCACACCTTTCATTTTGCTTCCCAAAATGTAATATCCCATAATTAGATAAAAAAATGAATGTCTCTAAAAATATCTTTAGTCACTTTAAAATTTCATAACTGAAATCCACAAAAGGGTTTATATGAAATTAAACTTAGGATAAACCTTAAACTTATAAATTCATGATGATATCCATAACTATTAAGAAAACATCCAAATATCCCAAGTTGTCTAAACCATCTTCTGATACTAACTATAAGGACCCGACCTTAAAAATTATATATTCTTGTGTTTTTCAACTAGAATTCAAATTCAAGGATATTTTCTGTTTAGTCTTCTAGAGAGTTTTGAAAAAATATTACAATTTAAACCCATACATTAAAAGTAGTTACTTATACCCATTATACAGTTTAATAACCAAAGGAAACCCTTTTAAAAATAAAACAAATTTTATTTTTAGGTCACATATTTAATAATTTCATCATGTAATCTTCTTTTTCTTTACCAATATTAATACCTATGAAAAAAATTTAAAACAAGGGATGAGTACAAAAATATCAGTAAGATATATAAAATAAAGAAAACTATTATCCCAATGAAAGACATGAAAAACCATTAAAAACATTTTCTAAAAACTCATTAGAATTCATTGAAAAATCTTATTTGTTTATTGGGGCATCATTACCATATCACTCTTTCATTCACCCTTACAAATGAAGTAACCATATGGCTGAATTAAATCTCCATAAAACCCAATACATTAGAAATATATAATAGGGCTCACCCTTCATATAAGCTATATCGGGAACACCCATTTTTTATGAGCTATATTGGGGTACAACCCTTTATATAAGCTATATCGGGTTCACCTGTGAGCTATAGTAGGGCTCAACCATTTGTATATAATTTACAAGGATGGAATCATTAATAAAACCCTTGAAAACTCTTTTAAACCCATGTGTCAAATACTTTTAGATATCAAAATACCATTTTCTTGTAAAAATCACTTCTCAAATCTAAAAACTATGTACATAATAAAGAAACCACTTTCTTTAGAAAGACCTTTTAATACTTATACAGGACACAATAAAGAATTAAAGTGTCTCGAAGGTAGGAAATTCTGTTCATTCTATATATATTAAAAAAATTACTTTAGTATTTTGTAAAAAAACTTAAAAGAGTAACTTTAAAAGATATTTTTAAGAGAAATTACATTACACAAAACCTTAAAAATATTCCTTTTTGATAATATTTGAGAGAAATACCAACATTCCCTTTTTAAATGTTCACGTCCATATGAATGTATTTGTAAAAATAATTTTAAATACATAGATATGAAAGATAATTATTTAAAAAAAAGCTTTAAAACTTTTAAAATAATGTTTATTTATTTAAAAAATCCCTTACCAAAAGTCTAACTCATCACATACATTCTTTATTTTCCTATTATTCCGATGATCTCCTTTACTTAACACATTAAGACCACTAAGGGTGGAGTTATGCCAAAACTAAGTGATCTATAATGAGGGTATATATTCTAGGAAGGAATTTGGATAGATCTTGGGTGAAACAAATAGGTTTTAAAGTGTGAAGAAAAGAGAATAAGAAGTTTACTTTTATAAGAGAGGGGAGGGGCACTCTTTGAATTTATCAAAATATTAAATTAATATAAATTAATTTTATATTTAAAATGGATCCAAACTAATTTACTTAGAATATAGGATGATTATGGGTTGAAATCCATTAAAACAATAAAAATTAGACAAGTTTTTATTATTTTTTTAATCCTTAACTTTTTGGCTTAACCCTTATTTAACCCCTTTAACTCTTACCGTGATAACTTGTGTTTTTACTATTTTAAGGGTTAATATATTTACTAGAAAATGAAAAACTAACCATAAATGGATCATTTATGACATTTTAAAGATTATTCTAATAATTTTTATTAATTTTATATCTTTATGAATTTTATATCATTTAATAAAGTATTATTTATTTTAAAATATAATTAATGTCAATTATGACACTATTAATTACTTGACTTTTTAAAAATATCATAATACAAGAAAAATTCAAACCAATCATTCAGAGACATAAATAATATGTCAAAGTAATCTATAAAATTCTTTTATGACATAAATTATTTCAATTATATTTATTTTAATATTTTTAATATCATTGTTTTATATTTCCATTAATTAAATAATTAATGCATCATCACTGTGTAATCTTTTAAGGAAATTATTTGTTTCCTAAAAATTAGAAATAAATTTTAGTGATTAAGATAAACATTTTAGATTTAAAAATACTATTTACAGTTGTGGATTTGTTCTAAATAATCCTATAGTAAAAATGTTATAGTTATTAAAACATAAGTATGCCATCATTGACTTTTCTTTAAAATAAAATACTATAATGGGTATAAAGTCATCCAAGTCGATCTAATGGGTCAAAAAATTGTCCCAAGGATGATTTTGATCTAAAATAACAAATAAAATAAAATTATAATAAGTTATATGGTAAATTTTTAATATTAAAATATGATTTTTTCTCTTAATTAACCGATTTACCCTTAACCGTAGTAATAAACAAATTACTAAAGTTACTATTCATATTGTCCAAAAATAAAAGAGAAATATTTACTAAATTTTTGAATTAGTATTCCAAATATTGAATCCATTTTTCAAAATTCAGAAACACATAATTACTTAAAATTAATTTTAAATTAATCCTGTTGATGAAATAAGAAAACAAGTTTTAGAAGTGAAAATGTTCAAAAGGTTGAAATGATTTTATATCCAAATCCAATGTGATATTGATTCCAGTGACCCAAATTTAATTAAATGATATAAATTTTATCTAATTATACTTAAAAAAAGTAAAAAATATAATTTAACTCTATAATGTTTTTAGACAAAAAAGCTATTTTCAATTAAAATGTAGTGTTTTTTTTACTATTCATTAAAACATGAAACTTATCAGAAAATACCAAAAATTAAATCAAATTATATTTTGATATTAAAAATTAAAATAAGAATTTTATTTTGTTTAATAGAACTTATAAATGTTTCAAAAACTATATTTAAAATAAGTGCACTATCAAATGGCGGAAGAAATTTCTTTTTAGGTAAATACTTCTTTTATACATAAAATTGGATTTTTTCTTATATCATGTCGCGAAAAATCTTAAGAAGAATTATAAACAATATATTGAATATATATATATATTATTAATATAATAAAATAATATGGATTTTTTTATTTATTAGTATAAAATACACTTGTTCACATTTAAATAGTTTTTCAGAAAAACTTATCCTTTTATTTTAAAAAGGGTCTTATTTTCATTTATAATTAATTTTTCACAAATTAATTAATTATATATACATGTGCAAAGAATAAAATCATAATTTAGTAAATAATATTCATTTTATCCATTCTAACGGCTAGGTTATAAAGGTAACATTTAAAAAATAATATTTACTTTTTCGTTTATTATTAATGTGGTGTATCTTATACGCTATTGAACATAGTATTTTTTTTAAAACTGAGGATGTTACAATAACATACTATAATTTTTTCAAAATTTTACTGGATGATATTTTTTTGACCCATCCTCATCATATATTTTAATTATATAAATTTGTATCCACATGAACATGAAAATAAATTTATATTTGCTTAACACTTTACAAAATTCCAAGAATTCCCCTCCCCTCACTTATAAATGGGCTCCTCCAATACTCTCTTCCACACACATTTTTACACTAGATCACTTAAAAAACCAATTGAAATAATTTCCTAACATCCCCACCCATGTTGTAGAGGTCTTATTTATGGAATCGTATTATCCTTAGTGGGATTAAGGTTTAAATAAATGGAGGTTGTCTGAATAAGTTGTATAACTTTTAACCGAACGTTTTAGTTTTATTTAATTTTATACCTCTTTAAAATATTCTAAAAACAAGCCAAAATAAAAACACAAATATATTAAATATACATAGTTTTTTTAATTTAATTTAATAAACTATATCCATATCCTGTTCTATCAAATTGGAAACGAAACCATCATTCCTGTGTGTGGAAGACTGCAGCCTCACGAACCGATGTAAATCATTTTTAGTCACTACCTATCATGGATGATTATAATATTTTATTTAATATATATATATATATATGATATTAATTAAAAAATTATCATTATAAAAAATAATATTTCTTCTATTTTCTTACCTTTCCGTCCATTTAAAAATGATAACATCATTCGTGCGTATGTGTGGATTACCACCACCAAGAAGTGTGGAGATTTATTTTTCATAACCAAATCACATGGAAACTATATATAAGTTTATTTACATAAATGATTTGATATTAATTATGTAATCATAATTTTGGAAATTTAAAATTAAATTTACCTTATTTTCTTCATTTTCTTTGAAAAATATAAATGTTACACATTTGTATGTACGACCTACCATCTCCATGATTTCAAAATAGTTCATTTTTCATAACCATATTTAATGGTTGGTTTTAAAAGTATAGTTTATTTATGAAAATTATAATTATTTCAATATTAATATTCTAGATATTATGTAATAATATACTTTTTTACCATTATCAACCTACCAAAGTCATTTTGGATATATGAGTCAAATATCATCAAAATTTCTGATAAGGAATTAATTAAAAAATAAATTTAATATGAAAATGTAATAAATAAAATAAAAGGAATAATAAAATTGAAAAATTTTCTTAAGTAAATAATTAACATGTGTATATTATTATAGAGGATAAATAATGTTTGTGATGACCCTGAATCAAAGAAAAAAGACACTTTAACTTAAAAACACATTTTAAATTTTTAAAGATTTAATTTATCAATCTTTTTATTCCTTGTAAATATTATTAAAATTAGTTTATAGATGTATTTATACAGACATAAATGAATTATAATGAAAATTCTATGCCACTTTTTTACTTTATTTCAAATGTTTTTAAAATGAACCTTTTTTATATTTTATTTGGAATGGTTTTAATTTCTTTATAAAAACAAAAAAGATATGTTCTATTTTTACATATATAACATAAATAGATTTTACATCCCCTAAAATTATTATTTTATGTTTTCATTCATTTAAAATCTTCATTTTTTTTAAAGATAAACCATTCTCCCCTTTATTCTGGATATTTTAGTTTTTGGAAATGGGTTTTTTAAAAGGGAATGGTATTTTGATATCTGAAAATGTTTTTCATATGGGTTCAATTTTTTTTCAATAGTTTTATGATCAAAAGGTTCAAAAATAATTTTTTTTCATTATATGGTACTTGTGAGTTATATATGATGATGTATGATCCTGATAAAACTTATATAATTGGTGATCCCGAAATAGATTATACGATGAGTGATCCTTATACAACTTATATAATGAATGATCTTAATATAAATCTTAATTAAATTGGTTAATATTTAGTATCATAAAAGGAAATTAGGAGGGAGTTATATATGAAGGTTTTCTCTTAGGATTTAACTACAATAAAGTTATTATTGACATGATTTTTACTTGGGTTATGAATATAATGATCTAAGTTGCCTAAAATGGTTTCTATTTTATTATTATTGGTTATTAATATTTTCTTGAGAAAAAAGTGTGTTTTAATGTGGGTATGATTTATTTCATATGATCAAATAATATTTTGATAATGGTAAATGTTTTATGGGTTATAATGTTTTTCACCTTACTAATATATTTCTTTCTGTTATATCCATTAATAATATTTTTTGGGATCATACCATATTTTAAAATGTATTTCACAAGGATTAAGGATGTATAAGATGAAATAATAATTTTATTGAAAGTCTTGAATAATTTTCATGAAAATAAAACATCTTTCATTTTAATTGTTTTATATAGTGGAAAAAATGGATACTAAGTGGATGTGTCTACTTTGTAATGTATGGGTTTGTTAAATAGGGGTTATGACCTAATTATCTAAAACTCTTAATGTAAAAGATCTTTGGGAATGTAAAAAAGTGGTTTATAGTCTAAATTAACTAGATAATTAAATGATTATGTTTGAGTACTTATATATAGAACCTTATCCATAGGACCATTTTCATGCTTTGTATCATGGTAAAAGGAATACATAATAAAAGGTGAGCTCAAATGCTCAGTAAGGGTAAGCGTACAACAAAATATATCAGATAATAAATAAAGTATGAATAATATGGTATATATAAACAATAATAAAATATTTCTTATAACTAATATCATAAAATGGTAATATATCCATGGATAACATAGGAACATAAATAATCACATGGAAAACAATAACTGGTTTCATAATGATCATAATGCATATTTTTAGACATCATAATCTTACTATCAAGTCCTTGTACCAAGACATTTTATATAAAAGGTGAGGAATATGTCAAATACCAAAAAATAGTTTGTGTAATATGACCTACTGATGAATCAAATTGATAAAACAATATCCTAACATCACATACTAAGTCCAAATAATTCTTTATATGAATTAAATGAATAATAATTCAATACATAATCAACATGAAAATTCATATTGAAAAATAATCAAATGAAATACTAATATTTTACCCAGTTAAAAAATATAAATATATGATCATAATCCATCTAGAGTAATATGGTGGATAGTGTAACGAACCAGGTACTTATATAATAATTTGTTTTCATTTTGGAATTAAATAGTTAAATTCATTATAAATGTGTTATGAATAAGTGGAATTTATAGAAATTATTGACTTTAAACTGATGGAATAGTAAATTGTCCTTAGGAATAGTAACATGACCATTAAGAATAGTAATATAGACAATAGAATAGTAACCTAACATATTAATATATAAATAAAATTTATCCATCTTATAAGTGAAAATATGATATATTTATATCATTGAACAAGTAAATATTATTTTAAAAATTATAAATTAATTGTTGGTATTTTTGTGAGTCATGAATATGTAATTACAATTTTATAATTAATATAATGATTGAAAATAAAATATATTTTCATAAAATAAGTTCATAAATTATTATTTTGTTGTCTTATGATTATAAGATAATTTTATGTGAATTTAATTAATTTTTCAAAGTGTTATAAAATCAGTTATAGTTTTAAAAATGGTATTTTTTGAATAAATTATGATTTTAATTAAAAATTAAACTTATCATATTTAGAAAATTATTTTCAAAAAATTGAGTTCATTTTTTAATTCTATACATTGAAAATTTTTTTGGGCGGATTTTTGGGATTTTTATGAATTACTTGATTTTTTGGTGAATAGTGAAATACGGTAATTTATGATATAAGCTAAATACATGATTTATTGAGTCATAGATGATGTAAGGCAGATTTAATCCCAAAATATCAAACTCTCATTCATTATTTTATTATATTTTATGATAATTATCAAACTATTCATTGTCTTGATCCAAATTTATAAACTAATGAATATAATAATGAGAAAACACCCCTCTCCTCCACTATAAGTACCTCCCATTACCACCTCTTCCCCTCACACCTAAAAGATTTGTAGATTTCTTAATTTCTAACCAAATACATTCCAAATACTCTTCCCCACATCCAATATCTACTGGTCTAACGAAAAGGCCAAAACCAAGGGCCCTAAGGAGGTTCTCAAGGAAGAGAATTGAAGAGGTAAAAATCCTCTTTCATTTTCTTTTTTTTTCGTCTCAATCCTTTTTGTTTTCTTATACTCTATTTAACTCCCTTTATCAAATAGGAATAAAAAATATATGATATTATATATAATATAATTTTATCATGTTTCTGTTAATATTAATCATCATACTTCTTCTCCTCTCCCATTTATTCTAAAAATAAAAACATTGTCTGTGATGTGTCGATTTACCGACATCGTGGACGATGTGTTCTAAATTTACATTAACAACTTAATGGATGGTCATAAAACCATTTTAATGGATGAAATATATTTTAAATTTTATTATATAACCTATTTTTTGTTCTAAAATTAACATATATACATAATATTAAATTATATAATGAAACTAATACTTAATTATCGAAGGACTTCCAAAATGATCTAAACAAATATCATTAATGTTTTATTTAATGATTCATCATCGTATCTGAAAAAATTAATTATGTACTAATTTAATATTATTTAAATAGATTAATACCATTTCATTCCACTTCTATAGTTTTACTTTCATTCGACAATAAAATCCTTTACGAACCAACCATGGAAACAATGTAAAGAACACACCCAAAACAATGGAAATAACAAAATATTATTAATAAATGTGTGGAATGATTTTACAAAATGATCATATAAGGTGTTATAAAAATGAATATTTGTATTTAAAATATTAATAACACTCTTTTAACCATTATACATGAGGTTTAAACACTTTTGAATTAAGACGAAGCCGAGGTAAGGGAATTATTAAACCAATTTCCATTCTTTGGGTTAACCTTTCACTTCATTAATTATGTGGTACTAAGAATATTTTTGTAATGAATTTTATTTATATTATGTTCTATTATGTGTATGTATAGTGTATATACATATTCCTTTCATTATATTAATTCTCAAATCAATTATATGATATTTGTAAGGGGATTTTCTTCAAAAATCATGTTTTAATTTCATTTTTATTTTAAAATGAATGATTTATATGATGTAAGTATTATTGTTTTATGATTATGTTATGTTTATTTGGAATTTTTTATTATAAAGGGTGGGACCTATATCTCCCTTCAATATATTAGGTATGTTTAAATTTTAGGTGGGTCTTATGGTTACTCCAAGTGTAACTGTGATGGTTACACCATAAGGTAGCCATGAGGGTTATATTATAAGGTAACCATGAGGGTTAAATTATAAGGTAGGAATGAGGGATACAAATCATATGGTATCCATGATGGTTACAATATTAAGTAATTAATTCTCCAATTTACCTTTATGGTATTATTTATGTTTTCTATGTTTTAGGGAAATATCCTGTTTTCACAAAGTAACTATATGATACTTATTGGATGAGAAGTATGTCTTTATGAAAATGATTTCATGTGTTTATAAGAATTAATGTACTAATGGTTTATCTCCGTCTTTTTATTTCCCTTACTGATATTTTTGTTCTCATCCCAAGTTTTAAATTTTTTTTCACACTGTTTAAGGATTGTAAGAGAAAATGAGATGCCAAGATGAATGTTGTGAATACTTTTCATAAATAGTTTTCATGCTTTTATTAAAAAAAAATTATTATGAAAAAATGGATATTGTTTTAGTAATACCCACTTTTTATGCTTATGGGTTGATATGTATGAATTAATCCCTATCTTTCTAAAACTCAAAACTGAAAAATCTTTGGGAATGTAAAGAAGTGAATTCTAAAGTAATTTACTAGATTATATAATATTTATGGCTGAGTCCTTACAGTTGGTATCAGAGCATAGTTTAGATAACTTTAGGGGTTAGGATGATGTTAATAGAATACCAAAAATGATTTTTACCTTATTTTTATACTGAAATTAAATAGAATTTTATGATTTACGTGGTGATTTATCTAAGATATACCTATTCAGAATGTTTTTCCGCAGAAGAAATAGGGAATATGAAGTAGAAAGACACCGATAGGATGGAATCTTCCTAAATCCACAGCTAATAATAATGGTAATTGGAGCTAAATAGTTTGTGAAAGTAATGTATTTGTTGATGTAGTCTATAAATAGTGGTGCAATCTATGAAATAAAACAACAAGAGATATCACATAGAAACATGACGATACACTACTAGAAAAATGACCTATAGCCATAGACCTATAGACACAATTTAATTGGTCTGTGGCTATAGGTTAAGATATAGCCATGCTTAATTGAAATACATGGTTTAAGATATATATACCCATGGGAGATCATCCCCCTTGACAACATTCTTACCTCAATTTTTATCCTTGATCGGGATTTCCTCTCCCACTTTCTCAACCAATCCCTCCCTCAAAAACCTTCTTCTCTGATATTCCCTAGAAACCCATATCCTACGATCCTCACCTAACCATGTTATCCCTCATCTGATCCTCGCCCAAATAATTTCTCCCTCATCCAATCCTTTTTGGCTACTCCTTTATGGTTTCTCCATCCCTTACTAGCTTCCATTCACGTCCTCCATTCAGGGATTATCCATTCACGGTTCCTCCATTCACGTCCTCCATTCATGGCTTCTCCATCCTATGACCAATTTAATGGAATGTAAATTTTCATATCTTTTCACAGTAATTATTACATTTTTTTATATATATTTAAATTACATAGAATTTTCTTCTATGTTGTCATTTTTTTATTTATGTGTGCTTACAAACCTATACAGATTATATGATTTGAATTTACCTAGAGAGTTTTCACCCATTGGTGACGTTTCCTTTATATCTCAAATTATATTTTCTAAAATTCATCCTTAATAGACTGATATTTGTCACATTATATTAAAATTAAACTCTATATTTATTACCCCATTTCATTCTTTATGATTAGCTATTCTTTTTGTTCATTTCGTTATGCTTAAGGACCATTAGCCTTGTAATCACAGGTGACCCAACAATCAATGATTGAGGTTCTATTTGGGTTTTTTATAAAATGCACATGAAAATCAGAAATTATCACATGTATGATGCATTATTTTTAATTTATACATGGGCATGTTTGTGTTTCCTTATTAATATATCATTTATTTTGAATCTGTTTTGAATATGTTATGTATCATATTATAAATTTGTTATATATTATGTTCTTTATAAAAAAATTAACATTATAAGTCTTATTATGAAATTTTATTTAAATTAAAACTATTATAATATATTTTTATATGGATTATAAACATAAATTTGTGTTATTATTGATTTATATGGTGTGGTTGTTCAGAATCTACTTTATATTGTCGAGTTTTGTATTTTTTGATAAATGATCTTTAAAAGGTAAGATATATTTTTAGTCTGGACAAAACTTTCAATCATGAATTCAAAAATTTTCAAAATATATTTTTAATTTAACCCATTATCTAGTTTTATATATTTTAGTTCTTCATGTTTATGCTTGCATTTTTTTCAGTAGGTGTTATGTATTAGTATTGTTGATTTTAGTTATAGTTTCACATTCTAGTTTTGTAGAAGTTGGGTTCACTAGTGTTATCTAATGATTTCATTATTTATGTTGATAATCTAGTGAAACATCCATATGCAAAGGTTTCTATAGGATTTAACCATATAATGAATCAATTCATTCAGTACCCAGTTAGAAGTTTTATCACATTACAAATTTAGTACTGGTTGTGTTGAACGATGAACCATTTTTCAAACATGGTAGATTTTATTCCAAGTTACTCCCATTGATATTAAACCGATATAATAAGAGTCATATTTAATTGGAAAATATTTTTTCATATGTCCAATCCAATTTTCATTTTAATTACAACAAACACGACTTTTTAGTTTTATCAAGCTTGTTGGTGTACCTGATTCTGTCTAGGATATTTAAAATAAGGATAGTGGAAACACCACATGCTGAGTAGATCTCTAGGTTATAAATAGAAGTAGTGTGTTTCACTTATTCATGCAACCAATCAGTGTTAAAATTCATATAGAATCAAATTCCGTTCATTTTTCAGGCTGGTATTTTCATAAGTTTAAATGTTCTATGTGTTAAGATTTTTCTTCTTCTATATTTTCAAGTTAGTTTTCTCATTTTCATGATTAATTTGTCACTTAATGTAGTTGGTTCATACATTATTTTGTTCTTGTGATCTGGTGTTATAGTCAGATGTCAATAGGTGGGGTTGGGGGTTGTCCTTGTATAGGTACGTATATTGGAATAACTGCCAAGGGGCAGTGTTTTCTTTTATTATTTATTAGTTGATAGGTATGGTGGAAGTTGGTAAGAGGTTTTCATAGGTTGGGGTATTAATTATGGGAGAAGGATATGGGGGAGGGGATCATGTTCACATTTGGTTATAGTATATCTTTTCAGTTATTGAAGAGTTGGTCCTTAAGAGGATATGACTTTGGCCTCAGGAGAGGGGTCTTCTCTAGGATAATTACTTATCATCTTTATCTACTACTTCTTCCTATTCCCCAATTTTAATCCTATATTGTCTCCTATAGAACAATACAAATAATAATTTTTAACTTTTTCTCTTCCTTGTACTATAATTATTCTAGTTGAATTACTGTTAGGATAGTTACCTAACATTTGGAATATTCGGTGGGGAATGCCCGTTGGGGAATCTAACTATGTGCATTGTAAGGAGGCTAGTGTTGTGAAGGTTACATTGATAGAAGATATTGGTCATATGACACAAGAGGAATTGAAACTCAATTCCATCCCACACATTCTTTTTTTTGTTTCCTCAATCATTGGTTTTGAATCCCTGATGCAACTCAATTCCATCCCACACTTTCTTTGTTTTTTCCTTAATCCTTGGTTTTGAATCCCTAATATTGTATGATAGGATTGAGAAAGTTGTTGATTCCTTGAATTTTTTTCTATGAGTATCATGTTTTAAGTGATTTCTAATTATTTATTAATATTCTACTAGTTATAAGTTTTTCCCAGAAGTTAGTATAAGTTTGCTATGATTTTGTTTCATGGTCTTGCTAAAGGATGCACTAAGTTTGCTGTGATTTTGTTTCATGGACTTGATGAAGGATGAACAGTACATGTACTTTTTTTTCAAGAAAATATACATGTTTTATTGAAACAATTTCACTATTTTATGGGAATATTTAGAGTGTACATGCATGAGGCTGCCTTAAATTTGAACATATTGTTAGAAGAGAGTGATGGTGGTTTTTTAAGTTCTTCCATCATAATTCCTTTACCCTTTCAAATGAAATCCATATTACTTTATATAGTTTCTTCCACTGTATCAAGTCCTTTAATAGTAATATATGTTAAAATAGATCTAGAAATATGAGATTATAATATATTCAAAGAATACATCTTATTGTTTTCCTCAAATAACTTCAAACATGTATATTCTGTCATAGCCTTATCTTATACCTTGTCTAAACTGAAATAAGGCTTTCAAGTAACCCTTTCTTCCTTATTATTTTTAATTTCTTTAGTTTTTTCTCTTCAATAAACACTGTGTGATCAATTAAATTCTATAAATCATCACTATTGGTAACTCATAGATGCCATGGTTTTTTATTTTTATCATAATTTTATTCAACCTTATTCTTATCTTAGGATTTTTTAAACTATGGTGTTAATTTATTACTTTCTTCACTATTTTCTATTTTTTATTTCCCAGTCACTATTTTCTATTTTTTTGGTGCCCTATGTTATCCTCAAAGGTCCTCCCAGCTGGCTGATCAAGATGTAACTTCTTTCCATATCAATTGTATGATTGGTTATTTCAAGACCTAGTTATAATAGACCTTCCATGAATCCTATCAATGCATTTGGGTGGGAATATGTGAAGTAGTGGCACGACACATGGGAGAAGTTGTATGTGTACTGGATATTTCCATTCGCAAGAGCAATACTCATAGGCTGGATCTTTCGTATAATATTTCCCCCACCCACACTAAAGAAAAAAATGATCTGAGCTTCTACCAGCCAAGGTTTGGAATAAAAATTTCTTTCCCTTTTTCTGTCATTACATAAAGCACCTAAATCTTTGTTTGGTGGATATTTTTCTAATAATAACTTTATTAACTCTACATCTAGTTCTCTTTATCTAATCTTCATTATATTACTGACTATACCTAATGACCTTGTATTTTCATTTTTTGTCATCTCAAACAACTTCTTTAAATATATAATGTAAAAAAGGAAAAGGAAATTGCAAGAAATCAAGTAAGGGAAAAATAAAGTTATTATTGTGTAAATGGAGAATCATCAACCCATTTTGAAGGATTATACCCCTCTAATTCACTTACCTCAAAGGGTTAAAAAGAAAAAAATAAGAATATATTACCTAAAATTCATTGAGATTTTTAAAACATTAAGTATGAGTGTTCCCTTTAGAGTATCAATAAAAAATTCATTCCTATTTCAAATTTAATAAGATTATTTTAGCTAATAAAATTGACTTGGAAGAAATTTTCACCATATATTAAATTGAGGAATGTGGTGATGTCTTATAAAAAAAGTTAGTTCCAAAACATAAAGTCAGTGGATGATTTGTTATATAATGTAGAATACGATAAGGTTAAGGGAATAATTTCTTTTTTTAACTTGGGTGATATTTTCAACCTTATTCCTTTCTCTTTATTTCAAAAAATATGCATGGGGGGGATGAAATCCACTTCTTTTTCACTAGAGAAATATGATTGTTTAATCATTCATTGAATTTAATGGGTGGATGGCTTATTAGACATTGTTGGGAAGCATAATTTACCCAATAATTTATTATTTCTTAATTTGGAGTGAGAAAATAAGGTAAATATAATTTGGGAGAGTCCATTCCTAGAGATAGGTGGGATTTATATTGATGTTTCAATGGGAAAATAAACCTTTCACACTAGGGATAACAAAAAATAATTTGATGTGTCTATGAAAATAAAACTAGAGGTAATCTTTAAGTTGATTGATGTAGTGGAGGAGGTGCTTAGGTATGAGATTAGGAACTATACCCACAAACTGTTTAGAAAAATAATTCATGAAATAGTACATGAACACTTTAGGGTTAACGTTGTTGAATCTAAATCCACTAAGGAACTTGAATGGTTAGGGAGGCTTGAGAGAAGCATTAGGGTACATGGGGAAGTAGGGGGGTTGTAGTGGGGGTGAAGGGTGTGGGGTCAGGGGGTCCAGTGGGGTGAAAGGGGGGTGTAGGGGGAAGTGGGGGTGTAGGTGGAAGTGGGGGTGAAGGGTGGGTGGGGGGCATTGGGGGATGCATGGGGAAGTGGGGGTGAGGGGTAAAGTAGGGGTGAAGGGGAAGGGGCAGTGGGGGTGCGGGGGGGGGGGGGGGGGGGGCAGGTCGAAGTCACTACCACAAAACTGGGTTTTGCAGTGCCACCCTTTAATAGTGCTAAAAAAAGAGATGATAAAGGGGGTGCCTTTATCAGTTCTAAAAAAAGCACCGATAAAGTGAACTTTTAACAGTGCTAAAAAAGCACTATTAAAAGTGACCCTTTATCAGCGCTTTTTTTAGCGCTATTAAAGGGGTCCCCTTTATCATCGATTTTTTTACTAGCGCTGATAGGCGGGGGGGGGGGGGGGGGGGTGGGGGGCTTTATCAGCACTTTTTCCTAGCACTGATAAAGTGTATATTTAAAAAAATCATGAATAATAATATATTGATATATAAGTATATTTATATTGATATAAATATAATATATATATATATTTAATATATTTTAGATAAGTATAAATAGACTATTACATTTAATATATAAGAAATTTAGTGAAAATGGATTTAAAATACTTTAAAAAATATTATTAATTAATAATTTTCTAATTATCATAGACTAATGATCATTTAATAACAATTTGAAGACACAAAAAATAAAAAAAATTAATAAAAGATCTAAAATAAGTTGAAAATGTTACTCAAACTTCAAACGGCCATAACTTTTGATACAGTTGTCCATTTTAGCTCTACAATATATCAAATAGAATCATGTGATAAGCTCTATGCAATGTGACCCAAGGGAACCTTCTGTCACATTTTTTGAGGCCTAAAAGGCCCAGAAGGCCTCCCAAACTATGTTTTTATTCAAGATACCCATTTTTTTTTAACATTTGATGAAATTTCAGCCTCATTGAAGGGGGTATTTTTTCCCTTATTCAGTGGGGAATAAATTTATTTCAATGAATTACATTCATATTCATATTATGGATTTGAAATTTTATCATTTTTTATAATGTACTGTTATTTATAATCAAATATATAACAATATATACATATTTTTTATATATTCGCACATAAAAATTTAATTTTATAAATAAATAATTAAACATATTTACATATAAAATATATTTACCAATATATAAACCTTATCTAAATAAGAAACTAATATCCATTTTTTTAAAATACAAATATATGACTATTTATATAGCTATATAATGTATACGTGTATATATATATATTTATGTGCGTCTGTATTGACAAAATGATATATATTATCTATATATTCTAAACATATGTATATACATATTAATATATAATATTTTTAAATATATATAAATATGTATAATTATACATATAAATATACATATAATATATATACGCGTGTGTGTGTTGTATATATGTATTTATTTATTTATAAACACACATAAAAAGAATATTTTATAAATTCATTAAAAAGTGATCTTATAAATGTATATTAATTTATGAATAAATATATTAATATATTGTCACGACCCATCCTCGGGGCCTGTGCCGTGACTACCCCAAGCCCGCCTTCCATAGGCCAGGGGCTGGCGACTAGCACCAAAGGCGTAAATACCAATAAAAAGGGAAGGCATTGCCTATACGAAATGGAAGCACACACAAATAGAGTACAAGAAGAAGATACACTAAGTAAAGTAGTATAACAAACGTTCTGAAGTACAAGGGGCCAGAAATACAAGCCCAAAAGAAAGCTACAGCTACAACAGAAAGTAAAGTACAACTCAAAGGACAACAACTAAAAGGTGACAAGAAGCTCTTGGATCGTCCTCCGGGTTCCTACCTGAAGGGGAGGTACATATGTCCTCCTCAGCACTCCACATCCATCCGTCTCCTCTAGGTACCGACTCGTTGTGGGATCCACATTCGGGTACTGACACGTCATGGGATCCACCTCTGGGTACCGTCTAGCTCTACAAGACCCAACCACGATCAGTGACGTCCATCGTCTGTAACCAACACAACGAGGTGCGGGCATAGCCCATGCAGGGGTGAGTATATGATACTCAGTAGGGACCCTGAGACCCTCAAGGTCTCACTAAATCCAACAAGGATAAACACAAAGAAAGTTCTCAACAGATAACCCATACATAGGTATAAGCCCATACTTATACCTAAGTTATCAAGTAACTCATCTCAAACATGAGGTATCACACAGATATGAAATCAACAGATAACCAATACTTATGTATATTCCCATACATATACCTAAGTTATCAAGTAACCCATCTCAATCATGAGGAAAACACAAGGTCATTGAATCAGCTCAAACCAAGATTTTCACTATCGAAACCGTAACTGCTGAAGAGATTCATCTCTGTTGAGCACAGTAGTCCTATCACGACTCTGAGGTGATACTCACTAACCTTAGACTGCTGAGGTACTCCTCCTGTCAAGTACCGCGGGTCTGCTACCTCACAAAGTAGTGCTCCCCGCCATGGGTCTACCACCTCATACAGTAGTGCTCCCCCTCATAGCCTACAGAGGTACTCCTCCTGTTGAGTACCGCGGGTCTGCCACATCAAAAATTAGTTCTCTTCATCCATGGGTCTGCCACCTCACAAAGTAGTGCTCCCCACTGGGCTATACAAGTCACTCCGAATCGAATCGGACAAGCAGTCATCAGGTCCACAGCTACTAGGTCTCCGCACTCTGTATGCTCGTCTCTGAGAGGATCCACTCCACGAGCTACTGGTCGATACTCCAAGTATCAAAAAGTCCCATTAATTAAGTATCACAAAGTACCACCTCGTCACAGGGGTCTCAACGTAATAGACGGCGCGTCAATCGGACGCCCGGTCTGTGAGTTATTAGCCTTTTCGTCCCTGGGGCCCGATTGGTTTCGTGTACGAACCAACCCGACCGTATCTCATCTGTACCCCGAACTCACATAGGGTATACTCATAGCAACCGTTTCTCAACGTGATCCCCAACTCCGCTGACGGTTCATCAAACGGTCGTCCGTTTTGAAAGTTATCGGATTTTTCGTTCGAGGGGCCCGGTTGGATTTCGGGTACAATTCAACCCGTCCATATTCCAACTGCATCCAAACCTCAGGTGAAGTATGCCAAAAATCAGTCTCACTGAAATTAATCCAACAAAGTCGATGACACGTCAATCGGACGTCCGGAGCTCAAGTTATAAGCATTTCCGCTCCGAGGGCCAGGTTGGTTTCGGGTTCGAACCAACCCGGACGTACCCAAAGTTCTTCGAAACATTGAGTGTAATATACTGAAACGACCATATCGATCCAAGAATCCCATCTCAACTTATGGTGCGTCGATCGAATGTCTGTAGCTTAAGTTTTGGGCATTTGACCAAAATTGCCTGAAAATAGGGGGTCGTGGCATGGTCCGACCCGACCCAGTACCCCCTGGGTCGGCCCGAACCGGGTCGACCCGACCCGGGTCCGGGTCCGGCACAATAGGGCGCGGCGCGGTGTGGCCCGGCCCGGACAGTGTGGCCCGGCACGTCGCCGCGGCTCGGCCTTTGTGGCCGAGCGGTTTTTGCGGAGCGGGGGGCGCCGTTTCGTCGTCGCCCGTTAATCCGCACATCAATAAACAAGCTGCGAAGGGTTGTCGGGCCATGTTTGTTCGGCCCGCACCCTCCGCGTTAGGTGTTATCAATTGGAAATCATTTAAACACATGCTTTTAATCATTGATGAGGGTATAATTTATTCAATTAAAAATTATACTAACATCATATTATTAAACACTCATGCTCTTGAGATAAAACCACTCAAATAGAAATTTAACAAAAATTCCCCTACCTCAATCCATAATACATCAATGACTAGGGTGTAATTTATTCAAAATAAATTATACAAACACCCTGCAATAAAATACCCACGCACGAGGGTATAATTCACATAAACACTATATACGAAAACCCCCTACCTCGATTATGATGTTTGTTGATGATGTTGTGGAAAGAGGATGGAGTTGACGTCGATCATCGCGTCCGACTTGCACTTCATATCCTAGCTTGAGCATCGGAGATTCGTCGGAGTCCTTCCTCCATTTGAAGGATCATTCTTCGTCGGGATAAAACGTTCTTCGCCGAAGGAGAAAATCTCTCTTTTTAACTCTTCAAGGATTTCCCCATCACAAGATTTGCCAACCCAAAATTATAATAAGGCTTTTCCTTATTTAATAAATTTTCCATGCATTCAAAAATCAAATCACCTCATTAATTAATTGAAGAAGACTCAATTTATTAATTTTATTGTTGGCATAATTAATGGAGAGGAGAAGGTGAAGAGATTCCAAAAATAATGGGGTTGAAGAATTAAACAAGGGAGTTCGCAATTTAATAAAGGGGGTTTAAAGAGGGTTAAGGAGAGGTTAAGGGAAGGTGAAAGGTTGGGGATTGTGTAGGCCCCACCTTTCAAGTATCCACCCATGGGAAGTTGGTTGGTCATGGGCCCCACCAACAACTTCCCATGGAAGAGAATAATTCCCAAAGTTATAAAATAAAATTGTTCACACAATTTTATTTAATTAAACTAAATCCCCAAAAATTAAAACTCAACCCGCTTAATACGCAACTGCGGTAAAGGTCCCCTTAAGCAATTACCGATGCTGCGATTTCATCGGTTCCCTCATAATTCAATTCCGAGCACCAGTTGAAAAGATAGAAGAACCCGCTCATTCGTTTACTGAACGTACCCGAGCAAAAACTTCAGAAATTGATTCCAGGCACACCGGGCCTCGGAATCAGGTGCCGTTAGAAGCCACAGACTCGTAAAATTCCAAAGAAATTAAGAAAAAAAATTTCTTTGAAATTTCTGGGTCTTTACATATATAAATAAAACTGTATATATATATATATATATTAATATATGGATATATATATATATATATTAATATACATATATATATATATATATATATTAACATACGGATATAAATATATAAATATATATATATTAATATACAGATATATATATATATATTAATATACGAGTAAATATAACTATATATATATAAATAAATATATATATTAATAAATTAAGAGAAAAGTAATATGGTGGAGTGGTAAAGGCTCAGGCGCGCATGCAACAGGTCCCGAGTTCGAATCCTGAGAGAGGTATGTCACGCACGCAGGATGGGGATAATGCCTAGTGCTATTAAAGGGGCTGGGGGGCACTATTAAAGGCTGGGGAGTACAGGCTACGGTGGGGGGTGGGGAATTATTGAAGGGGGGATTTAAGTGTTGTTGAAGCCCCTCCCCTGAAATGCATAAATTTTTTATTTTTATTTTTTATTTTTGAAATTTTATCAGTGCTTTGTAAAAGAATTGATAAAAGGGGTCCTTTAACAACACTAAAAAAAGCGCTGATAAAGGAGCCATTTATCAGTACTTTTTTATCATTGATAAAAGGCCCCTTTTATCAGTGTTGATAAAAGGGGCCTTTATCAGTGCTTTTATGAGCATTGATAAAAGGTACCCATTTATCTTTTCCTCAATTAACAGTGCTTTTCTAGCACTGTTAATGCCCTTTTCGACCATTGATAAAGGCCATATTTGCGGTAGTGAGTGGGGGTAAAGTGTGGGTGAGGGAAGTGGGGAAGTGGGGGTCAAGGGGAAGTTAGGGTGGGAGGGGGGGGGGGGGGTGCAGCAGGGGTGGGGGAATTGGGGGTGAAGGGTTAGGGGGGAAGTGGGTGGTGCAGTGGGGGTGAAGCGGTGGTGGGTGTGCGGGGGGGGGGGGGGGTGAAGTAGGGGTGAAGGGTGGGGGAAGTGGGGGTGAAGGGTGTGAGGGAAGTGGTAGTGCAATGGGTGTGAGGGTGGAGGGGGAGGTGGGGGGGGGGGGGTGCATGGGGAAGTGGGGGTGAAAGGGGGTGGGGTGCAATAGGGGTGAAGGGGGTGGAGGCATTGGGGGTGAAGGGGGGGGGGGTGTAGGTTAAAGTGGGGTGAAGGGTGGGTGGGGGCAGTGGGGGTGTAGGGGGAAATGGGGGTGAAGGGGGTGCAATGGGGGTGAAGGGGGAAGTGGGGGTGAAGGGTGTGGGGGGAAATGGGGTGGGTGGGTGGGTGGGGGGGGTGCAGAGGGAACTAGGGTGAAGGGTGGGTGGGGGCAGTGGGGGTGTAGGATGAAGTGGGGGTAATGGTGGGGGGGGGGGGTGCAGTAGGGGTGAAGGGTGGGGGTGTAATGGGAAGTGGGGGTGAAGGGGGGGGGGGGGTGTAGTAGGGGTGGTGGCGGTGGGGGTACATGGGGTAGTGGGGGTGTAGGGGGGCGTGGGGGTGAAGTGGGTGGGGGCGGGGGTGCAGTAGGGGTGGGGGTGTAAGGGGTAGTGGGGGTGAAGGGTGTGGGGGAAGTGGGGGTGGAGTGGGGGTGACGGGGGTGGGGGGAAATGGGGGTGTGAGTAGAAGTGGGGGTGAAGGGTGGGTAGGGGGTAGTGGAGGGTGTAGGGGGAAGTGGGGGTGATGGGGTGTGTAGTAGGGGTGAAAGGTGGGGGGCAGAGAGTAGTGAGGGTGAAGGGTGTGGGGGTAGTGGGGGTGGGGGTGTGTAGGTGAATGGGGGGGGGGGGGAAGTGGGGGTAGGGGTTAAAGGGGGGAAGTGGGGGTGAAGGGGGGGCAGTAGGGGTGAAGGGGGGGCAGTAGGGGTGAAGGGTGGGGGGGAGTGGGAGATAATGGTGGGTGGGTGGGTGGGGGGTGCAGTGGGGGTGCAGGGGCAAGGGTTTTCCTCCTAGTTTCTCTACATAGACATGAGATTATAGACTTGTTTATTGAAAAAACCCTATCCTTCTATGAAAATGGAATTATTTATTTTAGAAAATATAATTCAGACAACCTTCTTCTATGAAACTCTTCTCTTGTATAGTGACTTTATTTTTGCATTGTTAATGAATTTGAGAAAGTCCACATTTGTGTGAGTGCTCACATACCTTCATGTAAAACCACTTCTTTTGCAATAATTTTGTATGCTAACTTTATAAAAACCTATAAATTACTCCAGAAACACTACTCCATGAATATTCTAAGGTCTTATTAGTCCTAAAACTTTATCAAAATTCTTAATCAATAAGTACAAACCGAAATCTCTAAAAAATAATCTGGAAGGATTTTTTCTACAAATATCATAAAAGAAATAAAATTCCTAAACAAATATCAAAATGAAAAATATTATAGTATTATTTAATCATAAATTACATTGTAAAAAAACATAAACCTATCAAAAGAATATATGGATATGATTTAATGATGAATTATTATAGAAATATTCAATTATATGTTTTTTTTATTCTTTTATATGATTTAATAAATTATTTTAATGGTTATTATGAAATCATAGTATTATAAATTTTTTATATATTTTTTTAAGGAACATAATTTACTATTTTTTATTATCTTTATTGAAAAATTTTATTTTTTTATGAAATACATTTTACTTTTTTGGTTTTGGATTCTAAGGATCATGTAATCAAGAGGGATAATGCTTAGTTTTTGAGAATTTGTTGGCTTGCTTAAAGATTTAGTTTAGGTAACTTCATTTCATTTTTATTTTCATTGGTTCAGTTTATGTTGGTTTGGTTGTCTTGATTCTATTATTGTTAGTTTAGTTGCATTTAATTTAGATTAGGGAAAATCTATTTGGTTTAGTTTAGGTCTATTGCTTTAGGTTCTTATTTTAGTGAATCAATTTAGTTGGATTAAATTTATTTAGTTAGATCCTTGTAGAATTTATTAGGTTTTATTTAAACTTGGATGGTTTTCTCAATTATAGTAGTATTAGTTATGTTCTATTTTATTTGGGTTAGGTCGCATCTATTTGGATTAGTTTATGTCCATAGATTTTGGTTCTTCTTATTTTAGTGAATCAATTTGGATTTATTAGTTTGATTAAGTTATATTATTTGGATCAACATGGTTTGGATTCTTGGTTAATGTTATCATTGGTGAAGGTCATTTTGGGTGTTATAATCATGTAGAGTTTGATGATGGTATGTCTATTGTTGGTTCTGAGTTTTCTTGATTCAATGATGAAAATGGAATTTTAGGTGAAACTGGTTCAGGTGAAACTAGTTTAGGAGTAGTGGTGTTTAGTATCATTGGTCTGGAATTTTTGATGAGGTGATTCACATTGGAAACAGTGAGTTGATTGATATAAATTGGGCTAGAATAATGGTGATAGTGACCGATGACATAGACTTTTAGGTGTCACATGATTCTAGATCGCACATAGCTCTTGACACGTGTCTTATCTCCTCCCTAAACCTATAGTGTGTGGCTGAAATACTTGCTAAGATTAATTTTAGAATTTGAATTTTGGTTCCTATCTATAATTGATTTGTGGTTATATTGTAATATGTTGTGTTAGTTCACACTTAACCCAAAAACTGAATTTTCTAAAAATTAAAAAACAAATAGGAGTTAGAGATATCATTTAATGAAATTAAATATTTTTTGTAGTTTAGGTTAGTTTGGTTATGTACCCATAAATTATTTTATATTGGGTTTTATTTAGGTCAAGATCTATTGGGTCAATTTTTTTTAGATTTTTATATTGTTTTTAATTTGGTTCCATTCATATCTGTTTAGTTCATCTTGGTTTGGGGAAAGTCTATTATTCTATTCAAATGAATTAATTTCAATTCTATTTATATTTTTCTCCAAAATTCAAGTTATCTTAGATAATTTTAGTTTGTTTAGTTATGTTGTTATATTTTTAATAGATTATTTTCATGATATAAAATGTTCGTTCAATTCAATTTTTAGGGTTTGTTTTGGTTTAGTTTGTTTGATTTAGGTTGGGTATATTTTTTTTGTTTTAGTTTAGGTTGATGTTTTTATGTTCCATCCATTCTGGGTTTATTTTACTTCAATTTGGTTTGATATAGATCTATTTTTTTTGGTTTGGTTCATTTCAACTATTTTTTGTTAATTTAGGCTTGTTTAGGTTTGTGTCATTTTAGATTAGTTAGTTTTGGTTCAATCAGTTTGAGTTATGGAAAGTGTTTTTGTACATTTTTTATGATTTTATTTTGATTGAGGTTTGATAAGTCAATTTGGTAAGGTTATTTTTTTATTCATTTTTGTTTTTCATGGTTTATATGAATTTGATTTAATTAATTTTAGTTTTATTTACTTTTTAGTTTAATTATTGTCTATTTGAGTAGGCAGGCAAGAGGCAACGGTTGAGCATGTCTGTTTGATTAGGGGGGAAGGAGGTAGGAGGCAAGAAGCAGGAGGTAAGAGGCAGTGGTTGAGTAGGTCTATTTGAGTAGGGATTCCAGAGGTAGTGGTTGAGTAGGGAGGTAGGAGGCAATGGTTGAGAAAATAGGTAGGATGTAGGGTAGAGGCAGAGAGTAGGGAGTAAGACAGAGGTTGGGGGTAGGGATTTGAGGTTGAACAGGGGGTGCAAGAGCTTTATTTTTCTTCTTCTAAAACTAGGAGGTTTTTCCACAATTTTTTTTCTACAGTTTAATATAGAAGTAGTTCTTTATTTTTTTATAGATACTCAATTATGTATACATAGTTCAAAACTGTGCCAATAGGTTTTTCCCTATATCCATGCAAATAGGATCCATAGGTAGTGAAACCATGGATATTACCTATATCTATGGTTTTGGGCTCTATAGCCATGGTTATAAACCATGGATAGAGCCTTGTTTTCTAGTAGTGATAGTGGATCATTTTATGAGGCAACACCGCTGCTTTCAGTGGATCTTCTGAATTAGTTGTGGCTAAATGGCGGATTAAATCCGTTGAAAATATATTTGATGTTATGGGGTGTTCTTATAATCAAAAGGTTAGTATTTTCATTTATAATTTTTAAGGTGAATCTAACTAGTGGTTGTTAATGGTCAAGAATATCTAGGATAGTGATGTGATTAAAGCCTTGGAATGAGATGAATTTAAAAATATTTTCCTTGAAAAATATTTTCCTAAGGTGTTTTGACTTAGAATGAAAAAAAATCCCTTTAATTAAAACAAAGGTATGAGGATTCAGTGACTGTGTATGAAGTAAACTTCACCCAATTAGAAAGGTATGATCTAAATCTTATTTGAGATCTTGATCGAAAAATCAATTATTTTTACTTAGGATTGAAGCCAAGATATCAAAGGGAATTATCCTCCTTTGAATTCAAAAGTTATGAGAAACTTGTCCGATGTGATGAAAGGGTAGAAATAGTGTTTATCGATGATCACATGTACTTTGATGATAAGAAAAATAAAAGGTTCAGATGGTAGACAATGGGTAAGAATCAATCAAATAAATCTGAGGGTAATAAATTCTAGTTTCCAGTTTTTGGAAATTGTGGTAAAAAGAACCCTGGGGAATGACTTAACAAATATGGGACGTGTTTTCGATGTGTTAAGTTTGGATATATAGCCCGAGATTGTAATGAATATGATCTTAAGATTAATTATAATAAGAAAACTATAATGTGTTTTAAATGTGGTATGATGGGTCATTATGAAAATACATACCCAAAGAAATATTTGAATGATGGAAATAAAATAGATTACATGTTGAAAGGTGCAATGAGATCCTTTGCGACTAAGTCAGTAGATGTTGGTCCATCCAATGAAGTGGTATCAGATAATTTGTTTGTTTAATTAGATTTTATTAATGTATTTTTTGATATAGGGTCTACACATTCCATTATATCTGAAAATTTTTATGGTAAATTGGAAATTTCACCTCAAGAAATGAGACCAGAACTCATGGTTAAAACACCAATGGGAAATATTATAGCTAAAATGCATTATAAGAATATTCGTATTGTTGTCTTTGGAAAGAAATTACTTGAAAACCATATTATTTTTACATTAGTAGAGTTTTATGTTATTAAGGGTATGAATTGGATTTCTATTTATCATGTTAAGATTTATTTTAAAGATAAAGAAGTTATTTTTTAGAAAGAGTTTCAATTTGTATACAAGAATGAACCCATACAATTGATAACATATCGATACGCTAAGATACTCTTAAAAGATGAAAATGAAATTTATCTTGATCATATTGTTGAAAATAAGGGAACTGTTCAAATTAATGATTTTTCGGTGGTAAATGAATACCTGGATGTTTTTCTTGATGTTTTTTCAGTGTTATACCTGATCAAGAAGTTGAATATTCTATTGACTTATTTCCTGATGCTAATCCAATTTGAAAACACCCTTATCTAATTTCTCAAGTGGAACCTTTTAAATTGAAAAATTAGTTATATGATTTTCTTGATAAAGACTTCATTCATCCTAGCACTTCACTATGGGGTGCTTCTGTTTTGTTTGTCAAAAATAAAGAAGGTTCCATGAGACTTTTCATTTATTATAGATCTTTTAATAACATTAATGTTAATAATAAATATCCATGACCTCATATCGATGAATTGTTTGATCAGATCCCAGGAGTTCATTATTTTTCCAAGATTGAATTGAGATATGTGTACCATTAGCTGAAGGTGAAGGATGATGACATCATGAAAACAACTTCTATGGGAATTATGAGTTTTTTGTTATTACCTTTGGTTTGAAAAATTCCCCTACTATATTCATTGATCTTATAAATAGAATATTCTATGAATATTTAGATAAGTTTTTTTGTTTTTATTGATGATATTTTGGTATTTTATAAAATTTATTATGATCTTGAAAAAATTTAAGGATTTTCTTATAAACTCTCAAAGAAAAGAAGTTATCTGGAAAATTTATCAAATGTGATTTTTGGTTACAACATATTTCTTTTCTTGGGAACATTATAAATAAGCATGTAATAACAGTTTATCTTTCCAAAACTAAAGTGGCTGATAAATGGACATGACCTAGAAATGTTATATATAATCATAGCTTTCTTTGATTTACAGGTTATTATTGATGGTTTGTTAAAAAAAATTCATAGTTATCTAGCCTACTAATTAAGTTGACATAAATGGGGTCAAATTTATTTGGACAGAAGAATGTGATGTTTATTTTTGGGAGTTGAAGAAGAGATCAGTGAATAATCTAGTTTTGGACCTTTCTTATAGAGATGGTGAATTTGTATTTTATAATGTTTCCTCATTGAAGTTACATGATTGTGTTCTATTGCAGAATGATCAGGTAATTCTTACGCTTCAGGACAATTGAAATATCATGGGTTAAATTATCCCACATATGATTTGGAATTAACTTCTTTGGTTGTTTGATTTGAAAATTTGGAGGCATGATTTATACAGATCCAAATGTGTAATATATACTGACCATAAAAGTATGAAGTATATATTCAATTAGACAGAATTAAACATGAGGTAGAGAAGATGGCCTGAAATGATAAAGGATTATGTTTTCATAATCAATTACCATTCTTTAAAATCAAACTAAGTGGTGGATTCCTTGATTTTAAAATATCATGCATCTTTAACCATGTTATGTTTGGAATAAGACCCCTTGATTAATGATTTAATGAATTCTAGATTGGTAGTCATTGGTGCATGAAATTACTCCATTTTGTGTTAGGTGTCAGTGTAGTCATCTCTCTTAGATTGAATTAAGAAATCATAAAAGTAATACTGTGAGTTACAAAAAAAAATAATTGGTGAAAATTTTAAGTTTCTACAATTTAATATTGATAATGATTGTGTTTTATGATTTGGGAAGAGAATATGCATAAATTTTGATTCCCAGATAATGAAATAATTGTTGTGTAAATCTCATAGTTATTTTCTTTCATTTCATCATGGAAGAACAAATATGTATATATACCTTAGGGATTATTACTGGTGGGATATAATGAAAAGAGATATTGTGGATTTTACTATGAAATGTTCAACATTCCAATTGGTTAATGTAGAGAGAAAATTACTAAAGGGGATGATTTATCCTTTTCCAGTGATAGATTAGAAATGGGAAAATATATCCTTGGAATTCATGGTGGGACTACCAGAGACTTATTGAGGTAACAATGTGATTTGGGTTATTATTGACCGACTGTCTAAATCTTCACAATTCCTTCCTATTTGAGATACTATGTATTTGGATAAACTTTCTCAACTATACCTCAATGATATTTTTAGGTTACATGGAGTTCCTCTATCCATTATATATAACTAAGATCCTAGGTTCACTTATAATTTTTGGAAAGGTCTTCAGAAGTTATTGGTCGCAAAATCAAACTTGAGCACTGATTTTGATCCTCTATCTAATGGACAGACCGAGTGAACAATTCAGACCTTAGAGGACATGTTTTAATCATATTAAATTAATTACTAGGGAATTTAAGATCATCAACTTTCTTTAATTATGTTTTATTCTAATAAAAGTTTTCATTACAGTATACAGATGAAACCTTTTGAGGAATTATACAGGAAGTGGTGTCAAACTTTGACATTATGGGATAAAGTTGGGTAAAAGAAGTTGATGGGACTAGAATTAGTCGATTAAGTAGTTGAGAAAGGGAAGATGATCTAGTAACACATGAGGACATCTTAGAGCAGGAAAAAAAGTTGTGCAGATAATATGAGGAAATACTTATTTTGAGGTAGGTGATCATGTTTTTCTTAGAAACAAACCCTGGAAAAGTGTTATGTATTTTGGTAAGAAGGGAAAGATAATTAAAGGAATTATTAGAACTTATGAAATCTTGGAGAAATTTAGACCAGTCTTCTACTGAGTAGATTTTCCTCCGAGTTTATCTTAAGTACATGATGCTTGTCATGCTTCGATGTTGAGAAAGTATGTTTCGGATCCATCTCATGTTTTGAGCCCAGAAGTAGTTCAGCTAGAAGAGAAAATTTCTTATGAAGATAAACCTATTCAGATTCTTGATGGTAGAGAGAAAGTATTGAGGAATAATGTGATTCATCGGGTTATGGTTTTGCAGAGAAACCACATGGTTGAAGAAACAACATGCGAACCTGAAAATGGTATGAGGGAAAGGTACCCTCAATTTTTTAATAAGTAAATAAAAATTACGAAGAGGTAATTTCCATAAGGTAGAGAGAATGTAATGACCCAAGTACCTATATAATAATTTGTTTTCATTTTGGAATTAAATAGTCAAATTCATTATAAATGTATAATTAATAAATTGTATTTATAGAAATTATGGACTTTAAACTGATGGAATAGTAACTTGTCCTTAAGAATAGTAACATGATGGTTACGAATAATAATATAGAAAATAGAATAGTAACCACACTTAATAAATTATAAATAAAATTTATCCATCTTATAAGTGAAAAGATTATATATTTATATCATTAAACAAAAAAATATTTTTTTTGAAAATTATAAATTCAGTGTTGGTATTTTTGTGAGTCATGAATATTTAATTACTATTTTATAATTAATATAATGATTTAAATGAAAATATATTTTTATATAATTGATTAATAAATTATTATTTTGTTTTATTATGATTATAAGATAATTTTTGTAAACTTTAATTAATTTTTCAAAGTGTAATAAAATCAATTATTATTTTAAAAATGGCATTTTTCGAATAAATTATGATTTTAATGAAAAATTAAATTTATCATATTTATAATATTATTTTTAAAAAATGGAGTTTATTTTTGAATTATACATATCAAAAAATGGTTGGGTGAATTTTGGATATTTTTCTAAAATAATTTAATTTTTTGTGAATAGTGAAATACGGTAATTTACGGTATATGCTAAATACTCAATTTATTGAGTCCTAGATGATGTACAACTGATGTAATCCAAAAATCTAGAACTCTTATTCATTATTTTATTTTATTTTATGATAATTCTTAAAATATTCATAGTCTTGATCCAAATTAATAATCTAATGAATATAATAATGAGAAAACACCCCTCTCGTCCACTATAAATACCTCTCCTCACCACCTCTTCCTCTCACAACTCAAAGCCCTATATCTTGATTAATTTCTTCCCAAATACCTTCCCTATAATATTACCCACATATAATACCTACTGGTATCACCAAAAGGCCAAAACCAAGGGCCTTAAGGAGGTTCTCAAGGAAGAGTATTCAAGAGGTAATAATCCTCTTTCATTTTCTTTTCTTTTCTTTTCAATTATTTTTACAATATTATAATCTCTTCACCTCCCATTATCTAAGAGGAATTAAAAACTCAGTATCTTATATATAATTTAATTTTATCATTTTTATGTAAATATTCATCAGCATACTTATTTTCCTCTACATTTTATTCCTAAAATAAAAAGCATCATCCGTGATGCGTCGATTTACCGACATCGTGGATGATGTGTTCTCAAATTCCATTACCTACATCATGTATGGTCATAAAACCATTTTAATGGTTAAAAAATATTTTAATGTGTATTATATAACATATTTTATGTTCTGGAATTAAAATATATACATAATATTAAATTATATAATGAAACAAGTTCGTGATTATCGAAGAACCACCAAAAAGATCTAAAATAATATCATTAATGTTTTATCTAATGATTCATCATCATATATAAAAAAATGATTTATGGTACCATTTAATATTCTAGAGACATATTAATACCATTTCATTCCACTTTTGGTGTTCCTCTTCCATTCAAAAAGAAAATCCTTTACAAACCAACTATGGAAACCACGTAAAGAACGCAACCGAAACAATGGAAATAACAAAATATTATTAATAAATTCATAGAATGATGTTATAAAATGACCATAGAATGTGTTATAAAAATAATTTTTTTATTAAAAATATTAATAACACTCTTTTAAACATTATACAGAAGGTTTAAACACTTTTTAATTAAGATGAACCTGAGGGAAGGGAATTCTTAACCCAATTTTCATTCATTGGGTTTACCTTACACTTCATTAATTATGTGGTAATAAGATTATTTTTTCAATGAATTTTTTTATATTATGTTTTATTATGTGTATTTATAGTGTATACACATATTCTTTTAATTTTATTTATTCTCACATAATTTATATTATATTTTTAAGGGACTTTTCTTTAAAAATCTGTTTTTTAATTTCATCTATTTTTTTTAAAAAAGGAATGATTTATATGATGTAAGTATTATTTTTTATGATTATGTTCTAGTTATTGGGAATTTTTTTATGATGAATGGTGGTACCTATATATCCATCAAATTTATTGGGTATATTTAAGTTGGAGGTAGGCTATATGGTAACTCCAAGTGTAACTACGATGGTTACACCATAAGGTAGTCGTGAGGGTTACATTGTTAGGTAGCTGGGAGGGTTACAAATAATATAGTTTCAATGATGGTTACAATATTAAGTAAGTAATTACCCAAATAAATTTATGGTATTATTTATGTTTTCTGTGTTTTATGTAAATGTCACGTTTTCACAAAGTAACTATGTGACACTTTTTGGGTGAGAAGCATATATGTGAAAATGAATTCATATGTTTATAATCATCCATGTATTAATGGATTATCTCCTTTTTATATCCCTTACTGATATTTGTTTTCTCATCCCAAGTTTTAAATTTTTTTCAAAGGGTTTAAGGATGGGTAATAGAAAAGGAGAAGTCGAGATGAATATTGTGAAGACTTTTCATGAATAGTTTTCATGTTTTTTATTAAAAACTTTTGTGTTATAAAAAAATGGATATTTTTTAGTAATATTCAATTTTTATGCTTATGTGTTGATATGTATGAATTATGCCTTAAATTTATAAAACTCTAAACTTAAAATATCTTTAGTAATTTAAATAAGTGAATTATAAAAGAATTTACAAGATTATGTAATATTTAAGGTTGTGTCCTTATATATAGTATTAATATTTTATATTTGTAATAAATTATATGATTCATTAAACTATATTTACATAAAATAAAATACTTTAAAAATATCATTGAAATATTTCATGGGGAAAATATGATTTTCATTTCAAAATCACTAATATTAAAATCCCATAATTTCAAAAATATTAGGAAACAAATTTTCATTGGAAATAATTATGGAAACTTCTAAAGTATACTTTAAGGAAAATAATTATCTTTATGGTGGGAAAAATTATTCATACCTAAAATCTTAAAACAATGATTCTGTTTAAACCTTTGGTCAAAAGTACCTGATTTGGAAAATGAAAAGAATATTCATTTAAAAAAATTATAGAATATAAAACATTTATAAAAATTAAATTAATAAATCATTGGGTAATAGTAAAAATATTATTGAATTCATGTTAAAGAAAATAATGACATGGAATAAAAATATTCCTATCCAAATATAAAAATAATGTTTTTCCGTAAAAACATTCGTTTGGTCTTTTTAGTGCCAAAGAAGGTAAAAATGGAAGTAATACTTAAAAACACATAAATAAAGAGAGGATATGAAGATAAATTTGATATAATAAATTAAAATCATACAACTTCCTCTATAAGAACATTTAAAATAAGAAATCCTGAAAATAAATGATATTATAACATAATGTCTTTACTGCTTTGGTAACTTTCAAATAAAAACCATTATAATAAAGAATGTGAAATAGATATCTACATACCATGAATTAAAATATTTTATATATAAATATTCATTAATTTTGTAGTAGGTAGAAAAATATAAAGTAAAACATAGCGCATAACGTGAACTATCTATCAAAGAATTAAAATTGAGACCATGAAAAACCATGAAAATTTTATTACATTTGAATAAATATATCATGAAAGATATAACATAAAAGGAACCTTAAATATCATAATTAAATATTCATACTTTATATAATATCTCAACATACAACAAATACACTTTATAAAATCACATATGTTCATAATACTAGACATGTTTCAAAGAAATAATTATAAGATGAATAATCCTTACAAAGATTGTATCCCTGAAGTGAGAATTATTCACTGAAGTGATTATGTGTAACAATTATAAAAGAACATAAAATAAATTTAGATACAGTATAATATAATCATATGTCATTTTACATATAATCATTGAATAATATAGTCAATAAAGTTGAAGTATAACGTGATGAATTGAAAACGAGTTAAGGAACCCATTACCTTGAGGCCAACTCATCACGTAGGTGCATTAAATATAGTATAATAAATTTAAATTAATTTTATACTTGATTAACATTTTTTAGGTTTATTACCTTATCATTATTCATTTTATTTCATTTATTACCATGCATAATATATTTATTAAATCAGTTATGTTCTTGTCAGACTTTTTGAGGATGTTTGGTTTATAATGAGGTAACAAATTTGTTAGGTTGAACATGGTCAAAGGGGTCATGAATCTATAATATAAAAAATAATAATAATAAGATAATTTTTATTTTTATACATTAAATAAAATTTTATAATATTCCTTTAAAGGTTTTCATGAAAAGACTAATCACATAACCTCATTGAGGTGGTTGTCCACACATACGCATAAGTGACATTATCATTTTTTAGCTGGTGAAAGTGTAAAATGGAAATTAAAATATCTTATTTATGGATTCATAATTATGTAATTAATATCATATATATTCATTAAATACATCATAATAAACAATCAAGAATTATGGTGAAGAAAAATGAATCATATCGCTATGTGGAGGTGATAAACCATACGTATGCATAAGCGATACTTTCATTTCCCATTTGTTGGGAATGAGGTGGAAAATGGTTTTACCATAATAATAATAAAATATATTTATATTTAGGATAATTGATTCATTATTTTATATTGGATAATAAAATTATAAGAAGTATAAGAAGAAATAAACTTTGAATGATTATGGTAAGATTATTACCTCTTTTTGAGAGACCTCCTTTGGATTACAACTTAATCATTATTAGGATGGGCATAAGAGAAGAAAATAATATATTAGATTAAGGTAAGGAATATATGAAGGTATTAGGTTTAATATTTTCTATCCTAGATTCCTCAAAATTTATGTATAATGGAGAATAGTATGTGCCCTTTTATCAGTGAGGAAAATGACACACTTGGAATTAATTAAAATATTTAAATATAATATATATAATAATCATGTCAAGAGGAAAAAATGGACATAATTTTAATTATTGGACATGATAAATTATAAATACCATCAACTAAAATAATCATACATGTATAAGTTTCATTTTAAATATTATCTTTGAGTTTATCCCCCTTATTGATCCAAAAGTTTCTTTATGACATTTCCATTCCTTTTGTTTTGGAAATAATAAAATATTTCTTTAAAATTTTTACTAACTATTTTATGTACAAAGTTTTTTAGAATGTTTTGAAGAAAAAATACACTTATACCATAATTATAATTAGTTTTAAAGTATTTCATAAATATAAATAAACCTTTCTCATTATTATTATCATATTGAGTATGTAACCGATAATAATCGGATCCACCTTTATCAAAATAAATTTTAGACTTTATTTTATATTGAAATTATTCTTCATAATCAGAATTGATATCAAAACCGATAAAAATTGGATTCAAACTTATAGAATTTATCATAATAACACTCTATAAGATAATCCATCAGATTGACTAAAGTTTAAACTCTGAATACATAAAACTATTTTCTAACATATTGGAATACATTTTATATAGAAAATGTGAAAATAAAAACAACATCAGAATTTCTATTATGATATAGCCGTTGGAGTGCCATTTGTACAATTCGTTATAACAAGCTCAGAGAAATATGACCCTTGGTAGGAAAATATGACTGTTGGGGGTTTTCCTATAAATACCCAGTCATTTGAAGAGTTTGGTGCGTTGTGTAGAGTGTCGATTACATTTTCAAATTTCCCTTTTATGAGATCTCTAAAGATTGAAAGCATGAAAATGTTGTTCTTAGTTGTTGTAATTGTTTAGAGTCTTTTGTGTTGTAATCTTTGTGTCCAATTGTGTGAATAAAATCGAGGTTTTCCAAGGCTAGTAAGATAGGGATATAATCTATTTTATCGAGGGATTATAGGGATATAAAGACAGAATCCAATCCATCAGATCGAGGGCTATATGAGAAGGATTCTGGTAGAATCTCTTGAGATTCCCAACCTAGCTGTATTCTTGGAACTCCTTTGGTGCCCGATCACACTACGTATAAACTTTTCCAAGATTACCGCATTGAAAGCACACTGTTGATGATGTGCTTCTAGGTGGTATGATTGAGTCTCTAGGATGAAATCGCTACGGAGACTCCTAAAATACTCACTTCCTACTATATGAAGCATCACCTCTAACATCACATGACACCGTTCCCTGACTTGAGTACGATTGGTCTATAAAATTACCCTTGACTATTAGTTCTTAATTCACAGCCTTTAAGAATGATAATAACCTGAATATGTTTACCTGCACCCTAATGGAATTTCTAAACCATTATTGAAATTCCCCACTCTCGGTGTGTCATCGCCCACCATACAAAGTGTGAAATGAGATGAGTCTATGAAAGTATCTACAATACATGACAGAAACCTCTCCCTACTATAGGCTCAATAACTCTTGATCTCTCTTTAACCCCATCATCTTTGGGATTAACTTCTTAGAGAATGTGGTCTAAAAAACATTCCTGGTGAGTCCCTCATGTCTACCTTCTTAAACATATACATCCCACCAGCAATTTTCCAGTCCTCTAAGCATGTATGCTACAAACTTTACCCTCTGACATGGGGGTGCATCATGCTGGTCAAATATGGTCCAAACCTCCTTGATCCAATTATTAGCCTCTTGTAGTCCACACTCACCTTAAAATAGCAGTGGGTGTTGCAACTGGAACTCACAAGTCATGTATTACATTGATGGATCAGCTCCCTAGGATCACTTGTTGATGACTTGTAGGAAAATACCAGACTCACCCAAAGATAATCATCAATCCAAAACCTAAAAACTGCAATATCTTGTGGTTGTACCACCTATACTAGATCATGTATCTATGCTTATACCTATGAATCCTGATTTTTTCGACCCTCCAAGCCCTCATCCCGACCCTTAGGGTTCTCATCCTATGCACAATCTTGTGACAACATATCACATCCCTCTTGAAAATCTACTAGAGCCCACCTAGGTGGAATCCCACTAAATACCAATATCATGGTCATAAATCCATATCAATAAATATATATATATATATATAACATTGCAGATAGGTAATGTTTTAACAAGCAGTGAAATGTCACCACCCTTATACTCCCTCACCACACCCATTAATAATACATTCGTCCTCAGGCCCCCTTACCTTCCCTTATTAGAGTCAGGTGTCACATGTAACCTGGCCTCATAGCCCCCTTGATACCCACATCAGAGCCAGACATCAACATAGTCTTACCACATGGTCCCTTTCTTTCCCATAACAGGGTTAAGAGTCACATTTAATATGGGGTATCTTATTA
Source organism: Viscum album (assembly GCA_963277665.1). Taxonomy (NCBI): domain Eukaryota; kingdom Viridiplantae; phylum Streptophyta; class Magnoliopsida; order Santalales; family Viscaceae; genus Viscum; species Viscum album. Next base: position 1,400,027,795 of record OY728127.1, on the reverse strand, counting down.
TAATTCCACCAAAGAGTCTATATAGGAAAACACTATTTATATTACTTATTGACACTTTAAATAAATCACCCCTATAATTATCCATGCCTACTCATACTAGAGTCATTCCCATATATCACATGTATATAGTCACATCACATCACATACAGATCTAATTAGAACCAAATGACTAGGATGGATGAATAAAATTCCACCAAAGAGAGGCTAAGAAGGAATACACTATTTAGCTTCCTTTATTGACAATTTAAACAACCCAAATCCCTCTTAGTGCAATCAAGGATACTAATGACTATAAAAAACAAAAACACATAATATGTGCCTAAAAACCTATCATAAAGAATAATCAAACCTCCCTTTCCATACCATTTCAAGGAAAAAAATTACACATAACAATAACCATCACACCCAAGTGTTCCACTAGAGGTGGAAATTAGATCAAATGTAAATGAGAAATGTAGAACAAAAATTTCCCACACCTGAAAACTTGATCTGTCCCCTATGCATGGGGCTGAAGGCTCCCAAACATGATCTATGTACCATATCCGAACAATATCCTAGTCTCCAGTCTACCACAACCGTATTAATAAGACCAATAAAATAAAGAACATTTGATATCATTTGTATCCCACAAAATAATACTAAAAATTACTAGTCATGAACTACTCTGATACCATTTATAGCACCTTGACCCAGGCGAGAATTTAATATAGTGTTCTAAGCTGGTGTTACACTAGACCTTAGGCATGCCTCCCCATATAGAAAAGGCTGGTAACTAATAATGAGAGTGAAAGGAGGTAATAGTGGGGAGAATATACCCTATGGTGGTGGTATAATAATGGTATAAGTATATATAAAACAACATCTTAAGAAAGGCCATAACACAATATAAGTAATATCATGCAATAGAGGAAGCATAAAAAGACAACAATATTAATTAATAAGATCAAACATGCAATTTTTAGAATAAAACAGCATATATAGCTAAGAATTTATACTAAGTCAAGTAATAAAAAACAATAGATCGAGGGGGTTTCCTATGGATAACCTTAGTACATACATATAGTAATCATGCTGGTGTAAAAAGGAAAACAAAAGTAAACTCTAGCTGATGTAGGAACCAACATGGTCCCTTTCCATCCATCCCATGCTAACTTCCCAACATGATCACGAAGGTCCTACCCCTGAGCTCAATCCCTTACCTGAGCACATAAGCATAAATTCTACATGTGTCTGAAAAGTAACATGTAGGGTGTAAGAATAAATCGCAGTAGGTCACCACCCACATGTTCCTAGCTTACATATATGATAATTAGCTTATCTAAATATATATAAAAAGGAAACATAAGCACAATAAATAAATACCTTCTTCCCTTATCTTCAATAACCACAAGGAAGTGATCACATTCTTCGGACATCACCAAAATACCACTTTCTCCCAATTATAGATATGTCATACAACACCTATCAACATATGTATAATCATAGTGGAATGAAATCACATAAAAAAAGGATCATAGGTGAACCCTCCAGTTTCACCACTAAATTACCACTCGATATCTCATTCCAACAATCACGTCACTGGTTTCCAAAAAGTCACACCCAACAAGTACCTAGTCACTTGGACCTCAACTCACACTACCTCAAAACTGGGTTTCCGCAGCGCCACCCTTTATCAGCACTAAAAAAGAGCTGTTAAGGGGGGGGGGATTTATTAGTGCTAAACAAAGCACTGATAAAATGAAATTTTAAAAGCAATAAAAAAGAACTTTTAAAAGTGACCCTTTATTAGTGCTTTTTTAGCGCTGATAAAGGCCCCCCCTTTATCAGCGCTTTTTTAGCACAGTTAAAGGCGTCCTCTTTATCAGATTTTCATAGTAGTGCTGATAAAGGGGGGGCTTTATCAGCGCTTTTTCCTAGCACTGATAAATTTCAAAAAAAAAATCATGAAAAATAATATATTGTTATATAAGTATATTTATATTGATATAAATATAATATTTATTTTTTTTAAATATGTTTTAAATAAGTATAAATAGACTATTACATTTAATATATAATAAATTGTGTGAAAATGGCTTTAAAATATTTTAAAAAATATTATTAATTAATAATTTTCTAATTATAATTGATTAATAATTATTTAATAACAATTTAAAGACACAAAAAATAAAAAATATTAATAAAAGATCTAAAATAAGTTAAAAATGTAACTTAAACTTCAAACGGCCATAACTTTTGATTCGGGTGTCCATTTGAGCTCTATAACATATCAAATTGAATCTTGCGATGAGATCTATGCGCTAGTGGACCAAGGGAACCTTTTTTAACATTTTTAGAGGCAGAAAATGCCTATACGGCCTCCAAAAATGAGTTTTTAGTCGGGATACCCCGATTTGTTAACATTCAAATAGGTATAAATTCTGATCTGGATGTTCGATAGGCCTGTACCACATGTCATATCGAATATTGTTTCATTTTCTTATATTTGACTTCTTGTGGAGTTGAAACGGACTTCTGGATTAGAATTTATGGCCGTTTTAACATTCTATGGCTTTTTAAATACACATATATATGTATTTATTCATAAATATATATATATATATATATTTGTGTGTGTGTGTGTGTCTATGTGTCTGTGTGTGTGTGTGTGTTTTATATATGTATGTATGTATTTATTTATTTATAAACACAAATAAAAAAATATATTTTATAAATGTATTTAAAACTAATATTATAAATATATTTTAATATAAAAATAAATATATAGATAGAAAATTCTAACTATATATATATGAATAGATATAAATATATATTAATATAAGAAAATATATATATATATTAATATATGAATAAATATATATGCATTAATATAACTAAATATATTTATATTAATATGAATCTATATTAATATACGAATAAATATAACTATATATATATAAATAAATATATATATCATTAAATGAAGAAAAAAACTAAATGGATTTGTGGTAAAGGTGCAGGCGCGCAAGGGGGGAGGTCTCGGGTTTGAGTTATAGTAGAAGCAAGGGTCGCTGACGCTAGTGGGAGGGGGTTGCACGGGCAAAGGTAGCGTGCAATGAGAGGTAGGGGCTCCACCCAGCGCTGATAACGGGGGGGGGGGGGGGGGGTCAAGCACTGTTAAAAGCTCCCACCCACATTATATTTTCTTTCTTATTTTTTTGACTTTTATCAGTGCTTAAAAAAAGCGCTGATAAAAGGTGTCCTTTATCATCACTAAAAAATCACTAATAAAGGACCTTTTTATTAGTGCTATTAAAAGGGGCCTTTATGAGCGCTTTTCGGAACGCTGATAAAAGGGACCCCCTTTATCTTCACCTCGATTAACAACACTTTTCTAGCACTGTTAATGCCCTTTTCTAGCGCTGATAAAAGGCCATATTTTTAGTAGTGTCAGAGAAACACCATCTACTCGAAGCCCAATGTTCAGAGGTATATAGATGTTTGACCTCTCAAAAAATAATCTCCATCGACTCAATAGCTGACATCCTGAGGAAAAATGGCATCCATCCTCCAAATATCCTAACCCATCATCCTAAAATAATATGGCATGCCTTATCCCCCAAATTAAGGTCTCATCACCTTTAATTGATGGTTCTTGACCATCGTAGTGGATTTCTATGGAAAGAACCTCCAACCTCACTGATGGTCAACACCATCCTAAGTTGAAACTAATGGAGGCCTCTACTCAAATGAGTGGTCAACATCACCTTGTCATCTGAGTCTTATATGCGTGGAAATGACTCCAATGATGCACTGGGAAATCATAATGACCAACCATTACCAACATAGTACCTAAGCCACATCGTCTCGACACCTTGTTATCCTTTAACAATGTTGCACATCTTGATGGTCAAAACCATCCAATATCACATGGGTCATGCCCGTAACCTGATGAACTCATCAAATCAATCCAACAATTGAGTCACCCAACTTGATGATCAATATAATCTCATACGTCTCTGGCCTCGCCCAACCTGAAAAATCACATAGCCTCAGTACAGGTAGTCATCACCACCTCAATACTTGTACTAAGACCAATATGTTCTCATGTAACCATCATAAACAACAAATATAATTAAATTTATTTTAAATAACCTACCCATCATAACATACCCATGTGTTTAAAAGTCAATAACCTAGATTATAACATTTTTATTCAATGAGGATCAATCCCATAGGAATCTCATATCTTCATTTAATTAATTTAAAATCAATAATTTAATTTATTAGTTTTCTCTAAGACAACCCAACAATGTGTTCAATAACTCACCCCTTGAAACACCATGAAATTAAAAATAAATCTAGGAACCAACTACCTCATACTGGTATACATTTTCTTGTCCAGTATTAGCCTCTAATTTTAGCCAATTCAAAATAAATATTGATTTTAGATAAACATGCTGGAAATAGGGTAAAATAGCTCGCACATATTTAGTTCTCTATATGAATAAATAAAAGGAGAAAAGAGGGCACTATAATGAAGGCCTTACTAATGTGGTTACAACGATATCGAAAAATATTGCATTGGAGCTCAGATGAAGGAGTTGTCACTAAGCCTAAGTGGGAGAAAAATGGAGGTTCCCCTATTTTTATACACATGAAATAAAATAAGAATAAGGGAGAGAGAAAGAAAATAGGGTAGTGGTAGAAAATTAATTTCACCCCAATTAACAACCATTATAGTTTGACCACACAGTTTGGCTAACCATGAACCAACCATCTAGAACCCAGTAAATAGGCATCACACTACGCATGGTTGTCCCATACAGTTTATTAAACCATATGAAAAATTCACATGATCCTCTACAAAAACTATATATAACCCACACAGTCATTAACCCCCTCATTCAAAGTTTAATAAACCATTCCCAATGAAGAAGGAGGGATTCATAGTTTATCCTAGGAGGATGTATGATTTTTTTTAACTAAGTGCATCTATCTATACACATATAAATGTTGGTTTTTTGGACTTTGATGTCCCCGAAAGACACTTGAAATCCTGTGGAACTTTCTGAGAATTTAAAACTATCTAAAAACCACACCTTGGGTCAATCAAACTGTTAAAATAAAATTTAAATGATCAAAAAGAAATATTCACCACTCACAAAACATGAGAAAATTAAAATGTGTTGAATATTTTGAAATGATCCAAAACATGGTACATTAAATGCGGGGATCAGGAACACCCTTTGGGCATGTGTCTTGTCGGGTCAGGTACCATTTTAGGAGGGTATTTGTGTCGGTTTTTTTTATAATTGTTATAAAAGAAATCAAGAAGATAAAATTGTTGGTCCCAAATCCCTTGAAACTGAAGTGATCTAGACTATTTCTAATATACCAATTTTCAAATAGCCCTCTTAGACTACCCATAAATTTAATGATGATAGGCTTTACTATGGTTTAATTTTATATTCATTGACTTTTGAAGGATCCTCTATAATGTAGTAGTAAATCATGGATCTTAGTTATAAACAATTGATAGTGGTACACCGTGGAGTCTCACTACCTCATGAATATAGAGGAAAGATAGTCATCCTAAGGAGAAATCATATCTCATGGAAATGAAATGGATTTTTTTTCATTCTTCCAATGGTAACCGATATAATATTTTTACCCTTGTATGTATTTAAAAGGCCAATGAAAAGTCCATAGTGATGTTATCCCACTTATATATAGGTATGAGTAATGGTTTTATTACCCCATTTTAAATTTTCTACTCTCACCTCACTTTCTGACACAACAAAACACCTTTTAGTATAATAAAAAATCTCCATTTTCATATTATCCCACCAATATTGATCACAAAGGTCCCTATACATCTTTGTGATTCTAGGATGTATATAGAAATTAGAGGTATGATCTTTATATAAAATATCCTTATTTATATCTATAATAGAAGGAATATATATCCTTATACCTAATTTCATTATACATTCTTGATAAATAATGAATTCAGGAAATATACCATCTTTCACAGCCTCTATATTATTTTGAATCAAAGGATCATCTCTTTTACCTTTATTGATATTCTTTAGTAATTATGGTTGAGAAATCATTTAGGATAAGATTGATGATGTCCCCTCTCTTATGATTTCCATGTCCAACCTTAATATTTCCTTGATTAATAGATCGCCTTCAACCATTATCATTTCAATAACACCATGATCTTTCATACTCAAATAATCTACAACATTGTTTTCTCTTTTGGTGTGATAATGAATTGAATAATAATTGTCTTTAAATAGATTGAACCATATCCTTTTTCTTATGTTTAGTTCTTTTTGGGTGAATATAAACTGATTTTTTTAGTCTATGTATATATCACACTTTTACCAATAAATATAGTGCCTCTATATCTTCATAGAAAAGATAACTCCAGCTAACTCCAGGTCATGAGTAGGATAATTATTCTCATAGAAAATTATCTATCAATATTCATAGGAGATTACCTTTCCATTCTTCATGAGAAAACATACAATCCCTTTCAAATATGAATCAATATAGATAAAAAATCCTTCTCCAATAGAGGGTAGAGTTAGAACATGTACACTAACCAACCTATTATTCAATTCATAAAAAATTTCTTTACACTCCTTTGTCTAGATAAACTTAACTCTCTTTAGAGTTTACTTGATTATTAGATTATAAATATATGATTTTTCTTCCAGAAACCTTTCATATTATATTATTAGAACAAGAAAACCATAAATATTTACTATAGTAGTAGGATGGAACCACTCCTCTATGAAATTTTTCTTAGAAGGATCAAATAATATTCCTTTACTTCTCATAATGTACCCCAAGAATGCAACTCTTTTTAACCATAAATCACATTTAATGTATTTACCAAACAAGTTCCCCTTCCTATTAGCTTTTAAAATAACCCTTAAATGATTCTCATGATCATCATGAATTTTTGAATATACTAGAATATCATCAATAATCACCAAACAAAATTATCTGGGTAATCCTCAAATAATCCATTCATCATATCAATAAACATTGAAGGAGAATAAGTCAAGTTGATGTTCATAACAAAGAAATAATAATGCCTATTTCTTTTTTATAAGGAAATATTTGGGATATGATCTTTATTCACCCTTAAATGATGATACCCTAATCATAGGTCAATCTTGGAAAAGAAATGAGCCTCATGAATTTGGTTGAAAAAATCAACAATCCTTATAAGGGGGTATTTTTTCCTCACTGTAATTCCATAAAGTTATCTATAATAAATGAATAGTTTCATTGATCCATCATTTTTCTTTTCAAAGAGAACATGTTATTTCTAAGGAGATACACTTGGTAGAATTAAACTATTCTCCAAAACATCTTGAATTTGATTATTTAATTCCTCTAACTCCACATATGCCATTTTATATGAGGTATTTGATAGTAGATTGGATCTAGGTTTGAGTTGAATTGAGAAATATACCTACTGTTTTTAGGGAGTTCCATGTAACTCTTCAAAAAATATATCAATGTATTCCTAAAAAATAGGGACATTTTCTATCTTTATAATTTTATTTTCTTCTCCCTCTTCCTTGATCATTTTCATAAAGAAGGCCATGGGAGGTTGTTCTAGACAAAGATCTGGCTAAAATATCTCTCTTTTGAAAATAACTCTAGTTTTTCAATTTAAGACTACAAAAATTTCCTTTCTTATGTTGTTGATAATAGCATCATACTTTGAGATTCCATCCACCCCAATTATAGTCTTTAATTCCACCATGGGATTGACTATTAGATTTGTTATGAGATTATACTATCCAAAGTTGATACTAGTGTTTATATAAACCTTTGATGCTTGGATAATTCTTATAGAAGAATTAATTAATAACTATACTTCTAGAAGTTCCAGTTTTGATTATACTTTCTTTATAAACATAGATTAAATAAAGGAATGTGTAATACTAGTGTCAAACAAAGTACTTTCTAGTTTTGAGAACACAAAGAGTGTACCTTCCACCACATTATTTGGATCCTCTACTTTATCCATCGTGACCATGAAATCACGACCTTAGTATGTTTAACTATGATGAGGTTGGTGGTTTCCCTCCATTATATTTTTATTTGGAAATGTATTTGAAATGTTCCCAAGATGTCCACACCTTAAGCATTGGACTTCAGGATATTCTTACACAATCTTTAATTTTTTTTTCATTAAGATGCCGAGGTTTCACCTCACTATGATAGTTTCAAGATATATAGATATCTCTTCCGCACTTGTAGAACTTTACACTCCTAAGAAAGTATTTCCATGAATTTTATTCCCAAATTTGTTTCACATGGTTAGTTGCAGTTTCTTTCCACCACATCCATGATAAAAATTATTCCATAAGTTTATCTCAATTTATATCTTATTATTATTAGGACCATGTGACCACTATGTTTACCTAGACTCTATTTCAACCTTTATATCACTGTGTACTATCTCCTCATTGCTTTAATTGTCATATTTTTTGATAGTTCCTTAATAGATGGGGTGAGATACCACCTAAGAACCTATCAACCTTTCCTATTAGATCCATATAAAAGTTAGATGTGTGTCACGAATTTCTTATAAAATTAATTTCAAATATGCCCACTTATTCATTTTACTTCTACTTCATCTCTACTAATTTCTCCTCCATATTTTTCTCATTGAACATGGAAAATGTTTATTGAAAAAATTTCTCCTTAACACTTCCCATTCAACCACATTAATTTTCCCTCTTGGATTCATGTTCATAATCAGTGCCCACCATTAATCAAATTATCATTCTAAGTGATATAAAAACAAGGTTAACTTCTCTATATATGAACAAAGGGGTACCAAATATATCTTTTCTATATAGTTAATAAATTTTTCATAATTTAATGGATTGGAAGATCCACTAAAATAAGTTAGTATTTGATGCATGAAGTACTTAATAGCAAGTTGTTCCCTTTGAGGTGAATCTGGGTTCTCAACATGATTTAGGTTATCATTCATAACCCAAGATAGTTTATTTATCATCTTCATGCCTTTTTCCATTACATCCACCATTATATTTGGAATTTCATCATGGAACCATCCATTTCACTCATCATTTACACGGTTCCTCTTATTTCCCACAATTTTTAAATAAGAATAAAACCATAGTGACAAACTTGTTAATTTTAGGAATATTGTAATTATAAATGGGGATTAAGTCCTAAAACAAAATTCTTAAAGATGCAATTATTTTAATATCCTCTAAATACAATTATATTTTATATATATCCTTTATAAATGTTTATAAAAAGTACATGATTAAAAAAATTATCCCTTGGGAGTGTCAAAATAGGTGTATAAAAATGCTATTTTTTAAACATATGATGATTGATTCAAAGCCTAAAGCACCCTTTTTAGTGTTATTACTCCTTGGTATAACTGTTCCAGATCCATATACACTTGTAGTATCATGATAGCGATTTCATTGAATAAAAACAACTCGCTTAATACTTCACCAAAATTCTCAGATGTCTTCCTATATTTAGACATACCCCTAGGATTAATACTAGTGTTTTCTAATCCTAATTTTCAAAAATAACTAAATATTACCTTTAATACCAACTATAGAATCTCTCCTTTTTAATATATGACTTTCAATAAAATTTCATAACAAAATTTTACATTAACAACATCGATGGATAATTTGGGGTATAATGTCATGAAAATATGTTACATTATACATGAATTACATAATGAAAACATGAACATAAAAATTATTGAATACTTTTGAAATATTTTGTTGTTAATCCATTATATTTCACATCACTACAAGTAATTTCCTAGGGACACACATCAATAAAAGGGGTGAGCATAAATCTGAATAAGGAATAAATAAATGAAATCGAATATGAATAATGATCATGGATATTATATATGACATAAAATGATAGAATAATTATAATTACAAGATACATACCATGGAAACATGGATACAATATAATAACGAGACATTCAAAATAATATCCACAAGGTTTATCACTAAGAAGTCGTAAAAAATAATTACCATGATTATTCACCAATGTATCATAAAACATTTCATCTCTAGAGATTAATTCTTTACCCAATGCATTAGAGTGATATCAGGGTGAAACATTAATGTGTAATAATTCATGAGAGCCATAATGATCATAATAAATCATTTCATAAATAACATGTGAAAAGTAAATACTGAGTCTCATATAATATCAATTCATAAATATATGTCTAAATACCTGAACAATACATCATTTTAAATACATGTAAATGGAATATCGGGTTTTATCATGTAAATCCACAAATAAATAAATAATATTTACATCTTGGTGAATACATATAGATAATAAAATGGTTGTGATATTCACAATATAATAATTTTTCTTATGAAAGAGAGGAATTCATGAAATGAATTTGACATCATGATGGTATAAAAATATTGATTAAATAAATGTAATAATGGATAGGGATGAAGGTTTACCATTTATAAAAGACTTTTGGAAATGATTTTATAATAAAAAGTTGTATTAAAGAATTTTAATCCAACATTTATGAAACATTCCACAAAAGAGGTACTCGAACAGAAAAGAGGAAGTGAAGAATTCCCTTACCTTGATGAGTTTATTATAGAACTTAAGGATAAAACCTTTATAAATTAAGGACATCATGGAGGGACTCTTTGGGAGGATAAATTACTAGAACATCATGGAATAAGAATTTTTGAGTGGAGAGGAATGGGTTATGGGTGGTTATTTATAGTAAAATAGGGAGAAATTATTTATTATTTTTGTAACTTAGGTTTTGGACTCTATCTGATAAATTAATACAAACTAAAAACCATCATATGGGTTTTTACCATTGTTTCTACCAAGGAGGGTTTTTTTTAATATTTTATTAGGCCATGAACCTAATTCCTTAAAATAATATCCTAGGTGATGTGGAATTGAATCATGTTTATAAAGAAATTAATACAGTAAAATAAAATATTGGTTTGGGAGGGTTCATTAAGGGTTTATAAAATTAATAAAATAACCTGAAAACATTATCTTAAATTAGAAACATTATTTTTTTCATGTATACTCTTTAAAGTATTTATTACATTACTTTTTGGATTTTATGATATATATTGTATATTTATACCATATTTAATTTTTATCCAAAAAATTGAGGGTCTTATAAAATTATAAAAAACATACTATTGGATAATTTCAACATGGTGATTCAAAAATAATAATAATTTAATTAGATTAATTCTATAAGTATGAAAATTTTAAATTTTAAAATAAAAATCCCTATATATTAAAAAATAAAGGTTTTTTCAATAACAATATTTATAACCCATCAAAAGTTACAATTTAATTCTTAAAATTATATTACCATTTATATTTAAATAGGTTTTATTTAATATTAAATTTTATTAAATAAAATTTATTTTAAAATTTTTTGATTTATTAAAATAGCATCTTAATTGAAACTATATATTTCCCAAAGATACAATTTCAATTTCTTCACATCAGAATCTAATTTTTATAAAACTCGTTATAGAATCATCTATAAAGTAATAATTAATAGGGATAAATATAATAATTATTTTATTAAAAAAGAATATAAAAATTCATACTAGTAGTGTCTAGATACATTACCCATTATTACCCTAGCATATGCCATAAGGGTAAGGTGTGCTATGGTGGCAGATTCATGGGGTGGTTCACATAAATTTTAACTAATGTTGATCTCCACTAACATGAACTTATCATGTATTAAATTTCAATCCAAACTCACTTGTGGACACATTTCTTGGGATTTGTCAAGGTAGAACCCTAGTGATGCTACATCCCTCCCATGTTTTGATAAATAAGCTTCCAAAGGAATGACTGGGCTTGTTAAGGCCATCATTTCTCCTTTATCATTACTACAAAATTGGACTTTAAAAGCGCTAGTAATGTCCTTTATCAGTGCTAGAAAAGTGCTAAGGATGTGAGTGATGTTAAAAGATAAGGACTTTTATAAGCGCTGATAAATGTAACCTTTATCAATAATTTATAAATCACTGATAAAAAACACATTTATCATTACTTTTTAAAGAGATGCTAAAAGATTTTTTTATCAGCACTATAGAAGGGTTGATAAAGGAGTTCTTTATCAGTGAATTTTAAAGCACTGATAAAAATCCATACTGTAGTATGCTCTAAAAGAATACTGCAGTACCAATGCAGTGTGCTATTACAGCTCACCATAACATCAGAAGCACCAGAAACACACTAGATATATCAACAAAAACAAGTCCCAATACAAATTTTAAATGAAATGAAATTTACAACAAAATTACCTGAAAAAAATTATATTATAGACGTTTGACACATTGTTTTATACAATTACATAAATACAAATTATTACATACATTTAAAAACAATCCTAACTATTAATGTTATCATGATTTCTATTGACTTTCTTTTTTGAACCACCAAAACTACGTGAGAAGCTTCAAAAAACCACATTAACTCGAACAAACGAATATACCTATATAAGAAAAAATTATAATGTGAGTAATAAGAAGAAGAAATAAATTAAACAAAAATATGAAACAATATATTAATTATATGGACAATAATTTTACTATTCAAAAATCAAGATTGCCTCTGTGATTTAGCATAGACAACATCATTATTCTTCATGAAAAGGAAGTGGAGGTAAGCACACGAGCCTCACCCCAGTTGGTGAGGTCTCTCTATGTGCATCCACAAGACTCAGGTACAAAACCAGACGTAGGCATAATTTCGGGTTACCATAGTAGTGTTGTAGCAGTACTGTGTGGGTACTGTAGCAGTTATTGTAGCATGTACTATTTGGTACTGTAGCAGCTGAAACTATTCACCTTGGGTCACCGGTTTGGGCATGGGGTCCTTAAGGCATTTGGGCCACCCATGACTTCAGGTAAGTAAGGTTTTCGGTCCACCTTTAAGGCCTTAGGGCCACCTCAAGGCCTTTGTGCCACCTTATGACCTTTAGGGCCACCTAATATGTAGATGAACACACCTATTCTACAAGGAACCATCTCCAGAGGAGGATTCAAGAGCAGGGCACATTCACCAGAGTAGAGCTAACTGATTTTAAAGAATGAGAGGGTGTGGAATTGCCATCAGTACCTGGACTTTGCATCAATACACATAACAACTATCCAAAGAACCATGCAAAGGTGGAGAGCTGATCACAATGTAGATGCTGGGGAGGGGAGGTTTCAAGTATTCATAGTCTGTATGATTTTCTTAAGAACTAAGGGTCCTGTAATATCTCCAAACCTATGGTAAATGTAATCTCTAAAGCCTATGGTCCTTGTTAGGGTTCCCCCTAATCCATTAAAAGGGGGTTATCAAAAATCAATAAAAAAAGAAGGCCTTTGGTCCATTCAGGAAGGAAATGGAAGTGGAGGTAACTTGAAAGAAAGTGATAAATGCACCACTACATTCATGAAAAGATTTTAAGGGAGAAGAAGTATGAAATTGGGATAGAGCACCCCAAATATAACAAAAGAATCCACCTGTATAAGAAAACAATTATTATGTGAGTAATACTAAAAATAAATAAATTAAACATAAATATGAAACAATAAATTAATCCTATGGACAATGGTTTTATTGGGAAATCATAAATATTAACTATGTGATTGAGTAGAGGAAGCGTCATTTCTATTCTTGGAAAGGTAGTGCAGGTGACTTGAATGAAAGTGATAAATGCAACACTACATGGGTGAAAATATTTTAAGGGAGAATGAGAATTAATGTTGGACATAGCACCCCAAATAAAAGAAAAGAATTATCCTGTATAAGAAAAAAATTATTATGTGAGTAATACTAAAAAATGAATTAAACATAAATATCAAATAATAAATTAATTCTATGGACAATGATTTTACTGTGAAAACCTCAATATTACCTCTATGATCGAGTAGAGCCAACACAATTTCTCTTCCTCCAAAGGAAGTGGTGGTAACATGAAATAATGTGGTAAATGCGCCACTTCATTGGTGAAAATATTTTAAAGAAGAAGAAGCGTGAAAGTTGGATAGAAAACCCCAAATCGAACAAAAGAATCAACCTGTATAAGAAAAAAATTATTATGTGAGTAATAATAAAAATAAATTAATGAAACATAAGTATGAAACATAAGTATGAAACATAAGTATGAAACAATACTTTAATTCTATGGATAATGATTTTATTGTGCAAACATCAAGATTCCCAAACACAACACAATAAAGTTACCTAGTCACCCAATATTTTCTTTTATTTGTGCTCAATCAAGTTTCAGATTCACATGTCACTAACACAATACATTTACAAACAAAAGTAATTCCAAAAGAAGTACACATAGTGTAAAAATACTTGCACACCCAAAACCCATTTGAAAACAAATTTTCCCCCAATCATTTCAAAAACATGCCTCACACCTATTATATATGTTAATAAATTGTTTAAAAAGTTTTCTAAAATAACCCTCAATGGAACCACAAGGATTTACATCAAAAAAACACCCAAGTTCACATGAGAATGATACTTTTAAAATAAAACACAACACATAACTGCATCAAACATAATTTTAAAAACTTATATAATTTAATAAATATATTAACTAATTTATAGAATACTTATAATTAATAAAACCATAGTTTACACAAATTAAAAACTAATTCCATAGAAATTCCATATTTTTACAAATATGTACACAACCTGAAATAATTTTCAAAACATGTATTCCATCTTCTAAAACATTTTACAATTCACATTAAAAAACTGGTACAACATGTTCAATATGGAAAAGTATGTCAATTTATGTAGAGACCCGAAGCTTAACGTACATGAAAATTACATTACTTTTGTGGAATACTTAGTAAATAACAAAAACACACACACAAGGATCGTAATAGTTTAGTGTCTTTGGAAACTCGGAATGTAATCTTCTAATCCTGGTGAAATATCTTCAACATCTCCCATAAAGATATTCCTTTTTTTATACCTAAAACCTTTCCTTATATCATGGGGAAAAGAAAACATGAAAGGGTGATATCAAATGATTAGTAAGGGTAAACAAAAGAAATATCAATCACATCATATACATAAGCACATAACTTTTGGAAATCTTAACCTGCAAAAGAGATCATAATTTCATAACATGGGATAAATCATTGTAGTGAAATGAAATCCCAATAATCATAACTTAAAACATTAAACTTTGTGGCATACACACATAATCATAGAGAATCATTTCTTGTTAGTCAAGACTCATTTCCAAGACTATCTTAGTGGACAAAGTCCCTTTCTGAACCGAGTCACCCTCGTTTCAGTCCTGTTTCACTGAACCGGTATAACCTACCGTTCCAGCCATGTCTATCTCATGAGATATAAAATCTTTACCCAATGCATTGGAGGGAGATATAGGTCCCAAACATCTCATAATGATACCATTATTATGTGTGCCACAAAATCTTAAAACATACATCATTGCATAACCCATGTAATAAAAATGGGAATCTTAAATATCGTGACATCATAAAACAATTCATATAAGATAAAGGAATTCATAAAAAATATTTCCATCACAACATAATCAAATCCATGTAATAATAGGGATAGAAATAGAACCCTTTATTATCTTATATGGAAAATAATTTTGATAAAACACTTGAACTCCATTCTTGAGGAAAATATCCTTTCTACTTCAAAAATACTTTTCCTTTCTTAACATGTCATACAATTCTAAACTAAAAGAAGTAGATTAAAAATAAACTTGAAAAATTGTAAAGGAAGCTTCTTAGAAATAATGTTTTAAAAATCCATTCATGTCGTATAAGTTAAAAAAACACTTTTCTCGTACTTTTGTCAGAAAGGTCAAAAAAGTACCTCGTACGAAAAACGACAAAAGATTCCTTTCATATCTTTTACTAAAAACTCACCGAAGGGTAAAATTGGATTTAAATAATTGTAGGTGAATGGAAATAATATTACATATTGAGGAAACATGGATGTGGATGATAAAATACACCCCAGTAAATACCAAAGTATAAACAATCTCGGATAAAAATGAGATTGTGATATTTCCCTTACCTTAGGTACGATTTTCTTCGTAGGTGTCCGAACCTCCTGTATAATGATTTAAATAATGTAATTGACTTATTCCAGAATCATACTCATTGTTATGATATCATATATGGTTCAGTTATGACTTTATATTACCCTTTCTTTTGTAAATTCTATGTTAAAGAGCATTTTTGGTAATATTGTTTCATTTGTCGTCCGTGTTTTGACTTGTAATTATTAATATGATTACTTGGATCATGATTACTTATATCCAGAATGTAAAACATGATTTATATATAATATATATTCAGAATATATATATATATATATATATATATAATATATCGATAAATGGAATGAAATACACCGTTCATGGAGACGATAGTCCGTACATACACATGAACGCTGTTTTCGTTTCCTTATTGAAGTGAATGGAATTAAGTAGATGACATACATATAAATTTACATAAGTCCAGTATCATTATTATGTCATATATTTCATTAGTACTTATTATATATACTTTATAATCATTCATGAATGGTTAATCATTGAGAATGAATCTCATCACGTCGTGGAGACGGTAGTCCGTACGTACGCACGAGCGATGATATCGTTCCCATGGTCATGGAATTTTATTAAAGTGTATTTATACTATTTCAGTATCAATATCACTTTATAATAATCATATATAGTTACTCATTACACCATTATACCCATCCTTGTAAGGTGATGGTGGAAAATAGATTACACCACGGCGTGGAGACGGTATTCCGTACGTACGCACGCGCGGTGATTTTATTTTTCTGTAGGATGGACATAAGGTGATTTAGGGTTGTTTCATATTTATAATAAAATATAAGTATGTAATTAATACTGATGTTATTACTTTGTCATGAAACAACTAAAGAAGAAGAAGTTGAAGAAGAAAGAAATTGAAAAGATCGGTAATGGATATTACCTCTTCTTTGAAACGCCTCTTTGAATCCTTCACTTAGGGATCTAAGATTGGTCTTTGAAGAAGAACAGGACCTCTAGGATTATTCTAGGGAAGTAGAGAAGGGATTTTGGCAGGGTTTGGCCGAGCTTGAGTGCTCAAATTGGTGTGAGGAGGAGGGGGAGGAGGTGTCCTTTTATAAGGGAGGAGAGGGGCACCTTAGGAATATCTCAAAATATTATTTTATATTAAAGTAAAAATCGGTTTATAATAGTTCCAAAGGGTCTTATTTTGAAGATAAAGTGGGTATGGGTCGAAATCCTATCAACCAATAGGATTTATACAAGTTTAGGTTATTATTTTAACCTTATCAATTAGATTTAACTCTAAGTTAAATAATTTAACTTTTACCGTGTCTTTTTGTTTTCTTACACTATTTGTTTAATACACTTACTATAACATGCCAAAAGAACCCCAAATTGTTTATTATTAATATATATATCCTTATCTAAGTCATTTGGCCGAACCTTAGATTTTTATGAATAAAATAACAATTAATAATATAATATTTGATTTAAAAACTATTTTGTGTCAATTTTGACACTATTTAGTAATTGTTTTTTTGTGAAAATCATAATAGAATGATAAGTTCTAAAAAAGTTAATTAAATAAATACTAACATGTCATATTAACCTAGAAAATTAGTGGAATTCATAAAAAGTCTCAAATTAGATCTATTTGGGTATTTATAACATCAATTATGTCAATATTTCATTAATAAGATAATTACTGCATCATCTTTGTGTCATAAATAAATTAAATTATTTGATGTCTAAAAATTACAAATAAAATACCATTATGTAGGAAATCTTTTTATATTTCTAATGAATATTTAAAATCGAATTTATCTTATGTATAACCCTATATTAAAAATGTTTTAGTAAATAAACTTTGATTTTAACTCTTTTAACTCTTCTTTGAATTAAAAAATAATGAATGTCCTAATCGAATCCAAGTGGGCCTAAATGGTCATATTTTATTCCTAAGATTGTTTTTGGACGAATTAAACTTATCCAATAGAATTTGGACATGTGTTAGGGTAATAATAATATCATTTTTACCCTTAATTACCCTATTTACTTTTAACCGTGGTAAAAAAAAGTAAAAAGTAACTATTCACCAAAAAATTATTTTCATCTCATTGAACCACATTTTACTTACTGACATCAACCGTGTCTCTAGGATTTTTGAAATTCCACTCACAGAAGCGGTAAAATTATGTTTTATGAACAATTCAGTTTTTTTTAACTATCACTTAGTGGTTTCACTATTCATCAAAAATTGAAAGTTTTCAGAAAAATACTAAAAATTAGGCCTAAGCTATATTTGATATTATGAACTCAAAAATGATGTCTATTTTACCAAATTCAAAACATATCAGTTGCATTAATTAATTTAAAAATTAATTCCCATCGTCAAAACAATTAGCGTGTTTTTAAGAGATAATAACTATCAAAAGATTGACACTTGTTTATAAATGGTTTGAATGTGAAATTACATCCAATGACCAAAATTGTATTAAATTGTAAAAATATATTATAAATATACTTACCACTAAAATTAATAATTTATCACTATTAATTATTTCGATTGAAAAAGTTGTTTTTAATTAAAATTTAGTAATTTCCACTATTCATCAAAATATGAAAGTTATCCAAAAATTACCAAAATTTCACCCTAAGCTAATTTCGATATTCCGAATCCAAAAATGAAGTCCATTTTGAAAAATAAAATTTATAAAATTTCAAAAAGTGGTCATTACTATTCATAACAGCTAGTTTTAATAATATTTTAATAGCATATCGTTGTTTAGCGAAACTTGGTATTGCATAAAACACACGCTATTGTGGAAGGTCGCGATTGCGTGTAATTCAAGCCAAGCAAGTGTTGTGTAGAAAAAGATTCCTTTGATGATTTATATAACATAAAAGTCTCAGGTGTTACATTCTACCCCACTTAAAATGAATTTCGCCCTCGAAATTCATCACTTTGTAACAAATAGATGAGGATACTTCTCCCTCATCATATCCTCAAGCTCCCAAGTAGCTTCTTATAATTGGTGGTTCCTCCATAAAACTTTCACCAAGCGAGTGGTCTTGTTTCGTAGGACTTTTTCGCTACGATCCAGAATATCTATCGGTTGTTCTTCATAAGAATGATCTTGCTCCATCGGTACAACTTCTGAGCTGAGTACATGTGAAGGATCAGGTATGTACTTTCTCAGGAGAGATACATGGAACACATCGTGAACTTGAGAGAGATTCGGTGGAAGCGCCAATCGGTAAGCTACCTTCCCAACACGATCCAGTATTTCGAAAGGACCGATATATCTAGGGTTCAACTTCCCCTTCTTTCCAAATCTCATAACCCTCTTCCAGGGAGATATTCGTAAGAACACTTTATCACCCACTTCAAACTCTAGGTCTTTTATTCGGTTGTCGACATAACTTTTCTGTCGACTCTGAGCTGCTCTTATGTGTTGTTGAATAGATCTGACCTTTTCTGCCATTTCATCAACGAGATCAGGTCCTAATAGCTTTCTTTCCCCAACTTCATCCCAGCAAGTTGGAGTCCTGCATTTCTTTCCATAGAGAGCTTCATAAGGAGCCATCTGAATACTGGAGTGAAAGCTATTATTATAAGAAAATTCCACCAAAGGTAGGTGTTGATCCCAACCTCCTTTGAAATCCATAGAGAAAGATCTCAACATATCTTCTAGGGTTTGAATTGTTCTCTCAGACTGACCGTCTGTCTGAGGATGATAAGCAGTGCTGAAACTCAACTCTGTATCCAGAGTATGCTGAAGACTTCGCCAGAACTTCGAGGTAAATCTCGGATCCCTATTAGATATAATAGAAAGTGGTACTCCATGCAATCTTACCACTTCCTTTACATATATCATGGAAAGCTGATCTAGAGAGAAATACTCTCTAATATCAATGAAGTGTGCAGACTTTGTAAGACGATCAACTATGACCCAGATAACATTATTGCCTTTGGATGTTTTAGGAAGTCCTGTGACAAAGTCCATAGTGATGTTTTCCCATTTCCATTCGGGTATGGGTAATGGTTGTAACATCCCCTTAGACTTCTGTCTCTTAGCTTTAACTTGTTGACAAACCAAGCATCAAGAGACATATTCAGAAACATCTCTTTTCATGCCATCCCACCAGAAGTACTCTTTCAGGTCCCTATACATCTTCGTGCTTCCAGGATGAATAGAGAATGAAGAACTATGAGCCTCATCCAGCAGCTCCTTCTTTATTCGGGGATGGGAGGAACACAAACCCGATTCTTGAACTTTATTATCCGATCACAATCAAGGTTTAACTCAGGAACATTTCTCACCTTCTTTTGTAACTCGACATCTTCTTTTTGTGCCTCTTTAATCTTCACATGTATAGATGGTTGAACATTAATTTGAGAAAGATAAGATTTTCCCCTTCCATTATAATTCCAAGATCCATCCTTTGTAAATCCATAAATATTGGATCTTTTGTGATCCTCATCATGGATAAACTAGCATGGTCTGGTCGACTTAATTCATCTGCCACCTTGTTTTCTTTCCCAGGGTGGTAATGGATTGAGCAGTCATAATCCTTAATCAGCTCCAACCATCTTCTTTGACGCATATTCATCTCCTTTTATGTGAAAATATACTTTAAACTTTTATGATCAGTATAAATATCACACCTTTCACCATAAAGGTAATGCCTCCAAATATTTAATGCAAAGATTATCGTAGCTAACTCCAAATCATGTGTTGGGTAATTTTGCTCATGGATTTTCAACTGTCGTGAGGCATAAGCTATCACCATATCATTTTGCATAAGAACACTCCCCAATCCCTTCTTGGATGCATCACTATAGATCACAAACCTTTCTCCACTACAAGGTAGTGTGAGCACAGGTGCACTGGATAACCTTATTTTCAACTCCTTGAAATTCTCTTCACATTCCTCTGTCCAAACAAACTTAACTCCTTTCCGAGTCAACTTGGTGAGTGGATTAGATAATCGTGAAAAATCTTTCACAAAACATCGATAATATCCAGCTAAACCAAGAAAACTTCGGATCTCAGTTACTATTGTTGGTCTCGACCATCTTTCGATAACCTCTGTTTTTGTTGGATCCATATATATCCCCTCTTTTGAGATTATGTGACCCAAAAATGCAACTTTTTGAAGCCAAAATTCACACTTGGTAAATTTGGCATAAAGCTTCTCCTTTCTCAGGGTCTTCAATATAATTCTCAAGTGATCTTAATGCTCTTCCTTGCTCTTTGAATAGAAAAGAATATCGTCTATAAAGACTACCACAAATTGATCAAGATAGTCTCTAAAGACTCTATTCATTAGATCCATGAAGATAGAAGGGGCATTAGTAAGACCAAATGGCATCACTATAAATTCATAGTGTCCATACCTTGTACGGAAATCCGTCTTTGGTATATCCTCCCTTTTGACCCTTAATTGATGATACCCTGAACGAAGACCAATCTTGGAAAAGTATTGAGCTCCGCGTAGTTGGTCAAATAAGTCATCAATGCGTGGGAGAGGATATTTGTTCTTGATAGTGATCTTGTTAAGTTCTCTATAATCAATGAAGAGTCTCATTGATCCATCTTTCTTATTAACAAATAGAACAGGTGATCCCCAAGGTGACGCACTAGGGCGTATGAATCCCTTATCAAGATTCTCTTGGAGTTGCTTCTTCAATTCCTGCAACTCAATTGGGGCCATTCTATAAGGTGTCTTTGAAATAGGAAAAGCACCCGGTACGAGTTCTATTGAAAACTCAACTTCACGATTTGGTGGAAGACCCGGTAATTCCTCCAGAAATACATCATTAAACTCCCGTACGATGGGTATATTCTTAATCACGAGTTTCTCACCAACCATTTGAGATAAATAACCTTCATTTAGTGGAATCAATACCCATAAAATGGAAGAAATTTCCACTGGAAGGTTATGTTCATCGTTGCATTGATAGATGATCATAGATTGATCTGGAATATGAAATGTGACTTCCCTTCTTTGGAAATTGATATGAGATCCATATAAAGAAATACAATCCATGCCAAGAATCACATCAAATTCCACTATAGGAAGGATCACAAGATTTGCAGGAAGAACTTTCCCACAAACTTCGATCAGAGAAGAATTATAAACTTTTGATGCGACTGTTGTGCTATTAGGTGTTGTCACAGCTAACTCAACATCTAATTGTTGAGGTAATATGGTGATACCCTTGGAAAATTATTCAGAAATAAAAGAGTGGGTGGATCCAGAATCAAATAAAACATTTTCTACTTTAGAGTGGATGGTAAGTGTACCTTTCACCACATCGTTATCATAATCCACATCGCTGATAGAAATTGCATGTGACTTTCCTTTGTCTTTAGCCTTAAGAGTTTGTTGACGTAGACCATCATAATCAACCCTTGGATTTGGGAATTGATTGGCATAATGCCCCATCTACTTGCACTTGAAACATTGAAGTGTAGTAGGTTCATTATATGTATCCCTTCCTTTGTTTGCATCATTAGACATCTTCTTCCCATTATCGCGGCATTCAAATGCCCGATGACATTCCTTTCCACATTTGAAACATTTACTTGTCCCTTTAAGACAACTCCCTCCATGTTTCTTTCCACACTTTGAGCATAAGGGAAAGCTCATCTTCTTTTCAGTTTGCTCTTTAGATTTTCCTTTGAATTCCATTTTCCTCTTCTTATCAAACCCATATGAATGATGGGTTACTCCAATCTCCATCTCGAATTTGAGAGCACATCGAACGATTTCCTCGTAGCTATTGAAGTCCCTTATGGATATCGCCCTTCGAAGACTTGGTTTTTAGCCACTAAAGAATCGATCGATCTTACTCTTAGGTTGGATAATAATACCAGAAGCCTACCTTGCAAGTCTTGTAAAATTTGCTTCATAGGTACCAACAGATTCATCATCCTTTTGCTTTAGTTCAAGAAACTCTTTCTCCATCTTTGTTCGGAGAATACGAGGGAAGTACTTATTGAAAAATAAGTTCTTGAACTCGTCCCATTCCATGGACTCAATTTCATCACTTTGCCTCGTATTCTTAATAAGATTCCACCATTGATCAACATCTCCTTCCAAACGATACACTGCTAGGATGAATTTATCATGTTCAGAACATTGAAGAACTGAAAATATATTTTTAGTAGTACCAATCCATTGTTCACCAACTAATGGATTAGTAGACCCGCTGAAAGAAGGTGGACGCTGCCTCATGAAGGATTCAACAGAATATTGCTCCTTCCTTTGCTCGTTTGGAAATCCTGCATGATTCATAGCTTGAGAAAGTTGTGTGAGCATGGATACAAGATTTTGCATTCCAGCTCCCATATCGTTTGGTTGCTCAGGGGGACAATCATTGCATTTCCCATCGCATTACGCATTAACACGGTTCCTTCGGGTTCCAGCCATTGACTAAAACCAAGAAGAATAGTGTGAGCAACACTAATTATAATAGGAAAACCACATAATCAAGAATAAAATTTTCATGCTTAAGGTCTTATCCTAGGTTATTCATGGCCATTTCTAAAACACTAAGATTGTGTTCTATGCTTAGACTTATCCTTAGGGTTCTTACTAAGGCTTTCACATCCTAGTTTCCAAAGGTTGACTATACCTTTCCTCTGATACCAACTGTAGAGACCCGAAGCTTAACGTACATGAACATTACATTACTTTTGTGGAATACTTAGTACATAACAAAAACACACACACAAGGATCGTAATAGTTTAGTGTCTTTGGAAACTCGGAACGTAATCTTCTAATCCTGGTGAAAGATATTCAACATCTCCTATAAAGATCTTCCTTTTTTTAATACCTAAAACCTTTACTTATATCCTGGGGAAAAGAAAACATGAAAGGGTGAGCTCAAATGCTCAGTAAGGGTAAACAAAAGAAATATCAATCACATCATATACATAAGCACATAACTTTTGGAAATCTTAACCTGCAAAAGAGATCATAAATTCATAACATGGGATAAATCATTGTAGTGAAATGAAATCCCAATAATCATAACTTAAAACATTAAAATTTGTGTAATACACACATAATCATAGAGAATCATTTCTTGTTAGTCAAGACTCATTGCCAAGACTATCTTAGTGGACAAAGTCCCTTTCTGAACCGAGTCACCCTCGTTTCAGTCCTATTTCACTGAACCGGTATAACCTACCGTTCCAGCCATGTCTATCTCATGAGATATAAAATCTTTACCCAATGAATTGGAGGGAGATATAGGTCCCACCCATCTCATAATGATACCATTCTTATGTGTGCCACAAAATCTTAAAACATACATCATTTCATAACCCATGTAATAAAAATGGGAATCTTAAATATCGTGACATCATAAAACAATTCATATAAGATAAAGGAATTCATAAAAAATATTTCCATCACAACATAATCAAATCCATCTAATAATAGGGATAGAAACAGAACCCTTTATTATCTTAGATGGAAAATAATTTTGATAGAACACTTGAACTCCATTCTTGAGGAAAATATCCTTTCTACTTCAAAAATAATTTTCCTTTCTTAACATGTCATACAATTCTAAACTAAAAGAAGTTGATTAAAAAAACTTGAAAACTTGTAAAGGAAGATTCTTGGAAATAATGTTTTAAAAATCCATTCAGGTCGTATAAGTTAAAAAAACATTTTTCTCGTACTTTTGTCGGAAAGGTAAAAAAAGTACCTCGTACGAAAAATGACAAAAGATTCCTTTCATATCTTTTACTAAAAACTCACCGAAGGGTAAAATTGGATTTAAATAATTGTAGGTGAATGGAAATAATATTACACATTGAGGAAACATGGATGTGGATGATAAAATACACCCCAGTAAATACCAAAGTATAAACAATCTCGGATAAAAATGAGATTGTGATATTTCCCTTACCTTAGGTCCGATTTTCTTCGTAGGTGTCCGAACCTACTGTATAATGATTTAAATAATGTCATTGACTTATTTCAGAATCATACTCATTGTTATGATATCATATATGGTTCACTTATGACTTTACATTACCCTTTCTTTTGTAAATTCTATGTTAAAGAGCATTTTGGGTAAAATTGTTTCATTTGTCGTCCGTGTTTTGACTTGTAATTATTAATATGATTACTTGGATCATGATTAATTATATCCAGAATGTAAAACATGATTTATATATAATATATATTCAGAATATATATATATATATATATATAATATATCAATAAATGGAATGAAATACACCGTTCAGGGAGACGGTAGTCCGTACGTACGCATGAACGCTGTTTTCGTTTCCTTATTGAAGTGAATGGAATTAAGTAGATGACATACATATAAATTTACATAAGTACAATATCATTATTATGTCATATATTTCATTAGTACTTATTATATATACTTTATAATCATTCATGAATGGTTAATCATTGAGAATGAATCTCATCGCGTCGTGGAGACGGTAGTCCGTACGTACGCACGAGCGATGATATCGTTCCCATGGTTGTGGAATTGTATTTAAGTGTATTTATACTATTTCAGTTTCAATATAAATTTATAATAATCATATATAGTTACTCATTACATCATTATACCCATCCTTGTAAGGTGATGGTGGAAAATAGATTACACCACGGCGTGGAGACGGTATTCCGTACGTACGCACGCGCGATGATTTCATTTTTCCGTAGGATGGATAGAAGGTGATTTTGGGTTGTTTCATATTTATAATAACATATCAGTATGTAAGTAATACTGATGTTATTACTTTGTCATGAAACAAATAAAGAAGAAGAAGTTGAAGAAGAAAGAAATTGAAAAGATCGGTAATGGATATTACCTCTTCTTTGAAACGCCTCTTTGAATCCTCCACTTAGGGAACTAAGATTGGTCTTTGACGAAGACCAGGACCTCTAGGATTATTCTAGGGAAGTGGAGAAGGTATTTTGGCAGGGTTTGGCCGAGCTTGAGTGCTCAAATTGGTGTGAGGAGGAGGGGGAGGAGGTGTCCTTTTATAAGGGAGGAGAGGGGCACCTTAGGAATATCTCAAAATATTATTTTATATTAAAGTCAAAATCGGTTTATAATGGTTCCAAAGGGTATTATTTAGAATCTAAAGTGGGGATGGGTCTAAATCCTATCAACCAATAGGATTTAGACAAGTTTAGGTTATTATTTTAACCTTATCAATTAGATTTAACTCTAAGTTAAATAATTTAACTTTTACCGTGTCTTTTTATTTTCTTACACTATATGGTTAATACACTTACTATAACATGCCAAAAGAACCCCAAATTGTTTATTATTAATATATATATCCTTATATAAGTCATTTGGCCGAACCTTAGATTTTTAGGAATAAAATAACAATTAATAATATAATATTTGATTTAAAAACTATTTTGTGTCAATTTTGACACTATTTAGTAATTGATTTTTGTGAAAATCATAACAGAATGATAAGTTCGAAAAAAGTTAATTAAAGCAATACTAACATGTCATATTAACCTATAAAATTAGTGGAATTCCTAAAAAGTCTCAAATTAGATCTATTTGGGTATTTATAACATCAATTATGTCAATATTTCATTAATAAGATAATTACTTCATCATCTTTGTGTCATAAATAAATTAAATTATTTGATGTCTAAAAATTACAAATAAAATACCATTATGTAGGAAATATTTTTAGATTTCTAATAAATATTTAAAATCGAATTTATCTTATGTATAACCCTATATTAAAAATGTTTTAGTAAATAAACTTTGATTTTAACTCTTTTAACTCTTCTTTGAATTAAATAATAATAAATGTCCTAATCTAATCCAAGTGGGCCTAAATGGTCATATTTTATTCCTAAGATTGGTTTTGGTCGAATTACACTTATCCAATAGAATTTGGACATGTTTTAGGGTAATAATAATATCATTTTTACCCTTAATTACCCTATTTACTTTTAACCGTGGTAAAAAAAGTAAAAAGTAACTATTCACCAAAAAATTATTTTCATCTCATTGAACCACATTTTACTTACTGACATCAACCGTGTCTCTCGGTTTTTTGAAATTCCACTCACATAAGCGGTAAAATTAAGTTTTATGAACAATTCAGTTTTTTTTAACTACCACTTAGTGGTTTCACTATTCATCAAAAATTGAAAGTTTTCAGAAAAATACAAAAAATTAGGCCTAATCTATATTTGATATTATGAACTCAAAAATGATGTCTATTTTACCAAATTCAAAACATATCAGTTGCATTAATTAATTTAAAAATTAATTCCCGTTGTCAAAACAATTAGCGTGTTTTTAAGAGATAATAACTATCAAAAGATTGACACTTGTTTATAACTGGTTTGAATGTGAAATTACATCCAATGACCAAAATTGTATTAAATTGTAAAAATATATTCTAAATATACTTTAAAACCACTAAAATTAATAATTTATCACTATTAATTATTTCGATTGAAAAAGTTGGTTTTAATTAAAATTTAGTAATTTCCACTATTCATCAAAATATGAAAGTTATCCAAAACATTACCAAAATTTCACCCTAAGCTAATTTCGATATTCCGAATCCAAAAATGAAGTCCATTTTGAAAAATAAAATTTATAAAATTTCAAAAAGTGGTTATTACTATTCATAATGGCTAGTTTTAATAATATTTTAATAGCATATCGTTGTTTAGCGAAACTTGGTATTGCGTACAACACACGCTATCGTGGAAGGTCGCGATTGCGTGTAATTCAAGCCAAGCAAGTGTTGTGTATAAAAATATTCCTTTGATGATTTATATAACATAAAAATCTCGGGTGTTACAATTTACTTTAAGAACTCACTTCCAAACCTATCCACATTTATGCACATTTTAAAAAATTATTTACACCTTTCAAACAACCCATAAAACCCTTCCAAAGAACACCAAACTAAAACACAAACACACAACATAGACATTTTAAATCACAAAACCCAAACCCAACACAAAGCATGAAAACCCTTTGAAAACACATTTCATATCACTCAAACCATTTAAAAAATAATTTCCACATCTCAAATTTCATTTCTAAAGAAAATTATTCAATATTTAAATACTTTATAACTCATACTCAAAAGTTAACAATAAGACTAACGTGCCCAAAATTATCCATTTCCCATCAAAAATCCTCTTTCAACACACACGCACCTTAAACACCCACAAAAACACATTCACACTACTCAAAAAATTAATTGAACACTTACATAGATTTTTCACAACAAGGCCTATATAGAAACATAATAATTTCTCTTTAGAAATTTTGTTTTCAACATAAATGTATGTGAAAGAATTTCAAAAACATGTTGGACCCATCAAATTAAACTATAGAGAATGCTAAAATTAACCAATAAAGTAAATTAAATAATCTAAAATTATTAGGGCATGGAACCACCTACCTCGGGTAAAGAAATTGTCAGAAAGTGACGCAAAACCCCATCTGCATCACAACTGCAATACAAAAATAGATGTCAGTCGAGATGATCGTGCAAATATAGCACCAAAAACAATCGAGTGGTGTGATTCAAGATTCAATTCACCGAGGAGAAGCACTATCAATGGGTGGATTAGTAGAAATCTCCTGATATCGCGACGAGTTTACAAATGGTTAGGGTTTTTAAAATAGGTAGGGAAACTTTTATCAGCGCTAAAATCATAGTGCTGATAAATATTTATTTTATCAATTCTTTATTTAGCACTGAAAAATTCTAATCTTTATCAGTTCTTTTTCCACACTGATAAAGATTCTTTTTTCGACGCTTATTAACGAAGCAATGTTAACAGATTTATAATTATAAATATAATTTTTTTTTAAAATTTATAAATTATTAATATATATATATATCAATATAGTAAATATATTCCTTTTTAAATATATTTATTAGAATTTTATAATTATTTATTTCTATTTATCGAAATATTTTAAAAAAATGTTATTTATATCATTATATATAGTTATATAATTATACATATTTAGTTAATAAATATATATAAATATAAATATAGTAAATATATTCATTATTTAAGTAAATTTATTATAAATTTAATAATTATTTAAATATAAAATATTATTTATTTATAATTATATAAATACTTTTAAAAAAATATTAATTAATTTATAATTATAAATTAATAATTGCGTAAATATAGTAACTATACATTTGTAAATTTATTTATTTATAAATATTTTTTACATATATATTTTTAACATTATTAATGAATATCTCCTTTTAAGTGCATGTATCTATGTTAAAATTGAGTGAAATTTAATAAATTAAGAATAAGTACACTTTAACAATATTAAAAAAATAGATAAGTTTGGTTTGTGTGTATTTTATATAGAAATTCATTAATTACGTATATGTAAAATAAATATAACACATATTTGATCTATGTTAAATTGAAAAATCAAATAAAATTCAATTATATGTCCAGTACTATACAATTACAGTAAATATTTTTAATTCATATTATTATTTAATTATATACCATTATTCAATAAACATATAACTGTTTAATGTAAAGCGTAAAAATATTTTGAAATATATAAATCATATTTATATACATTAATATATATATATATTTAATATATAAATTTAAAAACAATAATTATCATAATTATCTAATCAAAAAAATGTTTAATAATTAATAATTTATAATAAATCTATTCATTTTTATCAATAATAATTTAATTATTAAAATTTTTCATATTTTTTTAATAAACACATTTTTTTAATTTATTTAATTATTTCATTTTATTTGTATAAATATTAATAAGCACTAAAAATAAAGTGCTGATAAAGGATGCCCTGTATTAGCACTAAAATTATTGTACTGATAAAGGATACCCTATATCAGCGCCAAAAATAAAGAGATGATAAAATATAACCTTTATTAGCACTAAAAATAACACCATGATAAAGAATACCATTATTAGTGCTAAAAATAAAGCGCTGATAAAGGTTTTCTTTATCAATGCTAAAAAAGGCTCGCTAATAAAAGGTTAAATTAATCAATATTTTCTTATAGCGCTAATAATAACTAGTGCTGTTAAAGGCATGTTTTGTAGTACTGTCTCTATCAACTATAAGTGGTCATTACCCTTTATAAACACTAATTATAACAGTAAAATTATTACCAATGGTTATAATTCCCACTGTCATATCGACCAATGATCATATTGGCCAACTATTGGGTAATGGTCAGATCCCAACTATAAAATTTCCCATTATAATCTATATATATTAAAATATTGAACTTGATCCCCAAAGGGGTTTTTAAAATTCATTTGACAATGTCAATTATATTCATAACGTTTCTTTTTCTTTTAATAGTTTTCATGGTAGGTTTAATCATCCTCGGTGACTTCAATCCTATGGAGTACACTGTTACATGGTATGTATTATTTGGTTTTTATATCCATGTACTATTTTATGTTGTCGTAATTTTTTTATTACATGACATGTAATATTTTTTATGTACTTCCATTGTGTTAAAAACCATCAATTTTATTGATTATTAAATAAATTTTTAGGCTGTTACATTAAAACTATGTTGGTAAAGATTTAAAAAATCTCTAACACTACCCTTAATACTATGAGATTAGTGTTTTTCAACCAAATATTTGTTTATAGAGTTAAATAATTAATTTATTATTTTGAATTTGAGAACCCAAGATTGATTTTTTTGATAATAAGTTATATTTTATTCAAATTTAAAAAATATTTCTAGATCTTTTCATTTTATGGGATGATTGTAAGGTTCCATTCAGTTTCGGAATAATTAATATGTATAAAAACATTACTTATATTAAATAACCAAAAAAAATCATGGAAACCAACTTTTTTACTTGATTTTAATTTAAAATTTTTATTTTTTCTTAAATCATGTATGTTCCTAAAAACTATTTTTTCATGCATTTTGTGTTCTTATATTAAAAATAGTTTTAAACCTATAGAAGATAAATTTGATAAAATGTATTAATTTTTTTCAACCATTATGCCTATTTTTTTTTTCTGAATTCCCTTTGTATTTTTTTTCATATGTTTATGTTATCATGGCAAAAAATTAATTTAAAATAGTTAAGGTTAAAATGGGTTTACAATGGTTTAACTAGAAGATATGGCTTAAAATGTATCCAAAACACAATTAAATACTGTTTGTTAAGTTTATTTTTATCCTATCACATCTTATTTTCATATTTTGGTTTCCATGGATCCACTTTTCATGATTAAGATATATATTATTTAATCTTTTAATTAATTACGAATGTTTCTTTTCCCTGACTTATAAAACTAGACACCCTCTCCTACCTTATTCAAAAAAATTTAGCCTTATATATCATCAAAGACCCACCCTAATACCCTATAGGATTCCTTCCATTTACTATATATCTTTTCTTCTTCACCTAAGGCCAACCTAATAAGGATTAAAATTTAAGACAAAGGAGGTCTCTCAAAGAAGAGGTGATCATCTTTCCCAACTATTTCAAAGTTTATTTATTCTTCCAATTCCTTGAAATCTATTGTATCAATACTAAAAGTATTTTTACAATATAATAAATGTATTTATATATTATTATGATTTTAGGAAACCCATTTTCACTTCCTTTCCATCAATTGGGAAATGAAAGTATCGTCTTTTTGTATGTGTGGACTACCGCCTCCACATAGTGATATGATTCATTTCCAACACCATATTTAATTGTTAGTTATTATGATATATTTAAAATTTATATATTATATTTATGATCTAATTAATATTCAATAAAGTTAAATTATTATTTACCTATCTTTCATTCTGTCCATAGAATATTGGACACATCACTCATGTGCACATATAGACTACTATCTCCTCAAAGTGATGTAAATCATTTTTCATCACATATTCATATAAAAGTTAATATAAGCATATATAATTAAAAAAAATAAAATAATTATTTAATTATTATAATTCTATATTTTATGAATCTATGAAAAAGATTCAATTTCCAGAACCATTAAACTGAAAAATTCATGGTAAACAGACCAGTTTTCACACGAAAGTTCTTTTAAATGAAGAAATTGTAAATAAAAATATAATTGGAAATTATAATGTAATGATACATATTAATTTATGCATGAATATGGATTTTAAATATATTTATAAAAAATATATATTTATTATATAGGAAAATTCAACATGTATGATGAAAGACCAGACTTGAGGTAAGAGACTTCTATTACAATCTAATTTATTTTTGGGATTATCTATTCTAAATTTATGTTAAGGAAACTTATTTGGATATTATACTTTAACTCTCATATATTTTATTCTCCTCATTTTATTTATGTAATTATTATGTTATATTACCATTTTACTCTCTTTGTTAATTAAAATTATTGATATTTTTTAAAGAAAACCCACTTTAATTTATCATTGGTCAAGAATATTTTTCTTTGATGTTTATATTTTTGTTAAAATATTTTAAAGTATGTAATTTCTATTATGAAATGATATAATAATTATAATTTCTCTCATATTTTCCTTTCTAAATTTTTTTTTAATAATAATCATCTTTTCATTTTTCAAACGAGGTACTTTTTACTAAAGTTGTGAATGAAATATTTGTTTTAATGAATTCTACGAGAATAATTTTCCCACCATAATAATAAATCTCTATTTTGGATATTCGTTTACAAGATTCCATGGTTCTTTTCAAATAAAACTATTTTTCCTAATATTTTTGAAATTTTTATATTTTAAATAAGTTATTTCAAAATGATATGTATATTTCTATTAAAAATTATTATAGAAATATTCTAAAGGTATTTCCATTAATGGAAACATCCTTTGATGTTAATTGTTATTAAATGGGGATAATATCCAATTGTACCCTCCTTATTATTTATTAGTATGGTTATTGATTATGGTGATACAATCTTGGTGAAATCCATTTTCTTTTCCATGGGTTAAGCTATGATGAAATGATAAATTTTTTCATGACCTTGTGGTATATATATGAATGGAATATGATTATGTGATAGTTGGGTCAATTATATCCCTTTAATGAAATAGACAATGTGATATTGATATCTCATGATATGATAATGATAATATTGGGCATAATTATGAATATGTATGTTCACATTTTTATGTGTGAGTATTATTTACTCCAGCTATACTCATATGATTATTCATGGACATGACTGTGATTAACAATTTTCACAATAATATGAATTCCTATGATTATCATTCCAAATTCCCATATTATAACCCTTAAATGATGATTTATACATTGAAACCCTTATTTATCATGCTTTTGAATATGAAAATATTTTGGAGTTTATGATATATGATTTTATGGGTAGGAATCATTTTTGTTGAGAGAATTCAATTTATTATGAATTCCTATGATTATCCTTCCAAATTCCCATATTATAACCCTTAAATGATGATTTATACATTGAAACCCTTATTTATCATGATTTTGAATGTATATATTTTATATATTTATATAAAATGATGTAATATTTATGGTTGTGATACTTAGGTTTCCTTAGTTACATTCAAGGTAGGTGGTCTATTAGTTTTTTTTGAAAGTCATAAATCTTTTATTAGTGCATGCATCAAGTGGTCTTAATGGTTTACGATGTGTTTGACCTAATATTAAACTATATAATTTTAAACTAGGGAAGTTTAAAAATTGATGATCCATTAATTCATATATCACTCCTAATTGGAAGGTATCCAAATATTTTTCCTTGAAATGAGTTTCTAGAATAGAATTTGTTAGAAAAAATGATGAAACTATTTTTTTAGAATTGTAAAATGAAATTATTGGTTTATAAAAGGGAGAATAATTATTATGGAAAACTGTAAAGGATATTGTTAGGTCAGTGATTAATATTTTTTAGTTTAAGTGGAAAAAGGAAATATAATGAAATTCTAATGGAATGATAAGACATTTAATGATTTAATTTTATTGGCCTTAGGGAATATTGTTAAGGATGGTGTATCCCTTGGGTATTTTTTTATCCATGATTTTAGAGATAAATTTCTCTACGAGTTTCATATATTTTTTTAAATGGATATATTTCCCTGAGTGTGATTTGTTTTCTAGGATGGGTATATTTACTTGGGGTGTTTATTTATTTGTAGGATGGGTATATTTCCTCTAGTGGTTTCTGATCATGGGGATGAGAATATTTCCCTCTTATGGACACCATTTTTCAATGACACTCGACACTAGACAAGGAAGGTATAATTATTCTCTAATGTCATCATGGGACCCGAGGATCAATGATGTTTAATTATTTATTTTATACTCTATCTATTCATGTTTATATATATTTTTGACTTCCGTATTCACATACAGAAACATGATTTATTTATAGACATTATTGGTGGTAGTCTATGGAGTTTTACTCACACTCTTATTGGGCCACCGATTGGCACTTGAGTAGAATTCCAATCTGTAGGTTAGGATAAGGGAAATCATCCTATGGATGATGAATGATTTGGGATGATAGGATTTGACATAAGAGTTTGTATTGTTATAAGTACTCTTCTATATTTATATTTTTTTCTTTGGGATATTTTAATACTATGAGATTATTAAAACATATATATTTATTTTTTATATAGCATTGGGTTTTTATTTTATATTGGAACTTTCTTGAATGATGGTTTGTTAATTATTGTGAATCCTTATCTGTTTTATTTAATTTTCCCTATTCTTTCACTCTGATATACCGGTATAATCTCTCTATCGAACCACTAAATGAGTGTGTGGATCTAGAATCAAGTTATGTATTATATAACATTGAGTTGATAATGAAATTAAATGTTTGGACTTAGTTGTGACCTAGAATATTATTATTATGATATCATAGTCTTGGCCTTTCTCCTTTGTATTCTTCCAGGGTGGATTCTATTGAATCCTGCTACATTGATTTGAATAGTTCCCCATATCATTATAATTGAATAATTATATAATTATAGATTTTATCTTTCCCATGAATCCATGATCCTTATGGAACTTATCTCCACACTAATAATATACTATAATTACCTTTAAGAAAGACTTAGGGTGTATCTTCCTATAGTTATTTTTTTTAGAAAATTGAGGCGTAGTGGCCTCTTCACCAAAAAGAAGAATCTAGAGGAGGAACAAAGCAGTAAACAAAACAATAGGAAACACAATTGGGAAATATTAAACTATTATAGAGTGTGTACTCATGATGTGGTAAGGAAGGCACCCACCTTTACCGAGGGAGTATCAGACCCTCCTTCCAGAATTTGCATGCATCCATTCACCACATTCATCAACCTAAGGTGAGTCCACAACAATGGAAGTAGTCGTAAAGGAGGGTTACTCAACATCCCTAATATTGGAATAAGTCAACTCAAATGAGTTTGAAACGTTGACATTACTTATTACCTTCCCAAGAGTAGTTGTGATTTCCTGTGTGGGATTCATTCTATCCTTCTACGAGTAGTTTTCAGTCCTCTCCAACTCCTGTATTCCAGAGCTATGTGCACCCTCTTCATTGCTGTTGGCATCCAGGGATACTTCACTATCTAGAGCATTAGTGTGCCCACCCAAAACTAGGAGTGGAGAGGATTCAAAATCAACCTCATTCTTTTTCTTTTGCTCTACTATTATCACCGTTTATATATTGACCTTTTCTCTTACACCTCTCTAAAGTCGCAAAAACTATATCTAACTTACCTTTCCTTGATTTTAGAGCATGCATATCATGAGTAGCCCCATCGTATGCATCTTATTGTGTTGAGAATTCCCTTTCTGCCTAACTATCTTCCAAGTCAGATTCATTTCTTTCACCATCCATTCCTCTGACCAGTATATCCTTAAAAGAGATTCCTCTTTCATTTTGGTTATTTACTTTAGCAATATTAGCCCAGATGACTCCACTTGTTAAATCCACTTGTTGAGTGAAACCGTCCCTTGGTAAAGGATCTTCAACATCAATAGTTTGTTCCTTTTAAATAGGTTTATCAACATTCATCTGTCTAATATAGAAATTGACCACCAAAGGAATATTAATAGCCTTCTTAATTGAATCATGTTTTTTCTTCCTTCGACAATGCAACACATC
Source organism: Viscum album (assembly GCA_963277665.1). Lineage (NCBI taxonomy): Eukaryota > Viridiplantae > Streptophyta > Magnoliopsida > Santalales > Viscaceae > Viscum > Viscum album. The sequence goes on along the minus strand of OY728127.1, from coordinate 1,399,991,518 downwards.
ATGTCCAATAATTGTGTTATTCTAAATCTAGTTCCTAAGGTTTCTACTAAAATTTCTCTAATACCAACTATAACACCATGACTCTAGTAACCCAAATACAATGGTTAGTTTAATATAACCATATAAAATACATAGATTGAATTACTAAGGATCTACCAGTTTAGCAGTCTTGGGAAACTAGATATATAAATGAACATTACATTATATTGAAAAATATTGATAAATCATATGAAAGAATTAAAACATTATTATTCCTCCATGAAATTATAGGTGACATACATAGTAACCTTCATGGTTTCATAGTAAAATGGAAAAAATTAATTGAAAGGGGGAGATCATATGCTTAGTAAGGGGTAGCGTATAATATAATCCATCATAGTATAATCCTGGAATAAATAATTTGATAGGAGTAAAAAAAATTAATAATTATATAAATGAGAACAATATATCCATAGATGGAATAAAAATATAAATTATCACCTAGAAAACAATAACTAACTTCGTAGTGATGGAATTCACAATGTCGAGCATCTTAATATTATTATCAAAGGCTTGCACTATGAAATTTTATATACCATAAATTCCATTTTCCAAGACATTATACATTAATGGTTAAGGAATAAACCAAATTATCTATTCTATTTTGTCTCATTAGACCAACCAATGCATCAAGGCACTCTATAATTCTTGGGTCAAACTATCACTAATTAAGTCCTATGCATTCATCATATGAAGTAATTAATATACAATACTTCTCAAAATGTTCATAAGGAATCAAATATAGAAATTATATCCAATTAATAAATTTTTCCCATATATGAACAAGGATATATGATATTTTAATAAATCCCAATTCAATGGGAAAATATGTTTGTCTAGGTGAATATCCCACAATTAGTATAGAAACAACATGATATTCACAATGTATTGGAAACCATATTACCAAAGTAATAATAAAAAGAAGTAACAAAAGAGTAATTTCATGGTTTAGGTATATAAATAGTTAATAATCTTTAAATATAGTTCATATAATATGCACGAGTCATCAAAATAAAATCCTACAAGAGGGTTAAACTTTGTTTGCACTTGGGCCCACAAGTTTTCCACCTAGTGGTGGTTTAGTCAATATAGAAACAACCTTTCTTTTGTATTATTACCCATAGATGAATTTTTTCTGAACTCAACAACATATTTTTTATCTATATAGGTATTTACTTACTAGGAAACCACATTCCCTTTACTTTACAAAATGTTTAGGATGTTTTATGGATAAAAGAGTGTTTGAGAATTATAACATATTATGAAGGTAGTATAATTAGAGGGAACGTTGATCTCTTATTGATGATATGATAATGAATTTTATCAATGATTCACAATAAAATTTCTCATTAAAAATAAAAGGAATAGGAAATATTGAAAAAATTAATGTAGAGAAGAGGTTAAGAACCCACATTTTAGCATAATAAAGTCTTTCAAAAAAGATATAATGAGACAGAATAAGTAATATATCATTAATAATATATTAAAAATATGATGATACCATTAAAAATTATTGTTATATATAAAAAATAAGTCTAAATGAAATTATAAATAATGAAATGAAAATGAAAAGGAAAGAGGAGGATTAGAAACCCTTACTTGCAAGGTAGCTTCTTAAATGTTGAAAATAACTCATTAGGACCATAGTAACTTCTTAGAGATACTAATTTGGGGGAAAATAATAGGGAATACATGATAAATATATTTTTATTGAAGATATATTGGAAATAAGTGTAAGTGAGCTACTTTTATATATGAAAAGAGGGATATTTATTTGTAAACATATGTTTGGTGTGGGGTAAAGGTGGAATCACATGGGTGTTAGGAGAGTTTTATAAGGGGATATTTATTATACATGTAGGCATTGATTTAAAATATAAAAAAATTATTTTATAATGTGTTTGTGTTATGTAAATTTTGAAAAATACAAACCATTGTAGATTTCCTCTTTTTATACGTTATTAAATTGTTTAATTATTTTCCATGTTAATTATTTTTTAACCAACAAATTTAAATGAAACCACTTACTAAATTTTGGCATGATGAATTAGATTTTGGGATGTATTTAATATAATTACATTTCTAAATATATAAAATTTTAATTTTATACTAAAATAAAATATATATATATATATATAATAACTATTTTTTAGAAAAATGATTTTTTAATATTGATCTTACTTATTCTTATTTTATATAAATTACTAATTAAATGATAGTTAATATGTTTTTATTATATTTTAGGAAATTATTATTTTTATTTAAAATAGGTCAATTTAATCTATTTAAATAAAAATTACACAATGGTTATAAAAATATTTTTTTGAAAATAACCCTTTTACCTTTACCATATAAACTAACTATTACCTCGGTAACTTAATTTTATTCCTAAAAAGAAAAATTATAATATTATCTAATTTATATATGATGATTCTGAATTTAAATTCATTTACATTAAAAAAATTCTCAATATATGTGAAATTTAAATATTTTTTAAAAAACATGTGTATTTAAAAATCACACATTTTTCTCTTAAAACATTAAATATAATTTTATTCAAAGACATATTCAGATATTTATATCACTATTAATTGATTAATTATTATTAATTCTATTATTATCAAAAAAATATATTTTTTATTTTCCAAATTATTAAATAATGAAAAAATTATGTTAGTTTAATCTTAGGTCTTATAAATAGGATATTTTTTGTGTCATTCAACTGAGGCCAAACTCTATGGTTACTTGGAATATATGGGATAGATCCCAAGGTTCTATATGGGTACTTAGGTGATTTATTAGCTTGGAATTAATGTGCTTTTATGTGTCATTGTATGAGAGTTAGGATTGTTATTTTATATGGGTTGGCCATATTCTTTATTTTTACCATTTAAATCATAGTATTTTGATTTAGATGATACCTAATGTTTTGGTCCGTTTTTATTTTTGTTTCTATTTAATGTTTTTTGGAGGTCGTTGGGTTCTCATTTATTGTAAATAATTTTTGTTCTTTATAAGATTATAATTTCTTATGATGTTTCAAGTATTGGTTATTTGTAGGTTGTGAGATGACTGATGGGCGAGGGGACACTCCCATGATAGAAACTTTATGAATGTGAGTTGATATTTCTTGGTCATATAATAATTTTGGTTGAGATTAAATGAGAAGTATAACTAATATTGGAATAATTTTATAAATTTATATTATTATAGGAAAGTTGGACCTATCCTAAGATGGGTAGTACCAGAGAGGTTTTGAGGCATGTCTATCTTTTGGACACTTTTACATGATGTTATAGATTTGTAGGAATTTTTTAAGTTATGTTTCTAATATTTTTGTGTTTAAATAACTATTGAACATAATTCACCATATAATTTTCCATACATACACTTGATAATTAACACTTATTGAGTCATGGTGAGTGAGGGAATCCTACTGGGATGTTGGAATCACCCCTACCCACATACATGACCTGGGATTTGATGTATATGGGTAAAACCTCTCATTTTTATTTTAATAAAGTTTATTATATTAATATAGATACAAATTTTGGGAAAATGATTGTAACAATGGATGATGATTTAGTGGGATTTGATTAGTAAATTAGGTTAGTGGCAATTTTTTTATATCAATATTATACATCATTTTAATGGGAAGAGGACCATTTGGAGCCTTTTTTTGTTGATTCAAATAATGTATATTTCTATATGTAATATTATATATATATATATATATATATATTATATCATAAATAATGTTATTTAATAATATATTCTATACATTGGGACACCCTATTAGATCCTTATATATATATATATCTGTGTGTGTGTGTGTGTGTGTTTTGGGCATGTCCACTAAATGGATGGTTTGTGATAAATTTTTAGTAGATTCAGTGATGAGCCATGTAGGTTATATTTTAGTCCCAAATATCCTAATAATTTTTATACCCTATATACAAGTTTATAAACTCTAGAATTTACAGACACACACCTGATTTTAGATAGTGAATCATTTTAGTTTCTATTTAGGTGGACCGAGACAAGGAATTATAAAGTAGTATAAGAGTATTTTTTTGGTTAGGAAAGATTCACTTAGATGATGAGATTGGATGTACAATATTTGGAGGTAGATCACATTTATGGTAATGCCGTAATATGTTTCAATATATTTTTCCTTTTTCACTACACTGTTAGCTTGTTTCACATGAAACAATGAACTAAAATGAGATGTGACATATTAGATTAATATTATTAATAAAATTTAATATTAAAAATCTATAGTATATAAATATACATTAATCAATTCAAAATGAATACAAAATAGGATTAATAACATTTAATGTTTTAAAAGGCCATTTTTCAATAAAATAAAATTTTATTTATAAATTGTATTTTCATTTAAAATTTAAATTTAAAAACTTTGTGATTTAATTTCATTAAAATGAAATTCATTTTTTGAATTAAATATCTCAAAATTATCTTACTGTGAATTTTTTAGGTATTTATTAAATTAATGATTTTTAAGTGTAACGTAAAAAATACTAACTTTTCTAATACCATTACTTTTATGAAATTATTAGAATAAATGAATTAATTAAAAGTATTTAAAATATTTTTTATATAAAAAATTAAGATTATAAAATAAAATAAATCATTTAAAAATACTATGATGAATTTATACAACCTATATATATATTTCTGGAAACTTAATTAATATTTTAATCTTAAAACTATTTTAAGCTGGTTATATTAATTTTTTTTATCACTTATAGATACAAAATATAAAAAATATTTCAAAATTTTTATCAGCATGTTCATTTTATGTACTGATTTCAATTTCATTTTTTGGGATAAAATTATGATTACTAAAATTATTTTTAATGGCTATGATAATAAGAAATGGGTTATTTTAAAATAATTGTTTTGGTAATGTTGATTAATTTTTTAAAATGAAATAATTTATATAATTAATCTAATATTATTTTTACACATATAGAAAAATATATTATCACTCATATAATTTATAATAAATTTTATATAATATTAAGAATACTTAATGGTTTAAATTTTTTTTTACAATTTGTTTCTATATATTATATGTTTAAATTTAAAAATTATTTTCACATATTTATTAATTTATTTTGATGAATTGGAGTTTATTTTTTCATAATATAAGAATTTTTTATGATGTTTTATATTATATTTTTAGTAAAACACTAATTTCTATGGTAGAAACTAGTTACTAAAGTAAAAAACCAAAAAAGGTAAGAGTTAAAAACCCTAATTGTAAGAGAATAAAATAATGATTAAAATATATGAACAAATTTATTTTTAAGGTATAATTGAACTTAAGTCATTACCTAAAAAATTATATTCCATTTTGGAACCTTTTACCTTGGAATAGTGTCTGAGAATTATTGTAAAGTAATGCATATTTATAAGAATGCCCTTTTCTTCACTTTTCAAAGGAGATAACTTCCACCAGATTTCTACACCCACTAAAAAGGTTTTTCTCAACAAAAAATATTTCATTTTACCTCCTAAAATCCCTCCCCACATCTTATAAGTTTATTTATTTCAAAAATACCAAGAGAAGGTGCCATAATGTATTACCTAAGTAAAAACATCCAAAGGGAAAGGTAATGTTCTCAACCAAGATCTCTTATTTCTTGTCTTCTTTGACCTCATAAGACCTATTATATCAATGAAATTATAAAATAAGTAATAATAATAAGATGAAATTTTATTATACTAATGGAATATATATATTTTTCCTTTCTCTAAAACCATTCAAAAAATGAAGACGCCATCATGCATATGTGCAGACTATCACCTCCATGAATGATGTCGATACTTTTCATCACCACCATAAATGGATGATTATGAAAGAAAATTTAAAGGATTTATATTATATTTAAATAATTATTATTATTTTAAAATTATAATCCATTCCATATCTTCCTCTCAATTTATCTAAAAAGAACATGTTTCTCTTGTGTACGTGCATGTTGTTGCCTACATGAAAGTGACATATTTCATTTTTTACTTTAGTGTCTTATTAATTATCTAGATCTAATATAACCTGATTACATACCTTAAAAATATATTAATAATATAATTATGATTCTATAATAATTATATTATATTAAATTAATCACTTTCATAACTCTACTCACCCATATATTATAGTTTGTTCTTGTTTTGGTTAGTTTAACAGCATGTATGAACAATGATATAAATTTATATTATGGGTATCTAAAGAAACATAAATACTTGTGATATTTTATAATAATAATTAAATTATGATTTTTATCATTTTTATATTTTTATATTTGGTGTTTACCCTTTTATTGAATTTTGGTGACGTTTCAAGCTGGTTTCTTTTTAAGGTATATCCAATGTTTATTTAATATATAAAGATTTATCGTATGCATACAAGATATGATATCTCATAGAGGAAAACCTAGATGGAAATTAAAAAATATTATTTATATCAAAAATTGAAGTATAACCTAGGAGAGTTATAATTTATTTTTCTAAGTGTCGGGTCTTATACCGGGTTATTTTAGGCCTTTATGTTTAGTCACTAGTTTAAACATTTCATGTTATAAATAAGAATTTATGTTTTCCCTTATTGGTTTTGCCATTATTTTTTGATATGAATCCTAGAAGTTTGATAAGGATTTAAGATATATATGATGAAGTAATTAGAATTGAATCAGGGTTTAGTAGGAGATTCATTTTACAAATTATGGGAAAAAACTCATGGCATCTATAAAGGAATTGAAGCTTCATAGATTTTCATTATGAGGTTGAGATTTTTATATTTTGATTGCCCATTCATGAAGATTTATTGAATTTAACTATAAAACTATTTATATTGGAAGAATATTGATGTTTAATTCTATGAAATTTCTTATATTTTTGTAATTTGAATTCATTGGTAAATTCTAGATCTCGAATTATTTATGGGAAATTGACTGTTCTTGAATGAGGGTTATTATCACTATTAAAAATTATATAATTTTACATCATTGACATTGATCATTATGATATTTATTTATCTTATTATTCTTAAAGAATGAAAATTTAATGAAAATTTAGGTTTCTAATATTATAATGGACCTTATCTATTCCTTTCCTCATCTCATTTCCCCTTCTCATATATAATTTCTATCATATACCTTCACAATGGCTGATGATTCAATAAAGAAAACTATAGGCGGTGGATCAGATGGAGATTATGGGTTAAAAAGGGTGATGATGGAAAGGAGGATTCAAACTAATGACGGGAAGAAGGTATATGGTTAATAGGTGTAATATCCTAATATTTTGAAAGAACAATATGTTTTATAGTGTATACAACATGCATCACCAAGCTTAAATGAACCGTGAAATATTAATATTTAAATCTTATTGTTATAACATAACCGTTAATTTAGAGGGAATGAATATGATTATCCAAATTATGATATATATACATACATATAAATCTCCTTACCAATGAAAATATATTGATTAATTCTTAATAAATAAGAACTCTATTTTTTAGTAAATTCATTTTATGCTTCAAAAATATGTTTTCTTCAAAAATGGTGTTTTTTTATTTTTAGGAGAAAATATTATTATCAATTTCTAGAATTTTTAGAAATTAAATATTATAAAAATGATATCATTTTTTAATTCATCCATTCAAAATTATCCTTGGATTAATTATTTATAATTTTATGAAAAGTTTTATTTTTCAATAAATAGTGGAAAATATATATTATTATTAAAAGATGTCTTTTTTTCCAATATTTACATATTAAAATTTTATTTTGGATTAATTTTTAAATTTAATTACAAAATTTTGATTAAAAAAATTCTAATTATGGACTTTGGAATCATTATTGTACTTGAATTTGGAATAAAAACTTTTTTATACATAAAATACATTTTTTTGGAAAATTTGTTTTCATCGTGTTTGGTGGGGTTAATTTTAAAATAGATTCTTCCAATTATTTGAATTGAATTTTATAAAATAGATTCCATATTTGGAATCATGAGGTTTTAATTTCATAAATTTGTGCCATTTATTTTTGGAAATTATGAATAGTAACCATGGTAAATATTTATTAAAAATGTAAAAGTAAAATAGATTAATTATTTTTAGAAATAAAATGATATGGCTTCAATATAATTCAAAAGCATTAATTTATTTCATTTTATATTTTTATTTCGTCACTAATTACCCTAAATTTGAAAATATTACATTTTTTCATTTGTCTTTGATTTGGATGCTCATAATATATCAAGTAACAGATAAAGCCAAAAATGTAATTTTCTTACTTTAATATTTTTAATGTTTTGTGAAATTGATAAAAATAACATATGTTTAGTTATAAATGGTTTTTGAAAGAAAAGTTATTTTTTGTCATGGAAATTTATTTTTAATATTTAATTATTAAATAATTACCTTAGATCCTTATGCAATGTAATATCCTGATTTTTTAAGAACAATATGTTCAATAACATGTACAACAAGCAACACCGAGCCAAAACAAACCGTGAAATGTTATTATTTAAGTATGGCTATAATAAAATATCCATTAAATTATTGGGTATGAATAGTAATAACCACATTATAAAATATATATTATGGTCATAATCAGAAAAAAAATTAGAGATTAATTTGTAGGAAATAAACATTCATTTTCTTTAAATTCATTTCATTATTCAAAAATATGTTTACTTTAAAAATTATTTTTATTGATTTATGTGAGAAAATCACATAATAAATTTTTTTATACTTTTATATAAAATATTTTATTAAACTAGATTCCTTTTTTTAAATATTCATATGAAGATTCTCTTATAGTGTCTTTTTATTTTTCAAAAAAGTTTTTTTTTCAATGAGTAGTGAAAAATGATACTTTTTATTGAAACCTATATTTTTATTTACAAATTTTTAAAGTTTCATTTTTTAAAAAAAAATTAAAAATAAAAATCAATTAAATTATTTTATTAATAATTCAATTATGGTATTTTTAATGATTTTTAAACTTTATTTTGGTATAAAAAATTTATTATACTTAAAAGACATTTTTCTGAAAAACTGATTTTCATTGCGCTTTTTGTTTTAATAAAAACTTAATTTCTACAAATTATATTAATTGAATCATGAATAATGGATACCATATCTTGAATCAAGAGGTCAAAATTTGTTAAATATTCCCCTTTTATTTTTAAGCATTAAGAATTGTAACCGTGGTAAAATGTATCACATTAGTAAAGGGTAAATCGGTAAATTAAGGTTTAAAATTATGTGATAAGTCATTAAAAATGAAACCAAAAATATTCTTTTTAATAAATTTATGGGATTAATTCAGCTATATCCATCCATAATTAGAATATAGGTCATTTTGGAGCCATTTGACCCTGGTAGTGATATTTCTGTTATTCTCTATAAAGAAAATCCTAAAATTTCCCTCTCTTGCATTAAATATCTTTTATATATAAAAATATGGATAAGAATGTGGTATGAATGAATATAAAATATTATTTTGAACAGAATCAATTTAATTTTGTCATGGTAATTTATATTTATTTTTTTTGTTATGAAATAACTACCTTAAATTCTTGCGAAACTCAAGCACAACCTTTATCTAATTAATAGAAAAATAAAATAAATGATTATAAAAAACTAAAACTAATTTAATTTTAATGAATTATTTTTTAAACTAATTTTGTATATAAATATAAATTTATATTTATTTTAATGAATTATATTTAAATTCAATATTTTTCTTGATGTAGTTAAAGTCAAATTAAATGAATAGTATTAAAAATGACATTAAAGATATTTTATAATAAATAATATTTTATATTCAAAAAAATATTATGTTCAGAAAAAATGAATTTTATATAGTTTTAAACATAAACCAGAGTCTATTTATGGGTATTTTATCATTTTATAGCAACATTACTAACCATTAAAGGGTATAAAGAATTAATATTAAGGTAATTTTCAAAAGGGTTAACAGAGGGTTAAAATTAAATGATAAGGGTGACACAATATCCAAAATTATTCCAAAATTTATTTGATTATATAATTTCAACTTATAATCATATTATCTTTTAATTACATAATTTTTGGGTCATTTGTTCTTTAAAAATAATTTATATAAATTCAATATTTTATAAAATTCCAAGAGTGCCCCTCCCCTCAATTATAAAAAATGCAACTCTCCTTTATATACTTTATGCCACCTTGAGTCATATAGCTCAACCTAAACCTATCCCTTATTATTATAAAAATCCTTATACAAGTTATAGAGGTTTTTTTACCTTTCAACACACCTACCCTGGTTCCCTTAAAAATACATCTAAAGCAGGTCTACCGAAAAATAGGTAATTGTATTTATCAACATTTTCAAGTTTATTTCTTTTTCTACATCATCTTAATGCGTTGGAAAAATCCAAAAATAATAAATCAAGTATCATAAATATATTGATATGTTATTATGATTATAGGACAACCATTTTCCATCTCTTTTCCATCCTAGGAAAAGGAAAAACATCATTTGTGCTAGGTGTAATTCATTTTCTATCACTACTTTAAATGGATGGTTATAAAGATGTAAATACTAAGTATATATTATATTTATTAAATTTACATATTTCTTGATTTATAATATCACATATAACTTATTACTTTCCAATCCGTTGAAAAATGATAAAGTTGCTCATGCGTATGTGTAGACTACCCCCTCCACAAAGCGATGTGATCTGTTTTTCATTTATGATTTTATTGGATGGTAATAAGTATTAATTAAAAGAATATATATATATATATATGTATATATATTATATAAATTAAATAAAAATGATTCTGGAAAGGTTAGTTATTATTTACCTTTCTTTCCTTCTATCTATAAACATATTTAAAACAACATTGATTCATACTACGCCCTAATGTCTCTAGGAATGGTGTAATTAATATTTATATATCTATATTTTATAGATGATTATAAATAACTATATATTGAATATATATGATATTTAAATATTCAATTAAATTATGTAGATGATGAAACTACATGTAATATTCAAGGATCGAGACTACTGAATCAAAACAAACTTGAAAAACAAATAAGTTAACCCCCAAAATAATGATAATAATGAAATATTATTAAAAAAGTGATAAAATTTTATAAATAAAAATAGTATGATATTATAAATATGATATAGTTCTTTTATGTAATTATAATAAATTAAAATTTATTATATAATAGTTTATACCACCAATGAGGAATGTTGAACTTGAGGTAATGGATTTCGTCTTAATTTTTACTACATTGTGACATATTTGGTAATATAGACCTATTTAATTTTATTTTTTATATATAATTCCACTTTTAATTGTTTAACCTAAATATTAATTTATTCATTATTATTAATTATCCAATTCAATTTACTCTTTCAATATAAAATTTTAAATTAATTTTTTTTCTTATTTCTCTTCTAAATCTTTTATATTTTTCATCCATATACATATTCTTCAAAATTGTTTTATAATAATAAATTTTATTTTCTCAAATGATTTGTAAAGGATATTTTAGGTTATCATTGACTTTTTGACATGGAATTAAAGGAATATTTATATGTTTTTCCAAAAGGAGTCATTTTCAATTTTCTTTATAAAAAAGTAAAAATGAATATTTTTAACAAATAAAAAATTAATGTACCTTCCCTTAGAAAAATTCATTTTAAACTCTGTAGATTATCATATAATATTTCATTGATTTTAAAGAGAAAAATGTTTTGAGAGAGTTTATTTCGATATCCCTCATCCCTCTTCATTGAATCTTAAAAATATATGAATTTATTTCAAAACAAATATTTCTGATGAATTAATGGTCATTATTTATCTCTTATTAATTTTGTGGGAATGATTTTTTTGAATCATTCACATTCTTGTGATCATTTAACATTACATTTACCTTAAATATTAATCATGGATATGATTATTTCCTATACCACATACCATTTCTACATACAATGTTTTACTTTGAAAGTTATTTAACCGACTGGGGAAATATTGATATTTTGTATTCTTTACTCAATATAGATATTTATTGATAAGGCATATATTTTATGAATTTAAGTTGATTATTAGATATTTTAGGAATATGTTGGACATGTTGTTACAGATGGGGCCCGTAATTATATATCCCTTCGATATATTTGATGGTTTCATGAGATAGATCAATTAACCTAATTAAATAGGTCTTTACACATAGTTTCAAACTATCTTGGTGAAAGGTCTTGAAGGTAGATATATCTTGATGTCTAACATCATGAAGAAAAATAGTTTTAATTTCCATCCTTGGTAATTTAGTTATTATTATACATGATATTACTATATTGATATTATTCATAGATTAATTTCATGCTCAATTTATTGATTAAATAGAACATGTTTCTAGTTATTTACATTTTCAAATTGAGTATAACTTAATTACTCATGATAGATTATGCTATACACAAAACTTATTGAGAATTTTAGGACACCCTTATTTTTTATTATTTCCCCTTGATTTGATGAATAAATATCAGAATGTGTTTTATATATTAAAATAATTTTATTTTGTTATGTTTTTTATTTTTTATCCAATGTAATAAGGGAATCATGTAAATATATAATTATCCAAGACTACTAAATATATTTATCCTTGGTGATGTGATCCATTTTATCTTTACCAATGTAATAAAGTAGACACTAACTTTGGGTTACTAGATTTGAGTTTTTAGAAATGGTATTAGAGAATTTTTATTAGAATTACTAGGAACTATATTTTAAATAAACACAACTAACATGAGAATTATGATAACCCCTTATAGAATTTTATAATTTGTTAGGGGGGATTTTATTTTTTTGTTTAATATTCTAGATGAATTTGAGTTAACTCAATGAATGTCATTATTTAGTGACGGTGCCAAGAAAAATAAAAAGAATCAGTACATGTGGTCAATGTAAGGATTTCCCACTCAGAAAGAAAATACAATTAGTATTAGAGTTGAGAATATCATGACCATATTTGGGAATATGACCCATATTTTTCATAATAACATTTCACATACTGGGAACCTTGATGTTTCATGTAATTACATACCTATATTAGATACTTTCATGTGATATAATCCTCTATATTTTAGTGGAACTACTAATATAGTGGTAGTTGAGTAGTGGATCAAGTCTCTAGAAAAGATATTTCTCTCTATAGGATGGAATTAAAGGGAATATTTTATACTGGATTTGAATTTTTTAGAGGCGATTATGATCAATGGTGGTAATTGATCCATAATACTAGAGAGGAATAAAAAATAAATAATATTTAGTGGAGATTTTTTACTATAATATTCATCAATAAATATTTCGATCATGAGAAATGATCTGAAATGAAGAGAAATTTCCAAACTTAATAAAAAATGAGGAAGAAAATGTTTCAAAGTATGAGGATAGTTTTAAAAGACACGCCACGTGTGGTATAGATTATATATGTAATCCATATAGAAATATTGACCATTTCTTTGAAATCCTTAAACCAAACCATTGATGAGCACTGGGTTTTCAAAATTTTCATTATATAATGAAATAATTTTACGTTCCATCAAAAAAGAGATAGAATTTTCCAGAAAATATATCTTCTAGGAAAAACAAGTGAAGAAGAGGTCATTAGGAACCATGAAAAATGTAAAGCATAAAAATTAATAAGGTAATAAATAAATTCACATCATGTTAAAATTATTGAAAAAACATCATTGAAATTGATTTAAGGGAATTGGAGTATATTACAAGTGTAGAGATAAGGGTCATCTGACTAATTAATGAAAGGGGAATAAAAAAATAAATGATATCCTATGGTTCAAATGTAGGGAAATGGGGAATTATTTGCTATAATTCCCCAATAGGTAAGGGAGCATAACACATAAGAGGCCCAGGGGAGAAGGTCGAGATTGTGTAATCACTACAGTTGAGGTGGAAGTTCCCAATGATGTGGTAGATGGTACATTAATTATAACATAAAATTTATCTAATACTTTATTTTATTTCTCATATTCACACTCTTTTATATATTTTATATTTTCTATGAAAATTAGAAATTTACCTAGAAACTTCATGATATTTTTTTTGCAATCAAAACTCCTAGAAGAAATATCACCATAATTTGGATGTGTTAGTTACTTTACATTATGACCCATAAATGTTCCCTATTTTTAGACATGATTATTGTACCTATGGTTTATTTTTATATCATCCTTAGTTTTAATTTTATTTCAAAATATAATGAAAATATTTACTAAAAAGAGAGGGAAATTTGGATTTGTGATGAGGATTTAGAATTCCTTATCTTTAGAGGGGAGACATCATCATTCGAGTCATTTATAGATGCACCTCTAATAACTCATTTTAATGAGGTTCAAAGAGAGGAAGATGATACACAATATATGGATGAAAAATGTGATCTTAAAATTGAGTATGTACCTATTGTACTTGGATAAATTGATATATTTTCTAATGAATTACCTAGACATCCACCAAAACATGATGTTGAGATTTCCATTGATTTAATCCTTATTGAAGAACAATATCAAATACTCCCTATTTAATAGAAACTATGGAATTAGTGGAGTTTAAGAAATAACTATAGGAGTTATGTGACAAGGGTTTTTTATGCTATAGTGTTTCACCTTGGGGAGACCTTGTTCTTTCATTAAGAAGAAAGATATATCTATGAGGCTATGCATTGATTATAGGTAAACCAATGCTATTATGATAAAGAAAAAATATTATGTTCCTTGGATTGATGATTTATTTGATCAACTCCATAGAGATCTATATTTTTCAAAGATTGAACTTCATTCTGGGTATTGTCAATTATGAGTTAAGATGGAATACATTCTGAAGATAACATTTCCTAAATGGTATAGACATTATTAGTTTATAGTTATTCCATTTTTATTGACTAATAAACCTTCAATTTTAATGGATCTAATGAACATAATATTTAATGACTACCTTTATAATTTCGTTTTGTTATTTATTGATGGTATATTGGTGCACTCAAAATGCTTGGAGGGTCATGAGAATATTATGTGGATTTTTCATGAGACTCTTATAAAAAATGTTATATTGAAAATTTAGAAAGGGTAAATTCTACCTTCTGAATGTTTCTTTTCTGGGTCATATTGTCTCTAATGATGGAATAAGAGTTGATCATATGAAGAGAATGGAAGTCAAGAAATGGCTTACACCAACTGGAATAACCGAGGTATTTACTTTCATTTTTTTGACAAGTTATTATCAGTGATTTGTTTAAAATTTTGATAAATTTTATAACCTATTAACCAATATTATTAATAAAGTGGTTAAGTTCATATGACAAAATGAATGTAAATAATGTTTTGATAAATTAAAAAAGATATTGGAAAATGATTTGATTTTGAATATACCATCATAAAATGATTTATTTTTGTTATAGATCGATTCATAGAATAATAAAAATGGTTTTTTCCATATAAATAATGATAACATTATTAAATATGTGTCAAGGACGTTAAAGTATCATGAAAAAAACTATCTTACTCATTATATTGATTTGGAAGCTCTAATATTTTCATTGAAGATATAGAGACATTATCTCTATGGTGAATGATTTGAGATATAATCTTACCATAAGAGACTAAAATATATATTCTCATAGATGGAGATCAATGTGAGGAAAAGGAAACAACTTTATTTACTCATGGATAATGGTTTCTCAATACACTACCACCCACAGATGGAAAATTAGGTAATAGATGCATTTAGTAGGAAATCTCGTGGAGTTATAGCCAAAATGTGGATTGAGAGAGATCCCATGTTCATGGATTTAGTAAAGATGGATATGAGAATTATTAATTAAGGGGAAACATCTCTCTATTTTAAAATGGTTTCTAAATGATATTTATTGGAAAATATAAAACTTTCTCAACTTGATGATGAGAATTTTAAAAGAATAATTAAAGTCATGAATGATGGAAGATTGAAATATTTTTTAGATGAAAAGGGAATTTTGATGTTTGGTTAGAGGATATGTATTCCATTTATACCTGAGCTAAAAAGAGAACTATTGGATGATTCTTATAGATAAAATTTATTTATGCACCATAGTAGCACTAAGATATATAAATATTTGAAGGAATATTTCTTATGGGAAAATATGAAGTGTGAAATTTCCTATTATGTGTCTAGATTCTTGATTTGTCACTAAGTGAAGGACAAAAGACAACATCCAAGAGAATTTATGAAACCATTACATATTTCAATGTGGAAATGGGATAACATTACTATGGATTTAGTCACTGAATTTACAAAGACTCATAGATGAAATGATGTAATATTAGTTTTTGTGTGTCACCTTAACAAATATGCACATTTCCTCACTTTAATATATGATTTATCTCTTGAGTTATTTTAAAAAATATATATTAATTATATTGTAAGACTTCATGGAGAACTTCTTTCAATTTTATCTAATCATGATCCATGATTAACATTGAAATTATAGAAAAGACTTCTGAAGGATATGGATATGAAGAATCATTCAACCAATGACTATCACCCTCAAATTGATAAATAATATAAAATTACTACTCAAGAATTAGAATTTTGAGGTCATTATCACTTTTATTTCATGGTATGTGGGATTAATACTTAACATTGGTAGAGTTTTCCAATAACAATAGGTTCCATTCAAGTATTCAAACATCATCATATGAGACATTATATGGAAAGATATTTCAACTCCTACTTCTTAGGAAGAAGTTAGTGAAAGAAAAATTATGGGTCCAGATATTGTTGATAAGACACTGTAAAAGGTAAACTGCCTTCATACTCATATTAAAGTATCTCAAATAAGGAAAAAGATTTATGTCCATAATCGAAGGAAAGATTTGGAATTTCAAGTGGGGGGTCACATTTTATTAAAAGTATCTCCACGAAAGGGTGTAATAAGGTTTGGTAAGAAGGTAAAATTGACCCCCATATACATATTACAATTTGAAATTCTGGAAGTAATTGGAGCTGTGTCTTATCGATTAGAAATTCCAATGAGCCTCTCTAAAGTACATGATGTGTTCCGTATCTCCTTATTAAAGAAGTATATACTAGACCAAATACATGTTTTGACCTATAAATAAATATAACTAGAACATGATATATCATACTATGAATAGGCTATCCAAATTTTTAACACTAGAAAGAAAGTGTTGAGGAATTATACGACTCGACCAATAAAGGTACCTGGGATAAATCATAAAATAAAGGAAGTAATGTGGAAACCTGAGAATTTTATGAAGAAGAACCACCCTCATATATTTAGAGTGTAATATTCATGAAAATTATGAGGGTGCTTTTTTAGGAGGTAATAATGTAATATCTAGAGTTTTTAATAATATTATGCTCAATAGTGTATACAACTCCTAACACTGAGCCAAAATGAAACAAGAAATATTATTATTTAAATATGACCAATATTACCTAAATGTTGAGCTAGTGGGTATGATTAGGAATAAATAAATAATGAAATATATAGAAAGTTCATAATCAAGAAAAATTTATTGGTTAATTATTACAAAATAGACACTCATTTTTTAGTAAAATCATTTTATTCTTCGAAAATATGTATTCTTAAAAAATGTCCTTAATTTAATTAAATGAGAAAATAATATAGTAACTTTTTTTTTTCTATTTTTGAAAATTTATTTGATTAAACTAGATTATTTTTCAAAATCACCACATTAAAATTATCTTATAGTGTTTTTTTGTTATTTTTCTAAAATAATTATTTTTCCAGGAATAGTGAAAAATATTTCTTTTATTAAAATCTTTATTTTTTTTTCAAGAACTTCCCAAGATAAATTTTTCTTAAAAATGTTTTAAAATAAATATATTTTAAATTTTATTATTGATAATTCGATTGTGGTATTTATAATGAGTTTTTACTTGAATTTGATATAATCATATATTTTTACTTAAAAGGCATTTTTTTGAAAAACCATTTTTTGTTATGTTTTGTGTTTTAATCATAAATTTATTCCTATATATTCTATAAATTGAATTATAAAAAATGGATAACATATTTGGAATCAAGATATACATTTTTTTTAAATATAACCCATTTATTTTTTTGGCATTATGAATAATAATCATGTTAAAATTTATCACGTTGATAAATCGTATGTTAGTTCATTATGGTTAAAAATAACGTTATGAGGAATTAAAAATAAACCCAACACTTGATTTTGTTTTATTATATTGGTAGAATTTGTACATACCCATAAAAAATTCTAATATATGGAACTTTGTGGCCATTTTACCTTGGTAGTTACATTTTTTTAAGTAAATAAAATTCTAAAATATCCCTTTCTTACTTTTAAGTTATTTTATATATTTACATAGGGATAATGAATGTGTTATTAATAAATATAAATTTTAATTTTTAACATAATTATTTTAATTTTATCATTGTAATTTATTTTTAATTTTAACCAAGAAAATAATTATCTTAAATGTTTGTGCAACGCTGATACACCATTATTTAAATTTATAGGAAAATAAAATAAATTATTTTAAAATACTAAAACTAACAAAATTTGAAATAATTATTTTGTCCCATGGTTTTTTCTATAAATATAACATTACAATGATGTATAAATGTATTATATTATAACACACTCATTATCTTGATGTATTTAAAGTCAAATTAAATAAATTGTGTTAAAAATAATGTTATTGATATTTTATAAAAAATAATATTTTATTAAATGATTTAAAATTCAAAACAAATATATTAAAGTTACCAAAACTAATGTTATATAGTTTTAAAAATATAACACAATTAGTTTATGAGTTTTAATTTCATTTTATTGTAACAATTTTGACCCTTAAAGGGTAAAGAACTTTAGTATTATGGTAATTGTCAATAGGGTTAATAGGAGTGTTAAAACTAAAACTAAAGGGAAAAAAATACAAAAAAATGTCATTTTTTTTGAAATTAAATGATTATGTTATTTTAATCATGAAGTATATAAGTATTTTTTATAATATTTTTTATTTAAGTATTTTCAAGAATTTGTTAAATGATACTAATGACCAAGAAAATTGATTAAATGGAAAGGTTAAATTAAGGGAAGGTAACAATTCACATGTTACTGGGGATAAGGAAATGAAATTTTATATGGACATAGAGATGATGATATGGATAATTTAAATTGGATAGTATTTATTAGCTTAGAACTAATAAAGGATTTTTTGAAAATGTGGGATATGTTATCATTGTTTAAGTTTACAAACTTTTTTGGATTTAAGGAATATATCCAATAAACTTTGGAATAAGGAAACATGCATGTTTTTAATAAGGATTTGTGGTAATTCAGTTTTTTTCTTATTTAAAGAGAATATATGATGGAGGTATTCACATGTTTAGTATGTGAAAAACTAGAGCTACTTTATGATATATGTGGGGTCAATTCTAAGATATTTTTGAGAAATTTAGTGACCTTATTTCTTAAGTTTTTCACTTCTATATTTAAGAAGGGTTATAAGGTTAACCATTTATTAAATGGTTTATGTTAAACTTCAGATGAGGTTTTATAGATTAAAGTATTATCTCCCCAAGGATTTATGCATATTTGATAAGTTTTGATAACTATTTTGCTGTGATAAAGATAAATGAAATGAACAATCATTTTATTTATGATCTTATGATATGTTCGTGATTCAGGAATGAAAAATTCATCTTCATTTCATGGAATTAGAGATGAAGTGTAAGTTGATCGAGTCACAAAAAAGGTAAACTTTTTCTGAAGTCATGTAAGTATATATTTTCATGAAAACTCATAATCTTTAGGAAAAAGTGTCTTGAAATATTTTTTTTCAAGTTATCATCATTTTTTAAGATATCAATGTCCTTTTTCAAGTCTCCTTGGGTTATGTATTTTTGATTGTTATCCTTATCCTAACCATGTTCTCTTTAACCCTCTATCAAAACTTAATAGTTATATTTCTCTTCAAAGTCCATGTTTTCTATTTATATATATGTTCTCATATGTGGAAACCTAGTCATGAGTTAGATTGGATAACTGTTATGTTTCCAAATTTTCATTTCTAAAGAAATTTTTAGCATTTATTTTTAGAATTTGGGTTTCTATGAAAGGAAATTTCATATATTAATCCTCTAATAACCCAAATTTATTTCAAGGGAGAAATTCATTTTAATGAGGTTATAATGTAATACCCTGAGATTTTGAGAATTATTTTTTGAAATTAATTTAATATTTTAAAAATTTTAATTTCCCAAAACAATGATTATTGATTTTTTATATATAAAACCAATATGTTTTACTTATATTATACTCAAAACCAATATAATATTGAACAAAACGTAACACTTATATTATATTTCAGTACACAAAAAACTTTTTTTGTATTGTATTACACAAAATATTGAGTATCTTTGATAGCTTTAATTACTTGCAAGGCTGAGTTTTTCCAAACTATAATATACTATAAAACTGATTATTAAAATATTATAATAGCTACCACCTAGCTATTGTAATAGAAGTTATGAATAATATTATCTAAATTTTCAAAATATTATTAACACATGTATAAAAAATTAATCCTTTGGTTTTTAATTAGTAAAAGTGAATGTAAAAACTATTTGAAAATAACTAAATTACTTCTCTAAGAAAACTATTTTTTATGCACAAACACAATTTTTTATCAATAAATTTATAAAATAAAATTTGATTAATTTTTTCAATAAAATTTATATATTACATATTTAACCAATATTTTTTACACTCATCCAATATATTTTATTGGTATAAGATAAGAATAAATCCAATTTTATGAATAATAAGATGCATTTTTCTAAAAGGTAATTTTACCTCCCTTTAATGGTGAACCCATTTTAAATATGATCTTTAGCACTTTTATAATTTTTATTTTAAAAAATATAATTTATTATTGTAATGAAAATAAGTAAATTTACTTTGGGTTTATTTTTGGTATTTTTTGAGAAATTTTATTTTTTCATGAATTAGGAAAAAACTAAATCTTAATTAAAAACTAATTTTTATCATAATTTATTTATATAGTTAAATTATATTTTAGTTTATATTTGAAGTTTAATTAGACTAATTTCACATAAATTAATAATATTTAGGTAATTGGAATCAATTTCACATTTAAATTGGATATAAAAACATTTTAAACATTTGAACATTGTTACTTTAATAACCTTCTTTGTCATACCCTCTACAAGGTTAAATTTCAATTAATTTATATCACTTATGTGATTATAATTTGGAAAAATATATTAAATATTTGGAATAATAATAATTTATATTATATAAAAATATCAAATTATTTTTTGAAATAAAATATTAGTGACAGTAATTAAAAGTAATTACAGTGATTAAGAGAAAAATTATCTTAACAAAAAACTAAACCATAAAATTAAAGGAACAAATGACATAGAAAATTGTCCAAAATCTACTTTCTTATCTTATGTAGAACCCAATTTCAATTTTCTCTAATTTTTAACATTATTGGATCCACTTTAGATGGGAAACAGGTGGATGGAATTCCCTTTTCAAAATATTTACAAGAATGCAACTCCTCCACTATAAAAAGGAACTCATCCATACTACTAATTCACACATCTCAAGAGCTTTTTATCACCAAAAATCTTCTCAAAAAATATATAAAAATCCCTCCAATAATCCTATAAGAATAACTTTGGGAATAAATCCAACCAAGGAATCCCTTTGGTGAAAACCAAGAGGAGTTACCCAAAGAAGAGGTAACATCCTTCCTCAAGCTCTTTTTTTTCATTCTCCACCCCCTAAAACATCCTTATTAAATTATTATATAATAACCTACATATATTTAATATACTAATATATTGTTATTATAACTATTATACCTTAATTTATACACACTTTCTTCTAACGGGTAACAAACATACCGTTCTTGTGTACGGCGAACTACCGCATCACAAAACGTTATTGTTCATTTTTTCTTTATCAACTATCATAGATGGGAATTATTATGTAAAATCTACTTAATATGATATATGATATTTATGATATATTTATTCATATATAATTGTTATATAAAACGTAAATTTATTCTTTCTATTTGGTGTAAATATGATAACATCATTTGTGAAGGTGGGGACTACCACCTCCTCAAAGTGATGTGATTCATTCACACATTACATGGAATGTATTAAGGATGGTTTTTGTGAAATTATATGATATTTAAGACATAAAAATGATAATTTAATGATATTATATATATAGACACATATATTTCATTTACTCACTTTCTTTCAATATGATAATAAAATGGAAACAATGTCCATGCGTACGTACGACCTACCAACTCCATAAACAATGTATTTCATTTCATATTTATATATTTTATAGATTATTATAAATACATATTACTGAATATATATGATATTTATATAATTATTTAAATTATATAAATATTTAAATCATGATCTAGGTAAGACGATCAAGAATAACAAGACAAAACATATACGAAAAACAAAGTAGACATTAACTGAAATGTAACATTGACATGGAGTTTTTAATAAATGGGTAATATAAAGACATAAAAAAATTATATATGGTATTAGATATAATAATTTGGTTCTTTTTTAGATTTATAATATAATTATATTTATTATATAGGATGGTTGGACATGTACAAATAAATTCAATTCTTAAGGTAATAGAATTTTGTCTCACTTTTTATATTTGTGAAATACATACCTTATTCACTACTCATTTGTTTTGTGTGGTGTATATACTTCCCATGAATGTATTATATGGTTATTATAATTAAATTTAGGGATATTTAAATATAAATTTTATGATATTTCTTTCATGGGGTTTATGAATCAAAAGTTACCAAATCGGTAATGTGACTTTTGTCTCAAGTTTCCTTCTTAGAGATACAAGCCATGTTATGAACCTATATTTTTCCATAGGGTGTATATAATTAATTTGATCTATTATATCATGAATATAATTATTTCATGATATTTTAAGCTTTATGTAATCTTATTAAATCATTTATAGTATGATTCAAATTTACCAAAGTGGTAATAGTTGATTTCTATAATCACATTATTTATCAAGATTATTTATGATTGTAATTCCATTGATGAAATATTATAATACATATCTAAAAATACTCATGAATTTTATTATTCTCTATTTATTAATGATATTTTAATTTATTGGTACCATTTTTACACTCTTTTTACTTAATATTATTAATAATGTTTTTAAGGAATCTTGACATGATCTCTATATTCTGTCGGAAAATTTTTTTATTTCAAAACCATATTTTCTAAAAAAGGGTTTTCAAAAAATTTTATGTTTGAAAATTGTTTTAAATGTTTTCAAGATTATTTTATTAATTTTTAAGGAAAATGGTTTTCAATATTTTAAAAAATATTCCTTTATATGATTTCAAGGTTTTTTTCTAAGAGAATGGATTTCAAAAGGATTAATGTTTAAAAAAGAATTTTTGAATGAATAAATGATATTTTTCCAAAAAATGTTTTAGAGGTTTTTTAAAATATTTAATTATATGTTTTTGATTTTTTTTTAAAATAAATAGATTTTGGAATTGTTTCATGTTTTAAAAATTTATATCCAAAGAATGATTATTTTCATTTATAAATGTTCCAAGTGATTATTCAAAATAATTCTCCATCTAACATGAAATACTTTGTAAGAGTTTATGATTTATTGGGGATATTATCCAAGAATAAAATTTATATTCTTTCTTTAATGGTTTATGTTTTCATGGAGTGATGTTTATGACCCAAATTTCTCTTCCATAGGTTATATGATTTTGATACCCTCTTCTTTTAATGAGTTATACTTTTATGAAATGATTTTGAGACCTATATATTTTCTATAGGTAATGATATGATGAAATGTTTATGATATGATGTTTATAAAACCCATCTCTTTTTATGGTTCATGATATGATCAATGTTTTTTTATTTTGAGGCACATGAATGTATGAATTAATTATGATATTGTGAGACCTATATATAATTCAATTAAATTGGGTAATGATTTATATCTCATGAGTATAATAGGGATTGAACAAGGAGTGAGCTTAGTTCAATGTGACATGGATGGAATGGGAATTGAACCCAGTTTATTAATACAAGACTGGAACAAAGAGTGAAATCAGTTCTGTAATATGGGTATTGAATAAGATGTGAACTCAGTTCAATAATACAGGTCTAGAATAGGGTGTAAACCAGGTCCAGTAAATAAATTTTTCTTCTAAGACGGTCATGGGAGTGAATGTTGACTAATAAGATGGTCATGGGAGTGATCCATGACAACCAAGATTATATGGGGAGTGAAACCATACTACTAAGATGGCCTTGGAAGTGATTCCTTGACTTATAGGGAAATCATTTTATATGATTATGTGTCTACAAAAAATTCTATGTCTTATTAGAATGTTATGATTTCATGAATTATTCTCTTTATTCCCTTTTGATTCATGCATTATGAACTGCCAATATTTATGCCATGACTCATGTATATGATATTTGATTTGAAGGTATTGATCTTTAAATATTATTCTAATGTTCTCATACCATTATACTCATGTTATGATTATGTATCTCCTTTTTCTAACCTTATCAAGCATCTAATCTCACCCATTTCTTATGTTTCCCTTACTTAGGTTATAAATAAATGTTTTAAGTATAATTAATAAAGGGTAAGATCTTTTTGGGAATAATTGATTATATTTCACAAAGTTAGAAGATTTTGTTCCAAGTTTCCAAAGAAACTAAACTATTACATTCCTCAGGCATATACTTTTGTAATGTTCTCAATATTCATAAATTTTTTGTTAATATCCAGGTATGTTAAACTTGGATTTCTATATTGATGCATTCCTATCATAGGGTATGGAAAATAAAAATTTCTATGTTTTCCTAGTGCAGTATAGTGGTGGACCAGGGTCGTCTCACTTGAGGAGAATTCTCAGTTTGTTTACCTATTTAATCTAATTCACCTAAGAGCTAATTATTTTTTGTTGTTTTAAGTTGAATTAATAAAATAGAAATAATAAAATAAATGAAATTCAAAAATAATATGAAAGTAAAATTAAATAAAAATTACCATCTAATTCTAAACAGAATGTAATTAGAGAAGAAACCTTCATTGACCAACTTCAAATCTACTGTGTGAAAACACTCCATTTTATGTGTTCACACCTCAGTCTAACCTAGTTATGAATAAAATATGTTCTTAGTGATTTCCAATAACAATCGCAATCCACCTTCTCAATTTAGGGAAAATGGTTATATATTAAGTAGTTAAACTATAAATAACCACAGTCAGGATTTCACCCATTATAAATTATCCTTAGAATTAACTCAAAGAAGATAAAAAACATGTCCTTGGGTTCAATCACTAGATTAAATCTCTAAGATATTCTTAGGTAAGTTACTCATAATAATGAGTATAAGAGTTCATTGTGGTATGATCATAAGAATAAAATAATAGAAGAATAAAAATGAAAGAAAAATAAGGGTGAATAAGACAGATACAAAAATAAAACAATGCCCTAATTTATTAGAAACCTAAATTATAATTGAAAACTTAAAAAATAAAGAAAACAAAAATTTAAGAATAAGAATAAATTTATGGGAATGTTTAATTATCCAGTCTCCCTCGGTGGAGATATCCTCCTTAGTGCCCCAGATGGTTTGGAAAGGAGGTTTCACCTTCTTTTATTGGTGAGGAGGGATTTTTTTATTCCAAAATATATCATACGAACGTTTTCATGTTTTTGACCCAATAAATGGATAATTAATGAATTAAATATTTCATTAAAGTTGTTCATTAATTTATTTTTCATATCCCTTAAAAATTTCATTATATTGTTTTTTGAGTTTAGATAAATTTATGTTCGTTTTACTCAGAGAATTCATTCTGCCCCGGACGAATCTTTATCTTTTAAATCCCGACATTATAATGCATTAATGGCCATGAAAATAGACGATTCATGCATATTATTCTTCATTAAAATGTTCCTCGATGTCCTTCACATCTCTATATATAATTTTGGCACTTTTGGTTTGCCCATTTAGTAGTTATGGTCCCCACATAAAAAATATCTAGATCTGTGCACAGTTTTCATAACCGAACTTGTGAGCTGGTTTTAAACTTTTAAATAGAGGGTTTAACTTTGGGTCCAGAATAATAAAATGAATTACAAGATATATAGAATTCTAAAAATAAATAATTTTATGATTTGGATCATTATATACAATTTTATGGATGAAAAAATGAAATAATTTAAAACTATTAGAAATCCAAAATTGGCCATTTTTATGATTAACCTCAAAATACCACTAAAATAATAAAGTACAGAAATTTATCATAAAATAAAAGATTTTTTGGTATTTAAAATATTTAAATTCACTATTAAATTATTTAAAATATTTTCTATATGAATTAAACTACACTTAAACAATTATTACCTTCAAGCATAAAATCTCAACATGGAATTCATTGGGAAAAAATGTTACAAATATTCAAATTCCAAAACAATAGCATCAAAAAAATTTAAATTTAAAATAAAATTGTCAAATGTTACATAAAATATCAATTCAATTTACTATTTTTCAAAGAAATATCAACTAATATATTTTAATTTCTCACTTTTAAAGATAATGAAATATCTCTTCTCATTCATTCAAGTTCCTCAACCCATTATTATTAAACATGCCAAATCATGACTTACCTCACTTTTCAATATTTTATCTCATAAATCATGATAAAATTAAAGTATAGTTATGTTCATATTAAGATAACATTCTCTTTATCCATAATCGTTTAAAAAACTACTTCATCCACATTGTAAAGACAAAAAACACATAAAATCAAGAGTGGTTGCATTAAAGGTTCAAATGACTCTGAGGCTTAAGGTTGGTGGGATTTGATACATTTAAAATTAAGGGTCAAGTCGGAGGTTAATCTCTTTATGAAAATTCATGATATCAACAATAAAAGTGAAATAAAATTCTCCCCTTCAAAGTATCAACTCATTATCCCCCCAAATTCAAAGTAAGGTTATGGTCAAATTATGCATTATGATTGATTTCAACACTCTCTTAATTTTTTTAATTATATATTTTTTTCAAAGAACCTTTTCATTTTTTTTCTAAATTTATGATTATAACAAACCTCACAAACACCACCTAACCACATTTGATAAAAATCATAGGTCTAGTAATAGTGATTTTTGGTTTCCCCAAATAACAACCCATTTTTCTCATTTTTTTGGATCTTTTTTTCATTTTCATTTTTTTAATGTTCATTATGGAAAAAAAATAGAGTACAACGAATGATTCTATAACCTTTCACAATTCCTGCAATAGAACCCCCATACCTATTCCTTACAATGTATTACATCCCTTCCAACATTATTCCCTTTACCCACATACTCCAACTTTAAAATATCTTGAAAATATCAATGAGTAGGATATGAATGAAAAAAATGACTTGAAACATGGATCTTACCTATAAAGATCATTAATGGTCTCCATGGTATAAATAAGGATTGATGTAAAGTTTCACTTTTATAGATAAGTGGTTTTAAAAAAGATTCCTCATCATTTTAATTGTGTTTTTTCATATTCATAGCTTTGACAAGAACAGATAATAGTTCTAGTTTGTGTCATTTCCCAAGATCACTCAAGAAATATGCTCAGGAATAAATCAGAAGTATTTGGTCCAGAAATCCTCTCAGGAGTGGGAAATATGATTTTGGAAAATAATTCATGGCATGAATAATAACATAAAATAAATTCACATGAATTTAAGAAATTCAAATCATGAGAAATGGTATGGAAATTTAATTTATATAAATCAAATAATTTCCTTAAATTACGAGTCCTCATTTTAATTTCCATGTTTCACTTTAACAATTCAATTCTCCATTTTAATCATTCAATTTCCTTGAAATTGAAATCTAAAACATGGAATAATAGTATTACTAATAAACTCATTTCTCCTAGATAAGTCATGCAAAGCATAATTCAAGTGTGGGAATGAAATTTACAGTTTAAATCGAAAATTAGAATCTCAAACAAAAATATAAGGAGTTTAAATTATAAAAATGTAATGTGAACTCCCTTTTGAAATTAAGATTAATAATCTTTAATACTTAGATATTTTGGGACTCTTGTACCATCATGAAACTAAAAAATAAAATTACCCTATTAAGAACACATATCATTTCATTTAAGCTCAAAAATATAAGTAGGAGTGGGCTTCATGCTACACTAATTACTAAGGCTGAATTTGAAATCACAATTCCTAAGATTGAAAAATGAAAGCACTAGAAAGAAGTTAAAGTATAAATCATGGAAATAATAAAATAAATAAAATGAAAAAAATAATATGAATTCACCATTAAATTATAAATTAACATGAAATGATAAACAAACTGGAATAAGAGAGGAAATGAATTTCTACCAAGAGAATTTTCAGGGCACACCTTCATTGACCAACTTCTAATCTACTTAGTGAACACACTCCATCATATGTTGGAACACCTCAATATACCCCATTATGAATAAAAAGTGTACTTAGTGATCCCCAAGAACACCCTATATCCACCTCCTCAATTGAGGGAAAATGGTTGGTGATTAAGAAGTTAAACTATAAACAACCATAGTAAGGATTACACCCACAATAAATTATCCTTTGAATTAACTCAAAAAATATAAAAAAATATGGCCTCAAGTTCAAGAACCAAATTACTCCCTTAGGATATTATTATATTAGTTACTCATAATTATGAGTATAAGATTTCACAATGATAATATGAGAAGAAAAAAAGAAAAAAAGAAGAATAATGGAAGAAAAAGAAGGGTGAAGAGGATGGACACAAAAATAAAAACAAGGCATGGATTTATTATAAATCTAAATTACAATTGAAAAATAAAAAAATAAAGAAAGCAAAAAAATGAATAAGAATATGAAATATGAGAGGAGATTTCAGTAGCTGTCCTCCCTGTGTAGAGATTTCATCTTTGGTGCCCTATATGGTTTATAAAGGAGAGGTTCACCTCCTTTTATAGGTGAGGAGGTAGCGTTTTGGTTCAGGAATCTGTCCTCGGTGAGGTTTTTCATTTTTCAACAATTAAATGGATGATTAACGCATTTTATACTTCATTAAAATTGTTCATTAATGTCTTTTTCGTCTTCCTTAAAAATTTCATCATATTTTTCCATGTGTAGAGATTGTTATATTTGTTTTACTCAGAGAATTTACTCTACCCAGGTAAACTCTCCATCTTTCAAATATCTAGATTATAAAGTATTAATGACCATAAAAAAGGCTGATTCACGTGTATACATGTTCCTGAAAGTTTTTACACATTGTCTTTCTCTTATCTCTATATAATTTCATCTCATTTGGTCTTATGATTTAGGATTTATGGTTCCCATATAAAAACTCTCCAAAACTATGTATAGTTTTCATGGACCAACTTGTAAGATGGTTTTATGCTTTCAAATGGAGGATTTAGTTTTAGTTCCAGGAGAATTAAATAAATATCAAGATTTATAGAATCATAAAAAATAAATAATTTCATTATTTTTATTAGTATCTAAAAGGTTATCGCTAAAATATTGAAATTATTTAAAACTACTAAAAATAAAAAATGATCCATTTTTATGATTAAGATCAAAATACCACTAAAATCATAAAATGTGGAAATTTATCATAAAAAAACATTTATGGTATTTAAAACATTTAAATGCACTTAATATTATAGAAAATATTTGTTCAATCAATTCCCCTAAAATTAAACAATGCTTTTCCTCAAGCATAAAATATCAACATGGAATTTAGAGGGCACCAATGTAACCAATATTTAAATTCCAAAACAATAAAATACAACAATTTTCAATTTCAAATAAAATTATTAAATATCACATAAAATATCAATTAAATTTTCCATTTTTCAAAGAAACAATCAACTAATGTATTTTACTTTCTCCATTTTGAAAATGGTGGAACTTCTCTTCTCATTCATTCAAGTTCCTCAATTCATTCTTATTAAACATGAAAAATCATGAAATACCTAAATTTTCAATATTCTATATCATCACTCATGATAAAATTCAAGTAGATTTATGTTCCTATCATAAAAACATTCTATTTATCCATAATCTTGTAAAATAACTACTTTAAATACTTTTTAAAGACAAAAAGAACATAAAATCATGAGAGCCTGCATTAAATGTTCAAATGACTCTGAAGCTTAAGGTTGGTAGGATTTGATACTTTAAAAATTAAGGCTCAAGGAGGAGGTTTATATATTAAGTACAATGTATGATATAAAAAATAAAAGTGTAATGAAATTCTCCTCTTCAAATTATCAACTCCCACTTCCCCTAAACTCAATGTAAGGTCATGATCAAATTATTCATAATTAATGATATCCAAACCCTCTTGATTGTGTATATATATATATAATTTCAAGTAAACTTCTCATTTTTCTCATTTTTAGAAAGTTGTGATTATAATAATCCTCACATACACCACCTAACCATGTATAATAAAAATAATAGGTCTAGTAATGATGATTTTTGGTTTACCAAAATCACAACCCATTTTTTTTTTCATTTTTTGGTTCTTTTTGTCATTTTTATTTTTTATATTCACGAGGGGAAAAAATAGAGTACAATGAATGATTCCAAAAACCTTTCAAAATTCCCAAAATAAAACCCCCACACCTCTTCCTTACAATATATAACATCCCTTCCACCATAATTCCCTTTACCCCCAATTAAACTTTAAAATATCATGAAAATATCAAGAGTGGGCTAAGAATGGAAAAAATGTCTTGAAACATGTCACATCCTTATAAATGTCATTCATGGTCTCTATGGTCTAAATAAGGATTGATTTAAAGGTGTAATTTTAAGGATAAGTTGTTTTTAAAGGATTCCACAATCAATTTAAATATGTTTTTGCACAATAATAGATTTTACAAGTTCTAATTCAAGTTTTGGTGAGTTTCATGTCCCAAGATCACTCAGGAAATATGCTCTTGAATAAATTGGATGTACTTGGTCGAGAAATTATCTTAGCAATTGGAAATATGATTTGGGAAAATCAATCATGGCATGACTAATAATAAAAAATCAATTAACATGAATTTCATAAATTCCAAGCATGAAAAATGGTAGGAAAATTTCATTTATAGGAATCGACTAATTCACTTAAATCATGAGTCCTCATTTTAATATCCATGATTCACTTTAATAATTAAATTCTCCATTTCACTCAATCAATTTCATTGATATTGAAATAAAAAATGGCAGAACAGGATTCCAAAGAAACTAATGTCTCTTTGATAAGTCATGTGAAGCCTAATTCAAGTGTGAGAATGAAATTTCTAGTTTAAATCTAAAATTAGAATCTCAAACAATAATGTAAAGAGTTTAAAATATAAAAATTAAATGTGAACCCCATTATGAAATTAAGCATATTACTCTTTCCTCCTCATCTATTTATGGATTATTCTTCCATCATGAACCTACGAAATAAAATTAATCAATTAATAATAAGGATCATTTTATTTGAGATCAAAAAGATAAGAGGGAGTGACATTAATGCTAGAATAATTCCTAACACTTAATTTGAAGTCAAAATTCCTAAAATTGAAAAATGAATGTACTTGAAAGTAGTTAAAGGATAATGATTAGAAATAATAAAATAAATAAAATTAAAAAATATGATTAAAGTAAAATTATATTCTAAATTACCGTGAAATACTAAATAGAATGGAATTAGATAAGAAATGAAGTTATCTTGAGATAATTTTCAGAGAGCATCTTCATTGACCAGCTTCAAATCTACTTAGTGAATACACTCCATCATATGTCTGCATGTATAAATATACCCTAGTTATGAATAAAAAGTGTACTTAGTTATGTCCAAAAACACACTCTATACACCTCCTCAATCGAAGGAAAATGATTCCATATCAAGAAGTTAAACTTTAGACAACCATAATGAGGATTACACCAACTATAAATTATCCTTAGAATTAACTCAAAGAAGATAAAAAACATGGCATCGGGTTCAAAGAGTGGATTAATCCACCAGGATATTTTTAAGGCCAGTTACTCATAATTATGAGTATAAGATTTCATGATGGAATGATTAGAATAAGAAAATAAAATAAGAATATGAATGAAAGAAAAAGATGGGTGGAAAAGATAGACAGAAAAATAAAAACAATGCATAGATTTATTAGAAATAAAAATTACAATAAAAAAAATAAATAAGAATAAGAAGTGTGGGAGAATATTATAGTATCTAGACTCCCTCAGTAGAGATATCCTCCTTGGTGCCCTGGATGGTTTGGAAATGAGGTGTTCACCTACTTTTATAGGTGAGGAGGGATCTTTTTGGTTTCAGAATCTGTTCTCCATAAGTTCTCACATTTCTGACCCACTAAATTGATGATTAACACATTTAATACTTAATTAAAGTTCATCATTAATGTATTGGTTGTCTTCCTTCAAAATTTAAATGTTTTTTCCTTGTGTATATAGAGTTATTCCTGTTTAACTATGAGAATTTATTTTTCCCATGCATACTCTTCATTATTCAAATCTCTGAATTATCATGCATTAATGACCATGAAAAAGACCAATTTATGAATATACATATTCATTAATGTTTTTCCCCAATGTATTTCACATATTTATATATACTTTTATCTCATTTGGTCAGTCCTTTTAGGATTTATGGTCCCAAAAAAATATATCCAGATCTATACATAGTTTTCATGACCCAACTTGTGAGCTAGTTTTGGGATTTCAAATGGAGGATTTAGATATGGATTTAGATGAATGAATTAAATGAAATAATATATATAATCCAAAAAAAGAAATAATTTCATTATATGAATCAGTATATAAAATGTCATGGAAAAACTGAAATAATTTAAAACTTTCAAAAATCCAAAATGGTCCATTTTTACTATTAAGCTCAAAATACCACTACAATCATAAAAGGTGACAATTTATCATAAAATAACACTTTGGGGGTATTTAAAACAATTAAATTCACTGAAAAATTATTGAAAATATTTTTTCTAGAAATTAACCTGCACTTAAACCATGCTTTTCCTCAAGCATAAAATATCAACATGAAATTTAGAGGGCACAAATGTTACCAATATTTAAATTTCAAAACTATAAAAAAATTAAATTTCAAATCAAATTATTAAATATCACATAAAATATAAGTTAAATTTCCCATTTTTACAATAAACAATAAATTCATGTATTTTACTTTATCCCTTTTGAAAATTCTGGAACTTCTCTTCTCATTCATTCAAGTATCTCAATTCATTATTATTAAAAATGCCAAATCTGGACTTATATCAATTTTCAATATTTTCTCTCATAACTCAAGATAAAATTCAATTAGATTTTTGATCATATCATGATAACATTCTCCTTATCCACAAGCTTGTAAAAAAACTACTTTATTCACTTTGTAAATACAAAAAGCACATAAAATCATGAGGGGTTGCATTAAAGGTTCAAATGAATCTAAGGCTTAAGGTTATTAGGATTGATGCTTTATAAATTAAGGATCAAGGTGGTGGTTTATCTCTTAAGTATAATTCATGATATAAAAATTAAAATTTTAATGAAATTACCCCCATAAAAGTATCAACCCCACTTCCCCCCAAACTCAAAGTAAGTTCATGATAAAATTATCCATAAAGAATGATTTCTTCACCCTCTTTAATGTTTTATATTTTAGTAATTTTTTCAAATAACCTATTCATTTTTTATTTTTTAAAAAAATTAAGGATTAGAATAAAAATCACACCCAAAACCTAACTACGCATTGTAAAAATAGTTGGTCAATTATTGGTGATTTTTGGTTTCCCCAAATCATAACTATTTTCTCATTTTTGGGTACTTTTTTTAATTTTCATTTTTTATATTCAAGAGGGGAAAACAATAGAGTATAGTGAATGATTCCTATAACTTGTAAAATTCCCACAATAGAACTTTCAAGCCTTTTATTTACAATGTATAACATCCCTTACACCATGATTCCCTTTACTCCCACACTTCAACTTTAAAATATCATTCAAATATCAAGAGTAGGCTAGGAATGGAAAAAATGGACTGAAACATGGATAATCCCTATAAAGTTTATTCATTGTCTCTATGGGATAAATAATGATTAATTAAAAGGTGGTATTTTATGATAAGTGGTTTTTGAAAATATTCCATAATCATTTTAAATGTGTTTTTTCTAAGTCAAAGCTTTGAAAAGTTTAAATACAAGTTCAGGTCAGTTTCCTATCCCGAGATTACTCAAGAAATTTTCTCAAGAATAAATTATAAGTACTTTGTTTAGAAATACTCTTGGGAATGATAAATATGATTTGGGAAAATCAATCATGGAATAAATAAAAATAAAAAATCAATTCACATGAATTTCAGAAATTCAAAGAATGAAAAATGGTAGGGAAATTTCATTTACATGAATCAATTAATTTCCTCAAATCATGAGTAATTATTTTAATATCCATGATTCAATTTAATAATTCAATTCACTATTTTACTCATTAAATTTCATTTAAATTGAAATCTAAAACATGGAATAAAATGATTACTAAGAAACTCATATATCCTGGATAAGTCAATTAAAACATAATTAAAGTGTGGGAATGCAATTTCTAATTTAAATCTCAAATCAGTATATCAAAAAAAATTTATGGAGTTTAAAATAAAAAAAATTAAAAGTGAAATACCTATTGAAATTATGCTCAACACTCTTTCATCCTTGGATATTCAGGGATTGTTGTGCCCTAATGAACCTACATAATAAAATTAGTCAATTAAGAACAAGGATCGTTTCATTTAACCACAAAAATATAAGAGGGAGGGTGATGTATGCTAGAATAATTCCTGTAAATGAAATTAAAATCACAATTCCTAAGATTGAATAATGAAAGTAATAAAAAGTAGTTAAAGGATAAATCATGTAAATAAAAAAATAAATGAAATCAAATAATAATATGAAAGTAACATTAAATTGTAAATTACCAAGAAATGCTAAACATAATGGAATTAGAGAAGAAAAGAAGTTCTCTGAAGAGAATTTTTAGGGAGTACCTTCATCGACCAGATTAAAATATACTCAATGAACA
The DNA here is from genome assembly GCA_963277665.1 of Viscum album. Taxonomy (NCBI): domain Eukaryota; kingdom Viridiplantae; phylum Streptophyta; class Magnoliopsida; order Santalales; family Viscaceae; genus Viscum; species Viscum album. The sequence continues at coordinate 1,399,956,113 of OY728127.1, read as the reverse complement.
CACTCTATTGTATATTTAAAATCCTCAATGTACCCCGATTATGAATTAAAATTTTACTTAGTGATTGCCAAGAATACCCTCCATCCACCTCTTCAATCAAGGGAAAATGGATGTATATTTAGATGTGAAACTTTTGACAACCACAATGAGGATTACACAAACTATAAATTATCATTATAAATAACTCAAATAATAGAAAAAATAAGGCCTCAATTTCAAGCACTGGACTACTCCAATGGAATATTCCTCAGGTTAGTTACTTACAATCATGAGTATAAGTGTTAATGGTGGTAAGATTATAAGAAAAAAATAAAATAAGAAAAAGAAATAAAGAAGAAGAAGGGTGAAGAAGATGGACACAAAATAGGGATGAGATTTCCTCGTTGGTTCCCTATATGTTTTTGAAAAGAGGGGTTCACCTCCTTTTATAGGTGAGGAGGTATCCTTTTGGTTCTGAAATCTGTCTAATGCAAGTTTTTGTGTTTTCAACCCATTAAATGGATGATTAAAACATTTCATCATTAATTAAATTTTTTAATTAATTTCTTAGTATTCTTATTTCCAAATGTTATCATGTTTTTTCTTGTGTATAGATATTTATGTTCATTTAACTTCAATAATTTATTCTTCCTAGGTAGACTCTCCATCTTTCAAATCACCATATTATCTTACATTAATCACCATGAAAATATGGTGATATCATGTTTTTTCTTGTGTATAGATATCATGTTTTTTAAAGCATCAAATCCTACCAATGTCTTGTGCGTATCTATGTAGAATTTAATATCATTTGGTATGACCATTTAGGATTTATGGTCCCCAAATAAATAATCTCCATATTTATGCAAATTTTCACAACCCAACTTGTGAGCTAGTTTTGGGCTTTCAAATGGAAGATTTAGCTTTGGGTTTAGAAGAATTAAATGAGTCAAAGGATATATAGAATATTAAAATGAAATAATTTCATGATATTGATATGTATATAAAATTTTGTTTAGGAAAATATAAATTAATTTAAAACTATTAAAAATCCAAATTGGGATATTTTTACGTTTAATCTAAAAATATTACTAAAATCACAAAATGTGACAATTTAATATAAAATAAAACTTTGGTGGTATTTAAAACATTTAAATTAACTATAAAATTATTGAAAATATTTTATCTATATATTCTCCCATACTTATACCATGATTTTACTCAATCATAAAATCTCAACATATAATTCAGAAGGCACCAATGTTACCAATATTCAATTTAAAAAATAATAATAAAATCAAACAATTTTCAATGTCAAATTAAATTATAAAATATCATAGAAAATATAAATTGAATTTCCAATTTTTCAAAGAAATAATCAACTATTGTATTTTACATTATCCCTTTTGAAAATGGTGGAACTTCTCTTCTCATTCATTCAGGTTCCTCAATTCATTATTATTAAACATGCCAGATCATGAATTACCTCAATTTTCAATATTTTCTCTCTTCACTATTGATAAAATTAAAGTATTTTTATTCTCATATCATGAGTACATTCTTCTTATCCATAATCTTGTAAAAAATTACTTTTTCTACATTTTAAAGACAAAACACACATAAAATCATAAGGGCTTCCATTAAAGGTTCAGATGACTCTGAAGATTAAGGTTGGTAGGATTTGATGCTTTAAAAAATTCAGGCTCAAGGAGGAGTTTTATATATTAATTACAATTCATAATATAAAAATTAAAAATGCAATGAAATTCTCCCATTCCAAATACCAACACCCACTTTCCCCAAACTCAAAGTAAAGTCATGATAAAATTATGCATAATGAATGATTTCTACACCCTCTTGATTTCTTTATTTATATATATTTTTATTTAAAGAAAATTTTCATTTTTTTTATTTTTGTGAAAGTTATGATTAGAATAAACCTCACTTCCACCACCTTACCACGCATGATAAAAATGACAGGTTTAGTAATGGTGATTTTTGGTTTCCCCAAATCACAACCCATTTTCGTCAATTTTTGGTTCTTTTTTTTGATTTTTATTTTTTTATATTCATTAGGGGAAAAAAATATAGTATAATGAATTATTCTACAACCTTTTACAATTCCAACAATAGTACCACCACACCAATTCCTTACAATGTATAACATCCCTTCTACCATGATTCCATTTACCCTTACACTTAATCTTTAGAATATCATGCAAATACCAAGAGTAGGCTAATAATAGAAAAAAAATAGTTTATAACATGGATCATACCTATAAAGGTCATTCATGGTCTCTATGGGATACATAAGTATTAATTTAAAGGTTGTATTTTATGGATAATTGGGTTTTTCAAAATATGCCTCAATCATTTTAAATGTGTTTTTGCACAGTCATAGATTTAACAAGTTCAAATACAAGTTCTAGCCATTTTCATGTCCGAAGATCACTTAAGAAATATTCTCAAGAATAAAGTATAAGTATTTGGTCTATAAATACTCTCAAGAATGTGAAATATAATCAAGGACAATCAATCATAGCATAACTAATAATAAAAAATAAATTCACATAAATTTCAAAAATTAAAAGCATGAAAAATGGATGGTAGATTTCATTTATAGGAATAAACTAATTTAATTAAATCACGAGTCCTCATTTTAATATCCATGATTCAATTTAATAATTAAATTCTCCATTTTACTCATTCAATTTTGATTGACATTAAAATATAACACAAGGAATAACATAATTACTAAGAAACTCATGTCTCCTAGATAAGACAAGTAATTCATAATTCAAGTATTGGAATGCAATTTCCAGTTTAAATATTAAATCCTAATCTAAAACAAAAATATAAGGAGTTTAAAATATAAAAAATTTAAATTTAAATCACTTTTGAAATTAAGATTAATACTCTTTCCACTTTGGATATTTGGGGATTATTGTGCCATCATGAACCTAAAAAATAAAATTACTCAATTAAGAAGTATCATAACTTCATTTAAGCTCAAAAAGATAAGAGGGAGTGGGATTATTGCTAGACTAATTTGTACGACTGAATTTGAAATCCCAATTCTAAAGATTGAAATATGAAAGTAATAGAAAAAATTCAAAGGATAAATCATTGAAATAATAAAATAAATGAAATGAAAAAATAATATGAAAGTAAAATTAAATTCTAAATTACCATGAAATGCTAAACAGAATGGAATTAGAGAAGAGAAGAAGTTTTCTTGAGAGAATTTTCATGGATCACCTTCATTTACCAGCTTCAAATCTATTTAGTAGACACAATCCATTATATATTTACATGCCACAATCTACCCCCATTATGAATAAAAATTGTACTTAGTGATCTACAAGAACATCCTCTTTCTATCTTCTCAATTGAGGGAAAATGGATGCAGATTAAGAAGTTAAAGATTATACAACCATAGTAAGGATTCCACCCACTATAAATTATCCTTAGAATTAACTCAAAGAAGATAAAAAACATGGCCTTGGGTTTAAAACTATATTATTCACCCAATCAATTTCTCACTTCAATTACTCATAATCATGAGTATAAGAGTTCATGGTGGTAATATAAGAATAAGAAAAGAAAATAAGAATAATATTAAAAGAAAATGAAGGGTTTAGAATATATACACAAAAATAAAAACAATTCATGAATTTATTTGAAATCTAAATTACCACTAAAAACTAAAAAAATAAAGAAAACAAAAAAATGAAGAAGAATAATAAATGTGGGAAAATATTATAGTATTCAGCCTCCCTTAGTGGTGATATCCTCCTTTGTTCCCGGATGGTTTGTAGGGGGGTTATTTCATTTAATTGGTGGTGAGGGAGCTTTTTGGTTACAAAATCTATACTCTACAAGATTTATGGTTTTGACCCATTAAATGGAATATTAGTGCATTTCATACTTAATTAAAGTTGTTCATTAGTTTCTTGGTCAGATCCTTTCAAAATTTTAATATATTTTTTCTTGGGTAGATATAGTTATGTTCATTTTACTATGAGAATTTATTCTGCTTAGGCAGACACTCCGTGTTTAATATATTCGAATTATCATGTATTAATGACCATAAAAATGGTCGATTCACAATTATAAATATTCATAAAATATTTTTCCCAATTTATCTTTGGTATCTATATATAATTTCATCTCATTGGTTTTGTAAATTTTGGATTTATGTTCCCCATATAAAAAATCTCTAGATCTGTGCAAAATTTTCATGAACCAACTTGTGAACAAGTTTTGGGATTTCAGATGGAGGATTTATATTTGGTTCTAGAAGAATTAAATGAATTATAGTATTTATATATTCCTAAAAATAAATAATTTAATGATTTAGATGTGTATATAAAATGTTATGTCAGAAAAACTGAAATAATTTAAAACTCTTAAAAATAAAAAATAATCAATTTTTACAATTAAGCTCAAAATACCACTAAAATCATAAAATGTGGAAATTAATCCTAAAATAAATGTCTTTTCTATTTAAAACATTTAAATTCAATTTAAAATTATGTAAAATATTATCACTATCAATTCCCCCACACATAAAACATGATTTTTCTCTAGCATAAAATCTCAACATAGAATTCAAAGGGTAACAATGTCACCAATATTCAAATTCAAAAACAATAAAATCAAATAATTCTCAATGTAAAATCAAATTCTAAAATGTCACATAAAATATCAATTTAATTTTAAATTAAAAAAAAAACAATCAACTCATATATTTTACTTTCTCCCATTTGAAATTAGTGGAACTTATTTTCTCATTCACTCAAATTCCTCTATTAATTATTATTAAATATTCCAAATCATCACTTACCTCACTTTTCAATATTTTATCTCATAACTCATGATAAAATTCAATTATAGTTGTTATCATATCATGATAATATTCTACTTATCCATAATATTTTAAAACAACTACTTTATCCACTTTTTAAATACAGAAGAAACTAAAATCAAGGGGTCTTGCATTAATGTTTCAAATGAATATGAGGCTTAAGGTTGATAGTATTTGATGATTTAAAAATTAAAGCTAAAAAATGAGGTTTATCCCTTAATTAGAATTCATGAAATCAAAAATATAATTGTAATGAAATTCTCCCCTTCAAAGTATCAACTCCCACTTCCCCCAAACATAAAGTAAGGTCATGATAAAATTATTCATAATGAATAATTTTTATACCCTCTTGATTTTTTTATTTATATACTTTTTTTGTGAATAACCATTTCATTTTTTTATATTTTTTAAATTTATTATTAGAATAAAACTCACATCAACCACCTAAACACGTATAATAAAAACATAGGCCTAGTAATAGTGTTTTTTGGTTTCCCCAAGTCACAACCCATTTTTCTCATTTTTGGTTATTTTTTTTCATTTTCAATTTTTTATATTCAAGAGGGACAAAATAATAGAGTACAATGAATGATTCCACATACTTTTACAATTCCCACAATAACACCCCCACACCTCTTCCTTATTATTTATAACATCGCTTCCACTATGATTCCCTTTACCCCCACGCTTCCACTTTAAAATATCATGAAAATACCCAGAGTAGGGTAAGAATGATGAAATGGATTGAAACATGACTCATCCATATAATGGTCATTCATAGTCTCTATGGGATACAAAATTATTGATTTAAAGGTGTTATTTTTTATATAAGTGATTTTTCAAAAGTCGACTCAATCATTTTAAATGTTTATTTTCATAGTCATAACATTGAAAAGTTCAAATAAATGTTCTTGTTAGTGTCATGTCCCAAGATCACTCAAGAAATATACTCAAGAATAAATTATAAGTACTTGATCTAGAAATCCACTTAGCAATTAGAAATATAATTTGAGACAATCACTCATGACATTAATAATAATAGAAAAATAATTCCCATTAATTTCAAAAATTCAAAGAATGAAAAATGGTAGGGAAATTTTATTTATAGGAATCAACTAATTTCCTTAAATCATGAGTCCTAATTTTAATATCCATTCTTCACTTTAATAATCCAATTATCCATTTTACTCATTCAATTTCATTAAAATTGAAATATAAAACAAGGAATAAACATACTCATAATAAACTCATGTCTTCCAGATAAGTAATGTGAAGCATAATTCAAGTGTGGGAATGAAATTTCCAGTTCAAATATCAAATTATAATCTTAAACAAAAATGTATGGAGTATAAAATATAAAATTTAAATGTGAACTCCATGTTAAAATTAATCTTATTACTCTTTCCTCATGTCTATCAAGGGATTCTTATACGATTATGAACCTAGAAAATAAAATTATTCAATTAAGAACAAGGATCATTTCATTTAAGCTGAAAAAGATTATAGGGAGTGGGTTTCAGGATTGACTAATTCCTAAGACTGAATTTGAAATAATAATTCCCAATATTGAAAAATGAAAGTACAAGAAATAAGTTAAATGATAAGTCATGGAAATAATAAAATAAATGAAATTAAAAAATAATATGAAAGTAACATTAAATTATAAATTAACATGAAATGCTAAATATAATGGAATTAAGAATAAAGGAAAATCTACTGAGAGAATGTTTAGGGAGCACGTTCACTGACTAGCTACAAATCTACTTAGTGAACACACTCCATCGTATGTGTGAACACATAAATATACCATGGTTCTAAATACAAATTGTATATAGTGATTTCCAATAAAACCCTTAATTCACCTCCTCAATTAAGGTAAAATGGTTGTAGATTAAGAAATTAATCATCAAACAACTGTATTAAGGATTAGACCCACTATAAACTATACTTAGAATGGACTCAAAAAAGATAATAAATATGGCCTTAGTTTGAAGCACCAGATTACTCCCCTAGGAAATTCCTTAGATCAGTTTCTAATAATCATTTGTATAAGATTTTATGGTGGTAATATGAGAATAAGAAAATAAAATTATAAGAATAATGGAAGAAAAAAAAGGTAAAGAACTTGGAAAAAATATAAAAAAAAATGAATGAATTTATTATAATTTTAAATTACAATTGAAAACAGAAAAAATAAAGAATAAATGAAGAAGAGGATGATATATGGGAGAATATTGCAGTAACTGGCCTCCCTCAGTGGAGATATACTCCTTGGTTCCCTGGATGGTTTGGAAAGGATGGGTACACCTCCTTTTATAGGTGAGGAGGGAGCTTTTTGGTTCCAGAATATATCCTATGAAAATTTTCCTTGTTTTTGAATGATTAAATATATGATTAACACATTTCATACTTAATTAAAGTTGTTAATTAATTTATTTACCATCTAAATTCCAAATTTCATCATATTTTTACATGTATAGAGATATTTATGTCCGTTTTACTCTGAGAATTTATTCTCCCTTGAAAAAATATCCATATTTCAAATCTTTGGATTATCATACACTAATGATAATGAAAATGTCTGATTAAAATGTATAATTTTAATGAAATATATTACCCAATGTCTTTCGAATCTCTCTACCGAATTTCAGCACATTTGGTCTACCTATTTACGAGTTATAGTCCCCATATAAAAAATCTTCAGATTTTTGCACAGTTTTCATGACCCAAATTTTCAAATGATTTTAATATTTCAAATAGTTGATTTATATTTGGGTACAGGATAATGAAATAAATCAAAAGATGTATAGAATCCTAAAAATAAATAATTTCATGATTTGGAGTTGAATATAAAATTTTATGGTAAAAAAAATAAAAATTATTAAAAATCCAAAATGGTATATTTTTATGATTTAGCTCAAAATACCACTAAAATCATAAAATAAGGAAATTTATCCTAAAATAAATCTTTAATGGTATTTAAAAATTTTAAATTCACTATAAAATTATTGAAAATAATTTCTTTATCAATTCCCCTATACTTAAACCATGATTGTCCTCAAGAATAAAATCTAAATATGGAATTGAAATGAAACCAATGTTACTAATATTCAAATTTAAAAAAAATAAAATAAAAAATATTAAATGTAAAATAAAATTATAAAATTTTACATAAAATATCTAATAAATTTCCTATTTTCCAAAGAAACAATCAACTCTTGTATTTTAATTTCTCCCTTTTGAAAATAGCGGAACTTCTCTTCTCATTCATTCAAGTTAATCAATTAATTTTTATTAAATGTTCCAAATCATGACTTACCTCACTTTTCAATATTTCATCTCATCACTCATGATAAAATTTTAATAAAGTTATTCTCATTCCATGATAACATGATCCTTTTCTATAAGTTTGTAAAATGACCACTTTCACCACTTTTTAAAGAGGAAAATCACATAAAATCATGAGGTCTTTTGTTAAAGGATAAAATGACTATGAGGCTTATGGTTCGTAGGATTTGATGCTTTAAAAATTAAGGCTCAAGGAGGAGGTTTATCTCTTAAGTATAATGGATGATTCTACAACCTTTTACAATTCCCACAATATCACCCCAAAATTATTCCTTATAATGTATAACATCCCTTTATCCATGATTCCCTTTACCCCTAAACTTAAACTTTAAAATATCATGAAAATACCAAGAGTAGGGTAGTAATGAAAAAAGGATTAAAACATGGATCATCCCTATAAAGGACATTCATTGTATCTATGGGATAAAGAAGGATTGATGTAAAGATGATTTTTTATGAATAAATTGTTTTTCAAAACATTCCGCAATCATTTTAAATGGGTTTTTTACAATGTTATAACACTGAAAAGTTCAAATAAAAGTTTTGGTCAGTGTCATATCCCAAGATCACTCAAGAAATATGCTCAAGAATAAATCAGAAGTATTTGGTCTAGAAATACTCTCGGGAATGGGAGATATGATTTGGAAAAATCACCCATGTAATTAATAATTATAACAAATCAATTCACACGAGTTTTATAAATTCAAAGCATAAAAAATAGTAAGGAAATTTCATTTACAGGAATCAATTAATTTCCTTAAACAATGATTTTAATATTCTTTATTCACTTTAATAATTATATTCTCTCTTTTACTCATTAAATTTTATGGAAATTGAAATCTAAAACATGGAATAATATGATTCTTAAAAAACTCATGTATCCTAGATAATTCATGTAAAGGATAGCAAAAGGGTGGGAATGCAATTACTAGTTTAAATATCAAATCAGAATCTAATAAATTTTTTTATAGAATTTAATATATAAAAATTAATAGTGAATTCACTTTTGAAATTATTCTTTGTACTCTTTCCTCCTTGGCTATTTGAGGATTCTTGAACCATAATGCACCTAAAAAATAAAATTACTCAATTAAAAACAAGGATCAATTAATTTAAACTTAAAAGGAAAAGAGGGTGTGTGATACATGCTAGAATAACTCCTAATACTGAATTTGAAATCACTATTCCAATGATTGAAAAATTAAAGTACTAGAAATATGTTAAAGGATAATTCATGGTATGATCCCCTAAGTGGGACCTTTATTTTTACTGCCTCCAGTGGGTTGTACGATCTATTATCCAAAATTTTATGATGGGTGGATCTTCTTTGACATGATCCACCAAATTTTATTCTTCCCAGATTGTAATTATTTATTCTTATTGAGGATAATTCCATGTATAAAGTGCACCAAATATTCCCCCTTCACAATGTGGTACAACTTGCATTGTGGGAGTAGGATTCAGTATGGAACCTCATTCTACTTTGTTTCTGCATGTATAATGTCTTCATCACAATCATGTAATTTCCATAGATGTGATTCATGATTTGAATAATAAAAGTGAGATTAAAAATTTATGTTTATATAATTAATTTAAAAATCTTCCCTTTTATTGTCATCAATGTGTATCTCTTTTTCTTTAGGCATAACCACTTGGTTTTCTTTTTATTCTCCCTCTAGTATATATTCAATGTCTTTAGGGATCTCTAGGTGTTCCTAAACATGTGTAATTTATTTTTCTTATTCATCCTCTAGGGCATAATAAGAGTTATCCAATTCTAAAAATTCAAAATAGTTAGGATTAATACTCAAATAATTTTCAATAAAATCCAATGAGTTTGAGTTCAAGAATGCATCATCTACCTAATGCGGTTCAGATTGAATCTCTTCTTCAATAGAATGTGCCTATTGGATATGATTATTGATGGATGAAGGTAGGTAGTCAGGATACTCCATATTTACTTCAAATCCCACCACTTGGGTGGTGTATTCCTTTAGAGGCGTTGACTCTTCTTCTTTTCAAGGTTTTAGAAGATAAGGTAGTTCATCACATTCATTATATAATTCTTCTAGTTCTTGTTTATCCCGCCATGTAGCTCAGTTAGGAAGTACTTTTCATCTATCTCCCCTATAAATAGTTGAGTGATGATGAATGTATCTTAATTTACTTCCACATTTACCTCCTCTGGTTCTTCAATTTCATTGATGAGTGGTGAATTTTCTTCCACCATTACCTTAGGTTTTTGTTTTGGTGTAGGGTCAGGTTGCTCCTGGGTAGTATACACATAATATGTTAGCCTTCCTAGTTGATACTTTATTCCTTCTATGGCCTCTTTAATTTCATTCACTTGAGCTCTTTTGTACTCTAAAATTTCTTCATCTTGTTTTCGTTTCACCTGTGAGTATTTATTCTATGAAAAGTATTTTTGTTTGGATACATCATGTATTTTTTTTGTTTTTTGTTTTTTTAAAGAAAAATAAAATTCTATATGCAACATAAAAATAGGAAAATATAAAGAAACTACTGATTGGATCCCCAAAAATAGTGCTAGTTTTTACACACAGCTATTGTAGGGTGTGGAAAAATAAAATTTCTATGTTTTCCTAGTGAAACATAGCGTCTGACCAAGGTTTTCTTACATGAAGTGTTTTCTCAGTTTATTCACCTACTTAATATAATTCACCAAAGAAATAATTATTATTATTTTTATGTTTTATGTAATAAATATAATTTAAGAAAATAAATGAAATTCAAAATTCAATTTTAAATAACATGCAATTCTAAACAGAATGGAATTAGAGAAGAAATGAATTTCTCCTAAGAAAATTTTCAGGGAGCACCTTCATTGTCTAGCTTAAAATATAATTAGTTAACACACTCTATAATATGTGTTCACACCAAAATCTACTAGGGTTATGAATTCAAAGTGTACTTAGAAATCTCTACGAACACCCTCCATCCACCTCCTCAATCGAGGTAAATTGGTTATAGATCAAGAAGTTAAACTTTAGACAACCACAGTGAGGATTACACCAACTATAAATTATAAATAGAATTAAATAAAATTATAACCAAAATATGTCCTCAGGTTCAAGAACCAAATTACTCCCCTGGTATATTCCTCATGCCAGTTACCCATGATCATGAGTATTAGAGATCATAATTGAGAACGAGGCGGAATAAGAAAGAAAGAGATCAAAAGAAAAGAAGAAAAGAAGGGGGTGTGTAGAAGAAGACATAAAAATAAAAACCATACCTGAATTATATTTTATATAAAATAAACTAAATAAAAATTACATTTAAAGTAAAACTAAAGTAAAAAAATAAAAATAAAAAGAAAATAAGAAAAGAAAAGGGTGTAGTAGCTTCCCATCTAGAATCAATCTCCCGAAAGTTAAATCATATTTTTCTCACCATTTGTTTGAATAATCCCAATATATCTTCATATATGATGTTGGAAAGTTAATTTTCTACGAGGCTTAAATATTTCATAATAATTGGATGTTTCTATGAGATTTTATGGAATTTATATTGACTATGACTTTTTCTAGAATAGATTTCCAGAATTCTTCCATCAATATATAACATCCAATAACCCCTTAATGACAGTAAAACTCCATAAAAATTATTCTATAAATGATTATATGTGTCATATTTCATATAAATTTCTAATCAACTCAACTGGAGGTGTGTAGGAAGATTTATTCTTCTGTTATGGAGGTGGGGTCCATGTAGTCCGCCCAAAAAAATTTCCAACTTGATTGACTTTTAATGGCCTCTTTTTTTTGAATCATCTCTTGGTCTTAAAGAGAATGTTGAATAAAATAAATAAAGGTATCATAAAAAAATAAAATCATTCGAATTAAATTAATATTTTAAAAGTTATGCCCAAAATACCCTTCTGATAATTTTTTTTCAAAACTCCAAAATTAACCAATTTTTACAATTCATCCAAAATAACCCCTAAATCAAAAATTGATTCAAATAAGACCAAATTGATAAATTATGAATATTTTAATAATTTAAATTATTATTAAAAACGAGGAAAATAATATCTCTATCATATATAAATAGAATTCCTCAACTCTAAGAAAAAGTTATTTAAAAAATGTTATCCCATTACCTTCATTTCCCATGAATAGATGATCCTTTTCATACATCATTGATTTATGGTTTTGTGGTTATTAACTTTCACATGATCATAAACGTTTTTTTTGATAAATGTTTTCTATCACTATACATCATTATTTGGACCTCATATTTTCCTCCATCTATATTCTTACTTGAAACTAATGTTCCCCTATTTGAAAACCTAGTTATGTGTTATTTCATATGACCTTTGTACTTCCCATTCCCTTATTTCAAGAGGATTTTTTATTAACCCTTTTTATTATGTGGTATTTCAATAAAAATATTCTTAAATGTAAAAACCCTTATTATTGAGATCAAGTTCAAGTTGTATTGAAAACTTTTATTGGTGTGTGGGGATGTAATATCATGATATTTCAAAAGAACATTATATTTAATAACATATACAACAAGAAATAAAGATATTTAATAAACTATGAAATATTATTATTTAAATTTTATAGTTAAAAAATAGCTGTTAAATTAGAGGGAAAGAATAATATTAACCAAATTAATAAATATATATAAATTTCTTACTTAATAAAATTTATTGATTAATGATTAGGAAATAAACCCTTAATTTTTCATTAAAGACAATTTATGCTTTAAAAATATGTTTTCTTCAAATATGGTTTTTATTTATTTTTATGAGAAAATATTATAATGAATTTATAAGAAATTTATAAAATAAAATTGATAAAAAATATATTATTTTTAATTAATCATGTTAATATTAGCTTAGGATTATTTTTTTTGAATTTTTATAAAACATTGACTTTTCAATAAATGGTTAAAAATACTAATATTTATTGAAAAATATATTTTATTTTAAATTATTTAAAAAGTAAAATTATATTTTCGATAAAATTTAAAATACCAAGATTTAATTTTGATTAAAAAAATCTTATTAGGGTCAGGGTACTAAAAATTATTCTTGAATTTGGTATAGAAATTTTTTTAGTTAAAATCGTATTTTTTTAGAAATTCCTTTTTCATTGAATTTTACGGGTTTAATTTGTAATCAAATTATACCACCTCTATGAATTGTATTTGATAAAATTATTTCCATTTTTGGAATCACTAGGTTCCAATTTTTTAAATAGGTCCCATTTATTTTTCTAAATTATGAATAGTAACTATAGTAAAAGTAAAATGGGTTAATTATGGTTAAAACTAATGAGATATACTTCAAAATAACAAAAAAATGTATTTATTTCATTTTATGAGTTTATATTTCCAACAATCACAAAAAATTTGAAAATATGACCTTTTTTATACATAGCTTTGATTTTAAAATTTATAATATTTAAAGTAATGGATAATGTAAAAAATTTCACTTTCTTTATTTTAATATTTTTTATATTTTTTGAAATGTATAAAAAATTATGCTTTGTAAGAAATGGTTATTTTAAATAAAAATTATTTTTTATTATCATGGGAATTTTATTTTTTAATTTTTCATTATGTAATAATTTCCTTTAATGCTTATGCAATGCCGACACATATCTTGTGCAAGAAATAGAAAATTTTCATTAATGATTTTAAAAATTCTAAATGTAATATTTTTTTTGGTTATATATAGTTTTCCACTAATTTTATAAATTAATATAACATATTAGGGATGTTTGGAAGGTTTATATTCGAAATAAATTTTTATATCCATGTCTTAAAATTCAAAATAAATGAATATTGTAAAAAATGACATTAATTATATTTTATATTAAATAATATTTTATTAATTTGTCTAAAAGTCATTAAAATATTGAAATAGAACAATTAGGATGACTAATTGTCTAAAATTTTATACCTATACCATTTATCAATCAATTATTTCCTTATATAAAAATTATAACCCTTTAATATTGAAAAAGTCATTACCATGGTTATGGTTAAAATTGATTAACCAATGATTTAAACTAAAGGATAATGCTTCCAATAATATTAAAACATATACAAATTTTATTATATCATTATATTAACACCTTATCCTCATTATATTAAATTAAATTTCATTTTGGAACCATTTGACATGATTTAGGTACTTATTATATTATAATTTTCATGAATTTACAAAAATGACATTAATGACATTTTATAATAAAATATATGTCATTAAATTATTTAAAATTAATAAAAATAATATCCTATACCATGTTAATGATATATGGTGAAAGTATCAATAATTATATATTTATGGGTGACTTTTACTTTTTAGTAACTTTCTTGATCCTTAATGATTAAATACATTAGTATCATAGTTGTTTTCCAAAGGGTTAACATGGGTTAAAATAAATATATTAGGGAGAAAACATCAACTAAACTTAAATTTTTTTTTGGATTAGATGATTTCAACTCATAATCATCCCATATTCTATTTATATAAATGTTTACCCATATTAACTTGAAACATAATTAATATTAAATAAATAATTTAAGAAATTCCAAAATGCCCCTCCCCTTACTTTTATAAAGGCACCACCAATCCTCTCTTATTCACACTTAAAGATCCATTTTATTGATCCATTAACTAAAAAAATCAATTCCTAACATCCCTAACCATATTATTTAGGTCTTATTTTGGGCATAATATAAAACTTAGAGGGATTAAGGTTTAAAGAAAGAGAGGTTGTTCGAAGAATGGGTATAGCTTTTAACTGAATGTTTCAGTATTATTTCTTATTCTACCTCATTAATATATTCTCCAACCATGATTAAATAATAAAATATTTAAATTATATATAATCATAAGTTATTATGTTAATGTAATAACATATATCTACCTCCAATTATATAAAATAGGAAATAGAACCATCGTTCGTGTGTACAGAAAACTACCACCTCGCGAATCAATGTAATTTGGATTCCATGACCACTTCTTATAAATGATTATAATGATTTATTTACTGAATATATATTCATCACTACATAATTATAATTATTTAAAGATAATATATCATAAATTTTCATACCATTTAATCCGTTGAAAAATGATTACGTCATTCATGGGTACGTGTTGATTTCAACCTCCACAAAACGATGTTTTCTGTTATTCATCACCACATCAAATAGATGATGTATATAAAGTATTTAAAGATATAATATCATATTTTTTATATAATAATAATTATGGGGATAATAAACAACACTTACCTACTTTCCATCATGATCATTGAAAGATAGATACATTACTCAGGTGTACATATGACCAATTGTCTCCATGATTGTAACGTTGTTCAATTTTCATAACCATAGATAATGGTTGGTTTTATAAGTATAATTAATGTATAAAACTTATAATTTTTAGGATTATTATTTTGGAAATAATGGAATAATGACCACTTCTACCATGGTCAACATACCAAATCCATTTTAAAATTTCAAACCAAACATCCTCAAGACACCCGACGTAGACATAACCAATTAATTAAATAAACATTCCATTATAATAAATGATAAAGAATTATTTAATTATAAAATAATAAACAAGTAAATGGTTCTTAGAAATATAAATAACAGATCTATGTTTATTATATAGTAGTTAAAGGGAATACATGGAATGTCTAGACTCAAGGTAAGAGATTTTGTCTCAATTTTCCTTCATTTAGGCATATTATAATTTTTTACACCTAATTTATTTTATATGGTGTATATTTTGGACATTTTTACATGTTATATCATGAATATTTTATACAATATTGTATTTTAAGTGTCAATTCAAATTATTTCGGCCAATTTTATTTTACTTTAATGTTTCCAAGTGATAAAGGAATTTTCTAAAATAATCTTCATTCAATAGGTTATACCTCATATTCATTGAAATTTTTATGACATGATTATCTATGAATTGATAAAAAATTTGTTTTATTCTTTGTTTACAATTTTTTATTTTTATTTACCTATATTCACATAATAACATAACAGATTAATTATCACTTTTAATGTTTTGATCTTTGTAAGGGTTTTATTTGTTCAAATATCATTTTCCAAAGACATGATTCATGTCATGCACCTTGATTTCCTTGTATGGTGTACCTACTATGTCATTAGTGAATTACTTGATATTAAATAATTAAATTAATTGGTTTTATAGAAACATATAATATACTTTCTATCAATGAATTTTGATTTGATAATTACCAAATCAGTAAAATAGATATGTTTCAATCTCTTTTTTTGATATTTTTTATGTTCAAGGTTCCTTTTGAGAAAATCATATGAAATTAACTTATTCAAACACATATATTTTATTATCCTGCTTTTATGAATTTGTTTTAAATGTTTAATTTCCATTCCATCCCTTATTTATTAAATAAACATCCAGAATGTTGTTTATAAGTGATACTGATATTGTATCTTTTGTTAGATATGAATCTTTCTCATCAATATCCATGTTTTATAAAATACTTTCAAGAATTTTGTTTTCTAAAAAATATTTTCTAAAGTTTTTTGACATCATATTTTTCTTTATTTTAAAAGGTTTTAAAAGGAAATTTCTTTTTGTTTTCCAAATCGGTAACTTTTGACTCCATATACAAAAGTTTGAATTTTTTTTTAATTTTTACATTTATGACATGAAAATATTTTCACTTCCCTGTGATAGCTATTTTTTTCAAATATTCCTTTATAGAATTACATGGTTATTTTTAATTAAAATTATTTTCTTAATATTTTTTTAATTTTTATATTTATTAGATATCGAAATAAAATGACATTTTCCCTTATATTTAATGAAACTAGTACCCTCCTGTGAATACGCACGGGGCCATAAATGTAAGTTGAATATCAAAATGCATTAATAAATTGAGGAGTTATCAATGAAACTTGAAAAGAAATATGTTGAAATTACAATGTTGGTAACAGTTCACAAATATGAATAAGTAACAGTAAACGGTGAGTTATATAAAATTATGTTAAACCGAAAAAGTAAATGATAACAGAAGTTATATATAGTAGATGTGTAAATAAAACAAAAACACATTATCATTGTATGAGTGGTTGCTATAATAAAAAATGTTTTCCGTGAAGTGGAATAATTTCAATACATAATGATATAAACTGATGTTAAAAACTACACATAATTGTATGAACTTTATGTTTGAAGAATTTGTGCATGTAATTGAAGTGGCAAAGTCTGCAGGAAATTGTTCTTATTCCTAAGTCGTCTTCACCATTTTTATCATCCACGAATTGCATCCTGCAGACGAGAATAAATTTTTTAACATTAATAAAAAGTGATGAATGTGAAAGTATGAAAATCTAATGTACCAGGTAAATTGAATATAGATTTAGCAACATAAATGACTGTTATGGAAGTGCATAGTAAAGGGATCAACAGATACCATAAATTTTAGACTAAATTCATATGTGTAGAGAATATTTACTAGAGGAATGCATAAATAACTATACCAAAAGTATACAAATGGAAGAAATTATATAGACTACTATATAAGAGTCTTACAGTTTAAAGAGGTTGTTTTATGGATGTAATGTTACAGGTTCAGCTGCTGACTGTTGATTTCAAAAAGTGCATATTATGCAACTCTTATATTTAATCAAATGTAAAAAATCGAGTTATATTTCATGAAGAACAACACTATATTCATTTTTGAAGAATTTTTCAAAAGAAACAGAGTCCTTTATTCAATACAAGAGGCTGAATTTCCTATATCATAATATTTGAACACATAATTGAACAAACAAATGATACATGCTACAAGTGAGAAACAATTGATACATCCTAATAGTTAGAAAAAAAATATTTTATAGCTTGAATATTGGAAAAATTTTAGGTACAATGGTATTTTCCATGACACAGGATATACTAATAATATCAAAATAGAAAATGAGTAGTAGAATACATTTTAATTGAATTTTCTGTACTCTATCTAATGTAATATGTATTGTACTACAATTGTAATTCTGAAAACAATAATGAAAAGAATAAAAATAGTGAATATGTATGGTTACCTTGTGTTTGCAGCAACAAATTTCAGTATATTTTTTCTGTTTTCCTGGTTATATCTCCCCTTGGTATGGTGTGTTATTCAGAAATATGACTTGTCTTAGCGACGCAGTCTAGAGAGGTCTTGTCACTATGTTGTAGACCATCCTCAATATCAAAATAATGTGACAGATTTTTCTACATAGAGGATATTGTTAGAATAAATAGAACCTAGAAACTAAGGCAGTTGACCAACACTTCTGGACAACATATTTTTTCATACTTCCATGTTAATAATAGCTTACCGGGAATGTTGTGTGATTTTGCTTCAGTGGACCAACACTTATGGATGTTGGTTGACAGTAATGTCAATCCCTACAAAAATTAATAATATTTTAGAAAAAAGAAACATGGAATTTTGTTCAGTGTACAGTATATACTCATTAGAAAGGAAAAATACTGAAGAATAATTTTGATGTTTATCTATTGTCATATTAGAACAAAAAATTCAATGTGTTTTAATAATATAAACATTGTAAATAAAACTGAAAAATATCTGTATTTTCTACTCCAATGATGTAATGAATATAAAAGAAAATGATGAAAAAAAATATCTACTTGAATAGATGAAATATTTGTAGTTGTAAGAAATCCAATTTCACTGTTGCAGTCGACTCCTAAACATCCAGCACTTTCGTTTTACTACAACACAAGTGTAAAATGAATATTACAATAATGTGGCATATGGTTTCTGGTAAATGTAAATTTAAAATTTAAAACTAGATCCTCTTATTGGTCAATGGTAATACTTGTGAAGATTCACTACAATAATGATCCTATATAATAAGGTTAAAAAGAATTGTTGTTATTTGAATTTTATAGGGTTATTATTGCAATTTATGTAATTGCAATATATAGTTAACTAAAAAGTATATAGATCAATCTATTTTATCCGACTAATTTCATGATAAGTACCCATAGAGGAGTCATTTTTTGTGTCCAGGTATTGTGTTATTATGTTGGCATAATCTCCCTATACGCTACAGTTAATTTGTAAGCCACTATAAAAAAATACAGAAACATTGTTGTTAATTATAACATTTCAATCAAATGATGTTAGAAGATAAACTTACTAACCTCTTGTCCGATAAAATAATTTGGATGTTTTGGTTGGCAGTCACTATTATAGGGTATGAAAGATAAATATGTCAACATTTTAAAATAAATTAAAAAAAATTTGAAAATCATTAAAACATTATGATGGAACCCTCTACTGAAATAGTATTATATGTTACAGGAAATGATCAAACTCAAGACTATGCAGTGGAACCTTTAATTGTGTTAAAAAATGAAGTAAACATGTCTTGAATAATCATAGAATTTCAAAAAATGTATTAGTTATGAAATGTACCTATTAAGTGTTGTTCTAGATCCTATTTCTGAACAATGTCACAAAAATAAGTGAATTCAAAACTAAATATTGAATTAGTACCATTGTGAATAGAAATATAAAAGTAATAGTTTGAAAAAAGAAAACATTATAGTCCCTTGGTTTAAACTGACTCCCAAAGTTATACTGCTTTGATGTCCCTATCATTCAAGGATAAAATGAATATTACAATGAAGTGGTATTTTTTTAAATAAATTAGAATGGACAAGGTAAAAAAATTGTAACTGGTTATGGTAAATGGTAATACTTACTCATGAAGATTCACTACTATAATGATCAGATATAATAAGGTTAAAAAGTATGTTTTAATGTGAATTTATTTTTTTAATAATGCAATTTTTTAAATTATCTATCATTGATAGTCACTTTGTTATAGAATAAACAAATTTTGTTTCCACATTGTACTGAATCATCAACTTCAAAAGCATCCAACACATTTTTCTGCACACTATAATGTTTAAGAATATAAATAAATACCGAAAAAACTAATGTAGAAGAGGTTTTTAGAAGTTAAAACGCAAGGATAAATGGTGGAATGGCATACATAACAGGAGTTTTCGGAATGAAAGACGTCGGGTCTTACATTTTGTCAATTCTATTTTGCAGGACCCATTATTCTCTAAGTTTGACATGTCTACCCATGACCCATTACATTGGATACTTATTGGTAAACATCTTTCACATAACTGACCGAAGCCAACCAACAAAGCCCGACATCACTCCAATTCACAGCTAACACAGAACCACCACCAACATGACAACAAAACACCAAAGTTGAAGCTACAAAAAGCTACACAAATAAAAACACCACCATGGGAAGAAATTACATTATGCATGTAATGTAACACTTTTATAAAAATAAATAATCAAGAGTACATAGAATTCATAGGAGACATAAGGTAATATATCATCTAGTGAATAAATTATGTTAGGAATACCTAAACTGCAACTCGTTTTGAAGCGTTCGAAAAAATTATGAATCCTTAATGAATGAATAGATGAATAAATTTCATCTTACAAAATGAAATAGTTGTTTCAATTGATGAAATGGAAGAACATATTATGGTTAATAAAGAACTGCATGACCTTGTTAGTAAAAGGATGATAGTATTCGTTTGATTCATTTTTATAGCGAATCCCACATTTTGGATGTTGGGTTGATAGTGTTGTGGATCCCTGTAATAGTTAGTATGGTGTGTCTTTTTTTATTCAATGGATAGTCATATGTAAAAAAAAATTGGAACTTGAATAACCAAATAAAATTAAAGGATATGCATTACATGTTATCTCTGAAAGTTGAACTGTAATATGAAATTCTGATATTTTTTGTTTTATTGGTATGGAAGTAAGATAGTCAAATCAATTAAATCATGTAAGTAATTTCGAAATACATAAAGTGGAATGAAGTTGAATAATTACCTAAATGGGTTTATATCTAATCTCATATATAGGTTTTTATATGAACCTAAATAGAAAAAAGGTGATAGAAAGAAAAATCCTAGACTTATACAGCGCTCATGTTGTTGGGACTGTGGAGGCTGGTGTGGAGATTTAAGGTTTAAAGCTATAACTAATATGGTAGGTTCAGTCAATATGCTCTTAAAAAATGGAATTCAATTATAATTAATTCTAATCATTATGAAAGGAAAACACATTAAAAGGGTCCACATTAAAAAATATACTCTTTAATAACATAGAAATTCATGCTACACCTTTGACTGAACAGATTGAATTTAGAAACAACAACAATTTGATTGCATATGTAAATACCCTCATTAGCTTCAATATTGATTCTACATAAATATCCAAACCAAATATTTACTAACATCACAACCTAAACAAAATATCCATTGAAATGATCTTTACTATATAAGAATAGTGTATGTAATACAAAAATAATTATATGCAATAGTGATACCGTTATTTTTTCTTTTACAAAAAATGTAGCACCAAAGGTGAGAAAAATAAATGACTTCCAATCAGATATGCATACAAACACACCTTTAACCTTCAATTACAAGCACCTGAAATAAATAAGGGAGTGGTTGGGGGAAAAGAAAGATGCACATGAAACCTGGATAACGGATTAATTTTACAAACAAAAAGTGGGGAATGAGGAGACCTATAATACTCACCTCATAGAAAATGATTCAAATATAACAGTGGCCATGGAAGTAGCATATACTTATAAAAAATAACTTACTGATGTCTAGGAATCATCTGATGGTGTCTCTCACTGTAGTAGATGGTTGATCTTATTCATGAAAATACTCCTACCAACTTGCAGTATCAATAGAAATTCTCACCCTCTGCATCTAGTCAAGCACAGGTCCACCCTGTGCTTCCTAAAGCCCCTTATGACTATGGAGGATGTCATGTTGTGTCCCTATGATATAAAATTCATAACCCAACACATGAAGATTCCCCCTTCTACACACAAAAATTGGTTTAAAAAAAATAATTCAATCCAACCTAAATAAAGAGAATAAAAATGTAATACAAATTTTTTTAATAAACATACTGTACTATAATAATAGACATAAATGATAGTGGGTTGGTTTAAATTGAATGGTTTAAACATCCTAAATTAACCTGTGAAAGGAACCTGATATTTATGAGCAATGCACATTTTGATTTTATTTCTTTATATATAAATGCCAAGGTGTTCATTGTTACATTTATATAAAAGTTGGACAGTAAATGAAATGTAGTATAAATTGAGAATTAATACACCAAACTGGCTGAAGATATAATTTCATAGCTTTATATAACTATTAAAAGTTGAGACATGAAATCTTCATGTAGTAAAAGTGAAATCTGCAGGTAACAAACAACGGAGGCTATGTATTAACTAAAATTTGATAGGCATACCCGATTTGTATTATATGATCGGATGTATTAGAAAGTTGATAGATCAGTAATTGCAAGTAATTATGTTAGAAGTTTGATTATAATTCATATATATTGTATAATTCAATGTATTAAAAATTTATTAGCACAAATAACATAACCAAAAATCACATACCACTTAATTTTGTATATTTTATTCTGAAAACAGATCCTTAGCATGCGTTAAAAAAATTATAATACCTTTATGTCAGAATGGTTTTGTCTTTCAATATAATTGAATGAATAGTGGATCCTGAATTCCATGAGCAATAGTTATTCAAGGTGTGTAATGAAACCATATAATGCATAGTGGACAATAAAGGCAATGTAATCTAAATTGTGAAGGCATACACCTAACTAACTAAAGATGTAATTGAATAGATTTGTACCTCTGTTAAAAAGTGATACACGACAGTTGCATGTAGTAAATAGTGGAATATATAAGTAAGAAATAGTTGAAGTTATTTATTGAATAAAAATAGATAGGCATACCAGGCTTGTATAATATGGTCATGTGTATTATAACCCCAATAGTGCGGTAACTACAAGTAGTTATGTAAGAAGCCAGATTAAAGTTCATTGATATTGTATGACTCAAAGTAGTGGGAATTTAATATCATATATATGGTAAACTGAAATCACATACCTTCAGTTGTTGAATAATTTATTCGAAAAATAGATCAAGAAGTGTGAATTGACACATGTCATGTAGAAAGAAAAATTTTTAAACAGAAACTGGTTTCGCCGAAACACATGTGTTGCAATGGAAATCAGGTGGTTGTGGAACAATGAAATTATAGATGTAAAAAAATCATATAATATTAACATATTATGTAAAGATGAAAAAAATATTAACAAACCTGATTGTTCCTGCACCTGAAAATCGATGTCATGGATGAGAATAGAGTAAAGAAGCCAGTAAAATAATTAAATATGGAAATCATATAATGGGGAAAAAATATTAATACAGATTTGAATGTCTATGGGATTGTGAAGTGGAAAACATATCGTAGGAATGTGATGAGTCATCAACATGTTGCGAGGTTAAATGAATCGAGAGAAGGATCAGAAAATAAGATATGTCATTTTAATGAAAGAAGTGTGAATTGACACATGTCATCTATTAAGAAGAAAAAATGAAAATAATAAGTTTTCATGAATCAACTTGATAATTCATTACAGAAAATCATACCTGTTTCCTGATCGGTGTAAAATCGTTTTCTGAAATAAAATAATATAAATGGTAGACAAAACAATCAAATGAATACAGTCAAACCAAAACAGAAATCTGAATACATATTCACCATAAAGACTAAAAATAATTTTGAAAAAAATCATTCCAAATAAACCAATTTTAATGAATATCAATGTGCATAACCACAAAGAAATCAATATATGTTTCATGGAATAACCTAAAAATTACCATAGTTGAAGTTTATTATTTAGAAAGAGAATTTAAAAAACCAGGGAACAAAAAATGAACCAAAAGTGATATGCAATTGAAGTGACAAATTATAAGAAATACCGAAGCAATTATTTAGGTTTTAGAATGGGTATTTATTCATATACTTGAGGTATGAAGCTAATTCAGGAGGGAATAGGGGTTTATGAGGCAACAAGTGGTAGACCTGAACTGCAAAAAATATGTGGAGGAGTCGGTAGTGGAGGAGCCGGATACAGAGAAGCGAGATGTGGTTGAGCCGAGTGCAGATGATCCAGACTTGGAGGATTCATACATGGAGGATCCAGATACGGTGGAACCGAATATAGAAGAGCCGAACAGGTAGGAGCCGGAGGCAGCTGAGGCGGAGCAGGCAGAGGCGTAGGAGGTAGAAGCAAAGTAGGTGGAGGTGGATAATCCGAAGGCATAGAGGGAGCCGATGATGGAGGCAGGAACCCTAGGTTTAAGGGAAGTGTGATTGATTTTGGAGGAATGAAGCTGGAAGATATAGATCATGCGGAGGTGAGGGGGTTGGAGGCATAGTAGCCATAGGTGGTGCAGATGGATACCGAGCAGCTGGATGCAAAGGATCTGGAGGCAAAGCAACAGGAGTCTAAGAAGACGAAGGCAGAGAAATAGGATTTGAAGAAGACAGAGTCAGAAGTTTCGAATTGTGAGGGGTATTGTGGGGGTGCACGCGGGGGAACAACCAGGTTTAGTAGATATAATAGATGTTTTAAATGTTCTTTTCTACTATTCCAACACACTTTAATGATTCCAATGTTTTCCTAGGTTTGTGATCTTATGGTACCATCCATATTCTTTCTATGGATATATTACATTAAGTGTTTTAAATAGATTTTCATGAAAACCATTTCTTTTCTAAGGATAAATCGATCTATAAAGGAATGCATGTTGTTGTTAAAATTT
Source organism: Viscum album (assembly GCA_963277665.1). NCBI lineage: Eukaryota > Viridiplantae > Streptophyta > Magnoliopsida > Santalales > Viscaceae > Viscum > Viscum album. The sequence continues at coordinate 1,399,931,140 of OY728127.1, read as the reverse complement.
TGACGATGAAAATTAAGGCTTTCATTTTTTATATTTACATGAGGTACTAAGAAATAATTTATGATGACATGTGTGCCTGATATAGCTAATGATTATGGCTGATCTAAGTACAACATAAATGATAGGTGGCCCCGATACTATATATACAATGGGTGAACCCAAAATAGATTATAAGATGAGTAATCCAGATATAGATATCAAATGAATTCAGTAATGTTAATTTTATTTAAAGTTAATTAGGGGCGAATTAATATGGGAGGTTTCTCTTATATATTTATCTGGGATCTAGTTATTTCATACATGGGTTGTGAAGATAATGGTCTAAGATACAAACACATTATACCTATGATTACTATGAGTTTTGAAATGTTTCCTTTGATCATGATTCACATCACATGGCTCATGATTAAAAATTCTTATAACACTTTTCATATGTTAATGCATTATACTATGTATCTTGGATTTTAATCCAAATTTTTATGGGTATGAATTAACTTATGTTATGCTCATGCAAATTGTTTTTGTCATAATACCCTTATTCTCATCTTATTCTAACTAATGAATTTAAATTGTTAATTATTATGTTAACACTTACTGAGTGTTTTAGACCACCCTTCTTTTGTTTCCTTTTTCCAAGAATATGAAGAATGATGTTAAATAATTTGTGTCTAGAATGGTTTCATGCGTGGATAATTTTTTGGGATATTTTTAAGATATAATGTGAAATAAGAAGGGATATTTATATTCAAAAAAATAACTATATGGAGACATAAGAATCATAATATAATTGTTTCTCCTAATTCTCTAAAACTATAAACATAAAAGGTTCTTGGTTATATAAGTGATTCAATATTTTTATTTGATATTATATATTTTGGATGGATAAAATTGGGTCTCATTTATCAGTATTAAAGATAGAAATGTAAACATTGTAATTTTAAAATATAATCCAGAAGCATGGGTTCAGGTCTGTTAGAGGTAGGATCAACTTATATATCAGAGGTATTGGGTGTTAGAGGAGGGGTAGTGGAAGCAAGAATTATCCAAGGAGACTATAGTGTAATATATAGTACTTAGTGATTAGATAATGATTGAATTACATGGATCATCATGACCAAATGTATTTTAAGAGGTCTTGATAGGAGAAAAGGTTTGGATGTTATATGGGATTGATAGTTGGTTTTGAAAATCAGAGAGTAAACAAAGAATTCAGTGAAAATAATAAATCTAGTAAAGAAAACCTGATAAGGTGTATAGTTTGGAAATCTAAAGCATTGTTTCTTTTTTCTTTGGTTCCCTAGTTTTATGTATGACATTAAAAATCACACAACAAATATCCATAAATAATACACCATGTATCCTATTAGTAGTAGTTATGGATTTCATTGAATATTTAAATATCACATGGTGTATATTTTTGATATGCACGTTGTGTTTGAAAATATAACCTCACATAGTGTGTGGTTGTGCACATGTCTATCCCAATAATTTGGAACATGTGGAATAATTTTTCAATAATACACTATGTTCAATGCTTAATATGACATGGAACACATTATAAATTCATGTCAACCTTATGGTTCCATAGGCACCGTGGTCTAGTTGGGATACTGTGAAGTATGAGACCCCATGACTCAATTTCAAGAAGGATACATATCGACTAATTTCCCAGTACCAAACATCATTCATATATGGAATAAATAACATGAATACTAAAGTCACATGACACCAGTCACAAAGTATATTACTAGATGATTCATTGAATGAACATGATATGTCATTGTTAATGCCCACCTGTTGAGCATTGGCAATTTTTGGATCAGATAAATACCAAAAAATATTTATTATTTTCTATTTAAGGGGAAGAAAGGATCATCATGGATACATAGGGATTATGAACCAGGGTCACATGAATCATGTGACCCTAAGGACGTCCTACTAATGGCTCATGCGCTTTTCCTGATCTGTTCAAGATCATAAAAATCCCCTTGACTAGCCTTCTAGTTCTAGATAAAGCTTATGGATAATAATTTATGATCATGTGATGGATTCTAGAAGAGTTTCCCCAATCATACAATGTATTGGTCTACATTATCTTGTCCATCACCCTTGCCCTTTGAAAAACAAATGCTAAAAATGGTTAAATATTCATATGAAATAGAGTTATGATTATTTTCATGTGAAGGACCGATATTTTACATGTAACTAGTCCTTTTATCACGTGAAAAACCTTGGGACATTCCATATTCATCATGTGAAAACCTCTGGGAGATTATGTATTCATCATGTGAAGGCCGCTATACATTTCACCATCATCATTTGAATGACTTTAAACATGTCCATTTGATCATAAAATGATTTATAGGATAAATGATGGGTGAGTTCCATAGGATTTATAAAATAAAACCTAAAAATGTGGTACCCTTATGTAAAAGATAGTTACATTTTTTTCATGTGAAGGGGTATTTTTCATTGTTTTATCATTTTAATAATCATACAAAGGCCCTTAAATAATATAGTTTGATCTCATGAATGACTCAACACAAGTCTTCCTTGATAATGAGAAAGACTCCTCAATTGTAAACTTGATCACACAAAGAATCATAGAAATGCCTGTCTAATATTGTGAAATACCTTTTACATATCAATTTGATTATGATAAATACCTTTCAAAATTAAAAGGTTTGATAAATATGGGAAAACAGAGTGATTATAAAATCTATATTTATCATGCGACTTGAAGATGATATCATGGATGACCCGTGACAGGTTCATGTGAAATGCGTGATGTGGAACTACCTCCACTAAATCAATCCTACATATATGATTTAAGAACCATGTAAAGTGACATAGATCTAGGGAAGTAAATACTATAAAATACACCCCTAAAAAATAGGCACGAGAGCATAGAGGCAAGAGAAGACTTGTCAGAGATGAAATCCACACAATTAGAAGACTCTTCCACCCAGTAAACCTTTATTGAAACTTAAGGGATTATGATACATTTATATACACTTAACATTATCACGCAATTTATCACTTGAAGGAATTCAAATATTCTAGATAGATCACGTGAATGATTTTCTATATGTTTACATGGTCATGTGAGGTCTTATTTGGCCAATTCCTAATGAACATTGGAGAATTTATGTAGTAAAGGATAAAAAAGATGGCAGAATTAAACGAAGAAAAATACACTAATTTTCATGTTGATAGTTCTTTTACATCACGTAACCTATTCATTAGTCTTGTGAAGACACCTATAAATGTCACCAAGATCATGCGACAACACCCATACATGCCAACAAAGTCATGCGAAGTCCTCCCAAAAAATAAGCCAAGTCATGTAAAGTCCTCCAAAAATATTGAACAAGCCATGAATTTTCCTCAAAAACATTTCCTCTTAATCTGATTATAGTCCTTAGGCATGTCATCTTTGATTATGTAAAGTACTTTTTACTTGTATTCAATGATTATGTGAATCACCCCAGACAAGTCAGGAAGACACCCAAACATTTCTGATAAAAAACTCAAACATGTCTTCCAAAAACCCTGAACATATTAGGTAGACATTCTAGAAATATAAGGTGGAAACCCCCATACTTATCATCCTTGTCCAATTAGTGTAATTGGGTATGTTCCCTCAAACCGTGTGAACCCCACACCATGAGTCTTTGTTCGGGAAATACCCCTTCAAATGGAAGGTATCCATAATGAACTATGAATGGATATTTATGCAATATTATGGGTATTATAGGATTATCATGCCATCTAAACATTATCAGCTAGCTACTCATGGTCCCTTCTCTTTATCCATCAGAGTGTAAGGGTTGAAAATCTCCCAATGATCATCCACCTTGGTGTAAGTCCCTCTATATCTCAAAAACTCTAACCCATGGGACCCAAAATCTCCTGTTAGTTTATCATTATTCCTTATCCATCAGTGGATTGATAAGCTAATTGAACTAAGAGGGATTCGATTCCTATTATAAGTAGGATATGTAGGATGAATTTCTAAGGCCCGATCTTTGTATTAAACACCATATAATGGCTAACGCATTGCAAAATTCTCATATCCATGTGAAGTGTGCCCGATATTTTTCTATCTCTTATTTCTCACACCAATCATGTCTTACAAGGGATTAGGGAATTCCAATGATCATATCTATATCACTATTAATTATACCCAATCCAAGAAACCTAATTATATAAGCCCCATTAAGTGACATGATATGAATGCCTCCATACAAGGGATTCCACCCTGGTGTAATTTCTGAAGGCAATTCCTTATTTGTAAATTCTAGGGGAATAAATCTATGAGTGTTAATGATCATACCCTTCCCATCTGTTGGTTGAGGAAAGATAGAACTTAAAAGAATCTGATTCCTATTATAATAAGGATACATAAGATTCCTTACTAAGGCTTAATATCTATACCTGATCAAATGTACCCCATATATATCCTTTCTGCAGGATCTTAAAATATATGTCTTATAATTGAAAGAACTATGTGAGTTTTGATTACTATTATAAATAAGATACGTAGGATGCCTCATAAAGATTCAATCCCATGATAGAAATATCAATCACCTCCCTAAAAGGTAGTAAACTCTAGTGTTCCGCATTATATGGATTCAGAATACAAGTAGCTACCCATTGCTAAGAAATAATAGGAATTAGAAGGAGAACCTAAAGTAAATACAAATGGAATCATTAATATAAATCCTTATTCATATAGAATGATTCAACACTCGATAATTTTACTAGGTAACTAGTCCCATATCAGGATCTGGAAGAGATTCACGTACATATCTTAAATTTATAGGATAGTATAGGATTAGGAAATAATTCTCCTCAAATCAGAGTGATGATCTCAAACTCTCATCCTCTTGATCAATGTGAGTTCCTAAGTGTTTTTGTGTCTAAAACCACATATGCTAGCCCAACTTTGGAAAGTTGGTATATAACTTGTTACAGATGTGGGATTTGTTGAGATATTCCATGAGATATGCAAATGGTAAACCCTATGTGAATGATCCTAAAACCATAATTGAATCCCCCCAAAATCAATTGTATCCCCCAATATTCAAATCATTTTTTAACTAAACATGAAATAATGTAATGAAAGAATAAGTGAATCATTATAGTCATCAAACATCTTTTTTCCTAAACTTGAAGATCCATTCCACTCTAATGGAAACCAAAATATATAACCCTACGCGAAATCATGTAATGAAATAATAGAATAATTATTATAGGTGTTCAAAATCTTTTTTCTAATCTTGGGGAACCATACCATTATAATGAAAAAAATAGTAAACCTGGCATGAATTCTCTCAAATAATAAAAATAATTGGTTGAACATGAATCATGCCTTTCCCCCCCACAAAAAACAATAATGGAATTCACAATGTGAAATCTATTAATAATACCTCCTGGTTCCCATGAAATATGAAATTCACTCCATGAAAATTTTACATGATCTAAATGGCCAAACTAATAACAAGAATAAATAATTTATTTAACCATTCATAACTAATTAAGCATGTTTCAAACTTGCAGTGATGTACTGATCAGTGAAATTATTATTTATTATCTTTGTTACTGCAAAAAATAATACCACAAACATCTTGACCAGAGATCATGTCTTTATCAAGAGAATGCATAAGAACCTTAGCTATGATAGTAACATCCACGGGTTGCAAGAAAAACTCACCCACCCAACGCTTTCATCTTCGGGTGAATAACATAATGGTCTAATAATACCACCTACATGGTATGATCCTAATCCTTCAAGATGCAGGTAGAGTTCTCTATTTATTGAAGCCAATATGCCTATCTCATTCAAGGAAATCTTCACTGAAACAAATTCCACCTATTTCCACTACCAATTACTTTAGAAGACTGTACTAAGTGAATTGAAATTATCACCTTCCTTACTATAGAAATTTAGTTTAAGGTGTCAACCATAGCTCCATTTCAGTTGAGGAGCTACATAGTAGAGATTCTATCAACTACATTTACTAAAATTATCCTTCCAATATGACTTAGTCACTTTCCAAGGGAACCATATGAAAAATTTCCACTATAACACCATGAGATTTTATGAGAATTATTCATTTTAATTTCATTTATGTCTTATGTTATACGCTACACCAAAATTATCTTATGCTATACGCAACACCGTATCATCTTGCAGTATACGAAACACTATTCTTGGCTCGTGTTACACTCAATTTCAAGTTTGTGTTGTAGAAATTATTCTACGCAACATTAAGTATATATATTTTTAATGTATAAATGAAATAAGTTTTGAATTATGTTATACGCAACACCAAAGGGACCTTTCACTACATGCATCCTTGACTTGGCTTTCATTACACACAATCGCGATTTTCCTCGATAGCATGTGTAGTACGCAATACCGGGTTTCACTAAACAATGATATATTGTTATAATATTATTATGGACTAGCCTTTATGAATATTATTAACTACATTTTGAATTTTATAACATTATTATTCATATTACACATTTTCTAGAACATGGTATGAGAACAAAATAAAATTTTCAGGTAAAATAAGTATTTTTCAATTATGCAGTTTTCCACCTTTCGATGGAGCACCCACTTTAAATCTAGTTTTTGACATGTCAGGATATAAAAATTTACTCTGGATAAAATTTTCATATTATTCTGATAACTTTCATATTTTAATGAATAGTAAAAACACGCTATATTTTAATTAAAAAAAACTTTTTTCATCGTAATAATTTATATGGATAAATTATAATATTGAATGGTTTTAAAGTATAAATATAATATATTTTTACAATTTAATATAATTTATTTCATTAGCATTGATTTTACATTGAATTCATTGGTAAAATCATTTCAATCTTTTGCAATGTTTTAACTTTTAAAACTCATTTTCTTAACAACGGGATTAATTTTAAATTAAATTTTGCAACTTCTGTGATTTGAATATGGAAAAATGGATTCTATATTTTGAATTAGTAGGTCCAAATTATTTTAATAAGCTACTTTTTATTTTTTTTAGTCATTATTAATAGTAACTATGGTAAATTTTATTTACCATAGTTAAAGGTAAATCGGGTAATTAAGAGTAAATATAATATTATAAAATTACCCTAACACTTGTCCTAATATAATTGGATTATTATATTTTACCCTAAATCATACTTGGGTCGAAATTGAATCTAATGTAACCCACTTGTATTTGATTAAAACCTTTTATTTATTTTTTTAAAGTAAAGTGAAATGTCTCACTCAAACTTTAATAATTATATTATTTTTAATATAAGGCTATACAGAATATAAATTCGATTATAAATACACATTTGAAATAAAAAAAGTTTTTTTTTATCATGGTAATTTATTTGAAATTTTTAAGAAATATTTAATTACCTTAATAGCTTATACATTAATGATGAAGAAATTATTTATTTAGTAAAAAATAAATAATATAGTTTTTATTATTATGACAATACCTATCAAAAGGATCAGAAACTTGAGAAAAAATTATTTTTCGAGTATATCTATACCCTAAGCATCCAAGGGTCTATTTTTGGACCATTTTGAGCCGTATAAAACTGATTAGGACATTTATATTATATTATTTAAAATGATGTCAAAGATGTCACCTTCATAATTTAATAAATATAACAATTTAAATTTTTTGATTTTAAGATGATAAATTCTATTAAAATATTATTATGAAAGTTATTATATTTATATTTATCATAGGAGTTTATTTTTAATTTTTATGTAAAAAATAATTATATTAAATAAATATACAAAAATGTTGTAGTAATTATTTTGTTAAGAGATATACCAAATAAATGGTTTTAAAAATATTAAAATAAATAATATATGAACAAATTAATGTGCCCCATGAATGTTTTTGATTACTATGACATGTTAGTGATCTATTATATATTTTTTTCAAACATATTTTCGGTGTGGTTTTTATTTAAATTCAAATAATGAATAGTGTCAAAATTGACACTATTGATATTTTATAAAAATAACATAATATTAAATTATTTAAAAATAAAAAAAATATTTAAAAACGAAAAATTTAATATTATATGGTCTAAAAGGTTATAAAGTATCCAATTATGGGAAATTGATAACATTTAAGTATGTATTTATAACAATTTATAATTTATAATTTTATTACCACAAATAAAATTAAATAGATTAAATAATGATAAATCATGTTGATAAACATAAAACGTGTAAAAATTTTATTGGTTGATTATATTACAACCCTATGTCATCTAATCTTAGAATTGAGTCATTTTTGAGGTTTTTATGAGGGGTTTCGTTTTATTATTAATTAATATTTTTAAGGTTTCCAAAAGTGCCCCTCTCCTCTCCTATATAAGGGCACCTCCTTCCCTCTCCTCTTCACACACATTTGAGCCTTAAATATCGGCCAAACCATGACCATTTCACTTCTCCACATCCATAGAAACCTACTATAGGTCCTTGTCTTCTTTAAAGACCAACTTTAGTGCCCTAAGAGGAGGATAAGACGAGACACGTCGACGAAGAGGTAATCTCCTCTACCGATTATTTCATGTTTCTTTCTTCTTCAACTAATTCTTCTTTATTTGTTTCATCATAAATTAATAACATCAGTATCACTAATATAAAGATATGTTATTATAAATATGAAACAACCCTATTTCACCTTCCATCCATCCTACAAAAAATGAAATCACCGCGCATGCATACGTACGGAATACCGTCTCCACACCGTGGTGTAATATGTTTTTCCAGCACCACCTTACTTGGATGGGTATAATGGTGTAATGAATAACTATATATAGTTATTATAATATCATACTGAATCTGAGATATTATATCATCCACTCCAATTCAATTCAATAATTATGGGAACGATATCATTGCTCGTGCGTACGTACAGATTACCGTCTCAACGACGCGATGAGATTCATTCTCCATGTTAACCACTCAAGAATTATTATAAAGTATATATAATGAATAATAATGAAATATATGACAAGATAAATCTACTGTATATATATATATGTCATCTACTTACTTCCATTCAAGTCAATAAGGAAAAGAAAAAAGTGTTCACGCGTTTGTACGACCTACCGTCTCCATGAACGGTGTATTTCATTTCATTTATCTATCTATTATATATATATATAATGAATATATATGATATATAAATCATGATTTATATTCTGGAAGTAATTAAATCATGATATAAGTAATAATAATATAAAGAACAACAAGTCCAATCACGTACGATAAATAAAATGATTTTACCCAAAACGATGCTTTAACATGAAATTTAAAAAAGAACGGGTAATATAAAGTTATAAGTGAACCATATATGATATAATAACAATGAATATGATTCTTTAATAAGTCAATGACATTATTTAAATCATTATACAGTAGGTTCAGATACGTACAAAGCATATCCAACCTAAGGTAAGGGATAATTATTCCAATCTCATTCTTATCCGAGATTGTTTATTCGCAAGTATTTACTAGGGTTTTATTTTTCATCCTTGTACATAAAAATGTTTTTAATAATGTGTTTAATATTATTACATGTATGTTTAAATTTATATTTACCCCACTTTGAATTTTACTTTGTGTTATGGAAGGAATCTTTCTTTTGTTTACCGTACGTGGTACTTTTTGACTTTTCTGTTAAAAGTACGAGGAGATTGTTTTTTAACTTATACGGCATGAACGGATTTTCAAGATTTTATAACACCTTATTTTCATGAATATTAATCTACAATATTTCATGTCTATTTTCAAAAAAATCATTTTCTTTTAAAATTTCATGTCATTTTTTGAAAAGAAAATGATTTTGAAGAATAAATGATATTTTCCTTAAGAATTCATTTCAAGTGTTTTATCAAAACCATTTTCCATCTAAGATGACATTATTTAATATTTGTATGTTTAAAGTATAATATCTATATGATTAAAATGGTTTCACTTTTCTTATGATGAAATGATATCCATTTTTTTAAATGGATTATGTTACGATGGAATGATGTTTATGAAACCCATTTTATTCTTTGGGTTATGATGAATGATTTTATGTTTATTTTATGGCACACGTAAGAATGATTTAATTATGATATGGGTGGGACCTATATATATCTCCAATTAATTGGGTAAAGATTTATATCTCATAAGATAGACATGGATGGAACGATAAGTTAATCCGGTTTAGTGTTACAGGACTGGAACGAGGAGTGAACTCTATTCAGAAAGGGACTTTGTAGCAATGCCTTGGATACTATGGAAATCATATCATGTTATTAATGGGTTTCCACAATTAAATGTTTTATTCCCATGCTATTTTATCATGATTGATGATCCATTATGATCTATTCCCTACGTACTTCCATGTTTTATGTCATTGCTCAAGATTTTGATGTTTAAATATTATGTTCATGTTGTGAAGTTCAAATGTATATGATTTGTTTTATTTTCTCCATGCTTACCCTTACTAAGCATTTGAGCTCACCCTTTATATGTTTTATTTTCCCCAAGATATAAATAAAGTTTTTAGGTAAGAAAACAAAAGGGGAAGATCTTTATGGGAGATGTTGAAGATCTTTCACCATGATTAAAAGATTATCTTCTGAGTTTCCAAAGATATTAAACTATTACGGTCCTTGTGTGTTGGTTTTTGTTATGTATTAAGTATTCCAAAAAAGTAACGTACTGTCAATGTACGTCAAGATTTGGGTCTCTACAGTTGGTATTAGAGGAAAGGTTTAGTCAACCTTTGGAAACTAGGATGCGAGAACTTTAGTGAGATCCCTAGAGATATTTCTAAGGTATGTATAGCGATGTCTCTAAGGTTAAGTATAAGTATAGGTTATAATCCTAGGATTATGGTAACTATCATAGAATTAAACCTAGGATGTTAGATATTGGAAGTACTCCCCCTTTATTATGTTGTTTTCCTAGCATGATTTTTGCCTCTTACACTATTCTTTTTGGGTTTTAGACGATGGATGGAACCCAAAGGAACCATGTTGATCAATGTAATGGAAAATTCAATGATTTTCCTCCTAAACAAACCAATGTTATGGGAGATGGAGTGAAAAATCTTATTGCTATACTTACACAAGCTATGAATCATTATGGACTTCCGAATGAGCAGAGAAGGGAACAATATTCTATTGAGTCCTTCATGAGGCAAAACCCACCTTCTTTCAATGGGTCTTCTAATCCACTTGTTGCTGAACAATGGATAAGTACCATTGAAAATCTATTTTACATACTTCATTATTCAGAACATGAAAACGTCATTTTAGCTGTTTACCGTTTAGAAGGTGAAGAAGACCAGTGGTGGACTCAAATTAAGAATATAAGGCCCCAAGATGAAATTGAATCCATGGAATGGAATGAGTTCAAGAACTTGTTTTTCAATAAGTACTTCCCTCGTATTCTTATAAAAAATATAAAGTAGTTCCTTGAGCTTAAGAAAAAGGATGGTGAATCTGTTGGTATATATGAAGCGAATTTTACAAGGCTTTTAAGGTATGCACTTGGCTTTATCATCCAACCTAAAAGTAAAGTTGATCGATTCTTCAGTGGCTTAAAACCAAGTCTTCGAAGGGAATTAGCTATAATATACTTCATTAGCTATGAAGAAATTGTGCGTTGTTCTATCAAGGTAGAAATGGAAGTTGGTGTTATATATCCATCTAATGGTTTTGACAAGAAACAAAAGATGGAGTTCAAGGAGAAAACTCAGAACAATGTTGAAAAGAAGATGAATGTTTCCTTATGCTCAAAGTGTGGAAAGAAGCATGGTGGAGATTGCCTAAAAGGTACTAGAAAATGTTTTAAGTATAGAAAAGAAGGTCATCGAGCAGTTGAGTATCGAAGTAATGGTAAAAAGGTAGCTAATGATGTGAATAGAGAAAAGACTACAGAGAACTCTCCACTAACACTTCAATGGTTCAAGTGCAAGGAAATGGGGCATTATACTAATCAATTCCCAAATACAAGGGTTAATGATAATCGACATGAGCAAACAATTAAGGAAAATGACAAAGGGAAGTCACATGCGATAACTATTGGCGATATTGAATATGACAACAATGTGGTGGAATGATTAAGTGTTTATGTAATGGGATTCAAAAATAATGTTGTATATAGTATCGTGGAATATTGGAATATTTATGTACTAGTCTATTGTGGTTTTCAATAATTTTATGATACCGGTAACCATGTAAAGTAATTGAGATATTTTTGGAAGGAAGATGATATGCGCATAATGAAGGGATAAGGAGAAAATAAAATGTTTGATAGTAGTAATGAGCTCATGAATGATATAAGGACAAAGTTATATCATGGTTTGAGTACATAGAATTTTTGGATTTTGGTATGTGGAAAGAGTTAACTTTTGACAGCATTTATGTTTTCATTAAGGTTCAATGGGTATTCATTTTTCAAGAGAATACATGATTAAGGTATTCACATGATTGGAATGTAACTAACAAGATAGATCAGAGATAAATGATGGTATTCACATGCTCGGTAGATAAAATTTCTAGTAATTTTTTTCTTTATACTATGAGCTTGGAGAGAAGTATTTTGTATAAGACTTAAGATTTGAAATGGATTATGTTGGACATATGTTATTATTGTTTAAGGATAGAACTTTTTTCGATATTATTGATAGAATGTCATAATGATGTAGTTTTAGAAAAAGGACACCCTGCAGGACCGGCGACAACCCGTCACGTCGGACAAGGTTGCGGGAATCGAACCCACAACCGAAATGCGATAGGACTTTATAACCTACCACTAGCCTACAGGAAGTCCCTGGTTAGTAGAAACTATTTTTATTATATTAAGTAGTATGATATATGAAGTATAAATCCATTTTAGGAACCATATACAATTAATCTCACTATAGATGGACTTTTGTATATTTAATAACTTTTTTTTATCCTTTTATTTGAGACAGATGGAATGACCTATCATTCTATCGCATGATCTGCTAACACTTCACGGAAGACAAATTCAACTTCATTTCCTTAAGAGATGATGTAGAAATTGTTCAATGCACAAAAAACAGTAAGATTGTACCAAAATAAAGTAAGTATTTATTTTAATTCAACAATTCTTCAACTTTAGGGAAATGATATTGAAAACAAAAAAAAATGTTGTCCTAGTGTCCTTATATGTGATTAATCAGATGGTACCTTAGATCATCACAAATTTATGGCTTTGTGATTGTTGCCTTTTTCATAGCCATGTTCTCTACCACTCTCCATCAAAACTTGATGGTTAGGTTTCTCATCCATATCCATATTTTCACCTTTGTTATCCTATGTGGAAACCCAGTGATTAGTTAATTTGGGTAACCATTTCGTTTCATAATTTAGGTTTTTAAGTTATGTTTTGGTATTCCTTTTTATGATGTGGGTTTCTATTAAAGAAACTTTCAAGTAGTAAACCATTTATAACCCCCGACGAATTTCGAGGGTGAAATTCATTTTAAGGGGGTAGAATGTAACACCCTGAGATTTTATGAGAATTATTCTTCTTAATTTCATTGATGTCTTGTGTTGTATACTAACCAAAATTAGCTTGTTCTATATGAAACACCGTATTATCTTGTAGTATATGCAACACTATTCTTGGCTCGTGTTACACACAATTTCAAGTTTGTGTTGTAGAAATTATTCTACGCAACATTAAGTACAGATTTTGTTTAATGTATAAATGGAATAAGTTTTGAATTATGTTATAATCAACACCAAAGGGATCTTTCACTACACGCATACCTGGCATGGCTTGCATTACATGCAATCATGACTTTCCTCGATAACGTGTGTAGTATGCAATACCGTGTTTAACTAAACAACGATATATTGTTATAATATTATTATAGACTAGCCGTTATGAATAGTATTAACTACATTGTGAATTGTATAACATTATTATTCATCTTAGAAATTTTTTAGAACATGGTATGAGAACAAAATAAATTTTTCAGGTAAAATAAGTATTTTTAAAAAAATGCAGTTTTGCCTCTTTTTGATGGAGCACCCACATTAAATCTAGTTTTTGACATGTTTATAAGTTCAATTTGACAAAATAAAATTATTCTTTGGAATAAGGATATAAAAATTTACTCAGGATAAAATTTTCATATTATTCTGATAACTTTCATATTTTAATGAATAGTAAAAACACGCTATATTTTAATTAAAAATAAATTTTTTCATCGCAATAATTTATATGGTTAAATTATAATATTTAATGGTTTTAAAGTATAAATATAATATATTTTTACCATTTAACATAATGTATGTCATTAGCATTTATTTTACATTGAACTCATAGGTAAAATCATTTCAATCTTTTGCAATGTTTTAACTTTTAAAACTCCTTTTCTTAACAAAAGGGTTAATTTTAAATTAATTTCGGCAAATTCTATGATTTTAATTTGGAAAAATGGATTCAATATTTGGAATAATTAGGTCCAAATTATGTTAATAAGCTACTTTTTTATTTTTTTAGTCATTATGAATGGTAACCATGGTAAATTTTATTTACCATAGTTAAAGGTAAATTAGGTAATTAAGGGTAAATATAATATTATAAAATTACCCTAACACTTGTCCTAATATAATAATGGATGATTATATTTTACCCTAAATCATACATGGGTCGAAATGGAATCTAATTTAACCCACTTGTATTTGATTAAGGCCTTTTATTTATTTTATTTAAAGGAAAGTGAAATATCTCACTCAAACATTAATAATTAGATTATTTTTAATATATGGTTATACAGAATATAAATTCAATTATAAATACTCATTTGAAATATAAAAAGTTTTTCTTTATCATGGTAATTTATTTTTAATTTTTAAGAAATATTTAATTACCTTAATAGCTTATAAATTAATCGTGAAGAAATTATTTATTTATTGAAAAATCAATAATATAGTTTTTATTAAAATAAAAATACCTATCAAAAGGACCATAAACATTAAAATTTTTTTTTTAGAGTATATCTAAACCCTAATAATCCATGGGTCTATTTGTGGACCATTTGGAGCATTATAAAACCGATTAGGACATTTATATTATTTTATTTTAAATGATGTCAAAGATGTCACCTTCATAATTTAATAAATATAAAAATTTAAATGTTGTGATTTTAAGATGATAAATTAGATTAAAAATATTATAATGAAATTTATTATATTTATCTTTATAATAAAAGTATATTTTTAATTTTTATGAAACAAATAAGTATATTAAATAATTATACAAAATTGTTGTAGTAATTATTTTATTAAGAGATACCAAATAAATGGTTTTAAAAATATTAAAATAAATAATATATGAACAAATTAATGTTCCCCATGATTTTTTTTGATGAATATGATATGTTAGGGATCTATTATATATTTTGGTTCGAACATATCTTCTGTTTGATTTTTATTTAAATTCAAATAATGAATAGTGTCAAAATTGACACTGTTGATATTTTATAAAAATAACATATTATTAAATTATTTAAAAATAAAAAAATATTTAAGAACTACAAATTGAAAATTATATGGTCTAAAATGTTATAAAGTATCCAATTATGGGAAATTTATAACATTTAAGTAAGTATTTATAACGATTTATAATTTATAATTTTATTACCACAAATAAAATTAAATAGATTAAATAATGATAAATCTAGTTGATAAACTTTAAACATGTCTAAATTTTATTAGTTGATTATATTACAACCCTATATCATCTCATATTCTAATTGAGTTATTTTTGGAGGTTTTTATGTGGGGTTTCATTTTATTATTAATTAATATTTTTAAGGTTTCCAAAAGTGCCCCTCTCCTCTCCTATATAAGGGAACCTCCTTCCCTCTCCTCTTCACACACAGTTGAGCCTTCATGATCGGCCAAACCCTGCCCATTTCACTTATAAACTTCCATAGAAACCTACTATAGGTCCTGGTCGTCTTTAAAGACCAACTTTAGTGCCCTAAGAGGAGGATAAGTGGAGCCGCGTCGAAGAAGAGGTAATCTCTTCTACCGATTCTTTCAAGTTTCTTTCTTCTTAAACATCTTATTATTTATTTGTTTCATAATAAATTAATAAAATCAGTATCACTCATATACTAATATGTTATTATAAATATTAAAAACCCATATTTCACCTTCTATCCACCCTAAGAAAAATGAAATCACTGTGCATGCATACGTAATGAATATCGTCTCCATGCCGTGGTGTAGTCTATTTTTCCACCACCACCTTACTTGGATGGGTGTAAGGGTGTAATGAATAACTATATATATTTATTATAACATCATACCGATTCTCAGATATTATATCATCCAATCCAATTCAATTCAATAATTATGGGAACGATATCATTGCTCGTGCGTACGTACAGATTACCGTCTCCACGACGTGATGGGATTCATTCTCCATGTTAACCACTAAAGAATTATTATAAAGTATATATAATGAAAAATAATGAAATATATGAAAATATAAAGCTACTGTATTTATGTATATATATATATGTCATCTACTTACTTCCATTCAAGTCAATAAGGAAAAGAAAGCAGCGTTCATGCATTTGTACGACCTACTGTCTCTATGAATGGGGTATTTCATTTCATTTATCTATTTATTATATATATATATAATGAATATATATGATATATAAATAATTATTTAAATTCTTGAAGTAATTAAATCATGATATAAGTAATAATAATATCAAGAACAACAAGTCCAATCATGTACGATAAATAAAACGATTTTACCCAAAACTCTACATTAACATGGAATTTTCAAAAGTACAGGTAATATAAAGTCATAAGTCAACCATATATGATATCATAACGATGAATATGATTCTTTAATAAGTCAATGAAATTATTTAAATCATTATACAGGAGGTTCGGAAACATACGAAGCATATCGGACCTAAGGTAAGGGATAATTATTCCAATCTCGTTCTTATCCGAGATTGTTTATTCGTAAGTATTTACTGGGGTTTTATTTTTCATCCCTGTCCATAAAAATGTTTTTAATAAGGTGTTTAATATTCTTCCATGTATGTTTAAATTCATGAAAACCCCTCTTTGAATTTTACTTTGTTTTATGGAAGGAATCTTTCTTTTGTTTACCATATGTGGTACTTTTTGACTTTTCTGTTAAAAGTACGAGGAGAATGTTTTTTTAACTTATACGGCATGAAAAGATTTTTACGGTTTTATAATGCCTTATTTTAATAAAGATTACTCTAAAATATTTCATGACTATTTTCAACAAAATCCTTTTCTTTTAAAATTGAATGGCATTTTGTGAAAATAAAATGATTTTGAAGAAGAAATGATATTTTCCTTAAGAATTCATTTCAAGTGTTTTATCAAAACCATTTTACATATAAGATGACATTATTTCATATGTGTATATTTGAAGTATAATGTCTCTATGATTTACATGGTTTCACTTTTCTTAAGATGAAATTATATCCATTTGTTTTATATGGATTATGTTATGATGAGATGATGTTTATGAAACCCATTTTATTCTTTGGGTTATGATGAATGATTTATGTTTATGTTGTGGAACATGTAAGAATGATATCATTATGAGATGGGTGAGACCTATATCTCCCTCTAATGCATTGGGTAAATATTTATATCTCATGAGATAGACATGGATGGAATGGTAAGTTAATCCAGTTCAGTGTTACAGGACTGGACCGATGAGTGAACTCAATTCAGAAAGGGACTTTGTCCACTAAGATGGTATTGGAAGCAATGCCTTGTCTACTATGGAAATAATATCATGTGCTTAATGGTTTTCCACAATTACATGTTTTATTCTCATGCTATTTTATCATGATTGATTATCCATTATGATATATGCCCTACGTACTGCCATGTTTTTTGTCATTTCTCAAGATTTTGATATTTAAATATTATGTTCATGTTTTGAAGTTCAAATGTATATGGTTTGTTTTATTTTCTCCATGCTTACCCTTTCTGAGCATTTGAGATAACCCTTTATATGTTTTCTTTTCCCAGTATATAAAGAAAGGTTTTAGGTAAGAAAACAAAAGGGGAAGATCTTTATGGGAGATGTTGAAGATCTTTCACCATGATTAGAAGATTATGTTTCAAGTTTCCAAAGACACTAAACTATTACGGTCCTTGTGTGTTGGTTTTTTTATGTATTATGTATTACTCAAAAGTATTTTAATTTCCATGTATGTCAATATTTGGGTCTCTACATCCACCCTAGATTCCCATTCATAGTTTCTAAATAGGTATCACCGGGTTTGAAAAGCTATTGATAAATGGGTGTTGGCTCAAATATTCAATTACACTTATGAATACCATTAGGGTAATTCAGTGGTGGACTATGAGGAGGCTCATATCCTTACTCACTCAGATCAAGTTTTCACATATATTCCTATAGTAAGCTTTGGGGATGCGCATATCCCTTCCCCTATGCAAGAAGGATAAGACATACTCTGATGGTACAAGGATGATATGAGTGGGCTTATATCCTAGAATAAATTTAATACTTCTTACTATATATCTTGGACACTAATAACGTGAAGGCCTACATTTATGCAAACACATTTCTAAAGTCTCACTAAAGTTTAGCAATAGTAGAAGAGATCTTATGGAATATTCTGGCACTGGTACATATACATTGATAAACACATATCCCTATCCTAATATATAGAGTAATATATCACCATGATCAATATGAATAGGTGGATAATATAGATAATGTTAACATTATTTCTCCCATTTATGGTGATTTTCAACATATTCCAGTAAAGGATGAGGCATAAGACAAGGATCATATATGCATTTTAACTAGCACTCACCAAATCAGATTAGAAAATGTCTCAGGATTTGCTCAAATCCCTATCAAAATAAACCATCTTCAGACTCTAAAAGCATAGGACTGGGCTCATATCCCCATTCCAATTGGGGATCACCAACTAATTTTGTCACATGCATTGGGATAAACACACACTTATATCAAAAAAGACTAGTGAAATACTACGAAGGCGTAGGGATGGGCTCATATAACCATTACAATTGAGGTGCATCAGAACAATTTGTAAATCACCTCAGAACAGGTTCATATCCCTACCGATGAAGATACTCAGTGTATTCTAGTAGCTTACGTAATCCAGACTCATATCCCTATTTCCTCCAATGAATGTCTACAAAGCCATCCTTCGAAGATTATATAGTTGGAAACTCATAAACCTTCTCCCATTTCAGTGGTTCGTCGATATATTCTAGTGTAGAGTACATATATAAATTGGGATCATACCCTTTATTTATTCATGATTGACCGTTATATTTTGGAAAACAATTACAGGGAGGCTCATATTGTAGGACCCTGGGACACCCTGAGAGGGGAGGGGTGAATCAGGGTGTCAACTTTTTCTTCTTAAAGTTGTGGATCTTATTCCCACATTGGTAGGAACTGATTAAACTTGTATGATGGATATGATCAGTAATGAAACATTCACATGAATTGAGATGACACAACTATTTTTACTTGGTTCACCGCAAAGGGCTACGTCCAAGGAGCATACATCGACAGGTTGTTGGTTGTACCAAAATCCACTATGCTTCACTAGCTGTAGATTACAAAGGTTTGGGCACAATCACTCTATCCCAGGCTCACTGCCTTTACAAAAGTTCAGGGATAGCTCACTGCGTCCCTCAGGTCACTCCCGTTTACTCCCCCTAGATCACTACCCTTGGTGAAGTCCCACTCAGTTTATAGATGTGAAGGTCTCTTCAATAAATTTGCATTGAAGTCTTTGTCTCCTTTTCAGCATGAGACAATGCTTGCATCAGAGTACTGAGTTGATTCGCTTTTGTATTAAATCTTCTCTATTAGTGCAATAACTGAATGCACTAAATTTTCTTCTTCTCTTCCTTTGATTCCCAATACTAACACCTAAGTGTATTGATATGTTCCCCTCTTTCTGTGCAGATCTGAGTTTAGTTGCACAAATTGTTTTTCTTCTCTTCTCAAAGCACAATGAGGGTGTTAAACACCAGTCTTGTGTGTGCGATACTAATTCTCTTCGTAAAACCAAATGGTTCACTATTCTACCATCTTCGCAAAGCAGATTTGAGAGTGCTAAGCACCTGTCAAAGGCCAGCGGGACCCCCAAATTTTTCGCGCACCCTTCCCGGTGTCTTGCTCGTAAAATTAAAACCTTGCGCGTAAAAATACCTTTTTGGCGTGAAAAAGGCTTTTCGCAAAAATCGTCTTTTTCACACAGAACTTCCCTTTTTCGCGCAACACCTTCTTTTTCGCGCAACCCTTCAGCTTTTTGCGCAACACTCTATACCTCAATTATTCCGCGCGTCAGAGATCGGGATTTGTCTAATTGTTGAGCCTCCTTCAATGAGAGGGGTTCACCTCATATTTATAGGCGTTTTGATCCTGTGCATAAAACCCCTTCCTGCGCATAAAACTATCTCTCAGTTCTTTGAATTACATGCACCTTCCTCTTATTCTCGTGCACCGCCTTGGTTTTTCACGTATCTCATTAATTATACATTTTTCATCATTCTGTACATGAATCCTCTCTTGCGCGTAAAACTTCAAACCCACATTTTGTGCACAACCAACTTTACGCGCATCAGTTTGATTTTCTGCGCACATGGCGCGAACATCTCCGATTTTTCGCACGCCTCTTGCCTTTGCCGATTTTCTATATTTCTGATTTGATACACTTCTTGTGCGAAAAATTCACCTGGCTATTCTACGCACAACATTTTTTGCGCACATTCCCATTTTTCCGTGCACAACTCTGGTTTTTCACGCAGCCCGTGCCTTTACCATTTTTCAACGTTCTGATTCTGAAACAATGTTTGCGTGAAAAACGTCAATCCACTTATTTCGCACACCACACTATTTTTTCACACCCAAATCAATAATTTAGCACACACCCCTTATTTTTCGCGCACCACTTCCTCTTTGTGCGCACCTACCTTTGTAGACAATCCATGTCTTCATTTTCCAATTTTGAGGCCCAAAAATTTGGCAAACACTGGGAAACATCGCCACCTTGTATCTGATCTTTTTGTACCGCCTCCATATCATCCATTCCTTTATTGACGTTCTCTGAACAAACATGGATCATTAACTATAGCCCTTGAACTCGACATGCCACCATGGAATCTCCTTTTTCAACAAATTTTTATGTCATTTGTTTGCTTTGTCAACAAGCACGATCACCTCAAAAACACTTCTTCTCAGTGATCTGTATCCTTCAGCAACTCTTCTGCTTTCATCACAAACTCCACTATCATGATATGTATTCCTTGAAGGAACAACTTTAGCATCATCATCTTCTATGAAAATGTGATGTGCATGGCCATCTCAGAATTCCAATCCCCGTATGGACATCTCATAATTACAATCACTTACACATTGTCTTCTTCTTCAACCATCATTATCTAATTGATGCAAAAAATATGATTCAGTTCTTCAAGAAGTCTCTTGCATGGTTCTCATGAAATCATGAGGAATTTCATGGACTTCATCAAAACCCCATTCTTCTTTAATCATCCTCATATGGATTATACCTCACTTCTTCATTGTTGTAAACAATGTGTCACCTTTGACACATGTTCTTTGAAATTATGATCAGTACAATAGTCATCTGAATTTCCATTCCTCCATTTCATTGGAGTACTTATTGATCTCCTTCATTTTGATATTCATTGACAACTATTGACAACAAATACAACCTTATACACAAAGTGGTTCCAACAATCTCCCCCTTTGTATTTTGTTGTCAATACCTTATACATATTCTGAAATGAATTCGTCAATGTAAAAATGAGAATCTTCTCTTCAATCAACTTTTATTTTCAAACTTTCATTTCACTTTCTCTCCCCCTTATTGACAAGAAATACAAAGCACCTGGTAGAGAGGGTATCAATCCATACTTAAGAAATGTTTCATTAATCATTTTTCTCTAAGTCTACTTGAGCAATGCTCGATGTAGAAAACAAGAGGATTTGATTAAGTCAAAAAGGATGTCCATTATTCACAGATCATGATTCCAACATGAGATGAGAACTCATGTATTTTGTCTTCAAGGTTTTACCACTTTTATTTCAGGTAGAAGAAAATCAAATGTGATAGGGAATAATCAACCTGAAACTCCTACACTCACATCAGCAAACAGATCAAAAACATTCAGGTGCAATCGGCAGGATAAGTGACCTTGGGGAACATCCATTATTCTTATGTCACCGATCAATTCAGTTACTCCCCCTTTGTAGAATGATTTCTATTCTGAGTAACTGAGTAAGAGAGATCGATAAATGACATACCTTCATCAATGACATTTTCTTCATGAAATTTACAGTGTAATTGCATTTAATACCAGCTGGAGTTGATACTGATTGAAATAATGATTTTTGGAAGCTTCTTCATTTTTCTCCCCCTCAGGGGAAACAATGCTCATCATCCTCATCAAGAGTGATCCTTCGTTATCTTAATATTTGAATATCAATTTAAGAATCATCCAATAATGGAAACTTTTTCAGCTTTAGCTATCAAAAGTTGACAGCATTCACTTCTTCTCAGGTTCTCCCCCTGAGAGCATGCTTCACCTTCAATTCCCTGCATTATTATCACAAATACAATACACAAATGATTAAGGGAATAAGGTGGTTCCTCATTCATCAATATGAACTGCATGGTTGAGGTGTTTTTCTCAACCAAGTTCCTCTATTCACTCCAGTCTTCATGCCTGAATATTTCAACATATGTTCTGATATGTGTTGATGTGGCATGGCTCTTTTCACATTCTATTCTACTTTGTGTGGATAATTGTTCTGCTTAACAGCCATCATGAATGATACATTCTTACTCCTCTTAAGGACTGCTTCTTGTTCTGGTATTAAGTTTAGACAACCTTTTGCAATGTGACCCGATTTCTTGAATCTCTCACACAGAACATCTTTGACACGAGTGTTTTTCTTGGTTTGTAATCTCTCCTGCACTCTGTCTTCCTCACGTGAAAGTTTTTCTTTGCCTTTAACACCAGCCTTGGCCTTTTCATCTTCAAGTTTCCTCACTCTTTTCAAATCTTCTGGCCAGATGACCAATATGTCATTTGGAACTGTTGTAGATGGTTTGGATCTTCCACATGGGTTCATTTATGTTTCATCCCCCTTAGTTCTTCTTTTGGATGAATGAACCTTCAATTAAATGGATCTAAAATCCTGGGTCTTCTTAGCTTCCCTGCTTGAGATCTTCTTGGGGAATTTTGTGTTCACAACATTCTTGTGATTTCTTCCCAAGGTACTTTCTTCATTCTTAGCCGGCATCGGGGGTATTCTTTTCATTTCAATAGTGAAATAATGTTGATGTGGACATGTGCCTACCTTGTGACCACTGCCATTGTATACATCACATATGTTATCAAGAATTCCAAATCTGTTTGCAGTAAACATATGATTCTGAACCTGTAGATGTTTCTTCTTCTTCCCTGGCTTCCTTCCCTTTGATATAGGATTTCTATATGCTTTTCCATGTAAGGTATTATAAAAACAATCCAGTGCACAGTGCCCAAATCTGTTGCAGCACCAACATTGGCCCATAAATATTTTCTTCTTTGTTTCTTTTGTATGAGGTTGTTGGGCCATCTTCTTCATCTTTTGTGCTCTATTTGGGGAACCAACTTCCTCCTTTTTCTTCTTATCCACCCTAGCCATAGTGGTAGGTTTCTTCTTCTCACCTTTCCTCATCCATACTTGTTTATAATTTTTCTTTCAACCTGCACTGATTGTAGGAACGTATTTAGAAACATGATTACAAGATTGTTTGGATGGTACCTTCACTTTCCCAGTTGCTTGTGATAGATCCATGAGTGAAGTCATGATCTTCTTATCACATGTTAGAGGTCTTTCGACTATAAAATCCTCCAGTGAGAATTGAGTACCATCAGCAAATGATTCTTGATGTGGATGATCAAGAGTTGTCATAATCTTCTTGTCACATGTTGGAGGTATTTCAGCTTTAGATTCCTCCAACGAACATTGAGTACAAGCATCACTCATTTCATTCTTTTGTGATGTCTCAATATGTGTATTCTCAATCTTGGTCAACTGGACTTCCAATTTTTGACCCTCAATATTGAGGATGATCTTCTGATCTTCAATCATGATCATCATCTCTTCACAAGTCTTCTTTAACCTTTCAACCTCATCTTCATGCTTATTAACTTTGTTTTGTAACAAAGAGTCAAGTTCCCTGAATTTCATGGAAGTTTCTTCCAAACAAAAACTCTTGACTTCATTGCTCTTCTTCAGCTCAACTTCAAGTGCATGGATCATTTCTTTTAGAGTCTTATTGACTTCCTCTTTTTCTTCAATGACTTTCACCTATTTGTTGAGCTTCATACTTTCCATAAATTTTCTTTCCAACCCTTTTCCATATTGTCAGCTTCCCTTTCTAATCGAGTGATCTCAACCTGCATAGATTGGAATAGGCTACAAATAATAGCAACCTTTTTTAGGAATATCATGCAGATATGTTTTGAGTTTTTCTTGAAAGCTTGAATTAGGGGTGTCATCCATTCCTCTGGAAGAATCCTAAGACACCTGCTCAATACTTTCCAAGCCTAATGTTTCTTCATTATTGGAATGGCATGGAGAACAAGACACTGCATCTTATTTGGATATGAGGGACTTCTTCAGCTGCTTCTTCTTTTTCTTTTTCCTGTTTGTCATGGTCTTTCTAGGTCTAGACTTCTGCTCAGAAATGACTGCGTCATTATCAAGACTGCTCCTCATTGTGGACTTTAGGAAAGAAACTCAAATCCTCTTCTGAATAGAATTACTGTGGAGTATCCAACATACGTCAACCTCCCTATGATACCACATGTAGGACCCCAAGACACCCTGAGAGGGGTGGGGTGAATCAGGGTGTCAACTTTTTCTTCTTAAAGTTGTGGATCTTATTCCCACGTTGGTAGGAACTGATTAAACCTGTATGATGGATATGATCAGTAATGAAACATTCACATGCAATGAGATGACACAACTATTTTTACTTGGTTCACCGCAAAGGGCTACGTCCAAGGATCATACGTCGACAGGTTGTCGGTCATACCAAAATCCACTATGCTTCACTAGCTGTAGATTACAAAGGTTTGGGCACAATCACTCTGTCCCAGGATCACTGCCTTTACAAAAGTTCAGGGATAGCTCACTGCATCCCTCGAGTCACTCTCGTTGACTCCCCCTGGCTCACTGCCCTTGGTGAAGTCCCACTCATTTTATAGACGTGAAGGTCTCTTCAATAGATTTGCATTGAAGTCTTTGTCTCCTTTTCAGCATGAAACAATGCTTGCATCAGAGTACTGAGTTGATGCTCTTTTGTATTCAATCTTCTCCTTTAGTGCAATAACTGAATGCAATAAATCTTCTTCTTCTCTTCCTTTGATTCCCAATACTAACACCTGAGTGTATTGATATGTTCCCCTCTTTCTGTGCAGATCTGAGTTTAGTTGCACGAATTGTTATTCTTCTCTTCTAAAAGCACAACAAGGGTGTTAAACACCAGTCTTGTGTGTGCGGTACTAATTCTCTTCGTAAAACCAAATGGTTCACTGTTCTACCGTCTTCGCAAAGTAGATTTGAGAGTGCTAAGAACCTGTCAAAGGCCAGTGGGACCCCCAAATTTTTCACGCACCCTTCCCAGTGTCTTGCGCATAAAATTAAAACCTTGCACGTAAAAATACCTTTTTGGCGCGAAAAAGGATTTTCGCGTAAATTGTCTTTTTCGCGCAGAACTTCCCTTTTTCGCGCAACACCTTCTTTTTTGCGCAACCCTTCGGCTTTTTGCGCAACACTCTATACCTCAATTATTCTGCGCGTCAGAGCTCGGGATTTTTCTAAGTGTCGATCCTCTTTCAATGAGAGGGGTTCACCTCATATTTATATGCGTTTTTGATCCTACGCGTAAAACCCCTTCCTGCGTGTAAAACTGTCTCTCAGTTCTTTGAATTATGCACACCTTCCTTTTATTCTCGCGCACCGCCTTGGTTTTTCACGCATCTCATTACTTCTACATTTTTCATCATTCTGAACATGAATCCTCTATTCTACGTAAAACTTCAAACCCACATTTTGCGCACAACCAACTTTACGCGCAACAGTTTGATTTTCCGCCCACATGGCGCGAACATCTCCGATTTTTCGCGCGCCTCTTGCCTTTGCCAATTTTCTGTATTTCTGATTCGATACACTGCTTGAGCGAAAAATTCACCCGACTATTCGGCGCACAAAATTTTTCACGCACATTTTTATTTTTTCGCGCACAACTCTGGTTTTTCGCACAACCCGTGCCTTTACCATTTTTCAACGTTCTGATTCTGAAACACTGTTTGCGCGAAAAACATCGCTCCACTTATTTCGCACACCACGCTATTTTTCGTGCCCAACTCAATAATTTCATGCACACCCCTTATTTTCCGCGCACCACTTCCTCTTTGTGCGCACCTACCTTTGCAGACAATCCATGTCTTCATTTTCTAATTTTGAGGCCCAAAAAGTTGGCAAACACTAGGAAACATCGCCACTTTGTATCTGCTCTTTTTGTACCGCCTCCAGATCATCCATTCCTTTATCGAGGTTCTCTGACCAAACATGGATCATTAACTAGAGCCCTTGAACTCGACATGCCACCATGGAATCTCCTTTTTCAACAAATTTGTATGTCATTTGTTTGCTTTTTCAACAAGCACAATCACCTTAAAAACACTTTTTCTCAGTGATCTGTATCCTTCAGCAACTCTTCTGCTTTCATCAAAAACTCCCCTATCATGATATGTATTCCTTGAAGGAACAGCTTTAGCATCATCATCTTCTGTGACAATGTGATGTGCATGGCCATCTCATAATTCCAATCCCCGCGTGGACATATTAGAATTCCAATAACTTGCACATTGTCTTCTTCTTCAACCATCATTATCTACTTCATGAAAAACATATGATTCAGTTCTTCAAGAATTCTCTTGCATGGTTCTCATGCAATCATGAGGAATTTCATGGACTTCATCAAAACCCCATTCTTCTTTAATCATCCTCAGATGGATTATACCCCACTTCTTCATTGTTGTAAACAGTGTGTCACCTTTGACACATGTTCTTTGAACTTATGATCAGTACAACAATCATCTAAATTTCCATTCCTCCATTTCATTGGAGTACTTCCTGATTTCCTTCATTTTGATCTTCATTAAAAACTATTGACAAAAAATACAACCTTATACACAAAGTGGTTCCAACACATATTCCATCCTGTGATATAGAAGCTCACTCGTATAGTCCATCATATTATCAACAATGGTCTCATATCGCTAAAGGACTAGGGAATTATCAACATTTTAAATAAAAATTCATGAAGACCACTTATATTCCTGCTCAACCCCAAGCATCTAGTATGAATATTCTAACAATGAAATAGAATAAGGTTCATATACTTGATTTTTTCAATCATTATGTCTTTTATGTTATACAATGAATATCTACAACAACTCAAGTTTTTATAGACTCTTAAACCAAAGAATAAGGTGATCATTACCTCTATAGTTCTCCTCATTGCAGTGAAAATATGGATCACATGGACACTACTCTTGATATCCGTTGTGGAAAACCTTCCAATTGTAATATTTCTCCCAGATAAGAAAATCCTCCCCTTTCCCATACATCTTCATATAGATAGGTTCTTAAAAAACGTGGTCTAACCATATATAGTTTCCCATCAACCATCAATAGCAATTCACCATGGTCATTAGGTGTCCTGATGAATCATTATCATGCGTGCTCTCAAAAATATTTATAACTAAGTGCAACATAGGGGCTGACCTAATTCATTCTCTTGAGAAACATTCTTGGTCAAAATCTCAGTGCTTATAATTCAAATTTTTTTTATATTTTTTTATTTACGAAATAAAATGAAAATAAATGAAGATTTGAGAAATGATAATGAAAAAAAAGTAAAAATGCAAATGAAATTCAAATAGAATGAATGGAGACAAAATGATGTTAGGAAGAAATAATACATTCATGATAGAATCACCCAGATTAATCCTTAATTGTATTATTATTAGTTTTGAATTTACATAATGAAAAAAATTCATCATATGTGTTAAAATACTCCTTTTCATAGGTTTGTGAATATATGGTCCTCTCAATGATCATAGAGAGACAGCACATCCACCTCCTCAATTGATGGAAAACATTACAGAACTGAAAGATAATCCTTAGGTGGAAAGTTGAGTCACAAATGCACCTTTCCCACTAAGATACCCCTTGAAATAACTATATGAAAATAAGAAACATTAATCATTAATGTTGAAATTATCGAGATCAACACTTTATTACTCATCCGAGAAGTTTCTCAGGTTAGCTACTCATGATCATGAGCACAAGAGTTCACAATAGAGAAGATCATGGTTAAAACAAAAATGATAAATAGAATGATATAATGAGAGGAAAAATAAGACTAACATATAATAAAAATTTATAATACTATTACAGAAGAAATTAAACTAAAAAACTACATCAAATATCCAAAAAAGGTTAACCCTAACTTTCCAACACTTTGAAATGAATAAGGGAAACTCTTTTATATAGAGAAGAGGTGAAATTTTTGGATCCAAAACGTCATACAAATGTTTTCATGAATTATCCCAATTTAATTACTAAATTTTCAAAAAATTTATTATTTAAAGTTTCTCTTATATCTCAACTCTATATACCCACAAAATGATTTCCCATGAGTGTAATCTATAATTGAAAATATTTTCTTTATAAATTTCATCACAATTATACATTACACTCATGGGAAATCATTTTATACCAAGGTCAAAACAAACTTCCCATAGCCTAAATGACAACACAACTCAAATATCATCTAAAAGAAAATATCATGCCTCATACACCATCAAAATTCCTTAAATCCTAAAAAATACAAAAAATACATTCAATATCAGGTTAATACTCATATTAATTTCATACCAACCTCCCTGGAAAAATATTTATCACTTTACTCAAGGATATTTAATGTGGAGTTTTTCTCATTCTCAAGAACATGTGTCATATCCATAGGATTGTTATCCTCATAGTATCTCCACTTAAAAGAGTAAAAAATGTGTTAATAATAAGGTTTTTTATGGGTTTTTTTAGCCTAAGGGTTGGATGGTTTTAAATGTAAAAACATCTAATTTAGAATGAGGAGGGTTAAGATCTAAAGTAAAGTAAATGCATGAAAATAGTTTTTCTCAAGAATGATGTGTTCCTCAATCAGCTCAAAAATGAATCAACTACAAATGCATCTTTATTTGGAGAGTCCACACATTGAATTTCAACATCGGTGATTTTATTCCCTCTTTTCCCAATTTGTATCATTGTTTCAGCTTGAATTCAAATTTGGATTTATCTTCAGAATCATGTTTTTGAGGAAAAGAGAGGTTGTATTTGATCAATAAAAATTAGTGAACACCCGACCCATATTTGTAATGATATTTTGGTCCACCCATAAATCTTCCCATCATGAAATTTCTTCCACAAAATGAGAAATAAATATGTAAACACTTTCAGTTCAACACAATAGATTCTTCAATAAAGCAAAATACAACTCATCTTCCCCCTCCCCAACACTTGAGTTCAACAATAATCATGAATTTACTTTATAGAGCAGTTTTTAATGGGGTAAATGGCCCGTAATGAGGTTTCCTAACAAGTAATTTCATGGCTACTAGGGGATTAATATAGGTTATATGAAAAGGTATGCCAAAATAATAGTTGAATGCAAAAAAGGGCTTCCAAAGTGGTGCCTCAACCATTCGTAACACAATCCATGAACTCTAATAGAATTTAAAAAGGGGAAAAAAATCTTGTTATGGATAAAAAAACATGTCTCAATACTCTCTAGAAAAATAGAAATTTAAGAAATATATCAAAAAGTCTAAAAAACCTTTTGGGTTGGGCAATATTTTCAATTTGGACAGTAATAGTGCATATGAGTTTCACAATCAATCAAACTTCATCAAATGAAAATATCAGATATCAAGAAATTAAATCCATTCATAAATCATTTAATCCCTAAAATATTAAAATCAAGAAATATTACAAAAACACCAAGATGTTTTGAATTTTCCAAAGTATTTGATTTAACTCAAGAATTCTAAAAATATACCCCACAAAAATGAAAAATAAAGCATGAAAAATTATGAAAAAGTCAAGAAAAATAAAATAAATAACACAAAAAATTCCTAAAATAGGTTGAAAACCCTCCTCCACACTTATTCTGTTTACTATCCTATTTTTATCTCAAATTAGATCAAGAAATATGTACACTCATGAATTTAAATTGGGTTGAAAATAAAACAAAGAAATGGAAGGACACAACCTGATTTATTTTTCAATTGCATCCTTGAGTTAATATCCTAGCCACTACCACATTAAAACTATAAGAAGTAAATATAAATACCTAATAAAAATAAAGAAAAAGAAAGATAAAGAGGATAATTATTTGTTTGACCCCCAAGTGGGTGCTAAGTTTTTGCTGCTCCTAGTCAGGAAGTTGCAGTGTATTATCCCTAATCAGAAGGTGGGTGTGGTTTCTTTGAGATGAACCACCACATGTGACTTTTCCCAGTGTTGATGAGTAATCACATAAAGCAGATAACCCCAAATAAGATAAGAAAATTTCCAACCCCAAAGAAAGATTAAATAAATAGTTTAATGTCAAGAGTGGGAGGGAAAAGAAAATAAGGGTGCTTCCTATTAACTTCTATGGTGTCCTCATCTATATAATATCCAAGTTGTTGTAAAGGAGGTAGTTTCACCACCACATGCTCCTTAAAATAATATTCTTAGAACAAAAAAAACATGGGTAGTATCTTATTTAACATCCAGGGTATGATTCACTTGTGTTGTATCAAAAATTTCAGATAAAGATAAGTTAGAAAAAATTTAGTTTTAATAAGATTAAAACATGAATAATTAATAAATAAATATTCCCTTTCAAGTATGTCAGCTTGAAAATTTATCTCCTTGTACAAGACCATTATAAACTCCATATCATTAGATGTATATTCATCATTGTATACCAAATAAAGAGAGAGGTATAATGGTTTTGATTTTTCATTGTCAAGGGTGGGAAGATCATTTTGTAAGTTATATTTAACAAATATATTCCCATATTTTTCAAAAAAATGTTGATCCCTGATGTGTATATCAAATGGAATGTATTAATCAAAGACCTCCTCAAAAAATGGTTGAGTGTAAGGTGATGTTATTAATTCCTTTATAAGAACATTATCAATTGTCCTAGGTTCCTTAACATAGAAAATGATTTGTGAAATATCTTCTACCACTTTTTTTATTTTGGATATGGTTCGGGTTTAGGTACTGGTTTCTCTTGAAATTCATGTAGATATTCCATTAGATATTTAATATTTATATCCATGCCTTGTATTTATTCTCTATTTTTTCCCAACTTAGATTTATTAATTTTTTATTCTTATTTCCATTAAGAGTATTCAGTCCATGAATAATAATCCCAATTAGAATACATCATAAACACAGATTATTTTTTTAGTTTTTTAAAATTATGATTTTTTTGTATTTTTTTAAATGAAAGAATGAAAACATATTTAGAAAATTTGAATAAAAATAGTAAATGAAGGAATACCTGTTGGCTCCCTAGAAATAGTGATAACTTGATAAAGCATGTTCATTCACACTATTCAAAATATTTATAACTAAGTGCATCATAGGTGCTGACCTAGGTTGTTCTCTTGATGTGTTTTCACGGTCAATCACTCACTAATTATAATTCACTTTTATTTTTATTTTTTTTATTTATAAAATAAAATGAACAAAAATATATATTTTTGAAATTATAATGCAAAAAAAACATGAAAATGTAATTAACATAGAATAAATTTAGACATTATGATGTTAGGAAGAAATGAGACATTCCTAATAGAATCAACCAGATTGAACCTTCATTATCTTATTATTGGTTTCAAATTCACTTAATGAAAACACTCCATCATATGTGTGAACATCCTATTTGGAATATGGTTGTGAATATAAGATTCCCTCAATGATCACTAAGAGACTGCAAATCCACCTCCTCGATCAAGGGAAAATATAAAAAAATTGGAGGATAAACCTTAGGTGGAAAGTAGAGACACAAAGACACCTTTCCCACTAAGACACCCCTTGGAATAAATCTAATAAAATAAGAAAAATTAAGAATATATTTTAAAATAGTCTGGATCAATACTGGATTAGTCCCTTCGGAACTTACATGGGTTATCAACTAATGATCATGAGCATAAGAGTTCACAACAGAGAAGTTCGGGGTAGAAACACAAAAGATAAAAAAGTGATAGAATGAGAATAATAAGATGAATAACATATAATGAAAATGTAGAATACAATTACCAAATAAATTAAGATAAAAAAATAAATAAAATTTCCAACAAATTATACCCCTAAGTTTCCAACACTTTTGAAGGAATAAGTGAAACTATTTTTTAGGGAGAAGGGGTGAATGTTTTGGCTCCAAAAGAATCCTATGAATGTTGTAGCATGTTATCACAATTTAGTGACCAAATTTTCTAGTTTAGTATTCTTGAAAGTTTTTCTTATATATATCCTTTGTGTAACCACAAAATTTGAGCTTCATAGGACTTGTTTGAAGAGGTATATATCCAAATAACTGAGGTAATTTATTCTAGACAAGTGAATATTGTATTACAATTCGTCTGTATTACCATGAATTTATTTCCTTAAAAATGAAGTAATCATGTTTTTACAACTAAATAAAAATTGTTCTTTTGGATGTCCAATATATTTATGTTTAATTATATCTCATATTAAACTTCCATGAATGAGTTGTGGTCCTAATAATAAAATTATATAGAACTGTACATAGTTTTTGATACTAGATTTGTGAGCTGGATTTGGGCCATAAAATTCTGGATTGAGCTTATATACCTGAAGAATAAAATGAATCCCATAAAAAATTATATCCTATAAAAGAATAATTTGGAAATTTGGATCAATAGAGAAAATGTTATAGGTAAAATATCGAAATAAATTAAAACTATTAAAATCCTAAATATTCCATTTTAGCAATTAAGGTAAAAAATGCTTCAAAAACATAAAATGTTTCAATTGAACTTAAAATAACACATTAGTGGGATTAAAAACATTGAAATTAAGAATAAAATAATTGGAAGTATTTTCTATACCATATACCAAAGATGAAACCTACATGGTATGACCAAGTGGAGGAATATAATTATGATGAAAAAGTGGTAACATGGATATATGGAGAGAGTTATCTAAACACAACCTCCTAGAAATGTTCTATACTATCACTACATTCAACTATGATATCTTAGATAATATATA
Organism: Viscum album; assembly: GCA_963277665.1. NCBI lineage: Eukaryota > Viridiplantae > Streptophyta > Magnoliopsida > Santalales > Viscaceae > Viscum > Viscum album. The sequence goes on along the minus strand of OY728127.1, from coordinate 1,399,897,584 downwards.
GAAGGAGTGAATCCCTTAGTTATGCTATAAAATGTGGGTGAATCATCAATGATTCAAGGATAGAAACCTCCCTTATCAATGATATTAGGGTAATATCATGATCATATATTAACATTGTTATCAGCTAGACATGGCTATGTTCTCTATAACTAGGAACCTAGTATTGGAAAAGAATTAAAATTTCTTATGAAGTGATTATCTCCACATCATAATAACTCTCCACCAATTGATTACTAGGGCCCTTTCAAACATATAAATCTAAGGATAGGGAATGTATGGGTAATTCCACTTAATTATATCCATGGAATATAAAATATCCCCAGATATGGTATATTTTAACGTTATATCCACATGAGAAATCAAGGGATCAGGTAACACATAGTCTATTTGTTCAATATAGTGAGACTCCTTCACTTTGAGGATGGAAAGACATCATAAATAGAGAGAGAGAGGGTTTCCAATAGACTTATAATATGGTCCACCCAACACAAAAACAAATCTAAAACAAAGAATCCAAATTTTTTGACTACCATATAACTTTCCATAAGAGTTGAATCCCATCATAAGTTTCCATTGCACCCAGCTCCTACATGGATAAAATTGTTCCATATCAAATACATCTCAATAGAAGATGCTATAAAATTCATTTCTAAGTGAACCCAACCCATAGGACTAGGGAAATTTTTACGACTGCCTCCTTCATTAGGATTATAAAACCCTAAGAGGATCTAAAAAGTATTGGTGGTGTCTATTAACTAACCCCATCCCATAGAGTTGGTGGAATTTATTTCTCAATATCCCCCACCAAGGATATCACACTGCAAGAGGGTCCTAAAGAAATAATTAGCTGTTCATGATAAACCCCATCCCAAAGGGTTGTGGAAATTTATTTATCAATTTTCATCTCAAGAGACTTCAAATCCTTAACTGGAGTTCTAATATCCTCATCAAAAAGATCATAAAGTGATAATAGAAGCCAAAAATAATACATATACCATGAGGATATGAGAATTATTATCATTATAATCAAATTTAAAGGAGTCTATATTCTCTAGGTATGGAGGTAAATATAGACGGTTGCCATCCCAACCATTTCTCCTACCACAATACATACATTTTTCATATGTGACCCACTTGAAAATAATAACCCAAAACTTCTTTAAGTTCACTATTCAAAGACTAAGTTAAGAGAAACATACACAAGAGGCAATAAAACCCCATATGGGTAATCTGTAAAAATGGTTCAATATTGTATGGGTTAGAGAAATTTCCTTGATACAACCCCTGATGGTGGAGAAAGAGGTACAGAATCACCCTATTCTATGGAAAGTGATAGGATAACCACTATTTCCAAAAAAACCTTAGGGAATGTCCTCAACATCAATATAAAAAATGATATAGATCAAGTTGTAAATTTTAACGGACATAATTTAGAAACTATGAATTGATAGGTAGATGTTTTGGATGCACAAACTAAGGATGAACATACGAAAAATCAAATAGAGATCCAAAACCTGGAACCTCAAGATGATGTATCACTACCTCCTTAGTGGAAATATACCATGGATAAATGGAATGGTGTGTCCACATCCCACTCATCACCTAGAGGAGCCAAAATTCCCTTCATATAGGAATGACTAACACAATATGAAAATGAGATGCAGAATGTCAAATAGATCGATAAGGAATTACTCAGGGAAATATTCCAACTGGGTATTTTCAATGGTTATCATTCAGTCCTAGAATGGATAAAGGATTAGTGGGATATGAAAATGGGTCCATATCATCAAGCCTCACCCACCCCTATAGATGGTAAGTGGTCTAGATTGTAATATCTCTATAACTTCTCAATAAAATTGAATCCACGCCTAGTCAAATGGAATCCTTGTAAGGTTAGCATTCCACCGTGTATCCCAAAAATAATCCATATACAAAATTGGTTGATGAAACTTTTCCCTACCCAATTTTAAAAATCCAATATTCTCAACCTTTGATGGTTCAGAAGATCTACATCATAATCTCATTTAATTTTTGTCTTGATGCATCTTGATGATGGTCCCTCAAGATCATAAGGACATGAAAAAACTGAGATGTTTTGTATAAATTATGGTTATCATGAACCGAACCAACAAAACTCGAGCTGCAAATACTCTAATACAACCTATATAGGCCAGTGGATGACGACTAGCATCAAAATGCATAACTAAAATGGGAGGCCATTGCTTATGTACCAGTACACACACACCCAACCATCTCCATACAAAATTTTATTGGAGGTTAAGAAATTTTAGTAACATCTAGAATTATATCCATGCATGGAACATCTAGGTAATAATAAAGAGTACGAAAACATAATCTTAAAATTAAATGGGAAAATACATGCCCGACTAGAAATATGTCCCAACCTAATAATAACTTGAAAAATCAATTTTGATAGATCCTGACTATAGATCTCAAATCCCCAAACCAAAAACATGGTTAGATTCACCCATGTATCTCTATTATATTCTATAATCACCACCAACCTATCCATTATCTTCATAAGACACAACACATGTTGGAAAGGTCCATGAAGGGGTGATTATATACTTACCCATAAGGACGCCCTGGAAGTTAGGGGGAAGGAGACATGAAATAAGTAGAAAACTCAACCGATAATAAGAATACCAAAAACACAAGAATGCATATATATGATCATAAATGAAACCCAAAAAAGAGTGAAAGGGTATCTCCATATCATATCCCATCCCAAGAAACAAGTCTACCCAAAATACCAAATTCACATCAATGATACCTAACATATCTCATGTGTATATGAAGAGTAATTGCGTGAAGACACAACTCCCCATAGTGCCAAACAATTGAGGTGACACAATATCTAGATTTAGGACCCATTCACTAATATGATAGGAGTGTTCCATCCAGTTGATAGAGGACCCATGCCCTATCCCTATAGGAGGGTTCCACTGTGTTGGTAGAGGACCCATGCCTTGAACCAACATGAGGGTTCCTCTCTATGGATGGTTAGAGGACCCACACCCAATTCTATCATAGGGGTCTACTATTTAGGTCAATGGCCACTCCCTTGACATATTTCTAGGGTTCCACTCTTTTAATGGATGGATGACCAACTCCCTAGTCCATTAGGGGGTTCCAATCTGTAGGTAGTGGACCCATACCCTGACATGGTAGGAGGGTTCCAATCTATGGATGGATAGAGGACCCATGCCCAAGTCCATCATGGGGGGTTCTACTCTTTTGATAGAGGACCCATTCCCTATCCCAGCAGGAGTGTTCCACTATATGGTGATCCGGTTCGATCACTACAGTCATCGGGCACAACCTAAAGAAGAACCATGCTAAAAGATTCTCACATAATATCACAAAATCAACTATTAAGGACACCATCCTAACCTATGAAAAAAACTCAGGATATTATACTCACCTACCAAAATACAAGTCCAAATGAAGGAGATACAAGAGGTAGAAGTTTCCTCAAAATGAGGTACACGACGTGTAAAGGGTCCACATGGTGTCTGTCCCCACTAGTTTGATTTTCTGTGTCCTCACAAGTACACAAATCACTAGCCATGTAGTACTACACAATGTTTAATGTTACTAAATGATGTGTCTCAATCATCTAGGCCCTACCCATGCTCTTTTGGATATCTTTTTCATGTCGTGCCTATGTACCTTTCTACGTGCCAGTACAAGAGGTGTTTCTGGCCATTCCTGTTAAGCCATGCCAATGTACCAGAACATGTTCTAGTAAAAAACATATTCAAATTTGAGCCCATATCTATTTACTACCATATTACATGTTGGGTTTCCAACACCAAATCACATGGCGTATGGGTGTACCACATGTTTTTTAATATTTAATTCACTTGGAAACCCTAGCTAATACGGAAAGTGGTATACACGCCGTGTGTTCCTCAAACTATATGGATTGTAGTCTGGTTTTCATTAAATGTTAGATATTCTCCATGGATCCTAGATTCACTACTATGATTTCCAAATCATTCCATTCATTCATATGAAATATAAGGTAAAGGCCTTTGATTGTTGATTCCGACCATTCGATGGACAAAAATCAGATTTCTACCGGTCCATTCAAATATTGCACGTGGCTTGCACACCTCTTGTACTGGGGCCAACTCCACTTCAGATCCCAAATCCATGAAACCATAACCACTATCTGAAATCCACTCCAATCAATCCTTAAATATGTAATATTTTTATCTTGTGTACATCCACCAGGAATCTAGGGCTCGAATTGTGCTTGATCATGGCTAAAAACAACTCAATCATGACCCTGTGGTCCAATGATGAATAAAAAAAGAATAGGTGGGGGAAAAGCACAAGAACAAAGGTTATATCACCATTGGACAAACATTCTTGGCCAATTATTACAGAAATAGGTATTGGAATGAGTGATTTCATGGCATAATTAAGACATAAATCGAAAGAATAATTTATTTCGATACAAGGGCTCAAGAAAGGCATTAATTTAAACATAAATCAAGGGTATAGTTTTGATCATTCTCAATATTTCCATAATAAGGGAAAAATCTATAAATAAAGAGTAATACCTTAACATTGGATCATTTTTTTGGTGAAGAACATGTTCACCAATGATGGGTAAGAACTATTGTGTTCATTGCATCTCGATTCACTTTGACCCATACGCCAGTCTTCATCCAATCTCAATTCTCCATTCAATGGTGGTAGAACATAGTCTCAAAAATCCCATTACTATGAGAATAATCCTAGTGATTATCCATAACATCATATTTATATAGGTTTAAGATATTATGATAATTATATTCAAAATAAATATTTTTTTATTTATTTAATTAAATGCACCTGCCTATGGCCACCTTTACCAAACTTCTTGCACCAACAAACTTTATTTCATGACTAGGGTAAATATCATTTTTTGGATTCAACCGTGGTCTTAGATTTTTGTTCCGAGAATCCTTTTAGGAGATATCCTATTATTTATGAAAAAGGGTGGGTGCATGGTATAAAATATATTTAATATTTCTATAAAATTAATTCTGGGCTCATCGGGCCTTAGAATCATGCTTCATGTTAGTTCATGGATTCAAAAATATTTTCTAATATATTTAAAAGTATTACAAAGAAAAAATTAGGGTCTCTAAATTACTCACTCATTCAAGCATTTCATCCAAAAAAATAAACAGCTAAGAGTTTTTTTTGGAATACTGAGACCAAATCTATCTCTCTCACACCAAGTAGCTCTCCCACCAGCTCCTATGATTCCACAACATACGAACCAAATGAATGGTCTATCTTCACTAGAACCTCTCCTATCAATCCTTGATCGCCACCAGTTTCTCTGAAAAAGTATATCCAACCTTTATGTCCATCTTTCCCCAATAAATAATGTGTTTGGGATTATTCACCTATCTCCTTAGCTGTAAAACATAGAAAGTGTCATATAATCTCTCCAACTATGGGGGTAAGGCGATACAGTAAGTAACCTCACTAAAACTTTTCAATATCTCAAATGGATCGATGAACCTTTGGGATAACATTCCTCATCAGCTTAATCTTTGCAATCCTCATAATGGGGATACTCTTAGGAAAACATAATTACCTTTCTTAGACTCTAAGGACCTACCAAATTTATCTTAATAATATTTATGCCTACTCTGGGATATCCTCATCAACTCACATATCACCTCAACCATCTTAAACGTCACCTAAAGTATCTCTTGCTCAATAAGGGATTCCCCAGTGATATAACTCTAGTATAAGGGAGACCTATAGTGTCTCTCATTCAGGTACATGAAAGTTTCTATGCCGACAATAGAGTGATTACTATTATAATAAGAAAACTCTATCAAGGGAATGTGATCCTACCAGATATGACTAGAGTCTAATATGAAATCCCTCAGTATATCCTCCATCACCTAGATAGTGAACTCTGTCTACCCATTCTTCTATGTGTTAAAGGATGTACTCATCCTCATATGGGTCTTAAATTCCTCTTTCTTGCATCTCCACAACTATGAAATAAAATTAACATCCAATTCAATGAAAAATGTTGAGGTAAACCCATGAAGACATATGATATCCCACACATAAAACATCCCCAAACTATCCACTAAACTATGCTCCCTAATAGTAAGTAAGTGCATCGACTTTGTATGTTGTTTAAATATCATTTCCTCTCATTGTCTACTGGAATTTTGTCTTATTTCCACTCTGGGATATTAAGAGGATATAAAAAACCTACCAGAACTTGGTTCTTATCCATCACCTACTAACAAATGAGACACCAAGAGATGAAATCAATAATTTCTCATCTCATTCCAGTGCACCAAAACTACCACTGAAGGTAAAAAAACATATTCCCCACACAAATATGTACAACCAAAGGAGAAGTTTGGACCTCTTTAATCACCTCCTCTCACATGATGACCAGTACCACTATCTATTCCTAGAATAGAATAAGATGATTACCTTCTTCTGAAAATCCATCTAGTGAATCTCCTACGTATATCTAGTCTTGTATGACCTCAAAGTTGGTGTCTATCAATTGAGACTCCCTCACATGATGGAGAAGTAATGGAATTGACATCATTGAATAAAGACACCCCACGCCATCCTCCTCTACTATGGTCAACTACAAGGAAGATAACTATTTAGATGCATCCTCCACTAGGCGAGAACATGAATTCCTACTAAGGGAATCTACCAGTACATTTCCCTGCCCAGGAGTATAGGCTATCTAAAAGTCATAGTCTTGAATGAAATCTAACTAGCGCATTTTTATTAGTATAATGTCTATTTGGATGAATACATACCTAATAATCAGATGGTTTGAGGAGAAAAAGTATTCTCTCATATGATAGTGCCTCCACATCCTCAGAATGAAGACAAACATTGCCAACTCTAGGTCATGAGTCACATAGTTATGCTTATGGGGTATCAAATACCTCAACTCATATACATTAACTTCCTACCTCTACATCAATATTTTTTCGATCCTAGATTTAGAGGAATAGAAATACACTCTTTACTCTACCCTCCTCCAGTAGTCTCCAAATAGGGCCAATCATCACCCTCAGCCTCAACTCCAAAAATGATCTATGGAACTACATAGTATATGTAACCAAATGTCATTTTCATTTCAGGGAGGTGAAAGGGGATGTAGTCCTAGAGAATTACACCATGAACCTATTATAGTACTCTACCAAGCCAAGAAAACATTGTACATCTGACACACTCTTAGGTGGATCCCAAGAAAGCACTGCATCAATATTTTATAATTCCACATCTAATACATGATTTTAAATGACATTTCCCAGAAAGTGAACCTCATGGATCTATAAATGGAACTTTTAGAGGTTACCATAATGTTGGTTCTCTCGAAATAAGTATAGAATCATCCGCAAGTTCTTTGCTTTCTCCTCTTATGACACATAGTATATTTATGTCATCAATGAAGATGAAAATGAATTATCCCAAGTATGGCGGGAAAACATGGTTCATCAAATCCATAAACATATCAGGGTAATTTTTCACATCGAAAGTCATAACTACAAACTCATAGTTTCCATAGAGAAATAAGAATACTAGATTCAAAATATTATCCTGACAAACCCTCAACTAGTTGCAGTTGGACCTGATATCGATATTTGAGAACCATATATAACCTCAAAATAGGATAAATAGGTCTTTAATCATTGGAAATGGATATTTTTTTAATCTATTTTGGCCTGATTTAGGAAATGATAATCAACACAATGTTGTAATATCCTACTCACCTTTTCCCTGAACAACATCGGAGCATCCCATGGGGAGACACTGGGTCTGATGAAAACCTTCTCTCCAAGTTACTCTAACCATAATTGAATCTCTTTTAGCTCTATAGGTGACATCCGGTATGAATCATAATATATTATAGTGGTTCTGGGGTTCAAGTTAATGAAAAATTCCTTCTCCCTCCTCGAAGGTTGTCCCAAACCATCCTGGGAAAGATGTTCATATAATCCTCCATGACTGAAGGAATCGAGATTCCTAAAGATCCCACTACGCCAAGGGATAAACTCAATAACTTATGGATGTTGTGTTAAAAAATCATACTCACAAGACCCACTGACTCTATCATGAGATCTATCTCACCCATAAAAGTGAATCTTGCCTCATCTGTACTAAGGAATTAGACTTATCAATGATGACATTCAATATAGGATCAGATCATGGATCACTACTGGAAAAATGATTTTTCCCAACGCTTCGATACCAACGGTTTGTAAAACCGTTGGTATAGGTACCCTTTCCCAACGGTTTGGCCAAACCGTTGGGAAATCCCATATTTTGGCCACCTTTCCCAACGGGTTGGCCAAACCGTTGGGAAAGGTTGACTTGTGGAGGCCCTTTGCCAACGGTTTTGGAAAACTGTTGGGAAAGGGTAGCCTATCCCAACAGTTTTCCAAAACCGTTGGCAAAGGGCCTCCATAATTCAACCTTCGGCCAAACTTTGCAAAAAAACACTAGACTTTTCCCAACGGTTTTGAGAACCGTTGGGAAAAGTCTAGGCCTTTCCCAACTGTTTTCAGAACCGTTGGGAAAAGTTTAGTGTTTTTTTTGGAATCATCCTACGGAGAACATTATATATATCAAAATTTAAAATAATTAGAACAATACATATATATTTTTATGGAATTATGTAAACAAAAGTCATGTTAGGTTAGTGGTTAAGTCTTTGAGTTATAAACTAGAGGTCCTGGGATCAAATCCCACCAGGTGTTTTATTTTTGGAATTTATATACCAACAGTTCCATTACCATTGATATAGATTTCATATTACCTATACCAACGGTTTCCAAAACCATTGGTATAGGTCTATACCAACGGTTTTTGGAAAACCGTTGGTATAGACCTATCCCAACGGCTTACTTGGCTACGGTTCTCCAAACCGTTGGTATAGGCTATACCAACGGTTTGGAGGCCTATACCAACGGTTCCAAACCGTTGGTAAAGGTTAGTTTTCCAGTAGTGGATGACTATTCCATACCCAAGAAGAAATCATAAGGACTCATCATGAAGACCAAGATTTCCCACAAGAAACTCTCTCCACTAAGAGATATCTTTCAATACTAGAAGATAGACAATATCAAATAAGAATCCTTAGTAGAAAACTAAAGGTAAAGATTCTAGACTAAAGTATCAGCTAGAAACTCCAAATATTGCACTAGGATTAAAGAGATGAAGGAATGACTCAAAACTATGTTTACTAGTACAATATAAAGAGTATAATAGACATAGACCATACCTCTAATCAACTCATGAGATTCTGGGTCATATGACTCCATACCATGTGGTTGACCATAATCCCAACTGCTAACTCCCTAATCCAAACAGAGGAACCTGATAGTGGTGGTAGAAGAAGCTCATAACATCCACCACCACCCAAATATCCTCCTTTGGGAGATCCACTTTATCCTCTACCATCCTCGTCTCCATGGGGGACACCCTAGCCTTACTTGGGAAATCCATGTTAATAATGGTTCCTCTGCCCTAGTAGTCTATTTTCTATCTGCATACCCTCCACAACTTTCCAGTTAGGGAAATCATGTTCCATGTGGCCTCACCCATCACGTGAATAACATCACCACTCACAGGGATGATCTCTACCTCTACATATTTCATGTGACACATGACCATGTGACTAAGTGTGTTCATGATAATATATCCTATATTGAGACCCTTTCATTTGGATCCTTCTAGATAATGTAGTTGACCAAGACCTATGAATCCCACTTCCAGCTCTATCTATATGGTGTCCCTCATATAGGAATCTCTCCATCACTAGTGATTTCTCCAGTACTCAATCATAAGTGGGAATACACAGGGGCACCACACTAGCATGGATGTCTATGAATAGAATCTTCTCCAACGTTAGTACCAAGAATTAGTCATCCCAAATCATTTTGAGAGAGTTCCATATACGGTTAGTGAACCTTGTTTCATACTCAAAAACTATTAATCTACTTGATGTAGATATAGAATATCTTGAATATGGATCAAGTACAAGAATTATGGGTATTACTCCTCGTTAAATAGCTATTGGAAGTCATACCATGAGAGTGGTGACTCATCATGTGTTTGCATGAATAACTCCACCAGTGCCTAGATACTCCATACAAAAGGATGGATGCCATCAAAACAATCTGATCTACCAGGGTTTTTACAAGTATAAAAACATAGATAATTTACTCAATAAAATCCTCCACTACATGGTGATCTGGTTCACTATAGAACCTTAGAAGCTATTGGTGCTAGAACTCACATAGTGAATTATGCTTGCATGCATCCTCATCCTTTTATGCTAGTGTAATTTTATTCCTGATAATTGGGGGGGGGGCTACCTTCCCACCTAGAGAAATTATCTAACATGATGTACCCTAAACTGAGGCCTAATCACTCATCAAATCATCTTCATGATAATGAATCAGTAACCTAGATGACTATTTTCACATATGAATCCTAAAAATTTAATCAAGACGTACCACAGTCAGATGAGCATATATATGGGGAGTTGACTCAAGAAGGAAAATCAAATTACTCAATCCTGTATGATACATGTACCAAATTTCCCTAAAACAAATGTCATGGAATGCTAAGTCAACAAGAAGATAGTCAAAGTCTTGGTGAATGGATACATCAACCGCCACATCATAATTGGGTTCCCTAGCCCAAGAGCTTCACCTGATACCCATTAACACCCTTTCTCTAATTTTCCACACAAACCTCATAAGGGGACATAACTCCAAACATCATACTATGGTCAAAACACCTCCAATAAAAATCTGTCACAACCTGACCCAACAAGGCTCGATCTAAAACTACCCAAATCACATGTCTATAGGCCAAGGGAAAGAGACTATCACCAAAAGGAATAACTGAAATGAGAGTCCTTTTACTATGTACCAATTTTTATTCACCCAAACATCTCCATTCATACGTGAGGAGAAATAAAAGAAAATACTATAACATCTAGAATAATATCCATGCATGTCACAACCCTAGGAAATACAAAAGAGTATGATAGAGTAATATAGGTAATATAAAAGAGTATGAAAGTGTAATCTAAAAAGTAAAGGTACAATACAAAAAAATAATATACTAGTGGAGTTTTTTTTGGTTTGGAGGTAATTTAAATAACTACCATATGTTTCAATGATGTTTTCCAAAAAACACTGCTAAATATGGTTTCAGTAAACAAACCACATCGGTTTAAACCACTACTATATTAATGAAATTTTTTAGGATGGAAAACTAACGATAAATTTTAAAAAACCACATCTAAAACAAATAGACATTATATAGAAGCAATTTAAACCACCAGTAAGAAAAATACATCTTTAGAGGCAGTTTAAACCACCTATAAATACATCTTTTTGAAAAAATACATCTGCAATTTCTACAACCCCAAAATATCCAAAGAAAAATAAAAACTAATATACCATAACAAAATTTATCAATCCCACATCCAACATCAATTAACAATGATTTCATTTCAAGTATATAATAATTAATCTATTATCTAATAATATCACAATACACATAATAAAGAACAAAATATTATCAAGGGGCTCAAAAAGGATGTTACCATGAAATTTGAAATCATTATACATAATGTTCCATAATTTTAATTTGATAACATCTCTGAATACAAAGTGAACCCTAAGCACTACCTGATAAACTTTTATTGATACCCTCTCCATCTATGTATCCACTTCCTATTATCGATACCTTCATGATAATTATGTTAAAAATTAAAGAGTGTTAAATATTTAAATTTATACTTAAAATGAATAAAATTTTGTGTATTAAATGATTTTGAAGTTGTGTGATTTACCTATTACCTACCATTTGTCGATGAAAAATCACCATGGATAGATCCAGGAATCTTCTAATATAATTCAACCAATTCTTTATTCAGAGTGACAACCTTTTCATCTTGCATATTTATATGATCCCCCTATTCTTGAATTGTGATTTTCATGGAAACAAACTTCCTCTTGTCAAATAATCCTATGGAATCACCCCTTGGGACCCCATAACAGTCAAAAAATTCATTCAGAAAAAAATATAAATGTTAATAGATGAACAATAATAAAAAAAAATATACATAACTATGATAATGAATGAATGTATATATATCATAAGTGGTTGATAAATTAATGGAGGACTACACATAAAATTATTTCTTCCTTCAATCAAATCATTTTCATACTCCATCATTACTTTATATACTTCATCCACCCTTTCAAGACTAATATATTTAATATCATGACGGAAAAATAAGTTCACTTCTTGCTGATGATGGGATTCAAAGTCAGAGGTCAAATATTCCACTTCATCACCCATATCAATAAGTCTCTCTATTTTACATGAAAAACTTCACTCGACCCTTCATCCACAACATATTTCACATGATATACAATTATCTCTTGAGATGATAAGATATACATATCATATAATTCATGGTCACTTACATCGATCAAGAGGGAGAAGTTCATAAAAGTAAATTTTAAGGAATCTCTTTTAACACCCTTGACAATATTGACCAAATTTAATTTGAATAAAATATCTAAAAAAATTCCGCTTGAAGTTTAATTTGATAATATCAGTTATCATTCCATAGTATCCAAATTTAGAAAACATAAATATAAAACTATTATGTGTCTTCATACCCTCTTCCCCATTGGTTGTATGAAATTTAAATCTATTCACATTGTAGGTGTCGAACTTTCTAGCATTTTTTAGAGGACCTCAATCTAGAGACATAAAATCTTATGAAAACTCATCTCAATTATTAGTATTCATGATATTAAAAATGTAATATAAATTATTAGAGTAAAAAAATATATGTTTCAACCTAATATCCATGTTGATTTCAATATTTATGAACTTACATGTTGTGTAAACCATTCTACAAGCGGTTCATTAACAAATTTTGTTATATATTTCTCATTTTGTGTTCCGATTCTCATTTCTATCTTTGTTTGTATCTTTATCTCTTCAATAAATGAATTTTCAATTTCACTATTCTATAGCACATATGCTTGTTCTTGTTATAATTCCATTTCTACCAGTGTAATATTTGAGCTCATCTAAACTAATCAATTAATAACAGGAAGATTTTTTAATTTTCCGTGTAGTTTAGATTGAGTCGACGTGTCATCAACACATCCCACTTGATTGAGTCTTGTCTCAATATCATCTAAGTATCTAGAACAAAAGTTAAGAAACTCCTATTCCAATTGGCCTTTAGAAATAGTGCCTTCTTGTGGAGCTTTATTTTTCACATATGACTTAAACGACCCAAGATATCTATGATATAAAATAAATAATACATTATTGTTAATTTAATGAAGTGAAAATAGTTTCATACATAAGATGAAAAACATATAAATAAAGTACCTCTAAATTGGATTCATCCATTGATAATGTATGAGTCCTCCTAATTTCACTTCCTCAACTAAATGAATAGTTAAAAGCATCATGACTATAAAACATTCTATAGGAAAGATCATATCCACTTCACATAGTGTCAATACCAATCCCTCCTGAAGGTTTTCAATCTCAAATAGTTGTAGAGTTTTCTTTCATAGTTGTCTGAATAATATGCAAAATTGGAGTACTATAGTAGTAACCTTTTTAAGTAATAATGTACGTATTTCCAATTGTCGTAACTCCAATAAAAAAATATGCGAATCATGAATTTTTAATCCATGTAACCTATAATTATTTAAGTAAACATACCTTGAGATGTTACTTGAATAACAATCATATACCTTCACATGTTTTAAAATTCAAGGGAATGTATCTTTATCCCCGTTTTTCATTGTAAAAATTTCTAGATAATACATCCCATTCTCATATGGATATAGATCATGATTTGTGTTCATTATTTGTAAGTCCTTCAGAGAATTGATATTGTGAATCGATTTTTATTGGTCATTAAGAAATTTTAATAAAAAATCATCATAAAAATTCTTCTCAATACGCATAACATCAATATTATGATGCAAAAAAATTAAATTCATAATATGAATGTTTTAAGATTATACCTTTTTGTTCCATGGTTGCATTCCAATTTAAATTGATGGTGCAGATAGAAATCAGTTCCTACTATCATTTAAATGGTTCACCTTCCCAAATTATGTATAAATATTTCCAAGTTGTGACAATATTTCAGAAACATTAAAAAACTTTGGAGGTGGTCTATGATTAATAGAACCATTGAATTTTGACTTTTGAGTCAAAATCTATGAGATGCATTAATAAATCATTGATTACCCAAAAAGGAAATTTTTTTTGCTATGAGGTAGTCATTTTAGCTCAAAATCAAAGATACAAACATGAAAATCCAAACCCATATAAGTATTCTAACCATCTTAATTCCCTAGTCTAGGGACGTCACTAATGGTCCATATTATAGTATCTAGCATTTTGAAGATTTTTCTAGAATATTCATCATATACCTCAACACCTTTTCTATATAACTAATGTAATTATTTAATTAGAGGCTTAAAGTATACAAGAATATCATTTCTAGGCATTTTTTTTCTAGGAATAATCATTGAAATGATAAAATATGTTTGTTACATACACATCCAAGGAGGAAGATTGTAAGGGATCAAAAAAGTAGAAAAATTCTATAACTAGTGCTCAAAGTCCCAAATGGGTTGTATCCATTGACACCCAATACCAATAGCATATTCCTAGGATCAGATGAGAAATATAGATGTTATGAATCAAATGTCTTCCATAATTTTAAATCCCTTGAATATTGCATTAACCCATTATTGTTATTATCTATAGAAAGCCACTTCATGTGCTTGGTGATTTTTGATGACATGAATAACATTTTCAATCGAGGATTTAAAGGAAAATAATGCAAAACATTTGAAGGTGTGTTCCTTTTTTTCTTAATCATATTATTACGTTGATGAAAACTTATGACAAAACCCATTGTATTCCCTATAGAATAAGAACATTGTTTACAATTCCGTCTTCTTGAATACTCTCCCCAATAAAGAATACAATCATTGGGACAAGCATGTATTTTTTTTTATAATTTAGACATACATTGTTTAAACTTTTTTAATATCATAAAATGACTCAGTGATCTTAGCATTAGGAAATGAATCAAGCAAAACTTCCAATATCAAGGACATCTCTTTATTTGTAATTCCACCTTGGCATTTGATATGACACAACTTCAGTAGAAAAGAACATTTTTAATATTTAAAATTTCCACCATGAAACTCTTCATTTCTATCATAAAAAAACCATGAAGAAAATTTTTCTACTCAGGGGAGTGCTCTCTTACATTAGACTCTAATGAATCAAGAGGAGGATCAAATGATATGTTACAACCTTTATCTGGTTGTCCTATAGTCCCAAAAACATCACTTGTCAAGTTTCTATTTGTATCAACCACATCTGGTAGTTCTAATATATTTTTATATTGATTTTATTGTCTTGAAACTATGAATACATCATTTATAAGTTTTTTCATTTCATTATCCATTTTCAATAAAGTTGGTAGCTCATTCTGTATATTGAAATCAGTTCTCAAAATTTCTATAATGTTCGATTATCTATGCCAAATCCATCACAAATATTGAGCATTGAATCAATATCAAGTGTTTATAAAATTTACCTCTCTTCAACCATTTTCTAAAGTTACATTTTGGATATATACATCTTATTATCTCATCAATAGATTGATTGGAAATTGAAAAATCTAAAAACTCCTCAAAACCCTTAGCATACTGTGGTGAGTTCCTTGGTAATGTGATCCATATTTTATCCATATATATCACAATGTGCCTACACTTTATTAAAAAAATTAAAAAACATAAGTATTACTACATAGGAAAAGAGTTAAACGGATGTAAAAATAACCTACCTAGGTTGTTATAAGAAGAGTCGTATAAGTACTAAAAAAATCCAAGTAAAAAAGAAAATCAATTATAGATAGTACTATGTTAAAAAGCAGAGAGAGAAAAATCATACAATCATTAAGAAAAACATACATATTCATCAACAAACCCCCCCCCCCCTCAATGGATTAGAAGTCACATTGGAAGTAATGATAGTCACATGATTCTCAAGAGGGTCTCATACATTTATATTTTTTTTCTTAAAGTGTCAATCAGTATTTCATAAAGGGATTCAGAAGCCATTCCATTTTCAAACCATTCAGAAACTACTTTTCAAATTTTCTTTAAAAAGCATTTATCAAACCACACATTGAAAACCAATATATAAATCTAAAATTTTCCATAAAATCACTTTTTAAAGGAAGATACACCTATTTAAAGGAAGTCTACTATTATCAAGAACCCATTTTTCAAGACCAAACTTTCACATTTTTAAAACATTTCAATCCACCATGAGTATTATGGTCTCAAAACCATTTAAAAATGATTAAATTATAACTACCATAAATTCCTAAATCATGCCTCTAAAATAATAAACACTCATTTTAAAGACAAAAATGGTGTTGAAAACCCCTTTAAAATATACATATGCGTTCCATATGATATCAATCATATATTATATCGTGATTTACTAATGAAAGTAATATATATAACATATCATTTTTATAAGGTATGAAATAAAAAACAATACACAATTGGATCAGATGATAACCAATATTCAATCAACCAAAAGAATCATACCATAACCAAATTTAACGGGGACTCATGAATGAAAGAAAATTGTCATAAAACTTCATGAGAAATCCATCTATCACATGATTGAATTGACACATGATGTACCATAGGATAATTTTGAATCTTTATAGGCTATCAAAAAGTTATATGGTATCATATGTATAAAATTGAAATTATTTCTCCATTGAATCAATTTAAAATAAATTATATCAAATGGGTGAATAACAGACTTGACCAGTCCATACATCAGACATCCACGAAAAACTAGATATATAAAAATAGGAAATAAAGTATTAAGGAAATTGGAAAAAAACAATTCCTCAACTCACCCTAGTTATTTTAGACTATATAGGTATAAGGACACCTCTAATATTCCTTTGCTTTCACCATAATCAGATATAGTGAACCAATGATAACATTATGAAAGTATTAAAATGATAGTTGGACAATTTAAATCTAATAAAGGTTTACATAACTAATTTTTTGTAAAAGTAAATTATGATAAAATAAATTATTAGAAACCATAGGGAAAATGTGACAAAATAATGTTAACTTCATATTAATCAATGCTCCTAGTACGTCCAAAATAATATTGAAGGAATGAAAATAAAATTATAGATATATATGAGCTACAACTATATGAGCATGCCAAATATAAATCACACCCCAAATATAAACTATAAAATAGATACCTATTTAGTGCTGTTTTGGACTATATTATTAGAATATAGGTTTTTATTACTCATATCATAAATCAAGAAAATATCCAAAACCATTTTTCTAAATGTTAATTTTATATTATTTAAATGGAATTAATCACCTTAAAAATTTTACTTTGAATCCACACACACTATATGAATACAAATTATTTAATTTTTGAAGTTCATTTCAAACCAATGTTTAAAATGATTTAGAAAATCAATACACACTACAAGAATTGGAATAGAAATAAATGAAGTTACCATGTCATAGATAATGTGTGGAAATAAAAAGAATCATTTTCATGTGACACACAAGTCAATAAAATAAGATATTATCATAAAATAATATAGGCCCTAATATCAATATACCAATAAACTAAATGTTTATTGGATCTAAAAAATGGATACAATATCTTTGTTACCTCAGACATTGATTTCTATATTTTAGCTAAAAGGTCTAGTAAGATGGAACTGGGTATTGGGGGGGGGCAGGTTAACATTATTCTCTACTATAACTAGTGGAAAGGGAGCCCATATCATCTTTGTTATCATACACTAGAACTAGGGTTCACATGACGAAATTAAATCAAGGGTGAGAAAAGATGAAATTAATGTAGTCGATACATGGAAGAAACCCCATATCATATAACTCACCGTCACCCCAATACCCCTCTCATGAAACTACCCTAATTGTATATCCATCACACAATATAAAATACAATGAATTCCCTTAGGTCTATTATCCATGTCAATAAAAGACATATGGTATTTTTGGAGGATATATTATACTTGAGTAGATTTATAAATATCTAAAACTTTCCAAAAAACCATTCAATTATATTTTTTAAGCCAATTGAGAATGATTCCTTTTTTATATTTTTACTCATGTTCACTTACACAAATATTAACACATATTTATATTGATCAACTTATTCACATATTGTAATGTGAATTTTACATATAAATAAATATATGTGCATAACCATTATATATATATATCAATGGGTGTTTTACAAAAAATTGAATTCCCATTAAAAACTTAATTTTTATGGAGATAATGTTCCATTAAATTATATTTATAAAATATTTTCTAAACATTTTTTCTGAATATATTATAAAAAAATTATAAAAATATTGTTTTACAAACAATTTTAAAAAAAATCAATTTTTTTCTTATGTATTGAAAATTAATAAATAAATATTTGAATATATTTTATAAACCAAATGGGGTCAAAATCTTTTTGGACATTTCAATTAACTTTAAATAATTATTTCTATAATTTTTAGATACATGGAATGTCATATTCCACTTGAGATTCAAATTAAAGGAATTATTCAAAATTAAGAACACCCTGAAACCTTTATAAAAACCAATTTAACATTCACACAAAGGTATAATTATTTAAAATAAATATTTAGAACATGAATTAATAAAGGGTTCATAAATTTAATGCTTAATATTGGTGAATCCTACCTCAAATCAATGGTACAAGATCTGGAACGTGTAACCATTGATGGCGCACAACCAAAAAAGTAAGAATAGTTCTCAACGTAGCCTAATCAATGATGAATCCACCCAAAATGAGTTATATTCGTATCATAGGGTTATTTTGTAAAATGTGCATTGAATAGGGGGAATGATTATTAAATAATAAAGAAGAAGGTTACCCCTAGTAGCTCATATGACTACAGCTCAACAGTGGGATCAAGAAAAGGAGATGGATTGAGGGAGGGGGAGGGATAGGGTGAGGGAAAGACTCATGTGAGGGCAAGGGAGGGGGAAATCGGTTAGGTGGGTATGATCACAGTGCTGATGAGGGGTTAAGGGGCTCTTCCTCGGTGGGCTCGGGAGATAGCCAAGCACTGGTGAGGGGGAAAAGATATGGGTGCTAGGGCTTGGGATTGGGGGGGATTGGGGGAGTTAGGGGAAAATTATGGGGTATGGGTAGAAGTTCCTTCTAAATAAAATTTAATATTTTGTAGTATTTTTGAAAAAAACACAGTGAAATCATTTAATTTTTTTAGCGGTGGTTTAGTAAACCGCTACTAAAAAACCATCACTAAAGAGTGATTTTGTTATAGGGGAAGAACTCATGCCTAACCATAAATATTTCCTAACCTGATAATAACTAGGAATGTAAATGATTAAATTGATTGTCTCTAGATATCTAAGACCCAAGAACCAAATATGGTAAATTACACCTATGAACAGCTATGATCGTCTATAATCATTGTCGACCTATCTATCTTCTGTATAAGACATGAAACATGTTGGAAATTCCCATTCAAAGGTGTGTATATACATACTCAGTAGGATTCCCTAAAAGGAGAATGGGGAGTAATAGAAGATAGTATTGATGTAGAAAAATCAACTGATAGAAAGAAAACCCAATAAAAAGGTATACATATATATGATCATAAAATAGACCATGAAGAGAGGGAAAGGGAATCTACATCTCATAGAACAACCTAGAAAAAGTGCTTGAAAACAGATCCAAACTCTTATCAATGATGCCCAACATCTCACATGTTTGTCTGAAGAGTAACAGTGTGAAGCCACACCTCACCACTATGTCATACAGTCAGGGGATAAATGTATAGATAGAGGACCTATGGCCTGGTATAACAAGAGGGTTCCACTCATTTGTTTGAGGATCCTTGATATATCCTAGTACGAGTGTTCCACAATGTATGTGGAGGACCCATGTCCGGACACAACAGGAGGGTTCCACACTATAGGTTGAGGATCCATTCATTGACATAGTAGGAGGATTCCACTCTATGGATAGATATAAGACCTACACCCTAGTCTTATAGGGGGTTTCACTCATTAGGTAGAGGAACCACACCCTAACATAGCATGAGTGCTCCAATATTTTGATGGATAGAGGAACCATGCACTAGTTCACCAGGGGTTCTACTCTATAGGTAGAGGAAACATTCCATGAAATGGAAGGATGATTAAACTATTTGGATGGATAGATTACCCACAACCTATTCATTCAAGTAGATCACTCTATGGATTGAGTACCCATGACCAATACCAGTAGGAGGGTTCCACTTTGTTGTGATCCTGCCTGATCACTACTATCGTTGAGCGATGCCTAAAGAAGAGTCAAGACCGTAATATCTCGTATCGTATCTCAAAATCCACTACTAAGGCCATAATAATGATCTATGTGTAAAAACACTCATGATAGGATACTTGTGATCCAAAATATAAATCCAAATGTAGGATATATGAGAGGTATAAATTTCCTAAAAAAGGAGGTACACGACATGTAAGGGGTCCACACAGCGTGTGGCCCCACTCCTCTTCCTAGATGTTTCCTTGTTTGAACATGGATCATTATCCATATAGTACTCAATGAAATGTAAGGGTAGTGCACGACATGTCTTAGTAACCTGTGTCCTTCCCATGAACTAATGGTCATGTCTGTTAAGAAATTCCCATGCACCTAGTCCTGTGAAAGTACACAACATTTTCCTAGACATTCTCATTAATTCATGCCTGTGTACCTGGCCATGTTCTAGTACACGACGTGCTCCTATCCATGCTTGTTTCAATGTACTCCTAGATTACACATTGGGTAACCAGCACTGAGTCACATGGTTTGTGTGGGTCCTACATGACATGTGATATTTAAGTAACCTGAAAACCCTAGTAATCACGGACATGGGTCTACATGCCATGTGTTCTTCAGAGTATTCAACGTGTAGTCAGGTTTTTTATATAAATTTAGATCTAATATGAGGATGCAAGATTTGATGCTCCCACCACATAATTGTACTTTCCATTTTCTATAAATCAAAGAGGAAGGTCTATGTTTGACGATATCGACCCTCTGATGTTCATAAATTGTAATTCCATTGGTCTCATCAAATCCTATAGGCACCATGTGCGCCTCCACTACCGCTACCAACTCCTCTTTGGATCATATATCCATGAATCCGTAATTTATACCCATAATACACAGTGATTAATCCATAAAACTCAAATCTAGTCATTCTTTATACATCCACCATGGATCTGGGGTTCCAATCACACTCAGACCCACTTGAAAATAGTTGAATCATGATCCCCTGGTCCAATAATGAAGAACATGTAGAACATTTGGGGAAAATCACAAAAAAGGTGATATCATCATTTTCCAAGAATTCTTATCCAATAATAATAGAACTGAGGATTGGAAGGGGTGATTTCATGGAATAATGAGAAAATAAATTGAAAGAATAATTTATTTCCATACACAAACTCATGAAATCGATTAAGTTAAATGAAGATCAAGGGATATAGTTTTCATTATGCTCAATATTTTAATCATAAGAATGAAATTAGAAAATGATGAGTGCTACTCAATATTGGAAAGTTATTTAGTGAAGAACATGTTAGAAAATGATGGGGAAGATTTGTTGCGTTCACTATGCCTAGATAAACCTTGATCCATATATCTGTCATCATCCAGTCTCGATTCACCAAAGAATGGTGGTATAACCTACTCTTAGTGATACCAAGGTTATGAACATAACCCTAAAGATTCTCTATAATAGTATATTTATATAAATTTAATATGTTTAGTTCATTTAATTCAGAAAAATTAAATTAAATATTTATTTAATTAAATTCACCTTCCAATAACCACCTTTACTGTATGTCCTATCCCGGCCATGTTTAGTTCATGCCTAAGTAAAATACCATTCTATAGATACAACCATGGTCTCATATTTCTAATCCAACACTCTGATTAGGAATTATCCCACTATTTCATAAAAATTATGCACATGATCTATAAAATATATTTAAAATTTTAATAAAATTAACTTCTAGATCACCTGGCCTCAGAATCACATGCTGTCTCTAAACCTGGATCCAAAAATATTTCTTAGTATATATCAAAGTCTTAAAGGGAAGAAATATTTCCTCTACACTATTAGGGAAATTTTTTTGGTACAATAACTTCCAGCAAGATCCCTTGCAGAATGGGAAAATCGTTTTCATTAATACCTTTATTAGTTAAGCTCCTTGGTAAGGAAAATGGCAATTTAAAAACAAAAAGTTGAAAACAATGAAAAAAATTGAGGGTTTGTGACATCATATATAGATGAAAATGTTTAAACTATTCACTATGTATCCCTCTCTTGAAAGAGAAATTGGTGGAATATTCTATTGAGAATCTTCTAGATTAGCTATAAATACCATTGATCCTGTTGAAGTATCCATGAAGACTTCATGAGTTTGCAAAAATGGAATAATGCCTAGAACATTCCATTTAGTGGATTTGAGTTAATTATCATCCCACTACTAGGAAATAGGAAAAAAATTCATTTTAAGGAAGATACTGCCGGTGTTACCCACAAACAAGAATTATTATGTATGAAGGTCCCTAATTGTCTGGTAGCTCCCATAGAGCGGTGGAGGCACCAAAATCACCCTCAGCTGGAAGAAAAAAAGATTAGGATTTCTGATAGTTTGCTGAATATACGAATACAATTTATTACTTTTGAAATGTTTAGGTTACCATTTATTTTCTTGCATCCATGTAAAATAACCAACTCAAGATACTAGTACCTGAGAAACCTAATGAGGTCAACCTCATTGATCATCCTTAATATTTCCCATTCAATAGGAGACTAGGCCACACCATCCAGGACTAATTTTTATTCATATACTTCCTCTTGATCATGGTTGATTGTGGAATGGTGATACTAGAGATGAACCCAGAACATGTGACAAGTGTATGCATCACTCCACTAGTAGAAAATGGTAATTGAAAAAAAATGTTCTGACTAGGCATGGATATGAATTTGATAACTAGATGAAATGAAAGATAGTTGACCATGCTCATGCCATCTTGGGAGTACAACTTAACAATGAAAAAACAATCCACATTCCTATGGAGGCATGATTTAATATACTTCCCAAAGGAAGACGTATTAATAAAAAATTGGAAAATAAAAAATAGAAAGAGTCATATCCAACTCTAACCTAAGATACGACTCTTATAGTTTTATTTCCTTGAATATATAGAAAATGAGAAACCTCCCACAAAATGGAACCCTCATTAGATGGATAGATCATATTTGGTTCTGTTAACATAGCTCACTTGATAGATCCATTCTCGGTTGATGAATACACCCCTGAGTATGAGATTCGTGTACCTAACTATAGAGATGGATCCAACCAAGGACATAGAAGTTTTGGATACCAGGGATGGTGATGGAATGTATGAACCCAATATACCGATCACATACATAAAAAATACACACAAACATATATATATATATATATATATATATATATATATATATATATATATATATCCTAGACACATCGGTGATAACTTCTGTAAGTCCAACATATGCATGGAGAGTCCTCATATCCCTCCAGTTGTCATTCAAGACCAACCATTTTACATGACCGACTAGAGATGATGCAATTTTTTTTATCAGCCCAAACAAAAGGTAATGTTTGAACAATTTACGCCACTTATAGTAGATGATCACTAGACATATTTGTAAGGACCAATCCCATAAACCTAAAATAACTCATTTATCAAGCCATATAATAGTGAGAAACCCTACCTATTAAAGCACAGACCTCTTAAAAAAAGTATTAAATTATAAAATAGTTGGAAGTTTTACCAACCAAACTCTTAGTCATATATTCTATCCATATTTCAAAACAACTCCGAGAGGCTCTCAATGAGTCCCTATAGATCCCCCAAGAGTTTGTGATAGAAATCACTACAACCAAGATTTACCGAGTGGAGACTATGACATCAAAATTTCATACCACAATCTTGTTCACAAAAAAGGACCAAGAGGAAGTTATCTAGGGACATATTAAAACCATGTATGTTTTTGAAATACATAATAATGTCTACATCTAAAGGTATTTTATTGATAATGGTTTCAAGATCAACCTCATCCCAGTCTATACCCTTGACGTTTGGGATATAAAATAGGGACTTACCCCAATTGAAGCTAAACATTAAAGGTTATGAAAATAGTGAATAAATTCTTATTGATAAGATCAAGCTCAAGGATCAGTTTGGGGATCTCACATCCAATGCTAAGTTCATGGTTATCCAACAAGGCACATCATATAATTTTCTTCTTCTAATTCCATGGCTGCATAGACACATAGAAGTACCTTCAAAATTTCATTGATACTTTCAATACCACATTGATAAGAAGGTGAACATAATACATAGTGATAATACCCCTGAAAGCCTTGCGATACCATATATGTTGAGGCATGTTTATACTATAATGAAGTAAACAACCAGTGGTGGGTGACGATATGAATGTTGCAGCTACCAATGTCTTGGGGACCACCCTTGTGAATCCTTGGATCGTAGTCAACAGTGATTATGTGTTTCCCATAAACTAGAAAGTAGATACAATCGCAGAAATTTACAGTGAACAATAAACATCACTGGTTTATGTTCATGTGATGGATATCACGTCTACTGAAATGGATTCCTCAAAGGGAAGTGATACTAATTCTCTATCAGGATATGAGAATTATCTTGAGATATTAGTATATATCAATGATTCCTCCCAAGATATTCACTAAAACATAGGATGTTTATATATCTCATTACACGAATAGTAGTGTAAAAGAAGAGAAACATCCCCTAAATCCCTATGTGATGTCCCTGGAAGTTTAGAATGTCAATTTAACTTCCAATGGTCTCTTATATATCAATAGGGATGAATATTCCCCCAGAAATAATCCATCATACTAGAGGATTCTCTCATGGAATCAAATATGGAAGAATATGAGGATATCCTCAGGAACACTCCTCCAATAATTGGGAAAGGCATATCTATAGATTTTTAAAATATAAATACAATAAACATAGATAATATTTATATCATGTTTCACATTTTGGAATCATTATATAAGTACAAGGACCAACAATACAACAAATTAAGACATATGCGAAGAACGAAGCGAATATTACCCGAAGTGAAACCTTAACATAGGATATTTAGCAAGAATGTAATAAAAGGTCATAATTAGAAAATATATAGTATTATATTTAATTATATGTTTCTTTAAAATATTGTTAATAAATATCTATTTAATATACATATGGTTTTAATGAGTATGAAAAGAGTCAAGATACAAGGTAAGGGGATTTCTTCTCACTTATCAATTTTTGTGAGATAAAAGCTATGTTCCCCACTCTTTGCTTTTGTGTGGTGTATGTAATGAACATGATTGTTTTCTATATATCTTTTAGTTAAATTTAGGTGTATTAACATATCAATTTTAAAATATTTCTTTCATGGGGTTTATGTTTCAAAAGTTACCACATTGGTAAAAAAATGTTTTTTCTCAAATTACGTTATTTGAGACTCATGTATTGTTATGCACCTAAAATATTTTCTCAAGGTGTATATACCTCCAAATTATATCATGAATATACTTGTTTTTAGGATAATTAAATATTCATATAATTTCCTTTTACTACATGAAGATTATATTCCCATGTAACTAAGTGTTAAGAGTTTATTGAAATAATCTCATCGCTTTTCAAGATTGTTGATGACTATTTTCCTTTGATGAAATATTATGATACATATCTTAAGAACACCCAAAAGTTTCTTTATCCTCTATTTATTATATATATCCAAATGTTTTAGTAACATTTTCCTACTCTTTGGTACTTAAGATAATATTTTAAAGTAAAATATGATCATCTCTCTCTTCAGTCAGAAATCTATTATATTCAAAAATCGTGTTTTTGAAAAATAAAATTCAAAAATGTTTTCAGAAGATACTTGAAGATAATTTTCAAGGAAAAAGGATTTTAAAAATGTTTTATTATTTTCACATATTCCTTTATATGTTTTCAAATATATTTTCAAATAAAAAGGTTTCAAAAAATTTTATGTTATAAAAAGAATTCTTTTAAAGAATAAAGAGTAATTTCCTTATGAAATGTTTTTAAAAGATATTTCAAAATTATTTCCAATATATGATAATATCCATTGGTGTTACTCATGAATTTATGGGAATTTATTCAATTTTTCCATTCATATTATTTCTCTAAATGGATTATGTTTTGATGAAATGATGTTTATGGAACCAGTTTCACATTCACAATTTATATTCTTTTCAAATATGCTTCTTATCATGGGTTATATGTTTTTGAAATCCATTTATATTTCAAAGTTTATATGTTTGTGAAATCTATTTCTCTCTCATACGTCATAAGTTTATGAAATAAATTTCTCTTTAAAAAGTTATAAGTTTATGAAATCCATTTATCTTTCACGTGTTATGCTTTTAATGAAATGATTATGAAACCTATATCTTTTTCCACAGGTTAAGATATGTTTACATGTTTATGATGCCCATTTCATTTCTTGGGTTATGATATGATTATTTATGATCTTTAGAAACATGTATGTATGATATCATTATGATATAGGAGGGACTTATATCACTCTCTAATTCATTGGGTAAATATTTATATCTCATGAGATAGACTAAGATGGTCTTGTACATGAGACTTGACTACTGAGATGGACATGGGAGTGAACCATGACTACCAATATGGTATGAGGAGTGAACTCATGATACTAGTATGTCCATGGGATTGAACCATGACTACTATGATGGTATGGGGAGTGAACACAAACTAATAATATGCTCTTGGTAGTGACGCCTTGGCTACTATGGAAATCATTATATGCTTATTTTTCTTCCATAATTCCATGTTTCATTACTAAGTTATGCTTTCATGGTTTATGTTCTTTATTTAAATATTATTAATGTCTTACAAACTACTTAGATTTATTACATGATTCATTTATATGATCTTGGATATGCAGTGTATGATCTTCCCTTTTCATGATCATATTCTCATACCCTTATTCTCATTATTGTTCTTACATGTCTGTCTTGTTTACCCTAAATGAGAATTTGATCTCACCCCTTTCTAGGTTTCCTTCCTCAGGTTATGAAGATATGTATTATGTTTGATGTGTATAAGAGGTATGCTAGTCAATAAGAACCTATTAGGTGATAATTTATCTCATTTATATACCTGTGTTTATGTTTCCATATTTCCAAAGGCACTAGACTAGTACAATCTTCAATCATCTGTTTGTGTAATGTTTTATGTATTCCACAGAATTTATGTAATGTTAATGTATGTCAAGATTGGGTCATTATAATTAATCATGTGTATGATCTATTTTAGGAATGTTATGGTTTTCAAATGTTATTCTCATGTTCTTATACCCTTATGCTCCCATTATATTGATATCTCCCTTATTTACCCCTACTGATCAACTGATCTCACCCTTTATTATCTTTATATTCCAAAGGTTTTGAATAAAGGTATTGAATATGATATGTCATATAAGGGTGATATTTATAAACAACCTAGTGGGATATGATGTAGTTAACTTATGAACCAACTATTTATGCATCTTAGTTTCCAATGACACTAAACCATTATAGTCCTCAAGCCTGGTTTTGTATAATGAAATTAATATTCATATTTTAGGATGTAATATATATGTATGTAATGACTGGGTTGCTATAGTTGGAATCATAGGAAAGGTATATTTAACATTTTTAAATTAGGATGAGAAACATTTAGTGAGATCCATATGGATATGTTTAAGGATATGATTAAGGATATGTATAAGGATATGTATAAGGATAATTAAGAGGATAAGTCTAATTGTTGGAAAATGATCTAGAATTTTGGAGACTGATAGAGTAAGTTGTTTTTTAGAAATTACATCCTTTCCTAGATACTAAAGGTGGATGTGCCTCTAGTATATTTACACCTAGGGGTAATAACTATTAGAAGGTAATGTTGAACTAGATTCAATCATTACATGGTGCACGATAAGAGGCCTTTATGCACATATGGTTTCACAATCCAAAGTGATATGTTTTGGAAATTCATAAATCTCTTTACAATCCATCATGATGGATTTGAATAACGACCATTAATGACCTTGGTTAAGCCTAATGTGTTATAGATTGAAAAGAATGTGTTATTATTTAGACATCCAATAAGTTATTTTTCATGATTATGTGGTTCCCCACTATGATTATTGTTTCTTACAAAATATATATTTTTCAATGGTTTGAATTAGAAGGAACTATGTTAATACAAAGTGTAATGGACAATATAATGGTTGTCCTCATGATCAACCAAACATTATTGGAGTGTGAATGTAAAACCTTATTGCTATTCTCACACAACATTCTAAATATTTAAATCATATTGAACATCAAAATGAGTGAAATAGGGAACAATGTTCTATTGAATCCATCATGAGGCAACATCAACCTCATTTTTGAGGATATGATTATCCACTAGTTTTGACGAAATGGATCAGTACCCCTGAAAATATATTTTCCATTATCTAGTGTTTTTATGATGTAAAAATCATTTTTGATGTCTATCATATGGAAGGAGAATTAGATCAATGGTGGACTCTTATCAAGAATATGAGAAAATTGGATGAAATTGAAACCATGTAGTGGGATTAGTTTAAGAGACTATTTTTCTATATGTACTTTGCTCATATTATTCATAAAAAATGGAGAAGGTATTACTTGAGATAAAATATAATGATTATAAATCTACTGGTACTTATGTTGAATATTTTATAGTACATTGGAGGTAGGCTTCTTGTATTATCATCCAAATTGAAACTACGGTTTACCAATTATTTAGAGACTTATAACCAATACTCCAAAGGGAATTATCATTAAGGGGATTTTGTAGAAATGAATAAATTATTCATTATGCTCTCAAGGTGGAAATGGAGATCATAATTACCCTTGAATTCCAATGTTTTTATAATAAATGAAGTATGGAATTCAAGAGGAACTCTAAAAACCATGGAGAAATGAAGATAAGATTTCCTTTATGCTTGGTGTGTGGAAATTAACATGGAGGATATTTTATTAAGGGGTATAATAAATTCTTTAAGTGTGATAAGGGAGGTTATCAGGTGGTGGAATTCCAATGTGATGGGAATAAGTTATCTAATGATATGAATAAAGGGAAGGATTCACAAAATTCACCACCCATACCGCAGTGTTTCAAATACAAGGAGTATGGGAATTATTTGTATAAATTCCCCAATCCAATGGATAATGAGGATTATAGGACACAAAAAACACTAAATACCATGACAAAGGGAAATATAATACAATCAAAACAGTTGAAGTGGATCATTATAATTAGGGTACACTTATCCTCCACTCCACAACTGGGAATTTCATGTTTGATTTTTCCTAAATGAGTACTATGAAAATATTATTATTCATCCTTTAGTGGAAAATGATGTGATTTTAAGAATTGATTGTATATCTATATATAGATATTGTAATAATAAAATAACATTTTTTATTCCAAATCGACTTATGATCATATATCAGTGCAAGGATTAACTCAAATTTCAAACAGAAATGTTTTTTTGTCTATGATAGGATATTATTTAATAAATAAAGGGAGAATTATCATTTGGAAGAATATATGTATCCGTTTAAAATTAACCCAATTTTTATGGATACCTTCATGGTTTTGTCATTTTACGTTTGATAATAAGTTCATAGTCTTAAACACCCCTTTTGAGGTTTCATATAGTGGGGGTTTATCAAGATTAAGTATAACTTTAGAGACATTTACGACAATACACCCCTTTTGTTTTGTATTGTTTTAGTGAAAAAAGTCATTGAGGGGTTAATTATATTATTTTTTATAGATATAAGATTTAAGGTATTGGTAAACTTTACGGTTCATAATATATGAGATTTGGTGGAAATTTAAGATTATTTATATTTGGTAATATTATAAGAATTATATTAATATTTTTTTGGAAAAAGTATATCCAAGATGTTTAGAAACAACCCATCACATTCGATAAGGCCGATGGGATTGAACCCATAACCAAATGGTGGAAAGGGTGTAGCTCTTACCACTAGCCTACATGAAATAGAATTTTTTGTGGGACCAAAAAACGAGATATATTTCTGAGTAAGTGTCTCGGTTCTTGGTATGTCTGCAAGTTAAGGATAAGGGGAAAAAGTATAGTCATGTTTCAACCATTTACCATACCGAAATGGAAATGGGAGAACATCACCATGTTATTTCATCAAACTATCAAAAACATTTAAAGGGTATTATGATATATGGGTTATAGTCAATCGCCTTAAAAATTAACTAGACTTCATCATTATTAGAGAATATTTCTATCTAGATAAGCTCTCCTGAATATGATTTATGGAAGTGGTAAAGTAACATGGAGTACCACATTCCATTGTATCTGATATGGATTTGTGGTTTACCTCAATGTTTTAGAGAATTATTCAGTAATCTCTTATTGTATATTATAGTTTCGTCACTGTGTATTATCCTTAGATATATGACTAGTCTGGGAGAAAAATTCAAACCCTAGAGGATATGGTGGGATATTGTTTTATGGATTTAAACAGTGGTTGGTATAAATAACTTCCTCTAGTTGAGTATTCATACAAAAACAAATTTCACCAGAGAATTTAGATGGATCCTTAAGAATACCTTAGTGGAAAAAAGTGTAGAATTCAAATGTACTGGGATGAAATTGGAGGAAGAAATCTCTTGGACATGATAAATTTTGAGAAATGGGTTAGAAGATTAGATCCATCAAACAACACATAAGGGAATTATAAGGTCTATATAAATATTATGGTGAGAGTTACCTACATTATCTAGAGATTTAAGTTAGTGAAAATGTTATACTATGAATTTCTACATGAACTACGGAAGTGATATTCACAAATTAGGGAAAAGCATGCCATATTTATCTTGGTCCCTTTGAAAATCTTCAACGATTAGGAATGGTAACTTATCGATTAGAACATCCAATAAATATCTCTCAAGTCCACTATGTAGTCCACGTATCTATCTTGAGGATGTATATACCTGATCCATCACATGTACTGAACTAAGAGTTCATACAACTATATCTTGGTCTTTATTATGAATAAAAATATATGGAGATTCTTGATCATATAAATAAAGTTATATAAAATAATACCACTCACCTAGTTATAGTTATTTGGTGAAACCACCACCTTGAGGAAGCTATTTAGGAACCTGAGGATGTAATTAGGTAGATGTATCCTCAATTTATTGTAATAAATTGATATAATTTTGAGGAAAAATTAACTTAATGGGGGGTATAATGAAACACCCTGATATTTTATGGAATGTTTTTTTGAATAATTTTATTTTTTGATATCTCGTGTAATACACAACACCGAGTTTTAACAAATAAAAATATACTAAAAATATTATAATTTAAACATGATCCTTATAACCTAGCCATTAAACTTGTTAGTATGGATTTTGATATTTTTTTAAAAAATTACATATAATGGTTTTTGAAAAATAAATCATATTTTTAAAAAAGTACTTAATTTTTAGTAATGTAATTATATGTTTCAAAGATACTATTTTCTAAAAAAATATTTCTTTTTGTGAAAAAATTATATAAGTAATTTTTTCCAATTTTAGAAACTTTTATATAAAAAATAAAATTCATTCTTTAAATATACATGTGAAAATTATCTTTCAGTGATTTTTTTTAGAATTTTCGTCAAAGTTTCAATTTTAGATGAATAGTAAAAAATATTTATTTTTATTAAAATATATCCTTTCATATAAAGAATTTATATGATGAATTTTATTTTAATATTTTTTAAAAGTAATTTTTGTCCAATTTTATATTTTATATTCCAATTTAGTTCATTTAAAGCTATTTTATGTTGAATTTTTATATTAAAACTTTCTATATTTATGAAACTTTTCCGTTGAAAAACATTTTTTCATCAAGCTTGTCAGTTTAATTTTGAGTTAAAATTTTACACTTATCTAAATGTAATTTGAAAAAATGGATTCAATATTTTGATTCATAATAATTAATATTATATAATAAAATAAAATTAACTTTTTTAAAATGAATAGTAAAAAAAGTAATACTCAATTATTGTGGTTATGTTTAAAACATGTTTACCAGGGGTTAAACTAAATAGGTAAGGGTTATAATTACCTAAAACATTACCCAACTCCTATTGTTTGGATTGTTTTTGAACTTAACTCATCTATTTTTTTGACAATAAACCATTTTGTATCCTTTTGGATTTTTTAAAACATTGGAGCACTTCTTTTTCAAAAATTCTAAGTGTGTGCTCTCCCCCACTTATAAAAGAACACCCCCTTTCCTCTCTACTTAACACTTACAAAATAGTTTGGATCTAAAAATAAATACCCAAATATCTTCCTTAAATACGTCAACACATACTATATTACTTATTTTTATTATTAAATAATCCTTATAAGTCTTTAGGTGTAAATCTAAATGGGTTCTCCAAAGAAGTGGAATAATCCTTAACTATGCGTTATCATTTTATTTCTTCATATAACCCATTTTTTTCAAACATTCTATTGCAATAAAATTAGTAACTCCCATATAATTACATTTTATTATGTTAGTTTAATTTCATAAATCTATCTCTTATTCTATCTAGTGGGAAATGAAACCATCGATCGTGTGCACAACGAACTACCGCCTAGCGGACCGATATATTTAATTTTCCATCACCACCTCTCACAAATGGATATAATAATTTATTTAACATATTTATATGATATTTATAAAATAATTATACTTATATAATTTCAATTTCACATATAAATTCTTACATTCCATTCATTGGGAATACAATAACGTCGCTCGTGTGTACGTCAGACTATAGTCTCATGAAGTGATGTGATTTTTTCATCACATATGATTTATGTGGGAGATAATAAGGATAGGTTTAATGAAAATATGATATATATTTATATATGTCACTAAAATTACCATAAATATTTAATAAATTATTTACCTTTCTTTAATTTCATCCATCAATAAAATGGAAACAACATTCATGCGTACGTACCACTTACCATCTCCAGGAATGATGTAATTTATTCTCTATCTCTAAATTTAATTGATTTATATAAATATAAATATAAATATAATGAATATATATGATATTTATATCATGACTAAATATCTTAATATTATGTAACCTTAATAAATGTAAAATGATAAAAAAACCAAACTAAAACATACATAAAAAATGAAGAAGTTATTACATGAAACATGATTTTAACAATGAATTTTTAATAAACAGGAAATAAAAGGTCATAATTAAGTCATTTTTGGCTTGATATATATAATTATGTTTTAGTAATATATTTATAATAAACATATTTTTATTAAAATTCATTAAGTAATTTAAGACTCAAGGTAATGTATTTTTCGTCTCACTTTTATTTCTATGGAACACATGCCATTTTCCACAATTATTTCACTTTTATGGTGTATATACTACCCAAGAATGTATTTTATGATTATAATAATAATAATTTTGGGATATAAATATCCATATAATGTTCTTTCATTCATGGGGATTAATATTCAAATTTTTTCAAAGTGGTAAAATATTTATGTTACGATCTCATTGTTTATCAAGATTGTTTATGATTAAGATTATAGTAATTTTATATTTTGATCTATCTCTCAAGATAATCCATAATTTATTTCTACTATGGATATTTCTATAGAATACAAGTTTTATATCCATTTTTATATCATTAAAAACTAAAATAATTTTTTATTAAAAGTTTATTTTATCTCTTTATTTGGTTGAAAATCCTTTTTATTATATGCCCTTATTTTATAAAAATGTTTTAATGATAGTTTATACTATTTTAAATTTTTTTTTAAATATATTTTAAAATTTTATTAAAATTTATTTATTTTTTAAATGAATCTTCTTGAAATTTTCTAAATATGTCACTATTTTATTTTACTGAAATGTGAAAGGAATCTTCATTTTAAAATGTATGTCATGAATGAAATTTTCTTTTTTCATGACTTATTAATGATATAAATAATACTTTGTAAGTATTAATGTATATTTTAAAAAATAATTAATACTTGGGATGTTTTTATAATTTAAAAAAGTTATTTCAATGAGAAAATTATAGTTTCATCAATAAATGTTTCAAGTTATCTTTCAAAATCATTTTCCATTAAGCATGACATCTTTTGATGTTACTTAAGTTGTACTGGGCATATGATCCAATGATAAAATACTTAATTATTCCCAAAATTATTTATTATTATGATGAATTTATGTTTATGAATCCTATTCATATTCCATGGGTTATGTTATGATGAATTTATGAGTAGATTATAAAACCCATTTTCTATCTATGGGTTTTTCTATGATGTCATTTTTATGAAACCCTTTTTCTTTCTATGGGTTATGATATGATTAATTTTTTATGATCTTGTATAACATGAATGTATTGATTATATTATGGGTGGGGCTTATTAATTCCTCTAATTCATTGGGTAATGATTAATGTTCTATGAGTATAAAGGATACATGGGAGGTCATCCCAAGAATGAAAGAATAGGGTACACTAGAGGTTATCCAATCCCAAAAACAAAATGGTTCATGGGAAGTTATTCAAATCCAAAAAGAGGATGTATGAGAGTTTATCCTATCCCAAATCAGGTACACGATTGGTTACCCCAAGCATACCATGTCATTAATGTCATCATTGGTATCCTTGAAACAAGATTTTCTATGATTATGTGCATGACACAAATCTATATATTATACTGATGTTATTCTATTAGGTATTCTTTGTTTCTTTTATTATTCATGTCTTATTAACTACCAAGATTTATTCCATGACTCCTGTTTATGATCTATGTTATGAAGGTTATTATTATAAAATGATATTATCAAGTTATGATACCCTTACTCCCATGTTATGATGATATCTACCTTTTTTATCTATAATGAGAATCTAAGATCACTCTTTATTAGGTTTCCTTTCCCTAGGTTGTTAAAAATGGTATTAAGTATGATATTTCTAGAAAGGGTTCCAGTTATGAAGAACCTAGTTGGAGATGATGTAGTTCACTTATGAACCCTTTTTTTATGTATCCCAGTTTCCAAAGACAAAAAAACATTATATTCATCAAGCATTTTTTTTGTAATGAAATGAATATTCATATTTTAATATGTATTATCTATACATGTAAATCCTGGGTCAGTATAATCTTAGTGTTCCACTTCAAGAAAAATAAACAAATAAAACCACTCAAATGCACCTTGTTCCACTAAATGAGTCATCCTTTATAATGGTGATCAATAACCCACATAACCAAAATAAGGCATTAACAAATAGGAACACACCATAGTGCTACCCTTCTATATTATCTGACTCATATAATCTTGAGTTATCTAAATAAGTCCATGGTTCATGGACCTAAGTCACCAACCATGCTACATTTCATTTCAATCTCATTTAATTAGTAGCTCCTTAGTTACTACTTTATAATCAATCCTTATATCCCACATATGTTGAGGCTAATCACATGAATACCCACCAGAAAAGTACCATTTATAATCTACAAGAATCTATACATGCTTTTTACATCCTAAACCCAACTATCTAGGATCAAAATCAACTATATCATCAGAAACTCATCCCAAAATCATTAGTTTCAAGAATCCTACTATTATTTCCCTCAGAAACCAAACCTCTATAACAATCACTCTATGTTCTCTATATCCCAAATACCTAAGGCATCCTGATGAATATACCACATAACTTATATAACTTCCATTTCCTCGATCTTATAAACCAAATCATTTATCCATTATTATTATCTCAAAGGGAACTGACGAGCCCAGGACAACCCCTCTCATGGGTTACCCTTATATATCAGAAATCATCTCAACAACTACATGGAAAGAACCTTGCCACTCAATCCAAACACTTGATTCACAAATATCTTGAGCCACATATCAAAGGAACCAGGAACTCCTACCATTCCCATAAATATATTTCACTTAATTTATAGTTCTCAAGGTACACCTTTGGTATCATATCAACTATCACTCAGTAAATCACACTCCAACACATAAAATATGGTGTTTTTTGACACACACACATACACACATATATATCATGTATCACATGGGAAGTGATCAACCTTCTTGTTAAATAATCTATATAAGGAATATGTATATAATAATACCCCTTAAGGACTAAAATATCATCTATATGTACATAATAACACCATCTTAGATGATCCATGCTGAAGAAACCATAGTCACAGGGTTCAAATAAGCAGAATTATACTAATAATTTATATGTTGGAAAACCATATAGATTGTTTTTGAAAACATAAGTAAGAAAAATAATATAATAATAACCAGTAATGGACTTATCATGATGAAATAAAGTGACAATAACCAACTAATAAGGGTGAATATGCATCCCTTATAAGCCGGAATGAATTGTATTCATTGAGGAAAATATCACCATAGAATCTACATGATGATTCACGAGAGAAA
This sequence comes from Viscum album, assembly GCA_963277665.1. Lineage (NCBI taxonomy): Eukaryota > Viridiplantae > Streptophyta > Magnoliopsida > Santalales > Viscaceae > Viscum > Viscum album. The sequence goes on along the minus strand of OY728127.1, from coordinate 1,399,860,685 downwards.
ATATTATATGGTCTCGTTGAGTACAAATCCACAAAAAATACTAGAAAAAATGGTATTTATGATGGTTAAATTATTATAAGGAATATACTCATCCAAAATATTCCCAAAGAAAGAGGTATTTGTTACTAAATTAATTATCCATCAAGAATAATAATTATTTTTGATATAAATTAAGATTCATTGCAAATAAATTCGGTGATCCTATGTGTCATCCCATTAGAAACTTATTTTTGGCAGGAAATAATTAAGTATTTTTTTATCAATTTATATTATCGATCCCAAATAAACATTTTATTATGGGTAACAATGTACATCACAAATATATTTTTTTAAATCTATCATTTTCCATGGAATAAATTATGTAGATAATAGCCTATCATAATTAATAAATAATTTAAAACATGTGACCCATAATTTCATCTTCTTTGTTTATTCTTTTTTCTCTCGATTTTGTAGTTCACCGAAAATAAAACTCTCTCTAAAAACCTACATTGTAGTCTATTTTTTTTTACAAATCTGGCTTCGAATCATTGTGGTATAGAAACCTCTTATCCCATATTTCATTAGGTTTGATTTTTTTTGTTTTATCTTACAAGATTTAGTTTGAATAAACCCTAGGTAAATAAATTTACCTAATTTATATGGATTCTTTTCTATTAAGGGTTACTGCAAATTTATATTCCCTATTTTGATATTCATTGGGTCCATATGAGTTATTCCAATTGATTTGAGTTATTTTCCTTAATGTTTATCCTTTAGATATAATATATTTTTTGTTTGGTACTTTAGGTTACCATAATTATGTTATTTTATGTAATTATTACAATTTTGTTTATTATGGAAATTCATTAGATATATATAATATTGATAGAGTTTATATAAATATATTTAATTTTTTAATTATATTCCATGCTTAAAATGATATTATTTTTGATGAAATGTGATAATACATTATTTTTGGAAGTGATGTTAAACCATGTTTGATTGCTATATTATGATTGATTTTCATTTTTTTAAATTAATATGAATATATAATTTGAAAAAATTTAGATAGATATATATATATATGTATTTATACATGAGTATACATATATAAACATTAAAAAACATGTAAGATTTTTGATATATATATATATATGTTTGTATGTATATATGTATGTATATATAAATTTGATTTGTATATTTGTTTAATAAAAGTGTTAGACTATATTAGATGTATTAATATTAATTAATAAATTGTGTAATATATATATAAATATTACCTTATGAATATATATATATGAACGTTTAAAAAAATATGTTGGGTTTTTAATATATATTTTTATATTTATATTTGTTTGTATATTAACATGTGAATATAAATATATAAATGTTTTTAAAAAATGTATAAGGTTTATATATATGTATTTATGTATATATATATGCATTCATGTATGTATGTATAGATTTGATATGTATATTTGTTTAGAAAACATGTAAATATAAATTTGATTAAAAAATTTTGTAATATATATATATAAACACGTGAATATACATTTATAAATGTTTAAAAAAACATGTATTTTTTTTGAACTATATATATATATATGTGCGTGTGTGTAGATTTGATATGTATATTTATTTAAAAGAACTTGTAAAAATAAATTTGATGTAAATATAGTTGATTAAGAAAATATTTAATATATATATATATATAATTATATATATATAATGTATAAAATAAATAATAAAATGAGTGTTTGATAAAAATGATGAGAAAATCAATTTAATGAAAAACATTTAACAAAATTTTCCTTATAATAATTTTTTATAAAACTTTTAATAATTATTTTAATGAAAAAATAATTACAATTAAAAATAACTAATATTTATTAAAAACTTAGATAATAATAATTAGTAAAAATATTTTATTACCTTGTACTAAAATATAAAAAAAAACTAACAATTATTAATAATTATAACAAATTAGTAATTATTAAAAATTTATTAATAATTTAAATAATTAGCAATAATAATTAATTTTTTAATAATAATTAATAATTAAATAGTAAATATTATTAATAAATAGTAAATATTAGAGTTAAATAAAAAATATTTTTAATAATATTTAAATTTGTGGAAATTACAATAATTTTTTACAAGTTGTAAAATAAAAAACATGAAATACAAGTAATTATTAAAAATTAATAATATTTATTAAAAATTCAGTTATAAATAATAAATATTTTTTATTGATTAATAAATAATTTTATTTAATAGTGAAAATTAAAAAAATATTTGTAATAATTACTAAAAATTTTATCATACCTTGTAAAAAATTATAAAAAATAACAACTATTATAAATTCATAATAATTCATAAAACCGTAGAATTTATTAAAATAATAAGTAATAATCATTAAATAATCTATCATAATTAATAAATAATTATTCTATATTATGAATAAATATTAAAAGTATGTATTAATTTCTAAATAATATCAATAAGTTATAAATGTTAGTAAATTTTGATAGTTTTTAATAAATTGTATAAATAATATATTTGAAATACTATTTATACATAACTAAAATGTAATAATAATTTTTATTTAGTCACAATGAGTAATAATTATTCTTATTTTTATTATTTTTAAACATAATTATGGACTCAGAAACTAGACATCAGTTTCAATTATGCGATCATGATTAGATAAAACTTCAAAAAAAACCCAAGAGATATGTTATAAATCTTATATACATTGATGGTGTTGAAAAATTTATATCTTTTGGATCATCGAATTTAGAATTTTTTTTCTTAAGGGAAAATTAAATGTCTATGTTAGAAATGTGATCTTAAGATATTCGAAACGTTTGACAATGTTGGACTTCATTTACTGCACTTTGGTTTTTAGAAAATTTATATTTATTTATATCAACATGGTGAAAAAAATTAGGTAGATAATAAAAAAATTGGTTCCTGAAAAAATCATTTTTATAATTTTTTACATGAGACTATAGGCTCATCTATTCAAGAAACAACTGCTCATAAATATATCCTGAATACTAAATCTGACCCTTATCAATTTTAAAAGTTGTTGAAATCTATTGAGTATCCCTTATATATGAGATGTTAGATGAGAAACCATAATGATGTTACAAAATTTATATAAATTAAACAATATTTTTAAATTTCATATAGTTTTTTCAATAAAATATTACCACTGGTTAAATTTTTATTACTTGAAGGAAATACATTACCTGTAATGTAGCAACCGTGACCTTAGTAGCCCATAGACGGTTCCTGCTACCATTAAAATGGAATAGATACAAGATTCGATTCCTAAATGATTGATCAGTTTAAAAGTATTTGAAAACAAGATACAAACAAGATACCTGTTTACTTGGGAAAATAAAAAAAATAAAAAAGGTAAAAACTCAGCATCCATGAAACTCATTCTAAGAACTCATCTTCATCTCCTCGAGAAAGGAAAAAAAATAACAATGATCTCAAATGATCAGAAAGGGTTAAACATAGTGGAAGAAATCATGAAAAAAATAAACATATAAACATAAATAACTGAGAACACATTCTATTTAAATAACTAGATAAGGCATAATCAATATGGAAAGGTAAATATCTAAGCACACTTTCTATTTAAATAACTGGATAAAGCATGATCATTATAGAAAGGTAAATAACTTGGCATGCATGAATTTAAAATAACAAGATAACAAAAAATCAATATGGAAAGGTAAATAACTAAGAAAAAATTCCATTTAATCAATAAATGAGAAAGAAATGCATCCCAAGACAATTATATTATGAAAATACCCTAGAAAATAACAATAACAAAACTGAATGAAATTTTTAATTATTGGATGTCATGTTTCCAAGGAACATGATACATTTACCATCAAGATCTATCCCAAATAAAGTATAAAATATACTAGGAGTAAAACTATTTAACTGAGGCTAGCCAACTAATTTTTCCCATGGGACAACCGATGCATCAAGGAGATTTCATTAATCAGTCTCTAACCTATGTAATGCATTTCCAAAGCATTCCTCATATATCAAATTAATTGATTTAAATCATAGTCAATGTGACTTATCATAAAGTATCTGATTTGAGTAAAGGATACAAATTTATCAATATTTACCTGTATATCAAATAACTTTAAATTTAATACAGAGTATGTAAAAATTATATATGGTTGAAACATATAATGTTCAAGGTTTTTAGAGTGGGTCAAAATACTCAACCCATATGAATTTTTTGTATTTGGTGAGAATGAAAAAATTATTTTTTATCTTTGGAACCTAATGCCAAGATTTTAATTGACTCAAATTCTTTTTTAGATGGGTTTTAAGGATTAGAAAGTGCCCTTGGGTTTAAGAGGTGTGTAGGGTACACCAAATCCTGAAATCCCAACTTTTCAGAATGTGAAGAAAGAGGCGAATGGTGTGGGAAAACAATGTGACTTCTAATAGAAACCATATGGCCCACCTTCTTCATTGGAAATGGTATAAAAACATTTTTGGAGGGGAGCACGGTCATGTAGGGACTTGTGCAACTTTTAGTAGAGGATTCATGCATGGCTTGTACACATTTTTTAATACTATGCCCATGGACCGTTCAAGCGTGGTGCTTTGATAGTGGGAACCACACTATTTTTCAAACCTTTTGGTAACTATGAGATCAATTTAAATGGAAAAAATGACCATTTTACCCTATTTCCTTAATATTTTCTCCCTCTTTTCTTTTTCCATTGTGAGCTTTTCCTCCAGGAAGCTGAGGAGCCATTCTTCGTCCTCTTATAGGATTTGGCCTCATCTCTCCATATGACCTTTGATCTTCTATCTGTTGGTGGATATAGATTTATCTATGTAAGTACTTTTATCTTCAAGATTATATTTTTCTTTACACTCTCCATATATTGAAAAAAATATATGAAATTATTTTTACCCTAATTTTAGGGTGATTGTATAAAATGGAAATTACATCTGAATTAACTCTAGTTAGAGGATGATGTTGGATGAGTGAACATTTACCTATATGAGGTAGGTGTTTACTTTCATTATCTTTGATTTTTTCAGGTTATGGGGGGTGCGTTCTTGAGCATTCCATTGGGATGATTGAGAGATACCATATAAAATTTATTATCGTCTTTAAATTAATTAATTGATTACCTGAGAGGTATATAGGAATGCTATTCTTTATAAATGTAATAATCCTATTGAGTGGATTCAGAACACTTGGATAGATTAGGTCATGTGTGTGTTTTAAATCAAATTAATTTTGTATATTAAATTTATTGGCTCTATGGGAATGTGATAGCCATTTCTTAGGAATTGATGTGGTGATAACCTCCTGGATTGAGGCGATGTGATCTTTAGGTTGAGGCCGTGGATTGAGATTCATGAGGTGATGTTGATCACCCGGTTGGGTGAAATGGTGGTAGGGGAATTTGAAGTTAGGATGATGTGACTTTGGTACTGTGTTTGTTTGATTTCCTCTCATCATGATTGGAAGACACACCATTGGATTCAGGTGCACATAGAAATGAGTTAGATGATGAGGCAGTGTTGATAACTCTTATGGGTAGAGGCATCCATTAGTTTCATTTTAAGATGATTTGAATAACATTGAGGTTGTTTTTTTCTTTCCATATAAGGCCATGTGGATAGTGATGGACCATAGGTTGATGGTGTTGATTCCATCAATTTATGGCATTGAGACCATTAGTTGGGGGATGAGGCTCACCATATATTAAGGCTATTGAGTCAGGATTATTTGGGAGGAAGGATATAACTGTTCCTCGAGACATCGACTGTTGAGCTAACATTGTTTTTTATTTGGATGATAGAGTTTGTTGTGCCTATGGAAATCAGTCTTTGAGCCATTGGGTATTTTTTTGAGCTAAGGTATGAGGAATCGAGTAATTATTTGTGTGTTACTTTGGTACACCAATTATTTGATTATGACATGGGAGGTATTAGTTTGAACGAGGTTCCGTTGATACTTTTATAGGAGGTGCCTAAGGGATCTCCACCTGTTTACTTATCAGGGGATGCCTTTGGATTTATTCCATGGGTCCTCTCTAGTATATTTATATATATAGAGATGCATTCTATATGCCATATGTATAATAGGGGCACATGTTTAGGTTTACCAGTGATGACTGAAGTAGGTGATTGCTTCCTTGTAGCTATTGATCACAAGGAAATCATGTGTTTAATTATTATGTATGTGCTAATATTTTATTTATGTTAGAAAAATGTATGATCATATATATAATATAGGTACATGTTGGTGGTGGCCTATTGATATTTATTCTCACACCATATATGGTCCCCTCCTAGTGCATGTAGACTTTATGATCATGCAATCTAGTTAGGGGCCGAGCTTAGGAGATAGAACTAAGTGATCATGCGACACTTATTATCATGGTATAGATGTAAAAGGACTGTAGTGGTTCCTATTCATCCGCTAGATTTTACTTTTTTCTTTATTCTGTCTTTATCATGCTTATTTTTATATCCTAGTGGTTATCCATAGGAGAACCCTTATGTTTTATATCATTTGTTATGACCTGAATGGATATGATTGCTTAGATAAAAATGGTGTTTTATTCTACAAATTTTATGTTTGAGATTGTAGATTATTTTGATTCTTCTTTCTATTTATGATTCTTTTATTTCATGTTATTACTTCCACTAGGTTATGGTCTTCTTATACTATTATGTATATACATAAACCATTATTATTGTCACCACCAGTAGGTATAATCTCTCCACTATCACCTATATACACCCTTGCTTCGAGTCGGTAGCTGCTTTTATATGGGGAGGTGTACCTAAGGCCTTGAGTCCCTTTGTCCTAAAGCATAGTTTCATGTGGCATCCTGGGTTGGGGAACTACAAATTGTATCAGAGGTGTTCAATAATTGAAGTCTATAGAAGGGTTCTGATGGCTAATAGTGGTATCAAATGCTTTCCTTTTCTTATTTGGTCTTACTGTTTGGTTTGTGGTAGACCATATTATAGGATATAGTTGGAAATGGGTACATAACTTGTATTTCGATTCCTGCATCCCCATGCACAGGGGACATACCGAGATTACAGGGGTGGTAAATTGGTGTTGTTATTTTCTCTTTTTCATTTGATTTGATTTCCACCTTGACTGGTGCACTTGGGTGTGATAGTTTTTTATTATTATATGTAATTTGGCCCTTGGACCATTATGACAAGGGAGATTTGTTTATTATTTGTGATAATATTTTAAAGATATATGACATGTTTTTTATTATTATCTTCATTGAGAACCTAGATTGAGCTTAGAGGGGTTGGTTTATTTAATGAGTCAATAAGGGATGTTAAAAAAGATTTTCCAATATAGCCTTTATTTGGTGTAATTCAACTCCACCAACATAGGCATGTGGTAGAAATGAGATCTATATGTTATGTGATGTGACTATATGTATGGGATATATGGTCTTGACTTTGGTATAATTAGGAAAGGATGATGATTGGGGGTTAGCTATTTATTGTTTAAAAAAAAGCTAAAAATGTTTTCTTATATAGCCTATTCGGTGGAGTTCTACTCAGCTACCTAAGATTACATGTGTTTCCCTATCCTATTTTTTTAAGGGGATAGGCCATGAGGCCAAATTAATGTTGAAATTTGACTATAATATGGGTAGGTGAGGGTTAGGGAGGCTTGATGTCATTTGAAATGGTACAATTGGGGAGTGAAAGGCTGGTGAGACCGCACTACTTGTTACAAATTTCCCTATCTATGATATATTTGTATATATTGTTATGGATGTATGAACATGGTATTGGTATTTAGTGAGATTCAAACTAGACGAGATTATATGGAGCATCATAAGGGTAGTGATTTGGTGTCGCATGAGTGTGCATAGGATGAGACCCCTGAAGGTCGAGATGAGGCCCTGGAGGGTCAGGTAGATCATGAGCCATAGTTACAAGATTAGGTACATGATCTAGTAAAAGCGTTCCAGCCACAAGATATGTGGGTTCGGTGCCATGGATTGATGAGAAGATTAGGGAGATCATGGTGCATGTCAAATTGGGAATCAATAGGGGAGATTAGGGAGCTGATCCATCGAGGGAATACCTTACTCAAGAGTTTCATTCTTGGTACCCACTACTATTCTGGGTGGAAGTGGAACATAGGCAGTTGAGAACTGGATAGAGTCAGTATAGACTATCTATGAGCATCTTGAGACACCCCCGGGCTGGAGGGGGAATCTAGCTATGTACATGCTTATTGGAATGACAAAGCACTAGTGGGAGGGATAGGACAAGGGTGGGAGACTCAAAGGACTAACTTGAAAAGATTTTGAGGACAAATTCTTCAAGCACTTATTTCTAAAGACACTGAGGTTGGAGAGATCTTGGGAGTTCTTGAAAATCCATCAAGGAGACATTTCCTTCATGGACTATGTTTCTACATTCACAGACATGTCTCGTTTCACACCCAATATTGTGTGTGACAATTCCTTGAGAGTGGGTGATTTCAAGGATTGTTTATGGAACACCATCAGGGTGTAGGTAAACATCTTCATGTTGGCCTCATTCTCAATGGATATGAATCCAGAACTGATATCTAAAGGAAAACTGATAGACTGGTCATACTCAAGCTAGTTTATGGTGTTAGGTGATGTTTGTGGCGATTCTTTAGATACTAGGAAGTGAGGTTGTAAGGAGTCTTAGTAAGGAATTTAGGATAGATACTTGAGAAGACCACCAAGGAGTTGGTCCTCGATGGTGTGATTCTAGTGTGTGAAGTGAAGACTTGTGTGGATGTAGTTTTATTGGGAACCAAAGGAGTACTGAGCATATAGCTATGCTGGAAATCATGAGATGTTCTTGAGGGAATCTTCTTGGACAACCAGTAGTTAGGTACTAGGGTAGACATAGGGAAATAAGTTCATAATGGGAGTGGTTAAAATATCCATTAGTTGAGATTCATCTAAACACAGAGGTCAGGATAGAGATAGTGGTACCCAAGATTTGGGTCAGTGGCTAGAAGCTGGTGCAGCTCTATAGGGTGGTCAAGCCTTATGTAGTTGTGCTTTAGTCCAGGTCCACATAGTAGAGCTTCCAGGTGTAGATCAGGTCAGGGATCCAACTATAGTTAGAGGTATTCCATGCTTATTAGAATGAACATGCATATTTTAATGTTTGATTCTAATTTTTTGTAGGAATTTTAATTTTTTAGTGTATGAGGTGCACAAGATGTAAATTTTGGATAACTAGGAACTGGTTAATAGGTTTGAATAAAATCAGATTGATGATATATATATATATATATATATATATATATGAGGTGAATCACACTATGATTATTTGTGGGAATCAATGCGGTGTAGGTTTTATTTGAGGTTCGTGGAATAAAGAATAATTATGTGCATTTGAATAGATGTTATATTTATGGGTTCTTGATGTGGAATAGGTATGTTTGTTCATCTAATTAGATGCAGAACTACATAGGCCTCATGTGAGACATGGGCATGATGTGGGAATCTTCATAAATGCGGTACTTGGTGTGTATTAGGTATGAAATGGGAACAATTTGGACAATTGATGAGGTGTATAAGTGGAGATATGTCAATAGAGTACTTTTGAGTCCAGGGATGGTTGGTGGATAGTTGGAATTTTGAGTTTTGGGTCAGATAGAAACTGAGGTAGTTAACTCATAAGGCATGGAAACACCTTGAGAGAGTTGACTTGTGAATTTATGACCAAGGTAGACTAGGTTGATTTAAAAGATATGGGTATGTTTGGTACCGTCTATGAATAAGTCTTGATATCTTAGGGATGATCTATGTTAAGGTGGATACACTCTAACATCCTAGGTTTTTTGAGTATGTCAAAATCCCTAGCCCGTTTGGATTTTCATGTTTGCTGATTGGTCCAAAATTATTTTTGATCTTGGGAACCTAATTTCTGGAGTTTTATTAACCCAAGGACCTATTGTTAGATGAGGTTTAAGTTTTTTATGTGAATAGGGGTTTCATAGCTGTGTTAGGTGCATCAGATCACAAAAGCCCTACTTTTCAGACTGCGTAGACAGAGGCACAAGGTTTGAAAAAATCATAAAGCCTATTATGAGAAATAGTGAGGTCCTAATTATTAACTAAACAAGGATTTTAAAACCATTAATGTGGGGGTTCATGACCATGTGTGGTATAATTTAGTTTTTATAATAGGCTTCATGCTTGGCTTATGCACGGTCTGTCAAACTGTACACATGGACATTGTGAGGGTGGTTCTTGGATAGTGGACCTTCCACAATTTTTCAAACCATTCTGTATTAGTGTGAACTCTTTAAAATGTCAAAAATGACCATTTTACACCTTTTTCCCTTAAGAGGGTTATCCCTATTTTCTTTCTCGCATGCTAGCTCCACCTCCAAGCAATAGAGGGTCCCTTCTTCTCCCTCATCCAAGATTTAGCCTCATCTCTCCATCTGAGCTCTAATCTTAGATCCATTGGTGGTTATAGATTCATTATAGTATTTCCTTTTATCAGCTATCTTTTATTTATCTTTTATTTAACCATTTTTTGTGCTAAATCCATGCGACCCATTTTACTCTATTTTCATGGAATTTGTCTAAAACACCGATTAATTTCTAATAGAATTGAGTTATAGGCTAATATAGGATAAGAAAGAATCTACCGATACGATGTAGGTGGTTCCTAGATTTCTCTTTGATTTTGTGGTGTTATAGGGGGTGAATTCTTGATAGTTTCATTAGGATGATTTATAGAGTCCCCATAAAATTTATTCTTATGTTTTGAATAAATTAATTTATGATATGAGTTGTCTATAAGCATGATCCTCATTCAATATAAATTTTATAATCCTTGTGATAGGATTTACATCACTTGTAATGTTTAGGCCATGTGTGTGTTTTAAATTTAATTAATTTGTTATATTAGATTACTTGGTTCCATGGTAATGTGTTGGGGTTTGACTAGGGATTGAGGTAGGGATTACCACCTGGATTAAGGTGATGCGATCTTTAGGTTGAGGGAGAGGTCCAAGATGAACATGGTGATGTTGATCACTAGGTTGAGAAACATGGTCGCATGGGAATGAGGTGTCAAGATAATGTGGCATAGATACTATTTTTGGGTGATTTTTGCTAATCGAGACTAGCCAATGCACCACTAGAGTTGAGTGAAAAGATATATGACTCAGATGATGAGGGGGCATCGACCACTCATTTGGGTAGATGCCTATTTTATTTTCATCTTATTATAGTGTTGACCATCTATGAGGTTGGAGGTACTTTCCAATGAAATCCAAATGGATAGTGATGGAAAATGGGATAATGGTGTTGAGACCTTTGATTGGGGGATGAGGATCACTCTATATTGAGGCTTTTAGGCCAACAATATTTGTGAGGATGGATATTGAAATTCCTAGAGATGTGGGATTTTGAGGTGACAATGTATATTATTTAGAGGATAGACATCGATGTGCCTCAGGATGTTGGGATTTGAGCGGATGCAGATTTTCTAAACTGAGGTCCAGGGGACCAGATACTTGTTTGGGTATACCATTAGGATCATAGTTATTTGATTATTACATGGGTGGTTCTGGTTGGAATGATGTGTCAATGATACTTTTACTGGAGGGGCATGAGATCTCACCAACCTATTACTCATTAGGGGACGCCCAGGGCTTTATGCAATGGATCCTTGGAACTATAGTTATACATATATAGAAATGTGTTGTATACCACATGTATAGCTAGGGGAACAAGTTTAGACTTATCGATCATGATCGATATAGGTTATCTCTTCATTGTGGATGTTGAGCACATGGGAAGCATTTATTTAATTATTAAGCACGTGATATATTTTTTTATATTATTACACCGATATTATAACATATGTAAGATAAGAACATGATGGTGGTGTCCTATGGAGATTTATTCTCATGCCCTACATGATCCCCTCTGTATGCATGTAGAATTTATACTCTTGGGATCATGTAAGGGACTTAGATCAGGATATGGACCTTAACGAACATTCCATATAACTTACCTTGGTATGGATGGTAAGGGAACATAGTGGTTCTTCTACATAAGTTGAAGTTTACTTTTATTTCTTACTTTTTTTTCAGAAGTATTATTTGTATATCCTAATGGTTGGACATGGAAAACCCTTTATGCTGTCTATTATTCTTATGCCTGACATGATATGCATTCTTAGCTATAAATGGTATTTTATTCTATAAATGGCATGTTTACGCTTGTTGACTATTCTTCTCATGTGTCTGTATATTATTCAATTATTTCATGTCATTTATTATACTAGGATATTTATTTCTTATATTGTTATATATATATATATAGAAAATTATTTTTATCACCACCACATGGTATAGTCTCCCCAATATCACCTCTTTACACTATCTCTACTTGTCCGCAACCATTAGCATATGGGGAGGCACTCCTATGGACTCATGGAACACATGAACGGGGAATAGTTTCCAGTGGAATCCTTGGTTCGGGAGCCAAAAATTTAAAAACAAATCCATGATAAATAATATTTATATTTAAGGGAAATTTAATGTCCAATGATCATATGAAAGTGAACATTTTAAGGGAATGTTACTGACTACAAAAATAAATCATTGGCGGGAATGTAAATACATTCATAAGTCAAAATGATAATAAACCATCCATAATAAGAATACGGATGGTGTCAATACAACAAATACCCATTGGTGTAAAAATAAAAGGGTTGTAATTATTAATGAAAAAATACCGTAAAATGATCTTTAAAAACATTTTTGAGGAAAATATCCTTTTACTTTTGAAAAGCATTTTGAAAATCCATTTTATTTGAAAATAAATTTAAAGAAATCATTAAAAAGATATTAATAAAAATGAAAAAGAAGCATCAAATGAATAATAATGGGTAATTCTATACATTCCATACAAGGTAATAATATCATTCTGATTTTATTGTAAAAAAGGTTAGTAAATTCCATTGTTAGTAAACATAAAATAAGATTCATTTGAAAAAAAATTGACAAGAAAAAATGGGTAAAAATTTATTTTAATAAATCATTTTTATATGGATAAATAAAAAGAAATTGAAAACATTTTTTTAAGACATTATTTTTTGAGAAAATAGATTTCCGACTGAAGATAGAAATGAACTCGGAATTTATTAAAACAATTTACCAATAATATTAAGTACCAAAGAGTGGTAAAATGGTACTATCACTTAAAAAATATCATGAATAAATAGAGTATAAGAAAATTGAATTGTATATTAAATAATTATCATATTATTTCATTTAATTTAAATTTAGTAATAAACAATCTCACTTAGAATGAGACTGTGAATCAACCCTTAAAATGATCATAATGTTGACATGAGAATTAATCAATGTATAAATTATGTGTATAGAAAATAAATACAAATAAAAAATTTAAATAAAGCAATAGATAATAAAAATTCATTATAAACACAATCATATAATATTGATGACAACAAAGAAATAATATAACCCAATGAAATAAAATTGTGTTAAAATATTTATTTACCACTTGGTACCATTACGCTAAAATCCCCTCAGATAAAATGATTCAAAATTAAACATAATATAGTATTAATAATAGAGTATTATTGATATTATATATCAATGGTGAAGTATACATACCATATAAATGTTATTATGTGCATAAAATTATAATATTTTTCAATGAAATGAAATTGAGCTGAATCCCTTACCTTGCACTTTCATTTTGGTCGTACAATATTTAACCTCTTGTAGAGTGGTTTTGAACATGGTATTAACATATACCAGAACCATATTAATATTTATGATTGCATATATTATTCTTTTATAACATCTTATTACCCTTTTGTTATTAATATTTCCTTATTTTCATTGTTTTAGTGTTAATTGCCTTGTTTTTTGATAATGTTTTGACTTGTTATTTTGTTTACTCATACATAGATCATGATTTAATAACATAAAGAATTTAAAAAATGTTATAAATATCATATATATTCATTATATAATTATTTATATTAATCCATTAATTTTTTTCATAGGAAATGAAATACACGATTCATGGAGATGGTAGGCTGTAAGTACGCATGAATATTGCTTCCATTTTGTTGTCGAATTGAATGAATGAAAAGTAAATTATATATAAAAATATTATAATTATATTACCATTTTTATGTCACATACATAAAATATTTTAATTAAATCCTTATTTAATACATTCCATGTAAAGAGTGAATAAATTACCTAACTTTGCAAGGCGGTAGCTTCCCATACACCCGAGTGACATTCTCGTATTCCCAAAAATTGTAAAGCATAAAGGTATGCGGGATATAATAATAAAATAAAAACAATAAAATCATAAATATAATTTAAATCATATATAAACTATAAATAAATCATTATTCATATCATTGAAATGTAGTAATGGAAAATAATGACATCAGTTCGCGAGGTGATAGTCCATCGTACCGACGAACGATGATTTCATAACCCATTAGATAGAATTTTGTGAAGTTTTAGGTCATAACAATAACATAAATACATTATTTTATAGAAGATACTGATTTTTATATATTATCATTTTATAAAATTATTTTAATGAGTTATAGAAGGAAATAAAATAAAAACACTTTGGTTATTCTTTGATCAATTTCTAATTCATTTCTTATTCCAAGATATAAATATCCAAAAAATAATTTTCCCCCGAAGAACTAAAATTTTCTTTTAATGGACTATAACATTCCTAAAAGAGTGAAAAATATTTCCATTTATTTCTAACCATTTTACAAATCAATAAGGTTAATACATTAATCTCTATACCTCAATGGAAATACTATTAGTTAATTATTAATATTCATTCATTAAATCATTTTACAAAAAATAATGGCTTATTAACCAGGACATCATGAAGTCCATTGGTAGGCATGAAACCCTTATCCTACTTCAGTCATGGGTTCAATCCCAACTGCATTTTCATATGTGATGGGTTCTCACCATGTATTCGATTTCTCCATTTTGTAAACTACATTACTATAATGTTCCAAAAATATGATGGAAATAAATTAAATAACATTAATTATTAAATAACCTTTTAACTAAGGTTTTTAATAATTTTTTTAACAAAGTATAATAATATTATTTGACTAATATTAAAATTTCATTAATTATCATGTTAACCCTAATGGTTATCAACAAATTTAATCATATGTCCATAAAATATAAATGCATTATTACTCAAATAACATTTCCACAAAAATATGTACTAAACCAATGTGTTTTATTTTCATAAATTTATTCAAAAATAACCTTAATATTGGTAAACTCACATCCTATAAAACCTAATAATACATTCTTAAGACTCTGAACATATGATCAATCTTAATCTCATTAAACCATGATGATATCCACAACTATGATTTTAATTAATACACAAGTGATTCTAAATTTATTACAATACTTAGATGTTTCATGATTGTTATATCCAAAATAACACAGGCTAAAAATTTCTATAATATAATCAGGTAATCCTGATAAATACTTCAACCATTTTATTTCAACATTGGTCCTTCCTTGGTCTAAGTTTCAACATAAGAGTTTAATTGAAATTTTCTACCTTCATAATGGTTTGTAAAAAAATCTGAATTATTTTAATCATATCCCTTAGGAGTGTCAAACTGGGTGCATAGAAAGGCTAATTTTTAGGTACAAGGTAATTCTGGAATCAAGATTGATGTGTCTTTTTCAGAGTTATTACCCTAATGTACCTCTGTTCTAAAACAAAATATAATTTTAGTATCTAGAAAGGGACATATTTTTATGAAATACCACATAATCTCTACCTTACAAAAAAATTTGGATTTTCTTCAATAATTATAGTAAAATTATATCATAGGTTCATGTTACCTAATATATATTTTCCTAAATCTATTTTCTAAGGTTTATACTAAAAAGGATCTAATACCAACTATAGTGACCTCGACACCAATATCCCAAAGCCAGTGCCCAATACAATTATAACGGAATAAATACAAGATTTGAATCCCAAAGGATCAATTAGTTTAGTAGTTTTAGAAATATATATATATATATATGAAACCCATTTTACATTGGTAAAAGAAAATAAAGTATAAGAAGGTAAAAGATCAGCATCGCTGCAACTCACTCCAAGAATTCATCTTTAAATCATGGGGAAACGAAACCAAATAATAGTGAGATCAAATTCCTAGTAATGGTAAAGTATAATAGAATCTATCATGAATCAATAAGAATAATCTACATAGAAAGGTAAATAACTTATCCCAAATCCCATTTAAATAATTGGATATGTAATAATAAGTATGGAAAGGTAAATAACTAAGCACACATGACATTTACATAAACAGATACGACATAATCAATATTGAAAGGTAAATAGTAGGGCACATATTATATTTAAATAATTGGATAAAGAATAAATAATTTGGAAAGGTTAATAACTCCATACACATTCTATTTTATCAATAATTGATAATGAAATTAATCTAGAGATAATATAATTGTGAAAATATATTGAACAATAATAATAACTAAAATGAATCCAGTTCTTAATAATAAAATGTCATGTTTCCCAGGCACATGAGACCTCTACCATTATGATCTATCCCCAATATAGTTTAAAACATACTTTGTGAAAACCGATTTAGCTAGGTCTAGTCAACTAATTCTTCCCATGAGACTACCGATTCATCAATGGGCTTTCATGAACCAATCCTCAACATGTCTTTTGCATGTCTAATGGATTCCTCATATATCAAATAAATTGAACTCATAAAAAATGTGTCTTAATATAAAGTATATGATTTAAGTAAAGGATACAAATTTATCAATATTTACCCATATATGAAATTTATTTCAATGTACAAAACATTATGTAGAAATGTTATACGGTTTAATAAAAAAACATATCCACGATAAATAATAGGGATATATAGGGTAAATTCAATGGCCGATGATCATAGGAAAGTGAACATTTTAAGGGAAAGTTATAGACTATAAAAATGAATCACGGGAGTGAATGTTAATAATTTCCTTAGTGAAAATGATCATAAATCACCCTAATTAAGAATAAGTATGGTATCAATTGAACATATACTCATTTTTAAAGAATAAAGGGGCTATTATAATTGATGAATAAAAATACAATAAAAATGTCTTTAAAAATATTGGTGGGGAGAATATCATTTTTATTTTTATATTTTTTAAATACCATTTATTTTAAAATCACTTTTAAAAAAATTTTCTTTAAAAATATCATAGTAACATTTTAATGTAAGATTCAATGAAATGGATTTGTGTAATTCCATGGATGTTGTACAAGTTAAAAATATCATTCCTTTTGCATTGTAAAAAGGGTTAGAAAATTTATTTTTTAGGAATTAGATAATAAGATTCATTTGATTTTTTTTGTAAAATTAAAAAATAGGTAAAAATGTATTTTAATAAATCTTTTTGAAAAAGTTAAATAAAATATTTTTGAAAAAATTTGTAGAAAATATGGTTTTGTAAGAAAACAGATTTCTAACCAAAGAGAAAAATGAAGTCAGAATTGATTAAAACATGAAAAAATGGTACTATCACATGAAAAAGATCCTGAATAACTATATTAGAATAAAATTAAAGGGTTTAATAAACAATTTTCAAATAATTTACTTCAATGTTAATTGAAGAATAAATAATTTCAATTAGAATGAAATTGTGAAACAACCCTTAAAATGATAATTATGTTGACATGAGAATTAATCAATGAATAGATTATGCGTATCAATAATAAATCTACATAAAAGAAGTTGATATAAATAAATAGAGAGTATAAATTCAATATACAAGTAATCATAGAATATCAATGACAATGAAGTAGTAATATAACCCAATGCAAAGAAATAATGTTATGAAATTTATTTACTACTTGGTAATTTTAAGATCAAATAACCTTATATGAAACGATTCAAATTAAAAATTAAGATACCATGAATAATGAGGTATTTATTATATTACATGTTAATGGAATAATAATACACCATATAAAATTGATTAGTTTAATAATGATACAATATGCCTTAATGAAATGAAATTGAGATGAAATCTATTACCTAAATATTTCATTTTGGTCTTACTTTCTTTAACCTCATGTATTGTGGACTTAAACATGTCATAAAATTATAATAGAACAATATTAATATTTCAAATTCCATATATGATTCTTTTATAAAATCTTATCACATTTTTTTAATAATCATTCATTATTTTCATTATTACGGGTTTTAATTTCATTGTTTTTCGTGTACATGTTGACTTATTTTTTTCCCATTACTTAGATATGGATTTAATATTCTATTGAATTTAACACATGATGTTAATATAATATATATTCAATATATATATATATATATTTATATTAATCCATAAAAATTGGTGATAGGAAATGAAATACATTATTCATGGAGATGGTAGGTTGTACGTACACATGAATTCTATTTTCATTTTCTTCTTGTATTGAACGAAAGAAAATTAAATAATATATATTATCACGAATAATCATTTTTAGGTCACATATATTACTTATTTTTATTAAAATCACACATAATGCATTCCTTGTAATGTTTGAATGAATCATTTCACTTCGTGAGGTGGTAGACCACCATTCACATGAGTGACGTTATCATATTCCCACAAAATTGAAAGCATGAATGGAAGTATGATATAATAATTAAAACAAAATAATAATAGAATATATATAATTTATAACATATATAAACTATAAGTCCATCATTATTTAAAAACTTGAAAGTAAGTAATGAAAAAAATAATAACATCGGTTTGTAAAGTGGTAGTCCACCATTCACAGGAACGATGATTTTAAAACCCATTTCATGGAAGTGAGTGATGTTTTAGTTCATTCCTATAACAACTCTGATTTTTAATACATAAATTATTAAATAATTTTATAGATAAACTACATAAAATAATTACAAAAATAGGATCCAATGTTTCATTTTCTTTGGAAAATTAGGACCATACATAAAATTTATAAAATAAAACATAAACATTTATTTAATTCTTTCTTCGATAGATTGTTATTGGCCCTTGTGTTCTCTTTAGTACAAGGAATCACATGAGGATATACATCAAAGAAAGGAATGATATAAAATTATATTAAGAGTATATATAAGAGTATGGATCAATATAAATGGGGTGAGAATAATCATTATCATCATAACATAGTAATATGATCATAATCATTAGAGGAATCATTATTTAAAGGCTTGGAATCTGGTAATGCATAAAAATGAAACATAATTTCCTAGTGTTCAACTACCACATATCGTTCTGAACTAATCTAGAATAATGTTCATGAATATTTCACATTTTCTCATAAGATAAATCATATTACCTAATTCATTGGAGCACTATATAATTAAGGGTTCACCCATCACATCATAACAATTACATTGCACTATATAATTCCGGGTTCACCCATCACATCATAACATTTACATTATCATGCATGCCACATTGAAAAAATATCAATATTGATCAAAAAATAACCCATGAAAAGTAATGAGAATAATTTCATAAATCATTAATTCTTGAATAAACACTGGGAAAGAAAATGGTAATAATATTCTAGGTATAGGAATCATCAATCTTGAGTGAATAAGAAACAATCTCAAGATAAGTGAAAGGTGTGTTTTTTAAAAGAAGAGTTCTTTTGGAAAGCATTTTGTTTGTAATAAAATCAAGTATAAAAAATTTTTAACCTAGAAAAGGAATGGGTATAATAATTAAATGAGACTTAAGGATCATTAAATGATTATACATACTGAAATTGGTGTGAAATAGTGAAAAACCCAAGGAAATGGAGTTGGGTTTGAGAATTCCCTTTACCTTATTTATGAATGCTTTATTAAATTTAATATCCAATATAATTACATTAGAGTAATTAATTATCAAATAAAGAACATTTAAAACATGAATTTTATTAATTATAGTTTTATTAAGTTCATTTATGGGTTTTTCGATGAGTTATAGGGTTTAATTTCATCGTTCGGGAATGTTAGTTTTCTTAGTTTTCATGATCAATTCACTTGTATACATGAATGTAAGTATGTATAAAATGTGGACAAACATCAAATTTTTTTATTATGGAATGTATTAAATAAGGATTTAATTAAAATATTTTATGTATGTGACATAAAAATGGTAATATAATTAGAATATCCAGCATAACATAAATTGATAGGTCTCAATAAGAAAAATTTTGACAATGTCAAAGACCATATGTCACCAATTTCAAATTAGTCTAAGCTCGATTTTGGTGGTAATCATGAACTACAGATTTTTGATAAAGAACAACATATATCTCATACATATGTTCTACTAAATTGTGAATCAATTATCTGTTATTTGCAGTAAGTAACACTTATTATTATTATTTTAATGTTTTATAAAAGATATATTTTTATATTATTATTTTTAGACTATATGATGACCATATCAAATTTTTTTTACAAATTATATCAGCTTCTCTTGAAAAAAATCATCAATAGATTTTTATTCATTGGTTCCAAAGAATGGTAAGTTAAGTTACTTTGAATGAAACATTTAATAAATTTTTTAATCATATTTATTATTAATAATTTTTATTGTTTGTAGGAAACACAACATGAAAATAAAATTGATTTGTGATTATGTTTCCTAAAAAACCCACCCTTGAAATTGGTGAAATCTTTTAATGGGTTTGTACTTAATGGGTTTTGATTCTTTACACGCATATATGGAGAATCAATGAAATTAATTAATATTGGTGTTTTTTAAAAGGATCTCATCATAAATAATGTAAAGTTGACTTTTATGGTATGCTTGATGAAATAATTGAATTTTGATATCTAGGACTAAATTATGTAATAATATTTAAATGACATTGGATTATTACGGATAGAGGGTTGTGATTTCATCCAAGACATGGAGTCAATTAAATTATATATAACATTATTATTTCATAAAATGAATCATTTATATTGGGAAATCAAGAACATCAAGTTTATTATGAAAATTACTATGATGTTTCAAGATATTTGAATGACTAGTGGAGTGTAATAAAAATGAAATCTCATGACGATCAGATTATTGAAAATGAAAATGGTTCGGTGGAAGTGAAACTTATTTAAATGTTTCAAGAATCATAACAAAATATATATCTTAACTTATGAGATATAAATATCAATGATGAACCCCCCAGTTAAGGGCCAATGATATTGATTATGTTGTTGAAGTAATAAGGGATCATGAAACTGAAAGTCGTATTGAAGTTGATGATGCATAAGATGAGGATGAAGAAATTTTCCTCAATAAATATAAGGAAGAATATGGTGATTGATTTATTATATTCTGGTATTTATTAGTTGTTTATATTTGATATTTTTATTAAAAATTATTTATAGGTAAGATTGTTTCAGATGGTTCGACCCGATGATCAATTTTGTGTCTTCACTAATTCCAATAATTATTAGTTTTTTATATTTTATATCCATATTAATAATTATTGATAGGTAATATTATTATATTATCCATGGTATTTATTAGTGTTCTATATTTTATATCTATATTAACAAATATTTACTAGTTAAATTAGTTTGTTCTGGTATTTATTTACAGGTAATTATTATATTCCGATATTTATTAGTTTTTATATTTGATATATGTATTAATAAGTATTTACATATAAAATTATTATATTACGGTATTTGTTATTTTTTATATTATATATATATGTTACAATTTTAATATATGAAATATTATTTGTTTCAGATTGATGGAGATTCTATTGATGACATATTTTGTTCTCCCATTGGTGGCATGCTTCCTGCTAATGAGCCTGGTTCATCTGATCCAAAGGGTGTTGCACTTACTTGGAGGGGGAATGATTTTGGTTGTTTGATGATTCTAGCCCTTGTTCTAGAGAGACACCAATATCATTATTTTGATCCTTATTTACAGAAGTATCTTTAATTTCGTAATATATTTATTTTATATTATGTTTTAGTATTACTTTTGGTTCTAATATTATGATTATTATTTTTATTTGAATGTTTTTAACATTTATCTATTGGGAAATATGGTTTAATTCAATGAAATTATTATTTTTAATCCTTAGGTGTCATGAGATCAGGTTCCTATTTACATTCATAAAAAAATGTTCGACCTATAGATTTTACATTATTAAATAATATATATATATTTTAGAAATTATTTAATTACTGACATATTTTTTTAAATTTTCTTTCAAAATTTGTCATCTTTGATTTCAGATAGCCTAAGGGATCCTATCCAAGATAAATGGGATATTTATTTACATGAATGATTTCATTTGTTTTTATACAACCATAGAAATTGTGCTATGTATACAACTTTTTCTACTATTTTCAACTAATGTTATATATCCCATCAATCAAAATATATCTTAGCTCAGGTATGGGATTGATTGTGGTCTTACTATCTATGAGAGTCTTTTTGGAGGAGTTCATCAATTATATGTCTTATTCAGAGGAGTCATGATGTCATACATAGTTCAAGAATTCATAAATTTGGTATAAATAAATGAATTATGGTAAGTAATATTATTTATTAATTTATATATACTTTAAATCATTTTTTATATTATACATGATGTGAACGCCCCCTTATTAACAATTTTTTATGTTTATAAGAAGATGTAAACTAATCCCCATTCCAGACAACTTGCTGGCAACCAAAAGTGTTATATTATCATTAGTACTTTTTAAAAAAAATTCAATAATGTTATTTTTATTTTTATTCGGATTTCTATTTATATATTGAGGAAACGTATGAGGCTACGAGTGTGTTAATACGAGAGTGAAGGATATGAAAATGGTGAGTCAGTTTAATATGGGGGGGATTAAATACAAAAAAAATTAGATTGTGTAGAGAAAGGTTGGGAGATCAGTATTGGTTCACAACTAACACATATTAATTATTTTGGTACTTCTACAATGTCATCGGTTAGCTCAAAGGGATCTCGTGGGGAGTCATCATCATCATCATATATTGTGTTGTATGAGGATAGGTTGAAAGCTATAGAAGAGATTATACAGTGGATGAAGATAGATATATTGAGGGAGGAGGATCATGAGCAGCTGTGTTAGAGAGATGAGAAGATATTGTGGTATATATGTCTTCTTGTACGTGGAGTTGTTATGGATTTTCCTCCACATAATCCTTCAAGTGATCCTCCTACACATAATACAAGTTGATGCTCTTTAATTTTTTATGACCGTTTAGTTTTTTCTGGTGATAAACATATTATGTGTTAAATGAGACATTACTTTTTTGTTTTTTCTAATTATTTATAATCATTTTTCATTTAATTTTTTAATAATTTTAATAATTTTTTTATATTTGTTGAAAATATCAGTATTTGTGAAATATAATTGTATTTGTCTGATTTGGTTATTTATGATGATGTAAACACAATTTATTATTTAAAAAAAATTAGATATAATTTGAGATGGATGATTCAACCATAAATAATAATAATAATTTTTGATGTAACATTATAAAAATGTAATTGTGAAACCATTTTATGTGAAGGCTCATTAGAGATGGACGGAAATCGTAAATGTATTTTTTGTGAATATAGTATATTGCTAATGATCCATCACAAAAAGTTAAAACTCTTGTAGTTCAAAAATTTATATAGATAAATTACATATAAATAATTATAGTAACTTTAAACAACTATACCCTCTGTCATTGGTGATATTAATCACAAATAAGTACATGAATGTCAATTAAATCCAATATGAAAAATAAGATGCAATTATGCAGGACTTATTCCAATATACAATGATCTTATAAACAATAATTCATAAATAAATAATCCAAGTGAGTCATTTTAGGTGTAATAATGCATTTGTAAAATTTGAATCTAAGAATAATATTCACATATCCCTAGTAACATAGAATTCCCATTAGAAAAAAGAGAGTTCACAACTCAACTGTCTGATTTTGATCAAATGATCCAATGAATTCCAATATAACCTTGATATTATCTCCATAAATATTAATACAAATAAATATATTATTAGATACAAATTTATAATTCCCTTCTACCTAGGACCACTCATTAGTGTTTAAACCAACGATCACTACTTGACCTCAGGCATGCCTCCCGGTTTTCCAGAGGCTCAGGCATGCCTCCCGGTTTTCCAGAGGCAACATACTAGTAGTGAGTGTAACACGCCTATATTTTTTGAAATATATATATTTTCCAATAAATTTATTCCTTTTTATATTTTTCATTACACTCAACATTGATTTTAACTTGAGTTACACAGAAAACTAATTTTTAATGAAACATGTCATTGTATTAAAATATTATTATTTAACATATTAGTAATCATCCTACCATTGGGATAAAGGATATGAATATGACTAACTAAATTATGAAAATATATGGATTAAAAATGTATATAAAATGAATTATTTGGAAAAAATATAATTAGAAATGAAAATTAAATCTATTTAAAAATAAAGGGGTTCTTTTTTTAAAACTCTTTTTATGCACACAAACATGTTTTACCTCAAAAAATTAAAAATATAAATTTTAGTGAATGATTTTAAAGAAATTTATAAATTATATATTCAATAAAAATTTTAACATTATACACATCTTTTTTTATAAAATATATAAGAATAAATCCAATTTAATGTTTAAAAATGTATTTTTCTAAAACAATTGTCGCATTTACCGCACATATTTTAAAATTATTTGTTCCCACTATTATAAAATTTATATGGAAAAATGAAATTAATAATTGAAATCATAATTTCAAATTTATATTATAGTGAATTTTTGTGAATTTTATAAGAAGTAATCTTTTTCGATGGATAGTGAAAAATACTAGGTTTTATTTAGATTTTTTATTTCTTTTAATGAATTTAAAAACTGAAAAATTGATTAAAATAGTTATAAAGAAAAAATCAAGTCAAAAATATATCTATTAATCCAATTTAGTTCGTTGTAATAAATTTAATATTTACTTTTTATATGAAAATGTTTTAAACTTTTGAACATTTTCTATTTGGAAAACCCCTTTTTGAACGTGTCTACAATTTCAAATTAACATTTTCCACTTCTATGAATAGAATTTATAAAATGGTATGCATATTTAAAAGAATAATAATTTATATTAACTAATAATATTAAATTAACTTTTTACTATACTGAATAGTAAAAACAATAAGAATTATTTAACACGATTATGGTAAATATGGTATTACTAAGTGTTAAAATAAAATGATAAGGGTTAAAAATGACCCAATACATATAAAACACTGATTTTATGGTCCATTTTTGACATTATCTCTTCTAAGATTTATAATTTCCCATTTTGGATCATTTTGGAATCTGAAAACATTGGTAGGCCTTTTTTCTTTTTGAAAATTACAATTGCTTCACTCACATGACTTATAAAAGGCCACCCCAGTCCTCTCATATTCACAATTAAAAAACCCTTTGGTATGGACATGACCTACCAAAATACATTCCTTAAATCCCTCATCTCAATATAAAATCCTTTTTTTTCAATAAATCAAACCTATGAATCCTTTTTGTGCAAACAAAATTTTTTTTTCCAAATAAGAGGTAACGTCCCTAACATAACATATTATTTTACTTCATCTTCCACCTCCATAATTTCATATTTAACAAGTATGATATAATAATATGAGTATATTATGTATAGTGAGATGTTATTATGTTAATTTTAATAACCTATATCATTCTTCTCTTCCGTCAAAAGGATCAGGATATCACTATTCATGCATATGGCGGACTACTGCCTTGAAAATTGATGTTTTTAGTTTTCCATCACCATATATAAAAAATGGATATAATTATGGATTTATTGTTTATATATTAAATTTATAATATTATTATTCTTCTAAAATAATTATATAACTTGTTCTTTCTTACCTTCCATTCTGTGAGAATATGATAACATTTTTTGTGTGTATGGAGGGCTACCGCCACAGAAAGCAATGTGATTTGTTCACACTTTACATGGAAAGAAATAAGGATTTTTATAATGAAAACTTGTAAAATATATTACATATAAATGTTTCTATAATTGTGATATTGTATTTACCTTTCATTATTTCTTTCCTTAGGAAAATGGACACAAAGTTCATGCATATGTATAGCCTTCCATCTTAATGAATGATATATTTCATTTTCTATCAATAACTTTTATGGATCTATATAAATAAATATATAATGAATATATATGATATTTATATCATTATTAAAATTCTTGGTATTATGTAACAATGATCAATTTAAGATGAATAAAAATAACAAATCAAAACATACATGAAAAACTAATCAATTATTGCCTGAAACGTGACTATAACATGAAATTGTTAATAAATGGGAAATATAATGTCATATGTAAATAATATATGGTATGATATATATATATATGTATATGTATTATTATGTAATAAATGTATAATAAACTTATATTTATTTTTTTATTAGGTTCAAACATGTATAAAGGATGTCGAGACTTATGGTAAGGGATTTTCATCTCCCTATTTACCTCTTTTAGACACATTCAACATTTAACACCCATTTCATTTATATGTTGTATATACTACCCATGAATTTATTTTATTATTATCCTTAATGATATTTTATTTATTTATAATGTTTGGATCTCTCAATAATGGGGTTTATGATTCAAAATTTACCAAAGCTGTAATCAATTTTTGTCATAATTTACCTTTTTTGAGATATATGTTATTTTATGATCTATATTATTTTATAAGGTGTATATATAACCAATTTAACATGTAATATCATTATTTTTTTATTATCAAGATATTATAAGTTTCTTTTAATGTCATTCTTTGATGTTTCTTACGATTCAATGTTATCAAATGGTAATGGTTTTATGTTACAATCACATCGTCTGTCAAAATTTCTCATGATTATAATTCCAATGATGATATATTATGATATATATCTCAAGTAACTATTTTAAGTTATTATAATATTGTTATTTTTATATGATATATGTTTTAACATCTATTTCCTCTCTTTAGGTACTCAATTGTTCAATTTTTTAATAAAAACAAACATAGTTATTCTCTTAGATAAAAGTCTGTTTTCTTCAAAAATCATTTGTCCTAAAAATGTTTTAAAAAATTATTTTCAATCAAAAAATATATTTATTAAAGAAATTTTCACCCATATTTTAACTTTTTATAAAATATTTTGAAAGGAATCATTGTGTCATTTTCCAAACAATGTATGTGTATCTTTTATCGAAAATTTCAAAGGAATATTTGATTTAAGGTGTACATAATGAATGATATTTTGAACCTTCATGAAAAATAATTGTTCTAAATATTCTTTTATATTAATCAAAATATATTATTAAAGAAAATTATTTGAATTTTTTTTATAAACATTTTGTTTTAAAAATTTATTTTCAAAATGGAAAGGTTATTTTCCTCAAGATATGTTTTAAAATATTTTTAAAGATACCTTTATAAGTTTCAAATTTTATGGTTAAAGAAATTAATTTTGATAAGGTTTTATGTTTTAATTTTTTATCATAGTGGAAAGACTATATTCCTAAAGAAATGTTCCAAAAGATCTTTCAAAATAAATTTCCATCTAAGATGACATCCTTTGATGTTTCATATGATTTACTAGGGATATTATTGAATAATACCATCATTATTATTTCTATGGAGGGTTAATTTTTTTTATGAAATGTATTTGAAACACGTTTAATTTTAATGGGTTAAACTATGGTTAATTTATGAAATGTATTTTTAAAAAAAATTCTTTACACTTGTTATGATGTGATGATATGATAAATTATTTATGATATTGTGGCATGCATGAGTAAAATTTTTATTATGGGATGGGTGGGACCTAAATATCCCCCCAATGAATTGGGTAAAACTTTATATATAATGAGATAATAATGAAAACAAGTAAATGGTCTTGATCCACTATGGGAAACATGTTTATACTGATCCACTATAGGAAACAGGTGTTTCCTGATCCATAATAAGAAATAGGGGATAAGTCCCGATCCACTATATTGATGGTCTTGGTAGTTATCCTTTACATATGAAATGGTTTTTATATATTTATGATGATGTCATAGTTTTTTGAAGTGATATTATGGTTATAGATTGATTTATGACAATGTATCACTCTTATGGGCCATATTTTCTAAAATGATAATATTTTATAAAATGGTTCATGTTTATGATCTATTAAAGGTTAGGTATGAAATTCCCAAGTTAATTTCATGAACAAATAAACTTATTCATATCATATTATTTCATATGATCATATATTGATATCTTCTATGTTTACCCTTGCCGAGTATCTAAGACCACCCTTTCTTATGATTCCGTACCCATGATTTGAAGAAAGGTTTATGTAGGGTATGACTAAGATAAGTATTATGTGAGGAGATCATTGTGGGAGATATTGAAGATATTTGATGAAATGATATGATTGTGTTTATATTATCGAAAGACACTAAACTCTTACAGTCATCCAACATGTATTTATGAAATTTAATATAAACTCATTTAAAAATATGTGATATTTATGTAAAAAAACTCCTAGGTCACTATAGTTCGTATTTGAGGAAAGGTTGTTTCAGTATTCAAGGATTAGTTTTGTAAAATATTTTTTGACATCCCTATGGATATTCCTAAGTACATGTCTATAGACATGTCTAGGGATATCACTTTGGATAATTCTACATATAATTATATATATAGGAAAATATATTGGAATTTTGGTAAAGGATAGAACAAGGGGTTTTGAAGAAATTTCATCCCTCTATGTATACTACAAGTGGATATGGATATAGAATAGAGTTAATTAGGGGTAATAAATCTGAAAAGGGTGTATGGAGATGGAATTAATAATCACCAAGTGCATAGAAATGAGCCATGATGCACACCTCATTTGACACTCTTGGTGGATATGCTTTAGAAATTAACAAACCCATTATGAACCAAAATTAAAGATTTAAATAATGAATTTGAATAATCTAGTTTAATCTCAAGATTTCATAGATTTAAAATAAGGTTTCATGATTTAGAAATCCTATAGGTTGTTTTTCATGATTATGTGGTTTTATACTATGATTTTTTTCACCTACGTGATGCTTTCTGTATGTTGGCAATGGATGAAACCCAATGGGACCATATAAATGCTGAGTGTAATGGGGAATGAAATGATGTTACTCCTAATAAACTAAATTTTATGTGATATGGAATGAAAAATCATATTTATTTGATCACACACCTTTCTTAATCTATGAATCATGCTAAAAATACAAACAAGAAAACGAGGGAACACCATTCTGTTGAGTCCTTCACAGGGAAACATCCACCTTCTTTATGTGGTTCTATTAATCCACTAGGTACTGAGAAATTGATCGGTACTAATGAAAATATATTTTTATTTATTAATTGTTTAGAGAAAAAAATATTTTTTTTTGATCATTTGGATTGAAAAGAATACCAGTGGTGGAATCATATTAAAAACAAAGGGTAACAAGAATAAATTGAATATATGGAATGGGAAGACATTAAGGGCGTATTTATCAGTAATTAAATCCCTCTTATACTAAGAAAAAATATGGATAAGGAATTACTTGACCTTAATAAAAGGGATGATGAATCTATTGGTACCTGTGAATCTATATTTATAAGACTTTCAAGATATGATTCTTGTTTAAACATCATCCTTGAAAGATTTTTTTTGGATTCTTTGGTCTTATAAAACCAAGAATTCAAAAGGACTAGGCTATAATATAATTTATTAGCTTAAAATAAGTTATTTAATGTGATATGGAGGTCGAAATTTAAATTTGATATTCCCACCATCCCTATGGTTTTGATAAAAAAGAAAGATCAAGTATCATGAAAACTCAAATTGTGGAATGAAATTCCATCCATATGCTTGCCATAAATATGAAAAAACGAATTAATGAAATTTCTTGAATGGAACTAGGAGGTAATTTAAAGGTAGAATTGTATGTCATAAAGCCCATGAATGTAGACATGTGACTAATGGGATGGTTATTGCAATGTAGGAGAAGAGGACACCAAATAATGCTCCACCCACACTTTAGTGCTTCATGTTCAAGGAGTTTGGGTATTTTGAGAATCAATTATTCAATACAAGGTCTAATGAAGATTATTTTCCCAAAAAATATATAATGAAAATGAATAAATGGAAATATTATGCAATCACAATGGATGAACTAAATCATGATAATTACGGAACTATTACCCTCCCCTCTTTAGTTTGTAATTTATTATTTAATTTTTTATGAATGAACCCTTTAAGAATATTTTTGTTAATACATTAGTGAAATTTAAGGTGATTATCTACCGTTATATGTATTATAGTATAATGAAATGAAATTTTTTGTTCTATCATTACAAGGATGAACCCAATATTCCAATGAAAATGCTTTTTTTTGTATAATATAAGACCTTATATATTGAATAAAGGGTGTATTAAAATTTTAAAGTGTATATGTATTCATGTAAGATTAAATTAAGAGTTATAGATACCGTTATTAGTTTATAAGTTTAATGTTGATCATTTGTTCAAATAATTTGGAACCCATTTTGAGGTTTTCTTTGACAATTCTTCATCAAAATTATGGATATTTTAAGAGACCTTTATGAAATTACAACCCTTTGTGTTTTTATATAATTTAGTGAAAAAGTTATTTAAGGAGGAATGCATTTACAAATTGTTGGAATATGATTAAAGGTAATGGTAACCTTTATGGTTTATCTTATCTTTTATACTGAGGTAGTGATGGGTTGTATTCAATAACCATATGAATTTAACACACTTTTTTTCTATTAGAGAATATTTTTCTCTTGATAATATCTCCATAATGTGCATAAGGAAGTGGTAATGTAGAATGGAGTACCAATTTTAGTTGTATCTGATCTGGATCCAATGTTTAACTTGATTTTTTCGAGAATTCTTTTGTAAGATCTTGATATAGAGTATAGTTTTATCAATTTCTATCATCCTTTGACAGATTTTCAGTCTGAGAGAATAATTCAAACCCTATATGGAATGATAATATCTTTTTATATGTATTTTAAAGGTCTTTTGGATCATAAAATTCCTCTAGTTGAGTTTTCTTTAAATAATAGATTTCACTCAAACATTTATATAGCTCCTTATGAACCCCTTTATTGGAAGAAGTGTTGAAATACAATGTACTGTAATGAAATTTCATAAAGAAAGCTACTGGGACCTAAGAAAACTGGTAATATGGTATATAAGGTTACAATCATTCATCAACACATAAGGGATGAACATTGTTAATATAAATATTATTCTGATAATCATCAATGTGATATAGAATTTGAATTTGGTTAGAAGAAATTTCTTTGAATTTATTTATAGAATAATGAAGGGAAAACAAAACTCTTGGTAAATTAGTCCCTTTGAAATTCATAATGTTTTTAGGGTCATACTTTATCACTTGGTGCTTCCACTAAATATCTCTTAGGTTCACAATGTTTTCCATTTATCTCCCGAGAGGAAGTACATACCTGATCCATTACATGTGTTGAACTCAAAGGTCAAACCGTGGGATCATGATCTTTCCTATGAGGGGAAAAAATTAGAGATTATGGATAATATATACAAAGTTCTACAAAACAAGAACACCCACCTATAAATTTTTTTATTGTGAAACCACTATCTTAAGGAAGTTATGTGGTAACTTGTGGATGTAATGAGAGAGAAGTATCCTCTGTTGTAGGTACTAAATTGATGAATTTCAAGGTAGAAATTCATTTTAATGGGGTAGAATGTGACAACCTAATATTTTTTAAATTATATTTTTTCAAATAAATTTAACATTTTTTATAATTTATGTTAGACACAACATTGAGTATATATTATATTACACCCAACACCATGTTTTAACGAATAACAACATACTAATAAAAAATAAATATTTAATATAACAGTAATTGCCAATTCATTAGAATTATGGGTAATAATATGATGAAATTAATTATGAAATTAGACTATTTAATCATTTATATAAAATGAATTCTTTATTTACCAATTAACTATAAATGAAAATAAAAAATAATTTAAAATAAATGAAATCTTTTTTTCAAAAACCTTTTTATGCACACAAACACGTTTTACCTTAATAAATTAAGGAAATCACTTTTAGGGAATGATTTTAATAAAATTTATATATTATATATTGAATTAAATACATAACATTCATATTATGTGTTCTCTAGGAAATATATAAGAATAATTTCAATTTTATTATTTTAAATAGTGTTTTTTCAAAAAAAAGTTTTTCTTCCCATTTTTCACTTATTTTAAAATAATTTTTTTACACTATTAGAACATTTATTTTTAAAAAATAAATTTATTTTTGAAATCATCCTAATAAAATTATCTTGGGGTGAATTTTTGATAATTCTCTAAGAAGATTCATTTTTCGATGAATAGTGAAAAATATTGGTTTTATTAAGAATTTTTATTTCATCAAATCATATAAAATCATAAAAATTATTTTTAAGATGTTTTTAATGGTAAAATTAGTTCAATTATATATCTATTTATCCAATTTAGTTTATTTTAATAAATTTCATATTCAGTTTTCAAATATAAAAACATTTTAATCTTTCGAAGATTTTCTCTTTGGAAAACTGCTTTCTCATCATTTTTGTGAAATTAGTTTGAAATTTAATTTTTCCACGTATTTGAATGGAATTTTTAATAATTTTTTAAATATTTATTATAAGAATAATTTATATTATCTAATTTGGTCAACTTAATTTTTCACCATATTGAATAGTAAAAATGGAAAAAATTAGTTACCATGGATAAGGTACCATTGGGATTACTAGGGGTTTAAAATAAAAAGATTATGGTTATAAATGACCCAAACCATGAATATAACTCATTGTATTGAAATATTTAGACCTTATATCTTCTATATTTGATATTGACCCATTTTTGTGTTTTTGGCATGTAATCAATTTGGATAAACCTTTTTATTTTTAAAAATAACAAGTGTGCAACTCACCTCACTTATAGAAGGCCACCCTCTCCTACCTTCTTCAAACATAAAAAACCCTTTGTGTAGAAATACCTGCACTATTAACTTGGAGTCGATATATAATTTATTAAATTATTGTAGGATACATGGAATCAAATCATAAAAAAAAGAATATTTTAGTAGTCTTGGAAAACTTGATACATCCTTTTGTATTAAATTACATTTCAAAACAAAAATTACAGAATATTTTTCTATTATTTCATTATTTCCTCTAAAATAACCTCAAAATTATTCATAGTACAATTCCTGGAATTCTGGGAAAGGAAACAAAATAAGGGTGATCTTAAATGCTCAGTTAAGGTAAATATAAGCATTAATAATTGAATGTCATCACTGAGCATATAAATTGTATAAGGGTATAGAAAAATATGCAAAGTGTGTTTGTGAATCATAAAGGAACTCATACCCATTAATACCTAGATCATAAAACATGATAACATGGAATAAGAATTCAATAAAATAAAGAGTATTAATAATCCATAACTATATGTTATGTGATATCAATCATGATCAAAAGAAACATTATAAACACATGGTAGGAATAAATAAAATTTATTGGTTGCTTGGAACGTCATCATCGTATAACACTTATTGAAAAATTAAAAATGGAATAACTATATGATTGAAAACAAATATAATTATATATGAAAAATAATAATTTCCAAATTAATTAAAGAATTATCTGGGCACACCCTTCGTTTAAGCTATATGTGGCTCACGGAGGGCTATCTGCGCGCACTGATCATATAAGAAATTTCCAAGAACTATATCAGGAATAAAATATAAAAACATTTTTATTTCATTATAAAAATCATAAAAAAACATTATTCATTTTATAACATGATTAAACCATGAAAAATAAATAGGTTCCATAATAATATCTTTGAAACATGATTAACCCATAGAAAATAAATGGGTTCTAAAATAATATCTTTGAAATATGATAACCGTGTGGAAAAGAAATGGGTTCCATAATAATCTCTTTGAAAAATGATTAACCTTTAGGAAATCAATGGGTTCTATAGAAATATCTTTGAAACAATCTTAATTCGTCCATATAGATATTGGGGATGGTATTATTACAAAATATTCCTATTGGATCATAATTAACCATAAGGGTTGTTTATGTTGATGAATGGGAATAATACTAAAATATTATTAAATTCATTTAATGGAAAATGGATTTTCATTTTGGAAAATCCCTTTTGAAAAACTAAAAACACACAAAATATTATGAAAATACTTTTCTTTGAAAACATCCTTGAAACACATTAATGATGTATTGAAAATTATTTAAAACGTTTATTAAGGAAAATATCCTATAAATTTTGAATAAAAAATACTGAATGTTTTTTAAAATAATTTTATTTTAAAATAAATTTGAAAACATATAAAGTAATATTCAAAGAAAAAAATTGTCATTATGGCATTCAATTATGTTCATGTTTTACTTGTTAGAACTAAGATTCCTTTCACATTTTTAGTAAAAGTCAAACATGCATTGTTTAGAAAAAGAAATATTAACTCCTCTAATTTTTTTTAAAAAAAATTTAAAAATGGGTAAAAATTCATTTAATAAATCATTTTATTAATGCTAAAATTATTTTTTAACCCATTTTTATGAAACATGGTTTTGGAAGAAAAAGGTTATTCATCTAAAGAGAGGATGAAAGGCAATTTTTATTAAAAACAATTTATCAAATATTTTATACACAAAAGAGTTAAAAAAATGGTACTAATACATGAAAATATCAATAATAACCATAGGATAAGAAAATTCATGTGAATTATTAAGAGAGAAATCATAATATTTAAACATTTGAGACTAAATCATAAATGACGCCAATAAACGATGATATT
This sequence comes from Viscum album, assembly GCA_963277665.1. NCBI lineage: Eukaryota > Viridiplantae > Streptophyta > Magnoliopsida > Santalales > Viscaceae > Viscum > Viscum album. Next base: position 1,399,825,543 of record OY728127.1, on the reverse strand, counting down.
GTAACATAAATATATTATCACATTGGTAACATTTAATCACATGACCCATTGATGGATATAATTAAATGAAATGTAAATATCACGAGAATAAATAAATTCATGAGAATTAATTTCAAAGGGGCCATAAATATACCTCATAAAATAAGATAGGTGCAAAACACGATATAAGTCTCAAAGAAAGAAAATTTCCAAAAAAATACCATACCACATTAGTAATAATTTTAATCATTATAAAAAATATATAATAACATCAAATTAAAAATTAAATATCATTAAAATAATTATAATCATGTTATAACATGTCAAAGGGGTAGTATAGACACCAAAAAATAAATGACTCGGGAATTTTCACATGTCTCCCAAAAATAAAAGAGTGACTAGAAATCTTTTAAAAAGATCATACAATTGAAGTGGGGATTAATCAAGGAAGTGATTATGTCTGTAAAATTTAAATCCATATAAAAAATTTTAAATTACATATCAAATAATAAAATGTCACTACAGACATCATGTTATCATTCCATAATCAATGAACAAGATGTTTAACCCAATGAATGGAAATTGAATTAAGAAATACCTTACCCCACACTTATATTTGTTTGAAGATGATTTAACCTCCTATATAGTAGTTTTAAAAATGTTATTAACTTATTAAAGAACCATATTAATATTTATAATATCATATTTTATTCTTTTAAAACATCTTATCACCCATTTATTAATAATCATTTATTATTGTCATTGTTTGGGGTGTAAATTTCCTTGCTTTCTCATTCATGATTTTTCATGAAAGTTCAGGTTATTGTGTGTGATATATAGTTCCATAATATAAAAAACATTAATCATGAAATAATTATCATATTTACACATAAATTATACCTTTAAAACCAATTATGATAGATGTTTATGAAAAATTAAGTACATCATGATCCTGGAGACGGTTGGTTGTATATACATTTGAGTAAAATTTCTAAATTAAAATGATCATTAGGGAATTATATAATTATTATTTTATATTTACATAATTATAAAAATATAAAATATAACATATTATTTCATTAAATATACATATATATATATCATTCATGTGGTAGGGGATGAAAAATGAATCACATCGCTTCGTCAAGGCGGTAGTCCACACGTACATGAATGATGTTATCATTTTCAATGTAAAAATAGAAAATGATATATTGTCCTTTAATAATTATAATATTTTCATGAATATCATAATTATGTAATGTATATCATATATACTCTTTAACTACATTCCAATTAAAGTGCTAGTGAAAGATGAAACACATCACTTCGTTAGGTGGTAGTACGTCGCACACACAGGCGACATTATCATATCCCCTAAGGAATGAAAAGTAAAATGTATATATGGTAAAATTAATATTAGGGTATAATTATTTTTTAAAAATAGTATATATTATTTATATCCATCATAATTCCCAAACATTATAGGTGGTAGTGGAAAAATGAATGACACTGGTTCACAAGGCAGTAGTCCACTATACACACAAATGATGACTTTATAGCCCATTTGATGGGTGTGTAGATGGTTTTAGGTAATTAATGTAAGAACCTGGGTTTTTCTACGAAAGACTTTGGAATATTCTTGATGATATTCTAGAGCAGAGCCATCAGACGGCGTGCGATTCCGAGCCCCGGAGTGGCCGGAATTAAATTTTCAGTGTGTTCACACTGGAAATGCTAAAAAAATGGGATAACTCCTAAACGGAGTTCCAGATCAGAGATCCGAGTGTGCAGATGGGTCCAGAATGGGGTTTTTACCCTAGGAACGACATAAAACTTGTCGGCGCGGGATGTTTGGACCGCTCGCCCGCTTCTGGAACGTTAAACAGATTAAATAAATTAATTAATTCGTTTAATGGAAAAATGCTAGTATCTCTTAAACGGTGGCTCGTATTGGAAAACCGATGGCACCGTTGAGTTCGGAGCATGCCGTTTACCATAGGAGGGGTATAAGTTTCGCGGGCGCGGGTCGTTTGTGAAAAAAGGGCCCCAGGGGCGTTTTCGTAATTTGGTGGCCTCAGGCGCTAGGTTTAGTAACTTTTGAACGGGGTCTCGGAATAAAATTCCGAGACCGCCATTGTACTCAGAGCGTGGTTTTTAGCGTAAGGGAGGCTAAATCCTGACCCTGTCGGGAGTTCGGGTTCGGGGCTTTCGGGCGGGCGTTTAAGTGATTTGTACTTAAACACCCCCACCCCCCCTTCTTCTTCTTCTTCTTCCTCAAAACCTTCCCCCCCCCCCTCCTTCACCTCCGGCGAGGCAGCTCCGGTGAGGCGATCTCCGGCGAGGCGAACTCCAGCAAGGCAGCGGAGCGGCGACGGACTCCCCATGAAGCTCCGGGCATCGCCCAAGAGGTAGGAGTTGTTTTTGTTGCGTTTTTTTCCCGCACCATGATCGTCCAAATTTTACATTGTCGATTTGCTGCCCGATCTTCGATCCAAGCCCATAATCGCGTAGATCTTGTCCCGAGCTTTCCAGAATGTTATCCGGATCGAATTTTCGACAATCAGATCGTTCTCGGTGGTCCTCTGAAGTTTTCCGGCCACGAGGCCGGTTACCGGCAAGGTGGTCCGGCGGCGGGTGGCGGCTTCGGCTGGCGGCGACGGCTTCTTCAGGTGGTGGCTGCGGCGGCTCGGGCTCGTCGGCTTCAGGTGGTGGCGGGGCAGCGAGGGGGAGCGTCCTGGTGAGGCAGGCGTGCGGCGCCGGCCGGTTTGCTGGGCGCCGGCGCGGGGCAGCGCTCACCGGAGCGCGACGGGGAACCGGGGTCGCGACGCGCGACCCTGGGGAGGAGGCACGACCCGCGTCGTGCGGGTCTTCACACGACGACCGGGCGGTGGACCGGGTCCACCGCCGGCCCGCGCGGCCAAGCCGCGGGCTGGCCCAGGCCGGGCGGACCGGCCGTTCCAGGCCGGTCCAGCCCCAGGGGCTTGCCCCCTCGGTGTTCGGACACCCGTATTTTCCGTTACGGGTGTCCGTTTTGAGTACCGTCTGTGGCGGTGGAACCGTATCGACGAGGTGGTCTTTTTGAAATGGTTTCGAGAATTTTTAATTCCGAAAATGATAGGCCTTGGTGGCACGGCACGTACATCGAGGGGTTTGACGTCTTTCCGGGAATTTTGTTTTGGGCGGCGCAGACACATCTGACGTCCGTTTTGAGCGCCGTCAGTGGCGTTGGAACCCTGGCGTCAAGGCGGAGGTTTCTAGGGTGGTTCAGGGCGTTGAAGCCGGGGTTGAGGTGCGGGCCCCACGGCCCGTCTTTCGAGCTGCATGCATCGTTTCACGACTCTTTCGTCGGACGTCCGTTCGGGGCGTGCGAGCAGTCGATGTTGGGTGTTTTTCCGAGGGGATTGTAATGGTTCCATCCACCCGCTGTAATTCCACACGATGGTGGGGGCCCACCAGGGCCGTTTGGGCATCGACGGTGATTATCCAGCTTTATCACCGGGCAACCATTTTGGACAAGTGAATAGTCCATCTTGTGTGCTTTTTCGGGAGGATCGCAACGGTGCAATCCGTTCGTTGAGTTTCGGGACCGGGATGTGGGTCCCACGTGACACCGCTCGTGTGCGGTGTGCCAGAACACATCTTTTTTTTCCCGGTACCCGTTCCACGCAAGTAAGCAGTCAATTTGACGTGCTTTTCCGAGAGCTTTGCGATGGCGCAGTCCGCCCGACCTTTTTCGGGGACGTGGTGTGGGTCCCACCCGACCCGGCTACGGTGAATAGTTCCCTTTTCACTGGGTGTCCATTTTGGGCGATTGAGTACTCAATCCCGTGTGTTTTTCCGAGGGGATCGCAGTGGCGTGATCCGTTGGTTCAGTTTCGGGATCTTGGGGTGGGCCCCACACGAGTTTGATTACAGTGAATAGTACCTTTTTCACCGGTTGACCGTTTCAGGCGAGTGAGTAGTCTAACTCGCGTGTTTTTCCACGAGGTTTACAACGGTGCAATCCGTTTGGTTGTGCGGAGCCTTATACGCGATCTTATTAAATGTGGAAGCATGGAAGGTTCTCTAGTGGTGGTTCGACCTACCTTGTTTGTAGCGGACCATTGGCATGCGATCGCGCACTCTTGGGAGAGTGACGTAAATGGTTCACGAGATGTGGCTGGAGGTGCCTGGGCCTTTGAGGTGGAGTTGTTACGTCACGCCTTCGCGTTGACGTTGGGTGCCATGTGCATGATAGCCCTTGGGCTGGAGACATGGTATACTATGGGAGTATACGAGAATGCTCAGAGGTACGTGTGGTTGTTCGTACCTGAGAACGTTGGTGCGTTCAGTTGGGGTTGAGATGGGGCCACACGTTGTGTGGGCCCCACATGCGTGCTGGGTTCTGCTTTGCGTACTTAGACCTCTCGCGGCGTAGAGGGTCCCTCTGTGTGTTTGTTTGACCAGCAGGGTTGAGTGGTCTCCCCCTGGTTTCGTTCTCGATGGATTGGCCGGTAGCGGTGCTAGTGACCCCCAATGCTGGAGCAGACGCTGCACCTCTTTTGGGAGAGTTGTTCTGGAGTTGGGTGGTTGCGCGACACCCACTCCGTGTTCGGTTGGCCAGTGTTGTACCATCCTGTAGAGATGGGCAGATCGGTTCTGAGTTTTACCCTCCAACGGGGCTGGGCAGTGGGTTACTCATTGACTTCCTCGGGCTTACCCTCCAGCAGGGCTGGGTAGTGGGTTGCTCACTGACTTCTAGGGTCTACCCTCCAGCAGAGACTGGACAGTGGGTCACCCGATGCTCTTAGGGTCTACCCTCCAGCAGAGACTGGGCAGTGGGTCACCCGACGACCTCTTAGGGTCTACCCTCCGCAGGGCTGGGTAGTGGGTCGCCCGTCGTCTAGTTCCAGGTCTACCCTCTAGCACGGCTGGGCAGTGGGTCTCCTGTCGACTTATTCCAGGTCTACCCTCCAGCGTGGCTGGGCAGTGGGTCACTTGATAATGTATTAAGGTCTACCGTCCAGTGGGGCTGGGCAGTGGGTCGCCAGATGATGTGTTATGGTTTACCCTCCAGGAGGGCTGGGCAGTGGGTCACCCGATATTTGGTTATGAATTACCCTCCAGCGGGGCTGGGTAGTGGGACACCTGTTAGCATTCCAGACTCAGTCCTATCGACTTGGCTAGTCTGAGGCTTACCTCCGTGATTACCGGAGCGGGACCCTTGGTTGTACGAGTCAGTGATGGAACGGCTTTGGCTTGAGGAGACCTCTCGACTGCAGAGCAGTGACGAGGTGTGGTTTGACTTTCCCTAGAACTATCAAGTTCGAGGGGCACTTTCCCCAATGAGATACGTTCTTGCGACACGACCTAAAACTGTGTGGGCGAGTCAGTGCTACCCAAAGCGGATAGTGTCGAGGTGCGGTGGTTTGAGCCCCTTGGATTGTGGTTCAGGGCAGACGTGCGGGATACTGGGCATCGATGATGGTGTTACATCTAGGATTGTTGGCAACTCTTTTCTTGGGCTAACCTACGGGACGGAGATCCCCTTACGACGTTGTTCGGGATTCTCATTTGAGCATAAGGATATGTATATTCCATGTTCGAGTACCCACTTCTTGGGCTTGGTTACTCTCCCTCCAGGAGAGGCAAAGACGCGCGGGGTATGCCACGTGATTTTTGTGTCTAGATTCTCGTGGTTGGATGAGTCTACTCTCCTGCTATAGGTAGCGAAGACTCGATGGGAAGTTCATCTTCTCACCGTTTCCAGCTCCTTGTTCCCGAACGAGTCTACTTCCTTTCTCTTGTTGGGTTGAGATGGACTCTATACTTTACTCTCTGTTGTATCCCTTTACTTTCCTGTTCTCTCTACTGGTCACCCTTCGGTACCTCCTTTTGTTGCTCCCTCAAGCCTTCGGGGTATCCTACTGAGTATTTTTATACTCACCCCTACTTGGGCTTTTCCCGCACTTGGTGTGCCCTTGCAGATGACGGACAGGTGGAGTGTGACTTCAGTGGAGCGTAGGAGCTTGGGAGCTTGGACCGCGTGCGGTGGTCGTGGCTGGGTTCCAGGTGGGAGACCCGTCAGCTGTTTCTTTTGTTTACCTGTTGCCGGGTTGTGGCACTTTTTGGTTGGGCGCGTGTTTTTCCCCTTTTCTTTTTAGTTTGTACTTTGTACTATTTAGAGGTCGATGCACTCTTGTGGTTATTTATAGCAGTTTCCTTTTCTTTACTTGTCTTTTCTTTTTACTCTGCACTGTTTCATTGAGTGTGATGCGGGTGTGTGTACAAGTACTTAGGCAAAGGCCTCCCCGAGTTGTTGTGCCTTCGGCGCTAGTCGCCAGCCCCTGGCCTATGGAGGCGGGCTTGGGGTAGTTGCGGCTCAAGCCCGGGTAGGGTCGGGTCGTGACAAAGTGGAAATTCCCAACGATACTATGAAAGCACGAATCTCTCGGTGGAGACCCTGCTCAAACTTCCTCACTCAAAGGTTGTCATCATGGACCAAGTCCGGGTAAAAGCATGCATGTTGGAGTCAAGACATTTGTCGCAGCTTGCGGGCGTCGGCAAGTAGGGCCTCGCTGCAGGTGGCCTTCCCACTGCCGGTTCCAGAGATGTGGTCGTATACCACTGTGACGAAAAGGCGCAGGGCCTCAGCCGAGGATTCCCTTCCGTGAGTGGATCCCGGGCCGTGGTTGTACACTACAGTGGCACTGGAGGGCACTAGGGCAGCCCAGAGAGCGCTGGTGCTATGCTTGTGACGAGCGAGGTCACATGGCATGAGACTGCCCGACCCGAGTTGCTGGGAGCTTCAGGTAGGCAGCAGGCGCACCACCACAACAGAGGCAGCGTCGTGATTGGAGTAAAACCCAGAGAGGTGGTGCTAGTAGAGGAGCGGGAGGAGATGGTAGTGGGGGATGACATTACGAGATCTCCCTGTCACCACTAGGCGGTCCACGTCAGGCTCCAGGAGCTGACGGTTGGGACCGCGGGTAGCCGCGATCTTGGATGTCCATGATCCTGCATAGCACGGGATGGTGATAGGTACCCCTTGCGACTCTTCTACTTCTTGCAGTAGAATTGTTAGGCTCTGCGTGTGAAATTCTTTTCTCCCGGCTCCTTGTTTGAGTTATTACCAGGGTGGCGCAAGGCGTCGGTGTAACCCTGTGTTGGTAAAGTAAAAGGTGTGATCCCTTTTTCTTTAGTCGATGGTGTTGACTCCTTCTCCTTTTGAGCCTGTAAGAGAGCATCGACTGTGGAATCTCGTATGACCAGATATCCTTGGGTGTTTCACCATATGGATATTCTGAATGAGGGAATCACTGGGCCTTGTTTCAGGTGCGGGCGGTGATTCCAGTCGCGGCGTGTGACGTAGAGGTTTGACCGGGGAGGTGAGCTACCCACGAGAGCCTTCGGTCCGTTTGAGACCGTGCAAAGGGATGGCGAGGTACCCTACCGCCTTTCCCTAACCCCAAAGTCTATAGTGGGTGCACGATGTCAGCAAGGGCCGACCTCTCATGAACAGATCAATCCTTTGATCTGTGTGCAGTGACGTAGAGCTATGCGTGGGTTCTTTTGGGTACGGGAAAGCCTGGTGTGGGATTAGTACCCTGTGTTGTTCCCTAGTTTTTCTTTTCGAGGACAAAAATATTGAAGGAGGGAATGATGTAAGAACCCGGGTTTTGATACGAAAGACTTTGGAATATTCTTGATGATATTCCAGAGCAGAGCCTTCAAAGGACATGCGATTCCGAGCCCCGGAGTGGCCGGAATTAAATTTTCAGTGCGTTCACACTGGAAACGCTAAATAACTAGGATAACTTCTAAACGGAGTTCCGGATCAGAGATCTGAGTGTGCAGATGGGTCAGGAATGGGGTGTTTACCCTAGGAACGACATAAAACTTGTCGGCGCTGGATGTTTGGACCCCTCGCCCGCTTCTGGAACATTAAACGGATTAAATAAATTAATTAATTCATTTAATGGCGAAATGCTAGTATCTCTTAAAAAGTGGCTCAGATTGGAAAACCGAGGGCACTGTTGAGTTCGGAGCATTCCATTTACCCTAGGAGGAGTATAAGTTTCGCGAGCGCGGGCCGTTTGTGAAAAAATGGCCCCAGGGGCGTTTTCGTAATTTGGCGGCCTCGAGCGCTAAGTTTAGTAACTTTTGAACGGGGTCTCGGAATAAAATTCTGAGACCACCGTTGCGCTCAGAGCGTGGTTTTTAGCCTAGGGGAGGCTAAATCCGGACCTTGTCGGGAGTTTAGGTTCGGGGCTGGCGGGCGGGCGTTTAAGTGATTTGTACTTAAACACCCCACCCCCTTTCTTCTTCTTCTTCCTCAAACCCTTCCCCCCCCTCCTTCACCTCCGGCAAGGCAGCTCCGGCAAGGCGAGCTCCGGCAAGGCGAACTCCAGAAAGGTAGCGGAGCGGCATCAGACTCCCCATGAAGCTCTGGGCATCGCCCAAGAGGTAGGAGTTGATTTTGTTTCGTTTTTTCCCGCACCATGATCGTCCAAATTTTACATTGTCGATTTGCTGCCTGATCTTCGATCCAAGCCCATAATCACGTAGATCTGGTCCCGAGATTTCCGGAATGTTATCCGGATCGAATTTTCGACCACCAGATCGTTCCCGGTGGTCCTCTGAAGTTTTCCGTCCACGAGGCCGGTTACAGGCAAGGTGGTCCGACGGCGGGCGGTGGCGTCGGCTGGCGGTGACGGCTTCTTCAGGCGGTGGCTACGGCGGCTCGGGCTCGTCGGCTTCAGGCGGTGGCAGGGCGGCAAGGAAGAGCATCCAGGTGAGGCGGGCGTGCGACGCTGGCCGGTTTGCTGGGCGCCGGCGCGGGGCAGCGCTCACCGGAGCGCGACGGGGAATCGGGGTTGCGGCGCGCGACCCCGCGGAGGAGGCAGGACCCGCGTCGTGCGGGTCGTCGGGCGGTGGACCGGGTCCACCGCCGGCCTGCGCGGCCGAGCCGCGGGCCGGCCCAGGCCGGGCGGACCGGCCGGTCCAGCCCCAGGGGCTTGCCCCCTCGGTGTTCGGACACTCGTATTTTCCGCTACGAGTGTCCGTTTTGAGTACCGTATGTGGCGGTGGAACCTTATTGACGAGGTGGTATTTTTGAAATGGTTTCGGGAATTTTTAATTCCCAAAATGATAGGCCTCGGTGGCACGACACGTACGTTGAGGGGTTTGACGTCTTTCCGGGAATTTTGTTTTGGGCGGCGCGGACACATCCGACGTCCGTTTTGAGCGCCGTCAGTGGCGTTGGAACCCTGGCATCAAGGCGGAGGTTTCCAGGCTGGTTTAGGGCGTTGAAGTCAGGGTTGAGGCGCGGGCCCCACGGCCCGTCTTTCGAGGTGCGTGCAGCGTTTCACGACTCTTTTGTCGGACGTCCGTTCGGGGCGTGCGAGCAGTCGATGTTGGGTGTTTTTCCGAGGGGATTGTAATGGTGCCATCCGGCCGCTGTAATTCCGCACGATGGTGCGGGGCCCACGAGGGCCGTTTGGGCGTCGACGGTGATTTTCCAGCTTTATTACCGGGCAACCGTTTTGGACAAGTGAATAGTCCATCTTGTTTGTTTTTTCGAGAGGATCGCAACGGTGCGATCCGTTCGTTGTGTTTCAGGACCAGGATGCGGGTCCTAGGTGACACCGCTCGTTTGTGGTGTGCCAGAACACATCTTTTTCTCCGAGTACCCGTTGCATGCAAGTAAGAAGTAAATTTGACTTGCTTTTTCGAGAGCTTTGCGATGGAACAGTGCGCCCGACCTTTTTCGGGGACGTGTGGTGGGTCCCACCCGACCCGGCTACGGTGAATAGTGCCCTTTTCACTGGGTGTCCGTTTTGGGCGATTGAGTACTCAATCCCGTGTGTTTTTCCGAGGGGATCGCAGTGGCGTGATCCGTTGGTTCAGTTTCAGCATCTTGGGGTGGGCCCCACCCGAGTTTGATTACGGTGAATAGTACCTTTTTCCCCGGTTGACCGTTTCAGGCGAGTGAGAAGTCTATCTCGCGTGTTTTTTCGTGAGGTTTACAACAGTACGATCTGTTTGGTTGTCCGGAGCCTTATACACGATCTTATTAAATGTGGAAGCATGGAAGGTGCTCTAGTGGTGGTTCGCCCTACCTTGTTTGTAGCGGACCCTTGATGTGTGATCGCGCACTCTTGGGAGAGTGACGTAAATGGTTCACGAGATGTGGCTGGCTGTGCCTGGGCCTTTGAGGTGGAGTTGTTACGTCACGCCTTCGCGTTGACGTTTGGTGCCGTGTGCACGATAACCCTTGGGCTGGAGACGTGGTATACTCTGGGAGTATACGAGAATGCTTGGAGGTGCGTGTGGTTGTTCGTACCTGAGAATGTTGGTGCGTTCAGTTGGGGTTGAGATAGGGCCACACGTTGTGTGGGCCCCACGTGCGTGCCGGGTTCTGCTTTGCGTACTTGGACCTCTCGCGGCGTAGAGGGTCCCTCTATGTGTTTGTTTGACCAGCAGGGTTGAGTGGTCTCCCCCTGGTTTCGTTCTCGATGGACTGGCCGGTAGCGGTGCTAGTGACCCCCAGTGCTGGAGCAGACGCTGCAGCTCTTTTGGGAGAGTTGTTCTGGAGTTGGGTGGTTGCGCGACACCCACTCCGTGTTTGGTTGGCCAGTGTTGTACCCTCCTGTAGAGATGGGCAGAGCGGTTCTGAGTTTTACCCTCCAGCGGGGCTGGGCAGTGGGTTACTCATCGACTTCCTCGGGCTTACCCCCCATCAGGGCTGGGCAGTGGGTTGCTCACTGACTTCTAGGGTCTACCCTCCAGCAGAGACTGGGCAGTGGGTCAACTGATTCTCTTAGGGTCTACCCTCCAGCAGAGACTAGGCAGTGGGTCACCCAACGACCTCTTAGGGTCTACCCTCCAGCAGGGTTGGGTAGTGGGTCGCCCGTCGTCTAGTTCCAGGTCTACCCTCCAGCACGGCTGGGCAGTGGGTCACCTGTCGACTTATTCCAGGTCTACCCTCCAGCGGGGCTGGGTAGTGGGTCTCTTGATGATGTATTAAGGTCTACCCTCCAGCGGGGCTGGGTAGTGGGTCACCGGATGATGTGTTATGGTTTACCCTCCAGCTGGACTGGGCAGTGGGTCACCCGATATTTGGGTATGAATTACCCTCCAGTGGGGCTGGGTAGTGGGACACCTGTTAGCATTCCAGACTCAGTCCCCTCGACTAGGCTAGTCTGAGGCTTACCTCCGTGATTACCGGAGCAGGACCCTTGGTTGTACGGGTCAGTGATGGAACGACTTTGGCTTGAGGAGACCTCTCGACTGCATAGCAGTGACGAGGTGTGGTTTGACTTTCCCTAGAACTCTCAAGTTCGTGGGGGAACTTTCCCCACCAAGACGCGTTCTTGTGACGCGACCTAAAACCGTGCGGGCGAGTCAGTGCCGCCCAAAGCGGATAGTGTCGAGGTGTGGTGGTTTGAGCCCCTTGGCTTGCGGTTCAGGGCAGACGTGCGGGATGCTGGGCATCGATGATGGTGTTACCTCTAGGACTGTTGGTGACTCTTTTCTTGGGATGAGCTATGGGACGGAGATCCCCTTATGACGTTGTTCGGGCTTCTCGTTTGAGCATAAGGATATGTATATTCCTTGTTCGAGTACCCACTTCTTGGGCTTGGTTACTCTCCCTCCAGGAGAGGTGAAGACGCGCGGGGTATCCCATGTGCTTTCCGTGTCTAGTTTCTCGTGGTTGGATGAGTCTACTCTCCTGCTATAGGTAGCGAAGACTCGACGGGAATTTCATCTTCTCACCGTTTCCATCTCCTTGTGCCTGGACGAGTCTACTTCCTTTCTCTTGTTGGGTTGAGCTGGACTCTTTCTGTACTCTCTATTGTACCCCTTTACTTTCCTGTTCGCTCTACTACTCACCCTTCGGTACCTCCTTTTGTTGCTCCCTCGAGCCTTCGAGGTATCCTACTTAGTATTTTTATACTCACCCCTGCTTGGGCTTTGCCCGCACTTGGTGTGCCCTTGTAGACGACGGACAGGTGGAGCGCGAATTCAGTGGAGCGTAGGAGCATGGGAGCTTGGACCACGTGCGTTGGTTGTGGTTGGGTTCCTGGTGGGAGACTCGTCAGCTGTTTCTTTTGTTTACCTATTGCCAGGTTGTGACACTTTTTGGTTGGGCGCATGTTTTTACCCTTTTCTTTTCAGTTTGTACTTTGTACTGTTTAGAGGTCAATGCACTCTTGTGGTTATTTATAGCAGTTGACTTTTCTTTACTTGTCTTTTCTTTTTACTCTGCACTGTTGCATTGAGTGTGCTGCGTGTGTGTGTACAAGTACTTAGGCAACGGCCTCCCCGAGTTGTTGTGCCTTCGGTGTTAGTCGCCAGCCCCTGGCCTATGGAGGTGGGCTTGGGGTAGTTGCGGCTCGAGCCCGGGTAGGTTCGGGTTGTGACAATTAAATTAACATAAAAACATATCAATATATGGAATATACTGATATTATTATATAAATATGGTTTAATAATAATTAAAGGAGGTGGAGGAAGAAGTAAAATAAAAATGATCATTGAAGTATGTTACCTCTTATTCAGGTAACTTATTTTGGATTTCACCAAAGGCCTCACTTGGTTGTATTTATGACCAAACTATGAATAATATTTTTAAATTAGGAAAATATATAAGTTTTTCGGTTATTTAATGGCTTAAAAAAAGTGTTTTGAAGTTGTTAATATAGGAGGAGAGGATGTGAACTTTTATAAGTGATGTGAGGGGCACACTTGTAATTATTGAAAAAAATAAATTTCAACCACACTTTTTCATGTCACATGGACAGAATGATGGAATTTTGTCAATAATAGAAGTTATAAGGTCTAAATATGGAAATTAAATATTTTATATTAGTTTTTAGGTCATTTTATCTCTTATCATCTTAGTTTAACTACCGATAAATCAATTTTTTTAAACTTAAACATAGTAAATAATTTTTATGTTTTCTCTATTAATTTTGCAAAAAAATTAAGTTGGACTTATTTTAAAATATAAATTTTTTTATTAAAAACATGGAATACATTTTACCAAATTCAATTTATATAAGTGGAAAAATATATTTAAAAAATTAATCCCACAGACATAATGAGAAAGAGGGTCTTCAAAGAGATAATATTAAAAAGATTGCAATGTTTTTATATAAAAATTAAACGTAAAAATGATTCAAATTACATAAATTGGATTAATATATATAATTTAAGTTATTGTACTTTAAAAACTATTAAAAATAAAATTTAACTTTATAAATAATTTAAACAAAAAGGTAATTTTGAAATCAAATTCATTATTTTTCATTATTCAATAAAAACTTAAATATTAATGAAAAATACCAATAATTAAACCTAATAATAATTTTATATAATTATTTTAAAAAAATATTTATTTGTTTGAAATATATTTTATAAAATTTTTAGAAAATAATTTTAAATTATTTGCACGAAGAGAAACTAAATGGTCTTTTATAAAAAATCTAGTTTTTTAGAAAACATTTCCTTTCCATTGAATAGATTCTTTTTCTTTATAATAAATAAATATATATAGTTTAATAATTTAGTTATTACAATTTATACTCACCAATTTAATGATTAGGTTATAATGGTGTATGATATTATAGTCCATTTTGATTTGGGATTGCATGTTTCGTAAGCTATAAGATAGATTAAATTCATTGAAAAAGAAATATATCATAAAGTCTTAGGGTGTTACATTATCTTATAAGATCAATGTTGTGTTTAATATAACTTATCAAACATAACTTTATTCATTTAAAATATAGGGTTCTTACATCCTCCCCCTTTTTATAAATTATGTCCTAATAATTTTAACTTTATCTTAGAAATCATATGATGGAAATTTGAAAATACTTTTATTCTAAAACCACGTTGTTAAAAAGGGTTAGTAAAACATCCTTTTGATAAAAGTGAATGTGAAGTAAGTGGGTCATCTATAATAACACATACTAGTTCTTTGAATAGGATAACATTAACGGGAAGTAATGATTTACATATGGAAGAAAATCAAAAATAATTATAGAGAGTGATTGAGGTCATTGATCATAAGAAAGTGAATGATCAATGGAAATTTAAGGGCATTGAAACCATAAATGTGTGATGATTTATAAGACCGTGTGACACATTGAATATTAAAGTTACATGATAACATTTATTTTCAAGATCCTTATCCTAATGTTTAGGAATTTTTTCTATATAATAATATAAGGAAATATTCTTAGCTGATACGTTTATATTTCATAAGCACAATTTCATCCTTTGTTGTGCTTCAGTAAATTTCCTATTCAACCTTTACTCTATGAAATGAATATCCAAAAATGATTTTTTTAAGACCGAAGCACTAAAATTAACATTTAACAAATCAAAGGATATATAAAGGAGTTATAAGTATTTTTTTATATGTCTAACTATTTTCCAAAACAAATATGGCTAGCACAAATTATCCATTACAATAAATTTATTTCTAAACCTCAAAAGTAACAACTGGTTCATCACTAATGATTATTCTAAAAATAAAGACATGTTAATTAGGACATAGTTTTGGCCTATGGAAGGTGTTAAACCATTATCATCCTTCAGTCATGGGTTTAACCACCATGGCATTACAGGATATGATGGATTTTCACCCAACAAGAAAGTTTTTGTTTCTCTAAACTATATTTATACACTTCCTAAAATGATCCAAAAAATATGGACAACCTTGGAATAAAATTAATCAATACATAACCCTTTTTTACATAGTATAATAAAATTATTTGAAAATTATTAAAATTTTGTTAATGATAATATTAACCAAAAAGGGTATTAATACCTTTAAACTTATGTTAATGAAATATAAAGGAATTATTCCTCAAATAAATTTTATAATAAACATATACTTTACATAAATTTATCATAAAATATCTTTAATATTGGTATACTACCATCACATAAATCCATAAAAGGGTTGTTTAAGACTTATAACTTGTAGTATTCATATGTATTAAGTTAATGATGGAATATATTCTTCTAAAATTTAATAGAATCCTTAAATGTTTCAAGATTATTTTTACAAAATAAAATTGGTAAAAATACTTCTATAATATATTTATAGAATCCCAAAAATTACATTAATGGGTTTATTTCAACTTAACCACTTGATTGGTATTGGGTTAAACATTAATATAGTGAATTAACATTGATTATTCCCAAATAATCCAAATTCTAAACAATTAACTGTAAATGGATAATTAGGATGGGATTTGTTTCCTTCCATTGAACTCTTCATTTTCATATATAATTATTTTAATTATGAAATTCTTCTCCACACATAAATCATTATACCATTCTATTGAGGAAATCTATTTTAAATATAAGTTAAATTACGTTTAAATAAAGTCATTCATTTTCATCATCTATTCAAATCATTTATAATGGTTTGTAAATAAAATGTAAATTATCCAAATCATATCGATATAATGTTTCAAACCAGGTGAACAATAAGGCCCATTATCATGCACCAAGTGATGATCCGTTCAATCCAATTATGCCTTTTTTAGATTTATTTCCACTAGGTATATTTATTTCTTACCACATCTACTTGTATTGTCCATATAGGGATGTATTTTCTCAGAAAACCACATAATCTCTTACTTACCAAAATGTTATAAAGTTCTTATATACTTATCCTCAAAGACTATCATATTTTTATGATCCCTAACATATATTTTTTTACTAAATCTAGTTTCCAATATTTCTAATAAACTTCTTCTGATACCAACTGTAGAAAACCATGCTCCAGTTACCTAGAGTCAGTGTCTTATTTTTTACATTGGCATAAGATACAAGGATTCAAATCCCAAAGAACTGAATAGTTTAGTAGTATTAGTTAACTAGATAAACACATTAGTCTTACATTACATTTTGAAACACAAATTAAAATATAATTTTTTTCTTAGAGAATATCATTATTGCCTCTTGCATATCCTTAAATATCATTCTTAGTACACTTCTTGGATTCCTGGGAAAGGAAACAACATAATATTAAGAAAAAATTATTAGTAAGGGATATATAAACATTACTAACTGAATTTTATCAATGAGAATAATAAGTAAATAAGGGTATGATGAAATAATCAGAGTGGACGTGTCAATCATTAAAGAATTCATACCCGTAAATACCAAGATCATCAAACATAATAAAAGGGAATAAGTATTTAACAAAGGAAAGAATCATAAAAATTAATAATCATGAGCCATGTGATCTCAATATTGATAAAATGAAACACTATAAATCCATGGAAATCATTGATGAAATGCATTGGTATCTTGGAACATCATCATCTTAGATCACTTACAGAACCCTTACTAAACCATTAATAATGGAATAACCATATGGTAAACTCTCAATGTAATTATTTGAATTATATAATCATTAAATAATTCATTTGAGTGATATCTAGGTTCATCCATCATTTAAGATATATCGGGCTCACCCAGTGTTATCTAGGTTCACCTATATTATAAGTATTCTCCATGAGATAAAACATGAATAAAGTCTATAGAGATTTAATTTTATCATTAAACTCATAAAACATCTATTATTTCTTTTATAACATGATTAACCAATAGAAAAGAAATAGGTTCCAGAACAATCTCTTTGAAACATGATTGAACCATGGAAAATAAATGGGTTCCATAACAGTCTCTTTGAAATATGATAACCCTATAGAAAAAATGGGTTATGAAACAATATCATCACAACATGATTATATTGTTGAAATGAAATGGGTTTTATAACAATATCATTGAAACAATCTTAATCTATCCAAATAAAAAATGATGATTGTATCATTACAGAACATCCCCTTTAGATCATAAATAATTACAAGAGTTTTTGACATTGATGAATATGAATATCATTAATGAAATTTGGAAGAAAATTACCTTTTCATTTTTAAAAAAAACTTTTTAAAATCTAAAAAATCCATAAATATTTTGAAAATTATTTTATTTGAAAACAACCATGGAAACATATACGGGATGATTTAAAAATCATTTAAAAAATTTATTAACAAAAATATCATTTACATTTTTAAAAACAAATATTGAAACCTTTTGAAAATATTTTTCTTCAAAAATAACCTTGAGGAATTATAAAGTAAGATTAAATTATAATAATTTTCATGATAGTGGAAAATTCTGTTCACGTCTTACAAAATAAAATAGAGATTAAATTCACATTTTCAATAAAATTCAAATGAGAATTGTTTTAAAAAATGAAGGTTACATTGAATTTTTTTTTAAAATTCAAATATGGTATAAAATGTGTTTAATAAAGCATTTTTGTAATGAAAAAAACTTTTTTTATTTTTCAGAAAACATGGTTTGGGAATAAAAAGGGTTTTCGACTGTAGGGAGAATTAAAGACAAATTTTCTTAAAAAAATGTTTATAAATTATTTTATATACCAAAGAGTGTAAAAATGAGCCTATTAATTTAAAATATCATTAAAAAAATAGTATAATAAAATTTATTATAATTATTGAGAGATAGATCACAATATTTCAAAAATGGAGACTTAATAAAAATCAATCTCGATAAACTGTGAGATTTTAACATAAATCTTTTACCACTTTGGTAACATTGAATAATAATACCATGATATGATAAAATTAAATGAAACATATAATATTATTAGAATAAATAAATTCATGATATTACATTTGAAAGTGTCTATATATAAACCCCATAAAAGAAGATAGGTGCATAACAAGACAACAGTGTCAAAGAAGGAAAATTGAGAAAAAAACCCTTACTACTCTAGTAATATTTGTTTTTTTAATCTAAAATAATTCATAACATTAAATTAAACACAAAATATCAAGAAAATAATTTAATTAAATATATAACATGCCAAAGGGGTAGTATAAACACCACAAAAAATAAAATAATGGTGAATTTGAATATGTGTCCCAGAAATAAAAGAGATACTAGAAATCCATTAAAAATATCATAACATTGTAGTGGGGATTTGTAACACCTCTACCCCAGAAGCCTAGATCCTGTGCATTATTTTAATACATTGGAATGATTTCAAGGAATCACATCCCAAAGAACCTATCTGTTTAGTAGTCTTGTAAATAAGATATATACATAAGTTCAACATTACAACTTGAAAAGAAATACAACACTAATTTATTCAATTAGAAACATCCAATCCTCATAGATTATGCCTCCAAGTCACTCATAAATTACTTATTCATATATTTGGAAAATGAAACATAAGAAAGGGATGAGCTCAAATGCTCAGTAAGAGTAAGAAATACAAAAGAGATAACATAATCATTAGGCATAGTGAATAATTGAAAACACATGCCTTTACAAATAATAAACATGAACACTTTATGACATGAATATGAGCTGAGTAAATAATTCCATAATAAAACATAGTCATGGGTATTCTACTAGTCAAATAACCACATGAACAATGAATATTATTTTCATAATGAGGGAATGTATAATGCGATACATTCTGAAACATTTTTTCAAGGCCTCGGCCAAGACGTCTACAAATGATTAAGGCCTCAGCCAAAACCATATATCCAATTCGGAAGGCCTTGGCCAATTCCACTTCTAATTGTCTCATGAGACCTACCGATGCACCAAGGAGATATAGCGGGCTCCACCTATCACTTACTAATCCAGTACATTCCTCATATAAAAAGGTTTAAACATAACATAAACATTCGTATTAAAACTAGCATATGAAATTTCAATACATTAACCATAAAGCATGAATGGTATAAAAAATAGAACACTCATAGTCCAACATATCATAAATCTTTAAATATAGTATTGAAGATTTTATTTATAATAAATCATCCTCAATCAAGAATAATATCCCAAAAGGATGTTGACATAGTTGAAAATGATTAGTAAAACTCTTTGAGAGAAATATCTCTTTTTCATGAAAACATTTAAACGTCACACAATTTTGAAAGGAATACATTTAAAGATATTTTTGAATCAAAGTTTCCCATACCACTTTGAATCTTTTGAAAGGTATTAACATTTTAAAACATTTATGTTCATATAAATAAATCCTTAAAACCATTTTAAAAACATGGACATTAATGAGAATGATTTAGAAGAATAAATATTTAAACCATTTAAAATTATGATCTAGTTAAAGAGAACCTTCCATAAAACCATAAAATATTCCTTATGAAAATAATTTTATGAAACACGGACGTGGATGATAAATATATCACAGTAAATACATACATATAATCAATCTCGGATAATAATTAGATTGAGGAATTAACACTTACCTTGCACTTTCCTTTGGTCGAGGGTACGTTTAAGCTCCTGTATAATGACCATAGTATGTTATTAAATTATATCAGAACCATATTCATATTTATTATATTCTACATGATTCATTTATGACTTTATACTATCCATTTTGTAAGGATTTCCATGTTAAATTAACATTTTGGGTAATAATTGCTTTCTTTATCGTACGTGTTTTAACTTGTTATTCTTGATTGTATCACTTAGATAATGATTTAAATACATCCAAAATATAAAAAATTATTTATATATTATATATATTTAGAATTTAAATATGTATAATAGATAGATATATGAAATGGGAAACACCGTTTATGGAGATGGTAGATCGTACATAAGCATAAACACGTTTTCCGTTTCCATATCATATTGAACCGAACTAAGTGAATACGATATATGTAAATACTTATATATATATATATATTAAGTAGAATTATTATGCTATATATTACATACTTATTAATAATATATATTTTTATAAAATCGTTGAATGGTGAAGGTGGAAATGAATCTAATCGCATCGTGGAGACGGTAAGCTGTATGTACACACAAGTGACAATATCATTTCCATAATGATTAAACGGTGTGGAATTGGATGGTATATTAATTTTACAAAGCCATTATCATGTTATTTTCATTATTTATATACATATTTCTCATAATTATATCCATCCAAATAACATAGTGTTGAATAAAAAATTACCCCACAGTGTGGAGAGGGTAAGCCGTACGTACGTATGCATGATGACATTACCCTTCATATGATGGATATAATAAGGAATATGGTTGTACCATATTTATAATAACATTACAGTATGTATAAGGTACTGGATTTATTATTTTGGTAAGGAAATAAAAAAGAACGAGAAATTGGAAGAGGAAAAGAACTTTGAAAGAGGTGATAAAATAATTATCTCTTCTTGGGTTGTTTCCTTTTGATTTGAACAAAAGGGCTCCTTAGGTTGGCTTTATACTCAAGGGAATGCCTCTAGGTTGAAGTGATTGAAGTTGGGAGGATATTTTTTCAGGGTCTGGATGATCCAAATGGCTTTGGAGTTGTGATTTTTAGAGAAGGGTATGTACACATTTATAAGAGGGGTGATGGTCACTTAAGGAAGATATTGAATTATTATTTTATTATTCAATCATATTGGGTTTATAATGTCTCCATATGAATTTATTTAGTGCCTTAGGTGGTTATTGGTTGAAATCCTCTCAACAAATAGGTTTTAAACAAGTTTAGGTTACCATATTAACCTTATCTTTTAGATTTCACTCTTAGTTAAATATTTTAACATTTACCATTTCTCCTTGTATTTTTATATTATATAGTTAACAAAGTTTCTATTAAATTCCTAGAGAACCCAAAGTGGTTAATTAATGAAATATATTTTATTATATAAGTACTTTGGACAATCCATAGATTTTTATGACTATTATATAATTTAATAATATAGTATTTATTTTAAAAACTCATTTATGTCAATTTCGAGACTATTTTGTATTTGGTTTTTGTGAAAGTCATAAAAAATTTATTACTTCAAAAAAAAAATTGAATCAACCCTAAAATGTCATATCCACCTAGAAAATTCGTTTATGTCATCAAAAATTTGAAATTATATTTATTTTAATATTTATAATACAATTTATTTGATTCTTTCATTAATACGATAATTATAGCATCATCATTGTGTCAAAAATAAATATAAGTATTTAATATGTAAAAATTATAAATAAAATATCATGATATAGGAAATATTTTTATCTTTATAAAGAATATTTATTGTCAAATTTTTCTTATGTATAACCCTATATTAAAAATGTTTGAGTTATGAAAACTTGAATTTAATACTTTAAATCTTCTTTAAATAAAATAACAACAAGTGTCCTAATCTAATCTAAGTGGACCAGAAGGATCATATTTTATTCCTAAGGTTGTTTTTGGTAGAATTAAACTTATAAAATAGAATTATTACATGTTTTATAGTAATTATAATATCATTTTTGCCTTTAATTACCCTATTTACTTTTAATAGTGGTAAATAAAAGTCAAAAGTTACTATTCACCAAAATTTATTTTTATCTTATTGAACCACATTTTACTTACTGATATCAACCATGTCTCTTGGAGTTTTGAAATTCAACTCACATAAGCGATAAAATTAAGTCTTATGCAAATTTCCAAATGCTCCTAGACGGTGGGTAAACAACGGTAAAAAGTTCAATAAAGTTGTATGTATCTAAACATATTATAAAATGACTCCAATTAATTACATTGAACTTATAAAGATATTATGAATCAATTTTTACCTAAAATAAATTTAAATAAAATAAAAAATTATTTAAATAAAAAGTCAGCTTTAAACAATAACACAATGTTTTTCACAATTCATCAAAAATTGAAAGTTTTCCGAAAAATACCAAAAATTCACCCTAATATAATTTTGATATTATGAATTAAATAATGAATTATATTTTAACAATTTAAAAAAATATAAGTTTCATTAATTAATTTAAAATTAATTCTCGTTGTCAAAACGAAAAAGTGGGTTTTTAAAAAGTAAAAACTATCAAAATATTGACATGTGTTAATGTCAAATTGAAATGTGAAATTACTTATAATGGCCTAAATTGTATTAAATGATAAAAATATAATATAATTATACTTCCAAACAAATCAAATGATAATTTAACACAATAAATTATTTCTATTTAAAATGTTGCTTTAAATAAAAACTTAGTATTTTTCAATATTCATCAAAATATGAAAGTTATCAGAAAAGTACCAAAATTTTATCTAGACTAAATTTTTATGTCCCAATTATAAAAAATAATTTAATTTCATTAAATTGAATATATAAATGTGTCAAATATTGGTTTTAAAAAATGTTCTCCATTAAAAGGCGGTAAAATTTCATTTTTTGAATAATAATTATTTTATTTGAAAAAAATGGATTTGTTCTTATATTATGTCTAAGAAACACAAAATATGGGTTCTAAAATTATATGGAGTATATACAATTCAAAATTTAGTTATTACTATTCATAACCAGTTTTTGAACTGCTATATTGGTAAGTCGTGGATCGCTCAAACTCAGTGTTGCGTGTAGCGCAAGTTATTGAATTACATTGAAAAGATAACGTACTATGAAATATTGGGGTGTTACATTCTCCCCTCATTCAATAAATTGCATCCTCACAATTTGAAATTGTTCTTCGAAAGTAAAAGGATAAAAATAGAAAAGAAACCTTTGTGGAAAACCCACAATGGAAATTGGGTTAATAAAATTTAGTCTTAATAAGAGGGAAAGGGAAATGAAAAAGTAACCATCAAATTATGATCTCGATTGGGAGAACATTGGTGGTAATTTGGACACATAATTGGAGGAAAAATGTAAATATATATAGGGAGTGATTGAGGTCATCATTCACAAAGAAGTTTAAAATTGAGGGCCTCAAAGCCATCAATCTGTGATGATTTAAAATATCACCGGTTCAACAAAACATAAGGTATTAGGATAACACATTTTTGGTTTTAAGATCACTTCCCTAAAGTTTAAGAATTAATTTAATAATATAATAATAGGGGAAAAAATATACTTGAAAAGTATAGTTTCATCATTCAACTAATTCCTACCACAAAACCATCTTTCACTCTAAAAGATAATAGAATTCAAAAATATTCTATTTATCCTAATCTTATAGGGTTCAAAAAACAATGAATTTATAATTCATTTGTCAGACTATTTAAAAAAACTACATTATACAAACCAGGACATAACATAGGATGGTGGTGGGTGATGAACTCTTGTCGCCCTTCAGTTGTGGGTTCAAGTCTCGCAGCCTTTCCAGACGCGACGAGTTGTCGCCCAAACCCCAACTTTTCTTTTTTATAACAATCCAAAAATAATCATAGGAAATGATTTAACCCTATAAATAGTATCCAATGTCAAAATTAATCCATTCCAACCTTTAGACTTATCCAAAATACTTTTTTCCAAACTCACACTTCAAAATTTATAAGGAAGGTAAACAAAATGAAGATTCTTTTTGCCACGTAATAACATGTGAGTACCTTCATCATGTATTATTTTTAAAACATGGTGACACCCTCAATTACCATAAAACCTTATTGATTACATTCATTCTCCCTTATTCATTATAGAATACTTCATATATTCCTTATATCCAAAATTTTGAATACTCCAACAATGATGGAATAAACAAACCACTAATCAGTTCCAAGGTAGTCAAGAATATCCAATATAATTTATGCAAATCAACAATCTCTTATTCCAAAATCACTACCTCAGTATCAGGACCATATTATGGTTTATCTTTCCTTTAACCATTTATTTTCCAAAAATTTAACTTGCTGTTGAGTCACTTTTCTTAGTACCATATAATCTCAAATCCCCAATGAAATAGTACTACATTACAATCCCTATTTATTTCCATAATTCATATAACCAGTACATAATTGATACATAACTCAAATGAAATAATTATTTAATAAAAACATAAGAAAATTAATCATTCCTCTTCATCTGTGGTAGTATCATAACTTGATTATTATCCAATAACATCATTTGAGGAATACTCTGATGATCTAGACATTGATTCGCGTAGTGTCCCAACTCCTTATAGATGAAGCATTGAACATTTGAAACCTTTTTCTTACCCTTGAAATCACGTAATTTGTGTCCTTTTTTCTCCACACTAATAACAAACTCCCATTCCCTTCAATCATTTACCATGGATATTTTTCCACAGTTATCACATATGGGAAAATCCTTCTTTCCCCTCTTCTGTTTATCCATTTTTCTCTCTACCATCCTTATCTTCTCTTGCTTCCCTTCAAAGCCATAGGACTCGGAGAATTATTTACTTATCTTATTAACACATCATACCATTTATTCATATGATAAGAATTGGTGGGATACTATTTCCCTTTTGAATGTCGGATTAATACCATGAAAGATACGATCCTTCTTACTCTTTAGATCATGCGTTTTTCTGGAGTTCTCATTCCTTACAATGGGTTAAATTTCTAAATAATGGAATACACTAGGTTAATTTATGAATCACAATGCATAATTATAAACTTGTAAAATACCTAACATAAATTGAAAATATTATTCATATAATCTATAAGCATAAAAAATATGTTTTCTTTGAGGAAGTATTTACTCTTAAATCCCTCATAATGGCTTGTAATGAAAATATGAATTATCCTAATCATATCCCCAGGACTGTCATAACCATGAGTGCAACAAGGCCTGTTGTCATGTACCAGGATACCCCAGGTTAAGCCTGAAACTCCTTGTCAGTGATTTCAATCCTAGGTACATCTGTGCCAAAGCAACCTCTACCTGCTCGTATCCAGATAGGGATGTATTTCTTGGAAAATACACAAAATATCTACATTACCAAAATTATAGAATTTATTATATAATAATCCTCAAATTCTATCTTAGGGTAAGTTTTTCTAATCAGAGTTTTTCTAAATCTAGTTTCTATGGTTTGTACTAAACTTCCACTGATACCAACTGTAACACATCGACCCCAGAATCCTAGAGCTGGTGAATTATTTTAATACATTGGCATGATTAAAAGGAATCAATTCCCAAATGACCGATCAATTTAGTAGTCTTGGAAACAAGATACATACATAAGTTCATAATTACAACATGAAATGAAAAACAACACTAATTTATTCCATTAGAAACATCCAAGCCTCCAAAATTATGCCTACAAGTCACTCATAACGAACTTCTTCATATCATAGAAAAATGAAACACAAGAAAGGGGTGAACTCAAACACTCAGTAAGAGTAAGAAATAGTTCAGAAGATAACATAAACATTTGGCATGGTGAATAATTGAAAACACATGCCTTTACAAAAAATAATCATGAACAATTTATGGCATGAATATGAGCTGAGTAAATAATGCCAGAATAAAACAAAGTCATGGGTATTCTACTAGTCAAATAACCACATGAACCATAAATATTATTCTCATAATGAGGGAATGTATAATGCAGAACATTCTGAAAAATTGTTTCAAGGCCTTGCCCAAGAAGTCTACAAATGATTAAGACCTCGGCCAAAACCATATATCAAATTAGGAAAGGCCTCAACCAATTGCACATCTACTTGTCTCATGAGACCTACTGATGCACTGAGGAGCTATAGCGGGATCCAACCATCACTTACTAAGTCCAATACATTCCTTATATGAAAAGGTTTAAACATAACATAAACATTCGTATTAAAACTAGCATACGAAATGTCATTACATTAACCATAAACCATGAATGGTATAAAAAATAGCACATTCACAGTCAAACATATCTTAAATCATTCAATATAGTATTGAAGATTTTATTTATAATAAATCATCCTCAATCAAGAATAATATCTAAAAAGGATGTTGGCATAGTTGAAAATGATTAGTAAAACTCTTGGAGAGAAATATCCCTTTTTCATGAAAACATTTAAAAGTAACGCAATATAGAAAGGAATAAATTTAACGAAATTTTTGAATAAAAGTGTCCCATACGACTTTGAAACTTTTTAAAGGTAATAACATTTTAAAACATTCATGTCCATATAAATAAATCCTTAAAACCATTTGGAAAACATGGACATTAATGAAAATGATTTAGAAGAATAAATATTTAAACCATTTAAAATGATGATCTAGATAAAGAGTCCCTTACATAAAATCTTAAAATATTTCTTTCAAAAACATTTTTATAAAACATGGACATGGATGATAAATATGTCCTAGTAAATACATACATATAATCATTCTCAGATAAAAATTAGATTGAGGAATTAACCCTTACCTTGCATTTTCATTTGGTCAAGGGTACGTTTAACCTTCTGTATAATGACCATAGTATGTTATTAAATTATATCAGAACCATATTAATATTTATTATATCATAAATGATTCATTTATGATTTATACTACCAATTTAATAATGATTTCCATGTTAAATTAACATTTCTGGTAATAATCGCTTTCTTTATCGTACGCGTTTTAACTTGTTATTCTTGATCGTATCACTTGGATCATGATTTAAATACATCCAAAATATAAAACATGATTTATATATCATATATATTTAGAATATAAATATGTATAATATATAGGTATATGGAATAGAAAACACTATTTATGGAGATGGCGTGTAAACGCTGTTTCCATTTTCATATTTTATTGAACTGAACAAAGAAAATAAGATATATGCAAATAATTATATATATATATATATATATTCAGAAGAATTATTATTCCATATACTAAATACTTATTAATAATATTTATATTTATAATCATCATGGAATGGGGAATGTGGAAATTAATCTCATCGTGTCATGGGGATAGTAAGTCGTACATACACACGAGAGACGATATCATTTCCTTAATGATTAAAATGTGTGAAATTAGATGGTATATTAATTTTACAGGTACATTATCATGTTATTTTCACTATTTATATACACAATACTCATCATTATATCTATCCAAATAATATAGTGTTGAATAACAAATTACACCACGGCATGGAGACCGTAAGCCGTACGTACGCACACATGGTGACATTATCATTCATAAGATGGATAGAATATTGAATATGGATGTAAAATATTTGTAACAACATAAAAGTATATATAATTTACTGGATTTATTATTTTGGAATGTAAATAACAAATACAGGGAAAGTGTAAGAATAAAATAACTTTGAAAGAGGTGATAAAATAATTACGTCTTCTTTGGGTGGTTCCCTTTGATTTGAACAAAAGGGCTCCTTAGGCTGGCTTTCTTCTCAACGGAAGGAATCTAGGTTGAATTGAGGGAAGTTGGGAGGATATTTGGGTAGGGGTTGGCTGATCCAAATGGATTTGGAGTTGTGATTTTAAGAGAAGGTGAAGTACCCTTTTATAAGAGGGGTGAGGGTCACTTTAGGAAGATCTTAAATTATTATTTTTTAATTCAATCATATTCGGTTTATAATGGCTCCAAATTAATTTATTTAGAGAAATAGGTGGTTATGGGTCCAAATCCTCTCAACCAATAGGTTTTATACAAGTTTAGGATACCATATTAACCTTATATTTTATATCTCACTCTTCTTTAAATAGTTTAACATTTACCATGTCTCCTTGTATTTTTATATCATGTATTTAATAAAGTTACTATAAAATGAAAAGATAACCCCAGGTGGTTCAATAATTACATATATATTATTATATAAGTCATTTGGCCAAACCTTATATTTTTAGGACTATTATATAATTTAATAATATAGTATTTGTTTTGAAAACACATTTATGTCACTTTTGAGACTATTTAGTATTTGGTTTTTGTGAAAGTCATCACAACTTTCTTAATTGGAAAAAAATTCATTTAATAAACCTTAACATGTCATATTAACCTATAAAATTCGTGTATGTCCTAAAAACATTGAAATTTTATTTATTTTAATATTTATAATTCTATTTATTTGATTCTTTCATTAAAAATCTAATTACTGCATCATCATTATGTCATAAATAATTATAATTATTTAATGTCTAAAAATTATAAATAAACTACCATTATGTAGTAAATCCTTTTATATTTATAATGAATATTTATAGTCGAATTTATATTATGTAAAACCCTATATTAAATAAGTTTATTTATAAAAACTTGAATTTAACACTTTTAACACTTCTTTAAATAAAATAATAATAAGTGTCCTAATCTAATCCAAGTGGACCAAAAGGATCATATTTTATTGTTACAGTTGGTTTTGGTCTAATTACACTTATCTAATAGAATTAGTACATGTTTTAGGGTAATTATAATATCAATTTTACCTTTAATTACCCTATTTACTTTTAATGGTGGTAAATAAAAGTCAAAAGTTACTATTCGCCAAAAATTATTTTTATCCTATTGAACAACATTTTACTTACTGATTTCAACTGTGTCTCTCAGATTTTTGAAATTCAACTCACATAAGTTGTAAAATTAAGACTTATGCAAATTTTCAAATGCTCTTAGAAGGTGGTTAAACAACGGTAAAAAGTTCAATAAAATTTTATATATCTAAACTTATTATAAAATGACTCCAATGAATTAAACTGAAATTATATTGGTATTATGTATATATTTTTACCTAAAATAAATTTAAATAAAATAAATAATTATTGAAATAAAAAATCTATTTTAAACAATAACACAATGTTTTTCACTATTAATCAAAAATTGAATGTTTTCAGAAAAATACCAAAAATTCACCATAACCTAATTTTGATATTATTAATTCAAAAATTAATTCTATTTTACCAATTTCAAAACATATAAGTTTCATTTATTAATTTAAAATTAATTTCTTTTGTCAAAACCAAAAAACGGGTTTTTAAAATGTAAAAACTATCAAAATATTGACATGTGTTTATGTCAAATGTAAATGTGAAATTACTTATAATGACATACATTGTATTAAATGATAGAAATATAATAGAATTATACTTCCAAACCATTCAAATGCATAATTTAACACTATAAAGTATTTTTATTAAAAAATTTGTTTTCAATTAAAAGTTAGTATTTTTCACTATTCATAAAAATTTGAAAGTTATCAGAAAAGTACCAAATTTTTTTCCAAACTAAATTTTTTATGTCCTGCTTCTAAACAAGATTTTAATTTAATTAAATTGAATATATAAAAGTATCAAATATTGGTTTTAAAAAAAGGTTCGCCATTAAAAGGCGATAAAATTTCATTTTTTGAATAATACTTCTTTTATCTGAAAAAAATGAATTTGTTCTTATATTATGTCTAAGAAACACATATTATGAATTATAAAATTATAAGGAGTTTATAAAATTCAAAATTTAGTTAATACTATTCATAACTTCTATTGGAACGGCTAGTTTGGTAAGTTGTGGTGCACTCAAACTTGGTGTTGTGTGTAGAACAAGTTATTGAATTAATTTGAAGAGATAACATACTATGAAATATTAAGGTGTTACAGGATTAATAAATGAAATAATAATGTGAATAAAATCTAATTCCAAATAAAAAAATTTTATATACCACCTGAAATAATCAAATGTCATTACACACATAATCTTAGCATGACATAATCAATGAAGCAGAAGTTTAACCCAATGAATTGAAATTGAGTTAAGAAATCCCTTACCCAACACACCCTTTTGGTTGAAAGTGATTTAACAAATGGTAGAGTGGTTCTAAACATGTTATTAAATTATTCTATAAACATATTAATATAGTAATTACTCAGATTTTCCTGATTTTATTTTTAGAAAATATTTGGGGAAATTCTGAGACTAGGCGCTAAGACCGCATGTGATTACGAGGCTCAGTGTGCTCGGAACAATTTGTTGAAAATTGTTATGTTTATAATAGAACATTCAAACTAATTTCTTTAACAATTAGAATATATTTTAAGGATCTTATCATGTCAAAAATCTTGGGGAACTTTTGAGTTTAGAGTGGTGACTTTACCCTAGGCATGACCTAACTTTTGTCAGCGCGGGTAATCGAAAGAAAAAGTCACCAAGAACGTAACCGTAAATAAAATTATTAAATTAAATTAAATTATTTTAAAATCATAATAACTCATTAATGGTGACTCAGATTAGAAATCTGTGACCACCATTGAGTTCATAATATAGTGTTATCCTTTGGCGAGTCCTAGTATTGACTTGTGCGGGTCCTTTGTGAAAATTAATTTTTGGATGTTTCAAAGAATAAAATGAATTAAGATTTGTTTTATTTAATGTTACACATCGAAACAATTTATTTTTATTAAACCTTGTCATAGAATTCATGGTTATCCCCATAACCCTATAATTCCTCTAAATTGTTTTGAAATAATCCTCTCGAATGAACAATGATGGATCAGAGATGAGATTGTGGATAATCATGCCAACAGAGTTGGAGGATCTCGTCAATGACATCAAAGAAATTGATCCTCTTCAATGACTGATCCAACTCAAGGTAGGCAATTTATTTTCCTTCACAGTTTCCCTGTTCTTATATTCTACAACGAACACGGACCAACCCATGAATAGGTAGATCTGTGGATCCCTCGATTGTGAGATGGATATTTTTTGTGGGATTTTAATGGAAGATAGACATTTGTGATAATTAGGGATCTTCATTTATCATTATAATGATAAATAATCATGTCCAATAAAAAAAGGTTGAGGTTCATTCCATGGGTGTTCTTGGTTCTTTTGTCTCCCCCTTTTCTTGGCATTCTTCACCATTATACCCTCTTAGTTTTGAATCGAATTGTCAAGAGGTTCTGAATGCAATTGAACCCCTAGATTGGTGGAAGGAAAAAACATAGACTAGATCGATGTATCCAATGACCTAAGGATCACATATATGGTTTCTTTGTATATTTTTAGCACTGTAAAAGGTTCGGTGGTCCGTATAAGGAATCACAGGTATGCCAACACTGATGACGAACACTGAAAGCGGCACACAGTGGCCGACCATAGGTTATAGGCAGTGTACAGTAAGATGAATTAATGTTCACATGGCAGCATTTCCAAATGGGATCCATATAATTCGGCAATGGGATTCAATAGCTAGGCACGTTTGGTGGATGCAGGACTTGGTGGTCACTGGGGGGGGGGGGTGATTTTGTGGGATGCGAACGTGACACACAAGCCATGCAGGCCAAGATGGCCAGGTGTGCCAAAACTTAGTGATACAGGTCAGACCAAGTGGGATGGGACCAAGAAGATTGGGTTGGGCTCCTCCAAAGTGGGTAGGAACCCCATATTGGGTTGGACCTGGGTCATATAGGGGTGGTCAGGCTGGGCCACGATTGACCATGGCAGTCGACCAAGCTACTGCATAGCCATGGTAGCTGGGTCATGGTCGACCTCCATGGAAGATCAAGATACCATGACAAGGTTAATCACTGGGGGTGGATGGACCAGGTTGTTGACCGCTCGGTCGGTCCATGAGCTAGTAGACCCCCTTCTGAATTTTCAAACACCTGTAACTTTCAAACCGTGTGTCTGTTTGATGAACTATATATGGTGTTGGGACTGTTGAGATGAGGAGGTCCTTTTGAGATTTCCTAAGTGTTTTTTTGTGGAAGTGTGTATTCTACCTAATGTCTTGAAGAATAGGTTATCCCAAAATGAGCGTTCTTCAAGAAAAATCATATGGACAGTTGTGACATAGATATTGGGTGTCTCACTTAGATAGTGGGACTCCAAAAGACTATGTGTCTCATAGAGACTATGCGTCTCATAGAGACTATGTGACTCCAAAAGGTTGTGTGTCTTACTGAGACTGTGTGTCTCATGGAGACTACTTGTCTCACGGAGATTGTGTGTCTCAATGGAGATACCATATCTATATATTCTTGATATATGGTCCATGCACGTATATCATTAAAAAAATGATTATACCATTCATTCGTGGTATTTCCCTTATGGTATTTCCATCATGGTATTCCATTTTTTGAATTTACTTCATGGTATTTATTTTGTGGAATTTCCTGTGTGGTATTTCCTTTGTGGTATTTCCTTTTTGGTATTTCCTTCATGATATTTCATTTGTCGAATTTACTTCATGGTATTTCATTTATGGAATTTCCTATGTGGTATTTCCGTTGTGGTATTTCCTTTTTGGTAATTCATGTGTGGTATTTTATTTGTGGTATTACATTTTGGTTTTGGGGTGCCTTACTGAGTATTGTTTACTCACCCCTACATGTAATGTTCCCACATTTTTCATGTCTTATGAAGAAGAGTTACCTTTTTATAGAGTCCAGGGTGGACAAGGACCAGACAGATCATTGTGACTTCAGGCAGGCTGAGGTGTTCCTACGTCTTCGAGCTGCAGTCCCAATACCTTTTTCTATAGGTTAGACATTATGGTTTATAGACGTTTATTTTGGTAGGCTTATATCCTGGCCTAGTTTACCTACTTCACATTACTTTTTTATCATACTCTGTTGTTTGGGATATAGCGCATGCTTGATTTTTTTACTTACTGTTTTTACATTTAAGATTTTGTGTCTTGGAGACATGTTAGTGCATACATGTACTTAGGAAAAAGCCTCTCATTTGTGGGATATTCCTTCTCGGTGGAAGTTACTATACCATAGACTATTGGAGGCGGTATTGGGTTAGTAAAGACATAGGCCCATATGATACATGTCTTGAAAGAGTGGTATCATAGGTAGGTCAGTTCTTTATTAGGACCAAGAGTATTTAGGTTTGGTTTGGGGAAACAATGTTAAGTGTTTCAAGTTCGTCTTCAAGAACATGGAATATATTGTTCATGTGGAATTTGATGTATCCATACACTATGAATTTAATTTTTTATTTTTGACACATTAAATGAAAACATTGGGTGCAATGAAAAATAATGGTACATGTATCATATAGAAGTGGGTTTTGTTTTCCATGTCTTTATTGATTCATCTATCCAGATATAATCTATTGATCTTGAAACATATTGTTTTATTACTAGATTATTTCATGAAAACAATCGTCTAGGATTCTTTTTTGTGATCACGAGGATGATCTTCTTAGAGAAAAGGCATCAGTACATGGGAATGTACCAGAGATTTCACCTCCAGGAGGTTTTCCATTGATACCACCACCCATAGAGAAATAGTTACTACTATAATTACTGAATAATGATACATGAATACTATGTGCATTTCATGAGGCAAAGGTATAGGTAGAGAGTGGAGGAGGGTGGTTTTTAGAATGGTAGGCATGGCATAAGAGCAAGCATGGTAGCAAGAGGGGGGTGGAGATTCGCTGTACTACCACCTCTACCCCCAGGTTGTCCATAATAGGCTTAGGGTGCTAGTGGATAGGGATGAGGAAGACATTAGGATATATTGGATTATAACACTGGGGCTCCAAGGAAGATTAGAGGTATGATATGTGTCTTTTCCACCTTATGTACAGTTTTGATAGACACTGGTGTTAGTCATTATTTTCTTTCCATTAACCCTATTTGAGACTTAGAGATTCTAGTTGGATAGTTGACTCTACCCTTATGGTTAGAGACTCCTATGGTTGAATATTTGATGATCCCACACTGGTGTCGACAATGTGACCATATTCTTGGAGGTGAGAGTTTCAGTTTGGATCTTCCGGCAGCAGTGACGAGGCCTTACAACGTCATTCTTAGAATAGACTATTTATCCACAATCCATGCTCAGATTGAATTTTTTAGGTGCAGAGTGTGGTGTGTATGTAGTGATTGGACCATGTATTCTTTTGTTGATGAAAATGATACACGGTAAGTGCAAGATGTACTCACACATAGGAGGGTGCAGCCGATCACTCAAAAGTTGGATAGCCTGGCCCTCAACATATTGGATGATATGAGTCCTCATTTTCATATTGTTGTGGAGGAGTACAAGGAATAATTTCCTAAGTATATTCCATAATTAACTCCCTATAGGGATATAGAATTATGCATTTATCTATACCCTATTACAACACTGATATATACTCCTTCATAACAGATAGATCTTGTAGAGCTTCATGAGTTGAGGTTACAATTGGTGGACCTACAGTGGAAGGGATTAATGAGACCCAATGTTTCACCCTAAGCAGCCCCAATTTTGTTTTCCAAGAAGGAAGATAGGATATTGAGGTTCTGTTTTTACTTATGGTTCCTAAACTAGGTGATTTTTTATAATAAGTATCCACTACTAAGGATCGCTAAAATCTTCAACCAGTTGAATGGGTCATGGTGTTTATCAAATATTGACCTCAAATTTGTCTATCATCAACTTCGAGTATAGGATGAGGATATAATGCAGATGACTTTTAGATGATTATATAGACACTAAAATTACTTAGTGATGTTGTTTGGTGTGAATAATTCCCCAAAAGTGTTCATGGGACTCCTAATCTGGATCTTCCATCCTTACCTAGACCGGTTCGTGGTGGTATTCATTGATGATATTCTAGTGTACTTAGCATATGAGGAGGAGCATGAAAGACAATTTAGGATGGTCCTAGACACACCATGAGATAAAAATATTTATGGGAATCTCTATAAGTGTATTATTTGGATTTGAGAGGTCCATTTTTGGGACATGTTATTTCAGAGGCTGAAGTTGCAGTGGATCATGCAAAGATTGAGGTTGTGCTTTCTTGGGAGCCACCCAGGAGTGTTTCTGAGGGGTATAGTTCCCTTGGTTTGGGTGGGTACTATCATAGATTTATAACCAACTTCTCTATATTATCATCATTCTTGAAAACATTTACATGAAAGAGGAAACCATTTTTGTGGATGGAGAAGTGCCATGAGATATTTCAACAGTTTAGACAGATATTGATGAGCACTCCTATCTTGGAACTTCCAGAGGAGGGTGCTGTGTATGTAGTGTTATACGATGCATTAAAAACCAGGCCTGGTTGTGTCCTAATGAAGGGTAAAGTGGTGATTTCCTATGGTTCATGCCATTTTAGACCACACAAGAAGAACTACACAACCCATGATTTTGAGTTATTATTATTAGTCTTCGCATTGAAGATGTGGTGACACTACTTGATGGGAGAGCAATTTATCATCTACTATGCCAATAAGAGTATCATGAATATCTTATATCATAAGGATATGAACATGACACAAAGGTGATGGCTAGTGTTTTTTCAGGACCATGACTTTGAGTTTTTCTATACTTCTAGGAAGGGGAACGCGGTGGAAGATGCTCTTTAAAAGAGATCCAGTTCATAGTTTCTGAACGAGGAATCAGAGAATTTTCCCTCATTATAGGTATTCTTTGAATATGGAAATAGAGGAACATAACTCTATTATATGGTTTTTACCCCTCCACACATATAGTGGGTCTAGGAGGCACAACTTGGGGATACCAATTGTGAGACTCTATGTTCCCAAATTCCCACAAGGCACACCCGTGATGGATATTCAAAAGGTTTGGAGCACATCGTTATTTTCAGAGGACGCATAGTAGTACCAGTGGAATTACAGGAGGAGGTCTTAAGGTAGTTTCATACATCCCCTTTGGAGGTACATCCATGTGTGTAGAAGATGTACTAAGACCTACGACATTATTTTTTTAGCCGGGAATGAATAAGGGAGTTTCATAGTTTTTTTATTGATGCCTCACTTATCAGGAAGTGAAGGATAAGAAATAGGTTCCAGCAGATTTGACTGAACCCCTAGATGTTCTAGAATGGATGTGGGATGAGATATTTATGGAAGTCATGAAAAGTTTACCATGTACGTCTAGGGGACATGATACCATCTAAGTGATCGTTGACCAACTCCTGAAGTCATCCCCCTTCCTAGATATTTGGGATCAGAGTTTAGTAGAATGCCTAAGATTCCACGACATACAAGAGATAGTTAGACTCTAAATATTTCCATCAAAAATAGTTTCAGATTGTGATGCTCTCATTGCATTCCAGTCGTGGAAGGGATTTTAGGATGCATTTGGGACTCAGTTATTCTTGAGCACAACGTTTCACCCACAGACGGATGACCAAAGTGAGTAGACCATTCAGGTTTTGGAGGAAATGATATGTAATTTCATACTATATTTTTTCTATAGATGGGAGGATCACCTACCTCTAGTGGAGTTTTCATATAACAATAGACACCATTATACCATCAGTATGGCACCATTCGAGGCCTCGTACATGTGACTCTATAGGTCACCACATTGCTAGACAGAGCCAGGTGAGTCATCACTGATGGGCCCGGAGTTGGTGCAGGTGACTACAGAGAAGGTGCAGATCTTCTCAGAGTGGATGCTAAATACACATAGCTATCATAATTCTTATGCTGATAGATGATTATTCCCATTCTAGTTTGAGGATGGACACCACCTATTCCTTCGAGTCTCACCTTGACACGTATTATGAATATTTGGCTAGGGCGACAAGCTATCTCTAAGGTTTATCGAAACTTTACAGATTCTATGTAGACTTGGTGAGGTTTTGAAACACCTAGATCTACCTCCTCAATTAGAGTGAGTAAAATAAGTCTTCTACATTTCATAGATGAGGAGGTAAGCACATGACCCTTCACACGTCATTGACTAGGGAGAGCTAGACATCGATGATGGGGAATCTTTTACTAAGTACCTAGTGGTGATCTAGGATTGACAGGAGAGGATCCTTCTTGGGTGGTTGATTCCCCTAGTGTGAATTTGGTGGGCTCACGAGAATCTCTAATAGATCACTTTGGAGTGGGAGGATCAGATTCATGCTCAGTACCCTAATTTGTTTGAGTATCCATTAGTTTTTTCTTTCAGGGACATAAAGCCCTAAGGTGGGGAGAATGTTATGACCCATCTTTTCCGAATTTTATTTTTATAAATTATTTAGGGAAATTCCAAGATCAGGCACCAAGATGACATTTGATTTTGAGGCCTAGTGTGCCAGAAAAAATTTGTTGAAAAATGTTATGTTTTTAATAGAACACATGTGTGAATTTCCATAACAAGTGAAATAAATTTTAAATGGGTACTTGGAAAATAAATACGAGGGAACCATTGAGCTCATAATGGAGGCTTTACCCCAGGCATGACCTAACATTGGTTAGTGTGGGTCATATGAAGAAACATTCACCATGGATGTAACCATAAATAAAATAAAAAAAAGAATTTTATTTTATTTTAAAATCTTGTTAACTCATGAATGATGACTTAGATTAGAAATACCAGACAACCATTGAGTTTTTAATGTGGTGTTTTATATAGGTGATGCCTAACATCAACCATCACAGATGGGTTGTGAAAGATATTTTTTTGGGAATTTTAAAGAATAAAATAAATTATGATTTATTTTATTTAAGTTTACACAATGACATAGAGATAAATTTTATTTTTATTAAACCATTTCATAGAATTAATGGTTATCTCCATAACCCTAGAATTCCTTTAAATCATGGAAAAAGAATCATCTCGAATGAATGACGATGGATTAGAGACCAGATCATGGATTGTTATGCCAAAAGAGTTGGATAATCTCATCAATGATGACAAAACAACCACTCCTCATTGATGACCGATCCAACTCAAGGTAGGGGAATTTATTTTCCTTTGTGGTTTCCTCATTCTTAAATTTAATGATGAACACAAACCAACCCACGAACAGGTTGATCCATGGTTCGATAGTTTGTGAGATGGATATTTTTTGTTGGGTTTTAACAAGAGATAGATATTTGTGATAATTATGGATCTTCGTTTATCATTATAATGAGAATGAATCGAGGATGATACAAATAAAGGCTAAGGTTTGTTCCTTGGGTTTTCTTGGTGCTTTCTCTACCCCTGTACTTGGCGTTCTTTATTATTGGACCCTCTTTGTTACCGCTTGAATTTTTGGGTGGCTCTAAATATAACCAGACACCCAGATTGGTGAAATATGAAATGGAGGCTAGATCGATGTAGCTCATGACCTGAGGATCACAGATATGGTTTCATTATAGATTTATAAAAAATAGAGGAGGCTTAGTGGTTCGTGGATGGGGCCAACGACTTGCTGATACTGATGGTGGAACATAGTGACTGGATATATGTGGTAGGTGGTGCACACTGCAGAAGATTTGTGTGGACACAGTGGACTGACCGTGTGGGAGCCATGGCATTCTGCCACAAGGGAGCCATGAAATTCCGCCGTGTGTGGTGGCACTGAGACTCGGTGGTCCAGGTTCACCCGTAAGAGTGGGTCAGACTCAGGTAAGACCCAAGATAGACCCAACTGACCAGACTAGGCCTCGGTCAGCCATGATCCAAAATCGACCCAGATTTCGTGTGGCAGTGGTAGTTGGGTGGCGATTGATCATTGCAGAAGCTTGAGTTTCCATGGCATAGATGGACATGGGGGGGGGGGGGGGGGGTGGGCCGACTGGTCGAGCACCATGGTCGGTGGACCGACTGATTGGTCGGTCCACTGACTAATAGACCCCCTTTTGATTTTTAAACACCCGTAACATTCAAATGGTGTGTCCATTTGATGAACTGGCTGTGGCATTGGGACTCTTGTGATAAGATTTTTTTTGAAATATCCTAATTGGGGTTTTGTGGAAGTGTGTATACAACCTAATGTCTTGTGGTGTAGGTTCCCTGAAAATGAGAATTCTTTGAGAATAATCATTTGTATAGATGTGACATAGATATTGGGTGCCTCATAGAGACTATGTGACTCCAAAAGATTGTTTTTCTTATAGATACTGTGTGTATCATGGAGACAGTGCGAATACCAAAACTGTGTGTCCTACCAAGACTGTGTGTCTCAT
This sequence comes from Viscum album, assembly GCA_963277665.1. Taxonomy (NCBI): domain Eukaryota; kingdom Viridiplantae; phylum Streptophyta; class Magnoliopsida; order Santalales; family Viscaceae; genus Viscum; species Viscum album. Next base: position 1,399,786,918 of record OY728127.1, on the reverse strand, counting down.
GGACACTATGTGCCTCATAGAGACCTTGTGTCTCATTGGAGAGAGTATGTTTGGATATTCTTGATATATGGGTCATGGATATATAACATTAAGGGTATGAATATTATATTCCTTTATGGTATTTCTTTTTTGGTATTTCCTTTGTGGTATTTACTTTGCAGAATTTCCTTTGTGGTATTTTCTTTTTGTAATTTAATGTGTTTTATTTCCTTTGTGGTATTTCTTATGTGGTATTTTCTTTGTGGTATATCATTAATGGTATTTAAATTATCTTATTTACTTTTTTTAATTTCCTATGGGGTATTTCCTTTATATTATTTCATGTGCGGTGTTTATATTTTTGTATTCCCTATTTTTTATTTCCTGTGCGGTATTTCCCTTTTGGTATTCCTTTGTGGTTTCGGGGTTCCTTACTGAGTATTGTTTTACTCACTCATGAATTGGATTTTTCTACGTGTGTCGTGTCATATCCAGTAGATCAACATTTTGATCAATTCTAGGGTATACTAGGGCTGGATAGAGATTTGTGAGTTTAGGCAGGTTGAGGTGTTCCTAAGGCTTTGAGTAGCAGTCCCAATACCTTTGTCTATAGGTTGGACTGTATGGTTTACAAACATTTATTTTAGTGGTCTTGTATTCTAGACTAGTTTACATACAACACTTTATATTCCTATCATAATATTTTGGTTGGGATTTAGTGTATTCAGGCATATGTTTACATAGATTTTTTATATTTTATCTTTTTTGTCTGGGTAACGTGTGCGTGCGTACATATACATAGGAAAATGTCTCCCATTTGTGGGATATGACTTCCCAATGCTAGCCCCAAGCCTCTGGCCTATTAGAGGTGGGATTGGGGTAGTCATGAAATAGGAACATCTGGCACGGGTTATGAAAAATATTTATAATATCATATATGATCCTTTTAAAACATCTTATCTCCCATTTGTTTATAATTTTTCATTATTTTCATTGTTTCTGGTGTTAATTTCCTTATTTTCTCTTTCATGAATTATTATTAAAGTTCCATTTTTTATAAATATTATATAGTTCCATAATATCCATAATGATTATCATATTTATGCATCAATTATAATTTTAAAACAATTCATTACAGATGTTTTCGAGAAATTAAGTATATTACGATCATGGAGACAGTAGGCTGTATGTACGCATGAGTAACATTTACAATTCTCAAAGATCATTATAGAATGGTGGTATGTAGTGTTTTATCCTTATATAATTATAATGATATCATATTTAAAATCTTTGTTTCTAAATATAATAATATATATCATCCATGTGGTGTGTTAATGAAAATAGAATCAAATCATTTAATGAATGCGGTAGTTCATACGTACACGAATGACATTATCATTTTTCAGTGTAAGAAAAATAAATAATATATTATCATTTTAGAATTATAAATATTTCATTAATATAATAATTATTTAATATATATCTCATATAAACATTAAATAGATTCCCTGTAAAGTGTTAGTGAAAGACAAATCACATCGCTTCCTGAGGCGGTAGTCCGCCGTACACATGAGCGACGTTATCGTATCCCCAACAGAATGGAAAGTAAAAAAATGTATGTATGATATAATGAATACATATTTATGAATATATTATCAATATAATACCTATAATTTATATCCATTATCAATCCAAACTGTGAGAGTTTTTAAAGGAAAAAACGAATGACAACAGCTTGTGAGGCAGTTGTTCGTCGTACACACTAATGATGATTCTATAACCCATTTTATAAAAGAGAGATGGTTGTAGGTCATTAAATTAACCTAAAAACATCTTATTATATTTTTTACATTGAGATTATTATACATTACTTGTTTATTAATATTTTAATGAGTTATATTAATAAATAAAATAAAAATACTTATTGAAGAACATTACCTCTTCTTTAGGTAACTTCTTTTGGTTTTCACTAAACGCCTTACTTGGTAATACTTATACATGAAATAAGGATTATAGGATGGGATGAGATAATTATAGAAGATATTTTGGTAGGTTATATAAAAATTAAATGGTTTTAAGTTGTGAATATAAGGGGATTGTTGGTGGCATTTTATAATTAAGGTGAGTCGCACACTTGTAATCTCTGAAAAAAATAAAATCAACCCAAGTTGTTTTCAGGTTACAACGCAAAAATAATAGAAAATTATCGAGAAACGAAGGGTTAAGGTATAAATAAGACCATGGAATATATTTTATAAAAACTTTTTGGACATTTTAATCATCATATGTATAAGTTTAACCCCCCCCCCAAAATCCATTTTTACCTTAACAACACTAATTAAGGTTTACTATTTTTACTATTAATTAAGGTAAAAATTATATCCACCTTATAAGAAAATATAAATTATTCTAATTAAAAATATGGAATAAATTTTAACAAATTTAATTCACATAAGTGGAAAAAATTATTTAAATATTAGTCACACAAACATGATGAGAATGCAAGTTTTGAAAGAGAAAATGTTCAAATTACTATAATGTTTTTGCATAAAAAGTCAACATGAAAATTACTAAAATGGAATAAATTGGATGAATAGATATATAATATAAAAAAACATAGTTTAAAACTAATTAAATGTATAGATTAAATTTTATAAATACTTTAAAATATTGACGTTTTGAAAAAAAATTCAATATTGTTCACGATTCATCGAAAAATGAAATATTTCAGAAAAATTACAAAAAATTACCCTAAGAATAAATTGATATTTTGAATTAAAAAATAAATTTAATTTTGTAAAATAAATTTTATAAAATTGATAAAAATTAATACTAAATTATGTTTGTGAAGAATGAGTAACCCTTTTTTTTAAATATAGTTTTTTAGAAAACATTTTTTCTTTTAACTAATTCATATTTTATTTTTAATCAATATATTGCCATTATTTTCATAATATAGTTATTAATATTCAAACTCACTGATTTAATGGTTAGGTTATAATTGTATACTGTATTAGGGTACACTTTTACTTAGTTTTGTGTGTTCTTCCATCTATCAAAGAGATTAAATTTATTCAAATATAAATATATCATAGTGGCTTGTGGTGTTTCATTCATGTTTTTTCTTTGTGTTTCATGTTGTTTATTCTATCGAAAATAATTTTATTCATTTAAAATATTTGGGTGTTACCATTTTTTAAGGAAAATACCTTCCCAAATCAATTCCTTACATCCCTCCTATCATCCTAAAAACCATACTTTGGTCATGATGACAACCTAATAATCCATTTGGTGAAAACCAAAATAAGTTTTATGAAGAAGAGATAATGACCATAACTGAGTGATTTATTTTATTTTTTTATCCACCCACTTAAGTAATTATTAAACCACTATGTTATAATATTATTAGTATATTTTTACATACTCATATATTATTAGGTTAATTTAATAATGTAAATCCTTATCATATTCCATCAAATGGGTGTCAAAATCACCACTCTTGTGTGTGGTGGACTATAAGTTCACGAACTAATGTTATTAATTTTCTATCTCCACCTCTAAAAAATGGATACAATGGTGGATTAATTGTTTATAAATGATATTTATTATTTTATTATTCTTATGTAATCATGATATCACATGTTACATTTTACCTTCAGTTTTGGGGGAATATGATAACGTCATTCATGTTTAAGGTGGACTACCCCCTCATGAAGTGATGTAATTGGATTAGTCTTTACATGGATGTTAATGAGTATGGTTCTAATGAAATTATGAGATAATGATGAAATAAAAATTATTATACTATTGTAATATATTATTTACCATTCTTTCTTTCTTTCTCTATGGAAAATGGAAACAACACTTATGTGTATGTATAGCATACCACCGCCATGGACAATGTATTTCATTTTCTATATCAAAATTTTATGGATCAATCCAAATAAATATATAATAAATATATATGATATTTATATCATTTTAAAAACTCTGGATATGATGATATGCTGAACCAACTAAGAAGACCAAAAATAAAAAATAAAAATTAACATGAAAAACAATGCAGTTATTACCTGAAATGTGATGTTAACATGGAATTATTAATAAACAGTTGATAAAAGGTCATAAGTAAATCATCTATTTTATTATATATATAATTATGGTTTTATAATATATTTACAATAATCATATATTTATAATACATGAGGTTTGAATGTGTAAAAAGGAAGTCGAGACTTATGGTAAGGGATTTTTGTCTCACTTTTTTACTTCTATGAGACACATGACATATTCACCAACCGCTTATTTTATATTCTATACATACATACCATGTATTAATTTTATTATTATTATCCTTAAATTAGAGGTATTTACATATCAATTTTATTATCACTATTTTATGGGGTTTAGGGTTCCAAAGTTACCAAAGCGGTAAGATATTTTTGTCTCAATTTTCCTTCTTTGAGAGATATGTTATGTTATATGGCTATCTCGTTTTATGATGTGTATACACATACCCTTTTAAATATAATATTTTTTATTTTTTATTATCATTATATTATACGTTTTTTTAATTTTATTCTTTCATGTTAATTGTGATTAAGTGTTACCAAAGTGGTAGGGGTTTTATGTTACAATCACATAGTTTGTTATAATTACTCATTATTATGATTCTAGTGATGAAATATTATTATCTATATGTCAATAAACTCATTTATTTTCTAATAATATGATTATTTCTACAGAATAAATGGGTTCCCTTCATTTTACTCTCTTATATTACTCAATATTTTAAAATAATATTTTTTATAGAAAACCAACTTTATTTCTCTCTTCGCTCGAGAAGAATTTTTCATCCAAAATTATGTTTTATAATTTTTATTTTAAAAATGTTTTTATACCATAAAAATTATTTATTAAATACATTTTTACCCATTTTTAACCTTTCAATTTTTTTGAAAGGAATATTTATATCATTTTCTAAACAATACCTATTTTTTTCATTGAAAATATTAATGAATCCTTTGTTTAACCTGTATGACATAAATGTTATTTCTATCATCATGAGAAAGTTATTATTTTAAGGATTCCATAATAAGTTATGAATTTTATTTTTGAATAAAACTAATTTCCATAATGTTTTATGAATTTTTTGTTTTAAAAAGATGATTTTAAAAATGGAAAATATATTTTCCTCTGGAAATATTTTAAAATATTTTAAAATATTCCATTATAAGTTTCAAGGTTTATTATTGAAAAAATTTTCTTTTTATTTTTTAAAAAGTGTTTTTAAAATTTTAAGGGCTATATTCTTGAATAAATTTTTCAAGTGTTATTTCAAAATCATTTTCCATCTAAGTCATTTGATATTACTCATAATTTATTGGGGACAAGATTTAATTATACTATCCTTATTAATTCCATAGATGGTTATAGTTTTTTATGAAATATTAATGAATCCCATTTATATTTCATGAGTTATGTAATGGTGAATTAATGAAATATTTAAGAAATCTATTTTCATCACATGGGTTATGATGTAAGGATATAGTTAATGTTTTACGATAATGTGGAATCCATAAGTATGTTTCTTCATTATGATATGGTTAGGAAAAATATATATCCCCCAATTCATTGGGTAAAGATTTATATGTCATGAGATAGAAATGGGAAACAATTCAATGGACTTGATACACAATGGGAAATAAGTGCATCCTGATCTAATGCAAGAAACATGTGTGTTCTGATCCATAGTGGGAAATAGGTGATAAGTATTCATACATTACATTGATGATCTAGGTAGTTAACCTTGACATATGAAATGTTTATTATATATTTATGATGGTGACAAACTTTTATGAAATGTGATTATGGTTAATTATTGATTTATGATGACTTATCACACTTAATGGATATGTTTTATTAAATTGTAAATTTTTATTCCTTGACTCATTATTATGATATTTAACAGGTTATGTGTAGCATCCCAGACCTAGATGCCTCCCGAAGCGGTGCCCCAAGAATGGTTGGTCACAAGGCCTCAAGCACATCTCCCCAAACGGCAAAGGCTTCCAACTTGCAGTGAAGGCCTATGAGAGTTAGTAGAGAGACTTTCCCTCATAACCAGAGTATCAAAGTAGAATTCAAAAAACATGCAATAGAGAAAGAGAATTAATATATAGACAACTAAAAGTAATACATATAGACAAGAATATACATATCAATAACCAGAATTATCTCATAAAAAAAATAATGTAGATGGTTCAAGTGTCTAGAAAACATCCAAAGCAGATATAAGGAAATGTAATATAGTACAAGTCCCAAAAAGATAAAAAGACAAAAAATGTATCACAGCATCACAAGCCTCATCTTGGTCCAATTCTCCCCTGCTCCAAATCCATAGTGGAAAACCTATAATAAGGTGATTACCCCTATCATTACCTATAACCATATAATTTGTTTGGTTCCCCAAGGTGGCCCAAACAGGGTGTGAGATAAAAATCCTAGTAGGAAACCACCCAGGTTTAAACAATTTTAAAATAAATTCTACAAAGGTGCTAGAAAGTGTAAAAAATTAGTATGTAAGTTTATACAACCATGGAATAAGTCTACTGTAAAGTAAAACTGAACAGCCCTCAAGGCTACCTACAAAAGAGAGTCAGCTCTTAACAGGGCAACAATAACAAGTAAAAAAGTCACATGACCACATCATACATCCGTCTGTATCCTTTATCCCATATGAACGCTGTATAAAGTGAAGAATTATCCCACGACCATGACATATAGTGAAGTATCATCCCATGACCACACCATATACTGAAATTTAGACCCCAAGGGCCAGATCCAAGGTGTCAGTAGACCAAGCCATCCAAGTAATAAATATCTAGAACACAGAGGGCTAGATCCAAGGAACATGTCAGAGTCATCCCATCGAGCCCTATGGGAATACCTGGTAAAAACACAGTTATACACTAGTTGGGTTCCTAGGATAAAGGAAATAGCAAGTCCTACGTGAGCCCAAGCAGGCCGAATCCAAGGGTAGCAAGGATCAAGGCATCCCACATAATCAAGACCCACGGGGAAAAATCAACCCAAGTCATCCACTATCGTATTCAAAATCCAAGGAAAACAGTCCAAGGAATCTACCAAACCATTAAATTAAGTATTCAATCATTCTAGTATTCATGTTAAACATTGATAACCTAGTGATTACACCCACTAACATCAACAAGCATGATCCACGAGTATACACTTTCATGAAAACCATTTATCAAAATAATATGGGCCTACCCTACTATATAAACCGTTTAACATGTCATTAATCATTTACATATAGGTATACCCACCCATATAATCAATTCAACATGCCAACCTATTAAAATAGGCGAGGTATAACATGTTATTCAAAGAGAAAGGAGGTAGTGCATCTCCTAAACAAGGTAATCATGTTATCAAGTCATTAATAGGTTTCCTCTAACTAGGAACACATAAGAAAACACCCCTTGGGTGGTTTAAACAGGAATAAACAAGCTATTCCCTTAAGTATCACCCTTAAGGAGACCTCAAAACATGAAACAGGTGCCAATGAACCTAAACGGAATCCATGCTCAACCTCACTAGGTCCAACTAGAGCTACTAAAATCTACTCGCTCAAAAATTAGACATCTTCAGAAAGTCTGAAAAATGGAATTTTGGCTGAACACTTGAAAAATACAATGAAAATATGAAAGAAATTATAGAAAAATTACCTCGCCTCGGTAGTAGACAACTTGTCTAGTATCATGTCTTGATTTTTCCTGGTTTGGAAGAAATTTTAAGAACGAACGAAGAATGGATTATTAGGACATTTGAGCCTAAATCCAAATAGCATAGTTGTTGTTCTGAAGAATCAAGAACGACTAAAAATGAATCAAGTACTTATCTATATGGTTCCAACATGATAAACGATGCTCAAATTGGAGTCTGGATGGTTTCAATACATGAAAAACTAGTTTAGGTGGCTTTTGGGTTCCAAAAAAAGAGGAAAAGGGTTTATGTAAAAAATCGAAGCCACTGCCTCTTTTTAAAAAAAACTGGAAAGTACAAGGTGTGTAACTCAAGTACACAACATGTACTATCCTCTTTAATTTTTTGAACCAGAAAGGCTACACGTCGTGACAGCTAAGAACACAACGTGTACTTGAAGTACATGATGTGTAGACAAAGTACACAACATGCAGCTAGCCTACAGTTGGATTTCAATATGTTTTCCCCTTTCTTTCACAAAAAAACCCAAATGGCCCACAACCTTTAAAAGGGTATAAGAAAAAAAGGAAAGTAGCACATTTAACCCAAAAAATAATATCTTTACCTCAATAAAAACCTAGGATAATAAAATCCCCCTTATAGAAATTCATCCACGAATTTCTCTCTAAAGGGTGGTCAAGATTTATCTGAAAACAAATCCGGACACTGAGCACATACGTCAGCCTCCCTATCCCAAGTCTTATCCTGTAAATATTTGTGATTACATAGCACTCATACTAGAATAATTGAATGACCTCAGAGATCCTTCGTGCTCCTATCAATGATATGAATCAGATGCTCCTCAAAGGATGCATCAACTTGAAGTTCAACCTACTCGGGCTGAAAAATTTGATACAGGTTTGAGTGATAGCGACACAACTGAGATACATGGAAGATTTTGTTCAAGGATCGATGCCTCTAAGTTAAAAAAATCCAACAGGAAACTGATCCGACTCTCTCCAAAATCTCGAATGGCCTGACATATCTCAGTGAATGTTTACCCTGTCTCCTGATCCACCTATGTCCCAACCTTGGTGAAACACGCAAGAAAACCCGATCCATGTCCACGAATTCTAAAGTTTGTCTACAGTGATTGGTGTATGATTTCTGATGATACTGTGCAGTACCCATCTACTTTTGAATCAATTGGACCTGCTCAGATGTCTCCTACATGATATGAAGTTCCAGAAAAGCTATCTCACCTTACTCTAACCGGAACAAGGGAGAATGGAATGAACTACCGTATAAAGCATCGTAAGGATCCATATATATCTCCTCCTGATAACTATTATTGTAGTAAAACTCAACAAGGGGAATGTACCTCTCCCAAGAGCCCCCAAAATCAAGGATTCATGCTCACATCATGTCCTCTAGCACCTGTATCATACGCTCAGAATCACCATTAGTCTAAGGGAGGTATGTTGTGCTCAAAAGAACCTTTGTACTGAGATCCCTCTGAATAATCTACTAGAAACGAGATGTAAAGGGGGCATCTCTATCTGAAACTATATTGTGTGGGACCCCATGAAGTTGTACTACCTCTCAGATGTACAACTTTCCAAGATCATATGCACTGAAGGTCTCCCTGATCAGCAAGAAGTGTGAGGCCTTCAAAATCCTATCAATGACAACCCACACATCATCATTACCTTGAGGCGAACTTGAAAAAACCTTCAGGAAATCCATCACAAAATCATCTCATTTCCACTCTAGGAAGGGTAACTACTATAAAATCCCACCTGGTTGCTGATATTCTACCTTCACCTGCTGACAGGTGGAACACCTCATAAAAAAACAAACCACCGCTCTCTTCATTCCTGAACACCAATACTATTTTTACAAGTCACAATACATCTTGGTATCCCCATGATGCACTCCTCAAGCTGAACCATGAAACTCCTGCATCAACTCCTCACATATATCCACTGTAACCCAAAAAAAATCCATGGATACACAATATCTCATCATCACCTATCGTCCATCCCGGAGGAGGGTCCTCACCTACCACACCTTCCTATAGAACTAGGCCATCTAAATATGATAACAGCATCAACGAAAATCTACCTAGAAGGGTAGAGGTAATAGCTAAGGATGAAAGAAAAGTCTTCCCCTATTTGTTGTGCACCTCTAGATGCATCTTAGAGAACAATACCATAAGGTACCACTCGCTACTGGCTTGCTGCACTGCCTATATCTGAGTCCTCCTGCTCCGTGCATCGGCTACTGCTTTTCCCTTACCAGGCATGCAGGAAAGCACAAAGTTAATGGATTATAGGTACTCCACCCACCTTCGCTCCCTCAAATTCAGATCACACTGTGTAAAGATATTCTTGAGTCTTTTTTGTTCCATGTACAACAAAAAATGATCTCCCAGTAAATATTTCCTTCAAAAATGCGACATATGAACAAATACAGCTAACTCGAGATCACACTTAGGGTAATTCCTCTCATGAGGCCTCAGCTATTAAGAACCGTACACTACGACTCGATCCACCTACATCAGCACTGCCCCCTTCCCAATACCTGAAGCGCCATAGTACATTTTGTAACTCTGTCCTTGCTCTGATAGTATCAAGACTGGTGTTGATGTCATCCTCCCTTTCAGCTCCTAAAATGATGAATCATAAGATTATGACTACACAAACCTCACAACCTTATTATTTAATCCCATCAACAACACTGATAAGTGTGATAAGTCTTGTATAAAATTCCTAAAGTAACTAGATATCCCTAAGAAACTCTGTATGTGAATAACGTTCTTGTGCTGTTCCCAAGAAACTATAGCTCTCAGATTATTTGGGTCAACTAACACTCCTGTCTTTGAGATAATGTGACCCATGAAGTGAATCAGATCCATCCAAAAGTGTCATTTTGCGAGAATAACATATAAATAATTCTCTCTACATGTATTAAAAATGATATCAAGATGGTTGGCATGTCCGTGTCGATTGTGAGAGTACACCAAGATATCATCCACAAAAACCACCATAAAAGAATACAGGTAAGGATGGAACACTTGGTTCATCAAAGAAATAAAATCTAATGGCCTGTTCATGAGACCAAATAGCATAACTAGATACTCGTATAACCTATACATGCTACGGAAGGAAGTACATGGTATGTCTACAGGTCAAACATTCACCTGGTGATATCCAGAGCACAAGTCAATCTTTAAGAACACTCGATATCCTCGAAGATAAAAAAATAGGTCATATATCTATGGCATGTGATATTAGGTTTTAACCATCAACTGGTTCATTTTTCTATTATCTATGCATAGCCTAAGAGTTACATCCACCTTTCTCGAAAAAATATCAGTGAACCCCATAGAGAAGTATTGGATATGATAAACCACTTCACATCTAAATCCTCTATCTACCTCTTGATCTCCTACAACTCATTCATATCCATCCTATAAATAGGAATGAATAGAAACACGTCTCCTAGAATTAGATCGATGGAGAACTCCACCTCTCTCTCAGGAGGTAAACTAGAAAAGTCATTTGGAAATAAATCCTTAAAGCGCTCAACCACTAGAGGAAAGTATACCTGACTCACTCCCTGATCATCAAAAAAACAAACTAGAAATTTGGGCTATCATCCCACTAATCCCACAATTCTCGAGTCTTGATCTGTTTTTCGAAACATCTCATCCAACCTTGTGAATAAACACGTCACCCTATGGTGATGTGAAAGTCACCATCTGGTGATAGATGTCAACGTATGCGCGATAAGCTATGAGAAAATGCATTTTGAGAATGATGTCAAACACTATCATCTTGAGGAAATAAAGATCCCAGAAGAAGTGAAACCCTCCGACCTTAAGGGGACACTCCGTACTCTAGTGTACATCTCCCGTTCTAACTCCCAACGATGTGTCTATCATCAAAACAACCTTTGAAAGGGAAAAAAATCCCAATGATATTTTCCACTAGTGCAGATATAATTCTATGAGAGGTACCTATATCAAAAAGAGAAAATGAAATAGTATAAGCTAATAAAACCATTCCTATCACTATATATGGTCCCAAATCCTCCTTCTGTTGGGTTTGTCGCACTACATTAGTCTGGTTTGTACCAAAACCCTGTGACCCTGCCTTGCTACCCTGAGCTAATACGACTTGATGCCTCTGAGAACTTGTTTTCTAGATACCAAAACTATGACCAACACTTCCCTGGCCTAACCGACCTGCACTACTCCAGCTCCCAACCTGGGGCAGAGCTGAAGAACCTTCTCCTGAACCTTATGTCGCAGATGACCCCCTACCACTCACAGTTGGAGGGATGGTCCTGCAAAACTACTGCATGTGCCCCATCCTACCACAATATCGGAACTCAACTAGGTCACTGTCTCACTAATTTTTCATGTGTCCTCTCCTACCACACTAATGAAAAAACACCAAGATCCCTACACCGACATCCTTATTATCACTCACGTCGCAAGAATCCTCAAAACGACGCTTCCTTCCTGAAGACATAGATCTACTTGGGTGAGAAACAAAACTCCCCTATTCTGTACCCCCATCTTCCCTCAGGTTATGATATATAATCATAACTTGATTCACAATCTCAGTGATAGAAGGCAACCTGAACATGTCGACCTATGATCTAATAGCATGTTTGAGACCTTCCTTGAAGCATTTCCCCCTCGATAGCTCATTAGTAAGATACACCAACACAAAAAATTGCAGTCCTGTAAAGCATGCTGAGTATTCCATAACTGTCATCGCTCCCTGCTCCAGACACATGAACTCACTAGCCCGCTCTGCTTGTAGAGTCACAAAATGTTGTAGATTCTCTAAAATTACTAAAGTGGTCGCTAACCACAGCTCTGAAATCTGGGGTCCACCATCCCCTAAAAATTTAGAAGGATGCTTCTATTGGAACAATTGTGTCAGCTCATCCTGTAACACCCCAAGCTTCCACGGTACGCTTCTCGCTGAATAATACAGTAGTATGTGTTGTATGCAACTTTAAGTTCTAACACAAACCACAACTAATAAAACTAGCCGTTATGAATAGTAATACCCACTTTTTGAAATTTTATAAATTTTATCTTTCAAAATGAACTTCATTTTTGGATTCGAAATATCAAAATTAGCTTATGGTGATTTTTTGGTACTTTTCTGATAACTTTCATATTTTGATGAATAGTGAAAATTACTAAATTTTAATTAAAAACAACATTTTTAATCAAAATAATTAATAGTGATAAATTATGAATTTGAGTAGTTTTAAAGTATATTTAGAATATATTTTTACCATTTAATACAATGTTGGTCATTGTACATAATTACACATTTAAACCAGACATAAACAAGTGTTAATCTTTTGATAGTTATTATCTCTTAAAAACACGCTTTTTGTTTTGACAGTGGGAATTAATTTTAAATTAATTTCTGCCACTTCTGTGTTTTGAATTTGAAAAAATGGACTCCATATTTGGAAACATAATATCAAAATTGTGTAAATAGGTATCATTTATTTTTATACATTTTGAATAATTACTTCAGTAAATATTTTGTTTACCATGGTTAAAGGGTAAATCCGGTAAATAAGGGTAAAAATAATATTATAATAATATTAATTTACCCTAAAACATGTCCTAACCATATTTTTTGATACATGTCCGACCATGGAAATCATTGGGTTGATTTTGGTACCCCATAGATCCACTTGTAAGTGATAATGACAATTTATATTAATTAAGTTAAAGTAAATACAAAAATGACATATGCCTATATCTTTTAACAAAAATTTTTTTACATAGGGTTATATATGTTATATTTTCGACTATAAATATTAATTATAAATATAAAAAGATTTCCTATATAATAGTATTTTATTTTTAATTTTTAGACATTAAATAAATTAATTTATTTATGACACAATGATGATGCTGTAATTACCTTATTAGTGAAATATTAAAATAATTGATATTATAAACACACAAATAAATATAATTTGAGACTTTTAATTAATTACAAGAATTTTATAGGTTAATATGACATGTTAGGATATATTTAATTAACTTTATTCGAAGTAATAATGTTGTTATGAGTTTCAAAAAAAATCAAATACCAAATAGTGTCAAAATTGACATAAAAGAGTGTTTAAAACAAATATTATATTATTAATTGATATTAAATTCCAAAAAATATAAGGTTATGCCAAAGTACTTGTATGATTATAGGTGTATCATTAATGGACCACTTGTGGGTCTCTTGTAGGTATATAGTAAGTTTATTAAAGATATAATAAAAAATACAAAGTGACATGGTAAGTGTCAAACTAATTAACTAAGAGTTAAAACTAAAAGATAACGTTAATATAATTACCCAAAACTATATGAAATCTATTTCATGAAAGTATTTAGACCCATACCCACCTTATACTTTGAATAATCCACTTTGGATCCATTAGAAACCGAATATTATTTATTATAAAACAATACCTTAAGTTTTTCCTAAAGAGCCCCTCACCCCTCTTATAAAAGGGCACTCCCCCTTCTCATTAATTAACACCTTCAAAGCCATTTGTATCAGCAAAAATCTGCCAAAATATCCTCCCAAATTCCCTCAATTAAACTTAGATGCATTATTTTGATCATAAATACAACCTAAGGAGCCCTTTTGATCAAATCAAAAGGAAGAACCAGAAGAAGAGGTAATGTTTTCACCACCCTTTTTCAAGCTCCTTTCTTCTTCAACTTATTATTTCTTTTTATTACCTTTATAAAATAATAAATCCAGTATCTTCTATATAATGTGATGTTATTATAAATATGGTACAACCATATTCATTATTTTATCTCTCCTTTGAATTACATGTCACCATACATGCGTACGTACGGCTTACCGTCTCCACATCGTGGTGTAATTGTTATTCAAAAACATTATTATTTGGATGGGTATGATAATGATATGTAATTGATTAAATAAAAAATATAAAATGATAATGATTATGTATATAGGATATAACATCAAATTATATATTATTTTAATATCAAAAGAATGATATTGTCGCTCATGCGTACGTACGGACTACCGTCTCCACGAATGCGATGAGATTCATTCCCCATCATATCCATTAAAGCCTAATTATCATTTGATGATTAAAAATAATTTTTATGGACTTGATATAATTATTTATATGAATAAGATACAACCTACCCATAACAAACACTACTTATGTAACAAAACATATAAAAGAAAACGAGTAAGTTAACACACGAAACAATGATAATAATAAGATATTATTAACAAAACAATGTTAAAAGACCATATATGATATCATATTAATGTATATGATTCTTGTATAATTCAATAACAATTATTTCACCATTATAAATGAGGCTAACCTACCCTCGACCAAGGAAAAATTACAAAGTAAGGGGCTTCTTATCTCACTTTTAATTCCGTGAGATTTCCATTGTTCACCACCTATTTATTGAATATGGTTTGTGTAATACCAATGATTGTATTCAATGTGTAATATAATTTAATTTATGGATATCGAAATCACCATTGTGTGATCATCCTTTCATGGGTGTATTTTTCGTAAGTTACAAAATCGATAAGGGAATTTGAAATTTCCACTCATTTGTATTTACGCATACTTCAATGATTATTATACTCCAAGATTATGTGTGGAATCACTATTCATTTGCTTATGTCATAATTTCCACTCACCTTTTTGTGGATATACTTTTAATACACATAATCACTCCATTTATAAATTCCTTAGTCATCAATATGAACTTGATAAGAGTAATTTTTACTCAATCTCTATTTGTTGAGTTAAATATCCAATTCGTTGGTGTTGTTTTTACAAGAATTTGTGTGAATGTACTATGATTGATTTACACTGAATATCCAATCATATTGAGTGTATTTATATTTTTCACACCTAATTATGTCATTTATTTATCCTTAACTAAGGATACAGTCTTTATAAGAGATTTCATCTCAATTCACATTCCATTGAGACTTCGTTGTTGTTATACTCCAATTCACTTTTATAAGGTGTATATAATTTAATTTGACATAGTATATCATGAATCCATTTATTCTAATGATATTATTAAGTTTTGATTACCTCAATTATTTTTATTAACGTGTCTCTTTTTTGGTTAGAAACTCTATCTAAAATATCATTTTAAATGTTTTAAAGATTTATTATTCTAAATATTTCTCATTAATGTCCATGTTTTAAAAATGGTTTTAAGGATTTTTTTATATGGACATTAATGTTTTAAAATTAAAATTCCTTTTAAAATATTCAAAGTGGTATGGGACACTTTGATTCAAAAATTAATTTTTAAATGGCTTCTTGACAAATAATGTGACTTTTAAATGTTTTCAAGAAAAGGGGGGATATTTCTATAAAATAGTTTTGATGATTATTTTCATCTAGGTCGATATCATTCATTATTCATGATTGAGGTTAATATGTTACAATATAATATTCCTTATTGTATTGAATGAGTTATGTTTGACTGTGGATGTGATATTTTTATACCATTCATAGTTTGTGGATAAAGTATTGACATTTCTTATGCTAGTTTTAATATGAATGTTTATGTTATTTTTCAAAATTTTCATTTGAGGAATGCATTGGACTTAGAAAGTGATGGGTGGAGCTCGCTATATCTCTTCGATGCATCGGTAGGTCTCATGAGACAAACTAGTGTCTTGGCACAAGGCCTTGAAAAAATCTTATTTGTAGTCTTGGCTCGAGGCCTTGGCTACGTGGTTATGATAGTCTGAATTATGAATTCCATCATTATGAAAGTGGTTATTGATATTTCATGTGATTATTATACTAGTAGAATATCCATGTGAATAATTAAATGGAATTATTTCGTTTTATCTTTTCCATATTATGCTGAATTTCAAGTTTGAAAGGCTTTTTTTAGTTATACATTGCCTTAAGTGTTTATGCTTATCTATGAATGCTTCTTCTATATTGTTATCCTTTCTGAGCATCTGAGCTCAACCCTTCCAATGATTTATTTTTCCCAGGATGTGAAGAAGTAATTTATGAATGACCTGTAGGGATAGTATGAGGGGATATGAAGACAAGATGTTGTTGTAGTTTTTTTACCTTATGATGTAATGTAAGACTTATGAATATATCTAGTGTTTCCAAGACTACTAAACTAATCAGTCTTTCAAGGATTGATCCTTTATGATCATGAAAATGTTATGTAATAATGCACCGACTCTGGGTAACTGGGGTCAGGGAATTATAGTTGGTATCATAGGAAGTTTAGTACAAACCTTGGGAGCTAGATTTAGATATACTCTGATTAGAGCACATAGCTCTAAGATAGTCTTTGAGGATTAGTATAGAAGAACTTCCTATATTTTTGGTATTGTAGAGATTTTGTGAGTTTTACAAGAAATACATCCCCGTCTGGATACGATCAGGTAGAGGCGGCTATGGCACAGACGTACCAAGGTGTAAAACCTAAAAACACCGCTTTGATCTAGACTCGTACTGGAATTGGTGCTCGACAACGGGCCTTGCTTCACTCTTGGTTAGGACACTCCCAGGGGATATGCTTAGGATAATTTACATTTTCATTACAAACCAATTTGAAGTATTATATATAAGATGAGAGTAAATGACCTTGGTTAATCCTAATGTGTTTCAAATTGAGAATATGGTGACATGATATTCTCTAAATAATTTTATGACTACTATTACGCACACAATTATTTCTAGTTTTAGTCAATGGATGGACTCCAAGGAAGTCATAGTTAATTTGAGAATATTGTACAAGGTGGGAACATTGGTGGAAATGATCAAAAAAAAAAGGAATGTTTATAGGCGTAAAAGATATTGTCTTCAAGAGAAATAAATTTTCCAAAAATATGATCAACAATATATATATTAACTAATTCCCGGACTCAACAAATAAAAGAAAGGTGATGAATGATAAGAGCTCCGGTAGTGGAGACCATGGAGAACAGAATCATCAATTTCCATCATACAGGAAATATGGAAGGAGACACCCATGAAAGTGTCTCAATGGGACAAAGAAATGCTTTACGTGTGGGAAGGTAGGGCATAAAGTGAAGAATTTCTGAAGAAAAATGAAGAGTACTATGGAAGATGATAAAAATGGTCCCAAGAATCCATTTACAGTCATTTGCCGTAAATATAGGGGACCTGGCCATTACCCGAGTGAATGCCCTATTCTACAGGATATTTTCTTGGTCAAAGAAGAAGCTATGTGGAAATAAATGGTTGGAGAAATGTTTAAAAAGTATTAGTGCTCATTTTTGATGGGTTTACTTTGGAATAATTTTCTCTTGTAATTGTAACCCTGCAGTTTGCCATGTGAGAATGATATTTTAGGAAGAATTATCTTTTCTCTTGTGGAAATAGTTATAAATAACCATTTGGTTTTATATGATCATTGGGTTTGAGGAAATTACAAGTTATTATAATTTGGGATGAAAATTCAAGGTATGAGATAACATTTGTGGTTAAATTATGTTATGGTCATTTTTAGGATTTTTTCTCATTTTTGTAATGTTATAAAATATAGTTTTTGAAAAAGGACAACACGCAGACCGTGTGACAACCCGTCGCGTCGGACAAAGATGTGGGAATCGAACCCACAACCAAAGTGCGATTGGGATTTATCGCCTACCACTGGACTACGTGAATTCCATGGTTACTGTGACTATTATTTTTAGTTAAATGATTTTATTGATCAATAATAATTTGATTTGGGATCTTATGTCTTATGAAATGAATACCCTTAGTATAGGAAAATGATTTGGTGATTAAGTGATAAATGTTATTTTGGAAGATGGTCTCTTTGTTAGGAACACTATATGCCAAAGGGAAATAGAATAGTATGGTATTTAATTTGGGGGGTAATGGTGTATTTTTATATTTTTTTTATTGTGTATTTATAGTGATTTGGGTTATTTATGGAAATGATTAACCTATAATAGAGAATATGTGATTAGGTTAATTACTTTTATGTATGTGACCTTAAGAGTAATTTATGTCATTTGGAGATACCATTTAACGTGGAAGACTACATAAACAAATTATTCTATGTTTTGAGTTTCAATATTATTTTGGATTTTATTAAAGGATTTTAAGGTCAATTATTTATTGAATGCTATTTATTTAACTTTGGGGTATTGTTGGTTTAATTTTAGAAATTAAGATTAGTGTTTATTTCTCTAATGAAATAACCTTTTGGAGGATCATCAGATCTTATACTAACTGTTTTGGTTTTTATTAACCTCTAAAGACAAGGTAAATATATAGTTTATTCTTCATGGATCATGTGATTCTATAAGAATTTTATTAGCTCTTCTAGTGTGACCAAGTATTCTGGAATACTCATCGTTTAAAAATGATTTAATAGTAGAATTTATTAAAGAATAAAAATTTACTTAAAAATTAAGTGTATCTATTTATGTTCTTAGTCAATCTCAGAAATGAATTCCTCATCTTTATTTAATGTAACTTAAAAATAAAATAATAATAAAAATGTTTCCCGTTTACTTTTCCTACTGGGAAACTAATGACCGTTTGTCCCATCACATGTTTGTGGTTTTCTTGTTGTCAAATTTCTCCTGATCATGTTTTCTATCCCTCTCCATCAGAACTTGACAATTATTTTATCATCCATATCCATGTTTTTCTACATGTAATTCTAGTATAGGTTATCTCGGGTGACCTTTGTTATTCTATTTCTTTCTTTTAAAGTGATAGTTTTATTGACTCTTTTTCTGATGTGGGAATTTCTTTTATATTCCCAAGCCCAATTTTAAAAGTTATGAGGACGCAATTTATTGAAAAAGGGGATAATGTAACACCTCAAGATTCCACAGTTCACTTCTCACTGAATAATACAGTAGCGTGTGTTGTACGCAACTTCAAGTTCTAACACACACCACAACTAATAAAACTAGCCGTTATGAATAGTAATACCCATTTTTTGAAATTTTATACATTTTATCTTTCAAAATGGACTTCATTTTTTGATTTGGAATATCAAAATTATCTTAGGGTGAATTTTTGGTACTTTTCTGATAACTTTCATATTTTGATGAATAGTGAAAATTACTAAATTTTATTTAAAAACAACATTTTTTATCAAAATAATTAATGGTGATAAATTATGAATTTGAGTGGTTTTAAAGTATATTTAGAATATATTTTTACCATTTAATACAGTTTTTGTCATTGGACATAATTTCACATTTAAACCGGACATAAACAAGTGTCAATCTTTTGATAGTTATTATCTCTTAAAAACACACTTTTTGTTTTGACAGCGGGGATTAATTTTAAATTAATTTCTTCCAATTCTGTGTTTTGAATTTGGAAAAATGGACTCCATATTTGGAATCAGAATCTCCAAATTTTGTAAATAGATAACCATTATTTTTAGACATTTTGAAAAATTACTTCGGTAAATATTTTATTTACCATGGTTAAAGGGAAAATCCAGTAAATAAGGGTAAAATATAATATTATAATAATATTAATCTACCCTTAAACGTGTCCTAACCCTATTGGTTGATACATTTCCGACTATGGACATCTTTGGGTCTATTTTGGGACCCCATGGATCCACTTTTAAGTGATAATGGCACTTTATATTAATTAAGTTAAAGTAAATACAAAAAATGACATAAGCCTATATCTTTTAACAAAATTTTTTTTACATAGGGTTATATATGTTATATTTTAGACTATAAATATTCATTAGAAATAAAAAAATATTTCCTATATAATGGTATTTTATTTATAATTTTTTGACATTAAATAATTTAATTTATTTATGAAAAAATGAGGATTCAATAATTACCTTATTAGTGAAATATTAAAATAATTGATATTATAAATATCCAAATAAATATAATTTGAGACTTTTAATGAATTACACGAATTTTATAGGTTAATATGACATGTTATTATTGATTTAATTAACTTTTTTAGAAGTAATAATGCTATTATGATTTTCACAAAAAACAAATACCAAATAGTGTCATAATTGACATAAAAGAGTTTTTAAAAAAATATTATATTATTAATTGATATTAAATTCCTAAAAATCTAAGGTTTGGCCAAAGGACTTGTATCATGATAGGTGTATCATTAAAGAACCACTTGGAGGTGTCTTGGAAGTATATAATAAGTTTATTAACTATATAATATAAAAATACAAAGTGACATGGTAAGTGTCAAAGTAATTAACTAAGAGTTAAACTAAAAGATAAGGTTAATATAATGAACCAAACCTGTCTAAAATATATTGTTTGAAATTATTTATACCCATACCCACCGTAGAATTTTAATAATACACTTTGGATCCATTATAAACTGAATATGATTTTATTATAAAATAATACTTTAAGTTTTTCCTAAAGAGCCCCTCACCCCGGTAATAAAAGGGCACTCCCCATTCTCATTAATTAACACCTTAAAAGCCCTTTGGATTGGCCAAAATCTGCCAAAATATCCTCACAACTTCCTAAATTCAACCTAGAGGACTTAGTTTGATCATAAATCCAACCTAAAGAGCCCTTTTGATCAAATCAAAAGGAAGAACCCGAAGAAGAGGTAATGTTTTCACAACCCTTTTTAAAGCTCCTTTCTTCTTCAACTTATTCTTTATTTGTTATTTACATTATAAAATAATAACTACAGTATCTTATATATACTATTATGTTATTATAAATATGGTACAACCATATTCAGTATTCTATCCATCCTTTTAATGACATGTCACCATACGTGCGTACGTTCGACTTACCGTCTCCACGTCGTGGTGTAATTGTTATTCAAAAATATTATTATTTGGATGGGTATGATAATGATATGTAATTGATTAAATAATAAATATAACATTATAATTATTCTTTATATAGGATATAACATCCAATTATATATTATTTTAATATCAAAAGAATGATATTGTCGCTCGTGCGTACGTACGGACTACCATCTGCACGAACACGATGAGATTCATTCCCCATCGTATCAATTCAATTATAATTCTCATATGATGATTAAAAATAATGTTTATAGACTTGATATCATTCTGTATATGAATAAGATACATCCTACCCATAACAAACATGACTTTTGTAACAAAACATATAAAAGAAAACGAGTATGTTAACACCCGAAACAACGATAATACTAAGATATTATTAACAAAGCAATGTTAAAAGATCATATATGATATTATATTAATGTATATGATCCTTTTATAATTAAAGAAAAATTATTTTACCATTTTACAGGAGGATAACCTACCCTCGACCAAGGAAAAATTACAAAGTAAGGGGCTTCTTATCTCACTTTTAATTCCGTGATATTTCCATTGTTCACCACTTATTTATTGCATGTGGTGTGTGTACTACCCCTGATTGTATTCATTGCGTAATATAATTTAATTTATGGATATCGAAATCACCATTGTGTGATCATCCTTTAATGGGTGTATTTTTCGTAAGTTACGAAATCGATAAGGGAATTTGAAATTTCCACTCATTTGGATTTACGCATACTTCAATGATTATTATACTCCACAATTATGTGTGGAATCACTATTCATTTTCTTATGTCATAATTTCCACTCCCCTTTTGTGGATATACTTTTGATACACATAATTACTCCATTTATAAATTCTCTAGTCATCAATATGAACTTGATAAGAGTAATTTTACCTCAATCTCCATTTGTTGAGTTAAATATCCAATTCATTGGTGTTGTTTTTACAAGAATATGTGTGAATGTCCTATGATTGATTTACACTGAATATCCAATAATATTGAGTGTATTTATATTTTTCACACATAATTTTGTCCTTGATTTATCCTAAACCTAAGGATATGTTCTTTATAAGAGATTTCGTCTCAATTTACATTCCATTGAGACTTCTTTGTTATTATACTCCAATTCACTTTTATAAGGTGTATATAATGTAATTTGACATAGTATATCATGAATCCATTTATTCTCATGATATTATAATGTTTTTATTACCTCAATTATTTTTATTCAAGTGTCTCTCTTTTGGTTAGAAACTCTAACTAAAATAACATTTTAAATGTTGTAAAGATTTATTATTCTAAATATTTCTCATTAGTGTCCATGTTTTAAAAATGGTTTTAAGGATTTTTTTATATGGACATTAAAGTTTTAAAATTAAAATTCCTTTTAAAAGATTCAAAGTGGTACGGGACACTTTGATTCAAAAATTTATTTTTAAATGGCTTCTTGACAAATAGTGTGACTTTTAAATGTTTTCAAGAAAAAGGGGGATATTTCTATCAAATAGTTTTGATGATTATTTTCATCTCTGTCAATATCATTAATTATTCTTGATTGAGGTTAATATATTACAATACAATCTTCCTTATTGTATTGAATGAGTTCTGTTTGACTATGGATGTGCTATTTTTATACCATTCATAGTTTGTGGATAAAGTATTGACATTTCCTATGCCAGTTTTAATACGAATATTTATATTATATTTCAAAATTTTCATTTGAGGAATGCATTGGACTTAGTAAGTAACGGGTGGAGCCCGATATAGCTCCTCAATGCATCAGTAGGTCTCATGAGACAAACTAGTGTCTTGGCACAAGACCTTGACAAAATCTTATTTGTAGTCTTGGCACGAGGCCTTGGCTATATGGTTATGATAGTATGACATTATGCATTCCATCATTATGAAAGTGGTTATTGATATTTCATGTGATTATTAGACTAGTAGAACATCTATGTGAATAAGTAAATGGCATTATTTCATTTAATATTTTCCATATTATACTGAAGTTAAAGTTTAAAAGGCATTTGTTTTAGTTATACATTGTCTTAAGTGTTTATGCTTATCTATGAAAGCTTCTGCTGTATTATTATCCTTACTAAGCATCTGAGCTCACCCCTTTCAATGTTTTATTTTTCCCAGGATGTGAAGAACTAATTTATGAATGACCTGCAGGGATACAATGAGTCGATATGAAGAAAAGATGTTGTTGTAGTTTTTTTACCATATGATGTAATGTAATAATTATGAATATATCTAGTGTTTCCAAGACTACTAAACTAATCGGTCTTTCAATACTTGAACCTTTGTGATCATTCCAATGTTATGTAATAATGCACCAACTCTGGATAACTGGGGTCGGGGCGTTACACATCCATATTCAAGGCTGGCTACAATGCTCCTTAGAACGTCTTCATATAGTGAAAGTAACCCTCGTGGAACAATGCCTCAACACCTGTATCTGAAACAGCCTCAGGTGCCACAGTTGGCACTATAGGAGGATCAAGCGATACCCTTTGGCCAATTGTCTCTGATGTATGGTCATCCACTCTATTATGGAATACCACTGGAGGTCGTCATGGTGGTATGTCTCTATAATTCCAAATGCATTCCTTATAAAAAGAAAACATCAAATCACAAAGCTCAAAGTGTAGGATAGGTCAGAACCCTTCTAAAAACCAATTCAAACCCATAGCATTCCCCTAATGCACGGACTGTATAATGAACAGCCATGAACCAACAGAAATTATGCCTATTTCCGACTCAAAAGTTAGGTCTAGGTCGAGTCTCTATCACCATTATTGTTCCCATTTCCATTTCACATTCATTTATTCAAGAAATTTTACCAAGGTTTTACCAATTTCAAAATCCACGAGGGCCCATAAAACCTCATGAACACAAAACATGGCTCCCATTTAAGCCATACATATAACAAGTTCATTCATAATTTAAATTTTATTGGTGCATCATTTCCCAATTCATAAGGGCCCATACTCCTTATGGATTAAAAGATGATGTCACACCATTGTATACTACACCCAACTAACAGAACAGTAGGCACTAATATGACATCAACTATCACAACATCATGCAATGTCTAATTCATCATAGATGGAATGACATTATCCATGGCATGTGATTCTAACAAGTGTCTATATGATGCATGAGATGGAACACCCTCATCTCATCGAGTTTCAACTAAAATAGAACCCAGAAATTGCTTCAACAATAATCGTAGTAATCTAGTGCATCACCCAACGGTGAAATCAAATCTACAATAATAGTCAAAATCCAAAAAATTAGAACTCAATTCGAGGCAATTTGGATTTTCCCTGTACACGGCATAGCTACTCTTGGGAATAATTTATTACAAAACTCTATTTCCTTCCTATCCCCGTCTAATGTCACCAAACAGTAAGTCAACCAGAAAATGTAAAACCCTCTGATACCACTTTGTAATTTCCCAGACCTGGATGCCACCCAAAACGGTTCCCCAAGCCTGGTTGGTCACAAGGCATCAAGCACATCTCTACAAATGCCAGAGTCTACTTACTAGAAGTGAGGGACTAGGTGAGTCAGTGGGGAGACCATACCCTCATTACTAGAGTATCACAGTGGCAGTCAAAAATATGCAATAGTGGAAGAGAATAAATAATAAGACATCTAAAAGTAATACATGCAGATAGGAATATACATATCAATAACCACAAGTTTCTCATATACAAAAATGATACAAATGATACTAGTTTATAGAAAATAGCCAAAGCATGTACAAGGCAGTGTAATACAGTACAAGTCCCAAAAATATCTAAAGTCAAAAAAGGTATTCTAGCATCACAAGACTCAACTTGGTCATATGGTCCCCTTCTCCAAAGACACAATCAACAACCTGTACTAGGTCTGTTTTCCCTATCATCACCTGTAACCATATAATCTATTTGGGTCCCCAAGGAGACCCAAATAGGGTGTGAGTTAAACATCCCAGTAGGCAACCACCTAGGTCTATACAATTCTAACCTCAATTCTAAAAAGGTTCTATCAAGTTTAAATGATGAGTACGTAAGTGAATATTCCCATGGAATAAGTCTACTATAAATTAAAACCGAACATCCCTCAAGGAGAACTGCAAAATAGAGTCATCTCCTAACAAGGAAGCTATAATAAGTAAACAAGTCACACGACCACACTGTACATCCATCTGTATCCTGCAACCCATATCCACACGTTATAAATAGGAAGCATATCCCATAGCCACGTCATATAGTGAAGTAGAATCCCACGACCATGCCGTATAGTGAAATGTAGACCCTAAGGTCCGGATCCAAGGTGTCAACAAACTGAGGCATCTAAATAATAAATATATAGACCACATAGGGCCAGATCCAAGCATTATGTCCAAGGAATCCCATCTAGTCACATGGGTATCCATGGTGGAAACACGGTTAGGAACTTATTGGGGTTCTAGGAGAAAAGAAATAGAACGTCCTACGTGAACCCAAGTAAGACGGATCCAAGGGGTAGCATGGCCCGAGGCATCCCATGGAATCAAGGCCCATATGGAAGATTCAATCCAAGGAATACACTACCACATTCCAGATCAAGGGGAGTAGTCCAAGGCATCTATCAAACCATTTGATTATGAATTCAAGAATTCAAGCATTCAAGTTAAACATTTATAACCAGGTGTGTATACCCACTCATGTCAACAAACACAATCCATGAGTATTCCAACTCATGCAAACCATTTATCAAAAGCATATGGGACTACCATCCTATATAAACCATTTAACATGTCAATAATCATTTACATATAGGTATACCCTCCCATATCATCCAATTAACATTCCATGATATCAAAATATGTAAGGCATAACATGACATTCAAATATCAAGGAGGCAGTACATATCCTAAACTAGCTACTCAATCTATCAAGTCATTAAAAAGCTTCCTCTAACTAGGAAAGCACAAGAACACACACCTAGGGTGGTTTAAACCGGCATAAACAAGATATTACCTTATGTCACACCCGTTGAGAGACCTTGAAACTAGGAATGGGAGCCAACACACCTAAACAGAACCCATGGTCAACCTCACTAGGTCCAACTATATCTAATAAAATCAACTCGCTCAAAATAGAGACTTTGCCGGATAGTCTAACAGTTGGAAGTTCAGACGAATTCTTTAAAAACACCTAGAAAATATGAAAGAAAGTATAGACCACTTACATCACCTCGGTAGTAGACAAAATTTCTACTATCGCATTCTAATTTGTCTCGGTTTGGAATAAATCTGAAGAATTGATGAAGAACAGATTATTAGGTCATATGTGCTTAAATCCAAATAGTTCATTCATTGTTCCGAAGAATAATGAATGACTAAAAATGATTTGATTACTTACCAATACTGTTCAAACGTGATATATGATGCTTGAATCAGAGTTTAGATGGCTTCAATACAAGAAAAAACTAGTTTAGGTGTCTTTTGGGTTACAAAAACAAGAGGAAACGGGTTTACGTAAAAAATTGAAGCTACTTACTCTTTTATAAAAAAACCTGTTGGGAAAGTACACAACGAGTTCCTCAAGTTGACAATGTGTACTGTACTCTTTATTTTTCTAAACTATAAGGGCTACACACCGTGATGGCCAAGTACGTGACATGTACTTGATGTACATGGCGTTTAGACCATGTACATGATGTGTACATGGCCTACGGCCAGATTTTAGCCTATTTCCCCCCTTTCATTCCTAAAAACAACCCAACCATCCCACTACCCAGACTAGGGGATAAGACAAAAAGTAAAGCAACACATTTTAACCAAAAAAGAAGATCCGTAACTCTAGAGAAACTAGGTATCTTACATTATGTATGAAATTCCAATGTTATATTCATGATAAGTTACAATTATTCTTATCATAGGATTTCAAACGATCATAAACTGAAATCTCCACTATTTAACCTCATTGATCATTTGATATCACTATTTATTATGTTTATATCCTCTATTTATAAATATTTTTTTAGGAATGGTATTCATAATAGGATTACTATGTCAGAAGATATTTGTGAGAGATATTAAAGATGTTTCATGAAATAAAAATTGTGTGTTTCTTGTCTCTAAATACACTAAACTATTATGGTCATCGGTCATGGTTTTATAAAATATATTGAATATTAATCTAAAAATATGTGATATTTATGTATAAAACCACATGCCTCTAAAGTGAGGGTCTATTATATTATTGTTGGGATACTATACCCCCATATGAAATTATAAAAAAGGAAGAATAATAAAAACCCATATATAATAATAAATAATCAGTGTACATGGATGAAATAAATAAGAATCTTGATATAATGATGAAAATTCCCAAACAGACAGTCATGCAAGATGAAAATCATGCCATTATGAGACAACTAATCACCCACTTGGTTGATATCACATAGAAATGAAATGAAATAAATAAAATTAAAGGTTTATCTACAACCATCCTTGAGAATTGTCTCATTCCACTCTATAGTATATCCATGCTATCCCACACGATCACGCAACACTAGGAGTCCCCTAACCTAAACATATTAATAGTTATGTTTTCATGGGTACTAATGTTCAATGGGAATCTGAAACATAATAAGAAATACAATGTATACACATTTGAAATTATCATCTGAATAAATAAATACAATTCAGAAGTGTAAATAAATTACAACCTTTGATCCTTAGGTTATTAGGTGACACACAATATTGACTATACATTCTTCAAAAAATAATGGAGTTTCTCTATGAAAAATATATAATTAGGTGTAAGGTCAATCATTAGGATGAAATCAGAGGAAATAAATAAGTATCATGAATGAAGATGTTCCCTATGAGATAATCCTAGGTGATTTATAGTCATTAAACCTGAAATAAAACATTAAGAGTTAATCATAGTTGAATATTAGTAATAAGGAATAATTTGGATCCCTTGGATGAAATCCTAGGAAATCAATAGCAATCCTGAATAAAGTCTATCCATACACAGTAATCCTAAATTTTCATCTATGATTAGGATTAACATCAATCCCTTAGAGGTATTCCATTTTGATAAATAGTTTCAGGAATAAATCCAATATATAGGATTCAATCATAGGAGATCATTAGTAATCAGGTATAATGATGATCCCTAAGAGGTAATATAAATAGATTAATACTAATCCGATATAACCCCAATGCATAGAGGTGTTCCTAGGTGATCAATATAGGCCTCAAAGACTGAATAACTAGTGATAGCTGAAGAATTAATTCATGAGAACATAAGGGAAGTGTTTACCTCCCATGATATATAATGTACTGGTCATAATAGCCTCATCAGGATCATGTGGTCGACCTTTGAGTTACAAGGGGCCACCCAAAGCTGACCTTTAATATGCTCATACACTAACCCTCACCATGGTCAAATTTATTTTTTGGGCACTGACTAAGGCCCTATAGGTATCATTATAACATCGACACCATATATGATCTCCATGACCCCAATATCATCTCTAGAGTCAATCCCATCACTCGAAGGGTATATGGTCCCAGAATATCACTATGATAATGACACAACCTCACTTTCCATATATGGTAATCTCAGCAACACAAATCTAGAACAATAAAATATAGCCCATATTTCATCCCAAGTCATCATAGGTCTTCCCAATCACCCATCTAATCATCAACGTACCTAGGATCTAAGCACATGTGTACTCACATTCTAGTGGAGGAGGAACACTCTCCCAACATTCTGATTTGCTGGACCAATACCTCTATTGAATCTCTCAACTCCATCATGGCCTACTGAAGCTATCCATTGTCAAACCAACACTCTCCTCTATAAGTAGATGTCAAAGGTCTTCTAAACTATATCCATTATGATATATTCACTTCATTTAATTTATACACCTCAAAGTACCATCTATATCATATGATATTCTTAAAATTGTACCCTTGGACATTGGTTGTAAAGGGACCAAGATAGTTTTAATAGTCTATATATCTCAAGTCACATATTTATAATCAATCCCTCATCCATTGATAGTTTAAAATTCTTTCTATTGATAAAGGGAACTAAGGGAGTTTATTTAGTTCAACTATAATCATTTAAACCATTTCATTATAATCCCTTTGGGTCCATATATCTCATAACATACAATCCAGGACTCCACCACCAGTGCCCATGGAACTAATATTGTTTTAAAGGTTTTTTTGTATCCCTTATAACTTACATCTATTGGAATAAATTTCATTGTAATTAAATAGTTTTTTAAAAATATTTTATAAAATAAATCCCACACAATCCTTATAATATATAACAATTGTTATATATAAAATTTCATTTTCCATAAATTTGAATTCATAGTTACCACCTACCTTATTTAAAAATATATTCCCTTTAAGTAAATCCTAGAAACCACATCATTAGACAAATCAAACCCAATATTATCTCCCAAGAACCTCTCTCAAAACAAAATTTCCAATTTGATTAATTATAAAAATTTACAATTATGTTTAAAATTAATTCAAATATGAATAATTTATTAAAAATAGTCCAAGATACCCCATTACCCAAAACTATGACAAAAAATCATGGAATTTACAAGGGTACTCATAAAATCACCCCATGAAAAAACATATCTATCAGTATTGATTAAATCAAAAATTTAATTTTATTAATCAAAATCCTAGAAAATGTACTAGGTGATGTACGTTCAAAAAAATGGAAAGCAATAACCTGTGACTATCATCCCAGGACATCTTCTATCCATTTCATAAAAAATACTAATAATGTGCAATGATTTCAACCATTCCCTGGTGGTAATCACTAATTAAATCTAACAAAAATAATAAAAAATTCATAGGTGATGAATGGAAACAAGAAGAAAATTAGATGGATAAACTAAATGTTAATTTCCACTAATTCTCCATAAAAACATCCCCTAAACATGGGTAATCCAATGGAGAAAGGATAGTGAGATAACCAAATTAATGGATCATCCATTTCACCCCACATTCCTTAAAAATAAGTGGGTTAAACTGGTAAATTACTAGCCTACATAACTACTCTCAATGAAACCATTACATTGTGACCCTCTAGAACTATGATGTTACATCCTAAAGTTATTTCATTCTATGGAATGAACCTCTTGGATGTGATATAGTTGGACCCCAGAGATCTTGGGGTTGACCCTAACATCCCACTCCATGATATTTCCCCTTAGGATAATGATGTGGTCTCTCTCAATTTGGGAAACATTATGGTTGGCTATTGGGTTGCGGCCTAACCAACACCATTGGGGTGGCCCAACCATAATGTCTTCTAAGAACCCAATATAACCTAAATGTAAGGATTTTTTCATGGTTTCCTCTATATAAACCATCACGGGTTATCCCTTTAGAATATATCATAGAAACATTCCTAATAGAAAAAATAGAAGAGGCCATATCCTAGGGAACAACTCAACACCTAGGGCTATGGAGTGGACAACATCCTAAAACCAAAAATAATTAAAAAACTAACCCTATCACTTGATTGATTTTCACCTAATCAAATAAACCATGAAATGAATATTATTCTGTACCCAAAACATCATCTTTAGATACCCCAACTCCTAGAATTCATATTTGAACATTAGTTTTCATAATGAACTCTATAACAGATTTAAAATTCAAATTTGTTCAGAAAATTTCCAACCCATATATACATGGTTCTTTACAAAGAAATATAAGATAAATTTCTTCACTTTGATAAATTTTATATTAATTTTAAATCCATGCTATGGTAATTTTACCCCATTAGAACCCTTTTTTATTTTTCTATTATAAATTATGAATTTAAGTAATTCTTTGTATGAAATGGCTTAATATTTAAACCTAATTTCTACTATATCTTTTTTATGTATATTCTATAAATGTTCAATGATATCATGATTAAATAAAGTTTTATTATATCTCCATATCATCTAATTCACTTAAGTTTAGGAAAATCCTTTTCAACCACATATTTTCTAACAGACATAATTTATATTGATTTATCCTCATATATGATGAACTAATTCCATTTCCATATACAAATTACCCTTTTACGTGGTTTACATAAATATAGGCTCTCACTAGATTGAAAATATCCTTTTATGAATAAATTATTTATGAAATGGAAAATAGAAAATTATATATCGTTGAACACTCCCTTATGATAATAGATAATTGAACTCAAATGCTTGAACTGGTCATTTTAGAATACTTGAGAAACCTTTTATCATCCATAAAAGATTAAAGGAATGTTTTTTTCATTTAATGATACCTCTACCATAGAGGGAATTTTTCTTTGTGAGAATATCCCTATTTGGGAGAGCAGAGTTATACCAAATTTGAATCTTAATTAAAATTCATGAGACTATATGAGGAGATATGGATTTCATAATTCTTAGTCTATCTGTATATAATCTAATCCTAGAATTTATTATCTAGTGATTCCTGTAAAAAATTACGTTCCATCTATTTCATGTAGATTTAAGAATAAATATTTGAGAAATATTTAAAATAAAAATAATACATATCTTTGGTGAGATAATAGATAAAATTTCCTAATCCATAATTCCTAGGGTTTTGTAGAGACAACTCCATATTTATTATGGGAGTTACTCGTATTATTTTAAAATATGTTGAAGGAGAAGTTTCAGACACATTTCAATTCTTTTTTAAAACATAGATCGATATCATTTTTTTCTCATGGGTTGAAACCAAAGTGAATTTGGCTAATGACTTTACCTTCCTGACATGCTTGCATGAACCAAGGAACTTATTAGTCTATTTTATTCAATGGTTAATAGAAAACATGGGGGTATAGTGTAAAATCATAATTTTCCCCAAGTATTAAATTCGATATCCTATTTGATAGGGTTTTAGTAAATTTCTATTAGAATCCTAAGATGTTTACATGATAGGAAACCTAATTTTTATGGTTTTATACCCTTTCTTCAAGGAAACAAATAATTATTATCTTATCAACTTTCTAGAGACTTTAACTAGTTATAATTTAAGTTAGAGGATATAATTACCTATAAATTAATTGTAACAAAATAAAATATTTTCACTGTTTGATAGAAACACAAATCATGGGTTGTAAATTTTAGAATCCTATATTAGTTCATTGCTCTATGATAAGACCAACATTACTAGATGTTGATAGTTTATGACTAGTGACTATGAATTCCCAATATCTTATAAATGAATAGGTATATCATTTTTATTTTTTATCTATTTCGTATGAATCTCCCACTAGAGGAATAATGAATGATTCTACTTGTAAGATGGAAAACTATTTCTAAATAATCTCATTCTGAGATGGGGTGATCATTTATTGAGTTAATGGGATTTTAATTTATAATCCTTATAAACTATAACAATTTTAATTATATTTATTTCTATATATAAAGTAAACCTATATCTATAATATGGGGTACATGATGAAAAACACTCCATGATCATGTAAAATAATTTAATACATATTGCTATGTGAGGATACCGATGTCCAATTCCTTTTGAAACTAATTGATGCTTTGATGATCCTGTGAATATAATTACTTATACTTTGGTTGGTTGTTATCTAGGTGTGGTGACATAAGGCATTATTTTTTGAATTAATGATCTACCTTTTAAAGAAAGATAAAGATATTTTGTTGATCAAGATACCATTAGAGAAAATTGGATTAGTATAATTTTGTGGTGGGGTGAAATTTCATTTTAGGGAATAATGAGGGGATATAAAAGCAGGGAAAATGAATTTATTGACTCAGATTCCCTAATAGATGTAAAATGGATTGTATCTATTGCTTCTAATCAAGAATTGAAGGAACTTATGTCTCGTATTGGGATAATTCCTTCCTATTCCATAAAAAAGTTTAAAGTTAAGACCTTTTCTACATAATATATTGACTATGGTATTTTGGGTTAGGAAAAAATATCATAGGGACATCATGAAAAATAGTAGGAATCCCTAATATCCAAAACATTCATAGCACCCACACTAATCAATATCACTCAGAGGAAGTGTCTCCCAATACAAGGAACCTTAGCTAAAATATGAATTATATACTTATCAATATCTTTGAGGAATCTTTCATAGAGCACTCTCATTCATGTTTACATGTGGATCCAAGTGGATGAAGCAATAATTGGTACTAAAATGATTGCATAAAATCAGATAACATATGTGGGGGAATGGAAAAATATAATAACCCAATTTTTTTAAATATGAAAACTTTTCTTCTCTAAATATATGTGCCCCATATCTAAATACAATGTATAGTATAAATCACATACATTTAATAATAAATGAAAAAAACCTTTTATTACTTCAACATAAAAAATAACATATTTTTTATAGATACACTATATAAAGTTAAGAATGACACAATGGGGGAATAAACACATAAAAATAGAAAAAGTAGTGTTAGGGATTCTCATGCATTACGATATCCTAGAATTTTCACACATATGAATAAAACAATTAATAGAAAACAAACTATTGGTATTTTACAAATAAAATGTAAAAACATTTGATAGAATATTGTATAAATGAATAATGATTTAAATACGATGTATTTATAGTACATATAATAACTATATTTCTATTGAAATACTAACTAGATGTTATAAATAATAATTAATTCTTAAAATTGAATCCTATCCATTCAATGTAGTAAAACACCTAAAAATAATTATTTACAATGATTAAAAAAAATAATTATAAATATTAAATCCCAAAAAAAATATTTCTCAAAACATGTAACATAATAGGTAAGTATGTACACATTTTAATGTGGTGTATTTTAACTTATTTAGTAAAATATTAATTTTTATATTAAAATTTAAATAATTGAATCATGATTTTTTTAATTTTATTTGGTTTAAATTTATTTTTATAATTAATTAATATTCATATAATAATTAATAAAAAATAAAAAATAAAAATATAATTACTGATAATAAAAGAAATAGTATATCATTATAATAAAATTATTTCTCCATATATTATATAATTTTATTTAAAATTTAAATTTCTAAAATATTAAATTTTAAATTGGTAAATTCTTCATTAGTTTTATAATCAGCATATTTAAATTATAAAATAGTAAAAATTTGGTATTTTACTAAAATTTTGATTACCCACTCAACCATTGAAAGTTCATCCAATGGAATGAAAAAAATTATGTTTTAGAAAGAATATAGTTTTGATGAATATATTATGTTATATAATATCTTCATGGTATTAATATGGCTTAAAAATTTATAAAAACCTTATTCTGAATTAGAATGTATTTAATATGTAAAATACTTCATTTAAAAATGTTATTTTTGATTTAACAACCTATAAATAAATTTTGAAACTCAATGTTGTATTTTATGCTAATAATTTTTTTATTGTCTACTTTGAATAAAGTATTTACCTGGGGAATTTTAGTTTTCGAGAGTGTTAAAATATAAATGAAGCCTATATTTTTAATCAATGACAAATAAAATTTATTAGATCCAAAAATATTCATAATCTTGCAGTTTCATAATAAAATTATCAAAATTTTATTCCAAAACACCCCTCCACTTTATCTATATAAAAAACACATACTCCACTATGTTCTCCTCACCTAGTAAACTATTTCATTTCCTAATGCTCTATACAAATACCTCTATAACTACAACTAGAAAAATGACCTACTACCACACACCTATTTCCATTATTTTAATGAACCCTGAAAATATATTATCTGATGCCACATTTTATTTAAAATCATTGAAATACATTCGAAAAACCCAAGACCTCCCACCCTATATTTTTTTAATCAATATCACCTCTATAGATTCTCCATAATAGTTCTTCCCTTCTTTACAATTGAGTCACACCCTTTTAAAAACCAAGATATCCTTCTCCTCCCACACAAGTATCCCAACTACATGCCCGATGCAGCTCTGATGCAACCTCCCCGCCTCCCTGCTGGTGTGGCTCCAATATGGCCT
This sequence comes from Viscum album, assembly GCA_963277665.1. NCBI lineage: Eukaryota > Viridiplantae > Streptophyta > Magnoliopsida > Santalales > Viscaceae > Viscum > Viscum album. The sequence continues at coordinate 1,399,751,292 of OY728127.1, read as the reverse complement.
CCCCACCTCCCCATGATCTTCCTCCTCTAATGTGGATCAACATGTCTCGGACCTGGTTCTAACATAGCTCTAACACGGACACCCCACCTCCCTAAGACCCTTATCCTCTAATATGGCCACCTCAACTCCTCAAACCATAGCCTAGCCTCAAAACCATGATGCCCTTTCCCTATATTATGTTTCTTTAATTATTATATTCAACCTATATTTTATAATTACATTCTTCTAATTTAACTACTTCTAGTTTATAGTTTCTATTCGTCTATTCTGTGTTTGAAAACTTGTCAAAATCATTCATTGTAATTTTCTTGGATATATACACCCATTAAATTTCTATGTTTTGTATGTTAAAATAATTTCCATCAATCAATTGATTAATCGATAAGAAATTAGGATTACTACTTCATAGAAAATTATTCAATATCAATTCATTATTTTTGATTGCATGAAACTTGACTGAGAAAGTTTCAGCACCTTTATGAACTTTATTTAATATTAATATTTGTATTTATTAAGATCCAAATTTAATTCATATTTTTTTTATTTTTTCTCCATGAATTCAAAATTTCTCACTTATTTAATCTTCTATACATTATTAAGATTTCTTTGATGATTCATTTACTCTGTGATATACTTGTTTCGGAATAGATCACTTCTCACAAGTTTTCATCCATATATTCCTATGTATCTCACTTTACCAACATTAAATAGTCTGAGTTTGATGATGGAATATCATCATTCAATAGATATATTAATTTACATGAAAACATAATATAACGTTTGTATTTCTCTTGGTTTCTTTCTGTTTTTTAACCAAGACTCTACAATTATTTTTAGATGTCTATAATCTATGTATTTATATAATTTTCTATTCTAACTTCATAATAAAAAAATAACATTCCAAATATTTATTTCAATAGGAGAAAGATCTTAGTTATAGTTAATCATATGATAATCCATTTAATAGCGCATACTATAATATGATAAGTGATGCATAAAGTGATCAAAAAAATTTCTATTTTTATTTTTTATAAATATTTGATAAATCCAAATATATGTTTATAATTTTATTCTTGACCATAATAGTGAATTTTATATTCAATATGATATTAAATATTTTGAGTGTTATGATTGGTTCATGAGAATAAATATTTGAACTCATGCCACCGGATTTCCATTAATTATTATTTCCATAAGAATTATTATTATTATAAATTCTAAAAATTAGTTGTAATGAGATATGTTTTCTTTATGTCCTAATGTAAATTACTTTTTTCATCCATATTTCTTAGATTCTTAATTATACACTTAATGTTTATGATGAAATTATATCATAATGAAATTTTTATTGACATATAATTCCAAAATTAAATGTATTTTATTTTTTATTATGTTGTTATAACATGTTTTATAATTATTACTTGAGGAATTAAGTTACATTCCTTTTTTATTTTTGTAGCTACCAAAAAATAAATCCTCGATCACTAGCTAATAAAAATCTTAAAATAATCACTTGATTAATTTTCTTTGAAATATTTTAATCCAATGATCGTTACAACAATATTTAAATATTTAAATTATATTCCATTAAATATTTCTAGTTTTATATCATTTCAAGTCTTAGATTATATAATATGGTCCATGAAATTAAACTTTTTTATACCTTTTATGATTTTATTTCATATTAATTTTCATGAATTCTATTCATTTATCTTCAACTAACTTTGTTCAGATTGAAATTTTTATTTTGTTATGTTTATGTTTTTATTTATGATGGGATCCCATGGGTTGTACAATGCAAGGCCATTAAACCATCTTTGATATTACAAGGGGTATACTAATTTTCTATAAATGCATAATGCACTTTCAAATTAACGAAATTTCAGATTCTATACATATATAATTCACTTACAGAAATGAATTTTTAGATTACATCAGGTATAGTTTGGCCATTTTTAATGTATTTAAATTTTTTATTTGTATGATAACATTTTATAATAATTATTCAGTATACTAGATCTCTTAAAATTTATAATTCACCCTCAATTTATATATATTGTTAAAAAAAGTATATTTCTATTCCCTTGTATAAAATTATTTTTTATTTTTAATGTTAGCATAATTTTAACTAATAAAAATAAATTTAGTTTTCACATGTTATTATATAATGAAATTATATAACAATCATCATTTATAGTTTATATTTTCCAGTATTATAAATCAGTGTAATTATTTCACTAACATATGAATGACTAATTAAAATACAATTTGTTTAAACATGTTATTGTGTAATGAAATTACATTATTTTTATCTCAGGGTATCTAGTGTTTCCATTAAATATTGGTTCTTGTTGAAAAATCACTTCTACAAATTTTTTTTTTTTTATCATGATGCTAACATATGTTTAATTTATATATTTAAATATTGGTTGATTTCAATTGCAGTAAATTAGTTTTTATAGATTATTGAAAATTTAATTTTTTTTTGTAGAACATATTGGGTTTTGAGTATAAATGTATAATTTTTTTTACTATAACATGATTATTGTAGGATTTTTTATTTTATGTCTATCTGAATATCGATTGGTTACATTCTAATAGACTATAAATACCAATATATATATTTTTAGAGCACTATTTCATTGTAATTTAATGATTGTTTTATAGTAAAGAGAGGTGGTTGCATGTTAAAATTTGGTTGTTGGATATAATCATGAGCTATAATGATAGTATGAAATTTTTTCCCTCCTTGTATCATTTTCTTGGTTTTTTTGGGATTGAGCCTTAATTTTTTTTTATTCTAAATCAATTTTAATCACTATTTTAACTATTTTGAATATCTATTAATCCTTTTTCACAAAGTTGATGCTCATATCTTTGAGAATAAAGAGACACTCCTATGATTAACCCATCCCCATGGACTGGTGGATTCTCTAAAAATAACCATAGCTAGCTTGGGATATTATATTTTCTTCATATTCTTCAATAGTTAAACATTTGTTTTACTTTCATTAAATTTAAATTTGCGGGTTTAAAGGTAAATCCTAATTAATTTCTAAAACCATTTATTGAATAAATATGGTAGATTTTTCAAGAGTATAGGTAAAATATTTATATATGAAATTAGATTATAACACCCTATTATCATAGGGGCGTGATTTGTTTAATTTGAAGTGGTTTTTAGTAGTCATACTACTACTTTATAATAATCTTTTTTGTTCTATGTTTGAATTGATGTCCATTTTCCTGGGGATAAACTATAATAAATAAAATACTAGACTACTGGTTATGAATGTTATTGTAACACTATGGTGTTTTTGATCATGTTGAAACCTTTTTTTCTATATAAAATAATTTTAAAATTTCACTGATAACACACACTTATTTTTGGAAATCTAAATTAAATTTTTTTTAGAGTAGTTCTATATGTGTTAAACTTTACATAAGTTTCTTTTCTAAGTTATTTATTTTATTCATTCTTTAGTTATTTTATATAGATATAAAAATATTTTTAAACCTAAATGATACATTTTTGAGACTTATTATTGAACTACTTTAAGAAGGATGTGCAAAAATGGATTCAACATGACATTTTTTTATTCCAACTTTTTCCGTGAATAATTTTGGGACCTCACAACTTAACTCTTATATTTATGTTTTTATTATATTTTTTATATAATTTAATATTTTTTATTAATTTTACATCTACTTTTATTGGAGGAAAATTAATCGTGGAAGTCATATAATTTTCATCAGGTTAGAAGGGTGAAATACGATCACTGAATTTAGAGGAAATAAAAGTTAATCGTGGTAATTTTCTTCTTTTATTATATATTTATAGGTGTTTATAATTTTATTTTCCTATTTTTGAAAATCATTTTGATATAATAAATTTGTAAATTCAATTGATTTCCTTCTATAAATAAGCACTTTATTGATGGTTTAAAGTGTTTTTCTTGCTATAATAAGCGATTTAGATGACCATTTTTGTTCTTAGTTAAAAATTAATATGAGATGTCGATGAAAAAAATACATTTTCACTATTATATATTTATTGAATGACTATTATGAACTATCAATGAATTTTGGATATTTTAAAATTATTTAAATATTAAAGGTTATATGTTGCTACTTTTTTTATGATTTTAATAGTTTTCATAATATACATTAGTTTCTTGAAAATCCCTAAGCATAAATCAATTAATTTTTTATAATTTTCCATGATTTCCACTTATGATTCAATGTTCAATTCCATTCATGTTTGTATTATTTATAGTGGTAATGTATATTTTGGTTTTAGAAAAATGACATCTTCACTCAATTAATTTACTATATCTATTTTAATTTCATGTTTCTATTGTATGAAGATTTTACTTTGACATGAATTTTTTTATTATTAATTTAATGAAAATAAAATTTTACTTTCATTGATAGAATACATGATAATTTTGTTTTATTACCAAAAATTATCACTCTTTTTTCTTTTATTATCTCACTATACTTAGTGCAAGACCCTTGGAAATTCTATTCATGGTAACACTTACCAGCATCCAACTTTGTTTAATTTTCCTATAATTTCATATTAAAATTTACTTTTAAAATATATACTCTTATATTAATTTAATGGTTACAACATAGATGGTCAAAACTCTAAAAATAATGCTTCAAATATTGATTTTCGGATTCCAAGATTATTTCCACCCAATATACATAATTTTGAATCTATGGTGTAAAACCAGAGAGACTGATCTTTTCTTAATAAGTAATTTTAGACCTAGATCGTGGTAATGATTTTATGTCTTCATCTTCAAGGGAGTTCATTTTTTTACTTATGCTCAAAATTTGAATTTAATTTAAGAAATATTTTGAAATTATTTCCTCTTTTGGATGTTTTTTATAATTGTAGGAAGTCATTGTATGATAAAATAGAGTTTTTTTATACAATTAAATATATCTTGTTCTTACTGAAAGCTATTTATATACTAATTTTGATAATATTCATGTTGAAACTTTTTTTGGTAAACATTTATGTCGATATTGAACTATGATTATGCACCAACCTCCTGGAGTGTACATTATAAATTTTGTTAAAAATATTGCAAGTTTTAATTTCATTGATGAAGCTTATTAACAGTGTCTCCATTTTCATATGTGGGTAAAATTGAACATCATTTTTATTATCAAACTGAATTTTTGTTTTGTCACCATATAAAATTGTTATGATATTGATGAAAGAGTATAAAACACCCCATTTCTGAAATAGTGATTTACACATGCAGAAATTGGTGTTTAAGAGGGATAAGAATGTCAATAATACTTTGGCGTATTAACCTAAATATTGAATGATTTATAGGAATTATTATTCTCTATTCATTGGATTCTAAAAATATTGGAATAATATTTTAGGTGGCGAGTATACTTATAGAATTAAAATAGAGTGCTTTGGGTGTTGGACATATACTTGAGCTTTCCAAATTGTAAGATTCGTATGGTTTAAATGGTTTTCTAAATGGTTGGATAAATATTTAATAGTATTATAGTACTGATTTTTAAGGTAAAGCATGTACAATGCATATTAAAACATAATGTGGGATGATGATCCATAATCGGGTATTTTAATGTGTGAGTTACATGTAAAATTTTTATATAATGAATATGGAAATAAATCATTAAATGGTAACAAAGGAAGAATAATTGGGTAGTGGTTGGGTAATTAAACTTGACATGAAATATGGGATATAAAGACCATGTTTTACAAAATATAAGATAGGTATTATTTAAATTGTTTGATAAATTCAAGGATTTTTAAGAGGAATATTGTATTTATTTTTTGGGGGAATGAATGTCCAATGTATTTTAACCAAGAATGTGTGATATTCCTTAATTGGGTTTGTTATGGTGTGAGTTACATGTTGAGTTTATATGTAATGAATCTATAAATGAATCCATAAATAGTTACAAAAAAAGAATAATTTGGTTATGGTTGGGTAATTAACCTTGACATGAAATATGGGATATTGAGACCTTGTTTTTCCAAAGTGTAATATTTGTATGATTTAAATGGTTTTCTAAATTCTAGGAAAAACGTTTTATAGGAATATGGTGTTGATTTTAAGTGGGAAATAATTTGAAATGATTGTTAAACCAGAATGTGTGATGTCCCTTAATCAAGTTTGTTAAGGTGTGAGTAACAAAATGAATTTATATATAATGATGATGGAAATGAATCCTTAAATGGTTACATAGGATGAATAATTGGGAAATGGTTAGGTAATTAACCTTTATATGAAATATAGGATATTTAGACCTTATTTTACCAATGTGTTATATTGATATTATTTGAATGGGTTTATAAATGATAGCTTTAATGTTTAATAGAAATATGGTATTAATTTTAAGGGGTAAATCATATCTAATGAATGTTAATCCTGAATGTATGATGTTTTTTTAATTAGGTTTGTTAATATGTGAGTTAAATAATAAAATTATATGTAATAAATCTTGAAATAAATCTTTAAATAGTTACAAAAAAATAATTGGGTAATGGTTGTGTGATTAACCTTGATATGAAATATAGAATATTGAGATCTTTTTCAAGGTTATTTATGTGTATTGGGTTGTATAAATTTCAATCATTAATGTAGAGAATGGATTTGTTTTTATATGTTTATTTCACATGGGATGAAGGGGTTAAATTGAGAACATGAGTTTTCATGGGTAAGAAATGATGTCATTTGTTGTGTTTTTTTGTGATTCATGATATGTTTATCACTAGCCATGTTATTCTATGTTTGATCTATGGTAATGTTCATATAAAGGTGGATTATAGTGGGATGAGTTATGAAATTCCATGGTATGGTATAATTGGACTTGAAGGTAATTAACCCTTTTTGGAATTACACTATTATTTATATATTCACATACTGACTCCTAGATTTAATATAGGTTTTTGTAAATTTTTCTGAGGATTATGTTATCACTCTCTATACATAACACCTTTTGTGAATAAATTTTGAATGTATTATGTTACAGGTAATGTAATTTGGAATTTGTAGGTTGGTGTTTATTTTTAGTGACAATTTTTAGCTTAATGTGAAATATTATAGATTATTAATGAGTGAATTATCCACACATTCTTCCATTATATATTTTATCTACATTTATTATGTATTCATATGTATGAATTATGTTTGGGTTTTTTTTAACTGTTTTAAATTTATGGGGGTGTTAGTATATTATCTATTGAATTATTTACTGAAAGTGATTTACAGATGGAATTATGGAATAAATCTAAAAAACACAACAAGAGTTACATATTAATTTATTTTTATTTAATGCCTATAACATGACTAGTGATATATGCACATCATTATTTTTGAAATAAAATGGAATATATGATATTGTGTAGGATAATTTCATTTAATCCATTTTATTTTATCATAGAACAATTAGTACTTTTTGATGATTTAGTAAATTTATTTCAATTTTTTTAAAATCATTTAAATGATAAGAGATTTTTTAATGGAATCCTAATGATATGAGTGGTTTTGTTTGATTTTGTAACTTGTAATTACTAGAGGATATGGGTTTAGGTAGTTGAAGGTTATAGGGTAAGAGTTTTCTATATCATACAGAGGATAAATCCATAGTTTAAACCATAGAAGTAGTTTCAAATTTCCCTAGTTTTAAACCACGGCTAAAGAAAAAATCTACCACGGTTTTAAACTATGGATATACATTATCTAATGATAAAGTTTTAACCATGGTCTTAGGGTGAAATATCCTTAACTAAACCTTGTATATAGCTATAAATTTCTATAGTTTAAGTTGTCAATATAGATTAACTACTTCCATGGTTTTAACCATGGTCTTAGGCTGTTATTTCCATGGTTTAAACTACAGCTTTAGATGGCCTAATACTATAGTTTAAACCATCAAAATTGAAAAGGACTATTGTAATGAATCTATCCTCCATAGTTTTGAAAACTATGGAAATAGTCAACTTCCACTATTTTTTTGGCCTATGACCACTACTCAAATGTTTAATATTTTTTTAATTCTGTTAAACTATTCTAAAAATAGTATTAACCCATGGTGGGTTAATGAAGCCTAAGTGAATGATGATGTTTTATTATTCAATTATAAATTTTAGGTATAGATCTAAAAAGTGGCTACCTGATTGAATATAAAATTAATAATAAAATAATTTCATTTTAATGATTGTGTCTAAATAAAAGAGGCATATACTAATGATTTTAAATTTTAACAATCATAGTCATTAGTAACCATATAAAAGAATATTATTGAATTAGATTCTATGAATTGTTACTTTTTACTAAACTACTAAATTCTCCTAATTTGGGATTGACATGAACTCTGTACTTTAACACTTTTAGAGAATATAAAACCATTATAATGTAGCATTCTACCGTTATTTCCGTATTGAAGTGGATTTTTTTGAACAAAAAATACTCAAAATGATCTATTGAGGAAATATTAATTCAATAAATTAATAAAACATTTTAAAAATATGTAACTACCCAAATCGTATAAGTTGGTTAAAATTGAGGTAAATTTTAATTTTCCCAGAGAATAGGATGTTTTTGAGAATTGGGACTTAGGTATGGGTTCAGAGAGTAAGATTATATATCGGTGGTTTATTTGGATGAGATATATGACCCATGAGATATATCTGGTTCATAGTGAGTGTTGTAAAGTGGTCATAGTTTCCTTATTACGAATATATATTGTATGTTGTAGGTCACACAGGAACTAGTTGGTGTTGTAACATGGTTGATCTTATGTGTGAATAAATTATTAGAGGATAAAATAAAGTTAATATTTAATATAATAGGACATTCCATGAAACCTTTATAAGATAAGGAATATCTGGAGCCTGGGATGTATCAATCTATTAACTAGGCATTACTCCATGGGGGGGGGGTCTCTCATTTGAACTGATGTGACAAAATAGAAGGGTGGTGTAGTGAAGAGTGTAATATATGAGTAGATTTTGGGGATACATGATATTTAATGTATTGTATTAGATGAAGTGTGATATGTAGTGGTTGATTTAGTTCTCTAAGAGGATATATAAGGGTGTATGAAATATACATAAGGTAACTTATGAGTTAGTTTGAGAATTTTAAAAACCATTGAATCGTCACCAAATATGAAAGGTTAATCTAATACATGCATAAAGGGAAAAAATAAATTTGTAAGGGTCTCCCTATAGTAATGTAAATATGTAAGGATTTCATAGTGGAAATGATAATACATAAAGGTTATCCAGATCTTGTAGACCGTAATTTGAAAATGTATCATAGTCACGCTATGAAGCATATCGGTCACCCTATGATGTGTAAGGGTCGCCCTATGATGTGTAGGTGTCACCCTATGATAAATAATGGTTACCATGAGATGTGTAAGGGTTTATCTATGAAAAAAAGTGTCACCTAGTGACATAAAAGGGTTACTAAGATATGTAAAGTTAACCAGAGTTTTCCCAATGATATATAACGGTTAATCATATGCGTAATGAGGAAAATTATTGATAATTAACTAATATGTAAGTGTTATCCTATGATATTTATGAGATGGTATGTTTTTCAGGGTCTGAAAAATATAAATGAACCTAATATATGGTGGATCACCTTTTTCAAACATGATTTTTAACATAATTGCTTATAAAAATATTATATTAATAACAAACAAGGACATTTTTTGGTTTACTGTCTTGGAAATTGGGTACTTATTAAATGAAATATATAAATAAAAACATTAACGTAAAAATTATTTAGTACCCATTAGAGATAATTTTATCATTTCATCCCATGTAACCTTACATAAAAAGATTTCTTGGGGAGATACACTAATAGAAAATGGTTAGCATAAAGCCCAATAAGGGATAAATAAAGAAAATGGAACATGTGAGGTCATCATAAATAAATCAAGAGGTTTATCAGGAGATGAAAACCATAATTTTATTATATATAACATATAAATGTTTATATAACATAAAAATGAGATATTCATAAGAATATAACTAAGCTCCAATAAAAAGGTGAAGTAAAATATATTTCCACTATTATTCACCAGGGTATCATAAACATATTATCTCTAGAGATTAATTCTTTACGACATTAATTGGAGTACTATTTGGGTGAAACCTTCATATTCATAAATTCATGTGCTCCAAATATATCAATTGTCATGAAAATAATTTCATTAGTAACCCATGGAAAATAAAAAATGGGTTTCATTTAAAGGCCATTGAGTTCATAAGTGCTTAAATACATGTACATTTCATTCCATTAAACCCTTGATAAGGGAAAGTGGGTTTAATATATGGAAATATCAAAAAAAATTCATTATAATTAATTATATAAGAATAACCTTAATGGAAAATAGGGTTGGGTATTCAAAACATAAAATGGTGGGATGAAAAAATCAATAAAATATTTTAGTAGTATAATGGGTATACAAAGTTGTTTATGGAATGGGATAAATGAGAGAGAATGAAAAATAAGAACTATAAATGAATTATGTGGAATTTAATTTAATAATGATAAAGACAAAAAAACATAATCAATTGTAAATCAAAATACTAATTATAAGTAAGTACTAGAAAAAATGAGGAAAGCAAAAGAATACCACTTACTTGCAATGTGGTTTCCCAAAGATTAAGAATAGCTCCTTGGAACCATAAGAACTCATTAGAAATGATATTTAGAGATAAAATGAGGGAAAATTCATGCTAAAATTATTTTGAATGTATATTAATGGGATAAGTAATGGGTATTGAAATAAAAAGATGTGTAATTATTCATTAATTTCTAACCTTAGGTATTATACATGAAGTTAACAAAAATTGAAAATCCATTACCCTTACAATGGGTTTTTCCTTACTATTTTACAGTGTGGTGTGGTTTTTAATATTTTAATAGATTAAATTACAAACCACTATAATTAATAATATTTTAGAGGTGTAATGAAATCATTTTCAAAATGATTTTTTTAAAAACATTTAAAATAAGCTTTAGGTTTTGGAAGATTCATTATGCGTTTTTGAAAATTAATATAATCAACTTAAAATACATTATAATTATACTATTTTTGGTTGAAAAAAACATTATATTAATTATTAATTCACATTAAATTCATTTTGATGTCAAAATAAATTATGTATATTTATACTATATTTTACATTTTACCCAAAAAATTCAATTATCTTTGAAAATTATAAAAATCCCACAAATAGATAATTTCAATGTGACAATTTCCTAAATGAAATTTATTATAACCAAATAATTTTCTAAATACGATAAACTAAACTCCTTAAAATCATTATTTATTGGAAAATACTAGTTTTTAGGACATATTCATCTTTCTAAACCTTATATATTTTACTTGAGACTTAATTAAATTAAATTATCATTTTTATTAAATAAATATTGTTTTATAAGGCTATTTCATGTTAATAATGTGTATTTCATATTTTTGAATTTATCATAAAAGTGTATTTTTGTTATAATGATATTTTTTTAGAATACCATTTCTTTTATATATAGCTAGAAAACTCGATTTATCATATTCATGTTATATTCTTCTACATTCTTAATAATAATGAAAATGGGATTGAATTAACCACTATGTAATATATAATAATAATATTTACACCTTTATATTACTAATTTGTAGATATATAACCCCTTATCATGCGAACATAAGTCTTATTGGTGAGGTGTGTGATAGTAGTACTCTCATGGGGTAGTTCAGCTTACATTGATCTAGTGTCAATATCCACTAAATTAATTTTCCCTCATATCCAATTACACTCTAGTCTCACTTTGGGAGACCCAAGAACTTTTAACATATTATTTCATTATTTCATTATTCTTAAACATAAATATCCAATAATTACCACATGAGGATCATAAATTACTAGTTTCTTTTTAAGATTACGTTTTTAATTCATAAAACATGGCATACTAATTTTATTTTCCACAAAGTGATCATAAAATCCATTCTGTCTCCTAAATCTACATGGGATAACATGGGGAATATGAAAATAAATGGGTGAAATAAAAAATCCAATTAAATGAATAAAAACTATTGGAAAAAATAACATGTGATTCAAAGATATAACATGATATCATAAATGAGAAGGATCATGAGTAATCACACGGAAACATAACATAAAGAAAATGGTATCATAAGATCATGGAATCATATGAAATGTGGAAGCAACATATAACATGAAATAAAAAGAGTCATGTATAAATTTTTAAACAATATCACATGGTGGAAAAACTCCATAATAAATTAGGTTTACTCCCTAATCCCTTATATGAAGCCTCATGAGACTAAATATTTTCCCAATGAAATAGAGTGTTATCTGGGCATAACCATTATAAAATTGTCATGATATATGGGTGTCACCTAATGGAATTATTAATAAGGAATGACATGATAATTACACATGGAATGAAAATGGGTTTCATAATCAAACTTCATATCATAAAAAGGGAAATTTCACAATAATGGCATTTGATAAATGATCATAAGGCATGTATTCCCCCATAAAAGGAAGGGATAATAAACTATGTATATATATAAGAGATATATATAATCTATAAGTAATACATAAAATCAAAGTTTTTTTTGTTAATGAAAATTATTTTAAAAAATATTAAAAAATTCTTGAGGGAGAGAAAATTTTCACTTTGAGTAACATAAATTGATGTAATATTACATGGAAAATGATTTTGGAAATATCACTTTAAAAATTGCATGAGGAAAATATCCATTCCATTTTTTTAAGAAAAATATCTGAAATTTAAATATTTATCAAACATTAATGATTTTTTTTCAAAATAAATATTTAATTTTAAAATGGATTCTTTAAAACCTTGAGTGGATATGATAACAAAAAAGTTACATTCATGCCAAATATGTTGAAAAACAAATATTCCATTAATTTTTTTTGAAATAAAATTACAAAGTACGCTTTTTGAAAGATGATTTGAATTTTACTATTAAAACATTTTGTATAAATTCCACCATAGTATAACAATTTTGAAAACACTTTTTGAAAGAATTGATTTGGAAGAAAAAAGTATTTTCGATCGAAGAGTGAAATGAAGTCGGATTTTCTTTCAAAAAGTTTCTCAATAATTTTAATTTATAGATAGAGTAAAATATCACTATTACATGAAAACTTATATAATAACCGTAGGATAATAAAATAAAAGTGTTTATAAGAAAATTATTAAATAATTTCATTCAATTTAAATTCAAGCATAACCAATCCAAATATAAATGTGATTAAAATATAAAACCTTACAGATTTGGTTACTTTTGAATCATAAATTCCAAAGAATGAAATATATTGTTTTTTAACTTAAAATATAATTATGTTTTAAGGATTCATGATATAGTATGTAAAGGTTCTTCATATAAACCATTCAAAATAAATTTGTTGCATAAAATACCATGTGTCTCAAAAAAGGAAGTTTGAGACGAAGCCCTTACAAAGTTTGTATCATTGAGGAGAGAGTTAATAAATGGGTTTATTATGTATAAAAAATTTATATACAAAATAATTTAAGTTTAAATACAACATAAACCAAAAAAAATTACTTCACACATGATAGTGGAATAATATAATCAATGATGCTGACATATAACCCAATGAATGAAAATTGAGATAAGAAAATACTTACCTCACACTTACCTTTTGTTGACCTCTTTTCAACCCCATATATATTGGTTCTAAAAATTCCATTAAATTATAAAAATCCATATTAATATTTATAATATCATATCTTATCCTTTTATAATATCTTATTAACCATTAGTTAATAATCATTCATTATCACTATTGTTTTGAGAGATAATTGCCAAATTTTCTGAAGCATGTTTTGTCACCATTGATCCAGCCCATGAACATATGATATATTTATACATATAAATAATATTATTAATTTTATAAATATTATTTTATTATCATATAAATATTTATAATCATTATTTAAGTTTGAACATGGATATTAAATGGCATCACTTTGTGGAGACTATAAGTTATAAGTACGCACAAGCGGCATTATTATTTCTTTAAGGGTTGTAATAGAAAGGAAATTGAAGTTATATTAATATTATAGAATCAATATTATATCATATATATCTAGTATTTTAATTAAATTAATTCTGTTTTACCTTCCATGTAAAGTTTTAGTAAAAAAAGAATCACATCGCTTTGAGAGGTGGTAGTCCACCATACAAACAAATGACGTTATCATTTATTAAATGGAAAGTAAGGTAATAAATTATGTGAAATATTTTTCTGCATAATTATTAAAATTAAATTAATATCATATATAAATATAAAATTAATCCTTATGAAATCTCATATAAATCATAAGTGAAAAACGAATCACATCGCTTTACGATGCAATAGTATGTTATGGATATGAGTGGCCTTATTGTTTCCCTACATAATAGAAAGTAAGGAGGTTTTTCAATTTTATAATTATAGTATTTTAATTATAGTATTATAATTATATAATTGTAATTATATCTTATATATCATATATAAACATTATATGCTTCATAATACACATCAATGAGAGGTAGTCAGGGAAGATGAATTATTTCTGTTAGTGAGGTGATAGTCCACCACACACACAATCAATGGTTTCATCGCTCATTTGAGTGAGGAGGATATGGTTATAGGTCATTACATAAAAATAAAAAACATATCATTATATGTAATTATAATATTATTTAACCATGGTTTAATAATATTTTATGGAGGAGGATGGATAAATAAAATAAAATGCTCGGTCAAGGATGTTAATTGTTATTCATACAATTTTTTTTTCACATGCACCAAATGATATCCTAGATTATATTTCTAACCAATACATGGAATATAATATCACGGTAGGGAATAAGGGAATATATATGGGAAAGTATTGTCTGATCCAATTTTTCTGGAAGTGTGTAGAGGAGAGGAGGTAGGTGGCCTTTTAAAGTGGGGGGAGAGAACACTCAATTTTTTAATGGAAATACTTCCACCTATGTTCTTCTCAAGCCATAAGGAACCAAAATAGACTATTTTATGGAATTATATGATATAATATTGAAATATTACAATAAAATAGGAATTATACATGTTTTTGGTCATTTTAAACCTTATCATTTTTGTTTAACCCCTGGTAAACTTGTTTTTACCTTAAGCATGATAAATAATTTTTCATATCTTCACTTTTAATTTTGCTAAAAATATTAAGTTGAATATATTAGTTAAAATAAATTATGATAATTAAAATATGGAATCAATTTTTCCAAATTCAACACCTAAAATTTGAAGACTTTAATTTATGATTAGACATGTGGACGTGTTGATTTTTTTTTCATTAAATGAATTATTTAACGAAAAGATAGACTTATAATAACTATATGATAAGTAATAATAATTAAATTAATTTCAATTAATATTTTTTATTGATATGCAAAATAAATTTAATTTAAATAATTCCTAATTGGTGGTTATTTTAATTAATTAAAATGAATAAATATTAGGCACTTTAATTTATTTTTCAAAAAAAATGTTTTCAAGACTAACAATAAACTTATACTAAAATCTAGTATAAATATGATTTAACTATAATTAATTTGATTTAATATAAATAAATAATAATTTTGTTATTTTTAAATAAAATTAAAATAATATTTTTTTATTTAAATAACATAATTTATTTAATGTAAATAATGATTTTATAAAAGTTGGTAATTTTCACTATGCAAGGAAAAATTAATATTTTCAAAAAAATCCTAAAATTTCACCCTATGTTAACATTTATAACATTGTTTAAAAAATTAATTTCATTATATAAAATAAAATTTATAAAATTTGTAAAAATTATTTTAAATTATGTTCTTAAAGAGTAGCTAAACTGCATTTTAGAAAAATAAAGTCCTTCAAAAAACATTTCTTTTTAATTAAAATAGTTTTATTTTATTTATAATAAATAGATAATGAATGAAATTATTCTATGAATGTTCCTATAATTCTCATTATTGAGTTAATCCTATTCAAACTCACCAACTTAATGGTTAGGTTATTATAGACATATTTAAATAATACTATTTTAATGGAGTATGTTGTTTCGTTTAAACCTAGTGTTGTGTGCATTCAAGATATCTAAGAGAGTTAATTTAAAAAGAAATAGACCATAAATTCTCATGGTGTTACATCATCTTACAATATTGGTGTTGTGTGTCATATAAGTTATTGAACATTATTTTCCACATCTATATTCTTGGTGTTTTATATTCTAACCACATAAATAAATTTTTTTCTCACCATTTAGTCTTGATCTTAGAAATCAAGGGTTTTAAATTTAAAAATTTCTTTGTAGAAAAACTAAAATCATAAGAATGGTTAATAAAATAATTCTCTTAAAAATAGGGAACGGTAAATTCTAAATTCACCACATAACTTGTTTTCCACAAAGTATAACATTAGTGGAAAGTGAAGATATAGACTTGGAAGAAAATCATAAATAATTATGAATAATGGTAAAGATAATAGATTACAATAAATTAATTATCAAGGGAAATATAATGAACTCAAAACCATAAATTTGTGATGATATAACAAACAATTGATAAATTAGACATGAAGGTAATATGATAATTTTTTTGTTTCAAGATACTTTTCAAGGAGTTGTGGGATTATTTTACTCGCTAGACTAAAAAAAATGAAATATATTTGATAATTATAATTTCATCCTTCATCCAATATACACCAAAATATCACTTTTTTCCTTCAAATTATTGATAATAAAGATGATTTTTTCATTATTTAAGAAATAACATAAAGTTCTAATGGGTCATATATTCCATAAAATAAAAAAAAAATCTATTCTTAGAATCCTTACTAAAATCAAAATGGATAGTAGGAGTTTTCCCTTTCATTAATCTCTAATACCTGGATAGTAACCCCCAATTTAAAACATAATCCATTATATAAGTATCTTCCATTAAAAGTAATCAGATTACATGTCTAAAAACATAATATAATTTATCCCAAATATTATCTTACTCTAAACATCATGGTTATATTTACCTCCACTTATTAAAAGGTCTCACCAAATATCAACAATCACCTCAAAAATATTTTATCGTATTAATATTTATTTAGAAAATCATTTAAGTAAAAAAAATTCATACTAAATAGTACATCACATAGTCCCACAGTAGGTGATTAAACCCTATAACCCTTCGGTTGTGGGTTCAAGCCCCTTGACCAATCCAAATTTGGGGGGTTGTCACTCGACATGGGAGTAGATTTTTTTCTAAAATTATTGAACAACTTCTATGATAATCATATTCATAATTCTCCATGATACTATAACATTATCAATAATATGATTAACCTCTAAAAAATACAATTGTTATCATATCACTTTTTTATCATGATGTTTTTATATATAGTTTATTTTTTCTACAAAATCTGTTAATTTTAATTAACTATAATTACCGCAACATGAAGCACATATCCAAGATTAACTTTTACCCATGTATGGGTTTTTATATATATTATCACATTACAATTAAATAACCTTTCTTGGCTATTAGTAACATTCAACATATTCATGAGAATCCATAAATCAAAACTACTACAAAATAATCCTTAGAAGTTTCATGATTCTTGTAACACAAATACCATTGATAAAAACAATCCAATGACATTATTCCTATGTTCCAACACCTTATAACTTTTATCATTCCACTTCAATGATTATCATTATATACAAACTAAGGAATTAATACTCAAATTAGTTAATTGACATGGATAATGAACAAGTTCCCCGCATTTATTACATTTAACTATTAGTGGTGATATAGATTGAACATTATTTCCCTATGTACTATTAACCATACTTTTTATTTTTAGTTAGTGATTAGTAGATTTATAGCCACTATTTCCACAACTAAATAATCTTCCAGTTCCTTAAAGGTATTTTCCTTGGATCCTCTTCCCAGATATATTTTATTTATGAAATTGAATCTTATATTTTTTTAATATTTATCACATAAACATCCATGAGATGCCATAATTATCTTCCTGAATTCCTTTGTAAATTAAAATATGATCCAATTATTAATAATAATTTGAGATATCTAATTTTTAATGACCACAAGATGTCTAACTTTTGTTCTCATGTGGTTAAACATCTCATTAATAAAATCAATATATTTCCATCACATTGTTCATCGACATTATCTCTTCTATTTTCTACCATTAACAAAAAATATTAAAATAAAGAAGATAATAATGTATTAATAGGAAAAAGGGAAACTTATAAAACTTCATGGAATAACTTTTAAATGATAAGTATGTTCCAAATTATGGGACTCTAGGTTTCAATATACATTATTATTTATAATAACTCTTATTATGATTTATAACCTAATAATTTTTTCATGTCTTTATAATGGTTTATAAATATTTTGTAAATTTCCAACACATATCCCTTGGGATTATCAAACTAGGTGAGAAGTAAGGCCCATTTTCATGTACAGAGTAATGCTCTAGTCAGGACCGACATGCCTTTTTTGGATTTATTATCCATAAGAAAATATCTTCTAGAACAAAATCCACTTTTACTATCTATATAGAGATATATTTTCTTAGAATCCACTCTCTCTATACATCACCATGATTCAAGGATATTTTTATATTCTTAGTTTTTTTCTTAGAATTATCCCTAGGGTTCTCACTAATGTTTTATCATCCTAGAATCAATGTATAACTAAATATTTAATCTGATTCCAACTATGGAGACCTAGTGGTTTTCACATATTATTATTTTTTTTAGACATAAATATCCAATAAGTACAATATAATTATCATAAAGGCCTAGTGACTTTAGAAGACTAGATTATTAGTAAATAAAACATGGAATCCTTATTTTATTTTTGATATTGAGCTTTTAATATCCCTTAAAGATCCCAAATATCAATAAGATAACCTAGGGAATACAAAAATAATGGGGTGATCTAAAAAAGGCCCAGTAAGGGAATAAAAATGAAAAGGAGACATGATGTGTGAGCTAAAGATGTAACATGATATAAAAAAACAGAAGCCTCATGAGTAATCACATGGAAGAATAACCTAAATAACATTGTATAATATGATCATGTCATCATAGGAAATGTGGGAAAGCTTATAAAATTACATAAACACGAGTCAAGGTTAACCGCCTAAACAATATCATGCGGTAGACAAAGTCCCATGATGGATTAAGTTTACTCTCTAATCTCATACATGACGCCTCATGGAACGAAAGCCTTACTAAATACATTTGGGATCTATCTATATGTATTGATAATAAAATTATTATGATATACATGTTACACATAAAGTAATTACACATAAGTCATAACATAATAATTTCCCATGGAAATAATATAGATTTCATGATCATTCATTATATCATAAATAAAGGAAATTTCATAACCAATCCATTGAAAAATGATCACAAGTAAAGTATTACAATGTCAAAGGAAGGGAAAATAAACCAAGTATATATGTGAGAGATATATATACATACTTTAGAAGCAATTTATATCATCAATTTTTTTTCATTGATGAAAATACTATTAAAAATATTTAAAACATTATTTAGGAAAATAACATTTTCACCATGAGTAAAATCAAAGGATGTCATCATATTTGGAGATTTTTTTGAAATATAAATTAAAAATTACTTGAGGAAAATATCCATTAAATTTTGAAAATTGTTATTTTAAATCTAAATATCTATTAAATATTAAATATTTTTTTAAATAATATCCTTTTAAACTAAAAAAATGAAACTTTAAATAATTGAGTGTTCATGATAGAGGAAGACCTCAATTCATGCCATATGCATTGAAAACATTGATTCCTTTCCTATTTTTGTAATAAAATTAAATAATTACCTTTTTTTTGGAAATATACAGGAAGTTGAATTTTAAAAAACTTTGAAAAAATCCAATCAAAGTAAAAAAATTTTGAAAACATTTTTAGAACGCATGGATTTAAAAGAAAAATAATTTTTAACTGAAGATAGAAATAATGTCAAACTTTCATAAAGAAAGATATCCTTCATTTTATGTACCAAAGAGATTAAAGTGAAAATATTACTCAAAAATATCATGATTAACTTGAGGAGAATAAAATTAAAGGGGTTTATCAGAAATTTCTTGAATAATTTCCTTCCATAATATTTCAAGCATAATAAATCCCAATTATTTTGAGATTGAAACATAAACTTTTACCACTTTGGTAACGTCATAATAGTTAAAAACATTGAATGAAGTAGATTAATATTAAATTAAAATATAATTATGTTGGTAGGATTCATGATATAGAATGTAATTGAGAGTTATATACACCATTCAAAAGAAATTAGGTGAATAATGCCACAAAGAAGGAATTTCGAGATGAAAGCCTTAAAATGTTCATGTAATATAGATGAGAGTTAATAAATAGGGTGATTATATGTAAAAAATTTAGATACACACAAATAAAAGTGTAAATATTTCATAAATTAAATCATATCACACATGATCTTAGTGTAATATAATCAATTAACTAGATGAATAACCCAATGAATGAAAATTGAATTAAGAAACCCCTTACCTTGTGCTTATATTTTATTGAGAAATATTTATCATATTATATAGTGGTTTTAAACATGTTATTAAATTATAATAGAACCATATTAATATTTATAATATCATATATAATCCTTTTATAATATCTTATTACTCATTCTTTAATAATCATTGATTGTAACTATTGTTTCAAGTGTAAAATGCCTTGTTATCTCATGCCTGTTTTTCAGGAATATTCTGGATCAGAAATATAGGATATAGCTCTATAATATTCAAAATGATATTAATGTTATAAATATCATTTTTAGATACGTCTTTTGAGTCTTTTTTTTAATTTTGAACATGGTGGATGAGTCTCATCACTTCATGGAGACGGTAGTCGAATATATGAACAAGAAGCATTATCATTACCTTAACAGATGAAATAGTAAGGATGAATATTAAATATTAATATTCTAGAGGAAATATAATTTCATATATATCACATATATTCATTAAATATATCCTTTATTACCTTTCTTGTAAAGAGTTAGTGAAATAAAATCACATCACTTCGCGAGGTGGTTGTCCTCCATACACAAAAACAATGTTTTTATTTATTCAATGGATGGTAAGGTAAGAAATTATATGATATATTTATTTTATTGAATGTTTAACATTTCATGAGTATCATATATCAACATAAAATTAATCCTCATTACCATCAATGTAATGAATAACTTAAAAATGAATCAAATCACTTCGTGAGGCGGTAGTCCGTTGTACACACCTACGACGTTATCATATTCTCTATGAAGTAGAATATAAGAAGTTGTATGTGATACTATAATTACAGATCTATAATTATATAATACATATCATATATAAATATTATATAAATTAGTATATATATATATATATGTGAGGAGTAGTTATGGAAAATGAAATATGTTGGTTTGCAAGGTGGTAGTCCACCATACAGATGGTCAACAGTTTCGTTTCACTTTTGAGGGAGGAGGAAATATTTTTAGCTCCTTATACTAACATAAAAAAATCTATTTATATTAAAGATAATTTCTTTTATATCATCATTTTTAAATAATATTTCAATTAGGGAGATAAATAAATAAAATAAAATGCTCGATTAAGGACATTACTACTTCTTCCAAAAAATCATTTTACTTGAACCAAAATCCTTCCAAAATCGGGCTTCTAACCGAAAAAGAAATATAGGATTATGTTAGGGATTTTTGGTAAGTTATTGTTTTATGTATTGGTAGAAAAAATGGGTTTTGGAAGCATAGAAAAAAGAGGATTGGAGGCGGCCTTTTATAAGTGGGGGAGAGGACCATCTTGGAATTTTTGAAAAGAAGGAATTCCACCCACATTTTTCTCATTAAAATGGAACCCAAATAGGCCATTTTACAATATTTAAAGATAATATATATATATATATATATATATATAATATGAATGAAACCTTTTTTGGGTCATTTTTAAACCTTATAATTTTATTTAACCCCCCAAATCGTTTTTACATTAATAGTGAAAAATGAATTTTAATATTTTCACTATTAATTATTGTAAAAAATGAAATTTAACTTATTATATATTATAAATTATTATGATTAAAAATATTAAATACATAATTCCCTATTCAACTCACATAAGTGGTATAATTTAATTTAATATTAAACTCATGGATGTGTCGAAAAACCAGGTTTTCAATAAAATCATTTTTAAGGACAAAAAGATCGTATAATAACTATATGAGAATTAATAATAATTAAATTAATTAAAATTAAAATTTAATAAAATAAAAACAATAAATTCAATCTAAACATTCCAAATTAGGGGTTATTTTAATTAACTAATATAGAGAAACATTATGCACTTTTAAAAGTTTATAGAAAAATGTGTTTCAAGCATAGTAGTAAAATTATACTAAAATCAAGTATAAAGATTATTTAAATTTTATAAATTGGATTCCATATAACTAAATAATACTTATTTTAATTTTAATAAAAATTAATAAAATACCTAG
This sequence comes from Viscum album, assembly GCA_963277665.1. Taxonomy (NCBI): domain Eukaryota; kingdom Viridiplantae; phylum Streptophyta; class Magnoliopsida; order Santalales; family Viscaceae; genus Viscum; species Viscum album. The sequence continues at coordinate 1,399,728,596 of OY728127.1, read as the reverse complement.
AGTTCTAAATTACTTAATATATTAAAAACAAATGACCATTTTATAAAAATTGTTGTTTTTCAATATTCACTAAAAAATTAATATTTCTCAAAAAATGACAAAATTTAACCCTATGTTATTATAGATATGATTATTTATAAAATTATTTACATTTTATAAACTAAAATTTCTAAAAGTGGTAAAAAATTTATCTTAAATTATTTGTTAAAAGTGTGAATAAATCACATTTTAGAAAAATATATTTTTTTTCAAAAGCATTTATTTTTCATTCCAATGGTTTATATTTTATTCCTTATTAATATATAACAACTTAATTTATTCTATACATGTGTCAAACATATATAATTCATAATTTAGTTAGTATTATTCATACCCACCAACTTAACGACAAGGTTGAAATGGTCATTTTCAAATAATAATATTTTAATAGAGTATCTAATTTCGTTTAAACTTAGTGTTGCATGAATCACTAGCTATCGAAGAGGTTGAATTTAAAAGGAAATGTATCATAAAGCCTTGAGGTGTTACCTTATCTTATAATCTTGGTGTTTAATGTCTTATATGCTATTTAACATGATTCCCCTCTTTTAAAATCTTGCGGTGTTACACCACTTATTTAAGATTAACCTTGGAAGGGTCAAGGGGGAACCCCAATAATGATACCTCCCTCCAAATCCCTAATAAATAGGATTAAAAAGGAATGATAAAAATTTTTGAGTCCATAATTTTTCTCTTCTATGTCAATTATCCTTTATTGTTACCATATATATATACTAATAATAATGGTAACATTTTTACTGATTAATATAATTCTCAATGGTCATAATTACCAACAGTCATATTAACCAACATCTATAATGCCTAATAGTCATATAATAGTTATAAATTAATAGTAACTTTTCCCATTTCACACTATATACGTACACCACCAATATAATAATTAATCATTTTATACTCTACATATGATGTTTTGACACATCCGTTGATAATATCAATCATATTCCTTACACTTCTATTTATTTTTACTATTTTTATTGTATGATCTATCTTTATTGGAGAATTTCATCCTATGGAGTTTTCATTAGTCTGTGTATTATTCTTTTTTTATCTCCCTATATCATTACTATCTCTTATATTAAGCATTATTTCATGATATGTAATTAAATGTAAATTCATTCCATGTTTTTATAATTTAAAAAATATATATATTTTCATTGTGGGAGATATGTTCTTTTTTTAAGAGAAAAAATTTTGAGACAATTTTTTTTCCCTCATTATGAAATGTAACCCTCATAATTTTTAGTCTTCCTCAAAAAAATTGGGGTATTTATCCTTTATTTATTATTTAAGATATTAGCTTGATTCTTCACACATTTTATTTCTACAAAATACTTTCACAAGTTAGGTTTCTTTATTCTCCAACACTAGTTACCTTTCATCTAGAATCTAGATTAGTTCTTATTTATATGATAGGTAATGTTTCAATTCCATACCATCATGTGTCTAATATATGCTTTGGTCCTGACATATAATTTCTTAATAGTGACACATGGAAGATTTCATGGACCGTAGAAATATTTTTAAGTAATGTTAACATATTATTAACTACTCCAACATGAATTAGAATCTTAAATGGTATAATGTTACATGACCTCAGGTTTAATTTCTTCCAAAATATCAAAACACTTTTCTATGTAAATATTTTGATGAATACATAATCCCCAACCTGAAATTTTAAGTCCTTTGTTTTTTTCAAAATTAACATTTAGTCAACTTTGAGAAAATTTAATATGCTTCTTTCCCACATTTATCTTCACTATAATGTCTTTCATGATGTCTATTCTGAATAGTTTTATTTCTATAACTTCATCATAATTTATTAGGGTTATATTCCATTTCCCATATAGTGCTTCATAATTATCCATTTGAATTCTTGAGTGGGAACAATTGTTGGGGAAGCATTCAATAAGTGGAATATTTTGATCCTAAATCCCTTGAAATTAAAGTTAGGTAGACCTTAACATGTATTATAGTGTTTAAATAGTCCTCTTATACTTCCCCTTAGTCAGAGGATGGTAGAAAAAACTTACATTTACATCTATATTAATTTTTTTTGAATTTTCACTTACAATATAGTAGTAAATCATGGATCAAGGTTAGAAATAGTTGAAAATGGTGATCTATAAACAATTCTTGAATATAGAAACAATTATGTCTCCAAAGGGGTAAATAATCCAATATATTTATAAATGGGTAGAATTTGTTAATCTATCAAATATTACCTATATGGAATTATTTCCCTTATATGTATTAGAAAGGCTAGTAACAAAGTCTATATTAATTTACCACTTTTATATAGGTATGTGAAATGGTTTCAACACTCCATTGGTTAGTTTTAACTCTTTCTTAAATTACTAAAATACTAAATATCTTTCAGTAAAATTAGAAATCTCTCTTTTATTGTTATCCCAGTAATATTGATATTATAAATATCTATACATTTTGGTGCTTCCATGATTTATAGATAATATAGAGATATGATGTTCATCCATCAATTAGTTCCTTAACACTATAACAAATGGGATATATATCATTTTACCACACCTTAGTACTCCCTTTTTATCATCATTTAATTCAAGAAACTCCCTATTTTCCCAAATCATATCTTCTTTTGTGACATATGTTTGTCTCTTTGTGCGTTCATGATATTCTCTTTTAATGTTGTCTTGGAAATAATTTGGGATATGTTTTATAATGTATCTTTCAATCCATAATCCATGTACATATATATAAATACCATTATTAATTAATGTCATTTAATTCTCATCAATGGATGATAATTAATTTCCTTCCTAGTTAGAAAGTCAATGACATTTCTTTCTTCTAAGGTGATAAAGAATAGAAAAATAATAATCCTTATGTAGATCCAACTATCTCCTTTTTCTAATGTTCAATTACTTGTGTGTGAATATTTAATTTAAAATAATTTCGTATGGGTATATTTCACAGTTCTACCCATAAAGAAAATAGATACATATCATAAATTCAAGGATAACTAATGATAACTCTAAATCATGGGTATGAAAATTATACTCAAGGGAATTAAATTTTGGAGATTTATAGACAAACCCCTTGTCATATTTCATTAGTAAACATATGAATCCTTCCAAGTATTCATCACTTTAAAGAAAAATTACTTCCCATTATATAGTAAATTTAGCGTAGGTTCACTAAAAAAAATCTTTTTTAGTTATTGTAGACTTTCTTCACACTCCCTTGTCTAATTAAACATAACCCCTTTCAAGATAACTTTGTTAGTATATTATAAATCCATTACTGTATTTTAACAACCTTATATATTATATGATTAGGCTAATGGAACTATAAACCTCAGTTACTCTCATAGGTTAAGGCCACTCATATATGGCCCTTTTTATTTCTTGATCAACCAATATTCCTTCAATAGTCACAATGTGTCCCAAGAATGATACTTGTTTTAACTAACACTCACAATTACTTAATTTACCAAAATTAATTTCTTCCATAAATTTTATTAACATAACCTTTATATGATCCTCGTATTCCTCGTGAATTTTAGAATATATCAGCGTATCATCAATAAAGGCCCCCATATATTTATCAATGTAGTATTTATAAAATCATTTCATCAAATCCATAAATATAGTAGGGTAAATCAAAAGAGTATAAAATTAATATCATAATGTATACATATTTATCAGAAGTATTACTTTGGAATAATTTCATTCTTCACCCTTAGCTGATGATACCCCAATCAGATGGAAATATTGGAGATTAATTGTTCTCCATGAAGCTGGTTAAACAAATCATCGATCTATAAAAGAAAGTATTTATTCTTCACTATAATATCATTATGTTATCCATATTGATCATTACTTCTTATATATAAAGAGAATAGGTTCTCCCCATTGAGATATTCTTAGTTAAATGAAACATTTCGTTGAAGGATCTTGAAGTTTCTTTTTTGATTCCTATAAATCCAAATGTGCCATTCTAAATTGGGTATTTAATATTGTTTGGATCCAAGCATGATTTCAATTTATAATTATACCTCTATTTTGGGGATTATAGTTAATCCTTTAGGAAATACATCAATATATTCCAAAATAATGAGAACCTATCGTATTTTTATACTTTCACTTTATTCCCCTCCATCACCAATGATTTCCATAAAGAACGTTATAGGAGGTGGATCATGAAAATACTTTGGTTGGGATATCTATCCTTTGAAAATAAAAAATAGAATACCCCTTTAATACAAATGAAATTTCTAAGCTTCTATAGTTTATCATGGATTTATATTTTGTAAACTAACTAATCCTTGGTCTTAGGTCAAATTCCACCATTATAATTGTTATCAAGATTACAGATAGATTTAACTCAAAAATGTTATTAAGGGAAATTAAATATATCTTTTTTGATTAAATAATTTGTCTATATGTATTAACTAGAAACTATACAACAAGCAGTTTAAGGAATATTTTGATGTTATTTTAAAAATAAATGATATTAATGAATGCATAAAACTAGTATCAAACAATTTACTTTTTATCTTTGAGTGTATGATGAGTATACCTACAACTACATTATTCAAATAATCAAAGTAAACAATCATTATAATAAAATCACAACCTTTCTCCCATAGCCTATATTGGGATTGATGGTGGTTTACATCCATTAACTTCTTATTTAGACATTTTTCAGTGAAAGGTACTTGATACCCATACTTGAATGATTACATTACCCGATGCTCTGGCACCATATTGCCTATTTAATTTTCATTCAGATGTTGAGGCATTACATCTCTAAGAAAGTTTCAATCTTTATGGATATAATTTCTAAACTTGTAAAATTTTCTAATTCCATGTATGAGATTCTCAAAATACTTCTTCCCACAACGGTTGCACGTGGGTAGTTTTTGTTTCTTCTCTTTTCTTTCAAGATAAATAATATTACAAAAATTTGGATTTTTCTTATCGTTATTATTATTAAATATATTAGACCATTCTGTATATCGTAAATCTATTTTTACTTTAAGATAACACCCAAACATATCCTCATAACTCCCAATGTCTCAGGTTTCCATATATTTCTATAGATGATGTCATAGTCATCCAAATAATCAATTGATCTTCCCATGAAAATTATGAAAAAATCATGAACCATATCATACAGGATTTATAAAATTCATCACATAAATACCCACCAATTAATTTCCTTTTTTTAAATTCAATAAAATACATTTATATTGATATTTTAAGGTTATTAGGAAAATACTAACTGAATTAGAATTATTTGAAGTCTTATAACTCCACATAATCCACCTCATACTTTAGCATCTTGTTCTTGAATAGTTCCCACCATTGATTAGATTCCCCTTTAAAGTGATATACTAAGAAAGTTACTTTTTATTTACTAGAATAGTGTAGTTTATAATATATCATTTTTATAGTATTAATCCAGTTTTTATCAAGGGATCATAGGTTCCACTAAAAATTTGCACTCGTTGACCCATGGGGAATTCAACTACCAGTTTTTCTTTCCCTGATGAAGCCAGACATTAAACATTATTGAGGCTTTTTTTCATGTCCTGAGTTTACTAATTCATCATCATCATGATGTTTTTAATAATGGATCACATCAGATTTAGAATATTGTTGTTTCATTTTCCCTTGAAACTTTTATTTACACGAGTCCTTCTATTTCATTCCATTTTTATATAAGAGAAAATAAAAATTCTGAAATTGTTTACTATTGGAAATCATATAATAATAATACTAAAGAAAATTATATTTATAAAATATTAAAATAAAAAAAATCTATGATATTATACATAAATTTTATCATTATGTAAATATTATTCACAATTGTTTGTAAAATGAATTTTATTGACCAAAAAATATCAATTGTGAGTGTCTAGATGGGTGTGCACTGATAGGACCACTCATTTTTCATCGAGTTAAGATTTAGTCGATGCTCAACCAACCATTTTCATGGTTATTTCTCCTTGTTTCATATGTTCTATAGCCTCATCCACTTGACAATATCTAGATATGAATGTAAATTCTAGACAACCACACACTCTATAATTTCCCAAAATATATGAGTCTCTCCTACATTTAGGCATATCCTTATGGTTATTAATATTGATTTGATGTCATAATTTCCAAAAAAAATACTTTCATTGATACCAACTATGGTGACCATCATTTTTTATACATTATATTTAGCATAATTCATTAAAAAACATTTCACTCATAACTTCCAAGGATCATTTAGTGTTTAGTTTTTTTGGAAACTCGGTAGATAATACCAGAAATGCCTAAAAAAACATAAAGATAAACTTTTTTGAATCCCCTTGAATGATTCCTTTATTATTCTCACTTTGATGAGCTCACTGTAAATTATTTTCTTGGGAAATATAGAAAAATAAAATGTTGATTAGAATGGATAGTAAGGGATAGACAAAGAAAATAAAACTGGAGAAATCATCATAGATAAATAATGAGGAATAAAATGAGATAGTAATCATAATTATTTTATACATAACATGGAAATGTGTATATAATGTAAAAATTATACATTTATAGAAATATCATCAAGGTTCATCACCAAGGTTTGATAAAAAATATTTCCAAATTTATTAACCAAGAAATATTTAACAAGTTACCACTCAAGTTTATTTCATTACCCAATGCATTAAAGTGATACCATAGAAAAACCTTCATATGTATAAATTCATGGGTTCTATATTGATCATAAATAATAATAAATATTTTAATCAATATCCTCTTGGAAAAAATGTGTTTCATTTAAAATTCATTGGTTTCATCAGTTCTTAAAGACATGTACACTTCATAACTTTAAACCCGTCAAAAAAACATGGGTGTTTCATATACATAAATCCATAATAAATGAAGTATAATTACATATATAACAATAACTTTCAATGGAAATAGGGTAGGGTATTCAAAACATAAATGTGTTTCCTATAAAAATTAAAGAATGATTTTGGATTCATAACAGGTACATGTTGTACTCTATGTAATGCGATTAATGAGAGGGAATAGAAATCACTAATTATAAGGGAATCAAATGTATTATAAAGTAATGATTTTAAACACATGATAATAGAATAAATTTAAAATAAAAACACTTATTAAAAGCAAGTACATGGAACAAGGTGGAAATAGGGAGAGAATCCCTATCATATAAAGTGACTTACTAAAGCTTGAGAAGATAATCTAGGAACCTTAATAATTTCTTGTAATGGATTTATAGATATAACATATGGGTAATGTCTTTATAAACTTATTTGGAATTAAGAGGAATAAAAAAATAGGTTGTTATTTAACATAAAAGAGAGGGAGTTATTTATTAATTTATTAACATAGTCCATATACATCTAGCTAATAAAAAATGAAAACTGATTAGCCTTATAATGGGTTTTCCATAGTATTTAAAAATATGGATTGGTTTCAAATAATTTAATATATTTAGTCAGAAAACTGTATTATTATTAATATTTTGTAGGGGAAATGGATTCTTCTTCAAAAATAACTTTGTTTAAAACCATTAAAATGATCTTTAGATTTTGAAAGAGTCATCCTAGGTTTGGAAAATTAATATTATAAATTTAGAATACCATATTTTAATAAATAATACCATTTTGGTCAATAAATACATTACATTAGTTATTTTATCACTTTTAAGTCATTATGATGTTTTGATACTTACTCTATTTTGTACCTAATTTTACTTTTTACTCAAAATTATACTTCCTTTGGATGTTATGAAAAAGAAAATTGGGTAATTTTAACAAGAGGATTTAAAAAATAAATTTATTTTTCTTTTTGTGTGGGAAAATTTTTTACACAAAATTATTTATTAAAAAGATACTTATTTTTCTGAAAAATCCATCTTTCTCGTACTTATAAAAACAACTTCTAACATCAGAAAATTTTATTATCATTTATATTCAAATAAATATTCTTTTACAAGACCATTTCAAGGAAATAAAATTTATTTCAAATTCCAGAATTTATCATAAAAATATTTTTTAATTACATACTTAAATTTTATAAAAATATATATTTTTTCATCATATCCAAAAATTATATTTTTCTTATTTATCTTATATATATGTGCATTTTAAATAATAATGAAAATGGGATTAAGGTAAAAAAATATTTCATTTATAAAAACATAATGTATTCCTTTGTACTGCTGAGAGATAGATACGTAACCCATTTATCATACCATCATAATCCCTAAGGGTGACGTGTATGGTTGTTGTACACTCATGGAATGGTTCAGTTAACATTGATATAGTGTTGATCTCCACGGACTTGAAATTAACCCATAGATGATCTTTCTCGTTCCTTATATGTTAAATTAATTTTGGGGACTAGTCAAGGTAAAATTCTAGTGATTCGACCTCCCTTAGAAGATTTGATAAATGGGATTCAAAATGAATGACTATACTAGTTTATCCCATTATTTGTCCCTTTAATATCAATTATCTCAAATCCTTACCCTTTATATACGTAATTATTTTGGAAAAATTATTACCAATGGTTATAATTTCCAACAATCATATTGAATAATTATTATAATTCATACTAGAAATATAGTGGTCAAATCATAAATAATACTTTTCACATTATACACTATATATATATACACTAATGAATGCTCAAAGTTTCAAAAAATTAAACTAATTTTCAATTTTATAACTCCTTGATTTAATTAAAACACTGGTAAGATATTAATTTTTTGGATTCCTTGGGAAATATTTACTTTAAATTAAAATGGATAAATTATTGGATTATAAAGATATAATAAAATTTTGATTTAATTGAAAAGTCATTTTTTGAATTCAGAATGTAATTATTTTAAGAAATTTAGTTTTTTTTATTAAATTATATAATTAATCTAGAATAATATTCATTTAAAATTTGAAAATATTTTGATTAATACATTAATTTTTTTAAATTTTGGATTTTAATAGGGACACATCAATTTAGAATTTAATATTTTTAAGATGAAATGGAAATTAATTATGATATTAAAATTCTTGATACAAATTTAAATCTAAAATTATAACATGTTGTTGAATTGGAAATTGTGTTTTATTTTTAAATGTTTAATACATTTGAATCATCATTCATAAAAAACAACATTAAAATTATTATTTTTACCTTTAATTATAAATATAGGGAAACTAAAATGAAATCCTTTCTGGTCAAGAGTTCATGCCTATAACAATTCCACAAAACTGTCCCTCTATTCTCCATATTATATGCAACACAACACCTCTCCTTATATCATGTGCTTCTATAAACAAGGTATTATGTCGTAACATTACCTTACCTAATTATTCCATGAAATATCCTTCCATGAAACCAATTATAATGATTTTTTGTGAGAAAACATGCTTATGTGACCCCATAATTATTTATTCAGAAGACTCTCTCAATTTCATTATATATCCATATTCACTGTATATCATGAACTTAGCTAAACACATCTACCAACATAACTATTAATTTTTCTTTTCAATCCACGTCATGAATCAACACTCAAATATGATATCAATTGAATAACTTAGTTTAACAAACTAAATGAAATGAATTAAGCTTTGATATTTCTGGATGAAGAAGTTGAAGTCTGATATTGGTAGGAAATTGATGTCAAGAATAATATTTATTTGTGAAGATTGATGATTACATGCATTTCAACCAAATTCTCAATATAGCATTGAGGTTGTGGATTGTCTCAAAAAAACCCTCTATTGAAATTGAATCTTTTTTACAAGAATTATTTATACCAATGAATAGATTACTGAAGATGATGATGGTCTTGGTTTTTAGGAAGACATGAGGCCAAGGTGTATCAATTGTATAAAAATAAGACACTAGGATCGATCAAGTAGTCTAAAATGAGGTTTTATACTAAAAAATATGCATGGAAGAGGTTGTGAGATTGTGTTTTATGTTTCAAATAAAACTGGAAAATAAAGCTACTATAGACGATTAAATTAATCATTGGCAGTTTTTTCCCTACAAAAGTTCAATTTGAGGAGGATGGGAACTTATTCATTTCCCATGGATAGGGATGTGATGATGCAATGAGTCCTAAATGAGGTATATCATTTCATAACAAAAATATTATTTAGGAAACTGATATTTCTATCCTTGCACTAGGTTTCTAAAATCGTGGTGTATGCCTTATCTTGACAGAGTACCCAGTAGTCTTCTGTGACTAATTCCTTCACACCTTGGAAATCAAAATAACTTGAGCTCATGCTTCACATCCACAGTTATACCAACCTCCTACATCACAGTTCCACCCTAAGATAAAACTAAAGTACCAATATATTCTTTCCTCTCATTTACTAGCCTCACCAAACTCCACACATGCCTAAAAGAAATCCATTGTCCATAATCCATTGCACACTACCAGTCTAGATGGTATGCACTACCATGTATATTTTTACATTATCAAACTCAATCTCTAATATATATATAGATACTAAAAAATCACCCCATGACTATTTCACTAAGGCTCGTGCCACCTATTCTGAAATTGACCCCCAAAAAAATCATCATTTTCCCAGGTTGATTTGAGTGCAAAATGCAGTGATATCTAGACCCAAACATCATACCATTACAAATATTTATCCCCATAATGTGAATTTGTTCCATTATTTACCCCATTATGTGAATCACTCAGGCTCCTCATGTGAGTATTTCAGTAACATACTTAAAGGTAATTCCTCACACAATACCTTCATCATCATCCAAGATAAATTTTTTTATTCAAAAAAAGGAAACACACCAGATCAAGGGAATCCCCTTGCTAAGGAGGTCTGAAATAATGTAAGCTGAGGGCATCCCCTCTAATTAAGTTCACCGCCTCAGGTTTCAGGTTGCAAATAGGAATGAGGCAAGTGTGCCCGGTAGTCTTCTCAGCCAAGGAGGCCAAATGATCAGCTACTTTGTTGCCCTCCCGCCTTGTATGGGAAACATGAATGGAGTCCCGAATCAGTGATCTGCATTTCCTAACTTGATATGAAATGAACCAATTGGAGCCTCCCTTTCCCCTCAGAGCATCATGAAGAATGAGAGAGTCGGTCTCGTCCTGAGTTATCACCACACCAGTATGGAAGCAGAGCAGTAGGCCCGTGAGCAAAGCCTTGGTCTCCGCCATGAGAGGGTTACCCATGCCAAAACAAGAGGAAAAAGCTAGAACAACATCACCTTGGGTGTCCCTAACCACACCCCCTCCACTCATTCTACCAGCCACACATGACCCGTCAGTATTGAGTTTGAGACCAGAACTAGGTGGCTTCCAGGAAACCCACCTTCCCCGCAATACCTAATTTCCAATTTTATCACGACACTCATAATAACTTTTATCCATTATTCAAAAAAGGTAAGGAGTTGAATTATGAGATATCAACTAGGTGCAATTATTTTTAAAATTCTATTGAAATGGGAGATGTATAATTTATATGATATAATGGGGTGAGAAATATAATCATTCCCTACATATGGTATTATTATTCAATCTTTTCTCAAACTTATAATCTCAATATGTTTCACATTTGGGGTAATGGAATTATATTTTATTTCTCTCTTTTTTTCAATTTTTATGCATTATCTTCCTATGTGTTGTTATGTGATTCCTATAAAAAATATAACATTGGATTACTAACCCAAGGGGGAATTCATAGTGGAGGTCCACTATTTCTGAAATATTCATTCCAATTCCATATGTTTTAATTCAATTGTGATAATGCATAGAGGGTGTTCTAGGATTGGTGTTCTTATTATCCAACTTTTCTAGGATTCTTATTATTTTATTCTAAAATATGGGGATTCTTCATCCCTTATTATGAATCACATTAACAATGATTTAATAGAAGAAATATGGGTTTCAACCTCAAATGATATAGTTTTATTGAGTTTGGTGAAATGTTTCAGTTTGTTGCATGCTCATTGAACGAAACCATGGAGGAAGTGAATTTTTTTCCAAGGATATTTTTGGATGTGAATAGGAATTTTCATGTTCAATAAAATATTTATATACATTAATGATAATTATTTAATTATTAATTAGATGATTTCATTGTGATTGGATAATAAAGGTTATTATTGTCTGAATCTTGGACACATTTTATTTCTTTATAACTATTTTATTTATTATTTTACTTATTTTATTTTTTATTCACACACAATAAAATCCAAAAAAACAAATAAATTCTCTTGATTCTTTACCAAAATTGAAAAAAAAACAAAAATATATAATTGATTATATTAGTGAAGACCTGTACACACATAACTCCTTGGTAAATGAACATGGTAAACCCTATGACTCATTCCTTGTTTATTTTCAATTCTATTTGACGAGGCCCTATAATAGGAAAAACATCCATGTGGAACTATTTTTGAGTAGTTAGTTCTGGGATTCACATTTATTTTTACTTTATTAATATTACATATTTTTTAATCAAAAATATAAAATCTTAAAAAATTGATTTTTTTTACATAATTTTATTCTATGATGAATTTGTTTCATTATGTGTTAGGTAGATATAGAGAGTAACAAATGAAATAAGTATTGAATAATTTAGGGGGATATTTTAAGTCCTCAATTAATATATCAAACCATTAATACCAGAAGACATATCCCTTAATCTTACCAAGATCTGAGAGTAATTCTTGGAGATATATCAATATTTAGATGAGAAACATAAAGTGTATACCCCTATATCATTTGAATAAGAAATCCAAGAGATTGAGGATAAACTTTATGATGCACTATCATCCCCAAAATTTAATTTACATCATCATTTAATTTGGGAATAGAGTTACATGTTGAAAAATTAGAGAGGGATAACTTGGATTTATGCTCATTTTCTCTTCATATTGTGTACACTGAACTCTCACATGAGCTTATATATCATAATATTTCAGACTCAACAGTGTTACACTACTAGAAATTTATGCTATAACCACGGTTTAAAACCGTGGTTATAGGCCCGAAACTGTGGCTATAGGTTATAGCCACAGCTTCACGAACCGTGGCTGGTATTGGCGTGGCTATAGGTCGGAGCCTATAGCCACAGTTTCAAACCGTGGCTATAGGGCTATAGCCACGGTGAACCGTGCTGGTTTTTTATGCAATAGACATGCCTATAGCCACCGTTTTAAACCGTGGCTATAGGGATTTAGCAACGGTTCAAAACTGGGGCTATAGGCCTTTAGCCACGGTTCAAACCATGGCTATAGGGCTTTAGCCAGGGTTTAAAACCGTGGCTATAGGCCTTACCACTAGATAAAAAAACTAGCATGGTTCACCGTGCTAGCTGTTGGGTGGACACTACTAACTCCCCCCTCCCCCCACCCACAGCTCCCCCACCCTACACTAACACCCCCATACCCTATTCCAACGGTTCCAATAAAACCGTTGGAATATGTTTTAAGAAACGGTTTAGTAAAACCGTTGCAGTAGAGTCACTTTTACATGCCTTTACCAAAGGTTTGTCAAACCGTTGGTATAGCACAACCTACCCTCTACCGATCACAGCTGCATTCTAGAACCAGTATACCGATTACAGCTGCCCTCACTGATTCCAGAACCAGTACTGCCTGATTCCAGCACCATTACTGCCCTATAAAATAACAACGCACTTAATAAAAAAAGAAACAAACATGTATACTGGTATCTTATTCCTAATACATGGAGAATATGGAGTAAAATATCTTACCTTTTACCATTTTAGTATCAGTCTTAAGAATTATAAGAGACACATTGTCAATGTCAAGAATTCAATACATTACCTCAACCTTATAAAAATAGGATTCATTCCTGCTCCTTGAATTGTATTGATCACAGTTTGGATCAAAAACTACATCCCCCATGACTGAACAAGATGGACCATCTACAATTACCTGCAATGGAGCCTTCCCTCTGCAATGCATCCTCTAACAGCCTCCAACAGCCTCCAATGCAGCCTCAAACAGCCTCCAATGCAGCCTCTACCAACCTAAAATGCAGCCTCCAACAGCCTCCAACAGCCTCCAACAGCCTCCAACAGCCTCCAACAGCCTCCAATGTAGCCTCCAATATCCTGCAATGCAACCTCCAACAGCCTCCAACAACCTTCCCTCTATACAATATAATGTACAGAATTCAAACCTGAAATTGAAATTACATTGCAGACAATAAAATGTAAAGAATTCAAAGCTACAATTTCAATGTGACCCTATTACATTTCTATTTAGTTCAATTTCCATTTATTAGTTTCATAAGAATGTTTTAATTCACATAACAATTGTGAAAATTCAGATTCACATACCTAATAAGCCTAATTACCATTACACATTTCATTATATCATTTTATTCCATCATGACATTATTCCAACTGCATGATAGCGAACATCCTAAAGGAAATGGGAATACAGATAATTAATCATGCATGGAAAATGGTAATACAGATAATTATATTACATCAAGGGATACACCTAGGTTGAAAAAGGTATTTTAGACCTCAATGAAGTTAGATATGTGTTCATGAGGATTCTCACTTTGTTGTTTGCTAAGATGAACTATTTTAAGGTTTATACAGATGAGACCATTTTTTATTCAAATGAATCATCCTAGAGAGGAGGGAACACAATAATGGGTGTGAGAATGTTGATTCATGGATAGAAATAATCCAGAATGGTTCACTCCAGTTGCATATTAGGATGATCTCCTTGATTTATTGTTGGAACATATCGAATGTTGGGTCGGTTGGGACTAGATAGTTTTTTGTGGTATTCCGTACATAAATGGAAGAAATTGGAAAGGTACCATGCAATTTTAGGCATTAAGGTAATCATTTAATGGGTTTCATGACCATTTGAATATATTAGATGGTCATGACACATGAACTACGCTTTAAAAATAATGACATAGTGGCTTCCAAAATAAAAAGTAATAAATGAAAATAGAATATGGGGAGGGTGAGGTTATCCTAGGTTTGTGCTAAAGGTCCCTATGCATTAAGATAGTAAAAATATTTCTTGTAATCATCATCAAAATTTTACAATCCCATATTTATTATTTAATTTACATGGGCTAAAGTCAAATTATAATTATTTTTTCCCAAACTACACATGCTATAATTTTGTAGTATATTGATAGTGTGGGGTCGAACCCATGGAGAATGTTTGGTAGAATATAAAATTGGACTCTAAACATTTTTTAGGAGTCCTCAAAATTTGTGTTGGTTTTGGGATATGATTGATGCTATTGAGTTTTGTTTAATATTTAGTAAGAAATAGGGATCACAGTCTATTTAGAGACTGAGGTAAAAAGGATAACATTGGTCCTAAAATGGAATAATCCTAGGGATTAGGCTTCGAAGGGGATTTTAAAACACTATTTTGTCATGGAAAACCCAAAATAGATCTATATAAGAGTTAAATATTCCTTAGTTCTGATATAACTATAAATGATGATTCTTTAATCCTAGTTGTAATGGAGGAAAGTGGAAAATGTTAATAGTCATAGCCAACTCAACTCTAATCAGGCTAAGTTAAATCATATAAATATAATACAGTAAAGGATTCATAAAATAATTTAATACATAGAATTTATTTTACATTATTACTATCATTCAGGTTAGATGGTTTTGATTTAGAAATTCAATAAGATCATAAGACTCATACACTGAACCCTTCCCCTTCGTGGTTTAGCCCCTCCGGACTCTGATAATTAAGATCGAAGAAAAAAATTCATACATAGATATGATATACATATATAATAGATGAACTATGGTAGTTTTCAATTGAGTTCTCAAGAATAAAGTAGTTTTCAATTAGATTAATCAGTAAATCAATAAAAAATTAACATGAAATAATAATCACACAAGAACATTGGTGATTCCCATGTTAGAACGAAATAAAATTTATAGATGAATTTCAAAATAGTAAATGTAAATTAAAAAGATGTAGAGTGTGTGTAGAAAACTCAAAATATATTGGAATCAATCACAATAGTAATAAAAATTTTTTAGATTTTATTTGGGGGAAAAAAATAAGGTAGAAAATGAGAATTTCTTCCTGCCCCCTGCCCCCCCACCTGCACAGCCCCTGCCCCCTGCCCCAAACCTACATAACCCCTGCCCCCTCCCCTTCCCCCCCACCTGCACACCCCCTCCCCATGCCCCCCACTCCCCCCAACCTACACAAACACCCCTCCCCCTACCCCCCACCTGCACACACCCTCTCCCTACCCCCTGCCCCCTACGCCCCACCTGAACACACCCCTCCCCCTTCCCCCATCACACCCCCTACCCCCTGCCCCCCACCTACACACCCCTCCCCCCAGCAACCCCCCTTCCCCCTATGCCCCACCTAATAACCCAAAATCTTCAATAGGTGCAGTATGAACCTTGAAATATATCCCTCATGAGGAAGAAAATAGGACTCATGTAGTCAGCTTCTCCCATTAGATCCAATGCAAAACAGGGAAGTGAGTTCCAGACCTACACTTTCTTCAAAACATGCCTCAAAAGGGAGAAATCATTCTGGATTCTAGCAGACATTAAACACAGTAATTCCTCAGTGCTTTTTTCAATACTTGAAGTTAGTAATGAGACTCATGCACGCAGTGTAGAGTCCAGGTAGAGAGGGAAAGAAAAGCCAACATTCAGCCTGTAAAGAACCAAACCAGACCAGCAGAGAACCAAATCACAAAACCAGAAGCTTTCAGAAAAAACAATCTAACTGAGCAGAAAAGTAGACATCCTGAAAAGGCCTTTGACCCAGATAAAATTTGACAAAATCGAACTGAATAAGAAAAAGTGAAGTCACGTAAAGTAGACAACCATGGTCTATGCAAGGATAATAGTGATAAATCAGAATTCAGGCATCTAGACAAGTTAAAGTTTATCTGAACCTCCTTTTAAATATACCTTGTTTAACCTTAAGGTAGGTCTCCACAGATATTTCCCCACATTGGAATTTCTGGTAAGAAATTTGCCTTTTTCGTTCATTGTGAGCATCAAATTCTTGAAGTGCTGGTTCCATGTAGTGTTGAGTTTCCTTCTCCATAAGGACATCAACAATAGGATTTTGAATAGTTTCAGTGTTTTTCTTAGGCATATTGATCGAGCGTGTGAAAATGGTTCTTTCTACCTGTGAGTAGTCCCTTATTTTCCTAGTTTTTTTGGGGTTCACTGTGATGAAGCAGTGTAATCAGATGCATGGAATGTGATAGTTTGATGTACTAATCTTAAGGTATAATCTATTGTTTTAGGATTGTTTGATACTAGTGAATCTAACCCAATTATTTCTTACTTACTTCTGGATTTTTTGTAATTTATGATTGATATCACCCCTTATGAGATGTAGTTACTATAACTGCTCAATAAGGAGAAGGACCAGGGTTTCAGGTGTCTATCCTACACTCTCACTCTTTCAAGGGTCAATCTGGAATGGGATTTCCCAGTTTTGGAAATAAAACCTTTTGATATAATCCTCAATATGGATTAGAGGATATGTTCTAAGTAGGAAGAACTTGAAATAAAATAGAGGAATGGTCATGTTTTCAAGACATTATAATATCTAAATAGAAAATACACCATGCCCACTAGGTTGAAAATTTGACAAGGTAATCATGGGAAAAAATGAATTCTCTTCATGATGGGCATGGAATTTTCATTCCCCATTCTATATCTACTATTCATAAATAGGAAAGGAGAAAAAAAATTACCATGTCATATATTATATAATTGGGAGGCCTAAGATAAAGCCAAATTCCTATCCTTATCACATGAAAACTGTAGCAGATACATTAGTATAGAATATCTTGTCAGTGAGAATTCATTAGGGTTTCTCAAGAAAAATATATTGAGATTTAAGCATTCAAATACAAAAATTTAGTTTTAATTTCTATTATTAAATGGATTGATATCATTAATTATTTATAAAACATTAGATCAAATAATTATAATGTACATCATAAATAAAATAAATCCGGACAAAGATATGAACTGATTAGAACATTAATTTATTGATAATGTTCATAAAAAAATGGAACCCCAACAATTTAAATGAAAATGAAATGGATGAAAAAATGGTAAGTAAAATTTGAATCTAAAATAATCAAATCATCTACACAAGCCATAAGAACCCCTCCATGAAGAGAGATTCTGTATGAATGATTATTCAAAGAACCCCAACCATTTTTGACAATTCACCTAGTTAGTGTGGGATAAGGCATAAAGATGAAACAATCATACTAGAACAACAATTCAGTAACCTTATTAGGGCCTAATGACAATGACTCAATCTTAAAAAAGTTTATTAGTCTGGTGCAGAATGTGGCACCAGGGATCCAAGTAGTGTTGTACTATTTATAGTAGTGTAAATGCTTGCATATATAGTTGAATAAGAAATTATAAAAACCCCTAATCCTATAGGGTATTTTTCTTATCTGATATATCTTAGGAGCCTGTAGAGTCATGAAATAATCTTCATTGATAGATTATTGAGTCACCACTCGGCTAATCAATCTTCTATCACCAACATGCTAACTTGTATTCTCAAGCTTGAATCCCTTACCAAAAAAAGAAACCCATTCAAGAACATGGCCATGAAACACACCATCCTATGTCTTAAGGAACTCGTCCTACATTACCAATCCAAAAATACAATTTACATCAAAAGTGAGTCTCAATATCTATATCATTAGAATCATGATAACACTCATCCACACCTCCTACATGAACACCATCACCCCCTCTCACACCACCAACATCATCATCGACATCTGCATCCGAAGCGGCACCAGCACCGAGTCCAGCACTAGGTCCGGATCCATCTCTGATATAAGAATCTACATTAGTAGAACGCATCGATATAAAAAAGGCATCAACCATTGCAGCTGATTCTGGTGGATGTGTAGAAGAAAGGGCAGACATAAATTTCATCATATTTGCAGTTATCTCCTGTTCTGATTTTTGACTTGCTTCATTGATTGCGGCATTCATTTGTCCCACTATGACAAAACCAGAACCAGTACTCGAAGAAACGTTATTTTACCAGTATAGAGATGGTACAATCTTCTTCCCAGGTCAACAACTCACTCTACCATGATTCTCATCTCTTAATACCTGATGTAGATGATCGTTTGGGCCCAAATTGTCAGGTTCTTTTTATGCCAATGCCTCTAAAAAATTATGTTTATTGATATATAGCATAAATTAAAATGATAAAATAATATAAGGAATTAAATTTAGTAAAAATCAAAGAAATTGAAATATACTTACAATCGCCTTCTCAGTGTCGGTATTTGGCACAGTACTATCTTTCTTTTTCCGGCTTGTACAAAACAAAGTTGAGTGAGGAACACGACCCCGATATTCGATGCCTTTTTCTGAAAAAAACAATGAAATAAATCAAAATTGGAAGTTAAAAAAATTACACTAAACAAAGATAAATATTTTAAATGTTAAATTACCTACGTCTGCTCATGATCTGGTAATGAAGTGTGTCCATGAGTGTAAATGTGTTTCATTGCACTCTTATTTGTTTTATTTCTGCTTGATTTCTCCTATAAACAAATAATTATATAAATTCATTAACATAAATAAAACAAGTAATTTAAAATCATTTTCAAATAAATAAATAAATAAATATATAAATTTAACAAACACCTTAAACGCTGGACTCTTCCAATAGCTGATCATCTCTTTATATTGTGATATTGGGAAATCTTGAATCATAGGTACTTCTTCAAGCTCTGTACCAACTCTCTTTTTCCAACCAAGATATGAATCATACTTGTAGGCTCGCCACATTTCACCTAAATCCATTATCCTTACAGCCTTTTCATTTTTTCCATCAAGAAAATTATATCGAAGCTGCAATGGACAAAATATTTGTTAAGAAAATATTATAATTTTATATATATATAAAAGGTGATTAACATTACTTACCCAAATATCTGCCCAGGATTTATCCTTTATTTTTTTTCCAACTTCTTTCCAACTTATCGGTTGAACCAGAATGATATTGCTATGTCTAGAAAGTGTTCCCATAAAACTTTTACATTATGTGCTATTTTTATTAATAATACAACTTTCCTCATTATAATCAACTATGATTTGCATGTGTCGATTCCAAAACTCATGCATTTATTTGCAGTCTCGTAGTATGGTAGAGGCTAGAGCTAATAAAGAAACCAAAAATAAAAGAAAATAATATAAGTGAATTTTTCATTAATCAGTAACAGTAATGTTTAAACAAATACCAGTAGATGGGGGATCTACTGACCCCTGAAGTGCTGCGTCTGGAGGGGGTGTAGCCTCTATGGTAGGTGAGATATCTACAGGAGTACTATGTATAGTAGATGCAAAGTGTACTGATGGAGGGAGAAAACCCGATGGATAACCCTGTACAGATGAGGGTGGATATGGATATGGATATGGATATGGCGGTGGGATATATGGGGACACAGTACCCTGTACAGTGGATGGTGGGAATGAAAAATGAGGGATGGGAGTCTGATAACTACCATCCGATGTGGGTGCGGGGAAAAAGGGATACCGAAAAGGTGGGTATGGATAATATGGAGGTGGCATAATGGGAGGATGGCCTCCTGGTGTCTCAAGCGGCGTAGTAGTAGGATGAACTATATAATCCGTACCCCCCGCCACAATATCATCCTCGGTGGCATAATCCAAGCGTCTCCTCGACGATGCAGCCTAAAATAACATATATGATAAAATAAAATGAATGATAACAAGATAAATAATATGAAAGACCATAATATTCAAACATAATTTATACTTACATCGTTTTCAGGAGGAGACCTACGTTGTTCGTTTCTCGGTATTCTTCTACTCTTTCTATTATCATCATAATCATACATGTTGACCTGGAAATTTAAAATAATTTTCTCAAAGAAATAAAAATAATGTAAAATGTTAAATAATTCAATTGTATCATAAAACAAAGAGATACATTTTCATGTGTGATATTTATATTGATTAAATTTCAAGACTTTTCTATGTTCAATATTTACTAGAGAAGTGTTTAAATATAAATTGTTCAGGCTATTAATAGTTTTATATTCGATAATGGTATAAAATATACTAGTTATTTTGATATCATGTATGGAAGATAAAAAAACATACAATATTGTGATAATATCAGGTAAATACTTACAAATGTGCCAACGCTATGTGGGGTCTATGACAATTTATGGTTCACAATCTGTTCTAACAATTTCATTATCTGTATCATCAAATGAAACATTCGAATAAATACTGAGAGGTTCATCCAAAACATTATTGTCATCTATTCCTTCGTCAAAAATATTTTTATGAATAACATCAACAATAACACCAAATTGTGGTTGTAATGGGTCACTTACATAAAACACCTTTTTAGCTAGTGACGCAAGAATATAAGGTTCATCAGTATGAAGCTGGCAGTTCATATCAATCACTCTAAATCCACAGTTATCAATATGCATTCCTTGTCATGTAATTGAATCAAACCACTTTCATTTCATCATTGAAACACAACCATGTGTATAGTAATCTAATAAAATGATTCTTTCAACAACACCATAATATGATATATTTTCTGATCGAGGCTGCCTGTCTGATGCACTGGTATAACAATCTGTTGTGGTGCTTATCGTGACACCGTCATGCTGTGTTGCCATTTTTTTCACAACTATTTATAACATATTTAAATCCATTGACAACCATTGACTTACAATCACGTACCACATCGTTTAGAACAAAGTACATTTCTTTTATTTCATCTGATACTTCAATCATTGGTAGAGTTAAAACCTAAAAGATACCAACATAGAATATCAAACAGACATATGTGATTATGTTATGAGAAGAAGAAAAAATAAATCTATTACCTTTGACTTTAACCAGGCATCAAATTTTTTGCTGTGCAACATTCCCATCCATTTAATAAATAGAGAGTGATGTCTCTTTCTTATAATTTCTAAATGCTCTCTACAGATATGAAATCTTTAAAATTTCAGAAGATATAAATAAATCAAACAATGAAAAAATACATATTTATTAGTTTAATTACTTGATATAATAATCAAGTACACCACAGTTGAATAATACTGTGCAATGTGCCATTTCCCACTCTTCCCTGCTTAAAGTACACAATGAGTATGATCCAGATATCCCCCCTGTTTGGGGCAGTGAAAGAAATGCAGGTTCAATGGGATCATATTGCTCATCTTCAGTTCTAATTTGTTGATTAGACCTTGTAGTGACGTTAGCCAAGTACGATGAACAGAAATCCATGAATTCTTGTGCTAAATAGCATTTCACAATAGAGACTTCTAGATGATATTTATTTCTCACATAAGATTTCAATGTAAACATCATTCTTTCAGGAGGATACATCCACCAACTTGAAACAGGACCACCAAGGAGAACTTATGTGGGAAGATTCACAGTAAAATGTAACATACGTGTGAAAAAAGACGGAGGGAAAATTTTCTCCAAGTCATAAAGATTAATCGGTGCATCTCTCTGCAATTTATGAACCACACTTCTGCTCAATCTTTTGGCACAAAGATCTCAATAAAATTGACATAACTTAATCACCGCAAATCTAACATTATGTGAAAGTAAATGGAGAATGGAAATGGGAATCAACTCATGTAACAAGGCATGGTAATCATGGGTTTTAAGAGATTTGAGTTTCACATCTTGTGTATTCACCCTTTTCTAAATATTACTTGAATAACCATCCGGAACCATCAAAATATCCAAGACCTAATGAAACTTTTCTCTCTCCACATTTGTCATTGAATAACAGGCAACAAGGACTCTCCACTTATTTTGACCAATTAAATCAGGATGAATTCTTCCTCTTAAACCCCAATCCATCAAATCATGATGACACTGTAAATCGTCTTTTGTTTTTCCTTTGACATTTAAAATAGTAGCAAGTGACATCTCACAAATTATTTTCTCTATATTCATTACATCCAAACAATGACATAATAAATTCGATGACCAATACAGAAACTCAAAGAATATTATTTTCTTTCTCCAATTTCTATTGGAATTCGAATTAGAATGCTTTCGCTTTCTGATATTTGATTGAATTTTGCCAAGAAAAAAATTTAAATCATCAAGTTCTTTAACAATATCAGTCCCTGAAATTCGTTGATGTGTCTCATTTATCTCGACGGAATTATCGAACTGTCTCCAATTTTTCCTGTATGGATGATCCATTGGTAGAAAACGTCGATTCCCTATGAAGCTGGAAGTTCATCGAAACATTAATCTTTGGAAACACGTATTTTTCATAAAAATATGACAAGATAATTTCACATTATTACTCCAACCCGACATCATTACGTTGGCAGGGAAATCATTTATCATCCATAATAAAGTTCCCTAAAACATAAAGTACTCCTTTCTGAATGCATAATATGCTTGTGAACCAACAATCCAAATCTCATTTAACTCTTCTATTAATGGCTACAAGTATATATCAATATCATTTCTGGGATCTCTGGGTCCAGATATCAATATAACCAGGATATCGAACAGCTTCTTCATACACATCCATGAAGGAAAGTTATAAATGTGAATGAAAATAGGCCAAGTACTGTGTGCAGTATGCATTTAGCGAAATTGGTTGAAACCATCACAATATAATCCCAATATAACATTTCGTGGGTCGACTGCAAAATCAGGATGTAACCAATCAAATTTCTTCCAAGCCAACCCATCTGCAGGATGCACTATTTCATCGCTATCCTTATTTCTTTCATCTTCATGCCTTCTCATATTCTTTGCCATTTGTTCTGACATAAATTTTTTTGAAGCCTGGGAATTAAAGGGATGTGCCACATCACTTTCTGTGGTATGCAAGATTGAGATCCATCTTTATTAGTCTTCCACCTTGACGTGCCACACTGTTTGCACTGTCTCAAGTCTGCATTATCCTTCCAGAACAAACAAAAGTCGTTGAGAGAAGAATTAATCTTACTAGATGAAAATCCAATTTTTTCAACCAACATTGATGCCATGTAATCATTTTCTAGAATACATGCATCATCAGGAAGTAAATGCTTAATAAATATAAGGACATAGTCGACCGCAGTATTACTAAATCCATACATTGTTTTCCCATGATATATTCGCATTAAAAACTCAAGTTTGCTTATTTTTTCACATGCTTGATATACTGGGGTATTTGCATCCTCCATCAACTTTATAACACTCTCAATGTCATCATCATGATTAATAGATGAGAACTATGTTCCAGTATTCATTTCCTCTTACACTGGTCTACATGAGGAGCTAGCTTCAGAAACAAAAGGAAACTGATCAGAAATCATATTTTTCTTACCAATAATTTCCGCTGAATCGATGTCATTCAACACTTGAGAATTTCCTCCATTGTGATACCACAGATGATAATTTTTTTGGAAACCACTTTTAGTTATATGGTAACTCACTTACTCACGAGTTACCCAAAGTCTTCCAACACAATCAAAACACGGGCATCGAATCAATCTTCCATCTGAATCATTAGTGAATGCAAAGTCCAAAAAATATTGTAACTCCTTTTGAAATTCATCAGTGATCCGATCAATGTTGTACATCCAGTATCTATCCATTCTGAGTAAGATAAACATACATTAAATTAATAATCTAGAAAATGACTTAACATTATATGTACTGTTTCATAAGATATTAAGTAATCATCAATAACATGTTAAAAAAAATCAGAAAAAATATATTAAAATTATGGTCTAGGTAATTCATAAATGTTTTAAATTATAAAAATTAACGAATAGTCATACATATGTTCCAAGAATGAGGATTGATTATAGTAAGAAGAGTTTATATGAAATATAAGAGATAATAATAATCAATTCCCAAAAGTGTTTGGGTTAATTGATAACGAGTTGTGATCTTTTGTATTAAATCTACAAAGATTTATTGAAATTTAGAGACATTTTGAAAATATAAACCATATCATATACCAAGCATGAATATTAATGAATTATCTAAGAATTTCAATGGTATGAAGATGAGAATAATAACTAGAAAAAAGAATATATTTCTACATTATTGTTAGAATATTAAGATTATATAATTGGAAGGAAGATTAATTATATGAAGATGAGATACAACAATGGACTATCTTAACTTGTAT
Source organism: Viscum album (assembly GCA_963277665.1). NCBI lineage: Eukaryota > Viridiplantae > Streptophyta > Magnoliopsida > Santalales > Viscaceae > Viscum > Viscum album. Next base: position 1,399,703,328 of record OY728127.1, on the reverse strand, counting down.
GTGTTCCCCTTGTTTACCCCCATGAGGGTAAATTTTGGTATTACATCCTAATAATAGGGCTGTGATCTCCTCTATGGAATTAGTTTCAGATAGTGTTTGGGAATCCTTCTGTGTGACCTGGGGTGTGATCCTCTATAATTTTTTCTATTTCCGTAGGTGGGTTTTGTTGAATCATTATTACCAACTTATCTGTGTGTACAATCCCATACTTAGTGGGATATTATAGGTATGGTATGGTATACCCCAGATTCCCTTGGAAATATCCCCTATATATGTGTCGAGATATTCAGAGTTACATTGAGCACATCTTTGTTGAGGTCTGATGAGCATGAACTCTTGGGAATGCACCATCAGTGAAAGCAGAGATCATATTGTGAGTGCAACCAGAAGAGTGTTAAATTGTACCCTTGAGTAGAATATTATGGATAAAATAATGGTTAATATGCAATTGAGGCATGTTTTATGTTATGATTATATCTAGTTTATTGTTCCTATTTCTATATCTCATACTTGTAATGATGTTTCTATGTGATGATGAGATAACTACTCTCCAAATTCCCATTGTTTAGTGATTTTGGAGTGTCCTATTGAGCATTGTTATACTAAAAACTGCATGGGATCTACCCATATTTTTCATGTCTTATGTAGACAATATTCCTTTTGAAGGAATCCTAGGTGGACTAAGAGCAAATATAAGATAGGGATCTAGATAGACCATGGTTCATGCTAGGTTGTGGCATATGTCAGTAGTCCCGTCCCCCATAACGAGTTAGTATTTTTTATCTGTTTTTGTAGGATTTTATTTTCCCTTTTATGCTTTGCATGTGTACATGTACCATAGGCTAAGGACAACCTTGTGTGTGTTATGCCTACTCAGGGATGGTCACCAACCCCTAACGAATTAGAGGTGGGCTTGTGGTGTCACACTCAGCTTACCACTAGCCAGGTGGGCCCCAGTGAGTTAGTTTATAAAAAAATTCCACCCTAATTTTAATGAATTCAAGAAAATTATTTTACATGAATGAAGAAAAATTTAAAAATCATGGAATAGTTATTTTACAAGTTTTTTAAAATTTGGTCTCACCTTCTTTATTCATTCCCTATTTTTCCCATCTAATGAAAAAATAGTACAACTTCCTTGAAACTAGCTGAATAAAAAAAGGTATATTACTATTTTTGATCTCTCCATGCTATTTTCTCTAATAAAATAATTTATTAACTCATTAACATTTTAGTCAATATCCAACGGAATAATGAATTTAAGATGAATAACATTGATCAAATTAAAACCAATCAATAGATTGTTAAAATTATTATTATCTAAATACATCTAATGATTCCATATATCGATGGTGAAAACAGCATGTAAGTCCCATAAAGAAATTAAGAAATAATACAAGCTCTAGTAAAATAGTGATTTATATTTCTCGATAAAACTTCACGGACATTTTGGAAAAGTTGGAGGTTGAAACAGGGTATAATTTGTGGGCTATAAAAAAATTAAAATAATTTAAAGAATAATTTTTAAAATGGGTGAACTGATGATAGTTTCTTTGATATAAAAATTCAGAAATCTAGAGAGTCATTGTAATTATGAAGAATAAAGTGGAAAATAATGAAAATTATGGAAGGATTACAATTTAAGATACAAAGGATGTAATCGTGTAATTTAATTGACACATCAATTTAACACCTAAAAATTCCATAAAACCCTAATATGTTATGGTCCTTAATCATGATATTGTAGATCTTTCTCTTAAAGTAATAGTGTGGTGGGAATGAACCTTTTTTCTTGAAGGAACAAATTATGTGGGGCTGATGATCTAGAACACTCATAGTCAATGGAAATAAAATAGAAAGCACCATAGGATTTATCAACTACATTAAGAATGTCCTTCATGCTTTGAAAAAAACTATGATGGTCTATTATCACTTTCCATGAGTTATTATTGGTGTTTCGACTATATAACTACAATTATATTATCTCAAGAATATAAAGGGTTAATTACAAGGTATAAAATTCACAAATTTAGTTGATTCATGTGATGAATAATTAAGGATAAAAAATATAGTAAATTTGAATATGTCAATAGTGGTAATATGGCATGTATATTCATAATTCCAAATATATTTTTTCAAGGTGAAAATTAGCAGACACTGAGTAAAAGATAACAAGAAGACAAAATAAAACAATACAGATAATGATAAAATTGAAAACTAATATCAAAGGTACAATTTAAAAGAGGTAAAACCTATAGAAAGGAGAAAAGAGAGACTACTTGAATGCTCTTCTCACTCTCTTCTTCCCCTATTATCTATCTTCCTCCTCCTGCAATTCCGATTCTCCACAGCTGCTGTATAAAAATATAAAAAGTCGTCGTTATCCAGTTTATAACTTAAGAATGAAAATTCATGTTGGGTTTGTGTTCTTTTTTATAGAACCTCACACACATCCCACTGAAGTTGGAGATTCTAAGGAGAATATCATTTTCAATACTCTGCACCGGTCACATTATAGGAGGTTGATGTGGTCAAGTCCCAAATTAGTGGTTATTGTGTGGTAAATTGAGGGGTTATAGCAGTGCATATTAGTGTGGAAATGGGAGTAAGTGCAGAATAATATTAAAAATACTTACGGTTTAAAAAATTCAACAAGAATGGTGGATGGGGATGAAGGAAGAGATAGGGGATTACCTCTGGTGTTGAGGGTTGTGGGGGAGAACCGTCGGGAATGGAGGAGGAGGGGAGGCAGCTCTGAGCAGCTTCGCTGGAGGAGGGTTAGGGTGAGGAGGGTCATGGCGAGGAGGGGTCAAGGGTTATGAGGGTTTCTAGTGAAAAGGTGTCGGGGAGGGAGATGGGGGTGTCGACCTCGGCGTCGGAAGAGAGGAGTCGGAGAGGAGGGTCGCGGTGAGGAGGAGGGTCGCGGCGAGGAGGCGTCGGAAGAGCGGCGTCGAGGAGGAGGGTCGCGGTGAGGAGGCGTCGGGGAGGAGGGTCACGACGATGAGGAGGACGCGACGAGGAGGCGTCGGGAATGAGGGTCGCGGTGATGAGGAGTGTGCGGCGAGGAGGCGTCGGGGAGGAAGAGGGAGCGGCAAGGAGGAGGTCGTGGAGAGGAGAAGGGCACGACGAGGAGGAGATCGCGGGGGAGGAGGAATCGCGAGGGCATGAGGGGTTCGTCGGAGAACGGGAGGGTTTGAGGAAGGGTTTCCAACAAATAGCCACAACCATCCGATTAAACCATGTCTATAAACAAGCTATAGCCACGGACTGATAGAACCATGGCTATAGGTCCGTGGCTATAGCCTGAATTTCTAGTAGTGTTATGTTAGGCCCTAGGTACAGAATAAGAAGGTACCATATATGAAGAATTAAAAGTGGATCTAAATTTGGAAAATAGGATGTCCAGCTTAATGAGAAGAATCAAGATGGGTAATTTTTTGAAAATTCACTGAAGTCTATTATGGAGGAATTAGAATAATAGTTAAAATATGAGATATACATATTGATCTAGAATGAAAAAAATGATTACCCATAAGAAATCCTTCTAAACCAAAATGGTTAATTTTATTATACTATTAAGGGGATGACTTGAAGAATAATGTTCAAGATGGGATCAATGAAAAATTAATTAAAAAGAGTTGTGGGAAGGGAAAAATGTTGTAGTTATTACCATAGAATCTTTATCTTCTAATAAACTAGGGAGATTGAAAATATTATCTGGTTGTATAGAGTTTAAAATTCAATCCCTATGGGGTCAAAACAACCTAATATTCTTCTAATTTTTCACTATTATATATTTAATTTTAGTTACATGTTTTAATTTCAAAAAATTGATAATTATTATTGGTTTTATTATAGGAAATGAAGTGGAAAACACTTCTATAGATCATTGGAAGACCATTTGAATCCAAATAATAGAGGGAATCACATGATCTGAATCATGACGTTGTGTAAAGGAATAATAACATAATTGTTGTCTATTTCCATTCTATATTATTACTTGATCTCTTATCTTCAATATGATTTAAGTATTCATGATTATTCCTCAATTTTCATTAAATATATAGTTGAAAATAAGTGTCAGGGAGGGATTCACTCTAGGTTTCCTTGTTTGTTCTCTTTCATTAGGTTTGTAAACTGTTTTTAATATATTTTTTTGGATATATTTTTTATATAAAAATATTAATTAACAAAAAATGAAAAATCAAATTAAAAAATCATTAAGAAAATTTTCTAAATTGAAAATTTTTATGAAAAACTAATTTTGTGTATTTGTGTGATTTAAAAATAATAATTAATATGAATTATTCCCTACCTATTTTAAATAACAGAATACAGTGGAGACAATTTATTAGTTTTAAAATTGTATTAGTTAATTTATGTCTGAGTTAATATCCCACCACTTTCATGAAAATTGGGTATTTAATCTAGGAAAAAGAGTGTGAGTGAAATGATTTTTTATGGAATCATAATTATAACATGAGGTTAGTAGATTTTTTTGAACGTAATATGTGGTAACTTGGCCTCTTTGAAAAATAACACCTTAGGGAGATGTATATACATTATTTTGTTATAATTACTTTGAAACTAATGTAAAATAATGAGGTTTTATCCTATAATTAATCTCTTAGACATTAGGTATAGGGTGTGTGCACAAATTAAATCCATTAGTTAATATTCAAAAAGTGACATTGCATATTTATTTCCATAATCAGGGATCAGATAAATTAAAAATAAATAATTTAACAATGTTCCTCATAGTAAAAAATGAATTCATTTATTTTATGGGAATATTAAACCCAGATTAAGAATGAAGAAATTGATTTATAACAATTTAATTTTACTTGTATTAAGTCTATGGAAATTGGAACTATGGTTAAATAATATTTAGAGGGTGAAATAAAATCATCACTTGTTAATATTTTGAATCTACTTAAATATAATTTTCTTCACTCATTAAACAAATATTTTTCTTCTATTGAAGTGAGGGAGTGAACTGAAATCATATAAGTGTAATATTAATTCAAACTATTAAGGAGTATATTATTTTATTTTTCTATGGTCGGTGTATTAAGTATAATAATAACCATAATTTTATTCATAATTTTAATTAAAAGAATTCATTTATTTTAATGTTCTAATATTGTAATAGATTAAGTACGTGGGAGTGATGAAAAAACAAAATACCAAAAACATTTAAACTCATTTTCAATTTTTAAAACCCCTTAATTTAATTAAAATAAATGAAATATGTTCAGTTTTTGTTATTTTGTTTGAAAATTAATTTAAATTATAATGGAATAAATATATTTTTTTAATGATTTAATGAATTACATAATTAATTAAAAAGTAATCTCTTGAATTTAGAATAAATTTTTTAATTCACTTGATTATTTATTCAATTTTGGAATTATTCAGGAACAATATTATTTTAATTTTTACAATGATCTATATTAATAAATAAAATTTTATTAAAATTATGAATTTTTGTAGTGACTTATAAATTTCAAATTTTAATGTTCTTTTAAGTGACAAATAATAGATTAATTACTCTTTGAAAATTCTAGATACACATTTAAATTTGAAATTATAAAATATCCTTCAATAGTGAATTGATTTTTAATTTAAAATATTCAATTCATTTTAATCCTCATTCACATAAATAATGTATTCAAAATTATTTTTTCAATTTTAGGGACAAAGACAGAGAAATGGAAAATAAATCCATTTGTGACCATACTTATGTTCCAACTATGCTTCCCACAACCATACTTATATGCTAGTGATTCTATGTAACCGATCACATCTCCATCCATTATCTACTTCCATGAACAAGTTCTCACGTCATAACCTTTCATGAACCACTTCTTTAGTTCCCAATCCTTTCATGAAACCACTCAAAAATATTTCATGTTTGCACAAATGCTTCTATAACCCCATAAATAACCTATGAGAAGCCTTCATCTAGGACACACCATCTCTATATCCATGGTTGACCATGATCTCGACTAAGCACATCAATAGGCATCACCATTCCTTTTTATCTACAATCTGTATCAAGATTTATCACACAGTATTGAGCATGACTGAATCACCAATATTAAAAAATTAAATAACATGACAAAATCCTTAATATTATTGGATAAATAACATTAAGTCTAATCTCTATAGTAAATACTATCTAGGTGTAATATTTTCTAATGAATTTTTATGATTAATATAATTTCAAATGAATATAGAATATGGCCTCAAAGGTGTTGATTTTTTCACAAAAAACCTCTAATGAAATTTAATATTTCCTAAAAAGACTAATTTACAATGAATGATTGATTAAAAATGATGAATACTTCCTCAATATTGAGGAATAAAAGAGTCCAAGGTGCATATGTTTAAGATAAATGAGACACTAATCTCAATAATGGAGGCTAAATGAAGGATCTATGCTCAAATAAAATACTAGACCAAGGCTGTGTGGATAAGTTTGACGATCTAAAGATAAATAAAAAATTAAGTTGTTATAGAGGAATACAAAGAACATTGGATATTTTTTATTCCCTATATAAGAGTTATTCAAAGATGATGGGATTGTGTTCATCTCTCATCATTGCAGTTGTGATGATCCAGAGAGACACATATGAGGTGTTCAATGAAATACATTAATGAAGTATTTACTTCATCTAATTTCCATTTCCGTCCATGCACAAGGATGATCCAAGAACATTACATCCCTCATCTTGGATGAGTACCCAATAGTTTTTTGTTACAACTACTTCACACATTTCTGATCACACCAACTTGATGTCGATCTTCAAATCCATGGAATTACCAAACTCATACATCTCAATGCCTATTTCAAATGAAGTTTCACCCCTTGCACTAACTTTCCCCCCATATATCAACCTCACCAGACTCTACCCAAACCATAAGACAATTTAGTTTTAGTAAATTAATAAAAAATGAAATTTTAGTAGGCATGGACTCACAAATAGCTCTATCCAACATCAAACTTGATATCCTATTCAACTAAAGCCTCAAAAAACTAGCCAAAATCTCATTTAACTAAGGTCCATTCCACCCAGTCTAGTAAATAACTAGACTCTTCAAAATCTATTTCCTTTCATCCATAAGAATTTAAATTTCTATATTCTAGCTCCACTATACATCTTATTTCCTCCAAATTTCCCCATCTACCTTGCATACTCTGAGAACCAAATTAGTGTGGTCTAGGCCCCATATTGAAGAAAAAAATTAATTTTGATCCATCTTGAACCCCATATTTGCATCACTAAAACTACTATTTTTGTGGATTTAGGTATCATTTTTAAATGTAATCCATGATGTAGTACCTAATTTCCATAGTATTTTCTATCCAACTAAGAACATTGACTTTGATGCTTCTAGGAAAATTATAGAGATCAATTATGAGAGTTTAACTAGGTGCTATTGATTTTTTTAATTCTATTGACTTGGGGAGAATTAATGTAAAAAAATTATAGGTTCTTAATTAGATAATTATTTTACCTTCATGAGGAAACTATTTAAACTTTTATTTTACTTGAATTTTTATCACTTTCATTTTCCATTTTTTGAAATTTTAAAACCCCCATTTTATTTTTTATTTTTTCATCCTATGTATATACATGTGTTCTATCATAACTCCATAAAATTCTAATACTTATAAAAGTATTAATTCTTAGGGTGTTCCACTATTTCTTGATCCCCTATTCCAATTCCTTATATTTTAATTCAGATGTAACGATACAGTGGTGGGGTTTTTAGATCTATGTGGTGATCATTCACCTTCCATAGAATTATTACTATTTCATTCCAAAAATTGATGATTTTACCACACTTTGTTTGGTTCACATCAAATATGATGAAAGGGAGAGAATATGGGCTTGGAGAATAAATTGTAAATTTGGTTTGGGTTTGGTGACATGTTAGCAGTTTTGGAATTTCAATTGAACAAAACCATAGTAGAAGTGAAATTTAGTGTCTAAGAGATTTATAAAAAGTAAATATTATTTTTAAATTTTGGTAGATGATATTTATACCTTAAGGGTAATTATTGAATTATTAATTGGATTATTTCATCAGAAATTGATAATTAAATTTATTAGTGGTCGAATCGTGGTTCCATCTCCTTTCTTCACTAACAATTGTCTTTGGTATTTTAGTTCATTTTTTTGATTTTAAATTCACACGCATTAAAATATAAAAAACAAAAATAGTTATATATATATATATTTAAAAAATAAAAACAAAACAATTATACATATGTGATTTAGATAGTGAATACCCAACCATACACACTTCTTTGGTAAATGACCCTGGTTATCCCCATGTTGCATTCGAGGCATTTTTAAATTATGTTTTAGGAGGCCCCATGATAGGTCCACATCAATTTTTTTCATCTTAGTACTGAATTTTAGGAACATTTGGGACTCACCAGAGGATGTTAGAGGGTATTATTCCAATAACATGATAAATATAAGGGCCTATATAAATTATTATATTATAAATAATGAACTTCTCATTGGAGAGGGGGTGCTTCCATCATTTTATTATCCATGTTACTGCTACTTTTTCTAGGATTTAATTTATTTCATTTTTTATATTACTATGATAATGAGAAACTAGGAAACATTCTTAATGATTATATTACTTTTACTATTTTTATAGTAGTAGTGATCTTTAATGGATAATTTTATCTTATAGAGTTTACATTAGTTTTTTTATTATTCATTTTGGTATACATAGACGTATTATTTCAATCTTTTATGGTCAACATTATTTCATGATATATATAGAAATTTAAAAAACCTTCTATATGATTCTTTTGTAAAACATAATAAAATAATCATTATGAGTTAAAATATATTTTATTAATAATAAAATTAAATTATACGCTATTAAGCAATATGTAATGGTTACCCTCTGATACAAAATGGTAACTCTAATAAGGGGAAAACTAGAATTTGACAAAAATTGAGTGTGTTGTGATGAATGAAATAAGGGTTAGGGATATGACATGAGGGTTTATAAAGGGTAAATATCACTATACCATGAGTCGGATGCACCATTGATGGTCCATAGGATATAGTAGCATCATGTTGATTAGGTGTTTGGCCACATTGTGAAGGGAAGGGCCATTTAATAACTTTACCTTGGGTGGTGGGGTCGAGTTTTGATTCTATCAAGGAAAGTTATGGCACACCATGCTTTGTGGGGTCTCTCCATGTAGGTTTTCAAGAATAATCAATTCACTATTAGTTATATGGGTCACACCATAATGAGATTAATACCTACTTTATATTGAACTATGATAATGATAGTGTTTTATGAATTTAAATTGAAAACCCCCTTAAACATTATTCTTTTTTAGGATGTGTAAATAGGGGATACCATGCCCCTCTCTAAATCCTCTTATCCCATTCAACATCCTTGATCTATGGTGATTAAAGGTAGTTTTACTACCCATTTAAGTTATGATTTTCTTTTTCTTCTATGATTTTCACCTCTTTTTTAGTTATGGATTATAGAGTCTCTAGGCTAGGTCTTTAGTGAAAACTTAACTGGGGGCATAGTACAACCATCTTGATATGATGGGGTTTTGATATTGTTATCATAATTGAATTACTGGAGGATTAATTAACTAGTTTTTGTGTAGTTTCATTGATTTATATTTATTCTAAGAGTTATATATATATATTTCCGTTGGTTTGGGAGAAATTTATGGGTATGTTTGAATGAAAAATTGATGTTTTTGTATGTTAGTGGTCTTGGAGGATACACGGGGTTGTGTGCACCTCATTACTCTAGGTTTATGTTGTGGGAGATCACTCGGTGGATTTTCCTTTAAATATTCCTTAGGTCTTGATTATTCAATTAATTTTGGTTTAATTTTTTAAATTTATTATAATTATTTTATAATTTATTATGTTTTATTGATGGAGTTATAGACTCATATTCAAGGAAAATGGTCAATTTATCATATTCAATATTGGTTTTCAACCTTATCTTAAAGAAATTAACTACAAATGATGTAAATGGTCCCCAAATATATTTCTAATGTTATTAATTATGTTATATATCATTTTTTCCATGGTATCCCTACTTGTGTGTGCTCTAAATTGAATTAAAAATTATTTTTTTACTTTAAATACCTATGACAAGAACAGAAGGGTCTTTGGCCACGATGGACCCTTGAACACAAATTTTGAGGTATTAGTTTCTGAAGATCAAGGCATTAACCAAAAAAATGTTCATTTTTATATTTGGAACTAAGAGGAGTATGAATTATGGAATTTAATATAGAAGACCTTAAGAAGTTTCTAGGTGATCCCTATGAGTAAGAAACTATGATATATTAGGAATAGTTGGTTTATAGGTAGGTTATATAGAATTTTGATTTATTTTATTTCTTATTCTATAATTTTTTATTGTGTGGGTGAGTGTTTCTTCTCCCCTAGTATGTTGGTATCTTTTCCAGTATACCATGTATATGATTTTTCTATAGTTTGGGGGTGAGAGGACGTGTGTTCCCATCTTTTTAAGTGGGATGGATGATATGAGATCCATTTTTATTAAGATTAAATAATATTTCTTTTTTCCCAATTAGAATATGATATTATAATGGATATTATTAGGTAAACAATTCCTTTATGTGATTGCCTTTGTCCCTAGTATAAGAAAGGTGAAAAAGGAACCATGTGGGGTGTCTAAACATTGTTGTAACCAAGGGGATATAGTGGTTTCCCTAGTATTATGTCTATTAAAGAGTGGCATAGGATGAGGGGACTAACTCAGTAGTTTACTAGTATGAATGTGGTGGTTTTTAGGTTTTTTCTTGATAGATGATATTTGGAAATGTATATTGGATTCAGATGAGCTTCCAACCTATATTATTTATGACATATAGTGATATTTGGGAGGATCTATTCCCCCCAATGATTATAATATATAGGGATATTAAAGTGGGTGATTTATCCATAGAATTATTTTAATTTATTTTAATATCTAAGAGGTATTCTAATTTAACACCCTAATATTTTTGAAAAGAAATTAATGTTTGATAGACTATTCGATCCGCAACACCGAGGATAAATGACCCATGAAATATGTAACTATTAAAACATAGACATAAAATTGGTGGTTATGAACATTATTAACTAATTTATGAAATATATATATATATATCTTACTAAATATAAATTATTGATAAATTTTTACTGATCAATCAATAAATTTTTAATAAAGAAATTTTATTCTTCAAAAACAAGTTTTTTCAAAAATGATTTTTATTGATTTTCATAAAAAATATATTAATTAATTTTTTGAACTTTTAGATAATTTATTTGATAATAATAATTTCATTTTTTAATTTTTTAAATCAAAATTTACTTTAGGTCATATTTTGGGATTTTTTGGAATATAATTATTTTTCGATGGATATTGAAAAATACAGTTTTTTCATCAAATGTCATTTATTTTTAATAAATTAATAAATTTAAATTTTAAATTATGTTTGGAATATTATTTCAGGTAACTAAATTATTATTTATTTATTTTTATTCGACTTAATTACTATTTAATAAACTTTAAATTGTATTTTTGTATGAGGTAATCTTTATGTTTAAAAACAAGATTTTTCTGAAAACTGTTTTAATATGAAAAATGCATCTCCTTTTTAAAAAAATAAAAAAAACCCAAATTTAGAATCATTTAAATGAAATTTATATATAATATATCAATAAATACTAATTTATATTCATAAAATGATTATTATTAGTTATAGAGTTAGTATAAAATCATATTTTTCTTATAAAATATACTTCTTGAAAACATTCTTTTTTATCGCCACTTCGAGTTTAACATTAAATTAAATTTTTTCACTGATATGAATTGAATTTTTTAAAATGGATTTTATATTTTGAATAATAATAATTTATATTATCTAATAAGGTCAACTTTATATTCTACCAAAATAAATATTGAAAACAATAAAAATTAATTATCATTATTATGGTTAAAACAGGCTTACTTGTGGTTTAATTTAAAAAGATAAGGGTAAAAATATCTTCAAAAACTGTATAAAATCTCTTTTACATCCTTATTTGGACCTTATAATATCTGAGTCTCAATAATTTTCTATTTTTTAGCCTTGTTACATGTACAAAACATGGGTGCACCTTTTTCTTTTCAAAATTTTCAAGTGTTCCACCGACCTCACTTATAAAAGTCCACCGACTATCCAATATTCTTCACAAAATACCAACCTAAATTACATAAAATATTTACTAACCACATCTAGAATAATTTTATTTTCATAAATACATTCTATGAATACATTATGTAAAATCCTAAAGAGGTGGTTCGAGAAGAGGTAAAATTCATTACAATGCGTTTTTATTTTATTTCTTATTCAAAATGCACCAAATATTACACAAATATAATCATATGAAATAAATTATCTAATAGATAATGATATTTTATTATATTAATATGATAACCTAAATCCATATGATATTATATCAAATTAGATATGAAATCATCATTCATGTGTACAACAAACTACCACCTCAGGAACCAGTGTCATTCATTTTCCATCATCGCCTCTCAAGGTTTGTTTTAATTATGTATTTAAAGTATATATATATATATATATGATATTTGTAAAATATTTATACATTTTGTGTTATGATATCATATATAACGTTTAAATTTACATTCCATTGGGGATACAATAAAGTTTCTTATGTGTATGGAAGACCACTACTTTTAGAAGTGATGTGATTCATTTTTCATTAAGGATTTAAATGGAAGGTAATAAGGATAAATTTAATGAATATATTTTATATAAATTAAATAATAATAATAATGAAATATTTATCATTATTAAAATATAATATATCATTTTATTTCTCACGCTAAAAAATGATATCGTCGTTCTTGTAGTTGTGGACTACCGCCTCCACAAAGCGATGAAATTACATTTTCATAACCATAAAAAATAATGATATACATAAGTATATTTAATGAAATAATCAGGTATTTATGATATCATTATCATTTTGGAATTATAAAATAATTTTAACCTTACTTTCATAATGACCATTTAAAAATGAAAACATTACTCATGTGTATGTATGGCTTACTATCCCTGTGATCATAACATAGTTCATTTTTCATAACCATTTTATTTTATTGGTTTTAAAAGTATAATTGATGAATAAATTTGATAGTTATTTCTTGATTATTGTTATGTTTATTTTTAAATAATGATCTGTTTTACCATGGTCAACACACCAAATCCATTTTGAAATAATTAACCGAACATCATAAAAAAACCCAATCTGGACTTAAATAATTAGGTATTAAAATATTTAATTATAAAGAAGTAAAAAATGATTTATTTATTATATTTTAAACCTATAAATGGTTTTTAATTAATTAAATAATTGATATTTTCTTATTATATATGAGTTAAAGGACATGTATGGAATGTTTGAACTCAATGTAAGGGTTTTTCTTGTCTCGCTTTTACTTTTTTCCATCATATTCTATATTCTACACTTATTTATATTCTGTGGTATATATGCTACCAAATTTATATGTATTATCTTTAATCCATCATACATCATGGTATTTAAAATTTCAATTTTAATTATTCATATATGTGGATTTGACTTGAATGTTACCAAGTGCTAAAAACATTGACAACTCAATTTCTTTTCATTGGGTTATAGTATTTCCCCATTTTATTTAAAATTACATAATGATTTATGTAATTAATTATTATTATATTATTATATATTTCAACTTTTTTATGTGGATTTTTATTTTATACACATAATCAATTCATTGATTAACTCTCAAATTTGATGGTATGATTTTGGTTAGGGTTATTCATCTGAAATTCTATTTCTTTGTGAAATACATTTATGATATGTGCCTATATTCATTTGGGAGGAGTATATAATTCCATTTTACAAGTTATATCATGAACCTCCTTATTTTCTTGATATTTAAATTATCATTTGATGTTATTATTTCATGGGTCTTATGATTACAGAGTGATCGAAGAGGGAAAGTCTTTATGTTCACTACAAGAATTTTACCCTTTACCAATGGTTCAAAACTATTGGTAAAGGTTGGGAAACCATTGGTATATTATATACCAATATTTTCCCAAACCATTTCCAGGTAAGCCATCGGTAAAGGGCTATAGAAATGGTTCTGTGTAAACCGTTGTCATGTGTCTTAAAGTAAGAGATATACAGACTGTTTCACAAACTGTTGGTGTATGTTACCATTATACCAAAGGTTTAGAACCATTAGTATATAATGTACAATATACATCCAAAGGATATACCAATGGTTTTCAAAACTATTGGTAAAAGTTTATACCAATGGTTATAACAAAACCATTGGTATAATATACAAAAAAGGCTATACCAATGGTTTTGAAAACCATTGGTATACATATGTTGCAGCTCCACAGCAGCCAACAACCACCTCCAACCAGTAACTCACAATGAACTGCAAGAACACATACAACCAGAAACCAAAATACTACATGGGTTGTTTAAAATGCATCCATAATTTAGATATTTATAAATTTAAAATTCATTCCTCACTCAAACCACAACACAAGAGAAAAATCCAAAATCCAATACATCCACAATCCAATACATCCAGAATTGAAATTCAATAACACCCATAACACCAATACAAAATTATAATCCAATACATCCAGAATCCAATACACATAACAGTATTCAAAATTTTGAAATCATTATAAATAAATCCAGAATCCAATATATCCAGAATCCAGAAATCTATAATTGAAAAGCAATAACACCCATAACAGTATTCAAAATTTATAATTCACTCCTCACTCAAACCACAACACCAATACAAACAAGTAAAAAATCCAACATGTTATAGGAATAACATGGGATGTTTACTCATGGTCTTGGGTTGAATATTTTAAAACCAATAGAAAAAAATTTTCAGAGTGGACAAGGAACATGATACCCATAATATAGACAATGGTAGTGGTCATGTTCTTAGTCCTAGGATGAGTTATAGGAAGCACATGTGATGTTTATATTCCTCTAATGACTATGTATCCATGTATAAATGGTTCCGGATGTGTTAGTGGGAAACATTGGCCAATCTCAACATATGATATGGGTTACCAAAATAGCCTACATTTTTTACATAGTCTTTTCAATTGGAATAAGGGGGTATGTGGATAATGGTAATTTGGTCTCCTGGGTGTGATGTGAGATGAATCCCCATTTTGGGTAGTGGGTATGAATATTCAATTATGTATTTGGTTTGGTTCCCAAAGGGACTTTGATTTGGTCATAGAACCCACCATTTGAGGATGGGATTGGCATATTAAATTCCATGTGTTTTAGAATAGGGGTAGGAGTTCCTCACATGAGTAGTGGATTGTGTGAGGTTGGACCATGGAAACATGTGTCAATGTATCAACACAATCTGAATATGTTCGGTCGGTTTTCTGTATTCCAGTTGTTTTCACATAAATGTTGTCCATTTTAAATAAAATACAGAAACTTCGAGTGATACCAGCTACACCATGCCTCATATTGAGGTAGGGTTGACTCGTACACGTCACATATGACTCATGGATTTTTTTCCTAAAGTATTAAGACAATCTGAATGTGTTTGGTTAGTTTTCCGTATGCCAATTGTTGTTTTCACTTAAAATGATGTCCTTTTCAAATAAAAGTGAGACACATTGAGTGGTACTGGACACACTGTGCCTCATATTGAGGCAGGGTAGACTCGTACACGTCACGAAAGACCCATGGATCATTGTTCTAAAGTATCAGCACACTCTGGATACATTTTGTCAGTTTTCCGTATGCTAGTTGTTTTTACTTAAAAGAGTATCCATTTTAAACAAACTAAAGACACATAGAGTGATACCAGCTATACCGTGCCTCAAATTGAGGAGGGGTTGACTCTTACATGTCACAAATGACCCATGTATTGTTTTCCTGAAGTATCAACTGAATCCTAATGCGTTTGGTCGGTTTTCCATATGCTAGTTGTTGTTTTCACTTAAAATATTGTCCAATTCAAAAAAGGTAGACACTTTGAGTGGTACCGCCCACACCATGCCTTTTATTGAGGTGGGGTTGAATCTTACACATAAAAAATTACCCATGTATTGTTTTTCTAAAGTATCAACATAATTCAAATATGTTTGGTCGGTTTTCCGTATGCCAGTTGTTGTTTTCACTTAAAATGTTGTCCATTTCAAATAAAAGTTAGAAAGTTTGAGTGGTACTAGCCACATCATGCCTCATATTGAGGCGAGGTTTCCTCGTACACATCAAAAATGACCCATTTATCCTTATGGTAATGTATCAGCACAATCCAAATACGTTTGTTCAGTTTTCTGTATGCCAGTTTTTTTACATAAAAGGGTGTCCATTTTAAACAAAAGAAAGAAAATACGTTTGATACCAACCACATCGTGCCTCAGATTGAGTCAGGGTTGACTCGTACACGTCAAAAATGTCCCATGTATCATTCTGAAAAAGTATCAACACAATCTGAATACGTTTGTTTGGTTTTATGTATGGCTATTGTTGTTTTCACTTAAAATGTTCTCCATTTCAAATAAAAGTGAGACACTTTGAGTGGTACCGACCACACCATTCCTCGGACTGAGGCAGGGTTGACTCTTACACATCCAAAATGACCCATGGATACTTGTTCCAATGTATCAATAGAAACCAAATGAATTAGGTCTGTTTTCCGTATGCTAGTTGTTGTTTTTACTTAAAATGTTGTCCACTTCAAATAAAGGTGAGACACTTTGAGGGATACTGGCCACACCGTTCCTTGAATTGAGGCAAGGTTGACTCATACATGTCAAAAATAACCCATGGATTCTTGTTCTAAAGTTTCAACACTATCCGAATGCATTAGGTCGGTTTTCTGTATGATGTTTGTTGTTTTTACTTTAAATGTATTCCATCTCAAACAAAAGAAAGACACTTTGAGTTATAACAGCCACAATGTGTCTTGAATTGAGTCAGGGGTTGACTCTTAAACATCAGATATGACCCATGGATCGTTTTTCTAAATTATAAAAAGAATCCAAAAGAATTTGGTTGGTTTTCTGTATGATAGTTGTTGTTTTCACTTAAAATGTTGTCCATGTCAAATAAAAGTGAGACACTTTGAATGGTACCAGCCACACCGTGCCTCGGATTGAGGCGAGGTTGAGTCGTACACATCAAAAATGACCCATGGATCATTGTGATAAAGTATCAACACAATCCAAATATGTTTGGTTGGTTTTCCGTATGCCAGTTGTTGGTTTCACTTAAAATGTTGTCCATTTCAAATAAAAGTGAGACACTTTTAGTGGTACCCGCCACACCGTGCCTCGAATTGAGGCAGGGGTCGACTCATACATGTCAAA
Organism: Viscum album; assembly: GCA_963277665.1. Lineage (NCBI taxonomy): Eukaryota > Viridiplantae > Streptophyta > Magnoliopsida > Santalales > Viscaceae > Viscum > Viscum album. Next base: position 1,399,685,855 of record OY728127.1, on the reverse strand, counting down.
AATGACCCATGGATCCTTGTGCTAATGTATCTACACAATCTGAATATGTTTGGTTATTTTTCTGTATGCCAGTTGTTTTTACTTAAAAGAGTGTCCATTTTAAATAAAAGAAAGACACTACGAGTGATACCAGCCACACTGTGCCTTAGATTGAGGTGGGGTTGACTCATACACATCACAAATGACCCATGTATCATTGTGATAATGTATCTACATAATCGGAATGCGTTAGGTTAGTTTTCCGTATGCCAGTTGTTGTTTTTACTTAAAATTTTGTCCATTTCAAATAAAGGTGAGACACTTTGAGTGGTACCGGCCACATCATGTCTTAGATTGAGGTGGGATTGACTCGTATATGTCACAAATGACCCATGTATCATTGTTATAAATTATCAACACAATCCAAATCTTTTAAGATATCCTAAGGGTGGATCTCCTTCGATCCTTGGGATCTGAGACGCTGAATTAAGAGTGGGATTGTCTCCAGAATCAAGGTAGGTGGTTGGTGGTTGGTACTGAAGTAATAGTAATGTAATTTTAATTAGATTTTTATTTAGGGTGAATCATGAAGAGATATTATATTGGGCTCAGTGACCTTATGATTTAGTGATTAGTGTGATGATGTTGGTGATACACAGTTGTGTGAGGTACCCAGTGGAGGATGAGGATATATGTGGTGGGGGTTATGCATGGTAGGAGGATGGTGGGGGGGGGGGCTATCCAGGGTCTAGGAGGGGGGGGGGGGGTTGGCTGGGGTCCATGGAGGAGTGTGGGGGCCTTTCTGGGGTCCAGGGAGGAGGATCAGGGGCTTTCCGTGGCGCTGTCCGGGGTCTAGGGAGGAGGGTGGGGGGGGGGGGGTGTCCAGGGTCCAGGAAGGAAGGGGGATATCTGGGGTCCAGAGAGGAGCATTGTAAGATATTTAGGGGGCCTTCTAGGGTATAGGGAGGAGGGGGGCTGTATGGGGTCCAAGTAGGAGTTTTGGGGGATGTTTGGGGGGCTGTCTAGGGTCCATGGAGGAGGGTGGGGGGGGGAGGGTGTCTGGGGGCCTATCCGGGGGCTGTCCGGGATCTAAGGAGGAGGGGGGGGCTATCTGGGGGATATTTGTGGGACTATCTAGGGGGATGCCTCGGGTTCATGGGATGGTATTTACATATTTTCGATGAAAATTATTTGAAGGTTAAAAAAATAATTTCATTATATTAACTTCTAATCAGACCACCAATTTTATAAATTCTTCTAAAAAATTACAATTTCATTAAAATAGGGAGATATCACGGAAAATCATCAAATCAAGTTTTATTTTTTATAGATAAAAAATTAATGATAATGTGACCTACCTAATCACAGATATATTCAGGCACAAAAAATCAATAAACATCAAAGGTCAATAATATCAGTCAGAAATGTAACTAATCAATCTATCCTTCATCTCCATCACTATCATCACCATCATCTTCACCCTCACTATCATCCTCATCGTCATCCCCATCAACATCCCCACCCTCCTCCTCCCCCTTGTCCACAGCCTCAGCCTCCTCATCGCCCTCATCCTCTGCCTCGACCTCCTCCTCACCCTCTTCCTCCGCCTCGGCCTCCTCGTCGCCCTCCTCCTACTCCACCTCAGGCTCCTCCTCTCCATCATCTCAACCACCACTATAACTTCCACCTTGTACCCCATATATATAACACATTGATGAAATATATTCATCACAAGCAGTTCCGGCCTCGGGTATAAGTGTTGGACGTAAAGCTTCCATCAGTTTCATAAATGCAGTGTTTGCCATAACAGACTGTCATGCCATCTCTGTGTAACTTTTTTCAGCCTATTCTATGTGTTCCTTAACCTGATGGAACTCAGTGTCACTACAACTCGTATCTGAGGAGGGCCAATACCTCATTGGAACTATACTCTTCCCAGGTTGGCAGCATACTCTACCAGGGTGCTCATCTCCCAACACCTGATGTAAGTGATCATTTGGCCCAAAATTGCCCGGTTCCTGGGCATAACAGGCCTCTAAAGAAGCTTGTTACAAATATAAATAGATTATTAAGTTACACAAATAGAGATTAAAATCTTAAATCTACAAATTAAAACTTAAAATCTGCTACTGAGTCGGTTTATTAACCACACTTCCATCTTTCTTCTTTCTACTCGAGAAAAACATTTTTTCTCGAGGCACACATCCTTCTATATTCAATTTATGCCTCTAAAATGACATTGAATGTAGGAAACCATAATTAAAAATAGGATACCAAAAAAATAGTAATTACATAGCTAAAATTATATAAAAACATTAGCAATAGAATAAATTATGGAGGAAGCTATAGAAAGTGAAAGTCATAAAGAAAGATTATAAATTGTCATACCTACTGTCTCTCATGATCTGACATCATAGTACATCCCAATGTGTGGATGTATTTTTTAGCATCAATGTTTGTTTATTTCTTCTAGATGAATCCTAAATAAAATTAAATAATTTTTATTAATGAAAAACATGAAAATTTTCATCTAAATACCTCTAATTTGATTAATACCGTAAATTGACTAGTTTTCCAATGAGTAATCATCTTTCAGTACTATTATAATGGAAAATCGTCCACGAAAAGGACTGCCACTAACTCTTTCCCCACTCTAGCACGCCATCCATTGTACAACTCATTCTTATATGCTCTCCAAATCTTGCCTAAATCCTTTAGATGTGCTGGTCGTGTACCATCACCATTGGGGAAATTAAAATGCAGCTGACACCAAAATATTAATTCATATATTTAATAAAATTAATATATTGCATTAAATACAACAGATTTTTGTACCCATATCTCTACCCAGGATTTATCCTTGACTTTATTTGGCAGGTGTCTCCCTGAGAGTGGGCGGACAGGAATGATGCCAGAGTATTTGGCAAGTATTGCCAAAAAAGGTCCAACATTGCTGGCCTGATTTTTCAATCATTTGACTATCTTTATTGTAGTCCACTATCAACTACGTGAAGTGGTTCCACGCAGCACACATGCGTGTACTCCCCCTCTCCCACCTCCTATCAGTAGATGTATCTGCTATGAAAGAAATTCAAATATTTTATCAATACATTTTATAATGAAAATAAATAATGGTGTAATAATTTTTTAGGGTTGTATAAGTATACCTGTGGTAGTCTGATCAATGGGCATCGCTGGATCACCAGAAACTAAAGGAACACCCTGTACTGATGGAGTGAGTCCCAATGTATGCTCCACAGGGACATACTATGGAGGAGCACGAGTCAAAGAAGATGGAATATAAAAGCCCAGAGAGATCGAAGAAGTAGTAAAATAAGATGACAGGAATGGCTGGCCAAATGCTGGATGAGGAGTGAGAATCATCATTGGATATGGTACAGATGGGCGAGGAGGGTCAGATGTAAAGGGTGGTGAAAACATGGGAGGCCAAAATATCATGTGTTTCCCTAATGGCACACTGGGATCAGAATTTGGGATAGATGGTATGTCAGTGGGAGGGGCAAGGTCTAATCTGGTACGTTGACTAGATCATCTAGCTCCCATACCACCCCCCTCATACGAACATCCCGAGTACTAGGACCACAACTGGGCTTCTCATCAAATAACTATCACCTAAAATATGGATCCTGAAAAAATGTTTTAAAAAATTAATCACATGACATTATATATAATTTAAATAAATATATTTGAAATAAAATACTCACTGCAGGCACTAGTGGTGGAATGCCCATCTCAGTCTTGCGATAATTATTGTCCATAATCTGTTTTCATCGCCTCTCTTCAATTGGTTTCATTTCCTGTATTTTAAAACAAATATGGAAGTAAATAGAAAAGGATAACTAATGTGTAACCCAAAAAAATGAGAGGGAATATGGGGATTCATGGATAATTTAACTAACCATTGTTTTATATGAGCCTGAAAAAATATATAATGAAGTCAATAAATCGTAAAATATGTAATAAAGGAATTTAATTTTTATTAGGATGATTGTTTACTAAGTGCCATCAGTCTATAAAAATCATGGAACATTGATTCTACCAGATTCATAAGTGGAAAATCCATTGTCAAAATTGAGGAAAAATTTAATTTCTTTAGCTCATGTAGATGATGCAGGTTTCAATACATGTTTTGCAGAAGAATACAAACCACCATGTTCATTATCTAGTAAAATGTTAAAGAAAGGTCTTAGAGTCATAAAAATTTTATTCAAATCACAGTTGAAGTATTGAAATGTTCACCAAGTTATAAATATTGGTTTTGTAGGTTTAAATATAGTTCCATTCCAAATTAGAAAATGAAATTCAAATAAAAATTTCAACCAATAAACATTGAAAATTCACATAACGGTCAAGTCGGATACAACATATTTGTAATCAATATTAAATCAATTTGAATAGATCCAAACTTAACAATCCAACTCTAGGTAAACCAAAATAATTGAGAACTTGAACATATGATTTTATATATTTCCCACCACAACTTTAGGTTCACAGTCAACTCTGAAAATTGAGCTATTGGAGTCATCAAAATAGATAAATGTATTAGTTCCAATGGCAGTAGGGATGGTGTCAATCCCATCATCACCATCATAAAAAATATGCCTTGGAATTACTTCAACTATGACACCAAATTCTGGTCAAAGGTGGTCATTGACATAAAAAACTTTTTTAACCATTGATTCCAATACATATGGTTCTTCGGTAGCAAGAGTGAGAGTCATATTAATTACTTTAAATCCACAATCATCAATAAATGTGCCCTGTCTCATCATCGAATCAAAACAATGGCATTTCATCATCGTGACTCATCCATGAGAGTAATAATCCTACATTATTAATCTTTCAACGACTCCATAATAACCCACATTTTCAAATCACGGTCTACTATATGATGCACTAACATAACAATCTGTTGTGCCAGTAACCATAACAACATAATTTTTTGTTCTCATGTTCTTTTCTCAGTCAATGACTATAAATTTGTACCCATTGATTACAATTGATTTACAGTCATGAACCACGGTATTAGGACCAAAAGCCAAAGCTCTTATTTCCTCAGAGACAAAGTCTACAGGAAAACTCAATACCTGAAATATAAATTAATATTAAACTTAATTAATATTAATTTAATTATTTTAAATAGTAATATTTTTACCTTTAATTTTAACCAAACAGAAAACTCTTTGCTATGAAAAGTCTCCCTCCTTCTCAAAGATAAAGAACGATTCATTATATTTATAATTGTATTATGTTTCCTTTAGATAAAAAATATTAATAGTTTCAAAAATATATATGTAATATATATATATTAAATTTAGTTACCTGATGTAGTCATCGAACAAATCATAGATGAACAAAACTATGCGATGTGCCATCTCCCGCTCTTTAAGTCTTAATGTCTTCAATGTATATGATCTTGGAATTCCTCCTGTTTGAGGAAGTGATAGAAAACGAGGTTCAATTTTCTCATACTGTTCTTTTTCATGTCTCATTGGTCTGTTCATTCTTGCAGTAAGATCAGAAAAATACATTGAGCATAAATCCATACATTCTTGATCCAATTTACCGTTCACAATAGAACCTTCAGGATGATTCCTGTTTCAAATATAAGACTTTAATGTGTAATTTTTTTTCAGTTGGATAAATCCAAAAAAAGAAACAGGTCCTCTGAGAAGTATTTTAGTGGGAATATGGATAGTCATATGCCACATGCATGTGAAAAATGATGGAGGAAATATTTTCTCAAACTCACACAAAATTAATGGGGCATCTGTCAACATTTTTTGCAATAAAGACTTGGAAAACTTATTAGCACAAATATCTCTAAAAAATGGCACAACCGAATAATAGACACCCTTACATTATTGGAAAAAAGATGATGGATTGATATTGGAATGAACTCATTCAGAAGAACGTGATAATCATGAGTCCTTAAAAATTTTAGCTTCAACTCTCTTCTGTTGACCCATTTAGATATGTTTCTTGAATAGACATCAGGAACTCTAATATTCTCTAATACTTCCAGAAATTGTTTTTTCTGTAGGTGTAATCACATAAGAAGCACATGTAACTTTCCATTTATTTTCACTGATACGCACATGATGCAATTCTGGTCTGATGCCCCAATCCACAATGTCACGCCGAGATCGTAAATCATATTTTATATTTCCCTTAACATTTAGAAGCATCAAAAGAAAAATTTCACATATATTATTTTAAATTTTCATTACTTATAGGAAATGACGTAAAAAATTGGTTGAACAATAAGGAAAATCAAAAAAAATACTCCTCTTCCTCCAATTTTAACAGGTTTGAGTGGAAAAATTCTTTCTCATTCAAGATTTCAATTGACCCTTCCCAAATGAAAAACTGAAATCATTCAATTCATTAAGCACATCAGTTCTACACATACGATGAGGTGTCTTATTAGTCTCTATGGTATTATCAAATCTTTAATGATTATTTTTATTTGGATAGTCCATTGGAAAGAATCGTCAATGTCCCATAAAACTGAAACTGTAGCGATATTTCAGTCTTCTAGATTGTGCATTCATCATACAAACTGGACATGATAGTTTTCCCTTCATGCTCCATCTAGAAATCATTTCATAAGCTATAAAATCATTGATCATTCACATAAGAGTAACACAATCTGAAATATGTCTTTCAAATTTGCATCATATGTGCGCACACCCACATCCCAAAGAAATTTTAACTATTTTATTAAAGGTTGCATGTATACGTCAATATCAATGACGAGATCAGAAAGGCCAGATATGAGTATAATCATGAAAGTGAAAGGTTTTTTCATACACAACCATGGGGGAAGATTATAAATGTGTATAAAAACCTGTCATGTGTTGTGCAAAGTAAGCATCTGCACAAACAGATTAAGACATCGCATGAAAGACCCAACCTCACATTACGCATGTCAGCTGCAAAATTAGGATACCAAGCATCAAATCTCTGCCATGCAAATCCATCTGTAGGGTGAACCAACTCATCATTAGTCTTATTTCTCTCGGTATCATGCCATCTCAATTTTATTGATATTTCATCAGACATAAAAAGATTCTAAAGTCTAGGTATCAATGGAAAGTATCACATTACTTTCTGTGGCACACAGGATGGTGTTCCATCAGATTTTGACTTCCAGTGGGATGTGCCACATTTTATACAATCATTTTGTTCTGCGGTTTCCTCCTAGAATAAACTGAAATCTTTCGGGTAAGCATGAATTTTTTTTTCTTGAAAATACAAGTTCCTCAACTCTCTTCCATTCCATATAGTGTTTTGAGGGAATATCTGCATCATCTGGAAGTTAATCCTTCAATAAGGTAAGAATGTAATCATTTGCTGTAATATAAATCCCATACATAGTTTTCCCATGAAACAATCGAATTAAAAATTCCAACTTTTTTATTTTATCGCACTGTCAATATACTGGAGTTCTGGCATCGTCATTCAATTTTTTCACCCTGAAAATATAATCATTTTCATTAGATGCATCATCTGTCCTCAAATCGATGCCTTCTTGAGTTTAAATCCTTTATTTTTCATGATGACGAATAAATGGAAACCGTTCATCTAACTAATTCTCCAGTATAGTCCTTTCATTTCGATCATCAGGAATTTGAGATTTCATTTACTCTCCATTGTGATACCACACATAGTGGTTTTCTTGAAAACCATATTTGGTTATGTGGTAGGTTACTTCTTTAAGGCTCATCCAAGGTATACCAACACAATTGGAACATGGGTAGTGTATGTGACCACTATATGAAGCATTGTGAAATGAAAAATCTAAAAATCTCGGCAATTTTTTTTGAAAATCGCTTGAGATCCGATCAGTTTCATACAACCAAATTCTATCCATTCTATAAAAAGAATTTTTATAAGTCATTTCGTCATAATAAATTCAATAAGATTGAAGTTTAATAAAAAATATATTTAAGTAAACAATAAAGGAAGGAGTTTCTAGTTGATGTAGTGAACTATTAAAAAAATATAAAGATATAATAATTCAGTTATGTGTTCCTAAATTTGAGGTGAGCTGTGTTTTGTAATTTTTTCATTTATAACATACAAGAAGACACCATAGACATGATAGAAAATTGTTCAAGATATTACAATGTAAATTCTTTTTATGAAAGATGAAAAATGTGTAAAAATAGTTTTTTAAATAATTTATTAAGGCTAAAAAATGGAAATATTGTGAAAAGTTAGTACATTTCAGAACACCCAATCTAATGTCCACAGAAAGTACCATATCACCCCACAAATAAAGGAAAACTACCTACCCCACTAACCACACCATCCCCAATCCCTTCACATGGATCATCCTTATATCCATTACAGACCTCATGAAAATATTACTAAAAAAACCATTTACCATCTTTGAGTGGGGATACATCTCACCGGCACCTACATTAGTCTATATGATTAAATAACTACATAAAAGGAGTGGCTATGAAGACTTCAAATCAAGTTGATTCATATAATCATGACAATTGAATTATAAAACGAAAATAGAATACAAATCAAACTACAATAATTGGGTATGTCATGCCACACAAGTCACAACCTGGTTTAGGTAAATCAAAATAGAAACAAAGAATAATAGATGGAAAAAATTAAAACTATGTTAAGCCTTATAGATTTAGAGTGTAGAACTAATAAATTGATTGACTTCAGATGGATTTATAGGGAGGAAGGAGTTCCCAGCCTATGTAAAGATAGAGGCCTCAAGTTTAGAATCCAAAGGGGGACTTCCCAAGGATTCATAAATCAAAATCACTATGAATCCAAGGTAGATTTCCCCAAGGTATTCGAAACCAAATCATCATGAATCCAAGGGGGTTTCCAAATGGAATTAGAATATGTGTTTTTAACTTGAATCCTTGGATGGTTTCTTCAAGGAATTCCAAATCATTAATCAAAGAACAAGTACTCAAACATTAAATTAAAATTTATTTAATTTCATTTTCAATAGGTCTCATATAAGAGGCACATGCCTCATGTCCCATTATGTGTTATAGGCATCCCAAAAAATCCACTCATATTCAATAACTCATTCTTGTCATCCCGATGGTTATAACTTTCATTACCCAATTAGTTCCCCAAGTCAAGCTCACCCCTCGGGTTAGGGTTCACCTACGCGGGGGTTCTGGAAATTGGGGGAAATGCAGAGTTATCTACTTCTGTGTAATCGGGGGCAGGCTGTCCACGGGTGTGGTAGGGCTGTCCTGGGGGGGGGGTATGGGGTGTCCAGGCGGTGGGTGGGATGTCCATAAGGGTGGCAGGGCTGTCTAGGGGGGAAGGTGTGTCGAGGGGGGGGGGGGGGGGTCTGTCCACAGGGGTGGGGGGGGGACTGTCCAGGGGGTATGAGGTGTCCAGGGGGGTGAGGTGTCTGGGGGGTGGGGGAGTGTCCAGGGGGCCGGCGGGCTGTCCATGGAATTGGGGGGTTGTCCAGGGGGTAGGGGATGTCCTGGGGGTGGGTGGGCTCTCCATGGGGGTGTCGGGGTTGTCCAGGGGGGTACGGGGTGCCCATGGGGTGGGAAGACTGTCCACGAGGGTGTCGGGGCTGTCTAGGGGGTAAGGGGTGTCTAGGGGGTGGGTAGGTTGTCCACGGGGGCGTGACTGAGAGCTTTGAGATTTAATTGGGGTTTCATTCATGTTATATAAAACAAACAATGGGTGTTAAGGATTAGAATAGTATTTATTAGTGAAAATACAATTTAGTAGGATTAGTGACTTGATAACATGATGGTATCAAGTTTGGAATTTCGAAAATGTTGGGGCGTTTGATTCTAAAAGGCTCCCAAAACATTCCAAGGTCATATTACTTCTAGAAAAATGTGTTGTGGGAGAAGGAATTAATCCTATATAGTTGATGTCACTTTTAGATCAGGTGATTCCTTACTCATCAAGATGACTAGACAAGAACCAAAACCAAAGAGGCCTCAAACCTATCCAAATCTCTAGAAATGATGACTTCACAGTGATTATTGGTGAACTATGGAAGTGATGACTTCCCACCTGCACAGTCCCCCTCCCCACCTCACCCCTAGCAGAATCCCCCTGCACAACCCCCCTCCCATTCACCGACTGCACCCCCCCCCCCCCCCACCTGTACGCCCCACCTGCACAACCCCCTCCCCCACCCCACCCCCACTTGTACACCCCCAGCTCACCCCAACACACTCCCACCTACCTGGCCCACCCCCAACCTACACACTTCCCTCCCCCACCCAATTTCACAACCCCCCCCCCCACTTACACTCCCCCACTTTCACATCCCCCACTCCCCCACCCCCACCTGTACAGCCCCCCTCCCCCCACTATCACCTGTACACCCCACCCCCCCACCTCACCCCACAATAGACTCCCACCTTCCCAGCCCACCCTTAACCTACAAACTCCCATCCCCCACCCACTTGAATAGAACCACCACTCCACCTGCACCCCCCACTTGAATAGCCCCCCTCCCCCACCCCACCCCCACCTACATAACCCACCCCCACCTCCACCCCCACATATACACCCCCACCTCACCCCCAACATAATCCCCCCCCACCAAACACCCCCACCTGTACATCCCCCTTCACTCATTGCACCACCACACCTAAACACCTCCACCCACACACCCCCTACCCCCACCCATTGCACCCCCACCCACTGCACCTCCCACCACCTGCACCCCCTATCTTCAAATAAATTGATTCACACATGACATTAGAAAAAACTAAAAACAAATAAATTTGAAATTGTTGGGTAGCATACTGCACAAACCTTAGGATTAAGCCAAATGAAACAGAAAATAAAAACAATAGATGCAAAACTTAAAACATAAGGTTCTACATAAAGATTTGAAGTGTAGAACAAAACAACTTTGTGATTGAAGATGGATCTGGTGGAAATTTTCCGAGCAAGAGAGGTATTAGGTATCGACGTTAGCACTTCAATCGTGTGGATGGGAGATCAAGTATACTGGCAATTTAGGGGAAAAATTTCCCAACAGTTTTAAAAAACCTTTGGGAAAGGTAAGCTTTACCCACGGTTTAGAGAAACCATTAGGAAAGCCTGAATAATTTGTAGATTTCCCAATGGGTTCTTCAAACTGTTGGGAAATAATTTACAAACTCAATCTTTATCAATGGGTTGAATAAAATGTTGGTAAAGGAGCCCTATAACAATGGTTCAACAGAACCATTGGTAAAAAAGTGTTGGGAAAACCGAGCTTCCCAGAAGTGGCTACAATCTTCTTCATTTTGAGATGGTTTATGTTCAATACTCCTTGAGATGAAATTATGTTCTATTATTTTCTTAAACCACATAACATTATTATTCCCTAGTTATTAATATAATAAAAAAAATTTATTTCCATTTCCTACCTTATTTATTGATGAAATGTCAAGAAAGTCATTTCTTAGTGATATTGATCATGTATTTTATTTTAGATAATATTTATTTCTATTCCATATCATTATTTAAAAATATGATTTAAAAATGTTATTTGGTAAAAATAAAATAATTGATAAATATTTTTTAGAAGATATTTTATCTTCTTTTAAAAGGTTTGAAAATTAAATTTCCCAATGTTTTTCAAATGGGCCACTTTTGTCACCATTTTCTAATATGTTTTGAAAGAATGTTTATTTTTAACATTTATGGCATGAATGGACTTTCCTTCAAATATGTAATTTATTTTCAATAGAAATTCATTTTTATAATTCCAAAGTTATTTTAAATAAAAGTATTTTCACAATATTTTGTGAACGATTAGTTTCAAAAAATTATTTTCAAAATGAAAAGTTTATTTTCATCAAAATGTTTTTATTGATATTTTTATTGTACTGACATTCATCAATGTTAACAACCATTTTTATTAATTCTGTTCGAATTGGGATATTTAATAATGATAAAATCCACATTCTTTTTCTATATGGATTATTATTGTTTTAAAAAAAATTTATGAAACCAATTTTTTTCCATGAGTTAATTATGTTTCAAAGAGATTATTATAGAACCCATTTATTTTCATCAATTAATCATATTTCAAATAGATTGTTATGGAATATCTTTATTTTCCATCGTTTAATTACAATTCAATTATATTTTCATAGAAACCATTTCATTTCCATGGGATAATCATGTTGTGAAAATAAAAATGGTTTTTATGAGTTTATGATGAAAAGAAAACTCTATGTACTTTATGGATGATAGGTTTCTTGTAAATTGTTAATAATGACTGTAGTGACCTAACCCGTGAAAGCCCAAAGTTATTGTCTACTGTCAATTACATTGGTATGATTACATGGAATCAAATCCCAAAGGACTGAGAGATTAACAGTATTGGTAAAGCAGATAAAAGAATGGTTCTTTTATTACAAATTAATAAACTAATTACAAAATAATTTTTTTCTATCTAAAAAATTAACTTCAAGGATAAAAAATTTGAGGGTAACTTTATTCCATCTTGTATATCTCTACATATCTTTTATAGTTTGTTTCTTTGATTCATGGGGAAATGAAATATAATAAGTGTCATATCAAATGACAATTAAGAGAATAATACAATGGAAGAAATAATGAATTAATTAGAATAATAAAATGGCAAGGTAAATAAATGGAAATGCATTCCATTCAAATAAGTAGATAAGGAATTTTTTTTGGCAATGTAAGAAACTGAAACACATGAAATTTTAGTGATGAAATGAAAATGAAATGTATTCAAAGATATATTGATGAAAAATCTCATGGATTAATAATAATTGAAACAAAATGATGGAAATTCTTAATTATTGGACACCATGTTTCCTAGGTACATAGAACTAGTACCCTCAATATTTTTTACAATATGGTTTAAAACATACTGGCTAAAATCCCAATTGGTTTTTACACCCTTATCTCAATTTTCAAGACCTTTCCAAATACATTTTATATAATATTGGTTAAAAACATGAAGGGGTTTTCCATCCTTTTTTCATCCAATGAGACTACTGATGCATCTAGTGATTTTCAATAACTGGTCCCCAACCCATATGGATTACCTTAAATGGTCTCTAATCCCTGTATTAACTATCCAAATAATTCCTCACATTGAATAAATAATATGACTTATCGAATATACTTATTGAATAAATGATACATATTTATCAAAATTTCCCTAGTGGAAGATAGGTAATGAAAGTATATACAATTGAAATACCATTAAAACATTCTTGAGGATAACAATATTTTAATATCCCAAAGTTTCCCATACTACTTTGAAAAATTTAAAACCATAATCCCCTTTATGGAACAACATTAAAAAAAATTAAAATTTCATGAGAATAGGAGATTCATGATATAACATGTAAAAATCATTATATACACCACATAAAAGAAACCAGTTTTATAATAATAATTAAGTCTCAATGGAATGTAAATTCATATGAAAATACATCTCCTTGTGTCTCACTTGTCTCTTGTGTATTTATATTCCAAAATAAACAAATTACGATAACTATTTATCTTATTTATAACCATTTTCATGTTTATAATTACTTTTATTTCACTTTTTACTCTTTTGTATACAAGTACTTAAAAAATTATTTTTTATGTCGGTTGTTTTGCCCAAATTCAGTTTATGTGTGAAAAATAACTTTGGTATGTCAACTATGGTCAAAGGGGTAAATATATAACATCTCCAGAATAATAATCATGATATAATTATAAAAATTTTACATCATTTATACTTTTAAAAACAATAAATAATTTTTTTATGAGAAAATGAATCAACATTACAACTACGGAGACGGTAGGCCGTACATACGCATAGGTAACCATCTCATTTTTCAATGATCTCTATGCAAAGAAGATAAGAAGAATAATATCTTTCAAGAATTATAATTATGTCCTTAATTAAACAATAATTAAAAATATAATCTTATATCTAGAATTCTTGTGATGTAAAAGGAATCACATCATGTCGAAGAGGCAGTAGTCCACATGTCCACGAATGACGTTAACCATTTTTAAGTGTGTGAAAGGGTAATAAAAAATGATATATATTATATTTACATAAAGGTAATTATATATTGAAGAAAATATAGAGGTTTTTATTTTATTTATTTTTAATTAAAAACATCATTTTTAAATTCCAAGTATAGTGTGAATGACTCAAATCGCTTTGAGGAGGTGGTCGTCCACACTTCAACAAATGATGTTATCATATTTATAAGAAATGAAATTATAAGGGTATGTGATATAAAATAAATATAGAAGAATAAAGACATAATAATTATCATATATAACATATATAAACTTTATATCCATCATAATATCCATCATTATAGGTGGTAATGGAAAAATAAACAATCATCATTTTGTGAGGCAGTAGTTCGCCATACAAATAAAGAGTATATTTATTACCCATTATATGAAAGTGTGTATAACTGTAGGTAAAAAAAATATAATAAAAACTTCATAGAATATTGATTATACTTTTTTTTATTCAAGTTTAGAATAAGAAAATTATAGGGGTTGGATAATATATATAAAACCAAATAGCTTAAGGAAAGATGTTACCTCTTAATCAGGTAAATTCTTTTAGTTTGTACGAAATGACTTCCTTTGATGGATTTATTTACAAGAAAAGTCTTATAGTATTAGGGGAGGTATTATGAGGAGATATTTGGTCAGATATTGTTCAATAAAAGGTGGTTTGATAGATTGAAGAAGTGGGAGGAGAGGATGCCTTTTTACAGTGGAGTAGGAGTGTCACTCTTGTAATATTTTGAAAAAGGAATTACATACATGTTTTTAACATTGAGAGTGGATCCAAAAATAAACCAAAATAGATAAAATATTTTATTTGGTCAAAATATGGACATAAAATGGATCTTGGGTAAGTTTTTTGGTCATTTGGTCACTTAAGATTGAGTATTAGTCCCTTATTATATTTAATTTTACCTTAATCCTTATAATTAATTTTAATTACATTCACTAATATTTTTGGTCAAAAACTATGTTTAACTTATTAGAAATTATAAATTATGATGATTCCAAATATTTAATCCATTATCCAAATTCCAATAATATAATTTTAAGAAATTAATTTAAATTTAATCCTGTAGACGGGACAACAATGCTTGTTTTTAAAGTAAAAACGTCCACAAGTTTTCTATGATTTAATAGTCAATTTGAAAGTGAAATTTATTCCTGTGAACTAAATTTGATTAATTGATAAAATATATATCTAATTAAACTTTAAAACCAAATTTAAAATATAATTTATCTTTAAAAATAATTCAGATTAAAACACATTTTTGAACTAAAATTTAGTATTTTTTACAATTCATAAAAAATGAAAATTCATTGAAAAATACCAGAAATTCTCCGTAAGATAATTTTTAGGTTTAAATTAAAAATATGAAGTTTAATTTGAAATATTAAATTTATAAATGGTCCAAAATTATATTTAAAAAGGGTTCTCCATTTAAAGGTGATGAAAATGCATAAAAAATATCATATTTTATGCATAAAAATGTATTTTTTTTATCATAAGAAAATTAAATATATTGGATGAGTAAAAAAAACATTTTATTTAATAATATATATATATATATATATCAGATGAATATGACTCAATAATTTTAATTAACTTAATTTTTTAGGATAAAATAGAATTGTGAGCATAAAAATAATAATATTTTCCTTTTAAATTCAATCAGTTTTGTGAGCATAAAAATAATAATATTTTCCTTTTAAATTCAATCAGTTTTCATATTCATTTCTAATTAATTTGTAACTAACGAATTCATTATATATTTGTGTAAAACATAGATTTTAATAATTTATTTAACACTACATATAACCACTAGTTTATATGTTATTATATTAATAAATAATATTTTAATAATATATAATTATTCAGTAAAACTCAGTCTTACGTGTAACAGATGCCATTGATGAAACTCTTTGTTGTGTATGTCATACACTAAATTAGTTTTGTGTACATTTAAATCTATAAAAAATATTGAATTAATTTTAAATAATAAATATATTATATATTCTCAAAATATCATATTCCCTCACACGCATGATTTTGCTTGTCATATATGCTTTCGAATACAATGTTCTCACATTATATTTTCTGGGTGTTACATTCTATCCACCTTAATTAAATTATGGCCCCAAAATTTAAACATGATATTGATGACATATTGTTTTTTATTTCCAATGTTTGAAATCCCACATCAAGAGAAGGGTTTGTAAAACATCCTCTATATAAGAGAGAATGAAGAAGTATAATGGTCACATGAAATAACATATAACTAGATCTCTATATAGGAGAACATTAAAAGAAATTAGAGATATGTACATGGAGGAAAAAAATAATTACATATATGGAGTGATTGATTTCATCAGTCACAAAAAAGTTAATGATCAACAGAATATTGAGGGCATTAAATCCACAAATATTTGATTATTTAAAAATGACCAGTTCAACAAAAATTAATGTTTTAGGAAAAAAATTAATCATTTTCCTAATAGTTTATATTTCATTTAATAGCTAAGGTTATAAAGAAATTTAGTTAATTGAAATATTTCTATAAAAATAATTTCATCCGTTGGTTGTTCTTCGATCTTTATTTTAATTCATCCCAAAATTAATTTTGATGCTGAAGCATTAAAATACATTTCTAAAGGATATTAAGGACCATTAAAGTGTGAGAAGTCTAACTATTTGTCTTTATCAATTTTCCAAATATAATATGGTTATGATATTAATCTATAAACATAAAATATACACTACTGGTTTATCATTAATATTTATTCATCAATTTTTTAACTAAATACAATGACATTTTAACTAGGAAATTACGTTGGTCAGTGGTTGTCCTAAAACCCTTAACATCCTTCGATCATGGGTTCATGACCCTCAGGATTTTCAGATTTGATTGGTTTTCACCTGGATTACAAGTTTTCATTTTCTAAAACCGTATTAATATAATTTCTAAAATAACAAGGTTAGAAATCCTTGAAATTAGGTTAATCATGAAATATTCTTTTTTACTATGGTTTTAAATACAACCTCAATACATAAATACATCATTTGTTTTATTTTAAGAATGTTCCTTCCTTGGTTTAATGTGTATCCATAATATTATATCTATAATTTCAAAACCATGACTCCTTATCTTCAATCTAAAACACCATAGGTTTAACCAAGCTTATTCATTTTCCAAATCTTTTATAGTGGTTTGTGTAGAAAATGTGAATTATCATAAGCCTATCCCCTATGAGTGTCAAACTAAGTGCACAGTAAATCCCATTTTCATGTACTAGGTTACTCTGTGTTAGGCTCGACACATGTTATCAATATTAATACTTCTAGGTACATATGTTCCAAAACCATGTCTACTAATAATATACAGACATGGATATATTGCTTGAAAAACCACAGTCTCTCTCTAACTAAATCTTCTGGATTTTATTCTATAGTTATCCTCAAATTATACATTAGTGATATATTCCCTAATCTATGTTTTTATAAATCTAGTTCCTAAGGTTTTTACTAAACTTACATTGATACAAACTACAATGAACTGAATCCAGAATGCCCGAATCCAGTATCTTTTATCAATTATGTTGGCATGATTATAAGGAATCAAATCCTATTGGACTGAGAGTTTAGTAGTATTAGTAAACCAGATAAATAATTGAGTCTTGCATTATAAATTGGTATACTAATTTCAACATAATATTTTTCTACGTAAATAAATAACTTCAAGGATAATAACTTCATAGGAAACTTTATTCCATCTAGTATATCACTAAAAATATTTCATAGTATGCTTCTTGGATTTCTGGGGAAAGGAAACATAATAAGGTTGATTTAAAATTATCTCTAAGGAAAAACTACAATTGAATAAAATATTAATCATTTAGAATAATAAAAACTAAAGGTAAATAAATGGAAACACATTTCATTCAAATAACTAGATAAGGTAAAATAAATATTGAAAGGAAATAAACTGATACAAATAACATTTAATAAATGAAAAAAATTTAAATGTTTCTATATATATGTTAATGAGAAATATTATGGATAAATAATAACTAAAACAAAATGATAGATATTATTAATTATTGGATTCCATGTTTCCTAGGTACATGGAACCAGTACTGCCAATACATTTCACAAGATGATTTATAACATACTAGGTACAAATAGAATTGGTTTGGAAAAGTATATCTCTACTATCAAGACCTTTCACAAGACAATTTATAACATAATGGTTAAAAAATAAAATGGGTTTTCCAACCTAATTTCATCCCATGAAACTACTGATGCATTGAGGGGATTTCATTAACTGTTCCCCAACCTGTAGGGATTATCTTAAATGGTCCCCAACCCATATCTTACCTATCCATTGCATTCTTCATATATAATAAATAATATGCCTTATCAAATATACATATTGAATAAAAGATAAATATTTATTAAAAGATACCTTGTTTAAGATTGGTAATTAATGTATATACCTTTACAACACAATTAAATCATTCTTGAGGAAAATAATATTTAAACATCCCAAAGTGTCCCATACCACATTGAAACATTTAGAACCATAATCCACATGATAGAATAAAATTAAAAAATATTATAATATCATAATAATATGTACATTCTGGATATAAAATGTCAAAGTCATTATATAAATCATATAATATAAACTAGGTGCATAACAACAATTAAGTGTCAATGGAATATAAATTGAGACGAAAATATCTTACCTTACATCCAAGTTGTATCGTGTGTCTTTATATTACTGAATAACAATCTTATGTTAATTATTTAATTTCTCAAGAATTTTTTTCATTTTTCTAATTACTTTTATTTCACTAAATACTATTTTTTGTACAACTACTTAAACAATAATGTTTATGTCAGTTGTTTTGTCCAAATTTGGTTTATGTGTCAAAAACAATGTTGTTAGGTCAACTGTGGTCATAGGGGTCAATATATAACATATCCAGAGTAATAAAAAGGACATAATTATAATATTTATAGAAAAATTTTACTTTTAAAAAAAATCATTAAATATGGTTATTAAAAAAATAACCAACATTTCAATCCTGGAGACAATAGTTTGTTCATACGTGCAAGTATCGTTCTCATTTCTCAATGATCATTATTGAATGAAAATAAGTAGAATAATATATTTACATAATGATAATTATATCATAAATACCATATTATTTAATCATATGTACTTATGTATATAATTATTGTTAAGTAAAATCAATAACATCATGTTGAGGAGGCGATGGTCCACATGTCCACGAACGCCGATATCACTTTTTAAGTGTGTGAAAGGGTAAGAAAGGAAATTAAAAATATTATTTTTAAAAAAAATTAATTTTTCCATGAATATAATATAGAGGTTTATTATGTCATATATGTTTAATTAAAACCATCCTTTATATGTTCTATGTATATTGTGAATGAATCACATCGCTTGGAGGAGGCGGTATTCCATACTTCCACAAACGATGTTATCGTATTTTGAAAAAATGGAAAGTATAAGGGTAAGTGTTATAAAATAATTAAATAAGTATAAAGACATAAAAAATATAATATATAAAAAATATAAATACATTTTCCATTATATTTTCCATCATGAATTGTGGTAAAGCAAAAATGAACAATCATCATTTCGTGAGGCAGTAGTTCGTTATACATAGAAACAGTATGTTCGTTACACCTTAGATGGAAGTGTGTGTTAGTGAATATATAAACACTAGAATAAAAAAATTATATGATATCTAGGATATTAGTTAATTTATAAAATTATATAATAATTATAGTTTAGGGGTTATAGAATTAAAATAAAACTAAATAGCTTAAGGAAAGATGTCACCTCTTAATCGGGTAAGTTCTTTTGGATTGTACCAAAAGCCTACTTGGATGGATTTATTACCAAGGGGAGGCTTCTAGGATAGGGTAGGTATTTTTAGGATATATTTAGTTAGGTCTTGTTGAACGTATAGTGTCTTGAGAGCTATGTGGAAGTGGGAGGAGAGGAGGACTTTTTTTATTGGAGGAGGAGTGGCACTCTTGTAATATTTTAACAATGGAATTCCATACACATTTTTCACATTTCATGTGGATCCCATATGTACCCAAATATATAAAAGTTGGTATATGGTCTAAATATGTCTATAAAATGGATCTTGGAAACGTTTTTAGGTCATTTTTACCCTTAAGATTAAGGTTTAGTCCCTTATTTTGCTTTATTTTACATTAATCGTTTAATTAATTACAATTACATTCACTAATAATTTCAGTCAAAAAATATGATTAACATATTAGAAATTATAATTGATTAAAAATATTTAATCCATTTTTCCAAATTATAACAACATAATATGAAGAAATTTATTTGAATTTCATCCCGCATACGGGACGACAATGCAGGGCATTAAAGTAAAAACGTTCGAATGCTTGCTATGTTTTTATAGTCAACTTGAAAGTAAAATTGATTAAAATGACCTAAATTATTTTAATTAAGAAAAATTTATCTAATTAAACTTAAAAAAAATTAAAATATAATAGTACCTTATAAATAAATTAGATGAAAAAACATTTTTGAACTAAAATTCAGTATTTTTCACTAATCATCAAAAATGAAACTTCACATAAAAATACCAAAAATTCACTAAAATATAATTATTATGTTTCTATTAAAAATATATAGTTTATTTTTAAATATTTAATTTATAAAAGGTCCAAAAATTATATTTTAAATGGGTTCTCCATAAAATGGTAGTGAAAATGGCTTAATAAAAAATAGTATTTTATACATAAAATTGGGTTTGTTTTTATCTTATGCCCATAAAATCTATTGTATGAATAGAGAAATATTTTATATAATATATAATATATAAAAAATTAATATCTCTAAATAATTGTAATTAAATCAATTTATTAGGGTTAAATAACATTGAGATCATAAAAATAATAATATTTTCCTTTTAATTCAATCATTTTTCATATTTATTTCAAATTAATTTGTAACTAATAAATTCATTATATATTTGTGTAAACCATATATTTTCATATGTTATTAAAAACTATTTATAACTTATAATTTATATCTTATTATAATAAAAAACTACCATTTTCATAATATATTATTTTTCGGTAAAACTCAATTTTGCATTTGATGCAAGCCATTGAAGGAACCTATTGTTGTGTATGTCATATGATAACTCAGTGTCACCTAAATTGAATGATATAAAATATGATTAATTTATTTAAAATAGTAACCACATTATACATTCTCAAAATATTATATTACCTTACGTTCTTGGTGTTGTGTGTCATACACGCTATCAAATACAATGTTCATACTTTAATTTTTATGGTCATTACAATAATGGGTGAGTCAGTTATAAACCCAGGACGATTGTTTTAGCTATTAACAAAGGGTGGGTGGTTTATTGAAAATCCACGGATGGGTATGTCTATGATAACCCTCCGATGCATTGGGTGGTGATTATTTCTTTGAATAATTACATTGGAAGTTGGACATATGGTTATTACAATTGTAAGGGTTCTGTAAGAGTGATATGATGATTGTGTTCCAAGTTACTGGTACCTTTTATCTATGATTTCTATGGGTTTATAATGTTCCTTTTGAACATAATTTATATCACATGGATCATGATGAATTATTATGATGAGTCTTACCTTTCTCAAATCTTTATTCCTTGTTTTCATGTTTTATGATCCATGTACTGCTGGGTACGAATATTATGTGGTTATACTCATGCACTATGCTTATATAATCATAACCTTATGATATTTTTATATTGACTGATGATATTCAATTTTTATTTATTAAACATAACCTTACTATGAATTTGATATCACCCTTATTATGTATCATTTCCTACAGATTAAAAAAATGAGGTTGAATGAATTATGAGTACAAGGGGTTTCATATGGATGATATTCATCACTTAATATGAAATAAGAAAAGCCATGATAGGTGGGAGATATTCTAATTTATAAAAAGGGGAAATGTTTATTTATGAATTTTTCCTACTTATATAAAACTATAAACTAAAATGTAATCGTAAATAGAAGTGATCTATTTTTTCCTTTTTATTTTTTAAGGTTTTTATGGAAAACATTTGATCACCTTCCTTAGTATCAACGACAAAAATTTAAAGTTCATATTTTTAGCACTGAATCCAGGAGTGTAGGTTCGAGGATTTTATAGTTGGAATTAGAATAATGGTTTAGATAACTTTAGAGATTATGATGTTTTCTTGTTAGGTTGTATAAAGAGTTATAGATACCATCACAAATCTATAATATTAAGGATAAAAATAAGTTCAAAGTCCTAGACTCCACATTTAGGATTTAAGTGATGATATCATAAAGTTATTTATGATTCTTTATAAGGAATTTTATTGGGTGGAATTATATTTAAAAAATCTATTTAATGTGAAGTATTCTTTTACATTTTTTGAAAATATGATTTAAGGTACTGATAACCTTTTTAATTTTTATAATCTTAGATATTGAGTTAGATATGGGAACACAAGTTTTACCATGTAGATAACCATATGATTGAAAAGTTATTGGTTGACTAAGTGATTAATGTTACTTCAAAATATGATAACCATATATTTGGTCTTGGAAGATGAAATGTATGATATAAATTTTATGGTTAAAAAATCCTTAATTTTGAGTTCATTTAGTAATGATTTAATTTTAAACTTGCGTATTACTATTAAATTTTGGATATAAATATATTATTTCAATATATGATGTTTTACTCATTTTGGTAAAAAAAAATTAAAATTTAATAACCTTTTTGGTTTTAGTTAATAAATCAACCCAGTTTGAATAGATTTATTATCCCATTTATGGTTATGTGGTCCTTTAAAGGTTTATTTTAGTGCTTCAATCATGGGAAAAAATCATCATGAATACATATCATTTGGATCAAAATATGAGACTGTGGTGGAAATTGATAAAAAGAAAAAATTAAACTCACCATGTAAGTATATTTCATTATTATCTTAGTCTAGATGTTAAAGTAATTATTCCACTCTTGGAAAATGATTTCAAAACAAAAAAAAATTCTTATTACCATCATTTCAAGTGAAATCAACAACCTTTTCACACCTCCGTAATTTATTGTTTTTTGGGTTACAAATTTGTTCTAATCATTCACTTTCTTATGATCAATGGAATTTTTCCTTCCACATCATTATTTATGAATTATTATTTTCATCCATGTCCAAATATTAACTTCCCACCTATTATATCCTATTTGTAAACCTAGTATGTTTTATACTATATGTCCTTAATACATCTCTTTCTCTTTTATCTTGATGATGTTTTATTAACCCATTTTATGATTTGGGTTTAGAAGAAAGGTATTTAAATATATATAGTATTTTATTACCAAGATAAATTTAAATTATTGGGATATAATATATTAAATGTGTAGTATGTAACATCCCAATATTTTGAAAAATAAAACTATGTTCGATATCATATTTTACATCGAACACCAAGTTTAAACGACTTGTGAAATATATAACTATCATAACCTAGCCATTAAATTAGATTTTATGAGTAGTATTAACTACATTATGATATATATATATATATATCCTACTAAATATAAATTATTGATAAATATTTAGAAAAAAATCAACCAATGTTCAGTAATGTAATTTAATTCTTCAAAAATATGTTTTCTTGAAAAATATTTTTTATGTACTATCATGAAAAAATATTATAATCAATTTTTTTGGAAAATGTAGATAAATTATTTGAAAATATGGAATTAATTTCTGAAATCATTATATAAAATTTTAATTTGGGTGAAATTATGCTTTTTTTGGAAAATATTGATTTTTTCAGTGAATAGAGAAAAATTCTGATTTTTCAAAAAATGATTTTTTTTAATAAATTAATAAATTTAAAAGAATAATAATGTTTTTAATATGATTTATCATAAAATAAGTACTATTTATTTATATTTAATCCACTTAATTTCTCTTAAATAAAAATCAGTTAGGATTTTAGTATAAAGCTGTCTTTTGGTTTAAAAAATGGATTTTTATTAAAACTGTTTTAAATTGCATAATTTTTATCCTTTTTAATTAATTAAAATAGAACCTAATAAGAAATTATTAAATTAAAATTTATCTATTATATATTAATAAATATAAATATAAATTTATATGATATTTTTTATTATTCGTAGTGTTAACGTAAAACCATCTTTTTCTTGCAAAATACACTTATAGAAAATGATTGTTTTCATCAAGCCTATGGGATTAATTTTAAATTAAAATTTTACACTTATGTGAATTTAATTTGGTAAAATTGATTAATTATTTGTAATTATAATAATTTATGTCATCTAATAAGTTTAATTATAATTTGTTTTTCCATAATGAATAGTGAAAATTGTAAAAAATAATTATTATGGTTCAGGTGAAAATGGGTTTACTGGGGGTTAAACTAAACACATAAGGGAAAAATACCCTAATCTATTGTGAAAAATATATTTTACGGAATTATTTTTAACTTATAATATCTATATCTCGATAATGGTCTATTTTGGAGCCTTTGTTTCAGGTTAAAACGTGGGTATACATTTCTATTTTCAAAATCTACAAGTGTGCCACTCACCACACATAAAAAGTCTACCCTCTCATATATTATACACAGTTTCTAACCATTTTGGTTCAAAAAATACCTCCCAAAAAATCCTCCCAACATCCATCCCCTAATACTAGAATACTTTTCTTTTCATAAATCCATTCTAGGAATAAATTAGGTATAATCTTAAATAGGATGTCTGAGAAGAGGTAAAATTCCTAACAATGAGTTTTTGTTTTATTTCTTCTTCCAAATCCACAAAATATCATTCAAATATACTCATATGATATCTCCATTATCTCATATATACTGATATGTTATTATATTAATTTAATATCATAAATCCATCTTATATTGAATCAAATGTGATAAAAAATCATCATTCTTGTGTATGGAGGACTACCACCTCATGAACCGAAGTCATTTTATTCATCATCACCTTTTACATATTGATTTAATGATGTATTTAATGTATATATATATATTTTTTATTTTTAACATTTTTATAAATATTTAGTAATGATATCACATATACATTCATAATTTCCATTCGGTGGGGGATACAATAACATTGGTCGTGTGTACATTGAACTACCTCTTCACGAAGCGATGTGAGTCGTTTTTCATTAAAAATTTACATGGATGGAAATAAAGATAAAATTTTGAATTTATGTGAAATAAATTAAATAATAATGATAGTAATTTAGTATTTATCCTTTTTAAAATTAAATATATCATTTTATTTCTTATACTGAAAAATGAAAACATTGTTCATTTATGTGTGGAATACTGCCTCCATGATGCGATGTGATTATTTTTCATCACCACATCAGAAGAATTAAATATATAAGTATATTTAAAGGAATAATATTGTATTTTTGATATTATTATAATTATTCAAAGATAAAATTACACATAACTTTTTTCCATAAATAACATTTAAAATGGAAATGTTACTCTTGCATATGTATGACATACCATCTCTATGATCATAACACATTTCATTTTCATAACCATTATTCATGATTAATTTAAAAAGTATAATCAATTAATACATATTGGAATTATTTCCTTATTTTTATTCTATACATCTTGAAATAATAACCTCTTTGACCACAATCAACACACTGAATACTCTTAGAAACAATTAACCAAATGTCCTCAAAACACCTGATGTGGACATAACAGATTATGTGTTGAAATATGTCATTATAAATAAATAAAATAAATTTTTTATGTATAGGGATTTAAACAATGATATTTTTCTTTAGGAATAAAATAATTGACATAATATTTTTATATAGTAGTTAAAGGACGTGCTTGGAATTTTTGGACTCAAGGTAATGGTTTTCTCTCATATCGCTTTTACTTCTGCGAGAAATATTCTACATTCAACACATATTTATATCATGTGGTATATATACCCCCCCTTTACATACATTATCATGAATCCATCATATATAATAGTATTGTAACTTCAAATTTCAATTATTTCATCCAAGGGGATTTGATTTAAAGGTTAAAAAGTAGTAAAAGAATTTATAACTCAATTTATTTTCCTTGGGTTATATTACTTCTCTTTTGTATTTGAAATTATTTTATTTTCTGTATAATTAATTTTTATTATATTAATTTTTATTTCCTCTCTTTTTATTTGTATTTATATTTTATAAACATAATATATTCATTGATTAATTCTCAAATTCAATTTTATGATTTTTGTAAGGGGTATTCATCTAAAATTATATTTATTTGAGACACACATTTATGATAATAATCTATATTAATTTGTATGGAGTATATACTTCCCATTTAAATGTTATTTCATGAAACTTCTTATTTTCATGATATATAATGTATCATTTTATTTTATTCATTCTTGGGTGTTACGATTGAAGAGTTACAAAACTGGCATAAGATTTATGTTATAATCTCCTTCCATTCGATAGAGTTTATGTAAAAAATTCCATTGTAAGAAATCATGTGATATTACTTTCTTTAACCAAAAATATTTCTTATCCACTGGTTATAAACTTTTTTTAACATATTTTATATCCATTTCTTTACTAATTTATTGCATATATTAACAAATTTGTTTATAAGTGATAATTATCTGGTATTTTCTTTTAGACTATGTATATTTCTCTTTTATATCCATGTTTTCTGTTTTTTTTTCAAAAATTTTATTTTCAAAAAATAAATTATATCATAAATCCATTTTACATTATTATTTAACTTCATAAAAAAATTAAAATAAAATTTTCTAACATTTTATAAATGGGTCATTTTTTACTCTATTTTTCAATTTTTTTAAAAAAAATTATCTATTTTTATAATTTGTGGTAAGAATCTATTTTCTTTCAATTTTAAAGTCCCATATTTTCCATGTAATTTTTTCAATTATATGGAATTATTACGAGTCTGTGAAAATTGATGGCACGTGATTCCGAGGCCCGTTCTGCTTGGAAATAATTTCGGAACATTTTTTAGGTATGTTTTGTAAATGTGCGAATGGGAAATCATAAGTTTTGAACTAGTGCTCAGAATTGAAATCTAAGGGCATCGTTGAACTCATTGTGACAGGATTCGCTTAGGATAGTCTTAAACTTGATTGTATTGGGTTGAGAGAGGAATTTGGTTTTTGTGGTTTTTGTGGAGGATTAATAAAATAAAACTAATTTATTTTTTAAAACATTTTCACCTCCCTTTAGGTTTTGGTGGCAGGGACCACAAGGTGTGGTCGAACATTTAATGTCGGACCTTAAATTCCTGGTTACATAAAAATGTGTAACCACCCTACATGAAATTAAGGAGGTCTATTAATTGCAACAATTAATAAATCTCTCTTAATTTTGTTGTGAGGATAAATCCCCTCTCCTCTCTCTCTTTTCAGTTTTTGTTTTTGTTGGAAAAGGAGTGGTGGATTGTTGAGGAGCCCCTTGACGAAGAAGGGATCCGTCCAGCATGAACCATAGAATGTTGTTGGAGCGGAATCATTGGAGTATTGCTTCAGGATCAAAGAACACTGAATCATCTTCAAATGTCGGATGGTCTCCAATGACTCTCGAGGTAGGGATTTATCTCATTTAATTTCAATAGATCGTTGAATCATATATCCTTTTCCTTGATATGATGATAACTTGGAGGGCACGGGCCAAATGATAAAGGCCCAATCCCTCCACCACATGTTTTACCATTGCGTTCTATGCGGGAAAATTTTCGAGATTTGATGGAACCCAAATCCAAGGGTGAAGTAACGAAGGAGAAGACCTGAGAAGTCTGTAGGTGTGATCGGATGAAAAAATGATCCACCAGAGCTCACCCGGTGGCCCGTAGAAGACCGCCGGCAGGGCTGCACTGGAGACCCGCACCGGAAGGCGAAGGCAGCGGCGGCCGACACCGACTGACCATAGTGGAGGCGGTGCACCATCACATGCCATAGGAGGAGGTCGTGGAACTAGGCCGCGGCGGGCACCAGAGTGGCCAGAACTGGCCGCCTTGGTGGTTGGGCAGCACGTCGTTGCCCACCGTAGGAGGAGGAGACTGTGACTTTTCATTTGTGGTGGTCAAGTAGGGCGGCATGCACCGGTCAGCCATAGCGGCGGAGTGGCACGCTGCTGGAGATGGCCGCGACTCGAAGCTGCAATGAAGGAGGAGGGACCTGCCCATGCAGGTCCTACAGCGACTAGGCGGTGCCACGTGGCACTGCCACTCAGTTACCCGAACCACTTAGCTATTTGTGAGAAGGGGGGAGCATTACCCCAACCAGTTTGGGCGGTCCTCGTGCCTCCAGCATGCTGAGTCTCCCCCACACTGGTCGGGTCGTGCCCCCTAGAGGCCGAGCCTCACCCCCTGTACGTTGTGCCAGACCGTGGCCTAGCAGTCTGGGCCTGCCGCAGACCATCCTAACCAGGCTAGCCCAGGCCTGTTCAGGCCGGGCTGGGTCAGACCCAGTCCGGGTTGTGCTGGGTCAGTCCAACTGGGTCGGACCTGACCCGAACCTAACCTGGCCCGGTTTCAATTAAAGATCCATAAATTGAAATCTAGGCATCTATTTGAAAAACCATCTACGACGCTAGGATCCTTGGAGAGACAAGTTCCTTCTGGTATAATCCACTTGAATTTTGAAGAATTTTTTCGTACGACCAGGATGGATTGAACCTAAATCCAACCGGGCCCTCAGAACTAAAATGCTTATAACTCACAGAGAGGACACCTGATTGGTGCGCCGTCTATCGTGTTGGAACTCTTACTACAAGTATGTCCTTTGGGTTACTCTTTTGTGGAGCTTAGTGGTGGTTGAGGTATGAATAATATCTCTAGGGGTAGATTCTACAGAACTCAAGCGCACTGGGTGCGAGGAATCATATGGATGGTTGTCTAGGAAGTTGGGACCCTGTGTGGATCAGCATCATAGAAACCCTGTGTGGATTAACTTTGTATCTACCTGACAAGAAAAGTTTTAGAATGGCTTATCAAGGATCAAATTTCTAGCGACCCTGTGTGGATCAGTGTATTGCAACCCTGTGTGGATCTGCATCGAGCGACCCTGTATGGATCAGCATTCCAGTAACCCTATGTGGGTCAGCATTCTAGCGACCATGTGTGGATCAGCTGTAGCATGAACCAACAGGGACCAGCCTTATAGTGTCCCATCATGTAACAAAAATGTACATCCAATAGTGGACAGATAATAGAACAAATTCATTTTTTATCAGTTGTGAAACTTCTAAATAGAATAAGATGATATAGCTTACGATTAATCATATTTATTCCTAAACTCTGAGTTGTATACCAGGTTTGAGATTAAAATTGCATCGTGATTTGTGTTTGGGGTCTTTCTTTGTGGTATCTTCTTTTTGGGACATTGGGAGACCTTCGGGGGTCTCGGAGTCCCTACTGATTATTGGTATACCCACCCCTGCATAGGCTTCGTCCACACCTTTTTGTGTATTGTGAAGATGGTAGACAACTTTGACCGAGGTTTGGGAGCTTGGACTGGACAATTCTCGGAGGTGGACCTTTAGACATGACGTGCTGCAGTGATGACCGACTGTGATAGGTACCCATCCTTAAAGTAGGAACCCTGGTTGTGGTTCCGAGAGATATTTTTCTGTTTTAGTTGTACTTTTCATTTGGGATTGTATTTTGGCCCCAATTACTTATAGTACTCACCCATTTAACTTTCAGTACACATCTTTTTTCTATTTTAGTTTTATTATGTGGGTTGTACTCATTGTATTCTTGGACTGGGTGTTTGTAGTTTTAAAGGAAATGCATTCCCAATTTTCAGGGATATGCCTTTTGGTGCTAGCCTCTAACCCCTGGCCTATGGAAGCTAGGCTTGGGGTAGTCACGGCACGGGCCCTGGGGGATAGGTCGTGAAAAAGTGGTATCGAATGAGTCAGTTCTACCGTAGAACTAGGACTCTGATGTTTCCAATGGAGCAATAGTGTAACGTTTTTTGATTGTGGCTTTCAGTTCGGGCAGTCCAGTGTTGGTGCAGCAGCCAATGTATCCATACACAAGGACCCTAAATTCTGATTTCTGAATCAGTGCACAAAAACACTGGTTGTATGTGTGTTGGAAATGTTTTTAATTTGATATATTCTATGTCAGATCACCAAGTATAACTTATTGACCGTGGAACACCAATTTCCTTTTAGGATACTGCCACAAATATAGCCATCCCGGATTCCTGAGAGATTTTTTGATGATGGCCCACCGAGTGATCAGGCTTCGGTGCAGGGCCATGTTACGAAAATAGTACCATAATGTGGTGTACTAGCCACACCACTACCCATTGGGTAGCCATTTCCATCATCCCTACTAGTAGATGGTGCATGCCGACTGAGGGCATTGCACAAGTTTCAGTGGTAGAGGCCTCTGAGGTTCCGAGGCGAGATGGATCTTCAGGCAGATGAGGACTGGATGGAGGTTGTGGCTAGATTTTTTCTCCTGGTTAGGACACCAGTCGACCAGATGGTTATCCTAGTTGCTTTCCTTTTCCTTGGCGTAATAGGGCGATGGTGGATCTTGATGCTCTAGACACATGATGAGGCGACCCTCACCTGGACAGACTTTGGGAGCCTTTTTAGGGTGGAGTTTGTTCCAGAAACACTATGCACTATGCATATACGGGAGCTACTACACTTACAATAGGGCAGCCTGACCAGGGCCCAGTACTCGTTTGGGTTCACTGACCTCTCAGACTACTCTACCGACATGGTGTAGGACCCTTTCTATAGGGCTTAGACCTTAGAGAAGGGACTCCGATGGGAGATCAGATCTTCGATGGTATCTCTCATCATCCCGATGCATGCAGGAGTGTTGGAGAGAGAACTCTTGGTATAGAGTTTTCTTACTGAGTAGACACTGGCAGTGAGACCCATCACCAGGTAACACGAAAATGAGTCATCTATGGCTGGTAGTAGGCAGATGACATTGAGGAACACGCAGACCAAACCATTTGAAGGATGACCCTGGTACGTAGGGTCGAATGTGCGAGGCTCATGAGGTAGATCAGGCCAGTAGAGGAGCAGACTATACTTCACGTGTGGTGGGCAAGGTCACATGGCTCACTACTACTCGACCAGCTGCACTGATGACTAGTACATAGTCGAGGGACCACCGAGGCAGAGGAAGAAATTCGATCGAGGAGGTCTGCATGGCGGAAGACCTGACAGAGGATCTGGACATGCAGAACTGGGTGGGCGGTGATTTGAGGTTCTACTGCCACCACCTCCAGGTATTCCACCCCGACCACATGGAGCAGGTGGATATGTATGAGATCATCTCCAGGCAGCTGAGTCCTTTGACCACGACACTCCAGAGATGATTCAAGGTAAGATCTATCTCTACTCTACCTTATCTGTAGTACTTATAGACATAGGTTCTAGTCACTCATTCATTTCCATGACTCTGGTTCGAAGCTCTAAGAGTCCGGTGGAGCCGTTGGCTCGATCCTTGGGATTAAAGACTCATACAGGAGAAGATTCAACGATTACACAATGATACCGATAGTGTGATCTTACACTAGGAGGTGAGGGGTTCCACTATGATCTTTTAGTAGTGGCATCAAGGCCTTATAATTTCATCTTGGGTATGGACTTTTTATTCAAAGTCCATGCTCAGATTGACTGAATTAGGTGGAAAGTACGGTGTGTCCATCAAGATGGGACCAGGTTTTCCTTCACCAGAGATAAGGGTACCTTTGCAGCATTGGATGGACTTAACTAGAGGAGGGTGCATCCGATCACCCATTAGTTGGATAGCCTTACCCTCAATGTAGTTGATGTTGAGAGTTCGAGCTATCCTTTAGTGGTGGACCAGTATGCTGATGTCTTCATGGATGATGTTCTAGGACGACCTCCTTGTAGAGAGGTGGACTTTTATATCATCCTATACCCTGAGATGGCACCAATATCAACACCAACACATCGGATGGCTCATGTGGGGCTTCTTGAGTTATGGGTACAACTGGAGGACTTTTAGAGGAAGGGGTTCATAAGGCCCCGTGTTTCTCTATGGGAAGCCCCGATTTTGTTCACCAAGACGGAAGATGGGATTTTGAGGCTCGGTGTGGATTATCGGTTCCTGAACCAGGTGACTATGAAGAACTAGCATCCAATTATGAGGATTGATTATCTCATTGATCCGCTAAAGGGATATCGTTGGTTTTCAAAGATAGACCACAGATTAGGCTATCATCAGCTTAGGATACAAGATTAGGATGTGCAGAAGATAGCCTTCAGATGCTGGTATGGCCACTATGAGTTCTTGGTTATTCCATTCAGCAAGACTAATGACCCACCATGTTCATGGGACTCATGAAAAAGATTTTTCAGCATAATATCGATCGCTTTGTGGTGGTCTTCATTGATGAAATATTGATATACTCGGTTTTAGAAGAGGAGCATGCCTATCTTCTACAGATAGTTCTGGATACACTCTGAGAGCACTAGTTTTATGGTAATCTCTCGAAGAGCCAGTTCTAGATACAGAAGTTCCACTTTCTTGGACACGTTATCTAAGAGGCTGGAGTTGTAGTGGATCTGGAAAAGATATAGGTTATGCTATCTTGGGATCCACCGAGGAGTGTGACCAAGGTTTGGAGTTTCTTGGGGTTTCCTGGGTACTACCGGAGATTTGTACCTTACTTTTCCAGAGTTGTGGCACCCTTGTAAACTTTAATGAGGAAGGGACAACACTTTATGTGGATAGAGAGATGCTAGTAGAGTTTTTAGGAGCTAAGGTAGAGACTGATGAGTGACCCCATCTTGAAGCTACCAGAAGAGGGCATTGGGTATGTAGTCTATTGTGACAAATCAGGGACCGGGATTGGATGGGTCCTAATGTATGAGTGACCAGTGATCACTTATGGTTCACAACAGCTGTAATAGCATGAGCAGAACTACTATACCAATGAGATGGATTTAGCAGTAGTAGTCCTCAGCTTGATGATGTGGTGAAACTACCTGATGGGTGAACAATTTTTTGTTTACTCTGATCACAGGAGTCTCAGGTATATCTACTCATAGAAGGACCTGAACCTAACACAACGATGTTGTCTAGAGTTCCTCCAGGATTATGACTTTGAGATAGTCTAAACTCCTGGAATTTGGAACGTAGTATCATACACACTCAGCAGGAGGTCTGGTCTACAATTGCTGAGTGAGGTGATTGAGCAGCTATCCATGTTGCAGATTTCCATTGTGGATAGGGATGAAGTAGCTTACCTCTAGTCTATGAATGTCACTCCCCAACTTCTTCAGCGTATTCCAGAGGAAAAACTTGGGGACATTGAGTACAAGGCTCTATGTGCTCAGATATCATTAGGACAAACACCTGATGGATTTTCTGAAGGTGGGGAGAACGTCATCCTATTCAATGGATGAACCATGGTACTGGTGGAACTACGAGAGGAGGTGTTGAGGGATTTCCATACATCCCCTCTGGCTGTACATCCTAGTGTGGCGAAGATGTACCAGGACCTCCAGCATCAGCACTGATGGACATGGATGAAGAAAGCAGTGGCAGATTTTGTTTCACGATGCCTCACTTGTCTAAAAGTGAAGGTCGAGCATCAGGTTCTAGCTGTCTTAGCACAGCCATTTGAGGTACCAGAGTGAAAGTGAGACAGAATTTCCATGGGTTTTGTGACAGGGCTTCCATATACGTCTAGGGGCCACGATTCCATCTGGGTGATCATTGAACGATTCACAATGTTGGCCCACTTCCTACCCATCCGAGAGCAGGGATTAGTAGAGGGCTTGAGGTGCATCTACGTACAAGAGATTTTACGAATTCATGGGGTTCCATCAACATTCTTCTTTAACCGTGACACATGTTTTACATATCAGTTGCGGAAGGGATTGTAGGAGGCGTTCGGTACTCAGCTACGTCTAAGCACCACCTTTCATCCTCAGAAGGATGGTCTAATGGAGCGGACCATACAAACACTCGAGGACATGAATTGTTCAAGTATCCTATATTTTATCCACAATTGAGAGGATCACTTTCCCTTGGTGGGGTTTTCATACAACAATAGCTATCACTCCACCATCAGTATGGAACCATTTTCGGCTTTGTACGATCAACCATGCTGATCACCTCTATGCTAGACAGACCGAGGGGAGTCAGCACTTATGGGTCTAAAGTTGGTATGGCCTACCACTGAGAAGGGGTAGATCATCTAGGAGCAGATGAAGACTACACAGAGCAGATAGAAGTCTTATGCTGACAAGAGACGGAGACCATTGGAGTTTGAGGAGGGAGACCATGTTTTCATACGGGTCTCACCTCAATGATGTTTGCAGTGATTTTTCCAGGGTAGCAAGCTATATCTGAGGTTCATCAGACCCTTTCAGGTTCTCAGTAGAGTTGGCGAGGTGGCGTATCGCCTAGCTCTTCCCCCACAGATGCATCGGGTGCATGACGTTTTCTATGTGTCGTAGCTGAGGAAGTACGTGCATGATTAACCAACCATTATCGACTGGGGAAACCTAGAAATTGATGATGGGGCAATGTTTATAGAGGTTGTAGTGGAGATTGAGGATCGACATGAGTGGGTCCTTTGTGGAAAATCGATCCCTTTGGTGTGCATTCGCTGGCAGCATAGAAACCTCCAAAGGAGCACATGGGAGCGGGAGGCTTAGATTCATGCTCAGTACCCCCATTTGTTTCCTTAGTCTATATTGTGGCTTTCTAGGATGAAAGTCCCTAAGGTAGGGAAAATGTAAACACCCAGATTTTCCATGTATTTTTTTATTATATGGAATTTTTACGAGTGTATGAAAATTGATGACACCTGATTCCGAGGCTCGGTGAGCCCAGAAGGAATTTCTGAATATTTTTAGGTACATTCAGTAAACGTGCGAATGAGAAATCCTAACTTTTGAACTAGTGCTTGGTAATGAAATCTGAGGGCATTGTTGAACTCGTTGCTCTGGGATTCACTTAAGGGATCCTTAACCTCGATTTTAGTGGGTTGAGACAGGAAGTCGGTTTTTGCGGTTTTCGTGGAGGATTAATAAAATAACAATAATTTATTTTTTTAACTATATTTTAACTCCCTTTAGGTTTTGGTGGCGGGGACTACAGGGGGTGGTCGGGCATTTAATGCATGACATTAAATGCTCAGTTACAGAAAAATGTGTAACCACCCTACATTAAATTAAGGAGATTCATTAATTGCACCAATTAATGAACCCCTCTTAATTGCATTGTGAGGATAAATCCCCTCTACTCTCTCTCTTTTTAGTATTTTTTTTAATTGACAATGGAGAGGAGGATTTTGGAGGAGACCGTTGACAAAGAAGGGATCCATCAAGAAAGAACCAAATAAAGTCATTGGAGCGGCATCGTTGGAGGCTTACTTCGGGATCGAAGAACACCAAATCATCTTCAAATGTAGGACACTGTCCAAAGACTCTCGAGGTAGGGATTAATCTCATTTAATTTAAAAAAATTGATGAATAATTTTCCTCTTCCTTGATAAGATGATAACGCGGAGGGTACAGTCCAAATGAACATGGCTCGGTCCCTCCGCCACTTGTTTTACCTTTGTGTTCTACGGGGGAGAATTTTTGGGATTGGACAGAACCCAAATCCAAGGGTCATAAAATGAAGGAGATGACCCGGGAAGTCTGTAGGTGAAATCAGATGAAAAAAGGACAACCAAATCTCACTCGGTGTCCTACAAAAGACTACCGGTGCAATGGCACTGGAGACTTGCACCGGTAGGCGCTGGTGGCGGCTAACACCGACCGACTACGGTGGAGGAAGCATGTCGTCACATGCCCTAGGAGGAGGTAATTTGACTAGGCCATAGTAGTCAGTAGAGTGGCCAGTGCCGGGTGGCCACAAAGGTGGGTCGGCGCGCCGTCACGCAATGTAGGAGGAGGAGGCTGCCTCTCTTCAGCTGTGGCGGTCGAGCAGGGTGGCCGACATCGGCTAGTCGCGATGGTGGAGCGGCACACCATTACGTGCCACTGGAGTGGGCCACAGCTTGAAGCTATGGTAGAGGAGGGCAGACCCACCCCATATGGGTCTCACGACGACTAGGGAGTTCCACATGGTGCCACCACTCCATTACCCGAAGGGTTTTGCCGTTCGGGAGAAGTGGGAGTGTTACCTCCCCGTGCTAGCCAAGGTGGGATTTGTGCCTCCAGCGGGCTAAGATGCACCCCCTATGGGATGGGTTGAGCCCTCTTGCGGGCTAGGTTGGGGCCCCCTTGTAGGCCGGTGTAGGCCCCCCTGTGGGTTAGGCGGTGACCCATAGGGGCCGGGTCGCGCCCCTATACGGGCCTTGTCGGACCGTGGCCTAGTGGCATGGGCCCACCGCGGCCCACCCCAGGCCAGTTCGTGCTAGGTTGGGTTGGACCCAGGCCAGGTCGGACCCATGATGGGTTGGGTCTACCCAAACAAGGTCAGGCCAACCACGATTGGGTCGGTCCAACTGCGTGGGACCAGACCCAGACCCAACCAGACCGAATTTCTCTTGAAGGGCCATAACATGAAATCCAGATGTCCATGTGATGAACTGTCTATGGCACTAGGATCTTTGGAGTGAAATGGTCCTTTTGGTATACTCCACTCAAATTTTGGAGAATGTTGGAGTATGACCAGGTTAGATTGAACCTGAATCTAACTGGTCCCTCGAAACTAAAATGCTTATAACTCACAGACCGGGCGTCCGATTGATGCACCTTCTATCACATTGGAACTCCAATTAAATGGAGGTATATTGGGCTAATACTTTGTGGAGATTAGTGCCAGCCTAGGTATGACCGATATCTCGAGGGGCAGATTCTATGGAACTTGAGTGCACTAGGTGTGAGGAATCATGTGGCTGGCTATCAAGGAAGTAGCGACCCTATGTGGATCAGCATCGTAGATACCTGATGAAGACCAGGTTTAGAATGAACCATCGGGGATCTGATTTATAGATACCTTGCGTGGATCAGCATCTAGCGACCCTGTGTGGATCAGCATCGAGTGACCCTGTGAGGATCAGCATTCCAACAACCCTGTGTGGGTAAGCATTCTAGTGACCCTGTATGGATCAACTGTAGCGTGACCTGACAAGGACAAGCCTTACAGTGGCCCTTCGTGGAACTAAAACATACCTCCAAGATTGGACTGATCATTGAACAACTTCTTTTTGGACCAGTTTTAGAATTTCTAAATGGAATATGATGATATATCTTAAGACTAATCATCTTTATTCTTGAACTCTGAGTTGTATACTAGGTGTGAGATGACTATTGCTTTGTACTTTATGTTTGTGGTCTTGATTTTTGGTATTTTCTTTGTGGAACTCTGGGAGACCTTCAAGGGTCTCATGGTACCTACTAATTATTGTTATACCCACCCCTCGATGGGCTTCCCCCGCACCATGTTGTGTCTTGTGCAGACAATAAACAACTTTGACCGAGGTTTGGGAGCTAGGATTGGATGGTGATCGGAGGTGGAAATTTATATATGACGTGCCGTAGTGACGACCGACCATGAGCTAAACATACCCTTTAGGTAGGAACCCTAGTGCCGGTTTTGGGAGAGGTTTTTTTTTGTTATACTTGTACTTCTCAGTTGGTCTTGTATTCCAACCCCCATTACATACAGTACTCACCCCTCTTACTTTTAGTACACATCATTTTAGTACTGTAGTTTTACTATGTGGTTTTAACTCGTTTTATTCATGGAGTATGTGTTTGCAGGTTTAAAAGAAATGCATTCCCATTTTTCAGGTATATTCATTTCAGTGCTAGTCGCCAATCCCTGGCCTATGGAAGACATACATGGGGTAGCCATGTCATGGACCCTGGGTGACGGGTCATGACATCAATCATGTCCATAATTTTACATGAAGATTCCTTTATAAGTTTCCAAGGTTTTCCTCAAAGAAAATTATTTTCAAATAAATTTGTGAATTTTTATTTTAAAAAGTACTTTTTAAAATGAAAATATTATTTTCCTCAAAAATGTATTTAATGATATTTTAATGGAGTTTCCATTCCACTTTATTAAAAACCCTTGTTACTTATACTTTTTTTTGAGAAGGTGGTGCCTTGGTCAAAGGACAATGCACAATTTATTGAATATAAAAAAAAGCAATAGGGTTACAGGAGATGAAAAGTAGGCAATTTTTTACAATCTTTATCAAAAATCTGGAATAAATCAGGAGGAAGATCATCCAGCCAAGTCATATCCTGGTGAATTCCCTTGTTCGCAAGAGCATCAGCAATAGTGTTCACTTCCCGGAAGGCATGATTGGTGATATAATCAATCTTCAGGAGTGAATTCAAACATTTCATCTAAAGTGTAGTGAGGGGCCAGGCCAGGTGAATCATCCCCATTCCAGATTGCATGAAAAATGGTGGTTGAGTCACTTTCAATCCAGAGTTTTATCTATATTTTTTGAAGGGAAAAATTGTTGTCATGAATGACACCCATCATTTCCGCTTCCAATGAGGAAGCTATACCACATTTTCTAAAGAGAAAACCATGGCACTGACCAGAAGAATCTCTGAAAATCGCCCCGCATCTGGATGGCCCAGGGCTGCCCTTTGAGGCCCCATCAACGTTCACATTGATCCATCCTAGAATAGGAGCCTGCAAAAATACTTCAAAGGTACGTTTGGGTTGTTTATAGATGCCATCAACCCGGTTTTTGTGTAGTATAACCCAGTCTCCAACAGAGTTGTTGAAGTGGCCTTTTGGATCAAAGCAGCCTCACGTACCGCAATGAGAATCCGGGATTTTCTTGCATTGATGTTTAATGATAATTTATTATAAATGATATCATTTATATCATACCAGATCACATGCAAGAGCTCAACAATGGTAGAGATGAAGATGTTTTTGATTTGCTGAGAAGCATCCAGACCAACACATTTCTTTAAAAGAGAACAGATTGAGTCAGGTATAAACCATCTGCAATTAAAGATGTCAAAGATATAATTCCATAAAGAAGAGGCTATAACTCATGATAAGGAAAGATGGTTAGTATATTCTCTATGTTTGTTACATAGATTAAACCTAGAACAGAGTTAAATACCAAATGTTTGAAGGCTGTCCTCAGTGGGAAATCTATTGTGAGAAATACACAAAAAAAGAGTCAGTCTTATAGGTTTGATCTAGGGTATGTTAAAATGCTTTAACCATTGAATTTTGGATTCAGTGGCATGGAAATTATGCTGGTAGAAATTTTTGGAGTCATGAATTCCATTTGGGGCTGGCTC
The DNA here is from genome assembly GCA_963277665.1 of Viscum album. Lineage (NCBI taxonomy): Eukaryota > Viridiplantae > Streptophyta > Magnoliopsida > Santalales > Viscaceae > Viscum > Viscum album. The sequence goes on along the minus strand of OY728127.1, from coordinate 1,399,646,423 downwards.
CCAAACAAGGAAATCATCATAGATAGTATAAGGGTAGTTGTCAATGATTTGAGAAATATTGTCTGGGAGGTCATTCCTGTGAGATTGAAGAACTTTCTTTATGGTGTAACTAGTGTTCTCGGGGGTAAAATTAAGAGGTATAATGGAAATTAAAGGGGTGACAGTCCAATTATCTAGCCAGAAATTTATGTTAGAGTCAGCCCTAACCATCCATCTAGAGTTTTCCATAATATTATGAAATGAGTGCCTAATGGGGGGCCAAATCGAGGAGGTGATATAATTAAGATTTCCATCATTAAGATTATTTTGAAATCCGTGTTTGAGAAAGTCAAGAGAATTAGAGCTATTATTTATTAATCTCCAAGTAAGTTTATCCTGTAGGGAATCATTGAAAAAATTTATGTTTTTAATACCAAAACCCCCCTTATCGAAGGGCCTGCAACAAGTCTTCCAAGGGATGGTGATAGTTTCCTTTAAAAAATGGTTCCCATCCAAATGAAGTTATTGATGTAAGTATTGATTTTTTTAAAGGTTCCCATGGGCCACCTATAGATCATGAGAGATTAGACCATCTTGGAGAAAATAGTTGATTTGATGAGACAAATTCTACCAGCCATGGAGATGGACTTGCCTTTCCAATAAGAGAGTTGACTGATGATTTGATCAACAATGCTAACAAAATAGGAGGATTTAGGTCTTCCCCAAAATATAGTAACCCCTAGATAGGTGAAGGGGAAAAAACCTTCTTTGATCCCAAGATTAGTAGTGATAATGGATTTCCTTTGTGGGGACAAATTTTTTCCAAAGAAAATATGTGATTTTTTATAAGAAATAGCTTGACCTAAAACCTCCTCACAATGAGCAAGAGTGATTTTAATCACCTGAATATTCTTTTGATCACCTTGCATAAACAAGATGATGTCATCAGCACATAATAGGTGGGTAGGGACCTTAATATTTCTAGAAGCCTGGATGGGTTTCAGTTTATTTTGATTGACAAGTTGTGGGATGTGTCTGCTGAGGTAATCCTTAGTAATAACAAAGAGGATTTCCGAGAGAGGGTTTCCTTGTATGGCACCCTTTTTGAATTTGTAGTATCCTTTGGGGGTACCATTATCCAAAATAGAAATTTAAGAATATTTAAACATGGTTTGGATCCTCATGACAAAGGTATCATTGAATCCAAAACTTTTTTAGACTTTGAAAATGATAATCCAATCAATGGTGTCAAAAGATTTTCTAATATCGATTTTGATGGCAGCATTTCCACCCCTTGTGGGTTTGTTAAGAGTATTAGTGGATTCAGAGTCATGGAAAATGTAGTCCTGAATAGAACTACCTTTTATAAAACTAAATTGATTCCATGAAACAATTTTGTTTCATATAGGAGTAATTCTATTAGAAATGATTTTGGTAATGATTTTGTAAAGAGTGTTTATTATGGAAATAGGTCGAAATTGGTGAATCTCAGAGGCATTGTCACTTTTGGGAATTAAAGTAAGAAATTTCACATTAAGGACATGAGGGAGAAAACCATTGGTGAAGAAGGACCTCACAAGCTTGAAAACATCCAAGTGAATGACCTCCCAATGCCGTTGAAAGAAACCATTATTGAAACCATCCGGTCTAGGGGCACTGTCAGGTGTCAGAGAAAAACCAGTATCTCTAATTTCATGATCTAGAGGGATGTTTAAAAGAGACTCATTGTATTTCTCATCAACCATAAGTGGAATGATATCAGGTCTAAGATTAATATTGACATCCGGACCATTGAATATTTTATGGAAATAAGAAACAATATGGTTGGAAATATCTTCTTCGGAGTCAAGGAGTTGATCATCATGTAAGAGTTTAACAAGAGGTCGGGAGGCTTTCATCACTCTTTGATGCGAGTTATAGAATTTAGTGTTTCTGTCACCATCAGAGAGCCATTTAGTCTTAAAAAGTTGTTTATGCATATTGTCTTTGAATGTGAGAAAAGATTTAAGTTTTAAGGAAAGGTTTATTTCATTTTGAGGATCAAAAGTAAAATTATAATTAGTATTCTAAGTTTTTAATTGAACTAGTTCCTCTTCTTGAGAAGAAATGTCAGCATCAATTTGTTTATTTTAATATCCACACCATCCATTGAGGGATTTATTTAAAGGTTAAGTATGAGGATACATGAAAAGGTATCATGTTGATGGTTCATATTATCCCAAAAAATTTTGATGTTGGAAACACAGTCAGCATCCGTGGACCAAGAATTGTTGAATCTAAATGGAAGGATAGGTTTACGGTTGTTAGCAATCAAATTGACTAAAATAGGATGATGATCAGAGTTTAATATAGGGAGGGTAATGCTATATAAATTGTTCAATTTATCCAACATGTCCATATTCACAAAGGCTCTGTCCAATTTACTAGATACAATCTTATTATAATTCCTTCTATACCAGGGGTATTTTTCACCAGTAAGGTTGATTTCTATGGATGAATTAGGATTTTTTAAATATATTTTTAGGAATCACATGTATTTACATTGGTTAATTATGTTTCAAATATATTATTACAGAACCTGGTTCATTTTGATGTGTTAATACTAATTCAAATATATTTTTGTAGAACCCATTTCATTTAAATAGGTTTCAAAGTGATTTTCATGGAACCTATTTCTTTTCTATTGGTTAATCAAATTCTGAAAAGAATAATGATTGTTTCAATTATTTTATGATTAAATTAATTTTCGATGTACTTTATTTGTGATAATATTATTGGAAATTTTTTATGATGATGAGTGGTTCCATTATAAACAAAGTACTGGTTATTACTTTATTTACCAAGAATGGTCGGTTTCATGATAAACCAATGATGGGGGTCTGTATATCCCTAAAATACATTCAGTAATGATTATGTTCTCTGAATAATTATATTTCAATTCCCCTATATGATTATTCCAACTATAATATTTTTTTAAGAGTTATATATTGAAAATGTTCCAATATAACATTATTTTTATCTATGATTTCTATTGGTTTATAATATTTATTATGATGAATATTGATATCACAAGGATCATTATTATTAATTATTAATACTCCTGATTTGTTAAATCCTTATACCATGTTTTCATGTTTTATGATCTAAGTATTGATGGGTATGTGTATTGTTATGTTATACTAATTCACTTTGATAATGTTATCATACCCTTATTCTCTTCTTATGATCACTGATGAAATTAAATTTTTAATGATTTTGTTTACCCTTCCTATGAATTTTATCTCTTCATTCTTATGTTTCATTTTCCACTAGATATAAAGAATGAGTTTTAAAAAAATATGTCAAAATCGTATTACATATGGATAATAATGATGACATAAAGTGTAATAAGAAAAGTTGGGTTAGGTGGGAGATATGATCATTTAAATACATGTATATTATTTATGTAAGAGTTTGTCCCAATTCTATATCACACTAAAATTAAAAGGACCATGATAATTTAATTGATCTAAATTTTCCTTTTGATGTTTTATGGTTTTAATGGAAAAAATTGGGTCACCTTCATCGGTATCAAAGTTGGAAATTTAAATTTTAGGTTTTTTCACTGAATCTGGGAGTGTGGTTTCATGGATATTATAGTTAATCCCCTAAGATTATTATGATATATGGTGATATTTATGTGGGTAAATTATCCACTTGATGATACTTATATATTGTGATATCTTGGATGGGAATCAATATTCTCAATAAGAATGATACATGATAGTATCTGAGGTGGTTTCTAGTCCTGCTGATGATTTTGATATTTTTTAGTTGTATAGGGTGGGAATTATTTCCCCTAAATAGTATAATATATGATGAATATGTTGGGTGGGAACTAATATCCTTTATTATTATAACATATAATGTTCAAATATGGTTAGTAATAATCCCCCATATGATTATGTTACATGATGGTTATATAGGGTTAGTGTTGATCCCTATAATGAGTGTGATATATGATTTTTTGGGTTAGGAATTAATCCACCTAATTTTTTTATATCTGATAGTTGTATGGGTTTGATATTAATACCCCTATTGATTTTCTTATATGATGGTATCCATGTAGTGTGTTCATCCCCTTAACGATTATGTTATATGATGGTATCTAAGGTCAGTGTTAGTCCCCCTGATGACACTGTTATATGATAGTATACGGGGAGAAATAGAACCCCCCTGATGATCTTTGATATATGATGGTATTATGTGTAGTAACTTATCTAACCCATAGTTTTGGTTATCTATAGTTTGAAGAGTCATATGACACTATCTAAAGAATGTATAATCACTTCTTGGTGAATTATACAGTGATTTCAGTCATAATAGTAATTTCTAAAAAAACTATTTAATTATTATTTTAGAGTATATTAAATTCTACATACACTATATAAATTTCTTCAGCTAGGGAAACCATGGTTTTTATCCAACTGATCTATAGTCACAACATTCTTGAGAGATTCCAATACATTGGTTCGAGAGAAGACCTCAAGATCACTAGTTTTGATAGGGAAGAGACCCTATGTTGGATGGTTGATATGGATATGTTAGATAATAAGACCATGTTTGGACCTAGAATAAGGTTATAGTTTTCTTTTTGTTATGATTTTTGTCTTGGGTTGTATATAATACTCCCTTGGGGGATCTTGTTTGTGTCTGACAAACAAATGTAACATTTTTATAGTTCATTTTATTATTTCATGTGTTATGTTTTATTTATTTTACTATTTTTTATTATTATTTTATATTATTTTTATTATATTTTTTAATATTTTTTAATATATTATTAACATGATTTTTATCTACACTAATATGAGTTTATGGTCTCCCCATGGTAACACCATTGACCTTTACTACTTTTCATAATCCTCTGTCATATTGGATGGTGGGCCTCATGTCTTGTGGTACATTGATCTAGTAACTATGGTGTGGGATAGATTTAGATGTTATAAATTGGTATAAGAGAATTGATTAATTTGTCTTACAATTCATGATATGGTTAACATTATATAATACTAGTCAAAACTTATAATTAGCATTATGTTGTGTGTCTGGATAACACCTTCATGAGCTGAAGTCCATGTTTCTTGGAAGATGGGAGCATTATTATTGGTTTTCATTGTCATGGTAGAGTTGATTATTTCTATTTATGATATTTTTTTGTTGATTCCAACTTTTTCCCTTGTCCCAATGAGACAATAGGAATGGTCCCCTGCATCACATCAGGAATGTAGGTTCATATGAAATGTGTTTTATTTAGTGTGATTGTGACACTAGTTCTGTTATAAAAATGTTCTAGACATTTATGGTGTCAAAAATAACTTATTTTGTGTTTTCATAAATAAATTATGTGTGAAATTAAACTTTATTAACCAAGTGGTTTCGATTTTATTGATATGGGTCATTATATGGTGATAAAATTTATATGCACATGGTTTTCACCATGGTCCTTAAGGGGGTAGTATAGTCTAAAGTTTCCTTTTGGGAATCAGTACTCTATAGTAGGTAATTTACATGATTATGATATGTCTAATGGTATGATAGAGAGAGATATAAAACCCTAGAGTGGGGGTGTTGACCTATGAATTTCCTAGTGGTATTATGAATGAGGGAATGGGTGTTTCCCCTATGAGTTTTATCCTACATGAAATGGGATCACTAAATAAAGTGAAAAGTACTGGTGACATTGAGATGATTCTCAGGATTGGTGGTCCATTTTCTGTAACTTATTATCTTGTCACCTTATTTTCATTTCTAGAGACTATTTTTGATATACAAGGGTTACCTAAGAGAGGGGTTAACCCATGCATGTGAGTTCTTTCAGATGTGGGAAACATGGGTGGATGCTTACTGATTGATATTGATTTATGAGTGATGTTATCAAGTATGTGATATAGAAATAGAGATACCATAGGTAGTTTAGATGTGTAAGAATAGGTAATTCTTGTGTTTTGGATGTTTTGACATGCAAGGGAAAATTTTTATCTATTAAATTTGTCTACAGAGGATATTATTGATGATATGAATAGATTTTTGATGCATGGTTAGTTGTTGTATTAGGTGTGTGAGCCTAGTAATGGTGAGATATGACTTAAAATGGAATATGTTTAATGGTATGGTAGGGTAGCATCAAGGTGTATGCATACATGGGTATAATAATTCTAGTAATGGGGGATATTAAGAACCATTATGATATTATTTTTATGGATACTCTCTTACCATGTATTAAGATAGTTATCCTATAGATTAAAAATATGATAGGTGTATTTTCATGATCTAGGATTAAACTAAGGTTTGAATTATTGGTGTCTGATTAGATGTGATTAACCCTGTATGACATGTGGGACATGTCGATGGAATGTTTTTTATAAAACATTGGGATATAGAGATTTAGTCCGGTAGGTGACATAAAATTTAGGCTCCATTCATGATTATGAATGGTAACACATGGTGCTCTCATGTGACTCTTTACACGTGGGGGGATAATTTGTTTTCTGATGCATGTGTTCGATAACATGAGACTGGTTTTGGGTTAGGAATATGAGAAGTGCAATAATGTTTGATGAGGTCCAAGAAATGTATTTCTTTGACTTCATGAATATAATATGTGGTATATTCATGGGATTCTATGGGTGATCACACATAGATAGTAATAGTATATGGGATGATCATGGAATGGTGTGAGAAACATTATTTTGATCGAGGGAGTAAAAAAAGGTGTTGACCCTTAATACAATCATGAGTGCTAAATTGACCAAGCGATACTCTGGGGGTATGGTCAAGTTTGGTTTGACCTATAATGGTTAGTGTATTAAGATTGTATTAGTGAATGTTACAAGATCTCTCTCAATTGATAATGAAATGAACAAGGGGTCGTAATGTTGTTTCTTTGTGGAGATGATCAATATATTCCATAGATGAGTTGCAACATTTTGTGAGATGTGTAATGGAATGAAATGACCATTGTACTTGGAAAAAACCTTGGGGTTTCAGGTATTGGCATGGTGAATAATGATAAATAGGGTTCCTTGGATATGTTGAGTGGGGTAATAGATATATTTTGACACACTAGTGGGATTATATGGGTCTCATAGTAGGATGGATCATGTGACTGTAAGAAAGGTCATGGATTATGAGTTAGATCTATTAGGACTGAGTGTATGGTATTTTAATTTCAATTTTATTGGATAGTGGTTGTATAATTATATTTGTATCATTAAATCCTAGAGTAATGATTGGTAGGTGGACCTATTTACAGAATACCCAAAAAAAATTTGAGTATCAGAGTTTGGTTGGAGGTAGATTTCAGATTGGTTTGTGCTCATGGAGTACTAATAAGGAATATTATTTGGTTGGGAGAACACTATGGATTGTTAAATTGTGTGGTTCCCATATTGAGAATTTTTTTGTATACATTGAGGAGGTGGTGTTGATAAACCAATCTATAAGGTGGCTTTGGATTTTTTAGTGCTTTAATGAAAGACATTTTATTATGGAATGTGAATGGTAAATATATATACATGGGTATTAATCACTGTGAATCAGGTGATGCTATTATATTTGGTGACTACTTATTATGCATTTTGGTATATATATAGGTAAGGTGGTCACGTCTATAGAGTGTTGGTAATAATAAGATATTGTGATGAGTGTCATAAAAAAGTGGAGATTTATGTTATTGGTATCATCTCAAGGATAAAACTATGGGTTTGGATGATAATAGTAGGGTGATGCATGAGTGTGATAGTTTTTGAGTTATAGTATTTGGTTGAATATTAACTTCAATTGATGGCATATAACATCAATGGGTAGAAGATTCAACAATGTAAGGAGTAGGGAATCCTCATTGGTTGGTGGAAATAATCTGTGTCAGGATTTGTGGGTTGTACGGTTTAGAAGACTGGTTAGTGAAATGAGAATACTACTAGGGAATTCATGCATTATTGTGCATTATAGATCAGAGAGAGTAAAAAACATATCATTTAGGGAATGACCAGGGTTCAAATCTTTTATGGTGAGAGGCTCATGAGGTTTTGAATAGTATATCTGGTTTGGGTATAATGTTAGCATGTCTATAATTAGTGGGATTCATAGAATATATACTATATATCTTAGATCAGTGGATAGGATGGTTTATGGGGGATATAAGATGATAATTACAAGGGACAATAAGAGTTATAGTGGGGAATATTTAATGACTTTTTCCATGCAGGTAAATAAAAATTAGGGGAAATTGAAATTTTTTCAACCAAAGAAGGGTTCGTTTTGAGAGTTAGGATATGGATTTGGGTTTTGAGAGATTGGTTGGTACAATAGGGAAACTAATTGGTAATTCATGCATGATTGTGCAAGATTGTATCGAGAGAGTATACACTCATTATTTGGGGTATGACCAGTGTTAGAACCTTCCATAGTGAGAGACTCCTGAGGTTTTGTGCATTGGAGTAGTTCTGGGTATAGTATCAACACAAATATAACCATTGGAAGTCATAGAATTTATACCATACATTGGGGATCAATGATTAGGATATTTTTTGGGGGATATAAGAGGAGAATTATAAAGAACAATGAGATTTATATATGGTATTATGTATTGAATTGTGTTGTGAAGGTCAATAAAAAGTATAGTAAATTGGTATTTTTTTCACCCAAAGTAGGGTTCAGTTTGAGAATTAGGACTTGTACTAGGGTTTATATAGTTTTATCATCTCTTATATGTGTTTTTGGATGTGATATAATGCTACAATGGTGTCTTGGTTCTATAGGTAAGTGTTTAATTTGGGTTGGGTGGAATTAATGTAAATTAAAATTGCATGTAGAAGGTCATGGATAAACTAGTGGGTGTTATGGCATAATATATTTAATTTGTGATTAAAATGTTAATTTTGAGAAGAGGGTCATATCATGTAGGAAGGGGACTATTCCATGAACCCTCTACATGAGATAGAATTTCTATAGGTTAGAATGTATCATACAACAACCTAGGCATTGCACTATAGGGGGGGGGGGGTTCTGGCATGTAAATTACCATGTTCCAACTAAAGGATTATTTCATGAAATGTGTTATATAATAATATATTTGGGGGATACATTAGATTTAATGTGTTGAAGTTTATGGTGTGAGACATATAAGTGTTTACATGGATCATTAAGAGGATATATAATATTTAAAGAAGCAAATGTAAAGGTACTCAGGAGGTAGATTGTACATTTAAAAATTTATTTAATCCAAACTGAATATATAAGGGTTGTTCATTACATTCATAAAGATACAAACTCAATGCATAAGGGTTCACCAATAGAAAAGGTAATATATTTTTGGGTTTCCCAATATATTTGGAAATACATAAGGGTTTTCTAGACCATGTACACCATAAATTGAAAATATAATAGAATGACCCTCTCAAACATAAGGGTCAACCTGTGATGCACATGGGTCACCGTTTGATGTCTATGGGTCACCTAATGATGCATAAGGACCACCATATGATATATAAGGGTTAGTCTGATTGATAAGGGTATCCATAGTTACCCCTGTGATACATAATGTCTAACCTAGTCTTTAAGGGTATGAGAAATGGTAAAGTACCAAATACATAATGGTTCTCTATAATAAATATTCATTAATTTGATACGTAAGGCTTGTAAAATAGTAAACTACATGATACAAATCAGTTACCCTATGATATGTATGGGTAACTATGATATGTAATGGTAAATATAGTTGTTCCAAAATATGAGTGTGACAAACTAGATGTGGTAAAGATGTGGAATACACTGTGAGTATTTCCCAAGGGTAAATATCACATTACATTGGGTGGGATGAAAAATGAAAGTTCCCCAAGCAGTAGTTACATCAGTTAATTAATAGAAATTGATTGTGTTGTAAATGGTATGGTCATATTGAAACATAGAACTGGGTAGTGAAGTTATATTTTTATTTCAAATAGGGATGTTCTATATTTACTTGACCTAAGGGGTCATTCTGTGAGGTCTGTCTTGAAGAGGCATTTCACTTTGAGCCATATGGGTCATGTCACAATGGTGATATTTCCAAAATTATTTTTTATTAAGGTAAGGATGATATTTTGGGGAATTAAATTGAAAAACCCTTTTAGGATTATTATTGTTTGGATATTTAAATAGAGTATGTTTTCTACCCACTCACATTACTCATAAACATATCAATCTATTTGATCTATGGATATTATAGGTTATTTTCCTCAACATTTAAGGTATTAATTTATTATTCATCATTAATTCTTACTATATTTTTATGGGTAGTGGTGCCTCTGGGACATTTCTTGATTGAGAAATATGTTAGGGTTTTTTCCTTGGAACTAACTTATATAAACTACATGGTAGATTTTATTTATTTATTTTGAATATTAATATACTTATTATCATATCATGATTTTTCTTCTATGTGACATAGAATCTGCTAATTTCCTAAGAGTAAATATCACACTAAAAAGTTATTGAAGTTTCCTACAATGATGAACACTGAGAAGTACCACGATAGAACTGTTGAATAAATTTTCTATAGTATAATGATATAATTTGATGGGATTTAAATAATATTGGTTATTTGGGGTGTAAACTCTTAGTACTTTGAGACACATTCTCATAGTGTACACCCTTGGTATTCTTTAGAGTAAGTGATTTTAAGAACATTTTCCATGTATAGTTAATCCGTATTTATGTGTTTCATTTGAGGTTACTATATGTTTATGTGTGTATTGAACCTTTTAATTTGAGATTATTATTAATGAAAATCACGAGTTCCATATTTGGATGTACTTATTAAAATTTTGATGTAATATCTTTGTAGAAAGTAGGGTTTGTTAGGTGCATCATGATTGATACTGCATTAATGAATAATAAGACAGTAGATTTATCCCCTATATTCTTTAATGGAATATGACATCTCATGACCCTTTATAGTAATGGAAAAACCTAATTAAATCCATTTCCATAGTGTTCTCTAGGTTGTTTTGTTTCTCAAAAGTAAAAGAAAGAGACATCGAGCACATAGGTTTATGACACCAGCACACAACCATCTTGATTACAAATATCATGATAATGGTATTATATTACAAAGTGATCATTTGTATTCAGATTTATGTTCATTTGAAATTTATTTGTTTTCTCTATGGGTGTTTGGGGATGTTTCTAGACAATAACACTGGACTTTAGGCGGTTCTTCCTAATTCTAATAAGAAAGATGTGAAGTGGGTCACACACTATGTGCACTCAGAATCCCATTTAAACTCAATTTGTAATTTAACAAGTTAGAGTAAAAATTATTACCACTTAATATTTCAATATTTATTCAGGGTTGGTTGATCAAAAATATATTATAATGAGTTATTTAGAAGAATTGATATGTGAGTTAAATAATAGTAAATATTAATTCATAATTTTTTTGAATATAATATTTTTTATATTTATTAATGAATAATGCAGTAATATTTATTTATTAAATAATTATTAATTATTGCTGTTTCAATAAATACTGAGTAGGATAAGTGGATTGTATTTATTGGCCTATTTGGAAATGACATATTAAATATCATTTAAATAAATATTAAATTGTTTATGTGGAAATAATATATATTTATATTCAAAAATTGTTTAGGTTAATAAACTAATAATATTATTTATATTTTTATAAGAAATGGAGTTCTCTATCGAATAAGGAGTTGGAAATGGGGATTTGTGCAAAAACCAACCATATAATCACCTTATAAATATATGTTTATGACTCTTTTCAGGGTTAGCCTCCCATTGAAAACAATAATCCTTTAGATAATTATTGCATGAACAAGAGATAAACCACTCAAGAATAAAAAAATTTAATAGAGAACTAATCATACTCCACTCTATTAAGCCTTCAATAGAACCTAATGAATATTTTTACCACAGATAGATTTTTGTTGGGATCAACAACGGACGATGCAAGAAACCATAATCGACCATGCCAGAACCTATCAATTCTATGATGAAATTCCAAAATTTTGAAGCCTGTGTGGATCACTACTTGAGGGTTATACCCTTTGATCCTATGAAAACGTTATGGTATGATGAAGGTATTCAACAACATCATTAATAAATAAATAATCACAATAAATTATAATTCTAAATATTTCTATAATTTAATTATAAATAATTTCTAATAATCATTTTATTCTAGTTTCGCTATTCATAAGTCAATTAATATTCAATTTAATTTCATTCTTCAAGAAATTATTCAAAATATTCATCTTGTATTATTCATAAATTATGATAGGAAGAAAATTTGGCTATGACCAATATGCACTTACACTTTGCTCGTAACTTTTAATTGTCATGAGAGTGCTCAAATAATTTATTTATTGTTTATTATAAACCATTGATCAATTACATATGTTTATAATTAGTTTTTATTTTTAGGCAATTTGTTCCTATATATTAACATCAAATCGTATGATATCTTTGTTTATTATCATTCATATAACCAATTAAATGATAAATCAACACAAATAAAATTTGATGACCATATTAGGAGATGCCAAGGGTTACTATCGTATAACACAAGATACCATGACCAATTTTCTGATGATATATTCCATGTAACCATGTTCAATGAACTAGGATTACTTTTTAAAAATTTAGGCTTCCATGGAATAAGTAAATGCTTTAAATGTTAAGTGAAACCTATGTGTTGATCATTCCATTATGTAACTTGCTTTACCCAAATACATATGGTGTAACTCATTTACGTGATGAGTAGTCCATGTGTTCTCATGATGGAAAACAAGTTTTCTAATCAATTTTTTTCATTTATTACATGACACTGGGAATAAAAATCCATGAAATATTAAAGAAACACAATAAATAGCTATCATAATTTTCTTCTAACTCATGCATTTCCACATCCGAAAAACATGCCCAATTCCAAGGTGTGTGGCACCGAAATGGGAATAAGACATTACACGATGTGTATCTGAATTACATGTCAGATAACCCATTTTAGAACATAAATTTTGTTTAATGCATTGAGAAAAAATTATTTATATAATTAACCCATTTATATGTGTTGTGTTTGTAATTTATTAATAGTATACACTAGATGATAGGATTATTAGTTATATATTAAATTAATTCTTGTGTTAAATTTTGAATCGCAAACTTTTAGTGATATTTACCTGTATTATACTCTAGGTGAATTAATATCTTTGTATACTGGGTAACATACACATGGATGTGTTTCATTTTTTACAAATTTGTGCACTGTAATTTTGGGACACAAAATGTATGTTGGCTGCCTTCTAAATAAACAGATCCAGGACTATGATGTGTTGCTTATATGGGTACATGTTGTTACCTCTGAGTACACATGTGCACTTGATTAATTTTAAGTAAAATTAATTCATATAATTTTCTTATATTATGGTTGATTGAAATTTATAATTTTTTTTGAATATAAATATGATAAATTTAGTTAACCAATTAATTAGTTAATTAATTTGATTATTTTTAGGAGTTTTATAGTAAATAAAGTATGAATTGAAGTGAATTATTATAACATTGTAATTTTTTTCATGTGTGTGAGTGATCTTGAGCTTGGAATAGACATGTGTATGTGATTGGTTTTCAATTTATTTTTTATTGAATTAAATTTATGGTCTATGTGTCATCCCATCCTATAATTATGTATTAGACTCTATGCCTATGTTTTATTTTATTTAACCCCATAAAATTTTAATTTGGTACCACTTACCTACATATGACTAAATCTTATTTACTGAAATAATATCTCAAATGATTGTAGGAGGTTGAAGTTTACAATGGAGATGAAACATATCCATGTGGTTTATAGGAAGACAACATGCATGTTGTATCCTAAACCAAGTTATGGTTTAAGGTGTTTTCCCATAGTTTCAAGGGATAATTTATCATTTTATAAATAAAAAAACCATTAGGGAAGATTATGATCATACCACTTTTGTTATTTTATTTATGTCAAGTTTCACGGTGAATTATTTTTATGGATGTTTATTTTGAAATAACATATATAAACATAATTAATAATCATGCAATATGTAATTAAAATAAATTTTATAATGTCTAAATTTTTATATAATTCATGTTAATAACTTAAGTAGAACCCACATAATATTAAAAAGATGTAATAAAAAAAATGAGAAATCAACATATGAAAGATAAAATAAATAGAATTATTATATATTAAGTATATATAGTCTTCCATTACATAATTTTGAATAGAACTAATAGATCATAGTGTTTCATCCATGCCTCACATGGATAATACTATTTAAAAGAGAGTTCTAAAGAAGGTTTTAGGATGACTTAACCAATTTCACATCCAGAGGAGTACCATTTTCTATGATTTGTGTAAATTTGGAAGAAAGTGTTGAGAAAATAATTATAAAATATTTCTGGATGGTTGATTCTAGTCAACATAATAAGGATCTATGTGTTAATTCATATAAAAAATTATTCAAACCTAAATACCATCAAGTAATTGACCAATACCTCACTTGGGTTATGGGAAGGGGCATAAGGATCCTTCCCACTACGAATATCCATGTGATGAGATATTTTGAAACTAATGGAGTCATGTTATAGGTTATGATAAAATAATGGGATATTAATAAATTCATGATTTATTATATAATTTTGTAATCGAGATAATGTACAAAAATTCTACTCATATTTATTTTTGCAAAGAAATATAAAATGATGAAGTACAAAATCACGTAAATGAGAAGTGTCATTTGAAGCTCAATCAAGATGGATATTTGGATTCTTTTCAACTAAAACTTTATAAAATATGTCATTATTTTTTACAATCCATGATAAAATAACCTCCATTTGTTGGATAGGGTGAATGTGATTTAAAGATTCAATAATTGTTACTTGGTTATGTCTATGAAAGTTTTCTAGTTAGATCTAGTGGTGAGTATTCATACATAATAATTTCCACTGATGTATTGAGCAGATATGGTTATTTCTACTTGATTAGGTATTAATCTAACTCCTTTGAGAAATTTTAAAAGTTCAATAATGAAGTACAGAATCATGTTGTTCATAAGATGAAAATCGTTAATCTGATCTAGGTGGTGAAAATCTTAACCAAGATTTTATATACTTTTTGTGGGAGTATATCATATTATCTCAACTCACTCCATAGTATAAAGCAAATTAGAATGGTTTTAGTTAAAGGAGGAACCCTACCATGCTCGAAAATTTTGATGATTCATTTAGGCCTCCCATTCTCCTTTTAGAAACATGCATTTCATCTTATGATATACACACTTAACTGATTTCCAATAAAACAAGGAAAAAGTATACCATACAAGTTAATGTATGGAAGGAAATAAGTGTTGTTTAACTTATGTTTATGGGAATGTGAGGCATTTATAAGGCCATATCAGACCATAAAATAGCACTCTATGTTGAAAGGAACATTTTTTTGTGTATCCAAAGGAAACACGAGACAATATCTATAAAATACCATGGAAAAGAAGGTAATATTATCATGACATTCCATATATCATAAGAAATCACACCCTTGGGAATGTAGTGGGGGGAGTATTAAATTTGATGAAGTTGAGACGCAAGATACAAAAGAGTCATTTTAAGAATGGTTTCCATAAGTCCTCGTAGAAGAGGTTGTTCTTGAAACAAAAGTACTACATGGGAGTAATAAAGAGGTTAGAGACCTAAAAAGATATTATTTTACAGTCACTAAGGATCGAAAGTCATTATTAATTGACAAAAATGATCCTATTTCTAATAATGAGGTAGTATATGGCTCAGAATCTTAAATATTTGAAGAATCCATGAATTATATGATGGATTCCAAAAAAGAGAATTGAATTTTTATTTTTCTTAATTCTCTAGTTGATGAAAATTTCATTTGGTGAGAATGAGTATTTAACATGAATGTTCACTTGAATAGTAATGTGAATACCTATAAAGAACAACTAGTGGATAAAGGGTTGAAACAACATAAAGGTATTGACTAGAATGAAACCTTTTCTCTAGTATCTATGTTTAAATCCATCAGGAGTCTACTTGCTATAACATCTTTCTATTATTTTTTATATTTGGAATATAGATTCAAAAACTAATTTACATAAGGGGAAACTTTATGAATAAGTTTATATAAAACAAAATGAAGGTTTTTTACCACATGTAATATAAGGCCCCAACCTTAAACCATACTTAATCTTGAGTTATTACAAGATTACACATTGAGGATCTTTTTAGGTTTAGAGTTTTAGAGAATTAGATCATGAAACTTGCATTACATTCCACATTTAAACAAAGTGGTTACATAAAAGACAATATTCATTCTTCCCATCAACGGAAACAGATTTAAAATAAAACATAGATTCTTTCTTGACACATCCTTGACACTATCATCACATCATGTACCTTTCCCTTGACCTGTGAAAAACATTTCAAAAACATGGGATGAGCATAAAAATCTCAGTAAGGGTTATAAAAATATGGAAAGAAACATGAGTTCATATATACATAAGAATGAAATCATACTTCACCCATAAAACTTAGGCACTTTAACATACCTCATCAAACCATGAATAAATCATAGAAATCATAAGACATAAAGGTATCTTGAGGCATTCATAACATTCTTATGTAGTGAGTAACCCTCTTGGTTAAGTTTGGAATACCCATCACAGTATATTCACTAAATCTCTTAGGAGAAACCTTAACATTTCACTCCTTCGCGTTACCCAATGCATTGGAGAGCTATATCGAGCTCACCCGCCCTTAGTTTATCACGGAACCACCCGTTTTCATAACAATGACCAAGAACCATAACATAAACGTATCACATAAAACATGCATAAAGGAAACATAACATTTCCACATCACAATATAACATTTTAGGATATTGAAATAATGAATCCATTCAAAAAAACCCCATTTTCAAAACCATTTAAAACATTTAATAAAGAGCTTTTTGAATAAAAGTGTCCCATACCACCTTGAAGATTTTAACATTTTAAACCATTAATATCCATATAAATAAATCCTTAAAACAATTTTGAAAACATGGATATTAATAAGAACAAATCATTACAACATTTAAAGCGATATTTTGGTTAAAGGGTTTTTACCAAAATTAGAGACACTTGAATACGATAATTAAGGAATAACATTTATTCAGAACTTTATAATATCATGAGAATAAATGGGTTCATGATATAATATTCAAAAGGACATTATATACACCATATAAGAGTGAATTGGTGCATAACAATAGTGAAGTCTCAATAGAAATGTAAAATGTGATGAAATCCCTTATAAAGAAGGTATCCTTAAATTTAGGATAAATCAATCTCAAAATTATGTGTGACAAATATAAATACACCCAATATAAGTGGATATTAAGTGTAAAACAATAAAAGGTCATTGACACATATTGAAAGGATGACATATTCAATAACTACATGGTGAACCCAAAGAAATCGAAATTGGGTTAAAAAGTTCCCTTGGTAAAATTCGACAGCCTAACAGCGTCACTTCAAAATTCAGAAAATGAGTTGATGAGAGATATAAAGGGTATCTCGTCACTTGGACATAAAATTTACATCAATAAGGATATAGAAGAACATATCCCAAAATAATATTATGTGAATTAAAAGACATAACAAAATAAGTCTTTTAAAAAGAGGAGGGTGAAAGGTTCCCTTACCGACATGGGTATCTTTCAAAACATACGCCCCATGAAAGAAGTACAATACAACATTGATTTAAATACTCATAAATGAAATAATATTACACAATGAGTAAAATAATGGTCAGTACATACACCACTCAAAGGAAATTGTGGCAAATGTAGCATAAATCACACGAGAATAAAAGTGAGATGAAAAATCCCTTACGAAAAATCAGCAGCCTAACGGCGCCACTTAAAACTTCCAAAAATGGATTGATGAGATAAAATAGGTTATCTCATAACATTAAAATAAAATGTAAAGAAATAGTAATATAAAATAACATCCCCCATCATAACAAATATGAGCTTGAAAGAAGTGACATAAAGGAGAGTACTTAAAGAGAAAGAGAGAGGTTAGATCTCTTACGAAAATTCGGCAGCCTAACGGCGCCACTCAAAACTTCCAAAATGGATTGATGAGAGAGAATAGGGTATCTCATAATATGAACATAAAAATTACAGTAAGAGTAATATAAATGAACATCCCAATAAAAAGAAAGATGAGCTTAGAAGGAATGACATAAAAGAGTGTACTTAAAAAGAAAGAGAGGAGTAGGATCCCTTACCTCGGATCCGACTTGACTCGATCGTTCTTTAACTTCCTGAATAATAAACTTGAGTTAATTTAAACTTTATTAAGAAACTTTTTCTAGTTCATTATTCCTTTTATATCACTTATTTCCATGTTATAAACATTATGTAATCATTTAAGTTAATAATGTTTGTTTTGTCGATATTTGGTTCTTAAGTCGAAAGTGGACTTCTTACAATTACATGTTGTTAGTGTGGTCAAATGTTCATTATATCCAGAATTATATTCATGATTTTGATATCATATATATCATATATATCTAAATATACATGTATTTATAATATTACATAATCATTTAGAGGTAAGAAATGAAATGCACCGTTCATGGAGACGGTAAGTCGTACGTATGCATGAACGCTACATTCATTTCTATGTCATATTAATGGAATTAAAACCAAACAAGAGGTAAGTATATTTTAATTACAGAATTATATTCATCATTTATATGTAACATAAATCATATATAATAACTTTAAATCCATACTTTATACATTCCTCATATGGCATTAACGAATCAAATCACTTTGAGGGGGCGGTAGTCCGCAGTTCCTAAAGTGAATTTATCATGTTTTCCCACAATGGAAACCATAAAGGTATGCCAAAAAAGAAAAATACAGAAACATAAACATATTATATATCATATATAAATATATTTACATCTTAATGGCCACCTTTTAAGGTGTTATATGTGTGTTGAACAATCATCGTTTCGTGAGGCAGAAATTCGCCATCCACAGAAACAGTATGTTCTTTAACCATTTGATGTAGGTGTGTGTATGTGTAGCTCGAATACTTCTTATAAAAACATCCTAGTATATTTAAGATACTATATTTGTTACAAAATAAATGAATAAAAAGAGTTTAGGGGGTTGGAGAATCAAAATAAAACAAAAGAACACAAGTGAAGACATTACCTTAAAATCGTGTAACTCCATTTGGTTTGAGATCAAAGGCTTCCTTGGGAAGAATTCTGCCCAACGTGAGGCTTCAAGGAGTAATAGAGGGAAGTGGAGAGACAAAATGGGCAGGGGTTGGCCGAGCCAAAGGCTTTGGGAGTGTGGGTAAGGAGGTATAGGTGGGGGCCTTTTATAAGAGGAGAGGAGGGGCACTCTTGTAAAGTTACAAAATGTTACTTTATTTTCAAAATATTTTCTGATTTTAAAGGTCCCACATTGATGTATTTCAAGTATAAGGTGATAAGGGTTCGAAATCCACTCATACAATAGGTTTTTGACATGTTTAGGTCATAGATATTACATTATCTTTCCATTTTATTTAAATCGTTAAATAATGAGGTCATCGCTACATCATCATGATGTCATAAATAATTTAATTTATTTAATGTCTAAAAATTATAAAAAAATACTAAGATATAGGAAATATTTTTATATTTCCAATGACTATTTATAGTCAAAACTCTGACTTGTACAAACCCATGTAAAAATTGTTTTAGTAAAACATCTCATGTTTGTGTCATTTTTACTTTATCATTAAATAAAAAGGTATTTATGTCATTTTCCAACCAAAGTGGCTCCATGGGGTCCCCAAGTTGACCCATGGATTTTATTGATCGGCCATGACACATCCAATGAGGGTAGGACATGTGTCTAGGTCATTTCATTTTATTAAAACATTATTCTTACCATAAACTACATAATTACCTCTAATCGCGATTAAAAACTTAATAAGTTACTATTCACCAAAAAATTATTTTTATCCCATTGAACCACATTTTACTTCTTAATGACAATCATGTATGTCAGATTTTTGAAATTCAATACACAAAGATGGCAAAATTTCATTTAGACGGGTAAATCAGTTTTTATAAGTACCACCTAGTGGTTTCACTATTAATAAAAATTGATGTTTTTTAGAAAAATCCCAAAACTTCACCCTAATCTATATTTGATATTCCGAATTCAAAAATGAAGTATATTTTACAAAATTGAAATCATATAAGTCACATTAATTAATTTAATAATTAATTCCCGCTGTGAGAGCAAATAGCGTGTTTTTATGAAACAATAAGTATCAAAAGATTGACACTAGTTTAAGTCTGATTTCAAAGTGAAATTAATTCCAACAACCACTATTGGATTTAATGGTAAAAATATATTCTAATTTAAATTTAAAACCAATTTAAAAGATAATCTAATCATATAAATAAATTATATTAAAATGTGGTTTTGAATTAAAATACAACATTTTACACTATTCATTAAAAAATGAACTTTATCAGAAGGATACCAAAAATTTACACAAAGTAAATTTTGATGTCCCAATTCTTAAGAAGAGTTTTATTTGGTCCAAAAGGATGTATAAGAGTGAACAAAACTATATTTAATGACGGTTCTCCATCAAAAGGCGATAAGTGAACCTTTAATGAAAACTAGGGCATATACGCCTAAAATTGAATTCTTTCCGTATTTTATGCCTTTATCTTTTATTGGATAAATGTAAAAACATTTAAAAACATATATAATCATATTTTAGTTATTTCTATCCATTCCCGCCAATACAACGGCTACATGTTAACTACCATTTAAAATAATGTTATTTTATTATTAGAGTGCAACGTAAGATTCCCAAGAAACTCGGTGTTACGTGTTGGGTACGCCATCGATCATAGAGTCCCTTTTAAAGTCATATTAATATTTTATTCAAAAATATGGATAAATATGAAAATGTCACATTCTTTATTTACCTGGGGTGTTACATCCTTCCCCCCTTTTGGGAATTGCGTCTTCGCAATTTTTAAAATTGAGCTTGGAAACATCCTTGAAAGTCCCACATCGGAACAAGAGTCGGTAAAAAAATCACTTTAAAATAAAGGAAGATAAGTATAGAGGTCACCCGAGTTAACCCATACTAGGATTCCATGTATAAAAACTTGGACTTGGAAGAAAAATCAAAGGGTCATGTTCTTGAGGGAGAGTGATAGTAAACATGTTTAGGAGAAAGTTAACTATAAGAAAATCACAAACTTGTGATGGGTTAAACGGTATTCGATTCCCCAGTAGGAAAAGTTAATAGACAAAATTTTTGTTTTAAGTTACTTTTTATTGAGGAATTTATTCATAAGGAAACATAATCACTTATCATGTTGACTTTCAACTTTTAGTAGATTCCTTAATCAAACTCATATTTTTTTCCAAAAGACGAGTATTTAGGGAGACTTCTTCGCATTAAGAGTACTAAAATCAACTTCTAGATAATCACCTAATCCACCAAATAGAACTATATACTTCCCATGTCTTTAGGCTTTAACCAAAACCAAAACCAAAAAGGTTAGTACAAGGTCAGATAATCCAGAAAAGGATAACCCTTTAAAAGGAAAATCTATGCTTAATATCCAAAATTTGTCCAACAAAACACAAAGTTCAACGAGGACCATCCGATAAACAATTTGTCCATAAAATTCTTCAAAGTAATCCAATATAAGATTGAAACCCAAATATTTGAAGGATTTAGTCACATAGTCTTCCAAGTTAAATTGTAACATTTATCTCCAAACAACATTAGTTGCTCCTAAAGTCTCGTATTGAATAGAAATTAACCTAATCACATATCCTCCATGATAGGTTAATCATTTTCATAAATAACCCAAAATAAACTTTCTCTTAATTCATAAAATCATATAACTAAAAAGAATTAGTCAAAATAACCAGGGACTTCACGTAGTCCAGTGGTAGGTGACAAATACCAGTCGCACTTTGGTTGTGGGTTCGATTCCCGTAGCTTTGTCCGATGCGACGGGTAGTCACACGGTCTGCATGTTGTCCTTTTTACAAAACTATATAATTGTCAAATAATTCCCCAAAAAGGGATAAAATCATCAAAAATAACCATAACATAATTTAACCTCAATTTTTATCTCATGCCATTCACTTCAATCATAACATATTGTAACCCATAATTACCTCAAAAGTAAGGATCATATAAACCCAAATGGTTCTTTATAAATATGTCCACAAAAAAAAGATAACTAGTCCTTGAATAAAATTTGCATATATTAAACATCAGGGTTACACATAATATAAAAAGTCTTCTAATGTAACCCCATCATCAAAAGAGACTTAATATTCTTAAGAATTTCACTATAACTCTTGAAGACCTTATATGTTGACATATTACTCATTCAACATTCTTCATGATCCATTAACCATTCCTTTCCAACTTATTCTGAAATACCTATTTCCTACAAAAAAAATCATGAATCATATCCTATGATTCCAAAATAGGAAAACAATAGTCATGAAATAATACATACCTTTGATTGGTCATTATCAGTTTCTTCATCCTCAATCAGAATGTAATTAGGCATTGGTAAACGAATATTTGTATGCTCTTGGTGATCCCATTCACGAAACTTCTTCATAGGACATGTGTTTTCATAATGACCATGCACACCACATTTAAAACATTCAATTGATCCCTCAGAAAGAACTTCTTTCCCTTTCCTCGAGTCAACTGGATGCTTCCTTTTTCCATGGTAGGTTCTTGCTTTATGACCTTAATTTCCACATCTATAGCATATTTATGTCCCTTTGAAACATTTTCCTAGGTGTTTCTTTCCACATCTTTGACACTTAGGTTTTTGAACACACTTACCTTAATGATTATTACCTGTACTTCCGTAGGGATTTGTTTCTCGCATATATGATGCCTTAGAGAAATCACCAAGGTTTAGGTGGTCAATCATGACTCTAGATAGTTGGTTGAGGATAATCACAAGAGTTATCATTGCATCTCCCATATCATTCAGTTACTTTCTCAAAAAACTGTCACAGTTTCCTTCACATCCACTGTTACTTTGGTGCCTGCTAGATCCAGCCATTTACTAAAACCAAAAAGGTCAGTGTGAGAATATCAAAAAAACCATCATGTACTAGTGAGGAAGATAAACACTAAGATATACTTACTCATTCACTTTATCTAAAACTAGGACTCTTTCTGAAATCCTAACCATTATGGTAATGCCACATATGCTTAAAGAATACCCTAACCTCTAAAGTTATCTAAACCGACCTTTGATACCAACTATAAGGCCCCATCCTTAAACCTTACTTAATCTTGAGTTATTACAAGATTACACATTGAGGATCTTTTTAGGTTTTGATTTTTAGAGAATTAGATCATGAAACTTGCATTACATTCCACATTTAAACAAAGTGGTTACATAAAAGAAAATATTCATTCTTCCCATCAATGGAAACATATTTAAAATAAAACACAGATTCTTTCTTGACACATCCTTGACACTATCATCACATCATGTACCTTTCCCTTGACCTGTGAAAAACATTTCAAAAAATTGGGATGAGCATAAAATGCTCAGTAAGGGTTATAAAAATATGGAAAGGAAACATGAGTTCATATATACATAAGAATGAAATCATACTTTACCAATAAAACATAGGCACTTTAACATACCTCATCAAACCATGACTAAATCATAGAGATCATAAGACATAAAGGTAACTTGAGGCATTCATAACATTATTATATAGGGAGTAACCCTCTTGGTTACATTTGGAATACCCATCACAATATATTCCCTAAATCTCTTCGGAGAAACCTTAATGTTTCACTCCTTCACGTTACCCAATGCATTGGAGAGCTATATCGGGATCACCCGCCCTTAGTTTATCACGGAACCACCCATTTTCATAAAAATGCCCAAAAACCATAACATAAACGTATCACATAAAACATGCATAAAGGAAACATAACATTTCCACATCACAATATAAAATTTTAGGATATTGAAATAATGAATCCATTAAAAAAACCCATTTTCAAAACCATTTAAAACATTTAATAAAGAGATTTTTGAATCAAAGTGTCCCATACCACCTTGAAGATTTTATCATTTTAAACCATTAATATCAATATAAATAAATCCTTAAAACCATTTTTAAAACATGGATATTAATAAGAACAAATCATTAAAACATTTAAAGCGATATTTTGGTTAAAGGGTTTTACCAAAATTAGAGACACTTGAATACAATAATTAAGGAATAACATTTAGTCAGAAATTTATAATATCATGAGAATAAATGGATTCATGATATAATATTCCAAAGGACAGTATATACACCATATAAGAGTGAATTGGTGCATAACAACAATGAAGTATCAATAGAAATGTAAAATGTGATGAAATCCCTTATAAAGAAGGTATCCTTAAATTAAGGATAAATCAATCTCAAAATTATGTGCGAAAAATTTAAATACACCCAATATAAGTGGATATTAAGTGTAAAACAATAAAATGTCATTAAAACATATTCAAAGGATGACATATTCAATAACTACATGTTGAACCTAATGAAATAGAAATTGGGTTAAAAAGTTCCCTTGGTAAAATTCGACAGCCTAACAACGTCACTTCAAAATTCAGAAAATGAGTTGATGAGAGATAAAAAGGGTATCTAATCACTTGGACATAAAATATACATCAATAAGGATATATAAGAACATATCCCAAAATAATATTATGTTAATTAAAAGACATAACAAAATAAGTCTTTTAAAAAGAGGAGGGCGAAAGGTTCCCTTACCGATATGGGTATCTTTCGAAACATACGCCCCGTGAAAGAAGGACAATACAACATTGATGTAAATACTCATAAATGAAATAATATTACACAATGAGTAAAATAATGGTCATTACATACACCACTCAAAGGAAATTGTGGAAAATGTAGCATAAACCTCATGGGAATAAAAGTGAGATGAAAAATACCTTACGAAAACTCGGCAGCCTAACGACGCCACTTAAAACATCCAAAAATGGATTGATGAGATAAAATATGGTATCTCATCACATTACAAAAAAATTTCCATCAAGAGTAATATAAAAGAACATCCTCCATCATAACAAATAGGAGCTTAAAAGAAGTGACATAAAGGAGAGTACTTAAAGAGAAAGAGAGAGGTTAGATCTCTAACGAAAATTCGGCAGCCTAACGGCGCCACGCAAAACTTCCAAAATGGATTGATGAGAGAGAATAGAGTCTCTCATAATATGAACATAAAAATTACAGTAATATTAATATAAAAGAACATCCCAATAACAAGAAAGATGAGATTAGAAGGAATGACCTAAAAGAGTGTACTTAAAAAGAAAGAGAGGAGTAGGATCCCTTACCTCGGGACCGACTTGACTCGATCGTTCTTTAACGTCCTGAATAATAAACTTGAGTTAATTTACACTTTATTAAGAACCTTTTTCTAGTTTATTATTCCTTTTAGATAACTTATTTCCATGTTATAAACATTATGTAATCATTTAAGTTAATAATGTTTGTTTTGTCGATATTTGGTTCTTAAGTCGAAAGTGGACTTCTTATAATTACATGTTGTTCGTGTGGTCAAATGTTCATTATATAAAGAATTATATTTATGATTTGGATATCATATATATCATATATATCCAGAATATACATGTATTTATAATATTACATAATCATTTAGAGGTAAGAAATGAAATGCACCGTTCATGAAGACGGTAAGCCGTACATATGCATGAACGCTACTTTCATTTCTATGTCATATTAATGGAATTAAAACCAAATGAGAGGTAAGTATATTTTAATTCCAGAATTATATTAATCATTTATATGTAACATACATCATATATAATAACTTTAAATCCATCCTTTATACATCCCACATATGGCATTAACGAATCAAATCACTTTGAGGGGGCGGTAATCCGAACTTCCTAAAATGAAATTATCCTGTTTTCCCACAATGGAAACCATAATGGTATGCCACAAAAGAAAAATACAGAAACACAAATATATTATATATCATATATAAATATAGTTAAATCTTAATGGCCACCTTTTAAGGTGTTATATGAGTGTTGAACAATCATCGTTTCGTGAGGTAGAAATTCGCCATCCACAGAAACAGTATGTTCTTTATCCATTTGATGTAGGTGTGTGTAAGTTTAGCTCGAATTATTGTTATAACAAAATCCTAGTATATTTACGATACTGTATTTGTTACAAAATAAATGAATAAAAAGAGTTTAGGGGGTTGGAGAAGCAAAATAAAACAAAAGAACACAAGTGAAGACATTACCTTAAAATCGGGTAACTCTCTTTGGTTTGAGCTCAAAGGCTTCCTTGGGAAGACTTCTGCCCAAAGTGAGGCTTCAAGGAGTAATATAGGGAAGTGGAGATACAAAATGGTCAGGGGTTGGCCGAGCCAAAGGCTTTGGGAGTGTGGGTAAGGAGGTATAGGTGGGGGCCTTTTATAAGAGGAGAGGAGGGGCACTCTTGTAAAGTTACAAAATGTTACTTTATTTTCAAAAGATTTTCGGATTTTAAAGGTCCCACATTGATGTATTTCAAGGATAAGGTGATAAGGGTTCTAAATCCACTCATATAATAGGTTTTGGACATGTTTAGGTCTTAGACATTACATTATCATTCCGTTTTATTTAAATCGTTAAATAATGAGGTCATCGCTGCATCATCATGATGTCATAAATAATTTAATTTATTTAATGTCTAAAAATTATAAAAAAATACTATGATATAGGAAATCTTTTTATATTTCCAATGACTATTTATAGTCAAAACTCTGACTTGTATAACCCCATGTAAAAATTGTTTTAGTAAAACATCTCATGTTTGTGTCATTTTTACTTTATCATTAAATAAAAAGGTATTTAAGTCATTTTCCAACCAATGTGGCTCCATGGGGTCCCCAAGTTGACCCATGGATTGTCTTGGTCGGACATGACACATCCAATGAGGGTAGGACATGTGTCTAGGTCATTTCATTTTATTAAAACATTATTCTTACCATAAACTACACTAATTACCTCTAATCGCGATTAAAAACTTAATAAGTTACTATTTAACAAAAAATTATTTTTTTCCCATTGAACCACATTTTACTTCTTAATGACAACAATTTATGTTGGATTTTTTAAATTCAAAACACAATGATGGCAAAATTTCATTTAAACGGAAAAATTAGTTTTTATAAGTACCACTTAGTGGTTTCACTATTCATCAAAAATTGAAGTTTTTCAGAAAAATCCCAAAAATTCACCCTAATCTATATTTGATATTACTAATTAAAAAATGAAGTCTATTTTACAAAATTCAAAACATATAAGACACATTAATTAATTTAATAATTAATTCCCACTGTCAGAGAAAATAGCGTGTTTTTATGAAACAATAAGTATCAAAAGACTGACACTAGTTTAAGTCTGATTTCAAAGAGAAATTAATTCCAACGACCACTATTGGATTTAATGGTAAAAATATATTCTAATTTCACTTTAAAACCAATTCAAAAGATAATATAATCATATAAGTAAATTAGATTAAAAAGAGGTTTTGAATTAAAATACAACATTTTTCACTATTCATTAAAAAATGAACTTTATCAGAAAGATACCAAAAATTTACACAAAGTAAATTTTGATGTCCCAATTCTTAAGAAGAGTTTTATTTGGTCAAAAAGGATGTATAAGAGTGAACAAAACTATATTTAATGACATTTCTCCATCAAAAGGAGATAAGTGAACCTTTAATGAAAACTAGGGCATATACGCCTAAAATTGAATTCTTTCCGTATTTTATGCCTTTATCTTTTATTGGATAAATATAAAAACATTTAAAAACATATATAATCATATTTTAGTTATTTCTATCCATTCCCGCCAATACAACAGCTACATGTTAACTACCATTTAAAATAATATTATTTTACTATTAGAGTGCAACGTAAGATTCCCAAGAAACTCGTTGTTACGTGTTGGGTACACCATCGAGCATAGCATCCCCTTTAAAGTCATATTAATATTTTATTGACAAATATGGATAAATATGAAAATGTCATATTCTTTATTTACCTGGGGTGTTACATGTAATATCAAAAAATTTATACTCATTTCATAGATTTATTTATGGATTGAAGTAAGAATCAATGCCATGGAATATTTGGTTCGATGAAGAAAAAAAATAAATAAGCATTATTATGAATGAATGTGAGCCGTTTACTTTCAATTAGTTTTGTGGGAATGTATTCTTTATCATAGTAGTATATATTTATAAGATATTACTTATCAGAAGAAAAATACCAGGCATAAATTTTGTTAAGGAATAGTTGTAGAGGTGCTTCTCCATGAAAAACATTTTTGAAATAGCGTACATTCTAGGGATCAAGATCATTTATGGTAGAATCAATATGATTCTTGGACTAAGTTAAAGTACCAAAAAATGACTAGAAACTTAATAACTTTAGTATTAAAAAATCAAAGAGGGGATTAGTTAGTGTTTCATATGTTATACATTATTTCATGAAAATATGTCCCTAGACATAATAAGAAAGATAGATAATGAGTAAGATTCTATAAACATTTGTTAGGGGATCAGTAATGTATGATTTGATATGTATTAGTCTTGATGTATCCTATGTCTTGTGGAGGGAAGGAATATATCAATCCAATTTACATGAACAACATAGTTCAATTATTAATGTTATCATTTAGTAACTGAGGAATACTAAGGATATGTCCCTTGTATATAGAGTGTATTAGGAGTTAGTCATCATGGGTTTTATGTATTATATATTTCTAACACATCAAAAAACATGATGTTATAGTCATGAAAATTCATTAGTCTAAAAAACAAATATGTGATGCATAAGAGTTCAATGTAGCCATTTGTTCCAATATTACGATAGAGTTAGAGTATATAGTGGATTCTGATGTTTCCAAATAATTTGTTTGGAAATACAACATTGTATGTGATCTTCATGTAATTAAAAATAATAATGACCTTATCATGTTATAATATGATACTACTATATTGGTTTCTCTGACAATGGAGATATGGTCACACCAAAAATTGCAGAACATACTCTGAAAGTATCACATTTTGAGGGAATGTTTTTAAAAGGTGTGAAGTTTCTATGATAAATGTTTCTATTAAAGAGAATGTTCTGGACCCCTTAATGTCGAATGTGTCTCAGAAAATGAATGAATATTAGGTTGGAGCTTAAGGACTAAAGGTTGTTAGAAGTTGGCTCCAGTGAAATTGGGAATCTGTTGGAGTTAGGGACAAAAAACCAACTTCTATATACTTAATGATTACTTTTATTCATAATTTTCTTTATTAATAAAATTATTATCTCATTATGATTGTTCTTCAGAGTGACATATTATGTGATAATTTCCTTAGAGTATTTATCATATTGAATGTTTATATTGGTTACCCACTATGGAGAGAATCTATAAGTGACATTAAGGTATTCTAGAATATATATTCTATACCTGGATGATATCATTTAATAAGAAACAAATGATACATGTTATTAATGGTGCAAACTCATAAGATGTTATGACACTTTTTTATAGTGTACACCATTAGTAAGATTTAGAGCATGAGATTATGAGATCATGTCCCACTGGTATAAAATATATATTTATATGTGTCATTAGAATTTCATATCTGTATATGTGTGTATTGGTCCTCAGACATTAATAATAGTATCAATTCATATCATGAGTCTGGCACTTTGATGTACAAACAAAAATCATGATGTTATATGTTTATAGGATGAAGAGTATGTTAGTTGTGTCATGAGTGATACTATATAAATAAATAATACTAGAAATTAATTAAATTTTTTTTTCTTAAATGGAAGTTGATAACTTCATCCCTTTCATGGGAATGGAAAAAATTAATGAAATCCCAGGCCATGGTGTTTTATGGTCAGGTTCTTTTCTAGAATTTCAAAGAAAGAGACACAGATCACATAGGTTGATGAATAGAACATATTAACTTCTAGATTAGAGATATAATGATAAAGATATTTTATTAAAAAATCAATGTTTGTATGAAGAGTTATTTAATTTTGACTTTATCATCTTTTTCTACGGGTTCCAGAGCATGTTACTAGAGGTTAACCATAGCATTTAGGTTGTTTTTTCAAATTACACTAAGAAAGAGTCCTAATATTTTTCCAACTAAGTGTATCCAAAAAAATAGTTAAATTAAATTTTGAATATAGAAAGCTAGAATAATAATTATTCCTTCTTTTTGGTATGGTAGGGTAGCATCAACGTTTATGCATACTTAGGTATAATAATTCTTGTAATGGGGGATATTAAGAACCATTATGATATCAGTTTTATAGATACTCTCTTACCATGTATTAAGATAGTGATCCTATTTTTTAAATATATGATAAGTTTATTTTCATGACCTAGGATTAAACTAAGGTTTGAATTATTGGTGTCTGATTAGTTTTGATTAACCATGGATGACATGTGGAACATGTCGATGGAATGTTTTTTTATAAAAATTTGGGATATAGAGATTGAATCTTCTAGGTGACATGAACATTAGGATTAATTCATGATTAATAATGGTAACAAATGGTGCTCTCATGTGACTATTTACATGTGGGGGGATAATTTGTTTTCTGATGCATGTGTTCGATAACATGACACTGGTTTGGGGTTAGGAATCTAAGAAGTGAAATAATGTTTGATGAGGTCCAAGAAAACATATTTCCTTGACTTGATGAATATAGGTTGTGGGATATTCATGGGATTCTATGGTTCATCAAAAATAGATAGTAATTGGATATGGGATTATCATGGAATGGTGTGAGAAACATTATTGTGATCGAGGGAATAAAAAAATGTGTTAACCCTCGATACAATCATATGCGATGAATTTATCAAGGGATACTCTGGGGGTATGTTCAAGTTTGTTTTGATCTATAATGGTTAGTGTATTAGGATAGGATTAGTTAATGTTACAAGATATCTCTAAATTGATTATGAAAAGTACAAGGGGTCATAATGTTGTTTCTTTGTGGAGATGATCAATATATGCCATAGATGAGTTGCAACTTTTTGTGTGATGTGTAATGAAATGAAATGACTATTGTACTAGGAAAACACCTAGGGGTTTTAGGGATTTCAAAGATGAATAATGATTAAATAGGGTTCCTTGGATATG
The DNA here is from genome assembly GCA_963277665.1 of Viscum album. NCBI lineage: Eukaryota > Viridiplantae > Streptophyta > Magnoliopsida > Santalales > Viscaceae > Viscum > Viscum album. The sequence continues at coordinate 1,399,615,048 of OY728127.1, read as the reverse complement.
TTGAGTGGGGTAATAGATATATTTTTACACACTAGTGGGACTATATGGGTCTCATAGTAGGATAGATCCTGTGGCTGTGAGAAAGGTCATGGATTATGAGTTAAATATTTTAGGACTGGGTGTATGGTATTTTATTTTCAATTTTATTGGATATGGGTTATTTGATTATATTGGTATCATTAAATACTTGAGCAATGATTGGTAGGTGGACCTATTTACGGAATACCCAAATAAATTTTGAGTATCAGAGTTCAGTTGGAGGTAGATTTCAGATTGTTTCATGCTCATGGAGTACTAATGAGGGATATGTTTTGGTTGAGATAACACCATTGATTGTTAAATTTTTTGGTTCCCATATTGATCAATTTTTGGTATACATTGAGGAGGTCATGTTGATAAACCAATCTATGAGGTGGATTTGGATTTTTTAGTGCTTTAATGAAAGTGATTTGATTATAGAATGTGAATGAGAAATATATAGACATGGGTATTGATCAATGTGAATCTGGTGATGCTATTATATTTGGAAACTACTTATTATGAATTTTGGTATATATACAGGTAAGGTGTTTACATCTATAGAGTGTTGGTAATAATAACATAGTGTGATGAGTGTTATAAAAAAGTGGAGAATTTTGTTATTGGTATGGTCTCAAGGATAAAACCATGGATTTGGATGATAATAGTAGGGTGATGCTCAAGTGTGATGTTTGTTGAGTGATAGTCTTTGTTTTAACAGTAACTTCAATTGATGGCATATAATATCTATGGTTTGAAAATTCAATAATGTGAGGAGTGGTGAATCCTCATGGGTCGGTGGAAATAATTAGTGTCATGATGTGTGGGTTGTAGGGTTTAGAAGATTGGTTGGTGTAATGAGAATTATACTAGGGAATTCATGCATGATTGTTCATTATGGATCAGAGAGAGTAAAAAACATATCATTTAGGGAATGACCAGTGTTAAAAGCTTCTACAGTGAGAGGCTCCATAGGTTTTTAATAGTTGATATGGTTTGGGTACAATGTTACCATGGGTATAACTAGTGGGATTAATATAATATATACCATATATCTAGGATCTCTGGTTAGGATGGATTATGGGGGATATAAGATGATAATTATTAGGGAAAATAAGAGTTATAGTGGGGAATATGTAATGAATTTTTCCATGCAGGTAAATAAAAATTAGCGGAAATTGAAATTTTTTCAACCAATGAAGGGTTCATTTTGAGTATTAGGATATAGATTTGGGTTTTGAGATATTGGTTGGTACAATGGGGAACCTACTTGGTAATTCATGCAATATTGTGAAAGATGGTTCCGAGAGAGTCAAAAATCATTATTTGGGGGATGACCATTGTTAGATGCTTCCATAGTGAGAGAATTAGGAGGTTTTGTACATTGGAGTTGGTCTGGGTATAGTTTTAACAAAAGTATAAATAGTGGAAGTCATAGAATTTATACCATAAAATGGGGATCAATGATTAAGATATTTTTTGGGTGATATAAGAGGAGAATTATAAAGAACAATGAGATTTATATAGGGGAGTATGTAATAACTTGTGATGTGAAGGTCAATAAAAAGTAGTGTAAATTTGTAATTTTTTCACCCGAAGTAAGGTTTAGTTTCCGAATTAGGACTTTTACTAGGGTTTATATAGTTTTACATCTATTAGAGGTGTTTTTTGATGTGATATAATGCTATAATGGTGTCTTGTTTCCATAGGTAACTGTTTAATTTGGGTTGGGTGGAATTAATGTAAATTAAAATTGCATGTAGAAGGTGATGTTGTAACTAGTGGGTGTTATGGATATTGTATTTAATTTTTGATTAAAATATTAATTTTGAGAAGAGGGTCACATCATGTAGGAAGTGGACCATTCCATGAACTCTCTACATGAGATTGAATTTCTATAGGTTGGAATGTATCATTCCACAACCTAAGCATTGCACTATGGGGGGGGGGGGGGGTGCTTCTGGAATGTAAACTACCATGTTATAACCCAAGTATCATTTCAGGAAATGTGTTATATAATAGTATCTTTCAGGGATACATTATATTTAATGTGTTTAAGTCTATGGTGTGAGACATATAAGGGTTTTCATGGTTCTTAAAAAGGATATATAATATTTGAAGAAGAAAATGTAAAGGTAATCAGGAGGTTGATTGTACATTTAAAAATTTATTTAACCCAAACTGAATATATAAGGGTTCTTCTGTACATTCATAAAGATAAAAACTCAATACATAAGGGTTCCTCTATAGAAAGAGTAATATATATATGGGTTTCCCAATATATTTTTAAATACATATTGGTTTTCTAGACCATGTATACCATAAATTGAAAATATAATAGAGTGAACCTCACAGACATAAGGGTCAACCTGTGATTCATATAGGTCACTGTGTGATGTCTAATGGTCACCTAATGAAGCATAAGGGCCACTCTATGATATATAAGGGTTACTCTGATTCATAAGGGTATCTGTAGTTACCCCTATGATACATAACATCTAATCTAGTCTTTAAGGGTATGAGAAATGGTAAATTCCCAAATACATAAGGGTTCTCTATAATACATAATAATTAATTTGATACGTAAGGCTTGAAAAAATAGTAAAATAATTGATAAACATCAGTTACCATATGATATGTATGGGTAACTCTGATATGTAATGGTAAATATAGTTGTTCAAAAATATGAGTGCGACAGACTAGATGTGGTAAGGATGAGGAATACACTATGTGTATTTCCCAAGGAGAAACATCATATTACATTGGGTGGGATGAAAAATGAAAGTTCCCCAAGAGGTAGTTACATCAGTTAATTCATGGAAATTGATTATGTTTTAAATGGTCTGGTCCTATTGAAACATGGCTCTGGGTAGTGAAGTTATATTATTATTTCAAATAGGGATGTTCTGTGTTTCCTTGACCGGAGGGGTCATTCTGTGAGGTCTGTCTTGAAGTGTAATTTCACCTTGATCCATATGGGTCATGTCACAAAGGGAATATTTCCAAAATTATTTTTAACTAAGGTAAGGATGATATTTTGGGGTATTAAATTGAAAAAATCTTTTAGGATTATTATCGTTTGGATATTTAAATAGAGGATGTTTTCTACCCACTCACATTACTCATAAACCGATAAATCTATTTGATCTATGGATATTATAGGTTATTTTACTCAACGTTTAAGGTATTAATTTATTATTCATCATTAATTCTTATCATATTTGTTCATAGGTAGTGGTTCCTCTGGACATGTCTTGATTGAGAATTATGTTAGGGTTGGTTTCTTGGAACCAACATATATAAAATACATGTTTAATTTTATTTATTTTTAAAATATTAATATAATTATTATCATATCATGATTTTTGATCTATGTGAAATAGTATCTGGTAATTTCCTAAGAGTAACTATCAGACTAAAATGTTATAGAAGTTCCCTAAAATGATATAAATCAAGGAGTACCACGATATAACTATTGAATAAACTTTCTATAGTATAATGATATAATTTTATGGGATTTAAATAATATTGGTTATTTTGGGTGTAAACTCTTAGTACTTTGAGACACTTTATCATAGTGTACGTCCTTGGAATTATTTAGATTAAGTGATTTTATGAACATTTTCCACATATAGTAAATCCATATTTATATGTTTCATTTGAGGTTCCTATATGTGGATGTGTGTATTGAACCTTATAATTTGAGATTATTATTAATGAAAATCATGAGTTCCATAATTGTATGTACTTACTAAAATTTTGATGTTATATCTTTGTAGGAAGTAGGTTTTGTTAGGTGAGTCGTGATTGATACTAAGTTAATGAATTATAAGACAATAGATTTATACCCTATATTCTTTAAAGGAATATGAAATCTCATGAACCTTTATAGTAATGGAAAAACCTAATTAAATCCATGTTTATAGTGTTCTCTAGGTAGGTTTGTTTCATGAAAGTAAAAGAAAGAGACATCGAGCACATAGGTTGATGACACCAGCACACAACCATCATGATTACAGTTTTCGTGATAATGGTATTATATTACAAAGTGGTCATTTGTATTCAGATTTATATTGATTTAAAGTTTATTTTTTCTCTATGGGTTTCTAGGGATGTTTCTAGACTATAACACTGGACATTAGGTGGTTCTTCCTAATTCTAATAAGAAAGAAGTCAAGTGGGTCACACACTAAGTGCACTCGGAATCTCATTTAAATTCAATTTTCAATTTAACAAGTTAGAGTAAAAATTATTACCACTTTATATTTTAATATTTATTCAGGGTTGGTTGATCAAACATATATTATAATGAATTATTTATAATAATTAATATGTGAGTTAAATAATAGTAAATATTAATTCATAAATTTTTTTAATATAATATTTTTTATATTTAGTAATTAATAATGCAGTAATATTTATTTATTAAATAAATATTTATTATTAATGTTTCAATAAATACCAAGTAGGATAAGTGGATTGTATTTATTGACATATTTGGAAATGAAATATTAAATATGATTTAAATAAATATTAAATTGTTTATTTTTAAAATGATATATATTTTTATTCTGAAATTGTTCATGTTAAGAAACTAATAATATTATTTATATTTTTATAAGAAATGGAGTTATCTATGGAATAAGGATTTGGATATGGGTCTATGTGCAAAAACCAACCATATCCTCACCTTATAAATATATGTTTATGACTCTTTTCAGTGTTATCCTCCTATTGCAAACAATAATCCAATAGATAATTATCTCATGAACAAGAGATAAACCACTCAAGAACACACTAAATTAATAGAGAACTAATCATACTCCACTCTCTTAAGCCTTCAAGAGAACCTAAGGAATATTTTTTCCATAGATAGATTTTTTTGTGGTCAACAACAAACGATGCAAGAAACCAGGATTGACCAAACCGGAACCTGAAAATTCTACGATGACATTACATAATTTTGGAGCCTGTATGGATCACTACTTGAAGGTTATACCCTTGGATCCTATGAAAAAATTATGGTATGATTAAGGTATTCAACCACATAATTAATAAATAAATAATCACTATAAAATATTATTTTAAATCCTTCAATAATTTAATTATAAATGATTTTTGATAATCATTATTTCCTATTTTCGGTGTTTATAAGTCAATTAATATTCAATTTAATTTCATTCTTCAAGAAATAATTCAAAATATACATCTTTTATTATTCATAAATTTTGAAAAAAAGAAAATTTGGCTATGTAAAATATGCACTTCCACTTTTCTCATAACTTTTAAGTGTCATGAGAGTGATCAAATAGTTTATTTATTGTTTATCATAAACCATCAATAAATTATATATGTTTATAATTAGTTTTTATTTTGAGGTAATTTTTTCTTAAAATATTTACATAAAATCGTATGTTATCTTTGTTTATTATCTTTCATATAACCAATTCAAGGTTAAATCAACACAAATAAAATTTGATGACCCCATTAGAAGATTCCAAAGGTTACTACCGGATAACAAAAGATACCATGAACAATTTTATAATGATATATTCCATGTACCCATGTTCAATGAACGATGATTACTCATGAAAAATTTAGGCTTCAATGGAATAAGTATATGCGGTAAATGTTAAATGAAACCAATTTGTTGATCATTACATTATGGAACACACTTTAATAGAATATATATTGTGTAACTCATTTACATGATCAGTAGGTCATGTGTTCTCATGATAGAAAAAAGGTTTTCTAATCAATTTTTTGCATTTATTACATGACACGAGGAATAAAAATCCATGAAATATTAAATAAACACAATAAATAGATAACATAATTTTCTTGTACTTCATGCATGTCCACATCTAAAAAACATGCCCAATTCCTAGGTGTGTGGCACCGACATGGGCATAAGACATTACAAGATGTGTATCTGATTTACATGTCATATAACCCATTTTACCACATAAATTTTGTTTACTGTAGTGAGAAAAAATTAATTATATAATTAAACCCATTCATATGTGTTGTGTTCGTCATTTATTGATAGTATACACTAGATGATAGGATTATTAGTTATATATTAAATTAATTTATGTGTTGAATTTTGAATCGCAAATTTTGAGTGATATTTACTTGCACTGTACTCTATGTGCATTAATATCATCATATACTAGGAAACTTACACCTGGATGTGTTTCGTTTATTACAAATTTCTGCATTGTAATTTCGGGACACAAAATTTTTATTGGGTGCCTTTTGAATACACAAATCCAGGACTATGTTGTGTAGTTTAGATGGGTACATATTGTTACCTCCAATTACACATGTGTACTTGATTAATTTTAAGTAAATTTAATTCATATAATTTTATTATATTATGGTTGATTGAAATTTCTAATATTTTTAAATATAAATAAGATGAATTTAATTAAAAATTAATTATCTAATTAATTTTATTGTTTTTATGAGTTTTACAGTAAATAAAGAAAGAATTGAAGTGAATGATTACTACATTGTAATTTTTTTCACGTGTGTGAGTGATCTTGAGATTGGAATAGACATGTTTATGTGATTGGTTTCCATTTAATTTTTTATTAAATTAAATTTATGGTATATGTGTTATCTCATACTCTCATTATGTATTAGACTCTATTACTATGTTTTATTTTATTTAACCCCACAAAACTAGCCATTTCGTTCCACTTACATGCATGTGAATAAATCTTATTTACTGAAAGAAGACCTTGAATGATTGCAAGAGGTTCAAGTTCGAAATGGAGAGGAAACATATCAATGTGGTTTATAGGAGGACAACAATAATGTTTTATCTTGAACAAAGTTATGGTTTAAGGTGTTTTATTATAGTTTCAGTGGATAATTTATCATTTTATAGATAAAAACCCATTATAGAAGATTATGATCATACCACTTTTATTATTTTATTTCTATCATGTTTTACGGAGAATTTTTTAGGGATGTTTATTTTGAAATAACATATATAAAAATAATTAAGAATCATGCAAGATGTAATTAAAATAAATAATATAATGTCAAAAATTTTATATAATACATGTTAATAACTTAAGTATAATCCACATAATATTACAATGATGTAATAATAATAAAAATGATAAATCAACATATGAACGATAAAATGCATAAAATTATTATATATTAAGTCTATATAGTCTTCCATTACATAATATTGAATATAACCAATAGATCATAGTGTTTCATCCATGACTCACTGGGATAACAGTATTTAATAGGGAGTTCTGAAGATGGTTTTTCGTTGACTTAACCAATTTTACATACAGAGGAGTACCCTTTTTTAGGATTTGTGTAAATTTGGAGGAAAATGTTGAGAAAATAATTATAAAATATTTGGGGATGGTGGATTCTAGTCAACATATTAAGCATCCATGTGTTAATTCATATAAAAATTTATTAAAACCTAAATACCATCAAATAATTGACCAATCACTCACTTGGGTTATGGGAATGGGCATAAGGATCCTTCCCACTACAACTATCCACGTGATGAGATATTTTGAAACTAATTGAGTCATATTATAGGTTATGATAAAATAATGGGAGATTAATAAATTCATGATTTATTATATAATTTTTGTAATCGAGATAATGAACTAAAATTCTTCTCATATTTATTGCTGCAAAGGAAAGTAAAATGATGAAGTACATAATCATGTAAATGAGAAGCGTCTGCTGAATCTCAATCAACATGGTTATTTGGAATCTTTTCAACTTAAACCGCATAAAATATGTCATTATTTTTTACAATACATGATAAAATAACCACCATTTGGTGGATAGGGTCAATGTTATTTGATGATTCATTAATTGGTACTTAGTGATGTCTATGAAACATTTCTAGATAGAGCTAGTTGTGGGTATTCTTACATCATAATTTCCAGTGATGTATTGAGTGGATATGGTTATGTTTAATTTATGAGGTATAAATCTAACTCCTTTGAGAAATTTTAAAAGTTTAATAATGAAGTACAAAATCATGTTGTTAATAAGATTAAAATCTTATATCTGATCTAGGTGGTGAAAATCTTAACCCAAATTTTATCTACTTTTTGTGGAAGTATTTAATATTATCTAAACTCACTCCACTGTATAAAGCACATTGGAATGGTTTTTGTTAAAGGAGAAACCATACCATGCTTGAAATGGTAAGGTTAATGATGAGTCATTTAGGCCTTCCATTCTCCTTTTAGGAACATGCATTTCATATTATGATATAAACACTAAACCAATTTCCAATTAAAGAAGGAAAAAGTACACCATACAAGTTAATGTATGGAAGGAAATAAGTGTTGTTGAACTTATGTTTATGTGAATGAGAATCATTTATAAGGACAGATCAGACAATAAAATAGCACTGTATTGTGAAAGGAACATTTTTTTATATCCAAAGGAAATACGGGACAATATCTATAAAACAAATTGGAAAAGAAGGTAATATTATCATGAAATTCCATATATCATTAGAATAATCACACCCTTGGTCATGTAGTGGGGTAAGTATTAAATTTTATGAAGTTGAAACTCAAGATACATAAGATTCATTTTAAGAATGGTTTCCATAAGTCCTCGTAGAAGAGGTTGTTTTTGAAACAAAAGTACAACATGGGAGTACTAAAGAGGTTAGAGAACTAAAAAGATATTATTTTAAAGTCACTGAGGATAGAAACTCATTATTAATTGACAAAAAAGATCATATTTCTTATAATTAGGTAGTAGAGATCTCAGAATCTTAAATACGGGAATAATCCTTGAATTATATGATGGATTCCAAGTATGAGAATTGAAATTTTATTTTTCTTAATTCTCCAGTTGATGAAAATATCATTGGGTGAAAATGATTATTTAACATGAAAGTTCTCATGAATGGTAATGTGAATACCTATAAAGAAAAACTAGTGGATAATGGGTTGAAACAACATAAAGGTATTTAATATAATGAAAACTTTTCTCTAGTATCTATGTTTAAATCCATTATAATTCTACTTGTTATAACATCTTTCCATGTTTGTTAGATTTTGAATATAGCTTCAAAAACTAATTTACATTTGGGAAACCATTATGAATAAGTTTATATAAAACAAAATTAAGGGTTTGTTACAACATGTAATTTCAAAAAAGTTATACTCATTTCATATATTTATTTATTGATTGAAGTAAGAATCCATGACATGGAATATTTGGTTCAATGAAGAAAAAAATAAATTAGCATTATTATGAATGAATGTGAGCCATGTATTAACATGTAGTTTAGTGGGAATATATTTTCTATCATAGTAGTATATATTTACGAGATATTACCTATCAGAAGAAAAATAATAGACATAAATTTTGATAAGGAATAGTTCACAAGTGCTTCTCCGTGAAAAACATTTTTGAAATAGCGTACATTCTAGGGATCAAGATCATTTATGGTAGAATAAAGATGCATCTTGGACTAAGTCAAAGTACCTAAAATGACTATAAACTTAATAAATTTAGTATGAAAAAATAAAATAGGGGATTAGTTAGTGTTTCATATGGTATACATTATTTCATGAAAATATGTCCCTAGACATAATAAGAAAGAGAGATAATGTGTAAGATTCTATAAACTTTTGTTATGGGATAAATCATGTATGATATAATATTTTTTAGTCTTGTTTTATCTTATGTCTTGGGAAGGGTAGGAATATATCAACTTGATTTAGGTGAAAAACATAGTTCAATTATTAATGTTATCATTTAGTAACAGAGGAAGACTAAGAATATGTCCCTTGTATATAGAGGATCTGAGGATTTAGTCGTCATGGATTTTATGGATTCTATATTTCGAACACATCAGAACAAAATGATGTTATAGTCATGATAATTCATTAGTATAAAAAAAATATGTGATCTAGAAGAGTTCAATGTAGCCTTTTGTTCGAAAATTTCAATAGAGTTTGAGTATATGGTGGATTTTGATGTAACCAAATAATCTATTTGGAAATAAAATATTATCCTTGATCTTCATGTAATTACAAAAAATAATGACCATATCATGTTATACTATGATACTACTACAGGGGTTTATCTCACAATGGAGATATGGTCACACCAAAAAATGAAGAACATACTCTGAAAGTATCACATTTTGGGGGATTTTTTTAAAAGGGGTGAAGTTTCTGTGATAAATGTTTCCATTAAAGAGAATGTGGTAGACCCCTTAATGCATAATGTGTCTCAGAAAATGAATGAATATCATGTTGGAACATAAGGACTAAAGGTTGTTAGAATTCATCTCTAGTGAAATTGGGTATCTGTTAGAGTTAGAGACCAGAAACCAACTTCTATATACTTAATGATTGCTTTTATTCATCATTTTAATTATTAATAAAATTCTTATCACATTATGATTTTTCTTCAATATGACATATTATGTGATAACTTCATTAGAGTATTTATCATATTGAAAGTTTATAGTTGTTACCCACTATGGAGAGAATCTATAAGTGACATTAAGGTATTCTGAAATATATATTCTATAGCTAGATGATATCATTTAACAAGAAAAAAATGATACATGTTATTAATGGTGAAAACTCATAAGATGTTATGACCTTTTTCATAGTTTACACCATTAGTAAGCTCTAGAGTATAAGATTATCAGAGCATGCCCCACCGGTATAAAATATATATTTGTATGTGTCATTGGAATTTAATATTTGTATATGTGTGTATTGGTCCTGAGACATTAATAATATTATTAATTCATATCATGAGTCTGGCACTTTGATGTACAAAAAAACCCTTGATGTTGTATATTTACCGGATGAAGAGTATGTTAGTTTTTCCATGAGTGATACTATTTAAATAAATAATACCATAAATTAATTACAAAATTTCTTCTTTAATGAATGTTTATATCTTCATCCCTTTTATGGTAATGTAAACACTTAATGAAATCCAAGGCCATGGTGTTTTATGGTTAGGTTCTTTTCTAGAATTTCAAAGAAAGAGACATAGATCACATAGGTTGATTAATATAACATATTAACTTCTTGATCAGCGATATAATGAAAAAGTTATTATATTAAAAAATCAGTTTTTGTATGAGGAGTTATGTCATTTTGACTCTAACCTCTTTTTTTTGGATTCCAGAGCATGTTACTAGAGTTTAACCATAGCCTTTAGGTTGTTTTTCCGAATTCCACTATGAAAGAGTCCTAAAAGATAACCCACTAAGCAAAACCAAAATCATAGTTAAATTAAATTTTTAAATGATTATATCTCTATCGAGGGTTAATCACTTGTTATTCACAACAAACCCAGATGAAATTCACTCATTCCGAATAAAGAAGCCTCTCAAATAAAATTCACAAAAAAGGGATCCAATAATCCCCCACCATATAAAGTCATTGAGATTACCTAAGGAATATTTCAACCATGAAGAAATTATTGCTTCAATCAATGAAAAAAAAGGAAAGAGTTCAGGATTTTTCATTCTAGAAACTGATTATTCTATAGATGCGTTATGATATTTTAAGGAACACATGGATCACTAATACTTTTATTATACCCATGGATCCTATGTTGAAATAATTATATGATGAGATTAATCAACCATATCCTCAATAAAAAAGGAATTATAAGACAATATAATTCTAAATATATCTATAAATTAATTATTTATTATATTTTAAGGTCCTTCCTTCATAGTTACAACATTAATAAGTTAATGGATAATAGATTTAATTCTATTTGTTTTGATATTCTATATCATGTACATTTCATACTATTCATTGATTATGACAAAAATATGATTTGGTTATGCCTAATAGGATATTATTCTATGTATGAAACCTTCAAATTTCCTAGGGTACCATAGATTTTTTCAAATACAAAGGTTTTTTTCTCATTCTAGATAAATTGGATTCAAGGTGGATAAACATATTAGGTTTCAAACAGTTACATTTATGTATTCTATCTCTAGTATTTATCTATATATTTCTATTAGTTTGTGAGAACGCTATGGGTGAATTGAAATGAGAAATTTGGGTTTTTGTATACTATAGTTCCATGTGGATATCAGGGTTAGTGTGCACCCTGTTGATCATGTTTTGATCCATATAAGATCACCTAGTGTATTTTACTTCAACATATCCATAGGTATTGATTATGGAATTAATATTAAATTAATATTTAAATTTATTATAATTTTTTTATAATCTATTAATAAGTATCGATGTATTTATGGCCTCATATTGATGAAAAATATACGATTAATCTTAATTGAGATATATTAATAACATTTTATTAAAGGGTGTAACTTTGAATGAGGTATGTGGACCTTAAAAAGTTCTCTAAGGATTATACCTTCTATTATGTATAATGTGTTTTGTGTTCAAGGAAGTTGGTTGTGATCAACATTGAACAAAGAATAAATTATTTACTTTGAATACCCTTGTGAATAATGGAAGTGTGTTAGGCACAAAAACCCCTAAACATGATGGATTCCATGGTTATCGATGGCCACATTCTTGACAATAAAATTATTCTATTTAATATATGAAACCCATATGCGAATGAATTTTGTAATGTAAAGTAGTGGACCTTGGGATGGGTTCCTTGGTACCCCTCCGAGTAGGGGTGTGTGATAGACTAAAAATGAATGGTATATGGGTTTTTAAGACTTGGTTTGATGCTGGATTTACGAGGTGTACTGGTTCTTCTTCAGAGCGCCTTCAGCTTCTTCTTGGATCAACACCGGCCTTGCGAGCTTCCAACTTCGTCTTCCCTGGTCGCTGGCTCGTTGGAGTCTCAACGGGGTCCTGCCGCGTCTCGCTGGTGGTCCTGGACCGGGGTCGGCCTCACAGTGGTGTGGAGGGGGGAGGAATATTGTTTCCTTTACGGTTTCATGTGGTTATTCTTCAGGTTTTTAGGTGTTTTCTGTGTATTTTTTGTATGTGGTGAAATGGAGGTTCTGTTTGGATTGGTGGCTCGGCTCTCTAGGGATTCTGTGGATCGGGGCTGATTTCTTGGTTTCACACTGGATGGATTGCAACTGGTCTTGAACACATGGAACTACTCAGAAGAGGATATAGAGCTGGGGATTCACCTTTGTAGAGTTTTTCGTACTTGGTTGTTTGAGAGGGTATGGTAGCAGCCATGGGATCTGGCCTTTTCTTTGACACATGACATTTTTTTTGCAGAATCACTTTGCAATATTGGAGAGCTTCATCATATTCAAATGCTGGGAGGAGCAGTTTCTATGGTGTTAATATGATATAATCGTTCTTGGCCCTTGGGTCATGATTTTTCTAAGTCATGAAGTCTTTGGGTTCCCCCCTTCATCTCTTAAAATGGGGATCTATCTTAATAGAAAAATTTAAAGGCCTTCGGGCCGTTGGATGGATGATATAGTAAAACATTTTTATACATGTTTGTATAACATGGAATAGATTTATGTATAGGTTTCGGGTGAGATGATTGACCTTCTTAACATTGTAAGTGAGATGGATGATATGGAATTATTGTTCTTCAATTGTATTACATGTGTGGCTGATTAGTTTGTGTTGTGATTGTAGTTATGTTTTTGGATGTTATGCCTTTGAGTGACGAAATTTGACTTTGTATATGAAATAATATAAATCAACCCATAGGGTATCCGAACATTGAAATATCATATAAGAACATAGGAGTGCCCCATCCTTGTGTTGACTCTAGAAATTTTTAGAATAAATGGATAAATCAATGAGTACTAACCATGAATGTTTTTGGATTAATAGATTTTATTCTTTAGAGACAAATTTAAGAAATGTATATCTAATTTTGGAATGTTTCTAACCAAAATGATTTGTGGTATATTTTGATATTCGGGTGTGTTTCTTATACACTCTATGATTTTGATACATTTTTACATATTGGAGGGCCACTAATGTCTCTATTATATATCATATATAGTGACATCCACGGGGGATCTTATCCCCATGATGGTTATGATTGATGGTGATATCCATGAATTATTCTTATCTATTATAGATTATTATATTAGTTGATATCTAGGCAGGGTTTTAATTTTCCAAATGACTATGATATATGGTGATATCTTGCTGTGATTCTTATCCCTCATATGATTTAGATAAATGATGGTATCTAGGGTGGGAACTAAACCCCTTTACGATTATGGAATATAATGGCTATACATGGTGGGTGTTAATCCCCTCGACAACTGATATATTTTATAATTATAAAGAATGGGATCTAATTCCCAAAATGAATATGATATATGATTGTTATACAGGGTGGTCACTAATCATTTAAATGACTATGATACATTATGGTTATATGGGGGGGGAGTAAATCCCCTTGATGAGTCTGATATATGATGGTTATTTGGGGTAGGTTTTAATTCCCATAATGATTATGACCTCTGATGGTTATATAGGATTTATGTTATATGATGGTATCTTGTATGGGTGTTAGTACCCTAATGATTATGTTACAAACATATATCAGGAATGGATGTTAATCCCCAAAATAATTATGATATATAATGGTATTTGGGGGGATATATAATCCCCATAATGGACTATTTTATATAATTTTATTATTGGAGGGTTCCAGTATGTCCCTTGTTTTTTGGTAATGTATCGTTATCAGAGGTATCTGACATTGGCTGAAGAGGCTATCGTCACTCTCAAGTGAATCGGATAGTACCTATGTTATACTAGATTTTTTATACAATTTTTTAATTATTATTTTTTATCATATTAAATTGTTCTTGAATTGAATTTTCCATTTATATTAGGAATTCCATTAGATGTTTCCTACTATGTTATACTGACACCATGCTTATACAACCCCATCGCATTGGTACTTAGAAAGGCCTTATTATCGATGTATAGGGAGGGAAATGACCCAATTTTAGATTAATTATTTTATAGCTTGTAATATGTCTCTTTATGGGACAATGTTGGGACTTGGGACCATGTTTTGATTTTCAATTTTATTTAGTTTTGTTATGGGTTTTATATATTCTTCCCATGTAGGATCTTGTTAGTGTATTCTTAACTCATGTGAAATTTTTGATAGTTAATTCTGTTATAGCATATGGTAATTTTTATTCTTTTAATTGAATGTTTATAAGATGTTTAATTTCATAGTATTTGATATTTTTTAACACATCATGGTTTTATGAAAGGATGTTAGGCTCGATAACACACAAGATAGATAACACCGAGCTTAAACAAGGCATGGAATAATTTATTTTAAATATGTCCATTATAACCTTACTATTATTTTAGAGAGTACAAATAGTATTAAATAATTTACTAAATCTTTATATAAATTTTCCATTCTATATAATTTTATTGATTAATTATTAGTAAATAATCACTCAAATTTTAATAATGGAATTTTATTCTTCAAGAATATATTTTTTTCCAAAATGATTTGTATATTATTTTTATATGAAAATATTTTAATTAATTTTTAGAACTTTTATAAAATTTATTTTGATAAAAATATATTAATTTTTTAAATAATAAACTGAAAATTATCATAGGGTAAAATTTTGGTATTTTTCCTAAAATATTAATTTTTCAATGAATAGTAAAAAAATCGAATTTTTTTAAACTGTCATTTATTTTCAATAAATTAAGTAATTTAAAAATATCATTATTATATTAGTTATAATTAATGTGAAATAATTATTATTTATTTATATTAAATCCATCTAATTACTTTTTAATCATCTTTATACTAGATTTTAGTATAAGTTTTTTTTTCAGGTTTGAAAACTTATTTTTTCTGAAAACTTTTTTAAATTGGCTAATATTAATCCAATTTAATTAATTAAAAAACCCTAAATTTTTAATTATTTAAATGAATTTTATATATTATTTATATATGAATATTAATTTAAGTTACTATAATAATAATAATTATTATTAGTAATATAGTAATACTAAATTCATTTTTTTCTTGAAAAGTACATCTCTTGAGAAACTACTTATTGTCACATCCGAAGGTATAATTTTAAATTAAATTATTCCATTTATATCAATTTAATTGGGTAAAATGGATTCCAAATTTTAAACCAGAATAATTAATATTATATAATATGGTCAGATTAATTTTTTCATAATAAATAGTACAAATAATAAAAAAACATTTCACCCGTTAAGGTAGAAACAAATTTATCGGTGTTTAAAATAAATATATGTTTGTTAAAATGAAATAAAAACATCCCTAAATCATATTTTATGGACATATATCAACTCTATATCATCTAATTATTGATAACAATCTATTTAAGATCCTTTTTCCATGTGAAAAATGTGTGTACCCATTTTTCTATTAAAACATTCCAGGTGTGTCCTCTCCCCACTTATAAAAGTGCACCCCTCTATCCTCTTATTCACACCATAAAATAAATTTTCCTCATCCATGAAATTCTCAAATACCTCCCTTTCTTCCCTCCCCATGATATAGATCCCCTTTTTTGATCATAAATCTATCCTAATAAGGCTTTTGGTGCTAACTTAAGGAGGTTGCTTGAAGAAGAGGTATCATGCTTAACAAAGCTTTTTTATTACATTTCTTCTTACACCACCTTAAAATAATTTTAAATTTAAATGATATAAAAAAATAATTTTATCAAATATTTTGAGATGCAATTATGTTAATGGAGTAACCTAAATCCATATCCTCTTCTATAAAATGGGAAACCCAACCATCATTTGTATGTACAGCGGACTATTGCATCGGGAACTGATGTAAATTATTTTTCATCATTGCCTCTCATGGATTGTTATAATGAACAATTAAAATTTTATATTACATATTGAACATAAATAAATTCATTAAATTATATTATCACACATATGCTCATAATATCTATTCCGCGAGGGATATGATAGCGTCACTCATGTGTATAGGGAACTACTGCCTCATAAAGCGATGAAATTCGTTTTCACAAATGCTTTTCGTGGAAGGTAATAATTATATATTTAATGAATATATGATATATATGGAATCATTATGATATTAATATAATTTTTATCCTTCTAAAAATATAATATATCATTCACTTTTTAACCTTCCATTGACTGGGAAATGATAATGTCACTTGTGCATACGTGTGGACTACCACCTCCAAGAAGTGATGTGACAATGTTTTCATCATCACATCACAATGATGATATATATAAGTGTATTTAAATAAATAATATAATATTTTTAGATCTGATATAGTTTTTGAGGGACACAAAGAGGGTTGGGGGGTTGAGTAAGTCCACCTAACTTATTATCAAATTTTATATTCTTTGAATTAAACCCTATACCCATTAACCTATGGCCTAGTTAATATAACTGGATCTATTCTATGATTATAAAAATAAAATACACATGAAATTTAGATAATTTAGGTAATATAATCACACAAATATTTTTGCAATGTTCATTAAAAGACATCCATCTTGTTGTTATCAACCAATGGTTGCTTCAAAGACTATATTATAACTATAAGTTTACAGTGATTTAAAATTCCTAGAATTGGAACACAATGTTTATGCTGGAAATTGACAATATTTTAGAGTTTTTTGTGTTATTTATACTAGTTCCACCAGTCTTACATGCCATTTTTTATACTATAACCACTGGTTATTTAAATATATTCAATAAACTTCTAAATAAGATCTTCTCTACTATACTGGATGTATTTAAATCATCATAATAATATTTTTCTTCAACTAAATGAATTTAGATTCCACTAAATTAAGATTATTTAAAACATGTTATCCCATTACTATTAAATGAGTGAAAAATGTGACTTTCAATACAACTCTCTTCCTATTAAGAATGATCATTTGATGAAACTCTAAACACAATAAAATTTTTCTTATTCCTCCATATATCATGTACTTGGGAATATTATTATCCTTTCAATGAAGTCACCAAACTCTTTGAAATTTGTTCAAGGGTTCACAATTTTTTCATGTTCCTTGAATCACTCAAGTCACCTCAAATGAAGTCAACTTCATGAAAATGTTTTATGGAATAGAAAGCATTAACAAATTTATTTATTTTTTGTATAATATTATGTGTTATTAAATCATTATTTTAGGAATATCAATTACTCAATGATTTTATGTATGAATTGATTCATGCACACACCATTCACTTTATACATTGGATAACATACAACGCCTTCCTTATTACTTTCTTTTCGCATGCACACACACAACTTGTTTCTCCTATTTTGGTTCAATGAATATACATTATTTATATGTGTCTTGAATTTAAACAAGCACAGAATAATTTTCATGCACCCAAGTATATAGGATCAGTTCTCACTTGTGAAACTAATATTTGTCTCAGGGGAGGTTTTGTTCATGCAAGTAGAATGTTACACAATTATTCTCCTTAAAAAAATCTATGTGTGGAACTCCTCCTCCTCCAAAAATGAAATTGTATCCTATGGGAGGTTCTCTTCACATATATAAAAGGATTTTTGGATGTCAGAACTTCAAAAAAAAAATAGGGATTCGTGTTATTGTGCTATCCCCAATGCTTAATGATTTTTTTCTTCTTGAAGCTCATTCAAGAGTGATTTGTACTTATCAAAGGCCAGTTGTACCTTCTCTTCTCCTTTGCATAATAATATCACAAGGATGGATTTTTTTCATTAAATTGTTTGTTTTTAGGTGCTCCATTTCCTTATAAATTATAACCTCTCAAAAACAAAAAATGGTAGAGGCTTCACTGGCTTTGGTTCATCTCCTCCTATAGGTGAGAATCAGATAGCCTCACACCACCAACATCCACCTTTCATGTCACATCCATGAATCAATAAAATCTAAAAGATTAATGTCATTAATCAAAAATTGATTAAACAGTTGAATTATTTAGGTTAATTAAAACACATTCTAATTTTTATGATATATATTTTCCAAGAATCTCTTTTGTGGTATAACCCTCATGTGCATTCCATTATTGCATGCATCTCATTAGTTGATCTCAAGCTCCTTTAATTGTAGATGCCTGAACTCCTCTTACAAATTCATTTTCCACTGGATGAATATCATATTATAATTATTATCATACATGAAAGATGAATATTTCATGTAGGTATATTCAAATACCCATCATCTCTTTGTCTCTATCACAAAACCAACAGAGCGGCGTTGGTTCAATGATAGGAGGTGATAAAATAAAATCATCACCATTGTAGATCACCCGGACAAGGGATGATGATTAAAATGACCCCGTTGTAGAGTATATGACATATATTAGTCCCAACATGTGTCATAGGAAATGTGTGTAACATTTTTACTAGATGAGAATTAAATGATCACTACAACGTCCCACTTCAAACTTCTCTTGGTGCTCCCCTACGCTTCATTAGCTTAGTTCATCCACTAATGGTTTGAGTTATATATGTGGATTCATCACCTTAATACCCTATCCACACAACACATAGGGTTCTACCCATAGGCATATGCTTTGGTCTTATACCAGGGCCCGTTCACATGCCTCATTCTAGGTTATGAATGGAAGTATCTAGGATTATACATCGCCCAACAATCCCTATCATCAAGTGGATAGCTCTGGAAAAGATCCCTAGGCATGGTCAGAGCCGTCATGTCCCACATGGTCCTTGGTTAAGACTAGCTTAGGTTGTCCCATTTGTCTACCTACTTATTAAATAAGACCTCAATAAACTTATAGAAATATTCTAAGTATACTAAAATTAAATACTTACCCATGTAAAATATTGAAACCAACTTTGTCAACTCCTTTATTATTCTCTTATTCATCATTAAAAATAGATATTTATATTTTTTCATGTACCATCTCAAATATGTTAACCAGAATTCTCAACTCTTTTCTTCTTCTCTTATTCATCATAAGAAATATAAATTTATATTTTTTCATCACCACTTGTTTACTTTAGGAAATATGAAATTCATATTGAATGGAATTCAAAATTCCCCTTCATAACATTATGAAAATTTATATTTTTTGTTATCTTAATATCATTATATTACAAATAATTTCTTTATGAATATTTATAACATCAATTTTCATGGAAACATAAATTATTCTTTAACACCATCTTCAAACCATCATGAAATAATTTTTAAATTGCATATACTTCAAATAATTTTTCATGAAAGTCTTCATATCATCATTAAAATGACTTATTTTTAGGGTATTCACTTTTATTAAATAATTTCCAAAAACTAATTAGCACATTTTAACAATATTTAATATCACTTAAAAAATTGTAATATTTACAAGGCGAATTTTCCAAACATGACATCCAATTCCATTATATGAATCCATAAAAATTATCCAAGAATCATCACCATTAATGTAGAATTGTCTTAACAAATTATAACCAATTAGTACATAAAAATATTCCAAGCATCATCACATCATGCATGGAAAATTTTCTTAGTAAATGAAATCCAAGGAATCAATAATAATTCTCCAAGCATCATGACCAACCTTCATGAATATTTATGAAACTCTTTATTTCATTCTAAATACATGATTAGTGACTAAACATAGAGGAATTATTCATATATTGACTTATAATTTCATCTTATATATTGGTAACCATACTCACCAATCATCCAGATTAGATATTCAATCCCCCCTTTGGCTTTATTATCAAAACCATTTTCTTAAAGTTAATGTCCCTTATCTCCCTTATTGATAATAAATTCGACATATTAATGAAAGTATTTTCTTCTTCCCATAAAGACATTTGGAATTTACTTTTCATTTGTATGGAAGATGAATGGTACTAAAAGTTCTACATGGAAATGACCCTTGTGTTGGTCTACTCTATGTCTAATTTGGATTACCCTGTGTAACAACCCTGGCCCCAGAAGCCCGAAGTCAGTGCCTTACTTTATTACATTGGCACAGATACAAGACTAATGTCCCAAAATACCAAATAGTTTTGTAGTTTTGGAATACCAAATTACATACATAATACCCATATTACATTGTGAAAATAAAATAAATCATAAATAAATTAAAATCATAGTATCTTTGAAACACATTCCAAGAATTCATTATCATATCCTAGGGAAAGGAAACAAAATAAAGGTGTCCACAATTTATCTATAAGGGTTAATTAAAAATAAATAATAAATAAATATAAAAGAATAATAAACATGGATAGATAAAAAACTGATCAGACATTCCATTTAAATAACTGGATAAAGTCATCATCAATACAGAATGGTAAATAACTGTGATACGTTTCATTTAATCAATAAAATGAGAATGAAATGCATCGATAGATAATATCAAAGTAGATATATCATGAATAAATAATAATAATAATAGTTAAATTCCAAATTAAGGAAATGGTAAATCATTTGATGTCATGTCTGAGGCACATGAAAACATATACCATGAAGACCTTCCACAAGATGATTTAAATCAACAGGTAAAACTATGTTTAATTTGTGCAATTGATTGTTATTATGAGAACATTTCAATGCATCAAGGGGGTATATAAAGTGTTGTATGCACCCATCACTTCCAGTCTAAATAATTCAACATATATCAAATACTCAATTTAATTAATGAACAATATCACTTATCAAACATTTGTATTGAGTAAAGGGTATATATTTATCAATATTTCTCTAGTTAATAATATAGATTTCAATTTAGACACCATATATAAAAATGATATATAGTTTAGGAAATAATTATATACATCACCAAATAATATAGATATATATGATAAATAAAAAATATAATGAAAAATTATTACAATAAAGGGATTATTTCAAGGGAAAGTTAACAATCATAAAATAAAGTGATATTTCACAATAACATTCATCACATAGTAATATTCAAATAAAATAACCTTAGATTAAATAATTAAAATTGAAAAATAAAATTCCATGAAGAAAAAATTATTCGTGATATTAAATGTCAAGGAGAAGTATATACACCACATAAAAGTGGATTGGTTCATAATAACAAATAAGTCTCAAGGGAATGTAAATTGAGATGTGATATCTTACCTTACACTCCCTTTTGGTTGAACAACATTTAACCTCATATATAACATTTTTAAGCATTTTATAAAATTATAAAAAACCATATTGATGTTTATAATATTATATATGATCTTTTTGTAACATTTTATCACCTTTTTGATAAGAATATTTCATTATTTTCACTATTTCAGGTGTTATTTATCTTGTTAATCAAGTATATTTTGAGTTATTATGTTATTTACTTTTACATAGATCATGATTTAATAATATCAAAAATTTAAAAAATAATATAAATTTAATATATATATTTTTTATTAATCCAAAAAATTTGGAGATCGGAAATTAAATGCATCGATCGTGGAGACAGTAAGTCGAACATACACAGGAATTTTGTTTTCATTTTATTTTCGTATTAATAGAATAAAAATTAAAAAATAAATTATAAATATATATATATTATAATTATAGTATAATATTTATGTCATATTCCTATCTTATTTTTTTATAATAAATCTTAATACATCCTATTTAAATCATTAATGAATCACATTACTCTGAGGATGCGATAGTCGAGACAATCACAAAAGATGTTATTGTATTCCCATGAAATATAAAGAATGAAAATATATATTACATAATAATTAAAGAAACAGAAATACATCATAAATAAAATATATATAATATATAAAGTATAAATACATCATTATTCAAAACCATGAAATGTGGTAACGAAAGAACAAATGACATCAGTTCACGTGGGGGTAGTCCTCCGTACACACGAATGATGATTGTGTGTCCAATTTGATGGAAGTGTGTCAAGTTATAAGTTATAATATTATCATAACAAGATATAATTATACTTAATATTATTTTTATTATTATATAATCATGTTATATTAATAATTTAACTATTATATAAAGAAATAAATCAGAAGCGCACGTTGAATAATTTTTCCTATTTTTTAGGTAACTCTTTTTTGTTTATACAAAATCCTTCATTGGTTGGACACATTCCCAAATAAAGGATTATAGGATTAGTTTAGGAAATATGGGTGTCTATTTGGGTAGGTTTTTTATGAAAAAATGGCTAGATATGTGTGTATACATGATGGGGTGAGTTCCCTTTTATAGTAGAGGAGGAGTGGTACTCCTATAAATACCATAAGGAAAAAACTATTGGGATGTCTCGATTTCATCATTTAACTCCAAAAATGATCCCAATTATATTAATTTTGGGATATGGTCGACATATAGATATCCAATTGGATTTGTAAAATTTTATAGGTCATTTTGACACTTAATATTAATGTTTAATCATTATTTAGACTCATTTTTACCTTAATCGTTGTAATTGAGTTTTATTTATTTCAGAGTTATTTTTTGTAAAAAAAACTAAGTTCAACATAATATAAATTTTATATTATTATTATTCTAAATAGTTAATCAATTTTTAAAAATTCAAATTACATAAGTGTTATAAATTAATTTTAAATTAATCTCACAGATAGGATGAGAAAGATGGTTTTTAAAGTTAAAATCTCCAAAAGTTTGAAATGTTTTAATATCCAATTTCAATGTGAAATTTATTCCAAAGACCTAAATTGGATTAAATTTATGTATTATTTATCTATTTATACTTTAAAACTTATTAATGATTTAATTTAACATTATAAATTATATAGGGGAAAAGCCAGTTTTGATTTAAAATTTCTGAATTTTCACTGTTCATGATGAAAATAAATTTCTTAGAAAAATAACAAAAAATCACCTTATGCTAATTTTGACATTACTGTTTCAAAAATGAATTTAATTTTCTAATAAAAATTATAAAATTTTCAAAATTTAGTATTCAAACAACTGTTCCATTAAAATGTGTAAAAATTTCATATATAAAATATAATTTTTCGAGTAAAATTGGATTTATTCTTATCTCAGTTATATTGGATGATTGTAAAAAAATTATACATGTGTATAAAAAAAATATTTGGTCCTATTTATAACTTCCAATATAATTTCTAGGTGATAATTTCTATATTAAATAATTATATTACTAGGATATTATATATTAGTAATATTCAGTCTTGCATATAACACTAGCTATAAAAAAGAATGTTATTATTGTGTATAACAAAGGCTAACTCAGTGATAAAATAAATAAATTCTTTTAACAAAATTAAAATTATTCCAAAAGTAATATATTGTAATTTCTTGGGATTCAATTTTCTTTCCTGCTATAAAAATTTTATCCTCAAAATTTCAAGGGTATTACCTTATAAAAAAGATTAGGGTAGTTCTATTTCATAATATTCTATGGTTACCATGTGGTTTATTTCATTTTGTGACTCCTCTAGAGTACCTTTACTAGATGATTCATCCAATTCCTTATAACATTCCCTATAGTATCAATAATGTAGATGGGTTCTTTATATTAAGATATGTCTGATTCTAACTCTATTTAATCACATCTGAAAACATGAATTGGATTTGGCATATAATTCAATATAAAATATATATGAAACCCATCCTGTAATTTTGATAAATGTTGTGCCATTAACAAATGATACTCAACAAATCAAACTCTTTTAAGAATTATGATGTTTCTAAGGTACTCGAGACTCAGTTTTCCTTTCTTACTGAACCATATAACAGCCTTCCATGGTGATATTTTTAGAAAAACATGGTATCCCACTTTAAATTACAAAAAAAATCATATGATTATCGACATAAGGATTTTTAATAAATTGAGCTTCTTTAATGTGATCCAGAATAGCCTTTACCATTTTGTTGAATCTTTTAAAAGTTATGGGCCAATAAGTTTCCTTTTTCCAACATAATCACAATATGATAGAGTGCAATATCTCTTTCCATATAATGCTTCATATAGAACCACTTGAATAATTTAATGGAAACCATTGTAATAGGAAAACTATAACAAAGTTAAATACTAATTCTACATAACATTAATGTCAAGTGAGCATGACCTCATCATGTCTTCCATTATTTGAATAATTCTTTCAGACTATACATCAGTTTGACGATGGTAAGAAGTGCTCAAATAGAGCTCATTATCAAGATCCATATAAAGAATCTTCCAAAAATTTTATGTAATGTGGTGATCTAGATTAGAAAAAATTGGTAGAGGTGAACCATGATGTCTAAAAAATCATTAATATAGATCCTTATGAGGTGATCAAGAGGTAAATATTCCCCCATAGAAATGAAATTTTCATATTTGGTTAGGTGATAAATGATAATCAATATTTAATTATTCTTTTTAGGAGTCTTTGGTAGTCCCATGAAAAATTCCATATTAATATCAACCAATTTCTATACAAGAATAGGAATGGGTTGCATGAATCTTCTAGGATGTTGTCTCATATCATTAACTTGTTGACAAACCAAACATACTAACACATAACTAGTAATTTAACACTTCATGTTATCCCACCAAAAATGTTCCCCCAAATCCCTATACATATTTTTTCTTTCCAGGGTGTACAGAGAAATTTGAGCTATGGGTGTCATCCAACATTTCACTTTTTAGCTCAATTATAGATGAAACAATTAATTTATTTCTAAATTTTAGGACACCATTTTCATAAACAATATCTTCCATTTTCCCATCATCCATAACTTCAATTTTCTTCTATATGTTCTCATCATTATATTTAGAATTAGTTATCTTCTCTAATAAATTGGGACTTTCAATCATTTGAAAAATTATTGATGTATACCCTTCCTTAGTAATTCCCATATGGATCCTTAATCTATCTTTGAACATTGGATCCCTCTCAATCCTCATTTGGGTAAAAACTCCATGATCCTTCCTACTCAATGCATCTTATACATTATTTTATTTTCTTGGGTGGTAGTGTATTGAGAAATCATAATATTTGTGTACCTAGTTCCATCAACATTCACTCATATTGAGTTATTTATATGAAAATATATATTTCAGTATTTTTTGATCTATATATATCTATCATCTTTCACCAGATAGATAATGTCTCTATATATTTAAAGAAAATATCACAACATCCAACTCAAGATCATGGGTTTGGGTAGTTCTATTCCTAAATCATTAATTTACGTTATGCATATGCAATGACTTTATTATTTTGTATTAAGAAACAACTAATTAACTTATTTGATGCATCATTATATATCACAAACCCATCACTTAGAGATAGTAGAGTCAAAATTTGAGAAGCATACAATATACTATTAAGTTTATCAAAACATTATTCACATTCCTTCATCCAAACAAACTTAAACCATTTTTCATATAAGTTATTTAAAAGTTTGTCCCATCATGAAAAATTATGAACAAATTGATGATATTAACCTACCAAACAAATGAAACTACATACCTCAATTAATTTCATTGGTGTATGACATTATTTGATTTCCTATTTCTTTACAGGATCAATTGATATTCCATTTTGAGAGACAATATGGAAATGAAAATAAACTTCTTGAACAAAAAATCAGACTTACTAAATTTCCCATATAACTCATTTCTTATAAGAGTCTTAATAATGACCTACATGTGATTTTCTGGGTACTCATAGATTTTGGAATACACATTAATATTATTAATGAATAACACAAAAAAATCATAAAGATATTCCATAAATAGTCTCTTCGTTAGTCTTATAAATTTTTTTCATTAGTCAATCCAAATGGAATGACTATAAACTCATAATTTCCATACCTCATCAGAAAAGTTGTCTTCAGAATTTCTTTCTTCATTACTCAATGTTTGTTATACCTAGAATGGAGATCAATCTTTGAAAAATATTATCCTATTTGAATTTTATCAGAGATCTCATTAATTCCAGGAAAAAGTTACCTATTATTTATCATAATTTAATTTAATTCCTTATAATAAAGGCATATCATTATGGATCCATCTTTTTTTTAATGAAGATAACATGGGATCCCTATGGTGAAACACAAGGGAGAATAAATCCATTATTACCAAAATATTCTTGTTGTTTATTTAACCACACTAATTCCATAGTGTCCATTCAATAAAGAGTCATTGATATTGTTATTGCATTAGGTATTAAATCATTGTAAAATTAAACTCGATGCTCTCGGGGATGTCCTTGTATTTCATCTGGAAATACATCAATATATTCCTATATAATAGGTACATCATCAATTTTAATATTATCTTATTCATCCCATGATATTTCATCCTTCTCTTCCCCAATAATTTTATTAAGTATATCTAATATAGGTGGATCTAGATAAATATCAGATGATGAAGTTTCCTCTCTAAAGATAAGGAATTATATATCATTCTCACACATCATAATATTAATATTTGTGCAATAATTTTTTTGCATCATATTTTGAATGTTATCCCACACCAAGTATTATATTGAATTCAACATTATGTATGTTACTATGGTATGAAAAGTAATCTCATTCATGTGTCATAATGGGGATTTCCTGACACATCTTTTTTTCAATGAGACATCCCTTAAGAGTTTTGACTAAAAACTCCTTATCAAATCAAAAGGAAAATATGTAACTATCTTAAAAAATTTGGTAGATATAAAATATTATTATGATCCAAAATCAAATAATGTATTGAATAAATTTTAATATGGGATTAATATTCCTTCTACGACATCATTTGGTACTTCTACCTCAGATGTAGTGATTGTATAATATTGGTTTTCTTACATTAGCCTCTTCTGTGGTGGACTCTCTTGTTGATTGGGGAATTATTTTTCATAGTTCTCCATCTCAATAAAATTATAGCAGTATAAATAATTGAATTCTTTCTTCTATTAACCATCACGAGCCTAATGGCCCCTATATCGACACATATAACAAACAACTAATCCATTTAATCATTTCCCAAGGTGATTCTTTCTACATATTTCATAAGATGGGAATCCCTCTTATTCTTATTCTTTGATGAATTGCATTTCTGTTAGTGATCAGATACCACATTTTCTCCCAGTTTTCCATGAATATGTAATATTTAGATAATTCTTTCTCTCTTTTGATGGTTCTTAAAACTATTTCAACATATCTTGAAAAATTTTTAGAAAAAAATTCTATTTGGAGACTTGGATTTAGTCCTTCAAAGAAGTGGTCAATCTTATACTCTGTGTGGAGTACGTAATTTGTAGAATAATGAGACAACCTTTTAACATTATCTTTATAATCCATAGTAATTTATTAACCAATTTTCCTTAAGCTATGTAACTTTATCTTCATATCAATTTGTTTCCAACGAGGGAAATATCTATCAAAGAATGTTTCCTTAAAATATTTCCATTCTATGAGTTACATTTCCCATTCAACTCTAGTATTCTGGATCAATGACCACCATTAATCAGCATTGCCTCTAATAAAATACACAACAAGTGTAACCTTCTCTTTTAAATTGTATTACAACACCATAAATATATTTTCAAGAGACGTAATCCACTGTTATTGTACAATTGTATTTTTGGTCCCAATAAACGATGGGGTATTATATCACATAAATTGATCCATTATAGAAGAATTTCACTATGGAATAGGTTACTTCATCTGGTCAAGGTTATTTTTCATAAACTTATAAATCTTACCTGATATAGTAATAATTTTATTAGTTCCAATACTAGGTGTATTGGTTCCCTTAGTAGGTAAATATCTATATTATTAATGAATATTAATACCATTATTACTTTAATACACTATCTAAAAATAGTTGAATATAATGGATTAGTTCATAAGATTATGAATTTTAAGTAATAATGTATAATTCCCAATACAGTGTAACACATAACATAAATTAAAATGTTATTTATTATTAATCAAAAAATTATAAACATTGGTTTCATTGGGGATATCTTTCCTTTAAAAAACTTCATAATGATTTGTAAAGAAAATGTGAATTATCATAATCATATCACACGAGAGTGTCAAACCAAATACACATTAAGGCCTATTATCATGTACCGGGTTACACTTGAGTCAATCCCGAAGAACAATTTTTAGATTTGTTACCCATATGTACATCTGTTCCAAAACCACATTCACTTATAGTATCTAGATTGAGATATATTTCTATGAATACCCACATAATCTATACTTTTCAAAAATTCAAGGATGTTATTATATAATTATACTCAAATTCAATCATAGGGTTATGTTCCTTAATCTATGTTTTCCTAAATCTATTTTTTATCATTTCTACTAAACTTCCTCTATGACTAACTATAAAGGCCATAACCCTAACAACCTAGAGCTGATTCCTTACTTTATTATATTATCATATATAAAAGATTCAAATCACAAGGACTGAATAGTTATGATATTTTATAAAACTCGGTGAGATACTTAATATCCATGTTAAATAGGGATAATAAAATAAATTATAAATAATGTTAACTCTCAGCATCCTTGGAAATATTTCCAAGAATTCACCCACATATCCTGGGGAAAGAAAAGAGTTTATGGGTGAGATCAAATAATCTCCAAGGGTTAATTAAAATGGAATTAATAATGAATCAATAATAATATAAAATAGGGAAAGGAAAATAACTATTCACACATTCTATTAAAATAACATCAAAAGTCATAATAAATATGGAAATGTAAATAGTTGAAACACATGATATTTAATCAATAATCAGAGAATGAAATGCATCAATAGATAATGATAAAGTTATGATATCTTGGATAAATAATAATAATAACAACGAAATTTTGAATGAACGCAATGCTTAATTTTTGGAAATCATGTTTGACGCACATGAAAATGCAAACCATCAAGACCTTTCCTAATATGGGTTAAAACTATAAGTAGGTACCCATTTAATTTTTTTAACTGATTTTTATCATGAGAACTTATTGATAAATCAAGGGGATATATAAATTTCAGGCCACAATCATCAATTCCGTTACATATAATTCCTCATATATCAAATAACTGATTCAATTAGTGAATAATATTTCTTATCAAATACCAATATTGAGTAACAAATATGGATTTATCATTATTTCCCTAGTTAGTAAAATAATATTCAAAGTAAAAAGTGCATGTAAAAATGATATATGGATTAGGAAATAATAATATCTATCCCAAATAATGTGTATATTTAATAAAAACTAAAATTAAAATTAAAAATTATTATAATAAAGTTATTTTTTAAGAGAAAGTTAATAATCACAAAAGAAAGTGAGATTTCACAAAAAAATTTATCACATAGAAATATTCAAATCAAATACCCTTGGAAGAAATAGTTCAAGTTGATACATTAAATACCCTAATAATTATGTATCATTGATGTTACATGTCAAGATGTAGTATATACACCACATAAAAGAGGATTTTTCCAAATAAAAAACAAGTCTCAATGTAATGTAAATTAAGATGTAGTACCTTACCTTACACTGCCATTTTGTTGAAAACCCATTAACCTCATGTATAAAAGTTTTAAGTATGTTATTAAAATATATTATTACCATATTATATATTATCCTTTTCAAACATATGTTTACCATTTTGATAACAATATTTAATTATTTTTATTATATTAGGTGTTAATTATCTAGTTTCTCAAGTATTTTTTGATTAGTTTTTTTTCTTCTTATTAATTAGATCACGAATTAATCATATCCAAAACAAAAAATCATCAGTCAAATATAATATATATATATATATATATATATATTAATCCCTCAAATTTGGAGATAAGAAATGAAATTCACCATTCATGGAGACGGTAGGTCGTACGTACGCATAAAAATTGTTTCCATTTTATTGTCATATTAAAATAATGGAAAGAAAATTATATATATATATATATATATATTATAATTTTAGTATCATATTTATTTCATATTAATATCATATTTATATTTAGACCATCCTTAATACATTCCATCTAAAATGTGAACAGATCACATTGCTTTGAGGAGGTGATAGTCCACACATCCACAAATGATGTAATCGTATTCCAAAAAAAATGAAAATCATGAAGTTATGTGTTATATAATAATTATAGAAGAATAAATAAACCATAAATATAATATGTATCATATATGAACTATAAATACATCATTATTCAAAGCATTCAATGGGTGTAATAGAATAATGAATGACATCAGTTTGTGATGTGGTAGATCGCCAAACACATGAATGATGGACGTGTATCTCATTTGATGGATGTTTGTAAATTTTTAGGTATATAAATGTGAATAAAAATATCTCATTATATTTAATATATTGAGTTTATTATATAATCATTATATAAGAATAATTTAAGGAGTATAGAAATGAATTAAACAAAAGTTCCTGTTGATGAATGTTACATATTCTTTGGGTAAGTCATTTTGTTTTATACCAGAATACTTTCTTGGATTCATTTATTCCAAAATTGAGTATTCTAGGATGTGTTAAATGAGGTTTTTAGTTAATTTTCTGATCCAAAGGGATTGAGGTGTGTGAATAAGTGATAGTGGTGAGTGCCATTTTATATTGGAGGAG
This sequence comes from Viscum album, assembly GCA_963277665.1. NCBI lineage: Eukaryota > Viridiplantae > Streptophyta > Magnoliopsida > Santalales > Viscaceae > Viscum > Viscum album. The sequence goes on along the minus strand of OY728127.1, from coordinate 1,399,583,479 downwards.
GAATGAAATTCTTATAAATACAAAAAGGTAAACATTATTGGGAGGTATCCCTTACATCATGTGACTACAATAATGAAAAAAATAACAAAAAATATGGTATATGGTCGAAATATGTCCAGAAAATGGTTTTTTGACAAGTGTCTATGTCATTTGATCCTTTACGATTTATGTTTAACCACTAAGTAAACACATTTTACCTTAATCGATGTAATTAATTTTAATTACATTCACTAATAGTTTTTGAAAAATACTATGTTTAACTTACTAAAAATAAAAAATTATTATGATTATAAATATTTAATCAATTATACCAAATTAAAATAACATAATTGGAAGAAATTAATTTAAAATTAATCTCACAAATGGGATGAGAAAGCAGGGTTTTAAAGTGAAAAAAATTCAAAAGCCTGAAATGTTTTTATATCCAATTTCAATGTGAAATTGATTCCAATGAAATAAATTGGATTAATTTATGTATAATTTATTTATTTATAAATTAAAAATGATTCAATATATAATTTAAAAATATAAATTATTTTTATGGAAAGATAGTTTTCAATTAAAATTTAGTATTTATTCACCATTTATAAAAAATTGAAACTTATTTCAAAATTACTAAAAGTTCCCCATAAACTAATTTTAGAATTTCATTTTTAAAAATGAAGTTTAGTTTTTCAAATAAAATTTAAAAATGTTTCAAAATTTATTTTTCAAATAGGTTCACTACTAAACGAAGGAAAATTTTACTTTTTAAAAAGAAAATCAATTTTAAGGAAAAACTGAATTAATTATTATCTCTGTTCTACTAGATAATTTCAAAACATTTTATCAAAATATTTAAACATAATAAAGTCTTTATGATTCATACATACCCTTATAATGACTATGTGATAAATAATTTATTAAAAAAACTTTTTGGTTGTAGTTTTTTTATAAATAAAGGAGAAATATTTGGTTATATTTTTGGGGATTATGTAATCCCTTAAAATTTGATAAAAGTTTTTTATACATGAAAAATTCATCTTGAATACTCATATTTTAGAACAAAAGATGAGATTGTAGTGGAAATTGATTAAAGGGTGAAATTATTCTTTTTATGTAAGTACATTATCATCATGTTCTTATTCTAGAAAGTAATCAATTATTCATCTCTTTGAAATATCTTTAAAGTTAATATTTTATCTTATTACCTTCATTTTTTATGACATGATGGTCTTTTTGACACCTCTTTGTTTTATGGTTTTTTTGTTGTTAACTTTCTCATGATCATTATCTTTCTTGTGATCAATTATCTTTGTCACTCTCCATATTTATTTAGGAATTTTATTTTCTTCAATATCTATATATTCACTTCCCACCAATTATTTCCATCTTGGAAACCTAGTTTTGACTTTATAGCATTTTTACATCCCTATCATGTTAATTAAGGGGATGTTTTATTAACCCTTTTCTACATAATGGGTTTCCAAAAAAGGTGTGTTCAAATGTGTAATATTTGAATACCAAGATAAATTTCAAATAGAGATTATTAAATTTATTAATTTGGTGGGATGTAACACCATAATATTTTAAGAAAAGTATTTTATTCTTGATATCATATAAGACATGCAACGCCGAGCTTAAACGAACCATGAAATAATTTTTTCTAAATATGATCACCTAGATATTAAATTGGAAGGTATTAATAGTATTAAATACTTTATTAAAAATATATATAAACTTTATACTCTATAATTATATTCATAACATCTTAGTAAATTGTCACTCAATTTTTAGTAAAAACATTTTACTCATCAAAAATATGTTTTCATAAAACAATTTGTTTATTTATTTTTATGATAAAATATTATAATAAATTTATATATTTTTAGAATATTTATTTAATATAATGAAATTAATTTTTTAAATCATCATTTCATAATTAATATTGGATAAAATTTCAGGATTTTTCATAAAATTTTAAATTTTCTATGAATAGTCAAAAATATTGATTTTTCTAAAACCAAAATTTCATTTCAAAAAATTAATTAATTTATAATTCCAACTATTATTTTTTTTTATTTAAAGTAACATAATATTATTTATTTATATTTAATCCAACTAATTACTTTTGAATTATCTTTATATTTTATTTTTGTATAAGTATATTATGGGATTTGAAATTGAATTTTTCTAAAACACTTTTAATATGAATTTTGTTTCAACATATTTGTCAATTAAAAAACCACAAATGTGTTATTATTTAAATTAAATTTATGGAATATATATCTATAAATATTAATTTAAATCCATATAATGATTATAAATTGTAATAGAATTAATATAAAATCATCCTATTTTTGAAAAATACATCTCTTGAAAAGCACATTTTCATCGCATCAAGGTGTTTAATATCAAATTAACGTTTCCCAATTATTTGAATTGAATTTGGTAAAACAGATACCATATTTTTAATTATAATAATTTTTATTATATAATAATTTCAACTAAATGGTTTTTCATAATGGAAAAGGAAAATAATAGAAACTTTTTTCCTCCATTAAGGTAAAAACAAATTTACCAGGGGTTAAACTAAAATGATAGGGTTAAAATGACATAAAAAAGAATAAATTAGATTTTGTTGACATATTTAGGCATTATCTAATATAATTCAATATAATGTTTTATTTTTAATACTTTTGGACAGTGAAAAACGTTGTTACACCTTTTTCTTTTCAAAAATTCCAAACGTGCCCTCACCCCCACTTATAAAAGGTCACCCACTCTCTACTCTTATTCACAACCTAAAATCATTTTAGATTAGAAAATTACATCCCAAATCACTCCATTACTTATTTAACAATGATTTAAATACCTATTTGTGATCATAAAGCTATCATAAGAAGAAGTTTGGTGCAAACCTAAGGAGGTTTTCTGAAGAAGAGGTATCACACTTAACTGAGCATTTCAATTTTATTTCTTCTTCTACCACCATAAAATATTATTAAATTATTATGATATGATAAAAAGAATATATAACATATAGTTATATGTTATAATATTAATTTAATAATTTAAATTTGTCTCCCCTTCCATCAAATGATAAATGAAACAGTCATTCCTCTGTTTAGAGGACTACCACCTCGCAAAACAATGAAAATAATATTTAATCATTTCATATCAAAAATTATAGTAAATGTGGATTTAATATATATATTATTTTCAAAATAATTATACATATGGAATTATGAATTCATGTATACCTTCATACATTCATTCGGTATGGGATAAAATAACGTCGCTCATGTGTACAACGAACAACGGCTTTGCAAAGCGTTGTGATTCATTTTTCACAAATGATTTTAATGTAAGTTAACAAGGATAAAGATAAATAATATATGTTATATATGGGACATAATTATTTTATTATGGAAATATTTATCATTCTGAAAAGAATAATTTCATTTACTTTTTTACCTTTTCATTCATTAAGAAATGATAATGTTATTTATGCTTATACATGTACTACCGCCTAAATGAAACGATGTGATTCCTATTTCAACACAAAATAATAGATATTTTATATATTAGTTAATTTAAATAATTAATATTTTATTTAATATATTTTTATCAGTCTATAATGATTAAATAATACATACATTCTTTCTATAATAATTATCGAAAAATTGAAATGTTATTCATTTGTACATATGGACCACTATCTCTCTGATTGTAACATAGTTCATTTATCATAACCATTATTCATAACTGATTTTAATATTTTAATTTATTTATAAAAGTTATAATTATTTCATCAATATTTTTCTATATATAATGAAAAAAATGACCCCTTTGACCACAATCAACACACCGAAGAAGTTTATGAAAAAAAGAACTCAACATCCTAAAAACACCAAATGTAGATATAATTGATTAGGAATATAAATATTTTATCAAAAGAAATAAAATAAATTATTTAATTATAATATATTAAACCTTAAAAATTTTCTTAAGAAATCAATTAATTGATTTAATATTATTATACATGAGTTAAATGGCATACATGGAACATTTGGACTCAAAGTAAGAGATTTTTTCTCAATTTTCCTTCATTGAAGAATATTTTAATGTAATGAACATAATTTATTTTATATGGTGTATATTGTAACACCAAAAAATTATAAAATAATAATATTTTATTCTATATCTTATATAAAACACAACAGTGAGCTTGAACCACCAATGGAATATATTGCTTTAAATTTAATCTCTTTGACAGCTTGCAGAACACACAAACCCAAGTGTAAATGAAATGTAATATAACATACTATTATAACCTAGACATTAAAATGTAGAGTATTAATAATAATAAATAAATTAACAAATTTTTGTTATCTATTTATTATATATAAAATAATAACCATTTAAAATAAAAAGAAATGTTTTCTGAACAACTATATTTTTCTAAATGATAGTTTACACATGCTTTGTGCACATTATTTAAAATTAATTTTTTTCCAAATTTTGAAAATTTCTTTAATAAAATTACATTAATTTTTTAAATAATAATATAAAAGTTATATTAATGTTAATTTTTTTGATTTTATTAAATGTTTCATTTTTCCAGGAATAGTTTAAATATTGATTTTTACTGAAAACAACCTTTTCATTTGAATAATTACGAAGGTTAAATAATATATTAATTTTATTTTAAATTATAATTAGTTGAATTATATTAAAAATTGACTAATTTATCTCATTTTAATAAATTTAATATTGATTTTTTTCTTAAAACCTCTTATTCTTATGAGAATTTTCTCTTCAAAAACCAATTTTTTCATCTCGTTTATGGGTATTATTTTAAATTGGATTATTCCAATTCATTTATTTGATTTTATAAAAATTTATTCCATAATTATAATATTATTAATTTAAATTATATTATAAGTAAAAATTATGTTTTTACCCTTATGAACGGTTAAATAGGTAAAAATTAATTATCACGGTTACGGTAAAAACTAATTTATTGTGGGTTAAACTATGAATATAAGGGTTAAAAATTACCTAAAAACTCATCCAAAACCAATTTAATGAACATATTTAGACTTTATAACCATTAAGTGTCTATAATGATCAATTTTTTAGGATTTTGTAAAGATAAAATCATGGGTGTGATTGAATATTTTATGAAATTATATCCGTGTCCTCTCTCCCACTTATAAAAAGCTACCACTTTCATCCTCTGTTCATAATATGAGAGTAATTTAGTTTTCCTATAAAATCCAAAATAACTTATTTACTCCCATATAAAAATAAAATAACCCTATGTCTTCTCAAAAATCCATCTTAGGAAGGATTTTGGGGAAAACCAAACGAAGGTCCCTAAAGAAGAGGTAACGTTATTAAATGATTGTTTTCATTTTATTTCTTCTTCCACCTCCATAAATTATTATTTAATATTTATATTACAGTTAAAACATGTTATCCTATATAATTGTATTTTATTAAGTTAATTTCATAACCTATATCCATCTTCTATTCTATCAAATGGGAAACAAAACCATTGATCATGTGTTCGACAGACTACTACATCATGAATAAATTTAAATATTTTTCCTTCAAAACCTTTCAAGGATAGATATAATGATGGATTTAATATATTTATATGATATTTATGATATTAATATAAATTTTTATGTATAATATAACATTTAACTTCGTAATTTCCATTCTATTTCAAATTCGATAATGTCACTCATGTGTACGGTGAACTACCACCACTCAAAGTGATGTGATTCATTTTTCGTTTATGATTTACATGAGAAGTAATAATGATAAAATTAATAAATATGTGAGGTATATATGGGATGACATTTATTATTTAATATTAATATATCACCAACTTCCTTATCCTTTCACTCATTAAGAAAATGATGTCAGTGCTCATGTGTACATATGGCCTACCATCTCCACGAAGCGATGTGATTCATTTTCCATGTCTAAATATTAATAACGATTTTTAAAATATCTATAATGAGTAAAAATGATATTTATCTGATTAATATAATTTTTTATATGTTGGATATATATCCCATAAATAATAACTGGAACTTTCGTGACAAAACACGCAAGAGAAAACTAAGAAATTAACACACAAAACAATAAAAATAATGTAATATTATTAAAAAATAGGTGGTAAAATGTTATAAGAGGACCCTATAGGATATTATATATATTAATATGTTTCTATTATAAATTAATAGAATTATTAAAACCATTATATAGGATGTTAAATTACATTAAACCAAAAGTAAGTGTGAGGTAAGGGACATTGTCTCAATTTTTGTTTCATTAAGGCATATTGTAAAGTTATAAACCTAATTTCTTTTATATGTGGTATATAATTACCCTTTTACATGAAATATCATTATTATATAAAAAATAATTTTATTTTATTTTTCAATTTTAATTATTTCTTCCAAGTTAATTTCAATTGAAAATTATCAAGTGGAAAAGAAGTTCATAACAAGATTTCATTTCATTGGGTTATATTACTTTTTTTTGTCTTTGATATTCCTAGATTATGTGTGTAATGAATTTTGAATATATTATTTTTTATTTACAATCATTTTATGTGTATTGACATTTTATATAAATGATATATTAATTTATTAATTTTCAGTTCAACATTATGATCTTTGTAAGGATTTATTTCACTATCTTATTTTAATTTCTATTGTTTATGATTGAATTTACCTTGAAGAAAATTATAAAAAAATTTCTAATAAACTCATATAATCTTATTTTAGTATATTCATTCATTAATTTTTTTACTATTAAATGTACCATATTCCTCTATTTGGTACATTTAATAATTGTGAATGTTTTTTTAATAAAATACTACATAATTTCCCTCTTCGTTTGAAAGTATTTTTTTTCTTAAAATACCATGTTTCCTAAAAATATAATGGAATAGAACTATCCATTCTATTAAATTGTTAAAATCTGGGGTTTCATGTGTTTTGTGAGGTCAAGATGGCTTATTTCTAACACATTTCCAAATTTCCAGTTCTGTTAACTGTGTTTCCAATTATATGAATAGTGCCATCGGTGAGACAAATGTGAATAGTGTCATCAATGAGACAGATGTGAATAGTTTCATCGATGAGATAAATATGAATATTTTCATCAGTGATACATATGTGAATATTTTCATCTATGAGTTTTTTGGTTACTCGCATCGGTGAGTCACCTATCAGTAGGTCATTTTTCGCTAGGTCATCTGTCGCTAGGTCATCTGTTATTAGGTTGTCTATCAGTGGGTCCTCTATTAGTATGTCCACTTTTATTAAGCTATTTTTTGTAGGTTTTCTATCAGTAGGTCATCTATAGGTTGGTCATCTTTCATTGGGTCCTCTGTCGGTAGGTCCTCTATCGGTAGGTCATCTGTTAGAAGGTCGTCTATCAGTAGGTCAACTTTCGATAGGCCATCTGTTGATAGGTCCTATGTCGGTAGGTCCTTTATAAGTAGGTCATCTGTTGGTAGGTGCTATAGTGTTTCCAAATGAGACAGTGAACATTGTTTCTAAATTTTTACAATTTCTCCAATTTGATGTTTTCTTTAATGTAAATTGCATTAAAAGCCTTATTTTAAGGGATTTAAGGCCAATTCAAAGCCTATAACTCCTATCTAAATATTCCTAAGTGTTTGAGTAGATTTTCTCAATTAAAATATGTATTCATGATTAAATCTGCCATTAATGGAAAATCTAAACTGTATCTAAACCACTATACCATTTATATTTTCAAAAGAAAAATGATACATTCCACATTGTTCTTTATTCTCCTCTCTCTTGGTGTGAGGTACCCCGAAAATTTGTTTATAAGGATTTGTTTTTTTGATGTCCTTGTATAATTTCTCCAGGGAATTCTTCCTACTGCATGCGCACCCCCTATCTTGGTGCAACCAAGAAATGTCGATCTGTCTTCAATATAAGGTATGTTCTACATCCATTTTCCTAGATTCGTCGATATATTTCCTCTTGTTATCCATGACATGTTATGGAATTTTATCTACATGTTTCTAATGGACCTTTATTGTGTGTTTGTTGATGTTATTATGTCGTGGCATCCTCAGGTCGTTGTATTCATTTTAGGAGAGGTGATCGTGATCCATTATGTTCCCCTATTCTCATATAAATAATATTTGAAACCTTTTGAGGGTGAGTATTCATGGATTCTCTATTATTTTAAATGAATCCATAGAGACATCATGTTTTAGCCATGATATCATAATGAAATTTACATAATAAATACTTTAATTAGATTAAATAATTGGTATCAATTTTATAGTGATGTTATTGCCACTTTATTTAAAAGATCAAGTGATATCTATGATTTTATTGTTTAGCATGTTTTTAAGGATTAAAATTGGTAAAGAATGTAAATTTGGTATTAATTATAAATTGATTATATAAAGATAAAGATGATTGTTTAATGAATCTGGAAGTTGTTGTTTTTCTTGGTGATAAATCAAATGGATAAAATTATACATGAATAATTGAATCGGTTAATTCAATATAGAATAAAGGACCAGTTTCCCAATAATGATAACATATTGAAGGGTTCTTTGTTACCCTATTGATTTTAAAGGCCAAGTTCCTTATTCATTGGATATGTGAGTGATTTTTTTCTGTGAAGAATTAATGCCTTGTTTAGCTATAAGAGCCCGGTTGCTATGTTGTTTGTTTCTTGCAACTTGTGTTGTGGTGTGAGCCTGGGATGGTGGATCCTGGAGTGCTATTCTGGTATGTGTGGGTATGGAGGCCTAGTGGTGGTGGCATAATTTGACACCTAGTGTGGAGAGACGCATCGATTTATACATGTTGGACTTAGAGAAGACACCGGGGATGATGAAAAAGGATGAATCTTATCTTACTTGTTGATATAAAAGTTATTGTTGATTAATCTGAGGTTTTTTATCTGCTTTAATATCCCCACTTCTTAAGGAAAATGGTCTTTCTTACCCTCCTTAAAAAGTGCGAATATTCTCAGGGCATGCCATTTTATTTTTCTATTTATCTTCTCAAAGATGGATGGTCCTACGCTCCAACTATAAGAGGAAAAGACTCGACATCTAGTTCATCTACTCACCTAGTTGACCCCCTTGTGTTTGAAATCATCGAATGATTTTATAGAATACCTAGAACTACGGGAATGTGATAATAATATTAATAAATGATTGAATAAATGATGTTAACCCATGGGGTTGGAGCTTGCTGGGATGCAATGTTGAGGTTATAATTTAAAGGAACTATGGAGATGGTTTGGTTATTCCTGGAGGGCATGTAACTTTGTTTCAAAGCTAATGAAATATATGTGTAAATTATAATGGTTAATTATTGGTTAAATAATTAATTAATGTAAAGTGAAATAGATAATAAGGGATAAAGTAATATAATGTAGCTCTTCAAATGGTTTTGTTCTTATATGATACCTAGTCTTAGTAGTGGCATCCAAAAGTCTGAGAGACGTTATCTATTGTTGAGTCTAAGAATAGGTTATTCCCATAGTTTGGTTATGATTTATATTATATTTTTTACTTTTTTTTATTTCTATATGATACTATACCGTATCGATTAGGGTAACTGACACCCTGGGGATTTTGATTCCTAGGGGTGTTTTCCCCAACATTCTGATGGGAGGATTGATGAATGACTACCCCTTATGGCCCCACTCTCTTCTCTTGGTAGTTACTAGTGATGGTATGGATAATGGTTAGTTTTTCTCAAATATGTGTGTAGAGGGTTGTAGTGGATTGTGGTTATTTCACACACATATATTCTAGATATAGTTTCCAATGTTCTACTATAGGTATAACGTGTATAAGCTGTGATGCCTTGCAGATTCTTACTCAGTGCATGGGCTGTAGTGGCTTGAGGTATAATACCCAACATTTAATACATGTTATATGGGTCTTGGTGGTTCTCAAAAAATACTTGGTAACTTTTGGTTATGCGGATGTGGTGGTGGTGTGTTGCACAAGGTACTAGTTGTGGTGCTTTTCCCAGGTGTCTTTGGGAAATATTTTTTTGACAGAGATTCTGAAGACATGCGACATTGGGGTAAAGTGGAATGCTAGTAGGGAAGTGGTAATGGGGTAACCTTGATATTATTTATTATATTATATACTCTTAAATGTAATACTTGGTGAGCGTAGTCATGGTGAGGATAGGAACATAGTATACCTATTTAGGTGATGAGTTAGTTTCACGTATTGTTCACTGTGATTTAGCATGTTGTCATTACTTTAGTATGAGAGGATCTGGGGAGGATCCTATTAGGTACATTATCTTACTCACCCTGCGTATATATAAACATTTTTTTCAGGTCACTTTGATTAGGTAGGAGATCAGGCTACTTACTACTAGTTGGGGGTTTTAGGATATATTTGGGATTTGTGGTCACTTCTATTTTACTTTCATTTGGTAATTATATTTTTTCCTTTCAGTTTTAGAAATTATTTCCTAAAATTACATATTTTTATATGGGATTTATTTTATATTATATTCTGAGTAGGAGTTGGTTGGTGTTTTTCTTATCTCTCTCTTTCTCATGTGTTCTCTTAGAGGGTAATTCCTCCCATTTGTGTGTTTAGTATACCCTCAGTGTTAGTCACCCTCCCAGGGCCAAGTCGAGGCGTGTCTCTAGGGTCATTATCTCTATTCTCACATTTCCATCCTAGGAGTGGTACACTTTGAGGGGAGAGGGTCATGATAGAGTGGTATCTAAGGTTTGTTTGAGGGATAGGATGGATTTTGGAGTTAGACACAGGTGTGGTTGCATGGGTTGGTAGGGAAACATTTTTAGTTAAGATTAGGAAGCATAGTAAACATGGGAGACTAGCTGAAAAATGGGTATTTCGGTCACCCAATGATCTGATGAATAGACCTTTATGTTTACATTGGCTACTAAACGAGGTGATATTTTTGTAGGGTAGAAACCTAGAAAATGATCATGAATCATTCTTCTTTGTTCCAATGTTTAAATGGGTAGACCTTGGGATAGGTTAAGTTAAAATGAATAAAAGAAAAAAAAATTAATTTATTAATTATGATTATTCTATATTCAAGGTTTAAGAGCTCTAACTATTTGTTCTTTATCAGGTATGGCTCCAAGTAGACATCTTGTTTAGGTTCACGCAGAAGATGTTCAATAGGCTTTCAAAACAGATCTTTGTAGAGTAATTTTTGATAAAGATTACACATGGAGGAGGACACTCGAAGAGTTTTAACACCATAGTATGTAGATGTATGAGGGATCAATTTTTAAATATAGTCATAAAGACTTGTTGGAGGAGGTTGAGATAGCTTTAAGTCCAACCTGTGATCAGTAAGAGAATTGGGTGTCGTTGGTAGGGACAGTTCTTCATGGGGAAGCAAGGTAGTGGTGGTTCTTATTTCATCAGGGATCGTGAGGAGTTGACAGTATCATTGGAGGAGTTTCAAAAATTGTTTATAGTCTAGTTTATTTCTTCAACCGTGAAGGTGGCCAGTCATCAAGAGAAAATTACCCTTCGATAAGAGAGATTTAGTGTGCGAGAGTTTGGAATCCATTTCAGGAACCTTTTACATTATGATTTGGACATGTTTCCAGATGAGGAGGATAAGGTGAGGCATTTCAAGGATTATTTTCTTACAATGATCCATTTCCAGGTCACCCCATTTATGATGAAGATGTTTCTTGAGGTGTTGGCAAGGGTAGGGTCCATTAAGAGGATTTTAGCAAGAACATGATGATTATAAGGTGGGATATTTCAGGATTACTCACAAAGAAGAGTTGTGTTATGAGGTTCCTAGTTTTTAGGGAAGAATAGTTTCTATTTAGTCAAGATTAGGTCCCATACCTGAGAATCTTGTTTCTCTAGGGTAATAGATCTTAGACCTATGCCAAGGGATCATGATCTTGTTTTTCTTGTTTATGATGAGGTCATTAGTAGTGAGAGTGTCTTGACTTTCAGAGTGGTTAGTGTACGTTGGGTGTTCTTCTTGAAGTTCCTCCTTTGAGGCTGTTTCAGTCAAGGAAACAGTAGGGGGTTACACCAGAATTGGATCATCATAGAGCTAATAAGTTAGGTAGAGGCTAGAATGAATATGTTCTACGTCCTCAAAAAGAATAGTGTAGCCATGGTAGTGGTCATCAGTAGGGTCAGAGATGTCGTGGAGGAGGTCATGGTCAACTACATGCTTTAGTATTTCTAGCGTCGGGCGAGCTCGATGTTGTTCGAGGTTACCTTTGCTTGTTTTCTACTTGGATGTATTCCATGTTTGATTCAATAAAGACACACAACTTTACTTCACCTACCCTTTTCCATTCTTTAAGAAATGAGCTAGAGAGTCTTCTAGTGCCCTTGGCATTGACTACTCCAGTTGGAGGTCAAGCTGACTTGTTTGAAGTATGTACAAACTTTGATCTAGTGTTGGGGTAGCACCGCTCTTGGAAAGATTTCCTATGTTTATAGATAAAACCATATTATGTTATCCTTAGCATGGATTAGTTGTATTTAGTTAAGGATATTGGGGATTAATTTAGGAAGCATGTGGTGTTCTTCGATGCTGAGGGAGATCCAAATGTGTTTTTTGGAGACCGAGACCCTTAGATAGGTTATAGGCATGTTCTATCCTTATCATACTTGATGGATGGGATGATGCTGATTTCATTGGAGTTTGATCAATTGGAATTTCCTAGGGTCATAGATGAGTAACCTGATGTATTTCTAGAAGAGTTTGTAACATTACCCCCTTGACTAGAGATCAAGTTAAGGATCAAGCTACGACCAATCGCATCTCTAATCTCAATGTCTTTTTATAGAATGGCGCCTTATGAGTTGTGGGAGCTACGTATACAACCCAATGATCTATTATAGTGAAGTTTTGTTTGGCTGAGTGTGTCACCATGGGGTGCACCGATTTTTTTTGTGATGAATGCTAATGTAAGTTTGTGGTTGTGTATCGACTATCATCTCTTGAACCATGTGATAGTGAAGAAAATTTGTTCTCTTCCACAAATTAAGGATTTTTTTGATCAACCATAGGGTGAAAGATGGTTCTTAAAGAACAATTTGTGGTCCAGAGATCATCAAATGCATGTGAAGGATGATGATATTCTAAAGACTACCTTATGTTGTTGTCTGGGCGTTACGAGTTTGTTGTGATGTCATTTGGTTTTATGAATTATCCAACTGTGTTCTTGCGGTTGATGAAAAATGTGTTCCGTGAGTTCTTAGATATGTTCATTGTGGTCTTCATCAACTAAATCCTTGTGTACTATGTATTTGAGGAGTAGCATACAAAGCATCTACATGTTGTTTTGGTAGTTCTTCGTCAACAACAACTATTTGAGATGTTTTTGAAGTGCATGTTTTGGGATTGAGAAGTTTGTTTATGGGGGTATTTTGTATCCCAGATGGGATTATCTATAGATCCATCGAATATAGAAGCAGATGTGTCTTGGGAATCCCCCCATATAGTGGTAAAGGTGCGAAGTTTCCTTGGACTTGTAGGCTATTACCATAGGTTCGTAGCTAATTTCTCTTGTCTTTCGAATCCTCAGAAAGCGTTGACCAGAAAGGATCATGCATTCATATAGATTGATCAGTGTCTGGAATCATTCAACTATCTGAAGGAAAATATGGTCAGTGCTCCATTACTTTTTCTACAAGTAGAAAGATTTTAGTTTGTGGTTTTATATGATGGTTCACATCTTGGTTAAGTATGTGTTATGATATAGTAGAGATCCATTGATTCTTACAGGTCTCGGTAGTTAAATCACCATGAGGATAAGTATTCCACTCACAATCATCAGTTGGATGTAGTGATGTGTTCGATAAATTTGTATAGATATTACATCATTAGAGATCAATTTTCAGTCTTCAATGATCATAAAAGTCTGCGGTATGTTTTCTCCCATTATGATTTGAACATGCGATAGTGTTGGTGGAAGGAGTTCTTACATTATTATGACTTCAAAAGCTGGTATACACCTAGTAAGGGAAACTTTTTAGCCAATGCAATGATTAGGAATTAGCGTAGTGATTCAGTGTGTGAATCAGATGACTCTTAGAGAGTAATAGAAGAACATTTTTCCATACATCTCGATATTGGATAAGATGGGAGAGAGGTTAACTTTTTTAGATGATAGTGTAATAATATCTGGTGCAGAAGGTGGAAGAATTCTATTTTGGGGATCTAGAGGTGGAGGTCTGGAGAGACGATGTTTTTTGTGGTGAGTCTACTGATGGTTGGTATGCGGATGAACAACACCAAGAGTTATTTCAAGGAAGTATTTTCTTTCCTTTGGTGGTGTGTGAGATAGTTCTCAAGGAGTTCCACAGTTCTCCATTAGTAGTAAATCTTGTCATGGCAAAGATGTAATGATATTTGAGGAGTTAGTTTTGGTGGCCTAGGTTGAAACGTACAGTTGCAGATTTTGTGTCTAGATTCTTCGTCTTCCCAAAAGTGAAGGTTCAGCACCGTGTTCCTAGTGGTTTTCTCCACCCGTTAGATTCTCCTCAATGGAACTGGGAGGACATCTTGACGGTTTTTTTCACTAGTTTACCTCAAGCTGAGGGATACTATGATTTTTTATGGGTAGTTGTGGATTGTTTGATTAAATCATCCAACTTCATAGTAATAAAATAGTAAAGCTTAGTGGAGGTTTTGTCGAGGCAATATCTGGAGGAAGAGGTGATATTCCACGGTGTCCCTAGGATGATCATTTCCAATCGAGATCATCATCTTACCTGCAGGTTGTGGAGAGGTCTCCACCACGATTTTGGTTTTAATCTATGCATTATCACTAATTTTTAGTTGTATATAGATGGTCAGATAGAGAAAACCATCCAGACTCTGGAAGATATGTTGCACTCTTGTGTCCTGGATTTTAGAGTTTCATTGATGAGGCACTTACCCTTAGTAGAGTTCTCATACAAAAATAGTTTCCAATACACCATCAGATGGTTCAATTTGAATCCTTGTATGGATAACCTTATTGTTCTCTTTTATGCTAGATAGGGGTTATAGAGTTAGTAATTCTCGTGCTAGAACTAGTAAAGAATATGATAGAGACAATTCAGGTGTAATATTTCTCCCTAGTTTTTTGGCCCTTTTGAGGTGTAGGATCATTCTAGAGCCATGGAGTATCAGGTATCACTTCCCCCACATATGAGTAAGATACACAATGTTTTTCACATGTTTCAGCTCTTTCATTGTCTTAATGATGACCTCATGTCATAAATTGTTGTGAGATTGATGTTGACGATGATGTGACCTTTGAGGAGTGGCCTATAGAGATACATGACCACAAAGAGAAGATGTTGTGTGGGTATACTATTCTCTTGGTTCATGTCTTGTTCTAGAATAATGGCATGTAGAGGAGTTCTTGGGAACATGATTCCCTGATATGCGCTCAGTACCCAAATTTTTTAGATGTTGAGCTCTTTTTTTGAAATTATGTTTGTTTTTTGGTTGTATACCTTTCCTATTTATGAGATGGATTTATCTTGTTGCTTTTTGGGGATTACTCTATTTTTAGAGGTATCTCACCTGGGAGAGTGGATATGAGTTCATTATAGTTTGACCATGGTTTCATGTTGTTCCTCTAATAAGTAATTGAGCTCTTTTAGCGGTGAGAGCCATGAGAGGTATCTCAAAAGGTGGTTTTCCAAACCCCATTTTATGTTTCCTCTCTCAGTTAGTTTTGGATTTTTGAGTATGAGAATGTTTTGAGTGGTATCTGATGTAATGGATCAGACCTATTCGGTCAATTCCTTTATTAAAATATGGGGTTTGAGGTGTTCTGGGAGTTCCAGGTGGCTTATTTCTAACGCATTTCAAAATTTCATGTTCTCTGAACAGTGTATGCAATTTTTTGGGTAGCTTCATCAGTGAGATAGATGTGAATAGTGTCATTGGTGACATAGACATGAACAATGTCATTGGTGACTTGGATCGGCGATTCACTTTGGTGAGTAACCTATCGGTAGATCATCAATCCATAGGTCATCTATCGGTAGGTCATCTATTGGTAGGTCATCTATTAGTAGGATGTCTATATATAGGTCATTTGTTGATAGACCATCTGTCGGTAGGCCATCTATCAGTAGTCCATCTGTCAGTAGGCTGTCTATTGGTAGGTCCTCTACCGGTAGGTCCTCTACCAGTAGGTCCTCTGTTAGTAGGGACATTGTTTCCAGGTCCTCTATCGTTAGTTCCTCTGTAGGCAGGTCCTCTTTCAATAGGTCCTTTATCAGTAGGTCCTCTGTTAGAAGGTCCTCTATCATTAGGTCCATTGTTAGTAGGTCCTCTCTCTGTAGGTCCTATGTTGGTAGGTGCTATGTTGGTTGGTTCTCTATCGGTAGTTTATCTGTCGATAGGTCATCTCTCGGTAGGTGATACCATGTTTCAATATCAGTTAGTGAATAGTGTTTCCAAATTCCTAATGTTTTGATGGTTTGACATTTTATTTGAAGGAAAATGAATTCAAATCCTTTTTAAGGGATTTATGGCTAATTCATAGCCCATAACTCCTATCTTAATATTATTATGTGTCTAGGTGCCTTTACTCAGTGAAACTATGTAGTCTTGACCAGATCTACCTTTAATGGAAAATCTAATCCATATCTAAACCACTTATCTATTTATATTTTCAAAAGGGAGAAGATACATTTAACCTTTTTATTTCTTCTCATTTCTATTGGTTTGAGGCACCCCTAACCTTTTTTCCCGAATAGTTGTGTGATTGTGCTATCCATGGATTGTATCTCCGTGGATTTTTTCCGACTGAATGTACTCCCCCTATCTTAGTGAAACTAAGAAGAGTGGATCCATCTTCTATATAAGGTATCTTATACCTCCATTCTTCTAGGACCTCAAACTATTTCCGCTATTTCTCCTTACCATGTTATTTCATGTGATCTAAATGTTTCTAATGTACCATTCATGGGTTTTGGTTGATGAGGTTGTGTCATAGAATCCACAGGTGGATGTAGTCATTACGGGATAGGTGATCGTGATCCATTTTGTTAGCCTGTCCTCATGTAAAGAACGTCGGGAACCTTTTGAGTTAGGGGATTCGTGGATTCTCTGTTATTTTATGTGCAGACATAGATTCGGCATGTTTTATCCACTGGATCATAATGAAATTGACATAACAAATAATTGAACGAGATTAAATAACTGATATCAATCTTATAGAGATGTTATTTCCTATTGACTTTCTAGATCATGTGATATCAAAGATTTTATTGTTTATCACGTCATTATTGACAAAAATTGGTAAATAATGTAAAGAATGTATTAATTATAAATTAATTTGATTAAGATAAAGAGGCATGTATAATGAATCCAGTTGTTGTTTTTGTGCAATGGATGTAGTTATCCATGTTTTATTGAATCGACTAATTCATTGTGGAATAAAGTACTAGTTGTGAAATAAAGATAATTACTTGAAGGGTTATGAGTTAACCTCTTTCATTTTAAGTCCATGTTCCTTATTCTTTGGCATTGTGAGTTATTGTTGTGTCTGAAGGTTGAATGACTTGTATAGGGCCAAGAGTAGAGTTTCTATATTGTTTGTTTTCTGCGGCTTATGTTGTGGTGTGACCCTGGGATGGATGATCTTGGAGGGATTTTGTCGTATGTGGTGCTAGGGAGGCCCAATGGTGGTGGTGGAAATTAGATCTAGAGTAGTGAAATTCATTAGTTTATGGATGTGGTTGTCAAGGAGGATACTGAGGATGAGGGAATAAGTTCTAGATCAGATTACCTATTGATATGAAAGTGGTTGTTGTTGAATCTAATCTTAGTTTATAGACTTTAATTTTCCCACTATATTAGGTAGATTTTCTTTCTTACCCTCCTTCCAAAATATGTGATGACTTGCGGGGTATTCCATGTGCTTTCCATGTTTGGATTCTCGAGGATGGATGGGACTGTGTTCTAACTATATGGCGAAAAGACTTGAAAGGTAGTTCATCTACTCTTCATGTTGATCCCCTTGTGTTTGGAAGGTTATAATGCTTTTCTAGAATACCTAGAATTATACGGAAAGTGATAAATCTATTAATAAATTATTTAATAAATGATGTTAACCCATGGGGATCGAGCTTACTAGGATGAAATTTTGAGGTTACAATTTAAATGAACTGTGGACTTGATTTCGTTATTCCTTGAGGACATGTAACTTTGCTGTGATGTTGATGAAATGTAACATGGAAATGATAATGTTTAATTAATGGTTAAATAATTAATAAACATAAAAAGAAACTGATAAAATAGATAAATTAATATAATGTAGATCTTTAAATGGTTGTGTTCTTATAGGATACCTAGTCTTCTCAGTGGAATTTGGGAGTCTGAGAGACATTATCTATAGTTGAGTATAATACAAGGATATTCCCATTGTGGGGTTGTGAGATATATTATATTTTGTACTTTTTTGTTTTTATATGCATCTCCACCCTATCAGTTAGGAAAACTGACACCTGAGAGATTCTGATCCATGGGGGTGTTTTAAGAAACATACCGGTGAAAGGATGGATTTCTGACTACCCCCTTTGTCCCCGCTATGTACACTTGGTAGTTATTAGTGCTGGTATGCACTATAGTTATTTTTCTCCATATATGTGTGTATAGGGATTTAGTGTCTTGTGGTTATTTAACACAAATATAATCTGGATATAATTTTTTATGTTCTATTATAGGTATGACATGTATATGTTGTCATGGCTTTAGGATCCTTACTCGGTGTATGGACTTCAGTGAATTGAGGTATAATACCTAATATTTCATACAGGTTATGCGTGTTATGGTGGATCCTAGAAACTTCCTGGTTACTTTTGGTTATGTGGATATGGTGGTTGTTTGTTTCATGGAGTACAGGTTGTGGTTCTTTTCCCATGTGTCTTTGAGCTAGCCATTTGGGAGAGATATGATCAATATTTGCGACATTGGGGAAAAGCTTAAAAACATTGGGGAAGTGGTAGAAGGTTATAATTGATTTTTAATATTATTTGATAATATCTTGTTTTCAATACATGGTGAGAGTATCCATGATGAGGCTGGGAATATAGTAAACCTATTTAGGTGACAAGTTAGTTTCACTTGTTGTTCACTGTACTTTAGCATTCTTTCATTAATTTTTCATGAGAGCATATGAGAAGGATCCTACTGAGTATACTGTTATACTCACCCTATGAATATATAAACTATTTTTATGTCACTTAGAGCAGGTTGTATATCATGACAGTTACTACTATCTTGGTTTTGTAGGAGTTGTTCGGGATTTAGGGTGGAAACCATGTTACTTTCTTTCGGAACTTTCCGTTTCCCTTTCAGTTGTAGTAGTTATGGCATTACATTAGATATGTGTACTTGGGATTTATTTTATATTTTAGTTTGAGCATGATTTGGTTGGTGCCTTTCATATCTATCTCTTTCACATGTGTTCTCTTAGAGGGTAATGCCTCCCATTTTTGTGTTTATTATACCCTAGGTGCTAGTGGCCAACACGAGGCCTTCTGAAGGTTGGACTCGAGGTCATTATCTCGATTCTCACAATACCGACCTAAATGTGGTACACTTTGTGGAGATGGGGTCGTGATAATTTTTTTCATAAATGTTTTTAAAAAATTTCCAAATGATTTATGATAGTTATTTTGACTATATTTTAATTTTTTTAGAAATTGAATAAATCTTCATGTTGTTCTCCATACATGGCCCATTTTTATTTTAACGAAAATGTGAAATATATATATATATTTTTAACATTGTGTCATGTATGGAATTTCCTAATTTTATGAAAATTGAATATTTTAAATCTTTTTTTACATGTTTTCAATTTTATTTTAAAAGAAATGAATTTTTAATATTCATTGTGAAATTTTATTTTAAAAAATGTATTTTCAAAATAAAATTGGCATTTTCCACAATAATGATTTTAATGTTTTTATGGTATTTTTATTCATCAATTACAACCCTTTATTTTACTTATACTCCACTAGGGATATGTTATATTGATACCATCATTATCATTTTTATGGATTTTTTATGATCATTTTAACAATGGAATGAATTGAAATTCACTTTCTTGATTCATTTTTGTAGTCATTTACATTCCATTGAAATATTCACTTTACTATGATCATTAGACCTTAAATTTCCCATAAATATAAAAAATTATTCTTCATGAAAATACTTATTACTTAAACCATATATCATCTCTATATATGGGGATTTAAAATAGAAATTATATTATAATTGGTGGAAATATATATAAAGGTGTATTCTTTACTCAATATAGATGTTTATTGATAATGTAAAGACCCAGAAATTTCAAGAATTTTTTTTAATGATTTGGAATTTTACGAGTCCACAATTTCTGACGTCGCCAGATTCCGAGGCCCGGTGAGCCCGGAATCAATTTCTGAAGTTTTTTTCGGGTACCTTCAGTAAACGTACGTGCAGATTTTTCTATCTTTTGAACCAGTGCTCAGAATTGAAATCCCAGGACACTTATGAACTCGCAGCACTGATATTCGCATAAAGGGACCTTAACCGTAGTTGTGTTTTATGTGAGCCGAAAGTTATAATTTGGGGATTTATCTTTAAATTAAATAAAATTCTGGTGATACACAATTTTATTTTAAGAGGCGGTTATTTCCTCCAAGTGGAAGTTAGGGGTGCGAACCACACCCCACATAACCTGCCATGAGAGGATTTAGTGTGTTGGGGCCCACAGAAACCCAAACCCTTTCACCTCCCCTCAACTCCCCATTAATACCCCGTTTTCTGTTTATTTTGACAACTCCCCATATTTATTATGGTGGAGCCTCTCCACCTCCAACCCAATGAATGTTCCCACCTCTAATTAATATATGCATTAATTAATTGGCACCTTCTTTGAATTAGATTGAATCACATGTAAATTATTTTAAATTGGGGGAATCCTTATTTATAATATCTTCCTAAGAAAATATTTGGGTGGGGAACCTTTGGAGAATTAGAGGAGCTTCATTCTTCAACGAAGAAAATCATCCTCTATCGGTGAAGAACGCTCCACGACTTCTCCTACCTTCTTCTTCCTCCGCGTCAAGGGAGAAGACACCGCTCGTGCGAAGCATCGCCTACTTCAATGAATCTTTGTCCAACATTGATGGGATGACACCATTATCCGTGATTCCATCTTACGCGATGCCCGACTACCGCGATGCTCGTCTTCCACATCTTGTCGACGTGTGACGTCAATTACGAGGTAAGGGATTTTCTTCAATTTTAATTTAATTAAATTGTTCTTCGTTCTTCGTTGGAACCATGTTTTATCTTCAGACAAATGATACCGCCTAACGCAGAGGGCTCGGACCGAATGAACATGGCCCGAAGACCCTCCGTTGATCCTCGTTTTATTTCTATGGAGGCGGTGATATAAGAGGTGGTGGTGACCAGGAGAAAAGGCAGTTGTATGCCGGTCGTGTGGAGAGGAACCGAGGCCCGCATCCACGGGCTGCTCAGCCAAAGAAGAACCGACCGACTGTAGTCATCCAGGTTGTTGGAAACACGGCGCCCCTTGGCGCAGCGCTATTGAGGACCATGACCCGCTCTCCGCGGGATGCTTTGGTCGGCGAACTGGCCGGCTTGTCAGGTGGCCGGGTTGGAGGAGGCCGTGAGGGCGCGTGCGGAGGACAGCGGCCCACCCAGGTGGGTCGCTCTCACTGGAGAATCCGTCCATCTTCGGCCGACCGAGCAGGAGGGCGGCGCCGCTCAGCGCCCTCGGTTCGGGCAGTTCCCCCCCCCCCCCGCTCCGCGTCACTCAGCCAGTTGGTCGAGTCGCGCCCCACCGGACCGGACCGGGCCGTGCCCCGTCGAACTGAGCAATTCCCTTGCGCGGGCCGAGCCGCCTGCCACCGCCCAGACCATGCCCCACCAGGACGAGCTGCTCATTTTCGGGCCAGGCCGACCCCTTAGCCGGGTCGGACCTTCCGAGCTAGAACGGGCCAAGCCGGTTTTTCTTAAATGCGAATAACTTCATGACCGTGCGTCTGAACGACGCGCCATCTACGGTATTGGGACCCTTACGACGAGGTAGTTCTTTTGCGATACTCTAAGTGATTTTTGAAAAAATTTGGAAGACTGATGGGTCTGGAACGAGCATATTTCCAACCGGGCCCCTGGAACGGAAAATCCAATAACTCTTAGACCTGGCTTCCGATGGACACAACATCTGTCATATTGGGTTTCATTTGACGAAATGGAACTTCGGGATACATCAAATCAGGACTTCTTGGCAGTTGATGTATCGAACCCTTTTTACTCATGGAGCAGACCCTCCCAGAATAGAGCGTGCTATGTGTGGGAACCCTAGAGCTGGCTGCGACTGCGTCGACTTCTGTACTGGGATCCTCTGTGGGTTCGACAATGACGACTACCGTATTGGAATCCTCTATGGGTTCAACAGCGACGAATACCATACTGGAATCCTTTGTGGGTTCAACGATGATGACTACTGTTCTTGTATCTTGTGTGGGTCCGGAAGTTTGTCCTCTGTACTTGTATCATGTGTGGGTCCGGCAGAGTAACTGGTCTTGTATCCTGTCTGGGTCCGACAGCTTAGATGGTCTTGAATCCGGTGTGGGTCTGACAGCTTAGATGAATCTATGACTACATCTGATCATCTCTATCGATATTTGAAATATTTATACTTGTGTGAGATGAGTCTTGGCTTTCAATCATTATCATCGATGTGATTAACTCTTTCCTGTGTGGACTGTGTTGTGCTTGGGCTCGAGAGTTGGACTCGAACTGTGATTGATAACTTAGGTATATGTATGGGAATATATCTAAGTAGAGTGGTTTGGTACTCCGTGATTGTATCCTTATTTAGTGGTTTATCCTTCGTGGATTCTGGGAGACCTTCGGGGGTCTCGGGGTCCCTACTGAGTATTGTATAATCACCCCTGCACGGGCTATGCCCGCACTATGTTGTGTTGGATGCAGATGACAGACATCACTGATCGAGGTGGAGGCTTGTGGATCTGGATGGTACCCGGAGGTGGACTACAGGGCAAGACATTCATGGAGAAGACGGTCGAACCTGAGGTGCTGTGGAGGACATCTGTACCCACCCTTCAGGTGGGATTTCAGGAGGACGACTCGGCAGTTGTAGTTTTACTTTACTGCAGTTGTACTAGTTTTTCAGTTGTACTGTACTTATTTTTGGGTTTGTACTTATGGCCCCTTTCCTTTCAGCAGTTACTTAGTGTTTACTAATGTTTCGTACTCTGTTGTGCTTGTTTAATTTCATAAAGGTAATGCCTTCCTAGCTTAGGGATTTACACACTTGGTGCTAGTCTCTAACCCCTGGCCTATGGAAGGTGGGCTTGGGGTAGTCATGGCATGAGCCCTGAGGACAGGTCGTGACAAATTGGTTTCAGAGGAGTTGGTTCTACCACAGAACTCAGGACTCTGATTATTCTTTTTTGTGGAGAAATAGTGTTAAGAGTATTGAGTGTGTTTATCAGTCCAGGGAGTCTATTATTGGTGCGGCGACCGACGTATCTATACATCAGGACCCTGACCTCTGATTTCTGACTCAGTGCACGAAAACATTGATTCCATGTGTGTGTTTCAGAAGTTTTATTTGTGATTACTTTGTGTCAGCTCAACAGGTATAATTTTTGAACTTGGCGCACCAGTTTCTTTTCAGGATGGACCCACGAATGCAGCCAGCTAGGGTTCCGGGTTACGTTCTGAATGGTAGCCCAAAGAGTGAAGAGGCCTCGGTGCGGGGACCCATCATAGAGGAGGCACCAACGGTACCACTACCTGCTGGGCCACTGATTACACCATCTCCAGCAGCAGAGAGTGAACGCCACTTGAGTTCATTTCACAAGTTTCAGTGACAATGGACACCCAAGTCCTGCGGAGAGATGGAAACCCAGGCAACCGAAGATTGTCTGGAGGCTATCATCAGAGTTTTCAGATTGGTAGGAACACCATCCGACCTTATGGTGATCCTTACTGCAAGTCTTTTGCATGCAACAATAGGTAGATGGTGGAGCTTGATGCTCCAGGTGCTTGACGAGGCATCACTTATTTGGACAGACTTCGAGAGTCTCTTCCAATCAGAGTTTGTTCCAGCCACCCTTCGTGCGGTGCAGATTCAGGAATTACTATATCTACAACAGGGCAACATGACAGTAGATCAGTACTCAGCGAGGTTTACTGACCTCTCACGCTACTCCACGGATATGGTACGGGACCCGTTCTTCAGGGCCCGGACCTTCAAGTAGGGACTGAGGCTCAAGATCTGGGCTTCGAGGATTCCCCTCAGCATCCCGACAAAGGTGGGGGTGCTGGAGAGAGCCCTTCTAGTGGAGAGATTTCTCGCTGAGCAGTCACCAGCGGCGAGACCCACCGTAGGGAGACACATAGTGGATTCTTCTGCAGCTGGTAGAATACAGATGTTGCAGGGGTCCAAGAAGACTAGGCTAACAGGTGGGAGACCTCAGGATAGAGGTTCGGTTGTGAGGGGCATAAGAAACAGATTCGTCCTTATGAGGAGCAAGCAGTTCTATGCATGCTACGGGCAGGTCCAAATTAATTGTGACTGCCCGACCTGCTATGAAGATGAGCTACAGACAGTAGAGGGACCTCCCAGGCAGAGGCAGAGGTCTGTCCGTGGTGGTCCGCTAGGAGCGGGAGGACGAGGAAGAGGAGCTGGCCGAGCAGCGGGTGGTGGATGATGTTTCGAGGCTCTACCACCACCACCACCAGGAGGTCCACCTCGTCCAGAGGGAGCTCGTAGACAGAGGCGGGCTCAGCTCCAGGCAGTCTAGGCCTATGACCATGACGCACCTGAGATGATTCTAGGTACTATCTGTGTCTACTCCACCCTTGCTGCAGTACTTATAGACACATGTGTGAGTCATTCTTTTATTGTTGTTGCCCTTGTTTGGAGCTCGTAGATTCCGACGGAGCCGTTGGCTTGATCCTTACAGCTAGATACTCCTACGGGAGCAGACTTGACAATTATGTACTGGTGTCAGTAGTGGGAGATTAGTCTAGGAGGCAAGATATTCGGCTGTGATCTTCTTGTAGCGGCGTCGAGGCCTTACGACGTCATCTTGGGTATGGACTGGTTATCTATAATCCATGACCAGATCGAATGTATTAGGCGCAAAGTGCGGTGTGTCCACACGGATGGGACCAGGTTCACCTTAACCAGCTTGAAGGGATCCTTTACAGCATAGGATGGACTTATGCAGAGGAGAGGGCAGCCGATCACACATTAGTTGGCTGGTCTCATCCTCAGAGCGGTTGATGTGCGGAGTCTGAGTTTTCCTGTTGTGGTGGATCAGTATGTGGACGTTTTTCATGATGATGTTTCAGGACTAACTCCTCGAAGAGTGGTAGACTTATACATAGACATATACCCCGGGACAACACTGATATCCACCCCAGCATATCGGATGGCTCCCGCCGAGCTTCGTGAGATGTGGGTGCATCTGGTGGACCTATAGGGAAAGGGATTTATCCGACCTAGTGTTTCACCCTGGGCTTCTCTAATTTTTTTCACCAAGAAGGAGGATGGGAGCTTAGGAATGTGTGTCGACTACCGTCGCCTAAATCAGGTGACCGTAAAGAACAAGTTCCCACTTCCAAGGATTGAAGACCTCTTCTATCATCTCAATAGAACACGATGGTTCTCGAAGATAGAACTCAGGTCAGGCTATCACCAGCTCAGAGTTCGAGACGAGGATGTGCAGAAGACAACCATCAGGTGTCAGTAAGGCCACTAAGAGTTCTTGGTTAGGCCCTTTGGCATAACCGACGCTCCAGTAGTGTTCATGAGTCTCATGAACAGTATATTCCAGCCTTACCTCGATCGATTAGTCGTAGTCTTCATTGACGACATACTGATTTACTCTACTACTGAGGAGGAGAACACCTACCAATTGTGGGTTTTACTGAATACACTCTTAGAGCACCAAATTTATGGTAAGCTCTCAAAGTTCCAGTTCTGGATTTGATAGGTTCACTTCTTGGGACATGTCATCTCGGAGGTGGGGGCAGCAGTGGATCCAGCGAAGATCGAGGCAGTGCTTTCTTGGGTGTCACCCAAGAGCGTGATGGAGGTGTAGAGTTTCGTAGGTCTGGCTGGGTACTATCGGAGATTTGTGCCATACTTCTCGAGAGTTGAATCACTGCTTTCAGATTTGAAGAATAAGGGGAAACCCTTCTTGTGGTCAGATAGATGCTAGCAGAGCTTTCAAGAGCTGAGGCAGATATTGACCAGTGCGCCCATCTTAAGGCTACTGGAGGAGGGCGTTGGGTACGTAGTTTACTACGACACATTAGGGACCGGACTCGGGTGTGTTATGATGATGGAGTGAGTGGTGATCGCATACGGTTCGTGGCAGTTGAGACAGCATGAGTAGAACTATGCTACCGATGACCTGGAGTTAGCAGTAGTGGTCTTCGCCTTGAATATTTGGTGGAACTATCTGATGGGTGAGTGCTTTACAGTCTACTCTGACCACCAGAGTCTCAGGTACAACTTCTCACAGAATTACCTAAAACTAAGACAGTGACGATGGATTGAGTTCCTCCAGGACAATGACATTGATATATTCTATACTCCTGCTAAGGGGAACGTTGTAGCTAATGCTCTCAGTAGGAGATTGGGTATTCAGCTGCTAGGAGAGGTGATAGAGAAGCTAGCTGCGTTACATATATCCTATGTGGATATAGATGGAGAAGCCTTTCTTCAGTCTCTCACAGTCACTCCTCTACTTCTTTGGTGAGTCAGAGAGGCACAACGTGGGGACATTGACTGTGAGATGCGACATGCTCAGATATCCATAGGGTAGGTGCCTGATGGATTTTTTGAAGTAGGGGAGAACGTCATCCTCTTCAGGGGACGCACCATGGTACCAGTTGCACTAAAGGTGGAGGTGCTGAGGGAGTTCCATAGTTCCCCTCTAGCGGTACATCCAGAAGTGGTGAAGATGTATCAAGTCCTCAGATGATAGCACTGGTGGTCGGGTATGAAGAAGGCTGTAGTAGAGTTCATTTCATGATACCTTACTTGTCAGCAAGTGATGGTGGAGTACCCGGTATCAACAGGATTGGTATAGCCCATAGAGGTCCCATAGTGGAAGTGGGATGGGATATCCATGGATTTCGTGATGGGGATTCCACGTACATCCAGAGGACACGACTCTATCTGGGTTATTGTTGACCGACTCACCAAGTCAGCCCAGTTCCTAACTATTAGAGAGCACGGATCATTTGAGTGCTTGTGACACCTCAATGTATAAGAAATCGTACGGATTCATGGTGTGCCATCGACGATCGTCTCCGATTGGGATGCACGTTTTACTTCCCGGCTTTGGAAGGGGTTGTATGAGGCATTTGGGATGTAGCTACATTTGAGAACCACCTTCCATCCTCAGACAGACGGTCAGACTGAGAGGATCATTCAAACTCTTGAGAACATACTCTGTGCACGTGTCCTTGACTTTGGTCGCAGTTGGGAAGATCACCTACCCTTGGTGGAGTTTTCGTACAACAAAAGCTACCACTCCACCATCAGGATGGCACCTTACGAGGCACTGCATGACCAAAATTGCAAATCTCCTCTATGTTGGACTGACCCAGGGGAGTCAGAACTTGTAGGACCATAAATGGTTTAGGCTACGACGGAGAAGGTTCATATCATCAAGGAGCAGATAAAGACTGCATAGAGCAGACAAAAGTCCTATACTGATAGGAGACGGATACCACTGGAGTTCGAGGATGGTGACCATGTTTTCCTATGGGTCTCACCTCGATGAGGTCTTTGGAGATTTGGCCGGGGCGGCAAGTTATCTCCACGATTCATCGGACCTTTCTAGGTCCTCAACAAGGTTGGCGAGGTGGCTTACTGTCTGGCCCTTCCACCTTAGTTGCACAGGGTGCATGACGTCTTCCACGTATCTCAGCTAATGAGATACATGCACGAATCGTCCCACATCATCGACCATGGAGAGCTGGAAATTGATGACGGGGCAAATTTCATAGAGGTCCCAGTGTAGATCGAGGATCGGCAGGAGCAGGTCCTACGTAGACGGTCGATTCCTCTAGTGCGCATTCGCTGGAAGCACAGGAACCTCTATAAGAGCTCTTGGGAGCGGGAGGCTCATATACGAGCTCAGTACCCCCATTTGTTCCCCCAGTGTGTGTTGTAGCTTTACAGGGACATAAATACCTAATGTGGGGGTAATGTAAAGACCCTGAAATTTCAATGAATTTTTTTAAATGCTTTGGAATTTTACGAGTCTGCAGTTTCTGACGGCGCCTGATTCCGAGGCCCGGTGTGCCCTGAATCAATTTATGAAGTTTTTTTCAGGTACGTTCAGTAAATGTACGTGAGAGTTTTTCTATCTTTTGAACTGGTGCTCAGAATTGAAATTCGGGGACACCGATGAACTCGTACTGCCGATATTTGCTTCAGTGGACCTTTACACAGTTGCGTTTTATGCGAGCCGAAAGTTATAATTTTGGGATTTATCTTAAATTAATTTTTTTTTGGTGATACACAATTTTATTTTAACAGGCGGTTATTTCCTCTAAGAGGAAGTTAGGGGTAGGGTCCACACCCCACATAATCTCCCATGAGAGGATTTAGTGTGGTGGGGCCCACATGATCCCAAACCCTTTCACATCCCCTCAACTCCCCATTAATACCCCTTTTTCTATTTATTTTGACAACTCCCAGTATTTATTATGGTGGAGCCTCTCCATCTACAACCCAATGAATGTGGCCACCTCTAATTAATATCTGCATTAATTAATTGGAACCTTCTTTTAATTAATTTGAATCGCATGGAAATTCTTCTAAATTGGAGGAAGACTTATTTATAATTTTTTCCTAAGCAAATATTTGGGTGGGGAACCTTTAGAGAATTAGAGGAGGTTCATTCTTCCATGAAGAACATCAACCTCTCTAGGTGAAGAACACTCCATCCATGACTTCTTCTACCTTCTTCTTCCTCCGTGTCAAGGGAGAAGACACCACTCGCGAGAAGCATCGCCTACGTCAATGACTCTTCCTCTAACGTTGACGGGATGACACCATTCTCCTCAAGACTATCTTCCGCGACGCCCGACTACCACAATGCTCATATTCCACGGCTTGTCGATGTGCGAACTCAATTATGATGAAGGGTATTTGCTTCAATTTTAATAGAATTAAAATTTTCTTTGTTCTTCATTGGAACCGTGTTTTATCTTCGGACAAATGAAACTACCTAACGCAGAGGGTGTGGGCCGAACGACAACGACCCAACGACCCTCCGTTGATCCTCGTTTTATTTTTAAGGAGACGATGATGGAAGAGGTGGAAGAGACCGGAGGAAGCGACAGTCGTATGCCGGCCATGTGGAGAGGAACCGCGGCCCGCATCCACGGGCCACTCGGACGAAGAAGAACCGGCTGGCCGTAGCCGGGCGGGCTGGTGGAATCGCGGTGCCCCATGGGGCCACGATGCGGAAGACCACAGCCCGCTCTCCGTGGGCCGCTTCGGTGGGTGAACGGTGCGGATCGTCAGTCGGTCGGGTTGGAGGAGGCGGCGGCGCCGCGTGCGTAGGACAACGGCCCACCCAAGCGGGCCGCACGTGCTGGAAATGCCGGCCAGCTTCGGCCGGCCGGGCAGGAGGGCGGCGCCGCTCGGTGCTGCCGCTTCGGGAAGTAGCCCCCCCCCCCCCCCCGCTCCACATCGCTCAGCCAGTTGGCTGGGCCATGACCAACAGCTGGTTGGGCAGCGCTAGCTGGGCTGGGCCATGCCCCGCCGGTCCGGGCCGCGCCCCACCGCGGGCCTGGCCGCACCAGTCGGGTAAGGCCCCGTCCCGCCAAGCCGGGCTAAGCCGCGCCCTTGCGCGGGCCGGGCTACCTACCACGGGCCGGACCGGGCCCCACCGGGCCGGGACACACATTATCGGGCCAGGCCGACCCATTATCCGGGTTGGACCCGCCGAGCCAGAACGGGCCGACCCGTTAGCCCACCAGGCTTGACGAGCCGGGCCCGTTTCGCTTAAATGCGAATAACTTCACGATCGTGTGTCTGAACGACGCGTCGTTTGCGGCACTGGGACCCTTACGGTGAGGTGGTCCTTTTTAGATACCCTATGTATGTTTTGGACAACTTTGGAAGATGAATGAGTTTGGAATGAGCGTATATCCAACTGGGCCCCTAGAACAGAAAAGCCAATAAATCTCAGATCGGGCGTCCGATTGAGGCGCCGTCTATCGCGTTGGGTTTCATTTGACGAGACGGAACTTCGAGATACATCAAATCAGGACTTCATGGCAGTTGATGTATCGACCCCTTTTTACTCGAGGAGCAAACCCTCCCAGAATCGAGCGTGTTGTGTGCGGGAACCCAAGAGCTGGTTGCGACTGCGTCGACTTCTGTACTGTGATCCTCTATGGGTTAGAAAATGACGACTACCATACTGGAATCCTCCGTAGGTTCGACAGTGAAGAATACTGTACTAGAATCCTCTGTGGGTTCGATGACGATGACTACTGTTCTTTTATCCTATGTGGGTCCGACAGTTTGACCTATGTACTTGAATCCTGGGTGGGTCCGGCAGAGTGGATGGTCTTGTATCCTGTGTGGGTCCGACAGCTTAGCTGGTCTTGTATCCTGTGTGGATTTGATAGTTTAAATGAATCAGTGACTACATCAGATCATCTCTATCTCTATTTGAAATATGTTTACTTGTGTGAGCTGAGTGTTGACTTTCATTATTATCATCGATGTGATTGACTTATTTCTTGTGTGGACTGGGTTGTGCTTGGGTTCTAGAGTTGGAGCCGAACTATGATTGATAACTTACGTATATGTATGGGCATATACCTAAGTAGAGTTTTTTGGTACTCCGTAATTGTATAATTCCATAATGGTTTATCCTTCGTGGATTCTGGGAGACCTTCGGGGGTCTTGGTGTCCCTACTAAATATCGTATACTCACCCCTGTACGGTCTATACCCGCACTATATTGTTTTAGATGCAGATGACAGAAAACACTGATCTTGGTGGAGGATTGTGGAACTGGGCGGTACCCGGAGGTGGACCACTTGGAGAGACGTTCATGGAGTGGACGGTTAGACCTGAGGTGCTGTGGAGGCCATCTGTACCCACCCTTCAGGTGGGATTTCCGGAGGACGGGTCAACGGTTTCTGTTTTACTTTACAGTAGTTGTACTGGTTTTTTAGTTGTACCGTACTTACTATTGGGCTTATATGTTTGGCCCCTTTCCTTTCAGCACTTTCTTATTGGTTACTACTATTGCATACTCTGTTGTGTTTGTTTACTTTCATAAAGGCAATGCTTTCCCAGCTTAGGGATTAACGCCTTTGGTGCTAGTCGCCATCCCCTGGCCTATGTAAGGCGGGCTTGGGGTAGTCACGGCACGAGCCCCAAGGACGGTTTAGGATAGATAATGCATATTATTATTGAATTAGATATATTATTTTATATATGAAGAATTATTATGAAATGAACTTATAGGCGGGACTTTGTTTTAGATATCCAATCGATGCACCAATAGTCTCATGTGATGAATTAGTTGTCTAACCTTAGTTAAATCATTTTTTGTGAATTCCTACCAATCAATTTTCAACTATCATGATAAATTTCTTAGAAGTAGACGTATCAGGATTCATGAGATCATGACACCCAATAATGAGAGAATTTACTTCATTGAGAATTTAGTTATTATTATCGATGATATTTTTTTTCATTGATATTATCTATGGATCCATTTCATTCTCAATTTAATTATTAAATGGAACATGTTTTCTGTTATTTAACATTCAATTATGATTATTCTTTATCCTGTTGTGATATTAAAGTATTTGATTTAATGGAATGTGTTTTTAGTTATTTATCATGACATATTTATTATGGAGGTATTTTTTTAAATGGAATTCATGTTTCATTATTGAACTTACCATGATTATTCTTATTGATTCATGATATCTTTTGTTGTACATAACCCTTATTGATTGTTTGAGATCACCATTATTTTTTTCTTTCCGAGGAATCCAAGAAATGTACAATGAAAGATATATAAGGATTTTATATAGGGGATAATCCTATTCTTGAAAAAAATTGTGTTTCAATTTTTATATTCAAATTTAATATGGGAATCATGTATTTTTCTAATTTACCAAGACTACTAAACTATTCAGTCTTCAAAATGTGTTTCCTTATATCTTATCCCCTTGTCAGAAATTAAGACACCAAATCTGGGTTACTGTAGTTGGGGTTGTTATAGTTTTTTTCATAGGAAGTTTAGTAGAATCCTTGGGAGGTATATTTAGGAAATCATAGATTGGGAGACATGTCTTTATAATATACTTTGAGGATAAGTGAAGAAGAACATCCTAATGTATTGTTAAAGTAGAGATTATGTTGCCTTTTCTAGAAATTAAACCTTTTCTAGATACTAAAAGTGGTTGTCATTCTAGATTATATTTACCTAGGGTTTATACCTATGATAAAGGTGAATTGGGTTTAACCTAATCATCACTAGGTGTACGATAGTTGGTCTTACAACACACCTAGTTTGATACACCTAGGAGATATACTCATGGTAATTTACATTTTTGTTGCTAAGAATTATGAAGTTTTTTAATAGTTGATGAAAATTAATGACAAAGGTTAAATATAATATGCATTAGATTTAAAATAATGTTTCATTATTTATATATCATATAAATTATTCTTCATGATTATGTGGTTTCCCACTATGATTATTTTTTCTCACACTAGAACTTTTGGTTTTATTCAATGGTTGGAACCGAAATGAATAATGTTATCATAGAACATGATGGAAAATGTGGTGACTATGAGAAACAAAATGGGACGATGACATGAGTGAAAGATATCATGATTATCCATAATCTGTTATCCTAAAATATGATTAATAACAATTCCCTTTACTAAAACATGGACTCACCAATGAAGAGAATGATAGATTTTTCTAAGATCTCAAGTGATGAAGACCATAGAGGACACAAGGATTGATTTCATTCATGTCATAAATGTAGAAATAAACACCTAAGAAAGTGTATCAATGAATGGGAAAATATTTTATGAGTGGAAAAGATGGGAATAATGAAATTAATAGTAAAGAAAAAAATGAAGGGTTTGGAGGATGGAAATAAATCTCATCGTAGGGTCCCATTTATTATTTCTTGTGTTAAATATGGGGAACTTGAGAATTATCCAAATCAATCACCTATTATAAATTTTATCCCCTATAAAAAGTATATACTAATTTTGAAATAAAATTAATAAATATTTATGTATTGAGATTCAATAATTAAATTGTTAAAGTATTTTCACTAATTCTATTGTGGTGATAAGAATTATGAATCATCTATGTATTGTGTAAAATTCCACAATCATGTATGAATTAATTAATATAAGAGTTATGGATATAATAATTGGTTTATGAGTTTAGGATTTATCATATGTTCATTTCTAACAAACCCCCTTTTTGGATTTATGTGTTTGGAGGCTTCCATTAATAAGGATATTTTGGGAGACATTTTACCCAATAGAACCCCTTAGTTTAGTATATATTTTAGTAAAAATGTTTTTTAAGGAAGTGTGACACTACTTTTTATAGGAATACTTTTAAATATATCATTAAAATTATGGTTTATATTATCATTAATTTTATAGTAATTATGGTTCATCAAAATTTAGGAACGATACATGAGTTATATTAATACAATTTTATAAAACAGAACCTCGAATTTTTGGTAACAACCTATCACATCTGACAAGTCCACGGGGCTTGAACCCACAATGAAAGAACGATAAGGGTTTAGAACATACCTCTATACTATGTGACGTCTTGGTTACTAAAGAATTGTTATTAGTTAAATGATTTTATTGAAAAATATTAATGATTAACCAATGGTGTTGCTATTAATGTTTATAGATTAATGTTTAATATTGGATAAATTATGCTAACAATATTGGTTTTGAAGAATAATTAGTGATTGATTGAAATACTTTTCATTATTTTATGTATCTTACAATCCCTTAAATAAAAATTTTAGTGCTTTGGGAATAAAAAAGTATTTTTTGGATATTCATTTCTTAGAGTAAGCAATTAATTTTAAATTGATAAAATAACAAATAATGGATGAAATTTTTCATATGAAATAGAAACATATCAAGTAAGTATATTTCATTATATTCTTATATAGTACATAAATTACTCATCTTTATGGAACAAATATTGAAAAAAATGTAATCCTATTATGTTCATACCTAATGATTTAAATAGTCTCTTTAATAATCACATATTTAGTGTTTTTAGTTCATTATCTTTCCATTGATCATTCAATTTATTATAATCAATCACCCATATCATTCTCTGTATTTATTTATGATTTTCGTCCATGCCTACATATTCTCCTACCAAAAATTTTCTCAAACATAGAATATAAGATATGTTTAATTCTATATGACCATTGTACATTACTTTATCTCTTATTAAGATTATTTTTTACTAACCCTTTTTATGATGTGGGTTTTTCGACAGCAGAATTTTCAAATATCTAACCCTCGATTTTTGTGTGCGAAATAAAACAATGGGTATGTGATTTATTTTAATTCAGTAGAATTTCACACCACAAAATTATAAAATAAAAAAAATTATAGAACATGTGATATTCAACATTTATCTTAAACAACCAACAAAATATAATTCATTAAATTTAATATCTTTGATAGAAAATGGAATACAAAACCTCGAGTCTAAATGAAACATAATATGGTAAACCAATATAAACTAGAAAATAAATTTTTGGATATGAATTATAATAATTGAAATATTAAAATTATTGTTAACTATTTTTTATAACTAAAATGAAACTCATCAAATAGAATAGAAAATATTTTCAGAAAAATTTTATTTTTCTAAATGACATTTTAGTTATGTTTTTTGCGTATAATTTAAAATTAATTTTTACTAATTTTAGAAATAAATTTTATAAAATTAAATTAATTTTAGAAATTAATTTTATAAAATTAAAATAATTTTATAAATTATAGTATCAACATTATCTGAGGGTAAATTTTAGGATTTTTTCTAAATTTTTTCATTTTTGGATGAATAGTGAAAAAACTAGTTTTTATAGAAAAATGTATTTTAGTTTAAATTTTATATATGGAAAAATTATATATTTAATTATTATTAATCTAAAAATAGTTTAATTATATTAAAATTTAACTATTTTAGGTTATTGTAATCATTTTAATATTTAATTTTTATATTAAAACCGTCCATACTTATATGATTTTTCTCTATCAAAACTCGCATTTTCTTCACGTCTATGGGTATAATGTTAAATAGGATTCTTCCACTTCTATGATTTTAGTTTGGAAAAATAGATTCTTTATTTTTAATAATGATTATATATATTTTATCTCATAAGTTTAACTTAATTTTTGACCGTTATGATTAGAAAATGCAGTAAAAATTGATAATCGTGGTTAAGGTTGAAACTAATTTATCCTCTAGTTATACTAATAATATAAGGGTTACAATGATGTAATAACTTCTAAAAAACCCATTTCAAGGGAATATTTTGACATTATCACCATTGAGGGTCAATAATTACGTATTTTTAGGCTTTTTGAATGATAGGAATGTTCGTGTAATTGAATTGTTTCAAAAATTACATATACGTCCTCTCCCCCACTTATAAAATAACACCCCCTATCCTCCCCTATTCACACTTAAAAAGACATTTTATTTCATAAATAAATTACCAAATTAGTTTTTTAATCTCACAAAGACATCATATATCCATTTGTTTTATTATAATGGCATCCTAGGAAGGATTTTAGTGCAAACCGAAAGAAGTTCCCTGAATAATAGGTAACATTTTTAAATGATCATATTCATTTTATTACTTATTCCACCTCCATAGAATATTAGTTAATCAATATAATATAATGTAAAATTATCTTATATATAATAATATTTTGTTATATTAGTGGAATAATATATATCCATCTCCTATTCCAACTAATGGGAAAAGAAATGACTGATCTAGTTTACGGTAGACTACCACCTCACAAACCAAGGTAATTTGTTTTCAATAATCCCTTTAAAGGATGGATATAATGATGGATTTGACACATGAATATTATATTTATGATGTTATAAAACTTATTTGATTAGAATATCACATATAACTTCTTAATTTTCATTTTGTTTAAAATAAAATAACATCGATCGTGTGTAGGGAGAACTACCGTCTCATGAAGCGATGTAAATAATTTTTCAATTACGATTTACATGTAATTTAATAAAGATGAATTTAATAAAATTATGTTATATATATTATATGATATTTATTTTTCAAGATTAATATATCACCCATTTCCATATCATTTCACTCATTATGGAATTGTTACCATCGCTCATGTTTGTGTGTGGCCTACCATCTCCAAGAAGCAATGTGGTTAATTTTCCATGTCTGAAATTCATGAATTATTCTAAAAATGTATATAGTGATTAAATATTATATATATTTAATTAATATAATTATTTATATTTTTTATCAATATCATATACCCAATCACCATAACATTCAGGATAAAACACTAAAGAGAAAATAAGGAAATTAATAACTGAAATAATGAAAATAATATAATATTATTAACTAACATGTTCTAAAATGTTCTAAGTGGGAAATATATGATATTATAAATATTAATATGTTTTTTTATAAATTAATAAAATTATTAAAACCAGTATACATGAGGTTAAATCATGATAGACCAAAAAGAAGTGTAGGGTAAGGGACTTCCTTTCAATTTCCCTCCATTAAGGCATATTGTAATTCTTGCTCTTAATTTATTTTATATGGTGTATATAACACAAAATTGACATGTAATATCAATATTTTTTTAATAATTCATGCTATTTTAATTTTCAATTTTTATTATTTCATCCCAAGGGTTTAACTTCAATTTTACCAAGTGGTAAATAATGTCATGACTCTATTTCATTTCATTGGGATAGATTACTTCTTTGGTGTCTTTGATATTAAAATATTTTTTGTGTAATGTATTTTTAATTTCATATTTCGTATTTCATAATGTTTTATTTGGATATAAATTTTATACCAATAATCAATTCATTGATTAATTCCTACTTCAACGTTATGATATTTATAAGCATTTATTTCACAATCTTATTTTAATCAGGATTTTTTATGCTGGAATTTACATTTAAGGGAATTAAATGATCATTTTATTATAAAACATTTTAATTTTATTCTAATATATTCATTCATGATTTTTTCTTGTAATAGCTACATATATCTATCTTTGGTACTTAAAATGATTGAGAAAATGTTTTTAATAAAATATGGTATCATTTCCTTCTTTGGTTGAAAATCATTTTTCATCCAAAAATATGTTTTATAAAAATATTATAAAAAACGTTTTTTACATTCTCAAAATTATTATTAATGAAAATATTAACATTTTTTATTTTGATGAAATTATTTGAAAATAATCTTCATGTTATTTTCCAAAAAGGCATGTTTATCTTTAATAAGAAATTTGAAAAGAATCTTTTTAAAGTATACGACATGTGTGGAATTTCCCACTATCAAGAAGACTCAATATTTTAAAGATAATTTTACAAGTTTACAATGTTACTTTCAATGAAAATTATTTTTTATATCAAATGTGATATTTTAGTTGTAAAAATTAATTTTCAAAATGAGAAAGATATTTTTCTCAACAATGTTTTTAAAGATATTTTATGGTATTTATTTTATTTAATGAAAAAATACATTTATTTTAATTATAATAATCTATTGTTATATTGTATTGATACTGTCCCTTTTATTTATATAGATGTTTTATGATCATTTTTCAAAAAAAAAAATCGCATTTACATTATTGAATCTTTTTTGTAGTTATTACGTTTTCCTTGAAATATTATCTTTCCTATGATCATTGGACATTAAATTTTCCATCAATATCCATATTATTTATAATTTATATAAATTTAATTAAACTATATATCATTTCTACATATTTTTCATTACTTGGATAGTTATTTTATTGATTGGGAAAATACCGATATATCTATATTCTTTACTCAATACAGATATTTCTTGATAAGGTATATTGTTAATGTATTAAATCATCCACTTAATATAAATGGAGTTATTTGAACATGTAGATATCGGTGGGGTCATATTATAAAT
Organism: Viscum album; assembly: GCA_963277665.1. Taxonomy (NCBI): domain Eukaryota; kingdom Viridiplantae; phylum Streptophyta; class Magnoliopsida; order Santalales; family Viscaceae; genus Viscum; species Viscum album. The sequence continues at coordinate 1,399,545,143 of OY728127.1, read as the reverse complement.
TTCCTCATGATTCAATGATAGTATCATGAGAAAAATCAGTTGGCTAGTATTATTTAAATTTATTTCCGGTGCATACCTACCCATCAATTTTAAACTTTTTTTAGAAATGTCTTAATAGTATAGTAATCATGATTCTTGAGATAATGAAATCCAATAATTAATCACTTCATTCATTTATTATTATGTTATTTTTATCATTGAAATTTTCATAATGATATTATCTTTTTTTCATTTCATTTTCATTTTATTAATTAAATAACATATGTTTTCTCTTATTTACCTTTCCATATTGATTATGCCTTATCTAGTTAGTATAGTCATGTTATTGATTAAATGGAATGTGTTTTCTATTACTTAGCCTACCATATTTATTATTATATTCAAATTATTTAAATTTAATTTATTTTAATTTATTTACCTTACCGTGATTATGATTATTGATACATGATAAATTCTATTGTACACAATCCTTATTGAGAATTTGAGCTCACCCTTATTATATTTTATTTCCCTGAAATCTTGGAATTTGACATTGAATAAAAATAAAGGATATACTAAAGAATGTATGATATTATGGAAATAATGGTTTTTAAATGTTTTTATTCAAATGTAATATGGGAATCATGTATGTATATTTTTTATGTAGACTACTTATCATTGTGTAATTTAAGATCTGTTTCTTTATATCCTATACTAATGTAATAAAGTAAGATGGAATCTTAGATTTAATGAAGTTCAGGTTTGTATATATATTCTTTTCCTTTTAAATATAATAACATAAATCCTTTATAAATAATGCTAGTTTGAGTTTTAATTTGAATTATTTCATAAAAGGGGATTTGACATGAAAGTTACCAAGTGGTTGTGAATTTCGTAACTCAAATTCTTTTCAAGGGGTTATATTAGTTAATCACTGAAATTGATATTCTAATATTATATATGTGATTAAATTTTATTATAATATATTTTATTTACAATTTTTTAATTTATTTACATTTTATAAATTTAATTTATTCATTGATTAATTCACATATTAATGTTATGATCATTGTGAGGTTTTCTCATCCCAAATTATTTTCCTTGGGAAATATGTTTTTTTATACACCAATCTTATGTTATGAGGTGTGTATAATACCCAATGGAAATTTTATTTCATTAATCTTATTATGTTCATGGTATTTTAATTTTTATGTCATGTTATTATTTCAAAGGGATTAATATTGAGAGGTTTCCAATTTGCAAAAGCCTTTATGATACAATCTAGTATATAGGATTTTTTATGTTGAAAGTTATTTCAGAGGAAATAATTTGTTATTATTTTCTAAAAATAAATATATTTTATTCTCCTATGGTCATGGAGGTGGTTCACATGTTTAATTTACATTTTCTATTATTATTGATTAAATAAATTTCAAGTGAGTTTTTTCTATGTGATACTGATCTTGTATCTTTCTTTTAGATTCAGAAAACTCCTATTATATATAACTTTTTTCAAAAATGTTTTGAAAATTCTTATATTATAAAAATAAATGATCTACTAAATCTCTTTCCATGATACTTTATGACATTTTATTTTAAAAAAAATTTTCTTAATTTTGTCTTTGGGGGTCAGTTTGACTCCCTTTACAATATGTTTAAAAATAATGTTTATATTTAATATTCACAATGTGAAAAAATTTCATATATTCATGACTACTCATTGTTTTAAAGCTTCATTTTTAGATTTTAAAGGTCATTTACAAAGAAAATTATTTAATTAATTTTTTTTATAATTTTTAATGATTTTAAATAAGTGTTTTCAAAATAGAAAGGATATTTTTCTGAAGAAATGTTCTTATTTCTTTTTAAAAATAATTTTCTATATAAGATGACATCCTTTTATGTTTCTCAAAGTGAAAAGGATATTTTCCTCAATAATTTTTTAATTATATTTTAAAGATATTTCCATTCGTTAATGTCAAAATCCCTTGATGTTAATTATTCTCTATGTGGATATTTTTAAATGATATCATCCTTTTTCCATTTCTGATTAGATTATGATTATTTCAAAGATATTTTTGTGAAAAAAAACTCATTTTCCAAGGTTTAATCGGGTTATGATAGGGATAATTGTTGTTTTATAAGTTTTATGATATAAATAAAGAATCCATGTTTTATGATTATGTTATGGTTCATGGTGATTGATTATGATGATAGGTGGTTTTGTTATAAACCTAGTACAAGTGTATACACTATTAACCATGGACATGTGGCTATGTGATAAACCAATGATGGGTGGGTTCAAGATATCCCTCCAATTCATTGGGTATGGAAGTTGACTAAATGGTTATTTTATTATTAAGAGTTGTTATATGGTAATAATGTCCCAAGTTACTTATATATTTATTAATTATTTCTAGGGGCTTTCATTGAAATGTTATGATTTTTATGGTAATCTAATGAGTTCATAATTAAAGAAATGTATTTACTACATCTTATGTGTTAAAATATTTGAGTTTTTAAGGATTCCTTTGATCAAGATTAAAATCAGAAGGTTCATGATTATTTATTCTTATGAATATTGTCTTTGATAATGTTTTAGGACATGTTTCATGGTTAATGATTCAGGTATTGATGTGTAAGAATTCTCTTATGTTATACTGAAGAACCTTGATTATGTCATCATAACCTCATGCTCATTTTTTCTAACTATTTATATTCAATTTTTAATTCTTTTGATTACTCTTACTGATTATTTGATCTCACATTTTTTATGTTTCATATTCCTCATTTTATGAAAAGCGATATAAAATAATTTGTGTGTAGAAATGTTTCTGATGAAATAAATTTTATGGTAGATGATTAAGAATTATTTTGAAATAAGAAAAGATAGGTTTATTGTACGCAGTTCACTCTTGAAACCCTGTATATTGTTTAATTAATATTTTTTACAAATTATCTGAAACTCTAAACCTAAATAGTACACAGGTTTTTATGTTATCTAAAATTTCATTTCGATGTTATATGGTTTGGGTTCCAAAAATTGGGTCACATTCATCGGTATCAAATACAGAAATTTAAAGTTTATGTTTTTAGAACTGGATTCAGGAGTTCGAGTTCTAGGATGTTATAATTTTGATGATGAAATATGTCATTTTTATTATATTTTTATACTATTATTTGTTTCTATTGTCTCACCACATAAACACCATTGACTCACGCGGCATGTTGGCAACATCTGGAATTTAAGGACGCAAGTTTGAGGACTTGTAGAAGTCTATGTTTCGTTAATATAGAGTTCTATAATTAGAAATGTTATATAATAGATTATAAGATATATAATAATAAAGAATACGGTTCTAAAAGAACTAATTAATAAATGCCACTTGACTGTTAATGAGGTTAGAGGATCATTATAAGAAAGTTGATACTTGAAAGCCTCTTTCCCATTATTTTTAATTATCATGGTTATATTCTCTATAATACTCTATCAATCAATCTTCTTACTTATACCATTAATATATATTATTTCTATTTTCATTATAACTATTTTCTTAATGCATAAAATTTATTTATCCCCAAATTTTCTAGATATATTATTCTTTTTATGGTTCACATTTCACAATTTAAATTAATCCTAAGAACTAAAAAGTTCTATTTCTTAAAATTTTTCATCTTCCACTATTATATATATTGTCACGAAGTAGCTTGGGATATCCCATCCAAAAAAAATTGTCTATTCTTCACATGTACTAAGGTTCATTTCTAATCATCGCTAGTAGGTAATATGTTCTATGGGAATAATCTATCAATGATGGGAATGATTTCACCTATAAGGAATATAATAAGTAAATAGGACTAAAATAAAAAAAACAAAAATCATTTAATTATAAACATATAATAAATTTTGTGAAAAATAAAATTATGAAAAAAACTACATCAGACACAGAATGGATAAAAGAAAAAAACTGTATAATATTAAAGTCACTTCCAACCCTATGTGACACATGAGAAACTTTTTATACCACCACCTGGACTGATTCATACATAAGTGAACGGTCAAATCCCTATTAAAATAGAATTTCGGATCTAATCCCATAAAATAGATCTAGGAAGTCAATATATATCTACATACAATTGGAGGGTGCATGTAGGGAGTGAGAAAACGAGCCTAGTATGACCCCTAGGTATTCAATTTGAAATATTTATAAAATAACCCATAACAACTTAGTTTTTAATAAACCATATAAATGTAACCATTTTAATTTAAATAATACAAGTAATAATGAAATGTTGTATTTAAAACTTTTATCAATGAAAATTTTCAAGTAAAATATTAATTTAAATTTTATCAACCAAATAATCTTGGGGGACATTATGTGGAATCAATGTTTGGTAACCTAGAGTACATACTATCATATTTAGGGGTGAAATCCTTCCTCTATTTAATGGTTCCTCATTCACTTGTACGGGATTGTATCATGAAGAACTAAAATAGATATCTATAGTCCACAAATTATCATGAAACCACATATACCCATTTAGAGAATTACTAAAAAGGAATCCCCTATCCAGGATATGCCATGAACTAGAATGCACCAGTATCAGACAAAACTAATGACATATACTATGAAGGGTGATTCTATTTGCCTAGTATTCTATGAGTCTTAGTTACACATAAGTATCCAAGGATTCTTATATGGATTTAATTATTTTTAGAGTTTTTCATAGTTCATGCATTTAAATTATGAATCCATTTCAAACTCAAAGGATAAAATTTCATTAATACATCTTTGACTTTAAAGTTTTACAAAAAACATATAATGATTTTATTCAATTAGATATTTAAGCATGAAATAAATCCCTTAAAACTTTGATATATTAACAACAAATGAATTTGAAAATTAATTTTTAATCAATGTTAATTAATCTTATAATACATCACTAGCTATCTAAATGAAAATAAATAGGGTAATTCCAATAACCACTTTACATAAATTTTATAAAACAAAGGTAATTGTAATATTTAAAAAAAAAATATCCCCAAACCCATTAATAAATTAAAAATGCATAAAAAAAATATAGAAAGTTTTAAAATACATTAAAATATCATCCATTCAATTTGAAATCATGATTTAAAACACCAATAATTCATAGTTCATTAAATATAGTAAATAACATAGAGTCACTTACCAAATTGGATCACTAAAATAAATGTTAGTGGTCATTATCCATGTAATATAATATTTATAAAATATAAGATTAAACGAAAATATATTATATTTTGGAAGGAACAAGAATCAAATAATCTGGAAGTTTCCAAAAAGAATGAAAACAAACTAGTGAGATATAGGATGGAAGTGAAGCCTCTTACTAGGTGTATAAAAATATAATAAGCTATACTTACTCCTAAGAGAAAAATCTATATGGTTTCTATGTGTTTCTCCTTCACTTGGTGAATCCATATCACCCATAATCCCCTACCATATAGAAAATCATAAGGAGAGGAGAATAAGAAGATGATGCTAATGAGGATGAATGTAATAATAAGATGAAGGTAAAAGTGATTTCATACCTTATAGATAATTGGAGAATAATTATATATAATATATATAGAGAATAGGGAGAGAAGGCCCACCCCTAACCCCTTTGAACGTTGTACCAAAATAGGACAAAGTGGGGTTCTCCCATTTTGAACTAAAATATTTCTTAATTAATAATAAAATTATATTTTATAATAATTTAAATGATATTATAGAATATTCTTGAAGCACAAAAGTCATATTTTTACCCCACATTAATGTTTTAAAATTAATAACACTTAAATTTTTTTTCCATTTTAATGGGACTACAACCATTAATTTTTATATAATTGTATTATAAATTAAATATATTAATTCGATTTATTGTCAATATATTGTATAAATAACATACATTTGAAAATTTAAATGTTAGAAATAAATTTCATAAAACAAACTATAATACCAATAATTATCTTATAATGATCAAATAATGAATTATTTCTTTCCTAAGGAATTTGAGACATGAAAAATGATGTTTTGGGTCACCTAATGGGGTTTGATTATTAACTTTCACAATTACCCAAACAATTATCTAACCATGAAAGACTAATTATCTCACCCATGAGATATTTATTGGTTGAATCACATGATTTCCCATTCCCATTCTCAAACCATGCATACTTCAATTTATCAAACAATTTATATTTAATTAATCAAATTCTAATTATTTTTATTTATGGATTATTTATTAAAAGAAATGATAAGGGGTTTTTATACATATTATCTTATTTCTTTGATTTTATAAATAAACTCCTAATATTATAATTAAATATGTTGGTTTATTTCTTGTTTTTGGGAAACTATATTCTCTTATTTCATTTAGATATTGTTTTACCCTTTTCTTGAATGTATGGAAGATAGTTTTATTTTAAAATTCAATTTTCTTGTTTTCATTAGTTTTTTATTTATATTTTATATCTATTTTCCTAATTAATGTTCATTTTTAATTAATTATTAAGATGAATTAATGCATTATTTTCTTAAGAGACTAAATTATACCATGATTATTCTTGTTGTTTAGATTTATTATGCTACCCATTTATTTCTTAAGGATTTATTTTATGTTTGTGTTTTACATATGTTTCTTTTATATGTGGAACAACTATGAATGAAATGTTTTAATTATAAGTGGGTAGAAACTGATACAAATTCTCAATTAAATGGTTAATTATTAATTTCTCATGATAACATTATGAATGGGTATAATTCATATTTTCCTTGTCAATAATGTTATTCATGGTAATTATGTAGTTATGATTTCCTATAATGTTATAATGTCTTGGTGGGAATCCTTGACCCGTGTTTTCAAATAAATGCCCTATATTTGTGCCACATTTTATGATTATCATTATTACCATGGTCCTATTATTATAGCTTCCCTTTTCCTTGTATCAATGTGATAGATTATGATCCATTGATTTTAATATTCCTTGTTTTGATTTTTTTTTCATCTTATGATATCTAACCCCATGATTATTCATTTTTATCACATTACTGGGTGTTATAGATCACCCTTAATCTTTATATGTCCCAAGGATTTCTCTTTTAGTTATTAGAGTATTATTAAATCTTTCATAAAGTTATGAATATGAGAATAACATATTATGTAGTTTATTTAAAAAATATAGTACAACATTTTTTACTTCTCAAAGTTAGCAGAACTCTATAATTTTTGGGTTTTTTAATATTTATATTTATTAAAATGATAAACTAATATGTGTATGAGATAATAGTATTTATATTTTTTATTAGTTAAAGGTCTAGTATTTTTTTTAATACAGTAGTGAACATTTCAGTAAATACACACAAAATAACATAGATTCAGAATTAGAAATTCATAAGTTGGTATTTGTAGATATTTGTGATATCTTATTTCTATGTTCATAATTTTCCTCAAATATTATTTTAAATTTATGTATTATCATTATTAAATTTTCTTTTTTTAGTGAATGGTAGGAAATATGAGGAATTGTGTCAAAAACATATATTAGGGATAATGAAACAACTTCCCAAATGAGATACCAAATATGGTGGGAGTGGGAGTCAAAAACCCGATGGTGGTAATTAATTTATTGAGTCATGTTATGAATAACAATTTGAACCATGTGGGGAGACCAAATCACCAAAATAAGGACAAAATTTATGTTGATTCATTTTTTTATTATGAAAACTCTCTTTTCATGGACCTTATGATCCTTTGATCCTAGAGAAAAGGGTAAATTTTAATGGGAAAATATTTTTTGTGAACTAATTCTATGATAATATGAGGGTGATCATGGAATATTATCTCTTATAGGGAAAAAATAAATAGTGCTTTACAATGATCATGAATAAAAGTCCTAGAAAAGGAATTCACTTAAAGGAATATGACGAATTACAGAAAATATTTTTCAAATAAACATTTTTAATTGAACATTATTAATAAAATAGAGTGGTAAATTCATGAAATAAAGAAAATTGGGGACGAATAAATTTTTTCATATGATTAAAACATCAAAAGGATTTCAAGGTATACATATAAATTTGTGGTTGACCTTGAAAGAATGTTTTTTCACTTATTTAGAATCCTTAAACGAAGATATTGAAAATATTTTATGATTTGAGACTTTGATATATATATGGAATTAGATTAATGTGACCTTAAGGTAAATATTGAAATCTGTGAATTTCAATTCTCTCATTCTATAAGATATAATATAAAATGAATATATTTTATCTTTTGGGGTTTAACTTATAAAAATCATTGAGGGATTTATATTAATCTTCCCACATGTCAAATGTGTGGGAAGAATCATCTTGGAAACTACTTAAAAGGAACCCAGAGATATTTCAAGTGTGGAAAATAATTGAATCAAGATAATTATTTAAAAAGGTAAATGATAAATAAAATCAATATGATGTAAGAAAATAATATTTTACTTGATCCTACCATTATGGCTTAATGTTATAACTTTAATGAACATTGAAATTATTAAAACAAATATCTAATGTCGTGGATATAAAGGATAATTAGTGAAAAAAGCATTTAAATCCAAGGAAACAAGGGATACAATATTTCATAACTACCTTTGTGGTGGATTATTTAAATTATTTGGTGATAAGTAAACTTATGATCCATTGAATAATAGAAATTGTTTTATTTGACACCAATCATTCATATATTTGTTCTCCTTCTAGTTGGATGGATGGGAACCCTGACTCGACCTTGCAAAATGATTTTTTGTCTTAATTTTCATTGTATTAGCCTGAATTATTGTGAGTTCCATGCAATATTGTTTTGGTAGGTAGCATGAAATAGATATATGAGTGATGGAATCTATCCTTATGTCCTTCCTTCACATGTCAATGTGTTTTGGAGGGGTTCTCTGCCTCATTGTATTTCCATCATGGTGATACTTATTTCTAGGGGGTGATACATTATCACTAACTTATTTCACTAACTCATTGCCTGTTAGGGGGGAAATGAAACTTTTTTCCTTTATTTTCTTGATGTTTTATTCGCATTGGACACTTGGGATCATACTTTATCCTTTGGGACTGGATTCTTATTGAATTTTTTATTTTGTGTTTGTAATGGGATCTATTTCATCAAATTTTTGAAAAGGGGTTCTCTTGTTTTTCTTTTTAATAAAGGGTTCTTGAACCTCAACCTATTTAAAAAAATGAAACACCACCTTGATATATGGAGCTATATGTATTGGTGAAAACACCAAGTGGTGAAATCATTGCATCATTAATATATAACCCTTATCAAATTAGAATTTATGTAAAAAATATCTTAGAAAATATAGTTATTCATACTTTGGTAGATTTTTATGTTATATTGGTATTGGAATAGTTTTTCTTATATATGTTTAAAATAAACTTCTGAAATAGGTAAAAAACTATAAATATACAAAACCATCTTTTAATTCTATAAAATTTCAATGAGAATAATAAATTTCCTTAAGAAACTCCTATATATGTATGGATATTATTGACTTATCAAAAATCATATTTGGATCAAATGATTAATTTAAAGGAAAGGATTATCCTTCAAGGAATTCCCACTGTGATTGAATGTACTTATGTATTTATTGAACAATTTACTAGATTTTTTATTATTTGGGAGGCTCAGTTTTCAATAGTTGTTTATTTGAAGCTCTTCTAATATCAAAGAGTCCTTGTCAAATGGTTTTCTTTGAAAAATATTAGTTAAAATAGAAACTAAAAGAAAACATTAAAAGATATTTCATACGCAGTAGTTCTTGTCAATGGGGTACCCAAGTGAACTATGTTAAAAATATGAATAGATCAATGTGTCTCTATATTTATTTTTTATATATCAACAATATCATGATATAGAACATGTATCTACTTCAAAAGATTGATTAATTACTTGATCAACTGTATGGGGTTCAATTATTATCTTAGGTAGATAATTGATCTAGATATCATTAATTGAAGGTAAAAATGGATTATATTTTTAATAATTATTTTCTTACAAGATATGGAGACTATGAGTTGATAATTATTATATTCAAACTCACTATTTATTGAGTAATATTTAGAAACATGATGAATATTATTTTGAGAATAAATAAAAAAGTTGGTAGTATTTATGAATGATATTTTCATATATTCAATATTTTTGGATGTGCATTTGAAATAATAGATAATTTTGTAAAATATACTAAGAAATGATATTATGTTTAAAAATTAAAGTAAACCAGAATTCTTTATAAAAAAATCATATTCCAGTGGATTTTTATCAAAATAAAATTGATAATTTTAGATCATTCACAAACTAAATTGATTTATGAATGACCCAAACCAACATCAATGACAAATATCTATATTTAATAAAAAAAATTTGGTTACAATCAATAGTTGTGTGAAACTTCTCAAAATTTTCATTTATATTAACCAAGATAACTCATAAATGAGTAAATATTTTTTGGATCGGTGAATGTGAAGTGATACTCAAGAAGATAAAGAAAACGTTATTCATATAACAAAACATCATATTACCATTAATTGGTGAACTATTTTTCCTATACAATGATGATTAAAAGAATGAATTGGTTTGTGTACTCATGTAAAATGACAAATTGATATCATATGCCTTAAGAAAATTGAAGGTAAAAGGGAAATATTACACTACTCATGATCTAGATATGATAGTAATAATATTTTCCTTAAATATTTAAAAGAATTATCTATATATAAAAATAGTTAATGTATATTCTAATGGAAAAAAGTTAAAAGTATGTATTCATTAATAAGGATCTCAACACGTTCCAAATAGCATGGTTAGATCTAATCAATGAATATGACTGGTTTATCCATTACTATACTATAAAATAAAAAATAATCTAGTAGATACTCTTAGAATTAATGATCATAGAACCATATCCATGAATAGGGTTGAAAAAGATCCAATCATCTTACACATATAATTGATGGATATGGGAATCATAAGGGAAGGTATTATATCTTACCTTCCACAAATGATTTCTCAACTAATTATCATATAGAAAATTGAGGTAGAATAAAGGGATGATGTGGAGATATAAAAGAAGTTTATATAATATGGATGGTAGAAATATAGTAGTTCACTATTTATAATGATTGATTTTTAATATTTAAGATATAATTATGTGAACCATTTAATCCTATGTTAAATACTGAGAAATTATAGGGTGATCATTACTCAACATTCTATTTCCACCTAGGAATAACAATGATGTAAATAGATCTCTAATCTCACATCTAGTTGGATAATATGAATTTAGATATTGATGAATATATATCGAATTTTTTATTATTCTAAGAGTTAAGGAATAATGGAAAAAGTTTCAAGGGAATGATTTAACCATTACCCATATTAACGCATAAATGGGAGAACAATGCCTATGAATTTTTCATAGGTCCTCCAAATTCATAAAAAGAAACTATATCATATGGGTTGTGGGGGATCATTTTACAAAGGCTACCTACTATATCACTGTCCATTAATACTTCTCATTCTATCAAATTTTCATAAAATTTATTAGAGAGGTGGAAATAATGTATGGAAAAATATTATTTATTATATCAAATCAACTTATGAGGTTAACATTAAGGTTTTAGGGATCCATCAGAAAGAATTGAACACTGATCTAAATATAAATACATCACATGACCAATGTAAATATGGTTAATTATAAAGGACTATTGAAATTATGGAGGATATGTAAAGAGAATGATCTTTGGAGTTTAAAGGTGGTTTAGATTATATCTTCTTGTTATTGTGTTCTAATACAATAATAGATTCCCCTAAAACATCCATATGGACACTTATAAATATCACAATGGGATGAAATGTAAAACTTCAACATACTAGGATGATATTGAATAAAGGAAACTAGTATAATAGATGATATAGAAGATATAACCCACAGATAAATATGCCCAAGTTTCTCATATTTGAAAGAAGGTAAAAGCTAAAAATCATCCACATGACCAACATTTTGAGTCTGTCGATAAATTTTTTTCCTTTAAATATTTATAGGGATGTATTTTATGAGGATTTATAATAAGGGAAAGATACTTCCAAGGTATATATTCCACTTTTATATTCTTAATTTCATTAGGGATGTGTCCTATCAACATTCCCTTCCACCAAACCTATCATAAGTACATAATGTGTTCAATTCTTGAGGAAGTACATACTTGATCCCTCAAGAATATTGTATCAATATATGTTATATTTTGATAACGATATCTTTTACGGGTAGAAAAATGGGGAATTTTTTTATCATAGGGATAAAGTGATATGAAAATAAACTATTCATATACTTAAAATATTTTGGTGAAATCATTAGTATAAAGAGAAATCATGGGAACCCAAGGATATAATGAAAAAAATACCCCCATCTATTTTTTTCTTAGTGGTTCAGTTGAAATTTATATGATGAAATATTTGAAGGGGTGAATTTAATGAACCTTACATTCATTATAATTGCGATGCATCCAATTTGTAAATTTATTTACCCAAAATATACTACAAAAGTGTAAAGCAAGGTAAAACCATAGAGAGAATGTGTGTAGACATTAGGAATATTATTTTGGAAATTGTTTAGGTAGATGATTTTATAATTATATTAAAAACTAAAAATTATAAAAACTAAATAACTATTTAGAAATTATTAACTAAATTTACTAAATATTTTTAAGTGAAAAAAATTAATATATGGAAGAAAAATGTAGAGATGTAAGTGTCATAGTTGTGACGTCCATTAAGGTTCCTGCAATACAAATTATTTAATTCTGATGTGTGAATATTTATTTTTAAAAATATCATTGATTCCAAATTTAATAAAAATATTATTATGTCTTATTATATAATGTTACACATTACTCTATTTTTCAAACAAATCATTCATTATTTCATTCTTTTATTTGATTAATAATTTAGGCATCATTTATTCGTCGAATCACTTGGTGAATGCAATTACCCATTTATCATAATGTCGAAGTATCTATTTGTTCCAGGATCACTCGAATGATATTACTTGTTGGGTGTCACTCATGAATTTTTAAGGGGAATACACAAAAAATAGTAATTTTTAAATTATTATCATTATTTATTCAGAATTCACTTGTGTACGATTTACGATTCTCTCATACATGTGATCCACTTCCAAACAAATAAATTATCCGATGATCTCCCACCCATTATTACTTATTAGGTATCACACAAACAAGAATGAAATCATGTTTTTAAAGTAAAAATGATAATTCATTCGAATTCGGATATAATTAATTAAATAAACAGCCAATTGATATTAATTAACTGGAAATCAGATATCAAAACAAAATAAGGCATTTAAACAATATCACATTAATCCCAACTATCACACAAATAATATAATCCAGTCATCATGAAAAAAGACATGAAAAAAATAATACATGTGAATGGGTTCATGTAAACATGAATATCAACACAATACACCATTAACAGTTACTAAATAATAATCATCACTCATCAAACACTGTAATTCCATTGCATACCACCGAGCATTTTCATCAACAAGAAAAAATGATCAGCTCTTTTTTCTCTCTTGTCATGTAGCATCGATCAATGAAAGAAAAGTGAATTAATTTCATGTGTTAACATCTTCCACAAACTGAAAACCATAAAACAACAACAACCACTAGAAAATGGATACAATGATACTGCCTATATATGGGAGTGTGAAAGAATTTTATACTATGGAAGGAGGTTCTTGGAAATATAGTAGATAGATGATGGTCGGCGGTGTGCTAATACGACATCACTAGAGAGTTGAATGATGGTGATGGAGGAGCGTTGGTGGTGATGGAGGTTCATAATGGAAGGGTTCGAGCTTAACTGTTTTATGCAGCATAGGGGTAGGGAGTGGGAGTCTGGCACACACCTGGTATAAGATTTTCCAATGACACTTGGTGGAGATGATAGAGGTGGTAGGTCCTATTTGTGTGCTATATGTGGTTTGGGAGGAGAGGTTATCCATCCTAGTTATGGTTCGTGGTGGAGGAGGCCTCATGGAGGGAGGTTTAGTGGTGGTTAGGGAAGCCTATATGAGGATGAGGTATAGCCTTGGTGGCTGAATAAGAAGGATTCGCCTCCCACTAGGTTTTTTTGAACCCCCTCCATCATGAAAACCAACACAATATATATATATATATATATATATAAATGATAGATTATGATAATAATAAATATAATAGTTAAAGATATAAAAAATAACTATAAGATATAGTTACATATATACACACACATACAATTACATATAATAACATAATACATAAAATATAATGAGTTGTTATAATAAATTATAATCAATAAAAAATATAATAGTAAAACTATAAAATGTCAATTCAATTTAATGATAGTAAAAAAGTAATAATATTAATACTATAATTATTAATATTACTAATATTATCAATAAAATGAAATGATCATATAAATTAGAAAAAATAATATTAATAATAATAAAATACTAAATCCTTATTATAATACTAATATTAATTCAAAATTTAATGGAAAATAAAAAATATATAAATAAATAATTAGATATACAAAGGTTTTTGGATTATTACAATTAATTTAATTATATAATTATAACCATAACAGTAATTGTACTAATATTAATAATACTAGAATTAATATATATGAAAAATAATATAAAATAAAAAATAATAATTAAAAATTTTCTACAAAATTAAAAAAGAAGAAAAACCACTACAAAACCATCAAAATAACCGAAAAAACACTAAAGGTGGTTTGAAAAATTAATTAAAATCATGTTAAAATTTTATAAAAAAGTTATAAAATTATATGCATATGAAATCCCCGAAACATAATATTTTCCACTCCTGGGAAAAAATAATCAGCAACAACATATAACTACATCTTAGACAAGAAAGGTGATAAATTCAAAAGTTCAAATTTTTTTCAATCCATTTTTACCCAAAGAAATATCATGCTTCTTTTAAATTAAAATTTTAAAAAACAATTTCCCTTCCACTGGAATTGTTTCTAAAAAAATACTTAATCATGAGTCATGTGACTTAGCTCACTACCACTCTCAAATATCAAAATATTTGGTCAACGTTTTTCTCAATCCTCATAAAAATTCATGCTTACCATAGGTTTTCCATGAATTTCATATCTCCTCTAGTGGAAATCAAAATAATTCAACAATATCAAGGACTTCACATTGTCTTCAAATGTATCTAAGTCTATAGGATAGTGGGTCATAATTTTTTTCCCCATATTTTTAAAATGGGGGTTGAATCTTGAAACAAATGTATGATAAGAGTAAATCAAAATGTCACGATGAAAATCCCACACCCCCACACTTAAAATTTTTCTTTTTCCCAAGCATGTGAGAATGCAAATTTCACACTAGTTTTTTTTTCAATAATGTTTTTTCCTCTTTCTTTAAGGA
Organism: Viscum album; assembly: GCA_963277665.1. NCBI lineage: Eukaryota > Viridiplantae > Streptophyta > Magnoliopsida > Santalales > Viscaceae > Viscum > Viscum album. The sequence continues at coordinate 1,399,529,626 of OY728127.1, read as the reverse complement.
CACAACACCCAGAAACATATTGGATAGGTAAAGAGGCAAGTACCATCACTCAAATCCCATTTAATATATATAATACAATATCCAAAGAAAAGGTACATAATAATACAATACTCTATATAATCTTAGTGAAGGTACTTCATATAGAAAAATCTCTTGCTCTTGGATTAAAGAGTCATCAATTTTATAGGTATCCCTAAAGGTGAGGGTTACCACATGATGAACACATAAGTACTCATTATTGGAACCAAAAAGATTGCACATTATCATATCAGAATAAACGTACTTATTTTGGCTATTATAAAAGATAACACATAAAATCATGATGAAATAATATAAATACATGTTTATAAAATGCCTCACTTCCCCTCAAACAACCCACTTTATGAATACATTTATATCACACACTTTGATTGTATATTATCAGGAAAGTATTCAAGAAATTGGTAGGTAAGTGTATCGGTATGGGGATCATCCTAAAAAAGGATTCTTCATTGATTCTAATGGATCCATGATGAGGAAAATGTATTGATTCCTTATTGGTCTAAAGGGGTTAAATAATCAAATAGATGCTTCAAAAATTTTAGTGAAACTTTCAAAATTTATATGGATTTTATGGAAACATAGGGAATGTTATAAAATGCCTAACATAGTTGAGATTCCCTCAAGAAAAAGAGAAAAAATAGATAATACAAATGGGTTTCAAAATAATCAAGGGTATGTGAATTAAAATAAAACATGATCATTAGTGAAAAAAGTGTCTAAAAAATATACAAATTTCAAAAAAAAATCACGAAATTATAAAGGTAATAAACTAAGTCATGAGATCATGATTAAAGATTCCCAATTAGGAATCACATGCACATACTGACTATGGAAAAATGTTATATGTTCCTGACTGTGTCCCAAAAAAAATAAAATAGTTTTCATGTGGTTTAAATAATGATAGGAATGTTAGTTTTTTTTTATTTTTTTGAGTTAGATATTTTACATGGTATTTTTGGAAGCATAAAATAAAACATAAAATAAATCAATTACCTGAGTAAGTGAAAATAAATGTGTAAATTATTCATATATTCATTGATACTCTAATATGATATACCTATAAAATCTACACATTGAAAAAAAAATACATGCCTCATATCAAATATACAACACCAAAATCAAATTAAAATATGGATGAAAAAATATGTATAATGAATTCAAATCTACTCTAGCACCTTGAGAAAATAGATTATTCTAAATGAATGTAATTTTATTTCCTAAAAACCAAATGAAATGAAACTAATTTCAATGAAATGAAAGAAAAACTAATGATGGGCTTCCTCCCATTGAGTTCTAAGTTTACTTCTTATTCGTCAGCATGGTGTTAATAAAACGCCACCATGATGTAATTAAAATTTATTCCATGCATCTAATTATTTATCAAAGGGATGGTGGATTACATTCTTGTAAATGAAAATTATCCTAGAAGTTTCACAATATCTCAGAGAATATTTATATTCAAATGGATGTGTTGAATTAAATAAAATTGTACAACTCATAAGGGAATGAATATACCTCATCTGAATAAAGTGTAACATCCCTCAATCTATCACTCTCCGGCATGGCTTGAAGGGTTACTTATGATACCTCAAAAACATATCCTTATACACCAGAGGTTGCTAACTAGTATCGGGGGTGTGTATAGTATAGTGGGGATACTGTAACCCCTTGTATGAAGTGTCATACAAGAAGAAATAGATCATACTAATCTAAAAAAATCAAAGTACACACATAGGGGAATAAAATAATAAAATCTTATTGAATAATCCAATAAATAATAAAGAAAACTAATGACATGCTGGAATGTAACTAAATGTCATTATATAACAATATAATAAAATACTAGAATACAAAAATAAAAGACACATAGTCCTGAGTCCCGAACCCCACATTGGTCCCATCTCCAAACTCCAGTCAAAAATTAAACAAGCAATCAACTACAAGGTCCTTTTCTGTTGTAAAAACATGTATCTACATAATCGGATTGGGAACCAAACTGTGACCTAAATATGATGTGTGTATAACTCAGTTGGTCAACACCATCGTGTCTAAACAAGACTAGTCTCATAATAAGTGTCTCCAATAAAGTGAATAATAGGTTTATTAATTAATTCCACAATTAAATAAATACATCTACCTAATTTACCTATGTGTTGAAATATCTACGAGAATGTATTACAACCATTCCAACCATAATCATATAACCAAGATAAGATAACCTACCTTGCTACCATTTTTCAATATCTCAAAGAATGTCTTATGACCATGACAGCCACCACCATATAACCATTTTATAGTCAGAAAAATCTAGTTCCAATCCCTATAATCATTATAGCATGGGATTGGGCATATCCCTCTCTCTGTAAGTATTATAGCATGGAATAGTTTGACCCTTCTCAATATCATCATTACAAAATATAAGTGTTCATGTTCTAGGGTCGAGCCTGATATATAATCATTACAACATAGAACAAAATTCTTATCATATAGTATGGATATCACAATATCACATTACAATTCTCATTGGTTAATTATGATAATTACCATACTTATTTTATATTCCACTTTCAATTAAACTCATAATTGATTAATAATTATATCAATAAGAAAATTTCACAATTTAGGGATTCTATAATAAGAAATCACCATAGGTATCATGTCATGGTAAACATACTTTAAGAAGTCATGCAATTAAAATTCTATTATAAATTAATGGAATTAAGGGAATAAAATCATTAAATAATTTAATTGATTCATACACAAAAAATGATGACACAATGATAATATTACACAATCATGGAAATTATCAAATCATAGGGTCATTATTTAGACCCCCTACCTTTAACTTATTATCCAATAACACTTCAAATGACCAATTCCCATTAGTAATATGGTATAGATTATTGGAAAGATGTTCCTTGATCAAAACTGATCAAGATAAAAACCAAAAATGAAATCGGGCAAAGGATTTCACCAGAAGAGTTGGAAAACCAAGTGTAATAAAGAAGAAACATATACAAAGGAACTTACCAATGATTAAATTTGCAAAAAAGAATGTTTAGAAGAGAGTTTGTCACTAAAAAATCACCTCAATAATGTACTAGGGTTGATAGGAGAGGAGTTGTAGTGAAATAGAATGAATTTTAGCCACATAGCATGTTTAAAACAATAGGTTTTTCATTTACAAGTTGTGTAATGTGGTTACACATAATTTCAATTTTTTTATGGACCTTACTAGAAAACCCATCACGTTTCATTTAATTTTTTAATACCCTAGAAAATTGTTATGAAATGTAATCCATTTACATGATTGGTAAATGATCTATAGTTCGTTTTCATAAAATTTTCTTTTAAAAAATATAAACCCACTTTAAAGATTCCCAAATTACTAAGAACCCATATTAACACTTAGTCCCATTTATAACCAGACTCCATTATCTCAATCAAGAATACATCCCTAAAATTTTAGTCATTTTATCCAAAAAAGGCTCTTTGTCCCTCAACAAGACCTGGAAACTAATGCTCAAACAAAAAACATAGAGAGAATTGTACCTGAAAAAATATGGGATTTTACAACATCACTACCTTATAAAAACTCATCCCTGTGTTTTTCCATGAATAATTGTATGGTATTAGAAAATATGTGTTTCCACTATTTTCTCATATCATACTCCCTATATCAGGTATCCATTTGAACTCACCCATGATACCACTATACTAGATCCAATGGTATAGTCCAACCCTCATGATATTTCTCACTATGATGCACTAACTAGTATCAGATGATGCTCTAAGGAAACATCATCACATATATCAATGTTTGTAACATCTATCACATGAGTAGTTTCTTGATGATATCTTCATAGTTTTGACAAGTGGAACACATCTTACATTGCATAGTAGCATTTTCGAAGGGCTAGATAGTATGCCACTAGATCGACCCTTGATACTTAGTCAAATGGCCCGACAAACCTGGGTGTTAGCTTTCCCTTTTTCCTGACATGACACTTCCCTAACCTAGGAAACACCCAACGGAAAACATGATGACCAAAATTAAATTCTATAAGTATTCTATGATTGTCAGCATATTATTTCTTCCTAATTTGTGTGATCACCAACTGTTGTCTAATCATTTGAACCTGTTCCAATGTCTCTTGTAAGAGACTAGGCCCAACAAGTTCTCACTCACCTAACTCCAGCCAAGAAAGAGGTTAATGACATGACCTTCCTTACAAATCCTTAACATTTTTCATCTAATTGAAGCATGGTGGCTATTATTATAAAAAACTCAAAGAGTTCCATATGTTTTCCCATGAACCACCAAAATCCAAAACAAATTCCTGTAACATATCCTCTATAACATGAACAGTCCACTTATATTGACCATCAGTCATTTGATGATAGGTTATTATTTAAATAAAATACGATCCCAGGGATTTCTAAAGATCCTACTAGAAACGAAATGTGAAATGAGGATCTATGTCTAAAATGAAACTCCTCGGAACACCGTGCAATCGAACCACCTCATTCACATAAATATTTTCCAAATCTTCAACTTTGATGGTTTCCATAATAGGTAAGAATTGGGATACCTTTTTCATTCAATCCAAAAAAGACATAAAACATTAGTCTTATGGGTTTTACTAGGTAATACTATTACAAAATCTATTATGACATCATCCCATGTATACACAGGAATGGGTAAAGTGTATAAAAACCTAGCTGGACTCTGATACTATTCATTCACCTATAAACAAGTGAGGCATCTAGCCATGAATATTGATGCATCCTTATTCATTCTTGACAAAAAGTACTTATTACATAGATCATGATACATATTTGGTAAGCCAAGATGTACCACCCATCTAGAAGCATGAAACTCTCTCATCATCTCATTAAGTAAGCCAGTAGGTGCCCATACTCCGTCATAGAAAATAATAGAATTGACATAGCTGAGAGAACATCCTTATGTCATATCCCCACAATATAATTTTACTATAATAATAGATCCTAGTATATTAGAAAACTTATAAGTCTTAATCTAGTAAAAAAACATCAGTGTAATAGATGTCAAAGTTAGATCAACTTGTCTATGAGATTCATGAACATCTAGATGCATGTTTTAAAAGAGGAAAATTATATGACTCTAATCAGAAGACTCTCGTACGACCTCTTTCTATGTATTATATATCAAAGTGTCAAAAATAACATTTACCTTTCTAGATGTATAAGTCAATTCAATGTAAAAAGACTGCATATAATCAAACCACCTCCTCTACTAAAGGTTAAGGTATCACTGAGAAAATCTAGACCTCACGCTATTGTGATCCACGTATACCACAATCCTCACACCCATGATATAGTGTCACCAACATATCAGGTCATGTATCAATACCACTGATTATAAATTTTGAGTTGGAAAATTCCTCTCATGTGCTCTTAGCTGCCGAGAGCCTTAACCAACCACACAATCCTCTTGCATTAGAATTACTCTGAGTCTAACTCTAGATGCATCAATGTACATGGTATATACTTTACCCAGAACATGTAAAGTTTGGATAAGGGATAAGGTTAACCTACCTTTTAGCTATTGAAAATCTCTATTGTAAGCATTTTACCAAACAACCTTCACCCCTTTCTAGTCATCCTATACATTAATTTCATAAATTACAAGAAATATTTGGTAAAATTAAAGTAATAACCTATTGATCCCTGAAATATCAAAATGTTGTAGACATTCATGAGATTTACACAAGATATCATGGATTTCACTTTTTGTGGTTCCACTGAAACTCATTCCTTTTAGATGAAATTGTCCAAGAAATGCACATCATGTATATATAAACTACATATGGTTATCATGAAATAAATATGATTATCTCTCTATATACTCATGAAAATATCAAGATGTTTGGTATTATATTATGATGACTGGGAGTAAAATAATATATCCTCAATGAAAATCACCAAAAAATGATCAAAAAAGGATGAATTATCATATTCATTAGGTCCATGGATACCGCATCACATTAGTCAAAACAATTGGCATCACCATGAATTCATCAAGAAAAACATGCTCATAAAAGTAGAATAAGGTATGTTTGATAGTCTCACCCTTAACTAATGATATCATAATCTCATGTCAATCTTTGAGAATATCATATAACCTCTCAAATGACTGAAAGGATCATCAATGTGTGGAGGAGGATATCAGTTCTTTCCCATCATCTGGTTCATCCTCTGACAATCCACACATAAGCACAAATATCCATCCAAATGTTAGGTGAATAGAACTAGAGAAACCCATGGATATATACTAGTCTATATGAAGAATTTATATTATAGGTCTTCCAAATGAACTTTCAACTCTAGAAGCTTTGATAGTGCTATTCGACATGGAGGGATATAAACTGGATCTACTCCCTACAAAAACTCGACCAGGAACATGATTTCTTGATTAGGAGGTAATCCATAGAAGTCATCAAGTAAAACATCACAAAAATTTTATACCACTAGAGAAAAATAAAATTCTTCATTCCCCCATTATCTAGTGCAAGACCGGTGATTTGAACAATGATACAATCCAATCTACACTAAATTAGTCTTGAAACCCCATCTTGAAATCCCATGCATCCTAGTGAGAATAATTTCTTCTTTCAAGAGATATTAATGTAAATATCCTCATATAAAAGTTGATATATGACCGGTATAGAACTAACCCATCCATACCATGACTCATGTTGAAACCTATCATTTCTAGGATACACGATTCCCAAAAAAACAGTTACCATCAATCTCTAGAGAACAAGCCATGCAACATTTTATATTTTCATACCACACTCCAAATGGTGTGTTAAAGGTTAAAAACTATATATGATTTCCCCATCCAATTCTAAAACATTTGAAAAAATATAATATAGAAAATAATGTTATTATCCTATATCATCCAAAATACATGTTAAGGTAGATGATACAAGAATCTTCCCACTGATAGTAAACAATCCTACATCCACGTTAGCTGAAGTAGTTTTCATATCATGCAAATGACTTGTCCCTCTACCCTAGTCTGGAGCATGACTACCCTACTATACATCCCTTACTTGTTACTTATGATCATGCAATGGGGTAACACATCCCCTACCTCAGCCTGAATGACTTGGGGAACTATAACTACCTCCCTGCTAAGGGGTAGCTAAGCCCATTCCTGACTTTGTTTCTTGTCCAGATCCTTTGACACTAGTCTACTATGGAAGGTTCACACAAACCACTAAATATGAAATAGTCTCCCATAGACGTGACACTGAAATACGGGGTAGGGACACTACAGGAGTATATTTCCAAACATGCAACTCTGATATCATTGGAATGTAACATGATATTGTGATTATTGTCAACTTACCTTAATTATCTTCCCACTATTACTTTGGTATAAAATGTTATAATGACTCTTCAGACCACTCGAAGAAGAACATCTAGATCCCCCTGATAAAATAGCCTGATTGTTTCTTAGGGCCTCTATGAGATTCCCTTCTGTGAAGAGTACCTAATTCATCATGTCCTCAAATCTTCTTAAATGAAAAATGTTTACCTATATCCTAATCTCATAATAAAGACCATCTTAGAAATTTCCACCATAGAGATATCATTCTATACCAAATATTGCACAAAGTACTAAAGGTCGGTAAAAAATCCAGCATAGTCTAGCACAAACAAATGCTCCTCTGTTAGATGCATGGAATAATGGTATTTTCATCCTTCATGGTTTCTGGATAGAAATGGCTTATGAACATCATCTCAATGTATTTATAAGGCAGATCATCCCGATTCCTATCTTCCTCTAGAATATCTCACCAAAACTAGGAAAATCCACAAAGCATATACACAGAATGATTCACCCACCTATATATGGGTGTCTTCAGATTCTTGATGATTGTGTGGACTGAATCAATCCAAAACATGGCTACCTGGGTTCCCGTTCCCTATTTAACATTGTAGGATTATGAAGCCGAATCTCTTTTGTTATCTTAGACATCAAAAGAATGGTATGAACAGTCTCTCATTCTAAGGATTTCATGACCCCCAGGAAGCTGTTTGAAAATCAATATATTCCTTAAGAACTATAGGAAGATATGGTTTAGATACATTAGGAGTGTGATGGTTTCAACTCTCTGGGAGATCAAGTCTAATATGAGGAGGATGCATTTTCTCTACAACACAAACACAAACCTTAGTGAACTGACTAGAAATAAGGACAACCCAACATTTGACTTCAATGGAGAACCACTTACTCTTTGTATCTATAGACATGGATTAAAGTATTTCAGTCTGACATAACAAATCATTTAATTTTTCCAATGAAGTATATTTCTCATATTAGAGTTCAACAGGAAAGTATATATCGCATGAAAAAATAGATATGCCCCTATCATGAACAATACATTCCAATATTTCCCTATGTGCCTATTATGATTCATGCATTCCCATATCGTACCATACCAGTTCATGAGAAAAAATTTCAAGAAATAATAACATCATAAAACGATAACCTCACACAACATGTGAAACACCCAAGGTGAAATAAGACCAATTGTAACATCCACATAGCACAAAAATAAATCGCATCCCTAGGAACTCATATTTCCCCAATACATCAGTTAGTTACTCTCATGCACAATAACATTACCAAGTCTCAAAAAATCCTTGTATCCTTTCTACCTTTTCCAAATTGTATGGGGAAAAATAAAACCATCTCCTTTGATACAATATTGTAACATCACCCAATTCAACACTCTCTCATGTGTCCAAAAAGGATTTGTTACGAGTCCTCAAGCATGCCTCTCTATACTCGAGAGGCTACCTACTAGTAGCGGGGGGTTTCATAATATTGTGGGGATACTATACCTCCCAGTATTATGTTCCATATCACTAAACTCAATTCATAGTAAACTAAAAAACAATCAAATTATACACATAGAAAAATCCAAAAATTAAAGCTAACTGTATTATACAATAAATAATAAAGGAATAATGTAATAATGTGTTGTAATGTAACTAAATTTCATGATAGAATAATACAAGAAAATTATATCAGAGTCAAATAAAAGACTCAAATTCCTGAGTCCCAAACCCCAAAATGGTACCATCTCCAAACTCCATCCTAATAGAAAATAATTAATCAACTGTAAGGCCCTTTTCTCATGTCCAAAGATGCATCTACAATATCTGTTCAAGTACCAAACAGTGGCCTAAATTGGGTGTGAGTATAACATTGTAGGTCGATGCCACCATGTATAAACATAACATGTCTGATAAGAAGTATATATAATAATGTAATGAATATGTGTATTAAATAATTCAACAAGTAAATAGATACGACAACATAATTCAGCTCCATGATGAAATATCTCTGAGCATGTCTTACAACCATTACAACCAAAATCATATAAAAAATGTAAGAGAACCTTATTTAGTTCCAGGATGGAATATCTCGTATCATGTCTTATGAACATGCCATCCACCAACAAATAACCACGGTATAGTCACAACAGTCCGAGTCAAATCCCTATAAGCATTACAACATTTCCGAGTCGAATCCCTATAAGCATTATAGAATGGAAATGGGTAGAGCCCACTCTATATAATCATTATAGCATGGACTTGGCCAAGATCACTCAATATCATAACTATCGAATATAAGTGAGCAAGTTCAAGTCTTGAGCCCGATATATAATAATTACAACATGGAACCCAATTCTTATCATATAGCATGGGTATCACAATATCACATCACAATTCTCAAGGTTTATTTATTTGAATTAAAATTATGCTATCATATTCCACCTACAATTCAATTAAAAATTGATTAAAAACTATATCATTAAGAAAAAAATAAAAATTTATAGATTCTTTTACAAGAAATAACCCAAGGTCACATGTCATTATAAACATCCTTTAATCCATTAGCCAATTTAAAATCCATTTGAAACCAATGGAATTCAGGGAATAACCACTTTCAATTATTAAAATGATTTAGATTCCCACAACATTGGCACAATCACAATATTAAATAAACTTGAAAAACCAAAGGGTTCATATTTAGACCCCTTACCTTTAACCGATGATCCAACAACACTTCAAACAACCAATTCCCATGAGGAATAATGTACAAATGATTAAAAATAGGTTCCTAGATCAAAGATGATCAATGCCAAAAACAACAACGCATTGATCCAATGGATTTCACCATAATCATTGGAGAACCAAAGGGAAGAAAGAAGAGAACTAACCAAAGGAACTCACCAGGGGATTGAACACATAAATGGAGCATCTGAAAGCGATTTTTTCACTCCAAAATCACATGGAGAATTCCCTAGGGTCAATAGGAGAGTGGATGTAGTGAAATAAAATTAATTTTAACCACATATCATGTTCTAAACAAGAGGTCATGAATTTATATGGTGTGTAATGTGGTTAAACATCATGTAAATGATTTTAAGGGAATTCGTTGAAAAAACCATCACCTCAGATTTAATTTATTAAAATCATCATACAATTACATGATGTATAATCCCTTTGCATGATGTGTAAATGTTATTCATTTTAATTTTCAGCCCATTTTTTATTTAAAGAATGTGAATCCCCTATAAAGATTCTCAACTTACAAAGAACCCATGTTAACACTTCATACCATTTAAACTCGAACTTCACTAACTCAAACAAGAATACATTCTTAAACCTTATGAAATTTTCCCAAAAAAGGTTCTTCATATCTAAAAAATACTCATCCACTAAGGCTTAATTGAAAAACATAGAGAGAAATGTACTTGAAAAAACACAAAATCGTAAAAAAGACTCACCTAATAATTCAATTTTGTTTAAATGGTATCAGTGGGAAGATAAATAATATTACCTCTTTGAATGTGAACAAGAAAATAATTTCCATTAAGAGAATATTTTAGTAGTTTTCTTATATCCATAATATCATGGAATATAGTATTTGGATTAACAATGTATCCCAATTTTTGTTCACCACCAACCACTAGCATAGGGAAATCCACTGGTTTCTAAATTAATTCATGATCCATGGTTGCCTTGATTTTATCAAGGAAAAGAGTATTTCCTATATCTATGGGTATTTAATGTGAATTGTTTTTAACCTCAATGTACGTAGAATGTGTGGTGGGATATATTAAAGCATATGACTCCATTTTTCAAAGAATGAAGTATTTTTCAAAAATTTATTCTCTATTTCCATTACCATATTTCTCTTTTGGAAAATTTAGCACCATGAACTTAAGATATTTTAGGGAATTAAATTCTTCCATTATTTCAATAAAATCATTAGTGTTCTTAACCACTATTACTATCACAACCCTTCCTGGTGGGGACCATGCCACAACTCCCAAATCCCACCTCCAATAGGCCAGGGGCTAGCGAATAGCACCAAGAAGGCATATCATAGACATGGGAAGCCTTAGAATAAGTACATGTAAAACTATAAACATATCTAATCCTATAAAATGTTGAAGTGTATAAAATTAACGAAAATGCCTACATACATATATATCCCATAACTAGATTATTAAAGGACATAAAGGAAAGTAAACATGGAAAAATAAAAGCCCACCAAAAAGTGTCTGAAAATATAAATCCAACCTCAAACTATGTACTTGGACCATTGTTTGAAATCTGTAGGAATAAACCTCAGTCTGTCCTATCCCATGAAGCATAATCTGGTCCTAGTCCACCAATGAATCTTTCAAAAGGTTGATCATCTTCACAAGACATGACATGTGTGGGAAAAGCCCATGCAGGCATGAGTATAAAAATACACAGTAGGATACCCCGAAACCACCAAGCATACAAAAAATAAAATACAGTCATATCTACATGGATATATTTCTATAAAAACTATAATAAGAATATCCAAATTTACTCAACAAAGGCATTCGATCTAGAGGTAATTCACAACCATAGTATACCATTCTACAATTCTAGCTCGAAGATTCCATAAATAATTCATCTGGGAAAACACACTCTTGAGTCTAATAGAATTGATGACTTATATCATATAGGTTCTTCTTTTTGAGTCTCATCATGAGAAATAAAACACTGATATTCTAGGGAGAATATGATACATAGATGGGGATCACTACCAAGGTCATGGGGTGATACAAAAAACTAAATCTGAATTATCCCACTTGGTAGAGGAGTGACACCAGCATAGTGTTGCTGACAATGATACCAATAACTCCACCTAGGGAATGAATATGAATAGAGGATCTCACTTCAGGCCTTTTAGATTGATTTCAATGACATTATCCAAGAAGTCTCACTTAAGAGACTATAGTCCTAGGAGTAGAATAAAATCCCAAACCAACCATCTTTAAATGGATATGGGAAACATACCCTAAAGTTTTTCCAAAATATGGAGGATAAGGGCTCTAAGACATGTATATAAGTGTACACAGTGTATTGGTTTCATATGCTATGTCACTTGACCCCAGGTTCTTCCCATGTAAACAACCCCTATCATCAAGTCATGTTCGTGTAGTACTACACGATGTGTATTCTACCCATATAGTCCACCTATGTGTCAGTACATAGCTCCAACTTTTGTATGTTTTCACATGTACTAGTACATGTCTTAGCCCATATAATTGGTCCAACTCATGTCCATATAGGGGCGTACACTCCATGTAGGCATGCCATGTACTCCACCCCAGGTCTGTGTACTATCTGATGTACCCACCGAGTTCACCTGAGAGGGACTACAAGCCTTGTGACATTAGTCACATTCCTTATGGTACTTAACCTTTTCTGGAAACCCTATAATCTACTTATGGATCCCCATATGTCATGTAGATTCAGATTACACAATGTGTTTCTTTGGATTTTTCAGAATCCTAGATCTGCTCCCGCAGTTGATATAACACATCTAACCATTGATCTGACAATCATTTATCCATGAGATAGATTATCTTAACTCTTATAAGACATGATTTAAATAAATAAATTGTTCTGTCATCATATCTTCTTAAAATATTGATCAAATCACTGTTCTTCAGTGTGCTCTGAATAGCCCCATGAAAATGAAATCGGGTATCAACCATCATCCAAATTGATGTGTCTTCATCATCACACATCCTTCCTATAGTTCCAATTCTAGATCTACGATTTTGGATTGTTACAAAAAGAAAAGGGTGTGTAATTATCAATTTATCATGACTTGTCGAGTCATAGGCCAAATGAAGAAGACCCATGATGAATGGTGAATGGGGGAGATAATCATGACAACATATTATAGGAAAAAACCTCGATTTATTCTCATGTCGATCGCAATTCATTTCAATTAGAACTACGAAATAAACAAAAAATGGTAAAAAAGATTTTTCTCTTACTAAATCCCCAAAAAATAGACGCATCCCACATTACAATCGAACCACGGATAAATATGTTCACTAATTGATTCAATTTTGACAAAGAAAAAAAGAACAATGAATAATCAATTCAAAACACATGCCATAACTTGATTCAGTTTGAGTGCTAATGAAGAATAGAGATGTTCCATGATTGTTAGTGCGATACTTCAAATCTGAGTCATGTCAATCACCAATCCATGATCTCGTCATCGTTACAATAACATAATTCTCCAAATGTCTCTCCAAGGTATCTAGGGTTATGTGGATAACCCTAAAATTCTATCATAATCATATATATAAAGATATGTTAATCACTACATCAATAAAGGCTGAAATAGAAATGTTTATTTAATTATTTTATTCATTTTCCTGGCCGTAATGACTTTTCTACAAACAAACAATGTTGACTAATGCTATGTCACGCTTGTGGTACAAACCAATTTTTGAACTCAATGGCACCCTCAGATTTATGATCCAACCACCTGTTTAGAAGCCAGTCCACTTTTTCAAGAAAACAAAACCAACTTTCTATTTAATATATTTAATATATTTCAATCATTTATTCTGGGCATACCGATCTCACAATCTCACATCTTCTTAACGCTTGGTCTCAAAAATAATCAATATAATATCCAAAAATAATACACTTATATTTTGGGTTTTTCTTAGTGGTAAGAACCCTAAAATCCTACATGTAATAGGGGGGTTAAAAACCCACTAGGATCAAGGTACTATAATGGTAAATTAGTGGTACTATAGTAGGGGAGGCACTATGGAAACAGTGAATATATAGTAGAGGAGGGAACTACAGCTGTAGTAGTGGTGGGAACTGTAATAGTGTCAGGTACTGTTGTATGTATTGTAGCAGTAATAGTACTATAGTGGGTACTATCTTAATCGGGGTAATGTAGCAATTCTATAGAGAAAATGGGCCTTGGTCCAAAATTTCAGGCTTATGGGTCGTGTACTGGGATACATGCCCACTGGGCCTTCAGACCAAATATATTTCGTATAATAAAGTGGGTGGTTGGGTGGGTTATCCCTTAGGGAGGTTATGACCTACCTTTCAGGACTATGTGTGTGTTCTCTGTGTGTGTGTGTGTGTTTGATGTAATTGTACCCCTAAGCACCAAATATATATATTTAAAAAATACAAAGAAAATAAAAGTCAATAAATTCTCCCCACCTTAGGGATTTATGTCCCCAAAAAACCAAATCAACAACTACTCAAAAAAATATGTGGGTAATGAGCATGAATCTAAGCCTCCTGATCCCATGTGAACTCTTAGATATTCCTGTGATGCCACCAAACATGAACCAATGGAATTGATCACCTACAAAGGAGAATCTCCTACTGATCCACGATCTCAATTGGGTACTCAGCAAAAGTATCTCCATCCTCGATGTCCCACTCTCCCCGTTCGATAATTTATGATGTGTCGTGTTCATACGACCTCAGCTGTGAGACATGGAATACATTGTGTTCTCGGTCTAAATACAAAGGTAGAGCTGAGATGTACACTACGTTACCAACCATACACTATAACTGGAAATGGCCAATGAACCTTAGAGATTTATTTCCTCCCTATCCAAATCTCTATAAAACCGATCAAGGTGAAACCTGTAAGATAACATGATCTCCTTTCTAGACCACTAAATGAATTTTTCATCTATTATCATAAGGCTTATGATGGATCTATATAGTCTCCATCAACTCTTGAATGATTTTCACCTTCTCTGTTGTAGCACACACCAACTCTAGTCCCATGAGTGCTAACTTACGTGGGCCAGTCTAGAAAAGTGGTGACCTACAGGCTCACCAATACAAGGCCTTTAATGGTTCCATACCAATGGTATAATGGTAGTTTTTATTATATGAAAACTCCACCAGTTTTAGGTGATCCTCCCAAGTACGAAAAAATTCGAACTTGCAAGCTCAAAACATGCCCCCAGAACATAAATGGTGAACACATTCTGGCTGTCAGTTTGTGGGTGAAATACTATTCTCAAGCGTAACTAAGTCCCACATGCCTCCTTTAATCCCTTACACAACTGCTATGTGAAGATTTAATCATGATTAGATACATTTTCAACGTAACTCCATGGATTCAGACTATCTCTTACATGTAGAGGCCTCCCATGCTCTCTACCGATCTTTGATCTTGTATAGCTAGGTAGTGAGCCGACTAGCTGAGTAAGTCTACAATCACCCTGATGAAATTGTGCCACATATATTTACATGGAAAACCCATCACAAATTCCATATTTATTCTATCCCACATCAATTTTGGAACATAATTGGGTTGAGATAAACCTACTAGAACATGGTGCTCAGCCATCACTTGCTGACAAGTAAGGCATCAAGAGACAAACTAGGAAACTCCTTTCTTAATCCCAGACCAACAAAACTAATGCCTGAGGTCCTAGTACGCCATTTCCACACATATATTTACATCAAAATGAGATGAATTAAATTCTCTTAGAACCTTAACCCACAATAGTAATGGTACCATTGCGCTTACTCTAAAAATAATGATGTACTCCCCACCTTTATAAAATCCATTAGAAGCATGCCCTATGGATATCTGAGTATATAGGGTCTCATAGTCTATATCCCCAAGTTTTTCATCCCTTACTCGCTATAATAGAGGAGGGGTAACAACCATCGATGAAAGGTAATATGCTCTATCAACATCAAAAATGGATTACTGCAATGAGGCTAACTTCTCTAATTCATTGTTCAGTAACATGAAACAACATCTCATGCTGATAACATCTTCTACCAGGTCCCCCTTCATATAAATATAGCAAATTTTGGGGTCATAATCATGGAGGAACTCAAGCCCTCACCATTGTATCAAGTTTACAACCTTCTGATAGAAGATATACTTGGGACTCTTGTGATCGTAGAAGATGATAAACCACTCTCCTATATAGTAGTGTTGTATCATCTTCAAAGTGATGACTATCGCAGATAACTCAATATCATGGTTCACATATTTTTTCTCATGTAGACTCAACAATAGTGAACCAAGGGAAATCACTACTTTCCTCTCAATCAGAGCACAACCAAGAATGGTTCCAAATGCAATGCATAACACTACATACTCAACACCTTCCTTTGGAAATATCATGATGGGATCGCTCAAAAAAATCTTCCTCAACTACTAAAAAACATTTTGTCACTTCTCTTTCCACAAAAAAGAATGCCTATTTCAAGTCAATGATGAAATGGGTGCTGATATCCTCGAGAAAATAGGAATAAATCTGTGGTAATAGCCTACCAACCCAAGGAATCTCCACACCTCTATCAAGGTCTTGGGTGGCTCCCAAGATAAAACTGCCACTACCTAGGATAAGTACACTTACACTCAATTTGCTGAGATAATATTTCCAAGAAAATAAACTGCCTTAATCCAGAAATAGCACCTTAAGATATTTTCATAAAGCTGGTGCTCTCAGAGTACATAGAGATCAATACTCAAACGTCTCACGTGATCCTCCTCGATTGATGAGTACATAAGGATATAATTGATGAATATTACCATGAACCTGTCTATATAAGGATAACAGATATGGGTAATGAGCCCCATGAACACCTCTGGGAGTTCATCATGCTGAAGGGAATTCACCAAGTACTCATAGTGACCAGAGAAGCATGTAATTGTTTTATTTTCTATATCCACATCCCATACTTTCAACTAGTGATAGCTTGACCAAAGGTCATCATTAGAGAACCATCATGCCCCTCTCAATTGACCAAAGAGGTCATTGATTCTCAATAGTGGATACTTGTTCTTCATGTTCACCTAGTTCAAGCATCTGTAGTCCACACACAACCTCAATATGTTTTCTACGTTTTTGAAAATCCAAAAATGGGACTTTACGGGGTGAAACATTGGGTCGAAAAAATCCCTTCCTCTATTATTCCTCCAAATACACCCTCAGATCATGATGTTTATTGAGAGACATCTAATATACTGGCATAGATATTGATGTCATGTCGGGGTGTATATCAATGCAAAATTATATCTCTCAGTGGGTAGGTAAACCTAGAATATACATAGTGAAGACATACTCATGCTATGACACGACTGCAAGAAACTAAGAACTCCCAACATCAACTACAAAAATGTTTGGTTGGCCAACTAATGAGTAATTGGATGTAGCCTCTTATATATGATTCCATTCTGTACTGCTTGTGTTTCCTTTTCACCAAAAAAGGAGAACCTGGTTCCATCACCGTGGACACACCACACCCTTCACCTAAAACAGTTAATCTGGTCATGAACTATAGATAGAAAATTCATACCAAGAATGATTTCATAAGACCACTATGATTCTACCAAAAGCTTCCAATATAAACTATTTTCCTCTAAGAGTCAGGTCTAACTATCTTCAAAAATGCATAATCACTCAGTCTTCTACAATATGAGTCTCTAAGCATATGGGTTAACCCAAGGGATCAACTAGAATCTCAATATCCTATACAATATATGTGGAAATAATGGATGGACTAGAATCTATGTTTATCAGCACTAAAAATCAGGTAGAGAAGACACAAATTGTACATCGAATTATTTCAAGATCCTCTAGGTTGTAAGCTTCAACCACATGAAGTTGTCCCCACCCCTTTCCCCCAACTCTCTATACTTGGTGAGGACCACTAGGGGGTGGTGGTGGTAGCATATCAGAATGTTGACCACCTCATGATACTATCCCAACTACTCAGCCAAATCTACGACCCCTAAAAATTACATGCTCCTACCATTGTCTCTTCCTCAGTGGCTCATGAATGGTCTCTCAATCAGATATATGGATGTTTGGAAAATATTGGGTGAGATGTGTTCTGCAGTCACATGAGTAGAACCACCTCTCTCTCTCTATTTGAATGGACCAACCTTGGGATCCCTAAACTATAGATCATCTATCTTGGGACCTCCTCTTAAAACATATCACATGTACAGGACCCTAAGACTGACATCATCTCCCTGCTATTGAGGTATCTCCTCCTTCCTTCCCACTACTAACAACCACCAATTTTAACTGCTCATCCAAGAAACTCTAATCCTACAAAGTTCACTCTAGAACCCCCATCATAGGTAGTAACACATGGTTGGATAAATCATACTTGTATGTCTCTATGAAAACCTCTCTCAAAGGTCTGATCCCTGAAGAATAGATCTTAGTCCACATCCATTGAGTACCTAGAGAGGTTTGTAAACCTCAATGAATAATAAGATACATTCATTCTTCCCAGATGAAGCTGCAGAAGCTCCTGGATACGTACACCCCTTAGAATAGAAAGTGATAAATCCTCTATGAGAAGGTTATATAACATTTTCCATGAAAGAGTTTTCCCAGTATAATACTATGTAACTAACCCCCATTATCTCCCTACTGAGCCGTGAAGAAGGGTCACTAATAAGACCACCATTTAATTTATTGGTGTCCAAAATAGATAATAAACTTAGGATACCACCTCAAGCTAGTCTCCATAAACCTATGGTTTTGGATCAACATATAAAATCAGGGGTCTCTATTGATGAAACTCTTAAAGTGTGCATAGGTTATGGACCTCATCCACCAGTATAGCGGATACCACGAGTTTCTCTACTGGTGGTGGTATGGATGGTGCACCAACTGGAGGTAACATCTCGGGAACTAGTCCCTCTATCAATGCATCATCAATAATGGGATCATACTCATGATAATGATGATAAATACTATATTGAATACATCCTATAGGCATCTTGAAAGTTTACAAGATACACCACATTCAATGATTATATCTGGGGAGATGACTGAAGAATGGAATGGAAACCACAACCCATTCCTATATAATGAATGTACCACTATTTTACCTACAAACAATGTTGTCATGTAATGAGTTAAAAATCATGTTATTAGATTCATGGTGTGTCGATACGTTGGCCTCTACACTAGCACTGGAGTCCCTGGACTGAAATCTGAAATCAAAACACTTAACATTTTTTCCCCATACCAAATCTCATAGACTCTCAGTCCTATAGTAGAACTGGCCACTCTAATACCACTCTTTCACATCCCATCCAAGTGGGGACCATTCCACAACTCCCCATTCCTTTATCCAATAGGAGAAGGTCTAGAAATTAGTGCCTAGAAGGCATATCACTGACATGGGTGGCTTTAGCTTAACTACATGTACACATGTGCACATATCCAAACCTATACAATAATGAAATGTAAAAACTAAAAAACCATGAATGTATACATCTATATCCCATAACCATAGTATGATAGGAAGTAATGGAAAGTAAAAAGATCCAAATACAATCCCACAAAAAGAGTCTAAAAACACTAATCCTACCTGAAAGTAGTAAGTACTCAGGCTACTGTCAAAAATATGTAGGAACATAACTTTATCTATCTGGTCTCACTAAACACCATATGTTCCTATTCCACTTAGGAATCTATCAAATCATTGATTATACAAACAAGATACAAAATTTATGGGAAAATACCATGAAGGGGTGAGTATAATAATACACAGTAGGAATCCACGGAACTAGAAATCTACAAAAATGGAAATACATTCATCTATAAATAGGTATATTTCTATAGTAGTTATAAAAATAATATCCATATATACTCAAAAAAGACACATAGTATAGAGGTAAGTCATAACCATAATATACCAGCCTAGAATTCCTACTCTATGATTCCACAAAACACTCATCCGAGAGAACAACATCCTAATTATGATAACACTAATGGTGTACATTCAAGAGGTACTTCTTTGTTAGGTCTCTTCATGAGAAAGAACATGATGATAGTCCAAAGAGAATACAATAAACATACAAGGATCGATGCCAAGACATGGGGTGGCACCAACAACTCAATCTGGATTAACTTGATAAGTAGAGGATCAACTCCCATATAGTGTTGGTCATGATGATACCCAAAACTCTACCTAGGGTACAAAGATGAAAAGAGTATCTCACTCCAGGACTCGTGGGGGGATTCCACTGATTCTATCCAATATTTTTTATAGAAGGGAACATATTTCTAATATTAGGCAATGATTCCATATTATGCTTCAGATAAATGATAATGTGAGCATAAACTAAAAAAATTATCCAAGATACAAAGGAAAAGTAACAATATCTATCTATAGAAGAGTACTTTTGGTGTAATAAGGGTCACTTGTTGTGACCCATGACCCCTAATCTTGACCATGTAAAAAACAATGTCATCAAGAAATGTTCGTGCAGTACTACCCAACATATAGGTTGCCCGTGTAGTCTACCCATTTTTCTAGTACACATATCAAACTCGTATACATTTTCCCATGTTCCAGTACATTGATTAACCCATGTTCTAATACATTGTTTAGACCATGTACCTAGACCAAGACATGTCTCTGTAGGTGATTTGACGCCATGTAGGCAGCCTGTGTACTCCACCACATGTTTCTTTACTTTCTAAAGTACATTCCACATTCACCTGGGAGGGACCATATGATGTGTGAAAGGGTTCAAATTCCTTGTGAGACTTCACTTCCTATGGAATCCCTGGACACCGCTTATGGGTCCCAACAAATCCTGTAGATCTAGATTACATGCCATGTTGTTGAAGATTTTTTAGAATCTCACATCTTCTCCTGTGCTTGATCCAGTACCTTAAGCCTTCAATTTTGTGATTTTATATCCACAAGATAAAATATCCCAACTTATCCATGCATATTTTCCTTCGAACAACTCGTTCCATCATCATTTTTCCTCAAAAAATAGACCAAATCATTGTTCTTTGTTGTGTGTGGAATATTTCTGAAGAAAGAGAAATTGGGTTTCCACTGTCGTCTGAATCACTCTATCTCTTTCATAAAAAATATTCAGTTTAATATCGATCACAGAGATTTGATTTTGGATCTCTGCACCTGGAAATGGTTACACAATGATCAATTGATTGGTACTTGATGAGTCTAAGGCCAAATGAGGAATGCCTGCAACTAAAAATGAACGGGGGAGAAAAGAACAAGAAAATATTAGAGGAACTAACCTTGATCGATGTCCGTGTCAATATATGTTCATTTATATTATGAAAAAACAAAAAAAAAATCCATTGTAACAGATATATTTATCCAACTAAATCCCAATAGAATAAACCTATCCTGGTTAATGATCGAACCATGGATCAATCTGTTCATAGACTGATTCAAATTCATCATATAAAACTATAACGAGGAATAATGAAATTAAAAAACATTCCAAACCTCGATTCATTTTTATTTCTAATGAATAACTATGTTATTCCATGATAATGGGTGGGTTCCTTCAAATCTAAGGTGCATCGATCACCAATCCACGATCTCTTCCTTGTTCACCTAAGATTATTCTCCTTCTATATTTCCAAGGTCTCCAAGGTTATGTGGATAACCCTAAAATAATATTATTACCATCTAGTTAACGATTCGTCAATAATTTCATGTACAAAAACTAAACTAAAATAATTTATTTAATTATTTATTCATTTCTGCACCCATGATGACTTCTCTAGAAATGATTCATACTGGATAATGTTATGTTGTTCCTAGGGTAAAACATTCATTCTAAACTAAATTATGGCCACATATTTCTAATAAAGTAACCCGTTTAGAATTTATTCCAATTTTTCACAAAATAAATGTACTCGTGCTATTTAATATATTTAATATATTTAATATATCATAAATAGTTATTCTGGGATCATCGGGCCTTAGAATCGCACACCATCTCAATCCCTATTTTTGAAAATAATCTAAATAATATACATATATAATACATGGAAAGTCTGAGTAATTATATTCAATGACAGATTTTATGACTCCAAAAATGTTTTAGATATTTAAAATTTGGAAAAAATCATAATCGCAATGATTTTAAAAAAGAGGTGATTCAATTTCTTTTGAAGTGATTTTCTCTTAAATGTGGAAATCAATGGTTTTATGGTTAAATTATAACTCCATCATTGTAAATAGGCATCCCAGCTCAATATCCTCTTCATCCTCAAAAGCTATAATTTGATAGAAATTGAATTCATCCTTTTTATATTGGAATGGATGGGCTGTGAACTCAAATAATAAGGACATGAAAACTTATATTTTTATAGGACATTATATTCAACAAAGTAGAAGACTATGCTATCATATTTTTGAAATGTGATTGTATTATAAGAATTAAATTATGAAAGAGATGATTCATCAATGGAATGTTAAGAAGTATGATCAATCAATGTAGACTCATTATCAGAATTAGGAAATGGATGTTTTTCAAATAGAACCTCTACTACACTTTCCTCTAATGAATTTTTATGAATCAGATCATTGAATGGTAGTGAGGTAGGTAGTTAGAAAAGATGATTCATTAGATTTTCTATATCATTCATCAAGTAAAATTAAATTTTTATTATGTTCATCTTTAATTAAAAAACACTTATTTATATCTTTCATAATAGGAAACAATATGTGCCCAATTACTGAATCATTTGTTTCAAATGAATTATTGAGTTCTAAATTATCAGGAATTCATTGAATTAGAAAATGATAAAATGGTAGGTAGGAAATAGTAGTGGAATATGGTGATGGATTCTCATAGTGATCATGAAACATACTAGAATAATAACCCTTAAAATAAATAGAATTACCAGGATAGATCACATGTGGTGTAAGGTTGTATTTTATACCATGCAATTTTAGTCGGTAGGGTGGGTATTGGATGAAAATGTGTGGTACAGACCAGTCCATTCTAAAATTATATTTTATAGAATTTTTTTCTTCAATAATAAAAGAATCACGCTGAGTAGATCTGATTTTAGTGTGCGTGTTATTTTATTTATTATTTTTTATTTTTTATTTTTGACATAAATTACTATTTTAATGAACTTCTAATAAAAATATTCTCCCCAGAAAAGGTTCTTGAAATTTGGAATGCATGACACATCACACCTAATTTTAAAATTTATTAACATTCTAACTATATTAGAAGGTGTTAGAAGGGTTGAACCATATTGATAATATGTGTATACAATAGGAATTTACTTTTGGAAAATTTTTGGGTAGATGAATTTTTAATGAGATAAACAACTAAAAATTACAAAAACTAAATAACTATTTAAAAAATGATTAGATAAATTCAATAAATCTATCTATGTGAAATAAATTAATATATGGAAGAAACAAGACAATATGGAAGTGTCAGGCCTGTGAAGTCTTTTCAGAAGCATGCAATTCTAATTATTGAATTCCCACATTGTAATATTGATTAATTCAATTATCCCTGATCCGAAATTTAATAAAATTACTATCATGTATCATTCAATGATTTTGGAAAGTATTATAATTTTCACAAAAAATCATACATCAATTCATTCTCTGATTTGATGAATAATTTGTACATTATTTTATAATTGAATCACTTGGTGAAATGCAATGACCTGTTTGTCACTAAGCCAAAATATCCATCTGTGTCGGGTTTACTCACTTGAGATTACTTATTAGGTATCAATCATATAACATTTATGTGGAATGAATATAAAATATTATTTTTTAAATTAATATAATTATTTATTCAAAATTCACTCATGTGAAATTTGAGATTCTCCCACTCATGTGAACGACTTCCAAAAAAATAAATTCTCTGATGATATCCCGCTATCATTACTTATTATATATCACATAAACGGGAACCAAAGCATGTGTGAAAAGTCCAAATGAAAATAAATTCAAATGAAAGTATGATAAAACAATATTTTGTTGAATATTTTATTGATAATAAATTATATAATTTCCCCACATTTTGCTAAATATATTCATTTATGAAATATTTTGGATTAGATCACTCATTTGAAAATTTGATGCAAATTCCAGTTTTACCCTTTTTAGATGTACTGTATTATTTTGAAGATAAATATTTTAATATTAGTTATTTGAACATAATATTTTCTAACAGTGTTCGTAACATAGTTTTCTAAAACTTTTATTTAGGACACTAGAGGTAAAGTGGTGCCTTTGGATGGAGTAAATGGGCCATTAAGTCAATGGTGGGCAGGACATGGTAGAATGGACATGGTTTTGTATATGGGCCATATATTCCTCATCCGGGCTTGGATGGAGCTCAAAAATTGAGGAAAGCTTGGGGACA
The DNA here is from genome assembly GCA_963277665.1 of Viscum album. Classification (NCBI taxonomy): domain Eukaryota; kingdom Viridiplantae; phylum Streptophyta; class Magnoliopsida; order Santalales; family Viscaceae; genus Viscum; species Viscum album. The sequence continues at coordinate 1,399,505,004 of OY728127.1, read as the reverse complement.
TGATTTTTAACAAATCATCCTTCTATAAGGCCGGCCAATTCACGCGTGTTAGAGGTCAACTATGTGGTGAAACTTGGAATAAAATATTTGGCTGAGTTTTTCATTTCACACTTAAAAAGTTATGTAACCCTAGCCCTCACAAAATCTATTTAAAGGGGGTTTTAACTCTTTGAGAGGGATGGTCGAGGATTTGAGAATTTGTTTCCGAAAGGGTGTTTCTTGGGAGCCCCTCACAACTCCTATAATAAGTAAGGCTTTGTGAAAACCTCTCTTCCAAAAAGGCTCTCCTCTCCAACCTCCTCTTTGTATTTCTTTTCTTTCAGGTTTGTATCTTGGTTTTTTTTCAAATAATCTTCTATGTTATTACCTATTATTATTCTATTAATATTATTAATTGGTTTGTAATAAAGAGTGGAGACAATATTGGATTATAACCTTTCAATTCTTTTCTCATGCAAAACGTCTCCACGATGACCACACCGCCCGCGGAAGAGTAGTTTTTAGTGGTCGATCTATCTTCTACCCTATTCATTTAATTATTTTTTAATCATTGAGCTAATATAATTCACTTAATATGATCCATGAATTGTGTTTTTAAATTTTAATAAACTAAGAAAAAATTGAACAATTAACACAAAAACAAGTGAGGTCGGGATTTTGTGTAAATTGTGAGAGCACAATCTTAATCGGTAATACAAGACCACATGTGATAAATTTGTAGAGTTAAAATATAATCTCTAAACACAATTCATACTAATTTATATAATGGATATGTTCTCTAATTAACTAATAACCATAAGCTATCCTTATAACAACTATCAAAGAAGGGTGTTGTGATTGCGTGTTCCGAAGCTAGCCTAGGGTTTAAGTAATTCCATCTTTGTGGTTATGTTAACTCTTGTAGGGTTTGAGGGTTAACAAATTAGAGGATGATAACTAAGTGGATGTTGATTTAAATGATAATGATTAATATTTAAATTAATAGGTAGAGTTAGATCAATTACGCCTTTTAAAATATTTTCTAAAAAAACATCTTCTTGTTGTGTCTTTTTAATCAAACTTCATTTCAAAATTAAAAAAAATGCAATCTTTTTTCAGAAAACATCTTCTAGATTTATAAACTATAAAAACCCCCATCAGTTCAAGTAGTGTTTTAATTCTATTATATTTTGTTTTTAGAATAGCTTTAAGAAGTTGTTTTAATTTACTTCCTCCTTTGAGAAATGACTTTGGTCAGCCACTCTGTTGCACCGAAGTACCCCAAAATCACATTAATCATTTGAGGGTGCCCACGACAGTGCTATATCAAAGTATAATTAATTAGATAAAAATAAAATTTATATTAATTTAATGGAAATAAAATAATGCATGAAAACATCATCACATTTATCACAACTACAATAAAAATAAAATTAGCGAATCATACAGAAAAAAAACATGAAAAATAAATAATAGAAGTCATCATGTTAATTCGAATAAACATGGCATTGCATGCCATCATTGATAATTACTGAATAATAATAATCTTATGTCGATCACAGTAATACCAATGCGAACAACCGAGAACATTCTTCAACACAAAAAAATGATTAAAAAGATGTTTCTCTCATTTTGAAATGTTAATATCTTGAAGAAAATAGAATCCACTACATGCATTAATTTCATATAGAAACTGAAAATCATGAACCACCAACAACTGCTATCATATGGATAAAAAGATGATACCCAAATATGAGAATGAGACTTAGTTGTTTGTTGTTGTAGGAGGTTCTTGGTAGTGCTGCTGATGGATTATGGTCAGCAGTGTGCTCATATGGCCCTGCTAGAGAGGGTTGATGAAGGGTATAGGGGTTCACAAATGGTGATTGAGGTTCACTACCGAATGGTTCCAGATTTACTGTGTTGTGTGGCATAGGGGAAGGGAGTGGGAGCCCGGTGCACACCTGGTGTGGGAGTGGACGACAACATCTGGTGGAGAGGATAGAGTGGGTCGATCGTTCTAGTGTGTTGTGGATGGTAGGAGGGGAGAGGCTAGTTAGCATGGTTCTAGTACGTGGTGGAGGATACCTGGAGGGAGGGCCAATGGTGGATGTGGAAGCCTATAGGAGGAGGAGGTGTAACCCAAGAGGTTGAATAATGAGGCACCCCACTTGGGGTTTTCTTACCCCCGCCATCAACAAAAACTTGATATATACATATATATATGTATATATAAATGTTAGATTATGATAATAATAATAATAATAATAAAATATATAAAAATAGTAATTATAAGATATAACTACACATATATACAAACATATAATTAGATATAATAAAATGATACATAAAATAAATTGAGTTGTTATAAAAAATTATGTTGCCTATAGTAAATACGATAGTACAAATATTAAATGATAATTTAATTTAATGATAATAAAAACTAATATTATTAATAATACTATTATTAATACTGCTAATATTTATATGAACTGAAATGATAATATAAATTAGAAAAAATAATATTAAAGATAACAACATACTAAATCCTAATTATAATAATTATATTAATTTAAAATTTAATGTTGAATATATAAAATATATAAATAAATAATTGTAAATAATAATGTTACAAGTTAATTATAATTAATTTAATTATATAATTTTAAACATAGTAATAATAGAATAAATATTAAAAATAAAATTAATATAGACAAAAAAATAACAATAAATAAATAATATTCATATAAAATTAACTAAAAATAGAAAAAACAAAAACACTATAAAACCATAATAAGAAGTTAAAAAACTAAAGTTGGGTAGGAAAATTATTTAAAACTATGTTAATTTTTTAAAAAAATATTAGAAAAATCCAAGTGCATCACATACTTTTAAAATATTTTAAATTGACTCCTCTAAATAATGTTGTTCATTTTCAAGTATAATGTATAATCAAAATCACATATATAACATAATAAATACAAACATCATTTTATTACATGAACAAAAAACATTACATGTATATTATAATAATAAACCATAATATTTAAAATAATACAATGGGGAAATAAAAACACACATATAACATAACTATAATTTGAAATTATAATGTGCTGATCTCTCCAAGAATTATTACAGATGTAGTAAACACTAAAAATAGAAAATAAACTATTATAATTTTTTAAAATAATTGTAAATTAATTTTATATAATGATTATTGAATCAATAATTAAATAAATAATAGTTATTTAAAGAAATTATAATAAATATGCGACTATTGAAACTATAACAAGTAATTGGAATTAATAATTGACGATTGGAATAGTAAACTGACAATTTAAAGTTGAAAAATACCAAAAAATTAACATTCAAATTGATTAATATAATTACTTATAAGTATTAGAACCATATATAATGATTTTTCAAATTATGTAACCTAAACCATATATAATAATATGTTTTAATATGGTGTATTTTAATTTATTTAGTAAAACAATTATTAAAATTTAAATATTATAATTTCCAAATTATGAAAAAACATTTGGTTAACATATATATAATTATTAATTATAAATCATATATATTTAATTAATGATAATTAATATTAATGTAATCCCCCATTACCAAAGAAATAGTCTTTTTTTAGAAAAAAGAATCCTTGTATTATATCATTTTATATAAAAGTTAAGCTTATAAAATATTGAATTTCTATTTGATAAAATTAATTTTTTTAAATCATAACATCAAAATTATATTATAGTGTATTTAAGGTATTTTTTAGAGAAATTCTTATTTTAATTTTCTAGTGAATAATATAGTTTTTTTTGAATATTGAATGTTGTATGACGTTATCATGGTATAGATATGGAATAAAATTTAATAAAACAAATTGATAACTTAAAATGTATTTAATGCGTAAAATAAATCATTTTTAAAAAATAAAATTAATTTGTAAACCTATAAATAAATTTTGAAATCCTAAGTTACATGTTTAATTTAATAAAAATAATTTTATATTCTTTAATTTGAAAAAATATTTCCAAGATGCCTTTTGGTTTTATGAGTGATAAAATGTCAAAAACACAATATTTTTATCAAACACTAATAAAATTCAATATAATCATAATTATTAATAATCTAGAACATAAATAGTAAAAGAATAAATATTTTAATTAATGATACCCCGGGCTATATAAAAAACCACTCCTCCACACCTTTATAATCACTTCTAAAGAACACTTTTTTTGTAAAATATTTCCCAAAATTCTTCCCTTAAAATACCCTATATATGTTCATAATTCCATTTTTTGACCAACATTCCCTCCTCTAAAGGCTATAATCTCAGTCCAAAGGATGAAACTAAAAGTGATAGGTAATGGTTTCAATACCCATGCCTTCATATTTCAATTATCCTATTACCCTTTCTAAAATGTAATTGATTACTAAAATTAGCCACAAAATACTAGTTTGAATATAATTTAGTTTTTTATATAACTCAAATATTTATTAATTTTTCTATTCATGTAAACTCGTCTAAAATCATTATTTACCCATGGTGGTTTTATATCGCCCAAGTGAATGATGATGCTCTATTTTTCACCTTTTCTTTCTATAGATATTTCTAAAAAAATGGTTTCTTGACTGAATATAATATTAATAATAAAATATTTACATGTAAATATTCTTGACTAATAAAATAACAATGATAATAATGATATTAAATGTAAATAATCATAGTCATATATAACCATCTAAAATAACGTTACTGGGGAAGATTCTTTGAATTGTGAATATTTAATAAAATATCCAACTCCATTAATTCTATAAGGACTAAAACACTATACCTTAAAACCTCTATAAAAAATGGAACCATTAAATGGTTACCTTATAGAATTATAACTTTGTTATAGTGGATTTAGAACTACAAACTAAAAAACCTCAAAACAATGAACACAAAAAAAATTATTTTAATCAATGAATAAAAAAAGATAAAAATGGATTAAAAGAGATTGAATAAATATGAATAATGTTTTTAAATAATTAATTAATAAATTTATAATGATTATTTAGGGGGATACAAGATCATTTAAAGGAATTCCTTAATTGAGGTAAGGGGTATTTCCCACTCTTTATTTTTATTGAAGTTATGTTGTCTATCACTATTTATCAATCCCTTTCACTCTTTATCCATTTAATTTATATTACTTATCTATTCTTTTTATATATTAAATTACTGTGTAACATTCCATTATCTCGTTATTTTATAGGTATATTAATCTCTATGGTTCCCTTTCTAATCCTCAAATTATACATGACTAAGGTAAGTGTTTTATTTATTCTCATTTTTCACATTTCACTCAAATAAGGATTATTTTCATAGTTTAATTACCAAAAAACATACTTATTTTAAAATAACATAGGTTAATTTATTTATAGTTATTGGGAAGCACTATTATTTTATCCCATTTTGGGATTCTTTTCCCAATTCTTAAAATAATTTTAAAAGTTTTTGATTTCATCACTTCTTCAATATCTTTTATTTTGATTTTTTTAATTTGAGATAGATTTCCAAGAACCATGGTCCTTTTTGTAATGAATTTAAAATACTCCTTAGTTTCTTATTTTATTTGGACCATATGTGATACTTATATGATTAAATATTTATTGATTTATTATGATAGAAAATTATTTCAATGGGTTTATTTATTGTTTAAACTTTTTATAGATTTATTTTCTATGTATCACACATATATATGACATGTTATGATTATATATGATTTAAAATTTATACATCCCCTAAATTGATTGAGTAATTTTTCTATCTCATTGGTTTATTAAACATTGTCATGGTAATGTATTCATTTTCTATAATGATCTATATGTGAATGATATTGGTAGCATTGATCGTAATGTTTCCATGTCACAGGGATGAGTCTTGAAATATTTAATAATAAAATATATCATAATTGTGACACTTCTTAATATTATAATGATTACCATGATCATATAATTTTATTCCTCTCGTAGTATCTATCTATGTGATAGTTTATGATATTTTTATTTTATGATTCTAAGCTATGATTTTTTACACTTATGATATCTCACCCAGAAGTTCCCAAGAATGTGATGAACCATTGATAGGGGGTTTGAATAAGTGGAACACTGTTGCAATTTCATTTAAACTAAAATTAAATTATGTGAATTATTAGGGTCTTTATCCTATCTTATTATTTTTCACAAACTTCCCCATATATAGTGAAGTAAAAGATACCATAATGTATAACAAATTTTATGTGGATCAATTATATTACAAGAAAATAATCTTTTATATGATTATTTTCAAACCAAGAAATAAATATTAACTATATGAATCAAGTTAATGCAAGTATGTGGTCTCTAAAAATTCATGTATAGTCTCTTGAAATATTTATAAATTCCTAATTTATTATTTATACAAGCCCCCAAAAGTTTAAAATGGTAACCAAAAATTAACTAGAAATATATATTTATCTTTAATATTCTTCTATAGAAAATAGATGACCTTATTTTGATCAATCACAATGATCTGAATCTAGACACTAATAAGAAAACAATTTTCAAAACGTATTCATCTGTGAGTGTAACTTCTAGAACATTAGTGTCATGTCTCCTCAACTCATTGATATTTTATAATTTAGGTTCTTCCTCTACTACTATGAAAAATATTTGGATTCATGGTTCTTATTCTTTGACCTCACAGATCTTTGAAACATTTTAGATTGGTATCTATCTATTTTTTTTCTGTCAAAGTTTCAGCACCAATCTATGAATAAACATGATCTGATAAATCTAAAAAACATTGGATTCAAAATTTAGAATTTAAAATAACTCAAATATTTAGCTAACCACCCTAAATATATAGGAAGATTTTAGTATCTGACTTCATCAGTGCCACTCTATAATTGCTTACTCTATGTATTATAATCAATGACATTTAAGGATTCCATAAATGTCAACTAGAATAACATATTAAACATAATGATATTTGTATCTTGATATAAAACTAATTTTCCTCACCAATACATTATCTTTGCCCAAATTTTATGTTTAATATTTATGAAATCTTTCAGTCCTATAAATTTTGTTTCTTCATTTTCCCACGGGTTACTCATTATCTTGAAACATTTTAATCTTCATAATTACATTGATTAATTCTTGAATATTGGGTTTTCTTCTTCAATTTATCCAACACATCATTCATACTATTACTTACCAATACCCATATCTTTTCACAAAGAATATTCACGGTATAATATCTAATCCTATTATCATGAGACAATATCAAAATTTATATATATATCTTCCCAAATTTCTCTTTCAAATTTTTCTAATAAAAAAAAATATAAAATTCATCAACTTAAAATTCCCTCTATAATATTCTCAAAATCCAACATTTATAAATATGATTTTCATATATTTATTATTTTAAAATAGTGAATCCTCATAACATCACATGTAATATTTAACTTTATCAGTTTAAGGGATATTAATTCACACATTCATTATGCTAACACATTGACTTTCTATTAAAAAAATTTATGAAAAATATTTATTGCTTACTCTTTAGGTAACATCATTCAAGTTATTCTGATTCACTTAGGTTTATCTTGAAGACATTAAAAAAATATCTCAAATATCCCAAAACCTTATCAGAGCTACTATGATTCTAAAAAAATCATCATTAGCCTTATTTTACTTTTACCTTTATCAATTCCCCATTTTCATTTGTTAATTAAACTACGAGTCCCATTTTATTTACAAACCACAACAAAAAAAATCTTTTGATGGATTAGAATAACATCATATAACAAAACTTCTAAACATTTTATATATTTTGGTATTTATATATTCCTTAGCATCCTTATCTCATGATGTATTATAACTCAACATCCCATCTCATTATCTAATTTTTAAAAAATAATATTTGGAGTTCCCAACAATCCACTACTTCTTTCAAACTCGAACTCAATTTCTTACTTAGTGTGACTCATATAATGTATACTTTCAGATATTGACTCCATGCTAACTTCCAAATGATTCATAAGGACATATAGAATCATTTATGTCTAAAGATAATTTATTTCACCAGTAACTCAGTATCCCTTGTTTCAGATGTATTCTATATATGTAACATATGATTTGTGAAACATATGTAACTTTGGGATATGGAAATAAGAAAACTCAAATAATATCATTCATAATAAAAATTATTAAAATAACCATTTCATATTAAATTGTTTTTCAAAAATATTCTTTATTATTACCCATTAATTGATAAAAATTAAAATACTAATTTAATATTTCAATAATTCCAATGTGTTTTTCAATCACTCCAATAAGATTTTTTATTAAAACTAATAACTCACGTCCCAAATATTTTCAATAGATCATAAAACTATAACAATTCAAAAAGAGAAGTGACCTAACACCCCCTACTAGATAATGTAATTCTATTGATAGAATTTCATTCCTCTATGATACATAATTTGTGGCCATGATTTTAATATTCTCCCCCTCCATAAACTATGTCATTTTTCTACCCCTTCATTAATGAACAATAAATTTATATACAAAAAATATATTCATATATTTCTATACTTTTATGCCCCTTTAATAATTGAATCGAAAGTATGTTTTGGAAATTCAAAACCTCCAAAAGTTATTACGGATAGATGAACATGCTCTTTCCCCAAATAAAATTCATATTTATCCATTGGAATATATTTTATAAACATATCATCAATAAGGCCATTTTTAGAAATGTAATATAGATTCACCTTCCATTAGAAACTATCTCTTTGATAAAATGATATTTGATATCAATAATCTTAGATCAAAACTGTTGCAATATGTTCTTTAAATATCAATTACAATTTTTTTTTCACAAGTTGTTTTCAATAGTTTTTAAACATTTAAAATTATATATTCACTTTCCCTTTTATAAATTATATTTGTGTACATGAATGTGTTTCAACAACATACTATATTTTAGTTTTACTCAAAGTTATAAGACATTATTTATTACTTTTCTAGCATACATAACTTTCTTCCAAAATGGTGTTATTTCATGGTGTCTGTTAAGATTTCAAATTCTGCTATTGGTTTATATTTTTTATTTAATATATATTAAAAATATGTAAAACAATGTTTTTAAAAAGATATTTTTTTTAAATTTATACTTATAAATTCACATCACATCAAATACTTAATGTGTAATTTTATTTTTTATGGTATTTAAATTTTATTTTTTATAACGGATTATTCATTTATTGTTCGCTTATTATTTCATATCTTTGCACATGGTCACTTGAATTACCATGAACCACAAATTCAATTCAATTCCTTATGGTCACATAAATTAATACATTCCCCATGGTCACTTCTTGTTATTATGGTTAATTGAATTTACGAATGCTTATTCACAAGGTATCTTGACAGTCTAAATGGTACTGTGTTGATATAGTCACTATTTTAATCATTTGATCACCCATTTTCTTCATATAGTTGAAAATTACTTTATTATAAATCTATATTATCTATTTTTGGACTATTTTCTAGCATGATTGAAACATTCCCTCATATAGTGGATAGCTTATAATAATTTGATCCTCAACAGTAGTTACGTTATATATGTAGTTTGTACATCATGTTTCAATAAACAACATGGTCGATCTATACTTTAAGTAAACTCTCATGGTCGATCAAATACTTAAACCATTTTACAAAAAAATATATTTTTTTATATATTTTTATATTTTTATTTTATTCATGATTTTAGTAGTTTTTATTGATTTATTGATTCCAAAAATTCTTATTCATCATATGGAATCTATAGGATATTTTTGAAAAGTTAGAAATATTTTTAAAGGATATTTGAATTTTTCTAATTTTGATGCATAAACCAAGAGTTTAATTTTTCAATATGTTTAATTTATTTATTATCCAAGATTTTATTGTTTTCAGTATTTATAAATTAATTTCAAATATTTTAAAACTTATTCAATTTAGATTTATTTAATTTAATACTGTCATTTTAAGTTTAGAATTTATATCCCTTAACTAAATGATTATATATAGAATGTAGTTTTTCAAATTTAAAATTTTAATTTTAAAGATGGAAACTATTCATTTTTATGATATTTATTGGAACATTCGTTATGTATATGTCTCTTACCTCTTAAATAATGAATTCAAAATGGATTGAATTATTATTTCATTTTATAAATATCAATCTATAATATCTCTCTTCAGTAATTCTATTATATTATTTGAATATTATTTTAATAACTAATTTCCTTAATGTGTTAATGTAATGATCGAAATATTTATGAATTACCTTCCCTTTGTAAATGATTCAATTACTTATTAAAAATTGAAATTATAGAAAACACATACACTATAATGTTTTTTGTTCATTGTAAGTTATATAATATCATACTTAAAAGACTTTTATGCATCATAACCGTTGATAGTATATATGTTATAAATTTATCATATGATTAATATGTATATAGGGTTATGATAAATCCAATTGACACATATAAAGGAAGTGATGAAATCGACTAGTAGGATCCTCCCCTATGAGCCCCATTAATTTGAGATTTTGAGGGAAATAAAATCACTAGAATTTCCCCTTGAACACATCCTAGATGATTTTTAAAAACTATGTTTTAAGTGAAACCATTAAAGGTAGAATTTCAATCTCATTGATATCATGTCCTAAACCTTGTTCATCGAACCACTCAACAAAAACTCACCAACTCACACCTAATAGTTAAGGAACTCACTAGTTTAATAAAAGACTATGTATCTAAATAATAATATTATGATTTTTATGCCTTTATTTTTAATAAAATATTTATTATATTTCAATTTTATTACTTTATTATTGTTAAATAATAAAGTTTTATGAAAAATATATTTTGATATGATGAAGAAAAATTTTTATTTTTGAGGAATATATAGTTTCAATCAAGGAAGGATTTTTAAGGAATTAAATAATTTTTTTAAATAAATGACAATTTAATATAATATCATCATAAAATAATATTTTTTAAATATTAATGATAATATAATTTTATAAAGGCAAATGTAATTATTATAAGGGTATAAAAATTGTTACTGTCGAAAAAAATATTTTTCAATAAATGGGGACTTTTGATTTAAAAGTGTATATTGTCATATTTAGAGAATTAATTTGATAAAAATATTATTTCTTAAATCATCATGTCCAAATTATCTAATGTTTATTTTTTCATAACATTCTAAGACAGTTGAATTTTTGAGTAAAAATTCAATACAGTATAAGTATACAGTATGTATTATAATATATCATAAAATACCAAAAGAGATGTAATAAATAATCTAGAGTCTTCATGACAAAAATAATGTTTCCAATTTAAAATAATTTCATTTTAAGTTATTTTATTAATTTTTAAATTCCTAATGAATCCTACACAAACAATATAATATTTTGTGGTTTGAAAAATAATTATTTATAGACATCACTCTCTTCCATGTAACTAAGGGTATTATTTTAAGGATTTAGTTTATTATATTTATAAATTATTTAATTTAAAACCTCTTGGAAGTAACTATTGTAAAAAAACTTGTTTTGGTTTATGGTTTGGATTAATTTATCACATAGTCCAAAACATATGTTTAGAAATTAATAATTAATTCTGCTCTATTTTGCAAAACAAAAACTCACCAAAACTCCCATTAAACAATCATAAAACCAATTTAGGATTACTATAATATGTCCTTACTCCTATATATACATTACAAGTTTCCCCCATTCTCATAATCATCTCCTCCCTATAATTTAAATGTAATCTCTCAATGTAAAGGATCCTCTCCACTTGGTTCAAGAACCTTGTTTATAATATTACCTTTTAATTTCCTATAGTTCATTTTGGTAGATCTTTTTACACATTAATATTAATTTTCATATGATATAATTTTTTTGATATATCCCCTTTTCTCTCAATGAACCCTTCCCCATGTCTTTATGTACCTCTGTTATGCAACTGAAATTATTATAATATTTTTCCATCCAAACATTTGTGTCGTGAATAAAAATACCCATTTGGAATCAAAGCTATTCTCCTAAATATAACTATAATTTATTTATTGGATAAATAAATGTATGTAATTCAAACACTTTAATCTGGTTATTAAAATTTATGAACGACATCCTTATATTTTATGAACTTTATGGAACAGTTATGGATGTATGAGATATGAATGTGATTGGTTGTACCAAAATAATATATATCCCCAATTAATTGGGTAATGTTTTTATCTCATGAGATAATATGTGTTGTGAATGTATAGTTATAATAATCAAACAATATTATAATTTCTTGACAATTTTCTTTTACTTTTTTTAATGATTTCATGTTTTATGTTGTCACCAAATTCCCTTGTTGCCTTTATGTTATCATCTTATATCATGCTTTGATGTTCGGGTTTATGATTTTCATCCCTATTATGTTACCTTTATATTCCTATTAATTAAAATGTATTAATTTAATCATTTTATTTTTTTGTTATTAAACTACAAGGATTTACAGTTCACCACATTCTAATTTACATCCTTATGTTATATCATGTAGTTTTAGAAGATCATAGAAATTTAATATAATTTTTTAGAGTTTTAGTTTATATCCTTTTATTTATATATCAATATGTTATACTATGTACCTAATTACTAAAATAAACTAGTCCTTATGATCTTCTAGGGTTTTATTAATTTTATTTTAGTGAAATTAATCAATAAATAATGTGTGTGAAATATTCTGGTTTCCCTTGTTAGTATCAGGGAAAAGTTTGGTTATTTTTTGGGATTAGGATTACAAAACTCTTTTAAAATCCATAGAGATAATACTAAACATAGGAAATCATCCCTAAATTTTTTAAAAATATATATTAAGTGGTTTCCAAGAATGTAAATCTTTTTCTGGATACTATAAGTGGATGTGGCCCATCCATAGTTGTACCTATGGGTAATAACCTATAAAAGGATTCATTAAACTACACTCAGTCATTAGCTGGTATATAACAAAGTGTATTTTATATTCACAAAGTTTGACACTCCTAGGTGATATTCTTTGGTATATTCACAATATCATTATGAACCATTTTTATATGGGATAAAACTACCATAAGAGATTATGTTAGGAAATGTTTTTTGGATAAATTATATTGAAACCTAAAAATTCATAGAATGTGGAAAATAATTCATTTATGAGTTTTATCCTTAATTTTCATGGTTTTTCTTTTATGTGTTTAATAATTTAAAAAAATTCATCCCTAGTTTTCTTATATTTGAGTCAGTGGATGAAAATATGAGGAACTAATTCAAAAACCAGTGTGATGAGAAATATGTTTATTGTGCAAATGATATATCCAGCCTTATTAGAGAAGGAGTCAGAATCATCATAGTAATAATTTCTCAACTAACACATGTTTTGAATGGAAATGTGAATTAAGGGGAAACCCACATCCTGCTGTGAAAAATAATGTTGTAATTGAGAACTTTATTCAATATATGACTCAAAAATTCAATTAATATTTTGATCCATTAATTTTGAAATAACGAATCATCTTCATTGAAAAGATCTTAAACATCCTTCAATTCTCTAAAAATGAGATGGTCATGCTAGATTTTTTCAAAATAGAGGAAGAAGATGAAATATTTCTAGATTTTTTTCTTCAATAAATAGTTTATACTCAGTGTCTCACTTAAAATAGAGAGTTATTTCCTTTACCTAAAGAAAAAGGATTACAAGTCCATTGGGGCATATCAGGGAATCTTCATAAGACTACCATGATATGCCTCTAGCATTGTAATTTCTCATGAATGTAAATTATACTGATTATTTAGTGGGATAAATCCAATCTATGAAATAATTGGATATATGGTAAAATGAAAACTATAAGGGATATTTTTTATGTTCCCTTATAGTGGAAATAGATATCATAAAATCGTAAGGGTCTCATTGGATTAGAGATAAGAAGCAGAGAATGTATTTTAATTGTGATAGTGTGATATAAAATTATCAGGGGGGAAATAACTTCCATCATCCAACTTATCAAAAGTGTGGGATGATTCATCATGTACATTGTATGGAGAGGAAATGAAAATTATTTATGTTTGGGAAGGAAGAGAATAAATATATCAATTATCGATCATAAAAACCGACCAATGTGATGGATGAAAGGAATGCCCCATTTATCCCTCAGAAAATTGTACAATGTTTCAACTATAATGAATGAGGAAAATATGAGAATCAATGCTCTGAGATAAGGGATATTGATTAAAACCTAAGAAAATAACCTGTAATTCCTAGAGATAAAGGGGTAGCTTATTCGACCACAAATACTGAGGTGGATCCTGAAAAATAAGGGGTTACATTTATACTAGTTATCCATTCAAGTATAGATAACATACTATTTGATAATTTTTCAAAAGATTCCTTTATACCACGCATGTTTAATGAAACTATTCAAAACCCACTAAAAATCATAGAAGTACAACTATCAACGAGAATAAATAATGAGTAAATTATTGGTTCCCAAGTATATAACTCATCCCCAATCCAAAATAGTGGGATGAAATTCTCATAAATCCATATAATATCCATTTAGTGTAATTTTATGTTTTTATAAGAATGTATTGGATTTCACAATTGAGAAAACAGAAATTTCAGAGAAAAGTAAATCAACTTCCATATCAAAAATCATCATATGAATCTATGTAATGTCCCTGAATTTACATATATATATTTTCTAAATTTTATGGAATTATTTTTAGACAAGATGCTTTGACGACACGTGATTCTGAGGCCCAGTGTGTCCGAAATGTAATTTTGAACTTTTTTTAAGTTCATTTAAGTAAATGTTTGAGAGGGTTTCTCTATCATTTGAACTGGTTCTTGGATTGAAAATATGAGGTCATTGTTGAACTCTGAATGCTAAGATTTTCCTAGAAAGGAACTAAGTTAAACTAGTAAGGTTTGGATAGAAAAGTTTATTTTTTGACATTTCTGGAAATAAAATAAAATAACTTAAAAGATATATTATTTTATTTTTTGAAACTATTGGGCGAGCAGATGATGGTGCTACAGTGTGGTGTGATGACGAGGATTATTAAAGGAAGCTCAATAATGGTTCATAAATGTGTGTCATAACAACACATTAAATGGAGTGCAATAGAAACATTGTTTCATAAATGAAATAGCGTAATGATGCCACGACGCAGTGTAACAGAAATGTTGTGATGTGTTTTATTTTTAATAGGTTAATGCGTTGGAGAAAAAATAATTAAATCATGGAAATTCACTGATGAATTTATGCTAATAAATCCCTCCAATGATGAACATAGAACACTGGAGAACCTCTAACAACATCGAAGAATAATGGGACAGGTAAGAGACTAACTCTGATGGATTTTATTGGATCCTAAATCCAATCGGACGGAACACTCCAGCGACAAACATCAATCAAGGTAGGGGTTTATTTATTTTAGGGTTTTCCCCATTATTCATTATAAAATGAAGAACCTGGGTCAACCCACAAACAGGTTGACCTATGTATTTCTCATCAATGTGGGAGGGTGAATATTTCATGGGAGAATTTTGTATTAGGATTTAGTTGTTATTTTTTGATGGAACATCATCCCCTAACCTCCCCCTGTTTTGAAATTCTAATGAAGAGGGTATGAGATGACATGAACAATGCCTGATCCCCTATGCTTGATCATTCTTTGTGATAGAGTTTAAGAAATGGAGGAAAAGATGATTTGAGGCCTTCGTTGGGAAGGCGACAACCCATGGAGGTTGGAGGTGCAGACTGCGCGAAGAACAAACCACTGGTGCGGACCCAGTAGTCCGCCGAAGTACCCACTTGTGCGCTGACGCATGCAGTGACCACAGGCGGGTGGCGGCGCACCAATAATGGGAGCCACGAATGGAGCAGGCTGCAACATAGTGGGGGAGCCGTCGGCCGAGCAGGTGGCTTGTGGAAGGATGCATCCCCTCGACCGCATCGTTGGAGTGGCCCGTAGCCGCAGGCAGCGGTTCATGGGGCACGCGATCCCCTTACCATGGGTGGAAGGCTGACATCATGGTGGCACCCTGGACACCTTGTGTTTCTGGGTTGGAGGAGGCATCCCAGCGGCGACCCACGATGCATGAGGGGGACACAGCTGCCCGCCATGTCGCTACCAGATAGGGCCCGCCCTAGGAGGGGTCGGCTGGGGGTGGGCCGCCCCAGCGTGCCGGACCTGAACCAGCAGGACGATCCTGCCCCAGCAGGCAAAACCTGCACCCTTGGGCTGGAACTATTCCAGTGGGCTAGGCCCACCCCTTCGGACCGGGCCAGACGAGAACAGATCACCGAGCAACCCGACAGGCTTGACCGTCATCCAAACTGGGCCGGGTCCAGTGATGCCCAATGGGCCTGGCCCACTAGCCAGGCTAGATCGGACCAAACCAGATATGAATTGGGTTAGGATGCGTCAGTTGATTGAATCCAAGGAATGTGGGGCCCACGGTCCGAGTTGTTTGGGTAGGTCCAACCGGGTTGGACCGGTCCCAAACACAACCGACCCCTGTATACTAAAACACCAATAACTTTCCAACCGAACATCCGATTGATGAGAAATTAGCGGTGTTGGAACCCCCATGACAAGGTGGATGTTTTGGTACACTCTATGGAGGCTCTAATGTATGTTTATATATGTATAATGGCATAGGTATTGATTCTACAGAGATCAATATTGCTACGTTTGGAAACCCCACAGTTGGATGAGACCTAAAGACTACTAACAAGCGACCCTATGTGAATCTGCTACCATGGACCAGTAGGAAGTGACTCTATGTGACCTCGTAGGCCCATGTTTGGTAGAGACTCTGGGTGACTCAAAATACCCATGATACACGATTGGGAGGAGTACATCAGTATGGGCAAGGTGCGAAGCGGCTCAGTGTGTCCTGGTAGGCCCACAATGGTGAGATACTCTGTGTGACTCGACATACCCACAATACTTATTATGGATGAGTACCAAAATAGTCCAAGGTTAGTGAGAAGTTTCTTCTGTTTGACCCAGTAGGCTCACTTTACTCATTGAGGAGGAGTTATCCAACAGCCGAGGTGTTCTATGATATGACTAATGATTCTACATTCATGATCTGGATTATACCTAGTGTGATATATCTTGCTTCTTGATCAAGAATCATGTTTTTTTATTGACCGGTGGTCTTTACTTTGTGTTTCGTGAAACCTATTGAGTATTTTGGTACTCACCCCAGCACGGGATTCGCCCAAACGTGTTGTGTTTGGTGTAGACGATCGATGCCTTGATGGAGGACCTGGTGGCCTAGGACCTGGTGGTGCCCAGTGTGACCAAGCTGGTAGGATGAACTTATACATATTCTAGAAGATACAACACACTAACCCATCAAGTGTGGTTTTCAGAAAATGGTTACCCATAGTTTCTTTTGTACTTTTAGGTTTTCCTGTTAGTCTTTTGTTGGGTTTATATTATGGACCAATTGGATTTCAGGTCCACCTATACACAGATGTTATTTATTATGGCCTTCTTGTTCTTATTTCTGGTTTTGGGATGTGGTGGTGTGTATTTTTGTGTGTATGGGTACTCAGGAAAATTCCATCCACTTTTAGATTGACACATTCAGCACTAGTCATCAACCCTTGGCCTTCGGGAGGCAGGCTTGGGGGAGTCACGACATCAGCCCCGGTGGAAGGTTCATGAGAACGTGGTATCAGAGGGTGTTCAGTTATAATTTAAATAAAAAGAGTCTATTGTCTTGTTTTTGGGGCAATAGTGTTGAATGTTTCTAGTTCGACTTTCAGATTCAGAGAGTCTGTTGTTGGTGCAGCGACCAACTTATCCATACACCAGGACCCTAAATTCATATTTTTGTCTCTATATAGGAAAAAATGACTGAATAAGTGTTTCCTTATTATCATCATGAATAAGATTAATCTCACCAGTTATAATTTTCTGACTATGGTACATCCGGATCTATTTCTCGATTCCTCCACGCAGAGAGCCAGCTTGGCTTCTGATACATGATCGTGTGTACAGTCCGCCAAGTGATGAAGCATCATTTCACAGAACAGTGCTAGATAGGGACCCACTGGATGTTTCACTGGTGTTTCCACGACCAGTCGATCAATAGTTACTGTTGGCGTTACCAGTGGATGACGTATACACACTATGTTCCCTGCATGAGTTTTAGAGACAAAAACCTCCGATGTTCAGGGGAGAGATAGATCCTCTGGTTTGGACAGGATGGAGGCAATGACATGGGTCTTCCTCTTAGTGAGGACACCTCTTGACCAGATAGTGATCACTTCAGCTAGCCTTCTGTAGTTCTTGGAAGGGTGATAGTGGAGGTTGACCATCCAAACGCATGATGAGGTGACCCTCACCTAGACAGACATTGAGCAGATTTTTTGGGAGGATTGTTTCCCCATGACTAAGCGCTTTGTGTGCATTCTGGTGCTGCTTCACCTACAGCAGGGTAGCCTCTCAATGGCTTAGTACTCGGTGAGGTTTACATAGCTTTCTCTCTACTCTACAGATATGGTGTGAGACCCTTTCTTCATAGCTGGAGCATTTGAGCAAGGAATCCAAGTGGATATTAGAGTTTCGATGGTGTCTCTTAGCATCCCCACTCAGGCTAGGATGATGGATCAATACCTTCTTGTAGAGAGAATCATGGTGGAGTAGGCACCAAAATATGGAGCCACCAACATACCTTAGGGGGTAGAGTCTTTAGTAGTGAGTAGCAGACAGCAGACACGGGGGCCCAACTAGGGCCGGTCTTCTAGGGGGTGACCCTAAGATATAGGGTTGTTAGTGTGTGGCTCCCAAACCAAAGGGAGTTAGGAGGGAGACTAGCATTTTTACATGTGTGGCGGGAAGGGATACATATTTCATGACTGCTCGACCCAACATTCAGACAATCAACGAACGGTCGAGGGAATGCTGATGTAGAGGAATAGGTTCAATAGAGGAAGTCTGCAAGGCAGAATACATGGGAGGGGTGCATGCCAAGTAGGAGGTGGTGGCGGTGGTTCGAGGTACTACCTCCACCACCCCTGGTGGTCCACCCTGACCTTAGGGTGCTGGTGGATAGGGGTGAGCTCATCATTTGGTTGTAGAGTATTATGACCATGGTGATTTTTATATGATTAGGGGTAAAATATGTGTCTTATACACCTTGGATACAGTTCTTATAGGCACAAGTACTACTCACTATTTTCTTTCCACAGCTCTCGTTTGGATCTTGGAGATTCTAATGGATCCTTTGGCTCGATCCTTACGACTGGAAACTCCTATGGGAGGGGATTCGATGATTACACACTGGTGTCAGTAGTGTGACCTTACTCTTGGAGGTGAGATCTTCAGGAGGATCTCCTAGTATCAGTGTCGAGGCCTTACAACGTTATCTTGGGTATGGACTAGTTATCCATAGTCAATGCTCAGATAGAATATTTTAGGTGTATAGTGTAGTGTGTGTACGAGGATGGGACCAGGTTTTCATTCACTAGCAAGAAGGAAACTGTTGCATCACATGACATACTTTCTCAGAGGAGGGTGTAATGTATCACTCACCAGTTGGCAACCTCACCATCATTTTGGTGGATGCTGGGAGTCTGAGATTTCCTGAAGTGGTAGATGAGTGTGAAGATGTCTTTCCCGAGGATGTTCCAAGACTACCTTCTTGTAGAGAGGTATAATTCTACATCGACTTGTACCTCGTGATAGCACCGATATCCACATCAACATATCACATGGCTCTTGAGGAGCTATGTGAGTCAAGGTTACAACTAGAGGAATTGTAGGAGAAGGGGTTCGTAAGGCCCAGTGTTTCACCATGGGAATCCCCATTGTTGTTTTCCAAGAAGGATGATAGGATTTTGAGGTTGTGTGTGGACTTCCAGCACGTAAACAAGGTGACCGTGAAGAAAAAATATCTTCTACCAAAGATTGATGACCTCTTTGATCATATGAAGGGAGCAAGATGGTTCTAGAAGATAGACCTCGGGTCTGGCTATCATCAGCTTTAGGTACGAGATGAGTACGTACCAAAGACAGCTTCTAGATGTTGGTATGACCACTATGAGTTTCCGGTGATTCCTTTTGGTGTGACCAATGCCCCCACAATTTTCATGGCACTGATGAACAAGATCTTCTAGCCTTACCATGCCCATTTTATAGTGTTCTTCCTTGATGACATCTTGGTGTATTCAACATTGGAAGAGGATCACACTATAAAACTGTGGATAGTCTTGGATACACTTCAAGAGAACCAACCTTATGGTAAGATTTTGAAGTACAAGTTCTGGATACAGGAGGTCCACTTTCAAGGACACGCCATCTCAGAGGATGGATTTGTAGTGGATAAAGTGAATATAGAGGTAGTGGTTTCTTGGGAGCCACCTAGGAGTGTGACTGAGGTGCGAAGTTTCATGCGTTTGGTTGGATACTACCGGATGTTCATGCCCAAATTTTCTAGTGTAGTAGAAACCATATTATATTTGACATGGAAGGTATGTACCTTCGTGTAAATGAAGAAGGTCCATAGGATATTCCATTAGTTGAGCCGGAGACTGAAGAGTTCTCCCATCTTGATACTGACAAAGGAGGGAGTTGGGTATGTAGTTTTCTGCGATTCATCGAGGACTATATTGGGTTGTGTCCCGATGCATGAGCGAGAATTGATCACCTAAGGATCATGGAAATTGAGGTGGAATGAGAAAAACTATGTGACTCATGACCCGAAGTTAGTAGTAGTGGAATTTTCGTTGAAGTTGTGGTGACACTACATGATGGGTTAGCGGTTTATAGTCTAATCCGACAATAAGATTCTTAGGTATATCTTCTCCCAGAAGGACTCGATCCTGAGACAACGATGATGGCTAGAGTTACTCTAGGAATATGAATTGGAGATACACTATAATCCTTTGAATGGGAACATGGGGGTAGACGTTCTTAGAATGAGGTCTAGTATATAGCTATTGAGTGAGGCGACGGAGCAGCTAGCCGCACTGAAGATATACTTTGTGGATAATGATGGAGCAGTTTAAATATAGTTGATGACTATCATTCCCCCACTCTTATATAGAGCTAGGGGGCACAACTTGTGGATGTTGACTGTGAGGCCTGATGTGCTCAGTTATCCTCATGACATTCTCTTGATGGATTTTTAATAGGTAGGGATCATAATATCCTTTTAAGAGGGTAAACCATAGTACCAGTGATGTTTAATGGGGAGGTTTTGAGGGAGATCCATACATCCCCTTTTGTGGTACATCCTGGATTGGTGAAGATGTACCAAGAACACCAACGTCAGTACTGGTCACCAATAATGAGAAAAGAAGTGGAAGAGTTCGTTGGACTGTGCCTCACTTTACAACAAGTGAAGGATAATACTAAGGTTCCAGTAGGATTGGCCCAACCACTTGATGTGCCATAGTGTAAATGGTATTGTATCTCGATGGAATTTTTGATAGAAATACCACACACATATTGAGGCCATGATTCTATCTGGGTGATCATTGATCGACTCAACTAGTCGGCACACTTACTACCCTTCCCGGAGTAGGGATTGGTAGAGGTCTTGGGACGCCCCTTCCTCTTGGAGATAATGCGGCTTCATGGGGTTACATAGATGATCTTCTCAGAAAATGATGCAAAAATTACATACCAGTTGTGGAATGGATTATAGGAGGCCTTCAGGACTCAGCTGTGCTTCATCCTATCTTTTTATCCCCAAACGGATGGTCAGACATAGCAGACCATATAGACCTTAGAAGACATTCTTCATGCCTGCATTCTAGATTTTGGTCATAGTTGGGAGGATCACCTGCCTCAGGTGGAGCTTTCATATAGAAAAAACTATCACTCCACCATTATCATGGAACCATTTGAGTCTTTGTATGGGTTTCCTTGCAGATCACCTCTATACTGGACATACCTATGAGAGTCAATGGTCATGGGTCAAGAGATGGTATGCGCTACCACAGAGAAGGTTTAGATCATCCATGAGCAGATGAGGATTACATAGAGTAGACAGAAATATTATGCCGATTCGAGATAGAGACCCTTGGAGTTTGAGGAGGGAGACCTCATGTTCCTTTGGGTCACACCCCGAGGGGGATTGTGGAGATTTTGCCGGGGTGGTAAGATATCTCCGAGATTCATCAAACCTTTTCAATTTTTGAGTAGATATGGAAAGGTGGAATACCACCTAGATATTCCCCACTAATGTACTGGGTGCACGATGTTTTCCACATGTCACAGCTATGAAGGTATGTGCATTCTCAATCGCATGTCCTCGACTGGGATGAGCTGGACATTAACGATGGGGAAATGTTTGTAGAGTTCCCGGTGGAGATTGAGGGATGATCGGAGCAGGTCCTTAATGGATGCTCAATACCTATGGTGCACATTCGGTGGAAGCAAGGGAATTTGAAGGATAGAACATGGGAGTGGGATGCTCATATTTATGCTCAGTACCCCCATTTGTTTGATTAGAGCTCGTTTTGGATTTCAGGTATGTAATGACCTAAGGTGGGGAGAATGTAATGTCCTGAAATTTCTGTATATTTTTTTTCAAATTTTATAGAATTATTTAGAGACAATAAGTTTTGATGGCAGGTGATTTCGAGGCCCTGTGAGCCCATAATGGAATTTTAAACTTTTTTTAGTTCGTTTAAGTAAGCATGCGAGTGGGTTTTTATAACTTTTGAACCTGTGATTGGATTGAAAATATTATGGTAACGTTGAAATCAGAATACTATTATTCTCCTAGAAATGACCTTTCTTCGACTAGAAAGGGTCGGATGGAAAAGTTAATTTTTGGACATTTCAGAAAAAAATAACTTAGAAGATATTTTATATTGTTTTTGAAATAGTTGGGAGGGTAGATGGTGTCACTTTTGTGCGACAATAAGGCACATTAAATAAATTTCAATAATAAATCATAAATGTGAAGTATAATGAATTATTAAATGGAGCATAACTGATAAGCTATTTCATAAATGAAATAGTGTAACGATGCGATGTCATAGTGTAACAAAAATGGTGTGACATGTCTTAGTTTTAATATTTAATCTGTTGGAGAAATAATAATTAAATCATAGAAATTATATGATAAACTTATGCCAAGAAGTCTCTTCAAAGAAGAACATCGAACATCGGTAAAACTCTAAAGGCATTGACAAAAAATGGGACTGCTGAATGATGAATGTCGACGACATGGATTGAAAATTAAACCCCTATGGATAGAACACTCCAGTGACAAACATAAATGGAGGTAGAGGTTTGATTTATTTTAAAATTTCCCTCGTTCATCATTCTAAAACAACAAATGTGGATCAACCCACAAATAGGTCGACCTGCAGATCGCTCGTCAATGTGGGAGGGTTCATTTTTCTCGGGGGCCTTTTGAAACTGGATTTAATTATTTTGTTTGATATAACATCATCCTAAAACCTCTCCCTCTTTTGAAATTCTAATGTAGAGGGCATGGGTAGAGATGAATAGGGTTGTAGCCCCTCAGCTTGGGCATTCTTCATGATCAAGTTTTTTGAAATGGTGGAAAAGAGGATTTGAGGCCTTCGCAATGAGGGCGACACCCCCACAGATTCTAAAGGTGAAAACGATGCAAAGAATGAACCACTGGTGCAGACCAGGTGGTCCGTGGAATGACCCACCGGTGGTTGCCGACGGCGGGTGGCGGCGTGCCACAACGACACACCAGTAAAGGTACCTACAGCCGGCTCGTGCTGCAACATAGTGGGAAGAGCTGCCAGCCAAGCCGGTGGCTGGTTGAAGGATGCAGCTTCGCCACCGTGTTGGTGGAGCGGCCCATAGTTGTGGGCCATGGTTCTCGAGGCACGTGGTCCCCTAATCGCATTTAGAATTCATACCTGATAATTTTCCGAACATGTGGCGGCACCCTAATTTCATATTGAGTTTCGTCTGGAGGAGGTGCCCCCACGTTGATCGGTGAGGCAGGAGGGGGACACGGTCTCCTGCTATGTCCCGGCTAGATAGGGCCCACCCTAAGCAGGACGGGTAGGGGGTTGGCCACACCATCGGGCTGAACTCGCACCATCAAGATAGACCCACGCCATCATGCTAGACATGCGCCAGTGGTCCAAACAAGCACTAGCATGCCGCATGTGCGCCATTGGGTTGGACCCACACACATTGAGTCAGACCCGCCCCTTTAGGTCGGTTCTGGTCCAGTGAGGCCCAAGGGGCTTTCCCATTGGTCATGCCATATCTGACTGTTTCAGACCCGAACCACGTCAAAATGGGTCAGTCAAATAAAAATGGGTCATGTTGGGCCCTCAGGCCAGGTTGGTTTGGTCGGTCCGACTGGGTTGCACTGGGCCTAGATGCTACCAAACCTTGTTTACTAATACAAAAATAACTTTGAAACTGGAGGTCTTATTAACGAGACATTAGCGGAATTGGAACCCTCGCGATGAGGATTATATTTTGGTATAATATAAAGAGGCTTTAATATATGTTTAAATATGATGAATCACTTGGGGAGAGGTTCTCCTGAGATCAAGCATGCTTTGTTCAAAAACCCTACAGTTGAATGAAACCTGAAGGCTGCTGACAGGAGACCCTACGTGGATCAGCTATGATGGCCTAGTGGGAACAGGCTCTGTGTGACCTTGTAGACCCACAATGTGGATCCACTTTGTGTGACTCAACATACCCATGGTATATGATGGGGAGAAGTACCTCAGTATAGCCAATGTGGGAAGCAGCTCTGTGTGACCCTGCCAGCCAATGGTGTGGAGCGACTTTGTGTGATTAAGCATACCCACAAAACTCATTAGGGATAAGTACCACATCAGTTCAAGGTTAGTGGTAAGTGACTTATGTGCGACCCAAAAGAGCCACTATTCTCATTGATGAGGATTTATCCAGCTGCTAAGGTGTTTGATGATATGACTGATTATTCTACTTTCCTACACAATATTATATCTGGCGTGAGTTGTCTTACTTCGTGATCAAGATTTGTGCTTTGTTTGGTGGATTAAATTTTGGTATTTCTTTTGTGTTTTAGGATCCATACTGAGTATTTTTCTACTCACCCCTACATGGGTTGTTCCCACATTTGTTGTGTATGGTGTAGATGATTGATTCCTTGATGGAGGACCAGGTGGCCTTGGACCTCGTGGTGCCTAGTGAGAGAAAGAAGGTGGGACGCACTTCTACATATTCCATCAGCTACACTACACTTAACCGTCAGGTGAGGTTTTTAGAAGATGGCTACCCATAGTTTCTTTTTTACTTTTTTGTTTTCCAGTTATTCTTCTGTTGGGTTTTTATTTTGGTCCATTTGACTTTCAATTGTAATTGTACTCAGTGTTTTTTATAGTGGCATGCTTGTTCTTCTTTCCGGTTTTGGGATGTGGTCATGTGTTTGTGCATACACTTACTCAGGAAAAAGCCTCCCACTTGTAGGTTGACACCTTCAGCGCTAGTCTCCATCCCCTGTCCATCTTGAGGTGGGATTTGGGACGTCATGGTACGGGCCCCGGGGGATGGGTTGTGAAACTTTATAAATGTTCTAGTATGAGGCTAAATCTCCTTTGGTGTCATCATATTAATATTTTATATTATTTCCTTGTGGGAAAGTGTATCTAGATCAAATAATTGAAACTAAGTAAATTAATTTTGTTGATGAAATACCAGTTATAATGGAATTAACTGACCTGTTTCCTGAATAATTTCATGGCCTTCCTCCTTCATGAAAGGTTTATTCTCAATTAAACTTATACCAGAATATTTGCAAATATCCTAGAATCCATCTAGAATGTCCATTATTGAACTTTAGGTGCTGAATAATTAATATATGTGAATATGGATAAAAGTTTTATATCCCTATGTTATTTATTATGGGGTTCACTAGTCCTATTTTCCAATAAGAAGGATTGGTCAATTGACCTCTATAATGATTATCATTTTCTCAAAAAAGTCTTGATAAATAAAAACTATCATATTCAATGGATTGATGAATTGTTTGATAAGATAAATGGAATCCAGTACTTTTGTAAGGTTGATATTTGGTCATAGGTTATAAAGTAAAGGTGAGATGTAGGATATCCCAATGACTATTTTTCATAAAAGGTATAGGAACTACAAGTTCATACGGATTAAATTAACACTCCGACAATATTCATGGTCTTAATGAATGGAGTCTTTAGAAATTACCTTGAAAATTTTTTGTTTGTTTTTACAGTTGATATTATTGTCTACTCTAAAATCAAGGAGGGTAATGAGGATAATTTTGATATTTTATTGAAGACCTTGATCAAATAAGATATGTATGAAAAGTATATTAAATACCAGTTTTGATTGAGAATGTGACATTATTGGGGTATTTTATCACTCAAAAAGAGATATATTATCATCCTTAAAAAAAGATATTAAAGGATTTCCAAGAATAACCTCTATGATGGAAATATATTATTTAATTATGTTATCAAGATATTATCATGAATTTTTGAAAAACTACTCATGATTTTCATGCCCACTAACAAAGATAGCTCAGAAGGGGGTGGAGTTTTTATGGAGTGATGAATGTGAAAAAAGATTCAAAGATCTTAATTAGAGTCTAATCACTGAAACTATTCTCACATTACAAACTTGTGGGGATAAATTTTTTACATATGGTGAAGTGTCCCAAAAAGTATTAGATTTTTTACTCATGAAAGATGAAAAAGTGATATCATATTTGTCACGAACCGAGATGGGACATCATCTGAACAAGCACATGACCCGATATGTGGCATGTCCTGAAGGGCATTACCAATCCCCACAGGCTGGAAACAAGTTCCTATGTATCATGAATACAACGTGGGAATTATTTTACCCAATTACATAAACATAACAACCAAAAATAATTACAAATTAACCAAAATTTGAAATTGAAAAACAATCATGGAATAACCAATTTTCTAAATTAGGGTTTTAAACATTCAACCAAAGAAAAAAATAATAAAAGGGAAATGAAAACACCAAACAACCTAAGAATATCCATATGACAAGAGGAGCCTCGTCCTCAAGACACTTCCTTGAGAGGAACTCGAACAACATGAACCACCAACACAATGTACCTTTCCATTAATTTCCAAACAACAAGGTATATATACTCACAAGGTTGTATGTAGGGTGTGACCCAAATCCTAGTATTATTCCACCCAAATAGAAATATTTCATGATAACACGTTAAAAGATAATTTA
Source organism: Viscum album (assembly GCA_963277665.1). Classification (NCBI taxonomy): domain Eukaryota; kingdom Viridiplantae; phylum Streptophyta; class Magnoliopsida; order Santalales; family Viscaceae; genus Viscum; species Viscum album. The sequence continues at coordinate 1,399,477,670 of OY728127.1, read as the reverse complement.
ATAGGCACATTTATGAAAAGTAGTTTTAGAATTTTCTCTGAAAACATTTTATGGAAAACCATTTTCCATGGGAACACTTCCAAAGAAAACCCATTTCACAATAGCTCGCTTAAAGAGGAATTTCATAAAGATACACACAAGGTCCACTGTAAGCTTATGGTTAGAACCACACCATATATTCATCATGTCATAGTAGAGAACCATGGGTAAATCTCTAAGGCTAATCCATCTCGAGTGGGACACAAGAACCTCATACCTCGGTGAAGGGTGGTATAGAAACCACAATCATAACTTTCTCATGCATGATCCACTAGGAGGGGAAACCCCATGGGACTAGTGGTCTTCGATCATCATCATAGTTTAGTTATTTTTTGTAAGAATCAATCCAGCTAAGTGAAACTAGGACTTATCTACTTCTGAATCACTAGATTACTATACCTAGTCTGCCCACACAGATACCCAGGATTCCCTTGTTCTCAATCCCATTTCACATGACACATAAATAATGAAATACACATACACAAGTAAAATAGTCAAAAAAACAAGATATTCCACCCCATTAATGTCCAAAAACGTATTTTCAAACCAAATTCACACTAAAATGATTTTAAAACATGTTTCACACCACATAAACAATTTAGTGAACACACTACATAATTTGTAAAATACATCCAAAATTCAAAAAAAGGGATCACTCTTGAAAAATTCACAATAACATTTAGAAAAACCCTTTTTGTCCATAAACACATGAAATCCATTTCAAAATGGATTTCACATCATCTACACATTATTATCGAACACATTCATGGAATAAATCAAGAGGGAACATATGAAACACACATGGAACATAGACTGGTTTCTTTAAAAATTAATTTCTAAAAAAAACCTTAAATATTTTCAAAAAAAACTTTCAACCCTAATAAATTATCCATATAACTTGAACAAGAAACAAAATAATCATACTAAATTCACCAAACAATGTATAAGTAAGGAACCCGCTACCTTGGGTGAAGAAACATCTAGAATTCAGTGTGAAACTTCAATTTCACATCAACCACACCCTAAAGGAAGAACATAAAACCTAAAACATCAATATTGAACCCAAAAATATTATAATATAACACGAAAAATGGAACCCTACCCATTGGAAAAGTAAATCCATTTTGAAAAGTGAGTAAAAAACTATAATAGAGGGGGAAAATAAAAGAGGAGGAGACTTACTTGATAGATATTGAGGAATACAAGACAAAACCATCACCAAAATGAGTACAATGGAGAGGAGGAGAATGAGAGAAGAATTACTAGGGATGAGGAGGCTGTGGTAGGAACGAAACTGGTGTTTAGGGACAATAATCGAGGAGAGAGAAAAATGGGGAAACTGATTTTAGTGACCTAGATATGACGCACGGTTAGTCCACATGGTTTGTCAAAGCATGTGGTAACTTTACACAATTATATACATAAGAAGGTACCTACCACATGGTTAATCCACATATCTAGACATACCATGAGGAATCTATGTGGTAGATTTTGGATGAAACCACTAACCCTCCTCATGGTTACCTGGGTTATGGTGTGCAGTTTGACTTACCATGTGCTAGTCATGCCGTAGCTACTGCCTCAACCAACTACCTATTTCACGGTTACCTGTGAAAGACACATGATTTATACTAACCATTTCAACACAAATTCCACCCAAAACACATATTTTTCTTGAAAATTCAAGGGTAAACTCATGAAAAAGCACTACACTAAGAATTAATAAAGGAAAGACCTCAAAAATTCAAACCCACCACACCCAATTTCTATAAAAATAACTGAAAACCCAACTAGAATGAGAACAAAACCTGATATCAAAAACCAAAGTGTCAAATTTCTCTCCACTATAACGCTTTCCATCCATGGAATTCCACAATAAGGCCTGGTTTGAAAATAAAAATCGTTAGTCTTTCATAGGTCAGAGAGATTCCCAAAAAAGGTCAAATGATAAGAATGCAAGAATTTTACCGGTAGGGAAATAGGTTCACAAGGAGAATTCGAGAGGTATAATCGATGAATAGACTCCCCTATATACCTTCCACCCCAAAACCTAAAACACCAAAAGTTGAGTGATCAAAAAAAGGAACTTTCAAAATACACAATCATCCTCTTGAGACAAAACACCTTAAACACTACCTAAAAAATCTCACGCCACTTATCTAAAATGAGAGATCTAGTTTAATCCATTTCTCGAGGAATATTTCCACAACCTTGATTCCAAAAACCATTGGGAACACTTCCACGAAAACTCTTACTCTAGGGAAGTATTAATAATTGGGTGGCTTCGTACAAGACCACCCACTGCGATGTCAAAATGAGAGAATGAACAATATTACCAACACAGGGAGGCCTGAACACACTCCCCACCATAAGAAACGTGCTAACATCATTACACTCCATAGAAAATTCGACAATGACCATGGTGGGTCTCCCCACCAGAAGAAACAACCAATATAAAATGACATAGGAAACCCAACACAAACTAATCCTCTGACCATAATGGGTCTAATGAAGGAAAATATAAAGAAAATGGAGAACATAACACAGTTCTCTACTCCCAAGAGAAATTATCATTCTTATACAAGACCTAACTGAAACTTAGATCGATTGAAAAGACTACTCATACCAGGACCATCAAATGGAGACACACACTGGGTGAGAAACAACTACTGAGATTTTATGAAAAAAATACGACTACACCTCCTTTTAACAAAGGAGTAACTCTTCGACACACATGGGTAGCAATGTGGAAATGAGGCCCCTCTGCCTCTTTCCCCAAAATGGGACCATTCAAACTAAAAATTATACACATGAGACATACACTATTTCCATCTCCCTACCAAATATAAGCGTTTTACTAATGTCTTTTAAACCCCTGTGGTTACCTAACTATGTTCCAACATCACTCTAAGTCTTGTGGCCAGATCCCTTATGTTTAAAAAATATTGGGACACAATTTTAAGCATTAAAGATCCCAGATCAAAAATCATATTTTTTATGCCAGTAGAAGACATACAATAACCCAAATAGCCCCAACAGAACACAATGTACCCTAGGAACCAATTTACCTCAACATGGAAATTTTTCATAACAAGGACATAGAATATTAACATGTATTATACATTTAAACTCAAACAAGAAATAAATAAAATAGTTCCAAAACATCAATATTTTCATTTGATCGAGAATACGACATTAAAATCCACCACCTAACATGACTGTTACAACCTAAGGGGCCTTACAAGGAATGGGACTTTAAACCTAGTTCTGATCAGCCCATGATTTTTCCAAGAGGCCACAGTAGCCTACTATGACTAGACATTCCACAATGGTGGAAAAACATGATCCTTTTTTTAGAGGAAACCTATAAAAGATCCAAATACCCCTTCAAGACAGTAGCCAACCCCCCCAGCCCTGACCACTTTCTACTCTCATCACTGGTGTTCCCTTCACCACTTCTATGGAGGACCTTCAGGAGTAATAGTGTCCAACATCACATTTTTTGACTTAGAAAACTCAAGAAACAAAGGTTTATTTCAATTACTTCCACATCTTCTCTTAACCTATGATAAGATCATATTAACCAAAAAAGAAGCGGTGGATTAAATTCCAAAATCTTAAGAATAATGTTCATACTTTGATCAAATGAGGGTCTACCGATAAGAAATCACTCAGAGATACACTTTGATTATGGACTAATTCTTTATGGGGGTGTATAATAACCACAAGGAAAACCGATGATCCAAAAAATAAACCATCATCCAGGTTGCACCAAAACAAAAACTGAACATAGAGAGTGAACCAACCCAAAGTATTCTTGAAACATTTTTCAGAAGAACCCACTAATCATTATTTCAAATCGTACTCATCGACAAAAATACAAACATGAAAACACCCCTCAGATTTGAAGGACTACCGATCTATTTTTTTCATAAAATCATTCCCAAAATACAATAAGACACACCACACAATCACTAGTTATCAAAACAGCACATTTCCTCATAAAATCACCATATGAAATAAAATTGGATTTGTGGGTTGCACATCCACCAATGGTATCCCATGGAGTCTCATGCATACATTTTCATGTGCCAAACCAAAAAATCATCCACTTTCCACACATATCCCTTGAATATGTCCACTTTCAAGAATACCAATGGTCAAAACAAAACTTTTCCATTTTTAAAAAGAAACATTTACCCGAAGCATTCATCTCAAGCCCCATAAATCCAATTTTCAAAAACTACTAGCCATAAAACCGAAAATCCATTTCAAATCTCATAAAATATTTTTTTAAAAAAACCTTACATTAAAATAAAACCCATTCTAAAACTCTACACATCAATTAGAAAACATTTAAACCCATTTCAACACATTTTTAGCTGAATATAAAACCCCACTTCATCAATAACCATTTAATTAAAAACTCATGTCTTCTCATTTGGAGAATGTTTCAAAACCCCTTTTGAAAATAAATTTACATTTCTCGAGTAAAAAATTTCCAATAAACCACATGTTTTTATTATAAAAATAAAATCTCAATAAACTCATCCCCAATTACTCAATACCATTTTATAAAAATCTATCCTTTAAATGATTTATTCAAAACAATTATGAAAACCCATTTTCCACCTCGATAAATCAATCTATATGCACTTTAAAATCTAGTTTTCCTATATTTTAAATCAGGGGTTCTAAAAAACATTCATAACCTAAAGAGACAGAAGAAAATACTAAAATGTGGTAACTAGTTTCAATTGGTGACTTGGCCATATGGTTGGCAACCATATTCTAATTGAACCACTATCTCAAAGAATATTCTAGGACTATCTCCCTATATCCACATGGATTTCAGGGCCATACGATCTCGTTGAAACCATCAGTCTAATTCCTTTTCATTTATCGAACACAAAACACCCCAAATAAACCCTAACTTCCCCTGGTAGCTTGAGTCCCATCATGAGGTGTGCTAGCCAGGCACTATACTCATTACCATAATGTCAGGTACCGAAAATCCATGCTCCAGTCTACCTGGTCTCATCCCCAAATAACATGACCCAAAAGAGAATAACCTTCTTTGATACCATTTTTTTATGGACGAAGTTGTGCGTTGGTTCGGATGATGACTCAGTATGGTTCATGACACTTTTACTCCTACCAATTAATGATACATGAGTAGAACTACAAAAAATGATCTAGAACTATATATTGTGATCTTCACGTAGAATATTTTGTGAAATTATATATATTACCCCCAAATCTTGTACCCTAGATCCAGTGGAATTTTTATTAAAATGGTAATAATACAAATGATCCAATATTTTAACAGCCTCTAGAAAACTAGATATATAACATAATTATAAATTACATTGAAAAATTAAAAATACCTCATCTGAAAATAGGAAATCATTAATATTATCCTTGAGACCCTTTTATCATACGTAGAAATATTCTTGGTTTCCTATGGAAATGTTAACAAAATATAAAGGGGTGAGCTCAGACCCTAAGTAATTGGTAGTTTACAATAGAATAAAATATAAATAAAACATTATGGAATGAATAAATAAATTTAGTAACGCCATATCAAATAAAATCGAGAATATAAAAAAATCCATAGAAAACATAAAAATAAATAATTCCTTGGATAACAATAACTAAAGATATATTGATAGAATTGAATAATGTTGAACATCTTAAACATACCATAATTTCCTTTTTTTAATATAAATTACATAAAGTGTAAGGAAACTCCCATTACCCTATGTTAATTAACTCATGAGACCCACTAGTGGACTGAGGTTTTATATAATTTCAAGCACCAACCACGACATAATAGTCTAATGCATTCCATCCCATATCAAAATATTACATGGAATATTATTAAAGGAATGAACATCGTAGATAGTTAGAATAATTCCTCAATAAGTCATATCATATATTATTTTCTCATATAGAAGAAAGAATAATTTGTAATGAAATTAATTTCTCCAATACATATATCAATAATGATATATGAATTTTACAAGGCATGATAACAATCAAATGATAGATAAATCCATTATATATTTTTTAAGTATAATGTATATAATCCATGAAATTTCATAGGAGTTTCAAACCTAGTATGTAGCAATGGCCATTTTCATGCACCATGTGAAGATCGAGTCAAAGCCTAATACCCCATTTTTGAGGTTATTAACTCTAAGTAAAACTGTGCTAGATCCATAATAACTTATAATATCCAGACAATGGTTTATTTCATTGAAAAACCACACACACATTACATCATAAAAAAGTTAGGATTTTTTATGGTAATGAGATAGTTTGACCATTATAATAGGTTAGAAAAAGTATATAATGAGGGGGAGTAAGTAATATCTCATTTAGAATAATTTAAATTAATTGTAATAAAAAAATTAAAAGCATACATATATATATATTAAAAAGAAGCTTAAAAGACTCTATAATAAAGTAATTTCAAATGGAAATTAAAGGGGGTATTTGGGAAACCATTACTTATTAGTAATAACAACTTGGGAAAAGGATATAATGAGAGGGAATAAAAATCTCTCATTTAAAACATATCAAATGGAAGATAATACCACAGAATAACAGGAACGAAAGTATGTGAAAAAATAATTTAGAATGAAAATATAATTAAATTATTTAACTTTAAAAGGAAATAGGGGGGTAGAGAACCCTTACTTCGGCATAATAATGGTTTAGGAAGAAGTTATAATGTGAGGAAATAAATAAAATCGCATTTAAAACCTATAAAATGGAAGTTAATACCATGGAATAGATTTTTTTTTGTATTATATGAAAAATAAATTTATAAAAGTAATATAATGAATGTATTTAATGTAATAAGGAAAGTAGATGATTGGGAACCCTTACCTATATTGAGCATCTTAGCTTAGAGAAAAACATTCATACCATTAGAAATATTCTAGATTGAAGTAGTAGAATTGGAAGAGACTCCTTTTGATATATGTGATGAGATGATTTTAAAATTGGGTGTGATATAATTAGAAAACTGATTTTGTATTAAATCTTGAGGAGGGGTGAGGTTAAGGTATTAAATAATGATAATTTTTTCATTAAGGCCAACTGATTCTGGGTGTCATTAATTCCAATGTTTTTTGTTAAAAATTAATGTCTTCAAGGCCGGTTAAGGTCATCGAATGCATCAACCACCCTTATAATTTAATTATTTATATTAAATAAATTTTGATCAAGAAAAATTGTAAATAAATTTCAAATCAATATTATATCATAAGAGTTATGGTATTTCACAAATATAGTATTTTCACTTTTACCCTAAAAATCAACATGTTCATAAAATTATAAAAAAAATCACCCTATGTTAATTTTGATGCAATGAGTCCATAAATTATATTTAATCTATTAATTTAATTTTCTAATTATGATAATTTTAACTTCTAAATTAAAAACCTTATTTATTGAAAATTAGTAGTTTTTATGACATAATGAATTTTTTAACCGTTATAATTACTTTGGTCTTAATTAATTTATATTATCATTTAAAGTGTTATTGCATTCTATTATGTCAATTATAATATACTACATTACATTTTATTAAAAATAATATAAATTTAAAAGGAATAAATTTATAGGTTGTTTAAATATATATTATATATATATATATATAATATTTTAGCATATTTATATGTTTCAAAATTTATAAACATATATAACATATATATATATATATATAACTTTTTTCAACCAATTCAATTTATATAAAAACTTATACATATACACACCATTGTAAGTATATATATTACACATAAATATGTATATATATATATATATATACAATTATTAATTAAAATTATATAACCTATTTTTTCATGAAAATAATATTAAATTTTATTATATCCCACATTTATTTTTAATGTATTATTTATTCAAAATTTGTAATTACAGCTTGAAATTGAAAATTTCATGTGAATTCCAGTTTTTCCATTTCAATTGAAATTTTTTATTTTTCTTCTAAAATTTTATTCCAGAAATATTTTAATTTTTTTGGATTATATACTATTATATATATTTTTCTCATTTAGATCATGAAATATGGATCCAAATTTCTAGGGGTGTAAGTGCTCATGAAGTTAATAGCGATGTGGATCTGACTGGATGGGTCCCATTATAGTAATTCAACCCTAATTTTTTTTCTCTTTATTGGATTGGAATGAAATTTTGATTATTTTAATATTAATTTATTTGTATCATATAATCCAATAAGAAAAAAATTGGTTCTAGATTTATTAATGTAAAAGGCATATGTTGAGCCAATGCAACCAGATTCAATGATTCTTCTAGGCTAGAAATATTGTCATTAATTATTCAATAATAAATCCTAAAAAATTCATGTAATAGGATGAAATTATTATGGTGGGAGGAAAATACATAGGGTAAAAATCTTAAATAAGACCATATTCAAATATTCTACCATTAAGTTATCCAAAAAATTGTGGACATTCGAACATTGAATCTGGATATCCTGTCAGAAGAGAATTATTTTCTCTAATTATTTGGCCATAAATTCATCAATACATAGCCAAATAAGCTGCAAATTTGTGGGCTAAAAGCAATGAAATGTAAGAAAAAATTTCTTAATGATGAAATACCTTTATGATGAAAATTATTTTTACAAAAACATGTAAAATTTTAGTGGAGATAATTGAAGAAAATGTTTTATTAATGGATAAAAATTAATTTTATTAAAGTAATACAGCGACTCTACCCCATAATCCCTGAGCCAGTGTCTACTACCATTAATTTGGTATTATTTCATGGAATAAAATAAAAAAAGAACAAATATTTTAGTAGTTTTTGTAAACCAAATAAATACATAATTATTTTATTATAAATTAATACAATAATTACAACATAATTTTTTTCTTTTGAGGTTAAATTTATTCCCACTTAACATGTCTTTGTATTTATTTCCTAGAAAAATTCATGGATCCCTGGTGAAGGGAAAAATATTTTGGGATAAAATGATCACTAAAGGTCAAGAATAGTGGAAGTAATAATGATTCAATTAGAATATTCAATGTCAAAAGGTAATAACTAAAGACACATTCCATGTAATCAATAAACTGATACGGAAGTGTGTATAAAATATGGAAAGGTAACTAACTTAAAACAAATTACATTTAAATAAATTGATAAGGAATAATGTATATGGAAAGGTAAGAAATTGAAAACACATTCCATTTAATCCATAAATTGATAAAGGAATGCATCCATAAAAGTTTTCATAATGAAAACATTATAGATAATAAATAATGAATCAAAATGAAGGTAATGATTAATTATTGGATATTATGTATCACACACTTGAAAACACCTACTATCAAGATCTATCCTCTAGATAGTTTAAAACTATACTTAGAAACCAATTTAATTTGTGGAACTAATTTGTCTTATGATAACATGTTGATGAATTAAGGGGATATATAATTTCTAGGCCCCACCCATCATTCTATGTCAAACACATTCCCTATATCGAGTAATCGATTTAATTAATAAACATTATGACTCATCAAATATATATATTGAATAAACAAAACTAATTTACCAATATTTCCCTTGATTATAAATTTACTGTCAAAGTTAACATCATATGTAAAAATGATATACGGTTAATGAAATAAACATATCTATGATAAATGATATGGACAATTAGAGGAAATTTAGTATATAATGGTCATAGTAAATTTAATATTTCAAGGGTACTAATAAAGAAATCATGGAAGTTAATGTCAATATTATCCTTATTCAAATCAATCTTAAACAACATAGAGAATGAAAAATGATATCATCAACACAACATATTCCAAGTAGAGTAAAAAATAGTATTTTTATTGATGAATAGAAAAAATAGAAAAAATATTTTAAATATATTATTGATGGAAATATCCTTTTTCTTCTGAAATAAATTTTAAAAATAATTTTTATTGAAAAAAAAATTTCAAAAACAATTTTGAATTTAGAATTTAATGCTTTCAAAGGAATCATTGATGAAATTATGGTGGGTAAATTCGTACATGCTATATAAGGTAAAAATAACATTCATTTTGAATGATAAAATGGTTAAAATAATTACTCATTCAGAAAGAGATAACAAGATTCCTTAGATAAAATTTTTAAAAGGAAAAAGGTGTAAGCATTTCTTTAATAAATCATATAGGAAAGGTGAAAACATTTTTAGAAAAAAATGGTTTTTAGAAGAAAACTAGTTCTCTGATTGAAAAGATAAATCATGTTAGGATTTCTTAAAAGAAATTTGAGTACTAATGATTGTTAAATATGTATTTTTACTTGAAAAATGTCATTAATTACTATAGTATAATAAAACTAAATAGTTTATTAAAAAATTATTAAATAATTTACTCTAATTGAAATTAAAATGTAAACAATCCCAATAAAAGAAGTTGTGAAGTAAACCCTCGAAACGACCATAATGTTTATGTGACAATTAATTGATAAATAAATTATGTGGGTCAAATGTAAATCCACATCAATGAAATGGAAATAAAATAATATATGTTAAAAATTTATTACACACATAATTTTGTAATAGTAATGACAAAGATGAAGTAATATAACCCAAAGAAAAAAAATTGGGTTACGAAATTCTTTTCCACATGGTAACACTTAATTAAATTCCGATTTGATGAAATAATTCAATTTGTAACTCAAAATTCCATGAAAAATTTATTAATCATGACATTATATGTAAAAGGTTTAGAATTTACACCATATATAAAAAATAAGTGCACAATAATAAAATATGTATCAAAGAATGGAAATTGAGATGAAGCTCCATAATTATTGGTAAATTTTGAATAATAAGACCCATGAAAGAGATAAAATACAAATAAAATTTAAATACCATTATTATAAAATAATTAGGGATATAATAAATCAAAAGGGTAATTATATAAACCACAAAATAGAAGTAAGTTGTGAAAATTTTGTATGTCTCCTGAAAAAAAAAGTGAGATAAGAATCCCTTACATTGCATTTCCTTTCAGGTGAACATCATTTAACCTCATATATAATGGATTTAAACATTTAAATAACTTATAATATAACCATAATAATATTTATAATATCATATATAATCTTCTTGTAATTTTTTATTACCCATTTGTTAATAATATTTTATTATTTTCACTGTTTTGGGTGTTAATGGTTTAGTTTTTCGAGTTTGTTTTGACATGTTATTTTTGTTCTTCATACATAGATCATGATTTGATAATATATAGAATTTAATATATGATGTAAGTTTCATATATATCCATTATATATGTATTTATAATAATCAATAATATTTGGATATAAGAAATGAAAGGCTTCATTCATGGAGACGGTAAGTCATACGTATACATGATTGATATTTCCATTTCTTTGTCATATTTATAAGAATGGAAAGTGAATGATATATATATAGTATGTTTTAGTATCGTATTTATTTCATATATATCAAATAGTTTTATTAAAACCCTCCTTTATACATTCCATCTATAGCATGAACAAATCACACCGCTTTGAGGAGATGGTAGTTCACACTTCCCCAAATGATATTATCGTATTCCAAAAAATAGAAATCATGAATGTATGTTTTATATAAATATTCCATAAAAATAATGACATAATAAATATAATATTTATCATATATAAATAATTTTTCCATCATTTTTCTAGACCATGAGAAGTGGTAAAGGATAAACAAAGGACAAAATTTTACAAGGTGGTAGTTCATCGTTCACATAAATGGTAAGTTCGTTACACATTAAATTGAAATGATTGTAAGTTTAAGTATAACCATTATAATAAAAACATATAACTATATTATGGATAATTTTATTATTATATATTTATGTAATAATAAGAGTTGAGGTGGTGTGGAAGTAAATAAAATGAAAGTGATCATTGAAGAGTGTTACCTCATTTTGGGTAACTCCTTTTGGTTTATACAAAAATACTTCCTTGTATTTAATTATACCCAAGGTGAAGCTTATATGATGAGGGGAGGTATGTTGATATATTATTTTATAAGAGTTTTGGAGATAAAAATGGATTTATAGGTGGGAATAAGTGGGAGGCTTGAGTGCATGTTTAGAGTGGAGGAGGAGTGGTATTCTTGTAAAGTTTTGAAAAGGGAATTACACCAACGTTTTTACTAAGAAAATTGGATAAAAAATGGTAAAAATTATATCCAACTGATTCTATGGTATAAATAAGGCCATAAAAATTAATATTGGACAAGTTAATATGTCATTTTGGCCCTTATGTTTAAGGTATAGTCATTTGTTAATCTAATTTTTATCTTAATCATTGTGATAACTTTTCATTACCTTCACTAGTATTTTTGGTAAAAAACTAATTTTACCATATTAGACATTATAATATAAAATTATTCAAAATATGTATTCAATTTTTGTAAATTCCAATCGCATATGTGGTAGAAATTAATTTAAATTTAATCCCACAAAAGGGATGCCAAAGTGGGGTTTTAAAGTAAAAACATTCAAAACTTGTCTATGATTTTCTATCCAATATCAACATGAAATTGATTAAAAAGTCTTAAATTGGATTAATATATATAAAATTGATCTAATTTTACTTTCAAATCAATCAAAAATATAATTTATCCTTATAAATATATTAGATGAAAAAGTAGTTTGAATTAAAATTCGTTATTCTTCACTATTCATCAAAAAAATGAATCCTCATAGAAAAATACAAAAAAATATTCTTAACCTAATTTTTATGTTTCAATTTCAAATTTTAAGTTTATTTTTTCATATTAAATTTATAAAAGTTCCAAAAATTTAATTTAAAAAATGTTCTCCATTAAAAAATGATAAAATTGTATTTTTAGATAAATATTAACTGAATGGATAGAAGGCCTTCATTTTATACTATTTTTTTGATAATAAACCATTAAAGGGGTGATGTGGAACCCTTACAAGACCCAAAGGCTTAGAGACAATTACATGACCCGTAGGTCTTAGATGAAATCACCTAGACAAGACAACTCAGAACTACTCCCCAACACATGTCATGATATCAACACTCCACCTTCCCAGGAATGGTCAGATATCTATCCTCTATAGATATACACAGTCCTAATACCAATGGAAATCACATACCCTCTCATTCATCCAATTTCGGTTAGCTCTGATCCGGTGAATGCGCTTACTCTGAATCCTCATTTGGAGCCTTGTCCCTAGTTGTCTGACTGGTACATCTTCATATTTATGTGGCATTGAAGTGTGTGGGGTGGATAAAAGGACTTGAGGTGGCCCAAAGGCCATGAGAGAAAACTTTTCAGAAGGCCTTGGGTGCCAGAAATACTTACAGGACCCGAGGACCAAACTGGTGGCCTAGAGGGCCAGATGTTTGAATAGTTCTGGAGGCTACAGTATCAAACAGTACCTGCTACATTACCTACTACAGTATTACTACAATACCCCATAAATAAACCTCCACCATAATTTTATCTCAAGTATCTTGGATGCACTTGTTAAGTCCTCACCAACTAGGCTGAGGCTCAAGTGCTTTAGAGAAATACTATTTTTAAGCTTAAAACTAGATTTATTTTTATCTTGTTATTATAAAACCTATTGGATGAATCTCAAAAATATTTTATTAAATATCATATATACACATATATATTTTATTAATAAAATTCAATAATATTAATTAATTTAATTTCCAATGATAATACACCTTTGTGAGCATAAAAACATTTCCCTCATATTAACATTTATATTTATTTTTAATTAATTTGTTACCTATGGATTCATTTTATATTTTTATAAAACATATATTATCATAAGATACTTCATACTATTTATGAACACCAATTAATGTCTAGTATAATTCTTAATATTTTAAATAATAATATGATAATAACGTATTATTGTTCTATAAAACTCTATCTTTCGTGTAACATAAGCTATTGACGAAACTTTTTGTTTCGTTTGATGAAAACTAACTCAGTATAATGTGCATTGAAATATATAAAATATATTTAATTAATTTAACATAATGAAAATATTGTAATGTCTCATAATGTTATATTCCCTTACACGCTTGGTGTTTCCTTTCATACATGCTTTCGAATACAATGTACTTACTTAAGAATTTCTGGGTGTCACACATAATACTCATAGGATCCTAATAATTTTAATAGTATGTAATTAAATAAATACAAAATAAAGTATAAATTTTTAATAAAAATTATATAGTTTTAATTTTAAAATTTATATCATTTCTTGAATGAAAAAATATATATTTTAAAGACATGGGTTGTTACAGTTGCCCTGAATTGAATTTCAGCCTCACAATTTCAATTATCTATGATATTATTTTAATGTTTAAGAATGGATTGAGTATATAAAAATGATAATAATAATAATAATAATCATAGAAAATTATATGAAATTTATACTACATTTTTTTAATTTTTAAAAATTCTTGAAAAATTCAAAAATCCCAAACTCTGAAAACGGATAAAGTATATGGAATTATATACTTATATCACAATATTTATATAAGATATATATAGCCCTATCTATAGGAATCACATTAAAGTTTAATCTCCAAAAACCTAAATGGAATATTTCTAATTTATAATATACTCTCGATATCCTAATATCCAATGTTGTCTCAACCTTTCCTTCTCATCACATCATAGGGTAATTAATACTTTCTCTAGGGTCTTGACCCATTCTTCCACTACCAATGGATGTGAGGTCTGACTGAAGGAAGAATTTTGTTTCCATATAAAGTGATCTAACATTGATGGGCCCTAATTAATAGAAATAGATTTTCCATCTCAGAAAGGTTTTTAGTCATAACTTATTTTAACTAACTTATGATAGTCAAAATCTACTCTCATCCAATACTCGTTATGTTGAATTTATTTGAAAGTAAATCCCTAATAATTTTTTTTGTTTAAATAATTTTTCTTCTACTGGGCTTCATTTCAATAAAATTATATAAGCTCAATTTTTGTATAAAAAAATATTATTATCATTTATAAAAATATTTAATGAATATTCAAAGGGTTTCTACTATTGTTAATGTATTATAACTATGTTCTTCTAAATCTAGTTCCAAAAGATTATATTAAACTATCCTTGGATAAAAACTATAATAACCCCAACTATAGTACCCTATATATGGTGGATTTTTTTTACAATGATATATATTTAGAGTATCCAGTAGTTTAATATTCTTAAGAAAACTAGACACATAATACAGTTTTACATTACATTGAAAAAAATAAAAACACATCATCGGAAAATATGAACACATTATTATTATCTGAGTGATCCTTTTAATATGTGAAGTAATATTCTTGGTTTCCTGGGGAAAATTATAAATATAGAATGGGGTGATCTTAGATGATCATTAAGGGGAAACATAAAATAGATTAAAATATAAATAGGATATTATGGCATGAATAAATATGCTAGGTTATTCTGTATAAAATGGAATTGGGAGAATAAATAAATTAATCCGAACATAACAATAAATAAATGAATTTATAACAATATATTAAGGTATTATAATGACTCATATTTTCCTGATACTACTTTTATAAAATTATTTGGAAAATTACGAGACCAGGCGCTGAAACGGCGTGCGATTTCGAGGCACGAAATGCCTAAAATGATCCATCGAAAAATGTTACTTTTTCAAATAGAGCATGTGAGAAGTTTTCCTGAAAAGGTGGAATAACTCTTAAACAGTTTCCCATATTATAAATCCAAGGGCATCGTTGCATTCAAGAAAGTGGGTTTACCATAGGAGCGACTTAACTTTAGTCGGTGTGGGTCAACGGTGAGAAAACCCGAAAATGGAATAACCGTAAAAAAATTATTAAATAAAATTATTTTATTTCCTAATCCTTATTACATAGGAACTATGACCGAGATTGAATATATGAGACCACCATTGGGCTCGTAATGTGGTGTTTTCCTTAGGCAGAGGATAATATTGGCCGGCATAGGTCAAATGTTGAAAGTAGTTTTCAGTATGTAACTATAAATAAAATAATTAAATAAATATTAATTTATTTTCAAATCCTATAACTCATAAATGGTAACTCATATTTGAAATATGAGATTACCATTGAGCTCATGAGGATGTGTTTTCCTTAGGAAGAGCCTAACATCGACTAGCGCAGGTCGAGGGTAAAATTTAATTTTAATATGTTTTCAAACGAGAATAAAATAAACTTAGAGAAGTTTGTTTTGTTTCCTTTTAATGTTTCACAACGCTGTAACGTTGTGACAAAACAATGGAGAAACCCATTCTCCTTCCACAAATGAAGCAGTGTGGCGACATTTCTTTAAAGAGAAACAATAACACTAAAATGCATTAACACATTAACATGTTTCCTCCATTAATCCGGGTAAGGGTCCAACGTTTGAATTCATAATACTGATGAATTTCTCTGGAACCCTGGGAATATTTCTTATTGATGATGACATATTAGATATCAGAGTTCAGATCAAATGGAAACAAATGACATATTAATTTCTATCTTCATTTGATCATCAACAATAATTAATCCATGGTAGTGAACGATCCAATCCCAGGTAAGGGTTTTATTTCAGTGTGATTTCTTTTCCCCGTTCATGATTCTAATGATAAATGTGGACCAACCAATGAATAGGATGATCTGTGGTTCGATTTTTTTTTGGGATGGGTATTATTGCTGTAGGATCAAGGGCTTATACCTTAGTGGACAACAGTATCTTTTAGTTTCCCTTTTTCTAATGGGATAAACAAAGGCCGAATGAACAAGGCTGACATTCATTCATTGGGTGTTAATGGTGATCCCTCCTTCCAACTCTTGTGTTTTTCACCAATGAACCCCTGTGGTTGCATCATATTTTTACCGATGGATTACCAATGTGGATGGACCCCATGAATTGATAGTACGAAAACTAAGAGCACATGGAAGTAGAGATGGTGGCCCATGGATCACATGGGTGCCCATAGTTTAGAAAAATGGCCCACCACTTCAGCGGTGGTGAACATGAAAAGGAGGGCCACCGATAGCAGTGCATGGTGGTGCCAGTGGTGGCACGTGGCGGTGCCGCCACATGGTACCAGCAGCCATTGGCTCAACAGACAGTGATTAAGAAGCCTTTGAAAACCACCACCAGATGGTGGACAGGATCCACCAATAGGAGGCAGGAGGCGGGCCTCCGGAGATGTGGTGAGAAACCACGGTCCAGTAGTAGAACAGTGGGACCCCATGGTAAAAATAGTGGGGAAGTTCACACAATGGCCAACCTTGTTGACCAAGGAGGAATGTTGCACCTGCTGCGTTCTGGGTGGACGAATAGGGCTGCTTCAGTGTAATGGGCTAGGCTGGGCTTGCGAACTGGCACCAGTCCGGGCCGATGAAGTGGGTTGGGCCAGTAGAGGGTATTGCTGGGAGTAGGTTGGGCCCATTATGATGGGTCGACCTGATGGGTTGGATAGGTCCCATCTGGTCAGGTTAGGTGGGACCCAACTCGGTCCGACCTGGTCAGACCCGAACCGGACCGAACAGACCCCTGTTCAATAAAATTCCCATAACTTTGAAACCGTTTTTCCAATTAACAAGACGTTTGTGGTGTTTGGACCCTCATGAAGAGAAGGTTGTTTTGAGATAATATATGTTGGGTTTCATGGAATTTGACTTAATAACAATGGATTGAGATGTAGGTTCTCTCGGAAAAAGAACACTACGAGCAGAAATCTTGTGGGTGGTTGTAATGAGAAGACTATGACTACGGGTCTAAGTGACTAATCCAGTCTAAGTGAATTATCTAGTATATGTTATTCAATGGGTCTAAGTGACTCAGCCGGTCTAAGTGACTCTGTGGGTCTAAGTGACTCAGTGGGTTTATGTGAATCAATAATAATGGGTTTTTGTGATTATGTATGATAGTATAGCTTTTCATACTTTAGATTTATACCTGTGTGAGATGACAATACTACTTGGTATTCCTTCATGGTATTCCATCATAGTATTCCTTAGTAGTGTTCTTTCATGGAATTGATTTGTAGTATTCATCAGTGGTGTTCCTTCATGGTATTCCTTTATTGTATTCCTTATTGGCATTCCTTCATGGTATTTATTCATGGTATTCCTTAGTGGTGTTCCTTCATGGTCTTCCTTCATGACATTCCTCTGTGGTTTTACTTAGTGGTGTTCCTTCTTGGTTTTACTTTTTGGTATTCCTTAGTGGTATTCCTTCATGGTATTCTTTAGTGGTGTTCATTCTTGGCGTTCCTTCTTTATATTCATTAGTGGTGTTAATTCATGGTATTCCTTAGTGGTGTTACTTAGTGGGGTTACTTTGTGGTGTTCCTTAGTGGTGTTCATTCGTGGTATTCCTTTATGGTGTAACTTAGTGGTGTTCCTTCGTCATGTTCCTTCATGGTGTTCTTTCATGGCTTTCTCAAGTGGTGTTCGTTCATGGTGCTTCTTGGTGATATTATTTATGGTATACATTTTTTATTCCTTGTGGTTTACTTTTTGTAATTCCTTTGGGGATTGGGGTACCTAATGGGTATTGTTTTAATCACCACTACACGGGCTTTTCCTACACATTTTGTGCCTTGTGCAGATGATTGATATATTTTACGGAGTCCTTAGTGGTCCGGAGAAAGGGGTGCTTCAGGGAGACCTGACAGACGTGGTACACTTTAATGACTTTCAGAAACATACTATACCTACCCTTATAGTAGGGTTTCTTTTGGGAGGTATCCTAGAGCATGTACTTTTCTATTTCAGTTGGGCTTGTATTCTGGCCTATTTAATTTTTATTTGAGAAATTTTTCTTGGAGACGTGTGCATGTGTACAGGTAAATAGGAAAATGCATCCCCTTTATGGGATATGCCTACTCGGTGCTAGTTACCACCCCCAGCCTCTGGGAGGTGGTCTTGGGGTAGTCACGACACGAGCCATGAGGGATGGGTCCTGATAGAGTGGTATCATATGGAGAATATTTTTACTCTAGATTTAGGGAAAGAGTGGTAAGTGTTTCGAGTTTATATTTTTGGGTAGGGAACCCAATGTGGGTGCGATGGATGATGTATCCATACAACATGACATTAAATTATGCTTTCCAACACTGAATATGAATATTCTAGTTTCATGGGAAATTAATTGTTCCTACGTCATATAGGAATTGAGTATGTTCTCTTCTCATTATTGAGTCAGATTAAGCTCAACAGGTATACTATATTGATCATGGTACATATTTTCTTGTTTCATGATGATTCCACAGAGATAGCCGGCCATGATTCCACCGAATGATCATGAGGATGATCTACAGGGTGATGAAATGGTTATAAAGATTTGTACCAGAGAAAACACCTCTGGGTGGTGTACTAGATAAACCACCAACTATAGAGTAGAACATGATACATGTAGTACTAGCTGATTATATGATTATTCTATGTGAACTTCATGAGTTTTACTAAAAGAGACCCCACAGGATCCAAGGAGAGCCAGACATTTAGGTGGCTAAGGATTGGCTTGTGGTGGTGACTAAGTTTTCCATCCAGTCAGGACACTATTAGACCAGATGGTAGTCTTAGCGGTGAGCCTTCTACGTGGCTCAACAGAGAAATGGTGGAGTTTAAATTACCTGATCTTATTATGAGGTGACTATTCCATGTACATATTTTGAGATTGTTTCTCAGAGAATGGGCACTCACTGTAAATGAAAAGGGATATTCATTCCCAAGTGCTTCTGCAACTTTGGAAAAAAGACATGTTGGTAGATGAGTATTCATCGAGGCCTACCGACCATTCCTAGTACCTGATGAATACAATTTTACTAGTGCTTTAGGGCATGGACCTCTGAAAGATGTGTGTTTAGGGACATCTGAGCCTTCATTTTTACTCTATGTAATCCTATTTATACTATTTTTCTAGAGCGAACCATTGTTGTTAAAAGTACCTTGGCTGAGAATATGCAGCTAGTGGATTTCAGCAGTGAAAATGTAGGAGCAAATACCTTAGAATCAAGAAGCCGACATCATTCTCAGAGACCTGGACGTGTGAGATATTCCGAGAGGAGGTCACTGGATAGAGGATCTATAGCTCAAATATCATAGGGTGAGTCCAATAATCCTAGAGAGAAGCAATTCTTTTCCTGAGATGTGTGAGGGAATTTCACTATAGATTTTCAATCATGTAGGTGTGTCGACCGGGAAATGGTTGGAGATCCACTGAGGTAGATACAAGGACATGAATAGATGGATTTTCGGGGTGGAAGATGTGGTAGAGGAGCCGGGGGATCAGTAGGAGGTGGTATATATTTTTACATGTTACCACCACAACCCCAATGTGATCCAGACCAGGCATAGGAAGATGGAGGATAAAGGAAGTTGGTAGATACTTGCAGTCAAGGTATATGAACCATGGGCTCCAGTAATGATTTGAGTTACACTCTATGTCTACTCTTAGCTTCCATGTTAATAGAAAAAAGTGCTAATCATTCTTTATTGTCACGAATCTTGTTCTAGACCTAGAGTTTCTGGTTAAACCATTGACTTGACCCTTACGTCTGGAGATACATATGGGAGGACACTTGATAATCACACAAGTTCTAATAGTGTGGTATAACACTTAAGGAAAGAGATTCAATTGGATCCTCTTGGTGGTAGCATCGAGGCCTTACGCCATTAGTCTAGGTATAGAATGGTTATCCACACTTAATACTTAGATTGATTGTTTTAGGAAAATGGGTGTGGTATTACTGCAATGAGGGAATGGGATTTTCCTTGGTTAGAGAAAAAGGAAAACTAGGTAGCATTATAGACTCATGCATAAGAGGATGCATCCAATCACTCTCTATTTGGATATCCTTACCTATGGTGCATTGGATGTTATGAGTTTTCAGTTCTGAGTAGTAGTGGCAGAGTATGAGGACATCTTTCTAGAAGATGTTCCAAGTTTACCGCCCCGTAGAAAGATAGAATTGTGAATTATTATTCACACTGAGATGGAATCATTATCAAAATTAGTACATCAGATGGATTTAGCAGAGCATCACAAGCTGAGGGAGTTGGTGGAGGACTAACATAATCTCTTATCTAAATATTTTTTTCGTATTTGCTGAGCAAGGAAACAAAATAGTTTTCCTCCTTATAGTTATCCTTTGTGGATAGGGATGATGCAACTTACCGGTAGTTGGTGGTTATTACCCCTATATTATTATAGAGAGTCAGGTAGGTATGACTTGGTGTTACCAATAGTGAGGCTTTATATGAAATTTCTTCCACGGGGAATACCTTGATGGATATTCAAACGGTGGGGATGACTTTGATCCTTTTAGAGAACACACGGTAGTAGAAGTGGATGCCTAGAGTGGTGAAATGCATTAGGATATGCATGTTGGTGTCAAGGTGGTTACTGGGGATGATAGAATAGATTTATGGTGGGCATTCATGTTGATATAAAAGCCGAGTGCTTGTTTGAATCAGTTTCATGGTTTTTCAACTAACTGTATCGAGCCCCTGTGCTTGGAAAGGGTTTCTCTTTCCATAATTGGGATCCAAGAAGCGAGTGAGAATGTTCATTGATTGACTTATTTATGGGTTTATCACATACATCTAGGGTACATGATACCATTTATGTGATCATTGACTAACTCACCAAGTCACCCCACTTCCTAGCGATTTGGTAGTAGATTTTTGTAGAAAGCTTGATGTGACCTTATGTGTAAGAGATAACTTGACTTTATAGAAACCAATAGATAATAGTTTCTAATTGGGATAATCACTTTTCATCCTAGTTATGGTGATTGGGGATCATCATGAGATCACCCTCGATGGGTAGTCAATTCCTTTAGTATGTCCCGGTGGCAGCAAGTGAATCTCTATAGTAGCACATGGGAGCGGGGGGCTCATGTTCATGCTCATACCCACATATGTTTGGGTATCCTTTCGTTTGTCTTTCAGGGATGTAAAGACATTAGGTTGGGAGAAACTAACAACTAAGATATTCCTAATACTATTTTTAGAAAATTCAGGGGCTAATTATGAGACCAGGCCTTGGAACAGAGTGCGGTTCTGAGGCCCAGAGTTCCTAGAATGATCCATCAAAAATATGTTATATTTTTAAATTTAACACATGAGAGGTTTTGTTAAAAATTAGGGATAACTATTAAATAGTGTCCTGGATCAGAAATATGAGTGTGTTGTTGTGTTCTGGATGCTGGGTTTAACCTAGGAGAACCTTAACGTTAGTCGGCATGTGTCTCTAGTGAGAAAACAAGAAAATGACATAACTGTAAATAAAATAATTAAATAAAATTATTTTATTTGAAAATCCTTAAAACTCATGAATAGTGACTCAAATTGAAAATCTGAGACCACCTTTGAGCTCATAATAGGGTGTTTTACTCTGGTAGATCCTAACATTTGTCAGAGAAGGTCAACTGTGGAAAGTATTTTTTTCTATGTAACTCTAAAAAAAATAATTAAATACAGTTTATTTTATTTTCAAATCCTATAACTCATAAATGGTAACTCATATTGGAAATCTGAGAATACTTTTGGTTTGTGAGGATATGCTTTGCTTAGGCAGAGCCTAAAATCGACCAGCGCAGGTTGTGGGTAAAAGTTAATTTTTGGACATTTTTAATGGAGGAAAAAATATACACAAAGAAGCTTATTTTTTTACTTTTAACATTTTTGAGTGTGGCGAAAATGTGACTCAGTGAAAAAGAAACCAATTATCCTTTCATAAATGAAGTAGCAAGGTGATGCTATTTCAAAACGAAATAGTAATACTGAAACATGTTAACACGTTAAAAAGTTTCCTCTATTAATCATTTGTAGGGTCTAGCTTTAGAATTTATAATGATGGAGAATTTATCTAGAACCTTGACAATATCTCTCACTGGAAATGATAATTTAGAGATCGGATGTCGGATCTAATTCCAACAAACAATGGATCAAGATTGTTCTTAATTGGATTGTCAACAAAAGCAACTCCATGACAGTGAACAATCCAATCCCATGTAGGGGTTTTATTTCTACGTGATTTACTTTCCAAGCTCTTATTTCCAATGATGAACCTGACCAACTCATGAATTGGTTGATCTGTGTTTCGATAATTTATGCGGGATGGGTACTAATGCTACAGGAATAGAGGGGGTTATATGTTAGTGGTTCACAATATCTTTAAGATCCCCTTTTTCTAATGAGATGAACAGAACATGAATGAACAAGGCTGCCATTTGTTCCTTGGGTGTTCATGGTGCTCTCTTATTCCTTATCTTGCGTTCTTAATTGTCAGACACCCTTGGTTACGTCAGATTCTTCCTAGGAGATTCTAAATGTAGAAGGACCCCCAAATCGATAGAAAGACAATTAAGATAACATGGAAGTGGATATAGACACCCTTTGATTTAATGGGTTCCCACAATTTAAAATAATGGGTCACCACAGAAAAGGTGGAGACCCGTGGAAGGAGGGCCACCGGTGTCGGCACATGGTGGCGCCGGGGGTGGCGCATGGAGGAACGAAAACCCGGAACCACCAGCTGTCGGTAGAAGGATGGACCTGGGCCTCAGAAGACACGACATTGGGATACGTCATGTGGTGAGAAACCACTTTCTAGTAGGATCGTGGCAGGACCCCGCAGCAACCACCACTGGGCAGTTCACACGGTGGTCGACCGCGTTGCACACTGTTGTTGTCCGCATTGACCAGGAAGGACCTCGTATTAATGGAAACATGGAGGTTCATGCAGTGGCCAACCACATTGAACGCAATGGTCATCCGCGTTGACCAGGTTCAAACACGACACGTGGTGTGTTCCAGGCAGAAAAAACTAACCTACATCAGTAGGTTTGGCTGGAAGAGTATGCTGGCATAGGACCTGTATAATGTAGTGGGCCAGGATGGTCCTGTTGGGATGGGTCGACTAGGCGGGCCATGTCAGGCTGGATTCGGGTTGGGTTGGGTTGGGTATGTCTGACCGGGTTAGACTAGAGCCATACCCAACTAGCCCCTTTTCACTAAAATTCCCATAAATATCAAACCGTACATCCGATTGATGAGACGTTTTAGATTTGGGACCCTCACAAAGAAATGGTCCTTTTGAGATACTCTATGTTTTATTTAATGGAAGTAGAAATATGACCTTTGGATTGAGGAGTTTGTTCTCTTAAAACAATCACACTACGAGTAGGAATCCTCTGGATGGATATGAAGAGAGGACTATGAATACAGTTTTAAGTGACTCAGTGGGTCAAAGTGACTCAGTATATCTAAATGACTCGGAAGGTCTAAGTAACTTAGTGGGTCTAAGTGACTCAGTAGGTTTTAGTGACTCAAATGTACTAGGGGTTCAGTGATTACATTTGATAGTCTTTATTTTAATACATTATATTTATACATGTGTGAGCTGACAATATTTCATGTCATTCCTTCATGGTATTCCTTCGTGTTATTACTTATTAGTGTTCCTTCGTGGTATTCCTTCGTGGTTTTCCTTTGTGGTTTTCGTGAGTGGTTTTCCTTCCTTTAATTCCTTCATAGTATTCCTTAGTGGTATTCCTTAGTGGTGTTCCTCCATGGAATTTTGTCATAGTATTCCTTTGGGGTGTTTCTTTGTGGTATTCCATAGTGACATTACTTAGTGGTAAGACATAGTGGTGTTCCTTCACGGTGTTCTTTAGTGGGGTTCCGGTGTGGTATTCCATAATGGTGTCCCTTCGTGGTATTCCTTCATGGTCTACCTTAGTTGCGTTACTTAGTAGTATTCTATAGTGGTGTTCCTTTGTGGTGTTCCTTCACGGTATTCCTTAATGGTGTTCCTTCATAGTGTTCCTTCATGGAGTTCATTAGTGGTGTTCCTTCGCGGTATTCCTTCATGGTATTCTTTCAGGGTGTTCCTTCGTGGTGCTCTTTAGTGGTGTTCCTTCATGGTGTTTTCATCAATTATTTGACAAAAAATCCAACAAAACATCATATAGGAGGATGAAATTTCTATGGTGAACACAAAATAAATAGGGAATAAAGTCAACAGAAGACTATATTATAATATTCATACATTAAGGAATCCAAAAAATTAATGTACATTTAATTAATTGAATATGGATAGTATCTATAGATAGAATAATTTCTATAATTATTTGGGCATAAAATATTCAATTATTGGTCAAATAAACTAAACTTTTTTTGGAGAAAATAAAAGTTTTAGAATAACTTTACAAAATATAAAGTATAGATGTGAATCTAGTTAATTCTCTAGAAAATCATAATATTTTAGAGGAAAAATTTGAAAAAAATTGTTTTATTTTTGGTTAATAACTAATTTTATCAATTTAATACTAATAGGATCCAAATAAATCACTTTTTATATAAATAAATAAATTAAAATAAAATATAAACTTGTAATACCAATAATATATTTTTTTGTGTAAAATTTACATTATGTATTGAATAAAAAACATTAAAATATAATTTAAAGATGTTATTTTTTATAATATCTAATGGGATAACTATGATGAATATATAGATAAAAAACCCCAATAATATATTCAAAATTAAGGTGATCAATATGTACAAAATAATGTGGTTGGGTCTTATCAAGGATTATGATTATTCAATCCCCTACTCTAATGGGAGGGAGAAATGTTTTTTAGATGCTATGAGTAGAAAGGATCCCACAACCCTATCCATGATGAGAATTCCAGGGGATCCAATATTCTTGGACATACTAAGGATGAAAATAGAAATAATAGTAGTATCATCATCCTACCTTACTCAATTGATTACTAAACCATATATTCTTGAGAGGATCAAGGAGGATTAAATGGATTATGTGGTGCTATAGATAAAGGTAGTGAATATTCATGAGTTAAAAATTTTAATGATAGATTTATAAGGTTTAGATTGTGGATATATATTCTATAAAAACTATAATTGAATAGGGATCTTCTAGATGATGCAAATAGCTCATCATTCCCTCTTAATATTGGAAGTAATAAGATGTATATATATTGGATGAAAAACTTCTGGTTGGATAACAAGAAGAGGTATATTGTAAAGTGTGTATCATGATACTTGGTATGAAAAAAATATAACTCTTACCAATATAATTATAAGGGTATGATGAAAACATTTTCCACACCAGTATGAAAATGGGAGAAAATAAGAATGGATTTATTAATAAGACTCTCTAAGACCACCAAATGAAAAAAAATCATACCTGTTGTAGTAGATCACCTTACTGAGTTAGTATATTTCATTTATATCAAGGAATATTTATCTATTAATAAAATCACCAAGGAATATATAAGGAAAGTGGTAAGACTGAATTGGGTTCCACTCTCTATTGTATCTTATTGAGATCCAAGGTTTACCTTGATGTTTAGGAGAAGCCTTCAAAAAGAATGTGATATGGTGCTATGGTTTGGTATTGGTTATCACCCTCATATAGGTTCTCATTCCTAGAGAATCTTTCAAACTATAGATAACATTATAATAACAAGTTCAATGGGTTTACAATGATGTTGGGATCAACTTATTCCCCTAATAAATATCTCATATAAAAACATTTTCAATCTAGCATTCAAATTGAACCTTACGAAGCTCTGTATGGGAATATGTGTCAGATTCCAACATGTAGGGACGAAGTTGGAGATAAGAAGCTGATGGTACCTAATCATATAAATGGGATGATATATAAGGTTTGAACCACTCCTCATCATATGTAATTTATACAATGTCAACAGAAAATCTCTTATGATAATCATCGATGAGGGTTAGAGTTTTAGGTCATAGATAAAATGGTCCTTTATATTTAATTTTAGAAGAATGTCATGAGGATTGGGAAAAAGGGAATTATTAGTCTAAGATAAATTATCCCCTTTGAAATCCATGATCGCATCAGAGTGGTAGACTATCGGCTAGCACTCTCACGTAACATATCTCAATTATAGGATGTGTTCTATGTATCCCTCTTTAGGAAGTATATACTCGACGCCCCCCACATGTATTGAATCAAGTGGTGGCACTATTAGAGAATTGATCATTCATATAAGGAAAAGATTGTGAGGATCTTAGATTGTAGAGAAAAGGTTCTCTAAAATAAGACAACTCATCTGGTCAAAGTGTTATTCCAGAACATCAAGTTTGAGGAAGTGACTTAGGAACTAGACAAGGGGATGAAACTGATGTAACCTTCTATTTTTTCGTTTATGAATGAAAATTTGATGGTGAAATTTATGATGTGGGGAATAATTTAATGAACCTAACAATTATAAATTTAATTCCCATTTAAATGATTAAATTTATTATTAAGAAATAAAATTATAGATAATACATTCACTGCTTTTATTTTTAGACCATTATAAATTATATCAAATCATACATTATAGAACATTAAACATAAAAATCATTAATATTATTTCCATTATATAGTGATTTTATGATTAATATATATATATATATATATATATATATATGGTTATGATAAATCCAATTGACAGCGAAAAATGAAGCGATGACCTCAACCTGTAGGATCATACACTATAAAGCCCATTTATTAGATCTTTTGAGGGAGTTAGCAAGGATTAACCCTTTAATAATCACAATATTATATTCAAAAAATAAATCATTAGAGAAACCGTTTACTCGATAATTTCAAAGTCCTCAACATAATAGCCCAGACCATGTTCAGTGAACCACCCCAAGGAAATATCACAATCACACACCTTACCCTTATAGAATTCACTGGTGTTATAAAATGTAATGTATCAATCCCCAAACATTATGAATTTTTATTTTTTTAAATAAAATAATTATTATATTTATCTTTTATTACTTTATAATAATAAAATAACAAATTTTTTTAAAAAGTATCTTTTGAAACATTGAAACACAAATTGTATTTTTGGGAAACATATAGTTTCAATCATGAAACTCATTTTGATGACTTAAATAAAATTTTAAATAAATGTTATTTTACATAAATATTTTTATTAAATTATATTTATTGAATATAAATGATAATATTATTTTACTAAGTGAAATGTAATTTTCATAAGGGTTCGAAAATGATTATTTTCAAAAAACCAATATTTTTTAATAAATGAATATTATTTTACTAAATTTGTAAATTATAATATTTAGAGAGATATTTTGATACAATAAATATTATTTTTGAAATTATTATGTCGAAATTATGAAATAGTGAATTATTCAATAAAATTCAGAAAAAGTCAAATTTTAGGAAAACATTAAATACGATATAATTATATGGTATGTATTATGAGATCATAAATACCCAAAAATAATTTTATAAATAATATAAATAATATCGATCAGAAAAATTATTCTTCCCCTTTAAAATAATGTTTTTTTAATTTATTTTGTTAATTTTATACACCCTCAAGGTATCCTCCAAAATAAATATTATATTCTAAGGTTATATAATGAATTCTATATAAAAATGAATCATTTCCTCATCACTAATGGTAATATTTTAAAGATTTCTATTCATGTAATTAGAAAATATTTAAATCCAATCCTCATTGGAAAAAATAATGTGATGGTTTTTGTTTTAGATTAATTTATCATATAGATTCCAAAACCTAAGTTTAGATATTGATGACCAATTATACTCTCTTTTTCTAGAAAACCACACCCAACCACCTATTTATATTTACTAAAAATAATTAGGGCATGAATTTAAAATTCCATTCTCTATCTAAATTCCTCAAAAGGTTCTCCAATTCTCTTAATAAGATCATACTATGTTGTTATAATCACCTTCTCAATGTAAGGGATCGTCTCCATATCCTCTTTATTCAAGCACATTATTTATATTTTTTCCTTTTGATTTCCAACTGATCATATTGGGATATCTTTTTACACGTTCCAGAAACAATAAATATGATTTTAATGTGATGAGAGACCCATTTCACTCTCATTAAAAATTTCCATGTATCATTATGAAAACCCATTATACTGTAGAAATTTTCTTGCAATTTTTCATGACTACAATTTGTGTCTTGAATACCCATCCCCATTTCCCTTAAAAATTATTCAAATAAGTTTAACTATCACTAATTTATTGGTTAATTCCATGTATATAACCCAATATACTTAATCATTGGGTTAAAATTAATGAAATAAATCCTCATGTTATACAATCTATGTATCACACTTATGCATGTATTGCATATCAATGTGACATGGGGACTGGAATGATATATCTCTCCAATGAATTGGGTAATTTTTTTATCTCATGAGATACCATGTATAGTTCATGGGAGGTTATCGTAATCAGAATATGATATTATTTCTTGGTGGTTATCCTTGAATTAAGTTTATGATTTCATGTTTTATATTGCCTCTAGATTCTCAGGTTTCCTTTATGTTATCATTTTATATCATGTTCTGATGTTCTTTTTTATCATTTTCACCCCTCTTATGTTACCTTGATATACTTATTGACTCATTTTTATTACGTTCATCATGTTATTATTTGATTATTTCATTACATGGCCCTATAGCACACCTATTTCTTATGTACATGCAGAGGTTATCCTATGTAGTTTTAGAAGATTGAAGAAATTTATGGGCATGTTATGAGGTTTTACTTCATGTATTTGTATGTATGTTTCATATTTTTTTATATACCTAATTACCCAAAGATACTAGGTCTCACAATCTTATGGGTTTTTATTAAGTGTAAATTTATGTAATAAATAATGAAATAAATTTTTTGAATGATTTGGGTTATTGTAGTTAAGTTGTTGTTTAGTATCATTTAAATGGAATTGTAAATCATTCAAAGGTTAAGGATACTCTACTTCCATGACATTATTTCCAATATATATTTCAAACATTCAATGTGTTTTATAGTTTTGTGATCCTGTGAAAACCTACATTCATTAATTGGATATACCTGAGTTTGTGAATCATCTGTATTCGTCGACAACTTCTGCCTTTTTTTAATGGAGTATATATTAATTTTTTCTATATTTTTTATTTTTTATTAAAAATTTAGTTTATTATTTCCCAAAAAAATATCTGCATTTGGGTTATGGCTCTAGGATTATAATTTCAGGACCATTTGGTTTGTGACTCCCCAAACAAAATTTTGGATTCATTGGTTATATTATCACTATAGAAATAAATTTATGACATGGTAATGATTCACCTTAAAAAATGAGGTATATAATAACACATATATCAAAAAGTAGATTGATTTAAGAGTGGATTAAGACCACATTTAACCAAACTTCTATACAATTTCCTGTAATCGTTTATTAATTTTTTGCATATTTTCACACAATGTATATAATAATTGACATTGAAAATGATTATATATTTTTAATATAGTCTATCTACTACCCTTATAGACCATCTGAACTGTTCATATTTGACCTAAAACTTGGTATTAAATGCTATATATTTTTTATTATTGTTTAACCATGCCCCTTATAACATTTTGGTGTTAACATGAATAACCTAGGACCTTACAATTTAAGGAATAAGGCATTTGAAATATGGAATGAATGAAATTAAATGATTGTCGGATTCCTTAAAAGCCACCACATATTGAAAGAAACAACTATGGTTATTAGAAATAATGAATGGAGGAATATCTCAAGAAACTAAGTATTCATCATTAGAACACAATGGTAAAACAATATTGGTTACCAAATTTTAAATTTTACTTACTTATAGGAAATAGCACGCCTAACTATGTCTTGAATAACAAAATTATGAATATTTAAAACTTTTATTTTAACAGAAATGCTTTTATTTATTTATATACATGTAATATAACTCATGAAATATGAAAATTATGGAAGTTAATCACATTGGATAAGATAAATTGAGGCGTACTATTCTTAGAATTATTTGGGATGAGTATTAATATTTCAATATGGGTGAATATTAATGTGTCAAATAGATTTTCCACTAATTCATTAATATTATGAATGGAATGATTTAACCTATAGAATCATTGGAGAATTTTTTTCTTGTTGAAAGTGTCTAGAGATTTATAACCAATACATGGCATGAAAAGAAAGTGGTTTTTAATTAATGAAATAACTTTAAGGAATATACATTGGATGAAATCACTATTTCATTACATTAATAAGAACTTGAGCTAAAGGAGATAATTGAAGAGGGGACTTAAAATATGGAAGGAATTTAATTTAAATAGAATATAAATATTTCCACTATATCTTTAGATTTTGAATCAATGTAAATTGAGAATGAAAAAAAAATTAATAAACGTTGTATCTAAAATGATGAAAATACCAAGAGGATCAAAGAATAAATATATAATTGATAATAATAAGTATGATTGAATGAAGAAATGTAAACCTGATTAGAATTATGTTTCCAAACTAACTATTTATGAGTAAAGAATGAAGGGACAGGTGAATCCAATTTTTTTTGAAATTAAATAAATAAATAAAATATAATTAATATTTGATGAAATAAAAAAAATATTTGATGGATGTATGGAACTAGATAGACTAATAATATTCAAATGATGAAACTAGATGTAAAAAATGAAATGGAAAACCTATTATTGATAGATAAAATTACTAATGGGGAAAAAATTAATAGCATCAAAGATATATGGAACATGGACAACAACTACTCCAGACACGTTATTGGAGATCCATAATTGTTATTATCTTATAGTAGATGTCATAGGGGCTCTATAACATTTGCTGATAACTCAAATAGAAATGTTAAGGGATTTGGGGATGTAGGTATATATATCATTTTTTTATTTTTAATGCATTATATGTTTATGGTTTGAAACATTGCATAATTATTATTTCCCAATTATGTTATGATGAAATTAATGTTAAATACAAATATAATAAATGTTTATTATTCAAAAATGAAACTATTTAATTTCATACTAATAGAATGAGAATATATATTCTATTTATTTTTCTATGTAAACTAACTAGAATATTAAGTGACTTAAAACTATATATATTGATGATATCATATAACACAAAGTCTTGGAGAAGTTAACTTTTCATTGTTACACAATATTTGAAATGAAGGACATGTGCAAGAGTTACCTAATATAAAAATTGGTAAGAATGTTTTTTGGATTCTTATTTAAAAGTTAAACATAATTGATTAAGATTTATATTAATTAATATATTTAAAACTACTATACCATTAGAACATATTCATTTGGATTTATTTTGTTCTATATATATTTCTAGTTTAAGAGGTAAGAAACATGTTTTTTTATTTCTAATGATTTTAGGATATTTTATTTGATTTAATTTATGTCACATAAAATTGAAACTCTATAATACCCCACAAAAATATGATAAAATAACAATAAGTTTGGAAGAATTATTAATACACAACACTGAGGATTAATCATATTGAGACATGTTATAAAAATATTTCTTTTATATGTGAGTTTTATAACCTGGCCGATGAATTAATATGTATGAATATGAGTAGCCAAATTATGAAATATATGTATAACAGTCCTAATAAATGAAAATTTATTTATTAATCCATAGTAAATAAGAAGTCACTTTTTATATAAGTCGTTTTATTCTTCATAAATAAAATTTCTTTAAAATTGTTTTTAAAATATTTTTCATGGAAATTATAATTGTTTTTTACAAATTTTTTAAATTTTATTTTATAAAATTATAATAATATATGAAATCAACTTATCAAAATAATCTTGGGGTATAATTATGGGATTTTATGAAATGATTTATTTTTTTGTAGTAGTGAAAAATATGAATTTTCCAAATATTATCCTTTATTTTCATTTAGTCATTTAATTTGAAAGTATCATTATATTTTTTATTAGTATCAAAGTGACATACTATTTATTTTATTTTTAATAATTTAATTAATTCTATGTGAACAAAAAATATTCTTGATTTTGATATAAGTAAATTCTAATTATTAAAAATGCATTTTTTTCAAAATATATTTTATATTATGTTTTACATATTTATATTAAAATTGATTTATTTACTTCTGGAGGATGAATCCTAAAAAATCGCCACCATATTTTGAATCATGAAGTTAAAATATGGTAAATATTACGTTTTTATTTTTTTTCCATTATGAATAGTAACATTGGAAATTTTTTTACCTTAGTAATGGTATAATGGGTTGAAAAAGGTTAAAACTGTGAGATAAGGTCTCAAAATCATATCCTTCCAAAATTTGAGTATATCACTTGTTGGTACCATTTTACCTTCATAATAAAATTTATATTATTTTAAGTAAATAAAATTCAAAAATGTCACTCTCTTACTTTTAAATTTTTTTATATGTTCACATAGATATAATCATAAGTTATAAATGAATCTGAAATATTATATTAAAAATTATTAATTAATTTATATAATTTTAAATTATTTTTATGTTTTACTAATGGTATTATTACATTTAAATGTTTTATGATGTGGACACATTGCTTGTTCAATCAGTATAAAAATCTTGGTAAATGATTTAAAAAACATCAAAATAAATATTTTTTAGATGAATTATAGTGTAACAAGATATTTAGTGTTAATAATAATGTATAATTTATTATGAAAGTGTTTAAAATTGAATTAATTTGTTTTCTTGATTTATTTAAAGATAAATTAAATGAACAATGTCTAAAATTAAATAAATGATATTTTATGAAAAATAATGTTTTATTAATTTATAAGTAAAATTATAACCCTTTTAGATTAAAATACTCATTACAACAATGAATTTTAAAAATGGTTAAAAGTGGGGTTAAACCAAAATATAAGGGATTAAATGACCTAAAAACTTACACAAACCTCATTGGTGAGTTTTATTTTGATCCTAAAAGTATCACATTATAATTTGAGTCATTTTGATCAATTTTTCCAAGAAATTGACATAATATTATTTTAAAATTAGAAAAATTACAAATTTTTCAGTCACTCCATTTTTGAAAGGGAACCCACTCAAATCACTTATTAAAACCTCTTGTAGAATTTATCACAACCAAGACCTACAAAAATATATCCCCAAAATCCTTGAAAATTATCTAGAGGTTTTTTATTACCAAAATTCCTAAATTATGGTCCTAGAGAATATATCCAAATGATGTTTCTCTAAGTGAAGGTAATCACCTTAACTAAGCTATTTCTTATTTACTTCATATTTTCTGCCATAAATTATGTAATTAAAATCTAATATAATATCACCAGTATCTAATATATATTTGGATGTTATTAGGTTTTTTGAATAATATTTATTCATTTAATTCTATATAAAATGAGAAAAAGTGTCATCACTCGTGTGTACTGTGGACAATCACCTCACGAATTAATGTGATTTTTTCCATCACCACCTTACATGTATATTTGTAATTATATAACTAATGAAACATTATGAGAATTTTGACATAATATTTACTATTTAAATTTAATATATCATCTTATTATTTTGCCTTTTACCCATTTAAAATGACAATGTCGTTCGTGCATATGTATGACATATCGTATCCACGAAGTGATGTGGCTAATTTTCCATATCCACAATCCAAGAAGGATTTTTTTAAATGAATAAATAATATATTTATAACATTAAAATAATTATGTATATTAAAAAACTATAACCTATTAACAATAATAAGAATATATGTCATAAAATATATAGGATAAAACTATGTGTTTAACACACAAATCAATGATAATAATTTATGATTGTTCACGAAGAAGTGATAAAATGTTATAAGTTAATCATATATGATATATAAATATGAATATTGTTATTGTATAAATTAATAATAAGTTTAAAACCATTAAAAGGATGTCAAATCATTTTTAAGAATGTCAAAGCATGTTGTAAGGGCTTTGTTAACTCATTTTTTATTCGTTGTGCGATACCAATACTTCATTGATAATGGTATACCAAGATTATGTGTGAAATGACTATATATATTTTTTAATGTTTTATTTATAATTTTTTTCTTTGGATCTAAATTATTTAATCATAATAACTTCATGGATTAATTTTTACTAACATGTTACGAACTTTGTATAGTATTTTCTCTCAATTTCTACTCCATTGAGACCTATTTTGTATTATACAACTATTTAATTTCACATGGGTATTTAATTACCCTTATATGTATTTAACATAAATACCTATTTATTAATGATTATTAATGTTTCAATTCATGTTTACACTTTCATGGCGTCATAATTTAAATGTTACCCAAGAGTTAATAATTTATTTTACAATCTCATTTTTTCAGGATTGCTTATATTTTTTATTAATGGATTCATATAATCTCTCCTCCATAAAAATAATATTTTTTCTTATCCTCTATATATTTAATGATTTTAATGTTTTATTCCATATTGTACTCTCTTTTTCACTTGGATCAATCAAATTAATGTTTAAAATGATTTTTGATCTTATTTATCTTTTTAATCTGGTATATTTTTCTACCATGTGTAAATTTTTCAAAAAATTTGTAAAATTCATTTTTATCATATCAAATGATTCTGTAAGAAAATTTTATATTACACAATTATTTTTAAACTAATTGAAAGTAATATTTCTAGTTTTCTTCAAAAGTTTCATCTTGGACTTTCATTACAAAAAGTAAAATGGAATATTTATTTTTAACATATATAGTGTTAACAAAATTTCCAACCACCATAACTATTTTATGATATTTAGATTATTCCACTATTTTTCAGTGGTTTTACAAATAAAAAACACTAATTAAAACTTATTTTAATGTTTCTCATCCAATTTCTTTTATTTTTCCAATGACATGAATTTATTACAAAACCTAAATTTCTAATCAAGTTATTATCATCTTATGCCTCTTATTAATTTTATTTCCATTAATGTTATCTTCAATAATTCAATTTATTGAAATCATATTTATTTTAAATTTATTTTTTCATAAATATTTATAATATTTTTATCAGGGATATACTTTTCGCCCCTTAACCGTATACTGTTTCAAAATACAATGTTTTACTATGAAATTTATTAAATTAAATAGGGTTATATATATATTATGTATACTTTACTCAATATAGATATTTATTGTTAAGGTGTATTATATATGAATTAAATATATTATTAAATATATGAGGAGTGTAATGGAAATTATGTGGTTGGTGAGGGAATAAATTATATAGCCCCTTGAATCATCGATAGGTCACATGAGACAAACTAGATTTCCAAAATGTTTACATGGGTTTATTTTGTAAGCATGTTAATTGATTAAACAGTATTAGGACAAGGACTTTAGGGTAAAGATATCATGATTTATGAGGTCATAACATTAATAATTTATAATTTAATTCATTTATAATTCTATTAAAATTATCCATGATATTATAACATTGATATTATCCATAGATTCATTTAATTCTCAATTTAGTTTCTATATGAAATGTATTTTTAGTTATCCAAATGTAAATATATATTATTCCTTATTTACACATGATAGATTATAAAATACAAAAATATTATGTAGCATTTTAGATCACATTTTTTTCCTTTCCCCAAGATATAAATAAGGAATAATTGAAGGCATTCAAGGATACATTACATTTAGTTTCACTATGTTTTTATTAATTATTACCAATGTAAAATGGGAAGTATGGTTGTGTCTAGTTATTTAGGACTAATAAACTAGTCTATCATTGGTGACATGATCCATTTTACCTTATTCCAATAGAAAAATTTATATATTAAATATTGGATACTATATTTGGGGTTTTGGTAGTTATTATTAGAGTAAGTTTAGTAGAAACTGTGAGTAGCGTATTTGGGAAAATATAGATTAGGGAACCTAACCCTATGATAGACTTTGAGGTTATGTCTAAGTATAAGATAAAATTTTAATGTTTTCATAAGGTATATATTATATAGGTTTTTGAGAAACACATAGCTTACTTGATACTATAAGCGGATTTTGTTTTTCCACAGATTCATCTTGGGGTAATAACCTAGAAATAGTTGGTCAAATATCTCTTTCCCATAATTTCGGTGCACGATGAGTGTACCCTTATAGTGAACTTATCTTGAAACACTTCAGGGATATTATTGGGTAAACACATATTTTTTTAAGAATCATTATAAGTGATTTTAATATATATTGACCATGAAAGACAAAGGTTAAAATTAGGGTGTCTTATATTGAAAAGAAGGTGTCATGACTTATACATCCTACACATGATTTTAATTACTATTTTATTTCACACTATTTTTTCCACATAATATGAGTTCTGTTTTTAGTTAATGGATGAAGACTAGAAGAAAACATGTTAAAAAAAATTTGGTGAACAATGGAATGATTATCCTCATGATAAACTAAATTAAATCTGATCTGAATGGAGAAATATTGTGATTATTCTTAATCAGCTATCTCATTATATGATTATAAATATCATATTTTGTGAGTTTATTGGCATGCCTTATAATAGTAAAATGGATTTTCCTATGAAATATAGAGGGATGAAAATTTAGTTATATACATATCAAATATGTGCGAATAAGTACTCATGGAAATGAATAATAGGAATGAGAAGATTTTTTATTAATAGAAAAAAAGGTCTTAGTAAAATAAATTTCTAAGAAAAAAAATGAAGAGTTTGATGGAGGGATATGATGTCCATCCCAAGGCACCATTTATTTTTCAATTTTTTATGTGTGGGGAACATAGGAATTATCTAATTCAATTCCCTAATCCATGGGTTAACTCTTAGACCAAGTAACTATGTTTTTTCCAATCATTGAAGAGAAAGGACTAAGGTGCTTATTAATGAGATTCAAGAAATATATTGTTAAAGTGTTATAACAATGATATTATCTTCAAAAGAATCATGAAGATATTATGTATTTTTTCATATTAGTTTTTCATTATGGATTTGAAAACATATGTGGAATGGTACCAATAACCCAGAAAATTAGTTTGGTGTATAGTTGATATTTTATAGAGACTACATGATTAAGGGAAAGATAATGATTATTATGTTCCTAATGTTGAATTAATTATGTTTAGATGGGATAAATAGATGATTTTCAATGATAAATTAAATGGTATTGTATTGGTAGATTTGAAATTAATTTGTGATTTAATTAAAAAATGATTTATGACATCTTTGATGAAGATATTAACATTTTTTCATTTCAGAAATATATTAAACAGTTTATGATTTTTATTTATGGAATAGATATTGTTATAATTTTTAAGCATATACTTTTCTGTTGACATTTTTATGGTGATTTAGGATATTAGAATATTTTAGGGAATATATGATCAAAGTATTCACATGTGTGGTATGT
This sequence comes from Viscum album, assembly GCA_963277665.1. NCBI lineage: Eukaryota > Viridiplantae > Streptophyta > Magnoliopsida > Santalales > Viscaceae > Viscum > Viscum album. The sequence continues at coordinate 1,399,439,230 of OY728127.1, read as the reverse complement.
GACATTATGAGATACTTATACTAAATAGGGATAAAATTTTGATTAAATATTTCAGATTTTTGGATTTTCAATCTGGTCAGACATATTTTGGAGGATTCATAAGTCGTAAAATTTATGGAATAGATTATGTCAAACCTAGCGGGTTATTATTGTTGTTTAAGAGATTAATGTATTATATTTATCCATATTAGATAACATGTTATGAAATTTTTTATTTTTTAAATATTTAGAGAAGGAAGGAATAAATTTCCATTATTTAATGGATCTTAGTATCTATCAAAAGTTAATTTTAATGTTTCAGGACTGAAAAATTCATCTGAAGTTTTTTTTGAATAACAGATGTAGATGAAATTCCTCAAAAAAACAAAAATATGAAATCATGCTTATGAAATGGAATGGAATCAATAAATTAAATTTTCACGTTCTCTATATTGATAGTAAAATAACCCCTCAATATTAGAAAAAGGATATTGTAATTAAAAAGTTATCATTTTACTTTCATTTTTAATGAATTGATGGTCTTTTCACACCGTGATAAGTAATGGTTCTATGACCATTAATATTCCCCTGACCGTGTTCTATGTCACTCTCTATTTGTACTTGGATTGTAGTTTTCTACTATATATATATATATTTTAACACCCCACCGATTTTCTTTTTATCTAAGAACCTGATTATGTATAATTTATGGTAAACAATATCATTCCCACTTCCACTTTTAAATAAAGTTTTAATATCCATCTGTACAATGTGGGTTTTCAATAAAGTTATTTTCAAATATCTAACATTTGATGATCTAGATAAAATTTCTAGGGAAAAATTTATCTAAGGAGGTAGAATGTAATACCCAAATATTTGTTTCAAAATAAAAATAATCATGATAGCTTTCTTAACATGTAACGATGAGCTTTAAACAGATTGAGATATTATATAAAAATATTATTATTTAAATGTGACTTTTATACCCTGACCATTGAATTGGTGAATATAAATATGTGTAACTTCATTATGAAATATTTTTATAATGCTCCACGTTAATAAAAATATATTTATGAATGATTAATAAAAGAGAAAAAAAAATTTAATGACGTTATTTCATTCTTCAAAAATAAACTTATTCTAAAATGAATTTATTTCATTTTATACATGGAACATATACTTAATTTATACCAATTTTAGAAATTTTATTTTTGAAAATTATTTTTTTGAAATCTTCATATCAATATAAACATTGGGTGAAATTTTCAGAATTTTATTAAATGATTGATGTTTCAATGAATATTGAAAATGTTGATTTTCAAATACTCTCATTTATTTTAATTAAATAATATAATTAAAAATTAACCATTATATTTTTAATTTGGTATTATAGTGACTTATGATCCATTTTTTAGTAATAATATAATTAATTACCTTTGAATTTTCAATATTTCTGATTTTTATATATGTTAATATTTAATGTTAAGACTCATTTTTTTCTTCTAAATACTATTTTTCAAAACATATTACACATTTATATTAAAATATATTTTTATATTTAATTAGAATTTATATTGAAAAATTGATACCATATTTGGAATTATGAGGTTGATATTTTCTTAATAGTTTCCTTTTATTTTTTTGATTATTAATAGTAAATGTGGTAATTATTTGTCACCATGATAAGGGTAAAATATGTAATGGAGGGTTAAAAAATATGAGATAAGGTCTTACTATCAACCTAAAAACTTCCTATTATTTTATTTAATTGGATTAATTTGACTATATCCATCCCAAATTCAATTATTTGCCATTTTATTTCAATTTTCCATTGATAATGACTTTTATATTATTTTATGTAATGAAAATTCAAAAATTTCACTCTCATTATTTTAATTTTTTTTATATGATAACTTATGGATAATACTATGTTATTAATGAATCTTAAAATTTATATTTAACATGGTTAATTTGTTATTAATTTGCAGTAATTGTATAATTACATTAAAAGCTTATATGAAGCTAATAAAATTCTTATTCAACAAATAGAAAAATCAAAGTAAGTCATTTTAAAAACCTCATAAGTAACACTTTTTTTATGAATACTAGTGTCACATTAATTTTACGGATAATATTTATTTAATATTTATGGTTAAAAAGTTTATATTCTAATTAATTTTTTTATTATGATGTAAATCTATTGAAATAAAATTAATAGTGTCAAAAATGAAATTAATGATATTATATGAAAAAACATTTTATTAAATTATTTAAAAATAATAAAAAGCATTATATTGGAAAATTATGATTATTAATTGTCTAAAACTTCAATACTTGTAAATTTTTTATCCCATTTTTTCCTTATAAGTAAAATTATAACCCTTTATGACTGAAAAGGTTGTTACCACGATTAAGGTTAAAAATGCATAATGTAGGGGTTAAACCAAACTATAAAGGTAAAAATGTACTAACAAATATATTAAACATAATTTATTGTTTTTTATTTTGAACATAACATTATCAACTATGAATATGAGTCATTTTTTTGTATTTTTTTCAATAAAGATACTTAATAATGTTTTAAAAAAGTAAAATATTAATGGTGTCCTAGTCACCTTGATTATAAAAATTAACCCTAACACACACTTATTCTTGCCTTTTGATCCATTTATTAAGTCTAAAAACAACCAAAATATCTCCAAAAAATCCTTCTATAAGTTTCATAGTAGTTTTTATAGAAAATATACCAACCCTAGTATCCTAAAAAATAGATCCCAAGGAGGTTTCACTAAGATAATGTGATCCTATTAACCATGATCTGTATTTTTTACTTACTATTTTAAATTATTGAATTATGGACATACAATTATAATATTATATCACCACTATCTCCCATATACTAATATTTTAGTATGTTTATAGAGTAATATTTATCCATTTCATTATCCATTAAATGAAAAATAAAACCATCTCACGTGTATATTGTAACACCCCAAGCTTCTATGGTATGCTTCGCTTTAAATAATGCAATAGCATGTGTTGTACGCAACATCGAGTTATAACACACCACAACCAATCAAAGTAGCCGTTATGAATAGTAATACCCATTTTTTGAAATTTATAAATTTTATTTTTCAAAATGGACTTCATTTTTGGATTCGGAATATCGAAATTAGCCTAGGGTGAATTTTTTGTATTTTTCTGAAAAATTTCATATTTTGATGAATAGTGAAACCACTAAGTGGTAGTTAAAAAAAATGAATTTTTAATAAAACTTAATTTTACCAATTCTGTGAGTGGAATTTCAAAACCCCAAGAGACATGGTTAATATCAAGGATAAAATGTGGTTCAATGAGATGAAAATAATTTTTGGTGAATAGTAACTTTTTACTTTTATTTACCACGGTTAAAAGTAAATAGGGTAATTAAGGGTAAAAAGAATATTAATGTTACCCTAAAACATGTCCTAATTCTATTGGACAAGTGTATCTCGACCAAAAACAACCTTATGAATAAAATATTATCATTTAGGTCCACTTGGATAAGATTAGAACATTTATTATTATTTAATTCAAAGAAGCGTAAAAAGAGTTAAAATCAATGTTTATTTACTAAAACATTTTTAATATAGGGTTATACATAAGATAAATTATATTGTAAATATCAATTAGAAAGATAAAAAGATTTCCTACATAATGGTATTTTATTTATAATTTTTAGACATTAAATAATTTAATTTATATATGACCCAATGATGATGTAGTAAATATAATTGTAGTGAAAACTTAAAATAATTGATATTATAAATACCCAAATAAATGTAATTTGAGACTTTTTATAAATACCAATAATTTTATAGGATAATATACATGTTGGGATTGATTTAATTAACTTTTTTATAAGTAATCATTCTGTTATGATTTTTACAAAAATCAATTATTGAATAGTGTCAAAATTGATATAAAAGAGTTTTTAAAACAAATATTATATTATTAATTGATATTAAATTCCTAAAAAATAAAAGGTTCGTCCAAGAGACTTATATCATGATATTTGTATCATTAATTTACCACTTGGGGTCTCTTGGAGGTATATAGTAAGTTTATTAATTATATAATAAAAAATAAAAAGTGACATGGTAAGTTTCAAACTAATTAACTAAGTGTCAAAACTAAAAGATAAGGTTAATATAATGACCCAAACATGTCTAAATTATATTGGTTGAGTTATTTTTGACCCATACCCACCTTAAAATTTAAATAATCCACTTTTCATCCATTAGAAACCGAATATGAATTAATTATAAAATAATATTTCTAGCTTTTCCAAAGGTGCCCCTCACCCCGCTTATAAAAGGGCACTCCACCTTCTCATTAATTCACACCTTCAAAGCCTTTTGGTTCGTCCAAAACCTGCACAAATACTCTCTCAAATTCCCTAAATTCATCATAGATTCCTTCCTTTAGTCAAAAAGCAAACTTAAGGATCCCTTTTGATCAAATCAAAAAGAAGAACCCAAAGAAGAGGTAATGATTTCACCACCTTTTTCAAGTTCCTTTCCTCTTCCACTTATTCTTTCTTTGTTATTACCACTCAAAAATAATAACTCCAATATATTATATATACTTTTATGTTATTATAAACATTTTACAACCATATTTAATTATTCTATCCATCCATTGAATGACATGTCACCATACGTGTGTACGTACAGCTTACCGTCTCCATGTCGTGGTGTAATTGTTATTCAAAACATTATTATTTGGATGGGTATAATAATGATGTGTAATTAATGTAGATAATAAATATAACATGATAATTATTCTGTATATATGATATACCATCCAATTAAATATTATTTTAATATCAAAATAATGATATTGTCGCTCGTGCGTACGTACAGACTACCGTCTCCACGAACGTGATGAGATTCATTCTCCATCGTATCCATTCAAGTCTAATTCTCATTTTAAGATTAATAATAATGTTTAAGGAATTAATTTCATTCTGGATATGAATAAGATACAACTTATCCGTAAGAAACATGTCTTACATAACAAAACATATAAAATAAAATGAGTAAGTTAACACCTGAAACGACAATAATATTAAGATATTATTAACAAAGAAATATTAAAAGATCATATATGATATCATATTAATAAATATAATTCTTTTATAATTTAATAACAATTATTTCACCATTATATAGGAGGTTAACCTACCCCCAACCAAGGAAAAGTAAAAGGTAATGTTTTATTTCGCAATATCTTCATTATCCGAGGTTGTTTATACGTAATAATCTACTAGGATCTCTTTATCATCCACATCCATGTTTCTTAAAAATGTATTTCAAAACATTTTTTACTCTTTACTAGAATATGGGTTAAAGTCATTTATACCCTTTTTGACTTTTATAAGTGGTTTATAAAGGAATCTTTCTGCCGTTTTCCAAACAAGGACCTTTTTAACCTTTTTGACAGAATTAAGCTAAGATTTTTTTTTTAACTTATATGGCGGGTGCGGCTATTTTACGCCGCTATAAAATCTTAGAAGCTTCCCTTACAAGATTATAGGAAAATTTTCAAAGTAAATGTTCTATTTTATAATTATGTGACTTTTAAATGATTTCAAAAAAGGGATATTTCTCTCAAATAGTTTTGATTTCATCTATGTCAACATCCTTTGATGGATTTTAAGCTTATTTGAAGTTGATTTATTATGTTACAAAATTCAACATTGTATTGAAGATTTTGGGATTTTTTTGAATGTGGATGTGTTATTTTTATACCATTCATGGTTTATGGAGAAAGTATTGACATTTCTTATTCTAGTTTTAATACGAATTTTTATGTTATGTTTAAACCTGTTCATATGAGGAATGCATTGGACTTAATATGTGATGGGTGGAGCCTGCTATAGCTCCTCGATGCATCGGTAGGTCTCATGAGAAAAACTAGTGTCTTGGAACAAGGCCTTGACAAAATATTATTTGTATTCTAGGCACGAGGCCTTGGCTATGTGGTTATGATAGTCTGGTATTATGCATTCCATCATTATGAAAGTGGTTATTAATATTGCATTTGATTATTAGATTAGTAGAATATCCATGTGAGTAAGTAAATGGAATTATTTCATTTTATTTTTTCCATACTATGTTGAAGTTCATGTTTAAAAGGCTTTTGTTTTAGTTATACATTGCCTTAAATGTTTATTCTTATTTATAAAAGTGTCTTCTATATTGTTATCCTTACTGGGCATTTGAGCTTGCCCCTTTTCTATGTTTTATTTTTCCCAGGATATGAAGAAGTAAATTATGAATGAACTGCAGGGATGGTATGAGGGGATAAGAGTGTGGACTATAGAGACTATGTTGTTTTAGTTTTCATTTTTATGATTTAATGTAAAAATTTATGAATATATATAGTGTTTCCAAGGCTAATAAACTAATCTGTCTTTCGAGACATGATATTTCTTGTAATCATGCCAATGTTATCTAATAATGCACCGACTCTGGGTAACTGGGGTCGGGGCGTTACAGTTGGTATCAGAGAAAGTTTACTACAAACCTTGGAAGCTAGATTTAGATAAACTCTGATTAGAGCACATAGATTTAAGATGGACTTTGAGGATTAGTATAGAAGAACTTCCATGAATTTTGGTATTGTAGAGATTTTGTGAGTTTTCCAAGCAATACATCCCTATTTGGATACGAGCAGGTAGAGGCGGATCTAGCACAGATGTACCTAGGGGTAAAACCAGAAACCACCGCTTTGAGCTGGACTCGAATGGGAACTGGTGCACGACAACGGGCCTTGCTGCACTCTTGGTTACGACACTCTCGGGGGATATGCTTAGGATAACTCTCATTTTCATTACAAATAATTACGAAGGGGTTTTGAGTATATACTTCCTCAAAGAAAACATTTTTATGATTATGGATTATATCCATAAATAGTTCAATTTATGTTAAGTGTTTTATAAGTATGGAATTATGTATTTTGATTCATAAACTTATCTAGTTTATGCCATTGTTTAGAAATGGTGCCTAGTTGAAGAAATTAAAACTATATCAATTCACACACTCCATGTAAGGATTTCCCTCCTGCTCAAGATAATTATAGTGGAGTTGGTGATGCAACTGGTGCTGATCAACTAATCACCATACTGGGACAACTCACTCAGGTTATGAATAATAACCTTACCCGTATGGAGCACCCTGATCCACAGCGTGGAGGATCAATGTTAGATCAATTCATGAGGCAACAACCACCAATATTCAATGGGAGTATAAATCCATTGGTAGCTGAGCAATGGATAAATTCCCTAGAGAAACTATTTCAGACTTTGGGAAGTATTGAAAGGGAAAAAGTTATCATGGCAGTTTACCACCTCACTGGAGATACTGATCAATGGTGGTCATTGATTCAAAACATGAAGAAAGACGATGAAGTATAAAATATGGAATGGAGGGAGTTCAAAGATCTGTTTTTAGAAAAATACTTTCTTCGTGACCATCGAGAAGATATGGAAAGGCAATTTCTGAGTCTGAGACAAAAGGAGGATAAGAATGTCGCAAAGTATGAGGCTAACTTTACAAAGTTAGCAAGGTATGCTGGAAATTATATACATAACCCAAGAAGTAAGATTGATCGTTTCTTTGACGGGTTAAAAGCATTTCTCCATCGAGCATCAGTCTCACAATCCTTCTCGTCGTACGAAGACATTGTCTCATTTGCTATCAAGACAGTGAATGAATTCTCTAATTTATATGACTTTAAAGCAAATCAAGAGAAGAAGAGATCTACTGATCAATATGGGAATGGAAATAAAGGGAGGAAGGGAAAAGTTGAATATCCATCCTTCAGTAAATTTGGGATGAAACACCCCGGTACTTGCCTAAAAGGAACGGGAGTCTATTACAAGTGTGGTGAAAAAGGCCACCATGATCGTGATTGCAAGGGGAAGAATGAAGCTATCGATGTCCAATGGTACAATTTTAGGGAGATGGGACATTATGAAAATGAATGTCATAAGCGTTAGGGGAACATACCTTAGAAAAGGCCATGGGATCAAGGCCATGCTTATGTTATCACTACTGCTGAGGTAGAAGCTCCAAAAGACGTGGTGGCAGGTAATTTAATGGTTCCTCAAGTTAAGAAAATGCATTATATGATTCTGGATCATCGCATTGTTTCATATCATCCCATTTTGCTAAGAAAATTAGATATTTCCAATTTGATTTAACAAGGGAGTTGTCAGTTAAAACTTCTAAGGGAAGTATCATTGCAACAAAGTTTTGTGAATCAGTCCCCCTTAAGGAACAAAAATGTTCTTTATCTGCTGATCTTGTCATCTTTCCTATGATTGAATTTGATATAATCCTCAGTATGGATTGGCTTTCGGACCATGATGTGAAGATTTATTGTATGAAGAAAGAGGTTACGATTATTGATGATGATGATGATAAGGAACACCTTATCTTTAGAGCATAATCGTCGCCACCTAATTCTTATATAGATCCACCCCCAGTAGCTCAACAAAGTTCAATTATTGGGGAGGAAGAGAATGAAATGACTATGGGTGAGGAAAGGAATGTTCAAATAGAGGATGTACCTATTGTGAAAGAATATGTAGATGTGTTTCCGGAAGATTTACCTGGACATCCTCCAAAATAAGAAGTTGAGTTTTCCATTGATTTATTTCCTGGATCAAGGCCTATATCGAAGACCCCTTATAGAATGGCCACTGTAGAATTAGTTTAACTAAAGAAAAAACTAGAGGAATTGAGTAATAAGGGATTTATTCGCCCTAGTGTTTCTCTATGGGGAGCCCCTATTCTTTTTGTTAAAAATAAAGATGGATCTATGAGGTTATGTATCGACTACAGGGAGATCAATGCCATAACAATAAAGAACAAGTATCCCCTACTGCACATTGATAATTTATTTGAACAACTGCATGGAGCTAAATACTTTTTAAAGATTGACCTTTGATCTGGATACCATCAGTTGTGTGTGAAGAAGGAAGACATTCTGAAGACAACATTTCGAACCAGGTACGAGCATTACGAGTTTATAGTAATGCCTTTTGGATTGACTAATGCACGCTCTGTATTTATGGATCTTATGAATAGAGTTTTCAAGGAATATCTCAAAGAATTTTTGGTGGTATTTATTGATGACATCTTGGTATACTCCAAAAGCTACAAAGATCATGAAAATGACTTGTGCATTATCCTGAAGACTCTGAGAAGACATGAATTATATGGGATGTTTAGTAAGTGTGAATTCTGGCTTCACGAGATTTCTTTTCTTGGCCATATTGTCTCTAATTATGGAATCTCTGTTGATCCTTCTAAGACCAAGGCAATCCAAGAATGTCCTACACTGATGAGTATAACTGAGGTATGTAGTTTTATTGGTTTAGCAGGTTATTATCGACGTTTCATCCGGAATTTTTCCCGGTTGGCTAACCCATTAACAAAGATCACACGTAAAGGGGTTAAATTTGTTTGGAAAAAAGAGTGTGGAGAATGTTTTTAAGAACTAAATAGAAGATTAGTCAATTCTCCTATATTGACTCTACCATCGGGTAATGATGGGTTCGTTATTTATAGTGATGCATCGAAGAAAGGACTTGGTTGTGTCCTTATGCAGAATGATAGAGTTATTGACTATGCATCACAATAGTTGAAAATTCATGAACAAAACTATCCTACTCATGATCTCGAGTTAGCAGTTGTGATCTTTGCTTTGACGATATGGAGGAACTACCTCTATGGTAAAAAATGTGAGATTTTTACTGATCACAAGAGTTTGAAGTATATTTTCTCACAAAAAGAACTCAACATGAGGAAAAGGAGATGGCTTGAATTAATCAAGGATTATGATTGTACGATACAATACCACCTGGGTAAAGCAAACAAGGTGGTAGATGCTTTGAGCATAAAAGATCATGGAGTTTTGAACAATTTGAGAACTGAAAGGGATCCAATTTTCATGGATCTAGTGAAGATGGACATGGGTATAACCAGGGAAGGTGAAACATTAATGCTTTTTTCAAATGGTTTCCAAACCATCTTTAATAGAAAGGATTAAGAGTTCTCATACCGATGATGAAGAATTTCAAAAGAAGATTAAAGCTGTGAATGATGGGAGATTGAGAGACATTGTGTATGAAGAAAGAATTTTGAAATTCGGGAAGAGGCTTTGTGTTCCTGATATACCTAATCTAAAAAGGGAATTTTTGGATAATGCTCATAGTTCCAATTTCTCTATACACCCTCGGAACACCAAAATGTATAGAGATTTTATGGAAAATTTTTTGTGGGACAACATGAAGAGAGAGATTGTCGATATTGTGTCAAGATGTATGGTTTATCAAAAAGTGAAAGCTAGAAGGAAACAACCTGGTGGAGTATTGCAACCTCTTTTCATACCTAAGTGGAAATGGGATAATATCATGATGGACTTTGTCATGGGACTACCAATGACTCCTAGAAGGAACGATGCAATATGGGTTATTGTTGATCGTCTTACCATGTCATCACATTTTCTTGCCATAAAAGAAGATCTACCACTGGAACGTCTAGAAAGATTATATATTGATGAAGTTTTGAGACTTCATGGAGTACCCCTATAGATTGTTTCGGATCGTGATCCTCGTTTTACTTCAAGATTCTTGAAGAGTCTTCAGAAGGCCTTGGATACTGAACTTCATTTGATCACTGCCTACCACCCTCAAACAGATGGACAATCAGAACGAACTATTCAAACCTTAGAAGACATGTTGAGATCCTGCTCACTTGACTTTCAGGGTATGTGGGATCAATATTTAGCTCCGGTAGAATTTTCCTATAACAATAGCTTCCATTCGAGTATTCATATGGCACCATATGAAGCGTTATATGGAAAGATATGTCGCACACCAACCTGTTGGGATGAGGTTGGTGAAAGAAAACTTGTAGGCCCAAAACTGGTGGAGGAAAAGATGGAAAAGGTAAAGGTAATCCAAAACCATATCAAAGCAGCTCAAAGTAGGCAGAAGAGCTATGCCAATTATCGAAGGAAGGATTTGGAATTTCAAGTCAGTGATCAAGTTTTCCTAAAGGTATCTCCATGGAAGGGAGTCATACGTTTTGGTAAGAAAGGTAAATTAAGTCTCAGGTACATCAGACCTCTCGAAATTCTAGAACGAATTGGGGCTGTAGCTTACCGTTTTGAAATGCCTCCAAATCTCTCCAAAGTTCACGATGTGTTCCACATATGACTATTGAGGAAATACATGCCTGAACCAACGCATGTACTCACCCATGAGGAAATAGAACTGGAACCCGATATGTATTATTGTGAAGATCCAGTCAAGATTCTTGATAAGAGAGAACAAGCACTGAGGAACCAGACGACTCATCTGGAAAAAATATTTTAGAGAAACCATAAGATGGAAGAGGCAACGTGGGAACCTGAGGATCTTATGATGAAGAACCACCTGAGTCATTTAATGCGGTAGTATTCTAGAAATTTCTAGAACGAAATTTTTTGGAGGGGAGAATGTAACACCCCAAGCTTCTATGGTACGCTTCTCTTTAAATAATGCAATAGTCTGTGTTGTACGCAACATCAAGTTAAAACACACCACAACCAATCAAAGTAGACGTTTTGCATAGTAATACCCACTTTATGAAATTTATAAATTTTATTTTTCAAAATGCAATTCATTTTTGGATTCGGAATATCTAAATTAGCATAGGGTGAATTTTTGGTATTTTTCTGAAAAGTTTCATTTTTTGATGAATAGGGAAACCATTAAGTGGTATTTAAAAAAACTAAATTTTTCATAAAACATAATTTTAGCACTTCTGTGAGTGGAATTTTCAAAATCCAAGGGACACGGTTAATATCAAGGAGTAAAATGTTGTTCAATGAAAAGGAAATATTTTTTTGGTGAATAGTAACTTTTTACTTTTATTTACCACAGTTAAAAGTAAATAGGATAATTAAGGGTAAAAATAATATTAATATTACCCTAAAACATGTACTAATTCTATTGGAAAAGTGTATCTCGACCAAAAACAACCTTAGGAAAAAAATATTATCATTTAGGTCCACTTGGAATAGATTAGGACATTTATTATTATTTAATTCAAAGAAGAGTTAAAAGAGTTAAAATCAAAGTTTATTTACTAAAACATTTTTAATATAGGGTTATACATAATATAAATTCGATTGTAAATATTAATTATAAAGATAACAATATTTCCTACATAATCGTATTTTATTTATAATTTTTAGACATTAAATAATTTAATTTATTTATGACACAATGATGATATAGTAATTACCATAATAGTGAAAAAATAAAATAATTGATATTATAAATACCCAAATAAATGTAATTAGAGACTTTTTATAAACACCAAAAATTTTATAGGATAATATCACATTTTAGGATTGATTTAATTATCCTTTTTCGAAGTAATAATTCTGTTATGATTTTTTAAAAAATCAATTATTGAATAGTGTCAAAATTGACATAAAAGAGTTTTTAAAACAAATATTATATTATTAATTGATATTAAATTCCTAAAAATATAAGTTTCGGCCAAGAGACTTATATAATGATAGTTTTATCATTAATGGACCACTTGGGGGGTCACTTGGAGGTATATAGTAATTTTATTAACTATATAATATAAAAATACAAAGTGACATGGTAAGTGTCAAACTAATTAACTAAGAGTTAAAACTAAAAGATAAGGTTAATATAATGACCCAAACCTGTATAAATTATATTATTTTAGTGGTTTTCGACCCATACCCACCTTAAACTTTAAATAATCCACTTTGGAGCCATTATAAACTGAATATGAATTTATTATAAAATAATATTTCTAGCTTTTCCAAAGGTGCCCCTCGCACCTCTTATAAAAGGGCACTCCCCCTTCTCCTTAATTCACACTTTAAAAGATTTTTGGTTCGTCCAAACCCTGCCCAAATACTCTATAAACTTCCCTCACTTCATCCTAGAGGCCTTACTTTAGTCATAAAGTCAACCTAAGGAGCCCTTTTGATCAAATCAAAAGGAAGAACCCCAATAAGAGGTAATGATTTCACCACCCTTTTTCAAGTTCCTTTCTTCTTCCAATTCTTATTTCTTTGTTATTACCATTATAAAATAATAACTCCAGTATATTATATATATTTTTATGTTATTATAAACATAGTACAACCATATTTCAGTATTCTATCCATCCATTGAATGACATGTCACCATACGTTCATACGTACGGCTTACCCTCTCCACGTCGTGGTGTAATTGTTATTCAAAACATTATTATTTGGATGAGTATAATAATGATGTGTAATTCAAGTAGATAATAAATATAACATGATAATTATTCTTTATATATGATATACCATCCAAATAAATATTATTTTAGTATCAGAAGAATGATATTGTCGCTCGTGCGTACGTACAGACTACCGTCTCCACGAACGCGTTGAGATTCATTCTCCATCGTATCCATTCAAGTATAATTCTAATTTGAAGATTAATAATAATGTTTAAGGACTTAATATAATTCTATATATTAATAAGATACAACCTATCCATAATAAAAATGTCTTACATAACAAAACATATAAAAGAAAATGAGTAAGTTAACACCAGAAACGACAATAATATTAAGATATTATTAACAAAGCAATGTTAAATGATCATATATGATATCATATTAATGTATATGATTCTTTTATAATTTAATAACAATTATTTCACCATTATACATGAGGTTAAACAAACCCCAACCAAGGAAAAGTATAAGGTAAGGGTTTATTTCACAATCTCTTCATTATCCGAGGTTGTTTATACGTAATAATCTACTGGGATCTCTTTATCATCCACATCCATGTTTCTTAAAAATGGATTTCAAAACATTTTTTATAATTTACTAGAATATGGGTTAATTTCATTTATACCTTTGTTGACTTTTATAAGTGGGTTATAAAGGAATCTTTCCATCATTTTCCAAACAAGGTTCTTTTTAACCTTTTTGACAGAATTAAGGTAAGAATGTTTTTTTAAATTATACGGCGGGTGCTGAGATTTTCCACCCTTATAAAATCTTCAAAGCTTCCCTTACAAGCATATACAGAAATTTTTCAAAGTAAATGTTTTATTTTATAATTATGTATCTTTTAAATGATTTCAAAAAAAGGGATATTTCTGTCAAATAGTTTTTATTTCATCTATGTCAACATCTTTTGATGGATTTTAAGCTTATTTGAAGTTGATTTTTTATGATACAAACTTCCATATTGTATTGAAGATTTTTTGATTTTTTTGACTGTGGATGTGTTATTTTTATACGATTCATGGTTTATGGATAAAGTATTGACATTTAATATGCTAGTTTTTATACGAATGTTTATGTTGTGTTTAAACCTGTTCATATGAGGAATGCATTGGACTCAATATGTGACGGGTGGAGACCGCTATAGCTCCTCAATGCATCGGAAGGTCTCATGAGACAAACTAGTGTCTTGGCACAAGACCTTGAAAAAATCTTATTTGTAGTCTTGGAACGAGGCCTTGGCTATGTGGTTATGATAGTCTGGCATTTTGCATTCCATCATTATGAAAGTGGTTATTAATATTGCATGTGATTATTTGATTAGTAGAATATCCATGTGAATAAGTAAATGGAATTATTTCATTTTATTTTTTCCATACTATGTTTAAGTTCATGTTTAAAAGGCTTTTGTTTTAGTTATACATTGCCTTAAATGTTTGTTCTTATTTATAAAAGTTTCTGCTATATTGTTATCCTTACTGGGCATTTGAGCTCACCCCTTTTCTATGTTTTATTTTTCCCAAGATGTGAAGAAGTAAATTATGAATGACCTGCCAGGATAGTATGGGGGGATTAGAGTGTGGACTATGGAGACTATGTTGTTGTAATTTTCATTTTTATGATTTAATGTAAAACTTTATGAATATATCTAGTGTTTCCAAGTCTAATAAACTAATCGGTCTTTCGAGACTTGATATTTCTTGTGATCATGCAAATGTTATGTAATAATTCACCGACTCTGGGTAACTGGGGTCGGGGCGTTACATATATGATACACTACCCCCTCGTGAATTGATGTAATTTTTCTTCCATTACTACCCCATATGTATAGTCATAATTATATGAAAAATTTATAAATATTATAATTATGATATACTATTTATTCTTAAAATTTAATATATCATCAACTTCTTTACCCATTCACCCATTAAAAAATGACAATCTTGCCCATGAGTATGTAGGGTTTACCATATCCACAAAGAGATGTGATTTGTTTTTCATATTCACCATTCAAGAATGATAATAAAAAATTTTATAATGAAAAAATATAATATTTAAAATATAAATAACATTATGGAGTTGATTAAACTATAACCCATAATAATGAGAACATCTATGAAAAAATACTTGAAAAAACTAAGCAAATAACATCCAAAAATATGATAATAATAAAATATTTTCGATGAACGAGAGATAATATGTTATAAGTGGATCATATATGACATTATATATATTAATATTGTTATGTTATAAATTAATATAATTTTTAAAAATAGTTATATATGAGGTTAAATCATGTTAAACAATGTGGAAGCGTGGCATAAGGGGTTTCATAATTCATGTTCAATTGATTGGGTTATACCACTACATCATTTAGTTTTTTATGATATGATTGTGTGTGAAATGAAAATATATTGTTTAATTTTTTTATTTCCACTTCATTTTTTGGATGTACATTTGTTACAAATAATCACTTAATAAATTAATTTTCACTCTAATGATATGATCTTTGTAAAACATTTTTGTCTCAATTTCTACTACATTGAGAAATATTTGGTATTATGCACCTATTTACTTTTATTTGGTGTATAAAAAATACATTTTATATATTTAACATGAATAACTGTTTTTTAATTATTATTAATTTTTAAATACATGTAAACATTCAAGGGGTTATAATTTTAAATTTTCCAAAATTATAAGAATATATTTTACAATATTATTTTTATAGGATTGATAATTTTTTTAATTAAAAGAATATTATAATATATCCTCCATAAATATAGTATATTTTATTATCATATAAGTATTAAAGTAATTTCATTATTTTATTCTAACTTTTACTCTATTTTGTACAGGAATCTTGAAAATAAATGTTAAAAAGAAAAGTTGGTCTAACTTCTGTTTTTAGTTGGATATATTTTTTTCCATGTCTATATTTTTTAAAAATGATTTAAAAATGATTTTTTATCTACTCAAATGTTTTTTTATTTATATTTTAAGTTATTACTGATTTTTTACAATGTGTTAAAGGAATATTTCTAATGTACTTTAAAAGGGTTGTTTTTTTCTTTCTTTATAAAAATTCATAAGAAATGTTTCTTTTTTAACATGTATGGAATTAAAATAATTTCCCACCACTATAATAATTTATTGATAGTTATATTATTATGAAATTTTTAAATGGTTTTAAAGATAAAAATATTAATGAAAAATTATATTAATGTTATTCTTCTATTTTATTTTATTCTCCAAAAGCTATTAATTTTTCACAAAACCAATATTCAAAAAGAATTTATGATCATATTTTATCTCTTATTAATTTTGGGGTCATTGAAATTTTCTTGTAACGTTAACCTTTTCAATAATCTTTTATTGGACATTAAATTTCTCTAAAATATCCACATAATTTTTATCATTGATATTCTTATTTCCTAAACCGTATTCCATTTCTACATGCGGTGTTTTACTATGAATGTAATTTGATTGATTGGGGACATCCAAATATTCCATATCCTTTACTAAATACATATATTTTTTGATAATAAATATTATTAATAAATTAAATTGATTACCCAGTATTTGTGGAATGCATCAGACATAATGTGATGGGTGACATATAGAATTATATATACCCTCGATGCATCAACATGTAACATGAAACAAAATAGTTTTCTGGACTAATTTAATGGGTTTTGGGGTATAACTACCTATCGATCTACCTACCACGACACAAGGAAATGATGGTAAAGATAACATGATGTCTAAGATCATGATTTCCAACTTAAACAATTTCCATCCATGAGAATTAAATTGTTATTATCCCTGATATTAATTCATTGATATTATTAATGGATGCATTTCATGCTAATGTTATTGATTAAATAGAATATGTATTTAATTTTTTATAATTATGTATTAATAATGAATTTTTTAATCATGGTTTATTCCTCTTTATGATACCCTTATTTCTCATTTGAGATAACCATTTTTTGCATTTCCCTAGGATTTGGAGAAGGAATATTAGAATGATCTCAAGGATGTATAATATTTAGTTTCACTATGTTATTAAATTTTATTAACAATTAATAATGGGAATTATGTTTGTATCTATTTCTTCAAGATAACTAAATAATATATCTTTGGTGTGGTAATCCCTCATAAATTATTCCAACTCAATAAAGTAGACATTGAATCTGGGTTAATAAAGTTGGTCTTGTTACAAAATTGGTCTAAATTTGTTTCTATTTGTATGCTAGTTCATAATAAAAAAATTATTTTATTATTTATTTTAGTAGTTCTAATGGAGGTGAATTTTTAATATTCATTTTTATAATTTTGGGGATAAAAAGTTTTATAATAATATTTTTCACCACCTATATATATCCAAAAATAGTGATGTCATTGAAGAGAAAAATGGAACTTTTTTTCAAATGTATTAAACATTGTTTAATGAAGATAAGTTTCCAACATCTTTTTGGATTAATATATTAATATATTTTTTATATTTCAAATATTGTTTTAATTTAAAACTTTTAAAGGAAATCTACCTATGAATTCTTTAATGGTAAGAAAGTTAATCTTGTTTAATTCAATTTTTTGTGTGTAATGTTTTTATTTTAAATACTAATGATAACTTGGATAAATTTGATTATAAAAGTGGTGAAGGAATTTTTCTAAGGTATTACAAAAAATTTAAATAATATCAGGTATATAATTAAATTACTATGATATTAGAAGATTTTTTATGTTAAACTAGATGGAATTATTTTAAAAAAATGATTTTTAGTGAATTTTGAAGAATAATTTAATGGTTATAATTTTGGTGAAGAAAAAACTCTAGATAATAATGTAATTTTTAAAGGGGTGATTACTCAATATCATATAGTTATAAAATATTAAAAAATTATTAAAGAAAACATTGTTGATAATATTATTGGTAGTTTTTATTCTGGTGTGAATACTAGAAATTTTATTTTGAATTTTCCTAAAAGTTATAATTTTTTCTCAATGTGAACCTAATGATGTATTTGATTCTTTGAAAACTTCTTGTTGGATAGTTTATATGTAAGATGGAAATAATTTATTGAATATAAATAATGGTTTTAATTAAGTTAAAACCTCTTTTCATAAGCATATTATTGAAACTAAATTTATATTTTGGAATAAAATTGACAAATATGGTCAAATTTTTAATAATAAAACATGAATTTTTATAAGGATTATTTTCAAAATGAATGTATAGAATTTATTGGATATTTTATTCCCACTTCATAGATTAAATCTACTATTTTTTTAGGATTTTCAGCTTTAAATGTTTTAAAATTATTTTAAATGGATGTTAAAATTGTTTTCTAAATGGGTTTTTTTCTGAATATGTTTGTGTTTCACAAACACCTAGTTTTGAAAATAATAAATTTTCAAATATTTTTTTAAATTATAAAATGTTTTATATGGTCCTAACAAAGTTCCTCATTCCTAGTATGATATAGTTACTTTTTAATAAATATAAATTTTATAAAGTTAAATTTATTCTTACTTTTTATTAAAATTATTTGAAATGATATTTTAATTATTCAAATTTATATTAATGATACTATTTTTGGATCATCATGTGAATATCTTTCTATTCTAATTTTTAACTTAAGGGTAACTAAATATTATATGATACTTATTAGAGATAATAAATTAGTTTTTGGTCATCATATATTTCAATGAAATGATAAAATATTTCTAATTCAAAGTAAATATGCTAAATATTTAGTTAAGATTTTTTGTTTATAATGTTGTAAATAATTTATAACCTCAGTGAGTACTAATTTTATGTTTAACTTATATAAATATGGAAAATACATATATTCTAAAATGTTTAAAGTCATAATTAGTACTTTAGTATTTTTAATACTTTTAGACATGATATTATGTATAGTTTCAATCAATGTGGAAGATTTCAGTGTTTTTTAAGGAGTCTCACTTGAAAGATATAAAAAAAATTATTAGACATGTTAATGAAATTATGAACTATGGACTATTTTTTTCTAGGTAAAAACATTTATATTTAATTATTTATTCTGATTCTAATTTTTGATTACGCATACTTGATAGAAAAGGTTCCTTAGGTATGTGTCATTTTCCTAATAAAATTTTAGTATATTTAGGTTCAAAGAATGAAAATTTATTTCCATTATCTACTACTGAATGGGAATATTTATTTTGTCTCATAATGTTGTTCTCATTCATTATATATTTAAAAAATTATTAGCTATTGTCATAATTTTGAAATGATTTTAATTTTCTATTTTGATTCTTTTCTTATTTCAATTTCAAAAAAACTTGTATATATTTCTAGAACCACAAAAATTGACATGTAATTTCATTTTTATAGAGATTATTTTAATCAAGGTCATATTTTTCTTCAATATGTTTCAACCAAAAATTAACTTCCAAATATTTTTATTAACCCTGGTATATTGAAATGTTTGAGAGAAGAAAATTTGAGTTTGGTATAATAGAAATTTTTAATCCATATTTTACTAGTGAGTAAAGATTTTATAAAATGAACATTTATTAAAGGGGGTTTTCTAAATTTTAAACATGATTTCCCTTAAATTTGTATTAAATATTATTTTTTAACAATTTTTTTATCTTTTATACAAATTAAAAAAAATGTGTTATTTCTTAAAATCGTGTTTTCTAATTTTCAAAAAAGGGGATTTTGTTAGTTTTTATTTTTTTGTTATGATTTCAAGTGTTTTTTCTTGTTTTTTTCTTTGAAAATAATAAGTACCTAAATTAATGATTTTGAAAAAGTCAAAAAAATTAAATGGATTTTTATAATTTCTCATGGAATCATATACTTAATATGCTATTATCTTTAATAATCTTATTATTTTTTATTTTTTTAATGGATTTTACATTTATTTTATACTTCATTATTTTTCATTTTTTTATGTTTCATGGTCACTTGATATCTTGTATTCCCCATGATCACTTCAATGAATTCAGTCACTTGAATTACAACACACCTTTTGGTCACTTCATTACCTTATGTTCACTTGACCTTCACCACACTTATTCTTATTGTATCTTGAATTTTTACATGGTACATTGCTCAGACTATCACTATTTCGATCACACAGTTAGTTATTTTGTTCATATAATCGATACATACTTCACAATCAATCAGTTTTCTTTTGTGGCTTGTTGTCTATATGTATGGTCGATACATTTCCTCATGTGGTCAATACCTCAAGGTATATTGATCCACATGGATAGTTTCTCTATATTTGTGTTCAGTAATTCATTATTAGTAAAACCAAATGGTAAATATCCATGATAAATAGATAGTCATGGTTGATCTAATACTTTAACATTTTTATTAAAATCTAGAAATCTTCATATTACTCTATTTTTCATACATTTTGAAATTTTGTTTTTTTATATGTTGTTTTTATTGATTTTTTGATTCCAAAAATTCGATTTATCCATATAGAAACTATGTAAATTATTTTTGAAATGTTTTAAATAGTTTTTAATAGATATTTGAATTGTTCATAATTTCACACATAAACCTACATGTTGATGTTTCAAATTGTTCACTTTTTTATTCTTAATTACATATTTTTTAAATATTTATAATTAATTTTTAATTTTATCAAATATATTCAAATTTGATTTATTTTATTTTGTGAAATATTGTTATGTTTATAATTTCTATCATATATATGCATTCTTCAATATGGAAAGTAGTTTTTCAGATTTAAAATTTGAATTATATTGAAGGAAACAATGTAATTTTTATTGAATTTTTTGAAATATTATTATGGTGATATATTTTAACACTAACTAAATTAAATAATTTTTTTGAATTAGTCATTGTTTTTTAGAAAATCGATCCTTATTTTGGAAAAAAATATATGTCTCTCACTCATAGATAATTCTTTTCTATTACATGAAATTTAATTATCTAAGTAATATCATGGATGTGTTGATTTATTTTTTAGTTTGATTTAAAGTTCTTTTAGAATCATTCAAATGTTGTTATACTACAATATTTCCATCACTTTATTTCGATTATAACTCTAAAATAATAAAATGTTGTGAAATTTTTTATCCTATGAGAAACTATTTTTATCCAGTTGATAATATCTTAGGGAGAACAAAAAAGTATTTGAATACTACTACTAACATTATGAGATTAAATAATAATTTACTCAATGAACCATTGGTTATTCACCATCATTCTTCATCGACTTCGTATTCCAAGCTCTATTTGATTATATATAAATTCTTTACATATTTATCATATATGATTAATCATTGAATTTATGATTTTCCCAATATATAATTCTCCCTATTCAATTTTGAACTCATATATTATAAATTCTTGACTTTTGGGTTTTGAATCTTGTAATATAATGTGAGTTATTGTAATGGGTTTTAATCCTCATACAATATCTTGGTATCTTTGGTTATACTTCCACTAGAAAAATTAGGTTTTAATTGGGTTATGACTCCCCTTTAAAAATAAGTTAGTGAATAATGAATATATCAATGAGTATAATGGTATAAGAATATAGTAGGTCCACATTGAAACAAACTACTAAAAAATTAATTTATTTCATTCTTTACTTTTTTACTACATGTTTTCACCCATTGTTCATAATAAATAACTTTGATAATACTTATTTAAAATTTTATTCAAGTATATTCATTCTCCCCGTCTCGGACATTTTACATCACCATCTTGGACCTAAAAAATAAAATTTAATCCTTATATTGATTTTGTTTAATTAAAATATCTCACCCAATTTTTATGAATTAAACTCATCAAGTTTAGATCTTTAGTTCATATATACATTAGACCATAACATGATATTCATTTTATACAATTCAATTTTTTTAAAAAACATGTGTGATTTATTTAGATCACATTGATACAATGAATATATGTTCAAAATATAATTTCTTTTGTCAATATGTGGTAATATAAACCAATATTCCACTCATTTTTCAAAAATATTTCAAATTCACACTTTTTTATTGCTTCTACTTGTCTCATCTTCACAACAATATTCATGGGTGTGGATATTTCCTTTGAAACAACCATGAAAATTATTTCCAAAATTCCTTGGAAATAATTCTCCTAAGATAAAATAATATATTTTTATTTTAGGAAAACATACAATATTATAAATAAATATATATCTCCATGCATCAACATCTAAAAATAACTCATATTTTCTTTACAAATTTATCAAAATAATAAAATATATCACTTGTAAAAAAACTCATGAACATCGACAATGAAAACTAGAGTACCAATGATCTTCTTCATCACATATATGCTTTTATCAGATATCACATTATAAAAGTTCATGTGTTTCGAAAAACTTATAACTTTGTTTTACTAGGTTCTTGGAGTAAGTTTTGACCCATACAAGGATTTATTAATTATAAAGACCATATATTTATCACTATTATGTATAAGAACATTAATTAACCCAATAAAAATATTTTCCTAAAGATCTCCAACTATGAAAGTAGACATCACGTCTATAAAATAAACATTGTAGTGTGTGTGAGTTGCAATTTCTTCAAACATTCAAATAGAATCATGTCTTACAACTGGAAAAAGGTTTCTGTAAAGTATATAGATTCGACCTATGCTGAAGATTTTTAAACTGATATGGCTTTATTCTATGCTTGATTGATTTTTTCATTTAGTTTATTTATGAAAACCCACTCTATTACTATGAAAAATTTTCCATTAGGTCTAGAAATAGATCTCATATGTCATTTTTCTCGATCTAATTGAGAACATCATTAATTAAACTTATTCACTACCCAATATTTATAACTTCTTAAACCAATAGTTTTTTAACCTCTAAAATAAGAACACTTTTATTTTCAACCCTCAACTTATTTTTTATTTATACTAGAGCTTCATAAATTTTAATACTAATTTTACTATCAACATGAATTTTTAACTTCTGAAATTTAAGTCTCTCACATTTGGAAACACTTTCATCACTACTAGACTGACTAGAGAAATTATTAATCTGATTTGGTTCTTTACCATCTTCGACTTCTTTAAATATTTTGTAATTTTTATTTTTATCATCCATCAATTCTTAAAAATCATATCCACTAGCTTCCATTAAGATAGACTTATTTTTGTTAACATTCTCATCATAGAACTCAACCGGCTTTTGTATTTGTTTTTTCTAGAACTCAAAACTTCTTAGATTTGATTAATATCCCATGAATACACCTTCCTAATCATTTTAATAAAAAATAACTAAAATATAAAATTATGATCTTATTTAAACATGCGATCTAAACAAAATTGAGTTATTTTAAATTAGGTTTCTTATTGTACAACATATCACATGATTCATGTTTGATTCTAGCATCAACAAACATCTGTTCTAAAAATACAAAGTTTCACTTACATCTTATCTCTAGAAAAATTTAGAGATTTTTTTATTTATCTAGTATAGTCCATCCCATTTCAACAAAACACTAATTATTCCTTTTTTATGACTCCATTTTATAAGTGTGTAAGGATAACTAGGAAAAAAATTTAATCACATTCTTATAAATATAAGATTCAAATGAGTTACAAACAAACTCCATTCTATTGTCCATTCCCAACATGATAATATGTAAATCAGTCCAATAAAATGCATTTAATATGTAAATTAGTACCTTCTTCAGCTCATGCTTGAGTCTAAACTATCCCAAAGGGATTTTATATATTTGAATGTCATTGTTACCATTCATTATCACAATTTATATCTGATAAATTCCCAAAAATATGTAAATTAATCTGACATCCATAATATACACATAAGGTTCTATACTCAAGGGCCTAATGTGATTGAGACTAAATAAAGAATAATAGATTTATAGGATAATGGTAATGCACTCACATTCTTTTCCCTGGTCCAAATCCAAGAGCTCTCATGGACCCTTAGAAATCAATACGGAATCTCTCACATTCTTTATACCATAATGCTCACAAAATACTTTGGAAATTAGAATGGATTCTCTCACGGTCTATCTCAACAATCCCTCGATGACACACCATTTAACCCATGAAATTCTCTATTGCAATATAATCACAACCAAGTGACCTACAACCAAAGTCCATTTCTCAAATAATTCTATTAATTAATTAAATTATTAAATAATCATTCCCATATAATTAATTAATTTCCAAAATTAATTAATAAAATCATTTCCATTAATTAGTTAAAAAATTAATTATTCATACCCATATCATTAATAAATTTCCACAATTAATTTTTCACATTATTTCTTTTAATTAATTAAACAATTAATTAATCATACCCATCTCATTAATTAATTTCCACAATTAATTAATCATATTACTTCCAGTAATTAATTCAAAAATTAATTAGAAATATATGAAATATCAATATTCCCATAATTAATTCAACAATTAATTATTTAAATTCATAATTCAATAATTCAATAATTAACTCAACAACTAATTACTCCCCAAATTCCACAATTTCAATATATCTACCCCTTAATTAATTAATTCAAAAAATTTATTAATTCAATTTGGAACTTCAATTTCTAAAAAAATATTAAAATTATACAATTACATACACATAATTGAAATCATGACAATGGGATTTGAATAATCTACCACCTACCTCGATTCATTAATAAATAATCGCCCAATGTAAATCCCCAAAAGTCGGTGGAGTAATGGCGTACAACGAGATCAAGATCAGCAACCTTAATATCAATTTAAAAAATTAAATATATGTAAAATCTAGATCTATAATAATATTAATAGATCCAGAAAACTATGTATAGATGTAAAAAAATTGGGAACAACTTCCCTTATGTAAAGAGAGAATAATGAATGAATAGAAAAGAAACTGATATGAGATCCTCTTACCGAGAAGGTGATGATCTTTGATCCAAGATTTGAACCAATAAAAAAGGAGGTAATATGGGCATGGAATCTATCTAGGAGGCTCGAAAATTGTTAAATATATGTTAGGGTGGAATGGGGGTTAATTTGGGATTAAAATGGAGGTATGGGAATTTTTAAATCTAATTTTCGGGTTAATTTAATTCTCACAAACAGTTTTCTAGGGAGGGGAACATGGTTTCCCCTAAACATGAGCATAAACTATGAAACTATTTTATAGGGTTTCATGGTTACTCTTAATAGGGTGAACAATTTGAAAAACTGTATCAAAACCATGTAATTCCCCTCTGTTGAAGGTTACATGGTTTGTTGGGATGTGGCGCACAGTTAAGGTAAACTGTTTGCCAATAATGAATTTCCCGATTTCTTCCATTTTTCTCAAATTTCACCCCAAATAAACACCTAGTTAAAAGCCATATGAAAATTACTCTTCACTAGGAAAAAATGTACTTACAGATGTTCATGATACGACTCTAAAAAATTTCAGGATCTTAAAATAACCCCACCTTATAACATCTCGTCCTCGAGCTACACTCCCAAGAATCTCTATGATTCTGAGTAAAAAAGATCAAGAGGCTAAGCCTTCAAAAATGATTCCCTTTCCCATGTTACTTCCTATAAAAGCCCATGTTTCAAAAATACATGAACTATGAGTATAGTATTACCCTATAACACTTTGTCACTGTAATACATCACACATATTGAATGCTCCTAAAATGATAAATCAATCTCAAGCTCGACGTCATCCACCTAGATCACATGAGAAGGGTCAGGGTGATACCACTAAAGTTGTGACACATGGAAAATTTTATGCATATTATTTTATTTCAATGGAATATACAATCAGAATTCCACCATACGGATTCTCTCTATAACCTGGAATGGTCCAATGAACTTGGGTTCCAACATTCAATGTTTCAATATCCTGTAGTGAACCAATGTAAGTGACACCAGAAGGAAAACATGATCACCATATGTAAATTCTTGGTGTCATTAAATTCTATCACCATACAACTTCTGTCAACACTGAGACATAGCCATATGTTCTCGAATTGGATGATCCTATTTTGGCATCTCTTGTACAAGACTTGGTCCCAATAATTCGAATTCTCCTACCTCCATCCAATATAAAGGATATCTTCATGTCCTATAGTAATGTTCCTCATATGTTTCAATCTATATAATTTCCTGTTAATTATTATTTTATAAAAACTCTACTAAATATTGGTTCTTCTGCTAGGATTTTCAAAATTATATGATACATGCTTAGATAATATCCTCAAAAACCTATATAGTATGTTCCAAATTCCCATATATCTATGGGTGGAAAGCCAGAATCAATAAAACTTGTATACCATGAAACTTTTGTAAGCCCTTCCTGAAGCATGAGGTAAATTGTTAGTCACATTCTAAAACTATAGTCTATCGTACACCATGAAGAAAGATTATATCCTGAACATAAAAATCTCATGGTTTCTCCACTAAGAATGTATATTTTATTGGGAAGAAATTTGGTACTTTCATATATCCTTCAACAACCTAGATAGAATCATTCATCCAAGGCATCCATAGGAGAACAACCATATGTTACATGGTCATGTGGTCAAACTTCTATTTTAGAATGGGGAACTGATGTATTAAACCTCCAGTTCATTGATTCTCAGCTTTCACCTATTGACAGGTGTGGCATTGTGTCTCAAACCATACTATTTTCTTTTTGATGCCTAGCCACAAAACTATCCTCATAGGTCACAATACATTTTGGTCACACCTAGATGTACCTCCCACTTCAAGAATCAAATTCTAACATCAAATCCTCTCGCATTCTCATAGGCACAACAAACTGATTCCATACATAGTCGATCTCATACTCGTCTATGTACCAATATAGAGGTGATTTCCCACCTTCAAGGATTTCCCCCAAGTCATGCACTCTAGATCCTGACATTGCCAATCTCTAATCCCACTCAAAAGTGTGGACTCTAGTAAAAATGATATGAGAGTAATCTAATCCTAACTCTCCCAAAGCACCTCATGCTTCTCCCCTAGTAGAATAATCATTTTTCACTCACAAAATGACTCTGGAACTGCCTGAGTCTAACTTTTCCCATTTATATCGTTAGCCACACTATTTCATTTCATAGGTGTATATGGTAGTTCAAAATCATATGACTACATATACTCAACCCATCTCCACTACCAGATATTCATGTCCTACTGTGAAAAGATATAATTCATGTTATTATGAACTGTATACACAATAAAAATTTATCCCAAAAAATAATGATGCCAACACATTAAAGAATACACCACTATATCCAACTTGAGGTCATGCATAGGGTAGTCTTGTTCATGTGGCCTCAACTTCTAAGACCCATACACCAAAAATAAATCTCCCTATATCCAAACAACTTTGAGTCTAATCCTAGAAGCATCATAATAAACTGTATACTCCTCGTCTAGCTTGGGTAGGATCAAGATCAGTTCTAATTTCAAATGCTTCTTCAACTCCTAGAAGGCCCTATCACAGGATTCTGACCATTAAAACTTCATCCTCTTTTTGGTCAAGCCAATAAATGATGCTTCCAATTGGGAAAGAGTACTAGATAAATCTTCGATTATATCTAGTTAAACCCCTAAGGCATTAGATATCAAAATATTTCTTGGGTTACTCCCACAAAACAACTAGTTGTACTTTCTTTAGGTCCATGAACACACCTTCCTTCGAGATGATGTGACCTAAGAATCTTAACTGATCAATCCAAAAGTGGAAATTTGATAGCTTGGTGTATAACTGATTCCCTCTTAGTGCACTCAGGATGATGTTATGATTTTGGGCATGATTGTCATGAGTCTTAGAGTTCCCCATGATATCATCCACAAAACCACCACGAACTGATCCAGGTACGGTTAGACGATCGTGTTCATCAAGACCATTGACACTGCTAGTGTGTTTATCAACCAAAACTCCATTATGAAAAACTCAAAAAGTCCATACATGGTTATGAAAGAAGTCCAAGGCATATCAGAAGTCCTAACTCTCAAATTATGATACCATGATCTCTATTTAATATTAGAAAACACATAATCTCACCTCAACCTGTCAAAAAATCATTGACGCACAGAAGTTGATATCAGTTTGTCATAGTCATTTGGCTCAACTTCTAGTAATCAACATAGAAGAGAAAACTCTCAAAAGCCTTATTTGAAAAAAAAACCGGAGAACCCCAAGGTGACGTACTCACATGGATAAATACCTTATCCTGTTACTCCTCTACACTATGGAAAAAATAGGCTTTTGCAACGGGCTCTTTTCGACGCGATTAATTCCCGTCACAAATGGTCCATCCCAGTGGTTATTTGCGACGGGGGGTTCGTGCCCTCACAAATAACAAGTTATTTGCGACAGGTTTTGGGGTCCCGTAGCAAAAAGTAATTCGTTGTTTGGCACGGGGTGCCCGCCAAAGCGCGGGAAGGTTATTTCCGATCAGGGGATCCCCCGTCGCAAATAGTGTGTCAGTCGGAGGTTCTTTGCTTCGGGTCCCGTTGCAAATACCAGTGGCGATAAATGGGTTTTTTGCGATGAGATGTTGTCTTGTCAGAAAACGTATGTCGATAGGTCACTTTTTGTGATGGGGCCCGTTGCAAATACCCTTTTAACCAGTGATAGCAATTAATGCGGGCAAAGGTATTTGCGATGGGCCCCGTCGCAAAAAGTACCTTTTGCGATGGTAAGCCCGTCACAACTTGCCCCGTCGCAACTAATCTAACCTATATATACCACCCTCCGTTTTTCATTCTCTACGTCTCATTTCTCACTTCCTCTCTCTCTAAACACTATTTTTAGAGTGAAAATTTCTCGTAGTTAATTTTTTTTACGGAGAAGTTGTGAAGTTGCTTACATCAATAAGAGATCAATTTTAAAGGTATTTATATTTTATTTAATTTAGTATTTATTTCATTTATTATATGTTAAATTTAATTATTGTTGATTAGTTGTAATTAAATTAGATTTAAATTGTTTTATTATCTGTATTTATTTGTAATAATAAAATGAAATTATTAATATTAATTCTTAATAGTTATTAAAAATTTATAATTAGTAATAATTAATAATTATAAACGAAAATTAGTATTGTCTATAAATAATTTCTTGTAATTAGTAATTAGTAATTAGTAGTTGTAAATTGTAGTAATTAATATCAATTAACGATAATTAGTAATAGTTATGTTTAATTAATAATAATTATGGGTAATTAGTAATAAATAGAAATAATTAGAAATAAATAAAAATAATTAGTAATAATTAGTAATAATTAGTAATGAATAGTAATAAATAGTAATAAAAAGTAATAAATGGAAATGATTAGTAATAAATAGTAATAATTAGTAATAAATATTAATAATTAGGAATAAATAGGAATAAATAGGAATAATTTGTAATAAATTAGAATAATTAGTAATAAATTAGAATAATTAGTAAAAATTAGTAATAAATAATAATAAATCTTAATAAGTAGTAATAAGTTGTAATAAATAGTAATAAATAGTAATAATTTGTAATAAATAGTAATAAAAAGTAATAATTAGTAGTAATTAGAAATAATTAGTAAGAATTAGTAATAATTAGTAATAATTAGAAATAATTAGGAATAATTAGTAATACAAAGTATTAAATAGTAATAAATAGTAATAAATAATAATAAATAGTTATAAATAGTAATAAATAGTAATAACTGGTAATAATTAGTAATAAATAGCAATATTTAGTAATAAATAGGAATAAATAGGAATAAATAGGAATAAATAGGAATAATTAGTAATAAATTAGAATAACTCGTAATAAACTGGAATAATTAGTAATAATTAGTAATAAATAGTAATAAATAGTAATAAATTGTAATAAATAGTAATAAATAGTAATAAATAGTAATAATTAGTAATAATTAGTAATAAATAGTAATAATTATTAATAAATAGGAATAAATAGGAATAAATAGGACTAAATAGGAATAATTGGCAATAATTAGAAATAAATATGAATAAATATGAATAAATACGAATAAAATGAATAAATATGAATAATTAGTAATATTTAGTAATAATTAGTAATAATTAGTAATAATTAGTAATAATTAGTAATAATTAGGAATAATTATAATAATTAATAATAATTAGGAATAATTAGTAATAATTAGTAACAAATATGAATAATTAGGAATAATTAGTAATAATTCGGAATGATTAGGAATAAACAGGAATAGATAAGAATAAATAGAAATAAATAGGAATAAATAGGAATAAATACAATGCAATAATTAGGAAAAATTAGGAAAAAATTGGGAAAAATTAGTAATAATTAAAAATAATTAGTAATAAATAGGAATAAATAGTAATAAACAGAAATAAATTGTTATAAATAGTAATAAATAGTAATAAATTATAATAAATTGTAATAAATTGTAATAAATTGTAATAATTAGTAATAAATAGCAATATTTAGTAATAATTAGTAATAATTAGTAATAAAGAGTAGTAAATAGTAATAAATAGTAATAATTGGTAATAATTAGTAATAATTAGTAAAAATTAGTAATAAATAGAAATAATTAGTAATAATTAGTAATAATTAGCAATAATTAGTAATAATTAGTTATAATTTGAAACAAATATTAATAAATAGTAATAAATAGCTATACATATTAATAATTAGTAATAGCTAGAAATAATTAGTAATAATTAGTAATAATTAGTAATAATTTGTAATAATTAGTAATAACTAGTAATAATTAGTTATAATTAGTAATAATTAGGAATAATTAGGAATAATTAAGAATAATTAGGAATAATTAGGAATAATTATGAATAATAATGAATAATTAGGAATAATTAGGAATAAATAGTAATAAATATGAATAAATAGGAATATATAATAATAAATAGGAATAAATAAAAATAGATAGCAATAAACAGGAATAAACAGGAATAAACAGGAATAAACAGGAATAAATAGGAATAAATAGGAATACATATGAATAAATATGAATAAATAGAAATAAATAAGAATAAATAGGAATAAATAGGAGTAAATATGAATACATAGAAATAAATATGAATAAATAGGAATAAATATGAATAAATATGAATAAATATGAATAAATAGGAATAATTAGGAATAAAAAAGAATAAGTAGCAATAAAAATTAATAAATAGGAATAAATAAGAATAATTAGATATAAATATGAATAAATATGAATAAATATGAATAAATATGAATAATTAGGAATAATTAGATATAATTAGGAATAAATATGAATGAATATGAATAATTTTGAATAAATATGAATAAATATGAATAAATATGAATAAATATGAATAAATATGAATAAATATGAATAATTATGAATAATTATGAATAATTAGTAATAATTATTAATAATTAGTAAAAATTAGTAAAAATTAGTAAAAATTAGTAAACATTAGTAATAATTAGTAAAAATTAGTAAAAATTAGTAATTAATAAGTACAATTAGGAAGAAAATCAATTGTAATAAATTGTAATAAATTGTAATAACTTAGCACAATTTCCAGTGTATTGAAGGCACTCCTTCTGCTCAATGAATCTTCTCGTTTCAACTTTCATCGACTCAAAACATTATAAAAAGTATGCTTCTACGTATACATATCCAATATCATATTCCCGAGTATGAATATGCATTCGTAGGACCACAATTTTCACAATGTGTTTAGGCCATGACAGTTTCAAGAAGATTATTCATCGATGAAAAGGGGGCTCTTTTGTTCGACGACTCATTTACTTGCAACTTTCTCACACAGAAATCACAAAGAGGAATCTACATGGAGGTACACATATTCATTCTCGTTCTTACATCAATAATTATGTGTACCTCTGAGAATATTATTCATTGTGATTTCTATGTGATAAAGTTGCAAGTAAATGAGCTATCAGATAATAGAGTAGCTGTCAATCCACTCGAAATTGTGTTGACCATATGTAATGGTAATTATTAAGAAGTAGTTGTAATTATTTATCTTTTTTTCAGATAGTGTTTTTATAATTTCTAATTATTCAAAAATAGTAATGATTTTTTATTTTGTAGAAAAATATGCAATAAGGAAGTCGACAACAATCATTATTAGATGGTCGCGCTTGGATAAATCAGTGTAGAAATCCAAACAGTTCTGGTTTAAATCCTATAAATATTGAGGTTGTTAAAGCTTTCTTACCATTTAAATCATCAAATCCAAAATATGTTTCAAAAGGCATAATAATGTATCCTTGTAAAAAATGTGCTCTAAGAACGTTTGACACATATGAAAAGTTTGGGGGACATCTCTTTCTGTTTGGTTTTTAACCATATTATGTTTTTTGGTATCAACACGGTGAACAAAGTTCTATAGAAGATACTAATTACTTGATTCCAAATCTATCATGGTTTCAAAATTTAGTACATGATGTTGCAGGTACATCTATTCAACAAACTAAAACTCAAGATGATATGGAATTAACTCCTAAGTTGGCACCATTCGAATTTTATGAGTTGTTGCTCTCTACTGAGGATGCATTATATCCTGGTTTCAAGATAAGAAAATTAGAAGTGGTTGAAAAAATTTATGGCTCTTAAATTAGATAATGGAATGTTAAAAAAACTATTTTTATCAGATATTTTCTTTGGTTAAAACACTGTTACCTGAGGGAAATGTGTTTCCTGCAAATTACTATGAGAGAAAGAGGATGGTTCGTAATCTAGGCCTTAGTTATCGGAATATTCATACATGTCCAAATCATTGCATCTTATATTCTGGTGAAAATGATTCGTTGGATAGTTGTCCCACATGTGGACAATTGAGGTATAAAGAAGCTCAACCCGGAATTTCTGGATCAATTCTAGTAAAACAGTTGAGATATTTCCCCCTTACACCCAGGATGCAGCATTTATTTATGTCTCAAAACACATCGTCAATGATGTCAGGGCAAAAAACCAAGATTTATACTGATAAAAGCTTGAATCATATATCCGATGGTGATTCAAGGAAAAATTTTCACTTTCTGCATCTGTATTTTTCTTTAGAAGCCCGAAAAATGTGATTGGGTATTTCTACTAACGGTTTCTGTCCATTTGGTTCTTATGATAATCCGTATTCATGTTGGCCTGTATTTATAACTCCGTACAATTTACCTCCATGGATGTTGATGAAGGATCCCTATATCTTCTTGAACTTATTAATACAAGGACATCTAAAAAAGAATATTTATTTTTATTCGAAACAATTTATTGATGAGTTAAATGAATTATGGAGTGATGGTGTTAGTAAATATGATGTTGCTGCGAAACAAAATTTCATAATAAAAGATGCATTGATGTGAACGATTAGTGACTTTCCAGAATATGGAATGTTATCTGGCTGGAGTACACATGGTCCGAAATCATGTCCTTACTATATGAAAGGCAAAAAAGCCTTTATGCTCATTAATGGAAAATATCCTTGCTTTTTTCACTATCACCACATATTTCTTCCAACCGATCATCCTTTTAAAAGGAACAAATCTCATTTAAGAAAAGGTAAAATTAAAGGGATGAACCTCCAAAAATGATCTCAGGTACAGAGTTAAAATCAGTTTTATTTTCATTACCTCCCATCACATTTGGGCCAATAGTAAACGAACAGAAATTTAATGGCTTTAGGAAAGAACATAATTGGATAAAATGAAGAATTTTTTGGGACCTTCTATATTGTTCTGATTTGTTAGTCCACTACATGTTATATGTCATGCATATTAAGAAGAACTATTTTGATAATTTATTTCATACAGTTTTGGGTACACCAGGTAAGACCAAAGATACTGTAAAGGCACGATTAGATCTTACCTAAATTATAAGGCAACCAGAATTTGAACTATTTGAAAATATCAGATCACATACCTTAATTAAGCCAAAAAAATCTTATACACTGTACAAAGAGAGTCGCTTACTATTTTGTTAGTGGATTGTAGATTTGAGACTTCCATATGGATATGCTTCCAATTTGGGAAGATGTGTTATCAATGGTTATATTACTGGATTAAAAAGTCATGATTTTCATGTTATAATGGAAAGACTTATGCCGATTGGATTCAGAGGTTTTTTGAATTCTATGATTTGGGATTCGATAACAATCATATCATATTTTTTTGAGACATTTGGGAAATGACAAAAGACTACGATGTGCTAAGAAAACTAGAAGAAGATTTTGCTATAATTATATATAAACTGGAAAAAATATTTCAGCCAGCTTTCTTTGACTCAATGGAACATATGATATTACATTTTTCACATGATGCTAAATGTGGAGGTCCAATACAGATTTTATGGATGTACCCATTCGAGAGATGCATGCAAAAATTGAAGAAAATAGTACATAACAAAGTAGCAGTTGTAGGCTCAATTGTTGTATCCTATTAACAAGAGAAATATTTTTTTTTCTTCTCTCATTATTTTGAATCTCAATATCCCTAAAAGAAAAATCTCATGGGATGAAATAAGGGGAATGTTAATGACCAAATAGAAAATCAATTATCAGTTTTTAATCAGCCAAATCTTGGTTTCGGTGGAATTCATGAATGATGGCTTTCAGATGATGAACATTACAGAGCTCATACATATGTTATTCTCAAATGTGAAGAAATAAAATAATTTGTACTATGAGTGCTTCTATCACTTATTCTATAATTTATGTTACAGTATGTAAACATATTTTATTTGTAGGTTACATGATAATCATATAAAAAAAACTTCCACAAATTACTGTAG
The DNA here is from genome assembly GCA_963277665.1 of Viscum album. Taxonomy (NCBI): domain Eukaryota; kingdom Viridiplantae; phylum Streptophyta; class Magnoliopsida; order Santalales; family Viscaceae; genus Viscum; species Viscum album. The sequence continues at coordinate 1,399,404,110 of OY728127.1, read as the reverse complement.
TTGTTCTTGAATAATGCAGACAAAAACTTTTTTTCAATGGTTTCACAAACTGGTAACATAAATTATTGATGGTTTAATATCAATTCCTTTTATTATTTAGCATATTAATAATTGTTTTACAAATTTTCATGTTTCTCAACATACTGATAAAATTGATAAGTGACTATGTAAATTGAGTAACCCACCCTCTAAAATGGTAAAATCATATAAAGCATATGTGGTGAATATTTCTCGATTTCATTCATTTGCATATGGGAACTAAAAAAACAATGAACAAAAGAGTTTTCTTGAGATGATCGCATGAAAAAGAAACTGAAGTTGACTTTTATGGCATTATGGATGAAATTATTGAGCTGTGTTATCTAGGACAGAATTACATAATGATGTTTAAATGTCTATGGTTGGATACTGAGAGAGGCTTGTGTGTTCATATGACTCATGGAATCGTCGATATTAAATATAAAAGTCTTCTTGTATTAAATGAATCATTTTTACTGGCTCAATAGGCACATAAAATTGATTACCCAAAGTACTGTGATACTTCAATAGGCTTGAGTGATTGGTGGAGCATAATAAAAATGAAATCTCATGAAAATAAGTTTACTCAAACTGAATGTGGTTCCCCTAAAGTGGAAGGAATTGAAATTTTTCAAGAGACAGCTCAAAATCCATCTTTTTTACAAAGAGACATGAATATTGATGATGAAACTCCACAATTACGGATTGATGATGACGAAGATGTTAATGATGTTACAAATGAATTTTAAATGACAAGAGATGATGAAACTGAAACTCATATGGATATTGATGATGTTGAGGAGGAAGATGAAGACATTGACATCGACAGCTATGTAGATCAAGATGAAGATGGAAATTGACATAGTTAAATGCTGGTTATAATCATAATTAATATATATCTATGTATAATAGTTACTTTCAATTATTTGCTAACAAAAATCATTTTCTGTTTCAGATGGATCTTGATCTATTTCGCGAGTTACAGGAGGCTTATCTACATTTGGATGAGGGGGATTGTGGACCATCTGAACCTCAACCTACTGAGAGTTCCGGGGGGGGGGGGGGGGGTACATGGTCTTGTGCGACTAATGATTCCGGACCCTATCCCCGAGTGACGTCAACGTCTTGGCTTCAATCCACTCACACAGTGGTATGGTAACATGCATATTTTATTTATCTTTCAATAATTTATTTATATATATACTAATTGTTTGATTATTTATTCATTTTTTCACAATTTTGTTCATGTAGCTACTGGACAGGGGAGCGCTATCTTGTGAAATTATTTTTCTCACCCATGGATCACATAGAACAGATTCCTATTGATGTGTAGCGCAACATGTTTGATCATTGGTTGGTACGTAAATAAAGAATATTTATTTTGAAATTTATTTTATTAATAACTTGATATTATAAATTATTTGTAGGGTTTATGGTATCCCATCAATGATAGAATGTGTGACGCTATCCATGCGGCATGGTATGTGTCTATGCATGACCGTTTCCGTCAGTTTTTGCACTATTTGAGAAGAATAACCATTAAGAAATCATGAGTGATGGAATTTTATGAGTCATGTAGAGACCACCGACCAGAGTACATTTCATCTCACGTTTGGGATGGATTATGTTCACACTGGTTGGGTGGTGGATTTCATAGAAGATCTTCAGTGGGACGGTAGAACTGGGTGAGACAGGAGGTGACACATCGAGCTGTTGGCCATATAGTCAGTATGCATAGAGAGCATCTGGTAAGTATATTTTTTATATATGTTATATAACATTAAATATAAACAGATTATTTTATATTTATGTAGGTAGTCGAGCATCCTGATCTTATGGAGTTCGACGTTTATTAGAGGACGTATAGTGATCCAGCCACTAGAGAGATTAGAGGTGATCACCAACATTAGATTGTGGTTAGTATTATTTTTTTTCAGTTTGACAATTAACTACATATAATATTTTCACTATTTTAATTTCAAATTGGAATTGAAGGATTCAAATGAGGTTGCGACCTCTCAGACACAAGCTGAGATTCAGGACGAGACGACTGAGCAGGCCAGCTCCCAACATTTCGATGAGGCGGCATGGATGTGGGCAACTCAGTATGACTTTGAGAAGGTCTGAGTAGTTGGTATCAACTCTCATTTGACTCATACTACTTATTATGGTACTACTGTGATGTCGGCGTCCATATCGAGAGAATCTCATGGAGAGGCCTCATCTTCTGCCTCACAGTATCAGGAGTAGTTGCGAACTCAGACTGAGCTTATAGAGAGTTCATAAAAGCAGAATGAAGAGATGCGTTAGCAGTAATAGCAGTAGTAGTAGCGGTACGAGGAACAGATGTGTCGATGGTAGCAGCACCAGAAGCAGCACACACAACAGCAGCACGAGGAGGAGATGTGTTGATGGTAGCAGCAACAACAACAACATCACGAGCATATGGAGTACATGTGCCATCTGACTCGTTGTTTAGGGATGGAGTTTCCTCCACCCTCTCCTACATCTCCCCCACATCCTCGAGAAGACAACCCCCAGTGATGTTTTTATGTTAAAAATATTTTAATTCAATATTTTTTATAGTATGAACTATTTACAATTTCTGTCTTTTATATTTGTGAAAATATTGCATAATTTAATTTTTTTTTAATTTTATATTATTTATTATTAGTATTATATTTTTTAATATTTGTTTATTTTAAAAATAATTATAACATTTTAAGATTTTTTTATGATTTTTTTTGTTAATATTGAGAATTGTAATAATTTTTTATTTTTTTATTATTTTAATTAAATTAATATTAATTTTTTATTTACCATACTTTTATTAAATATGTTTTTTTAGTATTATATTTTTTAATGTTTGTTTATTTTACTAATAAAAATATTTTTTTTAATAATGTGAATATAATTTTTTCATTAATCATAATTTTATTAAAGATTTTTTTATTCTGTTTCATATTAGCGACACGACCTTTTGCGATGGGCTCCAGTCACAAATAATTTAAATATAATTTTTTATTAATACTATTTGAAATGAGACGACGGGCCCATCACAAATTGTATTTGTGACGGGCCCATCACAAATTGTATTTGTGACGAGCCCATCTCAAATAGTATTTGCGACGAGCCCGTCATAAAAAGTTTATATATATATAATTTATATATCCGGAGGCTTATTTGCGACGGGGCAGTTCCCCATCGCAAATAGTATTTGAGATGGGCCCGTCGCAAAAGGTTTATTTATATATAATGTATATAATCAGAGGCTTATTTGTGAAAGAGACTTTTCCCATTGAAAATAATTTTTTTTTTGCGATGGACCCATCACAACAATTAAAATTTGTGACATTGTTTTCTATAATGTGCTATTTGCGACGGGGCCCCATCACCAAAGCCTATTTGCGACGAGATCCTATTGCAAATAGCTCGTCGCAAATAAGACTAATTCCAGTAGTACCAACTGATTCTTTATATCTTGAAACTCTATCAGTGTCATTCTGTATAGTGGAATTGAAACTAGATCATTGCCTAACAAGATCTAAATAGTGAATTCCTCATCTCTCTTAAGTGGAAAACCTGAGAAGCCTTCATAAAGCACATCCTAAAACCTATCCACTATGGTTGGGAAGACAACTTGATTCATACCTCCGCCTTCCTGTAATAGACTTTCATCCTCAGTTGTGTGATCTCCCAGTTGCTAAGTAATTGGCCCTACTCATCCTGACTAGATATCCCACTCTCGACTATGAATGTAATGGTCACCCTTAGGTGATGTAAAAGTGACTCTCCTGCAGTAAAAATCATTGTGGGCTCGATAATCTACTAACCAGAACATAACCAAAATTAGGATGAAGTCTGACATGCTAAGGATGCAAATATCCCAATGAAAATGATACTTCCTAACTTCGAGAGAACACCCCTTGCACAAATATATGTCTCTATACCGTACTACCAACGATGTATCAATCATCAACACCCCACTCATGAACATCACCACCAATCTCAAACCAGTAACATGTTTTTTTAGATATAAATGAATTTGAGGAACCAATATCAAATACGGAACTAGATAATGTAGAAGCTACAAGAATAGTACCACTCACTGTCGATTGTCGAAACTCACCATCCAAAAGTGTAGGCTGAATGGCATGAAACTATCATAACCCTCTTCCCTATAATGTATATTGTATACCCTGATCTATTCCACTCGATTGATATAATTTTCCATTCCAAAAATCACCTTTTCCAGAGCCTCTACCACCTCCTTTAGTAGAACTCTAGCTGCCAGACAGATATGGTGCAGAAAAACCCATTAACACTATCTGGTTCTATCTAGATCCTCCATCACTAAATATTTATCAGGGTTTCCTACAGAACATCTATAGATGTACTATCTGGTTATAGCCTCAACACTCCATTGGGGGTAAGGGACAACATTTATAGAAGTGTCCCGACCTACCACACTAGAGGTAGACCACATGGGTAAGGTATTTTTTAACCGACCCTTCCCCCCTAATACTCTTATTTCCAAATCTATTGGAATAATTATCATAATGATATTACCTACATTCAAAATTCATAGCTACTGACCATGCAGAAGAAACCACATTTCTTTCACTAGAATCCTCCTTTAGGTTCCCCTCAGATATGAGGTCCTAATTCACCACCAATGGAAAATTCTTTCGCCTAAAGATATTTATGTGGGACTTAATTTCATACTTAATGACCATACTGAAACCATTTTTCTGTAGTAGCATCATCTCCTTCAAATGCTGTAAAAAGAATAGAAAATTAATTAAGTTGACATCATAGTCCATCACAAAACATACTCCACTGGGTTATCCTCATGAACTCATCTTATATATCCTACCTTAGTCTATTTAGATAAATGTGATCTAGGAACTTATATTGAAATTCCTTCCATTCCGTAGATTCCATTTATCCATCCTGATTCTGAATATACCCCCATTTATTTTCCTAACCATGTGACATATAGGAAACTAATTGGACTATCTTATCTGTAGGATTCATTAAGTGGTCATGTATGGTCTGGATAGACACAATCGTGAACTCAACTCCCTCAGGTCCACCCTCTCTTGTAAAAGTCAGAGGGTGATGCAACCGAAACTCCCTCATCAGATCAAACATGTTTTTCATAACCATCCTTGGTTCAATTTCGATGAATTACATTAATCATGTTAAGTCCTCCTGGAACTACTCCCTTACTCCATCTACCGTCAATATCATTTCCTATAGTTCCACTATAGGCGAAGCATCTCTATACATATCCTCATGTCATCCTCTCAACAAGAATCATCATGGTGGCGTATATCTAAAATTCCAAACATGTTTTTAGGACACATAACACCACTTTATCAGATTTATATAAGAGTAAAGTCACAAAAATTTAAAAGTATTATTTTCCCCAAAACCTGCCACACGGTCAAAACTGAGGCCTTATTACTACCATAAACTATCCTACACCTAAGTTCTAATTAACAAGGGTAAACACATTATCATTATCCACATTCTATTATACACCAATTTATTCAAATTTTTCATCATTTTACCATTTTAAATTTCATATTAGTAACCATTTTCAATTCAATTTAAAAAGAAAATAAAAAAAGTTCAAGGTCAACAACATACCCAAACCCTATTTCCCTGTGAATGCCTAAAATGATGCATGTCAGAAAATAATCCAATGTTCCTAGAATGATGCTTGTATAATCAACTGTAACCACTCGAGATTTTATGAGAATTATTTTTTTATTTATTTATTTTCTTGTTTTGTATGATACACCAAGATTATCTTGCACTATACGCAACACTGTATTAGCTTGCAGTATACACAACACAATTCTTGGATCGTTTTATACACAATTTCAAGTTCATTTTATAGATTTTATTCTAAAAAACATTGAGTGTATATTTATATATTCAATGTATAAATAAAATATGGCTGGATTCTGTTATATGAAAAAATGAATGATTCTTTCACAACACGCAACCTTGACTTGTCTTTCATTACACGCAATCACGACTTTCCTCGATAGCGTGTGTTGTACACAATATCATGTTTCACTAAATAATGATATATGGTTATAATATTATTATGAACTAGATGTTATGAATAGTATTAACTCTGTTTTGAATTTTATAACATTATTATTTCATCTTCCACATTTTCTAGAACATGGTATGTGAACCAAATAAATGGTTCGGGTAAAATAAGTATTTTTCAAAAAATGCAGTTTTGCCGCCTTTTAATGGATAACACACATTGAATCAAGTTTTTTACATTTTTATAAGTTAAATTTTACAAAACAAACATCTTCTTTTGAATCAAGATATAAAAATTTACATTGGATAATGTTTTGATATTTTTCTGATAACTTTCATATTTTATTGAATAGTAAAAACACGCTATATTTTAATTAAAAACAACTTTTTTTCATCGTAATAATTTATATGGTTAAATTATAATATTTAATGGGTTTAAAGTATAAATATAATATATTTTTACCATTTAATATAATTTATTTCATTAGCATTGATTTTACCTTGAATTCGTAGGTTAAATCAATTCAATCTTTTGCAATGTTTTAAACAAAAACCCATTTTCTTTCAACAAAAAGATTAATTTTAATTTAATTTATGAAACTTTTGTGTATTGAATTTGGAATAATGGATTCCATATTTGGAATCAGTAGGTCCAAATTATTTTAATAAGCTACTTTTTACTTTTTGAGCATTATGAATTGTAACTACGGTAAATTTTATTTACCATAGTTAAAGGTAAATCGAGTAATTAAGGGTAAATATAAGATTATAAAATTACCCTAACACCAGCAAAAATCCTATTTTATGACTAAACTTCGACCCATATCACCTAAGGGTCAGATTAGATTCATTTAATGGACTTTTCTCCATGAAAATAATTTAATTATTTTTAAAACCAACGAAAGTGACAACATGTAACTTTTTTAAATCATATAAGTATAATAATTTTAGTTTAGTGATAAAATTCATGAAACTTAGGATATAAATATTCTACATAAATATAATAAAGTTATCTACATCATATGAATTTATTTAGAATTTTTAGGGATTACATAATTATCATTAAAGGTGACATAATAGTGATGTTGAAATTATTTTATTAAGAGAAATATCAAATAAATGGTGTTAAAAATATTAAAATAAATATTATATGAACTGTTTAATGTGCTCCACTAATTTTATAGAGAAATATGACATGTTATAAATCTATTAAATCTTTTATTTCGAACATATATTCTGTATATTGTTTATTTAAATTCAAATAAATGAATAGTGTCAAAGTTGACACTATTGTTATATTATAAAAATAACATATTATAAAATTGTTTAAAAATCACAAAAATATTTAAAAATTACAAATTTAAATTTATATGGCCTAAAATGTCATAAATTTTCAAATTTTGGAAAATTAACAACACGTATGTAATTATTTATAATAATTTAAAATTTAGCATATTATTACCACAAATAAAATTAAATTGATAAATCATGATAAATCATGTTGATAATGTTTGAAATAAATTCCTAAAAAGTCTAAATTTTATTTTATGATGATATTACAACCCTATCTCATTTAATATTCGTATATGAGACATTTTGGAAGTTTTTATGTGGGGTTGGGATTTAATATAAACTAATATTTCTTATATTTCCAAAGGTGCCCCTCTCCTCCCTTATAAAAGGGCATCACCTCCCTCTCTTCCTCACACCCTTTTGAGGCTTGAAGCTCTGCCAACCCCTGAAAATTTCTCTTCCCCACTTCCATAGAAAGATCCTCGATGTTCTTGTCTTCTTAAAATACCATCTTTAGTGCCCTAAGAGGAGGCTAAGAAGAGGCGCTTCAAAGAAGAGGTAATGTCCGTTACCGATTTTTTCAACTTTATTTCTTCTTCTACTTCTTCTTCTTTAGTTATTTCATTATGAAGTAATAACATCAGTATCAATAATATACTGATATGTTATTATAAATATGAAACAACTCTATTTTCCCATCTATCCATCCTATGTAAAATGAAATCACCGCGCGTTCGTACGTACGGAATACCGTCTCCACGCCGTTGTGTAATCTGTTTTTTCCAACACCACCTTAGTTGGATGGGTATAATGGTGTAAACAATAAATATACATAGTTATTATAAAATCATATTGATTCTTATATATTGTATCATCCACTTCATTTCAATTCAATAATTATGGGATTTATATCATCACTCATGTGTATGTACGGACTACCGTCTCCACGACGCGATGAGATTCATTCTCCATGTTAACCATTCATGAATGATTACAAAGTATATATAATGAATAATTATGAAATATATGAGAAAATAATTATACTTATATATATATATATATTTATGTCGTCTACTTAATTCCGTTCAATTAAATAAGGAAATGAAAACATCGTTCATGTGTACGTACGGCCTACCGTCTCCACGAATGGTGTATTTCATTCCATTTATCAATATATCATATATATATATATGTATATTATGAATATATATTACATAGAAATCATATTTTACATTCTGAAATTAATTAAATAAGGTTATATTTAATAATATCAAGAACAACAAGTCCAAACATGTACGATAAATAAAACGATTTTACCCAAAATGCTACTTTAACATGGATCTTCCAAGAGAACGGGTAATATAAAGTCATAAGTAACCATATATGATATCACAAAAATGAATATGATTGTGCAATAAGTCAATGACATTATTTAAATCATTATACAGGAGTTTTGGATACGTATGAAGCATATCAAACTTAAGGTAAAGGATAAATTTTCATTCTCATTTTTTTATCCGAGATTGCTTATACGTAAGTATTTACAGGGGTTACGTTTATCATCCATGACCATGTTTTCTAAAAATTTTCATAAAATTTTTACTATTCTTCCATGAATGTTTAAAGTCATTTTTACCCTTTATTGAATTTTTACCAAATTGTATGGATGGAATATTTCCTTTGGTTACCATATAAGGTACTTTTTGACTTTTCCGACAAAAGTACGAAGAGAATGTTATTTTTAACTTCTACAGCATGAACGGATTTTTATGGTTTTATAAAGCCTTATTTTAATTATTCTTCCTCCAAAAAATTTCATGACTATTTTCAACAAAATCATTTTCTTTTAAAATTACATGACATTTTGTGAAAAGAAAATGATTTTTAAGATGAAAGGATATTTTACTCAAGAATTCATTTCAATTGTTTTATCCAAACCATTTTTCATCTAAGATGAAATTATTTCATATGTGTATGTTTCAAGTATAATTTCTCTATGATTTACATGGTTTCACTTTTCTTAATATGAAATGATGTTCATTTCTTTTATATGGATTATGTGATGATGGAATGATGTTTATGAAACCCATTTTTTTCTTTGGGTTATGATGTATGATTTATGATTTTGTGGCACACATAAGAATGGTTTCATTATGAGATTGGTGGGACCTATATCTACCTCCAATTCATTGGGTAAATATTTATATCTCATGATATAGACATGGCCGGAACGGTAAGTTAATCTGATTCAGTGATATAGGACTGGAACGAGGAGTGAACTCGATTTAGAAAGGGACTTTGTCCACTGAGATGGTCTTGGAAGGAATGCCTTGGCTACTATGGAAATCATAACAAGTGCTGAATGGTTGCCACAATTACATGTTTTATTACCATCCTATTTTATCATGATTATTGTTCATTTATGATATATGTCTTATGTGTTTCCAAGAATTATGTCTTTCCTCAAGGTTTTAATGTTTATATTTCATGTTCAAGTTTTTGCTTTCAAATGTTTATGGATTGTTTTATGTTCTCTATGTTTTCCATTACTGAGCATTTGAGCTCACCCTTTATATGTTTTCTTTTCCCCAGGATTTGAAGAAAGGTTTTAGGTAAGAAAACCAAAATAGGAAGATTTTTATGGGAGATGTTGAAGATCTTTCACCATGATTAGAAGATTACATTCCATGTTTCTAAATATACTAAAATATTACGGTACTTTGGTGTCTATATTTGTTATGTATTAAGTATTCCGCAAAAGTAATGTAATTTCCGTGTACGTCAAGCTTCAGGTTTCTACAATTGGTATCAGAGGAAAGGTTTAGTTAACCTTTGGAAACTAAGATGCAAAAACATTAGTGAGATCCCTAGAGATATTTATAAGGGATGTCTAGGGATGTCCTTAAGGTTAAGTATAAGTATATGTTATAGTCCTAGAATTACGGTAATGATATTAGAATGAAACCTAAGATGTTAGATGTCGAAGGTACTCCCCCTTGATTTTGTTATTTTCCTTGTATGATTTTTGCCTCTCACAAAATTATTTTTTTGGTTTAGTCAATGGAGGGAACCAAAAGGAATTCGGTTAACATTGAATCCAATGGAAAAATTGGTGACTATGGAAACGAAATTGCATAATGCCTAGAGAGAAAAATATTGTGATTATTCCGAATCAGTCATCGTGATATATGATTGACAAGGTGAAATTTAGTGGTATTCCTAATTCATCCAATAAGAGGGAGATAGACTTTTATGAATGTCCACATGTTGGGGAGCATAAAGAAAGAAAGATTGAGATTTCTAATGAAGGGAAGAAGAACCGTGAGGAATACCTCAAATGGAGGGAAAGATGTTATCTATTTGGAGAAAAGGGTCATAGAGTGACAGGCTATTATAGAGTTCAATGTCTTATTTGTGGAGAACATGGGAATTACACAACTCAATTCCCTGACCTAAGAAGCTAATTACAAATCAAATAAGGACTTATTCTAGGATAATCATTGAATAGGATGGATTGAAGTGTTTATGTATTTGTATTCAAGAATAATGTTGTTGAGGTACTTTTATGGTGTATTATTATTTTTTTGTATTAGTGTATTGTGGTTTTCAATAATTTTATGGTACCAGTAACCATGAAAAGTGATTCAAATATTTTGGAAAGCAGATGATATGCGCATAATGAAGGGATAAGGATAAAATGAAATGTTTGACAGTATTCATGAGCTCATGACTGATATAAGGACTAAGTGATATTATGGTTTGATCATATAGATTTTTTGGGATTTTGGTATGTGGAAAGAGTTACCTTTTGACAGTATTCATGTTTTCACTACGGTTGTATGGTAATTTATGTTTCAAGAGAATATATGACTAAGGTATTCATGTGTTTGGAATGCAACCAACAAGATATATCTTATGATATATGTGGGATAAATGCTTGTATTCACATTCTTGGTAGATATCCTTTATAGTAATTGTTTTCTTTATACTATGAGCTTAGACAGGAGTTTTTTAGATAAGCCTAAATATTGGAATGCATTATGTTAGACATTAGTTAGTTTTGTTTAAGGATAGAACTTTTTTCGATATTATTGATGGGATGTTATAGTAATGTAGTTTTAGAAAAAAGACAACCTGTAGGACGGGCGACAACTCATCACGTCGGACAAGGTTGTGGGAATCGAACCCACAACCGAAGTGTGATTGGCCTTTATCACCTACCACTGGCCTACATGAAATCCCTAGTTAGTAGAAACTAGTTTTATTTTATTAATCGGTATGATATATGATGTATAAGTTCATTTTTGGAATCGTATATGATTAACCTCACCATAGATGGACTTGTGTATATTTGATAACTTTTTCTAACCTTTTGTTTTAAACAGATGGAATGACCCATCATTCTATCACATGATCTATTAAAACTTCACGAATAACAAATTCAAATTCATTTCTTTAAGAGATGAAGTGGAAATTGTTCAAATCATGAACAATAGTGATATTGTACCAAAATCAAGCAAGTATTTCTTCTAATTCAAAATTTTCAACTTTAGGGAAATGATATTGAAAACCAAAAATGTTTTCGTAGTGCTATTATATCTGATGAATCAGATGGTACCTTAGATCTTCACAAATTTTTGGATTTGTGGTTGTTGGCTTTTTCATATCCATGTTCTCTACCACTCTCCATCATAACATGAAGGTTAGATTTCTCTTCCAAATCCATATTTTCAGCAATTTTCTCCTATATGGAAACCCAGTTATTAATTAATTTGGGTAACCATTACGTTTCATACTTTAGTTTTTAAAGTCATGTTTTGGTATTTCTTTTTATGATGTGGGTTTCCATTAAAAAAGTTTCAAGTAGAAAACCATTTATAATCCGGACGAATTTTGAGGGCGAAATTCATTTTAAGGGGGGTAGAATGTAACAACTCGTGATTTTATGAGATGTATTATTTTTAATTTATTTAATTTCTTGGGTTGTATGCTACACCAACATTATCTTGTGCTATAGGAAACACCGTATTAGTTTGCCGTATATGCAACACAATTCATGGATCGTGTTATACACAATTTCAAGTTCATTTGATAGAAGTTATTCTACGCAACATTGAGTGTGTATATATATATATATATTCAATGTATAAATGAAATATGGTTGGATTCTATTATACAGAACAAATAAGGATTCTTGCACAACATGCAACCCTGACTTGGCTTTCATTACACGCAATCGCGAAGTTCCTCGATAGCGTGTGTTGTACGCAATATCTGGTTTCACTAAACAATGATATATGGTTATAATATTATTACAAACTAGCCATTATGAATAGTATTAACTAATATTTGAATTTTATAACATTATTATTTCATCTTACACATTTTCTAGAACATGTTATGTGAACAAAATAAATTTTTCAGGTAAAATACGTATTTTTCAAAAAATGGAGTTTTGCCGCCTTTTAATGGTGGACCCACATTAAATCTAGTTTTTGACATTTTTATACGTTCAATTTTACGAAATTAACTTCTTATTTTCAATCAGGATATTAAAATTTACATTTGATAAAGTTTTGATATTTTTATGATAACTTTCATATTTTAATGAATAGTAAAAACACGCTATATTTTAATTAAAAACAATTTTTTTCATCGTAATAATTTATATGGTTAAATTATAATATTTAATGGTTTTTAAGTATAAATAGAATATATTTTTACCATTTAATATAATTTATGTCATTAGCATTGATTTTACCTTGAATTCGTAGGTTAAATCAATTCAATCTTTTGCAATGTTTTAAAAAAAAGCCTGTTTTCTTTCGACAACGAGATTAATTTTAATTTAATTTCTGAAACTTTTGTGTATTGAATTTGGAAAAATTGATTCAATATTTGGAATCAATGGGTCCAAATTATGTTAATAAGCTACTTTTTATTTTTTGAGCATTATGAATAGTAACTACGGTAAATTTTATTTACCATAGTCAAAGGTAAATCGGGTAATTAAAGGTAAATATAAGATAATAAAATTACCCTAATACCTGAAAAAATCCTATTGGATGACTAAAAGTCGACCCATATAACCTAAGGGTCGGATTAGATTCATTTAATGTACTTTTTTCCATGAAAATAATTTAATTATTATTAAATCCAAAGAAAGTGACAACATGTCACTTTCTTAAATCTTATAAGTATAATAATTTTAGATTTGTGATAAACTTCATGAAACTTCGGATATAAATAGTATCCCGAAATATAATTAAATTATATACATTATATAAATTTATTTAGAATTTTTAGGAATTATATAATTATCATTAAAGGTGACATAATAGTGATGTTGAAATTATTTAATTAAGAGAAATATCAAATAAATGGTTTTAACAATATTGAAATAAATATTATATGAACTATTTAATGTGTTCCACTAATTTTATAGATAAATATGACATGTTATGAATCTATTAATGTTTTTATTTTGGACATATATTCTGTATATTGTTTATTTAAATTCAAATAAATGAATAGTGTCAAAATTGACACTATTGTTATTTTATAAAAATGGCATATTATAAAATTGTTTAAAAATCACAAAAATATTCTTAAATTTTAAAATTAAATTTATATGGTCTAATATGTCATAAATATTCAAATTATTGAAAATTCACAACACGTATGTAATTATTTATAATAATTTAAAATTTAGAATAGTATTACCACAAATAAAATAAAATTGATAAATAAGGATAAATCAAGTTGAAATTGTTTAAAATAAATTTCTAAAATGTATAAATTTTATTGGTTGATGGGATTACAACCCTATCTCATCTAATATTTGTATATGAGTCATTTTGAAAGTTTTTAAGTGGGTTTCCCATTTAATATAAACTAATATTTCTTATATTTCCAAAGGTTCCCCTCTCCTCCCTTATAAAAGGGCATATCCTCCCTCTCTTCCTCACACCCTTTTGAGCATTGACGCTCAGACAACCCCTGAAAAGTTCTCTTCTCCACTTCCATAGAAACATCCTAGAGGTTCTGGTCTTTGTAAAGGTACATCTTTAGTGCCCTAATAGGAGGTTAAGAAGAGGCACTTCAAAGAAGAGGTAATGTCTGTTACCGATTCTTTCAACTTTATTTCTTCTTCTACATCTTCTTCTTTAGTTGTTTCATTATGAAATAATAACATCAGTATCACTCATATATTTATATGTTATTATAAGTATGAAAGAACTCTATTTCACCTTCTATCCATCCGACGGAAAATGAAATCACCGCACGTTCGTAATACGGAATACCGTCTCCACACCGTGGTGTAATCTATTTTTTCCAACACCACCTTACATGGATGGGTATAATGGTGTAAAGAATAAATATACATAGTTATTATAAACTCATACTGATTTTTATATATTGTATCATCCACTCCAATTAAATTCAATAATTATGGGATTGATATCATCGCTCGTGCGTACGTACGGACTACCGTCTCCACGACGCGATGAGATTCATTCTCCATGTTAACCATTCATGAATGATTATAAAGTATATATAATGAATAATTATGAAATATATGACATAATAATGTTACTGGATTTATGTATATATATATTTATGTCATCTACTTAATTCCGTTCAATTCAATAAGGAAACGAAAACAGCGTTCATGCGTACGTACGGCCTACCGTCTCCATAAACGGTGTATTTAATTCCATTTATCGATCTATCACACACACATATATATATAAGTATATGCTGAATATATATTACATATAAGTCATTTTTTACATTCTAGAATTAAGTAAATCAGGTTATAAGTAATAATATCAAGAAAAAAAGTCCAAACATGTACGATAAATAAAACGATTTTACCCAAAACACTACTTTAACAAGGAACTTACAAGAGAACAGGTAATATAAATTCATAATTGAACTATATATGATATCATAACAATGAATACGATTCTGTAATAAGTCAATGACATTATTTAAATCATTATACAGGAGGTTCAGATACATACGAAGCATATCGGACCTAAGGTAAGGGATAAATTTTCAAGCTCATTTTTTTATCCAAGATTGCTTATACGTAAGTATTTACTGGGGTTACGTTTATCATACATGACCATGTTTTCTAAAAATGTTTTCATAAAATGTTTACTATTTTTTCATTAATTATTAAAGTCATTTTTACCCTTTATTGAATTTTTACCACATTGTATGGATGGAATCTTTCCTTTGGTTACCATATAAGGTACTTTTTGACTTTTCCGACAAAAGTATGAGGAGAATGTTATTTTTAACTTATACGACATGAACAGATTTTTATGGTTTTATAAAGACTTATTTGCATGAAGCTTCCTCCAAAAAATTTCCTGAATATTTAAAAAAAAATCTTTTTCTTTTAAAATTGCATGACATTTTGTGAAAAGAAAATGATTTTGAAGATGAAAAGATATTTTCCTCAAGAATTCATTTCATGTGTTTTATCAAAACCATTTTTCATCTAAGATGACATTATTTCATATGTGTATGTTTCAATTATAATGTCTCTATGATTTACATGGTTTCAATTTTCTTATTATGAAATGATGTTCATTTCTTTTATATGGATTATGTGATGATGGAATGATGTTTATGAAACCCATTTTTTTTCTTTGGGTTATGATGTATGATTTATGATTTTGTGGAACACATAAGAATGGTTTCATTATGAGATGGGTGGGACCTATATCTCCCTCCAATGCATTGGTTAAATATTTATATCTCATGAGATAGACGTGGTTGGAATGGTAAGTTAATCCAGTTCAGTGATATAGGACTGGAACGATGAGTGAACTCGATTCCGAAAGGGTCTTTGTCCACTAAGATGGTCTTGGCAGCAATGCCTTGGCTACTATGGAAATAATAACAAGTTCTGAATGGTTTCCACAATTACATGTTTTATTCCCATTCTATTTTATCATGATTTATGTTCCATTATGATATATTCTTTACGTACTTCCAAGAATTATGTCTTTGGTCAAGGTTTTAATGTTTATATTTCATGTTCATGTTTTTTGCTTTCAAATGTTTATGGATTGTTTTATGTTCTATATGTTTCCCCTTACTGAGCATTTGAGCTCACCCTTTATATGTTTTCTTTTCCCCAGTATTTCGAGAAATGTTTTAGGTAAGAAAACCAAAATGGGAAGATCTTTATGGGAGATTTTGAAGATCTTCCACCATGATTAGAAGATTACGTTCCAAGTTTCCAAAGACACTAAAATATTACGGTCCTTTGGTGTCTATGTTTGTTATGTATTAAGTATTCCGCAAAAGTAATGCAATGTCCACGTACGTCATGCTTCGGGTCTCTATATCAAATATCATGCCTTACTAGGACTTGATTATCAACTAAAAAAATATCCATAGGCCTCTAAAATAATAATCACGTCACATAACTATTGTGGTACCCAAGGTGAAATAATATTCAATGGTATCTGAAAATAGTAATGACAACAATCACACCATGGGTACATGGGGTTTCCCCCTTTCATGGGTGTGAAACTCCCATGCATGAGCTTGTAACCAAGGTCCAACTCTTCCTGGTCTCCTTTATACCATTCCCAAAAATCAAGGAAAAAGATAAATGAAATGAGAACTACCTGTAATACCACTTTGTAACATTATGGCCCTAGTGCCACACCCCAGTACCACAAACCGAATTGCCACATGACCTTAGGCACACCTCATTGTATAAAAGTGACTTCCTACTAGAAAAAGGTTCTGATATATTGATCATGGGGAGACTATACCCTCTTTTATCAGAGTAATACACCAAAGAAAAATAAGAAACAGTAACTGAATAACATATTATCATAACCGGAAAGAACCAATATCACAAGATGGACAAAAGAGGATGTTGCTGAAAATTATTTTTTATTGAAAAAGGAGAAAAGCCGAGGGGAACAATTCACGGAGGGCGAAAAAAGTGGAGACCAAGTGCATCCTTTCGGATCACATTAACACACTCACACGGGAGGGAATTCAGACTGTCGAAAACAAGCAGGGTCTCCTCCGGCCTTCCCCCACTAGCCAAAACATCTGCCGCAAAGTTGGTTTCCCTTACACCATGATGGATCAGCTTACCCTGATTTGTCTCCACTCTGCATCTTCTGAGAACATACATCAAGTTCCATGGCACATCACATTCCCCTTTGAGGGACCGAACAAGAATCTCTGAATCGGATTCAACCTCCGGCACATGCAAACCTCTTCTTCTGCATAAAATGATACCTTAGAGGAGGGCTCTGAACTCCGCACCTAACGAAGTACCCGGTCCATAGTAAGCGCTAAAAGCGATGTGAACTGAGCCCGAGCTATCCCTCAGGAGACCACCACCTCTCATAATCCCCCTCGAGCAGGAGCCATCCACATTTAGCTTTAAACCGCTGGTTGGAGGCTGCCACCGAAACCATCTCCCTGGTTGTGGTGCCTGGGCCCACCGTCCCTCAACCATATTCCCCAGAAAACCCGAATGCATGCCCTTCTTGAAGAGACCGGCCAACTCAACTATAAGAAGCTTCATACGGACCTGTAAAGCCAGCAGTGAGCGCCTTCCTCCCAGCCTCACCTGATTGCGCGCTTCCCACAGAGTCCAGCAAATGGCAATCAGAACAACCAAACCTGCAGAGCGTTCCTCATCCCTGTTACCCAAGGCGGACAACCAAACCACAATGTAACCACTAACCGAACGAATCTCCTCCACAGGGGCTCTAAAATGGGCGAACTGGGACCATAAGAACACTGCCCACTGACCCTGAAAGAACAGGTGTAACGTAGATTCCGCCGATGGATTCTCACAACAGAAACAACGTGAGGCCATGCTGATCCCCCTATTCATAATGTTCTCCTCTGTGGGTACCGCTCGGTTTTTCACTCGCCACAGCAGGAAGTTCATCCTCGTCGGGATTTGCTTGCACCACGTCCCACTATGAACTGGTTCTCTGATAGGTGCCCTCTGAGCGATTCTTCTGAAACCGTTCAAGTTGAAACGGCCCGAACCGGAAGCAGAGAAGCAACAACTGTCAGGCACATCACTCATAACCACGCCATAGAAGGATAGAAGCTGCGCAGGGTTAATATTCCCGTGGATGAACTCATAATTCTCACACGCATCCCTGAAAGAAATGGAAGGGCAAGGGCATCCCTCATAACCGAGTCTTTCTTCCAACCATGCATCGTCCCAGAAACTTATATCTCCGCGACCAATCACCCATCTGGTGTGGCCATGCAGAACCTCCAAGTGTGAAGTGATGCACCTGGCGAGGGCCGTCATACAGAGCCTGCATCGATCACCCTGCACTACATACCTTGCCTTGTAGAATTTGGCCCAGAGGGACTTGCCCACTAACACTTCCCAAGCAAGCTTAGCTTGGAGACCCTGGATCGTTCCACCAATATCCCGAAGACCCACCCCTCCTTCCTCCACAGGTCGGGCCATCCTCTCCCAGGAAGCCCAGTGACATCTCCCCTCTCCTTTCGCATCCCATAGAAAACTCGTCATAATGCGTACAATCCTCTCCACCGTTCCCTTTGGTGGTTTGATGACAGCGAAAACGTGCATGGGGATCGAGAGAAGGACACTGTTGATTAAGGTGATCCTACCTCCATAGGAGAGTAACCTATTCTTCCAGTTGAAGATCCTCCCCAGTATGCGATCAACGATGTCATTGAAGTGGGACTTCAGAATCCTTCCGCACGACAGGGGAACTCCTAAATACATGATGGGAAGCTGCCGTTGTCCGCATCCTAAGTCTTCTTGAATAGTTTTGCACCTCAGATCCGGGCACTTATTTGAGATGAACAGATGACTCTTGGACCTGTTAATATCCTGTCCACTTAGTTCCCCATATTGCGACATAATTCCTTTGAGTATCCTCAATTATCTCCTTCCTCCGTTCGTGAATATTAAGATGTCGTCCGCAAACATGAGGTGTGAAACAATGAGGGAACACCTTCTTCCTCGAAACGGTTTCAACCTCCCCTGCAGTGATTCCTTCTTCAGATTCCTAGATAGGGCGTCCTGGGCAAGTACAAACAGAGGTGGGGAGAGTGGGTCGCCTTGCCGGACCCCCCTTACTGATTTAAAAAAACCGAAACACCTGCCATGAAGAGAGATAGAGATCCATGGAGAGGCAAAGCACCTAAAGCATAAATCACAAAAGGACTCTCGAAAACCGAAGCCCCTCATCACCCGCAGCATGAAACTCCATTCTAGCTTATCATAATCTTTGCATATATCCACCTGCCAGATCATATTAGAACCCACAGCTCGCTTGTTCAGGTCCTGAACCAATTCACTAGCAATCGCAAACGCCCCCTGAATACCCCTCCCCTGGATGAAGCCGTGCTGGTCCTCAGATACCAGCCTTGGAATCACATTTGCTAATCTCCTGCTAATGGTTGTTGCCAAGATCTTATAAGATACGTTACACAGGCAAATGGGTCTGAACTGACTAAAGATAGTGGGATCCTTAAGCTTCGGAACCAGTACCACCCTCGAGGAGACAATCCCTCTACACAGAGGAGCTCCCCGAAAAAAGTCACCGATGGCTTCAACCACACAAGGTCCCACCACATCCCATGCAGCACAGTAAAAAGAAGCCGGGAAACCATCAGGACCTGGGGCGCTCTCCTTCGGCATGCTACCCAGGGCCTCCTTAATTTCCTTCTCATCTGGAATTCTGGACAGCTGCTCGCTCTCAGAAAGGGATACCAAGCAAGGTAGATTATCCAAGAAAGAAGATGCCCCTAAAGACTCTCTACGAAACCCAGACGAGGTATCACCTGCCCAAATGCCTTCAAAGTGTTTCAACGCAACCTTACCAGCCTCCATAACATCCGAAGTGAACTCCCCATCATCTTTTTTTATGTTGATCTTCGAGGTCCTCCTTTCTTTGATGGAGGCCTGAAAGAAAGAGCTGTTGCGGTCTCCCTCTTTAAGCCATCGCACACGGGACCGTTGAGCGTAAACCCTTTCCATCTCCAAAAGTTTCTCCACCAGAATAGCATTCCTATCACATAGATTAGTGAAGGTATTCTCATCCCAGGACACCTGTAGACTCTCCTCCAGCCTGTGAACTTCCTCTTGTAAGTTGGATATTCCATTGGTCCTGTCAGGTTGCTCCACAAGCCATTGCTTGATACCCATCTTTAACCTTTTGAGTCGGTTGGTCAGCCCATCCCATGATGACTTACCCTCCTCCAAGAGCCAAGACGACCTTACCAATTCCATGAACTCTTGATTTGAATGCCACACACTCGAATAGTAAAAGGTCTGTCCAACCACACTTTCACGTTTTATCTCCAATAATAGCGGTGCATGGTCCGATAGTATACGGGGGAGATGGGTAACTGAGGTCTTGGAGAACATGTCGAGCCCATGCAGATTAGTTAGCCACCTGTCCAAACGGCACCAGACCCTACTCTGGCCTTTCCTATTATTGCACCAAGTGTATCGCGATCCTTCAAATCCTAAATCCATTAGTCCTGCCTGCAACACACATTCCTTAAAATCCATCATACCATCCAGAGAAGCACCCCTTCCTCCTTTTTTCTCCAATGGTTCCATGACAATGTTAAAATCACCCCCCACAAACCACGGCAGCGGCCCTGCCTGAACCTCTTTCAAGTGGGTCCATAGCTCCCTCCTTTACAATGGTTTATTGCTCGCATAAACCAAGGAGAAAAGAACATCGATACCATTCAGTTGGATCTTAACATCGATACACTGCTTGGTCACCTTAACAACCTTCACCAGAAGAGGATCTTTCCAACCCACCCAAATCTGGGCATTAGTAGGTCCGCCCTGGAAACTTTTTGGGAAACCCAGTTTTCTCACAACATACTGCGCCTTACAGGCGTCCAACTTTGGTTCAAGAATCACCAACAAAGAAGCTTTGGCCTTCCTACCCTCCAGCGAAATAAGGGCCCTCTTCTCCTGAGCCCCTATCCCATGGGAATTCCATAAAATAACTGAAAACATTAATGGATCAACTTGCGAGCCTTCGGAACCACCGGAGCGTCCTGGCCATGCAGAGCGAGCAGACCCTTCCCCTTTGCCATCGAGCGAGTGATTGGTCCAGACACGATAGACTCGTCTCTCCCCCGTGGTCCATCCAGCAGACCCTCGCTACTCAAAACATCCAGTTCTTCCAGCTGAGGCCTTCTACCAGATGGAAACCGAGGATGCTCATCACCAAACCCCCCCTGACACAACGACATCCAAACCCTTCGTTGCGGCGACCAGCGTGAGGCTACCAC
Source organism: Viscum album (assembly GCA_963277665.1). Lineage (NCBI taxonomy): Eukaryota > Viridiplantae > Streptophyta > Magnoliopsida > Santalales > Viscaceae > Viscum > Viscum album. The sequence continues at coordinate 1,399,382,417 of OY728127.1, read as the reverse complement.
TTCCTTTTCAGCTCCACTGATCCCACCAGCCGTCTCCCCGCAGCCACTAGTGGAGACCACCATATTGTTCACCAGGCAACTTCTTATCGATCCTGGCGGGGGAAGAGACGAGAAAACGAAGGAGGAGGTGGCGGGGGAGAGAAACCTGTCCGGGCTTCCCAGTGAGAAAGGGACGTGCATCTCCAGTGCACCAGACGACACGTCTAGCCTAACACCACCCAAAGGCGTCCTTTGGGACAGAGGGCCCGGGGACCAAGAGATCAGATCTTTACTCCCCGAAGAAGGAACCGACCGCTTCTCAGAAGATGCAGACGACGTTTCCCCCGAAGACATACCAAAACAGGAAACACCGGGTAGATTCAAATTTGAAACCATATGGGGTACAACGGATAGACCCAGAGAACCATCTTTACCCGACCCCGACGGGTCCTGACCCGAAACACCAAACTGGTCGCCACCGGAAGAAACCGCCACCTTCCTCCACCGCCGGCAGTTCTTCATCTCATGCCCATGAAGACCACAAAGCCCACAGAAGCGGTGGAGCCTGCGAAAAAACAACTGCTGCCTCCAACAGAAGCCATCTTCCATGCCAAGATGCACCCATGAAGGTCTCTTCAAAGAAAGGTCCATTTCCACACAGATACACGGGTTCGCTGCCGCCTTGAAGAACCTCGTATCCTCATCCGCACAGAGAAAGGTCCCAAGAGATTTCCCGATATCCTTCAGCAGAGCCGGGTTTTGGAACGGGAGAGGAAGGCCCGGAAGAGAAAGCCACACCGCCTCAAATGGAGATTCCCGCCCCCTGTGATAGTCCCAGGACCATCTGGATAAAGAGAAGATCCGAGAACCACATCTACGAGCTCCCCAAGCCCACGCTCTCACAAAATCCTCCCGGGAAGCCAGAAGAACACAAAAGGCCACACGCGACAAATCAGAAACCACAGCAGGTTGCGACAGCCCCCACGAATCCACAAAGCCTCTGAAGACGTCCAGGGACGGTTTGGCATGCCCAAAACGTGCCACCAAGGTGAGCTCATGGAAGGAAGCAGCCTCCTGCAGCTCTCTGGACGAGAAACGCACCACAGGACCCCCAGGAAGCATCCTAGGGGCCCTAGGTTCCACCACAACTGGAGGAGCCTCCCTTCCAGCCTGAGGAGCTAAAGGAGGACAGGCGCCGGTCCCCCCGCAAGGCCCCTACAGAGGACCTCCTTAAAAGAAACCCCAGACGAGGCACCCCCAGCAGACCCCTCAACACCTCCGACCGCAGGCTTCGAAACACCAGGCAGAGCCGCCGCCGACTCCCCTCCGACAACCCCTTCAGGGAACGTCTTCGCCACAGAGCTCTCCATCGATATTCCTAGGGTCTAGCTTAATGTATTCATGATAGCTTTACTGATCTAATCATACCGAGTCGATAATGTACCGACAGAAGGGGTATGCGGAAAAGGTTTGGGAGAAACCTGATCTGCGTGAATACAACCACCTCCTAAAGAAGAAAATATGGCATGTAACTTTAGGTTTCAAGTGTATAAAATGTAAAATAAATACAATGTGAACTTCCTCAAGTGTGTCCCATCACAGATTCTAGTTCCCTTATCCATGATCTATCCCATATCTTTCATATAACACATGGACTTTTCCATTTTCCTATCAAGAAAACACAATGTCTAGTCAGGTACCAATCAGGAAGCCTGAGTAGGGTGTGAGTAAAATTAGTAGGCTACCACCAACGATGCCTCAAATAATATACATTCAAACAGTGTATGGATTTTTATAAAGACTAAAATGCAAGATGAAAAGTAAACAATTTATATTTATTCAATTAATCTTTATTTAACCACATAACCCCTTAGGTTCTGGAGAACACCTGAACCTCAATACATAATTTGGGTCATGCTAGAGTCTAAAATATCACTAAGGGATATAATATATCTAAATTATATTATTACCATTCGTTATCACAATTCATCTCTGATAGAATTCATAAAATAAGTAAATCATTCCAGTATGAGTAATGTGCCCATAGGGTTCTAACCTCAATGGTCTAATGTGAGTGATAGTAAATGAAGCATATTATCTTTATATGAAAATGGGAAATCTATCATGCTCTTTTCACTAGTATAACTCCAAGATAACTCATGGTCTCTTTGAAATCAAAATATAACCTCTCACACTCTTCCTCCCAAAGGCTCTGACAGTCCTTCAAAACTTAAAATGGAAGCTCTCATCATCTTCCTTGAAAATTCGTCACTCACAAAATGGTTAAACCATGTACTACTCCATTCCAAAAACAATTCCAACCAAGTGACATAATGTCAAATTTCATTTCCTAAATAATTATTTTAATTAATTAAATAATTAATTATTCATACCCTTCTAATTAATTAATTTTCCAAATTAATTAATCACTTCACTTCCATTAATTAATTAAAAATTTAATTAATCATACCCATCTCGGTAATTATTTTCCACAATTAATTAATGACAAAATTTCCATTATTTAATTCAACAATAAATTAATCATTCCCACCTCATTAATTAATTTCAACCATTAATTAATCACATCACATCCATTAATTAATTCAATTTTTAATTAATGATATCTAATATATCAATATGCCCATAATTAATTAAATAAATAAGTATTAAAATTCATAATTCGACGTTTCAATTATTAACTTAACAATTAATTACTCCATAAATCCCACATTTTCAATATCTTGATCACTTAATTAATTAATTCATTATATTAATTAATTCAATTTTATCTCCAATTACTAAACAAATCTATCAATTATATAATTACAAACATATAATTGAAATCATGGATATGAAATTTGAATAATATACCACCTACCTTGATTAATTTATGAACAATCATGTAACAACAATCTCTATAATTTAGTGGAGTAACTGCGTAGAACAAGATCTCGATCTATAACCTAAAACTAGATTGAACAATTCCAGATCTCTTAAATATAGATCAAGATCTATATCTATAATACATGAAATAGATCTAAAAACTAGGAATAGATCTAAAAAAATAGAGAAAAACATTCCATAAATAAATAAATATGAAAAAAGGAGCAATGAGATAGAAACATAGATGAGATCCTCTTACCGAGATGGGTGTAGTCTTCTATATGGGATTCAAACCACCATAAATAAAGGTCAAAAAGGCTTTGAATATGGTTTGGTGTCACTAAAAAATGTAAGAATCATTAAGGGCAAACATGGGTCAATTATGTATTAAAATAGGTTTGGAAAAATTTTAAAACTAATTTTTAGGTTAATTTAATTCCCGCATATGGTTTGTTGGGAATGGGTGCACGGTTTCCCTTACTTATGTTCCTAAACCATGTGAAAATTTTATAGGGGTTCACGGTTTTCCAAAATATCCACCAACTATACAATTCCCCTCTATCTAGGGTCACACAATTTTTTTTAACTCGAGATCACGGTTAAGGAAATCTATGCGCCAACCGTGCACTTCTCTATCTCTTCCATTATTCTCAAATTTCCATACAAAAACAACCCTTAGGTAAAATCCAAATGAAAATTACTCTGCATAATTAAAAATATTACTTATAAATGAGCCGTATACAACTCCAGAAAATATTGGGATAATAAATATTTGAAAAAAAATCAAAAAATCTCAAGGTGTTACGTGGTTCATCTAGAAAACATAAACTATGTTTCTTTTGATTTAAAAAATATTCTATATCCAGTAAAAATATATTTTTTATAAAAATAAATTATAAAAAATTTGGAAAGTATAAATTTGAGTAAAATTATTTATTTATGGATGATTGTTTTTATTTTCAAAACTATAGTTTCAAAGTGTGTAATGAAAACTTTCGACTTAGCAATCTTTCAATTTTTGAAAAACAGAAAACAGAAAACCCAAAGATAAAAACAAAATGTTTAAATGACAGTAAAAATACTTAATCCCACTGTACTATTTATTTTATAACTTCACACTTCCACTTATATGAACAAACATTATCAAAAAAAATTCTTTTCATAAGAGGTTTTCTCCTTTTTTATCCCCCGTTTTATTTTCAAAAAAAATATGGAGGTTTAAGGTGTTCTGTAAATGATAGGGAAAAAAAATATTTTTATGAAACAATTTTTTAAAAATTAGTAACATACATCCTAAAAACATGTAAAGAACCAATATTTAAATTCATGAAAATTACATTACATTTGCAGAATACTTAATACATTACACCAACAGACGCCCAAAGACCATACGAGCTTAGTGTATCTGGAAACTGGGAACACATTTTTCTAATTTGGTTAAAGATATTTAACATCACCCATAAATATATTCCACTTTATATTTCCTAGATAAAAACATTCTTTATATCCTGGGGAAATGAAAACATTTGAAAAGGGTGACCTCAATTTATCAATAAGGGAAAACATAAAAAATATAAAAAAAAACAAGAAAATAAGAATTTTAAAACCAGAAAATAACATTTGAAAATCATACCACATATAACATATATCAAAATCTCGAGTCATACAATAAATATTGGAAGTTCTAAGGAATAAATAATAAAATAACATAATCCTTGAGAAAATAACTTTGGCATAAAACATGGAATTGTGGAAAACACATAAGCTTAAAAATAATTTCCATATTAACCAAGGCCCATTTCCAAGACCATCATAGTAGACTAAATCCATTAATATACTAGGTTTACTTACTGTTCTAGCATTGTATTATTGAACCAAATTTACCTTTTCTTCTAACCCTGTATTATGGAACCAAATTTATTTGTCATTCTAGTCAAGTATATCTCATTAGATATAAATCATTGCCCAATAAATTGGAGGGAGATATAGGTCCCAACCATTATATAACAAAAACTATATATATGTCTCCACAAGAACATAAATCATTCAACAAAACATAACCCAAGGAAAAAATTGGTTTCTTAAACATCATTTCATCGTAACTTAATCTAGGAAAAACAAGAATATTTCATATATATAATAAGAACATTAAGACCATAGGAATAATGGGGATAATGTACTTGAATCATACCCTTATTAAATAATTACATCTTAGATAGAAGATAATTTTTATAAAACACTTCAAATTAATAGTGGAGGAAAATATACGTTCTTCTTCAAAAATATTTTCTTTTCTCAAAATGGCATTAAATTTTAAAAGAAAAGAATTTATTCGAAAATAAACTTGAAATCTTATAAATTAAGCTTCATGGAAATAATTCATTATAAAATCCTGAGAGTCTGTTCATGTCGTATAACTTAAAAGAAAACATTCTTAGCATACTTTTGTCAAGAATTCAAAAAGTACCTCGTATCGAAAATGAAAAAATATGCCTTTCATACCATTCATTATAAATTCACTAATCGGTAAAATTTTCGTTAAAAAATAGTATAAAAAAATAATGAATATTTCATAATAATTAAGTATAAAACAAGGACATCAATTATAAATATACCCCAGTAAATACTTATGTATAAACAATCTCAGATAAAAATGAGAGAGTAAAATTATCCCTTACCAATTTATAATCCATAGAATCATATTCCTCATAAAATAATGTAAATTATTTTAAAATTTAAATAGCATAACCTTAAAAATAAGAATCATAAAAACATTCATGGAAAACATAAACACCACACAATAGAAATAGGTGGTGTATAAGGCATATGCCCCACAAAAATAAAAGTGAGACAAAATAATCTCTTACCTTTGGTCTAATATCCTTTGTATATATCCAAAACACGTATATAATGGTTTAAATAATTTCATAGATTTAGTATAGAATCATAATCATCATATATGATTATATTATCATCTGTTTTTAGTAACATTTCATTATTACTCATTATTCAGGTATTAACTACTTTATGTTCTTATTAATGTTTTGTCAAATAAGTTTGGGTTCTCCTACTTATGTCATATTTATGTCATTAAAAAAGTGATATTAGAAAAATATATACCATATTTATTCATTATTTAAATTTATATAATCATTCTTTAATAGATATTTTGTATAATGAATTGCATCACATTTTGGAGACGGTTGGTTGTACGTACACATGAGCAATGATATCATTTTCATAATTGTGAAATGGTATGGAAGTGGATAGGAAATACATTATTTCAGAATACATATCAGGTTATAATAATCATATATAGTTATTATTTCAATCATTATATCCATCAAAGTAAGATGGTGGTGAAAAAAAGAATACACCACAACCTGGAGACGGTAAGTTGTACATACACACACGTGGTGATTTCATTTTTTGTAGAATGGATAAAAGGTGGAATATGGTTATTACATAAAAATAATAAAACCTTGTCATATAATTTATAATATATTTATTAATTTATTATTGAAATAATTCATTAAGAGGATGTAGAAGAAGAAAAAATTTAAAAGAATTGACTGGGGAGATTGCCTCTTCTTCTACATGCTCCCTCTAAATCTCATCTTAAAGTCACTAGATTTGGTGTTTTGAGAAGAAAAAAAACCTCTAAAATTTTTCTAGGGAATTTGATAATAGAAATGGGTAAGTTATGACTGAGTTTTAAGGCTCAAGGTTAGTTTAATAGGTGAGGGAGAATGTTCCCTTTTATAATTGAGGTGAGGGGGTACTTTTGGAATCTAAAAAAGTATTAATTTATATTAAAATAAAAACACATCCAAAAACCTCAAAATGTCCTAATTTCGAATATTATATAGGATAAATTTTTAATATAATTAAAAAATAAAGTTTATACAAGTTTTTATATACATTTAAACCTTATCATTTTAATTTATCACATAGTTATTATATTCCATTTTTATAAGGGTAAAAAATATTTCTATATTTAAAGGGTTCAATATTTACTTATTTGAAGTACATTAAATAGTAAATAAAAAACATAGAACATTTTAGACCATATCATATATGTTATATATTTTTCAAAAAGTTTTATGATTTTTAAAAAATTTAATGAATCATTATTTTGACAAAACAACAATAGTGTCAATTTTGAAAATATTGAATTCATTGACGATTTAAAATATCAAGATAAGATGTTATCCTCAAATAAAATATTTTATTATATCCATATGGGGTTCAGGTATTCAATAACATTTATTTTATATATTAATTATCCAAAAATATATATATTTTAATATTTTTAATATAATTAATTTCATATTTCCATTAATAAAATAATTTTAACATCAGTTTTGTGTAATTATTTAATAAACTTATTATTTAATAAAAATTAGAAATAAAATACTATTATGAAAATAAATATACTATATTTCCTAAAAATACTTATAGTCGAATATATATTCTGTAAAATCCATCATTAAAAATGTTATACTTATTAAAACATGAATGTGACAAGTTTAACATCACTTCAAATAAAACAATATAAGTTCCATAATCTCTTCTATAAGGCACTAAATGGTAAATATATCGACCCTTGGATAATTATGGTCAAGATATACTTGACCATTACTATTGTTTTCATGTTTTTGTGTCTTTTAATAGTTATTATCATTTTAATAAAAATTAGTTTATTTATTTTTCATCAATTAAATAACTCCACATCATAAATATATAATTTTTAAGGTTATTATTTATTTCCTAAAAATTAAAAATAAATTACCATGATAAATAAAAACATTTTAAATTTTAACTAACTATTATTAATTGAATTTATCTTCTTTATAAACTTATATTAAATATGATTAAGTTATTAAATTTTGAGTAAGACATATTTAACTTTTCATTAAATAAAATATATTAAATTTTATAATCTCATCCAAGTGTCTTCAAAAGTGTATAATTTAGACACAATAATGTCTTAGGTTGAAAATAACTCATTGAATCACATTAAGACAAGTTTTATAAAAATTTTAAAATATTATATTCACCCTTAATTACTTAATTTGACATTTACTGTATTAATAAAAATTACGGAACTTACTATTAATAAGGGCTAAAAATATAAGAATAATATTTACATAATTTAGACCTATTGATTCAATATATGAAATATATTCTTAAAAATTCAAAACATAAAACATTCATTATTTAATTTAAAATTAATCCTATTGTCGAAAAGAAAAACTAGTTTTAAAATTTAAAACATTGCAAAAGATTGAAATGTTTTTACATCAAAATTCAATGTAAAATTAATTATAATGTAATAAATTATATTGAATAATAAAAATATATTCTATATTTACTTTAAAACCATTAAATAATATAATTTAACCATATAAATAATTTCAATAATTTTTGTCAATTAAAATTTAGTATATTTTTATTATTCATAAAAACAAGAAATTTGTTTAAAAAATATCAAAAATTCATCCAAAGTGAATTTTTATTTCTTCTTTCCAAATACTATGTGTATTTTGTTAAATAAAATATATAATTTTTTCAAAAAATTATATTTAAAATGGGTGCACAATCAAAATGCGGCATAACTGTTTTTTAAAATTACTTATTTTATCTGAAATAAGTGAATTTGTTCTTATATCATGTCTAGAAAACATATAATATGAATTTTAAAATTTATATTGAATATATTACATATATAATTCATTCTTAAAATCCATAAAAAGTCATTTTATTATTTTATAAACTCACTTATAATCATTTAAATAATTCTTTAGAAAACGATTTCCTTTTATTTAAAAATGGATTTATTTTCATTTATAATTAATTTATCGGAAAATAATTATTTATATATACATGTGTAAGGCATATTTTTATTATTCAACTAATAATTTTCATACTCACAATTATAATTCCTAGGTTATAAGGTAACATAATAATATTTTGTTATGCGTATAAACTTAGTTTTGCATGAAATGAATTCTATAAAAAGGAATTGAAATTGTGTGTAACACAAGACATGACTAGTGGTTAATATACCACAAGCTATGATGGTGTTTCATGTGGTGAAAAATTAACATGGATTAGCATACAACATAAGACCTAAAAAATGTATATCTAATAAAAATATAATTATTTTACACAAATGGTATGTGAAAAATATATTCATCCAAATAAATTACAAAGCATCCATATAAAAAATATTGTGGGAAAATAATTTGAAACATTCATAAAAAATGAGTTTTATTTATAACAAAAAACATTTCATCTATTGAGAAGAAATGAATCTATCTTTCTTTAAATGTTTCTTCTAAAAAACCTTCCAAATATTTACATCATCATTATACATATTTGAATCATCAAAATTTGATGTTATAATTTTAATTTTTTCTTAAAAAACATGAAACTATCTATTTTCTCTTTTGAACTATATAAATTATTTTTTAAAGCTAAAATATTCCTCCCTTATTCTGAAATCTCTTCATACTGATGTATTGATAAATATTGAATATTTTATAATTCCCTTGTTTTTTCATTGAATTCAAGATTCTTATCAATATCCATCTTCAAATCTATTTTGGAATATTTAATTATACCTTCAACTTTATTATCATAATAATTTAAATAACCCTTGGAATTATTTATCAATATAACAATTTGTTGCAACTTTATTTACTTTCCCATAAATTTCCTTTAAAAACTGTAAACCCAACAAATTTTTTAATAACAATATCTATGATTTGTTTCTAACAAATATAATGTTATTAAAATTATATTCTACCTTGGATGTACTTTAATAAATATGAATATTAGGGATATAATAAAGATAATATTCATATTTCTTAATAACTTCATTAAAATAATTCATTATCATTTCAACTCTCTAATTGCTTGTACTATGGAAAACTGAGTTGAATCATGTGAGTCTTCTAGAAGGAATATATGACGAGGTATTGAAGAACCAACTTCGAAATTATTTTTAGTAAATTTTTTCTTTAGAATATTCTATTTTTTAAACATCTTAATTGGACTCATGTTTTTTCAGAAACATAGTATATGATTGGAGATCTTCTTCTATCAATGATTCATCTTTTTATAAAACTTGTAAATCTTCATCCTTAAGTTATTGAGATGATATAGAATTAGAGTGTCTAGATACACTTTCTTATCTAACATCCATAGACTTATAAAACACATTTTCAAGTTCCTCTTCAATTATAGATTTATCTTTCTCCAGTTTTTTAAAGAAATTTCGAAATTTTAGTTTCAAAGACATTTTCATATTGAGAATTTCAAAAAAAATATTATTTTCCTTTGTCATATTTAATAAATATATGGATTTATGAAGGTTGAATATGTTACCATTCTATTGGAATGGTCTGAAAAATTTGTGTTTGTATAATGGATAGAGGATAAGTGGAAAAAGTTTCTCCTTACACTATCACTTCAAAATTATCATCTGATTACCTAACTCTTATTAAATATTTTCTTTCCAACAGAGCTTGCTCATCTGTTTTCATATTCTCATTCGTCATTTATTCTTCATGTATATCACTTCAAAAAGCTATTTTTTTCTTTTTAAATAAAATCTTAATTCTCTCTCACTATAGTTTATTTACTTTTGATATTTTATACCACCATGAAGTTTACTAAAATACTATTTATAGAACTTAAAAATTAGTATATACAAATTTGTAGATCCACGATTAACAACCTACATGTAAAAAAAAATCAAACATCATAAGAATTAAATTTTTAATTTTACAAATATTTTTCAAAACATATATATCATTCTCTATTATGGTATCCCTATACACTTGTATTGGTATAAGATAACTCTACATCAAAATCACCACAATTCTTTCATTCTGGGAAAGATTTTGGACATTCCCTAATTTCTCATAAGAATAAAATATCAAATTCTGAGCACTGTATTTTTCTAAACATTATAACTTTTTGTTTAGTTTATGATTTACCATGTTCACTTATCCTTGGAAAGGCACTTTGACCAATTCAAATTTTTTTTTAATTTTTAACCTATATAAAAATTCAAAAATAATAAAATTTATTACTTTCTAATTTTCTTAAAAATTTAACTCAACAGAAGAGTATAATTCTCCCATAATACGATGAAAATGAAGATCAATGTATTATTTTTATACAAAAATATATTCAAATCCTTATAATAAAATGAAATACTTGAGAAAAGAATCATACTTTTCAAACCAAATTATTTCTATAATACCTTTTTAATAGAAAATTTATTTTAAATATCATTTATGGAATTCATTGTGTTGATTGAAATAACTGAGGCTAACAAAAAACAATAAATAAATGGATTGACCAAAATTTGGATGGTGAGAGATATTATCCAAAATCACTTGGTAGGGAATCAGTGGTGTCCCACACCACTTTATATTTAATAAAATAGAGATATGGTTCGACTTATCTATATCTAACAATATATATAGAACTCCACTTTTAGATTGATGGATAATGAATTTCTTGAATGATAAAAGGTATTACTAAAATAGTGAAGTTTTTACAAAATTTTGGAAACATTTTATTAGATAAAAAATTTTATGAATAAAAAAAATAAGAATTTGTAAAACATTCTGAAAAATTATAAAAAAACTGTAAATATTATAAAAACATATTATAACAATGGATATAAAAAATTTAATATTTATAAATTACCACTAATAAAATAAATTTTAGATTTCATGAAGATTTTTCTTCTAATTTATAGAGACCCTAGGATATTACACATATTATTACACGTCTTTAAGAATATTAAACCACAAAATACGAACCAAGGATTGTAAAATCTAGTATCTTTGGAAGACTACGTACATAAAACTAAAAAATGATACCAAAATAAAACAATATTTTATTTAATCATTATTATAAGATCCTAACTTTTTTTAGATATTACATCTACATAGTATAATCTGAGGAATAAATGTACAAAGAGATGATAAGAAAATCAAGTAATGGAATAAATAAATTGAGAAAGCATGACATATAGGTTAGATTGCATAACATGATGGCATAAAAAGTCATGGAACATGAATAATAATATAGAAACATAACATGTAGAACATGGGGCCATGTAATAATTGAAATATAGGAAGGTTGAAGAAACATAAAACATGACCTAAAAATTAGTCATGGATAAAAAATAATACTATTTCACTTGGTGAAAAAATTCCCATAATAAATTAGGTTTACTCCCAAATCACATACATGCTGTCTCATGAGAATTAAACATTACCCAATGAAGTGGAGTGATATCTAGGTTCACCTATAATATCATGTTCATTTATATGTTTTCCACATAAAGAACGAAACATAAATAATATATAGAAGGGTTACCCATGTAAAGGAAATGGGTATCATAATCAGGTCATAGGAATAACCAAAGAGTGTATCATAATTCTGTAAAAGAAAGCATGAATTTGAATCATACTTGGATGTCCATAAGAGAAAATTGGTATCAATCATGATAAATGATTTCAAATGGAATTGAAAACATTTAAAAAGAGTGTTTAAGAAAAATTAGAAATAAACCACTTTAATGTGTTTTACATGAAAATATCAATTAATAAATATAGAGGGAAAAATAAAATTTTAGTTTATAACACCAAAGATGAATTAATATATTCTTTCATAAAAATGTTTGATTTTATAAAAATATTTTTGAATTAATATATTTTGTGGATTTTACATGAAAAGGGTTAGAAATTGGGAAGTTACCTTTAATCAGGATTTCTTATCGGGAGGAATGGAAAAGGAATCCATTTTAACAACATGTATTTCCCCAATCAAAGAAAGATGAATTAATCAGGATGTATAATTTTAGAATGTAAAAAATCCATTTAGAAGAAATATATAATAATAATGAATAAATACTTTTGTGTAAAGAGAGAGAAAAGGTAACCCAATAGTAAATTTGGAGGTTTTGAGAGATCCCTTACTTTATTTACCAATGTGTTCTATACTTACTGACAATTCCCTAGTTGATAAATTTAGATTAATTAATTAATTAAGAACCATATACTCATATATTTTACTTATTAAAATTTTTTTGTGTTCATTTATGTCCATTTTGATGAGTTATAGTGTTTACTTTGGTCTCTTTGGGAGCATTCATTTCCGGGATTTCACTATTAGTGTAATTTTGTATAATTATGGATGTTCTTGTAAAATGGAATAAAAATCCAAAAGTTGAACTAAATGGTATTTATTTGATTCCAAAATTTTTAATTCACCCATATATAATTTTTTTATGATATTTGAATGATTCATTATATTAAATGTTAATGATAAATGTTTAGTATATTCTGGAGGTTTTTCAATCATCACAAACTGGTTTGTTTTTTTAATATTACACAGATATATTTTTTTCAGAACATTGAAAAGTTAAATATAAATTTTAAAATCCTTTTAATCCATTATAATTTTTTTATTTCCATCCATGAAGGTGGTAAATTAAAATGAAAAAACATCCTCTAGGAAGGCGGTAAATCGACACATCATGAGCGATCTTTTCATTTTTAAAGAAAGAGGAGAAGAGGAGATGTGAAGATGGATATTACATTAACAAAATAAAATTATAATATTTTTATGATAATGGATTTATCATGTCACTTTAAAAATGGTAAGTGAGGGGGTGATGAGAAAAAAATGGATTAAAAGGGAAATATTGTGGACTTTACAACTTGAATATCGCCTCCTTGAGAACCACCTTAAATAAATTTTAATTGGTATTTTGGTGAGAAAATAATGACTATCACTTGGGGAAGAGTCATGGGAGAGGAATTTGGTAGAATATTATCATGATTAAAATCTTATAAGTTTTGAGTAGAAGTGGTGGTGAGGGGTAGTATTTATAAGGGGAGGAGATGCCTCTTTTTGATTATTTTATTCACTAGTTTATTATTTTGGATCAAGATGATCAATAGTGTAGATTATTTTGACAATTTATAGTAAATAGAGCATGTGTGTTTTATATAATGGGATCTTACATAATTCATGACTTGAAAATTCAATTATTTTTGTTAAAATGTTAAATACTGCAAATTACTGTATCTTAATATTCACAAATAAATTCACTATTTTAGAAAAATACAAAAAATTAAACATAACCATTAGTCTATGTTTAGAGTAAAAAAATGGAATCTATTTTATGATTATAATTTTTTAAATATGATAAAATTTATTTTTAATTAAAATCATTATTTATTTGAAAAATAAAGATTTATAAATTATAACAGATTTTATGAATCTTTGAAAATTTAATAAAGGCATCCTAAAATTATCATATAATAATAAAATAAAATTGATTTATGAATATATTTTATGAAATGAGATTATCTTTTAAATAAATATATTAATTATATAATTATCAACAAAAATTTAGGCCCAATAATAAATACCAACAATTAATTAAAAAAATTTTTAAAAAAATATTTACTAATACCATGATATAAATATAACATATTTTCATTTATAAGATACCTAAATTTTTTATACTTTCCGTAATATTATATTATTAATGCTATGTTGTATTGCTACAAATTTTTTTTGTGAGTGCGACCATTCTAGTGGATCAAACTGATCCAAATTTTCTTATTATCTTATTATCTTATTTTCAATTTATTGTACTAGTATAAATATTGGGTTTTTTTATGAATAAATAATCATTCTTTATTTGTGAGGATAATGTTTTTATTGGGGTTTCTATGTGATTTATTATAATAAAGAAACCTTCATTGATAAAATTAGTGGTCTTTTCATTCTTCCCCCTTATGAAATGTTACCCTTAAAATTAATTTTACATACTAAGGTGAAAATAGTTGACTGTACTTATCCTTCATCGCATACTCTATTTCCCATGTAATTACTTCATACTTATAGTTATTCCATTGTACTTTTATTGGGTGAGTAGTCTTTTGTGTATAACATTAACTCTACAGTCTAAAATCTTCACTAGGTGCTCATCATAAGAGAGATCATTTCTAGTTGTAACACCTCTAGATTCAATAATTGTGGGGGATTTGGTATGTAATTCTTTAGGAGGGATACATGGAATACATAATGTACATAAGAAAATGTTGTTTTAAGTTCTAGTTGATATTCCATAGCTCCAACATGATCAATAATATTGAAGTGGTAGATGTACCTAGGGATTAACTTTCCTCTATTCCCAAATCACATGACTCTCTTCTATAATGATATATGAAAGAATACCATGCCCCCTACATTAAAATTTCTGTCTCATTGATGATTCTATAAATAGATCTTATGTCAAATTTGGGATTCATTAATATGATTCTAAATGGCTTTCACCTTTTCTAATATTTCTTCAACCATTTCAAGTCCCTTCAGCATACATTCACAATCATCATCCCAACATGCTGGTGTTATGCATATTTTCCCTTAATAGTCTACATATGGCGCCATTTGGATGCTCAAGTGGAAATTATTGTGGTAATAGAACTCGACCGGTGGAATATGTTGATCCCATCCTCTTTTGAAATCCTTATAATCGGCTCTAAAAATTTCTTCCACTTTCTGAATAGTCTTCTTAGATTGTCTTGAAGTTTGAGGATGATAAAATATAATGAAGTTTATCTTAGTGTTTAGATAATTTCAGATACTTTTCCAAAACATGAAGGTAAATGTTAGATATCTATTGGATATAATCGATAATTGCACACCATGAAGCCTTACTACTTATACTCTTTGAGCATCATTTATTTTCACATCAACTCTTTGAGCATCCTTTGGATGTCTTTGGATGTCCAGTTAAAAAATAAAAGGTTATTTTTTCCCATTTAAATGTTGGTATGGGTAGTTATTACATCATCCCCTTAGAATTTTCTCTATTATACGACACTTTTATACATACTAAGAACTATTATGTATATTCAGTTTTCTACTTATTAATATTGTCCAACTAATTTTGATCTTTGAGATCTCGAAACATCTATGTACTCCCTTAGTGAATAGAGAAGGTTGATCTACGTGAATCATTTATAAGCTCTTTCTTTGTCTATATATTTTATGGTACACATAGTCTAGAACCAAATCTTAAAAATCCTTCTTCCTAAAATTTTAACTTAATGGATTTCCCATTTCTTATATCTTCTTCATATTTTTGATTTTCCACATCAACTCTTCGAGAACCCTTTATTTTCTCCTTGAGGAATGGTTGAGAAATCATTTGTGAATGGAATTATGATGTAATTTTTTTAATTATTCCCATGTCAATCATTTGAAAGTCTAAGAATATTGGATCCTTCTCAATTCTCATCATTGATAAAGGGTCAAGATCCATTCTACGTAGATAATCTTCCACTTTATTTTCTTTACCATGATGGTAGTGGATTGATCTGTCATAATCCTTCATGGGATTTAACAATTTTCATTGGTTCATTCTAATCTTCTTCAGTGTTAAAATATATTTGATTCTCTTATGATTGATATTTATCTCAAACTTCTCCCCATAAAGGTAATTCCATGAGATTATCAATGAAAAGATAACAACCACCAACTCTATATCATGTGTGGAATATACTTTCTCATGAGCATTCAAATTCCATGAGGAAAAGGATATCAATTTTTCATTATTCCTTAGTAAAAAACCTAATACCTTCTTTTTATCATTTTTATATTCCATAAAGTGTCCCCCACTTCTCAGAAGAGTGAGTACTACTGTAGTGATAATCCTATTATCCACCTATTTGAATCAATATCCACATTCACTAGTATAAACAAAATTTACTCCATTTCGTGTCATCTTGGTTATGAGTTTTCAAAATCATGACAAGTTCATCATAAATCACGATTAATTCTCAGCTAGAACAAGGAATCTATGGATCTATGTTACAGATGGTTGTCTCGACCACTCATCAATTTCCTTTTTTTATAAGGGTCCAATGATATTCTTTTTCTAGAAATAACGTGCCCGTATAATTATACTTCCTCCATCCAAAAATAAAATTTACAATACTTTTCTTACAGTTTATCCCTTAAAAAAGTTTTTTTCATAGTATTCAAATTCTCCTCATGATCCTCCTTGGTTTTCGAGTATCTCTGAATATCATTGATAAATACTACAAAATATTTTTCAAATTAATCTCAAAAATCTCTATTCATTATGTCCATGAAAATTTCTAAATCATTAGTTAAATCGAAGGGAGACACTATTAACTCATAGTGTCCATACTGCTTTCAAAAGTAAGTCGTGGAAATATCTCTCTTCTACGCTTTTAATGGGTGATATCCTGGTAAAAGGTCCACCTTAGAGATATATTGGCCCCACATAGTTTATTGAACTAATAATCTATCTGTGTTAGGGTATAATGATTATTTATCATGATTTTTTGAGCTCATGATACTAAATGAAGAGGATAATTGATCTATCCTTCTTCATTGAAAAAAACCAACACACCCCATGGTGTAGCACTCGGGCATATGAACCCCTTGACCAAATTCTATTGTAACTAATTCTTTAATTATTCTAACTCAATGATGTACATTATATATAGATTATTTGATATAGGCAGAGATATAAGTATAAGTGATATTAATAATGCAATCTATCTGTTTGGAGGAAGACCAAGAAATTCATCATGCAACACATTAGTGTAGTCTCTCATAATGGGAATGTACTTGAGCATGATTCCCTCCAATTTATAAATCATTTAATTTAGATATTCTTACTCCTAAGATAATAATATCCCCAGTTGAGATGATGATTCCAAAGGAGAATCATCCTCCTCCTAACATATATATAGAAATGTGGGATTCCTCAGGATGTGAAGAGTGATCTCTTTTTCCAAAAATTAAATGACATATTTGTATAATGATAGAAAATTCATTGCCAATATAACATCAAAATCCACAAAAGGATGTATGAAAATATTTTATGCGATGTTTATTCTACAAAACATAAATAGGGTGGAGTTATGTACTGTGGATGAAATAATTTTATCATTTTTTATTATCACTGATAACTCAACCTCCATATTTTGAGGTGGTTTAGAATTTTTCTACTAAATGTGCAGGATATGAAAGAATGTGTAGAACAAAACTCAAAAAGTATTTTCTATACTCTTGAATGAATAAATAGTATACCTTTCACCATAACATTTTCAGGATCCACCTCAGTAGTAGTAATAATATATGCCCTTCCTTTTTACCTTGGAGGTTGTTGTTGTTGATTTCCTGTAAAAACTCTTACCTTAGGGAATTAGCGTGTATAATTATAGGTTACATGCCAAGAAAATGTGCTTGAATTGGTGTAATGAACATTAATTTTCCGTTAACAAAAATAAATCATAGATCTATCATTATGATAAAACACCAGATCTTTAGAATAGAACGAAGAATGTAAATGAAAGAGGGAAATCCCAGAACTATAGAGAGGATCAGCATATGTTGTTTATTATGAATTTAACTAAAATAAAAGAATTACCTTAACAGGATTCTCTCTCCATTGATTCTTCTGATCATGATTCAATGTGATCTGTCATTGCATCGTAGAATCCATGTTCAATGTTCCTCTAGTGGTGATCCAAATGTTCTCTAAATATCTCTAGACATCGCTGAAGGTATCTATGGGTGCTAGAAAAAAATATCCTTTACTTGTAATGTCCCCCTTCGATCACCTTGATAGCCACTTCCAAAGTGATCTCCTTGATTTGGTGAAGGAGGATCTCTCTTGTAACTTGTGAGTGTTCTTGGTGGAATGTGATTCTCTCTTGGATTGAGAGATTACTCCAGATATGTTGTGCACAACCATAGATAATGGCTAGATCTAATGAGAATAATGTAATTGGGATTTATATTACTTATAATAATAAAATTATTTAATTAACCAAACACATTCATTAATTTAATTTAATTCTTAGTAAGACCCCATGTATAATAATAACATTAGACTATTATTATCACTTGACATTCACCCAATGAATTTCACATTATATTATATAATTAAATAAATAAATATTATTATTTCTCACAAATCCCAAGAAAAACCACACGATGTGTATATTAATATACACAACATGTAATTTTGTTTTACCAAGTGGTTTATTTCCTCCCCCACATTTATTAGACCTTGAATAGTGACTATTTATTTCTTATATAAATATCACTGCATTATTTTCTAATAAATATATATTATTTCACCGACAATATATTATCTTGAATAACTATTGTCGAAATAAATGCAATAAGGAATCCATGAATAATTATTAAACCACAATCAGGAATAGTCTTTATTCAACATGTTAAATGAATATTTAACTCATATACTTGGATACACATAGTGTGTGACCCTCTAGGCCTCTTTCTCAGTGTAATTAGGAAGAGTTTTTCTAAAGTCCATGGTTAGCATCTAGAAACATTCTAAAGAACACATAGCGAAAGAAGTTAACTCCACAGTGACGTGTCACCTCCTATGAAAACCAACCATATAATGTAATCTCTTTGTCTCTATATCTATAATGAAGTGGGTTTCATGCTAGTTTCATCAACCCATTTGATTGATTACTATTTCTTTGACCTCCAGAAATTGAACTTTACAATTCCTCACCATGGCCATGGATTTATTTAGGTTATATCAATTCCATCAAAGGGACTGAGATATCTACTTATATTATGGAACATAAGGGAAAAATCATTTCTCACATTGTCTATTAATGCAGTATTACTCGTGATGCACCCAACACATCCTACCTTGCTATGAATATTGTTTCATTAATTTTTTCCTCAATACATCTAAGTGTTCGAGTTGTAATACCCCCTAATAATAATCTTAAATTCCAGGTATGAATACAGACATCTGAATATAGGAACATCCATTGACAGAATGAAATATTGATTTATTACTGGCGAGTCTCATTCTCAAAAAATCCTCTTGGATGTTACCAAGGCACACACAATGAGAAAATGCCTCAATGTTTTATGAGTTCCCACCCCAAATGTCCTGTATTATTTTTCTCCCCCAAATAACATCATCTGGACATAGAATATATATTCAAGAATAGTGTTATGGCACTTCTAGGTTCTCATCATAGTAGGGATCCTGTATGACTCTTTATTGCAACAAATATCTTTAGGAAATTATCACATGCATTGTCACGAATAATAACAATCAAGACGTGATATGGTATTTATTAATATTATATTCCATGAATAAAAGTTTATCATAATGTACAAATTAGTTAGTTCTAGGCCACCAAATCCAACAATAATTACCATGATTATTGTAGTTGAAACACTACACTATAGGATGAGCGTTGGTATGAACCTTCCTCTATTCTTCTTCATTAGTGGTATTTTTCATATCCCTTTAGAAAAAAATATCCTTATGACCCTCTCTTTTATATTTTAATAATTTCTTATTTCCCTTCAGAAAGTTTTAATGATGCTTCTTCCCACACATCTGACATGTGGGATGTTTTGTTTTCATTTCATCATGAGAATTATCTATCGATCCTCCCATATTAAAGTATATTTTATTCTTTTTATCTCTGAGTCTATGAGACCATTGAGAGTATCCAATCACTATTTCAACAATTAGAGTAAATTAGAAAATCTCTTTATAGCTATCAAAGTCTCAAATCACAATGGATTTTTGCAGACTCTCCTTCAATATGCCAAAGAAGCAGTCAATATTGATTATAGTGGTCATTAAAAATACAAAGACATATTGTTCCTTTTAAAATATTCCTTATATGACAGATAGAATCATATTCCTTTTTCTTCAGTATGATGAACTCCCTCTCCATCTTAATATGAAAAGTTTAGGAAAAATATTTATCGAAAAATATTTTTTAGAATGCTTCTCATTCCATGGAATCAATCTACTCCTTAGACTTCATGTTTTTTTATCAATGTCCAACACTGATCATCTTTCCCATTATGATGATAAACTACCAACACAACTTTATCTTCTTCTAAGATTTGGTGGACAAAAATATATTCTCAATAGAGTTAATAAATTATTATGAGATGATGGGATCATAACAACCACTAAATATTATAGGTTCTTGTCACTTAAAGGATTCAACCACAACATTCCCATTATTGAGAGAAGGATGTATTTACACACGATTCATGATATTATTCATAATTTGAGCCAATTGTCCTAGTAATCTCATGAAGTCCTCATCTCCCATTCCCATAATATTTGGATTTTTTTAGGGGAATCATCACATTTTCTATCACACTAATTATGGAAATGTGTTCTTTTATTTCCATCCATTAACTAAGAAAAATAAAGTACAATTATGGGGGATTGAATACTTAGCTAATAATCATATAAAAAGGAAACTTTGAACCTAATAGGATAAAATTTAACATAGAAAGTATATCCTAACTTTTGATTTTCTACATTTAAATCATAGTTACACATGATTATATAATTATCCCTAAGGTTCTTGCTAATTTTTTATAGTCCTAACCCATAAAAATAACTAGGCTATTCTCGAATGTGAACTATAATGATCTTATCCGTTTACAGAGATTTCTACAAGATTTTAAGAATATTTGATGGATATGATATTTTATTAATATTTATATGCATTTAATTTATTTAATCCTTCCATGTTTTATTAATTTAAGATTTTGTGGATTAATTTTGGATTTATGGTGTTTTTGGAGAAAAAATGTAAAAATTAGTCAATTCTATAATTTTTATAGAATTTTATCACAATTATATTTTGGTAATAAAATTTAAAATATTATTCCAATTTATATTATTACTTTTTTAGGATTCCTTGTATTATTTTTTCAAATTTATCTTCCAGAAAAATATCTGATCTGACCATCTCCAGGCCCAAAAAATAAGTAAAGTTAAAAAGTTTTTCTGGTGGACATCATGGACTCCACATCTATAAAGAAAGCATAAGTCAGGATATACACCTCCAATTGATGTTATTCCACATGTAATAGAACGATTACACAACTAAGTGTTTCTAAAATAAATTTTAGGGAGTTCCAGTAATTTATAGGGCCATTGAAGGCCATACATTTAAATAAGACTTATGAAATTCTCAACCATAAACAATCCATCTCAGTATAAATTCCATAAATACTTATTCTTATAGTTAATTAAGATTAAATTTAGACGGTGAATGAAAGATATATTGAAAAAAAACTATGATGAAGGATGATATGCATAAAAAATTCTTTTTTGGGTAGAAAACATGTAAACTTACAAAGGACATATTTTGGCCAATAAAAGGAGGAGAGATCCTCCTTCCCAAATCATACCACTCCACTCCATTCCATTACATCTGAGGCAGCAAGGAGGAGATATCCCCTGAGGGAGGTCAGCCAAAAATCTACCCCTTTTATATTTTTTCATTTATTTGTTTTAGTTTTTTTGTTTTAGTTTTCAATTGTAATTTATATTTTTATTAAATTAATGCATTGTTTTTTTTCCACCATTCCACTCTATTTTCTTCTCCAAATTTTCTCCATCTTTTCTTACTATAATATTACCACCAATAAGGATAATACTCATGATCATGAGAAACTCACCCAGGGAATATTCTAAGATAGTAATCAGGTTGTTGAACCATTGACTATGTTTTTTTTATCTTCTATGAGTTAATTATAAAAATAATTTATAGTGGGTGTAATCCTCATTATGTCTGTCTAAAGTTTAACATTTTAATTTAAAACAATTTTCCCTTCATTGAGGAGGTAGATGAAATGTGTGCTTAGAAATATCTATGTATACTTTTCATTCATAACAAGGGTATATTGTGGTGTGCACACATATGATAGAGTATGTTCTTTAAGAAGATTTGAAGCTGGTAAATGAAGGTTCTCCCGGAATGTTTTCTAGGGAGAGTATCCTTTCTTCACTAATACAATAATTTTTAAGCATTTCATATTATTTATATTAAATTTTTTCCTTTAATTTAATTTATTAAATTCCATTTATTATATAGAACATAAAACAAAAAATAATTATTCCACAGATGAATTACAATAAGTTGGTAAACAAACGTAGAAATCTCCTCAAGTGAGATGACCGTGGTTAATATCTAGGATTCATAAATTTTAAAATATTATTCCATTTTAAGTGATTAATTTTTTTATGAGTTATTGTTTAATTTTATTCAAAATTTTCTTCAGGATATAGAGCTAATTCAACCATCGTGAGGCCTGATAAATTTAGTTGTTTTGTGTGGATAGTGTAGACCCCACCTTCGTAACAGAAGTATAAATCAGGCTATACACCTCCAATTGAGGTAATTTTATGTAGAATAGAACTGAGACACATAGATAAGTTTATAATATTAATTTGAGTTAATTGTTTCAATCATTAAAGAGGAAATTGGATGTTATAATGTTAAATAAAATTCTAGAATTCTCGGCTAGAAATAGTCTATCTTAATATAATTTCCATAACTCCATAGTCTGGAGGAAAATTAGGATAAAATCCATAGGGTGAAATAAAAATACATTTATAAAGAACTTTTATGAAGTATGGAATGCATGATCAATCTATATATTGTGTACAAAATATGTAGAATTTTGGAGGATAGATTTTGGCCTATAGAAGGAGGAGAGATCCTCCTTCCCAAATCAACCCATTCCACTCCATTCCATTACATATGAGGAGACAAGGAGAAGATCTCCAATAAGGGAGGCTGAAAACAAATATACCCCTTTTCTTATTTTTCATTTATATGTTTTCTTTATTTTTTTAGTTTTCAATTTTAATTTAGATTTTTAATAAATTCATGCATTGTTTATTTATTTTTGTGTCCACCCATCCACCATTTTTTCTTTTCTAACTTTTCTTATTCTTTTCTTGTTTTATTCTTACCAACTTACCCCCAAGAACTATAATAAATATTATTATGATTAAATGAATGAAGTAATATCTCTAGGTAGTTGTCAGGTTCTTAAACCCGAGACTATGTTTTTTATCTTCTTTGAGTTAATTCCGGGGATAATTTATTGTCAGTGTAATCCTCATTGTGGTTTTCTAAAGATTAAATTCTTAATCTACTACTATTTTCCCTTGTTTAAGGAGGTGGATAAAGTGTGTACCTGGTGACCAATAAGTATAATTTATATTCAAAAGTAAGGTATATTTAGGTGTGCACACATATGATGGATTGTGTTCCCTAAGAATATTTGAAGTTGGTCAATGAAGGTTCTCCCTTAAAGTTTCTCAGGAGAACTTCCTTTATTCACTAATAATATTCTATTTAATCATTTAATATTATTTAGAATTGAATTTTTCATTTAATTTACTTTATTAAATTCCATTTATTATATAAAACATAAAACAAAAAATATAATTATCTCTTAGGTGAATTATATTAAGTAGGTAAAAAAACTGATAAATCCCATCAAGTGAGATGACCCTACCCAGCCTATGTGCTGCATTAGGAAAATAATTTTTTTTCCACGCCTTAAGAAACGAATTTTAAAAAATAGATTCATTTCTAGGGATCCTATCAGTAGATTACATATCTTTTTCTATTTTCACGTTGTTGATTGATTTTTATTTTTTCATAAAAAAACAAAATATCCAAAAAAAATTCCATGATGTATCAGAAATAAAATTACTATGCATGGAATGAAAAATAATATGTGAAAAAATGTCTAGAGGAAGATGTTTTAGAGTAAAACAAGGATCATATAAATGACCATAAAGAGGCGATAGAATTAATAAAGGCTCAAATAGAAAGGCTAATAGAATATGTCTATACTACCTAGGAGAAACCCAACACTGAGCCAGAGAAAGAACCCAAGGTAGTGCTGGAAGCAATTTCACAACTCATTATTAAAATTGAAGAACTATAAGAGGTAAATATAGTGGTACTAGAAGATTAATTCATCATCGCTAAACAATTTCTAGGAGAGATAGGTGAAAAGGAAAATCGTGATAAGCTACATGTGGGAGATCAACATAAACTGTATAACTTATGGAATGAATATGAGGAACTAATATATGTCTCAAAACCTTACAAAGAAAAACATAAAACATAATTTCATATCTATAAAGCATTGGAATTAGAATAAACCACCCAAGAGGTGGAATTTGAAGAACATATGATGGATCCTGACTACCTACCTCCATCTAGTTAAGATCGACTCCGAGAGGAAATTTCAATTGAAGGGGAGATTAATGCCAAACTGACTTAGGGAGTTGATAAATTCTTCAACACAAACTAATTTAATTTTAATTGAAACTACATTGAGTATTAATCCTAATAGTTTTGAATTTTCAGAATCATATAAATCCTATTATGCCTTAGAGGATAAATATGAAAAAGAAATTGCACCTATTGAGGAACACTTAGAGCTCCCTGGGGATGTTGAACTTTTACCAGAGGGAGTACAAGAAAATATCCCAGTGGATATATACAAAGAAACAAATATAAAATTTTCTTACATTAAAATGGATGATTTTGAAATTTTTTACTTCAAATTTAAAATTTTAATATCCCTTTAATTATTATTTTCCTGCAGCCCATTTGGATCAATCATTGGAATTCTAAGAATATATTCCACAATTTGAAATGAAGGAGGAAGATGATCTATACTTCATCCAACCCCCACCCCCCCCATGCCAGATATTCCACAATGTCAAGGGGGATGATCTTGTGTAATATATTTAGAGTACCCCCTAATAGAGAAGTAGAAGTGGATGCTGGGAAAATCCACATGTGGTGGTTCATTTCAAAGAATCCCCAACCACCATTAGACTTTGGATAATAGTTGGTACTTCCCACTAGTGGTAGTAAAAATTCAGGGCCCACATGGGGGATCACACCAAGATTTAACCATTAATTAATTTTTATTACTTTTAATTTCAATATTAGGTATTGATATTTCAAATTTAGTCTTAGTAATTAATATATCATACATCCCCTCACACAATATTATTGATCATTAATGACATGATCATTATGCTTAATTGAGTTGTTTTTTATAGGTTTGGGATGGAAGAAGGAAGCCTCAGACAGTGGAAGAGAAGGACTAAGATTCAAGGTAAAGGGAGTTTATTTTTACTTTTTAAACTTTTTAACTTCTTACATTTTTTGGACCAAAAAATGTTATGAGATTTAATGATATGAATTTTAAGGCCAATATTGAATTAATACTTTACATGACTTATATATGAGACATGAGTTTCTAAGGAATTCAGTGATTCCATGTTTTAGATTACAATGTTAATTAAACTGAATGATTGAAATTGAGAATATAATGTTTAAAATGACACATGGTTATTGAAATGATGACTCAAAATTCTAAGGAATTAAATATTTCATGAAAACGAAACATCCAAACAATTTTTCCTAATTTTAAATTTTGAAATTCATGTGAGTTGATTTTTTTTATTAATCATGGATGGAGTTATTTTCCAATATATTTTTTCTAATTCTTGAAGGGATTTCTAGACCATGTACATCCAATTTATCTTGAGGAAATTTATTTAGTGATCTTAGGACATGCAACTTGCTAAAAATTTTATTGAAATTTTTCAAATCCATTACTGTGAAGAAACATATTCAAAATTATATATGCATATATTGAAAATACCCTATCCTTAAAGACCACCTTTACATAAATCCTTATTTAGCATATAGATACCCTGAGTTACCATTATAGGGATGGGACATGTTTCAAGCCATTTTTATCCATTCCAACCATACACTTGGTCTTTGAATTTTTTTAAAGATAATGTGTGGAGGTGAAAAAAATCATGATGGAATGGATGATATACATTATAAGGAAGAAGTGTATGGGTGATGCAATTGGTAATGAGAATGGTCATTTTATTCATTCATTGTACTCCTCATTTTCAACTCTTTAATAAAAATAATGCAAAAAAAAGAAAAAAAATTATAAAATGGGCTGTGATTTGGGAAAACAAATAAATATCCATTACTAGACCTATGAGTTTTATCATATATGGTTTGGTGGTGGATTTGAGGTTTATTTTGATGAATAACTTTCAGAAATGAAAAAATGAAAAGGCTCATTGAAAAATAAAAATAAGTATAAAAGTAAACAAAATCAAATGTGTGAACAAATGATTCATTATGCATAATTTTATCATGATCTTACTTTGAGTTTGGGGTAGTTGGATTTTCTTGTTTTAAGTGGATAATTTCATTACACTTTTATTTTTGATATCATGAATTGTACATAAGAGATTAACCTCTTTCTTGAGCCTAAATTTTTAAAATAAAAAAATCATACCAACATTAAGCCTCAGTCATTTTAACCTCTAATGAAGGTCCTCATGATTTTATACGCCTTTTGTATTTAAAAAGTGGAGATAGGAGTTCATTTATAAGCCTATTGGTAAGGAACAACTTCTCATTATATGAGCACTAATCTAATTAATTTCTATCATGATATATGAGAGGAAATATTAAAAGGTGAGGTAAATCATGATGTGTCATGTTTAATAATAATAAATTGGTTGGCATGAATGAATAAAAGGAAAAGTTACAACATTTTTAAAAGTAGAAAATTAAAATACATGAAATGATTTTTTTTTGAAAAATGATAAATTAAATTGATAATTTATATTGATTTTTGAATTTTGATAATACATTGAATATTTTTTAATTTTATTAGTTTAGAATTTTAATATTGGTTACATTGGTGTCCTCTAAATTCCATGATAATATGTTATGCTTGAGGAAAATCGTGATTAAAATGTGGGGGAATTGATTGAGATAATAATTTCTAAATTTTTATATTATTTTAAATTATTTACACCATCTAATTTTTATCAATTTGAGCTTATATGGCTGAATTTTTGATTTATGCTGTGTTTGGAGCAAAACTGAAAAAATTAGTCAACTATGAAATCTTTATATAATTTTATGCAAATGTTATTTTGGGCATAACATTTAAATAATTATTCAAATTTATGTGATTATTCTTTTATAATAACTTGTTTAATTTTTTCAAATTTTTATTTCAGGACCAAGATCTAATTCGACAATCTTGAGGTCCGAAAAATTTAGTAAAGTTGAAAAGATTTTCTAGAGTACAATGTTGACCCCACCTCCGTAACGAAAGCATATATCGGTATATACATCTATAATCGAGGGGATTACATATAGAATAAAAAATGACACATTTAATGATTTATAAAATAAATTTTATGGATTTTTTCAATATTTAAGGGTGTCATGTGATGTTATACATTTAAAAAATAATTCTAGAATTCTTAGCCACAGAAAATCCATCTTAGTATAAATTCCATAACTACATAGTCAGTTGGATAATTAAGCTAAAATTTGGAGGGTGAATGAAAAATACCTTGATTAATAACTTTTGTGATGTATGGAATGTGTGAATCATCCATTTATTGGGTAAAAAGTGTGTAAACCATTGGAAGATAGATTCTGGCATATAAAAGGGGGATATATCCTCCTTCACAAATCATCCAATTCCAGTCTATTACCTTACATATGAGGCTCGAAGGATAAGATCTACACTAGGGGAGGGTGGCCGAAAATATACCCCATTTGTTATTTTTCATTTATTTTTTTATTTATTTTTGTTTTGGTTTTCAATTGTAATTTAGATTTATAAAAAAATTATGTATTTATTTATTTTTGTGTCCCCCTATCTACTCTCTTTTTTTCCTAAAACTTTTCTCATAATTTTATTCTATTATTATTCTCATATTACCACCATAAATTCTAATACTCATGAATTTGATTAAATGAACCACAAAATATCCTGATGTTGTAATCATGTTCTTGAACCTGTGACCGTATTTTTTTTATCTTCTTTGAGTTAATTATAATGATAATTTATTGTCAGTGTAATCATCTATGTGGTTTTCTAAAGTTTATCTTCTTAATGTTAAATCATTTTCCCTCGATTAATTAGGTTGATTAAGTGTGTTAATGGATATAACTAATTATAATATTCATTCATAATTGGGGTATATTTAGGTGCACATATATATGATGGAGTGTGTTCACTAAGAAGATTTTGATGCCAGTCAATGAAGGTTATCCATGAAAGTTCTCTTGAGAGAACATTATTTCTTCTCTAATTCCATTATTTTTACGAATTGAATATTATTTAGAATTTAATTTTTAATTTCATTTATATAATTAAATTTAATTTATTACATAAAACATAAAATAAAAAAATAACTAGTTCTCAGTTGAATTAGATTATGTAGGAAAACCAACTGTGAAATCTCCTCAAACGAGAAGACCCTGTTCAGACTCTATGATACATAAATTTAAAAATATTATTCTAAATTATGTGATTAATTTTTTTTGGATTTCTTGTTTAATTATATTCAAATTTTTCATTAGTATTAAGAGATTATTCGACTATCTTGAGGCCCACAAAAATTAGAAAATTTGAAAAGTTATTCGGGCAGATATTGTAGACCCCACCTATGTATTTGAAACATGAATCAGGCTATACACATCCAATTGAGGTTATTCGACCTAGAATAGAACTAGGAAACATATACTCATTTTTAAAATAAATTTTTGGTATTTTTTCACTCATTAATCGATCAATTTTACATTATAAATTTAAATAAGAATTATTGAATTCTCGGCTAGAAAAAGTCCATATCAGTATAAATTCCCTATCTTCTTAGTATTATAGACAATTAATCTTTAATTTTGAGGGATACCAAACAAGATATTGATAAATGAATTTTATTAAGGTTTAAATGCATGAATCATCCATTTATTGGGTAAAAAGCGTGTGAAATTTTGGAGTATTTATTTTCCCCAATAAAAGGAGGAGAGATCCACCTTCCCAAACTATCCCATTCAACTTCATTCCATTACATTCGAGGCACCAAGGAGGAGATCACCACCAAGGGAAGCTTTCAGAAAATCTAACCCTTTTCTTATTTTTCATTTAGTATTTTTCATTAATTTTTTATTTTTCAATTGTAATTTAGATTTATAGTAAATTCATGAATTGTTTTTTTTAATTTTTGTGTCTACCCATCCACCCTATTTTCTTCTCAAATATTAATCCTTATTTTATTATTTTCTTTTTATCAACTTACCATTATGGACTCTAATACTCATGATTATGAGTAACTGGCCCAAGGAATATCATGTGGTGGTAATCAGGTTCTTGAACCTTAGACTATGTTTTTTATCTTCTATTAGTTAACTCTAAAGATAATTTATAGAGGGTGTAATCCTCACTATGGATTTCTAAAGTTTAACTTCATAATCCACAACTATTTTCCCTTGATTGAGGAGGTAGATGAAGTGTGTGCATGGTGATCACTAAGTAGTATTTTCATTCATAACTGTGTTAGATTGAGGTGTGAACACATATGATAGAGTGTCTTCACTTAGAAGATTTGAAGCTGGTCTATGAAGGTTCTCCCTGAAGGTTCTATCGGGAGAATATCCTTTGTTCAATAATTTTCCTTTGTTTAAGAATTTAATGTTTTTTAGAATTTAATTTTTTATTTCATTTACATTATTAAATTACATTAATTATATAAAACATTAAACAATTAAAATAATTTCTTCCTAGGTGAATTAGATTATGTTGGTAAAAAAACTGGGAAAGATCCTCAAGTGAGGTGACCTTGGTCAGCCTATGTGCTACATTTGGAAAATAATTTTCTATTTCCATGCCACACAACAAGAATGTGTTAAAACTAGAACCATTTTTATGGATCCAATTATTAGTTTACTTATCTTTTTTCTATTTCCATGTTGTAGATATATTTTCATTTTTCTTTAAAAATAGAAAACCCAAAAAAACATCTATGATGTATCAGAACTACAATTACTATGCCTAGAATGACTAATCACAGGTGCAATAATTTCAAGGGGAAGTTTTTTTTATTTTAAGACAAGGATCATATGAATTTACATAAACTGGCCATATAAGGACTAAATTCTCAAATTTAATGTCTAACAGAATATTTCCGTACTACCTAGGAGCAACCCAACAATGAGCTAGAGAAAGAACTTGATGTAGTGGTGAAATAAATTTCACCACTAATTATTGAAATTGAAGAACCATAGTAGGTAAATATATAGGTAATTGAAGATTCATTCATCCTATATCAACCATTTTATGGATTGATAGATGAAAAGGACAGTCCTGATGAGCTACATGTGGTAGATCAATATGATCTGGATAACTTTTGGAATGAATGTGAGGGACGAATTGATCTCTCCAAACCATGCAGAAATGAAGATCCCCCATAATTTTATATCACTCTATATTTAGAAGAATAAGTAACCACCCAAGAGGATGAATTGTAAGAACATATGGAGGATCCCAAATACCTACCTCCATCCAGTGAATATCAACTCCAAATAGAACTTTCAATTGAAAAGAAGATTAAAGTCGGACCAACTTGGGGAGATTATAAATTCATGAACTCAAAGTCATTTAATTTTGTAGAAACTACATTGCGTATTAATCCAAATGGGTTTGAATTTTCATAATCATATGAATCTTATTATTCCCTAGATAATTAAGAGGAAAAATAAATTTCACCTTTTGAGGAATAGTTGGAGCTCCCTATGAACGTTGAAAATTTTCCAAATGGAGTATATGTAGAGATATAAATGGATATTCCTGAAGAACAAAATCTACAAGTTACCTATATTAAAATGGATAAATTTGAAATTAAGACATAAAATTTAAATTTTGAATCTCCCATTTATTATTCTTTTAATGCATCACATTTTGATCAACTATTGGATTTTGAAAAATACGTTGCATAAGTCACAAAAAGGAGGAAGTGGTTCCATACTTCATCCTACCCCCACCAAGAAAGCTATACCACATTGAGAAGGGAGAAGATCTAGTGTAATATATATATGGATTCCTCCTTAATAGATAATAATAATTGGATGCTGAGAAAATCCACACGTGGTGGTTCATTTCAATGAAGCCCCAACCACCATCAAACTTTGGATAAGAGCTAGTACTTCCCACTATAAGTAGTAAAATTTCAGGACCCACTGGGGGGGTTATACTAAGATTTATCATTTACATTGTATTTAGTACATTAATTTTAAATATAAGTAATTTAGATTTCAAATTTAGTCTTTGTAATTAGTCTAGCATGAAGCCCCTCCCTCCTATCTTATTGAGATTTTATAACATGATCGTTGTTCTTAATTGATTTTTTTTAATAGGATAATGATTCAAAAAGGAATCCTCATATAATGGAAGATAAGGACTAAGATTCACAAGAAAGGGAGTTCATTTTTATTGTTTAAAATATTAAACTCATTACTTTTTATTGGTCCAAAACATGTTTTGAGATTCAATAATAAGAATTTTATGCCCGCTCTTGAATTAATGCTTTAGTTAACTTATCTAGGATACATGAGTATCTTAGTAACCTAGTGATTACATGTTTTATATTTCAATGTTAATGGATTTTAATGTGTAAAATGAATAATTTAATGTTTAATATGAAGAATGGATATTTAAATGTGGACTCAATATTTAATGGAATTAATTAATTCATGTAAAAGAAATTTCCCCACCATTTTCATGATTTGAATTTTTGAAATTCATGTGAATTGATATATTATTATTAATAATCCCTTGAGTGATTGTCCAATATTATCATTCTCGAGAGGATTTCTAGATAATGTACAACCTATTTAACTTGATCATATTTCTTGATTTACCTGGGTACATACCACCTATTAGAAGTTGTATTGAAACATGTCAAAGAAATGAATATGAAAAAAACATTTAAAATGATTGAGCCATATTTTGAAAATAAATTATCCTTAAATACCACCATTTAATAATGGATTATTTAGCCTATTGAGTCCATGAATGGCCTTTCTAGGGATGATTCACGTTTCAATCCATTTTTATCTATCCCTACCCTACTATTTGTACTTTCATTATATTATAAAGATAAATTTTGGGGGCGAAAGGAATTATGATGGAAGGGATGATATACAATGTATGGAATAAGTGTGGGGTGCTACTTTAAGTAATGATAAAGTTAATTTTATTCATTCATTATACTCATTATTGATTCCCCAAATGAATAAAAAAATTAATAATAAAAAAGAATAAATAAAATTATAAAATTGGATTGTGATTCGGGAAATACAAAAATCACCATTACAAGTCCAATGATGTTTATCATGTGTGGTTAGGTGGAAGATGTTAGGTTTATTCTAAATAATAATTTTCAGAAACAAAAAAATTGAAAGTTTCATTGGAAAATAAAAAAAAGTATAAAAGTAAAAATAAATATTCAAGAGGATGAACAAGTAGTTATTTTTGCATAATTCGATCATGTTCTTACGTTGAGTTTGGGGAAGTGAGAGTTTCTAATTTTAAGGTGAGAATTTTATTTCACTTTTATTTCTGATATCCTGCATTTTACTTAAGAGATAAACTTTCTTATTGATCCATAATTTTTAAAATCATCAAATCCAACCAACCTTAATCCTTATAGCCATTTGAACCATTATTTCACGTCCTTATAATTTTATATGTATTTTGTCTTTACAAAGTGGAGAAAGTAGTTCATTTACAATCCTATTCATAAGTAACATGTTCTCCTGATATGAGAATAACTCTAATTGATTTTTATCAGGAGATATGAGATAAAATATTCAAAGGAGAGGTAAATCATGAAGTGACCTATTTAATAATAATAAATGGGGAAGATAGAATGAATGAAAGGAAATGTTCAGATATGTTTGAAAGAGGAAAAGTAAAATAAATGAATTTATTGTTTCTTTTAAAAATGTGAAATTAAATTGATATTTTATTTGGATTTTTTAAATTTTAATTTAACATTTATTTTTTTTAATTTTATTAATTTGGAATTTGAATATTTCTAACATTGTTGTCCTTTGAATTCCTTGTTTAAATTTTATGTTTGACGACAAGAATGATTTAAGTGTAGGGGAATTTATAGAGATAATATTTTCATCATTGTTATATGAATTTAAATTTTTTAAACCGTCAAAATTTTATCAATTTGAGCTTATATGGAAAAATTTTGGATGTATGGTTCGTTATGAGAAAAAATGAAAAAATTAGTCAAATCAATAATTTTTAAATAAATTTATAAAAAGGGTCATTTTTCATAACTTGTAAAATATTATTCCAATTTATGTGATTCAATTTTATTATAATTCCTAATTTTATTTTATCAATTTTTTTACATAGGATCAAGAGCTGATTTGACAATTGTGTGGCCTGGAAAATTCAGTAAATTTGAAAAGTTCTTCAGGAGATCATTGTGAACCCCATCTCTGTTACGATGGCATTAATCGGGATATACACCTCTAATTGAGGTGATCCGACCAATAATAGAACAAGGACACATATAATAATTTATAAAATAAATTTGAGTGAGTTTTTCACTATTTACGGGAGCCATACGATGTTATACATTTTAGCAGAATTCTGTAATTCTCTTAAAAGAAATAATACATCTCAGTATAAATTACACATATACTTAGTCCGATGGATAATTAATCTGAAATTTAGAGGGATAATGAAAAAGATATTTATGAACAAATTTATTGAATGATGGAATGGGTGAATCATCCATTTATTGGGTAAAAAATCTATAAACTATTAGAGGATATATTATGGCCTATAAAATGAGGAGAGCTCCCCTTCCCAAATCATCCTATACCACATAATTCCATTAAATCTGAGGCACCAAGGAGGATATTTCCACTGAATGAGGCCAACCAAATATCTACAGAATTTTTTCTTTTTTCATTTATTTGTTTTCTTTTTTTTGTTTTTAATTGTAATTTATATTTTCAATAAATAAATGCATAATTTTTTTTGTCTCCACTAATCCACTCTCTCCTCTTCTACAACTTTTTTCCTTCTTTTCTTCTTTTATTCTTCTCATATTACAACCACGAACTCTAATACCCGTGATCAAGAGTAACTAATCCACAGAATATCCTGATGGAGTAATCATGTTCTTGAACCCATGACCATATGTTTTATCTTCTTTGAGTTAATTCTGATGATAATTTATTGTGGGTTTAATCCTCACTGTGGTTGTCAAAAGTTTAGATTCATAATCGACAACCATTTTCTACTAATTAATGAGGTGAATGACGAATGTTCTTGGAGATCAGTAAGTATAAATTTCATTCATAACCAGGGTAGATTGAGGTGTACACATATATGATGGAGTGTGTTCACTAAGAAGATTTGAAGCAGGTCAATGAAGGTGCTCCCTCAATGTTCTATGTGGGGAAATTATTTTCATTATTAATTCCATTATATTTAAGAATTATATATTATTTAGAATTAAAATTTTCATTTGATTAACTTTATTACATTCCATTTATTACATAAAATATAAAATAAAAAATAGTTTTTAGGTGACTTAGATTATGTATGTAAACAAACTGAGAAAGCTCCTAAACTATGATGACCCCGGTTAGACTCTATACTTCATAAATATTGAAATATTATTCCAATTTAAGTGATTGAGTTTTTTGAATTTCTTGTTTAATTTTATTCATGTTTTTCTTCATAAACAAGAGATAATTCAACAATCATGAGGTCTAAAAAATTTAGTAAATTTGATAATTTTTTCAGGTAGATAGTGTAGACCTCACCTCTATAACAGAAGCATAAATCGATCTATACACCTCTAATTGAATTTATTCCACCTTTCATAGAATGAGGACATATAGAATCATTTGTAAAATAAATATCAAGAATTTTTGAACTCATTAAGTCTTCTATTGGACGTTATATATTTAATAAAGAATTCTTTAATTCACTTCCATAAATAATCATCTCAGTATAAGTTCCATAATTCCATAGTCCGGGGAAAAGTTAAGCTGAAATTTTTATTGTAAAATAAAAAGACATTGATGAAGATATTTTTGGAATGATTTAATGTATGAATCTTATATTTGTTGAGTAAAAAATGTATAAAATTTTGGATGAATGATTCTAGAATATAAAAACTAGAGAGCTCCTCCTTCCCAAATCATCCCATTCCCTTACATCCAAGGCACCAAGGAGGTGATCTCCACCGAGGGAGGCCGAACAAAAATCTACCCCTTTTATTATTTTTCATTTATTTTTTATTTATTTTTTATTTCATTTGAAATTTAAATTTATATTTATAATAAATTCATGTGTTGTTTTTCTAATTTTTTTCTCCACCCATCCACCCTATTTTCTTCTCCAACTTTTCTCTTTATTTTCTTCTTTTATTATTCTCATCTTACCACCATGAACTCTAATACTTGTGATCAAGAGTAACAGACCTGAGGAAAATCCCGAGGGAGTAATTAGGTTCTTGAAACTAATACTAATTTTTTATCTTCTTTGATTTCATTATAATGATAATTTATTGTGGGTGTAATCTCCATTGTGGGTTTCTAAAGTTTATCTTATAATTCTGAAACCATTTTCCCCCAATTGAGGAGGTTAATGAAGTGTGTTTCTGGTGACCACTAAGTAGAATTTTCATTCATAACTAGGTTATATTGAGGTTTGCACACATATGATGGACTGGGTCCACAAAAAATATTTGATGCTGGTTAATGAAGGTGCTCCATGAAATTTCTCTCAGGAGAACATCATTTCTTCACTAAAAATATTCTGTTTAAGCATTGCATAATATTTATAATTTATTTTTTAATTTAATTTACTCCATTAAATTCCATTTATTGCATAAAATATAAAAAAACAATTTTTTCCTAGGTAAATTAGATTTTTTAGGTAAAAAACTGAGATATATGCTTGTGTGAGATGATCATGGTCAGCCTCTATGCTACATTAAGAAAATAATTTGTGTTTTCCATGCCATATAACACATGTGCGTAAAAACTGACACCTTTTTGGGGATCTAATCATTAGTTAACCTATCGTTTTCTA
Organism: Viscum album; assembly: GCA_963277665.1. Lineage (NCBI taxonomy): Eukaryota > Viridiplantae > Streptophyta > Magnoliopsida > Santalales > Viscaceae > Viscum > Viscum album. Next base: position 1,399,345,622 of record OY728127.1, on the reverse strand, counting down.
TTTTCGAGTTGTATATAGATTTTCATTTTTCTAAAAAAAAACCAAAAATCTAAAAAAAACATCCATGATGTATCAGAACTATAATTACTATGCATGGAATGACTACTGACAGGTGAAACAATGTTAAGAGAACGATATTTTAGAGTACAATAAGACTTATGTGAATGAACATAAAGAGTCCATAGAAGGACAATAGGATCAAATATAATGGCTAATCAAACATGCCCATACTACCTATGAGCAACTAGACACTGAGCCCGGGCAATAACCTAAGTTAGTTATAGAAGAGATATCACCACACATTATTGAAATTGAAGAACTAGAGGAGGTAAATATGGGGGTACGTGAAGATTAATTCATCCTCTCCCAAATATTTCAAGGATAGATAGATGAAAATTAATATCCTGATGGGATACATTTGGGAGATCCCCATGAATTTTATAACATCTAGAATGAATGTGAGGAACTAATTGATCACTACAAACCTTACAACGAAGAAGATACACCATCATTGCATGTATCTCAAGACTTGGTGGAAGAACAAAACACCCAATTTGGGGAATTGAAGAACCTATGGAGTTGTTTGACTATCTACCTCCATTCAACGAAGATCAAATCTAAGAGGAAATTTCAATTGAAGAGGAGATAAAATTCGAACCAATTTAGGGAGACGTTTAATTCTTAAAATCAAAAACATTTACCTATATTGAGACTAAATTGAGTATAAATCCCAATAGTTTTTAGTTTTAGGAATTTTCATAATCGAATTATTCATTGGATTATGAAGAGGAAAAAAACAAATTTAACATGTTGAGGAACACTTGGAGCTCCCTAGGGATGTTGAACATTTAACATAGTTAGTATAAGAAGATATCTCAGTGGATTTTATTAAAGGACCAAACCTACTGGTTGCCTACCTTAAAAGGGATAATTTTTAAATTAATACATACAATTTAAATTTTGAATCACCTTTTGGTTATTCTTGAAATGAAGTACATTTTTAGCAACCACTAGATTTTGAAGAAGATGTTGCAGAAGTTTTGATGAAGGAGGAAGAGCTTTCATACTTCATCCTACCCTCACCATGCAAGCTATAAGACTTTGAAAATGGAAAAATATAGTGTACTTTATACATGGAGTCCTCTTTAACAGAGAAGAAGAAGTGGATTCTGGTGAAATACACATTTGGTCGTTCATCTAAAAGAAGCCCCAACCACCATCAAACTTTGGATAACAGCTGGTATTGCCCACTGGAGGTAGTAAATATTCAGGTCCCACATGGGGGATCTTTTTAATATTTATCCTTTATTTCATTTCCAGTACATTCATCTTCTATATTATGAATTTAAATTTCCATTTTTTAATATGAATTAGTCTAGCATGCATTCCTGACCATCTTAATAAATAAGAGGAAGTCAATATTCAAGAAATTGAAGGATTAAAATGTAGAATTAAATGTTTAAAATGAATCATGAATATTGAAATTGGGATTCAAAATTTGATGGTATTAATTAATTCATGTAAATGAAATTTCTCAACCATTTTACATGACTTGAATTTCAAATATTTAAGTTAATTTATTGGTTATTACTAATCATTCCATGAGTTAGTATCCAATATAATTTTTCTCATTCCTGAGAGGATTTCTAGACCAAGTAATTCCTATTTACCTTGAGAATGTTTCTTTAGTGAACTTGGGACATGTCACCTTCTAGAACATCTATTTAAACATTTCAAAGCTATAACATTGCAAAAAAACTTTTAAAATTATACATGCATCTTTTGAAAACCCATATCCTTGAATACCACATTTACATCAATCCTTAATTTTTCCTATAGACACCATTTATGTCCTTTATAAGGTTGAGCCATGTTTCAAGAAATTGTTTTCTATTCCTACCCTACTCTTGGTATTTTCTGCACATTTTAATGAAAAAGTGTGGGGGTGAAAGGAATCATGATGGAAGGGATGATATATATTATAAGGAAGTGTGGGTGGGAAATATTAGGTAATGGGAAAGGTAATTGGATTCATTAATTGTACTCTTTATTTTTTTCACCTCTTGAATAAAAAAATGAAAAATAAAAAAGAACAAAAAAAATGATAAAAATGTGTTGTAATTTGGGAAAATAAAAAATCACTATTACTAGACCTATGATTTTTATCATATGTGGTTAGGTGGTGGATGAGAGGTTAATTATAAAGAATAACTTTTAGAAAAGAAAAAAAATGAACAGGTTCATTGAAAAGTAAAAAAATTTATAAAAGTAAAAAAATATCCTTGAGAGTTAATAAATCATTCATTATAGATAATTTGATCATGACATTACTTTGAGATTGTGGAAGAAAGAGTTGCAATTTTGAATCGTAGAATTTCATTACACTTATTTTTTATATCATGCATTTTACATAAGAGATAAACCTTCTTCTTGAGACATATATGTTTAAAATAATCAAGTCCTACCAACCATAAGCCTTAGAGTCATTTGACCATTATTGAAAGTCCTCCAGATTTTTTATTCTTTTTCGCTTTACAATGTAATGAAAGTAGTTCATTTTCATGCCTAGTTATAAGGATCATGTTCTCATGATATGATAATAATTCTAATTGATTTTTATCATGATAGATGAGAGAAAAATTCAAATGTGGGGTAAATCATGATGTGGAATGTTTAATAATAATAAATTGGGATTATTGAATAAATGAATAGACAAGTTCAATCATTATTAAAAGTGGAAAAGTAAAATAGATGAATTGATAGTTTCTTTGAAAAATGATAAATTGAATTTATATTTTATGTGGATTTTTGAATGTTTGATTTGACATTGATTTTTTTTTAATTTTATTACTTTGGAAATTAAATTTTGGTAACAGTGGTGTCCTCTGAATTCTATATTGAGATTTTATGCTTGAGGACCAGCACGATTTATGTGTGGGGGGAATTATAGATCTTATATTTTTCTTCTTTTTAAATGAATTTAAATTAAATTAACTCTAAAAATTTTATAAATTTGATCTTATATGTATCAATTTTGGTTTGATGGTTTGTTTTGAGAAAAAAATATATAAATAGGTCAATTATGGAATTTTAGTATAATTTTATCACAATGGTAGTTTGGGTATAAATCTTAAAATATTATTAAAATTTAATTGGTTATATTTTTTTATAATTACTTGTTTAAATTTTTCATATTTTTCATTAGGACCAAGACTTGATTCAACATTCTTGTGGCTTGAGAAATTCAGTAAAGTTGAAAATTTGTTTGGGAGGACAGCGTAGACCCCACCTCCATAACAGAAGAATAAATAAGGATATACAACTTCAATTAAGGTTATTATACCTTTAATAGAACTAGGAAACTTATAAGTGTATCTAAAATTAATTTTAGGGCATTTTTTATTTTTAAGGGTGCCATTGGGAATTATATATTTAAAGACAAATTATGTAATTCTCATCCAAAAAAATAAATCATAGTATAAATTCCATAACTAGTTATTCATGTGGTAAATTATGATCAAATTTTGAGGGTCAATGCAGAAGAAATTTATGAGAAACCTTTATGATGGATGGAATGCATGAATCATCCATTTATTGGGTAGAAATGTGTAATCTTTCGGAGGCCAGATTTTGGCCTATAAAAGGATGAGAGCACTTCCTTCCCAAATCATCCCATTCAAATCCATTCAATTTTATCTGAGGCATCATGTAGGAGATCATTACTTAGGGAGTCCAACCATAATTGTAACCCATTTCTTCTTTTTCATTTATTTTATTTATTTTTCAAATATAATTTAATTTTTTGGTAAATTCATGCATCTTTTTAATTTTTTTGTCCACCCATAAAATCTCTTTTCTTATCCAACTTTTCTACGTCCTTTATTCTTTTACTATACTAATATTACCACCATGAAATATAATAATCATGATTATGAGTAACTAACCTGAGGAATATTGTGAGGGATTAATCAAGTCCTTGAACTAGTGACCATGTTTTTATCTTCATTGAGTTAACTCTGAGGATAATTTACTATTGGTGTAATCCACATTGTGGTTGTATGAAGTTTAGCTTCATAATTACCACATTTTCCCACAATAAAGGATGCATATGAAGTGTGTTCTTGGATATTTTTAATTAAAATTTTCATTCATAACCAGGGTAAATTGAGGTGTGCACACATCTAATGGAGTGTGTTCCCTAAGAACATTTGAAGCTGGTCAATGAAGGTGCTTTCTGAAATTTCTCTCAATAGAACTTCCTATATTCACTAATTATGTTATGTTTAAGTATTTCATATTATTTATAATTGAATTTTGAATTTGATATAATTTATAAAATTCCATTTATTAAATAAAAATAAAATAATAAAAATAATTAGTTCTTCGGTTAATTAGATTAAGAACGTAAACAAACTGAGAAACCACCTTAAGTTACACGACCCTAGTTAGTCTTTTTTGCTTCATAACATTTAAAATATTATTTCACATTAAGTTATTCCTTTTTTAGGATTTAATTTTTTATTTTATTCAAATTTTTCATTTGGACTATGAGTTTATTTGACCATATTGATGCTTGAAAAATTCAATAAATTTGAAAAGTTGTTCTGGAAGACAGCATTGACCCCAACTCCAAAATAGAAGAATAAATCCATCTATAAAACACTAATTGAGGTGATTACACATTTAATTTAATGACAACACATAGAATCATTTCTAAAATAAATTTTAGGGAGTTGTTCACTCATTAAGGGGTTCATTTTTTGTTATACATTTAATGAATAATTCTAGAATTCTTAGCATGAAAAGTCAATATCGGTATAAATTTCATAAATCTTTATTCCCATGGAAAAATATGATGAAATTTGGCTGGTGTAAAAAAATACATTTATGAAAATCTTTTAGGAATGATTTAATATATAAATTTACCATTTATTGGGTAAAAAACATATAAAATTTTAGTTGACAGATTCTAGCCTATAAAAGGAAGAGATCTCCTCCTTCCTAAATCATCATATTCTACTCCCTTCCCTTCAATTCTAGGCACCAAAGAGAAGATATCCATTGAGGTAGGCCAGACAAAAATCTACTCGTTTAATTATTTTTCATTAATTTTTATTTGTTATTTTTGTTTTATTTTTTAATTGTAATTTAGATTTCTAGTAAACTCAAGAAATATTTTTTATTTTTGTGTCCACCCATCCACCCTCTTTTCTTCTCCATATTTTCTCCTAATTTTGTTCTTCTATTATTCTCAACTTACCACTGTTAACTTTCATATTCATGATCCTGAGTAACTTACCCGAGGAATATCTCAAGGGAGTAATCTATTTCATGAACCAAAGACATAGTTTCTCTTCTCTGAGTTAATTATAAAGATAATTTATAGTAGGTGTAATCCTCACTGTGGTTTCCTAAATTTTAACTTCTTAATCTACAACCTTTTTCCCTAGATTGAGGATGTGGGTGAGTGTGTACATGGTAAACACCATGTATACATTGCATTCATAATCAGGGTAGATTTAGGTGTGCACACATACGATGAAGTGTGTTTACTTAGAAGATCTGAAGGTGGTAAATAAAGGTTCTACCTAAATGTTCTCTCTAGAGAACTTCCTTTATTCACTAATTCTAATATTTTTCACCATTGAATATTATTTAGAATTTAAATTTTCCTTTCATTTAATTTATTAAATTCAATTTATTACATAAAACATAAGATAATAAAAAAAATTAGTTCTTTGGTGAATTAGATTAAGTAGGTAAAGAAACTGATAACTATTTTCAAGTGAGATGAACTTGGTCAGACTTTCTGCTATATTAGTAAAATAATTTTCTTTTCCACTCCCTATGATAGGTCTGTGTCAATATTTAACCATCAAATACCAACCAATTATTATAATATCTATTATATTTGGAAATCAGGGTATATAAAATTAAAAACACGAAAAAAACAAAATCATTTTTATTTAATCTCTATAATGAGATCCTAAATTCCTTTTAACTCTTACATCTTCATAGGATATCCTCAAGAATTTATAAACAAAGGGATGATCTAAAAATCTTATTTATGGAATAAATATATGAACAAATCAAATCACATGGGTTAGAAGGTATAACATGGTGACATAAAAAGGCATAGAACATGAATAATAATATGGAATCATAAAATGTAAAACATTAGATCGTGTAATCCTGGAAACATTGGAATATGGTAGTAATATAAAACATAACTTAAACATGATTCAAGGATAACTTCCAAGACTAAATGACATGGTGGAAAATTTCTATAATGGATTAGGATTAGTCCCTAATCCCATGCATGACATCTCATGGGACTAAAACATTACCTAATTCATTGGAGTACTATCATGGAATACCCATCATAAAATGTACATGAAAATGTGTTCTAAATGAAAAATAAAACATAAATAATACACACATGGTTTACCCATGGATGGGAAATGGGTTTTGTAATATTGTCATTGGCATAACCAAAGGGTGTATCATAATAATGTACAAGTAAGAATGGGTTTAAATCATAATTTGATATGCATAAGGTAAAATTGGTATAGATCATGATAAATTATGTCTAACTAAATTGAAAACATGTAAAAATATTTTTTAATAAATATTATAAATGATTTACTTTAGTGCGGTTTATGGGAAAATATCAGATTCATTAAAGAGGAAAAATGTATAATTTATTGTATAAAATCAGAAATTAGCTAAGATAGTTTTTTATGAAAAATTATTTATTTTATAAAAATATTGGTGTATTAAAATACTTTATAGAGTGTACTTGGAAATGGGTTATAAATTTGGAAGTTCCCTTTAATATGGATTTCTTATAAGGTGGAATTGAGAATGGAACCTTTTTAAAAACATGTATTTCCATATCAAATAAGGATAAACTGATTTAGATACATAATTTGGGAATATATAAATATAATTTAGAAGATGTATATAAAAATAATTAATAAATATGTTGATGTATAGAGTGAGAAAGGCCAACCCAGTGGTAAATTTGTATGTTTGGAAATATCCCTTACCTTCTGCCAGAAAGTGTTTTTCAATTGCGCTTAATTTCCAAAACTATCAAATTAGATTCATTAAATACATAATTCAAATCCTTGTATACATATATTTTATTTATTATAATTTTATTAACTTCATTTATGGTTATTTTCATGAGTTATGATGTTTAATTTTTTCATTCTAGGAGCATTTGTTTCATGGATTTCACAGTCGGTTTAATTGTGTATAATTATGGCAGTTTCTGTAAAATGAAATAAAAACTCTAAAAGTGGAATTAAATGATATTAATATAATTCCATAATTTTAAATGTTCCCACATATCACTTGATTTATTATATGATAATGATTCATTAAATATAATTTTAATGATACATGTATATTTTATTTTAGAGATTTTTCGATCATCTGGAACTAGTTTATTTTAATATTTAATATTAGGAATATATATATTTGTTCTATAACATGGAAAAAGATATATTCTAAATTTCAAAATATTTTCAAAGTCTTATAAATGTTTTATAACCATCCATGAAAGAGATAAATGAAACTGAAAAATCATTATCCACGGTGGCAGCGAATCAACACTTCGTGGACAACGTTTAAATTTTTATAATAAATGGGGTAGAGAAGATATTTGAGGAAGGACATTCCATTATCATAATATAATTAAAATATATGTATGATACTAGAGTTATACTGTCACTGTAGATAGGGGTGGTGAGAGGATGATAAGAAACAAAATAATTAAAAGAGAGAGAAGGAAGATTTTAGCTATTGAATATCATCTCCTTGAGAACCACCATAAGAAAATTAGAATTGGTATTTTGGTGATACCAAATATACCAGGACATGGGTAAAGGCTTGGGAGAGGAATTGGGTATAATATTAGCAATATCCAAATCCAAGAATGTGTGAGGAGAAGAGTTAGTGATATTTGGTATTTATAAGGGGAGGAGAGGGGAGTTTTTATTATTTTATTCATCAGGATATAATTTAGGATTAATAATACCAATAGCTTTGATTATTGTGACTATTTATTGTAACTAAAAAATGTGATTTCTAGATAGGGGGTTCTTATATCAACCATGACTCAAAAATTCATTCATTTTCCTTAAAAATTTAAACATCGTAAATTACCATATTTCACTATTCACTAAAAATTAAACCTAACCAATTTTTGATATGTATATTTAAAAATGGACTCTAGTTTTTGAAAATAATTTTCTATATATGATAAATTTAATTTTTAATTAAAAATATCATTTATTCAAAAAATAGGAAGTTTGAAATTATAACTAATTTTATGAAACATTCAAAAATTTATTATGGTCTCATAAATGTTTTTTATAATTATAATAGTACAAAAATATTAATTTAGGAATCTATTTTATGAAAATATATTTTCTTTTAAATCATTATATTAATTATAAAATTTTATATAAACAGTTATGCTTCACAAAAAATACCAACACTTAATTTATCATTTTTAAATCATTTATTTACTCATTAAATGATATTAATATATTATATTTTCATTTATATGATTACAAAATTTTATTTATACTTTCATGAATATTTTTTACAACACATTGTGGATGGGGATTACAAAGAAACTATAACAGAGATAAATACTTAGGGAGACTCGATCATGAGACCTCACATGATACCCCTCAATGATATAACCACTAGGAGACGCCCATAGGGAACATTCATGATTATTTTATTATTAACACTATGTTTAATTTATATAGATTTTTTTCCTAAGTATGGTAATTCTATTGGATTGATAAGATCCAAATTTTATGGTTTTTTTGATTATCTTATTTTATATTTAATGTCCGGCTCTAATTTTCAATTTTTTAACAAATGGAGCAAAATTATTTTTTTATAAGGATAATTTTTTTATTAGGTTCCCTTTGTGATGTATTATAATAATAGAAATTATATCAGTAAAATTATTGGTCATTACACAATGATTGTAACTTCTTGGTTTAAAAAAAAACATTTTTTGGGAGTTTTGACGAAATTGTTTACCCAGAAACTTTTTAGAAATTATTTTCTAAAATATCTTTTGGAATCTTTTTTCAAAAATAAATATAGAAATTTTTTTCCAAAAAAAATTTAGAAAATAATTGAAAACCATATGAAAATTTATTTTTTTTGAAAAAAATTAGAAAATTTTAAAACAGGTTTAAAATGATATCACTCTTTTAAGGGTTTTTTTCACTGTTATAAGATGGTTTAAACAAGAAGTATTTATAAATGATCATTTTATGTTGACCATATCTATATTATGTTTAATATATTCAAATATATCAAAATTGAGTTGTTTTTTAAAAATATTAGTAATTTTCTCTTAAGTTCTGATGAATTGCAATATAATATCTCTTTTTTGTGTTATCACAAAAGAAAAGATGAAATTTATCCTTTAATTATCTTGAGAGTGATTTTAGAGGTTTTTATTTAACTCTATAGAACATGAGTTGTCATAAAAATGGGGTTTTACTAAAACTCATGCCAAGATTAGTTAGTATGTGTTTCAACCACAGTACTTGAGAATAATAGCTTCTAACTTCCACATATTCAACTTCAGAAATGGAAATTTCTATTGAATATTTTTTATTAAAAGACCATGAAACTATAGCCTCTCTTATGAAATGGAAATTACTATATTTACCTTTTCTCTCCATTTTATTTCCAATAAAAATAAGAATCTTAAGAATGTTTTTAAATTAAAATCATTTCTAAATGTATAAAATATAACAAGATGCATAATTCCCTTCTGGTAACAAAAAAATCAGTTTACAACTTTAATGTGGGATTATTTTGGATTTTATTGATATGTCACACATAAGAACCAATAAAACAATAAATTTGGTTAAATATCATTAAGATATAGTAAACTACCAATCATTCCTCTAAAATAATTTTGATCAACATTTTTACTAGATTCATCAACATTAACAGTTTTTGAGGTCTAGAAAGGAGTACTAATATACATAGTATTGTCATAAAGAAACCTTTTAATTAAATATATTATAGTATTTTTATATATATTAATCTTCCTTTTAGTTTTTGAGAAATTTTAAAACCAATGAAAAAGGTTATTTCTCTCATCATGTTCACGTCAAACCGATATTTCATATGATCCAAAAAATAATCAGTAAGAGATTTTTGAGTCGAACCATATATAATTTGATCCAAATAAAATATTTAACAATTATGATCTCTTCGAAAACTTTTTGAATAATTATATTTTGATATGCAAATCCCTTAACAAAATATTTTATTAATGATAATCTTGTTAATATATCATTCATGTTTGTAATGGCTTGTTTAACTTCATAAAGTGACTTCGTAAGTCTAAAAACATTATTTAGAGATTTTTTATTTTCAAAGACATGTTTTTGTTCTATATAAACATCCTTATGTACATATCTATTAAGTAAATTACACATCACATCCATTTTAAAAATATTGAAATTTAGTTATGTCAAATATTCAAGAAGTATATTAATAGCTTGAACTCTAGTGACTAGAGAATAAGTTTATTCATAATATATGTAGTCTATTCGTTTATATCCCTTTGCAACAAGCCTTTATTTAATTCTAACTATTACTCCATTTTCATCATTTTTTATGGATATCCCATTTTACTCTAATTATAAGAGAATAATTTGGTTATTCAACTAATGTACAAAATTGTTTCCTCTCAAATTCATTGAGTTTTTCCTATATTTATTTAATCCTATCTTCATCACCTAACGACTCATCAAGAATCATAAGTTCAAATTGTGAAAAAAATACACAATGTTAAATTTCATATTTTAAGGAACTTATAGTTTTGGATGGTTGTCCTATATCACATATGATATTATCATGATGATGATTCCAAAGGATTGTTTGAATTCATAGATTTGTAGTACTCCATTTTTTAACAATAGGTTTAATTTGTTTAGGAGTTATAACTTCAAATAAATTTCTTCTATTTTTCTTTCATTAGAATAATTTTCCAATGTGGGTTGAAAATTATTTTTAGTAAAAACATATGATGATATTGTTTCAAGTTGTTTGAAAACAAAAGGATCACTTTCATAAAATTTAACATGAATTATATCTTCAATAGTACTTAAATTTTTATTAAAAATGTTTGACGTTTTACTAGTTTTAGAATATCCAAGAAAATATACTTCATTATATTTTATATAAAATTTAGGTAAATTATCATTAGTTTTCAAAATGGACATATTTCATCAGAAAACAATGAAGTAGTAATGTTCAGGTTTTATTCCTATAAACATCTCATAATTATTTTTACTAACAAATGTTATAAGTAAAAATAAATGTTTAGTATAGTAAAATGCACTGACTAATTTAATCCAAAAATACTTATCAATTTAGTTTTCACTCAACATGGTTCGGGTAATATCTCAAAGAACTCTGTTTACTCTTTCAACTACACAATTTTTTTGATGTTTTTGCGGTACAAAAAAGTTATTTATTATATATTGATTAATATAAAATGTTTTCATAAAAAACATTAAATATTCTCCACCATGTTCCCTACAAATTGTTTCCAGTTGAAGATTTCTATCTTTTTTAACATGGTCTATAATGTTTTTAAAAAACTAAAAGGATTTCTTTATTTTAACTTGAAAATGGACCAATGTATATCTTGTTCAATCTTCAAATAAATAATATATATAGTATTTTCCACCAAAACGTCTAGTTTGTGTTTGAAAAAATACAACCATGTGTACTACCTCTAAATAATTATAAGTTTAAAAATTAATAATACATTTTAAACTTTACTAATATTTACTCCAAAATTGATAGGGATCACAATATTTATAAAAATTAAATATGGGCTTCAGAAGATCTCAAACATGCCCTTTATCTGAAATATTAGATAATTTTTCAACATTAGAGTGTCTTAATATTCCAAACACAAGTAAAGTTGGTCTTACACTTCAATAAGTAAAGGCATATCTTAACTTTTTAAGTTCTATATTTTTATAGTGTATAATTTCCCATTCCTTTATGTATATAAAATAAATTTACCTTATAAATTTATAACAATACATTTATCATTCCTAACGTTCATTAGGTAACCTTCATCACATAATTTTCTTATGATTATCAGGTTTTTTAAGGCCTGCATTAAATAAAACATTTGAAATTAAGGGTTTTCCAATAATAAAAATATGACATATTCCATAGATTTATTCATGATCATTAATACCAAAGGTAACATTACCAACTTTTATAACTACGATCATATAAAATAAAATTTTATTACATACCATATGAGGGTTACAACCACTATCCATGCACCAAATATTGTTGTTTTTTGAACTTTTCTTATTTTCCTAAAAAATGAAAAAGATATATTTTTAGAACCTGGACCTAATTGGATCAAAAAATGGTCATAAAATAAAACCATTGGAATCCACAACTTCCAAATATTGTTTTTTTGTTGGATTAGGATACTTAAGAGGAGGATGAATTGAGTTCCTATATAAATTTCAGTTAAAAACTCTATCTGATGTTCCCCCAATTGAAAAATAAAATAGGATTGTTAATCAAAGTAGTAAATTTATAGTAGCCTTACTACAAAATTATTTTGACAAAAGATTTATTATTTATAAATTGTAACAATAATAGATATTAATATATCCTTTTAAACTAGTTTACCAAATAAAAATAGTTATAAATACTATCTAAGACTAACAATCAAAGTGAAACATAGTTTTTTGAAATATGACCTAAAACATATTAAACTAAATTTGAAAAACACAGAAGATTAAAACTAGTGGTTCAGTTTCATTCCAAGGCATAATACACTCCACTTGGTGATCACGTACCACCAAGAAATATATATATAATGCTTTGATCCATAGGCTAGATTTGGGTTTAAACAATAATACACAAGACTATCCAGGTCACGTGGCCTCTACCACAGTTCTTTGTGGGAAATATAACAACCATGTCACACATGACCTATTCTATAGTTATACATAGTTAAAAAAGGTGTAAAAGGATATTTTTGTGAGGATATCTTGTATCCACTTGTTCATTGAAGGAGATAGTGTGTGTTTAATAGACAAATGCACACACAGCTCGAAAGATCAATTAAATAGTACATAATAGAGAAGAACATATAAATAAGGGATAAGAAATGATCTGAGTGTTGTTATATGTAGCTATTGACTTCCAAGATGTAGCAGATTTGATGTTAGGGTCCTCTTCTGAATGTAGACCCAGAAACCAAGTATAGTGAGTTCTGTGTTTATGTTTTTTGTTCAATTTGTTGTGATTATTCTCTTCTTTGTGTTGTTTCTACAAGGATGTTTTATGTTTTGATCCAAAAAAATAAAACTAACATAATATGAGAGTTCTTCATGTGTTCTTCTATGAGTTCTTGTATTCATTTATATTTACTATAACATCAGTTTAAGTCTCTACTTCCTAGAATCTTTTCCCAACTCATGGGCATACTTGTAGTTAATCTTCTGGTGTTTTTGTTATGGACTACTAGGAGCACAATATCCACACCTCTTACATTGTACTCTCAGGTGTTATTTTTACAAATGATCATTAATTATGTTAGTGTCATTAAATTACTAAAAAATGGATGTTAGAATAAAATTATAAATTTAATTGAAAAAGAAAGAAAATTTTTTAAGGAACAGTGTCATAGTTATGGCGAGTCAGGAGTGGTGCCACAATCACAGTGAGTCAAAATCGGTGACTTGGGACTATGTCTTGTTAAGGTGTCTTGATGCTGCGTCATTGAAATGGTATCTTTTCCATTATCAAAAATATGATTGGTGTCTTGTTACTGTGTCACAAAACTGGTGTTACAAAAATGGTGTCTAGTCCTTTGCGATTTCTAGAAATGGTAGTACGATTAAATTTCCAGGGAAACGATGTAATAAACCTAGTCAAATATCCTCCATATGTCTTAATAAGTAATACTCATGGAATGGATTAAGGTTAATCATAATCATAATAAAACAATGTAGAAAAAGAGTAATCATATTTATAATATCTACATAATATTTACATGATTTATAGGATTTGCATGATTTACATGATTTACATGATTTATAGGATTTACATTATTTACATGATTTACATGATTTACATGAATTACATGATTTGTGAGCATTAAAAAATGGATTCCAACAATCTCCTTATTTTTTAGGATCAAAAATCCTAGAATTTACAATCCATATATTTTCTTATCATATCAAGGTATTTGAGCATATATGTAACAAATAAGATAAATTCTAGCACTTCTCCCATAGAGGTTCTTATTTATCACCCTTTTGGGGTTATCAAAAATAGAATAATAAAAAAACACTAAATGAACATAAAAGGTGAATAAAATAGATAGGCCAATTTTCATTGAATATGCAAACATAGAATAGTGCAATCATGAAAAGAGAATACAACATAACACTATAAAAAATTGTCCTTCACTTCTCTTTAGATTTAGCAGCCTGCACTTTAACCCTGTTAGAGACAACATAAGTAAAAATAAGAGTATGGGAAGGTAAGGGAACTACTTAAATGATATAAGGGGAAATGTTTGGTCTGGTAGAAGACTGAGGATACTTTTTTCTATAATAACTGGTCTAATCCTTAAAGGAGATGTTGTAGGAACCACGATGGTTGTGTTCTGAACATGTAGATAAAGATTCAACAAATTGAAAAAAAAATTGTGATGATTTCACCACCTTACTACATGGCCTTTTCAAAGTCATATTTATTCTCCATGAATTTATCCAGACTAGTTGCGAAGTCACAAATATTTTGTATTTGATTATTTAAATCTAGAGTTACAAGAATTAGCTTCAAATTCTCCATAAGATATTTGTAATCGTTTTTCAACTCATGGTCAGAATATATCCCATTGAAGTAGTAATCCATATTCTTAGAGATTTTATCTTGAGCATCAGTGGAAAATTTTTATTTAACTCTTAACAAGTCAAGTACATGGTCACAGTTCTTAATGATTGTAGAGAGACATTACTTATCAGTATCACTCAACAAAAACTAAAATTCTTCCCTAATGACTTATATAGTCATTTCAGTGTCCAAATGATGATATGTATGATTATAATTATATAGTGTAGAAATAGGCGATGTGATATATTTAGGCTAATCAAGAATAGTCTATAAACAACCTTTATATTCAGTGGAAATATTATTTATTCCTAGGATAAGACCACACATCTCATTTTGTATTTTGGTGTCATTTCCAACCACAATTTCATATACAATAATCAAGTTAGGTTGAATTAGATATACAACCTTCTATGGGATATTATCAGCATCATCCTTTCTAAAATGAGCAATAGGGGATTGGGAAACTTACACGTATTTCTTCATTCCTTAAACATATATTTTAAATATTTCACCTCATCACTCAACTTCTTGTTTTCAATCTAGACATCATGAATTTCATAAATCATCTTGAGTTGGATTTTCATATGATTTTCTCCAGAAGAAATTCATCATCCCCTTCACTAGTATTGGTTACAGTAGAATGTTGAGATTTTAGGATCTTCTCAAAACCAGACAACCAATTTTCTCCAAACTCATTAAAATTATCATGACATAATTTTGTAGGTGTTTCTTGAGCTAGTTTAGGAGCATGAAGTGAAATAGGTTCTTTTTCCTTAGTGGAAACAACTTCTATAGTAGAGACTCATATGTGCTTAAACAAAGATGATAGATCCCATCATAGAAAAAAGGTTCCTTGATACTCAACAACATCAGAATACATTGGGAACCTATACCGGTTATCTATAAAAATTGAGTCAATAGGATTTGTCACTTCAATACTTTCCAAGTTAGGGTTTTAATACACCTCAATAGATGCATCTCTTGGTGGAATAATAGAATCAATCTCTTAACCAGATTCCACATCCTATGCTCTATCTAATTCAGTCACATATCTGGCTAATTGAAATGATTGTTCCATTCATTCTTGAGTAGATAGAATTACTTCTGTTTCTATATGTTATTCATTGTCTATTACTCTTTGAAAGAATGTTCATCTACAAAATCATTTTATTTTTCAACATATTTACTCTTATCAATAGCCCCACCTCAATTTTTATCATCTTCAACAACTGTAGAGAGAGGATATTCTCTAGAGGGAACATCTGGAGGTTCATGATATTTTTCCATAATTGCTTCACCTCCATCGTTATCTTTTTCTACTTCAATTATACAAAAATCATTTTCATAATAAGAGTATTCCAAAAGTTCATCTGACTCTAAAATAGGTTTAGTAATATTATTAAGTCTTCAAGGGTTCTCAACAAGATTAAAATCCTCATACAATCTATAATTATCTTCAACCCACAATCTCTTCTATGGATTCCAACTCATCTTCATTCATTTTCAAGTATCCTTAGATATAAAAAAATCACAATATTCATCCGCTTATTCATTCTTAACATCCACAAATTTGGATACTAGCATTGTAGAGATAGACCTTTAATAGAGGATAGATGTTGACATTGAGTTTTTATTGATCATGTCACATAGGTGAAGGATAGTGTACATACAAAAATTTATTTTGTGACCATTCATCATTAGACGTATCAAAAACAAATCATGATTATTAAGAGAAGAATAGAATCATTTCCTTGTACTAATTAGTTGTTTAATAAACTTAAACAAAAACCTAGTCTCTCCATCTAGTACAGAAGCAATATGCATTCTTTTCTTTTTTATTTCCAGTCAAACTACCTAGAGACTCTTCTAGGATAAAAAAATTACTTAGTGGGGGAGGACCTATTTGATAGTCCAAACAAATTCTTTCATGTGTTATTCCTATGCAGGAATCCCACATTATCGAAGGAAAGGTACATCTCTGTCCATTCTCCCAGCTTCTAACCACAACATCATCTTTAGTGTTGAAAGAGAACTAAACAAATTGAAAAAAATTCAAAAACCGGATTCTGATAGATAGTTATTTATATTTTATAAATCACTCTAACCATCCATGTTCTTCCACGACTTTTAGAACAAGTGTCTTAATTGATAGGAGCCACTTCATACAGATTTATTTCTCTGGCATGACTTTTCGATCCTCACGATCTTGGTATAGCGGTTTCTTAAGCATAGTAATTGGAGCCTTTTTCTATTTCATTGATGATTATTTCTTTATAGTAGACTATTGTTATGGATACTTCATCATGGGAATTCAATGCGAGTTCAAGGAAGAAGTGGAGTTTGAGAGAGAAGATATTGTCTTCAGGAGTAGAGAGTACGAGTGAAGTGAGAATTAAAAAAGATGGTCTTATATAATTTAGGGAGTTCAAATATTGTAAGACATATAAAACATGGAATAAATGAAATAAAATAATCAATAAAATGATACATGAAAAATATTTCTAAAAATTTAAGCCCAAGTCATAATGGTGAGACTGGAATAGGAAGTCACAGTGTCAACATAGTGGTGTGACTCTAATGGTGAAACCATAACTAGTGAGATAATAAACATGGGAAACAATAACTGTAAGAGAGTAACTATAAATCTATAACTATTAAACAATAAACTAGTCACTCTTGTATGATAATTCCTAACTCATGTATGATGTAACTCATCCTTTTAGGATTTAAAGTCTTAGTGAAAATGTTAGTAAGCTGATGTTCAGTGCCAATGAATTCTAAATTAATATCACCCTTTTGATAATGGTCTCTCAAAAAGTGATGTCTTACCTCAATATGTTTTGTTCTTGAATGAGAAACATGATTCTTAGTGATATTAATAACACTTTTGTTATCACATTTTATAGGTACATGACTAAATTGATATCCATAATCTTGAAAAGTGTATTTCATCCACTAAATATGAGCACAATAACTACCTGCAGCTATGTATTCGGCATTGGTAGTAGATAATACAATTGAATTTTTCTTATTAATACACCATGATAATATTGGCTTTCCCAAAAAGTGACATGTTCTAGAGGTTATTTTTCTCTCTAAATTACAACCACCAAAATCAGAATCTGAATATCTTACTAATTCAAATTATTTTCCTTTAGGATAGAACAATCCTATGTTGGTATTATGTTTTAGGTATTTCTAAATTATCTTAACAGCTAGAAGATGTGACTATTTAAGATTATCTTGAAAATGAGCAAACATACACATACTAAACATAATATTAGGCCTTCAAGTAGTTCAATAGAGTAAACATTCAATGATTCCTCTATAAGTGGGTTGATCAATAAATTTACCATTCTCATCATGAAACAACATACTGGCTGTACTCATAGGAGTATCACTACTTTTAGTACTATACAGACCAAAATATTTTATAAGATCTTTAGTATATATCCTTTGATTCAATATAATTACTTCCATATTTTGAAATATTTGAAATCCAATAGAGAATTTTAGTTCTCCTGTCAAGATCATTTGAAATTCATTTTGCATCATCTTTGAAAAATGAACAAATAAATAGTTTTTAGAAGATCCAAAAATAATATCATCGTCAAAGATTTTAACATCTAAAACATTATTATAAATTATTTTTATAAAGAGATTTGGATCAGCTATACCTTTTATAAAACCTTTAGAAATAAGAAAACTACTTAGTCTATCATACCAAGCTCTTGTAGCTTATTCTAAAACATATAAATCTTTTTTAATTTTAAAAACTCGTTAGGAAAATTACGTTTTTTAAAACATGGGGTTTGTTCAACAAAAACATCCTAAAAAATATGCCCACATAGGAATTTACACTTAACATCCAGTTGATATAGGTTGAAATTTAGATGTGTTGTATATGCAAGCAAGATTTTAATGGATAAAATTCTAGTAACTGGTGAAAATGTTTTTTTAGTAAATACATTATTCTTGACTATAACCTTATGTAACTAATTTAGCGTTGTTTCTTACAATATTACCAGCTTCACCAACCTTATTCCTAAATACCCATTTACTACCTATAGTAAAGGTGTATTTATGTCTATCCATTAGTTTCCAGACATTACTTATTTCAAATCGATTTAACTCTTATTGCATTTCCATCACCCAAAATTATTCATTAATTGCCTCATTGATATTATTAGGCTCAAGATGTGACAAAAACCATGTTGTTCAACATGATTTATAGGGAACCTCTAATCTGAATTCAATTATCTAAATATCTGAAAAATAACATCTAAAGGATGGTTATTAAGGGTTCTAACAGATCTAAAAAATGAAGGGATAATGATTTTAGGTTCTTCAACATGTTTGTGTTCTTCAAGAATAGATTCTAGAGATTTTATTGAACTATAATATTTTATAGATTTCTTGACAGTGGGGTCAAAGGATTTTTCATTTATGTCCCGATTTGAAAAATCACCCTTATGGTTTTATAGATATTTTTTAGGTTTATGTAGATCCATTTCATCAAATCTTACATGTAGTGATTCTTCCACACACTTTTTTATTTTATTAAAGACTCTATATGATTTACTATAGATTGAATAACCTATGAAAATTCTTTCATCACTTTTGGATGAAATGTTTTCAATATTTTCTTTACTATTGAGAATATAATCATTGCAACCAAAAACATTGATGTAATTAACTTTTCCGTTTCTATTTTTCCACAACTCATAGGGAGTTCTCTAAAGAATTGTTCTAGTTAAGACTCTATTAATAATATAGAAAGATATATTGATAGCTTCATCCCAATAATATAAAGGTAGGTCATATTCATTAAGCATTGTTCTTACTATTTCTTGTAAGGTTTTATTTCTTCTTTCCACAACACCATTTTGTTGAGGTGTCCTAGGGGAAGAGAAGTTACAACTATAAACATTTTGTGAGAAAAAAGATTCTAAATCTTGATTTTCAAACTCACCGTCATGGTAACTTCTTATGGATTTAATTCTAATACCACTTATGTTTGCAACTATTATTTCATACTTGGTGAAATGAGTATAAGATTCACTTTTGTGAGCTGAGAATAAGGTCCAAGTATATATAGAGTAGTCATATACAAGAACATTAACATAGTGCATCTCCATTAGACTTGAAACTATAGATGGTCTAAAAAAGTCCATGTGAATCAACTCGAGAGGATTATAAGTTGAAACTTCATTCTTTGGTTTGAAAGATATTATATGTTTTTTACCCTCTTGACTATGATTACGGACTTTGTGAGTTGGAAACTAAAGATTGTGTAGATCCTTGGCTATGAATTTTCTAGTAATCATTCTAAAGGAGTGTATATTACAATGTCCTATTTTTCTATGCTAAAACCAATACACATTGTTTAATAAACTCAAACATGTATAGTTTTTAGAAACTAAAGAATCTATGTTAAATTTATAAAAATTGCAATTTCTAAAAGTAGAAAATACTAATTTATTTTTAGAATTGAAAACATTAAATGCATCATTTTAAAATTTAAATTGAAACCATCATCACTAACTATGAAATAATAAATATATTATATTTTAATCAATAAAAATTTACTTTATAAATTAGAACTATGTTATAGTTACCAATTTGGCCAAGGAAAATTATTTTTCCATTAGCATTGTAACCAAAAGTGACATGTCCACCATCATTATATATTAGATTATTGAAGGATGAGTAATATCCTATCATTTGTCTTGAACATCCACTATCCAAGTACCATATATTTCTAAATGATATCTTCAAACAACTTTTGTCTCATGTGTTTCTCATGGAACACATATTGGATTTGTCATCCATTTCATCATGTGAAGATTCTGAGTCACTTGAACTATCCTCAGAAGCACTCCATGTTTCTTTCATTGACTTTTTGTACTTTCTATATTTTTCATTATATTTATTTTTATAATCTATATTGGAATAATTAGTATTTACATTCCCTTTTCACTTAAATTCATAACATATTATTTCATTTGAGTTCTCATAAATTTTCCTATCCTTATTCCAATTACCTTTATTATAATATTTTCCTTTATTACTTGGATTCCTAAAGAATTTATTACTTCTATAAAACTTATTAAACCTTATAGATAATTGATCCATTTCATAATAACTTTATGATAGTGAATCATCATTACTTGTACTCTAAGAATGAATTTGTATCATTTCCTTTTCCTTTTTTTGGAAGTAGTGGTTTTGAAATCCATGAAATTTCTCTTCAGTCCATCCTCTTCCTCTTTGTTTACCTTTATATCTTCCTCATACATTATCAATTTTTCTATTTGATCTCGAAATTATAAATTATTGATATCACAAGATTCTCTAATTGATACTAAGGTTCCTATTCACCTTTCCGATAGACATCTGATTATCCACATGATTTGTTCTTTAGAACCCACTGGATTTCCAACAGAGCTCATTATATTGAATATTTCATTAAAAATATGATACATATCATAAATTTATTCATCAGGATTCTTCGTAATGTTATCATACTTAATAGTATATGTATTAAGTCTCATTTATTTAAGATTAGTAGTTCTTTCATATGAGAAAACAATGGTATCCCAAATTTCATAGGAAGATTTACAATTAGATATTCTATTAAATTCTTCATCCCCTAAAGCACAAAACAAGGCATTCATAGCATTAAAATTATTATTATAAGAAGCTTTTTTAGCTTCACTCCCTATAGTTCTTGGAGTTTCTGGTATTTTATATTTATCTTCTATTACTATCCAAATATCAATGTCCATACTTTCTAAGTGAATTTTCATTTTTATTTTCCAGTAAGAATAATTTGTTCAATTAATGTAGAGAGGTCTATTGGTATCAATACCTTCCTATATATTATTCATAACAATGAATAAAGGATATATTTTAAATAGATATTAATTTATAACTAATATAATTTTAAAGATATTTAAAAAATAACTAAATCACAATTGAATATATATGAAACGGATTTGAAACCTTTTAAAATTACAGTTTAAAAAATACCTCTCATATAAAATTTTGGTCGGAGTAGGACACTCAAGGGGAGGGGGGGGGGGGGGGGGTTAATTGAGTTCCTATAAATATGTCTATTAATAACATTATTTGAATATCCCCCAATTTACAAAACCAAATAGGGTAGTTAATAAAAGAAGAAAACTATAATAGTCTAACTATTCAATTAATTTCCCAAAAGATTTATTATTTCTTAGTTATAATAAATTGAGAAATTGATATAACATTTGAAAATAATTTACCAAATCAAAATAGTTATAAATACTATCCAATAATAAAAATCAATGTAAAATTTATTTTTCTAAAAAACGAGTTAAAACATAGTAAATGAAATTTGAAAAACACAGTAGATTACAACAAGTGATTCAGTCTCAAGCTAATACCTAATCCACTCAACTTGAAAAAAATATATAAACCTTTAATCCAAACCCTAAATCGGGGTTTACACATTAATACACAAGACTATCCAAGTCAAATGACCCATACCATAGTTCTATGTGGTAAATATAACATCCATGTCCCACATAACCTCTTCCATAGTTATACATGGTTAAAACTAGGTGTAAAAGTATATTTTTTTAGGATATATTATATCCACCAGTTCAGTGAAGAAGATAGTGTGTGATTAATAGACATATGCACACACTGCTTGAAAGATTAATAAAATAGTAAAAAATATAGTAGAATATATTAATAATGGATTATAAATGCTCTGAGTGTTATTCTATGCAACTATAGACTTCTACGATGTAGAATATTTAATGTTCGGGTCCTCTTATGAATGTAGACTCTGAAACAGAGTATCGTGAGTTATATATTCTTATTTCTAGTTAAGTGATTTTCTATTCTTCTCTTCTTAATGTTGTTACTTGAAGGATGTTCGATGTTTTTATACACATCAATACAACTAGAAGAAAATGAGAGTTCTTTTTGTGTTATTTTTTTTGTTTTTTAATGCATGTATATTCACTATAACCTATCTTTCAGTCTATACTTCCATGAAATTTTTCCATCTCATGTGTCACCTTGTATTTAATCTTCATGTTTTCGTGTTATGGCTGACAAGGAGCATGATCTCCACACCTTGTGCCTCAAAATTTTAGGCATCATGTCTACAAAAGATCATTAATTATGTTAGTGTCATTAAATGACTCATATATGACCATTGGAATGAAAATTAGATTTAATTTGAAACAGGAAGAAAATTTTTTAAGTAAAGAAGGTTATCACTATTTCAGGGAGTTAGGAGCGATGCCACAGTCACCGTGAGTCAGAAGATGTGACTTGGATAATGTCTTGTTATGGTGTCCTGTTACAGTGTCATAGAAGTGGAAGTTTTACATTGTTAAATATATAAATGGTGTCATGTTATGGTGTCACAGAACTAGTGTTATGGAAACCATGTCTAGTCCATTGAAAATTTATGAACCAGTAGGACAATTAGAGTGTCTGGTCCTTTATGAATTCTGGAACTGGTATCACGGTTTCGGTGTTAGGGAAATAGTGTCATTGACTTAGTCAAATATCTTCCATCTATATTAATAAGTAATACTCATAGAATGGATTAAGGTTAATAATTATTATAATAAAACATATTAAAATAAGAGTAATCATGATTTATAAGATATAGACATGATTTACTAGATTTACCAGATTGACGCGATTTATAGGATTTAAAGGATTTACATGAATTAAATGATTTACATGTTTTACATGATTTACATGAATTTTAAGAATTAAAACAAGAGGAGTCCAATAGTTTGGTTAAAAAAACCCCAATTATCTTGAAATATATTATTTATGATAACTAATTGATTGAATTGTATTCAGAAAACATTTATTTTTTCAATTCCCATCACATTTACATTTTGTAAAAAATGATACATTGTTTGGAAAAAAGTAATTATTTTTGAAATTTTCATTTAGATTTTGTAAAACTTATTTCAGAAGTATTACTATGAATATTTATTTTTATATAAATATTCTCAAAATATTCCTTTATATAAATACGATTTGAAAAAAGCATCTTAAGACTATAAATTCAGAATATATTTTTTTGACTAAATATTTATCTTCAATAGTTTTATTAGAATCATATTTCTTTTTAAACCACCATGTATGATTTATAACCTCTTGAGTAGGTATAAAAATTCTTCAACTTTCTTTATCAAGTTCTATATTAGAATATTTAATATTTTTTTAAGTTTACAATTTTTTTATAACAATAGAGTATATCTACATACTCCATAAAATCTAGGTAAGTAATCATATCTTTTAGACAAACTGGATTTTTATTCTTATAAAGAAGTATAATAAACATAATCCTCAAAATTAGGATAATTATATTTTAAATTTAAGTTAGTAAATGATTTATTAGATACCTTTTCCATGTATCATTGGTTGATATTTAGAATTATATCAGATAATCCCTTAAATATCTGTCTTTCATTGTGTTCTTATGTAAAAATTTATGAAGAGCTATATCCACCACTAGTACTTTTAGTGTCAAAATATTTTAGTCTCTTCTTTCCATTGTACTTATAGAACTTTTAAAACCTATTTCTTTCTTATAATTTTTCATTAATTTCAAAAAATCATATTTGATGAGTCCTGACTTCTTGAATTCATAACATATCATATAAAAAGAATACTTCTTATCTTTTATATCCTTAGAAATTTTCTTATATTCTTAATGAAAATATTTCTTGCTAACTATCATATTCATTATGTTTTCAAAATCTAGAAAGTTCAATCTCACTCTATTAGGATGAACTAATTTATTTACCAACATTAACTTTTTTATTATTAGAATATTTATAATTTTTCGAAGTATATATAAATTTTTTAACAACTATAAATATAGGGGTTAAATCTACCCCACCATTTTTTCATATTTTTCCTAGCATCTATTTTTAATCTATTGTTATACTTCCTGAGCGTTCCAATAAAATAACCTGAGATAAAATTAATTCGATTCCTTATATTATCAACAGATATTATATTGGATTCTAACTAATTGGGAATAATGTGTTTGTTATTATCAACCAAATTATCATTATTAAAATCATTATCTCCCAATGATTTAATCTATTCAAAATAGTCATGAATCTCTGATACATCCTATAAAAATATTCTCTGGGTAAAAATTCAAAGGATTGATAAATAGCTATCAGCGTAGCTCTTCTTATTTTAATAACATCAGTTCTTCCAAATTGAGTTACCTAATTATTTTTCCAAGTTATTTTAGCAGCTTCACAACAGGAAATTTATCTATATATTTTTCTTGTCATTGAACATAGAAAATTATTTTTGACATGATAATTCAGTTGATACATGGTTTTCTCATTTCTATAAATATTAGAAACCTATTTGTATGGATTAACTTTATATTAATTTATCATCAAAAAGTTAACAACTCTAGTATTTATTATAAATTTATTCATTCTATATTTTCTTGAATCATAGTTATCACCAACAAAAATTTCCGGTATTATAGGTTTCAGATTATCAAGTCTCCAAAAATTTAAAACTTCCATATTATAAAATAGAAAACTATTTTATAAAATACATGTTAATGTAAAAATTTATAAACATCAATAAAAGTTAAAAAAAAAGATCTCATAAAAATTTAGACTCAAATGAATAATCATTTTATAGCAAGATGGGGGAGAATTATAGTTTATAATATAAAGCATACATTTTTCACTATTCTCTTTATAAAGGTAATTCAGACAAACTAATGTTAGGTAAAAAAATTAATTTGACAAATAATTATATTGATATATGATAAAATAAGTGTTAAGGAACATTTAATAAAATTCAATATGAAACATTTTGTAAAAAGTCATAGTGGAAATATAAACTTGTAAAACTATTTAATTTAAAATTAATAAAACTACTAAAATAACATACAAAATTTTTATAACATTGATCTATTATTTAAGATATAACATTAAGTAATTCTAAAACATATACATCAAGTATCCATAGTTTTTAGTGAACTAAAAATGTTTGTCTATGTTATAATCCCACTATTCAAATATCATAACAACTAGTATTTTTCTATCCTTGGGAATCCTCAACACGAAATATCAGAATAACCTATATCTTCTTATACAAAGAATCCATATATTAAACATAATATTGGATATGCAATTAAAAACACAAATGGTCTTGAGGTATTTATAGTCCTAACTCAAATTTTTTGAGACAAAAACTATCTAAGGATTATAATTCCATGCACAAGTATCATGATTTTACAAAAGCATCATAGAAAATTTAGATCAGCATTGATGTAATATCTCCAAAATATTAGTTATTAATTTATTTTGAACTCCTCAAAGTATAATTATATTTATAGTAAATATTTAACCATTTAAATCGACGTTCATTAGAGTTGGTTGAAATGTATTTAGAAAGATTCAACTCTAGTTAATAAGGTTCATTATATCTTCTTTATATGATTTTTAATTATAATGAATCACCATTAAAATTATTGAATGGTCCCATCTAGTTCAATGATTTTAGTTCACCTAGAAACTATAAAAGATTATCTTTATAGGTCTTTAAAAATGATATTCATAGATCAGGTCAGCCTCCTACTAATATGTTTTTCTATTATATTTTTTATATCTTTAATTTATTGTTTTTTGTTATAACACATATTATGTAATTTATAGACCTTCATCTGATTAACTATAAAATCATACATCCTATAATAAAATTTTAAGTTAATAATATTTTTAAGATGTATTCATGTTTGATTAGTCTAAAATACATTAGTTAAGTCTGGTCTGATTTTATTTGTCTATAATATAAGAACTATATACCTTCCAATTTAAAAAGTAATCTTCAGCCAGTAAAAATATATGTTTTCTATAAAAAAATTCAAAAAAAACTTTTTAGTATAAATTTTAGTTAAATGAACTATTTAATAATGTGTGTTGGAATTTTCCAATCTAATGTTAGAATGTGTTAAAAGTAAACATTTAACTCAACACCTTACACATTACATATTATGTATCGGAATAAGTAATTGATTGTATGATTATAATAAATAATATAATGAATTCCTAAAATTTACATCATCTTATGATAATTTACCCATTTATTTCATTTTCCTTCAATGGATTATGTCTTGTGGCATAAGATTTTTTTTTATTTTTGCATTATATTGTTTATTCTATGTCATATTCCTCTATATGATTTCCCTTATATGGAATTTGTGTACACCCTTTTTTCCAATTTCCCCATGAATTGAATTGGATTTCTATTTATGATTGGACCTATGGGATTAAGGAATATTTATTTGTTCTGAAATATTGAAATTTTATTGATGTAATATAATATTCATGTATATAGTCTCTTGAGGACCACTAAAAATTGATCTTGGGAATATAATATAATGTATTCTAGTTACCATGTATTAAATAACCCACCAAATCTGGGTGACTATGGTTAGGGGAATTAAAACTGGTATTAGAGAATAGTTTGGTAGAAAAATTATGAATTAGATTTAATGTAATGTAAGAAGATATCATAGATTCTATAGTTGGAGAATTACAAAGATTATTCTAGAATGGGTTTTATAGGTATTCTATAAATACGACCATATATTAGGGAAACATGATATTTTAGTCTTTACTTATATATTAGGGGTTTATAATATTACTTTATAATCCCTGACATTTGATAGATAATGAAACCAAGTGGAATATATTAAAAAAATTCCAACAATTGAGGATAATGTGGGGATTATCTGGATAATCAAGATAATGATGTAACTTTTTATTCTGAAAAAATCACTTCAAACCTAGGGAAATTTATTATGTTAAGAAAAATAACATGTCCCATATGGAGAAACTTTTTCCCTTAAAAAATGATAAACATGTTTAGATCATTCTATGAGATAACATTCTACATCGTTTAGGGGGTTCACTAATCCAATGGTGGTGGATCAATGAATTAAGGACCTATAGAATATGTTTACGGCATTGGGGTGGACTAATAATAAAATAGTTATCATAGTTTTGTATTTTTTATGGGGATAAGCTGTCCAATGTTGATATATAATTAAAAATACCAAGAAGTAAGAGATATTGAACATGGAGTGAATGAAATTTAATGCACTTTTTATGGAAAAATATTTTTCTCAAGGGAAACATATCGGGATGGAATGTAAATTCGTAATTTTATGAAAAATTAAAAATAAATGGTCATTGAGTTTTAGGAAAATTTTATACTATTAGTGAGTTATGTTTTAGATTATCTATGTAACACAAATTTAAGAACGATATTTTCTTTAATGGATTAATGTCGTGTCTTCAAATATCATTGGTTTCTCAAACATTTTCAACATATGAGGTGATTATAATATTTTCTATCAAGACTGATAATTAATTTTTTAAATAATTTATTTAAAATAGAAAACATGAGAAGAATAGCATGTTTGACCAATTAGTTGTAAAAATAGCTGTAAAGGAAAAGTAGGAAATAGTGTAGTTCCCTATATTTAATAAATGTTTGAATAAACTCCAAGGGATCTATTAAAAGGGGTTGGGAGTATGCTTTAAATGTAGTGATAATGTCTATAATGATCATGAGTGAAAATGAATAAAAGAAGTATTCAATGTGAAATGATTGAATGGTAGAGATATAAGAATTACTCTAACTAATTCCCTATGTACTAAGGGAATATTATCAAGAATAGGCCTATAGATCTCAAGGTTGAGATTTTGAAATAAAAATATCTAAAGTTGAAGATCTGAATTATTTAAATTTTGTAAATATTATTTTACACACAATTTATCTAGTATATTATTTGATTCAATATCTACATACTAATTTATATCATGGATCATTTATAAGAATATCCAATCACCCCTAAAGAATTATGGAGTGATTTATAAATTAGAACACCAAGTTTTACTTTTCATACAAAAATATATATCTAGAAATTATAATTATAATGCATGAGTTTTTTATCGTCATGAAGCTAATAATCAAACTAATAGTTGATTTTCATGTAATATTTGGGATATATTGGATCTTAAATTATAATTTAAGAATATATTACTTGGATAACGATGTTATAATTGGTGAGTAATGTATATATTTCCTTATTTTTTAGGGAATATTTCCTTACATAAAAATTTTATAGAGAATCCCTAGTATCTCAATTTAATAAATTCCTTGGGTAAGATATAAATGAAATTAAATCTAGTATTATTATATTAGTTTTGAGAATATAATATTCACTGATTGGGTAGGAGTATATTAATTTATTTATCAATGAATTACCTAGATTTTCCCATAATCCATAAGATAACTTATATATTGATCGTATCCTAGATCAAAAACATATAATTAATAATACCAATAGAATGACACCGATGGGGTTATTTTAGTTAAATAATAATTAATAATACTAATGTGATAAATGTTCATTTTTCTATGTGTTTAACTATGGTTTCACCCATTTTATTTGTGAATAAGAAGAATAGATCAATGAAAATATGAAATTATAACTGGGAAATAATTCAAATTTGTATAATTAAAACATATTAATTTATTTATTTTGATTTCCTCATTGATCTGATTATAGGGTCTCAAAAATTCTCAAAAATTGATCATTATTTAGTTGTCATCAGTTAATGTTTAAGAAAGTTGATATACAAGATAAATAATTTCATATGAGGCACGGTGATTATGAGTTTATAGTAATCCCTTTTATGTTAACTGATGAAAATTTAGTATTTTTGGACATGATGAATTTTGTATTTAATGATGATATTTACAAGTTCATGTTGGTATTTATTGATGATATTCTGAGATACTATGTGATTTTAAAGGGACATGAAACTCATTTTCATTTTCAACCTGAGGTTCTCAGGAAAATTGAGTTATGTGGGAAATTTAATAAATATGAATTTTTGATTCCTCATGTTTATTTTCTTGAAAATATTTTATCTAGGGTTAATATACCTATTTACCTTTTAAACATAAAATTTGTCATGGAATGACCCAGGACTACCAATATAATAGAAATAATCATTTTTCTTATAATAGTATGGTGTTATCAATGATTTTTTGAAAACATTTCTAAACTAGAAAATCTCTTAACCATGTTAACATGCATGTGGGTAAAATTAAAATTTTCCAAGGAATGTGAATATATATTTGAGTAATTAAAAAGGATATTAGTAAATTAAATTGTTTTGAATATTAAATATGGTAAATAACCATTTTTAATTCGTAGTGATGCATCACAGTAAGATCTTGGATGTATTATTATGAAAAATTATTTAGTGGTATCATATACATATCAATAGATAAATCACAATGAGTTGAATTATCCAACGAATGATTTAGTGTTGGAAGTGCTATTAATTTATCGAAATATATGGATAAACTACCCCTATATATAAAGATCTGAAATATACATCAATCAACATATTTTGAAATAAATATTTTTTATAAATATTTTAATATATGGGAAAAAAGATGGTTAGAACTACTCAATTATTATAGTTCTGTTATTCATTTTTATTTAGAGAATTTAAAATTGGTAGAATATGCACTGAGTAGAAAATTCTATTATTTTCTATGATGAGAGTGGAAAATGGTCTCATTCTCAATGATTTAGTAAGGATGGAATTTTTTTTAATAATGGAAGAGGAAACATAATTCCTATTCTATATAATTATCAATCCCCTTATGTTTTAGAGGATTAAGAAATACAATATCAATGATAAGTCCATACAAAAGAATATAGTAGATGTAAATAATGGAAAATTACCCAACATTTATATTGTTGATGATAGAGTTTTTTTCTTTGGTCTGATGTTATGTGATATATCAATGATAGAGATAAAGAAAATTTTATTGGATGAGTTTCATGGTGAATATTTATCTATACATCATAGCAGTACAAGGTATAGGGATATATGAGAGCACTTTTGGTAAGAAAATATGAATTGAGAGATTATAGATTACATTTCATAATTAATAGTATGCCATTTGGTGATGGTTTAAAGACAAATTCACAACGGTTTTATTCAAATTTTTCTTATACCCATGTGGAAGTGCGATAATATTACTATAAATTTTTTCAATGGAATTCCTACGATATACAAGAGGCATGACACAGTATGCGTCATTATATATCACCTTATAAAGTCTATATATTTTCATACAATTCAAAAAAATTTACCTTTGTATTGTCTTGTGTGGATCTATATAAATGAAGTTGTTAGAAATCATGGGACACCACTATCAATAGTCTATAAACCCTATCCAATGTTCTCAAAAAAATCTATTGGAGAAATCAGAATTCATTAAATATAGTGCTTAATCTGAGAACAAATTGTTACCCTCCAATAGATGGGATGTCTAAGAGGAATATAAAATCATTTTGGGATAAATTAATATAATCCTATCTTGATATATAAATTATTTGGTATCATTATTTATCACTAGTGGAGTTTTCTTAGAATAATAGTTGTCATTCTATTATTAAAATAGAACCATATAAAGCCTTGTATGGAAAGACATGTCAAACTCCAACATGTTGGGATGAAGTTGGAGAAGTGAAGTTATTGGTTCAAGAACTCCTGTAATATACATCATAGAAGGTAATATCCATCGAAGAAAACATAAAGGAGGACCAATTTAGATAAAAAGCTATATGGATGACTGAAGAAAGTATCTTTAATTCCATGTTGGAGTCCATATCTTCTTGAGGATATCTCCACGAAATGGTGTCAAGAGATTCAGAATGAATGTGAACTATATCCCCCGGTAGGGACAAATGAAATATTTGAGTAGGTAGGCATAGTTGCATAATCTTTGGTCATTCCACTAACCCCATATTAATTTAATTACGTTAACCATATTTCGCATCTATGTAATTATATTCCATACCCTTCCAATGTTTTGAGGATAGATCATGTTCATTTGGAAGTTGAATTGTAATATAATGAATAGATGATTCAAATTATTTATATGAGGGAGAAATTATTGTAGAATGAAATTAATTTATGAGAAATTGGTCTTTAGAGGATTCATATTTTATAAGAGGAATCATTAGTTCCAAAGGATGTATTGATAAAGTCTTATTAAAATATTTTTTTGGGACAGAATTAGAAATCCGAGGATGAAACTTTTGTAAAAGGGTAGAATGTAATACCCAAGAAATTATAGTAATGAATAAGCATGTTTGATTATAATTTAAAAATTTACAACACTTATAAATACAATTGAAAACTAATATATTAAATTTATAGTAACAACTAAAACTAGTACCATAAAATAAGTAAAGATATCGAAATAACACTATAATTTTGTACTCCAATGGATCATACCCATACAAAATAACCAGTATTTGAGAAACATTGTTTTTATGAATAAAATAATAAAAAAATGAATTGAAAAGTTAGATAATGGTAAGATATTAATGATATTAATATGTTATAATCAAGTGTATATAATGGGTAATATGGCCATTGGAATCTAATTGTTGGGATATAACTGTTGACACATGGCCATTGAAAATTGGACCGTTCTAATATTAATAACAATATTTTAATCATGAAAATATGTAGTAAAATGAATAAAATTATTTTATAATAATATAATTAATATTTAACGAAATGTATACTAATCAAATACGTGTAATATAATTACCCAAAAATGACAAAGAACAAATATAAGATTTACAAGGGGAAATAGTTTCTAAATTTTTGTCACTAAAACCATGATATTTAAATAAAACAAGAGTTTTTTTAAAAAAATTTAAATTACGAAAATAAAAATTATTATTATAAAAATTAAATTAAATGTAATACTAGCACATATAAAGTATCTTATGACAAATATTTTCATATTTTTTAGAGAGAGTTATTTTTTCCCACTAAATATTAAAATACAATACAAAAATATGTTATGTATCATGACTTAATTATGATGTATAAATGGTATAATAATTATTATAAGTGAAACTACAACAAATAAAAACTGATTTTATTATTATTATGTATTTTATTAAATAAAATCCATTTTACAATTTTGTAAATAACATTGAAAAGAATAACATGAAAATTATGATTTGAAAACAATAATTTATAGAAAAATTAAATTCCTATTTTTAAAAGTAATATAAAATAATGGATTTAAGTTATTGAACTCAATTAAGTCAAAACGTATGACTTAAATGTCAAAACTTGTGAGCCAAAAAAATGGGTAAGCATACAGTTTTTCATTTTCCTCAACAAATATTTACATGTCTTACATATATAAATTAATTAAAAAATGAAAAATGGAAATTTTATTCAACGAACTAAAAATGAAAATAAAAATTCATGGGGGATATTAATGATATAGTTTAAGGTAATCCAATCGAAAAATGTTACAATTTTCCTTAAGAAGTGAATAAATTGTCAAAAAAATAATCATACTATTTTCTTTATTACCTTTGGATGTTAGGAGGTTAGAAATAATGTTCCACTCCCAAAAGATGTAAGAACTCTATAATTCATGTTAAAAAATATTCATACAAGCTTTTATATGGTAGGAATAAACCAAGGTATTGAGAAAATATCAAAAAGTTCATTAGAAACTATAGAAGAGTTAGATTCAACCATTGTGACATTAATATTTCTCATCTTTTAGATAGTGACGCCAATTATAATTTCTTGGGACTCAACCAAAATTGAGGTCTCCTCCCTTAAGATGTCCGAGAAGGCCAAAATGATGGATCTATAGGGGTCACATATAATACCACCTCCATAAATGATACTATAGAAACAACAGCCATCGTTATTCATCTTGATCTACATCCTATATTCCATCCAACACACCTAATGTACCATACTCTCTTTTTGGTTGATTACTCTTTTTGTAAAGTGATCCACATTCTAAACATAAACACACAGTGGGGGAGGCGCCTACCTTTATTGTGATCCATGTAATAATATATGGTTTAAGAATAAGGATTATATATAAGAGGCTTCTGGCATCATACCATTTTGATGAATGGTTTTTTGGGTCTCCAAAAAAGGAAAAGTTGATTGATGAAAGGAGAATCAATAAAACATGGGGGGGGGGGTAGTGTTCATGTTAAAAAGTGTATTAAAGAATATTAAAATAAATGTTTCCAGATCATCTTAGCCATCAGACTCCATTATTTTCTATAAATTCTACTCCATTTCCCAATTACCCATCACTCTAAATCCTTTGGGAATAAATCTGCCCACCGTTTCTCTATCAGGAATCCCTCAAATGATTTTTTATGGTTTTAAGGTGCTCTTCTCAAGATCTAAGAACCTAATTTTCAAGGTACGTATCCATAACCTCTTATACTTCTTTAAATGTGTTATTCTTTCTAATTCCTTGTTCATTTAAATGTAAAATATTATTTTTCCTTATTTTTATAGGTTTTTTTATTATATTACCAATGAGATATCACTATTACATATCATTATATTACATCCGTAAGATGTTATAATGATCAAAAATTCTCAAAGTTGTAAAACCATCCTCATGTTTTGTTAATAAACAGTGTTTCTGGTTTTCCAAGTCATGAAATCCCTATCTATATATAAATTGGTGGATTTTTATCTATCATAGATGAACCTGGGATTAATAACCGTTAAAATGTTTTTTAGTTATTAACTCAATCTTTACTATATGCACAATAATTGTTCCATTCATCAAACATGATTTGGTACTCCCATATGATATATTATAGATAATCCACGTACTCTTTACATACCTTAGTGAAAAATTTTATTATATTTATATGGATTTATATGTAGATTCATTGGTCACCCACTATTTTAAATACTTTCTTTCCATATCCCCAAATCATTTGTAAAAATATTTTTTATTAATTACCTTATAGCTAAAAATCAAATATCTTTAATTGATATGGGTACTTATTTTAAAATTATAAATCTTTCATTATTTTATATACGGTTCAAGGTTATCCACCTAGTCATATTTATTAATTCCTTAATGGGGAAAACTATTTTCATGACCATATAATCCTTTATTCTCTATGTACAAATATTGTAGGACAGTCCTCATGAATCATTTTTTCTATGTAAACTTATATTGATAAAACATGAAAATTATACCATATCTATTTAGTATGTTAATGAATGAATTTTCGTTTTATGTGACATGTGTGGGACAAATTTATATAGACATTAAATGCACAGGAAGGTTCCATGCGATAAATAAAATAGGGTAATGGGGGCATCCTGACACTTTTGGTATAATTCTATGTCACAAGGCCTTAATAGTATGTTTATGATATCTGATATTATATATTACTAGAAGTTCTAACATTATATGATAACTTAATCATTTATTACCTTTGTTTTACATGTATTATGAAATATTGATTCATTTGTTTATATGTTCCCATTATAATAATTATTCAATGTTAGCTTCTATTGTATGTTTTACATTAATGAGAATTTTATATACCGTTTTTTGTTTCCCATTTCCCTAAGTAATAAAGTGTAATTCTAAGTTTTATCTTCAAAATGGATGACACTAATGAATTATTATTTTTACTTGAATGTTAAAAAATTTCATGTTTAAATGTTAGATTCGTGTATCCACTAACATTATGACTAATGAACCTTGATCTTGGGAATTCAATCTCATTTATTTTGATTACCATGTAATAAATAACCCACCAATTCTGGGTGAATAGGCTTGGGGGTATTACACTTTTGTTTATATCCTTTCCCTTGTATTAATAATATTCCATGGTCTTTGATTCTTTGACCTCAATCATGTTAACACCTAGTCTTATAGTTTTCTCCTTATATATTTTCAAAACATAATTCAATATCTATATTATGAAATCTTATATTTTACCACAAATAATTTTTTATTGTAATAAAACTGATCCTCTTAACATTTTATCATCTCTACTTCCACTTTCATAGTCTTATATTATTCTAGGAACATGAAATTAATCAAATTGATACACCCTATAGACTCAACTCAATAACTATATTCCTAAAGACTCCAAATTTCCCCGAGTTACTCAAAAATAATATTGCATCCTTTAAACTTCACTTAGGCTCCTAAAATTATTCTATATCTGTAACTATTAATCAAACTTTCATTACTCCCACACATTAAATTTAAATTAACTAAATTTATCATTAATACTAACTACATCCATTTGCGGTCACATTATCTAGGATATTATAATTCAACGATGTTAATAAGTCATATATTATAACTATAGATAAAATCACCAAAATAATTTTCATAGCATCTCTACTTCTCAACAAATCAATATCAATATTTTATTACTTTTGTCTTAGTTAATTCCCACTAGTGGTTTTCTAATTAAATTCAACATTAATCATAATTAATTCTCAAAACACCCTGATATTTATTCCCATTAATGATTAGTATAACATTTTCTAACATAACTTTTAAACCATTTACATATTTTTATCTTCATAGATTTCACAATTACCTTATCTTTCAAATTCATTGTAAATTATAAATCACATCTTGTTAAGTTATTTATAGATAATAAATTCTGGAGTTCTGTACATGAGTTTACTTATTTCATAAATCCAACTCAATATGTAACTCAATGTGTCTTAAATAAATTCATTTTCCAAAACTAATCACCAATATAACTTATGAATTCTTTATACTGACTTTCAAATGTATGTAACATATAAACACAACCATATTCATCAAAAAATAAATAGATATCACTGAACCTATCATCCGTGGATAAGATTTTCTTTATTCAAAAAATGGGTAACCTAATAATATGGAAACAAGTCACCTCAAATCATAATATCCCGAATTAAACATCCAAAAACATTCATTTCATCATAAAATCTTACTTAAAAATATTATTTACTATTAATCAACTATTGACAACGTTTACAACAGCTCTTTAATAATCAAATAATTCCTTTATGTTCTTTGCACACCATGATTATCTTTTTTTATCAACCTACTAGGATTTAAATATCACAATGTATTTTATTTATATTATTTAGGATAGTGAAATTTGGTAGGATTATGATGAACCCTATGATAATGTTATGAATATGGATATAAAAGACTTTATTGTTCAAAAAAAAGTGTTTTATTATTCATAGAATTTATAAAAGACAATATAAGTCTTTATTTTTTTGATATATATTTATTATTTATAAAAATAATGTAATGATTTTTTATGAGAAATGGGTTATTATAAAAAAATATCACTAATTTAATTACTCAATATCCCTTGGTGAAATTGGATACCAAGACCGATCACCTTTTCGAACTCTTTATAGGCATGTGAGAAGGTATCTTGATTATCGAGGACTGTAAAAGCTTATTCAATAGTCTCTAACAATAAATTAAAAATTATTTGGTCAATAATAAGACCCTAATTACCTAAAAATACAGATCTATATTGTAAAATTTTATATTAGATCACTTGATATTTGAACCCAAAATAGGTGATAAAATAACAACATTAAAAATAAATGCCTATTTTTATAGTACATGTAGATAAATAAGAGTTTCATTTGGTGTACATGGGAGTGCTCACAGTGAAAGTAATAGAAATGATTAAAAATATTTAAAAGGTATATTAATAACTATTCATGATATTTGAGAGGTTATGTTTATTGGATAGACATTAAATAGTGTTGGACTTCTTAGAAATCATTTTTTAAAATACTTGTTAGAATGATGAAAATATTTTATCGATCAATTATAATTCACAGAATATTCACTCAAATGGGTATAGGTGGGTTATATATATTACACATATAGTAAAAAATAATGTTTGAGGTTAGTCGGTCGGGTAAAATATGTTCGATATTAGGTTTATTACAAAAATTGTTCTTTGTTATGGATACTAGGTGGGTTTTATATGTCGTGCATGTTTCATTACTCTCTTCCAAGTTGGTTAATTCTTATATCTGTGTGTGATAGATCCAAGAAAACATAAATCATGAAGTGGGGTTTATAGTCAATGAAACATATATTGAGAAGGGTACAATTACCTATGAAATTACATAATGTTTCTTGTATAAATTATTTGAACAAATGTGGGTGAGGAGCTGATGCAGCTCTAACTATCTCTTAGATCCATAGATCTACATAGAATTTATTGTAAATTTCTAGGTCTAATTATTTGTCCATTAATGATTTATATATTATTCTTTTATACAAAAACCCATTCCTAAGCTATAGTGATGAAAAACTTTGATAGTGGGGACATTGATTTTTTTAGTGTCACCCTTTATGGGTTTTCAACCAAATAAGTTGAATGTACCTACATTTTTATTATATTTTTGGGTTTTTGGAATTAGATAAAAATTTAATGGTTGGAGATTAAAGTCACACAGTTTGGACTAGAAGTTTTCTCATAATTTTCAATCCTAGAGATCAAACAAAATTATGGATGAAGTATAAGTTCATACAGATTTGATTGATAAAAATGTGGTATATACAGTGATATGTTCTTGATTAACCCAATGTAAATGATGAGACCAATTATATTATGGAAAACCTCAATGAAAATTGAAATCAATTTAATGTTAATTCTCTTGGACCATAGGGGATGGTTGTGTTTCTGGAAAGAGGGAATAAGATACCCAATATGTATTAGAATGATTCTGGTATGGATGAATATAATATGATAGAATCATGGGTTTGGGTCAGGAGGTTGATTGAGATGTTTTGAGAGATGGGGATACATTTGTCTCTTTAATAGGGGTGTAAAATAATGAAAATCTAAAATTGTTGTATCTAAATTATATATTTTGGGATAGTATTGTATAGGCAAAGATAACTACTAACCATGTTCAAATGAATGGTTTTCCAACATATTATTAGATAATTATACCAAGGATGGTCATTGACCACATTTTATGGATGTGTTACATGTTAATACTAACTCAGTGTATATGGTTATAAGATCTTTTTCTTATGTATACCTTTGAATGGATATAATATGGTCATATATGTGGTTCATGGGTGATAATCGTACCAATGGGGTAATTGGGTATTATATATACTCATTAAGAAAAAATATTTTTGGTTTTTTGTTATTCAAAAATTAATAATAAAAATTTTTGTACAAAAGAAGGAAATGATCAATTATGATAGAAATATATTGAATAATGGCCCAATAAATTGACATGGAATTTTAGAGAAGGGAATGAATTGGATTTTTTTTCTTCAACCAATATAAGAGATCTGTGTGCCATTATATAGTAATTTAGTATATGTCTAGATTATAAAAACCAATATGAAATGATATATCAAACACTAGAGTGGTAAGAAAGAGGTGATTTTATGGTTGAGTTTAGGAAATGAAATCAAGATACATATTTAATTATTGAAAAGGGATATATGGTGGTTTTATTCTATTTAATGGTAGTTAGGGGAAACATGAAAATAATTAGAGTACCATACACCAGGAGGATTTGAATTAAATAAAAAAAATTAGCTAGGACTTAGATAAGAGATCCATGAACTATGAAATATCCTATGATAACAGGAATTAGGACAAAATTTTTTATTGAAATGATGAAATGTTTCATGATAACAAGCTTGTAAAATAGACCCAATATGTACTGAAAAACTACTTATAATGATCAGATCCAAAAAACATATGCATAAATATGTCTCTTTAAAAAGAGAAAACGAGATAGAAATAAGTGGTTCATTAGTGAGAGAAAAAAGGGATAAAACCTAACATGAATTGGTAAGATCCATGACAATAAGGTAGAAGGAGGAATGGGATAAACATGAAAGTTATGGTTATGCCTAAAATAGATGATTTAGACATCACTAAATATATTATGTGAATAGAAATTAGGACACACATAGTTATAAAGAGGGGGAGGTTTATCCAAACACAAGAATAGTACAAGAAACACAACATTAAAAGGAAGATTATACACTAGGAAATCTTATATTAATTTGGAACATATATAACTATATTTCCTTAATTTGATGGCATAATTAATGGACCACTACAAGTAGTTTATGGTTACGTGGGATGGACAATGTGTCAAGAATGTTATGGTTGTTCAATAAGGATAATATACCATGAAGTTTAATGTTCTATGGTAAATATCTTACATCATGAAGTTTATGGTCATATTGAAATGATCGTATTCCCTAAAATTTAGATTTATGTGACAAGGTATTTATAGACCCTGTTTGATGTTATGTGAAGTATTTCTTGGTAAACATTATGTTATAGGAAGGTATAATTCGATATTCTTCCATGGTGATTATAGAGTATGATCCAATATATTAGACTTTAATAATGATTTAAGGTTCTTACCAATGGATTATAATTTCAAGGGTTCCCTCTTAGGTATCATTGATGAATTTAGAGATAACACCAATTCTACTTGAAAGAATTGGGGATTTAAAACCTTCAAATTGAAGGATTTTGCAGTATGATTCTAACTAACTCAAAGACTATGTAATTATTACAACCTATTACTATATCACTATTCCAATTCATCCAACCATATCCACGATCATTCATTTTAAGTCATGTTATCCCAAATAGCTATTTGGAGTGTAGGAAATTAGATCTCAATAAGAAATACTATTTTAATCATGTATAATAGTGAATATTGCATCTACTGTATATGGGTAAGAGTGGTGGTGTACTAATCCCATAAAACATTAGAGTATTTATCAATATAATAATTTTTAACCATTTTTACAATTTGTAATAGGATATTGTATAATTTTTTTGAATACCTCCATTTATCCATTTACATCTACATGAAAGTGAGATGTAGTATTGGATTGAATTTTATAATCTAAATACAACCTTTTCTACTTTAGGGTAGGAATGTTCATGACCCTATTATAACGAATTTTGTGAAGAATACAAAAATTGGTCACAGTATTAAGTTTAGTGTATCTATCACTACTTTCATATTTGTATCCATTAATTATATAACTTCATCCCATTTGGAAAATAAATAAATGGAATTTAAAATGAATTTTTATGTCCTGTAAGTCACTCTAGAGTATGGAACCGTGACATATATCCCAAATATAAAAAATGGATAGAAGTATTTTTCAGTATGAAGAAAATCCCAGGGTTGATGAATAATGTTGGAATACATCTAACATGTGTGAAACCAATTTATGAATTGCATACAATCATGCATCATTGAAATCCAAATGCAACAAAACCTTATTATTTGATGAAATATTTTGGTTCCTACTTGACATGAAGTAGTGGTACTAGAATGGTATTCCTACATAAGACTGTGAGTCTCTTCGCATTCGATACTTTTTATAAGGAATATATTAAAGACACATTTATAGTGTACTTTTGTGAACTATTACTGCCATATATGAATTAATTTTCCACTCACTAATGGATCTACCCCTTGGATCACTATTATTGTATAATTATATTTTAAAGATTTTCAATTATTAGAGAAATTTAGTTGAATATTTATTTAATATATAGTGATAATAAATTTTCTTAAACAAAGTGGGATCAACCTCATAATTTCTTCCACCTTGTGATTGAAAAATAGAGAAATAACTCTCTAATGTTTGATTTGAATAACTATTTAATTTTGATATAGATGACTAATAGCTCTATATATATTATCTAATGCATCTATTCAATCATTGTGTGAACATGGAACATGATATTTTTCTTTTTTCGTAAACTATGTCATCAACACACATGTGTAGTCAATCAAATGTTCCAGTTTTTATTTCTTGATATCATAATCCCTATTGGTCTACTTAATGACTAGTTCTGAGTAACATCTGAATTTAGACTAGGTTATAGGTATTTTTATGTATAACACTAAGCCTTTGAATATGGTTTGGTACTCTACCTCATTATTATTAAACCCTTTTTAAAGGATAATATTTTATAGTAAATGTTCCTCCACTATATATAATCATTATCACCAAAACAGCTCAATTGAGTTTTATATCATCCATCCTATTCCTAGTTAGACATAAAAAATCTCCATTGATGTACATTTTCCATTATTGAGAAGGTTCATAGATAGGGAAAACCTTTTCATCAGGGATATTCATATCTAAATGTGACTTCTAAAAAGTAGGTAGTTCCACTAGATATTCTGTTAATTTCTATCTTTTATTAAAATTTTGTGACAAAAATTGATATTAATTTGTCGAAGGACACTAGATAATCATGAAAATCATCAAATCTATAAGGGATGAACACATATATACTATAGTGGATCAACTGTAGATATTAGGTGAACAAGACGATGCTGAAGTTAGTGATATGATATCTATAATGGAAATAAATTATTTAGGAAAGTTTCTTCAAAAGTGATATACCAACTCCCAACCTCCAATCTTGTTGGTTTAGGGTAGAAAATGATATTTTATTTTCCTATATCCATCTTTAGGGGAAGAAGGGAACACATTTATTTCTCTAGAACATCCATATAGAGGACATGATTCCTTCCTTCAATGAGAAATATCATTATTAGAGTTTCTCAGAGATATTTCTTGAGGATGTTAAAGGAATTATGGTACTCTTTATCCTAATAATATGTCATTACTTTATTCATTAATTTTATGAGTATGAACCACTTTACAACAAGATTAAAATAAATTTTGTAAAATAGGTGAGACTTAAATGGAGTATTATCAACTATGATAGGATCTAAGGTGGGGAAATTTCAATGATTTGCTTGGCTCACTCAGTTTTAACATTAATTATGTAATTATATATAAAAAATAGATAGACTTTTATGAATTTCACTCTAAATATGAAATTTTGAAGATTCATTTTCTGTTTATGTGATCTAAGTTTTCATAAAAAATCTTCAATGATGATAAAATGATTTTGATATAAGAAATACAGGAAAAAATCATCAACATAACATTAAATGGTTTTTCAAGTTTCTATAATAAATTTATTGAAGATATAATGTATCAATTTTTAATTAGTAACTCAGTTATTTATTACACCAAAATGAATCACTATTTTTAGGATCACATTATATGTGAACCACACTAGGAGAGGGTGAATTAGTATTGGTTGTTTATTACTAATTAAAACCTTTTATGATATCTTTCCTCTATACATATTCAGTGAATGGACATCCCTATCATTTTCATTACATACCTTCAGGGTTCATGTTTAAAATATAATCACATAATCAATAAAAAAATACACTGATTGTTTTTAATGGGGTATTCCTCTATGTTGGATTGTTACAGACTAAGTGGGTATTTCATAAATCCGGACATCTCACTCAGTATGAGATATTTCATGAAGGGTGTTCTCAATCCCCACGAGCTGGAAACTAGTGTGGGGTATCAAAATAATCACAATGGGAATGATTTTTTCCGAAATAAACTAGGATAAAAATAATAAATATAACATTCAAACATAAACTAATAAGAACTGAATATCCATAAATAGAAAAATGATATAGATACAAAAATTGTAGAACAAAAACAAAAATGAATAAAAAATGAGAACCAGAGCACAATAACAAGATCTCTATGTCACCCCATTGTCACCACCATCTACAAAACCAACCTTCTTCATGAGAAACCTAACCAAAAACCTACACCTACAAAAAAACATAATTGTAATGATGATGATTGACACAAGTAGGGTGTGATATTAAAAATATCAAAATGTAATCAACACATACTAAATTTATTTCCTTTCCCAAAATAGTCCAAAATCTCAATTTGTAAGAAAAAAATTTCAAAATAGGATTGTAATCATATTAAGAAACCCAAAACAGATCTCCATAAATTCCATTTTTAAAATTAAACATGCAACTTTTATTTTCTAAAAGCAGTTTCACAATCAACTAGTCCTGTCAATTCCAAAATCCAAATATAAAACTACACCAGA
This sequence comes from Viscum album, assembly GCA_963277665.1. Classification (NCBI taxonomy): domain Eukaryota; kingdom Viridiplantae; phylum Streptophyta; class Magnoliopsida; order Santalales; family Viscaceae; genus Viscum; species Viscum album. The sequence continues at coordinate 1,399,301,725 of OY728127.1, read as the reverse complement.
TAACAAAAAATAGGTTCTATAGAAGTAATGGAAAACAAACAATATGTAGAACTAAAAAGTCCAATATCCATTCATGGAGAAGAAATAAAATTAACACATAGATTGTTACTCATGAGCATTTATTGAAAATGTCTCGTGGAAATCCCTAGACATACTCAATTTAGACTCCCCTTCCATTATATGGTTCATCTCTATAGTCAATAACCAGCTGACTGATCTAAAATAGCCAATGTAGTGGAACCTCAAACCTATACCCATCATGTCAAGGGGGTACCAAACTATCTAATTAGGGTCAGAAATCAACTATCACACGAACCTCTAGATAAAACCCAACAATCCCATGATAATAATAATAATAATCGAAAAACATGGTATATAAACCGTAACCAATATCATCCTCATCCACAAGCCATGAAAGGAGAAATGAATCCCATATTCCAATGGACTCAAAAGTATAATGTTCTTGTGAATAATCCACTAGAGTGGATTCAAAACAATGTTTTAGTGGTCTAAAAATATAATCCATTAATAAAAACTCACTTGAAAACTATTCGTCCCAAGATTACACAAAGTAGAAAAAGATATTTTTCATCAAGGGAATTTAAAAACAGAACTCCAAAAATTTCTCAAGGGCCAACCAGGTAAACCATTTAAGAAAATCCTATTACCAACACCAATTCAAACCCAAGTTGAAAACATAAGACATACATAATGTTTCCAAAAGGTCCCTTACTCTATTTAGAACCCAACTACCATCCAAATTTACAATCTGGCCATAGTTCAATTCACTACACAATTTCCATTCCATGTATCTAATTGAAAAATGGTCCATGATTTGGAAAACACGTTTTAAATCATATTTAAATTCATTGAAGGAACCAAGGAAATTTTTAAACACATTTCACACCACTTCCACAATTGATGAAACCAATTTGGAAATACAAAAAGAAAAACACACATAAAACCCAACCATTTTATAGGCAAAGCCTCTTTTAAATATACCCACACACCAAACCCATTTTGAAACATGCTTCACACCACTTTACCAATTCATGGAACATATTTAAAAAACATAAAGACAATGATCACTAAAAAAAATCCATTTCCTCTGTAATACCAACATTAAACACAGGTTCAATTAAAATCAATTTGAAAAGATATTTTTAAAGAAACATTACTTGTTACTAAGCCAAAACAAAAAACCATAAATGAGTGTCAAACTATAAAATCCCCAAATTGTAACATAAAAATTCAAAACCATAATCAAACCACAAAAAGGAAGCATCACAAAATGGAAAAAACCACCCAAATCAACCAATTTCACATAAAAAACTCATTTATAATTTTTTTAAACACTTTTTTGTGCATTTATATATATAAACATAATTAAATAATCCCTTTGAAACCCACTTCTATCAATTTTTCCAACATTAAAAAAACCATACCAAAAAAAAACATCAAAAGTATGAAAAACACATTTATAAATCATTTATAAACACACAAGAAACAGATAGAATTTTTCATAAAGGAAATGGATGGAAACACCAACCTCAATGATGTGAGAATGAAATAAAAATCCCTGAGAAGAAATAATAAGGACGAAAATAACAAACTGCACACCCTAGCATCAAATAAATCAACAAACATCATCTAACCCTCATCCTAGGGTTCATCCAAGATGGATACAATCAAAGAGAAACCATGAAACCATGTGTGGGAAAAGAAAAGGAGAGAAAAAGGAAAGCATTGATGAATAAATATTACAGAATCACAAAATTGGGTGAGAAATATCCCAAAAAGTTTTCGAAGATGAAGGAGAATGAAAGGGGGAACCCTTTTGTAAATACCAACTAAGAAGGGGTCAAATGGGAGGTGGAATCACTTTAATAGGGGTTTTAAATTAAAAGTTACCTAGTTTTCAATTTTATGGAAGGTGTTTTTGCATGCTTTTTTAAACTGTGCACAAATCTAGATAATACAGATGGAAGCATTTCAAAAACATATATACTTAACATGCACGGTTTTGGAAAACCATTTTCAAATAGTGTGACCTGAAAATTTCCCAAAAACCATAAAACATCACCCTAAAAACTAGGACAGTCCACCCAAAGATCCCAAATGATTTAAACATAGTGTGGTGACACCATGGTTATAAAAAACTCCCCACAATGAAACTATCTCCAAATTCCATTCATAAAAACCATGCAGAGGGCCAAAAACAATCTAAAATCACTAAAACCCAAAGACTCATGGAAGATACTCAACCTGAACCTCAACCAAAATATCAAAATTCAAAAATAAATAAAAATAAACAAAAAACATGGCCAGGGTGTGACAATTCCCCCCACCACAAAAACTCCCCCCCCCAAATCACTCATGTAAAATATGGGAAAAATTTAATCCCAAACATAAATAAATCTAAACGAAACCATAAAACTCTAGGTGACTATTCACTTCACAAGTCACAATTTACCATTTTTTAGAGAAAACCACATAATTAAGAACAACAGGAGAACAAGGTGGGGGGGGGGGGTCTCCCTTTTACAAGAACCCAAATAACACAAACTACATTAAAACTCTGAACACGACGACACAGAAATAGGAATACCAGCATGAGCACTCCCAATACGAGCTAACCCAAACTTCTCTACACAATAATAACAACACCGCTACCAAAACTAGACATTAACCACAAAAAAACAAAACCCAAACACAAGGGCAAACCCATTAAAGAAACTGAAACCAAACAGTGAACCTGAACATAAGAAATAATCATAGATTTCCACAAGCTCAGATATCTCCAAACAAGCATAAACGAAAACGAAAACTAATTCAAGAAAGGATAACCATTAAAATATTAGCATCCAGATAATAATAACCACTCAGATTACAAAAGAAAAAATACCAGTAGTCCTATACAAAAAATATATACCATACCGTAGTGGAAAAAACTAAAATAGATAACTTCAAAAATCTCCACTCTAATTATATAGACAAAAGTTGGGACAAGGTTACCGGACACCAAATGATTTCATTACTGCATAAAAAGATTCACATTAAGGCCAATGGAAGGAGCCCTAATGTCTGAAGAATATTCTACCACATATCTAGGAGATAATATCCTCTGATCAGGGTCTCTTACTCGAGGAATGATTTTTAAAAAACATCTCCAAGTGACCCAAATAGCCACAATGATTACAGGTTTTGGGGGGATTTTTACAAGATGGATTCGAGTGCCCAAAATGACCACACTAAAAACAAAAAATGAGGGGCCATAACCACTGAAGGATACTCCGAAAGAACAGGTTCCTCCGACATACACATCTTACCAAAACAGGTAACCTCCACAGGCGGTAAGAGACATCATACTTCCATCTTCCCAAGCTTCAAAAACCAACTCATTTAAGAATGATTCATCCACCAAATTATTAAAATAAAGATATTTATATGATAGTGATTTCTCTTTAAACTCTATGTGAAGATTCTAAATTAAAAGAGGATCATTAAGTAGATTTTTCGATAAGGTAACTATCTCCTTGAAGTGGTCAATATAGCCTTTCACTATCTTCTGGCCTGGCTAAATACTCATGAGATCATCCAATATCTTCTCGATTACCTACTTAAGAACAATCCATCAAAAGAAATTATCTATAAACACTTCCCAATTCATCCTAACATTCATTGATGATGGAGTAATAACCTTATAGTAGTCAAAATCTAGACCCCTAAAACAATCCAAAACAACAAACACACTCACATATTTGGGTGTTACCAACGATATAAAAACACAGTCAACTTCTTCTAGATATTCAACTGCCTTTGACAGACCATGATCACAATCAATACGACAATGTCCAAGAAGAATAGGAAATAGGAAAAGGCCTACTAGAAACTTTGGGGGACTTTTGGGAGGAATGTTCTAAACAACATAAAGACAACAAAAACAATCCACCATCCACCCAAAACTCAATTGAAAATAATAGCTCAAGATAAAACATCAGGCTCTAAGACAAACACATAAAAGCACAATAATAAATACCATTTTCAAAAATTACCATTTCATTTCAATTTCAAAACCTCCTTCTTACATGGACAGTTTTCAATGACGATGACACTTTTTGAAAACAAAATCCACTTCTCAAAGAAATAAAAACTCTGAAACTATTTTCCCCTTTCAAAAACCATTTTGGAAAATCAATCCAAGCCATAAATTTAAAATAATCATCAATGGAATCCTATAAACCATCACACATATGTTCCTCCCACATCTTCTTAGGCCATCCACACACACACACATCTTCATGAAGTTTCCCTAAACATAAATATATACTTGAATGACCATAAGGAATACCAAGGGTCTCACACACCATTTTATCACCAAACCCAAGAATCCACCCAATTTTTCAACCCCAAACACTTTCATTTTTTAAACAAATTTTCCAATCCAAAACCACTTGATATAGATTATTTCTATATTAAAAACTATTTTATTTTTAAATGAAAACCCACACCAACCTAGACCAAAAAAACACAACTCACACCAATAAAGAACAACCCAAACAAATAATTAACATTAAACACCCGGAATGAAAAACTAATGTTCATGCACTACCTGGTGACATGGTTAATGGTTCATTCCCTATATAATAATCAACCACTACAAGGCCCTTGAGCTGTGCACTATAACACCACATGGGTCACTACTCCATGTAAGATCACTACATGACACTGGATCACCTCCATTTTCATTCCTCATCCACACATCCAAAGCCAAAATAGTGGACTCAAATCATAGGCAACCCCTAGAAACTCGAGGATCATAATGAGAATGTTCTCATGATGTTCTTCTCATTCATACCTCATAAGTCTCTATAGTAATAGTATCCAACTATGTGACGCCCCAAATGATGAGGGAAAGATCTGATACAATTTTTTCATGAACCAAACTAATATTCCATCCATCCTGACATTTATCCCAGTTTAAGGCATGGCCTAAAGGGTGTTCTTGATACACACGGGCTAGAAACTAGTGTCGAACATCAAAGTAATAACAATGGGAAATATTTTTTCCAAAATAAATCAAGATAAAAATTAACAGATAAACTCAAAACCATAAACCAAGAATAACTGAATATATATAAATACAAAACAAATTTAGATGCAATAACTATTGAAGAAAAACAAAAACAAAAACAAAATGAAAACTGGACTACACCAACAAGATATCCATATGACCTCTTGGTCCTCACCATCCATAAAACCAACCTTCTCTAAGAGAAACTGAACAAGCAACCTACGCCTACAAGATAGCTCAGTTCTACAAATGATGAGTGAAAAAATTAGGTTGTGAGCTTAAACCACATAGTAGGTAATCACCATAGAGTCCATGCATTTCATTTTCCAAAACTGTTCACAAATAGCTCTTTTAAAAACATTTTTCAAACATGATTTTAATAATTTTTAACAACAAATAAATATTTCCAAAAATTCCATTTTTAAAATGACACAATCATATTTTCTTTTCAAAAATGGTTTCACATTCCAAAATTCATGTACAAACCAATACCCAAATTTAAAACCAAACCAGATAACCAAAATGGGGTTGTGCAGAATTAATGGAAACCAAAAAACAAGAAAAAATAACAAAGAAAATATCCAGTCATGTAGAATTATTAAACTGAATACATAGATAGTAACTCATGAGCATTTCTTGAACATATCTACATGAACTCATGGGCCATACTCAGTTCAGACCCACATTTTGAAATATTGTGCAGCTCCATAGTCAATAACCAACTAGATACACTAAACTATAAAATCCTATGGCATGTCCCACCTATCCCCATGGAGTCAATGGGGGGAACCAACCTGTCTAATAAGGGTACACAAACAACCATCACATGAACATCTAAATGGAACCAAGGAATACCTTTCTAATAATAATAATACTCATCAATACATTTCATAGAAACCATAACCAATAGTATCCTCATAAATGATCCATTAGAGGGGAAATGCATCCCATATTCCAATAGGATCGATACCATAATGTTCCCATTCACAATCCACTAGAGAGGAGTTAGTACAATGTTTTAGTAGTCTCGAAATATAAACTAAGAATCACCACTCACATGAAAACTAGCCTTCCCTAGCTTATATAAAGTACTAAACATGAATTCTCATCAAGCTATTTTTTTTAAAAAAACTCCAAAAATATTTCATGTTCTAACTCGACAACCCATATCCAAAACAATCCCTTTTCCAACACCACTTCAAACCCATGATAAAAAAATAAATCATTCATAGGGTTACCAAATGGGCCATTTTTCTATTTAGAATCCAACCATGTTACTATGTTCCAAATGAACCATAGTTTGATAAAACACACAATTTTCATTCCATGTCTCAAAATGTCAAATTAGACAATATTGGGAAAACACATTTGAAACCACATTTAGATTCACTCATGGCACCATGTCTATTAGGAAATAGATTTCAAACCACATGCCCAACTTAGAAAACCCATTTGAAAATACAATAAGAAAATCACAAATAAAACCCAACCATTTTCATTGGAAATGACTCTTCCAAATCCAAACACAAACCAAACCCATTTTCAAATGTGCTTCCCACCACATACAAAATTCTTAAAATATATTTAACAAAAATAACGAATAATATCACCTGTAACAAAACCCATTTATTTTGGAAAACCAACTTTCAACACATGCACATTTGAAATCCCTTTGAACAAATCATTTTAAAGAATCATTTATTTTTTTAAACCAATATAACATACCATACATTGGTGTCACACCATAAAATCCAAAAATTTCTATATACAACTTCCAAACCACAATACAACCATTAAACCGAATCATCACCAAAGGGAAAAACCACCCCAAGCACCCAATTTAAATTAAAAACTCAATGTTCTTTTTATCAAACACATTGGGTGCATATACACATAAATATAATTAAACAAGGCCTTCGAAATCCACTTCAAATATTTTTTACAAGATGAAAACATCATACCAAACCAAAAAAAACACATAAAAAGTATGCGAACCACATTGATAAATTATTTAGAAACACATATGAATCAAATGTTATTTCCTAGAATGGAAATGGATGGAAACACCTAACTCAATGTTGTGAAAACACAACAAAACTAATAGAGATGGAAGAACATGGCCAAAGGAACAAAATACACTCCCTAGCATAAAATAAGTCAACATAAATCATAAGAAACTTATACTGGGTTTTATCCAAGATAGATCTCAGCTAAGAGAAACAAAAAATATGTGGGAGGGAAAAGAAAAGAATAGAAAAGGGAAAAATTTGATGAATAAATCATGAATATCCACTAACCTTTTGTGTTAAATAACCCAAAAAGTGGCCCAACACAAAGGAGAATAAAGGGGGGAGGCCTTTGGTCAATTCCTAACAAATAGGGGGTAAAATGAGAGGTTTAATAACTTAAATAGAATTTTCTAAAATAAAATTTATTTAGGTTTTAATGGGATGTATGGGTTTCCTTCATGTTTTTCTAAACCATGCGAATGCTACTGTAAACATTTTTAAAACTTCCATATTCAATTTTTACAGTTTGGGAAAACTATCCTCAAACAATTTTACCTGAAAAATTTCCCAAAACCCTGAAATAACACCCCAAACACTCGAAGATTCTACCCAACTATCCTTTAATTATCTATACATGATGTTCTTACATCGTGGGTGTGACAAACTCCCCATGATGACACTTTCTCCCAATGACATTCACCAAAACCATCCGTAGATGAAAGGAAAATAGTAACCAAAAAAACCCATAGACTCATGGTAGGTAATAAAACAAAACCCCAACCAAAATATCAAATATCAAGAAATAAAAAAAAATAAAATAAAATGGTTTTTGGGGTGTGACAATGATGAAAAGTTCCCTAGTGTATAGTTATTTTTATCCCATGCAGACACAACTCTACTTTTCTCATTGAGATAAATATCAAACAAGTGTATATCCTTGTAAATATATTCCTATAACCAACTAGGTAAAATCCAAATATTGACTTCATAATTTTATCCCATAGAACCTACTTGAATTTATTTTACAATATATAAGATTCATCCTACTCCTTCTAAAGTATATTTTAAATGATGGATTGTGCATGAACTGAAAATATTGTTTTTGATCTACTTCATCAAGGTGAAACAATATATGGGATTCCCTATACAACAATCATAGGTATATCTCTAACCATAAGATATTGAGATATTTTTGGTCTTAGTCTTTATGATATTGGAATAACATAGACGACATTCTTTAATATTATTCTTCAGTCTTAATGATAAAAATCCAAATCAACTGTTGGTTAATTTATTATTTTTCATCTTCCATTCATAAGGATAATGTTTTTTTCTCAATAATTTCTAAACTCTCGGTATTCAACATAAATACATTATTCAAGTGATATCAATGTTAGATCTCTCTTTATTCTTCATCAAAATATTCTAATATTCGATATAATAGATCTATTGGCTACTCACATTCCCTTTTACTTTTTATATTCATATATATTTATAAACCCGTATTAATATTATATCAATAATATTAATTAGTTTAATTATTCCTCAATTCTAGTCCTCAATAATAATTAAAACTAATAACATATAATATTATTTAATCCTCCAGAAGACTTGATCATTTAAATTTTAAAACCATTTTTATTGGTAATTTTTACCACCTTTAGGAACTGAATCATTAAAATTCTTTTAACATATAAATAATGCATGTTCAAATTTTAGTATATGATCAATTTTATTTTTAGAAATAAAAATATATTATCCTGGAAAAAAATCGGTTTCCATGGTAAAAGAAAATAGTGATAAAAAAAGTTCAATTAAGGGGAAAGGGCCTAAAATATCTCAAAATTTTTCCATTATTTGTGTGAATGGTATTTGGATCAACCATCACATTTACTATATCCATTAAAATCATTATTTAGATCCACATTCCTATTAAAGTGGTATTTTTCAATGTAATGTAATGAGTATTTAGGAAAATGACACCCCTCTCACTTAAAAACGGAATCCTTCGCCACCCCACTTCTCCTCACACCTAAAATTTTTTATGTTGAATAAAATATACAAAAAACACATTACCAACTCTCTTTCCAGCTTGATATAGGCACTGATCTCACCAAAAGACCATTTTAAGAAGGTTTGACTAGTTTCCTAACAGTGAATATCTAAGGGGTAATTGTTTTAACTGAGTTCTTTCAAGTTTATTTATTCTTCACATCATCAAATTCCATTGTAACCATAATTAAATATTTACATAATCATCATTACTATATAAAATATTTTTTTTAATGGAATATCCATTTTTCCTTTATCCCATCCTTTCAAAAAAAGAAAAAATTTCTCAGGTTATGAGTAGACAATCTCTATTATGAATGATGAATTTTAATTTTAATCACCACCTTACATGGATGGTTACAAAAATGGATTTAATAAATTAATATGATATAATATTTTTTTTATTTTTTGGTTCTATAATGGTAATATTTAAAGAATTATTAAGATACCACCATTTTTTGTAAAAATATACCAAAACTAGCTCATCATGGATTCCATTATTATAAACCATACCCATTGATTCAATAAAATTAAAATGGAAATTAAAAAATTATTTAAAAAATTATTTTTTTACCTCGAAAAAAATTTTAATTAATAAAATTATATCAAATAAGGAGGACCAACATTGCTATTATGAAACATGTATAAATTGATCGATGTTAATAATATCCAATTATGAGAATAAATAAGGATGAAATAATATTTTTTCAATGAATTATTATAAATTAGGATTATATAATCTAATATATATGAATAAGGTTCTCAAATATGTTATTAATAAGGTTATCTTTATTATATATGGGGTTAAATATCTTCTATGGAAATTGGGAGTAAAGGTAAGGGTTTATCATATCAATATTCCATTCAATAAGATATACATCATGTTTATATATTTTTTTCAATAATGATGTGTATATAATTCCCATGTATATTTTTTTAATAATTACCATGAAATTAAATGAATTTTAAAATCCATCATATTTTATCTCTTTCATGTTATTTTGGTTTAAGATTTACCAATGTCGTAAGGGTTTTCTTACCAATCTCACTTTGAATTCATGAATTTGATGACTAAATTACCATGTATGTAAATTATAGCTTTATTTTTTATAAAAACAAATATATTTTATTTTACATTAGTTACTTAATTATATTTACATGTCTTATGACCATTTCAATTTTTCTTTTGATCATAATACACCTGAAGTGATTCCTATAAGAGAATCTAACTTTACCTATTCCTTTTAGTAAGAAACATTTCTCTTCCATGTCCACATTCCTTATTTTGTTTCATGAATGTCATTATATATATATATTATTTATTCGGGTATATTTTAATAGAATTTAATTTATTAATATAATTAATATACTTTTATTATTTTTGGTATGGGTTTTTCCACCATCTTATATTCTTTATAAAAGAGTGAGATGAATTTTTTTATCGATTTATATAACAATTTTTCATAATGATGCATCACTTAAAGGTTTTAATTATTTTACAAATAAATTTATATTAAATTTATTTTATAAAATATTTTCCTAAAATGTATCAAAAATGTAAAGGGTACCTCTTATCAATTATCTAAGTAAATTTTAAGTCTATTTTAAGGTTTTTTTCAATTTCATAATCCTTTAAGGTTTCTTATTATTCACTTGTATTATACTCTAAATATAAAATCAAAATTATTTCATGGGGTGGATTATTATCATTTTATTCTATTTAATTAATATAGAAATTATTGACATACTATATACTTGTTTTATAATACTAATGTTCCATGATTACTACGGATTATTGATTATGTATTTTATTTTTTATCTAGTCCTTTCATATGTTGACATAATATTATTAATTTACTGAAAAGTGGGCCTTAGAATAATAAACCCCCTTGATGTATTAGGGTGTCTTGTGAGGAAAATTATCCTTGGTATTTATTTTATACCATACCTATTTATGTATGATCACATCAGATGAGTCCTTGATGGTAATATTATATATTCAACATTATGAATTCTATTAATATGAAACAAGTTTTTCTATCCATGTGATTATTTATACATCTATGTAATCCATGGATATATTGCCTCTTATGTTATTGGTTACATATCATATTTCATTATTATTTATCTTTTCCGTTTTATTTAAACCTTTTTTATTATATGAGATATTTCCTTGATTTCTTCCCTTTATTGGGCATCTATTCTCACTCTTTTATTTTTTTAGGCCTAGGTTTCATAGAAGTTAATTGTGAATTATTTCAACGATATAGTAGAATAAATAAAAAAATAATCATTGTAATTTTAATTTTAATTTCATGTTTTTAAAGGAATATGATATCCATGTAAGTGTAATGTATCTTGTGACTCCCAAACTGTTGAATCCTATAAGGTGTGATTTTTTGTATTCTATTATAATTTAATAAAGTAACCATCAAATCTGGATTTCTAGATTTAGGGTTGTTATGTTTGGTATTAGAGAGATTTTATTATAAGGTAACATGATCTATAATAACATAGTTAGACAAAACATACATTATAATAAACCATTATGATATTTATGAAATTCATCTATAAGATTTTTCATAGATTGGGTTAAAAATCTATAATAAAATATTCATAATTTTATGAGATAATCTAGTAAAGGTTATTGAATATAAATTACTCATAGAGGAAGGACAAGAAACTGCATCAACACCCATAACCTATATAAGGATTTTCAAATTGAAAAACTTAATTGATTAAATGTGTCTCATTATAGAGCTAAGAGGATTATAGATATATTAGGGTAGTTGAATAAGGTTATTACCAATAAAATTTCCCATTTAGAGCACCCTACTGATCTACAACATGGTGAACAAATCTTGGAATTCCTCATTATATATCATCCTCCATAACATAATGGGACCACTAATCCATTGGTAGTTGGATAGTACATGAATACCTAGATAAGATATATCTTTCTTTAGGATGTATTGAATTTGAGAAAGTTGTTATAGAGGACTAACTTCCAAAACGAGATTTTGATCAATGGTTTTCATCGATTCAAAACACTATGAATTTATATGAGATATAGATTGTATAATGGAATAATTTTAGGTAATATTTTTCAAAAAATACATTCCTCATGAAAATATATCTGAAATGGAAATTAAATTCTTTAACATAAGATAAATAAATGATAAAAATATTGATTAATATAAAGATAAATTAACACGTTTATAAACTCATTCTACTAATTATATATGTAATATATGAATTAAGATTCATTACTTCTTTTATGGGCTAAATCATAGCCTTTGAAGGTAATTTTTCTCTCAAAAACTATAAGAATACTATGATATAATTTCATCCCTTGTTAAGAATAAGAAATAATTCTCGAAGTCTTATATTATTAAATAAAAATCAATAAAAAAATTAGAGGATTATTTATATTTAAAGATATTTTTGGATAGGTGAAGAAGGTAATGGTTGAATTTACAACATGTAATATTTCTAGAAAAAACACACTAGTACATGCTTGAAGGGAGTGGGAGTTTTCTTTATGTATGGAGAGAAAATCCATCAAACTCCTGAATTAAAAACAAATGTACAAGATCCAAGAGACCAATGATTTAATTTAAAGGAGACATTCCACTATTAAAACCAAATCTCTAAGTGCCAAGTGAATTTACCTTAGAATCATTCATGGGCTAAAGGTAGAGCTTATGTGATTGTTAAATATAGGTTTTTAGTTTTTAATGGAATTATAATAGGTACATTAATTAAAAAATAAATAATAGAAAATTATTTATTTTATTATGGATATAAGCACTCTTTTTTATCTCAAATGATTTCTATGAACATTCAATCACCACATAACACTTGTATAAAGGAGTTTTCAATCAAGAAACCATGGGGGAATATTATTTCAAGAGATATGTATCATGTATTCTATATGTATCATGTATTATCTTTCAATACACTCAGATATTCCATAGTTACAACCTTCAATATGTTTTATATGATTGGATTTGATATAATTGGTACTGATTGGAAATAAATAAATAATTGAAGAATTTATTGGTGACATAAATATTTTATAATTTTTGAAGGACGTGTCAAATATATTTTCCTTATATGGGAGACATTATTATTCAGGTCTTATCTAGATCCACCTCTAATCACTCACCTTAATGAAATTATAGGAGAGGATGAATAGAAAAAATAATATATGGAAGGGAAATAATTCACCATAATAGAGGATGTACCTATTCATTGTGAATAAATAGATGTATTTTTGGAAGAATTTCCTATACATTCACTTATTAGAATGTTTAGCTTTTTATATAATTAATCCTTAATGTAAAACCTAAATCTAATACTCCTTATAGAATAGAACCATTGGAATTAGTGGATTTGAAGAAAAAACTCTTGGATTTTTGTGATATGGGATTCATAATCCCTAAGGTTTCAACATGGGGAGACATTATCCTATTTTTTTAAAAGAATATTTTTATATGAATTTTTTTCAACAATTATGGGTAAATTAATTTCATTACTATAAAAATATATAACCATAATTGTTAATTGATGAATTATATGATCTACTATAAGGAGATAAATATTTATTAAATATTGATATTAACCTTACTTATAATCAATTAATGTTGAAAAAAGATAATATTCTAAAGGAAATATTTTATATATGGCATGAAAATTATAAGTTTCTAGAAATTCAGCTTATATTAACTAATACCACCTCTATGTTTATGGATCTAATAAATAGAGTATACAATGAATATATTGATAGTTTCATGGTGGTATTCATTGATGATATCTTCATACACTCAAAAATATATGAGGACCATGAGATTAATTATTGAATCTTTCAAGAGACTCTCAAGGGAAAGGAAATATATACCAAATTCCTTATGTTCCAATTTTGGATATAGGTAGTTTCCTTTATTGTCTATATTGTCACTAAGGAAATAACATTTATTTATAGTTAGAAGATAATTAATGTCAATTAATGGATGACACTAATAGATACAACATAGATACATGGTTTCCCTAGGCTTTAAATTTATAATCAGTGATTTTTTCCAAAAAACAATTATTTACTGGAAAACCCATTAACGAAGTCAACATGTAATGCGTTCAAGTTAAAACATTCCAAGGAATGTTGGAATGTTTTTAAGAGTTAAATTAGATATTTTTTTATGAAATAAAATTTAATTTACTATCGATAAAAGAAGGATTTGTAAAATATAGTGATACTTATAATAAATGATTGGGTTGTTTCCTTATATGAATTTATATTGTGTTTTCATATGGATCACAATAAAAAAAGATCCATGAATTGGACTATCCAAATCATGATCTTTAATTGGAATCTATTATATTTTCCTTGAATATTATGAGGAATTACCACTATAGTGAAATATGTGTCATATATATATAACAAAAAAATCAACAACAAATCTAATCATAGATAACTCAACATGAGGAAAAGGAGTTTGTTGAAACTAAATATAGACCATGACTGATCGATACACTACCACCGCAGAATGGAAAATAAGGTATTTTATGTATTGATTAGGACGGACCATGGAGTGCAGACTATAATGAGAAAAAACGTGTATTATATTTTCATGTATTTATTGATGTTAGATGAGGTAATTTTTAGCTATGTTGAAACATTATTCCTTTACTAAGAAATTTCCAAACCATAATTACTGGAAAAAAATAAGTACCAGTTATATGATTAGGGTTTATAAAAGAAGATTAAATTCATGAATTAAGATAGATTTTTAGACAACATCTATGAAGATAGTGTGCCTCACGCATACTTAGGATGAAAAGGGGATTACTGGAGAAATAAAATTGTTCAAATTTATCTATAAACCATATTAAATAAATATTTACATGGATTTAAGAGAAAATTTATTCTGAGATAGTATGAAGTTGTAAATTTTAGACTATATGTCCAGATGCTTGTTTTTCTCATAGGTAAAGGTTGAAAGACAACATCCTAAATGAGTCTTGAAACCTCTATTTATACCAATGTGGATATAGGACAATGATACAATAGACATTTCCACTATACTTCCATTGATTCCAAGGAGGAATGTGGCCATATGGTTCATAGTGGATTTACATACCAAGTATATAAATTTCATATAAATAAAGTATGATTTACCTCTTGGACACCTTAGATGACTATATATTAATGATTTGCTGAGAAATCATGGTGAACCATTATAAATTGTATCTTATCATGAACCTTGGTTAACATTGAAATTTTTGAGTATTCTTAAAAAGGATCTTAACACTAAAATATAATTGAGAACAATATATCATCCTTTAAATTATGAGCAGTCTAAAAAACTATTTATATATTAAAAGAAATGTTGATATAATTAACTATTTAGATTCATTTAATATTAGACCAATATATACCTTTGATGGAATTTTTATATAATAATATAAACCATTTAAGAATTCATATGGAACTGTATGTAGCATTGTTTAGTAAGATATGGTTTATGAAAACTTTTTGGGAAGTGTTTATAGAGAGGAATCTTATAGTCCTGGAACTTGATGAGGGGACTATTATTAAGGTGTGACTTACTCTGAATCTTACTAAGATAGCTCAAATAAGAAAAATAGATATAATTATAATTGGGTGAAGAACATATAATTTCATGTGGGTGATAATGTCTTCAAAAAGGAATCTCCCTGGAAGAGATTTATAGGGTTTGGTAAGAAGGGGAAGCTAAGTCCTTAGTACATCATGTCTTTATAAAATTTTGACAGAATTGGAGTTATGACCTACCTCCCTGATATTACAACTAACCTATCTAAATTGAATGATGTCTTTTTTATTAAATTGTTGAGAAAATAAATAATAGAACTGACACAGGTACCAACCACTATGAAAAAAAGTTGGAACCTAACTTGTTTTATAATGAAGAGATTATCTAGATTCCTTGCACTAGAGAGAATTTGTTTTGGAATCAGAAATTGATCCTAATGAAAGTACTTTTATGGTATCATAATATGGAAGGGGAAACATGGGAATCCACAGAATAAATGATGAATAATTTCCCACATTTTTTAATGATTATATAATTATCAAATTTATATGATAGAATTATTTTAGAGGATAATGTAATACACAATATTCTACATTATAAGGTAAACACTACATATCAAAACTATAGTACAATTAATAATACAATAGAAATAGTTTTATTGATCACTTTTTTTGAAATCAAGGTTCATAAAGTTTATAGTATGAATAAAATCATATGGGAATCATTTTGTTTTTAGTAAATTAAAATTATCATAGACTCAATTTTTTTGTAATTTTCTAAAAATGTTGTGTTTTTGGTGAGTAGTAAAAATACATTTTTTACAATATCAGCAATTTTATGACATCATCACAATATAAAAACCAATTATAAAAATTATGAAACTTTTTCCTCAACCAAAAATGTATTAGTGAAAGTAAAAATAATAATTTAAAAAAATTGTGTTGAATTTAGACATCTCTGATTGAAATTTTATAACCTATGATATATTTTATTCCTTGTCCTTTAACTAAATATTCATAACGATATACATAGTTTTAGATTTATTTTAATTTCAAAAAAATGAAAAACATATACTCATATATGTCATGGAAATCATTTATATACATTATTTATATATAAAATCATTTTTTATTATTGAAATGGAATATTTACAAAAACATATTTTTTTCATTAATAATATATAATTTTTAAATTCATTTTTAGCATATATAGGAATTGAATCTTGAAAAATTGTGTCCATATTTTAAATCCAACATTTTAAATTATTTTATAAGTAAAATTTTAATTTTATGTATAAAAATAAGTTATGGAGGAAAAAAATATATTACCTCCATAAAAATATTAATGGTTAGAAACGAAATTAATGAGGGGAATAAAGTATCTTAAACCTTATACATTATATGTTTGGGTAAGAAGTGGATATATCAATAATCATCCCCTCTCCATTATGTTCCTCTTTTGTATCCACATTACTTTGAAAGTAACATTTCATTAACACAAAGTAATGATTATTTATAGAAATGTCATCCCACTGATATATAAAATGATCCATTAACAAAAATAATTATATTCACATCTAAATCTTACTAAATTTAAAAAATATATAATAAAATTCCCTTATTAACCCTATATCTCACATCCTTGAGTTTTTTCTCCCACCAAATACAATCCCCTCTCCATTACGCTATACGATTAACTGAGTTGTTTCATGTTTCTTTCTTCTTCCACCTCCTCCAAATATTCTTTTACCAAAATAAAATAATTAAATATATATAATTATTATAAAAAAATGTTATTATGTTATTATAATATTTTTTTTACCTTCCTCCAATCCATTTTGAAAATGAAAATGTCACCCGTGTTATGTAAGGGATACCACCTCCTTGAACGATGTATATTGTTTTTCATCACTACCATAAACTGATTTTTATAAAAAATTATTAAATGAATAAACATGAAATTAAAATGTAAATATGTTTTTAATTGTAATATTAATATTTATTTCCATATTAGTATACCACCTTTTTTAAAATAAAAATTAATGAAAGAAGATCTTTATGGACTCTATCCTCATAACACATACCCATTCCTTCCGTCAAAGGTAGAGTGTAATTACTAAATAATTCATATAAAATGATTCTGTTAACTTTAATAATCTACGAATGAAGAATTTTTTTAACATAATGGGGACCAGAATTACTGTTATCAAACATCTATAAAAGAATCAAAATTACAAACATCAAATGATGAAATGAAACAAAAACTAACTAATAGATTTATAATGAATGATAACAATTGAATAATATAAAATAAAATAGATATAAATAATTTTTTTAAATATGTTATTAAGATGGTTATATTTATTATATATTAGTTTAAATTACATTCATAGAAGTCAAGAGTAAACATAAGGGTTTTTAATCCCAATATTTCATTCATTGTGATATACTTCATATCCCCCACTTTTTTTCATTCATGTGGTGAATATAATACCCATGGACATATTTTAATCATAAATTCCATGAAATAAGAGTTATTATAAACAATATCTATGGTTATAAAATTAATTTTATTATAATTCAAATGTTAGAAAAGTTTTAAGGTGTTTTTTTCCAATATCACTTTGAATTTGAGATTATTATGACTAAATTCACATCCTGAGAAATTGTATGGTTATTCTATATAAAAAAAACTCTATTTTAATCTATATATTTTTTCATGGCTTTTATATTCCCTATTACCATTTAATTTCCACCTTTATTCATAATTGACCTGAATTAATGCTTGTGACAGAAACCAACCTTATCACGTTTTTTTTCAGGAATCTTTCACTTAAAATATCCATATTCTATATATATATTTATGAATTAAATTATCTATAATTATATGATTTATTATAGTATTTTCCAATGAACATGATTTTATAAATAAAAGTAATATTCTTTTATGTTTTTCTGTATGGTTGTTTCAACCAAATATGTCTCCTTAAAAATGTATGAAAATGATTATTTTTAATGCCTTCTAGAACCATTTTACATAATGAATATTCTTATACAAGTTTTGATGGTTTTAATAAGAAATTTAGCATCTATTTATTTATAGAATATTTTATTAAATTTTATCAAAAATAAAAATGGAGTTTCTTCTTCTATCTCCATGTAATTCGATTCCCCTTTAAAACATGGTTTTCTTTACTAAAATCATTTAATGTTTCGTATGCTACATTGGGTATATTCTCTTATGATACCATATAACTTATTTATTTAGATAGAAAATGATGATATTATTAAATTTATTGATTGGGAAAAATATTTAAATTCCATATTCCAGTTATCCAATATGAATATTTATTGATTACAAAGGCATACTCATTATGTATTGTACGAGTTATTCATTATATTCATACGATGAAATTAGTTTAATTTGTTAGCTATGGTTGAGTTATGGATTTATATAACCTCTATATGTATTGATAGTTCTCATGTGGAAAACTATCACGTGTATTTGGAATATATCTTTCATATTTATGCATGATTTCTTAGAACGAGGACTTGAAAATAATATTAAGATGTCTAAAATAATGAATTCATACATTATGAAACCAGTTACTATTTTCTATGTAATTATTTAGGTTGTTATGTCATCAATTAATATATTCCTCTGTCATTATTTATTTTATATGGAATTTATTATTATGATATATCTCTTTCATGTTATTCATTCTATGTTTATTATATGATTGTCTTTTTTCCTGCTTCCCCTTACTAAGAATCTGGTATCATAGTTTAATTTTGACTTTTTTCATAGGTTTCATAGAAGTGAATTGTGATTTTTTTTAATGATGTACTAGAAAAAATAATAAGTATTATTTCATGTTTTCAAATGTAATATGAGAACCATATATGTATATATTAACCTAAGACTACTAAACTGTTGGATCATTAGGATATGAAAATTTTTATATTATTTCATTGTAATAAAGTAACCACATGATCCATGTAACTAGATATGGGGTTATTAAATATCTCTCTTATAGAAGTTCACTATTTTATCTATATTTTTATGAAACTATTAGACATCACATGTCATGGTTTTTTAGGAATTCCTCTTAATGTGGCATTTATTTGATTTTCCCAAGGTTGTTTCGTGACATCTCATTTTACTATGTGAATAAATCCCAAAATATCTTATCCATCTCAGTCCACAACATATCATTTTCTTATAGTTTGAATACATATTCAATAATAAAACCAACCTTAGTTTTTATTATTTCTCTAATATCTTCACAATGAGATAATATTCTTCATTTCATGGAAAACTTTTTATTTAATCTCCAAAAAAATCCGAGATTGAATCATATATTCAAAATAAATGAGTGATATTTAATAAACTAAAGGCCATATTTTGTAATGAATGATTTAAATATATTTCGATACTTCCATCAATATGGTTATATTTTAAATGTCTAAAATTAACTTCTGAAAAACTCACAAATTTGGAAAAGGAGTGACCTTTACATATCACTGAGGGATCACGTACTTTGTTAAATTTAATATCTGATTGACATTTACATACTGATTATTTATATTTACATATGGGTAAATATTACCTTTAAATATTATAATTAATTATGGGATATATTTATTTTGTATTCAACTTAGTGTGGGAATCATTTATGTTAGAGTAAATTATTTTTATATACCACAATGATGATTTTCACATTTTTCCTTTTAAGCATCGATAACTATTTAAGCCTTTTGTATGATCACTATTAACCCTAATGTGTATATTACACCTCTTCTAAATATTATTCTACTACTAGAATGTAATTTTATATATCATAATGTGATTTAATACATTATTAAATTTCAATCCAATGAGTACATTAATGTATCCAACAACATACTCTTACATATATCAGGTTAAAATTATATGTAATTTTTCATTTTTTAATAACACTATTCTATTTTACATTAATGTATTTTCCAATTAACATTATTTATCATCTCATTTATCAAATATCCAATAATAAATAACACAAAATATCTAGAATCATATCCATATTTCTAAACTAAATTATAAAACTTTATATTTCTTTGTAATAACATAGAATCATATTGAATCATCACTATAAAAATTCTAATGAATTATATAGAATATAAATACTATTTAAAGTATATTAATGGTGTTCCAATACCTCAAACAAATTTCTATAACGTCATACAAGTTCATTTATTTATAAATAGTTGTCTCAAATTATAATTCTCACAATGATATATCTTTATCAAAATCAACTTTACGATTTTATTCTTATCCAACTCCTCAAATTCTCTATAGAAATATAATATCATCAATCACTTAAATATAAGGAACTCAACTCAAATTTCAATATTCCATCAAACTCTGTGAATGGAATAATATTCCATGTTAATTATTATATACATGTATATATAGTTTTTCCATGTTCCAACTACCAATATTATCATTATCATAAACCAGGAATTTGAACCATTAAAATCAATAGAATATTTATATAGTGGTGGAGGAAACCCAAATATATTACCTTATGTGAATAAATCTTCATGCATATCAAGTGGAAGTGTCTATCTCACGTTTTTTCTGATCTAAATAGGGGAAAACACATTTAATATCCAATGTGGTGTTTGTCTCTCATGAATTATTCACCTCTTATCTTTCTATCTTCTTAATGGAGATCAAGAATTTATCACACTCGATGAGACAACTAAAAGAATTATTAAATTTAGTAAATTTTATTAAAATGATTCTAAACATAAAATTTCATACATAAAACCATGCAAACATTTTTTCCATGTTAATGAATCTCTAATAATATCCAATGGAAGGCCTTCCTTTATCATTTGAATAATTTTTATATCACTCTTATGAGATTCAAGATATTTCATCAACACAAATTCATTTTTAAAACATCATATATGTTGTAACCTTTCTTGGTAACTTCTATGACACCATAACATTTCAATATATAATTTAAATTTTAATGAATATTATGTTTTATTTCATGTACTACATGAAACACCAATCTTAAATGAAGCAAAAAATTATTTATAAATTTTATTATTTAATTTCGGTCATTATAACCGAACCATTGATTGGAGAAAATTAATAACAGAAACCTCAATATGAAATATATAGAGAAATTGTTTCCTATTAATTATTTTTGATTAATTTCAAGGAAATGAGAAATAAATTTTTAATTATAAGAATGATTCTATATTAAGTTAAAAAAAATTAATTTTTAAAGGGTTATTTTTCTATGAAGTGTGTTTTTATTATATTTTGTGTTTAAAGGTCAAATTTATTAATTTTTAAAATTTAAATTCAGATGAATGAATTTTTTTTATATCATCATGTAAAAATAATCTTAAGATAGTTATTTTAGAATTTTCTTAAATAATTTATTTTTTGGGGTATTGTGAATAATAATACTTTTACAAATACTATAATTTTTATTATATTAAAATGATTTCATAATTTATTAATTGTTAATAAGACATTTTTATAAACCAAATATATATTTTCAAATTAATATAATTCATTTAGTAATATTATTTTGAATAAATAAATATATGTTTGACATTGTTGAGATCTTTATAATGTATATATTAAAATAAAAACTATTTTTGGAGGATCTATTTTAATTATGTTTTCACAAGATTAATTTCGGTTTTGAATTAATTTTTAATAAAAATATTTATCATTTGGTTAAATAAAATCCAATGAATTCCATTTTAATAAACACTATAATTGATTTTGAAATGAAATCATTTTTATGATTAAAAAGATAGTTCCTAAAAATTGTTTTCATTGTGTTCTTTGTAAATATATTAAAAGTAATTTCTTCCATAAATAAAAATTAAATTTTGAAAAATATATTTAACTTTTTTATCATCATGTTAAAATTAGGTAATATAGTTCCTTTCAATTTTAACGACATTTAATAATAACCATGTTAAAACATTATCACCATGGTAAATGGCATGATGGGTTAAATGAGATTTAAACTAGGTGACAAGGACCTAAAATTTCCAAAAAAAATTATTTTATTAATTTTATTCATTCATAATGTTCTTATATTTTTAATAATGGGAATTTTGTTTCATTGTCTTTCTATAACGACCATTATATTATTTTAACTAAAGGATAATTAAAAAATGTAACACTATTTCATTTAACATACCTTTTCTAAAATAAAAGGGATACAAGGAGTTATGAATGTTGATAAATGTTTATTTTGAAAATTAATAAATTATTTTTATTATTGTAAATTATTTTTAACTTTTAGTGGTGGTATAATTACCTTTAATTATTACACAATGTCGATTTTATACATGTTACAATAGAATAAAATGTACATAAATTATTTTAAAAACATTAAAAGTAATATATTTGGGGTGAATTATGGTGTTATACAAATTTAATTTATTATCATAATGTATAATTTATTTCCTGAGTGTTTAAATTTTAATTACACTATTATCTTGATTAATTTAAAGTCAAAATATTATATGTATTATGAAAATAACATTAAATGATAGTTAATGATTAGAAGTTGTATTTAAATCATTTTAAAATCATAAATATTATATATTTTCTCAATTATATGGGACATTTACTAGAATACCTTTCATGGAATATTTATGTGCCACTTGGAATTATTAAAATTACATTCATGACCCTTTGATATTACAAATTTTCAAAAATTCCATAAAATATTTCCTATGAAAATCGATTAACTTCACCCATTTCAAAAAATATCTCAACCAAAGTTTTATCTCAAAAATATGAAAAATTTCCATTAAAATTTTATATCCCCACAATATTAAACCCCTATAGTGACCATATACCTCTCCATAAATTTCCTTATTCCCAGTCGAAATGAGAATGTCAAAATAGAATGTGTCAATATTAACTAATTTCTTTTATATTTATTTATTCATCTACCCCCTTCAAATATATCATAATGATACCAATATAATAAAATCCTTATATTCACTATAAATAAATGTTATGATTATGGTAAAACCATTTTTAATCAGATTTTCCATACATTATAAAATGAACACTTCCCTCAGGCTTATGTTTGGACTATCACCTCCATAGAGATATGTGATTCATTTTTCATTATAATCCCCTGTGGTCAGTTATAAATATAAAATTAAAGAACATGTAATATTTTTATGAAATATTTTTGATTATTTATAGATAAAATATTATCTACCATATTACCTTATCATCTATTTTAAGCTGATAACATCGCTGGTGCGTACATGTGGACTACCACCTACACGAAGCGATCTGATTCATTTTTCATTACCCTCTCAAATGGTAGGTCATAAGGCTGAATTTAATGAATAATTATTATCTTTATGATATTATTATAATTTTCTAATTGTATAATTTAATCATTTTTATTTATCTCTCACTCAATGAAAAAATGAAATTGTTTCTCATGTGTAGGTGGAGACTATCACCTCCATGTTATGATGTGATTCATTTTTAATGGCCACATTACATAGATGGTTCTAAATTTATATTTAATATACAAAAATTATAATTATAAATTCATTAATATTTTTAAAATAATAGAACTATGACCACTTTTACAACAATTAACTTACTAAAGGTGTTTTGGAAATTAAAAACTGAAATAACCTCAATACCACAGACGTAAATTTAACTAGTTTTATAACTATATAACACATAATAAATATTAAATTAAAAGGTATAATAAGAAAAATTAATAATTTTATTAATCAATTAAATTATTTATATAGTTTTATTATTCATGGTTTGGAGAACATTTGAAATGAGTTGGGACTCGATGTAAGGTATTTTTTATTGATACATTATTATAATGTTTTAATTTAAAAAATTTCTCCTCCATATACCAATTATTAAAACGTTTCAAGAATGTTAAAATTTATGCTTAAATGATTTTTAATGTTCATTTTCTAAATATTTTGACTCTCTTTACAAATAGTTGAAAGGAAAAATCTCAAAATATTTGTGTATGACTCACTATTGATTGTTTTTCAAAAGTGTGAAAAGAATGTTTTATTTCTAATTTATATGGAATGAATGGAAATTTACACAGTCATTTTTTTCTTAGTCATTAATTTTACTATATAATATTCAAATTATTTAAAAATTAAATCATATACTTATTTTGTTTTGGAATATTATACTTTAAAAGTCACCAAAATAAAATGGATTTTTTTTTCAAAGTGTATATTAAATACACATATGAAATATATTTTTTCATCTATATAATCATTATTTAAAGATTAATATGCTTAAATTTGGATATGATCTATTTTTATTGACCACTTTTGATTATTTTTTTCTACTTATCAACTAGGGAAAATAATGACATTTTTTATGCTACTTTTTCAATACAAATGTTTATTAAATATTGTATTTTAATTCATTTTTTCCTATAAATAATTCATTAGACAAAGTAAGTGAATGGGTAGAGTCTTATATTAGATATCCCCTTGATTCATCAATGATTATTATATGAAAATCTATACATGGTATTTGGTGTATCTCTGAAAAATTATTCACGATGTCTTAGCATAAGGCCTTGAGGGTAACATTATGATGTACGGAATTATCCATTACATCATTAAAAAATCAGTTACTATTATACAAATAATTATTTTTATTGTTATACTAAGATATATTTCAAGTTAAAACTATTAATGTATTTTTATAGAAATAATTTAATTTCATAATATAATAAATTGATCTTATGATTTTATGGATAATTTTATTATCTTCAATGTGAAACATTTTATTTTCAAGGAAATGATTTCATTTTTTTAAAGAAACCATCCTGAATTTTAATCCTTCCTTTAATGTTTCTTATAAAAAAATTATGAATATGTTTTGGAAAACATTATTTTTAGTTTCAGGTAATTATTTTGAGATCAAGGTTTATTATGTTAAAATTCAAGATTTATTAGGGTTTTTCATGAATGGATTAATGATTTCCTTTCTTTTTTATATCACTTATTAAAGATTGATTTTATCATCCCACATTTTCCAGAAAAACCCGAAGGAAATAAGAATTTTTATGGATTATATAATGTTCAACGTTGACATATATTCTATGAATAAAATGTGTCCCAAATATAATAGATGTATAGACCCAAGAACCTGATTTGTGGAAAAAATGTTCACTTATTGGAATTTTCCACTTTTTTTGTTATATTTTTCATAATTCTATATAACACTAAACTTAAAAAACATCTTAGATGTAAGTGAATATTCATATTTTTTTAATTTTTTAAAAATGGATGTTAAAATCTGAGTTTATTTAGTTGGTATTATATCTATCCTATAAAAAAGTGTGATTTTAGCACTAGATTCATGTTTATAGGTATGGGGTTTTATAACTTCCACCTTATTTCAATTAACATTATTGGGAACATTAAATAAATTACATTATATTATTATTCAATACATATTGACATCATGATCATCGACTCCATGATTGTGGAAATAAAATACAACCCAACACCAAGTTGGTCCAATAAATCTATAGAAATATACTTCATGTGGTTCTCTACAGTAGGTGGATTCCTCAACTTTTAGGTCCATTTATATTTAATTATATTTTTATTACTCATCCATGAATGTTAAGGATTTAAATATATCTATTGTTTCAATTACTTTTTCTATGATTGGAAAAGGATTGTCATCCTTTATGAAGTGATGATTTAAAACCCTAAATTTGATGTAAAATTTGTTTTTTCCATTATTTTTCATACTGGGATGATGTTGGAAAGATATTTAAGGTATTGAATATCCATTATAATGATTAACTTAATCATTTTATCAAATTTATCTTCTACTTTAACAATGTAGGATGATTTCATTATTCATGATGCTTTTTATAGCCATTATGATTGGTTACAAGGCCTACGTGATGAATATCAACTTGTACATCTATACTTGACATTTTTATTAAGATACATTAAGAAATCTAATTGTTGTTTTAAAAGGTTATAATATGGTTCATAATCCTCTATATTAATGAATTAATTGATCAGTGTGGGTTATAGCTCTTCTTTTGGGCCCATGTTCACCTACATAGGCATAATGAAGTGGAAAAAACACCCTTTTCAAAACAAATCAAGGAATATTCATTTTTTTATCCTTTATCAACATCATGTTTTGTGGATGGATCCAAATTTTTTGATCTATAATATTTCATTTTTTTATAGTTATTTATTTTTGGGATCTACTCATATAAAGTAATAATTAATTTCTCTACCCAAGTGGTTATCATATGAATGGTGGAAAAGGTGTCAAATTCTTATGTTTTCTAGAAATGGGGAATTTTCATTCGATCCAAATTACTGGATTGTGCTCACCAAATATCAATATATCGTGTCTTATGACAAAAATTATCAAATCTAGGATCATGGATTGTGGGTTGCACAAAAATATTTCCATTTATCTATTAAATTGGATCAATATAGGAATTTTCATATCCATCATAAAAGAAAATTATAACATGGAAATCCTCCCCATTTTATGGTAAGACCATATAATTTCTTTAATTTCAATTTTTTAATTCAATGTGATTTATATAGATTATAAATTTTTCATTTATTGTATTTAAATGGTTTATGGTAGAATACTCTAACCCATTTCCAGTAGTTATCTATGTAGTATCCTCTTATTAGGGTTTCTTCACTTCCCTATTATAGTGATTTTTTTGACATATCATGTATTAATTGAGTCAGAAGGAGATCTTTCACCTTAATATAATATATTATTTTCATTAATAGTTTATTTAAATATCTTGTTGTATGAATAGGGTACTACTACCCGTAGATGAAGACATTATGTTAGAATTATGTAATTGATGGTTATTTATTGATGAGACACTAGGAAACAGGAACAACACTCGGTGTATCAAAATTGGTTCATAAAAAAAATCATCCCAAGGGGTTCTAGTACACATTTATTATACATTTAGATCATTAAATAAAACCATTTTATATTTATTTCCTTATAACCAAAAACTAATAGGGTTATGATAGGAATCATATTGATTCCAAAAACATTATCCACCAAATCTCAATAAATGTTGGCATCATTGAGTTTTATAAACGCATATAAGGGTTTTATAAGACCTTTTTTGATTATTTACTAATATTTTTCTATGAATGAAATGATTGTGTGGAATTAAATAATGAAATTATATTCATGGAACATTTTAGTAGTTAGTATTTCAATCATGAACTCCTTGGGATCTGAAAATTCAATAATCCGTGTCTCCTTCAGTTCTCTAGAGAATTAGTGGGAATCCAAAATCAAAATCCATGTTAGGATGAAAGAAAGATTGTTTAACACAATATAATTGGATCTAAATGTTTTTATTTAATTTCACATAGTATTATTTTACTTGAGGAATATAGTATTTAATTTGTTATAAATATGAAAATCATTCCCCTTGTATTATGTGGAATTCTTATAGATTATAGGATAGGATTATCTGACACGTTCACATTATCAGACCCACATGAGGATTTTTTTATTAGATAACTAGTTCACTATTTTTACAAGTGTGGTATGAGTAAAAGAGGGCCATATATCTTTTTTTTCTTTTATTGGAAGTATTGACGGGACTTTTTCCTAGATTCTATAGCTCGTATAATTTTTTCGAGAATAATACCTATAATTTATAGACTCCATATTTTATATCTTAATTTACCTTAGTATAATAATTTGTGATGAGAAATGGTAATTTTTGTTTTTTAAAAATCATCCTCACTAGTGTTTGGGGCCACAGTTCAAACAATATTAATAGAGCTATATTTTGATTATTTTTCAAAGGTGGGTTCCATTTAGTATAATGGTTTACTTCCTTAGTAGTGGGAGCCTAAAGTTTAAAATATTTAATAACTTTCTACATATTTATGGGTGTTCCTCTTCTTGTTTTTTTCATGAGTGTAAATTACACTAGTTTTGGGGTTTTTTAAGGTATTAGACATTTCCACAATCATTTTCTGGAAAATTTGTTTTTTTATTGTTTGATTCAGTCATACAATGATTATTTCATGCACATAATTTATCATTTTTTGAGTCACCAAATCATTAAAATTCAAAACTATCATTCTTGTGGAATTCTATAATTCTTGTTATTCTTCATCTTGAGTGAAAGATACATGATTCATATGAATCATAGGGATATAAAAATTTACAATTCATTCATCCAATATTGTTTTTGGGAGTTTATTGAGAATAAATCAATCTTGGATGGTATGACTTAATAAATGAATATAATGTAAAAAATTTAGGTGGTCATTTAACCCTAACTTATCATGATTATTATATCTAACAGTTTAACCAAATTATTTTCTAGATATGAGATTAAATATCCCAGTAGATTCTTATTTTAGATAAAATAAACCTTGTTATTTATGTTCGCAAAGTGACAATGCTTATATTATTTTATCAAGTGTTGTTTATTTTTCAAATACCACACTTGTTGTGGTTTTAAACATAAATAAAACAATGCATTGAATCAAATAGTATGAAAGGATATATTTAGTGCTACAAATGTATTGAATGTAATAATTGTTTCTTCTTATTTTCATGAATTCCTTCGCGGTGATGGTGGTGTTTGATGTGATGTTTTTTTGGTCTACTAAATGACATATTCTAAAAATTGTGTTGTTATAATTAACTCTTAGAATCCCCTAAGGTGATTATATGGGATGATCATGGTTTCTTATTCATCTTGAAGATTCCATCAGAATTTTCTAATAACTTCTCAGAAGAAAATTATATATCCAACAAATATATTACCCCTTTACATGTAATGATCAAATCATAAACCCTTTTATTCTAATATTTCTTAAAGATAGAGAGGTTATGAATTCTATTTTTTCTCATGGTCGATATGAATTTTTAATTCAATTTCTAGGAAATATTTTCCCACTAGGGACCCAGTTGTAAGTTTATTATTCTAAAAAGCATGACCTTCTAGGTTATACACAAATTATTTATGTTTGGATATATATTATTATTCTTGGGTCCTAAATATTGGGTCACATCAAGGTATAAATTAAGTAGATTATTTATCGGAATCATTGTTTCCATTTATTAGTTAGAATTTGGGATTTTAAAACTTCTATGGAAAAATATTCAAGTCCACCATATAAGGATAAATTTTCTTCTATAGTTTCATTGTGAAAGATTGATAATCAATAACCACCAACTGAGAAGTACTAGAATGTAGTATCTCTACTTATGATATTGTTCCATAAACTAATTTTTTCCATAAATGAATTATATGATCTTATATCAAGTTACTTTCTAGAACTTATGTCAGATATTTTCAATCATAGAAAACTCTTTGATTTTAATATGATTTGTAATTAATCTAATAGGATGACATCATCTCTATTAGGTTTGATGGATAAAATCTACTTCCACGAGTTAAGAGATAACTTCTTATTAAGGATGGTCATATAAAGGGGTTGTGGTATAATCAATTTAGAAATCACAAAACATAGGTAAATTTTCCTGGTATCTCAACATTAACTTATATAATCTTTTCTATTATATCCTTAAACATTGTATTTTTCTCTTTGACCGGGAAGAATTCGATACAATTGGTTATTGGATGGGATGTGGTGTGTCCATACCCTTTCCTTTTCCCTAGTAATTACGTTCTAAGTGGTTTATAATGGGATATCTAAAGGATAAACTAATTCATTATATTTTATCAAATTATGGATATGTTCACCTTATTTTATTACTTTATTATGAACGAAATTCTTGATAAATTCTTCCTCATTATAAATATTTATCTTTGTATCATGAACTGTAGAATCAATAGAATAATTTGTGATAATATTAATTGATAAAAAGCATGTGGAAAAAACTATTTTTTTATGCATATCGAAAAATTATAATTCCCTCTCGACATCATAACAACTTTGTATTTTAATTCATCATCATCACTGTTTTGTTTTTATTAGAAATATTTTTATGTTATAGGCCATATGAGGCTTCAATTTATCCTTCTATCACTTATATGGAAGTGGATTTTGTGGCTTACCATAAAGAGTTATCTTCAAAAAATATACAAAAACCCCGAATGAACATGATATCAACAGAGAAATTTGTTCAAAAATTATCATTGGATCAGACTATAGGGTTTCCTATGGAACTACACATATCCTTGAAAATATTTATTTTCTAAAAGGAGTGTTATTGTTAATTGAAATATCTATCTATATTATTGGGCATACCATGTGCGATTATGAGGTTCAAACTACCCTCATCCATGAAGGTTGGGGCTTTCCCTATGTTGTTGCAGCTATGACAACAATATTCATCACCATCTTCTATTATATATTTTTTGAGTGGTATATGTGGTGTTATTTTAAATTATTCATATTGAAATATTCCTATAAAACTGAAAACATCACTTTCACATATTGAGACTATAATAGTTTTTCTACCTATTTCACATTCCTCATATCTTGAAGTAGGATTATTCCAATTGATCATTCATTCAAAGTAAATATTCTCTAAAATCTAGAATTTTGTTTCTTAGAATTATTTTACAAGCATATATTTGGTAAGGAACATTCATGGAATCTATTATAGTATATTATTCATTATGAATACAATCATGTTCTATACAATTTGGGTGAAATTTTATGTTTTAAATACATTATATACCTTAACACACACTTGAGAAGAGGTTTTTCATTTATTTAGTGAAAATAATTGGTTTATTTAACTAATCCTCTTATAGAAGATTGCTCTATTTTCTATATTTTGGAATCTATGCAACTAAGAGGGTGGAAATACCAACATGGAGACATGTATCATCCAACGCCTTGAGGGAATATGTGTATCCTTCATAAGTAAATCTTTTAAAATAAAAATAGTGTAATGTTTCCCATAGAGTTATATCAATATTGGGAATGGATTATTCTTCATTGATGTTAGTAATAAAAATCTAATTATTACCAATGGGATAAAACATTTCAAGTATTATTTCAAAGGAAAACTCCTCACATAATAAATTAGAACATTTCTCATCATAAATGGATGTTTAATTCACAAGTTATATCCTAAAATTTCACTTCCATAATGATTTCTAAAGTGGGATAGAATCATTTTTTGGAATTATTATATATATATATATATAATGAACTATGATAGGGGTAGATATTGTTCTTATTGCCTTAACTAACCCATTGGTTGGGAGTAGACATCACTAGTTTATGGTACCATGTCTAGTGAATTTTTATTTAGTTTCACAATAACCTATCTATAAGAGTGTAAATTTGTTAAAATCAAGAAATGTGTTAGACCATAATTTAGATGGGATATGTTATCATAAGTAATAACTTAAAGGAATGCACTATGGGAATGAACTTTATGGATTTTGTATTTTTTTCCATGAGAATAACCTTCATTTTGGATTTTCTCTTGGCTTTCAACACATAGAGTACCTCTATTATTGAGTTTTATACCATTGATAGGAGTACCTCCTAGAAATAATTCTAGTGTATAACATTAGGATTGATGGTTTTTTGGTAGCTAGCATCGGTTTGACTGAAATTTTAAAATACATGGGGAGGATCTCCATGGTGATAATTTTCATGATCATCATTATGGGGAGTACCTCAATGGTGGTCAACTTTTCCACTATGAGTTGACCATCATGATAGATTTTCAAAGAATTATATCAAGTTTATTTTTTATTAAATTGTTTGTAAGGTTATGACTTCCTTATCGATTGAGTGTTTCATCATAGGAAGGTAATCTATAACTAATACCATTATGAATACCTATATGGCTGTTTGATTTTACTTCACTATAAGAAGGGGATCTAGGGATAATATTAATATCATTGTGAGTAGGAACTCAATACTCCATATAGGACTTGTAGATTTAATATTTTGTACATTTTCACAGAAAATATATCCATGATTGATCATCATATTATCATGGGGATTACCTTTGTATTTAGCACACAGGGGGGATCCAAAGCTACTTTTTTTCCACTATATGAAGGACATATGTAGTTATTGTTATTATCCTTCAAATGAAATGAGTCAATTGATATATCCAATAATGATTACCTTGGAAATGTTGGCTTTTTCTAATGTGGAAATTAAATTTTTCTCATGTTACCATTAGAATGTACTAGTGATTCATAGAAATATAAGTTGCATTGGGGCTATTATAACACCCCCAACCATAGTTACCCTAAGTTGGGGAGGATATTTATTACACAAATATAGGATATTGAACTCCCAATATCAAGGATCATTAATAATAAAGAGATTATATAAAATAATATTACATTATATTATGAAAAATTTAAACATTTGAGTACTAATTGTTATTTTATTGGTTTATCCAAAGGGCTGATCATATATAGGATTCCACTTCATTGCTTAGGGAAATGGGTACCAAAAATAATGTTTGATATCAAATTCTGGATAAGGGAAAGCATATAATGAAAGATAACATCGAATATGAAATATAATGGGAACATGTAAATAAATGATGATACATAACACATCCAAGGAAGGAAAAGGTAATAAATGAGTAAATTTTCATATAATGATGAAAATGTTAGGAATGCTTAATTTTAGAAATCATAAACATAATGTTGGGGTCACATTCCATGACATCATACATAAAGGGTCTGAATGATCTCATTACCTATCATAATGGTCTCATGTGACATACACATGTACTAAGGGGATATATAATTTCAAGCCTCACCTATCACATAAAACCCAAATTCATTTCATCAAATAAAAAATGTAATTTTAATAATGTTAAATATAGAAAAAAAATTACATATTAAAATCAAAGTGACACTTATGTTATATTATATTCTTATATATGATAGATCCCATGATGATAGTTTCTTCCTCGACAATTCAATAACCTTAATGAATCAGAACTATGACCCCCCTCACGATCAGAGGGGGGAGGTCCGTTATTTGAATCCCATGGAGGAGGTAACATCTTCTAGTCATTCACTAATCCCAATTATCTTCCTTCCTTTTCGAGGATTCATCTCTCACAGAAAGTCCCTGATCTTTTCCATGTAGCACATCAACTCCTTATATCTTCGACAGAGCTCAATGGTGCAACTAATTTTTGTAATTTAACTCTGGTGGATCGGTTTTGTCATCATCCTCCTTTGGATGATGAGTTTGACTGTTTGGTGTTCAATTCGTGGGATCTTCAAGAGCGTGTGATAATTGGATTAGTTGATAGGAGACATCTAATGATTCAGTTTGAGACAAAAGATGACTTGATCACTACCTAGTCTAGATCCCCTTGAAGTTGTAAAGGAATTACATTTTACATGTTTCAATGGAGCTTCAACTTTCACATGCGGAGTGATCTCTCGATGACGGTGACATGGTTGAGTCTCCCTGGTCTTCTACTCTCATTTCAAAATCCCTCTATTTTGAGTTCTATTGATAACATCATTGGTTGATATTTGTATTCCAATCGATGGATAGAGATTGTTTGTCATCTTATATGTCCACATATTTGTGTGGAAGTTGAAATTTCAAGGCTTCCTGTGAACTGTGTCTAGATGACAGATGGGAAAGAGTTTCGGTGGAAGCAAGATATATGATTTGAATCATGGATGTTGTTTTGTGTTAAATGCGCAAGTTTCGGAAAAAAATAGATTTTTCATAGTAAAGGTTTGGTTGGAGATGCTCTAGGGGTTTTTGGTTTCGGTACTGATGGCTATGATTCTTTGGGTCTGGCTTTGATATTGGTGGAGGACCTGTCTAGGAGTACAAGGTGTGATACGGATGAAGGCTTTGAGTAATCATTTTCCACTGGACAGGATGTGGCTAAGGATGTTGGACATACTGGCCCTAAGATCATTGTGCAGGGTAATTTTATAAAGAATGAGGAAAATCGGCCATGGGACCCAACGTTTAATCAAGTATTTTATCACTTGAAGTGTGACCTTGGTCTTGTTAATGCAGAAACAATGGGGATTTTTTTACTTGCAATTCCTTGTGGTCAGAGCCTGTGAATGAGCAACTTTTGGACTCATTTGTTCCTGTATTGGGGGATGTGGATGCCTATGTTCAAGAAGGGCAGGATGATGATTCTGGAGGACTAGTTATCACACTCTCTATTGGAAATAGATTC
Source organism: Viscum album (assembly GCA_963277665.1). NCBI lineage: Eukaryota > Viridiplantae > Streptophyta > Magnoliopsida > Santalales > Viscaceae > Viscum > Viscum album. The sequence continues at coordinate 1,399,266,788 of OY728127.1, read as the reverse complement.
ATAGGTCAGGAAAATAAGGAGGAATTATGTGGAGAGGAGGACGCTGCATGTCATGAAGGTGGCGTCTTACAGCATGCTTTTCCCCAGAATTATGTTGCAACTGGTGAAGGTGTTATGCATAACCTTATGGATCAGCCACCCTGAATTGCTATAGATAAGGATAACAGTTAGTTCCAGCAAGAATATGGATTGGAGTAGTGTTATCGAGAGGTGAAAATCTTGGGAAAGTGAGGAGACATTTTAGACAGTGACAAGGAAATGAATTGTGGCATGGTCTGACATTCCTAATGTGATGTTGTTTAGGGTGAAAGGATGAAGGTGAACGTGGATGAAGATGCTAAGACTAACCCACCATGAAAAAGACTGAATAAATACTATTCTTATCTTCCAAGGCTGGTGTCTACCAGGTCTTCTATTGGGAAGGAATGTTGGGTTATGCAGTCCTCGATGGAGTATCTATCCTTGGAGATGTTGAATATTAGAAGGAAATGAGTCAATGTTCTAAAACACTATGAAATCCCAAACTGGGAATCAGCTACTGGAGAGGAAACAATCTTTAATGGAGGTGGTGACAGGTATGGATTCTATGATATGTAGTTGTTTTTTCTAAATTAATGTACTTGCTTAATTCATTTTCTTTTATTAATAAATGGTCAGATACTTTCCCCTAACTGATCATTCCTTGTAAATTGTTGTATATAAATAAGGATTTTAGGGAAAAGGTAATAGTTTTCCCCAAAATATTAATTAATAATTTTTTTGTGAAAACCCTTTAATTATATAGGGTAAAATTTTGCATTCAGAATGTTCAAATACACAAACTTATCAAGTAAAGAATATAGAGTTGTAGTTATTTAGTACTTTCTAAAAATTATGATTATCAATAAGGTAAGGAATTTGAAATACTGTATTTGAAATTATGGGGGACCAAAGAAATTGTAGATAAATCTCTATTGTAATAACATAAAATTATTTATTATGGTTAGTAAATAAAATTGTAATCATACATATCATATCCCCTTGGAGTTTCAAACCATACATATAGAAAGGACCTTTTTGCCTCAAATAAATATTGAGTTAATAATTTACTAGACATTTTGAGGGCTATTACTTATAGGTTCATTTATTCAACTTCAAAATCCAGTTTTTATATCCATGTAGGGATAAAAATACACAAACTCTTTTCTTTATTAAAATTCAGGATGGTTTTATGGATTTGGGAATGCGTAATCAGTGTAATGGCTTATTGAGTTAGTATAATGAGTGTTAATAGTGATATATCATTAATAAAATTATATGGAATTTTATAATTAATGAATAATAACAGTTCAAATTGATATTAAAAATAAATTTCAAATTATAAAACTATTAATGAAGTGGAAATGGTTATGGAACCTTACAATGAAAATGAGGTTCTTAAAGCTTGATAAGAGTATCTTAGGACACAATAAACTCATTGGAGGTGTTATTTATAGAGAAAAAAGGGGTGATTAATTTTATAGAACTTATAGTTAAGATTAATTAGATAATGGGAGGTATTTATAGAAAATAATGGAGGATTGTTTATTAATGTCAAAAAACACATGCCATGGAAATATTGGTTTTGGAAAATGAAAAACCATTAGCTTAACAATGTTTTTGGATCATGTTTTTTTAAAAATTTAAGGAATAGTTATTGGAGTATTTTAGTTTTATAACTAAACTCCATTATTTTTATTACTTTTCCACGGTAATATAATTTATCTACAAAAAAAGTTGATTCTAAGACCATATATACCATTTTAGCATTTGGAATATTATTTATAGGTTTAAAAATTCTTTTTAATTAATTAAAAAATATTACATTAAAAAAATAACTTATTTTTTTTATTTTTTCACATGTATTAATTACTAAATCACTTCTATATCATAATTTTCTAATTATACATACTATTTATTTTTACTATATTTTACAATTTAGCGAAAAAATTGATTCTCGAAAAATTATGAAAAATTCACCATTGTATAATTGTGATGTGTTGGTTTGAAATTTATTTTCCCTTTTATGGAAATAATTTTATTTATATGAAAATTTTAGTTTTTTTAAAAAACTCATATTGTATTTAAAATCATGTTTTTTTGCCAAAATTTTTAAAACCCTTTCTTCTAGTGTATCTTATTTTTGTTCTAAGTCACATGTGTGAAATTATGTAACTATTTATTGATTAATATATATTTCAATAAAAACTATTTATATATTATCAAATAATTTTATTAATTTTATTAGACACTAGAATGAATAATTATTGCATTACTATTTCAATTGTTATATTTTGAACGGTCTGATTCCAATGGCCAGATTACCCCTTTAATATACAATTAATTAAAACATCCAAAGATCATTTATATATTTCCCTTAGATACCATGTTTATTCAAATTTATATTGATTTAGTCAAAATAGTTTTGTTCCTCATATACTTGTTATTCATTTTCATATATGATCCTCTAGAGTACAGGTTCATGATGCTTCCCCATATCGTTTATTATTATAAGATACTATATTTTTCTCTTATTATAAATGTAACATATTTTTGGATTTAATAATATATGGGTTAAATTAATAAATTTTAATAATACATTATTATTCATTTTTAAAATGTCTCAATTATAACATTTCTCCTTATAAAATTTTTACCTTTGAAATTAAAAATCTATCCATAAATAAATGTCGATAAGTCTTAATCGTTGTATCCTACGTCTCTTATGTTTCCTTTTCTAAAATATGATTCCTCCAAGAAACCTTTACTAAATATGTTTTAGGATTTTTCATCACATTCACTATATTGTAAATAATATAAATTAGCTATTAATTATATAAAAAGCCAAGTTTCAAATGAACTTTATCTACCATCTAAATATGGGAGGAGTCTTGTATATACTTCCTAAAAAGTGATACATGGAATATATCATGAAATTGAGATAGGTTTGGTCTCATAGGGAAATGATATTATATAGTTCCAACCCTCTCTAATATTTTAAAAAACCCAATATACCTTTGTCTAAGCATACCTTTCTTTCTAAATATCTTGAATCTTTTTTGCAGAGATATCCTCAAAAGGCCTTTTTTCCAACTTGGAATTCAATATCATTTCATTGGTTTTTTTCATAATGTTTTTTCTACTTTGGATTTCCTTAATGTGTTCTTGGATGGATCTTACCATCTTTGATGTCTCTTTCATAGGTTATGGACCCAATAACTTCCTTTTCCCAACTTTATCTCAATATATTGGATTACAATATCTCATTCTATAAACTATTTCAAATGGTGTAATTTTAATGTTGGAGTGGTAGTGGTAAATACTAATCCCAAATTCCTTATAACTCAAAAGATAATGACTGAAGAATATCATTCACTATATAGATAGTCCTTTCAGACTTCTAATCCATTTGAGGGTGATAGGTTATGCTAAGATTAAGATTTATTTTTTAAAAACTTCTAAATAAAAATTTAATATTTTAATTTAGTCCTTGGATCATGATTAGATATTCTAGATAATAATGTTCCATAATGTCTCAAAACATCATTTATATGTAGCTTATCAAAATGGAATGTAGGAAAATATTATCAAATTACAAGAAAATCAACATACATAGAAAGAACATACACAATGATCTATATCATGTTATTCCCCTAATATGTCTTTAGAATCCCAGTAAAAAATTAAAAGAAATATTTTTACACTTTAACACTGGTATAGGTAAATCATTCATGAAATCCTTGGGATTTTATCCTTCAGCATTCCCATATTTTCATGGTATGAATCTCACCAAATAATCTATAATATTTCAATTCATATTTTCCCACTATAAATTATCTTTTATATACCTATATAAGTTTGTTCTACTAAGATGTATAGGGAAATTTAAACTATGATCTTCATCCGAAAAAACTTTTTTTATCTCTAGTATTGATGGAATACATAACCTCTTTCCAAACCACAAAACTCCAACATCATCAATATGGATATTTGGTAATTTTTTTATTCTTCACATCTACCATCATCTTTTGTAAAGAATTATTATCATGTTGGGTTTTCTTAGTCCTCCCCAATAGATATGGTTGGGCAATTAAATATAATAAGATTGATATTTCCCCTTCCATTATAACACCCATGTCTATCCTTAATGAATCCTTGTGAATTAAATAATTCTAAACCATCATCAAGGATAATATACCAATATATTTTAGAATCGATACACACACAACCTTGTTTTATTTCCGAGGATGATAATTTATGACACAATCATTATCCATTAGTATTTCCAACCACATCATTTTCTGCGTATTCATATATTTCTAAGTAAATATGTATTTCAAATTTTTATTATCAGTGTATATATAACATCTCTATCCATAAAGTTAATGTATCCATATCATTTGATAAAATATCATTTCTTCCAAATCTAAATGATGTGTTATATAATTCATCTTGTGAGTATTTATCTATAAAGATATATAAGACATCACTCGATCATTTTTCATAAGAATGCATCCATTACCTTTACTTGATCCATCTTGTAAATTATATATCATAATTTAACAGATTTAAGAGATGATATAGGTAAATTTACCCATATCCCCTTCAAATCCTCAAACTTATCTTCATATTCATTTTTACCATGTGAATTTAACCCCTTATGTGTTAACTTGGTTATAATATTATCTAGTCAATGATGTTTTAAAAATACAATCTACAATACATTGATAAGAAAATAAAAATACATATTTAGGTTATTGTGGTTGGTTTTGGCCATTCCCGGGAAACCACTTTTTTATGGTTCAATAGATATAACATCCGAAGAAAAAATATTTCCATTAAAATAAAAAAATTTATACCGATATTCCAATTTTTTGAGTTTCCCTAATAAGACTTTTTTTTCTAAAAACCTAAAGCACAAATAATAAACAAGTTTCAACTTCCACATAACTCTTAGAGTATACATGAATATCATAATTGAATACCACTAAAAACATATCAAGAGAAACCTTGAATACTCTATTAATCTTGTCCATAAACACATAAGATGCATTGGTTAATCCGAAAGGAATTAAAATGAACTCACTATGACCATACCTCATAAAAAAATTTATATTTGGGATATCCTCAAAATTTAACATCTAATGAATATAATGAAGGCCAATATTTTGGAAGTATTGAGCCTCTGTAATCTTATCAAATAGGTTATCAGTATAAGGAAATATATAATTTTTAATTATATTAATTTAATTACACTACCTATAATAAATGAAAAATATCATTGAACCATCCTTTATGTTAAAAAATATAGTGGTTTCTCCCCAAGATGAATGACTTAGATAGTTGACACAATTCTAAAATAATGGATTTAATTTTTTATTGAACTCAACAAACTCAATCTGATTCATTCTATATAAAGGCTTAGATATAGGTTTTTCATCTGGGAGAAGATGAATATAGAATTACACTATTTTTTTAAGGGGAAATAAAGGATATTCATTAGAAAACACATCAATATACTATATCAAAATTGTTATATCTTTTTTTTATAAAAACCAATTTACCCATCATAGATTCAATTTCATCAATATCTTCCCTAATCATTTCATTATTCGGAGAAAATTGGGGTGTTACAGGAATTTTTCACATAATGAAATCTCCCCTTGTATAATAACCAATTCTGTAATTTCTTCATGAATTCTAACTTCATTATCCCTATTAAATATTCTTTATTTATAATTCAAGAGCCAATAAAACCACTATATTACATAAAAATCTACCATCAATGCAATGATTATTTTTGCAACTGGAAAATTCCCATGAATTCTTATTTCAATTTAAAGATATTTATTTGTTTCAATGAAGGTAAAAATTGATGTAATAATGGATAATAATTACTTAATACATCAAGGGATGATTAGAAAACATGAATAATATAAATAAATTTGTAGACCAAGAATTAGATAATGTATTAGATAACTTTTAGTTTATATTTAAATCATAAGCTATCACATAATTTTGAACATCAACATCAACTGTTATTATTAAAAAAGATCATAAAAAATATATATGCATCTCCTTGGGAATATTCCATTGGTTATTAAGGAATTTCATATTCAATTATACATCACCCTATATTTGAAACATTTCACATTGAAATATCTACTCTTTTTTTATACTCGTGAGCTTGATGACCTTTCTCTCCACTTTTAAAGGATACACCCAACCCCTTTAATAAGGTACATGGGTGTTTATTCCTATATTTATATTTTATTACATTATATTCTTAGGGGTACAATTATATTAAAACACACTCATTACCTACACATATAGACCAATACGGCATGTCATAGCCTCTAGGGATAACCCACCCAACTGGAGTATTTTTATTACAGTACACACACACACACACACACAAAGATATATATATATATATATATATTATTTACCCGAAGGTCCATGGTAGTTTCAAGAACCCACCATCCATGACCCACAATATTATTCCTTGTCGCCTTGCAAATGTTTTCGACCAACTGCCTAGCATTCCCGGCTTGAAAATGGGATCACTATCATACCACCTCACCTACATTGGTCATCCAACACCCTTTCCAGATCCTAATCATGCTACTAACCTCCGCCATGTCGTTCTTGGTTCAGTCATTGCACCATCTAGAACATGCTACCTCCCTTCTCCATACCTTTCATCGGTTATTCCCAAATGTGTTGGTTATGTCCCTTCTAAGAAAACCACATGCACTGTTTTTTTACCAATATCTAGTTTGGGTTTATAGGTAAATAAATGATTTTGAATTATAAATACATATGAATTTAGAATAATGAGTTTGAATGGGGATATACTATTGATAAATTAATAAGAACCTATATAAATAATTTATAATAACATTTCACATTAAAATGAAAATATAATTATAAATAATAAAAAAATTAAACAAGGATATGCATTTATGGACCCTTACCTTGCTAGTAGGTTCTTAGAAATTGATAAGAACAAATTTAAACCATAGAAAACCCTTGGAGGGATTTTTTAGATGGATAATGAGGGTTTAATTACACTAAATTGATTTAAAATGAATATTAATGGGGGAATTGTTGGATATTCAATGAAAATAATGGATTATTTTTAATTAATTTATAATCACATGCCTTAGAAATATAAGTTATGGAAGATGCAAAAAAATATTCTTATACATGGTTTTTGGCACATGGTTACTGAAATTTATGGTTTGGTTTTGAAATATTTTAGTTTTAGAACCAAACACCACTATTTTATATTAATTTTGCATGGTAATATAATTTTTTCAAAAAATATTGTTTTTAAAACATTCATTACCATTTTAGATTTGGAATTTTATTTATAGTTTTGGAAAATCATTTCAGTTATTTAAAAATCTTTATATTAATACTATAAGTTATTTTATATAATTTATTTTGTTAAATTAAGTATTAAATATTCTCTAAATAATATTTATTTCATAATAAAAATCATATATCATTATTATTTTTTATTATTTATCGAATATATTTGAATGTATTTGAAAATTATAAAAAAATCAGCATTGTCTAATTTCAATCTGCTGGATTAAAATTTAATTTCCATTTTATGAAAATAATTTTATTTATATAAGAAATTTAATTTTAAATTAAAACACTTGTAGAATTTATAAATCATGTGTTTGGCACCAAAAATTTAGAATCGCTTTCTTCTAGTAAATCTTATTTTTGTTTTAAGTCATAAAAATGTAATTGTATTACTATTAATTGATTCATATAAATTTATTTAAAATTTTAGTATATTATTATCAAATGTTATTATTAATTTTAATATAAACATTGATGAATAATTTTTGTGTTACATTATAAAAATCGAATTTCCAATGTTTAGATAACAATAGTCAAATTCCAACATCCTGATACCAACAGTCAGATTCCAACAATCATATTACCCCTTATATATATATACTTCATTATATCATCCTAAGATTGTTTTTACATTTTCCTTTGCTATAATTCCTTTTAATATGTATATTATTTCCTTCATAATTTTAATTTCCATAATTTACATTATATTAATTTTTGATTATGACCCTATAAAGTACAAGATTATGGTGTTTTCTCAAATATTTAATTGTTTTATGTTATTAGTTTTATCAATTATTTTAAATATACTGTTATATTATAATATTTCATTAATATGTGTTTTATTTTATTGAATAATAGTAAAACATGTGTATTAATTTTAATAATTTCTTAATTATTATAGCTATAAACTTGTTCTTAAAACATAGGGGTTGTTTTCATGTAGAAGTATTTCCTTTTGGGGGTCCTTTTCTAAATGAATAAGGCTAGAAAAAATTCCACAAAATTATCCCAAAGTATTAGGTTAATTTAATGCCCCGACCCCAGATGCTTTGAGATAGTGCATTATTTTAATACATTTTCATGATTGCAAGGAGTCAAGTCCCAAAGGACCGATCAGTTTAGCTAACTTGGAAAATAGATTACATACTTGAATGTTACATTAAACATTCTAAAATAAAACACATCATAAATAATCCTTTTAGAATTCCATTAGTCCCCAAGCATAACCAATCATATCAAACATTACCATATAAACATGAACATGAATATTCTACTAGATGAATAATCACATGTTATAACTAATTTCATAACTAGGGAATGCATAATGTTGTACATAATAAATAATATGTCAAGGCCTTGTGCCGAGACCATTCAAAAATATTCTGTCAAGACCTTATTACAAGACAGTAGTTTGTCTAAGGAGACCTTCTGATGCATTTATGGGTTATTGATGGCCCCTCTCATGACTTACTAAGTCCAGTGCATTCCTCATATGAAAAGGGGTGAAACATTACATAAACATTCGTATTAAAATTAGCATATGAAATGTTAATAATTTAATCATAAACCATAAATTTTATAAAAATAGAAAATCCACATTCAAACATATCATAACTCATTCAATAAAATATGGAATATTTTATTATAATAATTCAAACTCAATCAATAATAATATCCAATAAAGGATGTTGAGATATATGAGAATACTCAGTAAAACTCTTTGAGGAAAATATCATTTTTTTCATGAAATCATTTCAAAGTTACACAATTTATAAATGATATCATTTAAATGAGATTTTTGAATAAAAGTGTCCCATACCACTTTGAAACTTTTGAAAAGAATTAACATTTTAAAATAATTTTGTCCATATAAATAAATCCTTCAAATCATTTTGAAATCATGGACACTAATTAAATAGATTAAGAAAAATAAATCTTTAAAACATTTAATATGATGATCTAGTTAAATATTACCTTCCATAAAACATAAAATATTCCTTTTGAAATCATTATTATGAATCATGGACATGGATGATAAATATGTCCTAGAAAATACATACACATAAAAAATCTCAGATAGTAATGAGATTGAAGAATTAACTCATACCTTGTACTTTCCTTTATACGAGGGTGAGTTTAACCTCATGTATAATGACCACAATGTGTTATTAAATTATACCATAACCATATTAATATTTATGATATCTTTTATGATTCATTTATGACTTTATACTACCCATTTATTAATAATTTCCGTGTTAAAGTAACATTTAGGGTAATAATCTCTTTCTTTATAATATATGTTTTAACATGTTATTATTTATCATATAAAACTGATAAAGATTTATATAATTCCAGAATATAAAACATGATTTATATATCATATATATTATGATTATAAATACGTATAATATATAGATATATTAAATGGAAACATCATTTGTGGAGACGGTAGTCCGTACGTACACATTAACGTTGTTTCTGTTTTCTTATCATATAGTATAAAGTAACTAAATGACATATATTTATATAAATAAATAAATATTATTCTATTAGAAATATTATTTCATATATCTCATTCTTTATAAATATATATATATTAAAAAAAATTCTTGATTGATGAGCGTTGAAGATGAATCTCATCGCGTCTTGGAGAAGGTAAGCCGTACGCACACACAAGCGACAATATCATTCTATTGTTGGTGAAACGATGTTTAATTGGAAGGTATATTATATATAAAGAATTTTTAACATTATATATTTATTATTTACATCAACTATACTAATTATTATACCCATACCGATAATGTTGTGTTGAAAAACAAACTACACCATGATGTGGAGACGGTAAGCCATATGTACGCACTTATGGCGACTTTGTCATTCATAGGATGTATAGAATAATGAATATGGTTGTACCAAATTTATAATAACATCTAATTATGTATATGGTACTGGAGTTGTTTTTTTATTTTGTAAACAACAAAGAAAGAGGAATTAGAATAAGGAATGAATTTTGAATGTGGTGATAAAATTATTACCACTTATTGGAGGGTTTCATTTTTATTTTAACAAAAGGGATCCATAGGATCGATTTATGATTAAATTAAGGCCTCTAGGATGAAGGGAGGGTAGTTGGGAGGATATTTGAGAAGGTTTTTGCCGAAAAAATGGCTCTAGAGGTGTGAATTTAAGAGAAGGGGGTGTACCCTTTTATAAGAGAGGTGAGGGGCACTTTTGAAAAATCTTGAAATACTAAATTATTATAAAATTATTTTTGGTTTATAATATCTCCAAATGGATTAATTTAGAGGATAAGGTGGGTATGGGTCGAAATAATTTCAACCAATATGTTTTAGACAAGTTTATTTCACAATATTAATCTTATATTTTAGATTTAACTCTTCGTCAAATAGTTTAACTTTTACCATGTCTTGTTGTATTTTTATACTACATTGTTAATATAGATTCTATAAAATTACAAGAGAACCTCAATTGGTTCATTAATGACATATATTCCATTATCTAAGTCATTTTTAATAACATTAAATTTTTAGTACTATAACATAATTTAATAAAATAGTATTTTTTTAAAAACTTATTTATGTCAATTTTGAAACTATTTAATATTTGGTTTTTTTAAAAGTCATGAAAAAATGACTACTTTGAAAACCATACATTTTATAAACACTAACATGTCATATTCACCTATAAAATTAGTGGACGACATCAAAATTTTAAATTTAAATTTATTTTAATATTTATTATATGAATTATTTTAATCTTTCTTTAATAAGGTAATTACTACATCATCATTGTGTCATAAATAAATTTAATTATTTTACATATAAAAATTATTAATAAAATAATATTATTTATGAAATATTTTTATCATTCTAATGATTTTTTAGAGTTTAATTAATGTCATGTATAACTCTATATTAAAAATGGATTAGTTATTAAAATTTGAATTTAACACTTTTAACTCTTCTTTAAATAAAATATAATAATGGTCCTAATGTAATTCATGTGAATAAAAAAGGATCATATTTTTTTACTAAGGTTTATCTTGGTCTAAATACACTTATACAATGGAATTAGGACATGTGTTGGTGTAATTTTATATTATTATAATATTTTTTTTACCGTTAATTGCCCTATTTACTTTTAAACGTGTTAAAAAAATCAAAAGTTACTATTAAAAAAAATTATTTTCATCCTATTGAACCAAATTTTATTACTGGTGAAAAAATTTTCTATTTTATTTTTGAAATTCAATTCACAAAAGTGGTAAAATTACATTTTATGCAAATTTTCAAATGTGCCTAGAAGGTGGGTAAAAGATGTTAAAAAGTTTAATGAAATTTTATATATCTATTATTATTATCAAATGAATCAAATTAATTACATTGAACTAATATATGTATTTTGTATATATTTTAAATTTATGATATATTTTAATTAAAAATAAATATTTAAATGAAAAAAATCGATTTTTATGTACTATGTAGTATATTTTACTTTTAATCAAAAAAAAATATTTTTTTCCAAAAAATACCAAAAATTCACCCTAAGCTTATTTTGATAATAAGAATTAAAATATGAATTATTTTTTACCAAATTTAAATTTTAGGAGTGTATAAAATTAATTTTTTTTATTGTTTACAAAAGGACATAAATTGTTTCCCTAAATATATAACTATTTTAGTAAAACATATACTTTTCATTGAGAATTTGTTTTATTTAAAAAAAATAATCAATAACATTTAAAATTTACTTTTTACTATTTATATTACAATATTTAATTGATAAATAAATACATCCTTTAAATAATTATAATATTAAAGTGTTGTTTTGTAGAAACTCAATCTAGCATATAATGCAAGCCAAGTCGGTGTTGCCTGCAATATAAGCTATTAAATTACTTTCAAGATATAATATACTAAGAAATATTGGAGTGTTAAATTCTCCCATACTTAAATAAATTTATTCCTATCAAATTAAAAAAAATTACGTAAATAAAAGGTTGAAATAGAAAATACCTTTGTGGATAACCCACATCAGAAATAGGGTTAATAAAATTTAGTATTAATAATAGGGAAAGGGAAATGAAAAAATCACCAACAAATTAGGGTTTCAAATTTCAGAACATTGTTGGTAATTATAAAAACATAATTGGAGGAAAACCGAAAAAATTTATAGGGAGTGATTGAGGTCATAAATCACAAACAAGTGAACAATAAATCGAAAATGGAGGTCCTCAAAGCCATAAATCTATAATGATTTAAAATATAATTGGTTTAAAAAAACGTAAGGCATTAGGATAACTCATTTTTTAGATACATTTTTTTCAAAGAGGAGGTATTAATTTACTCTCAAGATAAGAACTTAAGAAAATATAGCTGATTTCACTACCTATCATAATCATAATTTCATCATTTGGTTGTGCTTCGACCTATTTTCAATTCATCTATCACACTAGGAAATGATTTTGAATTTTTCATTCTTGAAATATTGGAAGATCATGCGATCCATAAATAGAATGACAGATCATTCCATTTTTGTCACCAAAAGTATTAGAACAAGTTATCACATATACATACATCCACCTATAGTGAGATAATACATTAATCTAACAAACTTCCAATGGAGTATAACTTATACTATCCAATAATAGATAACCATACAATCCTTACAAAAAATGAAAATATACAACTTTAGAAAGAAATTAAACAAGATGGATTGTCATTTATCTCCCATATCTCATAAGGAAGTTCTTGGTTTTTAGATTACAAACACGTGAATAGCTTCATCCTCTATTTTCTTGAGTCATAGTAACAACCTGAATTTTATGATACCCTAAGTGAAAACATGCTTGTTTCCTTGTTCCAAAACATAGAGTATTATTCATTAAGTCCCAAAAAGTTGTACACTTCATACATGATAGAATAACCCTCCTGTCGAAAATCCAAAATCAGTTCTCAAGAAACTTGCGTTATTCTATTTAATTATTAAAACATAACCTTATTATCTTAACATAAGGAACATATTAAGTGTTATATTTACCTTAATAATATGTTCTCCAAATATAATCTTAACCATAAATAAATTTTCTTGTCCTTTATAACAATTCAACATATTCTTGAAAATCCGTAGCAAAAAACATAAACTGAATAATCCTTATATAATTCACTTATTCATAATTTATTGATCCAATTACATAGATACTTCAATCCATCCAATATAATGGTTTGCATGGAACATGTCATTCATTAGTTTAGAGGTAGATTCATATGTCTTTGCATTGAGTTGGGTAATTCCTAAGATTTCCAAAGTCCCACAATTTATGAAACAATTCATTTAAAATATATCTTTGAATCAAATTCATCCATACCACTTTGAAATTTTTTAAAGGATTTTATATTTTAAAAGAATCATGTCTATATAAATAAATCCTTAAAATCATTTTAAAAACATGGACATCAATTAATGATATTTAGAAAAATAAATCTTTAAACAATTTAAAATAATGATCTAGTTAAAGAATATCTTCCATAAAACATAAAATATTACTTTTGAAAAAAAAATTATGAAACCTGTAAATGGATGATAAATATGTCTCAAAAAATACTTACATATAACAATCTTAGATAACAGTGAGATTGAGGAATTAACCCTTACATTGTACATCTCTTTAGTAGATGGTACATTTAAACTCATATACAATGACCATAATATGTTATTAAATTAATCCAGAATCATATTAATATTTATGAGATCATATATGATTCATTTACGACTTTATACAACCCATTTAATAATAATTTCCATGTTAAATTTACATTTTAGGTAATAATCGGTTTCTTTATCATACATGTTTAAACTTGTTCTTCTTAATAATATCTCCTAGATCATGATTTACATACTTCCAGAATATATAAAATGATTTATATATCATATATATTCCAAATATAAATATTTATAAAAGAAATATATATGAAAGGGAAACATAGTTCATGGAGATGGTAGTCCGTACGTACACATGAATGTTTTTTCCGTTTTCTTATCATATTGTATGGAAGTATGTAAAATAATATTTATCTAAATAAATATATATAATTATATTAGTAATATTATTTCATATATATCATACTTAATCAATATATGTAATTATAAAAATTATGGAATGATGATCGCAGAAGATGAATCTCATCGCGTCGTGGAGACGATAATCCATACGTACGCACGAGTGACAATATCATTCTATTGATGGTGAAACGGTGTTTAATTAGATAGTATATTATATATACAGAACCATTAAAATGTTATTTTTTTTATTTACATCAATTATACTCACTATTATACCCATCCAAATAATGAACTGTTAAATAACAAACTACTCTACGATGTGGAGACGATAATCCATATGTAGACACGTTTGAAGACTTTGTCATTCATAGGATGGATAGAATAATGAATATGGTTGTAAAATATTTATAATATATTATCATCATGTAGAAGGTACTGGAGTTATTATTTTATCATGGAAACAATAATGAAAGAGTATGTAAAAGAAGAAAATAACTTTGAAAGAGGTTATAAATTAATTACCTCTTCTTCTGGTGCTTCCTTTTGATTCGAACAAAAGGGCTCTATAAGTTGGATTTATGATCAAAGTTAGGCCTCTATTTTGAATTGAGGGTAGTTGGGAGGAGATTTAATGTGGGGTTTTCTGAGCCAAAAGTATTTGGAGTTGTGAATTTATGATAAGAGGATGTACCCTTTTATAAGGGAGGTGAGGGGCACTTTAGGGAATGCTTGAAATATTAATTTAATATAAAATTATTTTCGGTTTATAATAGATCAAAATGGATTTATTTCTAGGATAAAGAGGGTACTTTTCTAAATAATCTCAACCAATAGGGTTTAGACATGTTTAGGTCACCATATTGTCCTTATCTTTAAATTTAACTCATCATCAAGTACTTTATCTTTTACCATGTAATCTTGTATTTTTATACTACATGGTTAATATAGTTTCTATAAAATTCCAAGATAACCTAAAGTGTATCATTAATGAAATATCTTATACTATCTAAGTCATTTGTCATAACCATATATTTTAGGAATATATATAATTTAATAAAATAGTATTTATTTTAACAACTCATTTATGTCAATTTTGACACTATGTATTATTTGGTTTTTTGAAAGTCAACACAACATTATTACTTCAAAAAAATACATTTAATCACCCAAAAAATGTTATATTCACCTAGATAATTATTTTATGGCATAAAAAGTTTCCATTTACATTAATTTTAATATTTTTAATATCAATTATTTTAATCTTTCATTGATAAGGTAATTATTGCATCATTACTGTGTCATAAATAAATTTAATTATTTAATGTCCTAAAACTATAAATAAAGTAATATGATTTAGGAAGTCATTTTATATTTCTAATTAATATTTATAGTTGACTATATATTATTTATAACTATATATTAAAAATATTTTAGTTATTAAAATTTTAATTTAACACTTTTAACTCTTCCTTAAATAAAACTAGTACTCCACCCGTGAAAATGCACGGGACTAATTAGTTTTCATTCAAATCATTTGGTTATACATCATTGATCGAAAAAAAATTTAATGTGTTATACTCAATATAAGGTTTATAGTAGAAAGATGATAATTAAACTGGGAAAAATTACATTGTTCCACCTATAGTAGTTTACCGTTATATGCAGAGTAACTATACTGGAAATGTAGTAGAAGATTGATGGGAAGTCAATAGAGACTGAGCAAAAAAAAGTGTATTGTTAATAATATAAGAATTTTCAATTTATATATGGAGTACATCAATATAGGATGACTTTCCAGTTGCAATCCATTTGAAGGGACAATGTGGCATGACTTCGTAGAAAATTGGATGTCCCAAAGTAGCATAGGATATCATGTATACCGACCTAGATCAAGGATCTAGATGAATCTCGATTTTGTAGAGATTGATCTATATTTAAGATTCCAATGCAATCATGACTGAAATATAAGATGTTTATCTTCAATATCTTGTAAAAAATCAAGGTTTATACATTCGGAAGTGGTTTATACCTGGTCGTACTCGCTGCATGGTCGAGGGAATAGCTTAGAATATCACATGACTTGTTTAGAAGAAAAACATAACTCACATGAAAGTGTAGAGAATAGATAACATGCAAGATTATTAATGTACCTGCAGCTGATGCCTTCAATCCAGAGATTTGGGTTGTAACCATTGTTTTTGGAAAAGTTAACAAAGTAGAAACCATTATAGTTGTTAATCTATAGTCAAGGTGCAATTATTTTATTGAATCATTTTATGCATTGTCAATCACTAAGCGCTATACTATAATGTATTAATATGATTATATTTTCATAAATATGTAAAACCAATGCATATAGTTCGATGGTTTTCAAGAATTGAAATTTTTAATAAATGATCTAAAAAGAGATACATGTATCTAAACTTATACAGTGCATAGAATTTGTTTTTTGCGTGTACATTAATACTATTGAACTTATACAGTACGAAAAAATATTAAATAGTTCAAAAAAATTAATTCTTTTAGTTGAAAAATAGTTTAAAACATATGAAACACAGAACATGATCTGTTTTCAGTAATTGAATTCATGAAGTCAATAAATGGCTTACCATAGCAGCTCCCTTGCACAACACTTCAGTCTGTTGTTGAGCTGTATTCATATTATTTATCATCTCTCCCATATTTTTATAAATTAGGTTAGAAGAATAAATCATGAAACACCTCAGTTGAAAAATCATCATGGATAAATATAAATTAGTTTAGAACAATAATTTATAAAAGTGACATAAACAGACTTTCCCAATAAGACAAGATGAATTGGAAGAAGTAGAGATAAGAAACATAGATGAAATAAAATAGATGAAGTATCATACATTTCAAATAATTAATTGTATAATGATTGAAACATTCAAAATCAAATCACTATGGAATACAAAATAGTTAGTAATGGAAAACTGAGGATTTATGATAGGGAAATTTATTATTAATGAAAAAAAATCAACTGGATTATTACATTTCTGAACAGTAAAATGAAAACATACCCAATATCATTGCTTCCACATGTTGCATGCAATTCAGTTTTCCTACCCAGAAAATTGGATGTTTGTTTATGATGCAGAAAAAAATAAGATTCAATCTTCAATGGGAACAAGCAATGATTGAAAACTATTTTCCTACCCTGAAAACACAAAAACAGTAGGTGACGGTAATGTTGTTAATCTACAGTCAAGGTGCAATTATTTTATTGAACCAGTTAATGCATTTTCAATCACTAAGCGCTAAACTATTATGTATATATATGATTATATGTTCACAAATATGTAAAACCAATGAATATAGTATGATGGTTTTCAAGAATTGGAATTGTTAATACATTATCTAAAAAGAGATACATGTATACTTATACAGTGCAGAGTATTTTTATTTTTCCTGTACACAAATACTATTGAACTTATACACTACAAAATCATATTTAATAGTTCAAAAAAAGTAATTATCTTAGTTGAAAAATAGTTTAAAACATATGAAACACATAAATTGATTTGTTTTCAGTAATTGAATTCAAGAATTCAATGAAAGGATTACCATAGCAGCTCCCTTGCACAGCACTTCAGTCTCTCGTTGAGCTGTATTTGTATTATTTATCATCTCTCCCATCTATTTTTCAATTAGGTAAGAAGAATAAATCATGAAACACATCAGATGAAAACACATCATGGATATATATATATTAGTTTAGAACAATCATTTATACAAGTGACATAAACAGACTTTCCCAATAAGACAAAATGGAATAGAAGAAGCAGATATAAGAAATTACACACTACAACAGGTCAAAAAAACAAAACAATCCACATCCCCTAGTTGAATTTCCACTTCTCCCTTAAGTAAATTCTTTCACTTCACATGATAAAATCTGACATGATGACTATATTGTACTAATCCGTAGCCCCCTGGTCGAAGAGAAGAATTGCATACCTGCAATGGTTGACAGAAAAGGATTTAATGAAGACAACATGATGACTCCATCAACTGAATAGGTTCTTAAAGGTGTTAGAAGAAAAACTGTAAAAGGACCAAGCATACAGAACCTGTTTACAAGGACGACCAGTTTGGTAACCATATTGAAGTAGCTTACCACAAGAAATAAGTCACTGCTAAAAAATGAATTAATTAGACAGATTTCATGACAGGTAAACATAAAAAATTCTATTTTCCCAAAGAAACAATGTTAAAAAGGAATAAGAAACATATAGGAATCAGAATTTAAAATATACTTGGTCCTGTAACATGAATAGTATGCAATGTGACCATCCACAATCCATTTATTTATATATAATTGAAAAGCCACTTTGATAAGTGTGAACCTCCCGATATTCCTCCAACATCAATTCATGTCCACACGTGTTGAAACAGGCTGAGAAATACAATAGTTAGCACTTTCTAGGTAATGTAAATCACCCGAATCATCGTATTTGAGCCCACGAAGGATTAAATTTTCTTCCAATCACGATCGAATCAAAAAATGATCATAACATGTTCACACCTAGACAGTTCTAGCACATCAACCCCAGTTGGCCTATTTCCAAGGTCCATGAAATGCATTACATAATTTTTTTAACCAAAATAATGATGAAACTATAGAGAAACGTAATATACCTACAACCAAGTGTTTTTTCCAAAGCATGAAGGGTCTGAAACAACCCTTGCAACTTCCTTTCAAACTGCATAATCTGAAAAAAAGTCAAAGAAACAATGTTAAAAAGGAATAAGAAACATATAGGAAGCATAATTTAAAATATACTTGGTCTCGTAACTTTAATAGTATGCAATGTGACCATCCACAATCTATTTTTTTATATATAATTGAAAATCCACTTTGACATGTGTGAACCTCCCGTTCTTCCTCCAGCATCAAGTCATGTCCACAAGTGTTGAAACAGGCTGAGAAATACAACTGTTAGCACTACTTAGGCAATGTAAATCACCAGAATCAGCATCTTTGAGCCCACGAGGGTGTCAGAGTCATGATAGAGAGGCATGGTGAAGTGGTCGGCATTTGTAGGAGATAATGGGAGATAGGTGCTGGAGCGAATACGGGGGAAGGAGGTTGCAGATGACTGTAGATCCGAAATCGTACTCGTCGACGGTATCAGAGTCGCGAGTTAAGAACCTAACCTGAGGATTTGTTATATGGAATACAGAGAAACCGTAGTCGCCAGTTAGTCGCTGAGTCGGTCGTCGAGGCCTCAGATGTCGGCGAGGGTAAGGCCGAGGGTGTCGGAGTCATGAGAGAGAGGCATGGTGAAGTGGTCGGCGTTTGTAGGAGATAATGGGAGACAGATGCTGGAGCAAAGACGAGGGAAGGAGGTTGCGGATAACTGCAGATCTGAAAACGTACTCCTTGACGGTATCAGAGTCACGTGAGAGAGGCGCGGTTTGTGGGAGATAATGGGAGAGGTATCGCCGGATTGTGGAGGAAATAGGAGAAATGAGGTTGCAGAAATTGGGAGATCCAAAACCCTAGGTATTGAGGGATTCAAAGGCGATAGAGAGAAGACGGTCGATATGGGCATGGTTGGGAGAGGAATGGAAGGAGGTAATCTGGTATTTTGGAGGCGTGGATAGCTGCTGGAGTGACACGTAGTGGTAAAAAACCTTACTTTAGTAGGTATATAGATATAATAAATGTCCTAATATTAACCAAGTGGATAAAAAAGGATCATATTTTTTCCAATGGCTTATTTTGTTAGAAATACACTCATCCAATAGAATTATGACATGTGTTGGTGTAATTTTAGATTATTATAATATTATTTTTACCTTAAATTATCCTAGTTACTTTTAACCGTTGTACATAAAATTCAAAAGTTTCTATTCACAAAAAATTATTTTCATCCTGTTGAACCACATTTTAATTAAAAATGAATACTATGTATGTCAGATTTTTGAAATTCAATTCACAGAAGAGGTAAGATTGTGTTTTATTCGAATTTGCAAATGTTACTAGAAGATGTGTAAAAGAAATTAAAAAGTTCAATGAAATTATATATATCTAATCTTGTTATAAAATGATTAAAATGAGTTACATTGAACTAATATATGTATTATGTATCTAATTTGACTTTAAGATAAATTTTACTTCAAAATAATTCTTTAAATGAAGAAGTCGATTTTTATGTACGGTGCAATATTTTTTTACTATTCATCAAAAATTGAATGTTTTCAAATAAATAATAAAAATTCACCCTAAGATAATTTTTATATTCAGAATTAAAAAATGAATTCCATTTTACCATATTCAATTTTTACGAGTGTCTAAAATTAATTTTATTATTGTTCACAAGAGGACGTAAATACTTTCCCAAAATATATAACTATATTAACAAAGCTTATACTTTTCCTTATAAATATGTTTTCTTTATAAAAAAATTATAAATAACATTCAAAATATATTTGTTATTATTAATATTAAAATATTTAATTGATAAATAAATATATCCTTTCAATAATTATATTTCTAATGTGTTGTTTCGGAGAAACTCAATCATACATATAACACAATCCAAGACGGTTTTGCGTATAATTTAAGCTTTTAAATTACATTGAAGATATAATGTAATTTGAAATATTGGGGTGTTACAGTTTATGTGGTGATTAATATGACCTTATTTATTAGGAACACTCCTAGTTGCATCTAATGTAATAGTTTGTCCACAAGAGAAATTATTTATTGAATATTCTAGATAAGGATGGTGACAATTGTATCACTCTTGGGAGGGAATCCTGAAGTAATTTGATATTTTAATGAGGGTCACCTACCCCTTTTAGCCTATTTTCATGGTGTCTAATTCCTTGTTCTCAACTCCTCTAGAGTTTAGAAAGTTGTCTCTAATGATGGAATAATTCCATTGTGTATGTATTCTCGTATCATGAATTCACTATTTGGTGATTCAAACACTAATTGAGTGGTAGAGTACAATGATAATTTGGATATGATATTATGACTATAATTGAAAAAGTATAAGTTTAGGGTATCATCTATTAGTACATAAATAGAACCTTGGATACTATGTCATCACAATTGTTGGGGATATTGATCCCTTATGATGTGTTCACTATAGAATGAATTTGGATACTATTATAAATAAAAACAACTCATTAGTGTAGTATCATAAATGAGTATGAATTAGAAATACCATAATCCTAGTATCCTAGATCCGGTGGTTACTTTATTACATTATTACTAGATATAAGAGATCACATCCCCAATGACTGAATAGTTTATTTGTTCTGATAAACTAGAGACAAACTTTCAATATCACATAAATGTGAAAAGATAAAATAAAAAAAGTATTAAATTTTAGAACACCATTATTATCATTATCATATCTCTGCATATCAATCATAATAAATTGCATGGAATCCTAGTAAAAAGAAATAGAATAAAAGGGTGATCTCAGATGTTTAGAAATAGTATGCATACTGTGGAAGATAAGAATGAATTAATAATTTGGAAAGAATAAACGATTATCAAATATTTCTATACAAATAATCACATGATCTTGAATCTTATCCATGAATATCATAACAATTCAAATAATCACCTGGTCATCAATAAAAAATCATAATGATGGAATGTATATTGTTGTACCTCTATTACTTAACGAGGAGGCCTCATTACAGTATATTTAAAACATACCATTATTTCTTCATGACAAGATATATTATATAAATTGATAAGAACTCATCCAAATACCAAATCTAGTTTATCTAATGAGATATATCAATGCATCGAGGGGCTATATAATTCTCGGTCCCACCCATAACTTAAAATTTCCAATGCATTCATCTCTTAAATAAAATGTTCAACTTAATAATAATGCCTTAAAAATAAATAATTATCTATATTTGAAGAACGATCATATGTAATTTCAATAATTCCCCAGTTAAACTAATCATAAACCTTCAAGAAAAATAATAATCATATTATCATTATAGTATATCAATAGTATATAAGATATAAAATAAATGGTTGTTTTCATTGATGAACATAAATTCCATAAAAATGTCATTTAAAAAATTCTCAAGGAAAAAATACTTTTCCATTTTCATGTCACTATAAAAACTAGACATTATAGAATATTAAGAAAATAATTTTCATTGAAAAGAACCATGGAATCATCCAAATTATTTGGCAGTCATGAATGTTGGTGTTGGATAGACATATGTTGTTCTAATATATCTCAGTACTTTATTTTTTTGATAACACAAAAAATCCATATTTAATTTCTATTATATTTTTATTAAATTTTTTTTATTTTATCTCTAAATTTTCTAATAAGTTATGAGATTTCTATTGAAAAAATTCAAAATGAACTTATCTGAAACTCTAATCTTGTAAAAATAACCAAGAGGTCCATTTTAATGATGTCCAAATCTATCATTTTATCCTAGAAATTTATCTTATGCTCGATTTTTATCATACACATAACATAATTATATAACAATGGTTACTTAATACATGGACTGGAATTTCAGTCTAAACTAATTTAAATTATAATGACCCAGATTTTTCAATATATATTTTTTTAAAATTATTTAGGTTTATTATGAGTCTTCAAAAATTGACGACGTGTGATTCCGAGGAACGGAGAACCCAGAATGGAATTTTGAACTTGTTTTAATGTACATTTAGTAAACGTGTGGGTGATGATTTCTATATTTTGAAAAAGTTATCATATTAAAAATATGAGGGCACTGTTGAATCCTTGGCAGTGGGATTCGCTTAAGAAATCTTAACATCGGCCAGTAATGGTCGGACAAAAAAGTTAATTTTTGGACATTAAAAAATAATAATAAAATAACTCAATGAGTTATTTTATATCTGTCATTGTTACTATTGAGAAGTAGTTGTGGGACCACTCAATTGTCAGAATATTTAATGGTCAGTTACACATGGTTGTGTAACAGCACCATTGGGAGAATTAATAGATTCAATAATTAAATTTATTAATGAACCTCATTGAATGGGTGGTGGGATGATCTTTTATTTTCTACTATTTAAAAAAGCTAGGAAGGGGTTTTTTGCACTAAAGAGAGGATCCAATGACCAAGTGCTGACGATGTCTTCCACCAATGTAGAACATAGCTTCGATGACTGTTGGAGGATTCGACGACGAGGGCCAAAGGATGTGAAACTTATCCTTCATCCGAAACACCTTCGAATGTGGACACACCTTCCTTATCCACATCAACTTCCAACGAACTCGATGAAGGGGGGTTTCGTTGTTTAACTAATATTTGTTCATTCATGAAATGGTTCCCTTGTTATTATGCAAATGTTAAGGGTGTAGGCCAAACGAACAAAGAATGGATGCTCTACCGAACATGGTATTGGTTGCATTCATCATGGGAAACCAAAAGATATGGCAGCAAGGTGTAAACATGGGCCGCGCAACATAGTCATTATCCTGGGAAGCCCGTAGGTACAGATGGGAATAAAATCAGACCACCGGGGCTTCCCTGGTGGCCCACAGAAGCTTCGCCAGTGCGAAAACATAAGTGACTGAGGGAGGTGGAAACAGACACCCTCCATTTGCGAAGGGATGGTGTCACCCGAATGTGCCACGACAGACAACGGTCGGTCGACCTTTTCCGGCCACATAGGAGTCAGGCCGAGCGCTGCGGTGGCGCGCTGTGGAGTATGGTTGCAGCTTCGAGCCGCAGCATAGGGTGGACCTTCATTCTGCAGCTTCCATCGAAGGTCAGTCCACACAGACCAACCATGTGGTGCAGCTCCATCTGGTGCCACTGCTTTGAAGACCCGAACGGCTTGGCCGTTCGGGAGGGGAGCCAAACCCCATGCCCAACCAGTGGGCTGGGTGGTTTTGTAGCTCGGAAGGTCGTGCCAAGCTGGGTGGGTTAGGCCGCACCCGCGGCCCAATGTGCCTCACCCACGGCCGAATGGGCCAGACCAGGCCTTGCTGAAGCAGGTTGAGCCCATGTCCCAGTGGGCTGGACTAGGCCCAGCTAAACTGGGTTGGGCCCAGGGGGCTGGGTCAGGTCGGTCGGACTGGGTCGGACCGAACCCAGACCCCTCTCGGCCCAGTTTCGCTTAAATTGGCATATCTCCTAAACTGAACGTCTGTTTGTTAAAGCATATATGGATTCAGAACTCTTAGGATGAGTTGGTCCTTTTGAGAAACTCCACTTGAGTTTTGGAGAATGTTAGAGTATAACCGGGCTGGATCGAACCCGAATCTAACTGCACCTTCGACACTAAAATGCATATATCATACAGAGCAGGCATCTGGTTGATGAGCTATCTGTTTCATTGGAACCCTTATGAAAAAAAGGTTCATTGTGTTAATTATTGATGGGTTTTCATGCCTATTTAAATATGACTTATCTCTTGAGTAGTGGATCCTCCCGGAATCAAGCACTCTTCATGCGAGAATCTATTGGCTGGTTGTGATGTGAATAATGAATAGCGATCCTATGTGGTTCAGCACCGAGCAATCTTGTGTGGGTCGGAACTAAGAGATCTTGTGTGGGTCATCACTGAGTGATCCTCTATTGGTCATCAATGAGCAATCTTGTCTGGGTCAGAACCTAGCGATATTGTGCTGGTCCGCATTGAGCAATCTAGTGTGGGTCACACCGAGCGATCCTGTTTGGGTAAGCACCGAGCGATCCTGTGTGGGTCAGCACCGGCCGATCCAATGTGGGTCATTACCAAGTGATCTTGTGTGGATCATCACCATATCGACTTGACCGAATAATATGATCTATCTTCATGACTAATCATATGTATATCTATACTTAAGTTATACCTAGTCTGTGTTGTATTTTGAATTATGCTTTGTGATTGATATCGAGCTTTTTGTCTTTTCCTTTGTGGAATTATGGGAGACCATCAGAGGTCTCGGGGTACCTACTGGGTATTGTTATACTCACCCCAACATGGGCATCATCCACACCTTGTTGTGTCTTGTGCAGATGATGGAAAACTAGACTGAGCCTTTAGGAGTCAGGGCTTGATGGTGCTTGGAGCTGATTGGCAGACGGTGTACGGAGGTGACCGGTAGACTTAGAGAGTTGCAGTGAAAATCTATACCTACCCTTCAGGTAGGAACCATGGAGGACGACCTCAAGATATATTTTCCTATTTTGTTGTACTTCCATTTCAGTTTTCTTTTAATTTACCCCCTTTACTTTTAGTACTTACTTTTACCCTCAGTGGTGGTTTTTAGTTGTCTTTGTACCTTTCTTCTTCCATTGTGTTTACTTGTGCATAGTGTGCCCTGTCTGTGTGTGTATAGGTTTTTGAGTAAATTACATCCCATTTTAGGGTTATGAATTTCCAGTGATAATTATAAACCCTTGGACTATGGAAGGTGGGATTGGGGTAGTAATGAAACAAGCCCTAGGGGACGGGTCATGAAAAAGTGGTATCAGAGGTGGTCAGTTCTACCAAAGAACTAAGACTCTGATCTTTTCAATAGATCAATAGTGTTAATTTTTTTGAGAACAGTTTTCAATTTGGGGAGTCCAGTGTTGGTGCGGTGGCTAACATATCCATACACCAGGACCCTGTGTTCTAATTTTAGACTTGATACACAAAAACACTGATTGCATGTGTTTTTGAAATGATTTCCTATTGATCTCTTTTAAGTCATCTCAGAAGGTATCAATTATTGACAGTGGCACACCTATTTCTTTATAGGATGTCGCTGTGTAGACAACCAGCCAATAATATAGAGAGAGTTCATGATGATGGCCCACCGATCGATGAGGCTTCGGTGTAGGGCCCTCATACGACGATGGTACCATTGGGTGGTGTACCAGTAGCACCACTACCTGTAGGGTAGAAGATTACACCATCCCCACCAGTGGACCATGCATGCCTACTGAGAACATTTGATTAGTTCCAAAGGTATAGGTCTCTGATGTTTTGAGGTGAGATTGATCCCCAGGAAGCTGAGGACTAGATGGAGGCTATGTCAGAAGTTTTTTGTTTGGTCGAGACACTAGTAGACTAGATGGTGATCTTATCTGCTAGCCTCTTTTTAGGATCATCTATGAGATGATGGAGCCTGATTCTCTAGACACACGAGAATGCGACCCTCACCATGTTGTACTTCAAGAGCCTCTTCAGGGCAGAGTCCATACTGGCGACACTATGCTCTGGGCGTATCCAGGAGCTACTGCACTTACAATAGGGCATCATGACAGTGGCCTAGTACTCGTAAAGATTCAATGAACCCTCTCACTACTCCACTGACATGGTACGAGAAACATTATTCAGGGATCCAACCTTTGAGCAGCGTCTCCTGAGGGAGATCAGAGCATCGATGATATCTCTAAATATTGTGATTTAGGCTGGAGTTCTCGAGTGAGAATTATTGGTTGATATCTTCTTAGCTGGGAAGGCACTGATGATGAGATCCACCACTGGAAGATGGGTAGCTAAGTCATCTATAGTAGGTATTAGGCAGATAAAGAAGAGGTCCAAGCATGACAAAACGTCCGGAGGACAACCCTAGGATGTAGGGTCAGAGGTGAGGAGCTTGTGAGGCAAAGGAAGTCATATGAGGCCTAAATTCTATAACTCTTGAGGAAGATAGGGTCACATGTCTCACAAATTTCTGAATCCCAATGTGGATGATCAATAGATAGACAAGGGACCTCCAAGATAGTGGCAGGGGTTCGAGCCAGGAGGTCCGCACGACAGCATATGTAGAAGAGGAGTGGCCCATGCAGCAGGTGGTGGGCGAAGGTTTGAGGTACTACCACCCCCACCCCTAGGTGGTCCACCCTGACCCCAGGGAGTAGGTGGACAGGGTCAACCTTAGCTTCAGGCAGTATAGGCCTATGACCATGACACTCCAGAGATTATTAGAGGTACGATCTATGTCTACTCCAGCCTAGAAGAAGTACATATACACATAGGTGCTAGTCACTCTTTCATTGTCATGACACTCTTGCAGAGATCAGAGATTTTGATGGAATTATTGGATCAACCCTTATTATTAGATACTCCTAAGAGAGAGTAATCAACGATTACGCATTGGAGAAGGCAGTGTGAGATTACTCTAGGAATTAAGAGTTTCAGATGGGATCTCCATGTAGCGGAATCGAGGCCTTATGATGTCATCTGGGGTATGGACTGGAAATCCACAGTCCATGCTCAGATTTACTTATTTAGGCATTGAGTTCCGTGAGTCCATAAGGATGTGAACATGTTTTCCTTCACTGGTGATAAGGAAACATTTGTAGTAAAGGATGTGATTTCTCAAAGGAGGGTGTAGTCGATCACTCAATAGTTGGATAGCCTCACCCTTTGTGTTGTGGACGAGAGGAGTCCGAGCTATCCTATTGTGGTGGAACGATATGTTGATGTCTTCCTTGATGATGTTCGGGGACTAAAGTTTCATAGAGAGGTAGAATTTTACATCGACATGTACCTCAGGATGACATTGATATCTACACCAGTATATCAGATGGATCCTATAGAACTTTGTGAGTTGAGGGTACAATTGGAATACTTACAGATGAAGGGGTTTGTATGGCCTAGTGTTTCTCCATGGGTAGCCCCAATTTGGTTTTCCAAGAAGGAATATGGGTGTCTGAGGATTTGTGTGGACTATCAACGCCTGAATCAGGTGACCATGAAGAACATGTATCCTATAATGAGGATTGATTATCTCTTCGACTGGATAAAGGGAGAACCGTGTTTTTTGAAGATATACCTTAGATAAGGTTATCACCAGCTGAAGGTGAAAGGTAAAGATGTACTAAATAAAGCCTTCAAATGTCGGTATAGAAATTACAAGTTCGTGGTTATGCCTTTTGGGATGACCAACACTCCGTCACTATTCATAGGACTCATGAACATGATCTTCTAGCCTTACCTTGATCGCTTCGTGGTGGTCTTCATTAATGACATCTTGGTGTACTCAACGATGGAGGAGGAGAAATCCACACACCTGCAGATAGTTCTGGATACAATCCTAAGGCACTAGATTTATGAAAAGCTCTCAATGTTTTAGTTATGGATATAGGAGGTCCACATCTTAGATAATGTTATCTCGGAGGCTGGAGTTACAGTGGACCTGGAAATGATAAGGGTAATGATTGCTTGGGAGCCAACCAAGAGTGTGACTGAGGTGTGGAGTTTCTTGGGATTGGCTAGGTACTACTAGATTTGTACTATTATTTTCCAGGGTAGCAGCACCCTTGTCATCTTTGACAGAGAATGGAAAACATTTCTTATGGATAGAGAAGTTCTAGTAGAGTTTCCCAGAGATAAGGCAAAGACTGACGAGTGCCTCCATGTTAAGGATACCAGTAGAGGGTGTTGGGTGTATAGTCTACTGCGATGAATTAGGGAGAGGAATAGGATATTTCCTGATGTAGGAGCGAGTGGTGATATCCTATGGTTCACAGAAGTGGAGACAACACGAGCATAACTACTCGACCCAAGACCTAGAGTTAGCAGTAGTGGTCTTTTCCCTGAAGATGTGGCATCACTAATTGATGGGTGAATGGTTTACCATCTACTATTATCACAAGAGTCTCAATTATATCTTCTCACAGAGGGACATAATCCTGAGACAACAACGATGGATGGAGTTTCTCCAGGACTATGAATTTGAGATAGTATATACTTCTTAAAGGGGAATGTAGTAGCTGACTCACTCAGTAGAAGGTCTAGTCAATAGATGATGAGTGAGGAGATAGATTAGATATCCATGTTGCATATATCCTTAATGGATAGTGATGGAGAAGATTACCTCCAGTCTATGACTGTCACAACTTGGGGACATGGACTGTGTGGCCCGATGTGCTCATATATCCTTAGGATGGGCTCTTGAAGGATTTTCTATAGGTGGGGAGCTTGTCGTCCTCTACAGATGATGTACTATGGTACCAGTAACGCTATGGGAAGACGTGTTGAGGGAGTTCAAAACATCCCCTTTGGTGGTACATCATGGTGTGGATAAGATATACCTGGATCTATGGTGTCATTACTAGTGGTCAAAGATGAAGAAAGCAGTGGTGAAGATCGTTTCACGATGCCTCACTTGTCTGTAAGTGTAGTCCGAGCATCAGGTTCCAACAGGACTCTCAGAACCACTTGAGGTTATGGAATGAAAGTGTGATGGTATCTCCATGGACTTCTTGACAAGTCTACCACATACCTCCATAAGCCACAATTCCATCTTGGTGATCATTGACCGACTCACCAGGTGAACCCAATCCCTACCCATCTGAGAGTAGGGATCATTAGAGGGATTGGGAAGCCTCTACATACAAGATATTATACGACTTCAAGGGGTACCATCTACAATCATCTCAGATCGTGATGCTTGATTTACCTTCTGAATATTTAAGGGATTGCAGGAGGCTTTCGGGACTCAGCTGCGCTTGAGCACTACCTTTCATCCTCAGATAGATGGTCTGATAGAGCGGACCATTCAGACACTCTACAACATTCTTCTTTCCTTCATCCTAGATTTTTGCCACAATTGGGAGGACCACCTTCCACTATGGAGTTATCATACAATAATAGTTATCACTCCACCATTGGAATAGCTCTGTTTTAGGCCCTCTACAGGTGACCATGAAAATCAGCTCTATGCTGGACCATCCCAGGGGAGTCATCACTTATGGGTCCATAGATGGTACAGGATACCACTAATAAGGCGCATATCATCTAGGAGTAGATGAGTACTTCACCGAGTTGGAAAAATTATTATTCCAACAGGAGATGGAGATCCTTGGAGTTCGAGGAGTAGATCATTTTTTCCTATGAGTCTCACCTCGATTAGGGTTGATGATATTTTTCCAAGGCGATAAGCTATCTCGGCGGTTAATTGAACCTTTCCAGATCCACAACAATGTAGTCAAGGTAGCATACCATCTAGCTATTCTCCCATAGATGCACCTGGTGCATAATGTTTTCCAGGTGCCACAACTGAGGACGTACATGCATGATCTGTCATCTGTTATCGACTAGGGACAGCTTGAAATTGACAAAGGGTAGATGTTTGCAGAGCTCTAATTGGAGATAGAGGATTTACAAGAGTGGGTCCTTCGTGGGGAGTCGATTCCTATGGTGTGAGTTTGGTGGAAACACGGGAACCTCCAAGAGAGCACATGGGAGCGGAAAGCTCATATATATTCTCAATACCCCCATTTGTTTCTATAGTTTTATTACAGCTTATAGGGAAAAATATACCTAATGTGGGGAGAATATAAAGACCTTGATTTATCCACGTATATATTTTAAATTATTTGGGATTATCACGAGTCTGGGAAAATTGATGGCATGTGATTCTGAGGCTCGGAGTGCTTGGAATGGAATTTTGAAATTTTTTAGGGTATGTTCAGTAAACGTGTGGATTGAAATTTATATCTTTTAACTGGTGCTCAGATTAAAAATATGACGGCATCATTAAATCTGATGTTCCATAATTCTTTTAAGGGAATATTCCCTTTGACCGACAATGGTCAGATGAAAAGGTTTATTTTTAGATTTTACAAAAAATAATAATAAAATAACTCAACGTGTAATATTATTTATTTCTTTGTAACTGTTGAGTGGAGGTAGAAGGACCACTGGGTTTTCAGAACATTGAATGGTCAGTTTCACTTGGTTATGTAAGCGCATATTAGGAATAATTAATATGTTCATTAATTAAAATTACTAATGAACCTCATTAATACGGTGATGGGTTGATCACCACTTTTATTCTATTTAAACAATGCGAGTGCAGGGGTTTTTGGAACTCAATAGAGGAACCTCTGATGAAGGATGGAAACGTCTTCCACCAATGTATAATGGAGCTTCGATGACCATTGGAATATTTGAAAATGAGCACCAAAGGATGTGATCCTTCTACTTCATCCACAACAACCTCGAACGTGGAAAATCCTTCCTTAACCCCACTAACTGCCGACGAACTCAATGTAGGGTGGTTTCATTTTTTAACTAAGAGTTTTCATTCATGAAGTGCTACCCTTTTTATTATGCTAACGTGGAGGGCACATGCCAAATGATCAAGGCCTAGACCCTCCAACGATCTCGGTATTGGTTTTGTTCTTCATGGGAAACCAGAATATATAAAGGCAAGGTGGAACCAAGGGTATTGTAGCATAGGCACAATACTGAGAACCCTGTGGGCAAGACATTAATAAAATCAGACCACCAATGCTCCATCAGTGGCCCGCAGACGCTCCGTCGGTGCGACAGTGCCGACAACTGAGGGAGGTGGCGGATGACACCCACTGACCATGAACGGACAGTGACACCTGAAGGCGCCGCGACAGACAATGGTCATTCAAACTTTTATATCCATGTTGGAGCAGGGCAGCATGCTGGGACGTCACACCGCGGTGCTGCGCCATGGACGAGGGTCGTAGCTTCAAGTCGTGCTGGAGGGCGGACCCACATTCCATGGGTTCCGCAGAAGGACTATCCATGCGGACCGGCCAGGTGGTGTGGTGCAAAGTGGTGCAGCACCATCCGACACTACTACATTAAAGACCCGAATATATAATTTGTTCGAGAGGGTAGCATACCCTCACACCTGGCCAGCAGATTGGGTGGTTCCATGGACCATCAGACCGTTCCCACCTAGTTGGGTCGGGCCGCACCCGTGGCCCAGCATGCCTAGCCCACGACCCAATGAGCTGGACAAGGCAGAGCCAAACTCTGCCAAACCCCACCCCTTTGGGCTGGGCCCATCAGATTGTGTCAGGTCAGTCTGACTGTGTCAGCCCAACTGGGTCAGACCGGACCCGAACCCCTCTCGTCCCAGTTACTCTTGAATGGACATATCTTTTAAAACGTTTGCATGTTTGATGAACCGTCTACGACACCAAAACCCTTTTGACGAGGAGGTCATTTTGGGATTCTCCACTTGTGTTTTGGAGAGAGTTTGAGTATGACTGGGTTGGATCGAACTCGAATCGAACCAGGACCTTGACACTAATATTTCTATAACTTACATACCAAGAATCCAGTTGACAGGCCGTCTGTTGCTTTGGAACCCATATGACATGGCAGTTCATTGAGTTACTCTTTCATGGGACTTTTTTCTGGTTGATATACGACTAATGTCTTGAGGAGAAAATTCTCTCATAATCAAGCGTGCTTTGTGCGGGAATCCAGTGGTTGGATTTGACGTGAATAATGAATAACAATAATGTGTGGGTCATCATTGAGAAATCCTTTGTGGGTCAACACAGAGTGATCTTGTGTAGGTCAACATTGAGCGATCCTGCGTGGGTCCGCACTTAGGGATCATGTGTGGGTCAACACCAAGAGATCCTATGTTGGTCAGCACTGAGAGATCATATTGGGGTATGCACCTAGTGATCCTCTATGTGCCAGCACTGAGTGATCCTGTGTCGGTCAGCACTGAATGATCCTTTGTGGGTAAGCAGTAGAGCCTCTTTACAAAATAATAAGATCCATCTTAATAACTAATCATCTATACATCTATACTTATGTTATATCTTTTTTGAGCTTTATTTTGATGTGTGGTCTGTGATTAAGATCATTCTTTGTGGAGTTTCATTTTTGGAATTCTAGGAGACCATCGGCGGTCTTGGGGTCCCTAATGGGTATTTTTATACTCACCCCTGCATGGGATTCACCCACACATTGTTGTGTCTTGTGAGGAAAATAGATAGATAGACTTAGTGTTGAGGAGTTCGGGCTGGAAGGTGCTCAGAGGTGATTGATAGATGATGTATGGAGGTGATTGGTAGAGTTGGTGAGCTATAGTGATGAGTTTTACCTACCCTTAAGGTAAGAACCTTGGTGGATGACCTCAGGAGCTATTTTCCCTTTTTGTTGTACTTCCATTTCTATTGGGCTGGTAATCTGGCCCATTTACTTTCAATAATCACATTCACAATTAGTGGTGGTTCTTAGTTGTGGTTGTAAAATTCTTCTTACATTTTCTTTACTTATTTGCAGTATGCCTTGTCTCTGTGTGTATAAGTTTTTGAGCCAATGCCTTCCCATTTAAGGGACATACCTTTCTGGTGCTAGTCACCATCCCCAGGCCTATGGGTGGCGGGCTTTGTGTAGTCATGGAACGATTCTTGAGAAATGGGTCATGAAATAATTTATCTTATATAGGCTATGTGTTGAAATTTTACCAAACTACATAAGAAAATTATCTTATAAAGATGGTAAATTGTCTTCCAAATGATCAAAATAATAAATTTTGGTCACAAAGAAATGAGGTGAATTATTATATCTTAAGAACTGGACATTCATAAAAGAATTATCTTATGATAATCAAGGAAATCATTTGAATTCATTTATCATATGAAAGTATAATATAATCTAAAAAAGTCTTTCAATAAGTATTTATCTTATGAAAATGGTAAATATAGTTTATCTTACACAACATAGAATTCAAATATTTATATTTTTTATCTTATAAAGGTATTTTGAAAATTATCTTATGAGGATTGTAACATAATATGTATAGCTTACGTAGATAGACTTATCCTAAGAAGATTCAAAATGATTATACTACATACCTTTGGTGTGATTTTTTGATGAACCAAATTATTCTTTTATGTACATCAAAAAATTATTTTCTTAAATAATGAATGATCAATTTCTAAAAGTTTCTTTATTTAAAATAATGAAAAAATATGATACATATTTTTTTCAGGTCTTATATATAATTTTATTCTATATTTATAAAATAGGGAAAAGTTCCATTAGGTTCCTATATCTTAAAATATTAAAAGGATTATTTAATTGACCATCCATATTATTAAGCATAATAAAGTTCTATTTCAAAATAGAAAATATAAACTGAATACTTTTCCATTATATAAAAAATAATTGTGTATATAGAAAAGAATAAGTGTTTCATCTGTATCACTAAAAAATAATAAACATGAAGTTTTCATATAGTTCTTGTGTTTAAAATATTTTCCTTTTTAATTAAAGTACCTCTAGAGAAACACATAGATGAATATCATCTCCCATGGATTTTTTTTCATCTTATATTGGTTCGTACATGAAATAGCGTGTTGTAAAATTTTACAAAAAACAATAATTTAGCATTGTTTTTATATTCACAAATTATGATTAATTGTGTCAATTTCATAGATAGGTATGGAAAAGGGAGATACCAGTTAAAATCTATTAGAACATTGTAAGAAGTAACAACTGCTTTCACTCTACTAGAAAACCCTAGAAAAAAGTCTAGTATAGAAAAAAATCACCAAAATCATGGAGTAGAGTGTTAGTGGAGTGGACTCGGGGATATCTATTGCCCAAACCACTATAAATATCCTTTTTTTGACCTTTTTTATTCTAAAATAAATTTCACTTCATGTTTTTAAAGTGAATATAGGATTCTACATACCATAAAGAGGGTAGTCTTAAACTGAAGAAAATTTTCAAGAACTAAATTCACACCATTTTGATTTTTTATCCATTATTGGGAAAAAACATAGGATAAAAACATGTTCATTTTTGAGTCCTCAACATTGAAAGGTATAATTATTAAATCATCTTAAAATAGATATTTTTTCTAAAAAAATTATTTTTGTGTATGGTAAGATTGACTTTTTTACCGGAGAAAATTATGGTTGTATGA
The DNA here is from genome assembly GCA_963277665.1 of Viscum album. Classification (NCBI taxonomy): domain Eukaryota; kingdom Viridiplantae; phylum Streptophyta; class Magnoliopsida; order Santalales; family Viscaceae; genus Viscum; species Viscum album. The sequence continues at coordinate 1,399,231,656 of OY728127.1, read as the reverse complement.
AGGCATAAATGATAATCTATTTTAAGAATCTTGATCTAAGGGTTTATTTAAAAATTTTAACCCTAATTAAATTCTTAAGACACAACGTGATACAATTTATGTTGATAAAAAAACTACATATGATTTAAAATCTAAATATATGAACTCTATTATTTATGTACTATGTCATAATGAGGTCAACAGAGTATCACAATTCAAAACAACTAATGAAATGTGGACTATAATATCATAATCTTATTATGAAATATAAATTGTGAGATATATTCAATATAATACTGCCATGATGAAGTTCAAAACACTCAAAATTATGAAAATAGAATGAATTACTCAACCAAATATAAGACTCACTAAGATTGTTAATGATGTTACTAATTTAGAAATAGCAATTATTGTTCTTGGTCAAGATATGAAAGTTCTATGAATTATAAAACTTAGATGGAGTGAAATATTAGATTCAATTAGACAATAAACAGATGATGAAAATTTTAAAATATAAGTTCTCATTATAACTCATATGATGTACATGGATGAGATGGAAGATGGAGTTTGTGAGCATAAATCGATTAAGAATGAATATATTTATTAAAATATTTCCACTTAAAATGATGAAAAGAAAAAATATTATACTAATTTCTAAATCATCTCAAGAAAGAGATACCTTAATAAATTTGGGATCAATTGATGAACTTAAAAAGCTTGTAATAATGTTTAAATTAATTCCATAATGATAGAATAGGTTTAAAAAACATTCAATAATTACAAAAAACGTAATGGGAATTAAAATTACGTTATATGTTATGAGTGTAATGAACTAGAGCACACCAAAACATACTACCCTAAACTATAGGAAAACAAGAAGTATTGGTAAAGTTATTTTAAGAAGTTTCTCTATAATAATAAAGACAATAATTCCATTAAATATACATAGTGTACTTATAAAAACTTTACTAAGAATAATAATTAGATCGAAAATCCTACGTATCGAAAAAAGGCCAATATGTGTTTTATGACACATTCATGTTAGGTACAATATTATTTTTCTTCTAAGAATGAGTTGAAATTTGAAAATGAAAAATGATCATATAAAGAATTAAATGTATATAATATTATGGTGAAAAAATAATGAAATCTAGATAAAAATATAAAATCCATCAGAAACTATAATTATATTATTGTTAATGAATATGGGTACATAAATGAACAAATTTTATATTTGAAAAACAATATTGAAAATTATAATTCATCAATTATTTAATATGGTAATAAAATCAAGATTTTACATAAGGAAGCTAAAGATATGAAAGAAAATGCAATTGTTTTACTAAAGGGGGTATTAATTAAATAAGATCCTTGGTAAAGAACAACACAAAAGAGATAAATATGGTATAAGAAGCAAAGGTATAGAACCCAATATTTTTAAAAACTATTTTACACCATGTAATAAAAATAATACTATGTCTAGTATTACTTGATTTTATTGTGGAACAAATATTAATTTTAAAAATAACTTCTATAAATGAAATATTAAAATTTATAAAATAATGAAATCTATCATTTATAAAAAATTAACCAATTACATTTTTAAGTTTTGGAAAATGAAAACATATTTGGGCTCCCAAATATTTCCTAGAAAACATTATTAGACCCAAGAGTGTGTGGGTACCAAAAAAATACTGTTTTTTACTTGACATTGTATAGAACAATGTGAATGAATAATAATATAAAATGGTCAATGGATAGTGGTTGTTAAAGACATGAGAGTTGATAATTTTACAACTTACACACATTATCTAAGATTTAATGAGGCTTTTCCACATTCGGAGATAATTATAATGGAAATATAGTTGGAATTGGATCTGATAGAAATCCATAATCTATACTCATCAAAAAATTACTCAGTGTTAAAGGTTTAAATAACAACCTAATAAGTATTTCTCAATTTTATGATCATTTATATTTGGATTATTATTCTAATAATTCATTTTCATTCATAAAGGAATAGTTTCTTAAGTTTAAAGCACCAAGAAAAGATAATTTCTATACACTAGTTCTATATTCTTTGCGTAGATAAAATTTAATTTTTTTAATACTGAAATAAATAAATCATGGATTTGTAATTGAAGGCTTGGGCCTTGAAATGTTTATTCCTTGAAAATTTTATCTGAAATAATTTTTATTTATTAATTTCATAACGTTAAATTGGACAAAAAACTATATGATGCTAGTCAAATGAGAATGAAATAGAATTCATCTTTTTAAAATAGCTAAATATGTTTCCACATATAGACCCCTATAGATTATCTATATGGATCAATTCGTACCTACAAGAATAGAAAGACATGATGGAAAATCCTTTTTTTATGTTTTTGTTGAAGATTTTCCAAGATTTACATGGGTCTATTTTTTCAAGACTTAAAAGTGAATCCCATACCATTTTTATTAATTTCAATAAACATGTTAAAAATGATTGTTTTCCAAAATTGTTAATTTACTATGTGATCATGGAGGGGAGTTTGAAAATCATGAATTTAATTCATTTTCCTCAATTTATAGCATTGAGAATACATTTTATTCCCCTAGGAAACCGAAATAAAAGGCATTTCTAAAAGGAGTAATATAAAAATGAAAAAAAATCTTGAATAATGTTATTATAATATAACTTTCCTGCTAACCTTTAGGAAAATTATGTAAATGAATCATGAAATGTCATTAATAGAGTTCTAATAACCATTTTCATAATTAAAATTCCCTATGAGTTATAGAATAATAGAAAACCAAAGGTAATATGTCTTAAACTGTTTGGATGTAACAATCTTGGTAAATTGGATCTAAAAGATGATAAATTAATCTTTTTTAGGTTATTCTACTACTTAATAATATAATAGATTATTCTATAGAAATTAAAATATTTTTAAACAATCATCCCATGTGAAATTTTATGAGAGTGATTGTTTTAATCATAAAATTACTCATGTTGAGGAGTTAAGAGATTATCACGAAGACATGAGACCAGAACCTATTTTTAATAATAAAAAGTATTAGGATTTTGAAATTGATTTTGGTTATCCTAGTCATGAAAGAACTGATAATAGTGAAATGGGAAGTGTGTTACCTATACAAACTTGAAACATTAATTACCATAGTCTAGAAAAATATATAGGAAGCTTAGATGAAGGAGTTCTAAATAGAAGAAATTTAGTAAATATTACATAATTATATGATACTTTTATCTAGAATAGAAACAATAGCCAGAGATGAATCCTTATATGGTGATAATTGAGTTTTAGCAATATAGAAATAATTACACCAACCCAAGAGGAACAAAGTATTGTAATTAGTTAATTGAACCAATTAAGGTACTATTTTTGGAAATAAATAGGTATTTATAAATAATAATGATGATCATGGGGTTATCACAAGGAAAAGTTTTAGGTTTGTTGCAAAATTTTATACTCATGACGATGGAATATATTACGAAGAGACCTTTTCCACAGTATCTTGGTTACAATCCATTAACATCCAAATATAAAATGAATCTCACCTGAATTTAAAATTATAGCATATAGACGTAAAATAAAACATTTAAAATATATTTTTAATGGAGTAATTTTTGGTTAAACAACCTCCACAATTTAAAAACCCCCAATTTCAAAATTTGGTATTTAAAATTACCAAATATCGATATGACCTCAAATAGGAACCTGGAGAATGGTATGAATGGTAAATATCATCTCTTTTATCAAATATTTTTAATTTTCAATTGGAAAACACAACTCTTTCCATTAAAACTTCATAAAAATTACTTTTCTTGTGTAAATATCTGTTGATTATTTCACTTTTAGGTCAATAAATCAAAAATAGTTTTATGACTTTTCAAATCTCATGAAAAAACTAAAATGAGATGATAATTACAGGTGACTTAAATCAGTTTCCTTATATTTAAAATTTAAGAAATGATTTTTTAAATGTGTTAAATTAATGAAAATAAATACTTAATTAACTCAAAAAGTTCAGACTTAAAATAGAAATACTTATTTAACACCTATGAGTTCTAATAATAAACATGGCTTGGATGAGGTTAGGAAACCAGTTGATAAAAAGATATATAGAGGATTAATTGGTAGTTTTCTTCACCTTACTACATGTAGGCCATAAATGATGTTTTATATATTTATTTGTGATATATTTCAATCCAATCCAAAATAAACTCTTTTAACTACTACCAAAATAATTTTAATTTATTTAGAATGAATTTTTCCCTTTCTTTACACTTTCCAAAATACCTAATATTTAAATTTAAATTTAAATTCTAAGGCCATATTTAGTGATTGTTCAGTAGATTCAAAAAGAACCTCTAGAAATTTCATTTTTCTAGGTAAATTATAGCTATCATAATCTAGTTTGAAACAACACTTTATCGATTTTTCATCTATGATAACTGAATATATTATATCTGGAAGTTTCTGTACATTGGTTTTATGGATGAAAAACACCCTAATGAATTTTGGATTCAATTTTAATTTTTCTACAATAAAAAGTGATAAAAAAGTTACTATCAACATTTTAATGAATATGGAAAACCATTCTAGAAAAAATTACACTGATCTAAGATGAAATTTCATAATAGTTTATGAAAAATAATTTAATATTTCTTTAGAATTTATTTTCCTATAAAAGCAGTTAGATTAAATTTTTACAAAAAATTTTCTTATAGAAATATTTTATTTTATCAAATAGGAATTAGGTTTATTTAATATTTGTTAATTTTTTAACTTATTTCAAAGTTTATTAAGAATAAATCTATGTTTAGTAATTTTTATTTTCATTATCTCTTGAGATAATAATTCTTGAATTTTTTGTATTATTCAAATCCTATTTTTAAATGTATCCTAAATTTTTCCGAATTACCCTTCAAATAAAAGTGGGAAAACCTTTGGTTACCACAAAATGAGAGAAAAAAACCATTCCTACATGTGAACCCTTTGAAAAAAATAGCCCAAGTATTATCCTAATTCAACCATATATCCCCTAATCCTCTAGACTATTAAGATATCTTATCTCATAGTTAAAACTAATATATCCGAGAGTGCTTCTGCTCATAGTTCCCCAAACTCAAGATCTATAAGGAAATTGATAAGTGTAAAAGATATTAATTTTAGTTGTCTTGATAGGAGTGATGTGGTTAGAAAGATAGAAATCAATCACTATTAATGTAAATATATTTTTACAGGAAACAAATAGATTGTTTCTTTAACAAGCATGTTCACGAATTTTATGAGATTGTCATGTTTCATTTTGGAGATTTGAAGGATCTTGTTTTAGAGATTTTATATTTTAAAGAGTTTTTGATATCCTCAATAGAAATGGATATAGTATTTATATATCCTCAAGAAGTTAATTTATATTTCAGCACATCCGTGGCTAAAATTACTCAAGTTATCCCTCCAGATATAATGAAATATCTTTTTTAAACACCAGATGTGGAGAAGAAATAAGTGAAGTACTTGGTGGCTATAACGCCACGAAACCAAGATTCAAGATTCAATAAAAAAACATGATGTATTTTTTTATAAAATATAATAGAAAAATACATAGTGATTTATACAAACAAAGACCTTTTCAGGTCTAGGTTCTAGAAAATTAGACAACATCTTAAAATTTATGAGAGTTGTAAAAAAATAAAAATAATTAAAACATTTAATTTTCTTGATGCGGGATAACTCTTTTAGTGATGATGTCTGTATATGAAATTATAAAATAATAGTTAGAATATATTTAATAACAAGGGATTAGAATTAAATTTCCCATTAATTGGTTTTAAAATCATCAAAATACCTTTTTTGAAATATTCCTTTCAAAATAACTTTTGAAAAATGCTTTTTAAAATCTTTTGGAAATATCATAAAAATATTATTGAAAACTCTTATCTTATGATATTAATATAATACTTTTAAAATACTTATTCACAAAAATTGATTGAAAAATAATGCAGTAATTGTTTTTGAAAATAGTATACAAGCTTTCGAAAATAAAACATTGAGGTCACAGAAAACATTAAAGACTATCTTGGGCCTTCCAACTTAACAAGGGATGGATTCATTATTCAATTAGATACCATATTTACAACATTCAAGTTCCATATTTTATAAAATAATTTTTAATATTTCTTAAATATATATACATTCACTAGAGTTTTTACTCTAAAAACCTTACAACATAGTTACATTCATCTATAAGTATATGTATATATATATTTATATATACTGTCATAATAAAACATGAATAAACTAAATATCATTTCCATTAGTCATTTATTAAATACATGGAATGATAATTAAAATATAATTAACATCAAATTTTAAAATAACTTCCTACAAAACAATTAATTTTTATCTTTTGTACAAAAAACAGTGACTCATTAAAAATTAAACTGGTACATGAATGGAATCTCCCAAACTACCAATAATGGCCATATATTATATTTTAAATGACATTCAGGAATGTGCATATTATTTGAACACATAAAATTATAGTATTTATTACTCAAAAAATACTATAATTTATAAAATACTCATTAAATGATAACTTTCAAATATAAACATAAATATTTTTTTAAAAATAAATCATAGAACGTTTTTAAATGATAAATTATATATTAATTTCCTACAAAATAAATTACCTTATTAAAGGAATTTAAAACATAAACTCAAATTAAATTAAAAACCCATATAGAACTAAATTTGAAAACTCAATCTCTTGATGAATTTGAATTGCTTGATTATATACACATATATTTATTTTGAAAATGAATAAAAGCAATATTTCAAAATAGCATTTTCCTTTTATAATTAAAATTTCTAACGAAATATTTGAAACGAAATATTGAACCTCATACATAAATTATAATTCTAATGAAATAATTTTTATTAAAAATAAAATAAATTAAAAATAAAAATTAAACTCTTTTATGAATAATAAAATAAATAAAAATGTTTCTAAAAAATAAAACCATAAAACAAAAAAAAATTATTTAAAAATTAAATCTATTACTACAATTAAAATTTGAAATAAATAAATATTTAAATATAATAATCATCCGTTTAATAATTTTTTGAAAATAAAAAATTTTAATGTAATTAAAATAATTTTAAATTATTAAACAACTAAAAAATTTAAAACAAGGTATAATTATTTCACTTACAAAAATTATATTTGCATACTACATTTGTTTTCCTATACCGTTATACTATCAGATTATCTTCTCACATATTTTCTCTCACTTTGGGTGTGCAACAATTTCAAATAGCCAAGCATTGAGTATCGAATATTATTTTATAATAACTCGGTAGTGTATAAATATATATTTTATATTTATATAAGATTCTTTATGAGTAACTCAGAATTATGAGATTCGAGGAATGTGACTCGAGATTCCGATATGTGGTTTTACATTGTTGTACATGTACAATGATGTTAAATATAGATATATAATTCAGTAAATCATTATTGATAGATCAAAGCTGATATAAGAAGGTTTTTATATTCTTCAATTTTTTGTTTAAGAGTTATTATTGGGGAGAAGGATTGAATATATACATATTTTTTTAGAAAATTAAACTAAAGGGATCAATTAAATGATGAAAAAAATGAAAAACAACAAAGTTTTGTGTTATATTGTTATTTTCTCCATATAAGAATAGAAAAATCGAAAGATTTAATGAATAGACCACAAGAAAAAAATTAACTTACATGAAAATGACTAAAAACATCATCTAATAGATAAACATAGGAAACAAGGATAAATAGAGTAATTACGATACTAAAATCGATCCAACAGATGTAATCTGGACACCAAAATTTAAATAAACAACACCTAATTGTAGATCATAACAACATGGGGAGATATCCAAAGTTGATAGTCATTCCCCCCCCCCAATCGTGTTCAAGGATCAAATATAGCCTATGAATACTTTACCTCAATTGAAACGTGAGAAGAATCCATCTCTCAGCTCCACATCTTCCATGACCAGCTTAAACGAATCGAATCCCTCGACTTCGATTAAGCTTGAACACTCCTTTTTTCATGCTCTTATTAAGAGACTCCATGATTTGTTTCACATTTGGCATATGTTTTTCTTCCTGAATCCTCGTAAGATCGGTTTTCAAGACATCTTTCCCTATATCTCTCTCGAACACTAAAACATCAGTCGAACCGTAAGTCGGTTTCATACTACACGACCTCCTTTATTTTGATTCTTCCTCTTTTTTAATCATTTCATCTTCCTTATATTCATTTCATATTATTAAGGTTATTATTTATTTAATTTATTTAATAAAATTTAATTACTAATTTACATATATATATATACAATCATTTATTTCATAATTTTTTAATGATAAATAATTTTAAATGAATTATAAGAAAATTTATAGTCATTCTTTAAAAATAATATATTCTTTTTATTTACTTAAATTTTTATAAAAAATAAATTCTCAAATATTATTTATTAATATTTTCATTATTTCATAAAAATAAAGTTCATAATTAAAATTTTCTAAAACTTCATATTTTTAAATTTATAGCCCTAGTATTAAAAATTTCAAAATTCTATAAAACAGGCTATAATAGTTATAATTTTCGAAAATTATAAAATTTAACTTATTGTTAATATTATAATTATATACATATAAGGTATTACTATAAATTTAAATTACATAATATATATATATACAATCATATTCAACATTTATAAGTCAAATATTCATTAACTATTTTTGTACATTAATATAAATTGTATATAAAATAATTTTCAATAATTTCTTTTAAAATAAATTTGTAGATTTTAATTTTTAAATAGTTTACTTAATTATCTTAATGTTAATTAAATATGTTTAATATTAAAATTTAACTGTTAAAAATCATATTTATTTACATCTTTTTTGCTAAATCATTTTTCATAACTATTACTAATATTGAAACAAATACAAAGAAAATAAATAAGTCTTTAACTAAAACTTTGGATGTTACATTCTCCCCCCAATAAAATAGTGGTTCCCTCTCAATTAATTTATTGAACATAATAAAATCTTGAATTTTCATCTTCATAATTATGAAAAATAAAAAAATATTCTAAGGGAACTTAATTTTCTATAAGTTTCAAAAAATATTTTATCACGTAAATGTTTTATTCCTAAAAAGAAAACCTATAATTTCTAATTTTTTATAGAGAATTCCACTAATAAAAACTATAATTTTATAAACATACTCTTTTGGATTTTGTGAAAAAATAAATGAAGTTTATTTATTTATTATAAAATATAACTAAAAAACACACAGTGTTTTATACAAATAAGGACCTTTCTGGTCAAGGTTCTAGGGAATTAGACAATATATTACAATTTATTAGAGTTGTAAAAAAATAAAAATAATTAAAAATAATAATTTTCATTATGTGTAATAACTCCTTAAATAATGATCTCTATTTAAGAACTTATAAGATACAAATGAATTTTTAAAAATAACATGGGTTGTACTTTAAATTTCTTCGTAAGGGGTTTTAAAATCATTTCAATACCTTTTACGAAATCTTACATTGAAAATAAAAAATGAGAAATAATTTGGAAATTATTTTTGAAATAACATGAAAATATTATTGACAACTCTTATATTTTGAAAATAACTTAATACATCGAAATTACTTATGCTAAATGTTGATGCAAAATCAATACAGTTATTTTTCTTAAAACAATATATAATATTTTGAAAACAAAACACTGAGGCCACTTGAGACATTGAAGGTTTTCTTGGGTCTAGTCTCATACTGAGAGAGGGGTTCACTTCTCAATTTCCTACTATATTTATATTATTCATGTTTCTTATTTTATAAAATAATTTTTATACTTGGTTACATATATATACTATCACTGGAGTTTTCAATCTAAAAACATGACAACATACTTACACTGATTTACAAGTATATATATATATTCATAAGAAAAGTTGAATCAAATTAATCTCATCATATTTAGTCATTTATTTAAAACATGTAATTATAATTAAAATATAATTAACATCCACTTTGGAAATAATTTTCTTTAAAGTAATTAATTATTCTATTTTTAACATAAATTAAAGTCTCAAAAGAAATTAAAATGGTATATGCATGAAATGTCACAAAATATAGATAATTCCTATATATTATATTTTAAATTACATAATGAATGTATAATGATTTGCACATATAAAATGATAGACTTTATTACACAAAATATACTATAATTTATAAAATACTCATTAAATGACATCTTTTAAATATAAATATAATGATTTTGATAAATAAAGGTAAAACATGAAATTTTTTGAAATTATAAATTAAATATTTAATTTTTATAAAAATAATTTCCTTATTGAATGTTCTTAAAAATATAAACTCAAATCAAAATAAAAAACCCATATAGAAATAAATTATAAAACAAAATATCGTGACAAATGTGAATATTAGGATAATATACACATACAGTTTTTGAAAAATAAATAAAATCAATATTTGAAAAGAGGAATCAAATTTCACCAATAGAATTTCTAATTAAATATTAAAATATTAATAATAAATCCCATACATAATTATAATTCAAATGATATAATTAAAAAAAATTAATCTCCCTTATGAATAAAAAATGAAATAGAATTGTTTTTATAAAAAAACCATAAAATCATTATAGAATTTTTATTACAAAATTGAATGTAATATGATAATAAAAATTTGAAATTAATAAATATTTAAACATATTAATCCTTAACTTACTATTTTTATAAAATAAAACATTCCAATGGTATTAACATAATTTGAAATAATTAAACAAGTAAATATATAAAAATAATGTAAAATAATTCCCCTTACCGAAATTCAGTTTGAAGAATAATATTGTTTTCTATTATCCATTATAACTTTGGACTCCATTCTCACTTATTTTCTCTATCACTATGTGTGAAAAAAATTTAAATTGACAAACATTGAGAAACAAATATGGTTTTACAGGGTCTCGGTAGTGTATAGATATATGCTTTATATTCATAGAAGTGTCTAGATGCGTAACTCAGAATTATTTGATTTTCATGAACATAGATTGAGATTTTTATATGTGGCTTCATATTATTGTACATGTATAATGATGTTAAATACATATATAAAATTCACTGAATCACTATCGACAGATCAAAGAAGATATAAGGAGTATTCAATTTTATCCAATTTATGGTTCAAGAGTAACAATTACCGAGAAATCTTGAATTTATACATATATTATAAGAAAATTGAACTGAAGGAATCAATCATATAAAGCATACGAAAGAAAAAAATAAACGTTTTCTTCATATTATGCATCATCCCACATCAAAACAAAAAAAACGACGGATTGAATGAATGAAGCATAAAAAAAATGCACATACATGAATATGACTATATATATCATCCAAGGGAGAAAAATCATATAAGTGGATAAATAGATAATTTAATATTCTAATATTTCTCTAAAAGATAATATTTAGACACTAAAAATTAAATAAACCACACCTATATGAAGATCGAAACAATGTGAGGAGATATCCAAAGATGATAGTCATTTCCCCTCACCCAAATCTTATTCTCGAAGATATCTTGCTTTCTAAAGCCTTTACCATGATCAAAACATCCAGAGAAGTCATCACTCATCTCTACTTCTTCCACAATTTGCCTAAATGAATTGAATCCCTTGTCTTTGATTGAGCTCTAACTATCCTCCTCCTAAGCTCTCAGTCTGAGACTCCTTGCTCAGTTTTTCACTTTGCCTACCTTGTGCCACTCTACTCCTCCAATGATCGGTTCTTCCGAGACAAGTCTCTATCTATCTCTATCTCTCTTTCTCAAATACCAAGGTTTTAACTAAACCCTAAGTCAGTTTCCTACTACACAACCTACCTTATTTCGATTCTTTCTCTTTTTTAACCATTACATTTTCCTTTTATTTCTTTCGTCTTATTATTATTATGATATATTTAGTTATTTTCTTTAATATTTTTTTTTCATAATTAATATATCTAAAAAATCTATTATATAAAAAATTTAAATTTAAATTAATTTTATATGAATTATAATAAAATTTTTATTTATTCCTTAAAAATAATATTTAATTTATATTAATTTAAATATTTATAAAAAGTGTTTCTCAAATATTATTTATTAAAATTTTCATAATTTTATAAAAATAAAGTTCATAAAATAATTTCAGTAATAGCTCATATTTCAAAATTATCTTGCATAGTATTAAAAATTTAAAAATTTTACTAAACAAGTTATAACTATTATTATTTTCATAGATTATAGAATTTTATTTATTTTAATTATATATATAAAGTAATTACCCTAAATTTAAAATTAGATAATATATACATATATATATAATCATATATATAATGAATAAGTAAAATAACAATTAAATTTTTTTGTAAATTAATATAAATTGTATATATAATTAATTTTCAGAAATTAATTTCAAAATAAATTATAAATTACAAATTTTTAAAGATTATAATTATTTTTATTCATGTAAATTTCATATGTATAAATTTAAAATTTAATTAATAAAAATATTAATTATTTACTTCTTTATTTCTAAATCATTATTCATTCTATTACTTATACTAAAAAAATTACTTCTAAATTAAATAATTCTTTTATTAAAACTTAGTATGTAATGGTGGAAGAATGGGATGTTCTAGTGAAGTTTATCTAATATGAAAATTTTAAGTGTAATGATAACTTTGAGAATATTTTTTCCCAGGATGTTACTTTTTTACAATTGTTTTTTATAGTAAAACCTATAAATATGGATAGAAATGTAATAAGATAAAAATGCTATATTTTGAAAAAAAAAACTATTAATTTTTATGCTATGATGAGAATATTAACACTGATATTTTCAATTATTGTGTAATCCTAGATGAATCCAATACTACACACTATTATGGGATATGAAACATATGTTGTGGATTTTCAGAATGTAGTTAATTTTTCTAGAGTTCTTCTATGAAGAAGTCATTTCTAGTTGGAATCAAGGAACAGATGGGATCATACCCTTCCCTCTTTCCATAGTATACATGTCGAGAAATAGTTGTTTCTAACATACATTAACATGTTACTAAAATTGTGAAAATCCCCTCAGAATAACCTATTTCATGGGTGATAACACAATACCTATTAGACATCAAAACTCTTGTTGACAAATGCCAAATAGTCTATTTTGTTATATCAGATTTGATTTAAACTACGGAGGAAATTGGTCTAGATGTACAATCGAAACATGTCAGGTTCTAATGGATACACCATCAGTTTCCCCAATTCATCCTTTTGATCTACCTATTTTTACTACAAGGGATGATTTGGATTCACCCATTACAAGGTTGGTCACTGTTGGTCAAGATAAGACTATCTCCACAGTATCTATAGCTACGTATATATTTTAAATATCTTCACCAAATGAGGCTAAATTAAATGATTGGATAGAATTTGTTAGTTTCTTGAGTATTAGTGTTATTGGTAATGACAGAGAAGAAAAATAACAAGCTGACAAAGCTACACTACATGTGGAAAAAGGAAAACTAAGGATAGAATTCAGTGATATATCTATTATAAAATAATTACTCGAGGTTGATAAAAGTAAATAAGTTTATGAAAATAATTTTTTAGAGGAAGGTTTATGAAAATATCATCACAATGAAATATTTTCATTGATTCATTCAAATCATACTAACTATGATATTCTTATAGTGGAGCTTAGTGCTGCTGATAAACATATCATGTATGTGATTATGAGTGGATGAGTGAGGTTTATTTTTCGAAGAAAAATCTGATTTATTACCATGTATAAGTGAGGACTCTTTGGGATCAAGATATTATAAAATAAAATCAAGGTACTATTAAAAAACAGTGTCGATTTAATTCGATAATCTCAATAGGATACTAAATTCTAAGCCCAAATTGGTCTCTAAAAGTAATATAGATGAATTGAAAGTGTTAATTCAATTTTCTAAGTAGAAATTCTCAATAAAGATAAACCGGATAGTCCTCACATAAAAAATATTTTTATCATGATGGGGTAGATTTTAAGTTATAATTTTTCTATCACACCAAAGATACACTGCCTTTTTGTATTACCTATATACAATGTGAAATTATTTTAAAAGTAATTTGTTAATACCTTTAGAATAGTTTGGTTTTTGAAGTCATAAATATTATGACCATTCCAAGAAACATAATAATCAATACCGATCAATATCATATGGAGATTATTCCTCTACTTAAGGGGAAACATCATTTATTCAGAATTCCACTTTACATACCCAAAAAGATTCATGTTTTATAATCACTGGGTTAAGAAAAATTGATGGGCAATTAAAAAATAACTTTTACATGTTAGAATATAATTTTACCCATCTACATCATCTCATTGTAAGCTACATTAGATAAATATCTTTTTATAATACGAAGATTCTTTTTCAAAAAAATAGAGTTTTTTATCCTACATAGGTAAAGAAGTAAATCATCCAAAATTTTGTCAAGGAACACCAATCATTTCTGCACCTACAACCAGTTCGGTTAGATTGTCTAAATTTTTATTTTTTTTAATAAAAATTCTAGTCCTATGCCTCTCAAGGAAGGGAGATTGGGAAAAATACTTTGTAATCTTTTCCTAGAAAATGTGGAATGGGTTCACAACCCTGTTGGACTATTGCAAAAGTGATATGATCAAATGAATTGGAATTTTTGTGGAAGTTTTGTATCACCTGCGAGATATAGGTACTCCTAGAATTTTTATAGATAATATTAATACCACTAAATCTAAATGGTTAAAGGATATTTTTAATCTACCCATGATTTATTCAAGGTAAAATCTCAGGTTTTTATATAATTTTATTTTCTTTATCCCACCACATCAATAATGTTAACTTTTAATCCTACTTGTTGCTTTAAAATGTCAAAAGTTCCTTAGATTCTCTCAATATATAATCCATGTTAGTAAGGAATACTCCTTGAGATTATGCCACCATTAGATGATCTATTTTCACCTTGTGAGCTATTGTTGGAAAGAGTTCTTATTCTGTTTTACGTACCACTTCTCTATATATAGACTAACACCATTAGTTTAAGAATCCACCCCATAAACATAATCTTACACCACGAGACTGATTTTTTTTCTTTAATTTTGTTATTTAACTCACATTTTTTGTTTTCCCAAAAACAATTAAATTATTATATACTTTCTTTTTAGGGGTTTTAAATAATTATATTCTATTCTAATATACCTTTAATATTCTATCATTGATATATGTTTCATTATTCGTGCATATTCCTAGATAATTTTTCATTTTAACCATGTTATTTTTCATAAAACATCATGGAAAATGCTATTTATATTAAGTATATATTATTCAGACCATTTATACATTTTCATCTTTGATAATAGTTGTGTCATTTTCTTTATAATTTTTCTATTTGATATCACAAAAAGAGGGATAATAAAAAATGGTGCAGAAAATAAATTGATTTTAATATGATTTTATAAAATTTTTGTTATCATTCAATGGGTTTTATGATAATCCAAAAGGGAGATATTATTGGACATAGTTATACTTTTCAATAATATCTTTGTACTTTTTGTGTATTTTTGTTTATAAAATTTCAATTTATTATCTAATGATAATATGTTAATTTTTTTATATTTTATCTCCAACTAATATTATAATTCATGAGATATTTATAGAAAAAACACCATGGAACATATCTTATGGACCAATAACATTACAAGAACAAAGTGAAACTTTTTTAGATGTTAAAATTTAGCTATTTATCAAATGAAAATATCTAACACTAAAGTTTTATCTTACATATAATAAAATTATCTTCTAATGGAAACTCAATACCTAATATAGAGTCTCAATTTGTCCCACTGTAATTTATTTTACAGAAGCTAAGTATAGAAAGTTTATCTTTCTAAGTAATAAAATTAATTTATAGAGAATATAAATTATCACCTATATTTTCAAAATTAGAAAATTCAGTCAGAATGAAATTATGTGAAGTGTTTTATCTTATAAAAAGGAAATTCATTAAATAATTATATTATGAATGAAAATGGAATCTATTGAAGTCACATATATTTTAAAATTAGAATATTATATTATAAAGTAGGTTATTAATAATTAATCATTTGAAAATAGTAAACCAATAATATCTTTCGCAATATAAGAGTCAAAGATCAGAATTTCTTTATCTTACAAAGTTGGTTAGAAAATTATCATACGAGGAAATTAATAAAAAAAAATTAGCTTATGAAGTTCAGGTTATCTAAAGAAAAATTTCAATAATTATACTCCTTGCCTTTGGTGTGGAGTTTTGAAAAATTAACTTATGATTTAAAGTGAATCAGAAAAGGAGTTGTCTAAATAAGGAAAGATTGATTTAGACAAGCATATTTTTTCAAGAAATTTATGGATTTGATAAAGAAAATTTCATACATTTATTCTATATAAGATTATTAAAAATTTTAAAAAGAAGTACAAATTCCATTAAGAACCTATATATTCAAATTTTCAAAGGATTATTCACATGAACTTTGAGATTATCAATTATACTAAAGTTGAAATTCAAAATTGAGGATATAAATTGAAGAGTTTTATACTATATGAGAAATTGTTTTGTACATAGGAAAGAATAAGTTCTTCATATGTCTCTCTAAATAGTAAAACACTTGAAGATACTCTATATTTTTTTTTCTTATAAGATTATCCTGTTCAATTGAAGAACTTATAGATCTATGCTTAGAAGAATCACATCTCCTCTGGAAGTTTATTAACCTCTGTTTCTATCTACACACATTTTCATTGAGAGTGTTAAGGTTGTGGATAGGTCATGTAATATAAGAGCACAATTAGAAGATTTTTAAGATTTATAATTAGTAAAATCTTTGTTCACTCAGAAGAGATCATTGGGAAAAGGCTGTTATAGTGAAAATCATAAAAAATAAAGAGTGGAGTTTTGGTGGAGTGGTCTAGGGGATGTATATTTCTCGAACCACTATAAATCTCTCATGTTCAATATTTTAAATTTTGCATTTATTTTTTCTACTTTTTTTTGTTAAGGAAAGTTAAAAATCTAAATACCTTGAAGGGGTGGTTTTAAACTGATGACAAATTTTCATGAACATAATACACTCCCTCTTTAGTCCTTAATCCACCATTCTTGGGGAAATAATAGTAAATTCCATGTATGTTGTTTAAGATAAATTTTTTTTCTTTTCAAAATAAATAACATAATGAACCTTTCAAAAAAATGAATCCTTTAAAATAATTTAAAATTTCTTGGATAACTTAGTATTTCATTAATAAATCATTTTATTAGATAAAATAAAATATTTAAACTTTTATAAAAAATATGGGTATAGAAGAAAAACATGACTAATCAAAAAGTTAAATAAGCTCAAATTTTCATTTTATAATTCCCCCCTGAAAGAGTAAATTGAATTAAATAATTAACCATAATGAAAACATATATTTTTTTATTAAATACATAAATGGAGTACTATATTCACCACATAAAATTAAATAGGTGCATAATACCAAATATGTCTCAATGGAGTTGAAATTGCGACAAAATCACATACAAAGATCATATCATATAAGGGAGAATTAATCAATGAAGTGATTATGTATAGAAAATTTAAATCCAAAAAAAACAATTTGAAATGAAAAATAATAAAATCAAAGGTCATTTCACACATAGTCATGGGCTAACATAGTCAATAAAGTATAAGTATAACACAACAAATAGAAATTGAGTTAAGAAACCCCTTACCTCATGTCAGACTTCCTTAGTATGTGTTTGAAAATCATTTATAATAAATATAGATTTATTATAAATATATTTTATAACAAGATAAATATATTTAATACAATATATTATTTTACTTTTAACATTTTATCTATAGTTTATTAATATTTCATTATTAAAATCACTGTTTTGGGTGATAAATGCTTCGATTTTATATAAGTTTTGGTTTAGTAGATATGGTCCTTGAAAATTGATAATGGATACATTATCTCTTGAATGTTAATAATTGTATATATATCATATAAATTCATTATATATATATATATAATCATCCCTAGGAGGTTGATATGGGAAACTGAATTTCAGCATTCACGGAGACGGTAGGCCGTATGTACGCATGAACATTGTCGTCACATTTTGATATATAGAATAAAATAAAGGTCTATAAAAATTTAACTTTATAGGATAATAATTATATCATATATATCTTATATATTCATTAAATTTTTTCTTATAATGATCCATATAAAATGGAATTGAAAAATGGACAGTATCGCTTTATGGTTCTGGTAGTCCACACATATGCACGAATGGCGTTATCATCTTCCAAAGTAACAAAATGTAAAAAGGAATATATTATTTTATAAATAAAAAAGATTATTTATTTCATAAATATTATATATATTCATTATTTTTATATTTATAACCATCAATATGATGTTGTGATGAGAAATAAATTACACCACTATGTGGGGACGGTAAGCCGTAACAACACACGAGTGATGTTTTCAGTTTTCATAGGTTGGAAAAGAGATGGAAATTTTTTATAAAATAATAATAATAACATATAATTATATTTATTATAATTAATTTATTATTTTAGTATTTTTATAATAGATTTATATAATGTTTAATATGAAATAAATTTGAATGATTCAGTAAATGCGATTACCTCTTCTTCGAAAGAGCTCCTTTAGATCTTCCCTTAAGGGACCTAGGGTTGGAATTTTAGGAAGACTATAAAATATTGAACATGGGTAATGATGTTTAGAATATGTTTTTTCAGTTTTTTTCATGATAAGTGGCACTCGCTGGTGTATATAAGAGAGGATATGTGGTACCTTTTTATAGTGGATGAAAGGATACACATGAACTTAATAAATATATTTGAATATAATAAATTCATTTTCTTGTGAATGTGAGAAAATGTGGCCATAATTTAAAATATAATATATAATACGATTGATATACTTTAAAAAATAAAATTTGGGCATCTCTATGTGGAATTTTAAACCTTATTTTTTGGTTTCACCCCTTAGTTAACCTATTTTATCTTTAACTGTGGTGATACCTTTTTTAATCTTAACGTGTTATAATTTTAAATATAATTTAAAATTTTGAACATATATGGAAATGGTATGAAATATTAGTTTATATATTATCCTCATTATCCTATTAAAAATTTTCTTATGACTTTTAAATAATTTAATGAAATATTTTTTTGTAAAATATCATTAATGCCATTTTTGACCCTATTTATATAATTTTAATTTAATGTTGTCAAGAAAAATGTGTAATTAGAATATATAGTTTTAAAAAATAATTAATTTTTTTAAATATATAACATTATTTATTATCTATAAATAAATAATAATAAAAATTACATTAAGTGTTCTTAAAATAATGTATTCAATTTTTCTATAAATTGAATAAATATTGTGTTTGAATTTCATAAACATTTATGTGAATTATTTCCTCAATAAAAATTAAATATAAATTAACATGAAAAAAAATCATTTATAACTCAAATAAAAAATTATAAACAAACCTAATTTATTTTTATCCCGGTCCCAAAATATTATAGATATTAGAAGTAAGAGGGGGACATTTTTTGACATATTATTTTTTTAATTATTAAAATGTCCTAATCAAATAAATATTTCCCCAAGTGGCCATATATTATAAAATATTTTGTAAATGGATGAAATCCAATGATAAAATAAGATATAGTTATGTTTTATTGTCATTTTTACTCCTCGTCATATTATTTATACCTTAATTATCTGATTTACCTTTACCGTGGTGAGAATTATTTCTTTTGGTTAATATTCATAATTACCAAAAATAAATGGGAAGTATTTAATAAATTTTTTCATCAATATTTATAATACAGAATAAATTTTTCAATATTCAATTTCTATAAGTGGTAGAAATTAATTTAAGATTAAAATGAAAAAAAATAAATGAAAAATGGTTTTTTTGAAAAATGTGTTTTTAAGTGTAAAAATGGTTTTTACTAAATTAAACCATAAAATTTATTCCAATGAACATAATTTGATTATTAATAAAATTTTCTTAAATTTAGTACTGAAAAATATACTAAAATTTTATTATAATTATGTAACTACCATTATCCTCCAAATTTTCAACAAAATGGGAAATAAAAGTATCACTCATGCGCATGAGTTAACTACCACCTCCACAAAGCGATGCAATTATTTTTTCATCACCGTAAATGATGGTTGGTTACTATAATGGATTTTTTATTTATATATGATATTTTTGAAATAATTATTTTTATATTTGATACAATATTATTTATCTTTATTTATTTTTTTCATTAGATATTTAATTACGAGTTTTTATATACATTTGAACTACCATCTCAACGAACTGTGTAATTAATATTTCTCTCTCTACCTTT
The DNA here is from genome assembly GCA_963277665.1 of Viscum album. NCBI lineage: Eukaryota > Viridiplantae > Streptophyta > Magnoliopsida > Santalales > Viscaceae > Viscum > Viscum album. Next base: position 1,399,211,088 of record OY728127.1, on the reverse strand, counting down.
TATGGATGACTAAAAATATATATATAATGAATATATGTAATACTTATATCAATATTAAAATTATGAATATGATTTAAATTTGATCCATGTACAAGGACTAGAGCTTCCGAACTAAAATATTCTTGAAACAATGAAATAATTAACAACTACAAATGATTATTTTACTAAGGAATTATTAATAAATTGGGGTTAAAATATTAAAATTGGATAATATATGTTATTATAAGTTTGTAAAATTTTCTACTTTATAATAATATTAAATTAATATTAATTATAAAGGATGTTAGATCACCTACAAATCTAGTTGAACTCGAGATAAGGGTGTCTCATCTCACTTTGGTTTCTGTGATACGTATTCCCCATTACACATTGATTTCATTCATGTGATATATATACTGAAGTATAGATTTTTTATTTCATTAATATATTAATATTCATGGTATTTAATGTTGTATTTTATGTTATTTCTTTCATGGGGGTTATGATTCAAATGTAATTAAAGTGGTAAGGGTTTTATGTTACAATATTATTTTTTCCGGGATTGTTTATGCTTAAATTTTTCATGATGAAATTATATGATATTTCTCTCTCAAGTCATGTGTATATTAATATAATAGGATTCTTTGTGGTTGTTAAATTTTTTTCATTTAATTTTCCTCTATTTAATTACTCAAGAGATCAAAATAAAATTTTGATGGAAAACGAACATTTTCTTACTATTCAGTTGAGAATGTATTTCTTTAGTGTCCATATTTTCTATTAAAAATTTTTAATAATGTGTTTAGTATTATAATATACATTTTTAAAGTCAATTTCAACCATTTTTAACATTTTATAGAAAATTTATAAAGGAATCTTCTCTTCTTTTATAGAATGAGGTTATATTAACTTTTTACTGAAAATTGGAAAAGGAATATTTCTTTTAATGTAGATAACATGAACAAAATCTCCCACCATCATGACCACTCAATTATCTAAATATTATTTTCATTTTTTCTTGGTTATTTTAAAATAAAGTTTTTTCATTAATATTTTGTAATTTTTTTTTGATTTTAAATAATTTATTTCTAAATGACAATGGTATTTTCCTCATGAAATATTCTAGTGATTTTTAAGGTAATTTTATTACTATGATAACATACTTTTATGTTACTTATGATTAAATTGGGATATGATCCAGTGATACCACCCTTATTCCTTCTATATATGGTTTATGATTTTGGCAATTTGTTGTTTATGAAACACATTTCCTTTACACAGGTAATTAAATGATGATATGATCAATGATTTATGATATTGTGTCACACATATGTAAGGTCTTTGTTATGTGATTGGTGGGATCAGATTATATAGTCATCTAATTAATTGGGTAATGATGGATATCTCATGAATTAATAAGGACTATAATGGGGAGTGAACCTAATTCAGAAAGAGACTATATCCAATATAAATTTATTGGGAGTGAATATTGACTAATGAAGTGACAGAATGGGGAGTGAACCCAATCATCTATGATAGATTTGGAATAGATAATTGACTAAGGAAATAATTTCTTTAGTTTTTTATTTGTGAAACTCCAATAATTGGGTAGTGAAAAAGCTAAACTATTTTCTTAGTGAACTATAATGTGTGTCCATAGTTATCTCACTTGATGTTATTTTCATTAAATATTATACTATTCCAAACTTACTTATTAGTTTTTTAGTGATTTTTTATTTAATGATAGAAATGAAAAGTGGTTGGGAATGTTAATTCAAAAAAATTCCTTAAATAAAACTTACAGATATAGATATAGAAAGAATGAATGCAGTTAGAAAGGATGAAAATTCTCCTCCAAGATTCATCTTGAGAAAATATTCATTGTCATGGTTTATGTCTACTTAATGTAAAAAATCCACCATATGTGTGGTCATATTATTCTACCTTGGTTTTTAATATAAAGTTAACTTAAGAATATATGACTAAATATCACATAAACCTCCACAATTGAGGGATAATGGTTATTGAATACGAATATAACCCTCAGATAATTACAATAAAGTTACACTAACCACAAATCAACATAATACTTACCTAAAGTATATATTAAACATGGTCTTGAGTTCAACACCATATTACTCCCATGATATATTCCCTATGTTAGTTACTCATCGTCATGAATAAAAAAGATCAAGGTGGAGTAAAAGAGAGAGAGGGGTAGGGGAGAGGGGGAGAGATATATTGATGAATTAAAGAACTTTATTTAAATAACAATATGAGTTACATAAAATCAAGGAAACTAAACTATTATAGATTATTATAGTAGCAGATACATCTAGATTTCTCAATAGATAATTCAATATACCTAATAGAAGTATTGTATCTATTTTTATGGGCATAGACTGCCAATGTTTTAACCATTTTGAATATACCTATAAATTTTCTTACTTTTAATAGATAAAAGATTTTCCTTTTAATTCCTCGGTATGATATCCTATTAAATTGTCTTCTACACTATCGAAGAGATAGAGGTTGAGTGTAACATTAACTTAATCTAATTTAAATATCTTAAACATCATCTATATCAAAATATTTATTTTTAGATAAATTTCATATTTTACCTAGAATTTGACTTATCACTTCCTTGGATATAATATGAAATAACTTTCATGGAGGTGGGTCCCAACCTAGGATTGAATCTTCTGTGTTTTGTATTTATAAACAATAGATCTTGTATCTCTCATAAAAACATTTTTAAAAATGAACCATAGTGTAGGATTTTCCATTTTATATTCATATATCATGCATCAAATATCCAACCATGGGATGAAAAATGTTCTTTAAGTCGTTTCCTCATCGGAGTGTCCCTATTCATCACAACCTTAAATGTTTCAGTTTCAGCTAGATCTCAAGATCTTATAATGATATAAATGGAATTTTAAGTGAGATTTATTTTGTTTAATAGTGTTGGAATGGGAGAGAGGTCAATATAATCATAGTCAGTAGTATTAGTGGTCAGAAGAACTCTAATGGGGTAATGTAATAGTTTCTCTCTAAAAAAAGTGGGAGAAAGAAATAGAAGAAAATCTTTTCATGGAAAAGGTAGTGCGATGATGGAAGTAATTAGATAATGTTGCTGGTCAGGGGGAGATTGTGGTAGAAGTTTTGTGTGGTGAGATAGCGGTAGAAACCTGCCAGAAGAAGCTCAATAAATGTAGGGCTTGGAGGAAGTATATAGTGGAGTCGATATGAAAGTATCATATGCGAGGTAATGATAGTAGCAAGGAACCAGTTGTGGCTCTAAGGATTCATGTCGATGGAATAATATCAACAGAATTAGCGAGAGGTGGTAGGCTAATGGTATTAAATTGAAGGAATAAAGTAATGGTAGAAATACTAGTGGTGGTATAATCAAACAATGGAAGAACACGCTGACTGTTTCAAGATATTACCACATCTAATTTCCAAGACCGAGTACCTAGTAAAGATCCATGGAGTTACCAAAATCACGGTGTCTTTTTAGATCAACACCATGAACAAAAAATTGTGTCCATATTGATTTATATTCATTTAAAATGGCATTTCGATGAGTACGAGTGATAGAGGAAGTGTTAGTATTGTGTCCATGTTGTGGTATGTGATCGTAAAATAAAATAAATCCATCCTAGAAAATTTGAAATAGTGTCACATGAAAGGAGTACCACGTCAATTGTTTATTTGGGAGGGTATTTTTACACATGCGTATCATGGGGCATTGGGAGAAATTATATTACCTATGTATATTATAGTGATTAAACCTGTCTAATCTCTTGAAGAGGAGTGCAAAAAAAATAATTTTTTGATTATTAATTTGAGGTAAATGTTTTTTTTGATTTTGTTCATTGGAATAAAACAAAATAAAATAAATAATGTAAGAAAATTATCTAAATGAAATTGGAAACTCAATTTATTGAGAAATGTTATATGATAAGGTTGGGGTCATTTTACCAATTTCAATTCTATCTTTGTTTTATTTAATTCAACCATTTTTTCTATGTTTATTAATATGAGATTCCATGATCATTTCCTCTCACTCCTTTTGTAACATAGCGACGGTGATATAAAACCTAATGAATATCTTAGTTTTGTCTTATATCATTCCTTATAAAAAGAGAGTTGGAATAAATATTCTCAAATGACTTATGAAATACCCAATGAGGTCTTGTTTATCACAAATGATCCAGAACATCCACTACCCCTCCCACACGTACTGATGATCATCGATTACTTCACCACTAAGACCTAGTTTATTCTGTCATATATAAAATAGAACCTAAAAGAGGGAGGTAATAGTCATTTTCCAAAACAAATATCAATAACAAAATCAAAAATCAAATATGATCAAACTTGATAATAAAAAACCGATATATTAAATTGAAAAAAATATCACAGAAGATAGAAAGTATTGTTAATCAATAAACTGAAGGAACATAAGAATTATAAAATATAAAACCTCACTTTCCCCAATCAGTTATATTTTTACCCCACTATGTTAAGGGTAATCTAGAATAATGGGGAATTGGAAGGCATTACAAAATTACGAAAAAAGAAAAGAGCTAAGAAGAAAGGATGAAAATCTCTCCTCCAGAATCTATTCTCCCATTGTTTTCTCCCCTTCATTCCACATCATATATGAATCATGACAATGGACCTTATTATATATTATTCAAAAATTTAATTAAATTAAAACCCATAAAATATTAAATTAAATAGACATGTGAAATTGGATTTATGGAATAATTAATGAATAAGATTTTTTTTGGGATGAGGCTTCCCAAAATCGTCCTTCAATATTGAGAATTCAATTTGTTACATAATGAGTGAATAACATTATTAAATTTAATTAAAAAATTATCCTTTGAGTAATCATCAAAATTTAGACGAATAACATTAATTTGTGTTGTTTATCTCGAGTTATTCCTCATTTATGGAGGTGGAGTCCACTCGATCAACCAGAATAATTTTCAAACAAGATTGATTTTTTTAGAACATTATATAAATGAATTATCTCTTAGACCAAAAGAGAAATATTTATCCCACGAACATAGAAAGAAAAAACAAATCCCTTTTATTAGATCTATATTTAATAAGTTACATATATAATATAAAGGGGATTAAGAGCTGTTTAAATTCTAGAATTAAGCAATTTAAACATTTTATCCAAAAACACACCAAAAAACAAATAATCATTAAAATACACTCCAAATTGATAAATTATAATGGATTAAATCATTGAGAAACATATCAAAATTTATGAAAATATTATCTGTATCAATTCCACAACACTTAAACCATGATTTTACTCACACATGAATTCTTAAGATGGAATTCAGAGGGCACCAATGTTACCATTAATATAATTCCATGTCAATAAAATAAAAAAAATGTTATATATAATTTTAAAAAATATACATAAAATATCAATTTAATCTCTCAATTTTCAAAGAAATGATCATTTCATGAAAATTATATTTCCAATTTGAAAAATAATGGAACTTCTCCATTCATTCATTTATGTCCTTCAATTCATTATTATTAAACATTCCCAATAATGATCTACATCACAATTGATTCTTTTCTCTTATAAATCATGATTATAGTCAATTATATTTATGCTCATATTATTAGGAAATTCTATTTATCCATAGTCATGTAAAAGAACAAACTTATATACTTTTTAAAGACAAAAGTCACATAAAATCATAAGGGCTTTCATTAAAGGTTCAAATGACTCTGAGGCTTAAGGTCAGTAAGAATTGATGTTTGAAAATTAAAGCTTATGTAAGATGTTTACCTCTTAAGTACAATACATTATATAAAAAATAAATGTGTAATAAAAATTTGAACTTCTAATTTGTAACTCCCATTTCCCATAAAATCAAAGCAATAATCGTGAATAATGAAAGAAAAATGCATGGCGTGAACCTTCTTAAATTTTTAGTTAATTTTATATTTTTTTCATTTCTAAAGTATATTATATTATTTATTTAATTTTTTTGAATTTTATGATTAGAATAAACCACAAATTCACCCCTAGAAACATTTGTTAAAAATCCTCAGTCCATTTATAGTAGTTGTTTTCTTTTTAGTCACAACCCATTCCTTTTTTCATTTTTTCCTATAAGGTAAAACATTTATGTACATTGAATGAATAAAAAACATTTCATTAATCACAAAATACCACCCCAAACATCTTCCATGAAATTTAGTTCATCCCTTCCATCACAACTTCCTTTACTCCCACACATTAATCTTAAAATGTCATGAAAATATTAAAAGGAAGGTAGGAATAGATAAAAATGGATTGAAACATGGATCATTCATATAAAGGAGATTGATGGTCTCTATGGTCTAAAGAAGGATTTTTTTGTATGTGTTATTTTAAGATAAATTTTTTTAACAAAAGATTCCTCAAGAATTTTAAATTTCTTTTGGTACAGTGATAACTCTGATAAGTTCAAATGTGTGTTGTAGTTGATGTGATGTCCCAAAATCACTCAAGAAATATTATTCAGAAAAATAGGACTTATTTGGTCGAGAAATACTCTTAGGAATGGGAAATGTGATATTAGAAAATATATCAAGGAATTATTAATAATAAAAAATAAATTCACATAATTTTCTAAATTCAAAGCATGAAAAAAATTGTTTGAAAATTTCATTTACAAGAATAAATCCATTACCTCAACTCATGAGTCCCCATTTCAATATCCATGCTTTAATTTAATAATCATATTATCTATTTTACACATTAAATTTAATTGACATTGAAATATAGAACATGGAATCAGAGTATTCCTATAAAAATAATGTCTCCAAGATAATTCAAGTGAAACAATAATTCAAGATTGGATATGCAATTTAATTTTACAGATCAAAATAACAAATATTCAAAAAAAATATGGAATTAAAATTATATATAATTTAATATAAAACCCCATTTAGAAATTATGCTTCAGTTGGGTGGTACATGTCATGTTCCATTATTTCTTTTTTTTTGCATCAATTTTACAACAAGTTTTCTATTAAGTATCTCCATTTTAAGCCTTGAATCCTCTCGATTAATGGATATAAAATATAAGAATAAGAAAAATTATAGTGTAAGAATGTTAAATCATGATAGAATATGACCTAGGAGAATAATGTACTAAGGGAGTAAAATGTGTGTTGCCTCTCTAATGAACTTTTGTTTATGTCATTTTCTCAGCAGAAAATAGGAAAAAATTTGAAAGATCCTGGACTACAAGATTCCATCCCCCAAGCATAATTGAAGCTTTGTACTCATTATATTTAAATTTATATTTCATATAATTATATGAAATATTAAATTACTTATTTTAAGAAAGGGTTAAGGGATGAGTCTACCTAGTGGATCTTCATTGATACTCAGGTTGAAAAATTGCATCCATGACATTGGTTATTAAACAATCTTCAGCTTCCTCCATTTTTTTATCTAATTTCAATTGATGTACCCAAACCACTAGGAATTAATTATTGAAATTATCAACACTAGATTCCTATTAGATCATTTTTCATTCAAATTATATGAAACATATCATTCTAGTATTTCTGTGCACACCTCATAGAACATTCTCCTTTTTTATTACATTGTTTCTATAAAACACATGTAAAATCAACAAGAATGGAATTTATTACTATGATTACAATAGAATTAGAAAAACCCTTGAAATTTTATTCTTATAGATTGGTTTCCAATCTATGGGGATATTTTTTGATATCTTCTTATAGGAAGATTATCTCCTTTAATAAGGGGTTGTGTTATATTTGTCATATTCTTACATTCCATTATATATTTCACCTCAGTTTTCTTGACCCACGTGACCTTGATTTTCTATTTGATAACTTCATTATTAAGTAAAAAAGGTCTATTTTAAACTTATTGATCACAAATTAACCTTTTTATTGTGATCCACTCTTCTCATCATTTTGAGAATATATTCTAATTACCTATTAAAATTTAAGGAAATTTTCCCTAACCATGTTCAATTTAATTTGTACAGTGAGACATATGGAATGCATCTCATATAGTTATTATTCCTTCACAGCAAGTTCCTTATATAGATCTATTATTATCTTTTCATCTTCATCCTCATTGAGTTTATACTTCTTGATTTCAACATATTATCCCAATTTTGAATCTCTATCGTCTTCTAAAAAATTATCCGAGATGTCTATTTCTGCCACTTTTTATTTTCTAGTTGTTTCTATACCTTCTTTTTGGTTGATTTATTTAGTGAATGAATACTTGATAGATTTATCATGGAGTTGAGTATATATAAGTGAACTTGACTATCTTCGAACTCCATTGAAAGTGTTACCTCATGCATTTTGATTATTGTATTTTCTAACTTTAAGAGGAGGATGGGTGATTATAATGAACTCATATCTTCTTTCATTATCAATACATAAAAGTTGGATCGGAAAAATAGATCATAAGAATTCACATGTATGTCTTCTAAAACACATTCTAGGAAAATTATGGATCTATCTACGAGTCAGGGCACCACTCTACTAGGCTTCAATTTTTCAATCTACAAATAGGTAATTATAGAGTAAAAAAAGTTGTTTATAGAAGCTAATAAATCACATAAATCATTAGAGAAATTTAAGGATTCAATGATATATGTAATAAGGAATATCCCAAGATCATGATTTTTTTGAATGGGTGGTTTTCTTGGGACTCAAACACTTCTGTCCATGTTTATTCTCTTATTTCTAACCAGTCTCATTCTTTTGTTGCATAGTTGCTTCCGAAACATTGAATATTTTGGGATTTTTCATATTTCATATATGAGTGGTATGTTTATCTCAATAGTCTAAAAGGTGTCTTGAATTTCTATTATAGTTAAAAATATTCAAATTTTTATGGCCAAGTTAGTGTATAAGGTAATGGAGCCCGATTGTTCTTCTTTCCCCCATCTGTAATTAAATGGATAGTTCTGGACATTTCATTATGAACCTTGTTCTGGTTATTTCATGGATACATCCTCCTTATTTTTTATGGATGGGTTTATATTCAAAAGGTTTCTCATAATCATCATCCTCACTTTTTTCAGGTGGCATGAGCTCATTTCAAATTTGTGTTGTAATTACACTCATGTTTTCCTTGTAACTTTGAACTTTTTGGGATAAAATTTTTCCCTAATTATTAATTTGAATGTCCATATGGCTATAAAATTTGTTTTCCAATTTTTTAATGTCTTCATTAAATATTCAATATCCATTTGTTAGTGGGTTTTATAATAAATATTATAGGTTTTTTCATATGGTTTTTGTTGTTATGGATATTTATAGAGTTGTTGGAATGGTGGAGGGTTCCAGTATTGTTTCTCTAGGAATGAAGATTGATTTTTGTAGTGATTATAAAAAGGAGGCCTATCATAGTTCTATTAGAATCCATATCCTGGTTGGGTCTGGGGTTGAAATTTATTATTTGAATGGAATTGCCTTCTCTGATAGGAAGCAGCACAACATTTGGTTCCCTATACTTCTGGACATTTATTACCGTAATGATAAGTATAAGAGCATAAAAAAAAAACCTGGTTTGGGACATGTTGTTCCTATACGTGGTTCAAAAAATATTTTCATACTAACCTGGTGAGTTCACCCATTTCACGTATGATTAAATCAATTGAATCAGAGGATCTCACATCATGGATTCCCCTTATACCTGGACCTCTTGTTCCAAATTGTTGTGAATTTTATCAATCTTATTATTTAGATCCATTAAATCTCCTAGTGACTTGTGGATTTTGGATAATCTAGATGAATCATCTAGTATATTTCAATAATTTTTTAGAAGTAATTTTTATAAGAACATAAGGAATTGGTGTTCCACTATTTCTTTATCTGGGAATTTGTCACAGAGATTCTTGAAATAATAACAGTACTTATAGAGGGTCTCTCTAGTTGATTATTTTATGTTCTAAATCTCATTTCTAATGGTTGTTATCTTAAATATATAAATGGATCTCTTTATGAAGAATATTTTTAAATCCTCCCGATCACTGATCACCCATGGTTTTAGATTGTACAACCATTATTCAGCTTCTCCTTCATGTGATAAGGAGAATACCATTGACTAAAATTATTCTTATCGTGCTAAACTTATCCTAAAGCTTGAGAAAGTGAAGATGAATTATTTCACGTTCTGATTTCGGTATTCTCCTATAGAATCATTAAATATCGGAAGCATGAGAATCATATTGACACAAAATTCAAAATAATTTGGAGATATAGGTGCAATGAGTTTGTTATTATGAATAGAAAATTGAGTTGCACCCAGATCACACATGGTTTGGTTGTGATTCCCAGCCATGATTTCAGTTTTATAGTGAACACAAAGAGTGTCACTTGAATCAGAAAGGTTTATTTCCTCAAAATTGATTTTACTTTTTTCCATTATTTTTGTTAGTGTTCTTTGAATTTCAGGATCAAATTTATTGACGTAGCCCATTAAACTACGGTTCATCCAGTTTTAAAGTCTTTTTTTGTTATGTTGAACTACCTCCCCAGCAACGGTGCTAAATATGATTCATGCCAGTCATGGGGAATAATTTTATTTATATTTCCTAATTAGAGTATAATTATTAACCATATGTTTTATTCTTAATAGGAATTCACACAAATGTTTTTATGTTGTTTTAATTAAAGGGAAAATGTAGAATTTTTTGAACTGTTTTTTTTTCAATGAAACAAAATAAAAGAAATCAATTACGAAAATGATTTAAATGAAATTTGAAAATCAAATGATAAAAATAATGTTATAATAAGGGTGCTCTGGTTGGGGACTATTTTCCAATTATAATATTATCTTTGTTCTATTTTATTCAATCATATTCAACAAGGTTGAGTAAAGTGAGATTTTATGATCATTTATCCTCACTCCCTTCGAAAAATGGTGATGGTGAGATAAAACCTTAACAAGATCTTATATTGGTCTAATATCTTTCCATGTGAGGTATAATTACTATGAATATAATCAAATGACTTTTGAAATACCCAATCAGGTCTTTTTTATCCGAAATAATCAATAACATCCACTACCCCCCCCCCACATATACTGATGATCATCGAGTACATCACCACTAAAACCTGGTCTATTCCGTCATATATAAACCGAAATAAACAATAGGGGGATAATGATAACTGACCAAAGAAAAAATAAATAACATAATTAAAAACCAAATATGACCATACTTGATAGTAAAAAATTCTGTATGAAATTGAAAATAATATCGCAGAATATATAAAGAACTTTCCTTCAATAACACAAATGAAATAAAACATTAAAAATAAAAAACCACCCCTTCCCCAAACACTCATCATTTTACCCCACTATGGTAAGGGTAACCAAGAATAATGATGAATATCAAGGAATTACAAAACTAATAATATTAAAAGAGCTAAAAAGAAAGGTAGAAAATTTCTCATCCAGAATTTCTTCACCAAAAGATTACCCCTATTTTATCCACCTCTACTATAAATCATACCAAGGGACCTTTATATAGGTTTTTAAAATTTAAATTTAATATCTAACCTTAAAATAAAGAATTCTTTGGACACATAAAATAGGATTTATGACATAATTAATCAGAGAGACTTTTTTAGGTTGAGGATTCCCCCAATATTCCTTCAATGTTGAGTGTTCAACTGGTGTCCTAATGAGTAAATGAATCGATTAAATTTAATAAAAAATGATAATTTATTTCTTATTCCAAACTATATTCAAAAACCATAATTGGATGATTTTATCTCGAGTTATTCCTCATTTATGTAGGTGGGGTCTACTCTATCGGTCATAATGATTTTCGAACTTGATTGATTTTTTTTCCATTAGATAGTCGAATTAGCTCATGGTTCATAAGAGAAAGTTGTATCCCATGAAAATAAGAATTATAAAAAAATAATCACTTAAAATGTATAGATATTTAAAAATTTTTATGTAAATTGAAAAGTTATCAAAATCTATTAAAATTCCAGAGTTAATCAATTTCCACATTTTAGCCCAAAACACACCAAAAATCCAAAATTCAGAAAAATAAAACTAAATCTATAAATTGGTATAGATTAAAACTGGTTGTGGGGTTCATGGTCATCATGAGATCTAGTGCCCAAATAGTTCCCTGGGCGACGTTTGGTTGATGTGGATAGGTTAAGTACCTGCCTTAGAAACAATTATGAGTGAGATCATTTCAATAATAGGGTTATAAGGATTTTTCTCTGGAAGGGGGAGATGGAGTAGGTAGAGGCTGACCTCAGGATGTTCCATGAGTTCGAGGGCCATGAACTGAGCATAACCCTATAGGTGGTCATCATCACAGGGGTATACGAGTTGGGAATAGTTTGTTTCACGGAGTGGAGGCAGCAATCCCCAATGTCCCAGAGAATGTCAGAGGTACAATCAGTTTGTTTAGTACCTTTTTTTGCATCGTTTCATTCAAGATCTTCACACTCTTTTTTTCAACCGTTCTATCCCATACTTTGGGACTAGACATTGAGAGGATTCTCATGCCCTTGTTGTTTACTATGCTAGTCAGAGGCCAGAGCAACTTGTTTGATGTGTGATGAGGGTGTAGGATGATGATAGGACTACATTAATCCTATGTGGATATTTACTTACTACAAATTTAATGATATGATTTCATCCTAAATCTCAACTGGTTATATTTTGTACATGTTTTTATCGACTGCTTCTGGGGGAGAGTCATGTTTTCAGATGTGGATAAAAAACATGTAGTTTTTAATTGATATTGGTGTTATTATGTGAGAATTCTATATGTGGACCCCTTATTTCCTTAATGGTTGATTTTTCAGTGGAATAATTGGATTCTGAGAAGGTGGTGGTTTTGATGTTCATTGGGGAGTTCTTAGATGTTTTCCCTAACGATGTTGTCATTCTACCCCCTCTAAATGATATTGAGTTCAGTATAGACTTTCATTCCAATACTTCTCTGATTTTTATGGATCGTTATCGGATGATACCACCTGAGTTGTGGGATTTTATGATTTAGAAAGATAATCTAATGCTAGAGGGGTTAATCCAACCCAGTGTGTCACTATGGGGTGCTCCAGTGTTGTTGACAAAGAAGTCAGATTATGGTCTAAGGTTGTGAATAGACTATTGAATGTTGAATCATGTGACAATAAAATAATATTACCCTATTCCGAGAATATAAAATATTTTCAACCATCTAAGAGGGGTGATTTTGTTTTCAATGATCGATCTACAGTTTGGATATCTCCTGTTGAGGATGAAGGAGGGTGATTTCTTGAATTCTGCCTTCAGATGCTAGTATGGTCACTTCATGTTTTTATTCATTCCATTTGGTGATATGAACACGCCTTCCGTGTTCATGGGGGTTATGAATTCTATGACCCATGTGTTCCTAGATTGGTTCTTCATCATATTCATTTATGATATCTTAATCTTGGTGGAGGAGGAGGTGGAGCACACTGAGCATCTGATAATTGTCTTTCATGTTCATCGATGACACTAGCTCTATGGAAATTTTCCCATGTGTATGTTTTATACACGAGAGATTCATTTCCCCAGGAATGTGGTGTCTCAGTAGACTATGGTAGTTAACCCTTCGAAGTTTGAAGCTGATGTTTCTTGGGAAGTACCCAATAAATCGGAAGTGGTTCATAGTTTTCTTTTTCTTATAAGATATTATCGAAGTATTTCACCTTATGTTTCTCAATTTGTAGCACCATTGATATCTTTTACTAGGAAAGACATTTCTTTCGTGTGGAGTGATTAGTTTCAAGAAGCATTCAGTTACCCAAATGGAGAGTCAGTTAGTTCTCCAGTGCATTGGTTTCTAGAGGAAGGGGTGATGTTGGAGGTGTTTGTGAGGAATCTAATCTAGTATTGGGATTCATGCTAATGAAGTAGTATGTAGTGATCTATTATTGTTCTAGTTAGTTAAATCCCCAAGAACATCACTATTCCACGCAAGATCAAGTGCTAGCGTTAGTTGTGTTCGTGTTGAAGATGTGAAGACATTACCTCATTGGGGGGGAGGGGGTTGTGGTTTTCACGGATCACAAGAGATTGAGATATAGAATTTATCAGTGTAATATGATCTTGTGAAAATGGTGGTTGATAGAGTTTCTTTAGGATTATGATTTTGATATATCCTACAACTTCGGAAATGGGAATGTCATGGACGATGCTTTAAGGAGAATGTCACATAAGGATGTTGTTCAAAAATCTGTGGATGCTTGTATATAAATGGATGAGTTGGCAGCCATGCACTTAGATATTAGGGTTGATGGAGTTAGGGTCTATTTTTTTAGATAAAGATGTAATATTTTCTGATTTAGTAGGTGGAATAGTCCTATTGGGGATACTTAGAGAATAGTTGATGTGTAATCATGTTTTCTATGGTGATCCTCGAGAGATATGAATATAGAATTTTCGGAAATATTTGTTTTTCTGTGTAATTTTTTTTATTCTGGTGCTGATGCATTATGGATTGCTTCATGAGTTTCATAAATAACCTTTTTTAGTACACAGAAGAGTTTCGAAGAAGTACTATGGCTTAAGGATATAGTTTTGGTGTCCTGGGATGAAATGGGCAGTGGTGGAGTATGTGGTTAAGTGCTTTGTTTTCTAGTAGGAAAAGGGTGAGAACCATGTTCTTGGTGATTTTTGTATCATTTGGATGTTGCTGAGTGGAAATGGGATAAAATATTGATGGATTTATTCACAAGGTTACCCATAGCTCAGTGAGGCTATGATGCTGTCTGGGTGATAGAGTATCGGTTGATGAAACTAGCCCACCTCTTGGTGATCAAGGAGTCATGAATAGTTGATTATTTGGATAATAGGTATGTTGATGAATTATAATGGTTGCATGGTGTTCCGAGGTCCATTTTCTCAGATCGGGATGCACTGTGTACCTCATGATTCTATAGGGGATAACAACGTGCTTTTGGAACTCAATTATGCCTCAACACTACTTTCCACCCTCAAAAAGATGGGAAGACAGAGTGCACTATGATGACACTGGAGGATATGTTATGATCATGTGTCTTGGACTTTTTTGGATCTTTTTCATGACACCTACCCTAGGAAGAGTTTTCTTATAATAATATCTATCACTGTTCTATTTTTATGGCCCCATTTTAGGATTTTTTGGAAGAACGTGTATTTCTCTATTTTTTGGATAGAGGTTGTGAGGACATCCATTATTGGTCCCAATGTGGTGTAGGAAATAATAGATAAAGTTCATCTTGTTTGTTAAAGCTTGAAAGTAGTACATGACAGGTAGAAGTCTCATGTCGATTGTAGAAGAAGTACCTATAGTACGAGTTTGGGGACTAAATGTTCTTGAATATATTCCCTCAACATGGGAAGTGGAGGTTTTTTAGGGGGAGTAATCTTTCCCCCAGGTTCATTTGACCCATTCTATTATTGGGGCGAGTTGGTGAGTTGCATATCAATTGGTGTTTCCACCATTGTTAGAGAGGATCCATGACTACTTTCAAAACTCTTAGCTTCGTTAGTATCATCATGATGACTCCCATTTCATTGAATGATTATAGTTAGATATATATGATGAAATAATGTTTTGGGGAATCCATGAGTGATCCAGGATCATCGATAGAAGGATCTACATGTACTGGCCATTCCATTGGTTTGTGTATTGTGTAGGCATGGTGGCTAATAAGAGAGTACTTGGGAGAGAGAGACACACAAATGTGTGACTAATACCATAATTTGTTTTAGGTTTTTATTTGTGCTATATTTTCTTGTAATGTGATGTTTGAACCCTAATTTTTTAAACTTATTGTTTCCCTTGTATTGAGATGTGTGTGGTGTTATGAGTGATAAATTTGTGACATATAAAAAAGGAACGACATGATTCCTAATCGAGACACAATAACTATGATGTGATTAAACCCCTATGGGTTTGTTAGTTTATCCCAAAGGGGATAGTATATTTACATGGAATATAGAACTACCTGATTCATGTTTTCTAATACTGTGGTTTTTTGTGTTTGTTCAATGTCATTTGTGGTCAATTGGGATGATGTTTCAAAAACCATGATGATATGGCCTGGTTTTCATATGTCGTAGAGGGTGTTCTTAGTTGTAGAGGCTTCCACTCCATATTTCAAACAACACAATGTGGTTTATATTTGATATTTTATGTGTGTAGTAGATAGAAATGTTTGAAGTGTGATGAGATCTTTGAAAGGTATCTCCAGGGATGGTTGTTCAGACCCTTCCTCTTTTTCCATTTGAGATGGTTTTTAATTATTAAGGGAAAGAATAGTTTGAGAGTTATATGATGTAATGACCTAGACCATTCCAATCCACAACATTTTGGGATATCTGTTATATGTGGTGTCTTGGGATTTCATGGTGACTCTATTCAATAGTTTTCAAAATTTCTAGTTTTCCATTTTTTCCAATAATTCTTCATCCCAATGGTGCCTTATCCCAATGGTGTCTGGTGTTGGTAGTGTTTCACTAATAGTATCTCACCATGGATGTGTCTCACCCTAGTGGTGGCTCACTGGCTATGTCTCACCTTGGCGGTAGTTCACTAGTAGTGTCTCACCCTGGTAGTGGCTCGCTGGTGGTGTCTCGCCCTAGCGGTCACTCGTCGGTGGTGGCATGTTTGTGGTCACTCATTTGGTGATTCCTCGTCTAGCGGTTCCTTGCATGTGGTTCCTCATTCGATGGTCCATTGTTGTAAGTTCCTCATTTGGTGGTGCCTTGCCCGGTGGTGTCTCGCCTGTAGTGCCTCATGAGAAGTGTTCCCATTCTTCCAGTTTTCCATTTTAAAATCTTTCTTTGACATATAATGGGTTTAATTCCAATTTTAAAAGGAATTTAGACCAATTGAAATTCCATAAATTATATCTTCATTTCCCTAAGTGGTAGGAGGCTTCGAAATGGTCAAAATATGTGGCATTTTTCAGATCTACCTTTAATGGAAAATAAATAATGTATGTAATCTCAAGACTCAGATTCGATCCTGCTAAATTTGAGATATCTTTACCCTTTTGTATTCTTTCTTGCTTTATCTTCTACAAGACATGATGAATCCCTCTTCCCATAAGATCCATATGGCCATGTTTCTACATTTGGTTCGTGTTTCCCTAGAGGGTTACCTATTATACACTTGCCCTTGTTTTTTGCGCAACCAGGAAGTATCCATCATTCTTCTACCAAGTAGGATTTCCATCATCTTCGAAAATTGTATATCAGGAGGGATAGGCATATAGATGGTTTACCTTATGAAGATAGTTTTGTTTAGATTAAAAAATATAATCAAATTGATTTAAAAATCAATATACATGGGTCTGGTAAAAGTGATACATGATCTTACTGTGTTATTGATATTGTTAATATTGTGATTTTTATTGGCTAACTACCCACTAAAAATTGTGTCTATTGGGGATCCTTATTTGTTCAACACAATGGTTTATGGAATTCATTTTGGTTTATTTCTATTGAATACTTATAAAAATGGGTTGACTATATATATTCACCTAGTAAATGGATTCACCAGGATCATACGATTTCAGTGATAACCACTAAATTAAAAAGTGAAATTAAATAACGGATGCATTATTAAATCTGAAAAGGTTTTTTCATTTATAAATGCATTTATGTGGTTTTACAATGAGGTTGTGATGGTAATGGTGTGATTATGTTGTAGGTTTGTGAAACTCATTGTGTTCTAATGCGTTGTTGGATATAGTTGTGAGTAGGGGGTTGGTTATGTTAATATGATGTATTGGGCAGATGTGTTTGGAGGAAAACAGTGTTTGTGTGGGAAATTGCATAGAATATTTTCATTAATAACATATAAAAAATTCACTCCGTATCTAGATGCCAAGTTATGATGTATTATTAAGGTGATGTATGTTAATTTACCATGGATCTTCACCTCCTGAATGATTGTTACTGTATTTCTTGTTGTGTTTCAGGCCTGATAGTTTCCTAGGTAGTGATGGAATTAATACATAACTATTTAATAATTTTTGTAATGTCTTGGGTTTGTTTTATTAATAGAATGGATGTTTTTAAATGGGATTTTTTTGAAATGTGAAATGGGATTTCAAGCTTTTTGTTTGGTGTTGTGCATTTAGTGGTAGTAGAAAAGGTGACCATGTTGTGAGTTGGATGTTTGTCTGAGAACCCATAGGTTTGGCTACAGTGTTTGGAATAATTAATATATAGTTTTATTTCCTTGTGATTTCGATACGCACCCCACTCATGATGAGAACAATGTGTCAAACACCCACATTATCACACAGGGGGTGTTTTTTCCGACATATGATGAGGAGTACATATGGTTGGGTAATCATTATTTTATGATATCCCTTTTAGGGGAGGTAGGTATGGAACATGATGTGATGGATGGATTTCTGTTAGTGATTTATATGGTTTTTGTGATAGACTTGTTTTTTCAATTGTGGTGGTTTTTGGAACAATGTATTTGGGAGAGATGTAATAACAAATGTGATTGCAAACGAGGTGGTTTGTTTCCATATTGTCTTTGGGTAGAGTTGTGATGTGCTATCCTAAGTATCTTTTGGATGAGATGTGATGTGATTCATTTTGATGCTCAAGTGTGTGTGGGAAAGATTTTTTGTGAGGCCCAAGTGTGTATCGGTGGGATGTGTTGTGAAGCCTAGGTGTTTGCAGGAAGGATGTGATGTGGTATATGAAGGGATCAGACTTCCAGGATGTACGAAATTGGGCGAGAGAAGCATACCAGTGGGAAATTGGTGTGTGGTACGCTTTCTTCAATGTGATTTGTAATATATTATATTTCTAGGAATTCATTACATTGTGACCACGCCTTGGTGAGGTTTTGTTTGATTAATATACCTGCTTAGGTATTGTTTGGTTATACTATTTTCTCACAGGGGAATCAGTATGTTTCTCACATGTGCATGAGAAAAAAAAATTCATAATGAGTATAATTTTATTCTCACCCTATGTATATAAAACTATTTTCAGGTTTCCAAGCATATTACTTGGACTGTGCGGGTCATTACTAGCTTAAGCCTTGGGACAGTTGTTGTACCACTCCTTTTTCCTTACATTTTTCTATTTAATTTGTAGAATTTATTTTATTTGTGTCATTTTTGTTTTATTCTTTCACGTGGGATGGTTTGGTTTTCAATTTTATATTATGTCTTGTAGTTTTTTTGGATGAATAATTCTATCTCCCAATATTTGTTTCTTATAAAGGGTGATTCCACCCATATTGTGAGATAAGTACACCCTTGGTGCTTATTTCCAACCCGGGGCCTACTGTACGTGGGGCTCGGGGGTCATTATATCCCTGTCATAATATTCATTCTTGAAGGGGTATCTTTGGAGTGAGGGGTCAGGAGGAGATTCATCCAAAGAGAACATTCATTGTTCTATTTTATGACAACTTAATGTAAAAGTTCCATCATACATGTGAACATATTTTTCTACCCTGGTTTTAAATAACCAGTTTACATAATAATATCCATATTCACCACTCATCCACCTCCTAAATCGATGGATAAGAGTTTTAGAATAGGAAGTGAAACCTTAGATAACTACAATGTGGATTACAGTCAATGAAAATCGTTATTATATTAACCTAAAGAAGATATTAAACTTGGTTTTGGGTTCAACACTAGATTAATCAAATGAGATATTCCTTGGCTTGATTACACATTATTGTGATTACAACAGGTCATAGTGGAGAAAGAGAGAGAGAGAGAGAGAGAGGAATGAAAGAATAATATAAATATATGAATATGAGGTACATAAAATTAAGGAAACTAAACTGTAGTAGAAAGCTAAAGAAGTAACTCTGGATAGATTTCGTAGTAAATTGGTTGATTACCCTTATAGAGTAATGGTATCTATATTTTAAGGATTCGAATAGAAATTGTTAACCCTTTTGAATCTTATACAATGTTCCATTTCTTTTAATTCATAAAACATTTTTCATTTAAAACCTTCATAAGATCACCTCTGAAATTATCTTCCACATAATTGAAGAGTGAGTGAGAGAGAGAAAATGACTTTGACATAACCATATTATCAAATCTCTGACATTAATCATTTCTCAATCATCCTTTTTAGATAAATTTCATATTCCATATAACATATAACTTGTAAATTAAATAGATCTAATTTGAAAACATGTGAATGAATGTGTGTCCTGGCCTGACATTGAATCATTAGTGTTATCTTTGTATAAACATTAACTTGATCCTATGCCATGAAAAATGAGATTCAAGCTATTTCCTTAGTGGTGTATCCCAGTACACCACAACCTTCATAGTGTAATTTCTATGTCAATATCAAGATCTTATAGGGATGATAATGGAGTTTTTAGTGATCAATAGTCTCTTTCATGGTGCTGGAACATGGGTGGGGGATTTCAATCGGAGGTTGTATGACCAACTATTAGAAGATGTTTAGAGGAGAAATGTGACAATAGCCCTCTAGAAGAAGTGGTATCACAATAGTGTATGAAACTAATTGGATTAGATCCTAAATAAAAATAGTAGAATATTGATATTAGAAACTAGTGGAATTATGAAATACTGGTGAGATTGTGGAATTAGGTTATGGTGGTGAGATGGAAGAAGTAACCTTATGGAAGTTTCTAAATGGAAATAGGACTGAACAGAATCATGCATCAAGGTCAAGTAGATCATAAAAGAGGCTAGCTAGTGATGGTAGAAATGGAATGATAAGATATCCATGTATTAATTATACTGTAAGATTATTTACAATAGCATAAATTTGCAGCTTGAAAATAGTGTCAGGCCTATTATAGAAAGCAATAATACCAAGACCAGTGGTTATCGAGTCAAATGGGAGTGGAGGCAGCTAAAAGTATAAATACTCCACCACTTCTTATTACCATACTCAGGGTCCCAATGAAGCTCCAAGGAGTTACTGACCTTGAAATAGCTTATTTAATTGACCCCAATCCCCAATAGTGGTAGCCTGGTGGATTTTAGTCATTTTTTGGGGTAGGATAGTGAGAATAAGTAGTAGAGGTAGTGTGAGAGATGTGTTCGAGTGGAGGCGCTCAATCAAAACATCAAACAATGTCTTCCCAAATATTTTCAATTGTTTCAAACAAAATAATCCATATATCATTTATCAATTTAGTAGGTTCGGGACTTTTATATGTGGCCACTCCTTTCATGTCTGAGAATCCTATGAAGGGGATATGCTCCCACATACACTCACTCACCTCGCATTCATGGGATCGTGTCAACACTCACAAGCCATGTTGGAATTTCCCACCCCTATGCACCTATTAACTATATTATTGTCCCTCATGTGAATCTACCCACACCTATACTTTCATGGTTGGGCCCTTGGTGCTTCTCCTTATCCATATTTTAGGCTATATTATTCCCAAAAATTACTATATCAAATTTCATGAAAAAATTAAGCATAAAATTTATTAATATGATAACCATTAAAATTCATTTTTTTATTCTCTTTTACATTTTTTTAATTTAAATTACCCACCACTGATTAAATAACTGAAATAATTTGGGAAAATGTATTGAAATTCCTTATTTTAAACTAAACTTTTAATGAAGAATTATATATATTAGAATGCAAAAAAATTATGACTTATGATTATGATATGTTCCCATAGTTAATGATTGATTATTGGTGATTCTTCACTCTTATTTATTATTTATTTTGATTGAAAACCCATTATTACAGGATTTGTGATTAAAAATATTTGACTGAGTGGGTGTTATTATTGTGGGCTATGATAATTTTTTCAAACCCTAATGTTTATATTAATCTTGTATATGATCATAGATTTATATCTCATATGCCTACCCTTTTTGATAACTTGATTTTTCTATTTATTATGTTTCCTTTTCCCTATATTATTAAGAAATTTTTTATGTGTGACATGTCTATGAAGGGTTCTCGTTGTGAATAACATAGTGTGAGATGATGAAAGTATTTTGTGTACCAGTTATTTATGTATATATGTTTTCCAAATACACTAAAACATTATGTTTCTAGAGTGGATCTTAATTTTATGTGTTGAATATTCATCTAGTAATATGTATTATTTATTTATGAAAAGTATAGGTTGGCTCGGTTGGTATCAGTGTAAGGTTTTGTTTTTTTGGAAGCTAGGATGAGAAAATTTTAGTGAGAACCATTAGGCTAATCTTATGTATAGGAGAACATCCTATGTTATGGTTAAGAAAGATTTATGGGTTTCATATAAAATATATCACTATTAAGATTTAAGAAAGTGTATGTGGCTGTGGAAAAGATGCATATAGGTATAATAACTCCAAAAGGGGAGGATTCAGTATTAACTCAATCATCATCGATACACAATGAGTTGGCCTAAGACTACACACATGGCTAGGAATTATAGGGTTATATTCTTGGGTTAATTCACATTTTCATTATAAACAGGAATGAGTGATTTGGATATATAATCTCCATGGATGAACATGGTTGAATCTTGGGTTCCATATATTGAAAAAATGTGTTATTATTTATAAATCCTATAAATGAATTTTCATGATTGATCACATTTTCTATTGATTCTTGATCATTATGCTAATCATTTATATTTTATTATAGTATTAAAGATAGAACAATGATGTTGAGGTGGTGACATGTATGCACAAATATTGATGTATCTTATTTGTGATTATTCATATTAACTCCATTGTGTCATGAAAAATATATAGGAATTATAATGCATACCCTCAACGACTAGATGTTGAATTAGTAGAAAAAATAACTAATAGATTGATGATCACATCTCAATTCTATGCTTTTTCTCGGATTTAATGTTTTGATAATGTACTCCTTGAAAATATTTTTATTCTCCATCTAGTTAAATATGATTATATTTTGGGAAAGGATTGGATTTATTTATATTAATCTACTAAAAATTCTCAAATATGGTAATTCCCATTTGATATTATAAACAAAAATATGATATTTTATTGATTTGATGATAAATATGAACATCTAATGTAAATTTCATCTATTATATGGTTCTTGATTATAATTATAAAGGGGTGCTTATCTGAGATGGTCAAGGAGAAACACAATATTGAGGATATTACTATTGTACATGAGTTTGCTAATATATTTTCAAAAGATTTACATAATCATCCTCTGAATCATAATGTTGAGTTTTCAATAGAACTCATACATACTATTTCATGTATTTAAAAGACTCCATATTGAATGGAACCATTTGAGTTGATATAATTGATAAAGAAACTCCAAGAGAATCTTGACAAGGGATTCATTCACCTAAGCGGCTCACTATAGGGTGTACCTATTCCTCTTGTTAAGAATAATTATTTATAATGTGACTCTATAATGATTATGAGTAACTGAACAAGATCAAAATCAAGAATAAATACTCTCTTCTCTTTATTGATTATTTTTTTGATAAATTTCATTGATTTGAATATTTTTCCAAAATTTATCTTTGATCTGGATACTATTGAGTGTTGAAATTGAATACATACCCAAGAAAAAAAATTATAAGGTATAGACACTATGAATTTATATTGATTCCAATCGGTCTTACTAATTCCGCTACTTCCTTCTTCAACTTCATTTATAGAGTATTTAGAGTTTACCATGATTAGTTTTTGGTAGTATTTATAGATGAAATTCATATATATTCCAATAGAAATAAATAGTATGAGTATCACATGATGATTATACAGAATAACCTAAGAAAGGATAAGTTGTACGAAGAATTTACTAAGTACGAATTTTATCTGAAGAATGTTTCATTTTTGGGTCATATAATCTCCGGAGAATGTATATAGGTGGATCTAACAAGTAAATATAATATTGAGAATAGTCCTACACAAACCATTATGACTAAGATACATATTTTTCCTAGTTTTTATAAATATTATCGATGCATTGAGGAGAATATAACCAGATTACCTAATCTACTTACCAAGATAACATGGAAATAAATAATGTTCCATTAGATAGGTTAATATGAGTAAAACCTCTAGGAAATACAAATAATCTTGTTTACTGCACGTTTTCTCACGCCACCCTATATTAGAGAAGTGGTTCTTATTTATAGTGATTTATCAAAGAAGGGAAAATGATTAATTCTCAGGAATATTGATATAGATATAGCTTATTCATCATTCTAATTGATGTTTCATGAGAAAAATTACCTGAATCATGACTTAGAGTGAGCTGTAATATTTTTTGCATTATTGATATGGAGGCATTATCTTTACAGATAATGGTGTGAAATATATAATGTTAATAAAATTTTAATGTATATATTCACGTTTAAATAGTTTGTTACATGATATAGATGATAGTTAAATCTAGTTAATGATTATAAATGATTAATTATTTGACACACTATGAAGGAAAATAATGTGGATGATGCTTTCGGTCGAAAGGACTGTAACAACTTAACTATGATGAGGATAAAAAAATATCTAATATATAAGGGTTTTAAAATGATATATCTATAAATATGGAATTAATAAGAGAAATATTTTCTCAAAAAAATGAGTGTCCAACCATCTATATATGTAAATATTAATGTTTTGAAGAAGGATGATGTTGAGCAATAAAATTAGGTGAGAGAAATTCCTCACTTCAACATTGATTTTGATAGAATGATTAGTTTTAGGAACCATGTATGTGTCTCATAAATTTTATTCTTGAAGAGTGAGCTACTAAAAGAATCTCATAGCTCATAATTCTCTATTAATCCTATAATTACAAAATATGTATAGAGATATAAAAGAGAATTTATGGTGGTACAATCTGAAAATAGATATTATAGAATATGTGTCCAGATACTTGGTATGTGAAAATGTTATGGGAAATAGATAGATGTTTAAGGGGAGGTTATAACCATTACCCATGCCTGAATGGAAATGGAAAAATATCACCATGGATTTCATTTTTGGACACCCCAATATGTCAAAAGGATATAATAATATTTTTGTTGTATTCAATCATCCTATGAATTCAAAACACATTATTGATACCAGAGATGATTTCTCTCTTGATCAACATACTAGAATATATATTATGTATGTCATAAGGTTTCATGGAGTATCACATTATAATGAATCTGATTGAGATATGAGGTTTACCATTATTTTCTAGAAATGTTTTAAAAAATATCTTGATACAGTGTTGTGGGTTAATACTAATTTTCATCCTAAAAAATATGGTGAGTCTAAGAAGACCATTCATGACCTGTAAGATATATTGAGCTCATGTTCACTGTATTTCAAAGGGGTTTGGGATCAATACCTTCATATCATCAAATTACCTTATAATAATATCATTCAGTCGAGCATTCAGATGGCTCTTTATGTATCCCTTTATGGGAGGAAATGAATAAATACATTGTTCTATGATGAATTTGATGTAAAAAATATATTGGGGATTGAGCTAGCTGAGTAAATGGTATAAAATGTTAGTGTTACTTTTCTACACATCAATGCATCTCAGAGTTGATAAAAAACACATTCAGAGAATCATCAGAAAAATCACAAATTTTAATTTTATGAGAAGTCATTCTTGTGAATTTTTATATGGAAAAAGGTTATGTGATTTTGAAAGAAGGGAAAGTTAAGACCAAAGAATATTATTACATTTTATATCCTTAATTTATTGTAATTTTTTCTTATCACATGGAGATTCCATAAAACCTCTCTCATGTTCATGACGTTCTATGTATCTCTCTTAAGGAAGTACATACTTGATCCATAACATGTACTGAACTAATAAATAGTACACCTAGAGTATGATCATTCCTATGAAGAGTAATTTATGTAATTCATGGTTCATAGAGATAAATTTATATGTAATAGTATTAATAACCTTTTCAAACTTATTTGGAGGAATTATATGTTCAATGAAGTTGTATGGGGAACTGGGGATGTAATAAAGAACAGTTATCCTCAATTGTTTGTTTTGGAGTGAATATTTTTAAATGTAAATTTTAATTTTTTAGGAGGAGAATAATTTAATACTCTATCATTATATATGTATTTCCATTGAAATTAGCTTCATATATTTGATTTATTTCTTTACATAAAACACTGAGTTTAAAAGAACCATCATATACTATTAAATTAAGATTAATTAAATGTTTTTATTATAACATAATTGTTAAATTACTATTATGAATAAGAATAACAAAAAAATTAAAAATATTTATAATTATTTTATATAATTAAATTTTATTGATTAATGTATAACAAATTTGTAATAAAATTTCACTAATGTCATTTAATGCTTCAAAAACTTGTTTACATAAAATATAGCTCTTATTGCATTTTATGTGGAGGTATTATAATTAATTTCTAAAATATTTATTAATTTTATTTTATAAAGTTTATAACATTTTTAAAATAATCATATCAAAACTATATTAAGGTAATATTTTAATATTTATAGGAAAATATTATTTTTTCAATGAATATTGAAAAAATACTGATTTCTATAGAATTATTTTAAAAGATAAATTTTTTTAAATTGAATTTAAAATTTCATTATTTAAATTTTATTAAACATATTATAATTATTTTTATTTTAATCTACATTATTCTTTATTTTGGTATAAATAAATTTGTATAATTTTTTTTTGGAAAATCACTTTCATCACAGTTTATGGGATTATTTTAAAATGAATTTATTCCACTTATAGAAATTGAGTCCTGTAAAATGGAGTACACATTTTAAATAATCATAACTAATATTATTTAATAAGTTTAGCTTAATTATTTTAATAATTAATAATAAAAATATTAAAAAAATCCCCAGGGTAAAATAGTAAATCTGGTGAACCTAGGTTAAAACTATGTTATAAGTACACATTTTTTAATATTATTTATTATTGGATTAATTATTTTTTACCCTTATCACCTTATTCTTGAAAATAAATTTTCATGGAAAAAAATTCCCTGAAAATGACTACATAATATTTTAATCCTTTAAAATATGCAAGGTGTGTCCCCCCCTCAAATAAAAGATCATAACCTATCCTCAATTAATTAAACCTTATTGAGCCATATATCTCTAACTATCCATAACCAGTTTAGTTATGAACTTCCTTATTAATGAATTAGTTATATTTTCTTACAATTCCATTCTAAAGTTCCTTATGAAGGGATCTAAATATAAAATATCAAATAAGAGGAAAATGTACTACATGATGTCTTTAAATTTATTTTCTATTCTACCATATTTACATTTGTGGTAATCATCATAAAAAATAAATTCATCATATTAAATATAAGTTAATTTTATTATGATTACGTAACCACCATTATATGCTAGCTTTTCAATCAAATTTTAAATGAAAGTGTTGCTCATGTGTACGTGTAGACTACCGTCTACACATTGTGATATAATTCATTTTCCATAAATATAATTTATCGTTTGTTCTTATAACGTATTTACTGTTTATATATGATAAAATTATGTTTATGTAATGATAAATTATCATTTATCATTCTTTCTTTTATTCATTAGAAAAAGAATAATATATTCATGTGTACGGATGAACTATGATCTCTATGAATAATGTAATATATTTTAATATCTATAGATTTTATTGATGACTATAATTATGTATATAGTGAATATATATGTTATTGATATCTTTATTAACATTATGGATATTATGGAACCATGGTCAAAGTACAAAGGAAGAAACTACGAAACCGAATCATTTATGAAAAAACGAAACATGTAACACTCATAAATAATGATTTTAATATGGAATTATTAATAAATGGATGTTGGAATATTATAAGTGGATTATATATAAAATTATAATTATGTAAATGGTTCAAAAATAGAATTATAATAAATTTAAATTTATAGTATAGGATGTTATATCACATGTGAAGCAAGTTGAACTTGAGGTCAGGGTTTCTTGTCTCACTTTTTTTCTATGAGACTTATGCCATATTAACCACTTGTTTATTTCATGTGGTGTATATACTACCCATTTGATATGTTATGTTATTAATAACTTTTTTTTCATTTTATTAATTAATTATTTTATGTTATATCATTCACAAGTGTTAGGTTTCAAAAGATACCAAAGTGGTAAGGGTATAATGTGAAAATATCATTTTTATCTCGATTGTTTATGATTAAATTTATAATGACAAATTTATATGATATTTATTTAAAAAATATTTTAAATTTTATTCTCATTTGGTTATTTATGATTATTAAATTTTTTGTTTAATTTTTATATATTTAATCCCTCATTGTACTGAAAGAATTGTTTTAAGGAAAACAGGCTTTGTTTTATAATTTGGTTGATAATATTTTTCTTACATGCCCATATTTTAAATAAAATCTTTTAAATAAAGTTTTTAATATTATACAAAGAATATTTAATGCTAGTATTACCAATATTTACTTTTAATAAAAAAATTAAATGGTTTATTTTGAATATTTTTTTTGAAAATATGAATGAAATATATGTTTTAATATACAAAACATGAACAAAATTTCCCTCCATCATGAAAAATAAATGTTTTCAATTTTAATTTTAATCTTTCTACTGTTATTTTGAAATAAAATAATATCCTTAATATTTTTAAAATTGTTTTATTTTAAATAATTATTTTAAAAATGAAAATGGTATTTTCCTCAATAAAAATTTTAGTAGTATTGTAAAGGAATTTTTAATCTAAATAAGATCCATTAATGATACTTATACCTTACTAGGGATGTCATAAAATGATAACATCATTATTAATTCTCAAAATGGTTTATAATTCTGACGATAAGATGTTTATGAACCATTTTTCATTTCAATGGGTTATGAAATGATGAAACATTTATATTTGGTTTTGGTTATTAGATAGGTGTAACCAAAATTATATATCCCTATAATGAATTGGGTAATGATGGATATATTATGAGGTAATAAGGATTTGAGTGGAGATTAAACCCAGTATAGTAAGGGAAACCATCCCATAGGATATTCTTTGGAGTGAATCCTGACTAAGGAAATGTTGTAATGGGGAGTGAACCCAATCAACTATGATATCCTTTGAAGTGATACCTGGCTAAAGAAATGATTTTCAATACTTATGTGTTTTCCAAAAACATATTTATTATGCTTATGGTATGTTCTCAAGGCTCATGATTGATTATTCATGATTCCAAGATCTTATTTATTATGTACCTTGATTTAAAAAAACCTTATTTTATGACTGATGAATAAATATAATTAACTAATTATTTATTGTTATCATATTTTGTGACTGTTTTATCATACCCTTATTTGAATCTTATGATTTTATATTTTCATCGATTAATATCTCTTATGTTTACACTAATTGAGCATTAAAGCTCACCCATTAGTATGTTTCCTTTTCCCCAATATATAATGGAAGGTTTTAAGTTTGATGTGTCTAAAAAGGGTGATAGTTGTGACTAACTTTATGGGAAATGATGCAAATACATTGTGTTCTATTTGTTTATATATCCATATTTCAAAATAAACTAAACCTTTATCATCATATCATAGACCGTAATATAATTTTTTGAATATTCATCTGATAAGAAATAATATTTTTGAAAGAAAAGTATGGGTCTCCATAGAATGGGTGATTAAAATTAGGAGAACCCACTGCGGAGAAATATTGAAACTTCACCTAGGAAGGTGACCTTGGTTACTATCATCCCTAAATTTACCCTTGAGGGATGATAGTTGTTAATATAAAAAATTATTCCCTTGGATCCATGGTATTTTATTCTTCATGATAGAATATCTAAATAAAAAATTTCTTTTACCCTAGTCTAAATGATTTCTTGGGTGAATTGGTCCTTTAAAATGGTTTTTTTATATTAAAACCATTGATGAATGAACTACCCCATATAATCCCCTTTTGTTTTGATTCAGAAATAAATAATGATATTTCATAGAGGTATTTTGTAATTAATAATAGGTATATCTATGGCCAGGTGTTATTGGTGTCTTCTTATGTCAAACTTAGAGGTCATGGCCCATTTATATGAAAAATAGGTTATAGATCCCACCCCTTTGAGCTAACCACTATAGAAACTAGGATTGATTTATAATGTGCATGAATTCTGGTCACAACACATTCATAGGCTTCAAAAGGCACGCACACTAGAGGATCTAGAAGAGTGAATTATCTTAATGAATTGATAGGGCATGCATGTAATGTTATAGGTAGGCACATGTATATTTTATCACTAGGTTTTCATACCATCACTTTCCCTCAAAATTTATTAATTATCCATTGTGCCTCCATGTGATTGTATTAAAAAAATAGAGCACCAACATATGGTTAATCAAAATACAGTTCATCTATAATAATATCATTCATCCATTAAAATATTATTTTTAACTCATTATTTTTGTATTTTTATACCTAATTAAAATAATTTTTTACCTCAAATATACTCTCACATTATTATTATATTTACCACTTTAATTATTACAGATAATATAATAAATATAATCACATGTAACATATAATTACTATTTTTTATTTTATGAACATTAATATTTCATTATGAATTTATTTAGTGAATATATCAAAAAAATGATTTTCAGTTTCGATACACTCAAGATATATGGTTCCCTTTTTTCAATGTTTTGTCAATAAATTAGGTCTTACAAATATTTTCTTTGAAAAACATTTAAATTTAATGTTATATATAGAAGGTAAAAAATACACGTTCTAATGTTCCCTTTAAATATTGATTTTTTAATGTATTCAAAATTGAATTCTTTAAAATTTTCTTCAGATATGGGTAAAATATATAAAAAATAGAAAATATTGTTGAATTTATACTAATTTGTGTAATCTAATGATCAGACATCTATAAACATTTTGATCCACTAGTTTTCTAGATTTATTAAGATTGTTCTTACAATATGTACTTATCAAATTTCTAATATTAGTTGAATTGTTAATGCCAATTATTTTAAAGAATTATGATGTACTTATACTAAAGTAAAATAAATATTTTTAGATTCTAAGAAATTTAAAAACTAAGAAAGAATTTGCATTCACTCATCATAATCATATCATGTTACATTTTAAGATGTTTTATAATTCTTTCTACTAGTGATTCCAATATTTTCTTTAAAAAATATAACCAACGTAGATTTTTATGATAATAGATTCATTAAATAGTTTCTTGTTAAAAATAATTTGATCTATTATTTATTTTACAAATATTCATTCAATAATAAATAAATAAAATATATTAACCATGATCTCAATGTTATTTTACTCTGTAAAGTTCATTAGTAATTCTATAAACACAGTACAAAAATTGAGAATTTTTAAGACCATGAGGTTATTATATATAAACCTCCTCTTAAACAATAACATTTAAGAATAAATTACCAACATCTACTAAAAATAAAATAAAATTTAACTGAGCTATAAATACTAGAAAAAATTGGATATACATTATTATTTTTATTGCATCAAATGTTTCTTTATAATCTATATTGTCTTATAGAATGAAAATATTTACAATTCTAGCCATAATACAAACTATGGTTCTATTTTTATCACTTTTTTTAATTAAACATTTAATTTCAAAAACTATAAGATTACTAGTACATTTTACAAATTATTATACATTTTTTATTCAAATTGAATGAGTTACTCTCACATGGTCATTATCCAACGATCATCACATAATGAGTTATATAACCCTATAGGTTCAAATTGTGATAAAAATGTAAGATATTCACACAATTTCCATTAGGAAAATTTAGTTTATATAAATTCATTAACTCTACCCATAATATTAAAAATAGGATGATATATTAATAATATTTTGTTTTTAGTTAATAACTATTGTTATTACACTCCTACCAAATTATCAGCATCTGAAATATTAACTACTAGATTAATTCATAAAATACTTGTGTTGTAACTACCTAATTTTATAAAATAGATATGTTTTTTTAAAGTATATAAATCAATTATATACTGTAGATATTTAGAAAGGTTGTATTTTGTTCAATATAACATGCAATATTTCTTCAATAGTGTCTAATTATATGTTAAATCCCCAACAAGCCTCACTTATGGTAGAACAACTAAGTAAAAATAAATCATTTTATTTTATATAGAACATTATAAGATTATTTTTAGTGTATATAATAAATATCATTTATCTAAAAACTCTAATGTAACTAAATTTTAGTTTCCACCCATTGCACATTTTGTAAGGTTTTTTCTTCAAAACTGGATATAGAAAATATTATTTATAGTGTAACAGGATGTATCTAGATATTCATCATAAAAATATTTAAAAACATGATATTTTATCAATTAGTAACATGTTATTTCTTAAATATTTCTTTTTTTTTCAAAAACTCATTTTTATGGTGTTCTTGGTACTAAAAATTTTGGTTTAATAAATTTATCACTAAAAAAGGATTAAAAATAAAAACCTTTAAACTCAAATCCATGATCATTATGATATTTGTAAAAAATAATTTTATAAATTTGAACTAAATAAGAAAAAATTATAAATAAAATTACTGATTCAAAATTATATTAGATAAAAAAACCCAAGAATAGCGAGTATAGTCATCAATTAAGACATACAAATAGTGTTTTTTTCTTATACTTGAGTTTGAGTGGGTCCAAAATGATCCATATAAACCAACCATAGTGATCCAAATTTATTTAATTCTCCTATTGGTTTCGAGATATCTTTTTTGTGAATTATTTATTGAAAATGGTCAAAAAACATTGAATATTTGAACATATGTTATAGATTATCCTTAAAGATTTCTTACATAGAAATATTAATCAAAATTAATAATTTTATATTTTCCTAATATTTTATAAAGAAGCCCAGAATTATTGATGATTTCCCTATGACAAGGAAAATTTTAGCAGGTCAATTCCTCTAATTCTAGTGTATGAATATTATCATATTAATTTACTGATAATATTTTAAGTCCCTTTTAAATATATATAGTACATTTTTCATTAAAAAATTATTAAAATAACCTTCATTAGAAAATTAAATTATATTTCCTACATTATACTTATTTTTTATATCATAATGAATATTATAATTTAATGTTTCACCTCTAATAGACACATCACTAAGTCCCATATTCTAACCTTGTACATTGTATCTGAAAACATATATCCTTCTTCTATATTCATCACGTTCCATAAATTATACATTATTTTTGTCATGTGTGTCGACCTGATATTCCAATATAAATGAACATTTCATTACTATAGTATTTTTGGAAATATAAGCCCTTTTATTTCATCATATTCTAAATTATACACTACTGAGTTACATTTATTAGATCCTCTATAACTAATGGTATATATCACATAACAATATATAAAAATATCATAATCCTTAAATATGGAGGATAATATTAAAAAACGAATGAATAAAATAATATATACATCACAAATATGAAGAAAATAATAAGAAATGGAATGAACATGATACTGAAACAAAGAGAGAAAAATAAATATTTCAGATGATAGAATTAGGTGTATTTATAGTTGGTAATTTTATTTTTTGAAGGGTAAGGTGGCTGTTGGAATAATTACATAGCAATATGACCATTATATTAACAATGTGACATTTATGTGTATTATTCAGGTGTCCAATAAAGTACGTGACATAATTTGGTTATATTATAACAAAAAACTAAAAATATTGGTTATTATTTAATAAATAAGAAATTAATTATATACATATGTCCTGGAATAATATAAATTTTATTGAAACCGTGTTTCTAAAATGTTATTATGAAAGAAATTATTATAAAATACACTAATAAATTAATTTAAAAATTAAATTTTGAAATAAAAAATTCATAAAAATGAATATAAATTTTGAATAATATTTTTTAAATTATCCAATGGTGAATTTTTGAGAATTTTCAAAGATTGTTTAATTTTAATGTAATCAGTAAAAAATGGTTATATATACGATATGTATTATGAATTTATTTTGCTGTTAAAAATATGTGATAATTAATATAAATGAATTTAAGACCTAAAATTTGTTAAATTATTAAAATAATTTATTTAAATGTATTTTTAACACCCTAATCTTCCACAGTACGCTTCTTTTGGAATAATATAATAGCTTGCGTGGTAAGAAACTTTGAGTTCTAACACACCACAACCAATCAAACTAGCCGTTATGAATAGTAATACCCACTTTTTAAAATTTTATAAATTTTATTTTTCAAAATGGACTTAATTTTTAGATTCGAAATATCAAAATTAGCTTACAGTGAATTTTTGGTATTTTTCTTAAAACATCCAATTTTTGATGAATAGTGAAAACATTACGATATTGTTTAAAACAACATTTTTATTAAAATAATTAGTTATTTTATTTGAATTTATCTGAGGTAAAAATAGATACATTATACCTATATATTTTCAATGGAATTCATTGGAGTCATTTTATAATAAGATTGGATATATAAATTTTATTGAACTTTTTACCATCTTTTACACATCTTCTAGGCGCATTCACAAATTTTCATAAAATGTAATTTTACCGCTTATGTGAATTTAGTTTCAAATATCCAAGAGACAAGGTTGAAATTATTATGTAAAATTTGGTTTAATAATATTAAAATAATTTTTGGCAAATCTTATCTTCGGACTTTTATTCACCACAGTTAAAAGTAAATAGGGTAATTAAAGGTAAAAAATGATATTATAATTACCATAACACATGTAATAATTATATTGGATATGTTTATTCCGACCAAAATGAACCTTAGCAAAAAAATATTATCCTTTTGGTCCACATGGATCAAATTAAGACATTTTTTATTATTTTATTTAAAGAAGTGATAAAAGTGTTAAATTCAAATTTCAATAAATAAAACATTTTTAATATTGGTATATACATAAGATAAATTAAACTATAAATATTAATTAGAAGTATAATGAGATTTCCTAAAAATTTTATTTTATTTATAATTTTTAGGCATTAAATAATTAAATTTTTTATGACATAATGATGATGCAATAATTACCTTATTAATGAATGATAAAATTAATTGATATTATAAATATTTGAATAAATTTATATTGAGACTTTTGAGGAATTATAATACTTTTATAGGTTAATATGACATGTTATGATTGATTAAATACATTTATTTTGAAGTGATAATGTTTTTATGACTTTCAAAAAAAAACAGAACATAGTGTCAAAATTGATATAAATGTGTTTTTAAAACAAATACAATATTAGTAATTGGTATAATATTCCTAAAAAACTAATGTTTAGAAAAAGGACATATAATGAGTTAGATATATAAATAATTAACCAATTGGGGTTCTATTTTATTTTTATAGTATGTTTATTAACCATTTATTATAATAATAGAAGAATGCATGGTAAAAGTTAACCTATTTAACTAAGAGTAAAATCTAAAAGATAAGGTTAATATGGGGATCTAAACCTATCTAAAACATATAGGACGAATGTTTTTCTACCCATCCCCACCTTATCCACGAAATAAATCATTTGGATCCATTGTAAATAGAATATGATTATATAATAAAATAATATTTCAAGCTTTTCCTAATGTGACCCTCACGCCTCTTATAAAATGGTACTTCCACTTCTCTCAAAATAACACCTCCAAAGCCATTTTTCATGGCCTAAACCTCTATAAAGATCCTCAAAACTACCCTAAATTCTACCTAGAGGCCTTACTTTGATCATAAATCCAACTTAAGGATCCCTTTTGATCAACTCAAAAGGAAACACCCGAAGAAGAGGAAATAATTTCACCACCTCTTTCAAATTTCTATTCTTCTTTCACATCCTCTTTCTTTGTTTTTTCTATAAAAAATAATAACTCCATTAAATTATACATCTATTATGTTATTATAAATATGGTACAAATATATTCATTATTCTATCCATCCAATGAATAACAAGTCACCATGCGTGCGTACGTACTGTTTAACGTCTCCACGTCGTGGTGTAGTTTGTTATTCAAACACATGATTTTTTGGATGGGTATAATAATGATTATAAATAATGTAAATAATAAATATAACATGTTAAGGATTGTTTATATATAATATACCATCCAATTACATACGATTTCACCATCAATAAATGATATTGTCACTCGTGCGTACATACAAATTACTGTATCCACGAACGCGATGAAATTCAATCCCCATCATAACCATTATAGAATAATTTTCTTTTTATGATTAAAAATAATGTTTAATAACTTAATATAATTCTTCATATGAATCAAATACATCCTATACATAATAAACATGTCTTATGTAACTAATCATATAAAGGAAAAAAATCAGTTGACACCCGAAACAATGATACTACTAAAATATTATTAACAATAAAATATTTCAAGATCATATATGATATCATATTTATGTATTTAGTTCATGTATAATTTAATTACAAGGATATAGCTATTATACATGAGGTTAACATACCCTCATCTATAGAAACGTACAAGGTAAGTGTTAATTCTACAATCTCTTCATTATTTGAGGTTGTTTATACATGAGTATCTACTGGGACATCTTTATCATCCACATTAGCATTTCTTAAAAATGTATTTTCAAAACATTTTTACTATTTTCTAGAATATAGGTTAAAGTAATTTAAAACCTTTTTTTATTTTTTATTTGATTTCTATAAAATAATATTTCCGTCATTTTCCAAATAGGGACACTTACGACCTTTTCGACAAAATTAAAAAATATATTTTTTAACTTATACAGCAGGTGCAACTATTTTCCATCATTATAAAACCTTCTAAGCCTCCCTTGAAAAATTATAATAATGTTTTCAAAATAAAAGTTTTCTTTTAAAATTATGGGACTTTTAAATGATTTCTAAATACAAATATATATTTCTATCAAATAGTTTTGATTTCATCTATGTCTACATCCTTTATTGGATTTTATGCTTATTTGAAGCTGATTTATTATGATACAATATTCCCTATTGTATTAAAGGTTTTGTGATATGTTTGACTATGTATGTGATTTTTTTATACCATTCATGGTTTATGGTTAAAGTATTTACATTTCCTATGATATTATTAATATGAATGTTTATGTTATGTTTCATCCTTTTCTTATGAGGAATGCATTGGACTTAGTAAGTGACGGGTGGGGCCTACTATATCTTCTTGATTCATTAGTAGGTTTAATGAGACAAACTAGTGTCTTGGCACAAGGCCTTGAAACAATCTTATTTTTAGTCATAGCACGAGTCCTTAACTATGTGGTTATAAGGTCCATCATTATGAATTCCATCATTATGAAATTGGTTATTGGTATTACATGTGATTATTTGACTAGTAGAATATCCATGTGAATAAGTAAATGGAATTATTTGATTTATCTTTGAAATATTATGTTTCAGTTTATGTTTAAAAGGCTTTTTAGTATTATACATTTCCTTAAATTTTTATTCTTATTTAGGAAAGTTTACACTATATTTTTATCCTTACTCAGCACCTAATCTCACCCCTTTCTATGTTTTATTTTTCCCAGGATGTGAAGAAGTATATTAGGACTGACCTGCGAGGATAGTCTAAGGGATATGAATATGTTCAAAGGAGACAATTTTATTGTCTTTTACATTATATAAGGTAATGTAAAAAAATTTTAATGTATCTAGTACTTCTAAGGCTACAAAACTGATCAGTCTTACATGATTTGATCTCTTGTGATCATGAAAATGTTATGTAATAATGCACTGACTCTGGGTAAATCGGGTTGGGGAAATACAGTTGGTATCGTAGAAAGTTTAGTCCAAACCATTGAAGATAGATTTAGAAAATCCTTGATTAGATAACAATACCCTGAGATATACTTTGAGGATTAGTATTTAATAACATTCTATAATTTTGGTAATGTAGATATTTTTTGAGTTTTCCAAGAAATATAATCATGTCTAGATATGAGAAGGTAAAGGAGGATCTAGAACATATGTAACTAGTAGTGAAAAATCCGACAAGAATTTTTGGGATTGACCTAGGGTATCCTGGTACATAACAATAGGTCTTTCTTAAATATTGGTTACGACACTCCCAGGGGATATGCTTAGGATAATTCACATTTAATTTACAAACCATTATAAAGGATTTATTAGTATATAACTCCTCAAAGAAATTTTTTTTATTATGGATTATATCTAAAAACAGTTCAATTTATATGAAGTGTTTTACAAGTTTGGAATTATGTATTGTGATTCATAAACAAATCTAGTGTGTGCTATAAATGGCACATAGTGGAAGGAATGGAAACCGTATCAATACACGTAATCGTTGTAGGGATTTCCCTCCTACTCAAGATAATTATCGTGGTGCTGGTGATGCAACTAGTGTTGATCATCATATCACCATACTGGGATAACTCACTTAGGTAATGAATAATAACCTTACTAGTATGGATCACCCTGATCTAAAATGCATAGGATCAATGTTATACCTCTTCTGGAGACAAAAACCACCATCATTCAATAGGACTAAAAATACACTTGTATCTTAGAAATGAATAATATCCTTAGAGAAAATATTTCTTGCTTTGGGGAGTAGAAAAAGGGAAAAATAATTTCCCCGTGACCATCAAGAAGATATGGAAAGACACTTCCTTTGTCTAACGAAAAAGGAGGATGAGAATGTCGTAATGTATGAGGATAACTTTACCAGGATAGAAAGGCATGCAACAGATTATATACGTAACCCAAGAAGTATAATTGATTGATTCATAGATTGTTTAAACCCATTTCACTATTGAGCATTAGTCTCACAATCCTTCACATCATACGAAGATATTGTCTCATGTGCTATCAATATAGGAAATTAATTCACAAAGTCTTATTAATTTAAAGAAAAGAATGATAAAAAGAGATATGCAGAATGCTTTGGAAATGGAAATAAAGTGAAAAAGGGAAAATTTGAATTTCCATCCTATGGTAAATGTGGGAAGAAACACCTCGGTACTTGGCTGAAGGGAATTAGAGTTTTTTATAATTATGGTGAAAAAGGCCACCGATCTCAGGATTGAAAGGGAATGGAAGATGTTGTCAATGTTGAATGATAAAATTGTAGAGAAATATGGAATTATGCAAATTAATTTCCTATGAAACAATGAAAATTACCTCAGAAAAGGAAAAGGGAGAAAGGCTAAGCATATGCAATCACTACTACTGAGGTTGAAGCACTGAATGATGTGGTGGCAGGTAATTTAAGGGTTTCCTCAAATTTAGACAAAGCTTTATTTGATTTTCGATCAATGCATTATTTCATTTATTTCCAGTTTGTGAAGAAAATTAGATATTTCCAATTTCATTTATCATGAGAGTTGTGAGTCAAAACTCCTAATGGAGGTATCATTACAAAAATGTTTTATGAATTATTCCCCATTAGGGAATATAAATTTTATTTATCTACTGATCTCATCATCATACCCATGATTGAATTTGATATACTCCTCAGTATGGACTAGATTTCAGACCATGATGTTAAAATTTATTGTATCAATAAAGAGTTTACAATTTTCGATCATGACAAGAAGTACCTTATCTTTAGAGTAGAAATGTCACAACTTGATTCTTATCTAGATCATCACCAATAGCACTACTAAATTCAATTATTGGCAAGGAAGAGAATGAAATAACTATTTTTGAGGAAACAAATGTTCAAATAGAAGACGTACCTGTTGTGAAAGAATATGTTGATGTGTTTCCATAGGATTTACCTGGACATCCTCGAGAATGATAAATTGAGATTTCCATTGATTTAATTCCTGGTTCAAGGGCCATATCGAAGACCCCATATAGAATGGCCACAGTTTAATTTTTGGAACTAAAGAAACAACTATAGGAATTGAGTAATAAAGGATTTATTCGCCCTAGTGTTTCTCCATGGGGATCCGATGATCATTTTGTTAATAATAATGATGGATCTATGAGGTTATGCATTGACTATAGGGAGATCAATGATATAACAATAAAGAACAGGTATCCCTTACCTCACATTCATGATCTATTCGACCAAATTCTGGGAGCTCAATATTTTTCAAAGATTAAACATTAATCTGGATATAATCAGTTGTGTGTGAATAAGGAAGACATTCTGATAACAACATTTTGAACCAGTTACGGGAATTATGAGTTTAGAGTAATGACATTTGGACTGAATAATGCACCCTCTATTTTCGTGGATCTAGTGAATAGATTTTTCAATGAATATCTTGATGACGCTGTAGTTGTATTTATTGATGATATCATTGTATACTAAAAAATCTATGAAGATTATGAAAATAACTTGCACACTCTTCTAAAACCCCTCAGGAGAAATGAATTATATGGGATGTTTTGGAAGTGTGAAATCTAGCTTTAGGAAATTACTTTTCTTGGCCATATTGTCTCTGTGGATGGAATCTCTGTAGATCCTTCAAACACTGTGTCTGTCAAAGAATTTCCAACATCGACATGTATAACTGAGGTACATAGTTTTATTGGTTTAGAAAGTTATTATATGCATTTCATCCAGAATTTTTCTTGATTGGAAAACCCATTAACCAAGCTCACACATAAAGGGGTTAAATTTGTTTGAAAAAAGAGTGTGAATAATGTTTCAAAAAAATGAAGAGAAGATTAGTAAATTATGTTATCTTAACTCAACCATCATAAAATTATGGGATTGTTATTTTTAGTGATTCCTCATTAAAATGAATTGGTTGTGTCCTTTTGTAGAATGATAGGGTTATTGCCTATGCATCACGACATTTAATAATTTATGAACAAATCAATCCCACTCATGATCATGAGTTAGCAGGTGTAATATTTTCTTTGAAAATATGGAGACAAGATCTCTTTTCTGAAAAATGTGAGATATATACCGATCACAAGAGATTGAAGTATATTTTCTCACTGAAAGAACTCAACATGAATCAAAGATGTTGTCTTAAACTACTCAATGATTGTGATTACACTATACAATACCACCCGAGGAAAGAAAATAATGTGGAAGATGCTTTGAGCGGAAATGATCATGGAGTTTTGAACAAGATGAGAGTTTAAAGGGATCCTATGTTCATGGATCTAGTGAAGATATATATTGGAATATTCATGGAAGTTGAAACATAAAATGTTTTCAAATGGATACAATTCCAAATTTAAAATAAAGGATAAACTGTTCACAGACTGATGATGAGGAGTTTCAAAAGAAAATTAATGCTGTGAATGATGGTAGATTGATTGACTTTATATATAAAGATGGAATTTTGAAATTTGGGAAGATACATTTTGTTCCTGACATACCTGATCTAAAAAGTGTATTGTTGGATGATGATCATAGCTATAATTTCTCTATACCCCATGGTAGCTGTAAGATGTATAGATATATGAGGGAAAATTTTTGGTGGGACAACATGAAGAGAGATATTGCTGATTATGTGTCAACATGTATGGTTTTTCAATAGGTGAAATATGGAAGACAACATCCTAGAGAAGTCATGAAACCTCTTCCCATACCTGAGTGGAAATGAGATTATATTACGATGAAATTTTTCATGGGGATACCAAAGAATCCTATAAGGAATGGTGCAATATGGGTAATTGTTGATCCGTTTACCAAGTCAGTACATTTTATTTCTATGATATATGATTTACTACTTGAATGTTTTTCAATAATATATAATAATGAAGTTATAAGGCTTCATGGAGTACCTCTGTTGATTATTTCTGATAGTAATCCCTATTTTACAACTTGATTCTCGAAAAGCCTTTAGAAGGCCCTGGATGTTGAACTTCATTGGAGCACTGCATACCACCCACAATCTACTGGACAATCAGAACGGACTATTCAAACCATAGAATACTTTTTGAGATCTTAGTAACTTGACTTTTAAGTCATGTGGGATCAATATTTACCTCTGGTAGAATTTTACTCTAACAATAGCTTCTATTTATGTTTTTATATGGCACCATATGAAGTATTATATGGAAAGAGATTTCTCACACAAAATATTTTGGATGATGTGGGTGAAAGAAAACTCGTAGGCCCAGAACTTATTGAGGAAACAATGGAAAATGTGAAGATTATCCAAACCCACATCAAAACAGCTCCAAGTAGGCAAAATAGCTATGCTGATAACTAATGGAAGGATTTGGAATTTCACGTAGGAGATCATGTTTTCTTAAAGGTATCTTCATGGAAGGGTGTTTTATGATTCTGTAAGAAATTTAAATTGAGTCTCAGGTACATCAGAACTTTTGAAATTCTAGAACGAATTGGAGTTATAGCTTATCATTTGGAAATTTAGCAAAGTATATCCAAAGTTCCTGATGTGTTCCACCTATCACTGTTATTTAAATACACGCCTGACCCAATGCATGTACTCACCTATGAAGAAATAGAATTGGAACCCGATATATCTTATTGTGAAGAGCATGTCAAGATTCATGAAATCAGGGAACTAGAGTTGAGAAACTGGACAAATCGTCTGGTGAGTGTTCTATGTAGAAACCACAAGATGGAAGAGGGAACATGGGAACCTGATGAACTTAGGATGAAAAACCAATCAAATATTTTAATGCAGTAATATTCTTAAAATGTTGAGGAAGAAATTATATGAAGGAGGGAAGAATGTAACACCCCCAGCTTCGACGGTATGCTTCATTTTGAATAATACAATAGCTTGCACTGTACACAACTTTGAGTTATAACACACCACGACCCATCAAACTAGCTATTATGAATAGTAGTACCCACTTATTGAAATTTTGTAAACATTATTTTTTAAAATGTACTTCATTTTTGGATTCGGAATATCAAAATTTTCTTAGGGTGAATCATTGGAATTTTTTTTGAAAACATTCAATTTTTGATCAATAGTGAAAACACTATGTTATTAATTAAAATCGAATTTTTATTTAAATAATTAGTTATTTTATTAAAATTTATATTAGCTAAAAATATATACATAATACCTATATATTTTGAATTTAATTCATTGGATTCACTTTATAAAAATATTAGATATATAAAATTTTATTGAACTTTTTTACATCTTTTACCCACCTTCTAGACGCATTTTCAAATTTGCATAAAAAGAAATTTTACAACTTATGTGAATTGGATTTTAATAATAAGAGAGTCACAGTTGACATCAGTAAGTAAAATGTGGTTCAATAAGATGAAAATATTTTTTGTTGAATAATAACTTTTGAATTTTATTTACCACGGTTAATAGTAAATATGTTAATTAATGCTAAAAATGATATTATAATTACCCTGACACATGTCCAAATTATATTGTATAAGTTTATTTAGACTAAAATAAACCTTAGGAATAAAATATTCTCCTTTTGATTCACTTTTATTAGATGAGGACATTTATAGTTATTTTATTTAATGAAGTGTTAAAAGTGTTCAATTCAAATTTTAATAACTAAACCAATTTTAATATAGGTTTATACATAAGATAAATTAGACTATAAATATGAATTATAAAAATAGAAAGATTTATTAAATAATGGTATTTTATTTATAATTTTTAGACATTAATTAATTAAATTTATTTATAACACAATGATGATTCAGTAATTACCTTATTAACGAAAGATTAAAATAATTAATATTATAAATATCAAAATAAATGTAAATTGAGACTTTTTATGAATTCCAATAATTTTATAGGTTAACATGACAAGTTATGGTTGATTAAATATTTGTTTTTGAATCCTTAAAGTTTTTATGACTTTCAAAAAAAAAAACAAAATAACAAATAGTGTCAAAATTGACCTAAAAGAGTTTTTAAAAAAAATACCATATTATTAATTGATATAATATTTTTAAAAATATAAGGTTTTTAAAAAGGACTTAGAAAAGGTTAGATATATCAGTAATGAACAAATTTGGGTTCACTTGGCTTTTTATAGTATGATTAATAACTATTTATTATAATAATACAAGAATACATGGTAAAATTTAAACTTTTTAACTAAGATATAAATCTAAAAGATAAGGATAATATGGTGACCTAAACCTATCTAAAACATATTGGTTGAGAGGTTTTCAATCCACCGCCACCTTATCCTCCAAATAAATCATTCTGGATCCATTATTAACCAAATATGATTTTATAATAAATTAATATTTCAATATTTTCCTAAAGTTACCCTCACCTCTCTTATAAAAGGGTACTTTACCTTCTCTAAAAATAACACCTCCAAATCCATTTGTATTGTCCAAAACCTGCTCCAATATCCTACCATAAACCCTCACTTCGACCTAGAGTACTTACATTGATCAGAAAGCCATCCTATGAACCCCTTTTGAACAACTCAAAAGGAAACACCCGATGAAGAGGTAATAATTTCAACACCTCATTCAATGTTCTTTTCTTAATCCACGTCCTATTTCATTGTTGTTTCCATAACAAAATAATAACTCCAATACCTTATACATAATGTGATTTTATTATAAATATATTAAACCCATATTTTTATTCTATCGATCCTATGAATGACAAGTCAGCATACGTGCGTACGTACGACTTACCGTCTCAGCGTCACGGTGTTGTTTGTTATTCAAACACATAACTATTTGGATGCGTATAATAATGAGTATATCTGATGAAAATAATAAAAATTACATGGTAAGGATTCTCTATATATGATATACCATCCAATTACATATGATTTCACCATCAATAGAATGATATTGT
This sequence comes from Viscum album, assembly GCA_963277665.1. NCBI lineage: Eukaryota > Viridiplantae > Streptophyta > Magnoliopsida > Santalales > Viscaceae > Viscum > Viscum album. Next base: position 1,399,166,268 of record OY728127.1, on the reverse strand, counting down.
TGCTTGTGCGTACGTACGGATTACCATCTCAATGAATGCGATGAAATTCATTCCTGATGATAACCATTCAAGAATAACTTTAATTTTATGCTTAAAAATAATTTCTACGAACTTAATATCATTCTGGATATGAATAAAATACATCCTATCCAAAAAAAACCTTGTCTTACATACCAAGTATATAATGGAAAAGGAATCAGTTAACAACAGAAAAAATGATACTATTGAAATATTATTAACAATGCAATATTAGAAGATCATATATGATATAATATTTATTTATGTGGTTATTGAATAATTTAATTTCAATTATTTAACTATTATATAGGATTTAAACATACCCTCGACCAAGGAAAAGTACAAGGTAAGGGTTAATTATAAAATCTCTTCATTATTTGAGGTTTTTATACGTGAGTATCTACTGGGACCTCTTTATCATCCCCATCCGTGTTTCTTAAAATTGAATTTCAAAACATTTTTACTATTTCCTAGACTATGGGTTAACTAAATTTATACCCTTGTTTGAATTTTTATATTATGTTTATAAATTAATCCTTCCATCATTTTCCAAAGAAGGCCCTTTACGACCTTTTCGACAAAATTAAGAAAAGAATGTTTTTTTAACATATACGGTGGGTACAGAAATTTTCCTCCATTAAAACACCTTCGAATCCACCCTTTCAATATTATTAAAATATTTTTCAAATAAATGTATTCTTTTAAAATTAAATTACTTTTAAATGATTTCAAAATAAAATGATATTTTTCTCTCAAATAGTTTTGATTTCATCTTTGTCAACATCATTTGTTGGATTTTACCCTTGTTTAATGATTATTTATTATGATAAAATATTCCATATTTTATTGAAGACTTTGTGATATGTTTGACTATGGATGTGATATTGTTATGGCATTCCTATTTTATGGATAAAGTATAGACATTTTGTATGCTAGTTTTAATATGAAAGTTTATAATATATTTCAACCTTTTCATATGAAGAATGCATTGGACTTAGTAAGTGACAGATGGAGCCAACTATATCTCCTCGATGAATCGATAGGTCTCATGTGACAAACTAGTTTCTTGGAACAAGGCCTTGTAAAAATCGTATTTTTAGTCTTGGCACGAGGCCTTGACTATGTGGTTATGATGTCCCGCATTATGCATTCCATCATTATGAAATTGGGTATTGATATTACATGTGGTTATTTAACAAGTAGAATATCAATGTGAATAAATAAATGAAATTATTTGATTTATCTCTTCCATGTTATAATGAAGTTTAGGTTTAAATGGATTTTGTTATAGTATTATACATTGCATTAAATGTTTAGGCTTATTTATGAATGTTTCTACTATATTGTTATCTTTACTGAGCACCTAAGCTCACCCCTTTCTATCTTTTATTTTTTACGAGATGTGAAGAAGTTTATTATGACTGACCGAAGGGGATAGTTTAAGGGATATTAATGTGTTCAATGGATAAAATTTTGTTTTTTTTCATTTTATAATGTAATGAAAAACTTATGTATGTATCTATCACTTCCAAGGCTACTAAATTGATCGTTCTTTCAGGATTTGATCCCTTGTGATCATGCTAATGGTATGTAATAATGCACTGAATCTTGGAATCTTGGAATGGGGTGTTAAAGTATAAAAATCAATTTCAAAACCAATAAAGGACATTAAAAGGTACAAAATGGATATTATTTTTTAAAAAATAATTATTTGTAGAAAATGAAATTTTCATGGAAAGAATAACATAATTAATGGGAAATAGGTTCATTAAATTATATATATATATATATATATATATTACCATGTCATAAATGTAAAATAATATGATTTAAATCCACAGTAAGGTAAATGGTATTGATTTTTCCATAGCCTATATTTTCAAAGCTCGAGTCCCTAAATTAATAAACCGTTCTGCCACAATTTCTATATATACCCACCCATCCCCCCATTTATATTCATTCCAAAATCACTGAGAACGGTTCTTTTATCAATATCACACCCAATAACACTCCCAAAAAGATAATAATTTTTCTAAATATTTATTTCTCAAATTATAGAAACCAATATTGCAAGGAAGGGGTTCTTAAAAACTTTTCCTTATTTTTATTTTGTAATCCTTTTCAATTCCCTTACAATATACATATAATTTTTTTGGGATTTATTATTATAAATTAATTATTTTAATATGAATGTTTTATTTTTGTTTCATCCAAGTATAACCCCTTTATATGTTTTCATAATTACAAAATATATCCATATGTAAAAACTCTTATATCTAAATTCATTAATATTTCGTGTATTTTTTGTATTGTAGATGAGTTAATGAAATGATTATTAATTTTTCTTAGTATGGATAATATAAATATACCTAGTTGATATATTTTGAGGCCTTTTATGAATCAAACTCATTTTTTTCACAAGTTCACCTATAGTATCAAAGCATTCCAACAAAGAGTTTTTTCATTAAGGATGATATTTATCCCTAATATGAAACAAATTTGGGTGTCACATACTCCAAATTTTTAGAAGGTATTTATCTATTTTTACTTTGGTCTCTAGACATTAAAAACTATTGAATTCAATGTCTAACTCTTATTTATATCATTATACAATTAAATTGTTATACCATATTTCCCTATTATCATTTATATGATAATTGTATTTTTCCATTCATTTTTAATAGCTAATAGTTTTTAATTTTATTGATGTATATTCACATAGTTATTCATATTATTTTATTGAATAGGAAACAATTGTTAATTCATAAATCTATTATCACTAAATATATAATTATTGAAAACATATTCATGTTTATTTATTAAATTTATTTAGCATATTTATGATTTGTATGGTTAGAAATTATTTCATATTGAAGATTTATTTGATTTATTATTTAATGGGTGAGACATGTAATCATATAGACCATAAATGGATTAGTAAGACTCATGAGACAAACTAGTTTTTTAATTTTTTGTATAACTATAAATTTATATAATATGTCTTTTTAAGAAGCCTTTGTTATATAGTTATGATTTTTAGAACTATATATCACAATAATTAAGAGAATATTTTATATTATCCATTAGATTATTTATTTCCATTTTGTTTTCATCCATGGATATATTATTCTTTTCTTATCAATTTTTTATAATCTTATGATTATTCCCTTCTATATCATTTATGCTATATTTATTATATGTTATATTTTATTTTATGATACACTTTATTGGGTGTCTAAGATTCTCTTTTTTATTGTATTACTATTTATCTAGGGAACCGTAAAAAATATTACATATTCCTAAATGATATTTGATAGAAAATAATGTTACAATGATTATAATTTTATGCTTTATGTTGAAAATTTAATGTAATGATTTTTTATACATATATTTTTCTTAGACTACTATGCCATTAGATCCTGAGTATTGTGATCTTATATATTTTATATCATTGAAATAAATAACCAACAGCTCTTAGTCACTTGATTTGGGGGTTTTTAGTTCATATTATAGTTATTATTATATAAACCATAAGAACTATATTTAAAAGAACATAGTTAGAAAATTAAAATCTATTGAAGACCCATAGAAAATATAAGAAATTTATCTAGAATTGATTGTATAGTATATATAAATATTTAATATAACCATTTAATTATATGAAATGATTCATAGTTCATTGTTTTATTCATGAACTCTTTATGTCTATTTAAAATTTTTAATGTTATTTCTAATTTAAGTAAAGGGAAAAGTGTAAACACCCATAGTCATTATAGGGATTAACCTACTTAAAAATTAATAAATCTGGCATTAGAGATGAGTCTATTATCTATATATTATTAATGTTGACTTGAGTTATGATTAATAAATTTTCTTATATATAGAAACACATTTTTCCTAAAAAGGATTAATAATGTTGAATCATTTAATGAGGTAGAAACTCCTAACATTCAATAGAATGGCTAATCTGTTAGTGTAAGAAAAATGAAAAAAATATTTTGAGAAAATATTCATTGTATTTGTATATAGTGAATGGGATAATTTTTTCATTCATAAATGTTTTATATGAGGATATATTGTTTAAATGTTTTAATAAATCAAAAAACTAAAAATAAAGAACAGATATAATTCATGGAATGAAATGATTGTAAGGTGATATTCTATGAGAATTTTTTTATTTGAGAAAAGTTAGTTGATATGAAAATGATATTTATAAATTTATGTGAAAAGTAATATCAAAATATTTTTTTAAGTGTGTATGTAAATTTAAATGGTTTTAAATACATTATATAGATTATATATACAATTAAAAATGAAATATTGATCACTTAATTGATGGATTAAAGATAAGACTTCAAGGGGAATTATTCCCCCAAACATTTTCATCATATGATGAGATAGTGAAAAGTGTTATCATGTCCGAGAAATAGTTCTCCATGTCGAATATTTTCAATGTAAAATAAAACAATAAGAGGATAGAGAAATAAAATAAAGGCAGAAATTTAGGAATAGAGAAGAGGTTATGGGTATAATTTATAACATATTATAATTATGGAAATAAATACCTTTTGGTTTACTATAAAGGCTGTGAGTTTTTCACATGTGTGAAGATAAAGTCCATCAATATCATGAGTTAAATGAAATGATAGAATCTTTTAATGTCAAAGGATTTAATTTAACTGAAATGGGATACTATTTTAATCAATGACTTATGTTCCATGGGAATATACCCACAAAATAGGTAAAGAGATAAAGGTCAGGATAATGTAATTATTTTGGTAAAATTTGATGTCCGAAATGATTTCATAGTTGGTGATTTTATCAAAATCTCAAATATAGATAAAACACTATTTTATTCTAGTTCTATTAAATTTTTATATATTTCAAGTTTGATAAGAAAACTAAATCATCCTTATATGAAATAATTATGGAATATTCAGTTTAAAGACATAATAGATATATTATTATAATGATAATATATCTGGTTGTCTCTATAAGAATTCATACAGGACTCTAATTATAAAACATGATTATTATACCAATGGATGACTTTAATATAATTATTGGGGTGGATTGGCTCTCAATGTAAAATGGAAGAAATTATTTTTAAGATAAATTGATTAAATTTATTGAGGTATAATTTGAATAACATTTTTATAAAGGAGTGGATTAATTTCCTAGGACTGATTTGGAACCAATAATATTATCATAACATAATGAAATTATTAGAGAATAAGAAAAATAAAATGAGACTTATGAATGTGAAGAATATTCTAAGAATATAATAATTATATAAGAGTAGAATATGTAACTACTATGAATGATTACATTAATTTATTTCATGAGGAATTATCTATATATTCACTAGACCCTAAGGAATAATTCTCTATTAACCTTATTCTAGATGAAAATATTGAATAAAAAAATTATTGTAGAATGGACCTAAAATAATTGGTGGAATTAAATAAAAAATCTATGATAAGGTTTTTATATTATAGGGAATATCACTTTATGGAGAATATGTATTATTTCGGAAGAATAAGGATGCATATAAGATGTTATTCATTGATTATAAGGAAATAAATATATTTAGTATTTAGAAAAATTCATTTTACCTCATATTTATGAAATATTTAATTACCTCGAATGTAATCAATGCATCACAACTATTAATCATCTTTCTATTTATCATCAATTAAAATTTAAGCAACATGATATAAAAGATTTGGATTTTCATACAAGTTAAGGGAATTTTTAGTTCACTAAAATTATTTATGTATTAATAAATATACCCTTTATGTTTATAAATATGATGAATAATGTATCAAGGACTATCATGATAAAGTTTTTATCATATCTATTGATGATAAATTGGTATACTATAACACCATTAAAGAGCATTAGAAACATTTATGAATTGTTATAGAGATCCTAAAGAAATGTTTTAGAGGGACAATTTAGTAATTGTCAATTTTTAATATAATAATATTCCTTTGCTATCTAATTTTTCTCTAATTATAGAATATTTTTTAATTGTTACTATTTTTGATTTATTAGAACATTTTTAAAATTAGCTAACTCATTAACCATGTAAAAAAGTATAGGGTTAAAGTTCACATGTTTAAAGGAATATGAACAATGTTTTGAATAAATAAATAATATATTAATCTACAAATAATATTAAATTTATCAAATGGTATTGAAATATTTTTTATTTATAGTGACTCATTGAAAAAAGGATTGTGGTGTGTTATTATGAAAAATGAAAAAAAAATCTATACATAAAAATAATTGAAGAACCATGAAAAAAATTATTTGACTCATGATTTATTATTATCAGTTTTAATAATTTTCTTAATTATATAGAGATACTTTATTTAGGGTGAAATATATGATATATGTATTTATCACATGAGTTTGAAGTGTATATTTACATTGAAAGATTTCAAAATGAGATAGATGAGATAGATAGAACTACTCAAGGACTATGAATATATGTTTGTTGGAGTAGGAAACCCATGAGGGGGTGAATTGGGTTCCTATAAAAGTTTATGTTAAAAGGATTATTTAAAATATTCCCCCAATTAAAAATAAAAATACGCTAGTTAACAAAGGTAGAAAAATTATAACAGTTTAATTGTTCAAGTAGTTTCTTAGAATATTGATTAATTCTCAGTAATATGAATATAATATATTGATAAAATCTTTGAAAATAATCTAATATTTCAGAATAGTTATAACAATTTTCCAAGACGTACTATCAAAGAACAATTTAGTTTTATAAAATATGAGTTAAAATAGAGAAATAGTACATTGAATGGCACAATGTATAAAACCAGTGGTTTAGTCTCAAGACGAGACCTAATCCACTCCACTTGGTGATCACCTGACACCATGAAATGTATATATATATATATATATGAAATTTTTTTATCCAAACCCTGGATCATCGTTAACAATAGCACACAAGACGTTCTAGGTCACAAGACCACTTCCACTATTCTATATGTAAAAACTAACAACATGGTCGCAAAAGACATCTTGCATAGTTATATGTGGGTGAAACATGGATAAAAAGATATTTAAGTTAAGATATATTATACCCTCTAGTTTAGTGGAGGAGATAGTTATATTTTTAAAATAGATACACACACTTCTCGAAAAAATTAAGAAATGAGTACACATATGAGAGAAGATAATGAGAAAGGATTAGATATTATCTATGTGTGGTTTTATGTATCTTTGGACTTGTAGGATGTAGCAGATATGATTTTTGAGTCCTCTTGTGAAAACAGAGTGTCGTGAGTCTCATGTTCTGGTTTCCAGTTTGATGAGATGTGATTTGTTGCTTTTGATCTTCTTATATTTACTATTGAGATGATTTTTGATGTTATGATCCACAATAGTTCACCTTCCAGGAATCAAGAGTTCTTCCTTATTTTGTGCATGAATGTATGTTCTTTTTTTCATATAATCCATAGCTCGTATGTGTTTTCTCCAGTTCCACTCTTTTATTTATTTTTTATTTTGGGTACTTGTGTTGGAGTTGACAAGATGAACTATCTCCACACCTCGAACCTCATACTATCTCCTGACATGACTATAAAAGAAAATTAATTTTTGTAGTTTCATTAAATTACTCACATGTGACTATTAGAAAAAACTTTTAATCTAAATTGAAAAATACCAAAAAAATGTTATGTATGCAAAGGTGTCACAGTTGCAGTGAGACAATCACAGTGAGACAGTCCCGATGAGATAATCATGGGGATAATGTCATACTGAGATAGTCACGGTGCCATAGTTATGTTGAGATTTTGAATCAATATCAAAGTTTTGGTGTCTGGTCCTTCATAAATTCTGGAACCAGTAGAAAGATTGCGGTGTCAGGTAAACGGTGTCTCGGGTAACGGTGTTTAGACCTTTTTCAAAATTCATAACTGTGTGTTTTTTACTATGTATTGGAAATGGTATTATGGAAACAATGTCAGTTCCTTTTTAAGAATATGGACTGGTAGAAAGCTTATAGTGTCACCGAATTTTTGAAAATCTAGAACAAGTTGCAAAGTTACATTTTCACAAACATAGAAAAATATCTGTACGTTTTCATTAGAAATAGTATTCACGGAATAGATTATGATTAAACAAAATCATACGGAAACATAGCAGAACGCGATTGAACATGGTTTTCAAGATTCAAACATGATTTGTGAGATTCTAAATCATGATCTGGTGAGAGTTTAAATCATGTGTTATAATAATTAATACATGTTGAAACCAACAATTTCCAAACATGATTTGTGAGAAATAAAACATGAAGAGTCCAACAATATCCAAACATGATTTGTGACCATTAAAGCATGAGGAGTCCAATAATCTACAATCATGATTTAAGAGCATTAAAATAGGAGGAGCCCATCAATCTAACCTTTTTTTATGATCACAAATCATGTCATTTATGAGCCATATATTTTATTAGAGACAAGATATTTGAGTATATATGTGATAGGATGTGTGGAAATTGTTCTTCCCTGATGAAGATCCTTTTTCCGTAAATTATACCTTTATTGGATTGTATTATTCCTCCCACTTTTGGGATTATTAAAAATAAAGAGACACTAAATTAAGGAAATTAAAATAATAAACAACTACAATGAAAATTGTATTAAATATAATGAGAGAGTTCAATAAAATCATGAGGAAAAATACAATACATCCCTATCAAAATATATCTTTCACTTCTCTTTAGAGCCATCAATATTTTATTTCCCCTATGAAGAGACATCCAAATGAATCATACGAGTAGAAGTAGAAGTGGTCAAAGGGATTTATCCTACTGTGGGATAATGAAAAGGCACTTTTTCAAAGATAAAGGGTGAAAGAGATGGTCTGGTGGAAGTCCGAGGCAATGTTTTCTCAATAATAGTATGTTTGATCTGGCACAGAGCCTAAGACACATAACTGTTAGATGGAGCAATGGCAGTGGAGGTGGAAGGAATTGGACCAGGCCCTAAAGGGGAAGATGAAGGAGCCACAATGGTAGTACTTTTCACATGTAGATATGTATTTAATAACCTAATGAAATTAGTGATGTCCTTACCTCCATATTGCATAGCCGTCTTAATGTCATCTTTTTTTCTATAAACTTCTCCAAAGTGGGTGTAAATTCCTTGATCTTATGCACTTGATCCTTAAAGAATTCAATGACTAGAGTTATTTTCAAATTCTCTACAAGATACTTGAATTGATAGGTTATATCATACTTATAATAAATTCTCATAAAGTATAAGTCCACTTAGAGATTTCTTCTTGTGAATCATTGGGGGTATTTGAATGGATCCTCACCAAATCTAGTTCATGTTCACTATTCTTGATGAAATAAGAGAGAAGTTCCTTATTAAAACCTCCCCACATTGACTGAAACACTACTTTAAAAACTATTCTGATAAAGTAACTGTACACAGCCTGAGATGGATGTCCAGAGGAAGATTATGCTATAATAGTTTATGTGTGGGAAATAAGTTGATTTATAACCTTTTTTAAACATAATTTATATTCATCAGTTAGCTTATTGAGTCTCGAAAAGGTTCACACATCTCATTGGCTATCATGGAATTGTTTTCAACCGATTTTTCATATACAGAGATCTAGTTTGGTTGAATTAGAGATACAACCATCTGTGTTATCTTATTAACATCCTCATTACTAAGATGAGAAAATAAGAGAATGAGTAGTTTGTAATCCTTTATGCATATCTTCAACTATAGATTTTTGATATTTCACCTCATGACTCACAATATTGTTCTCAATCCAAACATCTTGAATTTCATGAGGCATATTCAGTTGAATCTGCCAAATAATTTTCTTTAACATCCTTGCATCATCTCTTTCATGGAGATTAGTCACAAGGGCAGGTTGTGACTTCATGAATTTTTTAAATACATATAATAAGTCATTTTCAATGTCTTTTAAATCGTGTTTACTTATATATGTAAGAGTTTCTTGGTTAGGTTTGGGAGTAGTAACTGATAGAGGTTCTAATTCTTTTGAAGGTACAATTTCCTAAGCAATGATTGGTTTTAGATTAAACACCATGGACGGATCAATTGATTTAACTGAGACTGCAAGATAATCAACAACATCAAAATAATCTATAAATCTATACCAGGTATCCACTGAACGTAAATTCCTTGGGCTAGTTACTTCAATTACTCCAAATTAGGCTTCGTCTCCCCCTAAATAGGTGAATCTATGATAGGACTAAGATAATATGTCTCTTAAGTTATATAAATTTATTCAATTCTATCTAAATCAGTTACTTATTTATCCAACTAAAAGGACTACACCATCCTCTCCTTATGAAATGAAATAACTTTAGGCTCCACAGGTTCATTAAAATGTTCCTCAAGAATAACTTTTTCTACCACAGTAACACTTGTTCTTCTTCAGCAAATACTTCTTCAGTAACTTCAAAAAATACATCCTCTGCAATTACTTCTTGTGGAATAGGTACGCCACTATATTATTCTTCTAAGATAGTTCTTTCCTTAGGGGCCACTACTACATATTCTACCTCATTATTTGAGTATTAAACAACTTTATCAGGTTCCAGACCAGGGTTAGATACATTCTTATGTCTTTTTGGGTTTTCAACTGGGTTGAAATTTTCATTAATTATTTCATTATCTTGCAACCTAGATTTTTTCATTGGGTTCTAACTAATTTTCAAGATTCTAATAGTATAATTTGGATACAAAACTCATAAACATAAACTAATTATTCATTTGAACTATAACGCCCCGACCCCAGTTACCTAGAGTTGGTGCATTATTTTAATACATTAGCATGATTACAAGGAATCAAGTCCCGAAGGACCGATTGGTTTAGCAGTTGTAAAAAAATAGATTACATACATAAACATTACATTGCATTTTAATACATAAAAAACAACATAAATAATCTTTATGAACACCATTATTCCCTTGGCTTAACCCTACATATCAATCACAACACACTTTTGGAATCCTAGGAAAAATAAAACATAGAAAGTGGTGAGCTCAAACGCTCAGTAAGGGTAATAAATACAGTAGAAACGTTCATAAATAAGCATAAAAATTTAAGGAAATGAATAACTAAAACAAAAGCCTTTTAAACATGAAATTCAGCATAATATGGAAAAAATAAAATGAAATAATGTCATTTACTTATTCACATGGATATTCTACTAGTCGAATAATCACATGCAATATGACTAACCACATTAATAATGATGGAATGCATAATGCCAGACTATCATAACCACGTAGCCAAGGCCTTGTACCAAGAAAACAAATAATATTTTCTCAAGGCCTCATTCCAAGACACTAGTTTGTCTCATGTGATCTACCGATGCATCGAGGAGCTATAGCGTGCTCCACTTGTCACTTATTATGTCCAATGCATTCCTCATATGAACAGGTTTAAACATAACATAAAAATTTGTATTAAAACTACCCTACGAAATGTCAATACATTCTCCAAAAACAATGAATGGTATAAAAATAACACATCCATAGTAAAAAATATCACAAAAACATCAATAAAATATTGAAGTTTTGTATCATAATAAATCAACTTCAAATAATCTTAAAATCCATCAAAGGATGTTGACATATATGAAATCAAAACTATTTGAGAGAAATATCTTTTTTAAATCATTTAAAAGTCACATAATTATAAAATAAAACATTTAATTTGAAAATACTCTTATAACCTTTTAGGGTAAGCTTTGATGATTTATAACGGCGTAAAATAGACGCATCCGCTGTATTGGTTAAAAAAAGACATTCTTACCTTAATTCTGTCGAAAAGGTTAAAAAGGACCTTGTTTGGAAAATGATGGAAAGATTCCTTTATAAACATCTTATAAAAAGTCAATCAAGGGTATAATTGACTTGAAACCATATTCTGTAAAATAGTAATAATGTTTTGAAAAACATTTTTTAGAAACATGGATGTGGATGATAAAGAGGTCCCAGTAGATAATTACGTATAAAAAACCTCAGATAATGATGAGATTGTGAAATAAACCCTTACCAATTTGGTAAATTACGAAACATACACCCCATGAAAGAGGTATCATACAATGAATATGTAAATACACATAAATTAAATTGTATTACACAAAGAATATAATTTTTGGCATTACATACACCACACAAAAGGTAATATTTGCAATATGGCATGAATCTCTCGAGAATAAGGAGTGAGATGAAAACCCCTTACCTTGTACATTTCCTTGGTTGAGGGTAAATTAACCTCCTGTATAATAGTTAAATCATTGTTATTAAATTATAAAAGAATCATATATATAAATATGATATCATATATGATCTTTTAATAGTGTTTGGTTAATAATATTTTAATATTATCGTCGTTTCGGGTTTTAACTGATTCGTTTTCTTTTATATGCTTTGTTACGTAAGCCGTGTTTGTTATGGATAGGATGTATCTTATTAATATCCATAATTATATCAGTTCTTTAAACATTATATTTAATCATCAAATGATAATTAGTCTTGAATGGATATGATGGAGAAATGAATTCAATCGCGTTCGTGGAGATGGTAATCCGTATATACGCGTGAACGCTACTTCCATTACATTTTTCATTTTAAAAGGAATCAAAACCAAATGATACATAGGTATATTATTATTCCAGTATAATATAATATCTTATATGTTTTACATAAGTTCATTAACACCATCTTTTATACGTTCTATGTATGGCATGAACGAGTCATATCACTTTGAGGGGGCGGTAGTCCGCACTTCCTCAAATGAAATTATTGTATATATATAAAATATGAAACGAATAATGGTATGCTATTAAATGGAATTAAATAAGATTATATATATAATAGATATCATTAATATCAATTTAATTATAGTTCTATCATAATGGCCACCATGAGTGCTGTTAGGAGATAATTGAACAATCATCGTTTCGTGAGGCGTTTGGTTTCCATCTAGAGAAACATTATGTTCTTCACACATTAGATGGATGTGTGTGTAAGTGTAGTTCGAATACTTATCATAACAATATCCTGGTATATTTAGGATACTTTTTTGTTTCAAAAGAAAATAATAAGAATAGTTTAGGGGTTTGAGATGTAAAATAAAATAAAAGAAGCTAAGAGAAATTGTTACCTTTAATTTGGGTAACTCCCTTTGGTTTGAACCAAAAAAGACTATTGAAGTGCCTTTTGTATAAGGTAAGGCTTCTTGGAGGAGGAGAGGGATGTAGGGAGATTAATTTTTCAGATTTTGGATGAGCCAAAAGGCTTGGGAGGTGTGAGGAATTGGTTAGAAGTGGTGTCCTTTTATAAGGGGGAGGAGGGGCTTTTTAGGAAAAACTTAAATTTTTAAATTTTAATAAATTCATATTCGGTTTCTAATGGATCCAAAGTGGATTATTAAAATTCTAATATCGGGATGGGTGGAAATCCATTCAACCAATATATTTTAGACAGGTTTGGGTCATTATATTGACCTTAGCTATTAGGTTTTACTCTTAGTTAATTAGTTTGACATTTACCATGTCAATATGTATTTTTATTTCATATAGTTAATAAACATATTATATACATCCAAGAGAATTTCAAGTGGTCCATTAATTATACACATATCATTATATAAGTCCTTTGGCTGAACCTTATATTTTTAGGAATATAATATCAATTTATAATATAATATTTGTTTTAAAAACTCTTTTATGTCAATTTTGGAACTATTGGGTATTTTGTTTTTGATAAATTCATAACAGCATTATTACTTCGAATAAAATTCATATAACCAATAATAATATGTCATATTAACCTATAAAGTTTTCTAATTCATAAAAAGTATCAAATTACATTTATTTGGGTATCTATAATATCAATTATCTTAATCTTTTATTAATAGAGTAATTACTGCATCATCATTGTGTCATATATAAATTAAATTATTTAATGTCTAAAAATTATAAATAAAATACCATTATGTAGGAAATATTTTTATCTTTCTAATTAATATTTATAGTAAAAAATATTAGTTATATAACACCATATAAAAAGTAATTACTAAAAGGTTTTTTTTGTCAATTTAGCCTTTACATTAAATTAATTAATATAAAATGTCATTATCATTCGTAAATGGATCCATGGGGTCCCAAAATCGACCCAAAGTTGTCCATTGTCGTCCATTACTCATCCAATAAGGTTAGGACATGTGTTAAGATAATTTTGAATTATTAAAATATTCTGTTTACCTTAAATTACCTTATTTACCTTTAACCGCGGTAAATTAAAGTAAAAAGTTACTATTCACCAAAAAAATATTCTTATCTTATGGAACACCATTTTACTCCTTGATATTAAATGTGTCTATTGTATTTTCTAAATTCAACTCACAGAAGCGGTAATATTATGTTTTATGTGAATTTTCAAATTCTCTTATGAGGTGGGTAAAAGACGGTGAAAAGTTCAATAAAATTTTTATATATCTAAAATTTTTATAAACTGACTCAAATGAATTAAAATGAACTTATATAAGTATTATTTATCTATTTTGAAATAAATAAATTAAAATAAAATAAATAATTATTTAAATAAATAATTATTTAAATAAATAATTATTTAAATAAATAATTGGTTTTAACCCATAATTCATTGTTTTTCACTATTCATCAAAAATTGATGTTTCTCAGAAAAATACAAAAAATTAGGCCTAAGATATATTTAATATTATGAATTAAAAAATGATTTATATTTTACCAAATTAAAAACATATAATTTGCATTAATTAATTTAAAAATTAATTCCCGTTTTCAAAACAAATAGCATGTTTTTAAGAAATAATAACAATTAAAAGATTGACACTTGCTTTTGTCCAGTTTAAATGTGAAATTATGTCCAATGACCAACATTGGATTTAATGGTAAAAATATAATCTAAATATACCTTAAAACGACACAAATTCATAATTTTTCACTATTAATTATTTCGATTTAAAAAGTTGTTTTTAATTAAAATTTAGTAATTATCACTATTCATAAAATTATGAAATTTATCCAAAAAGTACCAAAAATTCACCCAAAGATAATTTTGATATTCCAAATCCAAATATGAAGTCCATTTTGAAAGATAAATTTTATAAAATTTAAAAAAGTTGGTATTACTATTCATAATGGCTAGTATGATTGGTTGTGGTGTGTGTTAGAACTCGAAGTTGCGTACAACACACGCTACTGTATTATTAAAATAGAAGCATATTGTGGAAGCTTGGGGTGTTACATTCTCCCATCATTCAATAAATTGCATCCTCGCAATTTGAAATTGTTCGTCGGAAATAAAAGGATGTAAATAGAAAATGTCTTTGTGGGAACCCCACATCAGAAATTGGGTCAATAAAATTTAGTCATAATAAGAGGAAAAGAGAAATGAAAGGTTCATCACCAAATTATGATCTCTATTAGGAGAAAATTGGTGGAAATTAGATACATGTAATTGGAGGAAAACATAAATATTTATAGGGAGTGATTGAGGTCATTAATCACAAACAATGGTAGAAATGTGGGCCTCAAAGCCACCAATCTATGATAATTTAAAATACCATCAGTTCAACAAAACATAAGGTATTAGGATAACACATTTTAGGTTTTAAGATGACATACCTAATGTTTAAGAATTTATTTATTCCTAGAATAAGATAAGAAAAAAAGTTTACTTTTCAAGTAGAGTTCCATCCTTTAACTAATTTCTAACACAAACTCATCATTCACTCTAAAAGATAATAGAACATAAAAAATATTCTATTTATCCTATTCGTATAGGGTTCCAAAAAAATGAATTTATAATTCATCTACCATACCTTTTAAAAAAATAACTACATTATTCAATCCAGGACATCATGTGGGTCAGTGGTAGGTGATACACCCTTATCGCCTTTCGGTTGCGATTTCAAGTCTCGCAGCCTTGTCCGTTGTGACGGGTTGCCGCCTGACCTCCAGGTTATCCTTTTATGTCAATCCAAAAATAATCTCAAAATTAGACTTATCCAAAATAAATCTATCCAAACTCAGAGTTCAAAATTTATAAGGAAGTTAAACATAATGAAGATCCTTTTTTCCACGTAATAACATGTGAACAACTTCATCATGTATTTTTTTAAAACACTGCAACATCCTAAATTACCATAAAACCTTATTGATTACATTCATGCTCCCTCATTCCTTATATAATACTGGATATATTCCTTATATCCAAAAACATTGAATATTCCAACAATGGTGAAATAAACAAAACATTAATCAGTGCCAAGGTAGTCAAGAATATCCCATATAATTTATCCAAATCAACCATATCTTATTCCAAAATTACTACCTTGGTATCAAGATCATATTAAGGATTACCTTTCCTTCAACCATGTGTTTAAAAAAAGTTTAAATTGTTGTTGAGTAACTTTTCATAGTACCATATAATCTCAAATTCTCAATGAAATAGTACTGCAACACAATCCTTATTTATCTCCATAATTCATATAACTAGTACATCGTTGATACAACACTCAAATGAAATAATTATTTAATAACAATATAAGAAAACTAGTCATTCCTCTTCATCTGTGGTAATATCATAACATTATTATTATCCAATAGCATCATTTGGGGCATACTCTGATGATTTGAACATTGATTCGCGTAGTGTCCCCACTCCTTGTAGATGGAGCATTGTACATTTGAAACCATTTTCATACCCTCGCAATCACGAACGTGGTGTCCTTTTTCTCTACACTTATAACACACTTCCATTCCCTTCAAACATTTTCCAAGGTGATTCTTTCCACATTTATCACATATGGGAAAATCCTTCTTTACCTTCTTCCCTTTATCTGTCTTTCTCTCTCCCATCCTTTTCTTCTCTGGCTTCCCTTCAAATCCATAGGACTCCAAGAACTCTTTACTTATCTTATCAACACATGATACTATTTCTCCATATGATGATAGTACATGGGAGACTATTTCCCTTCTAAATTATGGATTAATACCATGGAAGATATGATCCTTCTTACTATTTGGATCATATGTATTGCTGGAGTTCACATTCCTTCTACTGGGCGCCATTTCTATACTATGGCATACACTTGATCAGTTTATGAATTGCAATGAATAATTCCATTCTTGTAAAATACCTAACATAAATTGAACAGTTTATAGATGGAATCCATAATTATAAAAATGTTTTCTTTGAGGAAGTATATACTCCTAAACCCTTCATAATTATTTGTAAAGAAAATGATAATTATCCTAAGAATATCCCCAGGGAGTGTCGTAACCAAGTGTGCAGCAAGGCACATTGTCGATCATTAGTTCCCATTCAGGTCTAGCTCAAAGCGGTGTTTTTGGGTTTTACCCCTAAGTACATCTATGTCAGAGCTACCTCTACCTGCTCGTATCCAGACAAGGATGTATTTCTCGGAAAACTCACAAAATCTCTATAATACCAAAATTCTAGGAAGTTCTTCTATAATAATACTCAAAGTCTATCTTTGGGCTATGTTCTCTAATCAGAGTTTATCTAAATATATCTTCCAAGATTATTTATAAACTTCCTCTGATCCCAACTGTAACACCCTGACCCTAGTTACCCAGAGTTGGTGCATTATTTTAATACATTGGCATGATTACAAGGAATCAAGTCCCAAAGGACCGATTGGTTTAGCAGTCTTGGAAAATAGATTACATACATGAACGTTACATTACACTTTAAGACATAAAAAACAACATAAATAATATTTATGAATGCCATTATTCCCTTGGATTAACCCTGCATATCAATCACAATACACTTCTTGGAATCCTGGGAAAAATAAAACATAGAAAGGTGTGAGATCAAATGCTTAGTAAAGGTAAGCAATTCAGCGGAAACTTTCATAAATAAGCATAAATATTTAAGGCAATGTATAACTAAAAAAATCATTTTAAACTTGAACTTCATCATAATATCGAAAAAATAAAATTAAATAATTTCATTTACTTATTCACGTGGATATTCTACAAGTCGAATAATCACATGCAATATCACTAACCACATTCATAATAATGGAATGCATAATGCCAGACTATCATAACCACGTAGCCAAGGCCTCGTGCCAAGAATACAAATACCATTGTGTCAAGGCCTCGGGACAAGACACTATTTTGTCTCATGAGACCTACCGATGCATCTAGGAGCTATAGCTGGCTCCACCCGTTACTTATTAAGTCAAATACAATCCTCATATGAACAGGTTTTAACATAACAAAAACATTCGTATTAAAACTAGCATACGAAATGTCAATACATTCTCCATCAACCCTGAATGGTATAAAAATAAAACATCCACATTCAAACATATTACAAAAACATCAATACAATATGGAAGTTTTTTGTCATAATAAATCAACTTAAAATAAGCTTAAAATCCATCAAAGGATGTTGACATAGATGAAATCAAAACCATTTGAGAAAAATATATGTTTTTTGAAAACATTTTAAATTAATATAATTATAAAATAAAACATTTACATTGAAAATATTTTTATAATATTTTAAGCGAAGCATTGAAGATTTATAATGGCATAAAATAGCTGCATCTTCCGTATAAGTTAAAAAAATAAATTCTTACCTTAATTCTCTCGAAAAGGTTAAAAAGGACCTTGTTTGAAAAAAGATGGAAAGATTCCTTTATAAAATTTTTCTAAAAAGTAAATAAAGTGTAGAAATGAATTTAAAACATATTCTGTAAAATAGTAAGAATGTTTTGAAATACATTTTTAAGAAACATGGATGTGGATGATAGAGAGGTCCTAGTAGATAATTACATATAAACAAACTCGGATAATGAAGAGATTGTGAAATAAACCCTTACCAATTTGGTAACATACGAAACATACACCCCATGAAAGAGGTATCATACAATTTATATGTAAATACAAATAAATTAAACTGTATTACACAAATAATACAATTATGGTCAGTATATACACTACACAAAAGGTAATAGTGGCAATATGGCATTAATCTCACAGGAATAATGAGTGTGACGAAAACCCCTTACCTTGTAATTTTCCTTGGTTGAAGGTAAGTTTACCTCCTTTATAATAGTTAAATAATTGTTATTAAATTATAAAATTATCATATATATAAATATGATATCATATAAAATCTTTTAATACTGTTTGTTTAATAATATTTTAGTATTATCGTCCTTTCGGGTGTTAACTGATTCGGTTTCCTTTATATGATTTGTTACGTAAGCCTTGTTTGTTAGGGATAGGTTGTATATTATTCATATCCAGAATGATATAAAGTCCTTAAAAATTACTTTTAATCATCAAATAAGAATTAGTCTTGAATGGATATGATGGGTAAATGAATTCTATCACGTTCGTGGAGACGGTAATCCGTACGTACGCACGAACGCTACTTCCATTTCAATTCTCATTTTAAAAGGAATAAAAACTAAATGATACATAGGTATATCATTATTATAGTATAATATAATATCTTATATGTGTTACTTAAGTTCATTAACACCATCCTTTATAGGTTCCATTTATGGTATGAATGAGTCACATCATTTTGAGGGGGTGGTAGTCTGCATTTCCTCAAATGAAATTATCATATATATATACAACATGAAACGAATAATGGAATGATATAAAATGGAATTAAAGAAGATTATATATATAAAATAAATATAATTAATATCATATTTAATTATAGTTCCATAATAATGGCCACCAAGAGTGGTGGTAGGAGAAAATTGAACAATCATCCTTTGGTGAGACGTTTGGTTGCCATCCACAGAAACATTATGTTCTTCACCCATTAGATGGAGGTGTGTATAAGTGTAGTTCGAATAATTCTCATAACAATATCTTAGTATATTTAGGATACTGGTTTGTTTAAAAATAAAATAATAAGAAGAGTTTTTGGGTTTGAGATGTAAAATAAAAGAAAAGAAGCTAAGATAAATTGTTACCTTTAATTTGGGTAACTCCCTTTGGATTGAACCAAAAAGGACTCTTGAAGTGCCTTCTGTCTAAGGAAATGCTTCTAGGAGGAGGATAGGGATGTAGGGAGATTAATTGGGTAGAGTTTGGACGATCCAAAATGCTTGAGAGGTGTGATGAATTGGTTATAAGTGTTTCCCTTTTATAAGGAGGAGGAGGGGATCTTTTTTAAAAAATTAATGTTTTAATTTATAATAAATTTATATTCGGATTATAAAGGCTAAAAATTGGATTATTCAAAGTCTAAGGTGGGGATGGGTCGAAATAATTTCAACCCATAGATTTTAGATAGGTTTGGGTCATTATATTAACCTTATCTTTTAGTTTTAAATCTTAGTTAATTAGTTTGACATTTACCATGCCACTTTGTATTTTTATATTATATTGTTAATAAACATACTATAAATATCCAAGAGACCCCCAAGTGGTCCATTAATGATACACCTATCATTATATAAGTCCTTTGTACGAACCTTATATTTTTAGGAATATAATATCAATTTATAATATAATATTTGTTTTAAAAACTATTATGTAAATTTTGGCACTATTGGGTCATTTCTTTTTGATAAAATCATAACAGAATTATTACTTCAAATAAAATTGATATAACCAGAAATAATATTTCCTATTAACCTATAAAATTATTTTAATTCATAAAAAGTATCAAATTATATTTATTTGGATATTTATAATATCAATTATCTTAATCTTTCATTAATAGAGTAATTACTGCATCATCATTGTGTCATAAATAAATTAAATTATTTAATGTCTAAAAATTACAACTAAAATACCATTATGTAAGAAATATTTCTGTCTTTCTAATTAATATTTATAGTCAAAAATATTACTTATATAACACCATATAAAAATTTATTACTAAAAGGATTTTGTTTTTGTTAGTTTTGTCTTTACATTAAATTAATTAATCTAAAATGTCATTATCATTCCTAAGTGGCTACATGGGGTCACAAAATCAACCCAATTATAACCATCGTTGGCCATTACTCATCCAATAAGGTTAGGACATGTGTTAAGGTAATTTGGAATTATTACAATATTCTTTTTACCTTGAATTACCCTATTTACCTTTAACCGCGGTAAATAAAAGTAAAAAGTTAGTATTCACCAAAAAATTATTATTATATTATTGAACCAAATTTTTCTCCTTGATATTAACCGTGTCTCTCATATTTTCAAAATTCAACTCACTGAAGTGGTAAAATTAAGTTTTATGTGAATTTTCAAATTCTCCTATTAGGTGGGTAAAAGACTGTGAAAAGTTCAATAAAATTTTTATATATCTAAAATTGTTATAAACTGCCTCCAATGAATTACAATGAACTTATATAAGTATTATGTATATATTTTGACATAAATTAATTAAAATAAAAATAAATAATTATTTAAATAAAAAATTGGTTTTAACCAATAATTCAGTGTTTTCACTATTCATCAAAAATTGATGTTTCTCAGAAAAATACCAAAAATTTGGCCTAAGCTATAATTGATATTATGAATTAAAAAATGATGTCTATTTTACCAAATTAAAAGCATATAATTTTCATTAATTAATATAAAAATTAATTCCCGTTGTCAAAACAAATAGCATGTTTTTAAAAAATAATAACTACCAAAAGATTGACACTTGCTTATGTCCAGTTTAAATGTGAAATTATGTTCAATGAACAAAATTGAATTTAATGGTAAAAATATAATCTAAATATACTTTAAAACCACTAAAATTCATTATTTATCACTAATAATTATTTTTATTAAAAAGTTGTTTTTAATTAGAATTTAGTAATTTTCACTATTCATCAATATATGAAAGTTAACCGAAAAGTACCAAAAATTCACCATAAGCTAAATTCTATATTCCAAATCCAAATATGAAGTCCATTTTGAAATATAAAATTTATAAAATTTCAAAAAGTGAGTATTACTTTTCATAACGGATAGATTGATTGGTTGTGGTGTGTGTTAGAACTCGAAGTTGCGTATAACACACGCTACTATATTATTCAAAGAGAAGTGTACCATGGAAGCTTGGGGTGTTACATGAACCAAATACTCTATTCGAAAGTAACATTGCATAAATTATCTTTGAATATAATAGATAAGTTTATTTCGATGTTATCTTTATCATATCACACATGTGAAGAATAATATTCTTACACAGATTGATCTTATACCTATTATTCATAATATATATCAAGAAAACATCATGATACATAATGTTGGTGATGTCCCCTTTCCTTGGACAAATAAGTTGTTGAATTAACTTTAATAATAGTCTTGTCTCACCATCCATCTCAACTGTTATCGACCATATCTTCTTTTTATTTCCAGTTAAACATTCCATAGCCTCTTTAGGGCTAAACACTTCACTAGAAGGAGGAGGAACTCTATAGAAGTACGTAAAAATTCCTTCATGAGGTATTCCTATGCCTGAATCCCATAGCCTTGAAGAAAAAGTCCATATTTGACCATTTACCTAGCTTCTTACTATAAACTCGTCTTCAGAATTGAACGTGAACTGAACATCCTGATAAAACATAGAAACTAGTATTCGATAAATGGATGTTTTATATTTTTTGAACCAGTAAAACCATCTCTGTTTATCCAATACATTCAAAACAAGGGACTTACTTGTCAGCACCCACTTTCAACAAACGTATTTCTCTAGAACTACTTTTCAATCAGCAAGGTCTGGATTCAGTGGTTTCGCAAGCATCATTTTTAGATCCTTTTTCACATTCTTTGGAGATTGACACATCATAAGGGTCAATGAAGACAAATGATTCATTCTAGGAATCCAATGTGGGTTCAAGAAAGATGAAAAGCTGAAATAGGGGGAAAATTTGAGAGAGAAGGGTTTTGGTTTTAAGAGAAGAGATCTCAAGTGAAGAGAGGAGTGGAAATATCCTGGTTTTTTTTCATTTAGGGATTTCAAACATAAAAAATATAAATACGAAGTATAAAATCAATATATTAATTGATACAGCTATATGGAAGAAAATTCCCAAAATAGTAGTCTGATTCATTCAAGAGAGATTGGAACTGGCAGTCACAATGTCAGTATTGCAGTGTGACTCTAAACGGTGTGATTATATCCTTGACACAACAAATATAAGACAATAACTGAGAAGAAGTGACTATACAACAGTAACTTGTGAAATCGTGAATCATGAAATAGTAAACCATGAAATAGTAAACTCTTCAATTAAGTCTAATCATCCCTAACTCATGTATGATGTAATTTATCCTTTCAGAATTTACTGGATTTGTGAATATATCAGCAAGTTGATGTTCAGTTTCAATGAATTCCAAAGTGATATCAGCATTTTGATAATGATATATCAAAAATTGATTTCTTACATCAATAATGTTTGTCCTATAATTAGAAATAGGATTCTTTGAAAAGCTAATAGCACTCGTATTGTCATAATTTATAGCTACATGTCTAAATTGATATCCATAATCAAGTAAAGTGTGTTTCATCTACAAAATTTTTGCACAAACACTACAACAGTTATGTATTCTTCCTCGACAGTAGATAAAATAATAGAATTTTTCTTTTTACTTGCACATGATACTAGAGACTTTCTTAAAAAGTGAAATATTCTAGAGGTTCCTTTACTATCTATCTTACAACCACAAAAATCATCATTATAATAACTTATTAAAAACTGTTTGTCTTCTAGGATAGAAAAATCCTAAATTGGTTGTATGTCTATGGTACTTGAATATTCATTTAACATCATTTAAGTGAGACTCTTTGGGGCTTTCTTGAAAACACGCACACATGAAAAAACTAAACATAATATTAAGCCGACTATCAGTTAAGTAGAGTAAAATTTCAATCATTCATCTATAAGTGGTTTGATAAACATATTTACCATTTTCATCAAGATCCAACATATAGGTAGTTAACATTATAGTATCACTACTTTTAGTGATATCTAGCCCAAAAATTTTTATGATATCAATTTTATATTTTCTTTGATTTATGATAATACCTTTTTTGTTTTGAAAAATTTGAAATCCATGGAAGATATTGATTTCACCCATTAAACTCATTTTGAATTAAATTTTCATTATTTTGGAAAAGTCAATACAAAAATAATTTCTTGAAGATCCAAATATAATTTCATCTACAAAGATTTGAACAAATAAAACATCTTTTGAAATTTGTTTCATATAAAGAGTAGGATTAACTATTCCTTTTGAAAACCCTTTGGAAATAAGAAATCTACTTAATCTATTATACTGTATCTTGGATATTGTTCTAAACCATATACATACATAGTTAATTTAAAAAAATGATTTTGAAAGTGAGGGTTTGTAAAACTAGGGGTTGTTCGACAAAAACAACAACAACTATATAACCACTTAGGAATGCACTCTGGACGTCCATTTGATAAAGATTCAAATTGAGATGTGTGGTATATTAAATAATTATTATAATGGATTCAAGTCTAGAATTTGGTGCAAATGATTCTTCATATTCAATTCCTTCTTCCTAACTATAACTGTGTGCCACTAATCTACACTTATTTCTAACAATGTTACCAGCTTCATCTAATTTTTTCTTGAACACACATTTTGTACCTATGGTCATGGTGTCTTTGGGGGTATCCACTAGTTTCCAAAATTTATTCCTTTCAAACTAATTTGGCTCCACTTTTATATCCATCACCCAAATTTTATCATTGATAGAATCCTTGATTTTTTTAGGCTCAAGATGTGATAGAAAGGCTTGATGTTCAACCTAATTTCTAAGAGAGGCTCTAGTATGTGTTCCTTTATATAAGTTTCCAACAATTAAATATAAATGATGGTTCATAAGAGTTCTAATAGGTCTTGAAAAAGAAGGACTAGTAACTTCAGATTCTTTAACAGGTTCAGGTTTATTGCTCGAATCTGGATAATTTCCAGAACTTGATGTTTTCTCTGATTACTTCATAGGATAGTCAGAAGATTTATTATTGATGTCCAAATTTTACATATCATCCTTAAGATTCTCTAGGGATGTATTTGGTTCAAGTTGTTATATTTAATCAAATTTTACATGTACATATTATTCCAAACATTCAGTTCTTTAGTTAAATACTCTATAGTCTATTCAAGAAGTTTACATCTTAGAAAAATTCCTTCATCACTTTTCGAGGAAGATTTGTCTAGATTATCCTTAGTCTTAAGAATATAGACTTTTCATCCAAAAAAATTATAGTATTTAGCCTTGGGTTTTTTATTATTCCACAACTCATAGGGAGTTCTTTTAAGGATATGTCTAATTAAGAATCTACTAATTATATAGCATGTCATATTTACAACTTCTTCCTAAAAGTATATAGGAAGATAATATTCATTAAGCATTATTATAGAAGTTTCTTTTAATGTTCTATTTCATCTCTCTACTACTCCATTTTTCTATGGTGTATTCAGAGTAGAGAAGTTATGAATATAGCCATTTTTTGAGAAAAAAGTTTCAAACTCTTGATTTCCAAACTCACAGCCTTGGTCACTTTATAGAGATTTAATTATAACACCACTAAGAATGTCTAACGTCGAAGAATAATTTGTAAAATGTGAGAAAGATTCACTTTTTCGCACCAAGGAGAAGGTCCAAGTATATCTAGAGTATTCATCAACGAGAATGTAAAGATAATGCTTCCAATTTAATCTAGAAACTCAAAATCGTATAAAAAATCCATGTGAACCAACTCAAGAGGTTGAGAAGTGGAAACATATTTCATTAGATTGAATGATATTTTTTTGTCTTTTACCCTTTTGAAAAGGATTATAGAATTTTTCATTTGGAATTTCAAGTTTGGGCAGGTCCTTTACAAAAGATTTTCGAGTAAGTTTTCTAAGTGAGTGTATATTATAGTGTCATAATCTCTTATGGAACAACCAAGAATATTTATGAAAAACACCCAATAAAGAAACATTTTTAGTGATTAAAGAATCTAAATTAATAGCATATACATTTTCATTTCTAAATGTAGATAATATTAGTTAATTTTTTGAGTTAAAAACATTACAAGCATTATTTTAAAATATAACATTGAATCTATCATCACATAGTTGTGAGAAACTAAGTATATTTTATTTTAATCCATCAATAAAAAGTACTTTAGAAATTCAAACTGAGTTAGAGTTTCCAATTTGGCTGAGGCAAATTATTTTTCCTTTATCATTGTCACCCAAGGTGACATCCCCAACATCAATCTTTATTAAATTCTTCAGGCATGAGTAATCTCTTATCAGGTGTCTTAAACATCCACCTTCCTAGTACAATAATATTTTTAGGATCTCTTCAAACAACAATCCTACAAAATAATAGAAAAATATATTTTGGTAACCATATTTTTTTTGGTCTAGTGACATTAGTAATCAGTTCTTTAGGATCCCAAATATGCTTCATGGGTTTCTCATAATCATTATGAAACATATTTGAAAAATAGAATCTATTTGATCCAAAAAAACTTTACGTAGTAAAAGACATTCCAGAACTAGAACTAGAAACAAAATTTTCAATTTTATATAGAATAAAATATTTTCTACATTTACTTTTAAAAAAAATTGTGAGATTTCTTTTCCCAGGTTGGTATCCTATACCAGCAGTGTATCTAGGGGTAGTTTTTTACCATGAATTTGGGTAAGAGTATTTTTTCAATTGGTAAATTTCATTAGTTATTTTTTCAATTTCTCATTAGATGACTTCAGTTCATTGTTCTCTTTATGTAATTAAACATTTTTTCCTTCTCTATAGTAATATCATATCTGACATTAGTAGTCAAGGAATGTTGTTTCTTTAAAGATTTTTATTCATCTTTTATCTCATTACAAGTGTCTTCTATTATTTTGAAGTATTCAAACATTTCCTCATTTATCATAATTTCCAAATCACTTTCAACTCCAGAATAAAAGGAATTTTCTACAGGATACTCACGGGTTACCTCAGACATGTTTGTCATAAAACACATATTTCTTATGTCATACATTCATCATGTGAAGACTTTTAGTCCCTTACAGTGTCCTCATAAGCAATATATGTTTCCTTCATGACCTTTTTATACTTTCTATATTTTTCATCATATATTTTTTTATATTTTATCTTGAGAAAATCATCATTTACATTTCCTTTTGTCGTGCATTCATAACAGACTATTTCATCAGATTTTTTATTTTTTTTCCAATCCTTCTTCCTGTTTCCCTTGTAATCATATCTTCTATTTAAGTTGGGCTTTCGGAAAAATTTCATTCTTCTATAAAACATAATAAATCACCTTGATAATTGAGTTATTTCCTCATCCCTATCAGATAGTGAATATTCATTACTTGTACTATCATAATGAGGTTTTATACTTCCCTTTTCATTAGTTTTGGAAGTCATGGTTTTGAAAGCCTCTGAATTTTTCTTCAGTTCATCTTCCTCTTCCTTATTGACATTTAAGTCTTCTTCATATATCATCAAATTTCCTATCATCTCATTTATTGGAAACTTGTTGATGTCATAGGATTCTCTAATTGATACATAAGTTATTATCCATATATCTAGTATGCATCTGAGTATTCTCATGATTTGCTCCTTGGTTGTGACATCACATCCCTAATAGATCATAGTATTCACAATTTCATTAAACCTGAGATACATGTTAGAAATAGGCTCATCATGATTCATTTTAAATTTACCATATTTAATAGTATATTTGTTAAGTCTCATTTCCGTATAACTAGATGTTCCTTCATGTAAAATAGATAAAGTATCTCAAATTTCATGGGTTGTTTTACATGATGACATTCTATTGAATTCCTCATCTCCTAAAGAACAGAATAAGGCATCCATGGATTTGAAATTATTGTTATAGGCAGCCTTAGTGGGGTTATTCAATTAACGACTATAAGTAGCAGGAATGTTATATTCATCTATAATTTAAGACCAAATCTCAAACCCCATACTTTCTAAGTACATTTTCATTTTAATTTTCCATTGTGCACAATTTATTCCATTATATAACGGAGGTATGTTGGTAGAAGAACCATAAAATATATTATCCATGATAATGAAATACATTTAATGAACTGTAAATTTAAAACTAATAGAAATTTAAAGTTCTTTAAAACACAACTAAAATCATTGTTGAAAAAAATGTTTAAACAAAATTACCAGTTTGGAAATAGTAACTTGAAAACATCCTCTAATACCAAATGTTGGTCAGAGTATGACACTCAAATGGGGGTGAATTGAGTTCTTATCAAAATTTCTATTAAGAAGCTTATTTTAAAGGTTTTCCTAATTAATAATAAAAACAGGCCAGTTAACCAAGGTATAAAATTATAATAGTTTTACTATTCAAATAGTTTCTTAGTAGATTGGTTAATTCTCAGTAATATCAATATAAGATATTGATACAACTTTTTATACTAAAATAATAAGTCACAACAGTTATAACTACTATCTAAGACAATCAATCAAAGTAAAGTTTAGTTTTCTAAACTATGAGTTAAAATAGAGAAAGAGTAAAATGAAGGACACAATGGATAAAACAAGTGGATCATTCTCACACCGAGACCGAATCCACTCCACTTGGTGATCACCTACTACTAATATATATATATATATATGAAAATAATTGATCCACACCCTCGATCAGGGATAACAACAGTACACTAGACTTTCCATGCTACAAGACCTCTTCCACTCTTCTAGGTGAAAAAACTAACAACCATGTCACATAATACGTCTTTCATATTTATATGTGGTCGAAAAAAGGGGTAAAATATATTTGAGTAAGGATATATTATACCCTCCAGTTCGGTGCAAGAGATAGTGTTTATTTTTAATACAGATACACACACTTCTCAAAAATATTAATAAAGTAGTACATAGTAGGGAAAATACAATGAGGAAGGATTATAGATTCTATGAGGGTTGTTATATGTAGCTCTGGACTTGTTTTATGTATCATATGTGGTTTTCATGTCCTCTTGTGGAAAAATTGTTTCTTGAGTCTCATGTTCTTGTTTCTAGTTTGATGAGATGGGATTTTTATCTTTTTTCTTCTTGGAGTTACTACAGTAAGGATGTTTGACGTTCTAATCTATAATAGTTAAGCCACCAGGAAATGAGAGTTCTTCGTGTGTTCTTGAATGTATGGATGTTATCTCTCTTTTTCTATTATATCCACTACTTGTATATGTTTTCTCTAGTGAGACACTTTTATTTGTTTTTTATTTTGGGTGCTTGTATTAGTGCCAAAAAGATGCACTATCTCCACACCTCATACCACATAATGTTTACTGAATTAAATGAAAAAGAACATTAATTATATCAGTGTCATTAAATGACACACATATAAACATTAGAAACAAAAATTAAATTAAATTGTAAAATACAAAAAAATGATTGAGTATGGAATGTTGTCATAGTTGTGGTGATATAGTCACGATGATACAGGCTTGTTGGGAGAGTCATAGAGAGACAACCATGGAGATATAGTCATGGTGAGATAGTCACAGTTCCATATTTGTGTTGAGATATGGAACTGGTACCACCGTTATGATGTTTGGTCCATTGCGAATTCTGGAACCAGTTGCAAGACTGTAGTGTCAGGTAAATGGTGTCTCGGGTAACAATGTCTAGTCCTTTTTCAAAATTCTGAATGGTTCCTTTTTACAGTGTCTTATAATGGGTACCATGGAAACAATGTCAGTTCCTTTGCGATATTCTGGAACCAGTAGCATGCTTATGGTGTCACAGACTTTGTGAAAATCTAGAGCCGGTAGCAAAGTTACAGATTCATAGACATAGCCAAATATTTGTATGTTATATTAAGTGTAAATATTCACTGAATGGATTGAGATTAAACATAATCATACTGATAAAAAATAGAACAAGATTATATGTAGTTTACAAGATTCAAACATGATTTGTGTGATTTTGAATCATGATCTGTGCAGAATTTAAAACATGAGTTGTAAGCATTAAAGCATGAGGAAACCAGTAATCTATAAACCTGATTTTTGATCACTAATACATAAGAAGCCTAACAATATCCAAACATGACTTGTGAGCATTAAAATATGAGGAGTCCAAAACTATACAATACACTACCACACTATAAAGGAAGAAATGTGGTAGATGCATTGAGTATAAAATATAATATACTTCTATCCCTGATGAATATGGAAAATGATATAATAGACCTATATTTTTTAAATATAATCTTGTAGATTAGTTAGGAGAAACATCATTAAATTTTCAAGTAAATTTCTACCCTTATTTCCTATAGAAGATAAAAAAGTAAAAAATATATAAAAATGTACTATAAAATAAAATTAACTCCATTGAATACAAGATACTAGAAAGAAAATGTTTTGAAATATAATAACATAGCTTCGGATGGTACTTAGGAGGAATCATAAGATGGGTGAAGAAACATGAGATCCAGAAGGTGCATTGAGGAATAGTTACCCATATTTTTTTATAAATTAATTTATTCCCCATATTTAGTTAATGAAATTATTTAGGGGGTTTTTGAATGAATTTCATACTATAAATTACAATTTAATTATAATATCCACCACACATGCAAGTCCTTTTATTTAATAATTTTGGTATTATGTAATATCCCATATTTTCAGAGTGGTGTAGATACTTCAAATTGATTTTTAAACCTCTTTTTTAATATAATAAAAATACGTAAGTGTTAAGAAAGGGTTTGAGAGAATTTTTTACTTTTTTAGTGCATAGAGGTTTAGTTTTTAGAGAAATGGGAAAAGCCACATGGTTGGAACACTGGTAGTTGTAACCATATGGCTCAACCTTGGGGCCCTACAACAGGAGTTTCATGGTTATCTAACCATATTGGATTAGATGTATGGCCATTTTAATAATTTCAAACCTATTGAAAATGTGAAATGCATGGTTGGTGGATGTTTTGTTTAACCATGCACTTAGCCGTGTGAGGTTGGGTGGTTTTTATAGAGAGGGTGCACAGACCACACACAGTTAGTCTATCCATGTTCTAGTCTATGCTACGGCTATCATCTCATAAAAATTTCAAGAACACAAATATTCTAACCTTGAAAAGAAACCTTGTTTCTGCTTTAAAATGTTTGAAATGAATTTTTTATTTACATTATTTAAAAATTCTAACCTTCCATTTCCCTTCTCCATTTCCATCACCCACTGCACACTGGAGATCCCTTTTCATGTCTTCCTAGGCATTGAGCCTCTACTTTCATACAGTGTCAAAATATATCATTGTTCATCACATTGAATCTATCTTGATATGTTCTCAAATCCCCTTGATTCTTTTCATCATTTCACATTTGTATGGAATACTAATGTAATGAGAGATAAAATGCCTTATTTCCAGTGTATATTGCCTGAATGGCCCGAAGGCCTTCATTTTTTATTGATTTTGATACCCCCCTTTCAAGGGATGAGAGGGAACCCATACAAGGCCCGTAGGCTCAGAGATTACATGGCCCGTAGGCTTAAGAAATTACATGACCCGAATTTAAGGGATGAGAGGGAACCCTTTCAAGGGATGAGAGGGAACCCTTACAAGGCCCGCAGGCTCAGTGTATATTTATATTTCATTTGATTTCTCTTGTTTTAGCCCAAATTAATGACCGATAATAGAAAATGGGTCTACTGGCCTTCTGAATTAGTTGTTTTATACCTTTTCCCTAAATGTATTGATGTCTATATTGTGCCCTTTCATGTCGGCCTATAGACCATCCGTCTTTTATTATAAAATTTTTAACACATTAAAATAATATTTTAGAATGGAATCATGGTATAATTTATCCTCATTGATATGTTTGGAGGTCCCCGAACTTATCCTAAACCACCCCTTGAGGTGGGTTCAATTAAATTCTCATGAGCTAGCCACCCCTTTGGGTGTTCCAAGCTTTAAAATTCTAATTGGAACCTATATAAGAATTTAAATGGATTTTTAATGTTCAAATACCACTTTTGGAATGTATTGATTATAAATTAAAGGTAAAATGATACAGAATAGATGGGAATTGGGATACTGGATGGATAATCTCTGGTATTATTCTTAATTATGGAAATGTATTTTATTTTTCATGGACATTAACATGAATCCTATTTGTCACTTATAAGTGAATTATTCAAGGAAATTATTATGATTAATTAAACGAAAAAAGTATATGGACATTAAAATGGATACTTTTATCCCTTATACATATGATATTATATAATGGATAACATAATATGGAACTGATGTGGGGTATCATTGTATGGATCTAATTCCCCACTTGCATGTTTTAGAATTGGATTCCTTTTATTATTACCTTGGATCCAGCTTTCTTATACTACCATAATTTGTTCCTTGGGACCCAACTATGTCTTTATTCATTATGAAAGAAAGTGATCCTCAGACTCAAAGAGGATTCCTCAGCCATGTGACCTAGGTTCCTAGACTATGTAGCTCTATATTATACCTTGTTTACATTGTATGAGTTCCTTGGGCTCTAGGAGGAGGTCATTGTCAATGTAATTGGGTCCTTACCCACATAGGTCTGATAATTGAAATATTTGGCATATGTTGTTGTTGATTACTTACTCTATTATATGGTTTTCCTTCATTCATATACTAATTTTGACACAGCCAGTACTTATAGATTAGGTTACATCACTATATCATTTATAGACTTATTCCTATTGTACATGTGAATGATTACAACTTATATTCGCATATTGAATTATTTGTAGACATAATTGGTGGTGGTCGGTTGAGTTTATCTCACACCCTATCTGGGCCACCATTTGGTACCTAGAGAGACTTCATGGATGTAGGTCAGGATAAGGAAAGAATCCATCTATAGATGCCTAAATTTCTATACTAGGTTGAAGTATGGGAGAAGATGACTGAGAATGATATCATGATGCTGGTGGAGATAGATTTTTGCCCTTTTTTAATTTTGTATAATATGTTTTATATGTCAGTAACTTAGCCTCTTGTGTTCCTATTTTTTTATAGTATACATAAATTACATCATTAATTGTATGATAGTGGATATATGTACGTTTACTATTTATGATACTGCTTCCATTAGTTACTTATTTACCTGGATGTTTATTTCTGTCCATTTCAAGGTTAATATTTATTTCTACTATGGATCTATCTGTTATTTACTATTGAACTAAACTTTGATAATGACATTTTAGTCTCCCCACCATACTCTCAGTGATCCTCAATGCTAGTTGGCATTCTCTAGAATAAGGGGAGTTATTCATGACTATAGGGAAGAAAATGCTACAAGATAAAAAGGCTATAGCCATAAGTCTTAGAAAGAATCCTTTCATGTAATGGGGGGATATTCTGGTGTTAGTTGATTTTGACCCATCTTTTAGTTTTCATTGTCATAGTAGAACATATTATGTTTTTCCTTATCGTGTCTTGTCTATTTTTGGAAAACCTTTATTTAAGAGATCTTTGTGGAATGTTTTGGGATATTTTTGGAGGATATCTTTTGACCATAGTAGTGATCATATCAATGGTTTCAATTTATTAAGACCATTATATTTTTTCCTTGTGGATGTGAACTCTTGAACTCCTAAACATAATTTAGGAATGAAATTATTTCCTTCATTTTAGTTGTTATCCAAATGATAGAGTGGGATCTTATTCTAAGAAACCTCGAGATGTTTATAGGAAATTATTCTTCAAAATACCTTTTGTTTCCTTCAATTTATGTCTTCCTATAGCTGGGGATAGATATTATTCGTATTGGCTTCTATTACTTGGTATCCTCTTGTTTTGTCTTGGTGATTATCACTCAATTTTGATGCAATAGATGATCTCCCTTGTGATATTTCATTTCCCTATTGTGCATAGAGATTGATGTTGGAGCTCATTATGGATGGACTTGGATAGTCCATGGGAATGTACTCAGGTAACATGGATGATGTGAATCATTGTTGGACTATACACCCATATGTTATAAAGTGTGGTTTGATGAGATCATATAGGGGTGAGTCTTGGTGTTGACAATCCTAGTTTACCATCAATTACTTAACCAGGGAAGAAACCCTTGTTAGTTCTACACCTTGAATATGGATGTTGGATTATATATATACCATGATATTGTTTCTTCTTATGGAAATGATGTGTTGTTTGGTAGTTCTATTCATTTATGTTTTCAGTGTTTTCCCTTATATATTCTCCTCGTGAGTGGTTTAAGTATTTTCTTTTGATTTAATATATTTTATTTTCTCATTTTACAATATTTTTTATGAATCATTAAATAGTGGGGAGACCAATGCGAGGTCTCTGGTATTTTTTTGGTTTGAAATATTATGATGAAATTGGCGTATAGATCATGTAGTTTTGTATGATATCAATATTTGGTTGAGTCTCTCTTCTAGAATATATAATTTTCATCTCCTAAGATGAGTTAGGTATTTCTTGTTGTGTCATTTTCTTTTATCTTTTGAATTGGATGCATTCTAGGGACATAAATTTTTCATGGGGGTAGGGATAATGTAACATAGGTAGAAGATAAAATATCAAAAAAACCATTGAAGTAAGTGGATAACAACTCCACTAGTTACCTCCATCACTCAAGGTCCAAAGTATCATTAACATTCACAACCTTCCTATGGAAGATTCCCATTTATCTCACATGGAAAAAGATACTCTAAAATGCCTAAAGTAAAGGGTAGATTGTGAGATAAAAAACCTAGTAGGGTATCTTAAAGTTTTCTATAAGTAATAAAATATAAATAAACCAATTATACTATAATTTTAAATTAAAAAAATAATGGAAAATAATTTTTTTATTTTAAAAAACATGATTAAAAAAAATGATGGCTGCTATCTTAAAATATTAGCAAAGGAATGATTTAAATAAAATATGTAACATGAATAAAACAACTTAAAAATTAAATTTGATAGCTCAAAAAAATTATATAATCAAATATCATGGTACACAATACATATATTTGGGTACTCATATCAACCCCCCATTAGGGGATCCCATTTTTGGAAATCAAACAGCACCCCATTAGGGGAGCCCATATTGGGCAATCAAAATACACTATATTTGGGGAGGCCATATCGAGAAGTAAATATAACCCCATTAAGGGAAGCCATTTCATAAAGAAAATATACAACACATTATAGGATCCCATTACATGAAGTTAAACTACAAACTAGTCATGAAAAAATTAAACATTTCAAATCAATTCAAAATACAATTTTCCAATTTTATTTTTTAACATGCCTTTTTAATATCAAAACAAAATCATAGTTTCTATAAAATTAATGTGCCTTCAAATAAAATTTCAATTCCATCAATTTTCCACAATGATCAACATATAATTATTTTTCAAATCAAGCTATTAATTTTCTGAAATCCTTCCAAAAATTTTAGTTTAATTGAAATTGGTTTTTTTTAATAAATTCCATTCCAATCCCAAAATTGATTACTAATCATCTATAATATCAGTTTTCTAAATCATTACATTAAATTTCAATTTAATAATTAAATTCAAGGTCACAATTGAATGGTGAATCATTATAGAACCATGTACCTTAAATCACATTATCGAATCAACACAACACCCACATCGGGATCCTCTAACAAAGAACAATGGTGTAGGAGTTTAAGAAACACAACCTAGAATCATGATACATCCAAATAGAGATTACATCAATCACTTTCATGATGATTTACCTATCTCTAAAAAGGATAGTGGAGGATCTCAAAAGATAACCACATGAGAGAATATCTACTTACCCATAAGAAATCAAACAAGATAAATTGTGTCTAAATTTACCATGAGTATTTGTTTAAGAAGCCAAAAACACATGTTGAGTGCCTCCAAGTAAAATAAAATTCATTTAGGGATGATAGTGGTAAATTAGGGGTTAAATTGGGGGCCTTGGGTTTTTAAAATTAATTTTTAAGGGATTACAAACCCGTGAAAATGGTTTTTTGAATGGGCTACACAATTAATTGAAATTATGAACTGTAACTATGTGCCCTCTATGAGATTATATTTGGGCCACACAATTTGGAATCATGATTAAAATAACCATCCTCCAACTATGAAAATTCATATTTGAAGACAAATGGTATGACGGAGAGGTCGCATGGTTTTCACAAGCCATGTTTCCCCTTCTGTTGAAACATCCTTAGAAACATGGTTTCTTAGTCCAAACCACACAGTTTACCCTAACAATATTCCAACCATGACCAGCCCCTTAGAGCCCCAAAATTTTCCAATTGCACCTGAAATAACTAGAAATTAACCCCAACTAAAGTACAACCCAATCAATATTCAATAAGTACTTGTAAGACGGTAATGGGATATTAGATCATCCCCATCATAAACTCTTTTTGTCCCCATAAAGCATGTTATGAATATTCCATATTAAAGAGATGAGGAAAAATTTCTCTCATATGCGTATCATGATACCACATCTCATGTGAATCAGAACCATATTTCCATATCACATAGAACAATATCACTGTCCCCTCAAAAAGTACATTTGTCTCGGAATCAAAAATCCTGATTGGATGCTCAATCATAGAAAATTAAGAGCAACATCAATATCTTCCCATCTCAAAACATGAGAATGTTCAGAAATATACTTTTGAAGATGTGATATGTGAAACATGTTTTGGATTGAAGACAACTATATTGGAAGTAAAAAAACAATAATCCATTTTCACCACCCACTAAACAATGTTAAAATGACCAAGAAACCACAATAATTTTTTTTAATATTTCGCAATATGTTGGTGACCCAACCAAGGAGAAACAATAAAGAACAAATAGCCACAAAATAAAAAATATAACACTTATTGATGATTATCACCATAGGATTTATATCATCTCTATGTTATAACCATTATCTAATGAATCAACTAAATCTTCTCTTTCACCATTTGGACCAAACTCAGTCCAACCAATGAAGTGTCACCAATATCTAAACAACATAACATATATTTACATGGAATTACATAAAAATACTGAAAAGGAGTAATCCAATTTGAAAACTATTAACTGTTATTATAAGAAAAATCTACCATTCCAAATTGGACATCCTAAGATCCAAGAAAATAATGAATGAAAGAATGTAGCAAGTCCTCTAGTGTCTGTATAGATCATTATTTCTAACCATTTTATATGGATGATATGTCATTTGAAAATGATTAAGATATCGCAATACCTACTAGATACCCCTCTAAAATAGATAAGGAAAATGGGGATCCCAATCAGAGACAATTATAGAAGTAACTCTACGAAATCTTACAATCTCATGCACATAATGTTGTCTCAAGTCATCAACATGGGATTTATATCAAATAGATATAATGTGATCTGATTTGGTCAGCCTATAAATAAAAACCTATATCTCAGTAACTTTCTGAGGTGTTCATGTAAACCCAACCAAAAACTCTATGGAGTTCTAATCCCACTTCCAATTCAGAACTAGAAGTTGATGATGCAAACATCAAGGTCTCCGGTGCACGTCTTTGACCTATTGATAGGTGTAACAATGATAAAACATTAAGTGACGTATCGTCTCATACATGGACAACATAATAATATCTATATATAATAATACATCTTTGTAGTGTCTGGGTGAACTTCCCATTGGGATTTATGGAGATCCCCCCATCACAACTTCTCCCACGGAAAAAGGAAAAACAAACCAGTTTTGCAAACATAAGATATATTTCATAGATAAATTCAATGTTTTTTAGTTTCTACACCCTAATGATATTGTCTAATGATATAGAATATATCATCAAGATTTTTTTTAATAAATCATCTCATTAATAGATTATTTCAATTGAACACATTCCAAGACTACCTCAACCTCTTCCTCCTGAACTCCCAACTAAAATAAACAAAAAATACCCAACAATATCCATTCTTATGATTATTTTTTCATGGAATACGTTGAAATTTTCCTATATAAATAATTAACAACAAGATTCCCCTTTCCTATGATTTAGTAAATGTGAAAATAAAAAACATTAGGTACTCCTCCCAATGCCCTTGTCAGTGGTTCAAATATTTTTGAGAGAATATTTAACTCAAGTATTTTTTTTTGAATAAATGGTAAACCATTCTCAAAATAGATAATTATTCCAAATCGTAAGAGAACATATCACATCTAGGATTTTGAGATTTTGGGTGGGGTAAGTTTTATTGTGTGGCCTAATATACATGAATCCATAGGCTACCACTTGATCATCTTGTATAAGAAAAACACCCAAACTCAAACCTAATGTGTCACAAAAGACCACATAAACCTTCCCATCCTTTGGAAGAGTAAAAAATTCCATATAAGTCAAAATAAATTTCAAATCATTAGAAGAACTCTGAAATTATGCAATCCACGAGAACATAACTTTGTTCTGAATGAGGACTTCATTAGAAAATCCATCTTTGAGAAATATTTCAAAAACCTATAATAATACCCCCACCAAGCCCAAAAATATTTATATCTCAAAAAAATTGTGTGGATTCTCTAATGTCATAATTTCCATCACCATTTTATTATCGGATGAAATTCCATTTTTCAAGGCCACATGTCCCAAGAAAATAAATAATAAAATATAGAAATTAGACTTATAAGGCTTCATATAAATTCGGTGATCGCCCAAGATTTATATAACTACTATCAGATGACACAAATGATCTTTCTCAGTTTTGGTGTAAATAAAAATATCAACGAAAAATAAAACCAAGATTGAATTTAGGTACCTACGGAATAATTTTTCCTCAAAACTTTAATGACTACTGGAGCCTTGGTTGGTTGATGGGCACAATAAGATATTGAAAGTGATCATAACTTCT
Organism: Viscum album; assembly: GCA_963277665.1. Classification (NCBI taxonomy): domain Eukaryota; kingdom Viridiplantae; phylum Streptophyta; class Magnoliopsida; order Santalales; family Viscaceae; genus Viscum; species Viscum album. The sequence continues at coordinate 1,399,127,299 of OY728127.1, read as the reverse complement.
CTTGAAGATATTCATTGGAATATAAAATTATCTAATTATAAATAGGTAATAACCAGAATGAAGGTTAATCATTGAGAACCACTTTTCCACTTTCAAATGGTCAAACACAACATAAATATATGGTAAAAAGTACTTGATTTTACCATAACTCGATTGAGTTTTTGGTAATCTACCCAAAGGAAAAGTCTTTTGTAATATTTATTTAAGAACAGAACCCATCCCAGCCTAGGCGAAACACAGGGGTTTATAAATACTTTCTCTAACAGATCTTCCAATTGATCTATTTTAATTCTACTGGTTCCATATAGTAAGAAGGAATAGATATTGGCTGAATACTAGGTACTAAATCCATATAGAACTCTACCTCACATACAGATGGTAGACCATAGAAATTATAAGGAAACACGTCAGAAAACTCGACTATGACTGGAGGGAGATCATCACTAAAAGATTATTTCTCAAAGTAAAAACTAAAAATTGATATTATCAGGATAAACTCTAGAAAATATGGTAAAGATAAACTCAACCTCTAGTCCAATTCTTGCTAAAAGACATGACACACCCCATCAGTTTCATTTAATTATACCGATCAGGTATAAAAATCTATTCTTGCCATATTAGATCACATTTTATCCATACCAAGGATGATGTCAAAAGGTTTAATGTTGAGAACCAAAAAATACCAGGTAAGTTCAAACTCTAATTAGCTGAAAACACAAGTTGGACATCGAAGACCATGCTCTCTCTTCATTTTGAAGGGATAGTAATATTTATCACATAAGATAAATGTGCCATAGGAATATTTGACAATTTCTCAAAACAATTCGATAAAAATTTGTGAAATGAACTAGTTTCAAATAATGTAGTCTCTAAATATGAAACTATAGTGATGATACCATTTACGGTCACTGAACCCACATATTCTTCCTTTAGAGACTCTTCCACTATGTAAAGAATCTTTATTATGGAATAATGTGGATAGAACCCCTTAGATCATGAAGCAACTAATTTCACCATAACTATTTTTGGTGCTGATGAGACTGTGACAATATGTGGAGAAAAAAAGATATGACATAACTTTTTGTTGGTTTCCTTAGTGGTTGCACAAACTATAATTATACGGTTCTTAAGTTCAAACTTGCATTAAATGACTAACCTTGACACACTGGAAGCAAGTCATAGGGACTCTTCTAGTCATTGAAATAGTTCTATAAGATGTCTTCAATCTTTATCCATCATGTGTATCATCCCAATTTCTCTATCCCAAGAAGTAACACATTGAACATCTATTGGTAGAAAAGGGAAATCCTGTCAACCATGAATTATTGGCCTAGTTTATCTCATCAATCGATGCTTTATCCAGTACATCGGTATAAGAAGTGATCTTCAACATGAATACTTGGGATCGTATTTCATCATGAAGACCCATATAAAATATTCAAAACATTAGTTTATCATTTTTCACTACCTCCTAATAATACTGTATAATCTTAAAAAATGGTTCATGTACTGAATCACGGTCTTATCACCCTACTAGAAGATGATAAAATCCATATAATTTAAAATATCATCGGCTTTGGATATAACAAATCAGTGGAAAGGACTGTAAATACATTGCATTTCAAGTCAACATGCTTCTTCTCCATCATCATCAAATCCAACTATCTCCTACTAGGTCCTTCTTTATTGAAGGTTACAAACTTTGTCTCAATCGAATCATGAATTTACAGAACTTAAAAATAAGATTGAACTTTTTTAACCATTACTTATTCTCTTAGAGATCATCAGAGACTTGGAAAGAATGTTCCTTCTGGTGAAGAAACTCATGAACATGATTCCAATATTTTTGTCTTTGTGGTTCCACAACTTGATCCTGAAATTGAATGGGTTACGATACCTATCCTAGATCTTGGAAAATATACACAACTTTATCAACAAGATACAAGTCCACCGGAGAATTTACATGATGTGTTAACCATCAGATTCTTCTTATGGCCTAATAAAACTTCTTCTTAGAGGCATGAGGCTACACAGTACCAACAAACAATACTGAAAGAATAATCAAGATTTCACATATCAAGGATACATCGAACAAGGATATAGAAACACTAATTCCATCCAGAATAATTTAAGATTGGTATTTCAAAAAACTCATAACAAAGGTAGGTAAAATAATAGAATCAGCTCAAATAATTCTCCAATATTCATTTTATGAACACCAATGGTTACTTAAGGCTCATTATAATGAAAGTTATCTAGGTCCTAACTCGCAACTATCTGCCAAGTTCCAACAATCCTACCTCTCATTTCCCAGAACCTCCCAATCACATACTAATATCAAGGAAAAATGCACAACCTCACATCATTGATTGGATTTTGTAAAAACCTAACATTAACCTGGAAAATAATTTAGTCATATGATCACATTGTCCTCTTTTACTTGGTTTCATTCCCAATACACCGTAGGATATTAATTATCTTAGTCACGTATTAGATTGATGATCATCATCATTCTCCAACAAATGTTCATTTAGTGTTCTTTTTAAACACTAACACACACCCTATAAAACATCCCAGGTGATCACCCATCTTGAACACAACTCTAGAAAAAGAATTTGTAACTGTGTAGTTCTAATCAGGTAGAAAACTGAAAAGAATGTAAAATTTATCCTTTTAAAAACCCACGAGCATGTTTTATTTCACAAGCTATATAGTTAGTAGTAACTGTGCACCCTAATTCTGTAACCTCTATGGAATTCTATTTTCGTCTCAAAATGTAGATACAAAGTTAGTTTAAATGTGTACCAACCATAAAAAATCCCACTATTTGAAGCCACATGGATTTAGGGAGAGGTTTACTAGTTTGGAAAAACTGGGTGTATCCTTCCAATTAAACATCTCTGCCCATAAAGATTCACAATAAAACCACATAAGTTTCCCTAACCATGTTATAACTGTTCATATCCCATTAAAGATCTAATTTTTTTCAAATTTCAAGAAAAAAAACCTAAAATGAACCCTAACTAAAGATCAACCAAAAAATGGCCCAGAAGTACCTATAAGAAGGTAATGGGATGTCCCATATTGATTGGTGGTAATGAATTTGAATAATTAAATGATAAAAAATTATTTTTTATAGATTTATAATATGAAATCATGAGTTTTTAATTGGTTAAATATGAAAATAAAACCATATTAAGGTAAAGAGGATATATTTTTCAAAAAAAACTATTTTTATTCACACAAACTGTTTTTATCTTAATATATTAAATTAATCATTATTTATGAATAATTTTATTTAAATTTGTAGATAATTTATTCAATAAAAAAATTAACATTCATATATTCTTTTCTAGTTTTTTGTCCTAAAATTTATTTTTGTAAAAATGATTTTTGATACATTTTGCACACATATTTTTAAATGGATTTTATACACTTATTGAAATTTAATCTGATAAAATGGTTATAAAATTCGAAACCAAAATTTGAAAAATATATAATGATATTAATTTCATTTTTGATCATTATGAATTATAACCAAGGTGAAAATTTATTACTACGGTAAATGTTAAATGGGTTAATAAGAGGTTAAACTAAAGTTATAAGGGTTAAAGTAACCTAAAAGAGTGCATAAATCCTATTGGTTAAGTATATTTTGACTAAAAATTATCTTAACATAAAATTTGGTCTATTTTTGTTCCAAATACACATGAATATGATTTTATTATTTTTTATTGTTTTAAGTATTTATGAGTGTTCCACACCCCTCACTTATAAAAGGGAACCATCTCTCCTCTCTTCCCCACACCAGTTGATCCATTTATCTCAACCAATATCTACCTAAATACTATACCAAAACACATATCCAAGAACTTGAACAATTATTTTTCAAAAAATATGCATCCCAGTAGACATAAGGTTCTTTTCAAAGACAGATACCTGAAGAAGATATATATTTTCTTACCAATCAATTTCATGTTTTCTAATTCTTAAGCCCCGCAGAAATGTTATATGCCCATATTAACATTATGGAATTATCATATTCAATATAACATGAATTTTTTATATTAATATTATAGAAATATTCTATCTCATTCTTATTTGTAGGAAAATGATAATATCACTTGTGCGTACATGTGGACTACCACCTCCACAAAGTGATTTGAATCATTTTTCATTTCCTTTTTTACATAGATAGTCTTATGGATATATTTAATTAATATATATGATATTAATAATATATTTATTAATATTTACAAGTGAATTAATATTTATATTTATTTCATTCCATCCCTCTAAAAATGGAAAAATCACTTGTTCATATGTAGGGACTACCGTCTCCACAAAATGATGTAAACCATTTTTCATAAAAAAATTATTTAAATATTTAAAAAGTTTATATAATGAATAAATATGATAATTAAGGAATAATTAATATAATTTTTAAGATGAAATGTTGAACAAGTTATAAGGATTAGAATCATTGAACAGAAACAAGAATAGAAAACGGTCCAGTTTATACTTGATTATTCTTTTTAATAAAGAATTGTTAATAAACTGGTAGATGGAAATTAAAATGAATGATTAATAGTAAGTCATGTGTGAATATGTTTCTCTAACATATGTATAATAAATATTTATTTAATATATAGGTGGTTTTAATGCACATAAATCATGACAGGACTTGTGGTAAGGGTTTATGTTATAATCTCATTTATTTTCAGAATTGCCTATGCAGAATTTTAATTGAGGGAAATTATAAAGCTATTATAATTTATAAAATATATATTTTATTAACCTTTATTTATTCCTAAAATTATTTAGTAATCATACCATTTTACACTCTTCAGTACTTAAAATGATCTGGAAAATTCTTTTAAGAAAAAACGACCACATTTCCTCTTTGGTCAAGGAAATTTTTATTCCCTGTACGTTCTCATGAAAATTGTTTTATGGAAGTCTCCATATATACATGAAATTTTTTCAAAAATAAAAAGTTCACTTCCACTTATTTTATTTAAAAATATTTAGGATGAATATTTTTAAAATGTATTCTCAACAATTCTTTTTTGTCTTTTCACAAAGTGTGAAAAAAATGTTCTCTTTTAACATATACGACCTCAATATAATTTCCAACCATTATGATCTCTCTTTTATTTGAATATTTCATTAAAATCTCCAATTGTTATTTTAAAATGAAATATTTTTTAAATTTTTTTTAAATTTTTTGTTTTATAATACATCGAAAGAAAATGGTATTTTCCCTATTTTTAGTGAAATGATCAAATACTCTTCTAAAATTATTTTTCATAAATTCCAACATCCATTAAGGATTTATATACTTCACTGGGGATATGATATTATAATAATATATACTTTCTTTATTTTTATCCATTATGATGACAATGACTTATGGATGATTGTATGAAACCCATATTTTTTCCACATGTCAATTAAGTTAGGGTGAAATCATTATGAAACCCATTTCTTTTCTATAGTTTATTCTACAGTGAAATGATAAAATATTAATGAAACTTGTTTTATTTCCTTGGGTTATTATATGTTGGAAATATAAATGTTATAATGATCATTTTTTGTACCTATTCGTTGTTTTATTTATGTGATGGGTGGGCCTATAGTTATATTTCCCCACAATGCATTAGGTAAACAATGATATTTCTTTAGATAAAATTGATTTGAATAGAGAGTGAACCTAGTTCAGTAAGAGACTCTATAAACTCTTATAGTCTTATAGGGGAACCTTGAATAAGGTAATGATAAAATTCGAATTTAACCCAATCAATTATGGGAGTTTTCCAACTATGGGATTCTTGTAAGTGAAACTTGACTAAGGAAATGATTTCATGTGCTTATTTATATATAACAATCCTATGTTATATGCTTATTATAAGTTCTCATAAATTAGGATTGATTATTTATGATTCCTCACACATATTTATTATGTATGTTTTTACAAAAAAATATTTATTCAGGATTCATTATAAAAAAATTGACTATTAGGGTATGAACTTTTTATGTTATGGTCATGTTAGCATACCCTTATGTGTATCATATTATAGCTTATGAACATTCATTAATATCTCCTATATTTTTCCTTAATAGGAATCTGATATCACTATGACACCCCAAATATTTTAACACACTTTTATGGTTATTTTACTACATTAGAACAATTTAGAAGAGATATCATCCCAAATGATCCAATAGTTTAGTAATCCTATCAGATTAGATACATATATGAGTCCAACATTAATTTTTAAAACATGAAATAAACATAAAATTACTGTGATAAATTTATTATTTATTCTACTATATCCCTAAAATCATTAATAGATCATGTCTTGATATCCTAGTGAAATGAAAACATAATAAGTGTTGATCTCAGATGCATAGTAATGGAAAGCATACAATAGAAGCAATCATAGAATAAATAAATCCCGAATAATACGGAAAAGATTAAAAAATAATAAAATCATTCATATATCAAATATTATAAAAGGGAATTATATCCATTTATGAAATAGAAACAAAAATAATCAAATTGATAATAATAACTAGTTTCATAGTGGTAAAATGAATAATATCGTATATCATAATCTTCCCATTAAGGCATCATGGTATGAAATAATACATAAATAGGTAAGCAGTACACCAAAGACCTAAAATGGTTTTCCTCAAGGGACCTACCAATTCATATAGGGGATATAATGGGACCCTCACATCACTTTATAAGTCTAATTAATTCATCATATGAAATAAATTATCAATAATTCAATACATAATCAACATAAACATTATTATTAAAAAACTATCATATAAAATGTAATATATCCATAGTAAATAAATAGAACTACCTGATAATATTCCAACAAGATAAATCTGGAGGATGGTATAATTATATTATAACCCTATTAAATAATAAGAATCATTAAATTATGTTTCCAAAGATAAAAATACCTTCAAAATAACATTCATGCCTTTCTTTGAAAATAAGATAAAAAATTATTTTCCTCTGATAACATTTGAAATAAAAATTTATTTAATGTTGAAAAAATTATTTTTCAAAATAACCATGTAATATTGTAAATAACTCTTTAAATAAAAAAAAGTTAGGATGGTGGGAAAATCGATTCATTTTGAAAATGTAAAAACAAATATTTCATTCATAATTATGTTAAAAAATAAAAATATGTAATTCAAAAAAATAATAAGAAGATTCCTTTTAAAACATTTAATATAAAGTAAAATATGGTCCAAAAAGACTCTAAATATGTATTTTTATAATAGAAGAAAAATTTTGTGAAAAAATTTAAGGAAACATGGACACTAATGAAAAGATTTATTGAGCAAAGTGAAAATATGGTCAGATTTTATTTAAAATATTTCAAAGATTATATAAAGTAACAAAGAGGGTAAAATTAAATGAAAACATATAAAATTTATAAAAAATATAAGTAGTATAAAACAGAATTAGTTTAAATGATAAATATATTATAATTTCTCTAAATGGTTATTTAAACATAAATAATCTCAAATAAAAAGCAGATTGTAGAAAAAACTCTTACCCCAAACATCTTCTTGGTTATATGTGTTACATACACCTAAAAAATCAATTTAAATTTATTAATAGATTTATTAATAACCTTAATTTTTTATGTCTTTTTTTAAAATTTCATACTTAGTTATTAAATAGTTATTATTCATATTGACCATGTAAATTTGTTCGGTCAATTTCTCCAAAATGTCATTAGTATATTAAATGTTGTTAAAGATATTAGGAAATGTTCATATCATATAAATAATTTTATTAATTTCATGAATATAATTATTTTTTTTTATATATAATTTTAAAATCATTAATTCTTTATGGTTATAGAAGAAGAAATAATATCGCTTTGTGGATGTGTTAGTCTACACATACGTACGAACAAAGTTACATTCTTCAACTAATAGAATGGTAAGAAGGTAAATGAGATATTATATTTTCATAATCATAATTATTTTGTATATGTCATATATATTAATTAGTTATATCTTTATAAGTATCCAAGTATAGTAGTGATGAAAAACTAATTACATTGTTATATGGAGATGGTAGGTCGTATGTACCCTCGAGCAATGATTTAATTTTACGTAGGAAGGGAAAGACATAACAATTGGATGTACCATTAATATAAAAACATATAATTATGGTTAATATAGAGATTTAATTTTTTTAAGATTTTTATTGAATAGTTGGAGGTGGTTTATGAAATAAGGAACTTGAAAAAGATCTATAAGGGAATATACCTCTTCTTTTGGTAACCTCATTTGGCTTGCACATTAAGCCCTATTGAATTGATAATTTTGTGAGTTTGGGACCTCACGTAATTGGGGAAGATGTTGGAACGTTTTTTGGTATGATATTAGATGAGATAAATTGATTAAGTGGCGTGAATAAGAGATGATAAAAGGTTACCTTTTATAATTGAGGAGAGTGGCAGAGTTGTAATTATTTTTAACTGTTAAATATTACAAGTGTCTTACTCTTGGATAAGTGGAAATTAAAAAAAATTATAATTTAATTCAATAATAATAAAAATACACTAATAAAATAAAACTAATATGATATTTTGTAAACTTATCGCATGATTTTAACCATAATAAAACCATTTTACCTATTTATCATGGTGACAACATTTTTACCAATCTTACAATTCATAATAACGAAAAATGAAAATTGACTCATTAATAAATATAAAACTCCACATTAGAAATATGATATTCATTTTTCAATAATTAATTATTAGGAATGGCAAAAATGAATTTTAATATAATTTTATAAAAATCAATGAGAATATTTTTTAAAAAAAATATCTATTTTGGAATGAAATAATATTTTACCAAAATCAAATATATTATTTATTCCTAAATACTTAAATATATTCTTTGATTAAAAGGGATTATTTTTTTAATTTAAAAGAAATGAAAAAAAATAGTTGGAATGAAAATAAATGACAGTTTAAAAATAGTATTTTTCACTATTCTCCCAAAACACAACTATTTCTGAAAAATACTAAAAAATTAGCCTAAGAGAAATTTTACATTGTGAACTCAAAAATTATATCATCTTAAAATTTTTAAAATTTAAAATTGAAAAGTTTTAATTTAAAATATTACCATGAACTATTTCTATTATTATGGTAAAATAATAGGATGTGCATTGGATAATAGACTGTTGATGTAATGTTTACCATTATAGGATAATATTTGGTATTAAATTATCCCAAAAAAAAAATTTATTCCCTTAGCATTTGATAATATCACATTCTTATATAAATATGGTTAATATTTCCTCATATAATCTTTACAATCCCATATTTCTTCTTCTAGTTTTTATTTCTCCAAAGAACCGTAACTCACAGAGTTGTTTGATTCCACAACACATTATCTCTATTGTAAAAAAAATATTCTCTTTAAATTAAGAGAAATTAATATATATTTGTTTTTCCTTTTTGGGGATAAGATGAACTGGTTTTGATATGTAATTCCTCTATTATAAGATAAGGAACACATTTTTGACTTTAGAGAGGGTAAGTAAAATTTCAAAACATCAATCTATACCACCAATACATTCCATAATTTCAAAAATAACTAGTTTAACTAGGACTTTGATTCCCTTTCTTGATGATCCTTATAACACACTTCTCTTAGGATACATTCATGAAAACATGATCTCCCAAATCCAATTATAAATCCTCCCTTTAGTTATTGACATAGTTATTTTATCTACATTGATCTTATTTAATATGATTCTTAATAAACAACACTTTCACTATTATCACCTCCATGAGATCTAGGCCAAAAAAAATTCTTATAACACCCCAGATTTTGTGAAATATTTTTTTATTAATTTAATCTTTTAAATATTAGTTATTTCACAAAATAATAAACAAATCTTGTGTTATATGGAAACATTATGTTCGGAATGTGTTACATGAAACACTAATTTAATCATGCACTACACACAACACATATATTATCTTGTAGTACATGAAAAACTATTTTTTTCTTAAGTAAAACAAAATTTTTGAGTTCATTTGATAGAATATTATACATATAAGAATGAGCTTTACCAAATTACAATATATTATGAATATTATTATTAAAATATTGTCATAGTTATCACCTAGTTTTCGGAATGGAAGTTACAAGTTATATTTTCTATATTAGGAAAATATTCATTACACATGTATATAAAATTAATGCTTTTGTTATAAATTAGTTAGAAATGAATGTATGAACTATTTGAAAATGTAGAAATTCATTTTCTTAGAAAACTATTTTTTCTATGTACAAGCTTGTTTTATCTCAAAAAATTTAATAAACCACATTTGAATAATTATTTTAATGTAATGTATATATTATATATTAAATTTAATATTTAGCATTGAATTTATGTATTTTATGGAAAGTATATAGTAATAAATCAAATTTTATACATAAAACGATATATTTTTCTAAGAGGATGTTTTACATCCTTTTAATGGAAGAATACTTTTAAAACTATTTTTTAACACTTTTAAAAATAATATTTAAAAATAATATTTAAATATATAAAAAATATTTTTAAAAAATATCATCAAAATTATATTATGCTTAATTTTTTAAATTTTTCATAGAAGAATCATTTTTGATGAATAGTAAAACATACTGAATTTTAATTCAAAATTGAATTTTTATTTAATTTATTTATATTGTAAATTTATATTTATATTTATATTTTGAAGTACATTTAGATAAATTAAACACAATTAATACAATTTAGTTTGTTTTAATAAATTCTATATTGAAATTGTATATAAAATGATTTCAAACATTTGATCATTTTCACTTTAAAACCCGTTGTTTTGTCCAGTCTCCAGGATTAAGTTTAAAATATATTTTTTTTAAAAAAAATTGACTTTTATTTGAAAAAATGGATTAAATAATAATAATAATAATAATTTATAATTTATACTAAGGTTACCTTAGTTTTTTTACCAAAAATAGTTAATTAAATTAATATTAATTACATCAATTAAGGTGAAAAGGAATTACATAGTTATTAAACATAAATCATAAAGGGAAAATGACCTATAAGAATTACCAAAATATATTGGATGACTATATTTACACCATTTTAAATATTTTATCAAAAATGGGTCTTTATTTGAGGCATATTATGTATGTGAGACATCTCAATATTGTTTACCTTTTTATATCTATATGAATATCACTCCTCCTCCACAATAAAAAGGAACTCACCCCACCCACAGCCTCCACTTAATCACACCTATAAATACCTTTGGATCATCCAAAAACATACCAAATAAGATACCAAAATCAGTCCTATCATCATAGAATCCTAAAGTTGGGAATAAATCAAACCAAGGATGTCCTTTTTTGGAATCCAGAAAGAGTTTTCGCAAGAAGAGGTAACGTTCTTCGATGAGCACTTTTATTTTATTTCATTATCCACCCATTAAATTATTATTATTACATGATGATATATAAAAAATTATCCAAAATATAATTCTATATTTTATGTTAGGTTATGACCTACAATCACACACACTTCCATCAAATGGGATACACAATCATCATTCATGTGTACGGAGGGCTACCACTTTAGGAACTAATATCGTTTGTTCTTCTATTACCACCTCTCAGGGATGGGAATAATTACAGAATTACTATTTTTATAATATATATATATGTTATATTTATTATGTATTCATCATTATTTAATTTTTATATAACAAATACCTTCATGCTTTCCATTTTGTGGGAATATGATAACATTATTTATGGACGTGTGGACTACTGCCTACTCAAAATGAAGTGATTCATTAAAAATTTACATGGAATGTATTGAGCATAGGTATAATAAATATATATATTTATGAAATAATAATTATAATATAATGATAATATATATACATATATTTCATTTACATTCAATCTTTCAGTACAACAAGAAAACAGAATTAGTGTTCATGTGTACGTTTGACCTTCCATCACCATGAACTGTAAATCTCATTTTATATTTATATATTTTATATATTATTATAAATACGTAGATACTGTACATATATGATATTTTTATATCATGTATTAAACTCTTTAAATAATTAAATCATGATCTAATTTGGATGAACAAGAATAACAAATCAAAACATGTATGAAAAACATAGTGGTTAATACCTAAGACATAACTTGAACATGGAATTGTTAATAAATGGGATATATAAAGTCATAATAAAATAATATATTTTATTATATATAGAAATATTTCTCTGATTTTTTTATAATAAACTTATATTTATTATACTATAGTTTTGAATGTCTATGCTGTAATTCTAGACATAAGGTTGGGGTTTTCATATCTCACTTTTATTTCTGTGAGGTATATGAAATATTCACCACATATTCTTGTTGTGTTGTTTATATAATTCCTGATGAAATTTTATATCATGAATTTAATTTATTTAATTATATTAAAAGTTTCAATTTATGTTATTCTTTCACACATATCATGATTTAAAAGTAACTCAAGTAGTGTTATTCATGAAGTTCGCTTCGCCCGACATAAAAGCATGAACAACATCTGGCTCGAAAGTGACTCCACTACCATAGTGCAAGAAATTAAAAATGGTGTAATACACATTTTTTGGGAACTCACTACAATATGGATGGACTGTCTCACATTCCTCTCAATATGAAACTTCATCATCACACTTGTTTATCGTAAAGGAAATGCAGTGGTAGAAAAGATTTCTAACAAAGGGATCAACATAGAGTTTACTTGGTTAGATGATATCACTCTTGATCTGATCCCCCTTCTTGAGAAAGAATGTAAAGAAATTCCCTCTTTTGAATTTTAATCTATGATTTTATTAATTATAATAAATCATCTTGCCCCTTCGGCCAAGATACCATTTTAAAAAATGTAACAAGGGTTTTCTTGTTTCACTTTTATTTCATTGAGATATATGATATATTCACCACTTATTCTTGTTTTGATGTGTATATACCGCCCTGCAAAACATTATTTAATGAAAATAATTTATTAAATGATATTAAAAGATTAATATTTTTTTATTATTTCACAAATCTCATGATTCAAAAGTTACCCAAGTTGTAAGGGAATTTTTAGTCTCACTTTTATTTCATTGAGACTTATTCCATATTCACCACACATTTATTTAGTGTGTTATATATACTACCCATGAATTAATTATGTGATTATTATTCTTAAATTTATGGGTATTTACATTTCCATTAGATGATCTCTATTTCATGGGATTTACATTTCAAAAGTTACCAAATCAGTAAATTAATTTTGAATCAATTTTGTTTTCATTAAGTCACACTTAATGTGTTAAACCTATAATATTTTACAAGTTGTATATATAAGACTTTGACAAGTTTTATGATGAATCTACATATTTTAATGTTATTTTATGCATCATAAAATTACATTATTTAATGGGGATTTTGATTCTATGTTACCAAAGTGATAAGAGTTTATTTATACAATTTCATGTTTTATCGATATTGATTGTGATTATACTTCCATTGATGAAATAATATAATTCACCTACAAATAAATCCTATAAATTTTAGTCAAATATTTTTATTCATGATATATTTATGTAATCATAACTTTTATCCACTCTATGGTAATTCAGATATTGAAAAATTTCTATTTAAGAAAATATGAATTTATCTCTATCTTTGGTCAGAAATTTGTGTTATTTAGAAACAATGTTTTCTAAAAAAATTCAAAAATGTTATACTATTATGCTATTATATTGAAAATAAATTTTTAAACGTTTTTTAACTTTTTAACAAATAGATTTTTAAAAATTAATAATCATTTTTTTTCAAAGCACTTTTTTAAACAATCTATATAGAAGAAGGAATGTTTACTATGTACGGATTTATCCACTACTATGATTTTAATTCCTTTAAAGCTTCCTTTATATGATTTCATGTTTATTTTGAAATAAAAATGTTTTCCAAATATTTTACATTTTAAAAATACTTTTTCAAATTGGAAAGGATATTTTCCTCAATAAAGTTTTTAAATGATTTTTAGATCTTACTTCAAAAGTTTTCAATGTTGTTTTCAATGAAAAGGATTTTGAAAATGTTTTATGTCTTTAAAATAGTGATTTTAAAAGAAAGCTTATTCTTCATAAAAACTATCCCAAGTGATATATCAAAATCTATACCCATATAATATAGAATCCCTTTATTTTTTTATTTACTACTGATATGATCCAAGGATACTATTCATTTTCTTTCTCTGAATGGTTTTTTTTAATGGAATGTTTTTTATGGAACTCGTTTCTTTTCTCTAAGTAAATCGTGTTTCAAAGATATTACTATAAAACTCATTTATTTTCAATGGTATAATATCATTTCATTGATATTGACATGAAACCCATTTATTTTACATGGGTTAATCAATTTGTGAATGAATAATTATCTTCATTTCTTTTTATGATGATAAGGAGGTTTTTTTTACTTTATTCTTATTGTGGTTCAAAAAAATTGCTAATATGATGGGGTGTAATAGATAGAATTGTGTAAGACTGTTATAGATTATACAATGAGGTGGCCCATATAGCATAAGGTATACCTATTATAGATTATATGATGGGGTTTCCTAGATAGATCCAGGTAAGCCCATTACAGCTTATAGGATGGGGTGGCCCAGATAGTTTCAAATAAGAACATTATAGATTATAGGATGGGGTGGCCTATAAAAATATAAAATCTATTCAGTAATGATTTATATATCATACAATAATGATGGGAAAAAATCGACGGTCCTAAACCACTATGGGAAGAAGTTACAACCTGATCCGGTATACGGAACTCATTTCAATTGGAGATGGTGGAATGACCTGCCCTGGAGGTGTTTCCCCCATGAAGTTACTTGGTACTCTTTGTAATCAAGACTTTACTTATAGGGAATGATTTAATATTTTTATGTGTTTTCCACAATTCCATGTCTTGTTCCTATGTTATAAACTCATGTATCATGTTCATTTATTCCATTATGATTCATATCATATGTACTAAAAATATTTATTCCATGGTCCTTTGTTATGATTTTTTATTTGGAGGCTTTGATCTTATAATGTTATGATCATGTTCTCATACCCTTATGCTCATGTTTTAATTACACATATCTATTGTTCATCCTTATTGAGCATCTGATCTCACAACTTTTTTTGTTTAATTTCCCAGGTTATTAAATTTTTTTTAATTAGGAGCACTAAAGGGAAATATATTTAAGGAATATGTTGAATATCCTTCCCAAAGATATAATAATATGTTTCCATGTTTCCAAAGACACTAAACAATTACAATCAATGAGAATATACTTTTTTAATGTGCTAAATATTCATCTAAAATGATGTAATACCCTTGTATGTTATTTAACACCCCAAGCTTCCACGGTACGCTTCTCTTTGAATAATACAGTAGTGTGTGTTGTACGCAACATCGAGTTCTAACACACACCACAACCAATCAAAGTAGCCGTTATGAATAGTAATACCCACTTTTTAAAATTTTAAAAACTTTATCTCTCAAGATGGACTTAATTTTTGGATTCGGAATATCAAAAATATCCTTGGGTGAAATTTTGGTACTTTTCGGATAACTTTTATATTTTGATGAATAGTGAAAATTACTAAATTTTAATTCAAAACAACTTTTTTAATCAAAATAATTAATACTGATAAAATATGAATTTGAGTGGTTTTAAAGTATATTTAGAATATATTTTTTACCATTTAATACAATTTTGGTCATTGGACATAATTTCACATTTAAACCGGACATAAACAAGTGTCAATATTTTGATAGTTATTAACTCTTAAAAACACGCTTTTTGTTTTAACAATGAGAATTAATTTTAAATTAATTTCTGACACTTATGTATTTTGAATTTTGAAAAATGGACTCCATATTTTGAATCAGGATGTCCAAATTATGTAAATAGGTAACTTTTATTTTTAGACATTTTGAATAATTACTTCGGTAAATATTTTATTTACCATGGTTAAAGGGTAAATCCGGTAAATAGGGGTAAAAATAATATTATAATAATAATAACTTTCCCAAAAACAAGTCTTAACCCTATTTGTTGATACATGTCTGACCATGGTAATCTTTGGGTCGATTTTTAGACCCCATGGATCTATTTGTATGTGATAATGACACTTTATATTAATTAAGTTAAAGTAAATACAAAAATGACAAAAGCATATATCTTTTAGAAAGTCAAATTTTACATAGGGTTATATATATTATCTTTTAGATTATAAATATTCATTAGAAATATAAAACTATTTCCTACATAATGGTATTTTATTTATAATTTTTATACATTTAAAAATTAAAAATATATATGACACAATAATGATGCAATATTTTCCTTATTAATGAAAGAATCAAATAATTGGTATTATAAATGTTTAAATAAATATAATTTGAAACTTTTTATGACATCCACGAATTCTATTGGTTAATATGACATTTTAGGATTTCTTAAATGAATTTTGTTTGAATTAATAAAGTTTTTAATACTTTAACAAAAATCAATTATTGAATAGTGTCAAAATTGACATAAATGAGTTTTTAAGACAAATATTATATTATTAATTGATATTATATTCCTAAAAATCTACGTTTCAGCCAAAGGATATATATAAGGATATTTTTATTGTTAATGGACCACTTGGGGGTCTTTTGGATGTATATAGTAAGTTTATTAACTATATAATATAAAAATACAATGTGACATGGTAAGTGTTAAACTAATTAACCAAGAGTTAAAACTAAAAGATAAGGTTAATATAATGACCCAAACCTGTATAAAATCTATTGGTTGAAAATATTTCGACCCATACCCACCTTATAATTTGAATAATCAACTTTATATCCATTAGAAACCGAATATAATTTTATTATAAAATAATACTTTAAGTTTTTCTTAAAGAGCCCCTCACCCCTCTTATAAAAGGGAACTCACCCATCTCATTACTTAACACCATAGAAGACATTTGGCTCGGCCAAAATCTGCCCAAATATCCTACCAAATTCTCTCAATTAATCCTAGAGGCCTTAGTTTGATTAGAAATCCAACCTACATAGCCCTTTTGATCAAATCTAAAGGAAGAACCCGAAGAAGAGGTAATGTTTTCACCACCCTCTTTCATGTTACTTTCTTCTTCAACTTCTTCATTATTTGTTATTTACATTATAAAATAATAACTTTAGTATCTTCTATATAATGATATGTTATTATAAATATGTTACAATGATATCAGTATTCTATCCATCCTTTGAATGACATGTCACCATACGTGAGTATGTACGGCTCACCGTCTCCACGTCGTGCTGTAATTGTTATTCAATACACTATTATTTGGATGGGTATAATAATGATGTGTAATTCATGTAAATAATAAATATAAAATGATAATTATTCTATATATATGATATACCATCCAATTATATATTATTTTAATATCAAAAGAATGATATTGTTGCTTGTGCGTACGTACGAACTACCATCTCCACGAATGTGATGAGATTCATTCTCCATTGTATCCATTCAAGTATAATTCTCATTTCATGGTTAAAAATAATTTTTAAGGACTTGATATCATTTTGTAGATTAATAATATACAACCTATCCATAATAAACATGACTTATGTTACAAAACATATAAAAGAAAACGAGTAAGTTAACACCCGAAACGACGATAGTACTAAGATATTATTAATAAAGCAATGTTAAAAGATCATATATGATATCATATTAATGTATATGATTCTTGTATAATTTAATAACAATTATTTTAACATTATACAGGTGTTCAACCTACCCTCAACCCAGGAAAAGTACAAGGTAAGGGGTTTTCATGTCACTCTTTATTCTTGTGAGATTCATGCCATATTGCCACTATTACCTTTTGTGTGGTGTATGTGCTGCCCATAATTGTATTATTAGTGTAATAAACTTTAATTTATGTGTATTTACATATTCATTTTATGATTTCTCTTTCATGGGGAGTACGTTTCATAAGTTATGATATTGGTAAGGGTTTATTTCACAATCTCTACATTATCCGAGGTTGTTTTTACGTAATTATCTACTAGGACCTCTTTATCATCCACATCCATGTTTCTTTGAAATGTATCTCAAAACATTCTTAATATTTTACAGAATATGGGTTAAATTCATTTATACCCTTGTTTTAATTTTTATAAGAAGTTTATAAACGAATCATTCTATCATTTTCCAAACAAGGTCATTTTTAACCTTTTCTACAAAATTAAGGTAAGAATGTTTTTTTAACTTATACGGTAGGTGCGGCTATTTTCTTCCTTTATAACATCATCAAAGCTTCCCTTAAAATCTTATAAGAATATTTTCAAAATAAATGTTTTCTTTATGTGACTCTTAAATGATTTCAAAATATAAAGTGATATGTCTCTAAAAAATGATTTTGATTTCATCTATGTCAACATCCTTTGATGGATTTTATGTTTATGTGAAGTGAATTTATTATGATACAAAACTTCAATATTGTATTGATGTTTTTGTGATATTTTTTGACTTTAGATGTGCTATTTTATACCATTCATGGCTAAAGTATTGAAATTTCATATCCAAGTTTTAATACGAATGTTTATGATATGTTTAAACCTTTTCATATGAGGAATGTATTGGACTGAGTAATTGATGGGTGGAGCCTGCGATAGCTTCTCGATGCATCGGTAGGTCTCATGAGACAACTAGATGTGGAATTGGCCGAGGCCCTTTCCCAATTTGATTTATGGTTTTGGCCGAGGCCTTAATCCTTTTTAGACGTCTTGGCTGAGGCCTTGACAAAATGTTTCTGAATGTCCAGCATTATACATTCCCTCATTAAAGAAATAATAATGATGGTTCATGTGGTCATTCGACTAGTAGAATACCCATGATTATGTTTTATTATGACATTATTTAATCAGATCATAATCATTCCATAAAAGTATTCAAGTTTATTATTGGTAAAGGCATCTGGTTTTCAATTATTTATCATGCTTAATATTTATGTCATTTTATGCTGTATTACTTACCCTTAATGAGAGTTTGAGCTCACCCCTTTCTTATGTTTCATTTTCCCAGGATATGAAGAAGTTAGTTATGAGTGACCTACAGACATAATCTAGGAGGCTTGGATGCTTCTAATGAAATATATTATTATTGTATTTCTCTTCAAGTTGTAAAGTGGATCATATGTGTGAAACTTATTTCCAATAATACTGAACTGATCGGTCTTTCGAGACATGATTTCCTTATAATAATTCCAATGTTAGGTAATAATGCACCGACTCTAGTTAACTAGGGTTGGGGTGTTATAGTTGGTATCAGAGGAAGTTTAGTACAAAATTTGGAAACGATATTTAGATAATCTATGATTAGAACACATAGCCCTAAGATAGACTATGAGGATTAGTATAGAAGAACATCCTAGAATTTTGGTATTGTAGAGATTTTGTGAGTTTTTTGAGCAATACATCCCTATCTGGATACGATCAGGTAGAGGTGGCTCTGGCACAGATCTACCTAGGTGTAAAACCCGAAAACACCGCTTTGAGCTAGACTCGAACAGGAACTGGTGCATGACAACGGGCCTTGCTGCACTCTTGGTTACGACACTCCCGGGGGATATGCTTTAAATAATTCTCATTTTTTTTACAAACCATTATGAAGGGTTTATGAGTATATACTTAATCAAAGAAATACATTTTTATGATTATGGATTATATCCATAAACTGTGGAATTTATGTTAAGTTTTTTAGAAGTTTGGAATTATATATTTCAATTCATAAACTAATCTAGTTTATGCCATTGTTAAGAAATGGTTCCTAGTGGAAGGAATGGAAACCGTATCAACGCACGCACTCCATGTAGGGATTTCCCTCCTACTCAAGATAATTATAGTTGAGCTAGTGATGCAACTGGTGCTGATCAACTTATCACCATACTCGGACAACTCACTCAGGTTATGAATAATAACCTTACCCGTATGGAACACCCAGATCCACAGCGTGGAGGATCAACGTTAGATCGCTTCATAAGGTAACAACCACTGAAATTCAATGGGAGTACAAATCCCATAGTAGCTGAGCAATGGATAAATTCATTAGAGAAAATATTCCATTCCTTGGGGAGTAGTTAAAGGTAAAAAGTTGTCATGACAGTTTATCGCCTCACTAGAGATGTTGATCAATGGTGGTCCTTAATTCAAAATACAAAAGAAGTTGATGAAGTATCAAATATGGAATGGAGGGAATTTAAATATATTTTCTTAGAAAAATACTTTCCTAGTGACCATCAAGAAGATATGGAAAGGCAGTTTCTGAGTCTGAGGAAAAATGAGGTTGAGAATGTCGTGAAGTATGAGGATAACTTTAAAAGGATAGCGAGGTATGCTTCAGATTATATACGTAACCCAAGAAGTAAGATTGATCGTTTATTTTATGGGTTAAAACTATTTCTTCGTCAACCATTAGTATCACAATCCTTCTCATCATACGAAGATATTATCTCATGTGCAATCAAGACATAAAAGGAATTCTCTAAGTCTTATGACTTTAAATCCATGCAAGAGAAGAGGAGATCTGCTAAACACTCTGGGAAAGGAAATAAGGAAACATGGAAGAAGGGAAGAATTGAATTTCCACCCTATGAAATTTAGGAAAGGAAGCACCCTAGTGCCTGTCAAAAAGGAAATGGAGTGTTCTATAAATATGGACAGAAGGGCCATCTAGATGGTAATTGTAAAGGAAAGAAAGATGCTACTGATGTTGAATGCTATAATTTTAGAGAAATGGGGCATTATGAAAATGAATGTCCTAAGTTCCAAGAAAAATTACCTCAGAAAAGGCCAAGAGAAAAAGGTAAAGCTTATGATGTTACTACAGTTGAAGTTGAATAATTATTGTATTTGAGTTTTTGGATTCAAGAACTATATTCTGGTTATAATAATAATGTGATATATATAAGGAGTGTACTGTAGTACTATTTTATTAAGGACTTGTGGTTATATGGTTATAAGAAAAGTGACTTAATAGTAAGCTACACTTTTTGTAAAATACATGGTTTAAGGAAAGGTAATCGTTAATATGGTCATGATAATGAGGTAGTGATTTTGGAATGATACATGATTGATTTGGATAAATTATATTGGATATCCTTGAATACCTTGAAACTGATTAATGATTTTTATATTCCATCATTTTTGGTGTTTACAAGATTTTTGAATAGAAGGATTATATCCAGTATTCTATAAGGAATAATGGATCATGAATGTAATCAATATGGTTTTAGGGTAATTCAGGATGTTGTAGTGTTTTAAAGGAATACATGATGATGGTGCTCACAAGTTATTACACGGAAAAAAGGATCTTCATTGTTCTTACCTTCCTTATAAATTTTGGACTTGGACAGAAGTATTTTGGATAATTCTAGTTTGAGATTATTTTTGGATATTTATAAAATGGACAACACACAGACCGTGTGACAACCTGTCGTGTCAGACAAAGCTATGGGAATCGAACCCACAACTATAGTGCGATTGGGATTTATCACCTACCACTGGACTAAGTGAAGTCCCTGGAGTATATAGTGTAGTTTTTTTAAGTTTTGATAGATAAATTATAAATTAATGTTTGTATCCTTATAAGATTAGGATAAATATAATATTTTGGATTTCTATTATCTATTAGAGTGAAAGTTGAGTTTGTGGAAGAAATTAGTTGAAGGATGAAACACTACTTGTCAAGTGTATATATATATATATTTCTCTTATTATATGAAGAAATTAATTCTTATACTTTATTTAAGGGATCTTAAAACCAAAAATTTGTTATCCTAATACCTTATGTTTTGTTCAACCGATGGTATTTTAAATCATCATAGATTGATGAATTTAAGGACCTTAATTTTACACTTGTTTGTGATTGATGGCCTCAATCACTACCTATAAATATTTAAGTTTTCCTCTAATTAAATATCTTTAATTTCCACCAATTTTCTCCTAATAGAGATCATATTTTGGTGGTGGCCCTTTAATTTATCTTTTCCTCTTATTAAGAAAAAATTTTGTTAACCCAATTTCCAACGTGGGTTTTTCCACAAAGATATTTTCTATTTTCAACCTTTTATTTTCAAAAAACAACATCAAATTGTGAGAACACAATTTATTGAATGGGGGTATAATGTAACACCCCAATATTCTACGGTATGCTTCTCTTTGAATAATACAGTAGCGTGTGTTGTACGCAGCATCGAGTTCTAACACACACCACAACCAATCAAATTAGCCGTTATGAATAGTAGTACCCACTTTCTCAAATTTTATAAATTTTATCTCTCAAAATGTACTTAATTTTTGGATTTTTAATATCAAAAATATCCTAGGGTAAAATTTTGGTACTTTTTGGATAACTTTTATATTTTGATGAATAGTGAAAATTACTAAATTTTAATTAAAAACAACTTTTTTAATCAAAATAATTAATAGTGATAAATTATGAATTTGGTGATTTTAAAGAATATTTAAAATATATTTTTACCATTTAATACAATGTTGGTCATTGAAAATAATTTCACATTTAAACCGGACATAAACAAGTGTCAATATTTTGATAATTATTATTTCTTAAAAACACGCTTTTTGTTTTAACAACAGGAATTAATTTTAAATTAATTTCTTCCCCTTCTGTGTTTTGAATTTGGAAAAATGGACTCCATATTTTGAATCAGGATGTCTAAATTTTGTAAATTGTAAACTTTTATTTTTATACATTTTAAATAATTACTTCGGTAAATATTTTATTTACCATGGTTAAAGGGTAAATCCGGTAAATAAGGGTAAAAAATAATATTATAATAATAATAAATTATCCTAAAACGTGTCTTAACCCTATTGGTTGATACATGTCCGACCATGGGAATCTTTAGGTCGATTTTGGGTCCCCATGGATCCACTTGTATGTGATAATGACACTTTATATTAATTAAGTTAACGTAAATACAAAAATGAAATAAGCATATATCTTTTAGAAAAACAATTTTTACATAGGGTTATTTAAATTATATTTTCAACTATAAATATTAATTAGAAATATAAAAATATTCCCTACATAATGGTATTTTATTTATAATTTTAGGACATTGAAAAATTAAAAATATATATGACACAATAATGATGCAATATTTTCTTTATTAATGAATGAATCAAATAATTGGTATAATAAATGTTAAAATAAAAATAATTTGAAAACTTTGATGACATCCACGAATTTTATTTGTTACAATGTCATGTAAGGATTTCTTAAATGAATTTTTTTCAAATTAATAAAGTTTTTATGACTTTAAAAAAATCAATTATTGAATAGTGTAAAAATTGACATAAATGAGTTTTTAAGAAAAATATTATATTATTAATTGATATTATATTTATAAAAATCTAAGGTTTGGAAAAAGGACTAATATAATGATAGGTGTATCATTAATGGACCACTTGGGGTTTTATTGGATTTATATAGTATGTTTATTAACTATATAATATAAAAATACAAAGTGACATGGTAAGTGTTAAACTAATTAACCAAGAGTTAAATCTAAATGATAAGGTTAATATAATGACCCAACCTGGTCTAAAATCTATTGGTTGAAAGGATTTCAACCCATACCCTCTTATACTTTTAATAATCCACTTTGGATCCATTATAAACCGAATATGGTTTTATTATAAAATAATACTTTATGTTTTTTCTAAAGATCCCATCACCCCTCTTATAAAAGGGAACTCCCCCTTCTCAACAATTCACACCTTCAAAGCCATTTGGATCTTCCAAACTCTGCCCAAATATCCTCCCAACCTCACTAACTTCATCCTAGAGTCCTTATTTTGATCATAAAGACAACCTAAGGATCCCTTTTGATCAAATCAAAAGGAAGAACCCGAAGAAGAGGTAATGTTTTCACCACCCTCTTTCAAGTTCCTTTCTTCATCAACATCCTCTTTATTTGTTATTTCCATTATAAAATAATAACTTCAGTTTATTCTAAATGAAAATATGTTATTATAAATATCTTACAACCATATTGAGTATTCTATCCATCCTTTGAATGACATGTCACCATACGTTCGTACGTACGGCTTACTGTCTCCACGTCGTGGTGTAATTGTTATTCAACACACTATTATTTGGATGTGTATAATAATGTTGTGTAATTAATGTAAATAATAAATATAAAATGATAATGATTCTATATATATGATATACCATCCAATTATATATTATTTTAATATCAAAAGAATGATATTTGTCGCTTGTGCGTACGTACGGACTACCGTCTCCACGAACGTGATGAGATTCATTCTCCATTATATCCATTCAAGTATAAATCTCATTTTATGATTAAAATTAATTTTTAAGGACTTGATATCATTCTGGATATGAATAATATACAAACTATCCATAATAAACACAACTTATGTCACAAAACATATAAAAGGAAACAAGTAAATTAACAACCAAAACGACTATAATACTAAGATATTATTAACAAAGCAATGATAAAAGATCATATATGATATCATATTAATTTATATGATTAATTTATAATTTAATAATAATTATTTCACCATTATATAGGAGGTTAACCTACCCTCAACCCAGGAAAAGTACAAGGTAAGGGGTTTTCATCTCACTTCTTATTCTCCTGAGATTCATGCCATATTGCCAATATTACATTTTGTATGGTGTATGTGCTGCCCATAATTGTATTATTTGTGTAATACACTTTAATTTATGTGTATTTACATATTCATTGTATGATACCTCTTTCATGGGGTGTACGTTTCGTACGTTACCAAATTGGAAAGGGTTTATTTCACAATCTTTACATTATCCGAGGTTATTTATACGTAATTATCTACTGTGACCTCTTTATCATCCACATCCATGTTTCTTAAAAATGTATTTCAAAACATTATTACTATTTTACAAAATATGGGTTAATGTCATTTATACCCTTGTTTGAATTTTTATAAGATGTTTATAAAGGAATCTTTCTGTCATTTTCCAAACAAGGTCCTTTTTAACCTTTTCGACAAAATTAAGGTAAGAATGTTTTATTTAACTTATATGGTGGGTGCAGATATTTTCCGCCGTTATAACATCGTCAAAGAATCCATTACAATATTATAAGAATATTTTCTATATAAATGTTTTCTTTTTGTGACTCTTAAATGATTTCAAAAAATAAAGAGATTTGTCTCCAAAAAAAGGTTTTGATTTCATCTATGTCTACATCCTTTGATGGATTTTATGTTTATTTGATGTTGATTTATTATGATACAAAACTTCCATATTGTATTGAAGTTTTTGTGATATGTTTTACTGTGGATGTGCTATTTTTAACCCTTTCATGGCTAAAGTATTGACTATTCGTATTCTAGTTTTAATACGAATGTTTAGGATATGTTTAAAACTTTTCATATGAGGAATATATTGGACTTAGTAAGTGATGGGTGGAGCCCAATATAGCTCCTCGATGCATCAGTAGGTCTCATGAGACAACTAGACATGGAATTGGCCGAGGCCCTTTCCCAATTTGATTTATGGTTTTGGCCGAGGCCTTAATCATTTTTAGACATCTTGGCTGAGGCCTTGACAAAATGTTTCAGAATGTATGGAATTATACATTCCCTTATTATGGAAATAATATTGATGGTTCATGTGGTCATTCTACTAGTAGAATACCCATGATTATGTTTTATTATGGATTTATTTACTCAGCTCATAATCTTTCCATAAAAGTATTCATGTTTATTATTTGTAAAGGCATGTGGTTTTCAATTATTTACCATGATTAATATTTATGTCATTTTATGTTGTATTACATACCCTTACTGAGCGTTTGAGCTCACACCTTTCTTATGTTTCATTTTCCCAAGATATGAATATGTTAGTTATGAGTGACCTGCAGGCATAATCTAGGAGGCTTGGATGCTTCTAATGAAATATATTATTGTTGTATTTCTCTTCAAGCTGTAAAGTGGATCATATGTATGAATATTGTTTCCAATAATACTAAACTGATCGGTCTTTCGAGATATGATTTCCTTGTAATCATGCCAATGTTATGTAATAATGCACCGAATCTGGGTAACTAGGGTCAGGGCGTTACATGTTAAGCATTGGTCTCTATAGCTGGTATCAAAGGGAAGATTTTTTCAACCATTGGAAACTAGGATTAGAAATTATTAGTGAGATCCCTTGGGATGTTTCTAATGATATGTTTGAATTTAAGGAAAAGTCTAATTATGAGTCAAGGTTTAGGAAAATGTCATAGAATTTTGGTAATGGATTTAAATATTGTTTTATCGGAAATTAATTCCCTATATAGATACTAAAAATGGGTGTCTTAAAAGAACAATAATATGATTTTATTGTGGAAAAGAAATACACAATCCAAGTAACTACAAAGGGAAAATGAAAGGTGTATTTAACACAATGTATGAGAATAATGTCCTCACTAAGGTATCATATATTGTAAAATGATATGGGAATTATGAATATCAATGTCTTAAAGATAAATATCATGAATTATATCACCAAGGTAATATGTTTAATGTTCATACTTCTAAGGATGAAGAGACCACAAGATACATTTGAAAGGTACATTCTGTTATAATAATATTTCTTATAGGCCTGATTATAATTTTTTATGTATGATAAGACTTGATTCGTACTTCCCATTTTAAGAAAGTATTATTAAGGAATAATATTATAAAGTGTAGTTAATGGTTTGAGAAAGAAGTGGGCCAATGGATGTTTATATCTATTATACTTCAAGAATTATGTTATATGAATCATGAAGTACATGTTCCTTACGAATTTCAAAAATATATTGAATGGTTCTAATGACCTTGAAAGGAGATTTAATGGAAATGTAATATTTTGATCAATGTAAGGTAGCACTAAATGAGTTTTGGCTATTGATAAAATTGTTTTTATCTTGGATGAGGTTATTATTTAAATAGATAAAGTAAATTAGATATTATTGATGACCTCATAAGTAATAATGAATTTGTTGAAAAAGTAATTTACTTCATCATTTATGAAGTTTACATCATTTTTAGATTCAAGGAATATATCCATTAATTTGTTTTCTATGTAAGTAATAATGAATAATTATGGTTACAATATGGTTTTATAGTAATTTCGGTTATTACCATATTTCAAGGGAAAAAACAATAAATGTATTCCCATTTTTTGTATGTGACAACCAGGATAAACATTATGATAAGTGGGGGATAAATGTTAATATATTTTTTAGAAATTTTGTGACCTTTATAATGTTTTGGACATTCTACTTTCATAAGGTTTATTTGGATAACCATTCATATAATGCTTTCAGTTACATGTTTCATGGGGTTTTGGATATTAACATATTATATCATAATGTAAATATTTATCCATATTTAATAACTTATTCTAACCATTTTTTTTATACATGAAGATAGAAATATTGAATTATCAATATATTTATGGGTCTTATGATCCATTAGTGCTTCAAGTATAAAAAATTCACCTTTATTTAGTGTATTATGAGATCAAGTATAAATTGATCAAGGTACAACCAAAGGGTGAGATTGTGAATATGAAAGGTAATGAAATAATGTTAGTATTACTTCTCATAAAAACATTCAATTTTAGGAAAAGGGGATTGAAATTAAATTTTATCGTATTATAATTATTTTTTTATGGTACCGATGACATTTTCCAGGCACTTTTGTTTATGGATTTATGACCGTTTACATTTTACTGACCATGTTGTCTATCACTATCCACCAGAACAAGATATTTTGATTTCTATTTTATGTCCACATCTTCACTGCCCGCCTATGTTCTCCTATGTAAAAACATAGTTATGAGTTAATTTTGACGATTATGGTTCTGGATTTTCCTTTTTAATGTATTTTTTAGTTTCCAGTGTTATGATATGGGTTCTTATGAAAGGACATTTCATGTATTAATCCTTTGATATCCTAGAATAATTTTGTTAATATTACACTAAAAACATATTAGTATACATGAAACAATATGTTTTTCTTGTGTTACACACAATTTTAAGTTCCTTCAATAGCTTATGTTACATGTACGACCGAGCTTTACCTAACTACGATAAACTATTAGTATTATTATTAAATCATTGTTATAGTTATCACCTATATAATGACCCAAAGTTTTATCAATGGAATTCCATTATTATAATTATGCCTTAAAGTATAATCAGATTTGAAAACACAATGAAATATCATGATACTAAATACAATTTTATCATTAAACATAATTTTTTGACTTCTAGGTTTTGAATTTTGAAAATCTAACATACACTGTTTTGATTAGTAAGATGTTTGGAGTAAGATAGGACAAATGTAATTTTTAATGAATAATATCATACCCTTTTGAATAGTAACCTACCCCTATTAATATTAGTGTGACCTTTATATTAAATTTTCCAAAATAATAGCAGCCTTACTCTTGAATTATTGAATAAAATTTAGGCATCTTATAAGTAACAATTTGACCATAGTAAAAGTATTGGTATTTTTTAAGTCATAAATAAATAATTAAAATTATTTAATTATTTAAAATAAAAATTATTCTCCTAAAATATTTTCATGTATTAATAATTATATTTATTTTTGTTTTAATGAAATTTTACAAGACCTTATGTAATTTTTGAAAGCATTATAAAATCAGTTTTAATTTTAAAAACTGTATTTTTCAAGTAAATTATGATTTTAATTGAAAACTAAATTAAATGTATTTAGAAAATTATTTTTGAAAAATGGACTTCATTTCATGATTGTACATTTCAAAAAAATGGAGTTGGCGATTTTTTGTGATTTTTCTGAAATACTTGAATTATTGGTGAATAGTAAAATACATTAATTTACCATATAAATACATTATAATTTAAATCCAACATTCCGGAAATCTCAAGTGTTGTAAGAACCCAAATCTTAAACTCAAATTACTTATTTCATTTTCATGGTCATGGAATCATAACTATTGCTGGTCTTGGTGGAAATTAATAAACTAATGATTAAAATAATAAGAGAACCACTCCCCCTCCACTTTAAATACCACTCTTCACACCCTCATTTCCTCACACATATCAAGATTCAATAATTTTATAAAATCTAACCAAGAATATTACCTAGCCCCTCTACCACTTTAAAGAGCTTATTTTCTCATCAAAATACCAATCCTAGGTTCTTTTAGGAGGATCTCTAGAGGAGGATTCAAGAGTTAATTCCCCCCTCTCTATTTTCCTTTAATTTCCTTTTAATTTAAAGTTCTTTTCTTAATCTCTCCCCACCTAGACCCTTCCACATGGTATGGTAAATCCAATATCTCAAATATAGTGTAATTTTATTATAATAATGGAATAATATATCATAGATCCCCTTTCTCCTCTTCTTTTTATTTTAGAAAATAAAACGTTGTTCATGAGGTGTTAATTTATCACCTTAAAGAACACATGTTTTCTTTTTTCCTTTACCGCCTTTAAATCTGGTCATGAAACCATTTTAATTATTGAAAAAGATTATATTATATATATTATATCCTATTTAATTTTCTATAACTAAATTATTTATATACTAATAAATGATTAAACAAAACAAGTTCATTGTGGTCAAAAAACTGCCCGAATTAACCCAAATAATCATAATTAAATTCTTATCTAATGATTAATCCACATGATATATAAAATAATTCATTATAATACAATTTAAAATAATGGAATATCATTATTAAGTTTAAACATATATTATGTATATTTATCCATGTTCTACATGAACTTCTATTTTTGAATACAAGATAATCGTTCAAGAAAACCATAAAATGAACATTCTCAAAAAATGGATTTAAACAATATAACTAATCAAATGTCCCGTATAATAACTTAATGAAACCATAATGAACTATATTCTTGTAAAAAATGTTCTTGAATTGTAAATTAATTAATATAATGTGGTTACAAAATACATTAAAGTGAAGAAAACGTTCAAATACAAGGTAAGGAAAAATTCTCAAACCGAACATTATTTCTTTGGGTTCTCCCTCTATAAATCAATTTTTTTGTTATGGTCACTCCTTAACAATTATTTTTTAACCATTATATTACCATTTTGGGGATATAATTTTTTTCCAATGGACTTTGTTTCTAGTAAAACCTTTTGCAAAAGAACTCTTCTTTCAAAAACATACCTTTTACATCTCACTCAAGGTTGATGGTTCTTTTATCAAGTATATTATTCCCACTTTCTTTTAGGAACACAAAGTTTAGGAATTTTTTGTTATGATATGAAAATAATTCCATTATATGGGTTTTTTTTGTTCATTTATGATATAATTTCTATGTTTCGTACATGATATTGATAATGTTATGATGTGACAGGTCCGCCTGGAATTATATAGTGCAAAATGAAAGTTATGATGTGACGGGTGTGCCCAGAATTATATAGAACTCCAATGCACTGGGTAAAGTGATGAGTATCATTATTTAAAGTGAAATGATTTGTGAACAAGATGCTATATTTTTTCACAACTATGTGTGGTATATGACCACAAAGACACGATGTTTCATTTTATGCATTGCCACATTTCAAGCCATTTATTAATGATTCCTCTCTTGTTCATGATCCTTTGCCTATGTTATGATTATGCTCACCCATTGTTATATTGTTCTTATCTTCCCCTCTAATAGGCTTTTATCTCACCCATTTCTTATGTATAACCTCTTATGAATATGAGTACTAAGGTGATTAAATGGGACAATAAGAGGCTAGAGATGAATGAATTAAATAAATTTGTATGCTTGATATTGTAAATGTTTGGAATAATACTTGTTTTCCAATGACCCTAAACCACTTGATCCTCATGTTAAAATACTATTTTTTATCTTTATAATAATTTAATAGTAATTAATGGAAAGTTAGGGTCCCTATATTTAGTATCAGAGGCATGGTTTAGTCAATTTGAGAATTAGAATTAGTGAACCCTAGAGAATACCTCTAGTATGAGACTAAGTACAAATATCCACACCAGAAAAGGTATCCCATAAGATGTTATTTTAGTGTAAATTGAAAAACTAAATAAGTTATTTTTAATGACTTTTTGAACAATGTTTTTTTACCTTTTCTATATCATAAAATTGTGGGATCATGAAGAAACCAAGCCAACAAACTGTTTTAGGGACAATGCAATGATTGCCTGAACGACATTCCCAATGCTTTGGGAGGTGGAGTTAAAAATTTCATGGCGATGCTTACCGAACTATATAAGGTTATGAACAATAAAAAAAATAATTGGGAACATCCTTCTTCATAAACGTGGGATCAACTGACTGTTGAGTGTTTTATACAACAACGACCATCGACGTTTAGTGGCTCTTTTGATCCACTAGTTGAGAAATAGTGGGCCAACTCCATGGAGAAGTTCTTTTATGTGATTCACATTCCTAAGATGGATAAAGTGACATTATCCTTTTGAAGTATAGAGGGAGAGGTCAATAAATGATGGTCTTTGATTAAAATTACCAAGAAATGAGATGAAATTGAATATATGGGATGGGAAGACTTTACGATCATGTTTCATAACAAGTATTTCACATCGAACTCTTCATACGAAGATGGGGAGAGAATTCATAGAGCTCAATAAAAATGAAGGGGAATCTATCATGACCTATGAAGAGAATTTCACAAGGCATGTGAGGTACACTTTGGTTTTTTTTGTCAACAATAATAGAAAAATTGAGAGATTATTTAGTGGGTAAAAACCACACCTTCCAAAGGATCTTGCAATTAGAGACTTTGGGAGTTATTAAGAAGTTGTTCAGTGTTCTAACAAAGAAGATATGGAGTTTGGGTAATTGTCCCATGGCTATGTTGATAAGAAACAATAGGTGGAGTTTCAAGCTAGAGTATCTAATGATAATGATGGGAAGAAAACTCAATGACCCACATGCCAAAAATGTGAGAAGGTGTATCATGGGAACTACCTCAAAGGGGTGTAAAAATGAGTAAAGTGTGGGAAATAAGGCCATCATTCTCAAGAGTGTTGAAAAGACATGATAATGAAGGATAATGTGGTGGATGGATGGATAAAACCACCCATGGTCCAATGCCACTACTATAGGGATTAAGCGAACTATGCAAGCTTCGAGTCCTTGAGGGTAATCATCATCAGCAGCCACCAAAGCCAAAGGAACAAGGAAAGACTTATTCATTCACTACTATATAAGTGGAGAAAGATAATTAAGTCATACAAGGTACACTTAATATTCACTCAAGAAAGGAAAATTCTTATTTTATTCTGGTTATACACATTCCTTTATATATTGCATGTTTTCTAAAACTATAGAATTGAAGCCCCAAAACCTTGAAGTATAGATATCTATAAAAACACCAAGAAGTGTTATCATTTCAACCAAAGTGTTTAACTCATCTCCTGTTAGCATGTTTGGGAAGATTCTTCTGCAAATCTCATAATACTTCTCAAGGTGGAATTTGACATTATAATGGGAATAGATTGGATCTCGTTATATATAGCACATATCAAATGTCGGGAAAAAGAAATATCTTTTCATATTCAGAACCATCCCATGGTTCTCTAAAAATTCAAGGAAGATCATAAATATCATTTCAAAAATCCTTCAATAGTGGGGCTCTTCATACCCTATGAAGAACCATACCTCGACCAAATGGTTGAGTCAATGGAAATTTCCAACCTTAAAAAAATGCCCATTAAGAGGGAATATGGTTATGTATTTCTCGAATAGTTACTCAAACTTCCCCCTAATTGTGAGATAGAGTTCTCAACAGAACTCATACTTGGAGGTAATCCTATCTTAAATTATCCCTCTTGGATGGCTCCTATCAAACAGGAAGAGTTAAAGAATCAGCTATAAGAGTATTTGGAAAAAGGGTTCAAACACCCTAGTATATCACCTTTGGGTGTGTCATTGCTCTTTGTGATGAAGATTGATGGAACAATGTGGATGTGTATTGATTATCAGGAACTCATCAAGATCAACATAAAGAACATGTATCCTCTTCCAAGGGTTGAATTCTTATTCGATCAGTTAAGGGGAGATCAATACTTTATAATGGTGGATCTTAATTCTTTATATCATCAACTAAGCGGGAATAAGGAATAAATTTAGAAGACTACCTTCTTTACAAGGTATGGGTAAAATGAGTTTCAGGTGATACCCTTCGGACTAACTAATACCCCTAAAATATTCATGGATTCTATGAATAGAGTCATTAGACATTACATTGAAAAATTTATGGTGGTTTTTATTAATGATATTCTCATATACTGTAAGAGAAATGGGGAGCATGAATAACACCTAAGACTTGTGTTGGAGACATTGAGAAAGGAGAAGTAGTATGTCAAGTTTAGAATGTGTGACTTTTTGATGAATCAAGTCACGTTCTTGGGACATGTGATCACATGACATGGAATTTATGTGGAACCTTGAAAACAAAGGTGATTGGAGAATGGACAAGACCCTCTAGTGTCACATAAATCCATAGTTTTCTTGGATTAGCTGGGTGCTACTGACATTTTGTGACAAATTTATTAGGATTTTAAAACCCTCTAACTATGATAGCAATGAAATGGGTAATGTATGGCTCGACTGAAGAATGTGAGGGATGCTTTAAGGAGCTAAAGAGAAGGCTAATCACTACACCATTACTCACACTACTCAAAATTGGAGAAATATTTGTGATATACAGTGATGATTCAAAGAATGGTTTGGGTTGTGTACTCAGGAAAAATGATTATTTGATCACCTACGCCTCACAAATGTTGAATATATAGTAGCAGAACTACCCGATGCATAATCTCGAGCTAGCAGCAAATTTTTTTCCATGAAAATCTGTTGGCACTACATTTACTGTAAGAAGTGTGACATATACACCGGCAACAAGAGCCTAAAGTATATATTCACACAAAGGAATCTCAACATGCATCAAAGGTGATAGTTAGAACTAATCAAGGACTATGATTTCTCTATTCACTATCATCATGGAAAGGTGAAAAAGATAGATTATTCTCTATGAAGAAAGGAACCTGCTACATTTTCCTTGTTACAGAATGAGAAAGACCCTGCCTTCTTGGATATATAAAGGATGGATTTGGAAATAATAAGGGAAGGGGATACATAATACCTTTCCAAAATTATAGAAAAACCATAAATCTAGGAGATTATTAAGGAGGCACAAAGGGATGATCTGGAGTTAGAAAAGAAGGTGAATACAGTAATGGAAGGGAATTAACATGAGTTCCATATCAACAAGGATGGTGTGATTCAGTTTGGAAAATAGCTATGCGTGCCTTCATCGCCTGGGATAAAGAAGGAGCTATTGGATAATGAAAATATCTCAACATTGCCTATACATCATGATAGCACCAAGATGTGTCAAAATCTCTGAGAACACATCTGGTGGGATAACATGAAGAATGATATTGTGGAATATATCTCAGGTTGTTTTGTATGTCAGAAAGTTAAATCATAGCAACAAAATACAAATGGATGATGCAACCATTACTTATACCCATGTGGAAATAGAAAAATGTCATTATTGACTTTTTCATGGGTCTCCCAAATATGTCGAAGGGAAATAATGTGATATGGGTTGTGGTTGATCGACTCACCAAGACATCCCATTTTATCATTATTTGTGAATATCCCTCGCTTGAACAAATTGCAGTGATATATGTGACGGAAGTGGTGAGAATACATGGTGTTCCTCTATAGATTGTCTTAGATCATTATCTAAGGTTCACATCTAAATTGTAGAGGATCCTTTAATATGATTTGAGTACTGAATTAAATTTCATCCTAGCCAATAACCCCCAAACTGATGGCCAATATGAAAGCACTATGCAGATTCTTGAAGACATGCTAAGATCCTGATCTTTAGAATTCAAAGTTGGATGGGATCAGCATATTCCATTGGTTTGTTATCATACAATAATAACTTCTAATCGAGTATTCATATGGCTCCATGTGATTCTTTGTATGGAATGAGATGTATAACTCCAACCTATTGGGATGAAGTTGGAGATAGAAAACTACATGGACCAGATCTTGTGTAAGAGTTAATCGATAAGGTTCGAGTCATCAAGAAACATATCAAAGCTACTCAGAGTCATAAAAAGTGCTATGATGACAACCATCAAAGGTACATGGAGTTTGACATTGGAGATAAAGTCTTCTTTTGAAAATAACCATATAAGAGAGTTTTGTTGTTTGGAAAGAAAGGAAATTTAATCCAAAGGTACATTGGCCCTTTTGAGATCCTTGACCGCATAGGAGTAGTGGCCTACTGGATTTCACTTACACTGAATATGGATCATGTTCATGATGTGTTTCACGTATCACTCCTGGGGAATTACATACTAAATCCCTCACATGTACTGAACTTGGATGTGGTACAACTAGAATGTGATCTCTCTTTTAAGGAGTAGCCAGTAAAGATTATGGACAGAAGAGATAAGGTACTACACAATAAGACAACCCATCTTGTTAAATTATTTTGGAAGAACCATATGTTTTCAGAAGCTACTGGGGAACCAGAGGAGGTGATGAAGGAGAAGTACCATCACCTATTTTTTCAAAACAAAATTTCAAGGGAAACTTTTTCATAAGGGGGGAGGAATATAACGACCCAAAGTTTTATCAATTTAATTTTCTTCTTATAATTATGCCTTAAAGTATAATCACGTTAGAAAACACAATGAAATATCATGATACTAAATACAATATTATCATCAAACATTGTTTTTCCACTTCTATGTTTTGAATTTTGAAAAACTGACATACACAGTTGGGATCAACAGGCTGTTTGGAGTCAGATTGGCCCAACTTATTTTCTGGTGAATAGTAACCTACCTTTATAAATTCTAACCTACCATTATGAATAGTAGTATGGAACTTATAGTAAAATATCCAAAATAATATTAACCTTACCCATGAATGATTAAATAAAATTTAGGCATCTTATAAGTGACAATTTGACCATAGTAAAATTAGGAGTATTTTTTATGTCATAAATAATCAATTAATTAATTAAAAAAAAAACTTATTTTTCAAAAATGTTTTTATAAATTAAAAATTATATTTATTCATGTTTAAGATAATTTTATAATATCTTATTTAATTTTTGAAAGCACTTTGAAAATCTGTGTTAATTTTAAATATATTATTTTTCAAATTAATTATGATTGTAATTAAAAATTAAATAAATCATAATTATAAAATTACTTTTAAGAAATTGAAACTATTTTTTGATTCTACATGTTTAAAAATGGTTAGTGTGAATTTTTGGTATTTTTCTGAAATACTTATATTTTTTATGAATAGTAAAATGTATTAATTTACCATATAAATACATTATAATTTAAATACATTGTTATTAACATAACAAGTGGCGTTAGAAACCAAATCTAAAACTCACATACCCTATTTACTGTTAATGGTTATTTAATCATCACTATTTCTGGTCTTTGTGGAAATTAATAAACTAATAGTTAAAATATTAGGAGAACCCCTATCCCCTCCTCTATAAATACCACTCTTCACAACCTCATTTCATCACACCTCGCAAGCTTCAAACCTTGTCTAAACTCTTCCCAATAATATTCCGTTTCCCATCCCTAAATTACAAGAGCATATGAACTCATCAAAAGGAGAATCATGGCTTCGTTAAGGAGGATCTCAAGAGGTGGATTCAAGAGGTAATTCCACTCTCTCTCTTTTCCTTTAATTTTCCTTCAATTTCAAATTCTTTTCTTAATATCTCCCCAAAAATCACCATCCAAAAGTTATGGTAACTCTATTTTATCACATATAGTAAACTTTTATGATAATAATGGGATAATATATCATGCAACCCACTTATCCTCTTCATTTTTTAGAAATGAAATTATTTTTTGTGAGGTATTAATTTATCACCTTCTAGAGCGACATATTTTCATTTTTCATTTTCCACCTTCAGATCTAGTCATGAAACCATTTTAATGGTTGAACCAAATTGTATTATATGTTTTCTATCCTATTTATTGTTATGGAACTAACTTATGTACATATTACTAAATGACTAAATAAAAAAAGTTCATTTTGGTTGAAAAATTGCATGAATTAACCCAAACGATCATCATTATAATTTTTTCTAATGATTCATCCACATGGTATATAACATAATTCATTATAAGATAATTTAAAATCTTCTAATTTGATTATTAACTTTAAATATCAGTTCTTTATATTTATCCTTGTTCAACATGAACTTCCATTTATGAATACAACTGAACCGTTCTAGAAAATCATAAAAATGGACATTCCCGAACAATGGATTTAAACTCTATAACTCAACCAAAAGGCATATATAATAACATCATGAAACCATAATGAACAATATTCAGGTAAAAGGGTTATATAATTGTTAATTAATTAATCTAATGGGGTTATACAGGACATTAAAGTGAAAAAACGTTCAGATACAAGGTAAGGGGAAATTCTCGAACCCAACTTTCTTTTTTGGGTTCAACAAATTTCACTACATTTCTACTATGGTTACTACTTAAAAATCATTTTTCATCATTATATTAAATTTTATAGGATATAAATGTTTTTCACTTTATTTTGTGTCAAAAAATAGTTTTCCAAAAAAACTATTCTTTCTAAAATACAACTTTTACTTCTCACTCAAGGTTGATGGTTCTTGTATCAACTATGTTATTCCCAATTTCTTTTGAGAATCAAATGATTATGAATGTGTTCTTATGAGATGAAACTAATTCCTATACATGGGTTATTTATGTTAATATTTCATATATGTTCTGTGTGGCATGCCTGATAATGATAATGTTATGATATAACGGGTGTGCGTGGAATTATATAGCGCAAAATAAATGTTAGGATGTGATGGATACACCCAGAATTATACACCCCTCCAATGCATTTGGTAAAGTGATGAATCTCTTGAGTTAAAGTGAAATGATGTGTGAACAAGATGTTATCCTTTTTCACTACTATGTGCTATAGGTGACCACTATGACATGATGTTTCATTTTATGCATTGCCACATTTCATGTATTTTCTTAATGATTCCTCTCATGTTCATGATCCTTTTCTAATGATTAGACTATTCTCACAAATTGTTATATTTTTCTTATTTATTCATTTACTGGGCTTTTAGATCACCCCATTTTGATGTATATCACTAGGTGAATACCAAAGAGATTACAAGGGACAATAAGAGGTTAGAGAAGAATGAATTAAATAAATGTTTCTTCTTGATGTTGTAAAAGTTATGTTTTTTCCTAGTTTTTAGAGACACTAAACCTATGGATCCTCATGCTATAATACTCTTATGTTTTATATCTTTATAATGATGTAATTGAAACGTATGAAAAGGTATGTCATCTATAACCATCCCGCTAAAATGGAATTTATGAATAATATTAACTAAATAGGGAAAATATGGTTCAAATAGGTATATAAAACGAATCCCTATGTTATATATTAGTTATAAATGAATGTAAGAACTATTTGAAAATAAATAAATTCATTTATTATAAAAATTTGTTTTCTATTACAAATTGGTTAATCAAAAAAATTACAAAATCCACTTTTGATGATTGATATTAATTGAATGTATATATTATATTTTAAATAGATTATTTTACATTCATTTTATGTATTGTATATGCAAGATATAATAATAAATCCAATGTTATGCATAAAAGGATGTATTTTTCAAGAGGAAGTTTTACCACCTTTTAATATTAGACATATTTTAAAACCAATTTTTGAAAATTTTAAAAGTTATATTTGAAAAATAAACAATATATTAGAAAATATTAATGTCAAAATCCGATTAGGTTGAATTTTTTATATTTTCCTAAAAAGAATCATTTTTTAATGAATAGTGAAACATACAGGATTAATATTAATAATTAAATTTTCATATAATTTATTTATATAGTTAAATTATATTTTTATTTGGTTTTAAATCATATTTAAATAAATAATATATCTCTTAGTCCAATTTTTTTCATTATAATAAATTTAAAATTGATATTGGATACAATAACATTTAAATCTTTTGAACATTTTCATGTTAAAAACTCGGTGTTTCGTCCCATCTACAGAATTAGTTTAAAAATAAATTAAGCCAATTAAATGATTTTAATTTGGAAAAATTGATTCCATAATTTAAATAAACATAATTTAAAATTTCTAGTAAATTCCTTTTAGTTTTTGACCAAACAATTTGTCAATAATATTAAAATTAATAACAATGATTTAGGTGAAAACGAGTTTACTTAGTGGTCATATATTAATCTTGAGGGGCCAATTGACCTAGAAACCTATCCAAAAGACAATTTATGGAAATATTGAGACCATTAACCCTATTATATCGAAAATGGATATTAATTATAGGAACATTATGTCTATGATACCTCTCAATAGTTTTTACCTTTTTATGATTATAACAATGTCACTCCTCCTCCACTAAAAAAGGAACTCACACCCCTGACTTCATCACACATCTCAAGCCTTTTTAATCATACAAAAACTACACAAATAATCTCCCAAAAATAGTAATATTATCCTATAAGCCTCAATTTTGGAATAAATCAAACCATATTGGTACTCCGCTGCAAACCAAAAGGACTTAGCTGAAGAATATGTAACATTCTTCGGTGCACAGTTTTATTTTATTGATTTCTCATCCCATTCAATTATTATTATTACATTCTTATAAAATGAGCTCAATTTTCACAATATACTAATATTTTGTTATGTTAATGTTATTACCTAATCTCATATATACTTCCATAAAATTGGATACACAATCATCATTCTTGTGTACGGTGAACTACAACCTCGTGAACCGATGTTGTTCGTTTTACCATTACCACCTATCAAGGGTGGTAATAATTTTTTAATTACTATTTTTATTTTATATTTTCCATATTTATGTATTATTTATGCTTTTTCAACTATTATATAATAAAAAATTTCATGCCATCCATCTTTTGGGAATATGATAACATCGTTTTTGGACGTATTAACAACCACCTCCTCAAACCAATGTGACTCGTTCACAATTTACATGGAATGTATTGAAGATAGGTTTAATAAACATATGTGAAATATATATGAAATAATAATCATATCATAATGATAATATATATATATATATATATATATTCATATATGTCTTTCACTTTCTATCTATCAATACAACAAGGAAATAGAAATGATGTTCACGCCTACGTACGACCTACCATCTCCATGAATTGTGTATCTCATTTTATAATTTTATGTTTTATAGATTATTTTAAATACATATATAATGAATATATATTATATTTATATATAATTTTTTAAATTCTGTATGTAATTAAATAATTATCTATGTAAGAGTACCAAGAATAACAAGTCAAAACATGTATGAAAAACAAAAAAGTTATTACCCAAGACATTACTTTCACTTGGAATTGTGAATAAATGGGTAAAATAAATTAATTATAAAATAATAATAGTTACGATATATAATAATATGTTCTTATGTGATATTTATGATAATCTTATATTTTTCCCACCTGAGGTTTTAATGTGTACGTAGAAATTCAAGATATTAGGTAAGGATTTTCTCATCTAACTTTTATTTATTTGAGATAAATGATATATTCACCACTTAATATTGTTGTGTGGTGTATATAATTCCCTATGACATGTTAGATAATTAATTTAATTTATTTAATGATATTAAAAGTTTGAATTTTTTTCTTTCATGGATCTCAAGATTCCAAATTTAGTCAAGCATTAATGGATTTCTCATGTCACTATTATTTCTCTAAGATATATGATATATTCACCACTTATTTCGTTATATGGTGTATAAAATTCCCTATGAAATGATATATAATGAATTTAATTTATTTTATTATATTAAAAGTTTCCATTGATATTATTATTTCAAGGATATCATGATTACAAAGTTACTCATGTAGTAAGTGGATTTCTAGTCTCACATTCATTTATGTGAGACTTAAGTCAAATTTACCACTCATTTATTTTGAGTACTGTATATACTACCCATGAATTTATTATATGATTATTGTCCTAAAATTTATGTTTATTTACATAACCATTTAATGATCCCACTTTTATAGGGTTTACAGTTTAAAAGTTACCAAATTAGTAATGTTTTTGTTTTTTTAAAGGTAGGTTCTGATCAAAAGACCAGAATAAAGAAATTTATTCAAAAGAGAAAGTCAAAAACGAGTTATAACAGACGGAAAGAGGGCAATTTTCTAGAATCCTTAATAAAAGCAGGAATAAACTCTGGCGGGAGTTCATTCATCCATGTGATCTCATGAGAGACTCCCATGTTAGCAAGTCCATCCGTGACCATATTAGCCTCCCGAGAGGTATGTGTGGGAATAAAATTGCGGTCATTGAGTGTAGAGAGGCAATCCATCCATCTGGGGGTGATAGGCTATGCCAGATGAACATCACCCTTCCAGATGGCTTGCACAATGGTAGTGGAATCGCTCTTGATCCAGATATTCTTCCAGTTGAAGCGCTTTGCATAGGATACGGCATGAATGGTAGCAAGCATCTCGACCTCCAGCGCAGAAGCAGTTCCACAGCTTCCAAAGAAACATCCAAGGATCTGGTCTTGATGATCTCTAAAGATTCCCCCACATCCAGCAAGACCAGGATTTCCCTTTGAAGCTCCGTCCACATTTACTTTAATCGAACCAGGAGTAGGTGCCTGCCAGAAATCTTCAATAGTGTATCGAGGTTTCGGGAAAATACCTTTGACACCAATTCGGTGAAGGGTTTAAAAATCTATGACAGAATTGTCACAACAATCCTTTTGTATCGTAGCTGTTTCCCTCATATCCAGTAGAATCCACATTTTACCTGCATTAATATTAACTGAATTATTGTTGAAAACAGAATCATTTCTACCATACAAAAGAATATGCATAATCTCCGCAACAGCTGTTAGAAAGAGATTCTTGATTTGAGGAGATCTTTGGAATTCCAAAGTTCTTTTCAATTGAGAGAGAATAAATGTATCTAAAATCCATATACAATCAAAAAGGTCAAAAATGTAATTCCAAAGGGCCATAGCAGTATCACAAGATAAAAAAAGATGATTGATGTCCTCGCGATGTTAGTTGCATAATCTACATTTAGAGCAAAGGCTAAAGCCATAGGATTGCTGGCAGATATCAGTAGGAGTTTTTTGATGAGCAATACACCACATAAGGGTAAGGAGAGAAGGCTTAATCCAAGCTTTATTGAGGTTAGAAACCCAATTAAAATTTTCATCCTTATTAGGGAATTGATAGTGATAAAACTTTTTAGAGTCTAACAGGCCATTATGAGCAGGTTCCCAAACAAGGAGATCCTCATTGGAGGTGAAATAATAATTATCCACAATCCCCTTGATAGGATCCAGAAGATGAGAATAAGGGGAATTGATCATCTCTCTAATAGAGTAATTTGAAGTATTATGAGAAAAGGTATTAGGAATATCAGTAATGAGAGGGTAGCCAGTCCAGTTATCAAACCAGAAATTTAAAGAAGAGTTTTTACTAACAAGCCTTCTAGAATTTTCCTTGATAGAGTGAAAAGAAGCTTTGATTGAAGGCCAAATAGAAGAAGTCATATAATTAGAAGAGCCAGACTTAAGCTTACCAAGGAAGCGTCTTTTGAGGAATCTCATGGAGAGAGAGTTATTACGAATGAGGGACCATGTGAGTTTGGCTTGAAGAGCCTCATTAAAAAATTTAAGATTCTTAATACTGATTCCTCCATTTTCAATAGGTTTACAGCATGTGGCCCATGAAACTGTAACTAATTTCTTTTCCAGAGTACTTCCACTCCAGATGAAATTCCTGATAGCTGTATTATGTCTTTTTATCAGCCCCAAAGGCCATTTGTAGACCATCATGGAATAGACAATCTTAGAGACAATAGTGGATTTCACAAGGAAAATTCTTTCATCCATAGAAATGGATTTACCTTTCCAGGAAGAAAATTGATTTAGAGTTTGATCAACAAGGCTAATAAAAGAACAAGCTTTGGTTCGACCCCAGAATAGGGGAACACCAAGATAAGTAAAAGGAAGGGATCCTTCCTTTATCCCTAAAACATTGTTGATATGAGATTTCCTATTAGAGGGGAAGTTTTTACCAAAGTAAATGAAATATTTTTTCCAGTTAATGCATTGACCAGAAATCTCCTCGTAGTGAGAAATGATGGATTTAAGGTTATTGACATTTATATTATCTCCCTGAAGGGAGGGAGCATGAACATTTCTGGAAGCAATGATAGGTTTGAGTCTGCCTTCCACAACATTGAGGGAGAGCAGTCTACTAAGATAATCTCGGAGATAGAAAAAATGATCGCAGAAAGTGGATCACCT
The DNA here is from genome assembly GCA_963277665.1 of Viscum album. Taxonomy (NCBI): domain Eukaryota; kingdom Viridiplantae; phylum Streptophyta; class Magnoliopsida; order Santalales; family Viscaceae; genus Viscum; species Viscum album. The sequence goes on along the minus strand of OY728127.1, from coordinate 1,399,083,610 downwards.
TGCCTAACACCTTTAGAGCATTTGAAATAACCCCTATGTGAGACATTAATAAGCACATAGATGTTTTCAGAGTTTAAGATGATTTTAATTTTATTAATAATGGAGTCATTGAAGACAAAACTGGAAAGGACCTTAAAAATGAAGGTCTAGTCAATCGTATCGAAAGCCTTAGTGATGTCAAGCTTAAGAGAAATGTTCCCACCTCTAGTATTTCTGTTCAATAAATTGGTGGATTCATAGGTGAGGAAAATACAATCTTGTATAGATATACCCTTGATGAAACCAAACTAGTTCCAGGAGAAAATTTTGTTACTAATATTAGAAATCCTATTAGCAAGAATCTTGGTGATAATTTTGGAAAGATAATTTAAGAGGGAAATGGGACGGAAGAGGTGAATTTCATCCGCATTATCAACTTTGGGAATTAATGTGAGGAACTGAGAGTTGAGAGCGTGTGGAAGAACACCTTTTTCAAAGATAGATTTAACTAAGTTGCAGACATCATTTTGAAGGACATCCCAATGTTTTTTATAGAAACCATTGTTGAAACCATCGGGGCCCGGGGCACTGTCCGGGTTTAGACCAAAAACAGTATCCTTGATCTCAGAATCAAGAGGGATGCAGTTAAGCAAACAGTTATCCTCAGAAGTCACCATACAAGGGATAATGTTTGGAAGGATATCTTTGTTAATTCTAGGACCATTGAAAATTCCAGTGAAGTATGAAAAAACATAATTTGCAATCTGTTCCTCAGACTCAATGATTTTACCCTCAACTCTTAAGCAAGAGAGAGGCTTACAGGTTTTCTTAATCCATTGTAGAGAGTTGTAAAATTTGGTGTTTCTATCCCCATCCATGAGCCATTTAGCTCTGAAGATTTGCTTTTTTAAATTATCCTTAAAGTTTAGAAGAGAGATCAATTTAGTTGAGATGGTGATTTCATCCTGGGGGTCAGAAATGAATGATGTGTTGTTAACTTTAAAGAGGGACATATCCTTTTCTAAATCTTGGATATCTTTGTCAATTAAAGATGTTTTATCAGAACACCATTTTTTAAGAATGTTCTTCAGATTTTTCTACTTAGTGGTGCAAACAAAAGGATCCCTGTGATTGCCCATATTAGTCTAGGATGAATTTATAAGAGAGACACAATCCGAGTCACAAGACCAGGCCAAATTAAATCTGAAATTCAAGGAAGGTTTCCAAGAGTTTTGAGGAAAGCTAACTAAGATCGGATGATGATCAGAAGCAATTTTAGTAAGGGTGGCACACAAGATATGGTTATAATTATCAAGAGCAGATTCATTAGTGAAGGCTCTATCTAGTTTACTCGCCACCACTCGGTTGTATTGGTGTCTGTACCAAGTGAATTTGGCACCAGTAAGGTTAATCTCAATGAGATTATTACTTTCAATGGTAGCTTTAAATTCCCTGGCAGAGATAGAGGAGAAAGAGAGCCCAATTTTTCAGAGGGGGAGAAAATAGCATTAAAGTCCCCAACCAAAACCTAGGGATCTTGAATCATGATATTGATGTCAGAAATCTTATTCCAAAGAGATCTTCGATCAAGGTAATTATTCTTGGAATAGAAAAAAGTAATGAAGATGTGAGAGATACCAAGGTAAAAATCGCACGTCAAATCTTGTGCAGAGAGACTAAAGATATTAACATTTTGCAAAGAGGAGTGGAAGAAAATCCAAAGAGAGTCCATATAACCATTGTTACAAGCACCCAAGAAATAGAAACCAAGGTTACCCAGGTGCATGAACTTAGGGGGAAAATTGACTTTAGGCTCTACAATAGCAATCAGCATGGGATGATGAGTAAAAATAATACGCTTCAAAACATTAAGGGTTCCAGGGTTTGCAATCCCCTGACAATTCCAATATATAATATGCATAATTATTTACCTTTTGGGTTTGACCCCCTTTCTTTTTAGTAACAGCACTTTGACCTCTAGTTTTCCTAGGGGAAGTGGATTTTCCGGGAGAGCAGATTTTAACCTTTTTCGGCATAGGAGACTCAGGATTGGAAGTATTACATCATTCCTTAATTTCAGGAGTAGATAGAACACAAACAGGCTTGAGAACTGAGCCTCGAATCAAAGGATCCAGGTCTGAAATAGAATTGGTCACCAATGCAGGAGGACATCCATCCAAGACAGCGATCTCCTGATGATCATGATTTGCTTCAGAAGGTTCGGAGGTTGATGGATTTACATCAACCACAGCATTTGGAGTACAATGCCTAGAAACAGTGATGGAAAAATCTGATGACCGGGCATGAAGATTACCAGGAGTAGCAGACTGGATAAGAGAGGAATAAGAATCATTCTTGTCCAGTGACTCAGAGGGAACAGAACCAGGTGGAGAGTGCCTGATGAAACTATATTTGAGAGACATATTATTCTATGAAACTATATTATTTTATGATCTATATATACATCACTTTGATATGTATTATCATGAATATAATTATTTTAATTATATTTTCATCTTCATTTTACTTTATTATTTCTTGGATATTTTTATTGAAAGATTCCAAAGTGGTAATAGTTTATTTTAACAATCTCATCATTTATTAAGATTTTCTATGATTATGATTCCACTGATAAAATATTATAATCCATATCTCATGAACTCACATTAAATTTTTTCTTCTCTATTTATTTGTGATATATTAAATTAATGGTACCATATTTACACTCTTCGGTACTTAATATAATTAAGAAGGTATTTCTATAAAAACCCAAATTTATATCTCTTCAATCAAAAATATCTATTATTTCCAAACCACGTTTTCTAAATATGTTTTAAAAATTTCTACAATATTCTCTAATGATCATTAATGTACATTTTTACACATTTGTTACATTTTTAGAATATTGGTTTTTAAAAAGGAATCTTCTTTTCCTTTTCCGATCGAGGAACTTTTCTAAACTTTTTATGGTGAAAAATGAATGTTCAGTAAGTATGAATTTATCCATCATCATGACTATCATTCCTTTAGAGTTTCCATTAAAAAATTGCAATTTTATTTTTAATGAATTTTTTTAAAATGTTTTATGTGTAAAAAAATCAAAGGTGAAAGCATGTTTTCCTCAATAAATGTTGTTAATGATTTTTAAATCTTACTTCATAATTTTTCAATGTGGTTTTTAAACAATGGGTTTTGAAATTGTTATATATATATATATATATATATATATTAAAAAAAATTATTTTAAAAGAAATGATATTTTCCTTAAGAACTATTCCAAAAGATATTTAAAAATCATTCTTCATTTAATCTGATATACTTTGATATATTTTAGGCTTCACTAGGGATATGATTCAGGGATATGATTCAAATTATATCTCTGAATGATTTATATTTTTATAGAATGATATTTATGGAACACATTTATTTTCCTCGATTAAATCATGTTTCAAATAGATTTTTTATGTAACCTATTTTTTCACAATCTAATCATGTTTTAAAGAGATTGACATGAAACCCATTTATTTTTCATGGGTTAATCATGTTTTAAAAGAATAGTTCTTTTATATTTTTTTATGATGATATGAATGTTTTTTTCCTTATTTATGTTGTAGTTCAATGAAATTTTTTCTATGATGGGGTGGAATTGATATTTTTGTGTATGCCCATAATATATTTTACGATGGGGTGTCCCATATGACACCTGGTATGCCTGTTATAACTTATAAGATGGGGTGGCCTAGATAGCATTGGGTAATCCTATTATAGATTATGTGATGGGGTGTCCCAAACAACCTCATGTTAGATCGTCATAATTTATGTGATGGGGTATCCCAGATAGCGTTGGGTAAGATCATTAAAGCTTATATTATGGGGTGTCCCAAATATTACATCAATGGACTGGGTAAAGATTTATATTTTATAATATAAGATGGGAATAATTCAAGGGGATTGATCCACTATGGGTAGAAGGTATAACCTGATACACTATAAGGAAAAGGCTGTGACATGGGATAATGGTATGTCCCACCGAATAGGTGTAACCCCACGAAGTTACATGATACATTTTCGAAATGATCATCGACTTATATTCAATGGTTTTATATGTTTATGTGTCTTCTAATACTCCAGGTCTTATTGTTATGTTATTATCTCATGGATCATGTTCTTTGATTACTATATAAGTCATATCATATTAACATTTAATCATAATTCCATGACACTATATTTTGATATTTGATATTCATGTTATGAAATTATAATGTTATGATCATGTTATATTTCCCTAATTCACATGTTATGCTTGTATATATCCGGTGGTTACCATTAATGATCATCTGAGCTCATCCTTTCTTATTTTCCCTTTTCCACAGCTTATGAAGAGACATTTTAAGTAGGAGTACTAAAGCAGAAGATCATTAAGGGACATATCGAATATATTTTACCATGATAAAATATTATGATTCAATGTTTCCGGAAACACTAAACTTTCATGATTCTCAGGTATTTACTTTTTAAATTTTCTAAATATTAAACTAAAGTGATGTAATATCCATGTATGTTAATCATGGGTTTCTATACCTAATTTATCCAATTTCATTCCAATAAGTTAGATTATGAAAAATCCTTATATATATAACTTCACATAAAGTAATTTAAATTCTCGAATGGAAGCTATTATTATATGTTAATTCCATCAAAGGTAAATTCTTATAACATATTTATATTTTAAAATAATACTATGTTTGATATCATATAAAACATGAAACATTGTTCTTAAATAGACAATTAAATGATATTATTGAAATGTTATAATAATAAACTAGTCATTAAATATGTGGGTATGAATAGTATTTACCAAAATTTTAAAATATATATAAATGTCTTAATAAAAAACATATTGATTAATTCTTAGATATATGCATCCAATTTTATAGTAAATTCATTATATTCTTCAAAAATATGTTTTCTTAGAAAAAATTATGTATTTTCATGAAAAAATATTATAAATAATTTTGGGAACCATTAGAATTTTTATTTGATAAAAATTATATAATTTTTAATTCAATACAAAAAAATAATTTTTTTTTAATTTTTGTGAATTTTTGAAATTTTTTATTTTTTAATGAATATTTAAATGTTGACTATTATAGACATCTTTTATTTCATTTCATGTACTTAAAAATTCACTTTAAATTTTTGGATTTGTTTTAAAATGCAATTAGTTCTTTTTTATTAATAATAATATCATAAATTTTATTATAATCAACGTTATTATTGAATTTGGTATAAAAAAATTTTAGTGCATGAAAATATATTTTTCTAAAAAATGGTTTTTCATCATGCTTGGTGGGATTAATTTTAAATTAAATTATAAAAATTATATGAATTGTATTTTATAAAGAAGATTCATTATTTTTATTCACCATAATTAATATTTTTTAATAAGGTATACTGAAATTTTAGTCAATATTTATAGTAACTAAAAGAAATTTTATGTTCTCATTGTAAAGGTAAAATTGGTTAATTAGGGATAAAACTAATGCGATAAGTCTTAAAATTCATAAAAAACATTCATTAATTTCATTTGATGTTCCAATTTCTTCTATAATCTTTAAATGTTTTAAAATATTACATTTTCAATTTATCTTGGTTGTTGACCTTAATAATATTTTAAGTAAAGGATAATGTAAAAAATTGATCTATCTTACATTTAAATTTATTAATATTATTTGAAATGGGTAAACCCGAATTATGTTATATTATAAGTTTTTATTTGAGAGATAAATTATTTTTTACCATATTAATTTTTCATTAATTTTTATTAATTAAATAATTACCCTACGTGCTTACAGAACGATGACACCGTGCTTGTGAAAATAGTGTAAAATCAAATAAATAATTTTAGAAGCTCTAAATCTAGTATTTTTTGGGTGATTTATAGTGTTTAATGACTCTTATAGATCAATATAACACATTGTGGGATTTTTTAATGTGAATATTCTAAACCCATTACCATCTTCTAGTCATTAAAATCAAACTAAATTAATAGTGTAATAATGACATTAACTGTATTTTATATTAAATAATATTTTATTTAATAATTTAAAAAACCTAAAAATATTTAAATATGACAACTATAATGATATATTGTTGATATTTTCATACATTTTCCATTCATGACACAATTTTTACTTTATAGGTAAAATTATAACTCTTTAATACTAAAAAAGTCATTACTATTGTTAAGGATAAAATTTTTTAACCAAGGGGATAATCTAAAAGTAAATGTTTATAATGATATCTAAACCTATATGTTTTTTATTTTATGATTATATTAATTCCATATCCTCCAATTTTTGAATTCATATCTCTTTGGAAGCACTTGATATGATTTAGAAAATCATTATATTATATTATATCATGAATTTCCAAAAGTGCCACATCCATCCCATATAAGAGAATACCCCTTATATCTTTTATTTACACCACATTGAACCACATATCTTGACAGAAACCTAAATAAATCTACTTTAGACCTCCATTTTCATGATGCATAGGTGATTTTATTCATAAAATACCATTCCAAGGGTCATTAAGAATGGATCTAAAAGAGGTCTACCAAAGAAGAAGCAAGCATCTAGCCCGACCACATTCAATTTATTTCTTCTTAAAAACCCAAAAAATATAATTAAAACCTGATGATATAATAACATTAGAATATCATATATATTAAAATTTAATTATAATTATGGTAAAATACTTTTTCATTTTTTTCAATCCTATGGGGAATGAAAACAACGTTCGTGCGTACGTGTGGACTACCACCTCTAAAATGAAATGTTTTTTGTTTTCCATAAACGAATATCAAGAATGTTTATATTTATGTATCTAATATATATGTATATTTAAATGATATTCAGAAAATAATTATAATTATTTAGTGATAATATTTCATCTATTTTATTTCCATTCCATCCATTGATAACTAATATTTTCATTCATGCGTACGTATGGATTACCACCACCATGAAGCAATGTTATTAGTTTTTTATAACCACGTCACATAGATTATATATATTATATTATTATATAAATAATATTATATTTATGATAAAATAATACTTACCTTATTTAAATCACATTCGTCGAATGATGGAAACGTTACTCATGCGTACATTTGACCTGCCATGTCCTTCCTTAATATGAAGCTCATTTTTCCATAACCATCCTTATTGGATAGATTTAAATGTATAATTTATGTATAGAAATGATAATTATTTCATGATTATTATTATGGATATTATATAATAATTACCTTGTTATATATATTCAACTTACCAAATTCATGTTTAGCATATGTGCCGAATATCATAAAAACACATGACATGAACTTAATTGATAAAATAATTATATATAAAATGGTACTAAATAAATGAAAAATTATAAAATTGTTAAAGGTTCTTAATAAAGTAAATAATTAACACAATTTTATTAATCATGAAAATAAATAATGAACATGATGAGTTGGACTTGAGGTAAGGGAGACTTTACATAGAAACCCACATTTTAAATATTTTAAAATTTTATTTTGATGATATTTTACTTCCAAGTACATATAATTAAAATTATTTTATGGATTCATTTATATATACATAAATGAATTAAAAAAAATTATGTCTAATATTCCTTTTATTCAAAAAAATTCAATTGGAATCAATTTATTGAACATTTTCACTTTCATTAACAATGAAAAAAAAAGAATGTTCTATTTTAACATATACATATTCAATGGATTTTTCTACCACAAAAACCATTTTTTTATGTTCAATATTCCTTAATATTACTTATTTTCTTCAATGAAGCACCATTCTTCCTTTTTTTGGTAATTTTAGCTTTGAAAGCTGGGTTTTAAATGAAAGGGATATATCAATATCCAATAATGTTTTACTTATGGGTTCAAAGGTATATTTTTTTGTCTTTGTGATAGAAATGAAAGAATCTTTGTTTTTCATGAATTCTATAGACCATGTACATTGTTTATGATGAATGTTTATACAGATATAGATCATGATTATGGGTGAGGAAAATATATCTTATGATGATGGGGGAGCCCAATATAAATTTCCAATGCATTGGGTAAAGATTATATTTTCCAAATAATTATGTTGGAAGTTAATCATATCAGTTTCTCCAATTGTAAGTGTTCTTTTAAGGCATCTATGAAGATATTCTCCAAAGGAACCTTCATGAATATTCTATTCTTAATAATAAGTTTCCATAAAATTCATTTTTATTTCCAAAGGTAAGCTAATGATATTTTTGTATTAAAGGAATGATTATAGTCTTTTAATGTAAAAAATGTATTCTTTTAAGAAATTTTTTATTATGGGTTCTCATTTTTTTGTTAAGAAACCCTCATGAATATGATCTTAACATTAGGTTTTCTTATAAAGTGTTTTATAAAATACTTTAGTCACTAATTCTGATTTCACGAGTAAGTAAATGATTATTTCAGATCAATGTTTATTATGTAAATGGAAACCCCACTTTTTTGAACGTGGGGTTATAAAATGGACTAAATGGTTTCATTATTTCTTTTTTAAATATACCTTAATAATATTTTTTTATCATACCACCTTTTTAAAAGTTTTCCATAAGGATTAATTATGATTATGAAAAAATGAGACTTTAATTTGGAAATCATAATGATTTTTCATGTAATGAAAATATGGTTTATTTTTAAAATATGATATTGTGAGAATCAATTATACTAAGTGGAAGTTTCCAAAATGTAATGTATGAGTTTTTTATATTGTATTTAAGACATAATTAAATAATAATATAAACGTAGAAAGATATTCAAGAATTTGTGAAAATGAACTCTTGTCTAAAAATGAAATTAATGATTTATTAAGAATCGAGTCCTTAAAGTTGGTATCAAAGAAAGGTTTTAGATAACTTTAAAGGATAGATTGCTATCATTTCATAAGTTAAAATTCCTTTATAACCCTAAATATTAATTTTCTAGGGAAGATTATGGTAATTTAATGGATTAGATAAAAACTAAAATAAATTGAGATAAAATAAAATTAAAGGATTGGATTTTTATAAAATTTATATAGTATTTTCTTTACTCTTATATATATTTTCCATTTAAAAATTTATTTCTTGTTTAAATGTTGTTATTTTCAATATATTAAATACTGTTTTATAAAAATATTAGGAATGTGATCAGTCATATAATTTTTATCCCATTCATATGATTTGATCATCACTATTATTTCATAATATTGTTCAAATGTTTTTGATAACTTATTTGGTATTAAAATCACATTAAAAAATATACTTGACTTATTGAAAACCTTTTAATTTCTCTAAGAATATTATTAGGAATGGTATAATTTTTTATTTAAAAATATCAACATTTCTCTATCACCTGAAAATGGAAATACCACAAATTACTAGACTGTTTATTTTTTAGATGTTGGGTATCATGTCGAAAGATAAAGCGAATATCAGGAAAATATTCATGTTTGGATTAAGGTATGGATTATTTTATTATGAATAAATTATGAAATAGGATTTAGTTTATATTAATAATTAAACGGGAAAAAATTAATATCATTTATTTATAAGAATGAAGTATTAAAGAATAAGATAATAAATATTAGTTAAATGTTTTAGAAGGAATTTTAATGAAGGATGTGTTCATGTATCATGTTTTCATAATTAATATGTAGTGGTATTTTATACATGATATTATGACATACAATAAATTTTATGAGAATAATGAAACACCTATGTATTAATATATTATATGTTCTTTAAATATTTGGAAGCATATGTAAGATGGAATATATTCCATTTTAAAGTGGTGTAGTGAAAAGGTGGTATTTTTTAAGGGAATTATTTAAATGAATTATTATTGAGGGATAAATAAACCTTTGGATTAATATGATCTTGATTTTAAGGAAATAATAGTGAATTATGATTATGTTATTTTGTTGAAAAAAATAAGATGTATATAAACCCTTATTGGTTAACAGTTTATTTGCTGATTAACGTCGTTTTTAAGGATTTTAATCATATTTTATAAAAAAAATTAGGATCAAGGTGAATTATGAATATGATTATCACATGTAAATCCATTTATAATGGAATTATATTAATATTTTTTTTGAAAAAGGACATCCAATAGGATGATAGATAATATTTCATATTCGATAAGGTTATGGGGCTTGAACCCACACTCGAAGGGTTACAAAGATGCAATGTCTACCACTAGACTATGTTATGTTCTAGTTAGTATGAAATTTTTTATATAAAAAATTTAACAAATAAATATTAAAATTATTTGGGGAAGCATATTATTGGATAAAATTATTTTACATTTTGGTGATTTTTATGTGATTAATTATTCATTGGAATCCATTTATTAATTTTTATTGATTTTTAAGGCATATATAACCAATAAGATTATCATTTTAAACAGGTTATTAAAAGAATAATGTTGTTACAATTTTCTCACACTAGTTTAAAGGTATTTAAATACTTTATGTTTTATAAGATATTTGATGTGGTGTTAATTATGTGTTATTACAATTTGGGAATATATGTTTTATTATATAGATTTCCATGAGATTGAAAAGTGAATTGTTGATTAAGTGAGTAAAGTTATTTTGGAAAAAAGATCAATATATTTTTAGGGACCATTATATTATTATAGTAAAGAGAATATTAATGGATAAAATGGGATTTTATATGATGAATAAAGGTTGAATTATATTTTGGATGTATATATGACTTTAATGTTCCATATGGTGATTCATATCATTTATGGAAATGATTAGAATACTTTAGTGACTGTATGAGTTAAACATATACATTTATTGGTATATGAATTTATGAGTGGCTAATGTTGATAAGAGATAAATTTTAAATTAATAAAATAGGGATATATGATCAAATAAATTTATTTTTTAGTATTTGAACTTAGTAATGATTTTTTTTAATAATATTAATGTTAGTTATTTATGAAATGATCTCAGTTGAAATTTGGGGGTTATTATTAGGGATTTAGAGATTAATTTTGTATTTTATCATGTAAATGTTTTTTCAATTTTTGAATTATCTTACATTATACTAACCATATTTGTTTTTTGTAATGTCTAAAGATAGGGGGAATATATTTTCATCCTTTTGTAGACTATATGACCCATTGAAACTTTGTTTTTGGGCTTCATTTTTGAAAAATTCTTCTTGAATACTCATCATTTATAGAAAATGTGAGATTATTATGGAAATTTATTAAAGGATGAAATTATAATTGTCAAGTAAGTATATTTCCTTTTTTTCCTAATATAAATGGTATATAAATTCCAAAAATATTTTCAAAGGATATTAGATAAAATTGTCATATTACCTTCATTTATAGGGAATCAATGGTCTTTTTCACATCTATTTGTTTTATAGATGTGTGGTTGTTAAATTTATCATGATAGTTCAATTTCATATAATTAATTATCTCTCTAACACTCCATCATTACATGGAAATTTCATTTCCACCATGTTCTTATTTTTACACCCCACTAATTTTCTCCTATTTGGGAACATGATTATGTGTTATTATAGATGACCTATAAATTTCCGTTTCCTTCTTTTCAAGAGAAATTTTTATTAAAACTTTTTAGGATGGTGTATTTCAATGATTGTAATTGAAAATTTCAAAACCTTGACTATTGATCTCAATTTAATAATTTTAGGACCCAATATATTTAATTTTTTTAGAATTTAACATTCTTATATTTTAAAATAACACTATGTTCTATATAATATAAAACATACAACACCAAGCTTAAATGAACCATGAAATATAATAATTTAAATTCTATAATTATAACCTAGCTTTTAAATTGGAGTGTATAAATATGAATAAAAAAATATTAAACATATATAGAGGTCCTACCCAATTAAAAATTATCGATCAATTCATATGAAATAAATACAAAATTTTTCAGTAAAGTCATTTTATGTTTTTAAATAATGTTTCTTTCAAAAAAATGTTCCTTTTTTGGGTGAATATTAGAATTAATTTCATGATGTTTTGAAATTATATTTGATAAAAGTTATATCATTTTTTCATTTATCATGAAAAATTAACTTATGATGAATTTTTGAATAGTTTCTAAAAAGATTGATTTTTCAATGAATAATGAAAATACTGAATTTTATTGAAAACTATATTTTCATATCAAGTTTATACAAATTCAAATTTTATTTTATATTACATTAAAATTTTAATTAATTATTTATGATTAAAAATAATTATGTAGATGTTATTGTAATAAACATTATACTTTAATGTGTTATAAATACATTTTTAATCATAAAAACACATTTTTCTATAAAATCATTGTTCATCGTGTTTTACGCTTTTATTTTTTAATTAAATTTTGAAAATTAGATGAATTGAATCGGATAAATTTTTTTTCTATAATTTTAACCTGAATAATTTCTATTAGGTAATAGGGTCAACTTATTTTTTCGTAATTATGAATATAAACCATTGTAAATTAAGTTAACATGATAAAGGTAAAATTGGTTAATTAAGGTTTAAACTAATGTGATAAAAAATAAAATTCAATAAAAAAACAAGCCTTTATTTCATTTTTTGTGTTTATTTCATCTATAATCTTCCAGACTTCAAAAATATCGCTTTTCTTTACCATTATCTTATATTTTGACTCCTAATATAATTTTAGTAAAGGATAAAGTCAAAAACATCAATCTCTTGCTTTTAATATTTATTAGACTTTAAGAAAGGGATAAAAATATATATTCATTAATAATTTATTTTTAAAATATAAATTATTTTTTTCATTATAATTCTTTTAAAATTTTAGTGGTTAAATAAGTACATTAAATGTTTATGCAACATTGACACAGTGCAAGTGAAAACAGTAAAAAAATCCAATAAATGATATCAAAAACACTAAAAGTAATATTTTTATGTGATTTATAGTGTCCCACAACTTTTATATATCAATAAATCAAATTAAGGTTTTATTTAATAGTTTATATTTGAAATACATTACTATCTACTGATCTGTAAAGTCAAACTAAATAAATAGAATCAAAAACGATAGTAATGATATTTTATATTAATATTATTTAATTAACTGAAATAAAATCATATAAATCATGAAAAGGGATAATTAGTATGATAAATGGGAATGTCATTCATCCTTACGAAATTAATGATACAATTATCACATGATAAGTGAAATTATAAATTGTTAATATTGAAAAAGACACTAAAACGGTTAAGGTTAAATTTTTCTAACTAAGAGGTTAAACCAAAACATAAGGTTTAAAATGATATTTAAGTCTATATAAATTTTATTGTAAGTTTATATTCATAAAATATATTATATATTTTAATTAATTTCATTTTTAACAATTTTACATGATTCCGATATAAATAATATTATAATATTCCAGGAATTTTCCAACTGCACCTTATCTCCCTTATAAAACGACACCTCTTATATCTTTTCTTGACACCACTTTGATCCAAGTATCACAATAAAAAACCGTCCCATTATCTTATAAACTTCATTATAAATTAATTATACATTTTTTTTCTTAAAATACAATTCCAAGAGTCCTTAAGAAGGGATATAAAGGAGGTCCATCAAAGAAGATGTTATCATCCAACTCAAAATCATTCAATTTAATTCTTATTATACCTCATTAAAATTTTGTTAGACAAGATGATATAAAAACATAAGTATTTCCAATATAATTAATTCTATAATGACTACATTATAACCTATTTTCATATCCTTTTCCATCCTATGGGGAATAAAAACATAGTTCATGCATACATGTGGACTACCACCTCCACAAAGTGATTTGTTTAGTTTTCTATCCCCACCTATCATGTTTTTTTATAATGGTTGATTTAATGTATATATATCATATTATTGAAATTATTATCATTCTTGAAAGATAAGGTATCATATATTTTCTTACATTTCCGTCCATTGAAGAATGATAATGTTGTTCTTGTGTACATGTGTATTTCAACCTCCACGAAATGACGTGATTAGTTATTCATAACCACATCACATGAATGATATATATATGTGTGTGTGTGTATTTAAGGAAATAATATTATATATATTATATAATAATAATTAAGTACGTATAAAATAAGACTAAATAGTGTTTCATCATGTTTCTTGAAAACTGGAAATGTTTCTCATACCTACGTATGGCCTACCATCTCCATGATTGTAATACAGTTAATTTTTCCTAATAGTCATTAATTTTTTGTTTTAAAATTATAATTCACATAAAGAATTATAATTATGTCATTATTAGTTTTATCGATATGATTTAATAATGTCTTATTTGACCAAAGTCAACTTACCAATGTGATTTTAGACATATGACCTGAATATCATCTAGCATTCGACATGAACTTAATTGATTATGTACTTGTATAAAACATGGTAATAAATAAAAAATGAATCCTAAAAAATAATTTTTTCATAATAACTTTAATAATTAGAATAATTTTATTTTATATGAATATAAATAACATACGTGATGAGTCAGACTCGAGGTAACAAACAATTACCGAAAAAAGCCATGTTTTATATTTTTCAAATATTGATTTTATATTTATTTTTATTACATGTGTATATTTTCAAAAAAAGTATTATAAATTTATTTATATGGATTTTAATAAATTAAAAATTATATTTTACATATCTTTTGAATTTCATTCGTAGGTTTTCAAAATTAATATTTTTATCAGATGTTTAAATTTTCTTTACAAAATAAAAAATTAATATAATATTTTAATGTATATGGTGTTCAAGAATCTTTATACCACCAAACAAATTAGATGATGTTTTGTATTCTATTATAATATTCCATTTTTTCTTAAAAGAAAAAAACTATTACCATTTATTTGGGGAATTTCATTTTTGAAAATGGTTTTTAAAGGAATGGGATATATCAATATATAAAATGGTTTTGGTCATGGGATTAAATGTTTTTTTATAAGTTTAATGATGGAAATGAAATATTTTATGTGTTTTAGTAATTTTATAAAACTTTTAATTTTTTTAAAATTTTTGGTAAGCCCATTGTATCTCATCATGATCGAAGAGCCAAATATAGATCTTGATGATGGGTGAGCCCAATAAAACTCTCGAATTCATTGGAAAATGATTATGTTCTCTAAAAAATTATGTTGTAAGTTAAACATATCTTTTATTAAAATTGTATGGGTTCTATTAAGGGTTCTATAAGTATGACTTACCAAGTCACCTACACAAAATTTATATGCTTTCTATTGAATTTTCATAGAAATAATTTTATTTCAAAAGGTATGCTAATGATCTCTAATTTTAATGGAATGATTGATCCCTTTTAGGCTAAAAGGTATGTTTTTTACAAAAAAAACATGGGTTAGCTTATTTTTTAATAAACCCTCAGTAATATGATTTTCCTTTCTTTTTTCTTATTAAGTGTTTAATGAAAATCTTTGGGTAGTAAATTTGATTTCATGAGTATGTAAATGTTTATTTGAGTTAAAATTTTATTATATTAAAGGAAAACTATCTTTCATACACTCATTATTTTAAAATATATGAACAATTTTCAGTAATTATTTTTGTATGTCCCTTACTATGATTTTTGTTTCCAAATAATGTTTATAAATTCTTTTCATAGGGTTTATGGATGAGTAGGAACAAAAAAGAAGTGTAGTTGAAAATTGTTATGATTTATCATGAAAATAAAATGTGATTTATTTTAGAAGTCTTTTATTGTTGGAGAAATGTATACTAAGGGTAATTTTACAACTTTTACTATAATGTCTTATTATGATAGTCTTTTAAACTAATTCTTGAAAATTCTAATCATGAAATTATCTTTGGTAAAACTAGAAAATTAACTCTTGTATAAAAATGAAATTATGGATTGAATGAAAGCCAGGTCCTTATCATACAAATCACATATACTTTTATAAGTAAAGTGATCCTGAAAATAACATATCATTTAATTTCTAAATATATATTTTATACTAATTATTAGGTTGAGGATAATAAGAAGTTGCCAAATGTAGATCAGTTTGAAGATATTTATAAATACTATTCTAGAATTTCATTGTAAATAGTGGGCTATGATGAGATAAAATCATAATAGCTGAGTGTGATGTCTTAAAACATCAACAATATAAAGGTGTGTGAGCTAAAAAAGAGGCATATTTTCCCTTCTAGTGAGGAAATGTGTGGACTTGGTAAGGCTGTCAATACACCATATACAATCATTCTTTCTAGATGTTTCTAAAAATCCAATGACATAGTCTATAGTAATATAATTCCATTTTCACAAAAGAATATATAAGGATATCATGAGTCCTTTAGTATTTTGTCTCTTACCCTTTACCTATTGAAAACTAATCATATATATACATTTTTCTAAATTTTTAATTTTATATTATCCCACAAAAACTGTTTCTTAAAATTTGGATACATTTTGGTTCTACCAAGGTGTATAGAGAAATTTTTTAAATGATATTTATCTCATAATTCAATTTTCATGTCATAAATTGATTAAAATCATAACCATTATCTGAATTTCAATATATTATATTTATATATTAATTCTTTCAACTACCCATCATTTATGAATTTTATTTTCTTTTAATTATTCATATGATCATGATGGGAAATTTTTATTTAGTCATATAAGGATTATTTTGAAGTCATATGAAATATATGTGATGTTTCCCCTTATTTTATTATTCCCATATACAACATTAATACATCTTGGAATATAGAATCGTTTTTATCATCATTTTAGTCAAAACCATACGATCATTCCTACTCAATTCATCATCCATAATATTTAACTTCCTATGGTGGTAGTGTATTGATAAATTATAATCCATGGGTACTTCTATACATTTCCTTTCATTCATATTGATATAATTCTATGTGAAGATATATTTAAAACCTTTTTGATTCATATATATTTTATAACATTCAATATTAAAGAAAATTACTCTATATTCAATGAAAATATTATGGTTTCCAACACATGATCATGGGTAATATAATTCTGTTCATGATTCTATAACTACCTTTATATAAAGGAAAAAAATCTATCATTATATGTAAGGAAACATGAATGTCTCTTCATTGATGAATCATTATATATAACAAATATATCTCTTCCCCATGGTAAAGTAAATATTATTATATTGAACAAACTTTTCTTTAATTATTAAAAACATTATTTATGTTATTTGGAACATATGAACATAACTTCATTACATATACATTTGTTTACTCAGTTATCTAGCCAAAAAAAGATTTAAATAAATCATTAATACTATATTTTTAATCTCCGGAAACTATATAACTTGGTTATGTTCATTGGCATTTTCCATTCCATCCTTACCCTTGTCTTTGAAGGATCAAATGATAATCCATTCTTAGATACGAAATTTCCATGAATGGAAGCTTCTTAAATTCCGAATTCATATTTCTTATTATTTCCATATAACTCACCTTCACTAAGAGTCTTACAAATGATTCAAAAATAACTCTTATACTCGTCATGTATTTTATATTATACCAACATATAATCAATAAATAAAAAATTAAATTATAATGTTAATCCTTGAATATTTATTTCATTATATCCATAAAAACATTGGGTGAATTGGTCAAGCCAAAGGGCATTAATATATATCATAATTTACATAACTCATTTAAAAATTTTTCTTCAGATTATATTTTTTGATTACCTATAATTTATGACACCTCTAATAAAGATAAATCTTTGAAATATAGTGATATCCATGAATTATATCAAAAAATTCATCAATATAGGGAAGATGATAATTGTTTATTATAGTAGTGTCTTTAAATTCCCTATAATTGATGCATAATAACATATACCCATATTTAAAGAACAAGGGATCCCCACGATGAAACACTCTACATATGAATCCCATATAACAAAACACACATAGTTTTTTATTTAGTTCCTCAAATTACACTATAGTCATCCTATAGTGAGTCTTATTTATAGGTTTTGTTTCATGGATGAGATCAATGGAAGAATAAACCTCATTATTATGTAGATTTATAAGTATCTGTTTAATAAACACATTATTATATTCTAGTATAATAGGTATATCAACTATTTTAAGGATAAATTTCCCATTTATAGGTTGTATTATCTCTTCTTCTATAAGAATTTCATTATGGAGAGTTATATAAGGTGGATCCAGACATGATTCATATGATAGAGTCTCCCATCTAAAGACTAGGAATTCCCCAAATCCATCACAAGTCATAATCTACTTCTCCTAGTAATAAATCTTCACATTATAATATAAAATATAAAATATAGTATGTATTATAATAAATTCAACCATAATTATAATAATCAAGTTCGAAAATAAGGGTCTTAGATGACTCATAATGGGAAGTAACTGGCATATACATTTTGCAATAATATTTACACTAGGATACTTGATTGAAGTATCCCTTCTTAAGGTGCTTGGGAGATATCTAATTGTGTTGGAAAACATAGAAGACATAAAATAAAATGATGATCCAAAAAATCATTCGATATATTTGAGGTTATGATCAAAGTACATGCCGCTATATATTTAGTAATTTCGATATTATCAATAGTGATAACATAATATTTTCCTTGATACATTTCCCATTTCACGAGTTATTCGTTGGAATAGTGGCCAATATCCTTAAAGTTGATGCATTAAACATTATCAGCTACTGTCGTAGAAATATAATCATGATCTTGGTGGTCTTTACCTCCACACATGAATCAAATTTACATTCCCATCAAGAATGTTCCAAGGTTTTTTTCCATCTTTTATTAGGAGTTAAAAATTCCACCCTTCCCTTCTTCCTGTATTGTCGTATTTCATTTTTTAGAGTGCTCATATACTTGATTATTATCTTATTTTCTATGGAAAACATTACACTTAGATACATTTTTTGTCTTTATAGAACATGATAAAATATCCTCATATAATTGAAATTTCTGAGAGACTAATTCCCTTTGAAAACTAGGATTTATCCCATCAAAGAACCGATCGATATTACTTTATCTATTTCATTGATAATCTAAATCCAGATTTTCTAACATTATAAGGTTATCTTCATATTCAAAAACATTTTCTCATTAATTTTTCCTTAGATTGTGGAATTTCCTCTCCATATAATCTCATTGGTCATGAGGAAGGTTTTCTTGAATAACATCTCATTAATATTCTTCCACACTATACAATTTAATTCCTCTAACTCCTTAGTGTTTTGGATCAATGACCACTATTGATCAGTGTCTCACTTGAGTTGAAAAAATACTATGAAAACATTCTCTCCTTCACTATTTCTAGAAGAGGAAAATATATTATTTTTGGAAATGATTCAGTTCTAAGCTACTAATGTGTTATTAGTCTCGTTAAATGATTGATTTGTTTATGCATTAAGCGATCTAACATTGTTGGATCGTCTTGGTTGTAATAAGGCTACTTCATATGGGAAAGGTTATTAGTCATAACCCGTGTTAGCTACCCAAATATTGTTATAATTCAATCAGATCTAGCTATAACATATTTTTGTTTCCAATGCTGGAAATACCTATATAGATTATGTGCATTGATATAGTTTCCATTCCCTCTACTAGGCACAATTTTTAGTGAATAAAATATTCTGAATTAGATTATAAAATTTTAAATTTTGAATCATATTATAAAATTCTAAATTAGGTGTAACATATAACATAAATTGAAAATTTATGCATAGATAATCTCATAACCATATCTTAGTATCATTTAGAATATTATTAAATAAAAAAATGTTTTCAAATCATTTATAATCGTTTATAAAGAGCATGTGAATCAACCCAAGAATATCCCCTAGGTGTGTCTAGTCAGTTGTGTAGTCTTAATCCAACTCATCATTCACTAAATAAAGATTTATTAAATATTCAAATATCCCTTTTCAGGGTTTTTAACCATATGTGTATCTATTTCATATACATATCCACATGTACTACTATAATATCGACCATTAACAACACTAAAATTGGAATCTAAAAGTGCTAAAAAAAGTACAGAATACTAGATTCTAATGAAAATACATAGGATTTTATTAGTACTTGTAAAAGGGTTTATAAAAGATCATATTTAGCAGTTATTTTATTTAGCCCTGATAAAGGGACTCTTTATGAGTTTTTTACAGGATCTAAAAAAGGGGACCTTTATCAGTGCTTTTAGAAGCAATGATAAATGATCCCTTTCTCATCACTTCTAAAAGCGCTAATAAAGTGGAAAACTATAGTGTGTTGTAACATCACACTATAACACTAGAAATAGGAAATATTTCACTATGCTATAACATCATACTACAATGTTCCATAACAACACACTATAAGACTATAAATTATAAAAATCATATAAAACTAAAGAATTTAAATGAAATAAAATATATAACACAAATACAAGAAAAAACACTACTATAGTGAAAAATAAAGAACATGTATAAGAAAATGATTCTTATTTTACTAATAATATAAATAAATAAAATATACAGAAAGTATAAATATTAAACTAATCTTTGATTCATATGAGGAACACTGTGTATCAGATTGAGTTGTGGTTGATTTTTACACGTCACACCATTTGTTGTTCATCTTCAAGAATTTTCTATCTGAACATTAACTAAATAACTTTAAGATAAAAAATGATAAGTAAACTATCTATTTAGTAGTTTATTGAAGTATGAGAAAAAACAATGCTCATTTTAATGGTTTTGGCGATATGATGGGCATTTTAAACAAAAATGAAACTAATATATAGAAAAGATGAACATGGCATCATACTAGTCACACAATGCATAAGATTAAGGTTTAGAATATTTCTACACATCTCAAATGACATATGGGTCATTTTCCTACAGTATCACAACAATACAAATTTACTTTCTCATTTTTGAGTACATCACTTTTGTTTTTAACAAAATGTCTTTTTAAACTAGAATCATGCACTTTGATTTGTACCCATCGCATAGTGTTTTGGTTTTATAGGATAATTATTGTTATATTTCACAGATTAGTTATGAACCATTTTCCTAAATAATCAAAACAATCTAAGTGTGTTTTCTCTGTTTTCAGTGAGTGACTCTTTTTGAACTCATATGTCAATTTCAAAATAATAACAGAAAAATTAAGTCATATTGGGGAAATCAAGGATGACATTTAGGTGAATCTAATTCACAAACATAAAAAATAATTTTTGGATCATTTTCCCAAAATCCCAAAGAAATAAAAATGCATTTTGTCGGTTTTGAGTATGTAATTTTTCTTTTTTCTCTAAAATTAATGTCAATTTTAAATAAAAAGACACACTTTGAGTCATAATGATCACGCCATGAATTGAATTGAGGTGTGGGTGATTTATACACATCCCAAATTACATATAGATCATTTTCATAAAGTATCAAAATAATACTATTTCATTTTCATAGTTTTGAGTATGTCACTTGTGTTTTTTACTAAAATACCATTTTAAACTGGAAAAACACACATTGAGTCATAATAATCATATCATGTGTTAGTTTGATGTGATATTTATTAATATACACCAACAATGACTAATTGATTATATTACTAAAGTATAAGAATAATTCAAATGTGTTTTCTTGGTTATGAGTATGTCCGTTGTATTTTTTCATAAAATTTATGACTATTTTAAATAAAAATACAGAAATGGAGTCATAACAGTCATACCGTAAATATTACTAAGGTTAGGATGATTCATACACATACAAAATGAATTATGCATCATTTTAATAATATATAAAAATAATCTGAATTTGTTTTGTCAGTTTTTAGTATGTCACTTAATTTTTTACTAACATATCATTTTAAATTGGAAACAAACACATTGAGTCATTCCATACACATCATGTGTAGTTTTGATGTGAGATTTATTATTAAATTAAAAATAAAATTTGAATAATTTTCAAAAATTATCTAGAAAATCCAAGAATGTTTTCTCAATTTTTAGTGAGTGATACTTTTTTGAACTAAAATGTCAATTTTAAGACACTTTATCTCTTACCAGGTACATCATGTATCATATTGAGGTGTATTAGATTCCTAATCATAAAAATTAAATCAATAATAATTTTAATAATGTATCAATATAATTCAAATGGTTTTCATAGTTTTGAGGATGTCAGTTATCCTTTTTAACTAAAATTAATGTCTATTTTAAATGAAAAGAATCAATTTTAGTCATACCAGTCACACTATGCCTTAGATTGATGTGCAGATTATTTCAACACATCCCAAATTAATTATTTATCATGATTATAAATTATAAAAACAATCCTATGGTTTTTCTGGGATTTGTTTTCATCATGTGTGTTTTTTACTAAATTGACATTTCAAACTAGAAATACACACATTGAGCTATAGCTTTCACATTGTGTGTTGGTTTGATGTGATAATAATTTTTACTTTTCACAAATGAATTATAAATCATTTTATTAAATTATAAAGACAATAAAAGAGTGTTTTCTTAGTTTCTAGTGAGTGAAACTTTTTGAACTAAATTATATATTTTAAACTTATAATTAACACGTTCAGTCATGCAGGGCACATTATGTATCCGATTTGGGAGAGGCTAATTTCTACACACAAAAAATAAATTATGGATCATTTTTATAATGTTTCAAAATAATATGAATTTGTTTTCTAAGTTTTGATTACGTTAGTTGTATTTTTTACTAAAATTAAGGTCATTTTTATATGTAAAGACACACATAGAGTCATACTGATCACAATATTCATTAGATTAAGGTTTGGATGATTCATAATTGTCTTAAATGACTCCGATATTATTTTACTAAATTATAAAAATAATATTAATGTGTCTAATTAGTTTTGAGTATGTCGCCTTTTTTACTAAAATATCATTTTAAAATAGAAACAGACACTTTGAGTCATACCAGCCACGCCATTTGTTGGTTTTATGTGAGATTGATTCCTACATGTCAAAAATGTCTTATGAATCATTTAATTAAATTATCCAGATAATATGAGAAAGTTTTCATTGTTTTAAATGAGTGGCACTTTTTGAACATAAATGACAATTTCAAACTCATAACAGAAACTTTGAGTCATACTGAGAACATAGGGTATCAGATTGAGGAGTGGATAATTTATACGAATCACAAAAGAAATATGGATAATTTTCCTAATGTATAAAATCAATATGAATATTTTTTCTTGGTTTGGAGTACGAAAATTGTCTTTTTTTAAAAAATTAATGTCAATTTTAAATAAAAAGACACACTTAGAGTCATACCAGTGACATAGTGAGTTGAATTCAGGCACGGATGACTGATACATGTCCCAAATGACATATGGGTCATTTTACTAAATTATAAAATTAATACTAATTTTTTTTCTTATTTTGGAGTACATCACTTTTTTTTTACTAAAATGGTATTTTAAACTCGAAACACACACTTGGAGTCATATTGGTCGCATCATGTATCATTTTGATGAGAGACTGGTTCTTACAAATCACTAAGGATTTATACACCAATTTTCAAAATTATCAAGTAAATATGAATGAGTTTTCTTAGTTTTTATTAATTGACACTTTTTTAACTAAAATGTCAATTTTAAACAGATAAAAGACACTTTGAGACATATTAGGCACACTGTGCATCAGATTTAGGTGTGGATAATTCCTACCAATGGAAAATGGATTGTGGAGTTTTTACTAAATTATCAATGAAAATTTAAGTCTTTTTTCTTAGTTTTTAGTAAGTGATGTGTGTTTTCTACTAAAATGTAAATTATATACCAAAAAACATAGAGATTAAGTCATATCTTTCACACTATGTGTTGGATAGTGGTGTGGATGATTGATTATGTGATGTATATTTTTTCAAATAACTAAACAAATCTATAATAGAAATAAATGTTCCATTTGGATGAATAAGAAAACCCATGATGCCTGAAACACCTTATTCAAAAGAAAGATGTTCCCTTTTTCAAGATTATTTTAGAATATTGGGGAAAAAATATGACTTTCCAAAATATCTTTGAAAAAATTAATATTAGTTTAAATGATAATGAAATTAACTTCAAAATAGTAGAAAAATACTAAAAGTTTTTAACAAAATAAGATGGAGGAATTCACTTTTTTGTGATGGTTGTTTACATTCTTGACCCATTTCCTTCTTGTTGTTATCTATGTTATAGCCTCAAAGTATAATCTCTCACGATCATGATTGAATTCAAACAAACCACCCAAACTTGAGAAAAGTAATATACATGTATAATAAAATAATTATTAATTTATTAATACTATAAAGAAATCAATTAATCATAAATATGAAATAATAGATTAATAAAATGTGAAATTTAAACTAAAGACACACAATTGGAGTCATACTGGGTACACCGTGTGTTTCATTGAGGTATGGTTGACTCTATAATGCATTTTTGTCCTACAGTGCATTCAACACTCTTGTTAATCACATAATATTGTATTTTGATAAACCGTAATGATGAATACATTGTAGAATGAAATGAAAATGTCATCATCATGAGTGAATTATCCTTATTTAGTGCATGATCATAGTACACGAGTGAATCATCATTGTTGATGAAGTCATTTATTACTTGAAAACATTAACCATTAGTGTAAACATATTATCATTCATTGATTTAACTTAAATTAATATTTACACGTGAGTTTCTATGGAACATAATGAAATATATTTTCCCTTTCACCATCATAGAGAGTATAAACTCCATGATTAACTATTTACCTTCTTTGATGGAAAAAACATCAGTGTGAACCATTATGTATTTTCATGGGACACTAAAGTCCTTTATAAATGATTTACCTCTTTTTGAAAGTATTAAACATTATTATATCATTTATAGAATCCAAATGACACAAAAATATAGTGCATCCATTATGTCTTCCATGATTGTTCTATTGATTAGTATGCCATTTTCAATATTATGGGTGATGATAAACTCTAACATTCCATCATATTTTTTTACTCAAAATTGGAATAGCCCTATTCTCATGTATTTTTTTTATTGAGAATTATTATGAGTTTTTCTGTTAATGATCTTGTGAACACTGATCTTTTTAAATAACAAATCTACATAGGCAGAATTAATGTTTCTTTTATAGGCTTTGTAAGAATTTGTGATATTATATTAAGGATCTAATTAATGATCGAATAACCGAAATTATTACACCACCAACCAAATTCAAACTACAATATTGATATTTTATGAAAATTTATGATTCATTCCATGAAATTTGGTATATCTTTATTTTTTTTTAAAAAAATTGATCAAGCCACTAGATTCTTTTTCAACGTTTTAT
Organism: Viscum album; assembly: GCA_963277665.1. Classification (NCBI taxonomy): domain Eukaryota; kingdom Viridiplantae; phylum Streptophyta; class Magnoliopsida; order Santalales; family Viscaceae; genus Viscum; species Viscum album. The sequence continues at coordinate 1,399,058,139 of OY728127.1, read as the reverse complement.
TCATTTGGATTTTTAGTGCTTCATGATTTCATTTGAAATGGATTTCTAATTTTTACGTATTTCATAATAAAGTGATTTATTTTCATTTGATTTCATGTTTCCTAGAACATCATCCCTCTATGATGGCCATGATCTCTCAATGTTGGCTGTCCTCTAATACTTATCCCACACACCCGGTGTCTTTGGTGGTTTATAACACATATATTTATTCAAAAAAAATACCTATATTATAAACCGATTTGATTATTGGATTGTTTTTTTATAACTCTCAGGGGACTATTAGATCCACTACTAAGACCCTTTCTTTATAGCTTAATGATTCCATGGGTGAGAAACTGGATTTTTTTGTTTGTTGTTGCTCAGTTTGTTCTTATTGAGGGTTTTATTTGAAACATCACTAATATTTTATTGTACTTAGAATTTTCCAGTAGAAATTGTAGCCTATGATAACTAGCTTGAAAAGAATAAGTGATGTTTGTTTTATTTCTGAAAAAAATTACATAATATGAATTCCTGTACAAAATCACATAAAAAATAGGTGAAAACATTTCTTTAATAAGAAACATAAAAACCATGAAAAATGGATATTATCTTAAGTGAAAAGTGTTTTGTGAACTTGTCAACAATTTTTTTGAAATAAAACCCTGGAATGATCCCCATTCTTCTCTATTTCCCTATAATTTTATTGTTTGTAAGAAAGAACTTCCTCTCCTTCTCTACCTCGGTCTCCTCTTATGACTCCTATTCCACCTTGGTCTCTAATTCCAAATCCCCCTCCACCTATATTTATGCCTCCATCTTCACCCCAACCTCCTCTATTTAAAAAATTTTTGTGGTTTTCAGGTCAACATTTCTAAACAAATCGATTTCATCCATTATTACTCTCCTTGATAAACAGATGGAAAATAATATATACGAATTCTAACAATAATTCTTCACAGTCAAAATATATTTCAAAAGTAATACCTGTACTAGATCATAAAAATAGAAAGTAATCAAGTAAATTAGTTTCCAAGAAACACTATGACGCAATGTACACTTCCCACTCATCTCAAATTAAATTTACTTCTTCTATTGAGTATGAAGGTTACTGAAAATCTAGGTAGTACTAAGACAATAAATAATTTTTTAATTAATATTTTTAATGAAAAGTTAATTACCTTCTAAAATTAACTATTCTTGGATGCTGGTCTTTTGATGGGTTATGATGTCTCTCATAAATTTTAAAATTTAATATCCAAAATCGTTTCCATTATATTATTTTGGAAACTGAAGAAACATTGAACAAAATAAGTAAATTAATTTTAAATATGATTTGAAGTTCAATATTTTTATTTATAACTTAATTGTTTCCATTTTTAGTAATCCATGACCTTTTTATGTTCAGAACCCAACTTCATTCCATGATTTAGCCTATCTTTATCGACTTCCCAAGAATAAAAAAAATACATTCTAGAACATAGACTGAAACATATAATTAAAAGCTTATTTATAAAATGGTGATTGTGGTGTATTAAAAATCCGAAATTAACATCATTTGTGGTCGGTTTGTTGGATATCCATGCATTGGATCCAAAAAATAAATGTGTGGGTATCTTGATAGACAGTGATTAACATCTTGTGTTGCCTAAAAAAACAAATAATTTCTACAAAAATTAAAAAATATTGTATGTGATTAGACAGTATAGTTTTAATTCTATATTATAGGAATTAAAAAGAGTATGTATTCTGTAATTGTTTTCTCAAATTCTTCATGTAGGTCATCTATTTTTTTCTCAATTTTTTCTTTATCCCATGTAAATGTTTATGTAGAAATGATAGAGTGATTAATTAATCCAAAAAGTGTTTCTCATGGTTATCCCTTTATATATTTGTAATACAAACACCTGTAGAAAATATGAATATTTATTAACATTAATAACCATATTATCTCACTTTTTTGAAAATGTATTAAGAAAATGTACCTTATGTATGTATTCACAATTGAGGCTCTCATCCATTCATGCATGAGAATGTCATTTATAATATCAAGACCAACTACATCTGTCATGGAAGATCCATATATGACTTTTTCAAATAGAATGTATGAAATATTTAGATATTTAAATGCGGTCTCTACAAGAAGTTGTAATGATAATAAATGTTCCTATAGAACTTGCAGAGATAAGGTACTCTAGAAAGTTAGTTTTCATTTCCTGAACTATATTTTCATGGTCCGACCTTTCAATCCCCCATCTCTTTATCAACATGAAATATCATACCTTACATTAGGCCTTTTTCATCAATTTTTATAGGTTATTCTTTTGATTTTTTAAGACATACCTCAAGTATCTTTATAAGATTAAAAGTCCATGATATGAATGTTTCAATAGCATCATTGACCATTGCAATATATGGATCGTCAAGTGGAATAGGTAACTCATAAATAAACTTTTGAGCTAACTAAATACCCAGTATCATGTGATATTTTTGGAGTTATTACTTGTGTATCTTGTCTCTCAGGATATTAAACACCATACCCCTCACAACAAGGCAGTCCATGGGTGTTAAGAGACGGATATCACATAAAAATGTGCCCTACATAATTCTAGTAATCTAATGTTATTGGAAGTTGTTTTTTACACATTTAGAAAAAATAGTAATGATAAAATGTAATACCTTTGATAAGTTCCTTGTTCATAGGGAATGATGAGATTCTATGATATAGGGGTCATTTGGATCATGGGAACATCTTTATTTCACTACTGGTTCACTTTGATCATTTCTCATACATTGGTATTCAATACCAGAATGAACAATAACATCTTATAAAGCATCTATTTTTTCCTCGAATGCTTCACCATATTATATGTATCTTCATGTGGTTTTATCTTCTGGAAATAGGTTCGATAAGACACTAAAAAACCTATTACCCGAATGTGACCATATGGTTTGGGCCTCTTCAATGATAATGAATGTGTTTCTTCTTTCAGCACGGTCGCTGCTGATTATTATGTCTAAACCAGATAAAAAATATGAACATAAATATGTATTTTTTTGTAATGTTATTATAAAGCATAATAAACTACTATTATGTCATTATTACACATGGATCTCATACTGATTTAGGGTTTTCATCAACAAATATACCCTTCTTATTTATGTGAACCTACTTCTATTGCACATAACGTGGGATAGAAGTGTCTTAGTATTTTTATTCATCAATATTCATATAATTAAAGGAACATATATTGTTTTATAACAGATAAAACATTAATTGTTGATATAAAATACATTGAAATTTATTCTCAATGGAAGAGTACCCCATCTTAGCTTTGTGACAGGGGTACACTGGTTTTGATGTATATAGTTTATTTTCCAAAAAGTTTCTTATGTTTCATAAATTAGAAATTTCGAATCAAACTGGGTAAAATAAATAATTTCAAATAATATATTATCGATTTTAATTCACATTAAATGATTTATCATTGTAATTATTTATAAAATCATTTCATGTTTACTACTTTGTAATGATTGTATAACTAACTGGTGGGTGGGGAATTACATTCCCTTAATCATCCCTAAGATGTAACATGGTAAGAAGAGTCTAGAAGCATTTATGGTATTTTTTAGTGGATATGAATACAAATTTCTTATAGAAATATTCTATAATCAATTAACTCTATAAGAAATAATGAAAATTTAATCAATGTTCACATTATATAATTTTTTAGTAAAATATAGAATGTATTTCATAACATTACCATAATATATTTCAAAATGGGTTCCTTCATTAGAGGTTGGTTGTGGTGCCACAAATCAATATCAATTATCACATTCATCATCATTATGAACCCTACAAAAATAATGAACATTGACTTGTTGGGATCAAAAGGTTGTCCATGATGATTCCAACCAACCGTAGATCTTATAACCATAATTATTTCTTTGATACTTTTAATAAACCTTTTGATTCTATATCGTTCTTGTATTTTTCATCAACATGTTATTGATACCATAACAATTCTGTAGTTTTTGTATCAATAGACTATTCTTCTTTGAGATTGTTCAAATCATCTGGTACAGAATACATTTTCTATATGAGTAGCTAAACATTTATTTTTTCAAGAATAAAAATAATGTAAACACTGAGAAAGGATTTGACAAGGGTAATATTATTAGCATATTTAAAAATGATTAACTTTATAACTCTATTCTCTTGTTAAATGATCATAATGCATCAATTTTTTAGGAAAAGGGTAATTGAATTTAAGAAAATTATTACTCAATTATGGTAGGTGTTATCCTCAACATTCATCCAAATGTTAAAGTTATAAAAAAATCTCATCATCATCAACTTCACATCCCAAAGTGTTATTATTACAATTTGTTTCTTGAGAATGATCCTCCATCTCTTCCAGACATGAAACTATGTTTCTTGTACTACTCTGTGTTTCATTCATCCTATATTAGGTATTAGTGATAATTTTGGATGATTTTTCCCAATATAGTTTAAGAATCATATAAGAGACGAGGGAGGAGTCTCAAGCCACCAAATGAAATAATAATGGTTTAGGAGATGAAGTTAATTAGGATGAAATTTTTCTCCTTAACAATTTTAAATTACCACATCTTAATTTAAAATTTAAAATAAAATCTAAAAAATAGAAAAAATGTCCCTAACTCTATAATGAGAACATAAAATCATCCCACATAGTTGCACCAACTCTAATATATGTTACTAGTCCTCTTACCTCACCTATATCTAAAATATAATATCTCTATGTCCTCTGAGGTTCATGTGTAGGGTGTGAGTATAAAAATAAATAAGTAAACATTGGAAGGACCCCAAAAATATACAACAATGCAAATATATATATAATTATATGTTCAAATTTGTACCACTCAAAATACACATGTAAGTCATGTCATTGTTTACTTTCATTATCCAAGAATACTCTTATAAAACTCTTAGCACATTCTACAATATAATGTTTTTTCATGATGTTGGATGATGTACGATGGAAACTATATCACGTGTGTTGTTTGCATTATATATTTATGCTTGGTTTATAGTGTAAGGTCTGTTAATCAAATTTACTTGTTTTAAAATTATTTATTCTATGAATTTAATATTTGGACTTCTGTTATTTAATTATTTAAATTAATTCATTAAAATAAGTTCATTTGTATAAATTGTATAAGATCCAAATCATTTTAAAATCCATAATGCAATGTAGCTATCATATGTTTGGTCCAAAAAATTGGATCTACCCAGATTGGAAAGAACTCTTTGGTCCAGATGTGGTTTCTAGTCTAGATACATTACGTGAAACTAAAAAAGGGGTAATCAGATCAAATCATTAGTCTTAGTTTTCTATATTCCAATTATATCAGGATCCTTCCCTTGAAATATCCTAGTATTTATCATAAAATGAAATGAGATATGATTTAATAAATAACTGAATACCTCTACCAATTAATTACCCATGTTTTGATTTTGAAATTCATTAAGGACACCACTAATTTTCTATAACTTATATATTGTGGTTTTTTTGTATCACTATATGTGTGTGTGATAATTGGTGTCTTCCCAATTTCCAATACTTCAATATCAAAAATAATTTCTTCAATTTTATCAATCCTGTCACCTTTATAATATTCACCATTAATATATCTTGAATTATACTAAATTTCTCCATGAAAAATCCATGGACTGTATTATACATAAAGACCACAACAAATTAAATGATATTTAATTTCCATAATTACAATATTATTGTCTTTAAACATGTAAAAAAAATATAAAAAATGGTTAGTTTTTTTAATATTCGATTTTGAAAATTCTAAAAAACATCGACCCTTTCATCATATTCATCAGTTTTTCAGTTTTGTAATCTATCTATGATTCGTTAAAAAAAATAATAAATTTCATGTACTAAATATATATTTCTTTTTAAAAAATAAAATATTATATAGCTTTATAAATATAAAATAATAAAATAAATGAAAAATATTTTTCAAAAAAATTAAGGCAACATATTTCAAAAAAATGTTTCACTATAGAATTATTCAATTATAGTCCATTCTGAAAAAATTCAAAAAAAAAATTAAATCTTAACATTGATTTTAAATGGGGGATGCCAAATAAAAGTAAATTTTTCTTTCCTTAGATTATATCATTTGGTAATTATTATTTTCCAAATATATAAATAAATATAAATTATAAAATAATATTATGGATAACATATTAGTGATGAAAACTGTATCGATAGTGATAAAGATCCAAAAGGAGGCTTAAGATTTCATGCATCATATTGAAGATGAAAATGTAAGCTCATGTAGTAAATATGAAGGGATATATACTATGAAACTGATTATATTGGGAGATTGGTTAATTTTTTTCTAATTATATTCAAAATAATTTGAAATTTTCTTCTCATTATTATATCATTTTAGAATGATCAATGTTAGTGTACTATATGACTAGAGATGATGTAGAATGTAACATTAGGGATGTGATGATGTTTTTAAATGAAATGGTTATAGTAATTGATGTGGGTTAAGTTGAAAATTTCATAGAGTCATAATATATAAATATTAAACTATTTAATGGAAAATAAATGGGTTATAACTCTAAAAAATAATTATATTATGGTTCTGTTATTGAAACAAATTTATAAAGAACCTTCATATTTATTGAAATTACACAAACAACACAATCAATACTTTCCCAAGATGATCATTTAAACTTTTATTATCAATATTCCATATTCCAACTTCATAATCCCTATTACTATCCAAACATCAATTCAAAAAAATAACATTCATTAATCATCCAAACCCTCATTTAGAAAATTAAACAGACTTTAAATGTTTTGAGAATGAATTAAAAGATTTACAAGACACCAATTCATCAAATAATCATTTTAAAAATATAACTCATATTAAATTATCATTAAATAAAATTAAACATACCTTAGATTTCTTGACACTTATTAAATAATGATTCATTCAATGGTAAAACCTAGAAAACATAACTTACACACTCTAATATAAGTAAATCAATATGATTTATAACACCCATTTAAAAAGTAATTATACTAGAAAAAAATAATCCCAAAACAAAAAATTCCAAATAAAACAAATCTTGGATGTGTTAAAAAATCAAAAATATGATTAAGACCTGTTGAGAACTAACAAAGATATGTGATGGAAAATAACAAAGAAAAATGGGAATTTCTTGATGATGGTGGTGATGATAAAATTGATACCACTAAAAAGGGAAATATACATGAGTGAAGGTGGTGATATGAATAGAAAAAATGAGGAAGAATGATAGAGACTAATCACGACTAGAGTAATGGGAGAAGAAAAGTAGGGTTCGTCATGGTTGAGAACACCAAAATTATGCAAAACATGGAAGTAAAACAAACAATCAACAAGTGATGGGGCGGAAAAAACCATAGATTGGATCCTAGCATTCATTTATCAAAGAGAACGTATACGAGGAGCACTGAATGTAGGGGAATTCTGTGAAATCTTGAGAATCACAATTAAATCATTCGTAGTTAGGGGTCTTTTAAATTTATCGGGGAGACTTTTATCAAATCTTCCAAAAAAGCACTAATAAAATTCCTTTTTATTAGTGACAAATTAATAAGCACTGATAAAATACATCTTTATTAGCACTAATTTTTTAGACCTGATAAAGATACCTTTTATCAGTGCTTTTTTAGTGATGATAAAGCTTCATCTTTATAATTTATTATTTATAATTATATAAATACTTTTTTAAAAAATAATATTGTTTTATTTATAATTATAAATATATTAAATATATATTTATAAATATGTTTGTAAATAAATATATTTGTAAATATATTTATAATTATTTATTTAGAAAATAAAAAAAGTATATCATTGTATATATTTATATAATTATATTTATATATAATAAATATATATATAGTAAATATATTCATTATTTAAATATATTTATTATAATTTTATAATTATAAATATATTTATATCATTATATATAATTATATGATTATATATAATAATAAATAAATATAAATATAATAAATAAGGTCAATAATTAAATATATTTGTTATAATTTTATAATTATTTCAATATATAATTATTTATTTTTAAATATATTAATACTTTTAAAAAAATATTTATATATTTATTTCATTATGTATATTTATATAATTATATATATTCATTTCATAAATAAATAAATGTAAATATAAAGATAAATATAAATATACATATAACTATAACTATAAATATTGTAAAAATATTCATTATTTAATGAAATTTATTATAATTTTTTAATTTTTAAATATATATATAATTATTTATTTATACTTATATAAATAATTTTTAAAATATAATATTTATTTATTTATATTTATAAATATATAAATTTTTAATATAGTAAATATACAATTATAAATATATTTATTTTTAAATATTTATTTACAAATATATTTTTAACATTATTAATGAAAATATAATCTTTAATTCATGAATCTTAAAAATGAGTAAAAATGAGTAATAACAAATAGTATACTTTAAAAATATTGAAAAAATTTATAAGATTTATTAATTAAATATAAATTCATAAAAAATATGGATATATATTGAAGTAGAAATGAATATATATTGAAAAATAAAACTATGGTAAATAAATATATAAAAATAAATAATATAAAATGATTAAATTAAATATATATATATAATAAAAAATAAAAAAATTAATAAATAACTAATAGAAATAATATTAAAAATAATTAAATAATATTTATTTATTAAAATCATAATAAATTAAATATATCATGTTATAATGAAATTATAAATTTAATTCTAAAATTTGAATAAATTTTAAAAATATTAGGCGTATATGTTTCTATATAAGATTTCATTATTAACTGCATAAATATTTGTGTGTGTGTTGTATATAAAAATGCATTAATTATGTATCAGTATGTGAAATCAGGTTAACACACTTTTTAAATTTGTTAAATTGAAAAATAAAACAATATTCAATTATGTCCATTACTCGATACAATTGGTCAGTATTTTTAATTAATATTAATTTTTAATTATAAACCATTTTTACTAAATATACAACTTATTTAATATAAGAATAAATATATTGTATTATATAAATCATATTTTAAGGAATATTATATAAATTAATATATATATATATATATGAATACATTTTTATATTAAATGTATTGGTGAACAACTTTGTTTAAAAAACTATTAAAAATAAATAAAACATGAATATGTTTTTAATTATTCCATTTTATTCATTTTCTATTTTTATATTTAATATATATTATTTATTAATTTATATAATATATATATATATATATTAAACTTATTCATTTTAATTAATAATTATTTCATTAATAAATTTAATAATAATATTTCAAATTATTCATTTTATATTTTTTTGTTTAATTACAATAATTTATTCATTTCTAATTTTTTTAATTATTTCAATTTACTCATTTTATATATCTGTATTTAATATATATTGTTTATTAATCTTTATAATCTATATATTTTTATATTAAATTTATTCATTTTTGTCAATAATTATTTACTTAATAAAAGGATTAATATTTTCCTTAATTTACTCATTTTTATTATTTTTATATGTTTAATTATTTCATTTTATTCATTTAACATTTCAATATATTTAATATATACTATTTATTAATATTTATAATATATATATGTATATTAAATTTATTAATTTTTATCAATTATTATTTTATTGATAAAATTGTTAATATTTTTTAAAATTAATCCACTTTTACTTTTTAAATGTTTAATTATTTCATTTCATTCTTGGCCTAATTCAACACTAAAAAAGAACTGATAATGTATACCCTTTATCATTAATAAAAATAAAGTACTAATAAAAGTTACCCTTCATCACTGTTAAAAAATAATTGATAAATGATACCTTTTATCAGTTCCTTTTTAAGTACTGTTAAAATGTACCCATTGTGAGGGCTTTAACACTGTTAAAGGGCGCCTTTATCAATTCTTTATTCTAGAGTTGATAAAGGATAGCACTATTAAAGGTATGTTTTTTAGTAGTGATTCTAGAATCCAGATAGAGATGTAATTACTAAGAAAACACATGGTCTTTGATATACCAAAACAATATGATATTATCCTATATACAGACTTATCCATAGAATCTGTTATGGCATTATGTCCTCTAATATATATTTTTTAAATCTAGCACCCTATATTTATACATAAATTTATATGATACAAAATTAACACCCCTAACTCCTGTAACCTAGAGGTGGTGGTTATTTTATTACGTTGGCACTAGATACTAGAGATTTTATCCTGAATGATAATGTTGTTTAGAAGTCTTAAGAGACTAGATACATACATGATTGACACATTAATTTTAAAAAAATAAAATAAAACTTAAAATTCAATTTTGAACATTATTCTTTCTTCTATAGTATCTATGAAATCATTCATAGATCACTTCTTGGTATCATGGGGAAAGGAAAACATAATAAAGGGTGATCTCAGAAACTTAATAAGAGAAAGTGTACAGTAGAATCTATCAAAAAATAAATAAATAATGAATAAAATGTTAGAGATAAATAATTATAAAATATTTCATATAACTAATATCAAAAAAGGGGATTATATCCATGGATGAAAAAACAATATAAATAATAATATTGATAATAATAACTAGTTTCATAATTTTAAAATGCATAATGTCAGACTTCCTAATCTTACCTCAAGGGATCATTCTAAGAAACCCATCGATGAATTGAGGGTCTATAACTAAACCTTTCCATCACATAATAAGTCTAATTTATTTATTATATAATGGAAATGATAATCATTTCAATTCAAAATCAACATAAACATTCATCTTGAAAAAAATGAAATTGAAATATTAATCTTTCATTAGTCAATAAATTAAACAACCTGATAATAAGACAACACTATTACCAAACCCATGTTTAACAGCACATGTATTTATTATCATTAGAAAAAAATGCTGATAAATGGAATATTTATCAGCACAAATAAATTGAACCTTTTATCAACACTTTTTCTAGCACGGATAAAGGGAACCTTTATCAGTAATTTTTTTAGAGTGTATAAAGGTCCCCTTTATCAACGCTTTATTTTTTATGCTGATAAATATTTCTTCCATCAGTGACTTTAGTGATGATAAAGGTCCAAATAAATAAATAAAAATTAAATAAACTAAAAAATGAGATTATTAAAAAAATATTACAAATTTAATTAATTAAATAACTATTGATAAAAAAGATAAAATTGACTATACATTATTAAATATTAAAAATTTTCTTAATTTGATAATTATGATAATTAATGTTATTAAATTTTATTTATATTATATATATAGATATATTATAATGTATTTAATGATGATTTAGATTTTACAAAATATTTATGTGCTTTATATTAAATAGTCATATAATTATTGAATAATGGTTTATAATAAAAAATTAATATGAATTAAAAATATTGACTAATTTCATAGTGCTCAATATATAATTGAATGTCATTTGATTTTTTAATTTAACATAGATCAAATCTATGTTATATTTATTTCACATATACGTAATTAATGCATTTTTATATACAATACTCACACATAAAACATAACCATTTATTCAATTTTTTAGTCTACTTATTCTTAATTTATTCAATTTCACTCATTTGTATGTATACACTTAAAATTAGATATTCAATAATAATATTTAAAAAGTAATATTTAAATAATATTTGTAAATAAATATATTAATAAAAATACCTTTATTATATTGATACAATTATATATATAATATTAAATAAATAAAAAATTTTAAAAAATTATTAATATAACAAATTATAAATAATTATATGTAATTAAATTATTATTTGATATATAATAAATTTTCATAAATAATGAATATATTTACTATATTTATATATATTTATTAAATATATGTGTAGAATAATATAAACATATATAATGATATAAATATTATATTTTAAAATATTTCTATAATCATAAATAAATAATTATAAAATTATAGTAATATTTTTTTAATGAAATATATATACTATATTTATATTTATATATAATTATTAATCATATATAAATATTTACAATTTTCTATTTATAATTATAATTTCAAATCATTTGTCATCACCTAAGTAATAAGAGCTGATAAAAGCATCATTATCAACACTTTTTTCATGCTAAAAAAGATGAGGCTTTGTCAGTGCTATAATTTTAGTGCTGATAATGATTGAATTTATTAGTGTTTTTTTAGTTTGGATAAAGACCTACCATTATCAGTGCTTAATTGTATGTTCTAATAAAAGTGTCTTGGTCTAATTAAAAAACCCTAACCATTTGTTAACCCAACGTGATATCAGAAGCTTTCGGTGGAAGCCACCGCTGCTGGTGCTTCTCCTCGGTGAATTGAACCTCGAATTTCACCACTCTATTGCCTCTTGAACATCTCATCTAACATCTGGTATTCTATTTAAGTTAGGGTTTCAGAAGAGGGTTTCAGATTTTCATTAACCTAATGAGGTAGGCCATTCGATTTTCAATGTTTATTTTTTATATTTTTATTTATTCTTTGACGGTGTCATTATTTTTTGTCATGTGATTGTATATTAGCAAGTTAAGACTTATGATTTTCTTAGTTCCTAATTTTTCTTCAACTATTGATCTCTCATGGAGATTTTATTGTTTCTGGACTCGATGGTGACACATGGGGTTACATGGAGTTTAGTTGGTTGTTTTATTTTTTTACATTTCCCAAATTGTTTTCCCAAAGCTATCATTCATATATTTCATTCATTAATTAATCATTGGTATTCCATATATGTAAAATTTTAGAAATTTAAACTGGGGATTTTTTGTGTGAGGGAGTTGAAGGTAGGTTAATGGATTTCTTCTATATTATACTTATTCATATCTTCTTTTTTATACTTTTCTAGGTTGGTGTGGGAATCTAATGTTTTGAATCATCATGGAAGTTTTTATCTAATTTTTATTTCCACTAGTTTTATTTATTATTTTGGGCCAAATCATTCCCATTTTGTTTTTACTTACCCTGGTGCTTTTTTCTGCCTAAGGGGGTTGAGAATGTTCCTTGGAGACTATCATGAGCCATCTTCGGTGTTTGATATAAGGTTTTCTTGGTTTTTTTAAAACTAAATATATTGTTAAATGTGTTGTACCTTTTCTCAACAATCGAACTTCCATTGTCTCTACACATTTAAAAAAATCTATTTTGTTTTTCTCCCTCTTTATATTAATCCAGCATTATTTATAAATCCATTTAATACTAATATAATAAATATTATAGCGTATTGTTATGTACTATTTTCAAACTAATTTATAATTTTTCAACATCATCATATCCCCCTCACTAAATAATTTATAAAAAAATATCCTTTCCATATTACCCTTATCATGTTATACCCCTTTTGAGACCTTTATATCACAGTAAGATATTATAATTCATTCCTCAGAAATGAATATTTTCAAGAATTTCCGCCCCTTATGAGTATTTATATATCTTATAAAAGAATAATTATATGGAAATACCTTGATACAGAGCTATATTACATGGAGAAAAATAGTATTTCAATCCATTTTAATAAAACAATTATCAAATAATGAATCACCCGCCCTCCATGATATATATTGAAATTCATTGACATAATAAAATATTGAGTTTCCCTTATTATAATTTTTTTAACTTTAACATTTAATAATTAATATCTTATTTGTATTTTATTTTTATATTGTATAAAATTAATCTTTTATAAACCCAATAATATGGATATGAATGAAATATGGATGCACGATAATTGTTTGAAAAATGAATATGACGATCCAGTTAAAGAGTTCACCAAATTTTCAAGAGAACATGCAAGCGACCCTTCTAAAATCCTCTATTCATGTTTACATTGTTTTTATTCATGACAAATTAGTCTCAATGATTTTGAATAATATTTTTTTCCATGGAATAGATCAAAAATATAAATTTTGTACTAAACATTGGATAAACTGATTGTGGACATCAATTGGGATGATAATACAGTTTATGAATCATTCGATATGAATACATTTGTAAAAGATAATGTTGATCACATGGAAGAAATGAAAATGGAAATTTAAGATGACCTTTTTGATAGTCCATACTTATTTTAGAACTTAAATAGTAGTTCCATGAAACCATTGTATATCGGTTTTACTAAATACACAAAATATTCAGTTGTATTGAAGTTATATAATTTGAAAGCTGGAAGTGGATGGATTGACACCAGTATTATAGAACTACTTAGTCTTTTGGAAGATATTAAACAATGAGAAAATTAATTACCATGCCAATCATATGATGCTAAAAAATGATACGTTCAATGGGAATTTTCTCTAAATTTTTTTCTCAAGTGATTTAATATTATTTCACAGAGACCATGAATTACTCATAGAATTCTATAATTATGGTCCATATTGATATAAGAAAAATGAATCAAGCCCTTCGAAATATGTAAGGTATGTTCCTATCATTCCACAGGTTATAAAACTATGTGGATGTCAAGAAATTGTGAGACAATAACATAGAATACAGATACGAGAATAAAAAATGGGAACCTACATCATCCAGTTGATTCTCCTTAGATAAAGGAAATTAATTACGATTTTTCTAAATTTAGAGATAAGCTGATAAACATTCATCTTGCTTTATCTATAGATGGAATAAATCATTTTGGTGTGAATATTAGTACTCATATTACATGTCCTATCATGTTGGAAAATTATAATTTTATTACATGGTTATGTATGAAGTACAAATACATTTTTTGTCTCTATTTATATCTGGACCAAAGCAACCTGGTAATGATTTTGATTTCTATTTGGTTCAATTGATCCAAGATCTGAAATTTATGTGAGATATAGGTGTTACCATATATGATGCTCATAAAATTGAAGAATTCACATTGAGGAAATGTTGTACAAAATGATAAATGACTTACCTACATATAGAAATTTATCAGGATATAGCATTAAAGGAATGATGGGGTGTCCCATTTGTGAGAGAAGAACATACTCAGTTCAGTTGAAACATTCCTCAAAGACTTTGTTTTTAGGAAATTGGAAATTTTTACCACAATGATATAAATAGTAATACTGGATGATAATATTCAATTGGAATATCCAAAAAGGTACAACATCATCTATAACAATAGGTGGTCAACTCTATAAAAAAGAAATAACAATTGGAACTATTTTTAATAAAATATTTTCAAAAAAACATAAAAAATCAGGTTGGAAGATGACGTCAATTTTCATTGAATTATCATATTGGAATTGTTTATATGCACAAAATTTTCATAATTTCTTGCATATAGAAAAAATTTATTTGATAGTATTGTTGGAACGTTATTAAATGTTCCTAAAAAACAAAATATGGTATCAAGGCTAGGATGGACATGATTGAAATGGGGATAAGGGGAGAGTTGGCATAGCTAAAGTGTAAAAGGCGGAATTTTCTTTCCCTAGTAGCTTACACTCTATCTAGATATGAAAATTTATAATTTTTCTTTTCGTTACTAGTGTAAAATTTCCGAATGGGTATTCATCAAATATCAATATTGTTGTGTCAATTACTAATTTGATGTTATAAGGACTAATATCACACGATGTTCATGTTTTGATGGAATATTTAATACTTTTTTTCATTATTCTTTATAATTTATCACATACATTAACCAGACTCTTCTTCTATTTCAATGTCATATGTAATAACTTTGTAGACCTGGTGAAGTTTTCCGTTGTGAATTCGGAGATTGCAGTCATATTATGTGAATAATAGATGCTCTTCCCACCATAATTATTTGATATAACGGTCCTACTAATGGTTCAACTAGTCAGAGAGGTTCAAATATGTGTTCCAATCAATTATAGATGGATGTACCCCATTGAATGGTATTTTACGATTTTGAAAGGGTGTATCATGAATTGAATCTTTCCAAAAGGTTGTTTTGTAGAACAATATATTGTTGAAGAAGCTATTGAATTGTGTACAAATTATTTATCATATGTTGAAAGTTTAAGTCTCCCAAAGTCTTGTCAAATAGAATTCTTTATGGATGAATGGATTTTAAGAAGATATTTTGTTACAATTGCCTTGATAGATTAAGAGAAATCGTATATTTACATATTAAATAAAACCAAAGACATAGATCCATTCAATGAATCCCACAAAAAAAATTTCAGAGATTAGAATCCATCAAGGGCCAGTGGATGGATAATAAATACACATAATCAGTAGTTTATAAGATGGTTCAGAGTTAAAATTTCTAAGGTGTTATTTGAAAATCTGAATTCAATTAGTGAACTACTTCAATGGCTCACTAGAGGACTAAATGAAAATGTTATATCTTACATTGTTATTTTAATCAATAGTTATATGTTATATAAAAACGAACATGATGAATTCAGTACGATGAAAAACAATGGTGTTACGCTTGTGGCTGAAGTAATGCACCTATCTAGTTTCAAGGATTGAAAATACAATTTATTAAAATAGTTCATGTTTTGGTATTGTCGAATAGATATAGGAGTTTAACTATAATAAATTTCATCTGCCACATTTCTGTTGAAAATGTTTGAAAATATCAATGGGATAAAAGTTAATGAAATGGGATTTTTGAACGTGAATTTTAGTGTGGAAGGGGAAAATATAATCTATTTGTAATGGAATCCCTAGGAATGCAAGTATTTGATGCCTTTGATCCAAAAAAAAGAGTTGGTCGATTATCCTATGGGTGACTAAAATAAATATTGAGTTAGATGAAAATTCAATTGAGGATGATCTATTCATTAGGACATCACAATCAGTTAATTTAGATCTCAATGTAAAAAATTTCATTTATGTTAGAGGGGACCACAAATAGGGGATTTGGATTCTTGATATAGGAAAAAAATTCTTAAAACCCTTATAAATAATAAAGAAAGTTCCATGAGAAGGTAATTCTTTTAATATATTATGTTTTCCATAAAATATTATTTGTTCTCTATAGAATTAACATAATATAAATTAAATATTTTACTACTGATGAAGACAATCTATTCTGCATCTGATGGGAGAAAAAAATATATGAAAGTAATCCCTTTAGAATGGTGTAAAGATAATGTTACGATATACATTCACTATTAAACTGAAAAATTATATAATGAAACATTTATTTAATTTTCATTATTTTGTGTAGAGTTTTTTTTATTTTTTAATGTTTATGTTCATGTGTCATACTATTTCTGGAAGAGAAATGATGATGTCTCTCCTCAATTATAGAGATAATATTGATGTTTTCATAGTAAAATAATTTTTCATAGAATTAATGTATCATTTCATATTTATGATTAATTTATTACTTTTTATTATCACTCACATAATAATTGTTTTCGTATATAGGTGGATTTTATTGTTCAAGTTGGCATGATCTTTCCAGCATTCATGTTTCTTCTCCCTCAATACCTTTTCACACTTATAGTGATGAATTTTTCACTTTCATTAATTTTCACTCCACTGCCATTGTAGGAAGAGAAATGATGTTGCCTCTGCTCAAATACAGAGGTAATCTTGATTTTTAGCAATTAAATCATTTTCCATAGAATTTATATATTGTTTCATATTTATGTTTTATTTATTTATTTTTACTATTAATAACATAATAATGGTTTTTTATATTGTTGGATTATTCTATTTGATTTGGGGTTCTCTGTACAACTTTAATGGTTATTCTCCCTTAAAACCATTTCACCCCGATATTAGTGAATTTATCATTTTCTTTTTCAAGATACCTCCACTACCTTTATAGGAAGAGAAACGATGCTGCCTATACTCAATTACAGAGTTAATATTGATGTTTTCATAGTACAATCCTTGTCCATAGAATTAATGTATTGTTTCATATTTATGTTTAATTTATCTCTTTTTAATATTAATCATATAAATTTTTTTTTCTTATATAGGTGGATTATTATGTTCTAGTTGGGGTGCTCTATCAAATTTTCTTGCTTATTCTCCCTTAAAACCTTTCCACCACTATTGTCGTGAATTTATCACTTTCATTCAAGTTACCTCCACTTCCTTTGTGGGAAGAGAAATTAAACTTCCTCCGCTTAATTGTAGAGGTAATCGTAATGTTTTCATTGTAAAATCATTCTCCATAGAATTAATTTATGATTTAATATTTACATTTTATTAATTTATTTTTAGTATTAATCAAATAATAATTTTTTTTTCTTATACATGTGGATTATTTTTTTCGAGTTGTGGTGCTCGGTCCATATTTCATGACTTTTTACACCAAAACATCCAGAGACTTCTTCTCCCTCTAAACCATTCACCCAAATAGTGTTGAAATTTATCAATTTCCTTAATGTTCCCTCCACTACTCATTCACAGTGGTAATATTGATATTTGTAGACTAAAATCATTGTCCATATAATTAATATATTATTTCATATTTATGTTTAATTTATTTATTTTTAGTATTACTCATAGAAATTGTTTTCCTATATAGGTGGATTCTTTTTTTCAATTAGATGTGTCTTATTCAAATCTTCTCATGCAGTTTTGGAATTTCAATATAGAAAGTCAATGTAAATTGTGTTAACATTGACAATAAGAATTTTTTTATGATTTTGGGATGTGTAGGAATCAACTACACCTCAATATGACAAAATATTTGACCAGTATGACTTCATGCACTTCTTTATTTTTTAATTTGACATTAATTTTAGTAAAAAATAAAACTAACTCAATGTGTTTGATATTAGTTTAAAATTGAAATTTCACTAAAAAAAGTTTCACTCTCGGAAAACTGATAAAAAACACTCTGATTTTCTTGATAATTTTGGGAATCAATTCATAAATCATTGGTGACATCTAGGAATCCTTTTTATGTCAAAATAATTCATAATGTGATACAAATGAGTCCATGTGCATCCTTCAAATACAAAATGAAATTTTAGTAAAACAGAAAAGTGACATACTCAGAACTAACAAAACACATTAAGATTATTTTGATAATTTAGGAAAACAATCCATATGTGATTTTGAATGTGTAAGAATCAGCCGAACCTCAGTCTGATGCATAGTGTGACTCGTATGACTCTATGTGTGTCTTTATTTAAAATTGACATAAATTTTAGTATGAAAATAAACCAACATACTCAAAACTGAATAAACATATTCATATTGTTTTAATACTTGTAGAAAATGATTCATATGTAATTTTTTATATAAAGGAATAATCCTCACATCAATCAGATGCACAGTGTGACTGGTATGACACCAAGTGCATCTCTTTATTTAAAATTGACATCAATTTTAGAAAATTTTATACTTTCTTTTGATTTATTTATTTACATTATGACTGACATACGAATTTTTTTCTTATACAAGTGAATTATTTTTCCCCAGCATGGGTGTTTTGTTCAATAATTGAATGATCCATGTTAGGACTAAAAGATAAATGAATATTTATGTTTTTGAATGTATGTAATAATTTATGTTTGTGTAATTGTACGATAAAATATTTTTAATGTCTATAATATAGTATTTTTATTGTATTGGTGTTGTAAATTTAATTTCATTTAAATATGATAATGTGATTTATTTTTTCTGATATCTGGTTTTTTTTCTGGTGTTGTAGTGTGTTGTTATAGAACACTATAGTATGGCCATTTATCATCTCTATTAAAGGGGCTAATAAATGCCACATTTATGAGTGCTTTTAAAAGCACTGATAAATGCCATATTTATTAGTGCTTTTAAAATCATTTATAAAGTAAACCTTTATAAATGCTCATATAAGCACTTATAAATGAATATTTTAATAGCACTCATAAAAGTGATGATAAAATTTCATTTTTCAATGCTCCAATAAGCACGGTTAAACAACCCTTTCTCAGTGCTTTTATATGCACAGATAAATGAGTCCATTAGCGATGCAAAATTAAATCACCAATAAATATTCACTTTAACAATGCTTTCAAAAGTGTTGATAAAGGTATTATTTATGAGGGTTTTTAGCATCAATAAAGGACCCCTTTATCTGTGCTTTTTTAGTTCTGATAAAAGACTTTGGCTTTTAACCTCACTCATGTAGTCACTTCTTTTCTAGAACTTATAAAGGACATCTACAACATTCTTAAAATATGGTTTTTCAGTTTTGATTCATGGTAAATAAGTTCCATATTATCATTAGAGTATATCCCAAGAAAACTATAATAATATTCAAAGGATGTTGACATATATTAAAATACCTTTAAAGGAACTTTCGAGCCTTTATTTGAAAATTAGTGTAAAATATCCTTTCATTTTGATAAAACATTATACTAAAATTAATAAAATATTGAGAAAATGATTTTATTCAAAATAGCCATAGAAACTTGTATATGAATCATCACTTAAAATAATAGTTATGATGGTTTTAAAATCCATTCATTTATTAAACTAAATAATAATGATTTATTTCACATTAGTGGTAAAAAGTGAAAATTAACTCATTTGAAAAATGAAAATAATATTATTTTTAAAACATCGAAATGAAATTAAAATATTTTAGAAAATTAATTTAAATTATCATTTCATTATAAAAAAAATCTTGAATGAATTTTATGAAACATGGACATATAAGAAAATATTCATTGATCAAATAGGAAACAAGGTTAGCATTTCTATTAAAAAATTATTTTCTTGATATTATTAGGTACTAAAGGGAGAAAAATTAAATGAAACCATTTAACTCCATAGAAAACCCCAAGATAAGAAAATAGATATATTTTAAAAGAGAAATATCATATAATTTAAAACAATAGAAATTTAATCATAAACAATCCACAATGAAAAGTATATTGTCGGTTTAATTCAGCAACTCCTAATTTAAATGCTAAAAAATATTGTTTCATATGTTATTGATGAAATTTATGTTTTATTAAAGTCTAAAAAAATTAGGGAAATTTTATGAAAAATGGTTAATTCATGATGTGACTACATCAACATAAGATATGAAGAAGTTCAACTGGCTGTGAAGGCCATGTGATTGTATTTAGGTTGTTACACATTGAAATCTATGTAAACAAAAAAAACAAGAAACCATGTTTCAGATGTGAAAATTTTCTATAAGTCCTAAACAGAATGTATATATACTGAACCAACTGAATAAAGTGTTCGAGTTACAGTATGAATATTTCATGGAACTGTGCTAATAAACAGTGAATTTTGTTAAAATGTTGAACTCGATGCATTAGGGACATAAGTAGCCATGTGAAGAACTTATGTGACTATATGAAGAAATTATGTGATTGTGTGTAGAAATCAAGATACCTTGTTATGTTATAGAAAGTTTAAGTTATCACAAAGTGATGTAACTATAAGCCCAAGTGAAGATAAGGAAAAGTTACCACACCTAAGTAAAGATAAGTTGATTTTTCATAATTCAACCTATAAATATTTTTAAATTACAATAGATATATTTTTGAATCATTTTATATGAAATATGAGAATTTGAAGAATGAATATCAAAATAATTAGTATAATGATCATTTTGAAAATATTATACAATAAATAATTTGATAAGGATTTATCATTAAGAATTAGAGACACTCATGGACAAGAAATAGAGACTAATGTAGGAATGTAGAGCATACTGACTACTTTATTATGTGCTTCCATGATACTCTTTGGTTTTTATTATTAGTGAAATATAAATTCAATGCATTTTTAGGGATATATTTATAGAAAATTGATCAAATAAAGCTGATTGGATGGAGATTCTTTAAAAATACTTTCATCAATTATTTACACTCACTATGTTTTTGTTTTATTTAGATATTTTTTATTCTAACTTTTATAATTTTGAGATCATTATCATTTAATATATTGATGATTACTAGATACTCTTTTATTATTTATTTTACACCTATTATCCCTTAATTAACTATAGAATAGGATTGTTGTAAATAGGACTTCCATGTGTGTAGTTGTCTTTATAAAACATAATCTAGGTTTTCAATAATTTTTATTATAATTTGATATTGTTTTTTGGATTATGTTACTATCATGTTGAGAGGATTAAGGTTGCATCTTGGAATCGTTCCACTTTCTTTAATCCTACTGTGTGTTCTCAACTCTTTACTTACTCTTATTTTCAAACATTCTTACTCATCTAATTTTTCATCTATTTTTCAAAAAAAAAAAATTCTACATTTCATTTTATAAATAAGATCTCTGTTAGTTAACATTTATAAGTGATATATTGAATTTGGTGTGAGTAAAATATTTTTAATTGTTTAATATATTTCAAAGTACTTTTTAACCTGATTTTGATCAAATCAATGATAAATTGTTTCAAATAATCAGATAATTTATAACTATTATATTTGTTAACATGATTATTTAATTAGAGGGGTTTTTAAAATTTAATTGATCAGAAATTTTAAATGATAATCTCAATTATCTCCCTCTTGATATGTCCATTTAAACCTAAATTTGGTATTAGGGTAGCTGTTTTTCTTTTTTTTCTTATTCTTGACCGTGATTTAGTTATTACCTAGATATTTTAATTTATAAATGATATTTATTTTTTTAGTATAGACAATAATTCTATGTTATATGATATAAATAGACTAATTTATATTAATGGTCAAAATTATACTATGTGGAAAATATAAATGAAAATTTATTTTACAATAATGGATCTTTTCATATAGGTATCTATTGAATATCAATATAAATACAAACAATTACTTGGAAATAATGAGATGAACCAATTAAAGATACTTAATTTTATAATTTCAAATCCATGAAATCATTGTTTTGTGCTTTTGGAGAGGATGATCTTCATAGGATATCTTCATGTGATTCAAGTTATAAAAACTAGGATACTCTTTCTATATCTCATGAATGAACTTTTAATGTTAAATAATTGAGATTAAATACAAATACTATTATGTATGATACTATAAAAATATCTCTCAATGAATCTATATCTAACATGTATGTTAAGTCCAATGATATCATAAACACTATGATTTCATTTGAAAAAAAAAAGATGGATCCTAATGTTCAAGTACTAGGGATCTAGAGATGTCTACTATATTGATGTAGATGTATTGTTGCCTCTATTCAGGAGTTACGCAATATTATAAATCTCCCAGTAAAAGATATAAATACAATGATAAAGATATATCAGTCCAAAAAGTTCATTCATGGGTTTGAAAACAAAATCCAAGGCTCCAAAATTATTAATAAATAGGTTAACAATCAATGGGGAGATCAGGTCATCCAAAGAACATCTACCCACAACCAAAATAGTCAGTCCCTTCCCACTACAACTTAAATTTTTTGGATGTCTTCCCCTACCCTTTTCATTTCATCCTCTCAACAACATCTTAAACTATTATGGTGGCACATGCTCCACCTCAGATTCAGAGGAAATTTATATAATCCTAAGATTCCAAGAGAGATCCCAAAATTCCATCATCGGGTTATCTCAAAATCCATACACTATATTAATATCCAACATCTTCTTCATAGGAATATATTCATTGAAACAAAAAAAATATGGTTTTATCATAGATTAGATTGCCTCAATCTATGAGAAAAATAGTTATCTGCCTATTTTATAATGATTTCCATAGGCCTTTCACATTCAGATTTATTAGGGGGAATGATGTATTAATTTTTATCCCATGTAGTTACACAGTCTTATTCAAAACGTTTGAGAAAAAATTTATGAATTTTTTCTTAGGTAAGAAAAATTGGACTAAGAGAACCAATTATCGTACCTGTTATCCACAAGGATACCACAAGGTGGAATTTCCACCTAAAAGGGGAGCTCCTAAGTAGGAGATGTATGTACCACTTCAGATAAAGACACACATGCCTTATATTTTTGAGGAGGAACTAGTTGAAAACCATTTTCATATATCATGACATTTTTATCTTTAAGAATATACATTTATATATCCTCAAGGTATTTCTATAATGTCTAAGTAGGCAACACATTTCTAGTAGGTGCATCTATCCTGAGTATACCTTTACATGATCATTCATATTCATCTATTCATGGTCAACTTTTTGATCAACTAATTGTTTCATTGTATCATCATCAAAGTATTTTGTATCCATTGTTTCCTCATTAGTAGGGGAAAGTGTTTAATCTCTCTATATGAACCTAACTTCAAAGTGGAGGCCACCCCACTATTCTTAACAAGTACATAGGATGTGCTGCTTGAATTTATTATGTCACCCATTAAACTAAAAAAATTTATCACTTTTATAATACCATCTCATCCCATAACATCATAATCATCACTCTCATCTCCCTGAGAGGATTTAGGGAAATATCCCAGAGGTACAACAATATCTATTTATAAAGGAGGTTCCATTTTTTAAGTGGATGTTTTCAAACCTTAACATACAACTGGATGTTATATCGAGAATGATGAAGAAATTTCTATGTTATCTAAAATATTCAAGAAGTATTATAAAATGAATAATTTTTTCAATAAGTCAACCTATAAGAAAAAATATTGGAAAATGGGTGACTCCTCTATTGAGATTATCTATAAAGAATGAAGAGGGAAAGGAAATATAAAATATTTCTAGCTGAAGTTTGAGAATTGGAATAATTATATAGATGAAGGGAAAATACCAAATAAATCCCTGAATACCACTTTCAGTGTATCTAAAGATAACTAAAGTGGCTTAACTCTAACTGATTTGATGAAAATGAAATAGAAAAGCTATTCTCTTTGGATACTAGTCCAAAGGTACCATCTATTTCTTCTTATAATATATCTTATGACTCTCAAATGTAAAATTAAAATACAGAATAATATTTTTCATTATAGATGACATAATTAATGAACTAAATATAAATATAAAAATATGAAAATTTTTCATGTTTTATGTATTGTTGATAAAACTGATATTGGTGTAGAAAAGGAAAACGATTTCAATATATTAAAGGATAACATTAATTTAAAACTAGTAAATAAAAACACAAAAAGTACCTTGAACCTTTAATTGAATGTAAAAAACATTGAATATTTTAATAGGTGAAGAAAAATATCCAAAATCCAAATCTATAAATGGGTATGGATTTAGATAGAAAGGGAAAATATGTAAATTTTGTTTTATTCATAGTTAAAAGAATAAAATCTTAGTCTCTAAGTCTATAGAAACTACTAGTTTTAGAAATATTTCAAAAATATTTGGATCTAAAATGGATTTTCTATCCAAATATATTAATTCAATTTTTTGGAATCTTATTAAACTATTATAGATTATAAAGTCTTTATTTACTAACTTCACTAGACCCAAGAAACTCAAGGTTCTAAAATAATTTCTTGTTTGATTATTTTCCGGAAAATTATTTGAAAATTTCCATAAAAAATATAGCATCTAGATAGTGGATGTTCCATAAATTTGAATGGAGACTATTAATGCATCAAGAATCTTATAAAAGTTGATGGAGGACATGATATTTTCGATGATAATGATAAATAAATGGTTATCAGACATAAAAAAATAGGGTACGTTAAATCTATCCTTATTTTAATAGTTTTGTTTATTGATGGCTTAAATTATAATTATATTATTATTTATCAATAGTATATTATTTTTTAATTTCATGTTTGAAATATAATATGTGTAAAATTTATTATTTCAAATAATTTTTAATATTTATTTACTTCATAAATGATAATTTTTATGTTGTTAACATTAATTCTGTATTATCAAAAAATATTTTTTATTTCATTATATTTTCTACATAATATTGTCTATAGAATATATGAATAGGCCATTATAGTTTTTAGTTAGGCATCTACCCAAACTAAAATTTCCCATTTAAAATGTATGTTATACCTATAAAAAATTAATGCTACAGAAAATATCTATCAAATAAAAGGAATAATTTTCTACCACTCTATAGTGACCCAGGATTATTATACATGAATATTACATTATTGTAGATTAATATTCAATACATTACAGAAATTAATTCCCAATGACCATAAATGTTTAGTGTCTTTGGAAATATGGAAACAAAATATTTTATCCTAGGGGAATATCTTCATCGTATCCTATAAATATCTCCACCTTTATTACTTCTACCTAAAACATTTCATCCTAACCTAGGGAAATGAATCATAAGAAAGGGGTGAGTCATGATTCTTAATAAGGGTAAATAAAGAAATGCATAATCATAACATGATAAAAGGGTATAGAACATGATTATATCCTTCTAATATCATAATTTTCATATTAGAGATCATAATAAAGATATTAAGTTCATAATACATTAATCATAATAAAATAGAGAATATAATCCATGAAATCATAACATAAGAATAATACATGGAATTGTGGGAAGTACATATAAAAACCCTATGTCAAGGAGGAATATCGAGGCCTTTGTAACATTTTAGGCTTGGGTTAATCACTTGTGTACTTACATCAATCTTGGGATGCCCCCCCATGTACCATCTTGTTTCGGGCTTGGGATTTCCTCCCATGTACCCTCTTATTTCAGGCATGGGATGTCCTCCTATTTACCCTCTTGTTTTTTAATGGGATTTCATCCTTTTTTCACTTTTAATTGATAAAACAATTATCATTACCCAATTCATTGGAAGGATATATAGGTCCCACCCATATCATAATGAAATCATACAAACATGATCCAAAAAATCATAAACAATCATATCATAACCCATGAAATGAATTTTCTATCATAAATATGAAATCATATCCTAACCTATGGAAGAGGATATAGGTTTCATAATAACCTCATCAAAATCATAACCTGTGAAAGAATCATGTTTTATAAATATATATCATGTGAAATTGAAACAGGTTTAAAAAAGACAATTAATCAAAGTATAAACCATTCAGTGAAATAATATGAATGGAACCCTTAGATTATTTCCAATAAAGGAGAGAGTAACATCAACAAATTTCATCTTATATGGAAAATAATTTTGAAATATCTTTAAAAAAAAATTCTTGAGGAAAATATACTTTATTATTTGAAAATGGATTTTTAGAAATATGAAACCTTTTAAAAACAATTTTCTTGGGAAGAAAACATAAAAAGAAATCTTGAAAACATTTTTTCAACCATTTTACTTCAAAAATTATAAAATAATCGAAAAAATATTTTGAAAACCATTTTCCTTGAAATTTTTTAAAATAACATGAAAACATATTAAAAACCATTTTATTTGAAAATACTTTGAAATAATAAATTTACAGAATATTAGGAAACTTTTTCATTTTTTTAAATAAAATATATTTTTATTCATGCAAATGAATCTTCAAGGGAATGTCTTTAATTATATTTGATAAACCCAAACACATCGAATATTTCTTTTACACAGAAAAATATTTAGAAAGGTTCCTTGAGGGAAAATGACAAGATGATTCTTGATTAAAAGCCATTTTTAAAAAAAAATTAAAACATTGGTGAAAATGTATTTTAAATATCATATGATAATAATAGAACATTTTAAAAAACCTTTTTAAAGAAATGGTTTTTAATGATCATCGATTTCGGACCAAAGAGAGGGGTAAAGATTGACATTATTAAAAACACTTTCTTAACTATATGTAACAATGAGTGGGAAAATGGTACCAATACAAGAATATATCATAAATAAATAGAGTATAATAAAGATCAAGAGTGTTATTGAAATATTTATAATAAGATTTCATCAGTGAAATCATAATCATAAACAAACATGAAAAGCGATGAGAATATTTTAAGAAACTATTATAACTTGGTAACATTTAACCATACTCCCCATGTATGAAAGTAAAATTAAATCATGTTTAAAATATCATTAATCTAATGAGATTCGTTATATAACATTTCAAATACATTATATACCCCTCATATAAAAATATAGGTACATAAAATGGCATGTGTCTCAAAGAAGACAAATTGAGACAAAAATTACCTTACCGATTTGGTAACCTTTGAAACATAAACCCATGATAAAAAGATCATAAATTTTTTATATAAATATGAATATTTTTTATAAGATAAATATAATACATTAATTCTATTTATATACAACACCCAAATGTAGTGAGTGTTGAATAAGACATGTATCTCAGAGAAATAATGAGTGAGAAGAAATTCCCTTACCTTGTGTCTTAACACTAAAAGTATACATTAATTCATCCTGTATATTAAATATTAATTTATTATAAATATATCAAATATTCATATTCATACTTATAATACCATATATGTTTTTATTATGTATTTATATTACTTTGTTGTTAACAATTCTATGTTATGGTTTCACTTTGGGTAGTATCTAATTTATTTTTCGCATGTGTCTTAATTTGTTATATATTTGGTCCTTATACCTATATCATAAATTAAATAATGTAAAAATGATTGAAATATAATTTATATTCATTATATATGTTTTATTATAATATTTATAATATATAATTATCAAATGGAATACATTCTTCCTTGAGACGGTAATTCGTACATACGCATGCATACTATTTCTGTTCAATTGTCATATTGAATGAAAGAATGTAAAATAAATAAGTAAATATATATATATATATATATCATTATTAATGTATATTTATTATATCATATATATCATATATATACACTAATTTCATCCTGAATACATTCCATGTAGTTTATGAATGACTCACATTACTTTGAAGGGGAGATAGTCCACACTTCCTCAAACGAAACTATCCTATTAACACTGAATGAAAAGTATAAAGATATGAGTTGTAAAGGAATTAAGGAATATAAAAGACATAATAAATATTATATATAACATATCTAATCTGATTTTTCATCATCATTTCTACCAGGAGAGGTGGTAAGGAAAAAATGAACAATCATTATTTATTGAGGTGGTAGTCCGCCATACACATAAACAATATCTTCATTACCTATTAGATCGAAGTCTGTGTATATGTAAGTAAAACCATTGTCATAATAAAACCTAGTATATTTAGTATAATATTTTTTGTACAATCATTAAATAATAATATTTTAGGGAGTGGAGAAAGAAAATAAAATAATGGAGTTTGAGGGATGGTGTTTCCTCTTAATCAGGTAACTCCTTTTGGTTTGCACCAAATAGATTACGTGGAAGGATTTCTTCCAAAATTAGGATTCAATGATGAATTGAGGGATTTTGCGGCTATTTTGGTTAGATTTTTGTCAATCCAACATGTCTTTATAAGTGTGACTAAGTGTGATGAGAGGAGATCTTTTATAATGGAGGAGGGTTGGAACATTTGTAATATTTAAAAACAGATCTGCACCCAGGTTTTGTTTTTTGGAAGTCGTTCAATAATGGTAAAATGTAGATAAAAAGGAATATTGGGTATAAATATTTCCATCCAATGACTTTAGTTTATGTTTATTGGTTTTTTTGGCCCATAAGGCTATGGTTTAGTCCCTTTTTAAGCTTAATTTAACCATTACCATTGTAATTAATTTTTATTACATCACTAATATTTTTGGTAAAAAACTAATTTAACCTTATTAGCATTATAAATTATTATAATTCAAAATATGGAATCCATTTTTCCAAATTCCAAAAACATAATTGGTAGAAATTAATATATATATATATATATATACAATCCTGCATTCGGGTCGATAATGCAGGTTCTTAAAGTAATAATGTTAAAAGTTTACTATGTTTTTATATTTAATTTCAAATTTAATTTTATTATAATGCCCTAAATTGGATTAATTGATAAAATTATTATCTAATTAAATTTTTGAACTAATTTAAAATATATATTACCCTTATAAATAAATTAGCTAAAATAAAAGTATTGAATTAAAATCCGATATTTCTATTTATTCATTATGAAATGAAACCTTATAGAAAAATACCATAAGTTTATCCTAATAGATTTTTTATGTTTTTTCTTTAAATATTATGTTTATTTTGAAATATTAAATATATAAAATTTCAAAAAAAAATAATTTAAGATGGGTTTACCATTAAAAGGTTGTAAAAGTACATTTATAAAATTATTGGTTTTTATGTGTTAAATTGGTTTTTTTATCTTATGCTTATAAAATCTATTGGATCAATATTAAATATTTAATTGAATATATAACATAAATATTACATCAAAATTTCTTAAAAATTTTAATTAATCTAAATTTTTAAGATTAAAAGTACTTTTTTATCATAATAATAGTTTTCTATAAAAATACTTCATTTATATTCAATTTGGTTCCTATATTCAGTTGAAAATAATTTGTAACTAATTAAATAATTTTATTTTTTTGAAAAAACATATATATATACTTAAGTTAGTTAATACTATTAATATTCTCTAATTTAACATTTATGTTATATCTTATTATATTAAATAATCAAATTTTAATAATATATTACTATATGGAAGACCTCGGGCATGCATGTTACGTAATCGATCGAGGAATGTCATTATTTCCTATGAAGTAAGCTAACCTTAGTGTTCCTTGTAGAGATAACTAAAATTTATGTTGTGTGTAGTTCACATAAGTAAAACATAGTTGTTCAATATAAAATGAATTATTTTGAGTGTTTCATGAAATGTAGAATATCAAAAGATTAAATTAATTCAAAAAATAACTCACAGAATATCAGGGTGTTACATTCTACCCCCCTTAAATTGATATTATCCCTCAAAATTAGACTAGGTTATCAAAGGACAAATAAATTAAAAAAATTTCATAGAAACCCACATCATAAAAATAAATACTAAACATCCCATAAAAAGGGAAAGTTGGAATCATAATGATTTCCCAATGTGACATACATCTCGGTTTCCACATAAGAGAACATAGGTTGTGTGAGAATATTAGACATGGATGGAATGTGTAAAAAATTATAGGGTTTGATTGAGTTCTTCAATCACAAACAAGAAAATTATCAATTAAAATATGAGGGCCACAAATTCATAAATGAGTGATGATTTCAAAGGCCACCAGTTTAAAAAAAATTAATGTTTTACGACAACATTTTTTTGATCACTTTCATAACATTGAGTAATTCTTTACAAAGTTTCATACATGGGTTGTGCTTTGATAAATTTATAGTACATCCATTACCTCATGGAATGAATTTATTTAAATTAAATTTGACCCTAAAGCATTAAAATAAACTTTTAACAGATCTTATGGCTTATAAATAATGAAAATTATGACTATTATTCTCTTAAAAAAATATGCCAGAAAATATAAACATAAATAGTAAAAAATGATTTATAATTAATATGTATTCTTTAAAAATATTTATAAATTAACCAATACATCACATAAGCCAGTGGTTAGTGTGAAACCATTATTATCCTTCAGTTGTGGGTTCAAGACCTTTGGCCTTTACAAACATGATTAGTTGTCACCTGACATTCATGATATCCTTTTATAAAAACACAATAATATAATTTCAAAAATAAATAAAATGGAAACCCTTAAAATAAGGTTAATAACTAAATATAAATTAAATATGGTTTTCAATATAACATTAATACGAAAATATTTCATTATAAGTTTTGACATAAACTTTAAATGAATGGTTAACCATAAAAATATTCTAAAAGTGGAAATTCCAAAATAATATAATGAATATCATGAAATAATATTAACATTGATCCCCCATATATCTGAAAATATCCCTTTTTTCGCATTCCAAACATGTGAATACCCTAATCGTATATTCTCTTGAAACATGGTAATAAGATGAATTACCATAAATACCTTTGGTAAACATACATACTTCTTTATTCCAAAGGTTACTGGATATATTATAGAAATCTAATATAACGTAAACATCATCCATTATAATATAGGATAATTTCTAAATATATACTTTATCAGTTTTGAGGTAATCAATAATTTCCAATTTACATGTTCATATCCAATATAGCATCTCGTCATGAGATCCACTGAAACGTGTCCCAAGAAAGATGGTCACAAGACCCCAAGCACATCTCCCAAAATTACAGAGGTTGTGGACTAGTAGAGAGGTCCTTGGGTAAGTCTATGGGGAGACTATTCCCTGATAGGATATAGTATTCTAGAGTGGAAAACAATATTTAACAAGTAGTGGAAGAATAAAGAATATGCAGAAAGCAATAGAAGCAGATAAAGGGCCCAATAAAATAAATAGTAATTGTAGAAGCCAAATTATCATAACATATACCCTGATGAAGTCAATGTATGATAATAAAATTAAATAAATAAAAGTTCAAGGGATAAGGAACAAGAATAGACTATATGCTAACAAAAGCTAGAAAAAAAAGACAAAAAAACTGTGAAACATCATATCAAGTATATGTTCTATCCTAAACCCCAATGATCTATCCAAAATAGAAAATTAATCAAGAATCTATAGCAGCACACTTCCATGTATCCAAACCTGCAAATATAAAGTCTACTTAGGTAATAAATGACACCCGAGAAGGTGGTGAGATATAATCTTAGTAGGAATCACCCACGGTTTCTAGGCCATTCTATTTCATGTTGTAGGAAAATAAATGTGTTCCATATATATAATAAATGTAATAAACATATATAAATAAAAATAATTATAACTTGGTCTGGGTTCCTAAGCCGACACATGTCCCATTCCACCAACTTCGGCCTAAACTGGATGTCTGAATGAGATACCTAGTACAGAGGAATATATATATGTATATTGCAATCCCAGAGTAATATGATAGACTAAAGAAAAGGTTATACACCCAAGATTGTTCTTTGTATTGGGGTATATTTTATATTTCAAAACTATGTGCACTAAATTAACCAAAGGAGTATAAAAAATAATAAGGAAACTCTATGAAATATCAATAAAAAAATCCCATGCATTTTTATTAAAACTGAAAATTTTAGAGGTAGAGTATGAGACTGTCTAGAAGGTATCTCAATAGTACATCATATCAAACATATCTAATTCCCTTAGAATGTCTAAGTTAATCATTTCTAAAGTCCAATTATCGCTCATTGATGGTAATTATGATTCTATCCTGAGTATCACACATAAGGGAATGAGTATCATCTGAGGATTGGTAATTCTATTTTTCAAATGGGTCTGTGCTAAGTTTCTCTTTAAGGAACTAGTGTCACCCATAAGTATATTAAAAATCTCAGGGAAATCACTTTCATAGAGATCTTAAAACATCAATTTCCCACTCTGGTTTTTTGTAACCTATCAAGAAAATCAACTAAAATTGTGGGTTCTTAGTACAGGACCCACAATCTCTCCCCAAACTATGTTTATTTAAAACAACAAGAGAGACATATATATATATATACATCACAGAGTATAATTCATGATTGCATCCATCTAATAAACTATTTAATGACATTCTTACCAAGTATTCAATCCCAATAGTCATGACTAATAATATTAACAAAATATTAAATAGAAAAGGTATTTATCAGTGAAAGGATAGGAAATGACATTTGATAATGGTAAAACATGATAAGACTTATAATAAAATTATTTAGGAAACAACAGCAAGGAAAACCAACTTCATGGTGTATGATTCATCCTATATAATTTATTCAATTTAAAATATAAATCCAAATTATTGAACATGCACATGTATTTAATAATTTAAAGACTCAATGCCATATGTAAAATAGTCCAAATATGTCAATGCATCCAAAGGGGTATCCTAATACATGGAATTTACCTTATAAGAGGTTTCACCTTAAACAAATATCACAAGGATCAAGGAAAACAATTTAATTAAATTAATACTCATTATTAGGGGTTCGCTGATAGGCACTAATGAGAAGCACAACAGTGTGAAAACCATCCTTGTATATTTCACCATTCATATAAAATAACTTTATTGAATCAAAACACATAAAAACATTGATTATTACACTACATCCTTATTCTATTATTAAGGTTTCCTCATCATATTTCACAGTAACACTTTCTTTTCACCTTTCATCATTAATCTCTTCATTATCAACAGTGTAACCATTACTCACACCACCTTGATGGTTCCCAATAGCATATTTCATCTAGGAACATTGTGTTTCATAATTTCTATTTATTCCACACTTAAAACACTAGAACTTCAATGATGACTTAGGTAAGCCAGAATTTGGATCCATTTCCTTAACTAAACTCTTAATTTTTCCCTAGCATTCACATTCTTTATGTCCTTCTTTTCTAGAGTCAAAACACATACTTGTTACTCTAATACATTCACTTAGGTGATTATTTCCACATTATTGAAACAAAGGAATCCAAATCTTATTTCCCCCATGGTCTCCATTTCGCGAACTCTCAGTGAATTCCATCATTCTATTACTAGGTGAGTCCCAGAGGTTGTTAAGGTACACAATTTTATTCTTGTTCCCTGAAAAATGATTAGGCGTGATCACAACATCTTTCACTCAAGTGATAATACCACATGCTTTCTCATCAACAAACCATCTTTCACATTCATCATTAATCCAGTTCCTTCTTGTTCTTTCCATTGAATAAAACTATAAGCATAGTGTGATAACTACTTATCATAGTATAAAACCACATAGTCATGAAAATAATTACTTATAGTATTTATATCATGAAACCTTCCTTAATATATGACACCATAGGTCTATCCTAGGTTATTCATACCAATATTATTTTCAAATCCTTTATGATGGTTCATGAAGAGGTTTTGAATTCTTAAAGCATATCCAACGGGAGTGTCAAACCATGAGTGCAGAAAATCCCTTTGTTGTGTACCACATTACCCCGAGTCAAGCCCAAAATTTATTTTCAGAGTTGTCACCCCTAGGTACATATGTTTCATATCCACATCCACATTTAGTATCTAGACTGGGATTTATATCTAATAATCCATTCACTCTATCCTTTAAAAAAAATTTAGTACATTTTATTATACATTTTATTATCCTTAGAATAATCCATATCCATTTTCTTAGGGTTCTCGCTAAGGTTTTCACATCCTATTTCTAGTACATTACTTAACCATTCATTTTATACTAACTAGGATATTATATCATTTTATATGAATATTCAGTACATTATTAAAATAAATGCATGAGGACCATAGTAGTTTAGTGCCTTCGAAAATAGAGAAAAAAATCTATTATCCTTGGTGAAATATCTTCAAAATATCCCATAAAGAAATCCACTATTAGTATTTATACCTAAAACCTTTATTACTAAATCCAAGAAAGGAAACATAAGAAAGAGGTGATCTCAAATACTCTGTAAGGATAAATAAATAACTCTGTAAGTATAAAAAGAACAAAAGTGTATGGAATTTGAGAATATAATTTCAAGATCATACTCTTCATATTAGAGATCATAATAAATATTTTCATTTCATAAGACATGAATCATAAGTAAGTAATGAAAATAATGCACAAAATCATAACATAGGAACAAAACATGGAATTTTAGAAAATACATATAAAAAACTTATGTTGGTAGCCGACCAAGGCCTTTGTAACATGTTAGGCATCAGTTAGTACTTTGGGATTTTTATTCCCTCCTATGTACCCTCTTGTTTTGGGATTGGGTTGTCCTCCCATTTACCATCTTTTTCTGGGCTTGGTATATCCCCCTATTTAATCTCTTGTTTTGGGCATGGGTTTCCCTCCAGTTTTCCCTCTTATTTTAGGCTTCGGATGTCCTCCCATTTACCCTCTTATTTTGGGTTTGGTATGTCCACATGTGAAACTTTTGAGCTCATAAAACATGTATCCTTACCCAATGCATTGGAGCGAGACATAGTTCCCACATATATCATAATGAAATCATACATAAATGTGTTAAAAAATCATAAAAAATCATATCATAAACCATGAAATGAAATTAGTGTGATAAAAATGAAATTATTTCATAACCTATGGAAAAATATACAGGTTTCATAATCATCTCCAAAAAATCATAACTCGGGAAAGAAGCAGGGTTCACAAATATATAACCCACTAAATAGTAACAAGTTTCATAAATACCATTATATAAAGCATAACAATTTCATAGAATGAATATAAATGTAAAATTTAGATCATTTAATTAAAGAAATTACTAACATCAACAAATTTCATCTTAGATTAAAAATAATTTTTAAATATCATTCAAAAACATTTCTTGAGGAAAATATGCATTATTTGTTGAAAAAAAGATTTCTAAAAATTGAAAAACTATTGAAAACCATTTTATTATGAATAAATATTATTAAAAAGACAGAAAACATTTTTTCAACATTTTTACAAGAAATATTATAAAGGAATCTTGAAAATATTTTGAAAATCATTTTCCATAGAAACATATAAAATAGATTACAATTTTTTTGAAAACTGTTTTCTTTGAAAATAATTTTAAACAATGAATTTCCAAAATATTTGGAAAGAAATTTATTTTTTTATAAATAAAATTTATTTTTAATCATTTAAAGGAATTTCAAAGGGAATTTCGGTCATGAAGTTGGATAAAACCGAACACGGTGAACATTCCTTTTACATCGTAAAATTTTTAAAAAGGTTCCCCGACCAGAAAATGACAATAATATTCCTTATTAATTTTTTAAAAATAGTTATACCAAGGGTAAAAATTTTATTTCAATATCATATGAGAATAATAGAACTTTTTTGGAACTTTTTTGAAGATATGGTTTTGAATGAGCACATTTATCCACCCGAAGAGAGAGATAAATTCGGACTTTATTAAAAGACACTCTTAATAATATTATAAAAAAATAGTGGATGAATGGTACCAATACATTAATATATAATGAATAATTAGAGGATAATAAAATTCATATATTTTCTTGAGATATCAATCATAATATTCCATCAATGAAATAATAATCCTAAACAATCTTGAAAAGAAATGAGATTATTTCAATTAACTCTTATAACATGGTAACTTTGAATCATATTCCCCAAGTAATAAAATGAAATTAAATGATGATTAAAATATAATTGAAGGAATTTAATTCATTATATATCATTTAAAAGGAGTTATATACCCCTCTTATAAAAATATAGGTTCATATCATGACATGTGTTTCAAAGAAGGAAAACTGTGAAAAAATTGCATTACTGATTCGAAAACTTTTGATACAAAACAAAATGATAGAAATATAATAAAATAGATATTTAAATACATATATATATATAATAATAATAGGAATATAATACATTAATCGGTATTATGTACACCACACAAAAGAAGTTAGTGGTGAATAAGGCATGTATCGAACAAAAATAATAAGTGTGATGAAATTGTCTTACCTTGGGTCTTGACTCTAATTGTACTAATTAAATTCTCCTATATAATAAATTTAAATTTTTTAAAAATACATTTCAGAACCATATTATTAATTCTAATACCATATATGGTTTTATTATGTATTTATATTACATACTTTCTAACAATTTTATGTTAGGGTTTCACTTCGGGTAATATCTGCTTTGTTTTTCACATGTGTCTCAATTTTCTATATCATTGGTTCTTATAATTATATAATGATTTACAGAATTTAAACCATGATTTAAATATAATTTAAATTCAATATATATGTATTATAATAATCCTTAGAATATATAATTATCAATGTAATACATCGTTCATGGAGACGGTAAGTTGTACGACGCATGAATGCAATTTCTGTTTTATAATCGTGTTAAAAGAAAGAAATGATCAGACTCACAAACACACACAGATATATATATATATATCATTAAATTTGTTTTATTATATTATATATATCATATATATTCACTAAATCCATCCTTAATAAATTCCATTTTATGCATGAATGAATCACATTGCTTTGAGGCGGCGGTAGTCCACACTTCCTCAGACGAAATTATCATTTTAACAAAAAATGGAAAGTATAAAGATATGAATTTTAAAGGAATTAAAAAGGCTTAAATACATAATAAATATTATTTATAACATATATAAACTGATTTTTCATCATAATTTTCACAATGAAAGGTGGTAAAAGAAAAAATGAACAATCATCATCTTGTGGGGTGGTAGCCCATCATACATGAAAACAGTATGTTCGTTACCCATTAGATGGAAGTGTGTGTTTGCGTTGGTCAAAACCTTATAATAAAACAATCCTAGTATATTGAGGATATTAGTTTTTTAATACATGAATGTAATAATAATATTTGGGGGAGTGAATAAATAAAAAATATAATAATGGAGTTCGAGGGAGGTTTTTACCTCTTAATCGGGTTACTCCTTTTGGTTTGCACAAAATGGATTTCATGGAAGGATCTATCAAAAACAAGGACTCTTGGAGGAAGTTAGATATATTGGGGAGCTATTTTGGAAGATTTTTTTTCAATACAATGTTTCTTGAAATGTGTAATTAAGTGGGGGATATAAGGCCCTTTATAATGGAGGAGGGGTGGAACTCTTGTAATATTTTAAAATAAAAGAACCCCACCCTAGTTTGTTTATTGAAATTGGTTCAATAATGGACCATATTCGATAAAAGTAAGGATAGGGTCTATATATGTGTATAAAATGAATTTAGGACAAGTTTATATGTCGTTTGGGCTATATGGTTATGGTTTAGAACCCTATTATGCTTAATTTAACATTAATCAATGTAATTAATTTTAATTATATCATTAATATTTTTGGTCAAAAAATAAGTTGGACTAATTAGAAATTATAAACAATGATTATCCCCAATATGGAATCCATTTTCCCAAATTATCAACATATAAGTTACAAAAATTAATTTTTGTATAATCTCGCAGTCGGGTCGACAATGTGGTGTTTTAAAGTAAAATCATTCAAAATATTTCTATTTTTATATATTTAATTTCATGGTTAAATGGATTGTAATGGACTAGATTGGATTAATTCATAAAAATAGTAACTAATTAATATTTTAAAAAAATTTAAATTATAATTTACCCTTATAAATAAATTATATCAAAAATAAGTTTTGAATTAAAATATATTATTTTAATTATTCAGGAAAAATGATACCCTATAGAAAAATACAAAAAATTTATCCAAAACATAATTTTTATTCTTTTATTACAAAGATGATGTTTATTTTTAAATATTAAATCTTTAAAAGTTCCAAAAATTGAATTTAATATGGGTTCTCCAATTAAAGGTTGTAAAAGTACAATAACAAACAAAATAGGTTTTTATTAGTTAAATTGGTTTTATTCTTATCTTATTCTTATAAAATCTGTAGTATAAATATAAAAAATATTTACATGAATATATAACATATATACTATAGAAAAATTACTTACTAATTTTAATTAATCTAATTTAATAGGATTGAAATATTATTTTTGGAATAATAATAGTTTTCTATAAAAGTACTTCCTTTATATTCAATTTAGTTCCTATATTCATTTCTAAATAATTTGTAACTAATTAATTCATTTTATATTTCGTTAAGACCATGTATTTATTTGATTTTTTTAATAATATTAATAACCCCTAATTCAGTATCTAGTTTATATCTTATTATATTAAATAAATATATTTTAATAATATTTTACTGTTTAGTAAACCTCAGTCATGTGTGTTACACAAGCCATCAAGGAAAGTAATTGTTGCATGTAACACAGGCTAACCTTAGTGTTATTGGTGTAGAAAGCTCAAATATATGTTAGGTGTAGTTATTGTAATCCAAAAATAGTTATTTAATATAAAAATATTATTTTTAGTGTGGCATGAAATGTAGAATATCAAAAAAATAAATTAATTCGAAAAACATAATCCCCAAAATTTCATGGTGTTACATTCTACCTCCATTAAAATGAATTTCTACATCAAAATCCATTTGGGTTACCAACTTCATAATACTTGAATGTTTCATTTATAGAAACTCACATCATAAAATTGAATACTAAAACTTCCCTAGAAAATGGAATGTCAGAAACATAATAGTGTCCCAATGTAACATATAACTAGGTTTCCACATAGGCGAACATAGGATTGGAGTGAATATTGGACAAGGAGGAAAAGAGTAAATATTTATAGGGTGTGATTGTGGTCATAAATCACAAAAAATTGAATGATCAATGAATATTTTAGGGCCACAAATTCAAATATCTGGGATGATTTCAAAAGGCCATTGCTTAAACAAAATTTAAGGCATTTAGAGAACATTTTTTATCACTTTCATAAAATTGAGTAATTCATAGAAAAATTTGATAATTATGTTTTGATTTTATCAACTTATAATTAATCCATTACCTCAAAAAATGAATGTATTGAATTAACTTGGATACATAACACACTAAAATACACTTTTAACAGATCTTAAGGCCCATAAAAGAATAAAACAATTACCTATTTGTCTATTTAAAAATCATGATGCCTTAATCTATAGACATAAAAAGTAACACTACGAATTCATCATAAATATTTATTCATTAAAAATAATTATAAATTAACTAAGACATCACATAGGCTAGTGGTAGGCATGAAAACCTTATCCTCCGTTGGACAAGGGTTCAATACCCGCTGCCTTGCCAAACTTGATTGGTTGTCACCCAACATACATGATGTCCTTTTCTAAAACCACTCAAATATAATTTCCAAAATAAATAATATAGAAATCCTTGAAATATGTTTAATCACTAAATATACTTTTAACTAAGGGTTTTAATACAACAGTAGTACATAAATAGTTCATTTGAAGTTTATCATAAAATTTTCATGAATGGTTAACCTTATTACTCTTCTGAAAGAGGAAAATTCAAAACAATATAAATAAGGTCATGAAATATACATAAAATTGATCACCTATATATCTGAAAATATCCTATGGTTTTCACATTCCAAACATGTGAATACACTCAACGTATATTCTCTTGAAATATGATATTAATATTAATTACCATATATACTTTTTTAAAACATGAATTCTTCCTTATTCTAATGGTTATTTGATATATTTCTTAAAAATAATAAGTCATAATATTTATCCATTATAACATATAATACTTTGTAAATATATCCATTATCATATCTGAGATAATCAATACCATCCAATTTAATTGTTCATATCCAATGTATATATATACAAAAAAATATCTTAACACAAAGATCATATAAACGATTATCTTACCTTATACAAAATTTCACACAGTCATTAAATCACTTTTCCATTACATTGGAAACATTCAATATAAACATCTACATCCTTAGCGAAAAACCATCCATATATACTTCACCATTCATATAACATATTTTTTTTGAATCCAAACACATAAAAACATTCATTATTCATCTTCATCCTAATTCCATTAATAAGTTTACCTAATACAATTATACAATACCAATTACATTTCACATTTCATCATTATTCTCCTCATCATAAATAATGTAACCATTACTCACACCACCTTGTTGGTTCCCTTCAAGAGCTTTCCTCTTGGGAAATTCAGTTGCATAATTCCCATTTATTTCATACTTAAAACATGTAACCTTAAATGATGAAATAGGGAGGCCGAAATTCACATCCATTTCATTAATCGAACTCTTCGTTTTCCCCTTGAATTAAAATGATTTTTTTCTTATTTTCCACAATAAAAACACCTTATTTTTTCCATAATACATTCACGTAGGTGATTCTTTAAACATTCTTGACATAAAGAAAACTAAATCTTCATTCCCCCATGGTCTCCATTACCTGAACTCTCACTGAATTCCTTTTTTATCTTCCTTGGTGAGTCTAATTTTTGTTTAATGTATACATTGTTAATCATGTTCCCTGAAAACTAATTAGGATTTATCAAAAAGTATTTTACTTAGGTGATCTTCCCAATTTATTGATCCTCATAAAATCATCTATCACATTCAATATTAATTTAATTCATTCTGGTTCCTACCATTGACTAAAACCAAAATCATAGTTTGAACATTACTTATCATAGCATAAAACGACAATGTCATGAAAATCATTGCATATAAAATGTCTAAATAGTGATACCAACTTTAATATATAATACCAATGATTCATATTATGTTATTTACATCCAAATTATATTTAAAGTATTCATGATGGTTTATAAATAGTTTTAAATTACCAAAGAAAATCCACTGGGAGTGTCAAACCAGGTGTGTATCAAGGCCCATTGTCGTGTACCATATTACCCTTAGTCAGGCCTGAAATATATTTTCGGAGTTGTTACACCCATATGTACATCTCTTCCATATCCAAATCTACTTGTAGTATCTAGAAAGAGATTTATTTTTAGGTAACAACTCACTCTATACTTTACCAAATTCTAGTACATTTTTCTTTTCGCCTTCTTATCATTAGACTTATCATTATACATTCCCTTAGGGTTATCACTAATATTTTCATTATCCTAGTTTCAAAAGGTTGAATAAAACATTCCTTTTATACCAACTATAGTGACCCAGGATTAACATACGTGGATATTAAATCATTTTAGAATAATATTCAGTACATTATAAAAATAAATTCTTGAGTACTGTAAAAGTTTAGTGTCTATTTAAACATGAAAACAAAATATTATATCCTAGTGAAAGATCTTCAACATCTCCTATAATTATCTACACCTTTAGTACTCCTAACTAAAACATTTCATCATAACTTGAGTAAAATAAACATAATAAAGGATTGATCTCTGATGCTTGGTAAGGGTAAATAAAGGAAATGCATAATCATAACATGAAAAAAAGGGTATGGAACTTGATCATATCATTTCAATAACACACTCTTAATAATATATATTATAATAATGATTTTATATTCATAATACATGAATCATAAGGACATAAAAAGAATAATAATTGAATTCATAACATATGAACAAAACATGGAATTGTGGAAAATATATATAAAACCTTATTTTTTGGCCTAAAAAGGCCTTTATAACATGATAGGCAGGGGTTAATCACCCATTTACCTGCTTAGGCCTTTAGATGGCCCCCCTTGTACCAACTTGTTTTGGTATTGGGATGTCCTCCCTTGTTCCCTCTTGTTTTAGTCTTGGGGTGTCCTCTTATTTACCATCTTCTTTCAGGAATGAGATGCCCTCTAGTTTACCCACTTGTTTTGGGCTTGGTATGTCATTCCATTTAACCCTTTATTTTGGGACTGGTATGTCCTCCCATATACCCTTCGAGTTCATAAAACACTTATCATTACCCAATTCATTGGAGGGTGATATAGGTCCCACCTATCTCATAATTAAATTAGACAAACAAGTGTGAAAAAATCATAAATAAACATATTACTACCCATGAGATGAAATGGGTTTCATAAACATGAAATAATATCATAGATTGTTGAAAAATATAAAGGTTTCATAATTATCCCATCAAAATCCTAACCAATGAAATAGGTGTTCTTCATAAATATAACAAGCATGAAATATAAATAGGTTTTATAAAGACTATTACATTAAGAAAAAATAATTTAAAGAATGAATATTAATTGAAACATTGGATAATTTCTAGAAAGTCATGAGTAACATCAACGTAATTC
Source organism: Viscum album (assembly GCA_963277665.1). Classification (NCBI taxonomy): domain Eukaryota; kingdom Viridiplantae; phylum Streptophyta; class Magnoliopsida; order Santalales; family Viscaceae; genus Viscum; species Viscum album. Next base: position 1,399,014,525 of record OY728127.1, on the reverse strand, counting down.
ATATTTGATGGAAAATAATTTTTGAAATATCTTTCAAAAACATTTTGTGAGGAAAACATACTTGAATCATATAAAAATATTTTAAAAAAACATTTTGAAAAAAAATTAGAATAAAACCTATAACGAAATCTTGAAAATATTTTTTCAACCATTTTAATTGCAAATATATAAAATATTCTTGAAAATATTTTGAAAATAATTTTCCTTGAAAACATATAATATATATTGAAAATGTTTTGAAAATATTTTATTTGAAAATACATTAAAACAATGAATTTCCAAAATATTAGGGAAAAAATTAATTTTTTTAAACAATAATAGATTTTTAATCATTTAAATAAATCTTAATAGTATATTAGCTTATGACGGAGAAGAAACCCGAATATGATGAATATTTCTTTTACACTATAAAAGGTTTAGAAAGGTCCCAAGACCAGAAATGGACAAGAAGATTCCTTATTAAAAAAAATTTGTTTAAAAATATAAATCATGTTTTAAAATTTCTTTTAAATATCATAGGGGAGTAATAGAAACATTTTTGGAAACCTTTTTGAATACATGTTTTTGTAAAAGCGTATATTTTATACTGAAGAGAGAGTTAAAGAAGAAATTTATTAAAAACACATTCTTAAATATATTTTGTAACAAAGAGTGGAAAATAGTAAAAATACCTGAATATATCATGAATTACTAGTTGAGAATAAATTTAATGAGTTTTTTTGAAATATGGATCATAATATTTCATCAATGAAACAATAATCATAAATAATCTCTAAAAACGATGAGATTATTTCAATAAAATCTTAAAATATGGTAACTTTGAACCACACTTCCCATGCAATAAAATTAAATTACATGAATATTAAAATATCATTAAATTAATTAAATTCCTTATTTAACATGTAAAATATGGTATATACTCCTCATATAAAAACATAGGTTCATAACATGGCATGTGTCACAAAGAAGGAAAATTGAGGCAAAAATTACATTACCATTTTAGTAGCTTTTGAAACATAAGACAATGATAGAAAGATAACAAAATAGTTATTCTAATACAAATATAATTATTTATAAGAGTCATATAATACATTAATGGGCATTATATACACCACACAAAATAATTGAGTGGTGAATAAGTCATATATTCAACGGAAATAAGGGGTGATATGAAATTCCCATACCTTGTGTATTGATTCTCATAGTACTCATTAAAACCTATTGTATATAAATTTAAATTTATTATAAATATATTAGTGAACCATATTATTACATATAGTACTTTATATTGTCTTATTATGTCTTTATATTACCTACTTTTCAACAATTCTATGGTAAGGTTTCACTTCAAGTAATGTCCTCTTTGTTTTTCGCCTGTGTCTTAATTTGTTATATCTATGGTCCTTATAATTATATAATGATTTATATATTGTAAAAAATTATTTAAATAGAATTTATATTAATTATATATTTATTATAATAATCCATATAATATATAAGTATCAAACCGAATACACCATTCATGGAAAATGATTAGTCGTACATATGCATGAATGCTATTTCAATTTAATTATAGTGTTGAAAGAAAGAAAGTAAAGTATATATATATCATTATTAAATTTACTTTATTATATCATATATATCACATATATTCACTAAATTCATACTTAATATATTTCATTTAGTGTATGAATGAATCACATCGCTTTGAGGGGGTGGTAGTCCACACTTCATCAAACAAAGTTATCCTTTTAACACAAAATGGAAAGTTTAAATATATGTGTTTTAGAGGAATTTAAAATGATTAAATACATAATAAATATTATACATAACAAATATAAAATTACTTTAAATCATAATTTGCACCATGAGATGTGGTAAATGAAAAACTAACAATCATTTTTTAGTGAGGTAGTTGTCCACTATAAACATAAAAAGTTTGTTCATTACCCATTATATAGAAGTGTGTGTAAGTGTAGGTCAACCCCTTAGAATAAAAATTCATAGTATATTCAGGATAAATTTCGTGTTATACAATAATGGAATAAGAATATTTGAGGGAGTTGAGAAAGAAAATAAAAGAAAGGAGTTTGAGGGAGGTTGTAACCTCTTAATCGGGTAACACCTTTTGGTTAGCACCAAATGTATTATTTGAAAGTATATCTTCCAAAAAGTGGATTAAATGATTAATTTAGGGATATTAGGGATCTATTTTGTTAGATTTTTGAAAATACAAATTTTCTTGAGATGTGTGATGAAGTGGGAGGAGAGGAGGCCTTTTATAATGGAGGAGGGGTTGCACTCTTGTAATATTTTAAAAGAAAAGAACCCCAGTCATGTTTTTTTATTCAATGTGGTTCAATAAAGGTTTATATTCAAGAAAAATATGATTGGATAGAAATATTTCAATCCAATGGCTTTAGGAAAAGTCTATAGGTCTTTTGGGCGTTGAGGTTGTGGTTTAATTTCTTATTAAGCTTAATTTAACCCTAATAAATGTAATTAATTTTAAATACTTCACTAATGGTTTTGATAAAATACTAAGTTGAACATATTAGAAATTATAAATTATGATTATTACAAATATAGAATCAAAATTTTCAAAATCCAAAAATATATTTTGATAAATTAATTAAAATATATTCTCATAGTCAGGTCGACAATGCGGGGTTTTAATGTAAAAATGTTCAATAGTTTGCTAGGTTTTTATATTCAATTTCAATGTGAAGTTTATTTTAATGAAATAAATTTGATTAATTCATAACAAAAAACTAATTAACCTTTTGATCCATTTTTAAATATAATTTACGCTTATAAATAAATTAGATAAAAATCAATCTTAAATTAAAAGCTATTTTTTTAACTATTTATTAATAAATGAAACCTTGTAGAAAAATGCCGAAAAATTACCTTAAACTAATTTTTATGTTTTTATTTCAAAATAATAATTTTAAATTTAAATTTTAAATAAATAAAAGTTACAAAATTGTATTTTAAATGGGTTCACAATTAAAATACGGTAAAAGTACATCAATTAAAATATTAGTTTTTATGTGTTGAATTAGATTTATTCTTATCTTATGCTTATAAAATCTATTGGATGAATATCGAAAATATTTAATTGAATATATAACATATATATTATAATAAATTAATTAATATTTTTAATTATTATAATTTATTAGGATTAAAACAACTTTGTGGGCATAATAATAGTTATCTATAAAAATACTTCCTTATATTCAATTTGGTTCTTATATTTATTTCTCAATAATTTGTAACTGATTAATTAAATTTATATTCTGTGAAACCCATTTATTTACATAATTTAGTTAATACTATTAGTAAATGCTAATTCAAAGTCTAGGTTGTATATTATTGTATAAAATAATAATATTTTAATAATATATTATTTTTCGATAAACCTCGGTCATGCGTGTTACGCAAGCTATCGAGGAAATTCATTATTGTATATAATTCAAGATAACCTGAGTGTTCTATATATAAAATGAAAAAATTTATGTTGCGTATAGTTCTCCTAGTCCAAAAATAGTTATTAAAATAAAATTAATTATTTTTATTATTTTATGAAATGTGGAATATCTAAAGATTAAATTAATTCCAAACAAATAATTCACAAAATCTCTATGTGTTGCACTCTCATCCACTAGAATTGGATCATAGATATTTATTTAGACCATTTAATGTTTCTATTTTAATATGAAATCTCTATGATTATGTAATTTTTTTCTGATAATTTAATATTTAAGTGGGTGTTTTTTCTTTCTCAAAAAAGTAAATCTCGTTCATGTTTTTCTAAATATGAAAAATCACTAGAGAACCATAGTGGACACACCAATAAAAAATTGAGAATTGGTTATTTGTATATATTTTGAGAATAATCTGTTTTAATATCTCTACTAACACATGTCTATACTCATAATTTCTCTACACCTTGTACACCTCTACAAAATGGGGTTTTAGAAAGAAGAAATATGACTCTTCAAGAAATTTCATGAACTATGCTCAGTGAATATGACTTACCAATTTACATGAAGGATAAATTTATTTATACCCATTGTTTTATAATTAATATAGTTCTTATTATACCTATCTTGAAATAGCATCCACATGATTTATGGAATAAATGAAAACTGAAAAAAAAAATTACTTTAGAGTTTTTGTATACAGAGTCTTCATTATTAACACCAAGGATAGTATAAAAGATAATTCACCTAAAATCTAGGAAGTAATTTTTAATTCTTATTCAATTACTAGTAAATTATATATAGTGTTTAATAAAAAATAATAATGTTGTAAAAGAGTTTATACATGTCACTTTTGATTAGATAGATCCACATGAGCCCCAATATTCTATATAAAAAAATTAGAATGATATAATAAATTATAATATTAATAATACATTTAAATACTATGAATATGATAATTATTTACCTGCAAAATGTCTTAGAATAGGCTATCAAGACCTTCATTTCCTAAAAGAAGATTTGGAAGAACCAAGTACTTCATAACCTTAATCCATTATAACCCTAAAAAATCAAACCTTTTGTGTTATTGTTGGAGACCAGAATAAAGTTACTCAAAATCAAGAGTAACTAATAAAATGGGTTGAAAATCAATTCTTTTTATCTCATCTTGATCATAATAACACCCTTTATGTAATCAATGATGAACAATGGGTGATTGGTATGCAATAATAGTTGAATAAATTCTAATGAAATATGTTCTGATAATTATTTGATAGTTTAAAGTACTTTATAACTATTTTAACTAAGTGGGTATATAGAATCAGTGTCGATGAGTCTAAAAAAATAGTAAGAGAAAATATTTATTGTTTTCACAAGTTTATAGTCAAGAAGAAAATACTGATTATGAAGAAAACTTTGCACTAGTAGTTAGAATTGAAGCCATTAGAGAACTACTTTCATATGCATTACATCTTAATACCAAAGTATATCAAATTGATTTATAAAGATAAATTATTAATGTGTATATTATTAATGTTGTTTTGGTTGATAACCCACCTAGATTTAAAAAATACCAATGTTCCAAATCATGCTTTTATACATTCTAAAGCTTTATATGGTTTAAAATAGTCTCCCAGAGAATGGTATAGTGGGTGAAGCTGCTTATTTATTTCAAATGGATTTCCCAAATTTATAGCTAAACCTAATAAATTTATAAAAATAATTTCAATGGATTCTTTTTTAACACCTGTATATTTTGGAATATATTATTTTTTATTAAATGAATTGTAAGTGTTCGAAATAATTCTTTATACACAACCATGAGTCTACATGAAACGTGACATAGTAAACGGGTATAATCTAGAAATTAAAATTTCTTGTATGAATATTAATAACCACATTATAATATATATTTATAAATATTTTATAAAATTAAATTTTATTGATTAATTTATAATGAATAAAAACTCAATTTTCAGTAAAGTTATTTTTGGCATAAAAAATGTTTTTATTTTCATTTTGTACCTGCACATTATAATTAATTTTCATTATTTAGAAAAAATATTGTATTTAATTAATATAATTTTTGAAGGTATCACGTTAATATTATCTTAGGGTGATTTTCTAGAATTTGTTAAGAAATATTTATCTTTAATGGAATTGTGAATATAAAAAATGCCATTTATTTCAAGTAAAAGTCCCATTATGTTTTGAATTTAATATTAAAGTAACACATTTCCCTCTAATTATAAAAAATCTAATTAATTATTTAATAACCATCATTATATTTCATTTAAGTATAAGTTAATTTTTGGGCTTAAAAACACATTTCCCTAAGAAACTTTTTTTGTGCACGCAATGCACTTTTATCTTATTAAGTTAATGTAATATCTATTTAATAATGATTACAATGAAATTTATAGGTAATAGATTCAATAATATTATTTTAAAGTCATTTTTTTTCTTAAAAGGAAAGGAATGGAAGTATAATTTTTTCTGAAAAACTAATTTTTAGAAAATGGCTTTTAATTATAGTTTGAACTATTAAATAAAATTAAATATTACCACATATTGAAATTGAATCTAGTAAAATTAATTTCATATTTATAACAATAATAATTAAAATAATTTAATAGGGTCAGTATAATTTTTTTCATAGTCAATAGTAAAAATAGTAAAATTATGTTACCACGGATAAGGTAAAAATGGGTTTTCCATGGGTTAAACCAATAGTTAAATGTATGATTTCCACCCACACCAATCTAGTTATTATTGGGTGAATATAATTAAACCTTATCCAATCATAACTTATAATACCTTTCCATTTTGTGCGACCTAACCATGAAATTTTCTATCTATCATTGATATATTTTAAGAAATTCTATATGTCTCCCTACCCTAAATTATAAAATGGTACCTCTTCTCCTACATTTTTAATACTATTTGATCCTTATATATCTGCAAATACATATTATAAAACCTTCATATATTCCTTACCTTCATCTTATATCTCATTATATTCCCCTCCTAAGACCAATCCTTCAAAGCCTAAGGTGTAATCCAATGGTGTTCTCTCAAAGAAGAGGAGGTTAGATCACTTTCAAATCAAATCAGATATAAGGAAAGGGTATCATATAAATTTCTATTCAATGAGACATGTTTTAATATTATGCACCAATTTATTATTTATATATTATATATACTTACTAATAATATTTTTTTTATACTATAATATTTAATTCAAGGGATTTATATAAACATGTGACTTTCAATCTTCTAGTGAATTTTGATTCACAGATCACTAATGTCATAACAGTTACTTTGCCTCATTTTCAAATACTTGAGACATGTTTTATATTTCACAACATAATTTATTTTATGTGGTGTGATTATAACATGATGAATTTTTTTTGAAATATTTATGAAATTCAACTTGTTTTTAGATCCATATCATATTCTTTCTTTACATGAACTTTGACTCAAAAGATACCAAAGTTATAGGGGTTTATCATCACACATTTATTTTTGTGAGACTTGAACGTTACGCACCACTTTTTTTTTCATGTGGTATATATACTAACCCATAAATATGTTATGTTGTGAATAAATTTATATTTATGGTATTTAATGTTTCATTTTAAGTTATTTCATTCATGGCGGTTGTGATTCAAAATTTACCAAAGCGGTAATGGTTTTGTGTTACAATCTATTTTTTATAGGTATTTTTTATGATTAAATTTTATAATAATAAAATTATATTATATTTCTCCCCAAAATATAATTTATTTTATTATTATTTTTTATTTACAAAATATTATATATTTTCCATTCATTTTTCTCACTTTAAGTATTCAAGATACAAAAAAAATGATTTTTAAGGAAAACCAACCCTATTTTTCCCTTTAGCATAGAATATTTTCTTCAAAGTCCATATTTTATTTGAAAAAATTTAATCATGTTTTTAACATTTTCAAAGAAAATATTTATTGTAGTTTTAAATTATATTTTACTTTTAATGAATCTTATTATTTTTTTTCCAAACATGGTACTTTTGAATTTTTTATCAAATATGTGAAAGGAATTTTTTTATTATATAATGCATGAACATATTTTCCCACAATTATAAATACCCCTTTAATTTAATATTACATTATAATTTTCATGGTTCTCTGAAAAGAAAATATCTTCTATAATTTTTTATAATTTTTTAGATTTTAAATAAGTGATTTCAATAAATGTTTCAGTGGTATATTTAAAGATATTTTAATTTATAATGAAATATTTTGATATTTCTTATGATTTACTAGGGATATCATCAAGTGTTTCTATATTTATTCTTTCCATGTATGTTTTATGATTATGATTGTGAAAAAATAATGGAACCTATTTTCTTTTCAGTGGGTTAATCTTTTATGTAATGATAAACAATTTCATGATATTTTGATATACACATGAGTGGATTATGATTATATTATGGGTGGTTTCATTAAAAACCAATGGTGGTTGGTTAATTTATAAACCAAGGAATGGTGGTTTTATTATATACCTCTAATTTATTAAGTAATGATGATAGAGTTGACGAAATTTAAAGAGCTATCAGAATTAATAAACTCCAAAGTGAGGTTGAATTTAACTGGATGAAGGTTACTCCAAAGAGAATGTTGGAAATGACTAGGTAGTCATTTCCATTATGGGAATTTTTCCAAAATGACAGTATTATATGTGAACCATGAATAATTATGTTTTTAAAAAAATATGTGAATGCTAAAAACTTATGTCTTCTGTTTTTGATATTTTATCATGGATCGTCATTTATTATTAATAATATTTTACTCTTTTTTATTATGAATTTTTATTGACAATACATTATACCATGATTCATGATGAAATATCATTGATATATTTTATATTATTGTTGAATTTTTTATCATTTTCTCATACCATTATGCATATATTATTCTCACATGTGATCATTTATTTATATCTCTTATTTTTACGCATAATGAACATATTATCTCACCCTTTCTTATGTTTTCCTTCCCAAGAATATGAAGTAAGATTTTATGTATGATATTTATAAGAAGGGTTCTAATTTTGAATAACTTAAAAGGAGGTGATGTAAATATTTTTAAATAAATTTTTTATGTATCAATGTATCTTAAGACACTAAACCATTATGGTTCTTATGTGGTTCTTATTGATATACAATGATTATTCCACAAATAAGATCAATTATTTATGTATGTAAATTTTTGGTTGATGTAGTCGATATCAAAGTAAAGTCTACTGAATTTAGAAAAATGGTATGGTAAAAGGTCAGTGATAACCCTTAGGATAAGCCTATGTATAGAAATAACACTTGGTTGTAGTAAATAAAAGATGGTGGTTTTTCTAGAAAATACATCCTCGATAGGATAATAGAAAGTGGATGTGGTTGTTCCACATATGCACCTTGGGGTAAAAACTATGAATATATAGGATTGGGTATTAACTTCACCATCATTGGTATATGTTGAGTAGTACTAAGACTACAAACCTATATAGATACTCTAAAGGGATGTGATTGGGTAAATTCATATTTTATTTATAAACTATTATGAATAATTTGAATAGATAATGACCACATATGGCCATGTTAATCTTAATGTGTATAGATTTAAAATAAGTTTTCATGGATTAGACATATTATAAATGATTTTTCAGGATTATATGATTTCTTGTTATTGTTTCTCACATTATGAATCTTGTTTAAGTTAATGTATAAAACCAAGAAAACTGATTTAATTGTAAATGTGAAGGTTTATGCAATGATTGTCCCCACAAGAAACCAAATGAAATTGGACATGGAATGAGAAATATAATTTTTATTCAAAACAAGAGACCTAGATATATTATTATCAACCTGAACATATGTTAATTTCTGAAAAAACCAAATAAGAGAAAAATAGAGTTTCAAGATGGCCATGGTAGGAATAAGATTCACCTTCCTACAAGTTGAGAACCTGGGAAGAAGAACCAGGGGAAATGTCTCAAAGGAATGAGAATATGTAATATGTGTTGATAATAAGGACATAGAGTAAGTTATTACTAGGAAAAATGAAGAGTTTAGTATACGGAAATAAAGTACATCCCAGGGTATTATTTAATGTTTTATGTATTATGTGTGGGGATCTTGGGAATAATCCCAACCAGTGCCCTAATCCAAGGACTAACTACTAGAAACAGGAAAAACATATTCGTTTCCAATAATTGAAGTGGAATAACCTAATTTTTTTTATTGGGATTTGAGAATGATGTTTTATTTTTTTTATAAATGATATTCACATTATAATGATTTTAAAACATGTAATAAATTTTTATGGTACTTTTTATTTTATGATTTTCAAGTATATATTGTATATTAATAACAACCTATAAAATCAATTTAGTGGTAAGGTTATATTTTAAAAAAACATAATTGAGGAATATAAAACCCTTAATATGTGCCTGAGGTTGAGATAAAAAAATTTATTTAGGATAATGTGATGATTGATATAGAGAAATTAAATTAGATAGTATTTTTGAACATGAAATTGATTAGTCATTTGATGAAAATGTTATTTATGATGAAATTTATTTATTTTATATATTTATAGATTATATTTGATAGTATATTATTTATTTTAAAAAAGTATGGGGTTATTTTTATGGAAGATTATATCTTTTCAGTAATGTTTTATAGATATTCAGGTAATTATCATGTATTGGATGAATATATCATCCAATTATCCACATGTTTTGTCTGTGACATTAATAGCTACTTCATTTTTTAGGGATTAAGGTTTACTTGATTTTATAAATTTTGTGATATTTTTGATATTTTTTTATTCCAAATTTTTTCATTAGTATTTTGGAGAAGTATTATGTTTGACTCTTTGTGTAATGTTTTATATTTCACATTGGGTTATATTATTTAGTTTTTAGATAGTAACACGTTATTTCATAATATGAAAATTTATCCATATTGGATAACTTATGCTAAAAATTTTAGTTTTTGTAAATATTTACAGAATAAATGAATGAATTATCATTTTTTATTAGTCTTAAAACCCTATAAAATGTAATTTGAGTGCTTCAGACATGAAAAAATTACATTGTTCATTCATCATTTGAATATGATTAAAAATGTGGATGCGAATTGAAACACACAAGAAAAGGATGAAATTAATTTTATGAATTTTAGGAAATAAAATAAGTATATTTTTCTCATATTCCATGAAAAAATAAATCCTAAACTCTAGGAAAGTTGATCTTGAAAATGAAAATGTTTTCCTTTTTAAAACTATTTCTAAGGTATTAATTCTTGTTTTCACCCCTCATAGATTTAAGGTTTTATAGTCATTAACATTCTCATGATGATGCTCTATATTAATATATATTATTATTTGAACCTTATATTTACCCTAAATTTCCATATTTTTTCACATCCCACTAATTTTATCCTAATATGAGAACCCAATTTTTATTGTTTATTCTAGCATTAATGTTCCCCACTTACCCTTTTCAATGTATGTTTCATTATCCCTTTGAGTAATGTAGGTTTTCAACAAATTTGTTTTCAAATATTGAAAGTCTGATTACAAATATAAAAAATGTGATGATTTAATTTATTTAAGGTGGGACAGTGTAACACCCCAAGATATTATAATATTTTTTATTTAAATAAATTGATAGTGTTTTATATCTTTCATTTCATGCAACCCTGAGTCTATATATACTGTGATATAGTAAACCATTATATACTAGTCATTAAATTTGAATATATAAATATTAATAAAAACATTATGAAAAATGTGTATAATTTATTTAGTTAATGTAAATATATTTATAAATTTATTTTAAATAATTAATCATTTAAAGTAAATCTATTTTATGCTTAGAAAATGGTTTTATTTTCATTTTTCATGTGGAAATTATAAAAACTTTATACCACCATTATAAATTTTATTTTAGTAAATTAATATCACTCTTGAAATCAACATGAAAATATTATCATATGGGGAATTTTTAGTATTTCTTGTTAAATATTTATTTTCTAGTGTATAGTGAGAAAACAATTTTTTGTAAAAAAATATTCATTTACTCTTAAGTATATGTATAGATATGTTTTAATTTTATATCAAAATAATAAATGAAACATTTAATTTTAAATAATATAATTAACTTAATAGGAGTCATAATTATAATTTATTTTGGTATAAGATAATTTTTTGACCTAAAAACACATTTTTCTGAAGCACTATTTTTTTACAAGCAATGAGTTTTTATCTTGTTAAATTAATTTAATTTAAATTTTTAATTTTTTATTTAAATTTATAGATTATATTTTCAATGATATAATTTTGCATAAAATTTATTTTTTTACAAGGAAATAAATTAAATTAAATTATGTTTTATGCTTAAAAATTCATTTTTCAGAAACATTGTTTTATTGTAGTTTAAAAAAATTATAATTAAATACTAAAACTTATAGAAAATGTATCTATTTAAATAGATTCCATATTTTGTATTAAAAAAATCACTTAATTTAATAGTGTAATCATAATTTTTTTATTGTTAATAGTAAAGAGGATAAAATCTTGTTACCATGGTGATGGTTAAAATGAATTTATTGAGTGTTAAAACAAGATATAATTATAGGATTCCAATCCATGCCAATATTATTCTTATTGGTTGAAGATATTTCATCCTTATATTATCCAAACATTAAATATATATCCATTTGGAGAAAATTTACAATGAACGTGACCTTATATCGTGGAAATCATTTAACAAATTCCTTATGTATCTCTCCCCTCACTTATAAATGGGAACCTCCTCTTTTACCATATTGACACCATTTGGTCATTTAATATTATCCAATACCTACTCAAAAACTGTCCTAGATTCATTCCCTTAATCTTATATCTTCTAGTTCTAACCTAAGACTAATCCTTCAAGGGTTATGGTGTAAGTTAAAGGAGGTATATCAAATTAGAGGTGGTTATAGTCCTTACAAATCAAGTTGGATACAAGGTAATGGTTTTGTATTAGTTTCTTTTCATTAAGACATGTTTCAATAATATAATGTTTTGTATGGTATATATACTTCCTAGGAATTTTTTTTATGATCTATGATTTATGTAATGGATTTATAAAAGCTTATGATTTTCAATCTTCCAATGACTTTTGATTAAAAATGTACTAAATTCATCAGGATATCATTGTCTCATTTTAAAATTTGTGATATGTGTTTCATATTGTGAACCATAATTAATTTCATGTGGTTTAATTACTTCCTTAATAATGTATTTTTACATATTCAAGAAATTAATTGGGTTGAAGATCCATATCTGGTTATTTCATTACAAAACCTTTGATTCAAAAGATACCAATGTTGTAAGGGTTTCTCATCTCCCTTTTATTTTTGTGAAGCATACACCATATTCACCAATTTATTCTTTCATGTGGTGTATATAATAACCCTTTTATATGACATGTCATTATTCTATTTATATTTATTGTATTTAATGTGTCATTTGATGTTATTCCTTTTATGGAGATTATTATTCAAAAGTTTCCAAAGTGTTAAATATAAGGCCCCAGCCTTAAACCTTACTTAATCTTGAGTTATTACAAGATTACACATTGAGGATCTTTTCGGGTTTAGAGTTTTAGAGAATTAGATCATAAAACATGCATTACATTCCACATATAAACAAAGTGGTTACCTAAAGATAGTATTCTTCATTCCCATCAATGGAAACACATTTAAAATAAAACATGGATTATTTCTTGACACATCCTTGACTCTATCATCTTATCATGTACCTTTCCCTTGACCTGTGAAAAACATTTCAAAAAAACATGGTATGAGCATAAAAACTCAGTATGGGTTATAAAAAAACATGGAAAGGAATCATGAGTTCATATATACATAAGAATGAAATCATACTTTACCCATAAAACATAGGCACTTTAACATACCTCATAAAATCATGAATAAATCATAGAAATCATAAGACATAAAGGTAACTTGAGGCATTCATAACATTCTTACATAGGGAGTAACCCTCTTGGTTACGTTTGGAATACCCATCACAGTATATTCCCTAAAATCTCTTCGGAGAAACCTTAACGTTTCACTCCTTCGAGTTACCCAATGCATTGGAGAGCTATAACGGGCTCACCCGCCCTTAGTTTATCACGGAACCACCCGTCTTCATAATAATGCCCAAGAACCATAACATAATCATATCACATAAAACATGCATAAAGGAAACATAAAATTTCCACATTTCAATCACGATATATCAATACAACACATTGATATAAAAACATTATGAAAACCATTTTCAATACTAAAATAAAATAAAAGTAAAACATGGTATTTATTTTTCTTTTAAAAAGAAGGTATGGCTTGTAGAGGAAGCCGAAACTCAAATAACGGTCACGACGGCGGAGAAGTCGTTGTCGCCGCATACGTACGACAAAAACATTCCCTTTTGTCGTTTAGTAAAAGCTTCGTATAAAAAAGATTCCTTTTGAATAAACGTAAAATTCAAAGGGGTTTATACACCATATAAAAGAAAGTTGTGTATAAAATAAAATATGCCTCAACGAAAGGAGATTGAGACGAAGTCCCATACCTCGTATCCGACTTGACCTGACCGTTCTTTATTCTCCTGAAAAATAAACTTGAGTTAATCTCTACTTGCTTATGAATCTTTTTCAAGTTCATTATTCCTTTTATACCATGTTATGAACATCATGTAATCAGTTAAGTTAATAATGTTCATTTTTTCGGTATTTGGTTCTTAAGTCAAAAATAGACTTCTTACACTTACATGTTGTTAATTTGGTCAAAGTTTCATTATATCCAGAATGGTATTCATGATGTAGATATCATACATGTCATATATATCCAGTACATACATGCATTTATAATATTACATAATCATTTAGAGGTAAGAAATGAAATGCACCGTTCTTGGAGACGGTAAGCCGTACGTACGCATGAACGCTACTTTCATTTCTATTTCGTATTTTATAGAATGGAATCATAATGATATAAAGGTATATTATAATTACATTATAATATAATATATAATATCATAGTTCCATCCTTTATATGTCCCACATATGGTATTTAACGAATCAAATCACTTTGAGGGGGCGGTAGTCCGCACTTCCTAAAATGAAGATATCGTGTTTGCCCATAATGGAAACCATAAAGGTATGACAAAAATGAAAAAAAACATAAGCTGAAGGAAAACATAAACATATTATATATCATATATAAAAATAGTGACATCATAATGGCCACCTTTGAAGGTGTTAAATGAGTGTTGAACAATCATCGTTTCGGGAGGCAGAATTTCGCCATCCACGGAAACCGTATGTTCTTTAACCATTTGATGTAGTTGTGTGAGAGTGTATCTCAAATAAATCTTATAACAACATCCTAGTATATTGAAGATATTTGTGTTGTTACAAAAGAAGTAAATAAAAATAGTTTAGGGGGTTGGAGAAGCAAAATAAAACAAATGAACATGAGAGAATGAATTACCTTAAAAAGTGTAACTCCTTTTGATTTGATCCTAAAGGATTCCTTTGAAAGGATTATTCCCAAAGGGAATCCTCTAGGATGAGTATAGGGATGTGGAGAGAGTAAATGGGCAGGGGTTGGCCAAGCCAAAGGCTTGAGTAGTGTGTGAAATGAGGTAGGGGTGGGGGCCTTTAATAAGAGGAGAGGAGGGGCACTTTTGGAAAGTAAAGAAATATTACTTTATTTGAAAATGTGTTTCGGTTTCAAAAGGTCCCACATTGATATAATTAGTGGATAAGGTGATAAGGGTTATAAATCCACTCATCCAATTGGTTTTGGACATGTGTAGTTTATAGATTTTACATTATCTTTCCATTTTATTTAAATCGTCAAATAATGATGTCATTGTTGCATCATTATTATGTCATAAATAATTTAATTTATTTAATGTCTAAAAATCATAAAAAAATACTATGTTGTAGTAAATATTCTCATCTTTTTAATGACTATTTATAATCAAAAATCTGATCTTTATAACCCCATGTAAAAATTGTTTTCGTAAACATCTCTTGTTTGTGTCATTTTTTACTTTAACATTTATTAAAAAGTTATTTATGTCATTTCCAAACCAAAGTGTCACCATGGGGTCCCCAAGTTGACCCATGGCTTTTCTTGGTCGGCCATGACACAACCAATAAGGTTGGGACATGTGTCTAGGTCATTTCATATTATTAAAACATTATTTATACCTTAAACTACACTAATTACCACACATCGCGATTAAGAACTTAATAAGTTACTATTCACCAAAAAATTATTTTAATCTCATTGAACCACATTTTACTTCTTAATGACAACCATGTATATCGGATTTTCAAAATTCAGTACACATTAGTGGTAAACATTCATTTAACTGAAAAATCAGTTTGCTTGATTACCACTTAGTGGTTTCACTATTCATCAAAAATTGAAGTTTTTCAGAACATTACCAAAAATTCACCCTAAGCTATATTTGATATTCCGAATTCAAAAATGAAGTCCATTTTACAAAATTCAAATCATATAAGTCACATTAATTAATTCAATAATTAATTCCTGCTGCCAGAGCAAATAACGTGTTTTTACAAAACAATATGTATCAAAAGATTGACACCAGTTTAAGTCTAATTTCAAAGTGAAATTGATTCCAATGACCACCATTGGATAAAATGGTAAACATATATTCTAATTTCACTTCAAAACCAATTCAAAACATAATCTAATAATATAAATAAATTAGATTAAAAAGAAGTTTTGATGTAAAATGCAGTATTTTTCACTATTCATTAAAAAAATGAACATTGTCAGAAAAATACCAAAAATTCACACAAGGTAAATTTTGATGTCCCAATAATAAAGAATAAGTTTATTTTGACAAACATATTTTATAAAATTGTCAAAATATAGATTCAAAAATGGTTTTCCATCAAAAGGCAGTAAAACAATCTTTTAAGAATATTAGTGTATTCCATGCATAAGATTGTATTTACTTTCATTTTAAGCCTCTATAACACTATCTTAATCATTAATAGACATAGATAAAAATATCTATTATTCATTACTTACATGGGATGTTACATCCTTCCCCCCTTTAGAAAATTGCGTCCCCGCAATTTATTTACTTATCGAATAAATGGGGGTACTTATCCCTCATTGCATTTTCAGATTCCCATGTTGCCTCTTCAATCATGTGGTTTTTCCACAAAACCTTTACCTGCTTAATCACCTTATTCCGTAACACTTTCTCCCTGTGGTCATGAATCTGGACCGGTTGTTCCTCATAAGACAGGTTCTCTTCCAGCTGAACTACCTGTGGGCTCAAAACATGAGATGGATCTGGCATATACTTTCTCAACATCGAAATGTGAAAAACATTGTGTACCTGAGATAAACTCGGAGGTAAAGCCACTCTGTATGCAACTGATCCAACTCTCTCCAGAATTTCGTATGGTCCAATGAACCGTGGACTCAACTTTCCTTTCTTACCAAATCTCATCACACTTTTCCAAGGAGAAACCTTGAGAAAAACATGATCACCTACCTCGAAAGATAGATCCTTCCTCCGGTTATCTGCATAACTCTTCTGCCTGCTCTGAGCTGTTCTCATGTGTTTCTGAATCAGCTGAACTTTTTCTGCCATCTCTTCTACCAATTCTGGTCCCATCAACTTCCTTTCACCCACTTCATCCCAGAAAGCTGGAGTTCGACACCGCTTCCCATATAATGCCTGAAATGGTGCCATATGTATACTGGAATGAAAACTGTTATTATATTAAAACTCAACCAAAGAAAGATGTCGGTCCCAACTTCCCTGATAATCCATAGAACAAGCTCGTATCATATCCTCCAATGTCTGAATTGTTCGTTCTGACTGCCCATCTGATTGAGGATGAAAAGCTGTACTAAAATTTAATTCAGTACCCAACGACTTCTGAAGGCCTTTCCAAAAGTTAGAAGTAAACCTGGGATCAAGATCCGATACAATGGAGAGAGGAACTCCATGTAACCTGACTATCTATTTAAGATACAAACGAGAAAGTTGATCAAGAGAGAAAGTATCTCGTATAGCAAGGAAATGAGCAGATTTGGTCAAGCGATCAACAATAACCCAGATTGCATTATTACCTCGAGATGTCTTTGGTAATCCAACAAAAAAGTCCATGGATATATTCTCCCATTTCCACTCTGGCACTGGTAAAGGCTGAAGCATCCCTTTCGGTAACTGCCGCTCTGCTTTAACCTGTTGACATGTCAAACACTTCATAGTAAAATCAGCAATATCTCTTTTCATTCCATCCCACCAGTAATACTCCCGCAGATCTCTATACATATTAGTACTGCTCGGATGAACTGAAAACGGAGAACTATGAGCTTCACATAACAACTCCCTCTTCAACTGTGAATCACAAGGCACACAAAATCTCCTCCCAAATCTCAAAACACAATCATTATCAATGTTGAATTCTGGAAACTTACCTTTCTGAACCAGCTCTACCTTTTTCTGCAACTCACTATTTTGCTTCTGTGCTTGCTTGATTCTATCTGATAAAGAAGATCTCACTGATACCTGAAACAAAACAGAAGGACTTCTTGCACCAACAACTTCTATGCCAAAGTTCATCAAATCCTTAACCAAAGGATCACGTTCCAAATGCAACATTGTTAATGAAGTATTACTTTTTCGACTCAAAGCATCAGCCACTTTATTTGCTTTTCCCGAATGGTAATGAATTGTACAATCATAATCCTTGATTAATTCCAGCCATCTCCTTTGTCTCATGTTTAACTCTTTCTGAGTGAATATATACTTTAAACGTTTGTGATCAGTATATATTTCACACTTTACTCCATACAAATGATGCCTCCAAATTTTTAAAGCAAAAACAACAACAGCTAATTCCAAATCATGTGTAGGGTAATTTACCTCATGAGTTTTCAACTGTCGTGAAGCATAAGCAATTACCTGATCATTCTACATTAGGACTCAACCAAGTCCTCTCAATGAAGCATCACTGTATATAACAAACTCACCATTCCTGGAAGGTAGTGCCAAAACTGGAGCATTCACCAATATTCTTTTCAATTCCTGAAAACAATCATCACATTCTTTTGTCCAGATAAACTTAACACCCTTCCGAGTTAGCTTAGTCATTGGACTAGATAACCGTGAAAAATTTCTAACAAACCTTCGGTAATAGCCCGCCAAACCAAGGAAGCTACGAATCTCGGTTACATTTGTGGGTCTTGGCCATTCTTCCACAACTTTTGTTTTTTCAGGATCAACAGTTATTCCATCTTTAGAAACAATGTGACCAAGGAAAGAAATTTGTTGCAACCAAAACTCACACTTGCTGAATTTCCCATACAGTTTCTTTTCTTTTAAGGTTTGCAAGATAACCCTTAAATGTTTTTCATGCTCCTCTTTACTTTTAGAAAACACCAAAATATCATCAATGAAAACCACCACAAACTTATCCAAGAACTCATGGAAAATTCTATTCATTAAGTCCATGAATACAGCAGGTGCATTGGTTAGCCCAAAAGGCATTACTACAAATTCATAATGGCCATATCTCGTACGGAACGCGGTATTCGGAATATCTTCCTCCTTTACCTTCAGCTGATGGTACCCCGATCTCAGGTCAATCTTTGAAAAAAAACTGAGCTCCCTGGAGCTGATCAAACAAATCATCGATATGAGGCAACGGATATTTGTTCTTAACATTGATATTATTCAAGGCTCTATAATCAATGCAAAGTATCATAGAACCATCTTTCTTTTTAACAAATAAAACAGGAGCACCCCATGGTGATGTGCTAGGTCTAATGAAACCTTTCTCTAATAAATCTTGCAATTTCTCCTTCAACTCTAAAAGTTCAATTTGTTCCATTAGATAAGGGGGTTTTGAAATTGGCTTAGCATCAGGAACTAAGTCAACAGTAAACTCAACTTCCCGATCTGGTATTATTCCAGACAACTCATCAGGAAAAACATCAGGATACTCATTTACCACTGGCACATCATTAATATGAACAGTTCCTTTATTTTCAATGATGTGTGCAAGGTAACATTAATTTCCATCTTTTACAAGTTTCTCGGCCTCTTGATATGTTATCAAAATTAAGGGTTCATTCTTGTAAACAAACTGAAAGTCTTTCTGAAAAGAAACTTCTTTAGCTCTACAGTCAATCTTAGCATGGTAAATAGAGAGCCAATCCATACCTAGGATAACATCAAACTCTACTAGAGGTTGAACAATAAGGTTTTAAAGTAGGTTCTTTCCACAGATAAGGATAGGAAGATTCTTATAAATTCTTTTTGCCTCAACATTCCCCCCAGGTGTTTTTACCAAAAGTTCAGGAGTCATTTCTTGAGATGGTATTCCCATTTTACTAGAAATGGTTTCAGAGATGAAAGAATGTGTAGACCCCGAATCAAACAACACACTGGCATAATCTGAAAAAACAAACAAAGTACCTGATACAACTTCATTTGATGGCCCGACATCTGCTGAAGTAGTTGCAAAGGATTTCACCACCCCTTTCTGCTTGTAGTCTAACTACTTACCATCACTCAAGCTCCTTTTCGGACACTCATTTGCATAGTGACCCATCTCATTGCACTTATAACATTTCACTAACTGCAAATCAAATTTGTTCTTACCTTCACCTTGATCCTTTTCAGTGCAATCACGAGCCTTATGTCCCATATTACCACATCGGTAGCACTTCCCAGAATTCAGAAGACATTCCCCAGCATGCCTTTTGCCACATTTATCACAAACTGGAAACTTAGTTCTCTTACCATCAGACTTTTTTGAAGAATTATTACCTTTCTCCTGCCACCTCGGTCTCTTCTTCTGTTGGTTCTTATAGAAAACATGGTCATCGGCAAACTCCATTTCCACCTTCTCAGCACATCGAACAGGCTTTTCATAACTTTTAAACTCACGAGAAGCTAATTCCCTTCGATATTTTGGCTTTAATCCTGAGTTAAAACGATTTATTTTACTATCAAGGTCCCGGATAAAATTTGGAGCATACCTTGCTAATGGAGTGAACCTTTCTTCATAGGCAGCCACTGAGTCTTCCTCTTGCCTCAATTCCAAGAATTGCTTTTCCATCCTAAGTCGAACAGCCTTAGGAAAATACTTCTCAAGAAACATACCTTTGAATTCATCCCAGTCAAGAGCATCAATCTCATAGGCGTCCCTGATATTTTTAACCATAGACCACCACTGATCATCTTCACCCTCCAAACAGTAAATAGCAAGACCAACCTTTTGATTTTCTGAAGACCCCATGACATCAAAAATCTTCTCCAGTGCTTTAATCCACCCTTCAGCTAGCACAGGGTCAGATGATCCTCTGAATGATGGTGGATGTTGCCTCATGAAATGTTCTACCACTGACATGTCCTCTGCGGTTGATCTGGCTGATCTCGTGCATGGATACCACCGCCATTTATCGTTTGAGTCAACTGCGCCATTACTGCAAAAAACTGTTCAGTTCCAATTCCGACCATATCTGGATGCTGATTCAGAAGGTTATTTCCTTCTGTATGCCTTCCTAGCACTGCTTCCTTGTTTCCTCTGCGGAAAACCATTCTAAAAAAACATGTCTTAGATGAAGCAACAGGGTAATCTTTAAATGCTATATCATTTCGAAAAAAAATATTTTTGGATAATCATTTAATAGAATTCTAACTCCTAAAGTTATCTAAACCGACCTATGATACCAACTATAAGGCCCCAGCCTTAAACCTTACTTAATCTTGAGTTATTACAAGATTACACATTGAGGATCTTTTCGGGTTTAGAGTTTTAGAGAATTAGATCATAAAACTTGCATTACATTCTATAAATAAACAAACTGGTTACATAAAGATAGTATTCTTCATTCCCATCAATGGAAACACATTTAAAATAAAACATGGATTATTTCATGACACATCCTTGACTCTATCATCTTATCATGTACCTTTCCCTTGACCTGTGAAAAACATTTCAAAAAAACTTGGGATGAGCATAAAAACTCAGTATGGGTTATAAAAAAAACATGGAAAGGAAACATGAGTTCATATATACATAAGAATGAAATCATACTTTACCCATAAAACAAAGGCACTTTAACATACCTCTTAAAATCATGAATAAATCATAGAAATCATAAGACATAAAGGTAACTTGAGGCATTCATAACATTCTTACATAGGGAGTAACCCTCTTGGTTACGTTTGGAATACCCATCACAGTATATTCCCTAAAATCTCTTCGGAGAAACCTTAACGTTTCACTCCTTCGCGTTACCCAATGCATTGGAGAGCTATAACGGGCTCACCCGCCCTTAGTTTATCTCGGAACCACCCGTCTTCATAATAATGCCCAAGAACCATAACATAATCATATCACATAAAACATGCATAAAGGAAACATAAAATTTCCACATTTCAATCACGAGATATCAATACAACACATTGATATAAAAACATTTTGAAAACCATTTTCAATACTAAAATAAATGAAAAGTAAAACATGGTATTTATTTTTCTTTTAAAAAGAATGTATGGCTTGTAGAGGAAGCCGAAACTCAAATAACGGTCACGACGGCAGAGAAGTCGTTGTCGCCGCATACGTACGACAAAAACATTCCCTTTTGTCGTTTAGTAAATGCTTCGTATAAAAAAGATTCCTTTTGAATAAACGTAAAATTCAAAGGGATTTATACACCATATAAATGAAAGTTGTGTATAAAATAAAATATGCCTCAACGAAAGGAGATTGAGACGAAGTCCCATACCTCGTATCCGACTTGACCCGACCGTTCTTTATTCTCATGAATAATAAACTTGAGTTAATCTCTACTTGCTTATTAATCTTTTTCAAGTTCATTATTCCTTTTATACCATGTTATGAACATCATGTAATCAGTCAAGTTAATAATGTTCATTTTGTCGGTATTTGGTTCTTAAGTCAAAAATAGACTTCTTACACTTACATGTTGTTAATTTGGTCAAAGGTTAATTATATCCAGAATGGTATTCATGATGTAGATATCCTACATGTCATATATATCCAGTACATACATGCATTTATAATATTACATAATCATTTAGAGGTAAGAAATGAAATGCACCGTTCATGGAGACGGTAAGCCGTACGTACGCATGAACGCTACTTTCATTTCTATTTCGTATTTTATAGAATGGAATCATAATGATATAAAGGTATATTATAATTCTAGTATAATATCATATATAATATCATAGTTCCATCCTTTATATGTCCCACATATGTTATTTAACGAATCAAATCACTTTGAGGGGGCGGTAGTCCGCACTTCCTAAGATGAAGATATCGTGTTTACCCATAATGGAAATCATAAAGGTATGCTCAAAATGAAAAAAAACAGAAGCTTAAGGAAAACATAAACATATTATATATCATATATAAATATAGTGACATCATAATGGCCACCTTTGAAGGTGTTAAATGAGTGTTGAACAATCATCGTTTCGGGAGGCAGAATTTCGCCATCCACGGAAACCGTATGTTCTTTAACCATTTGATGTAGTTGTGTGAGAGTGTAGCTCAAATAAATCTTATAACAACATCCTAGTATATTGAAGATATTTGTGTTGTTACAAAATAAGTAAATAAAAAGAGTTTAGGGGGTTGGAGAAGCAAAATAAAACAAATGAACATGAGAGAATGAATTACCTTAAAAAGTGTAACTCCTTTTGATTTGAGCCTAAAGGCTTCCTTTGAAAGGATTCTGCCCAAAGGGAATCCTCTAGGATGAGGATAGGGATGTGGAGAGAGTAAATGGGCAGGGTTTGGCCGAGCCAAAGGCTTGAGTAGTGTGTGAAATGAGGTAGGGGTGGGGGCCTTTTATAAGAGGAGAGGAGGGGCACTTTTGGAAAGTAAAGAAATATTACTTTATTTGAATATGTTTTTCGGTTTCAAAAGGTCCCACATTGATATAATTCGTGGATAATGTGATAAGGGTTCGCAATACACTCATCCAATTGGTTTTGGACATGTTTAGTTCATATATTTTACATTATCTTTCCACTTTATTTAAATCGTCAAATAATGATGTCATCGTTGCATCATTATTATGTCATAAATAATTTAATTTATTTAATGTATAAAAATCATAAAAAAAATACTATGATGTAGGAAATAGTTTCATCTTTCCAATTACTATTTATAATCAAAAATCTGATCTTTATAACCCCATGTAAAAATTGTTTTCGTAAAACATCTCTTGTTTGTGTCATTTTTACTTTAACATTTATTAAAAAGTTATTTATGTCATTTCCAAACCAAAGTGTCTACATGGGGTCCCCAAGTTGACCCATGGCTTGTCTTGGTCGGCCATGACACAACAAATAAGGTTGGGACATGTGTCTAGGTAATTTCATATTATTAAAGCATTATTTATACCTTAAACTACACTAATTACCACTAATCGCGATTAAGAACTTAATAAGTTACTATTCACCAAAAAATTATTTTAATCTCATTGAACCACATTTTACTTCTTAATGACAACCATGTATGTCGGATTTTCAAAATTTAGTACACATTAGTGGTAAAGTTTCATTTAACTGAAAAATCAGTTTGCTTGATTACCACTTAGTGGTTTCACTATTCATCAAAAATTGAAGGTTTTCAGAACATTACCAAAAATTCACCCCTAGCTATATTTTATATTCCGAATTAAAAAATGAAGTCCATTTTACAAAATTCAAATCATATAAGTCACATTAATTAATTCAATAATTAATTCCCGCTACCAGAGCAAATAGCGTGTTTTTACAAAACAATAAGTATCAAAAGATTGACACCAGTTTAAGTCTAATTTCAAAGTGAAATGGATTCCAATGACCACCATTGGATAAAATGGTAAAAATATATTCTAATTTCACTTCAAAACCAATTCAAAACGTAATCTAATCATATAAATAAATTAGATTAAAAAGCAGTTTTGATGTAAAATGCAGTATTTTTCACTATTCATTAAAAAAATGAACATTGTCAGAAAAATACCAAAAATTCACACAAGGTAAATTTTGATGTCCCAATCATAAAGAATAAGTTTATTTTGAAAAACATATTTTATAAAATTGTCAAAAGATAGATTCAAAAATGGTTTGCCATCAAAAGGCAGTAAAACAATCTTTTAAGAATATTAGTGTATTCCATGCATAAGATTGTATTTACTTTCATTTTAAGCCTCTATAACACTATCTTAATCATTAATAGACATAGATAAAAATATCTATTATTCATTACTTACTTGGGATGTTACATTAAAGGTTTTATGTTATAATCTCATTTTTATTAGGATTATTCATGTTAAAAACATTTGATGATGAAATTAAAAAATATTTATCTCCAAAATATAAATTATTTTATTTTTCTATAGGTATTATTAAATATTACATATTTTCCTTTCATTTTATACTCTTTAATTACAAGATATACTAATTGTTTTAAGGAAAACTGACCTTATTTTTCTCTTTAGAAGAGAATATTTTCTTCAATGACTATATTATATTAAAAATGTGTTCAATAATATTTTTTATATTCTCAAAACATATTTAAAGTCATTTTTAAAAATATTTTACTTTCTTTGTAATGATATAAAAGTAATCTTCTTTATTTTCAAACGTGGTACTTTTTTTCTTTTTTATCAAAAATGTGAAAGGAATTTTTGTTTTAATGTATACCGCATGAATTATTTTCCCAGAATTATAAATACTTCTTTCTTTGAATATTACTTTATAATTTCCCATCATTTTTTATAATTAAAAAAATCCAAATTATTGTGGAAATTTTTAGATTTTAAATCATTGATTCGATATAAAAAGGGTATTTTCCACAAGAAATGTTTTTGGGACATTTTATAAGTTACATTAATCATTAACAACACAATTTTATGTTTCTTATAGTTTAATATGGATAAGATCTAATGTTTCTAAATTTTTTCTTTTAGTATATAGTTTATGGTTATGATGGTGAAATATTGGTGAAACTCTTTCTTTTCCATGGATTATTATTTTATGTAATGATAAATTTTTTCGAGATATTGTGGAATACATATGAATGGATTTTGATGATTTGATGGGTGGAACTATTATAAACCAAGGATGGGTTGTTACATTATATCGTTTAATTTTTTGTCAATTATAGCCTTATAATGTGTTGGGTAATGATGGAAGAGTTGAGAAACTGCAAATAGATGATAGAGTAAATAAACACCTAAAATAATATAGAGTTAACTGGATGAAATTTACTCTTAAGATAATGTTAATAGTTACTAGTTATGAATTTTCATTATGGTACATCATCCAGAATGCTAGTTTTGGTAGTGGACCTTTACTAAAGAAGTGATTTTATATACTTGTGGGAATGAAATAAACTTATGTATTATACTTATGATATTTTCTCTTTTCTCAAGATTTATTATTGATGATTCTACACTATTATGTATTATATATTTTCATGGATCAATTGTGAATTATTTTTATATGTTTTGAGCATGTTCTCTTAAAAAATTATTATCTTATACCAACTTAAGATCATTGGTTAATCAATCTTATGTTAACCATTACTAGTAATCCAATCTAACCTTTTCATATATTTCTCTTCCTTTGGTTATGAAGAATATTTTTAGGTATGATATGTTTTAGAAGGGTACTAGTTATAAAAAATTTGATCAGAAATTATGTGGATATTTTCTATAAAAGTTTTTTATGTACCCATGTTTCCAAAGATATTATACCTTTATGGTTCTCACATGGATTGTATTAATATATAATGAACATTCCAATAATAAAATATAGTATTTATTTATCTAATGTCTGGACCATTATATTTTCCCTAGTTTAATTCTATGTTGATGATATCATTTATGGATCCTAAAAACACTCATTGTGTATTGAATTTTCTGAAAAATTTTAGAAAATAAAATGAGATTAATGGGAATGTTAAATTTATTCCTTTGTTTTTAAATAATTCGAATTAAAGATCAAATTGACTTTAAAAAATTAAATCCAAAAAGGTACATTTAAATTTTTTTTGTATTAATTGTACCAAAAATAGAGATAATTTTATCTGTACCAGATCTAATCAACATCAAGATGATGATGGAAAATCAATTGACTCAACTTCTTATAATGAAAAAATTGGGATTATACTATTTTTAACTACTAATTGGCATGATATTATGTTTAGTGTGAGTATGAGTTCCTGATTTCAGGAAAATCCAAAACAATCTCATTTAAATGTTGTAAAAATGACTATTAAATACATTAAGAATGCATCCAATTCTATAATATTCTACTCAAAAGTCTTGTATTTGAATTAGTTAGTTATTCAAAAGATAATTTTGGTAGTTGTTAGTTAGATAGAAAACACACCTAAAGAATATGTTTTATTTTAAGAATGTATTTAGTTACTTTATGTACAAAAAGGATAATTATATTATATTATCAACTATTGAATATGAATTTATAATATTAGGATGTTATTATGAAAAAATTATTTGCATGAAATATGCTTTGTTGGTCTATGGGTATCAATTCTGACATGTCATTATAAATTTTTACAATAAAAGTGATATTAAAACTTCAAAGAGTCATCTATCTCATTATGAGAATATACGTAGTAATATAAGACATTGTTTTTTGAGATAATATTTTCAAAAAAGGTGATATTACTCTGGATCTTTTTGGTATTTAACCTCATCTTACTGATATATTTACAAATACATTGAATATAGAAACACTGAATTATATCATGCATGTGATAGGAATGACTATTTACTCATAATTTTTTTCATTTGACATCATATTCCTTATATTTTTCAAATTCATGTTCATAAATATTATTTAAATATTATTTTTTATAATTCTTATACATTTTATTCACTTTTTTAAGGTTAATCGATTAGTTTTTATTCTCTGGTAGCATGTAATTATAAATAAATCTCATATAATCAGTTAACCAACCATGTTAATTTATTCATACAGTTGCTTAAGTAACAATGATGAATTATTCATGCTATCATTTAACCTACTATGATCCCCTTATTGTACCAAAATGTTTATCATATAATATTTATACAAACCAAGACATTTAAGTTACTATGAGTATGTTATTTTGGATAGTTAACCTACCATGACTATTCAAAATGTTAATTAAGTTTTTTTGTGGGATTTCTCTTCCATTTAATATTATTTTATCCCGTAAATGATTATAAAAATTCAAAATTTAATTTTATTCATCATATATCTCTTTTTTCTCTCATTTTAATCCCTTTCTCTTTTTCAAATACTTATATGTTGTATCTATCGAGTCTCTCCTTTCAAAAACCCTTCTTCTATCAAAATAAAAAGCAAGCCTCTAGAGTTTTTAATCATATTTTATGAATGGTTATAATGAAAATAGATTATGAAGTTTTATATCATGCTTTTTTCTCTCCATCAGAAAAATAAAATAAAAATCCAACCATCCTAAGTGCTACAGTCAAACCTCACAACCCACATCTAGTGGATCATATTTTTTTTATGGAAAAATAAGTTGATGGTGAATGGTCATAGTTGAGAAAGTCATTAGTTTGGAAATTGATTAATAATTAAGTGTGTAGTGATTGGTTTAATTAAAATGGTAATCCATTTAATACAAATATAGTTAAATAAATCAATGTGAAAACTGAGATTAATACTAGTGATTCAAATATACCATTTGAACAATTATAAATTGAGAACGTATGGAATTCCCTTCAATGTTATGGGGAAAATGTTTTGATTACCCTTATATAGGAGAGTATGAAGACTATCAATGTTAATATCTAGTTAATAATACTCATTTTATGTTTCTGAATGATCTTGAGGAACAAAGTGGGAATAAAACTCTAAAAATGACAACTATTGTGAAATTATATTGGAAATGAAAATTATTGGTGATGTTTATCCAATATCTGATTAGTTGCAAGAAAGGGGACTTTAGTATCTTAAGGAAGGGAGGTTATTTTTTCTTTATCTAATGAATTATGGAATTAAAATAAGTCTATTATGATATATCATGAGGTACATGGGCGAGTTTTACAAAACCTCTTCCAGATTCACCTCATTGCCTTATCCTATGTTCAACTCAACCCTACTAGATTAAAAAAGATTAGTTCTAAAGGGGATGATAGAATAGTCTTATCTTGTGGGTTTTACATAAATCATAAATAATATAAGAAAATGAAGATCAATTGGAACCCATGGAATATGTAATGGGTAAGAGATAAGGGGAAATTCAATGAGAAGTTCAATCTTGTTAAGGATCATGTGAGATCAAATAAAAAATTGGATCATTATCTTGAACCTGATGAGGTATTTGGGTATTGAACTGATGAAAATAAATTTTAATTTTAATTTAATGAAAAATTATTTTAAACTACTAATATTAAGGAAGTAGTGGGGGGAACAAGAGTATGGGAATATTCTATCTCTTATTATATCCTTTGAATCTATTAATTCTCCACTACCTCTACCATATTATGAAGAAGGGATGGGATAAGAGGATCTTGATGATACTTATGTATCCATGGGTAATTTTTTAATGATATTCCTTGTGGGGATAGGGACTCAGATGAATATAAATTAAATAAATATATTTGTGTTAAATATTCTACTTTGATCTGTATCATTGGAAGTTCTCCTAGGTCAAGTATAAGAGGAAAAATCCCTCTGGGAAATATTATGATAGTGATGTATAAGGAGTTATTCCAGTGGTATATAATTGACCTCCCATATATTCTACATAGAAATTTCATAACGGCCCCTAATTGGTTAGATAAATCTTTAGGGAAGGCTTAAGGTATCTCCTCCCAGACATACAATGGACCAAGTTCTAGATGATATTTTTGGCGCTACTACTATTAATGTTTTTGAGTAATAGGTTAATAGAAATTTTATATCCCCTATGGATATAATGATATAGATATTTTTATGTCGATGATGAAGAAATAGGATCATCATTATATTTTTAGTCTTCAAGGCCAGAGCATGTAATTTTTGCATGTGGGATGAATGGTAGGTAGTTTGATCTTGATCCTTTTATACATATAGATATTTTTACCCCTTAATACTTTTTAGAAAAGTAGGATCTCAATTAGTTCAATAATGATTTCATGTGTGTATCAAAAGAAATCTTTATTGGATTTAGAAATTCTTTTGATCCCATTATAGAAGAGGATATCTCTCAGATATTCACTCTTGTCATCTCGGATTTTTAATAGATGCTTCAAATTAAAATATATTTGATGAAAAATAACATTTAAAATTTATGAACAGATATTGGAGTCTTGAAAAAATACTACTATGATATGGTGATAATTTTGTACTACAGGTTATTAAATTATAACAATCAACCTTCTACCTCAATTACTCCTTCTATTGAACCTTATTCAGTTGGACCTACTACTGTAGTGAAAATTGTTGTTAATGAATATAGAATAAAAAAAATTAGAGATTTTTTAAAGGTGATATTTGATAAATTTCACAAGTTTAGAGAAATAGTGTTTGAGGTAATTTTAACCCATTCTACAAAAACATTAGAACTATCCAGATGATATATAAGGCATGTGGGTAGAGATAGAGACACAAATCGAAGGTTTATTTACTTTATTTTCGTAAGATTTTCACCAAGTATAATTTGAATACCATGTTCATATGCATAGAGAGTGATATCGAAATTCATCCTCTAGATTGAGCTTTTAAAATTAATATAGAGATATTGAATTTCATTACTCTAGTTTAAGAATCATTCATGGAAAACTAATTAGACTAAATTTAGGCTATAGATAATATATTTTGATCAGTGAAGGATTTCCCAAGACTAATAGAACCCTACCTGTATATGGCCCATACATCTATTTCAGCACCTTCTACCCTTCTTATTTATTCAGAACAAACCTCTTATACTTATTCTACCAAACCATTTGGTTTTTTCTTATTAATGTTTTTCAGAATCATCAATATGTTTCTCCGAATTTTTGTTTTTCAAGGACCTTCTCATATATCTTCACAAAAACCTAAACCTTTTAACTCAGACTCCATAGAAAAAGGTAAAAATCAAATTCTCCCTTCCAATATTTAATAATATGTATTAGATTCATATCCTAATTAGACTATCTAATAGAGCCTTTTGTAAACATTTTTTAATTATAAATGAAATTTTTTATTTCTTTCTTGTATTTTCTTTTATCAATTTGTCTTTAGTGTTTCCTCATTAGAATATTTAATTCCTTTTTTATGTCTACTTTAAAATTTCTAAAAACCCCTAACATACTTCTTTATATTCCCAAAATTGTGTAAATACTATTTCGATTAATTTCACCTCATATTTCATTATTTTTATTCATCAAAATGGGGGAAATTATTGGCCTAGTCCATCGGCTCTTTATTTTAATGCTTAGAAATCATGTTTCTTATGTAATTAAAGAATGGAATTTTTTATGATTGTCAAATGTTTTTTTGTGAAAAAATATGTAAAATGGATAACTCATTAAGTGAATACATTAACCTGTCATTTGAAGAAGTTCAAAAAATTGTGAGGGACAAGTGGCCATAGAGAAGAGACATAATGTTAAAGTCTAAGTTACTTCTTGAACAATCACGTAATCATTTTTCAGATGAGAAAAAATTATGTATGTCATGAACTGGCTACATATATACTGAACCAAACATATGAAGTATTCTTTTGATTTTATAAAGACATCGACTGACTATGTAGAAATATATCTAATTTTAGTAAATTGTTGAACCTACCACATGAGTAAATCATGCAACCAAATGAAGGACTTAAGTGACTTCATGAATAAATTAAGTGACCTATATATAAAAAAATTATTGTGTCAAGTGACCATTTCATGTGACCGTGTCGAGTGACTATATTAAGTGACTCCAAGATCATGTGAGCACAAGTTGAAGTAAACACAATCTCAAGTGACCGTTAACAAAAGTGATCGTGCCTAAGTGAATATAAAGTGATTATATTTAATTCAACCAAAAAGAATTTTGTTTAATTACAATAGCTATATTTAAAGCATTTACTAAGAACTCAGATCATTTAAGGATTCCAAATTATAATAATTAGTATGAGGATTGTTTAATGAATATTTTATAATTATATTTTTTATAAGGATTTATCTTTAATAACCATATAAATACATTGGAAAAAATAGAAACTAGTATAGAAATACTAATTAAACTGACTACATCATATTATACTTCCATGACACTATATTCTCTTTCCTCTTAGTGCAAGATCCATTTGAAGATTTTTTAAGGAAATATTTAATGCCAATTGATCAAACCAAGCTAATTAGATTAAGATTTTTCTAAAACACTCTCTTCATCTATTTACCCTCACTCTATTTTAGTTTTCTTTTGTGTTGTTTTTATTTTATCTAGAATATTTTTTGGTACATACTCTTATTTGGTATTAAAGTTATCTATATACACTTTTCTTATTTACTTTACACATTTTATCCCATGAATTACTATGGATTATTCTAGTTGTAGCTCAGACTACCCTATATAAAATTGAATCTGTAAAACCTGATCTACGTTTTGAATCGATTTCTCTAGGATTTAATAAACATTCTTGGAATTAGATGGCATTTAATTGGACTGGTTTAATGTTCCTACTTGGAACTGAACTTCTTGTTTAAATTCCATTGTGTTTTTCTAGTTCATTTCTTACTATATTTTTGAAAAAAAGAAATGATTTTATTTCTCATATATTTTTCACTCATTATATTTTTAAACAATATTTTTCAAATAAGATCAATTATAGTTAACATTTATATGTGATTTTTTCTATTTCATGTGAGTAAAATATTTTTAAAAGTTAAATCTATTTCAAAATAGGTTTTAACTAGGTTTTGATGAAACCATTGAGATACTATTTCAAAGAAAAAAATTCTTTATACATATTGTTGTTTTAACTAATCTATTTTATTTTATGATTTTTTAATTTTTTTTAAATATAAATTTGACATTGTAAACTCATTTCAACCCACACTTGAGATGTCCTATTAGACAAATAGAGGTTGTATAATAAAAACATACCTCAAACTTATTCTTGGTAGAATGCGTTATATCCTATATAATAATAAATTAAAATTTCATTAATTATTTCATAAGAACCATCTTCATATATATTTCATTTTTTAGGTCCTATTATAATCGTTTCCATCTATTTATTAAATAGTTCTTCTTTACGATGGCTACTTCAAGTTGTTTGGTCAATTTATCTAATATTAAATTAGTATGTTGACCAAGGATAAAAAATTTATGAAATAGTTATATAATTCTCATAATTTTAATAAAGTAATGAATATAATTTTTATTCCTAATATATAATTTTATAGTCATCCATTCATGGTGGTAGTAGTAAAACAAATCACATATCTTTATGAAGATGGTAGTCTAAAATGTATACACGAACGATGTTGTCATTCACTAGTGGATAAATGGATAAAAATTTAAATGATATATTTTATTAAGAATCATAATAATTTCATATGTATCATATATATTTATTATCTCTATATTTGTTAAAATACAAGTAAACTAGTGATGAAAAACAAATTTTACCTCTACATGGAGACGATATGTCGTACGTATGCACAATAAATGATTTCATTTTCTATAGGATTGAAGAGAGAAAGAAAATAAATTTACTATTAAAATAAAAATATCTATGTGTGGTGAATATATTTAGATTATTTTTCTAATATAGTTATTAAATATTTTTTAGAGGTTTCTAAATAAAGGATAATGAAAAACCATGGTAAGAACATATACCTCTTCTTTTGGTAACCACCTTTGGCTTAAAGATAATCCTTGTTGAAGTGGTTTGTTGTTATGACCAGGACCTCTAGTAATTGGAGGGGTATGTTGTTAAGGTATTTGAGAATACTTTTTTTATATAAAGAACATAATTAGTGTGAAGAAGAGAGGCTAAGAGATTCCCTTTTATAATTGAGGTGACTGGCACACTTGAAATTTTTCTTAACATTAAAAAGATTATAAGTGAATTACTCATGGATAAGTGTCACTTAAAAATAAAATTAAAAATATAGAGAGATATAGGTAAAAGTACCATCATAAAATAGTAATTAATATGGTATTTTATCACCTTATCATAAGGCCTTAACCATAATTAACATGTTATTCCCCTTTACTGTGATTAAAACATTTTTACAAATGATATAATTCAAAATAAACGAAAATTAAATTGAAATCATTAATAAATTTGAATATAATGATTCCAAATATTAGATCCATATTTTCAATACAAAATTTTTATCAGTGGAGGAAATTAATTTTAATAAAATCATGAAAGATTCATTGAAATGTCGCGTTTCCTTTAA
Organism: Viscum album; assembly: GCA_963277665.1. NCBI lineage: Eukaryota > Viridiplantae > Streptophyta > Magnoliopsida > Santalales > Viscaceae > Viscum > Viscum album. The sequence continues at coordinate 1,398,980,490 of OY728127.1, read as the reverse complement.
AACTTAATTTTTAATCATAAAAAAATATTATACCAAAATAATATATAATGATTATTCAAATGGAATTAATTAGATTTTTTTAATAAAATGGATATTATTTTACTTTAAAACCAAATAAAAAATATAATGGGAATTAAAATAAATTAAATTTTTGCAAAAAAAATCATTTATCACTTTTCCCCTAAATATAAATTACTTCTATAAAATTCCAAAATTTAAGCCTATTATTAATTCAAACTTAAGAAATAAAAATTGATATAGATTTAATAAAATTGAAGTTATAAAATTTATAAATTTTAATTTTGAATATAAGAAAATATTTCTATCATAATTATAAAATAATAGGATGGACAATGGATAATTGTTTAGGGATTTAACCATTACCTGTTACAGGAGTATCTTTGGTATTACAATCATCCTTTATTATGTTTAATTTCCAAAGTTTTTGAAGAAAGTTTTTTTAAGTTGGTTAATTCTAACATTTTTACTATGTTAGAAGTAATTTGTGGAGATATTGAAGATAATTCATGAAATATATGATTATATATTTATTCTAAAATACATTACACATTTATGTTCCTAGGGAATGTATTTTTATGGGATAGATTTAATATTAATATAAAATGATGTAAAATTTATGCATTAAAAATTTGGATTCCCTTAGGGTATTCATACTATCCTAATTTTGTATATAAAATATCCTTCATATTCCCATATGTAAAGGTCCCTTGTGTGATCTTCTAATAATGTTATTCTTTTGTAGAATAATTCAAAATTTTATTAGTGAATTAAAAAATATAGAGTTTAAAAATAACACAAATAACATAAATAAGTTGTTAAAAAATTATATACTACCTTAAAGTCACCTATAATATATTTACCCTTTTTTGAACATCAAATACCTTTTCCATTTTTCATATGTAGATGGTGGGAATAAGAGGAATTCTTTTTGGAGGCTGAATACTTGGAACGAAATTTCTCAAATTTTTTACCCATCATTTTTTTCAATAATAGATTCCCTTCACAAGATATGGTATATGTGTATATATTTTATATTTGAATACCCTATTGATTTCTCCTCATTTATGATAAATTAGGGAAAATAAAATCATTGTTATTATCATTTTTAGTGATCATACAAAAAACATTAGAATGGTAACATTTCACATACCAAAATTTATTGATGTCATATACAGTCAATTAATATCTTCCATATATATTCATCTCAAAAAGAACATATATCACATGGATATTCATTTTTATTCCACCAAAAATGATATCTAATGTTAGGGTTGATATAAAATCCCTCTATCTCCATGAAAGAATAATAATAATAATCTCCTCATGAATTCATTAGTTTCGAGTAAATCATATATCAAAAGATGAGTTGGAAAAAATAACCTATATTGGTACAAACATTTCATGATAAATAAAATATTAATAAATTATCTTACCAAAATGGTCTCCCGTTTCTTATATAGTGTCTTCTTATCGACACTTCTACAATTTTAAGTCAAAATGATACATTCACTTGAGTTTTTATAGAACTATAACACCTAAATTGTTTCAAATTTAGACCCCTCTAATTTTCATTACCATAAAAATCAATAGATATCCTCTGATCTTGGCTACATGTAAGTGATAATTATTTTAAAGTGTGTTTCCACATTTACTAACCCTAGAAGTAAAAGTAAAAGGATATTATGCAGAGGAATGAAGAGAATCCCTAAAATAAGTATGTATAGGTTTCTCCCTAGAAGATCCATGTGACTTAGCTATTTGATTTGACATTATTATTCAAATCAAATTAAAATAAATGTAAAATTATTATAAAAATCCAACTATTATATATAAAATTGAATAAAATTTTATAAATAATATAATATGAACTAAACTAAACAAACTCATTATAATATTAATTAGGGTAGTTATGAGTGATACTAAAAAATATATATAATATTTATAAGACATGAAATGTTATAGATAGAAGAAAATAAAACATAAGTAAAAGATTATAAAAATCCAACTATTATATATAAAATTGAAAAATAATTGGAGAATTATAAAACTAAAACTAAACAAACTAATTTTCAAATTCATTAGAGTAGTTAAGAATAATTAAAAAAATAAAATCAACAATTATGAGATATTAAATGATATATAAAAAATAAATAAATCATGTAAAAAATTAAGCAAATCCAACATTTACATATAAAATTGATAGAAACATAAAAAAACAATACATAAATCCAATTAAATGTGGTTAGTTACATGGATAAAACGTCACCAATTAGCTATATTACATACCATATTTTAAATGAAACAATTTTGGACAATATTTTCTTAAATGATTTTTAAGGGTACTTTTAGGCCTACTTATACCTCTTTTAATTATTGAATTTTTAATTAAGTTTACGCTTTTTACAGTTACATCCCTAGGACATATTCTAAAATGTCTAAATTATATTAATCTAGTCTCAATAATCATATCTTCAATTAGATTCACTCTAATTTTTTTTCAAACACATTCATTTCAAATATTATATATCTTAGTATTTCCACACATCCATCTTAACATTTTCATTTTTGATAACCTAAATTTTTATTCAATAATTCCCATTATAGGATAACACTCACTAACATATATAATATTTTATCAAATGATAGTCTTATAAAATTTACCCAGTAATTTTAAATGTATTTTATGATCAAAAAGCACCTCATAATATTTTCTCCATTTTATCCATCTTATTGGAATCCTATAAGAGACATCTGTATTAATATCACTGTCAAATTGAAAAAACATTCTTACATATTGAAAAACATCTAATTTTAAAATAATGTGGTCTTCCAATAAAACATCTATTACATTTCTATGTAATACTTCTCTAAAACAACACTCCATGTATTTTATATTATCCCAATTAATATGAAATTTTTCTAATTATAAAGTATCTCTCTAAAGATCTAACATTATGTTGATATTCTCTTTGGATTCTATAAGGAGAAGTATATAAATTGAATAATTGGAAAATGATATAAAAAATAAACAAACTAAATAAACAATTTATCATAATTGTTAAAATATATGACTAATATAAAAAACAAAATTTGAAATAGTATACCTTATATTTTGAAAAAATTTAATATTTAAATAGGAAATAAATATATGGTACCTATAAAATTTGAATATTATTAAATTATTTATCCTATATTCATTATTTTTGAGTATTTCAAATAGAAAAAACTAGTATTATAACATGGTCATAAATATCCACTTATAATCATTCCATGGAAGTAGGAATATCACATAATTCATCATTTTCATTAGGTTTCTCATCACCAAAATACTATTTTTCATTAATAAATAATATACCACTACACTTTTTATGTATCAAGAACATAAAAAAACTAGTACTTCCATGGCAAAAGGTTCATTGTTGTATTCTAATATATATGGATTTACTAGTGTCATACTAAATTCATTGTGTTTTGAACTATTTTTACCAAGAACCCATTTAAAATTAAGTATATGAACTCATAATTTAATGTAATAAATCTCCCATAACTATCCAATAACTCTATAATATGTAGTAGATATAGTGAATGGGTTTTTATTATTTCTCTCGTAAATTTTCATTTCTTTAGTGAATGCCAATATACTACTATACGAAATTAAAATTCCATTGTCCTCAACTTTGGTATAAAATATATAGTCGGTAATTTCATAACCAGACCATGTTACCATGATTAAAGATGTACCACCCACTAACCATATCAATGTCATGATGCATCAGATCTACTATGAATGGTCTCTTTAAACCATGTATTTTTTCTGTTCATTCAATATTGTCATATGTTTATTCTTTGAATAACAATGTTTTGACACATTAATATGTGATTTTTTATTTGGTTTTGGCTCATATCTATTACTCAATATGTTTAAATGAGATTGATTTATTTTTTCACCTATCAACAATTTTATTTTCAAGCACTGGATTCCCTTTTCCCTAAAACTAGATCAGTTATCGTGAGATATAGGTAAACAAACATGCCTCGCTATAAACAACTAATCTGTAAAAAACATCCACCACCTCATAAATATAATTCTCAAAAATAGTGGATTTTGGTCTATATGGATTCTTAACATAACCTGTTAATATATCTATATTTAACATTCAAAAGTATACATCAAACATATATTAAACCAAAAATATTTATTTCTCACACCCAATAAACTGCTAAATGCACAAATTTATAAAAAATGATGGAGTTTACATTTTTAGTCCACAAAGTGTATAGAATATATGGTTCTATAAATTTTAAATCAAATTCAAATCCATTTCTTGGTTACATATGGAATTTAAAAAAATGCATTGATTATAGTCAATCTAACATAGATAGTTTCTGTTCCATAAAATGATACTGAATGGATTTATTGCATCATAACTAATAAATAAGGATATTTTATTCCTATTAGCTTCAAATATTTTAGTGAAATAAAATTTCTTACATTTGAATAATAACCCTAGGGAAATATGATACCATAGAGAAAATGAAAAAAAAATTATTTTCTCTCTCTTAGATAATCTATGAAAATATAGATCCTTATATGCTCATTTTTCATTATGACTGTGAACTTACATCAAACAAATTCCCATTGATAGTAGATCCAATATTATATTCAATCCATCTTTAGTATTGACATTAATATCTAAAAATGTTCCAATAAAACTATCAAAGATATTTTTCTCAATATTTATTACATCAATGTTATGTTTGACCTCATGATATCTCATATATGAAAGACTAAAAATATTGATCGTTTCTTCTATATATATATATGTATCACTACTAACTTTTTTTTATTTTTTAAAATGAGATGTTAATGATTTTCATCCTCTTAAAATTCTGATGTGTTGAAACAAATTATTGAAATATCAAATTTCTATAAGTCATTGAATTCATTTTTAATTATTCAATAAGATTTATCCCTAGAAAAAAAACCTTTGATAACCAATGTACACTATTTTTATGTCATATTGTAGTTGATAACATGAAATCCATTCTTCAAAAATTGGACAAGCCTTATTCCACTTAACACTGTTTGCAGAAAAATTTCTCTATACTAGGAATTCATTTATAGTGAACATAATCAGTTCATGTAATTGAAAATATTCCATTTTATAATAATCTTAAACTCTAATAATTTCATCCCTTAAAAGTTTTAAATCAATAATTAATGGTGACATGTATACATCAATATCATTTTATGTATTTTAGTCTAGAAATCATTTATCTCAACATGATATATTTCATGTTCATATAAAATTTTGTATATAAGTTGTAAATTAACAAATAAAATAGGCTATAAACCATGAATCATACAGAGGATATAATATGAATTCGTTCCATCTCTTTATAGTCCAAGTATAATATTTCTTCTATATTTATAAAGGTAGTAAATTACAAATCAATTCTCTTCCATTATGTAAAATCAGCTAGATGCGAAAATTTTCTATAGGATATTTTCTCATTTGTATACTATATTATCCTTTATTAATCATTTTAATTTGTAAATAAGTTTTTTAGATGTGGAATTATAGGAATATACTAAATTTTCTTAGTAATAATCTTGGAACTTCGCATCATACATAAATCAACTTTTGATTTTTCTTTTAACATATATCATGATGTACCATATTTTATACACTCTGAAAATATTTCTTATTCCTTCCAATATAACACACATTAATTAATTCAACCATGTATCTTCTTATTCCCCAGTCCCATTGACCCTAATATTTTTACATGCCTTATAGTTTGAATATGGTAGATTTTTTCTATTAGTAAGTATGTCTTTCAATGTTTTAAGAGTTGTGTAATTTTTTGTTCGCATTATCCATTCCTAGAATTAAATTTCACCAATCTTAACAGATGGTAAAACTATGAATTTTTTTTAACATTGATGCAATTATTTTTTCAGAACGAACATATAAATTCAGAATAGTCGGTTTTTTTCAATTAATTCCACTTCAAGATCAAGAATCATTTTTCCAATTGGATTATAACTTTCATTTTGAAAATATAAACCATCCATGGATATTGGATTATAGTCAATTAATTTATATATCATTTATTTTATTTGAAACATTGTTATATTTAAACACTTCATGCTACGAAAAGAAAAACATTTCATTTTTTGCAATATTTCATTTCGGAAATTCTAAAAATGCATTAACCCCTTTCTCATAATTATCCCTTGCTAGATGTGAATTAATTCAACTAAGATTCATTATTTCAAATTAAAATTTTCAATTAATATATATAATTTATTTACTTTTTGAATTTAAATTCAATATTAATTTTATAATTAAAAATATAAATAATGTTTTAAATACTAAAAAAATTACATAATATATTATAAATTTTAAATATATTATATTTCATTAGTGATGGGTAGTGGCTTTTGGAAATGTTTTAGGTTCAAATGGATATAAAAAATAAATCTATTATATATAGATTTGTATATATTAATAAAAAACATTTAAAAAAATAATGAAATATAGTGAACCAATATTTTAAACCTTGAAAGTGTCATTTTGTATGAAATACACATGGTAAAAAATAAATTAAAATTATTTCATAATTTTAAGAAATTGGGTTTATTATAAAAATATTTCATAATATATAACACATGTTGTACACAAATTATAATGTGTGTAAATATAATAAAACATGGGTTATTTATAATTTTATATTGTGAAACACATATTATACAAATATTATACATTTTTTATAGATATATTATGATATATATTTTCATTCATAATAACAGTTCACGAAATAGTAATCTAGGACACAATGATTCCTAATTATATTATATACACTAATTACATAATATAATATACAAACATATTCTATAAATACATAAAATTTAGAGACATGGTAAACTAAAAATTTATAAAATTTTACACACAAATTACATATTAAATAATTGAATTATAAAATAACAAATAATTCAAAATTTATTATTATTATTCCATATTAAAATAAATTGATTACATATTTAAAAAAATAACATGTAATAAATCATAATATAATAATTATAATTCAAATATTAAATAATACAATTCTAAATATAACAAACAAATAATATCAACCTGAAGAAAACATAATAATTTACAAATAGAATATAATTGTTATGAATCATGGAATAAATACTATATATAGAATAATACACAAAGATATTACATATCATAAAATAATTTAAACACGAATATATTTAGAGGATAATATAAATGGGGTCCAAAGAAGGAATAGAGAGCCCAAATGTGGTGGTTGTAGTGGGTTTCTAATGGAAGCTTAATGAAAATAAGGATGGTTGAAGGATAATGGAGGCTAACAGATCAAAGAAATAGGGGTTTTGTTTTTTTTATTGATATAAAATATATTAATTTTGTGTGACTAAAACAAAACAAAATTACAAGTGCACAATATTTCAAAAAATAATAATGTTTTCACATAAGTTATTTAAAAATTATAATTCTAAACTTAAATTTTCTATTTTTACATCAGTTTTAAAATAACCAATATAAAAATCCATTTATATCATTGGATATAAATTTTTAGGGTTATAAATGTACAATTTTATGTATTTTTGATACTAGTGGTTGAAAAATAAAGTCTCATTTTATTACTCTAATAATAATAATTTGTACTATCAGTGACTGGTGGACAGTATTACTTAAACCATGTAGAGTTACTACCAAAATATTAGACACCATAAAAACTTTTCCTTATTATATGTTACTTTAAATAAAATACAGATGAAATCATTGATACGAAATATTAACCTAGAAGAGTTTCTTCTATTGGGTGGGAATTGATGATTTTAAAAAAAAAATGAAGAATGAAACCCACTAATTATAAATTGTTTAAATTCAATAGATATAAATGTATTTAAAATACTATTAAATATAACTATAATAACAAGCCATAAATATAAATGTAATTTATAATATATAAACAGTCTAATGTGAAACTATATATATTCAACCAAGAATATGTTACAAATTATAGAATATCAAAAACAGTATGTCAGATTCTGAATGAAAAATATTTAAGTACCATAAAAGTTTTAGGATTATTCATGTTTTTATCCCTATAAATTATTTTATTTTAATCCAAAGTTATAGGTGGACCAATTACAGGATCTAAATATAATTTGTTTTATGAAATGGCCTCTCTGATCAAATATCAAAAGTAGTAGGAACTTATCTGTGGAACTTATTTGATCATTATTATTAGAAGAAACCATGTCCATTCAATTGGAATTCTAAGATCAAAAAATATTTCAACTAGTAAAATAATTACAGTAAGAAACATTTTGTTCTTTTATAGTTAAAACCCACACAATAATGTTAAAATAATAATATTGAAAAACATAAGAAAATGCTCTCTAAGAATCATAGTTTTTCTTAACATTTATTGAATAGTTATTCTAAAACTCAAGACTCAACAAGTATTTACTAGAATTTCAAATTTTAACAATTATAATTATCTCTCGATAAATATTGGATGCTTACTATATATTAAAATCACTTCGATATTTATAATATTGATCATTACAGATTCATGTAATTCCATATGGCCTTCATATTTTTCTTCAATGTTAACTTAATTTGATATAACTTTGGAGTAATAATATTTCGTTATATTTTTTTATGATTTTTTGGGTGATAGATTTTGAGTAATAATAATTTAATGGGTCATCATCTTCAATATAAATTTTTTTAACTAAAACTAATTATTTATAAACACTGGTAACATAGATTATGTGTAATGTGATTTATCAAAATAATTATTCGGATGGTTTCATGTTTGAAAAATGACTCAATATATTAATCAGAATATATTAAATTTATTTAAAGAAAAGGGGAAGATATATCATTTAAAATTAGGAATATTTTATTAAAAAATAAAGTATCATATTTTGATGAGGAAAGTGAAAAAGAAAAGGAATAATAATATTATGAGAGTGTTCTAGATTTCGTGGAACAATCCATAAAATATAAAGAATCATTTAGTAAGGAATAACATGATGAAGAGGCTCATGGTTTATATAAAATATATTAAAAAACATGAGAATATGACTAGTTCATTGAAGAAAATCATATAGAAATTAAATATTAAAATAAATGTCAAGAAGGAAGTTGAATTCTTGTAGAATATTGAAAGTATCATTATTATTATTTCTAAAAGTAACAAGATGCTCAATCATACAATAGTTATGTTTATTACAAGGTAATAAAATTACTTCTAAATTAGGGTGAAGTTGCATAAAAATAAAAATATTATTTTGAGGAATATGTTAAAGAAATGATTGAATGGTAAATATTATAGGTGGATGTTTTCAAAGAAACTAAAAAACATGATAATTATATAAATATGTATAGAACAGTTAATTTAAAAACACATTTAAATGGAAATAAATGTGATAGTGATGATAAGAAATAGAGGATAGTAGTTTCCTTATATATAAAAGTTAATATAAACATTATTTCATCCATTTAATGTTCTAAACATCATAAATGAAATGGTATATATATAAAAAAGGAGTTCAAATATCTTACAAAGGCCATATATAATGATAAACCACTCAAAGGAAAATTAAAAGGTTAAATAAAATAATAAAATTTCACAAAAATTGAAAAGACAACAAAAATATTTTGAATAATATAATTTACAACCAATAAAGACATTCAATTTTGAAGGTAAATGTTGATATTGTGGGGTTTATTGAAATAAAGAATATTTTAATTAATAAAATGTTTTTCTCTCTTAATAATACAGGGGGTATGATAAAAAGTATATAAAATCTAAAAAATTAAGAAATAAATCAAGATAATACCCCCAAGAAATTATAAAAGTGAAAAATATTTTTTATGAACATAAAGAGACTTATAATTGGTTTGAAATAAAATGTCACTCCAAATATAATTTTCCCATGATTCTACTAGATCATCGAAATCAAAATTTTACCAAAAAATATTAATGATTATTTGTGATCAAGAATAATAAATGGTAATTAATGTTGTTTAAAAATAAATATTTAAAGAAAAAACAAGGATTATAGATAGTAATTTCTCATTTAGCTTGAATGAAAATATAAATATATTGAAATTAGTTAAAAATTATGATGTTGGTGTTTTAACTATAGGTAATGACAGCTATCTAAATGTTAATGTCATTATAATCACTCAAATTAGTGAGAATAAATATATTATATTCATTGATTGGCTTAGAAATAATCTATTGAAGATATCACAATTGATTGATAATAATAATGATATTATATTTTAGAAATATTGACATGGAATTAAGTCATTTAAGGATAGAATTATTTTCATAAGAGGTGAGTAAAGAAGTAGCAATTTTTTTAAGAACAAATATGATAAAAATATTTTTTTTCTTATGTATAAAAGAGAAGAATCGATTATAGAATTCAATACATTGTTATTTATTCCAAAAGAACATGATTTTAATTTTAAATTAGGATTCTATGAAAAAAATTCTAAATGTACACAATGAAAAAAGAAACTCTTGGGATCTTTTTTATAAATAGAATACGATAAAAATTCATAAACGAATGGAAATGAAAATAAGGATCCCCTTAGACTCGATCATTTAGATGTATATGGTTTGATGGTTTTAAAATCAATCAATGGAGATAATTATTTCATAATATGTGTTTCTTATTTTACTGAAATTAATTATGTTTAATTTATTTCAAATATATAAAATCAGGTTTTAAGAGTTATCTATGAGATTTTTAAAAGAAAACAGGATATTTCATCAAAAATATTTAAAAACAAATATGATATTAATACACGGATGGAGTGTTTTAATCAGATATTTGAAAATGTGGAATAAGGAATGAATAAATCTCAGTGTACATACTTCAATAAAATGGATTGTAATTTCTAATAAAATAGATTTTGGTTGATGTGGGAAGAACCATTTTATTTTATCATGAAACATTAAAATTATTTTTGAGACAATCCAGAATAATATCCATCATCATTGAAAATTTATGTTTTATTGAAAAAAAAATTTAACATGGAATATGATTTATCCTCCAGAAAGAATCATAAAAATTAGTTTAAGATTATTTATAATCCTTTTCTTTATAAATATTAAAGGATATAATTTGGGTTATTTTGATGAAAGATTCAATGAAGGTACTTTTCTTGTTCATACACTTTAAAGATGAATCTATAACTTTTATAGTAATAATATCATGAAATTCAATTATATATTTGTGGTTATTATCATAAAAGAGCATGGTACTTCAATAAAATATATGCATTTCATAATATTATTAAAATGGTTCAGAAAGAAGATGGTGATCAGTTGGTAACAACTCTGGATGGTGATGTGTTTATGCATGTCTTATAAACTAATTTTGAAATTTCAAGCTTTGTGTATGGATTTACAAAAAATAGGATCAATGTTTTCAGGACTTAAAAAACATATTTATCCTAAAAATATTATTGTTTTGAGTTGAGAGAGAGTTAAAACATGAAGAAACATGAGTAATTACAATAACACAATTAAGTTATCTCATGTTAAAATAAAAAATTGTAATGAATCATTACAATATAAAGATTATGTTAATGTTATAGAGGATGATTTAAATAACACTAAGAATAATTTAACATATGATTTGGTGTCATGTCTTAAGGAGAAGAATGTGATTGGTAAGAAATTCCATTTCTGGAATTAACATATTGATAAATTTTTGGTAGAATAAAAAAAATCCTTATATAGATAAGATATTCTAAAATTTAGGGTATTTATTTTTAGGGGATTTTTTAGTCATAAGAAAAGAAATGATAAGACTATTTATTGAAAATCATGATTAAAGGAATTAGAAGATTTTCAAAATTGATGTTAAATCTATATATTTGAATAGTTATCTTTATAAGGTGGTTTGTACTAATAAATTATAGGGATTTATTCATAAAAAATGTGGTACTTGAGTATGAATGATAAATAAATAATTCAAAATGATTAAACAAGTTCACAGATTCGGGTGCTCAAAGCTACACATTATCTTAAAAATCATGAAATTCCATGCGGGAAAGGTGGATAAAAATATAAATTTAAATGAAAGTAAAAAACACTCACTCATTTTTATGGTTTATATTGATGAAATTATTTTTTTTTATAAATTAATTAAAATATATTTTAGACTTGGTTTTCAAAATAAAGAGTAAATTTTAATGATAAATTATTTGTATGATTATTTTTTTCCCATGGGTTATCATTTATTTTATTAAGTAGATCACATTTTTCATTCACAAATAAATATGATCATGGGTTACTGGAATGAATTAGAATGGATGAATCAAGAGATTTATTTAATCCTAAATCTATTGGGAAAAAATTTCTCATAAATATGATGGAATGTTTTTTGATAAAAAAAAATTAAAATATTGATAGTTTATTTTATTTATTCGATAGTGTATATATCACAAATTTTATAAAATATTACATTTTGTGCATAATTCCAAAAAAATATGACTTGGTCACATATTTTTATAGTGAACTAGATATTGTGCTATATTAAATGAACTCTTTTGTATTGATTCGGGTATAGTAATAATAAGTCAACTTATCAATTTTTTATAATTTTTTTCATGATTATTTTATAAGAATTTTGATAAAGTATTTAATTTCAATAATCAAATGAGAATAATATAAATAAATATCATAGTTTCTTTTTCCCACCAAAATTATTTCTTTCATCATACCATGATTCATGAAGATAATCTCTAGATACTGTAAAGTTTGTAGGATGTTAAGATAGAATAAAATGTTTCCAATTCTAGGAATAAATCACATTTTTATTTCATGTATTTAGCCTTCATTAGTATCTCAACATTGTAATGTACATATCATGGATTAAAGTAGATATTGGTGAAAATACTATAATTGAGAATGACTATAGTCATGACATAATTAAATGATCTATGATATAGTTTTCATAAATATTTAATAATGAAAAGTGTGGTTCAAAAAGAAATTCTAAGAATATATAAGATTCGAAGTAATTGTAATCATGATGTAGTTATTATGTGTTATGTTAAAATTATTTTTTAGATATTTTATACGTTTTTTGAAGAAAGTAATTACATAATAGTGAAATTAATCATATCTTAATACATCAAAGAGCTATGAGGGTTTTTTTAGATTTATTTGAACATTTTTTGGAGTTTGAAATCTTCTTTTGTCTTTGATTTTTGGATTTGAGGGTTATCAAATCTTACACTATAATCTCAACTATTGATCCATGGTTTTCTAGACACTATAAATAAATAAATATTCTAATAAAGGTGAAAGTAATGATAGTCATCGAAAACATCTATATATTTTTTAGAACAAGAGAGTGTGTGCATCCTTAGTTGATCAAAGACACTTGAGAAGGAATAAAGAATATTATTTATACTTAATAAAACTCGTTGATGATATTTCACCTAATTATACTATAAAGACACATATTATATATATTTTTATATTATACATTCTTCATTAGTTTTTTTGATAATCATAAAAGGGATGTATGATATGGTATACCATTAAAAAATCACAAAGGACTTTCTACTCATAATAATCCAGTTAACCGTGTAAAAAAATTCTTATGCTTATTTAAATTATTTATTATTTTTTATCACTATTTTTTATTGATTCTTGGATTTTATAAATTAACAAGAATGGAAGTGAAATTTTTTGTGAGAACTAACTCACCCCCCCCCCCATTAGTGATCCTTATTCTCACTATGGGCACAACTAGTGTACATGACAGTGATTTTAGATTACGAATGATGATGTGGATTTCATAGGGCATCATCAAATGTTGTGACTTATCATGGGTGATGTTGACATTTTGTAGTTGTGATGTGAAATGATATAAAAATATTTGTATAGAGCTATAGATTTCTCATTATGATGATATAGCTATGTTTTGATAATAATATAAAATTATCATGATAATGTTATAGATATCATGTGATGATATTCATATGGTATTATGCTTTTTATATTTATATTTATATGATAATTAGTAGGTTTTTATTAGATAAATAAATAAATGAAATAGAATTATCAAAATACATTGATATGCTAAAATATATGGGAATCGTTGAGGATGTATGATAGATCATAGTTTTTATGAGACTAATTGGTTGATCAAGTGATAGGTAATATAAGCAGTTGTGATTACTCGTAGTTATTTATGTTCTTGATCTATTTCATGGATATGTTTATTTCGATATAGCTGACACATTGGTGTATTTAATAAAACATATAGCCTTGGGTTAGAGTAGGTTGATGATAAATGTAGTATTTATTTTCTTTCTCACCCCCCAAACTAGGTTTGTGGTATATGATTATTCACCTCAGTGTTTACATGATTTCACACCCATGAATCTCGTGTCAAGGTTGATGATTATGAATCTGAATATATACACCTTTATTAACAAATACTCTAGGATCAAGGTTGAATAGCCATATAAGTATTGCTCTATTATTTGATAGTATTTCATCATAAAATATTCAGTGAATCTAAATTTTATGATGGGATATGTGATATGATATTATTATTTTATGATGGTTATAATTTGTACAGAAGTTCTCAGGCTATGAGTATTATTGACAATGACTATTGGGTACATGTTACATTAAACAAATACCATCTTCATGATGGGTGGATGAGTTCCAACATCCATTGAAGAGGTGGTGATGTGATGTGTATTTAGATGGATATAGAAGTATAATAGTTACCCTTCCCTAATTAACTGAGGGAATGATTGAGTAATCTAGTGATGGAATGTGTTCTTGGAGACCTCTAGTAAAACATATTTTATTGGGGAGGGGATCATAATTTTATATTATATTGTGTGAGAAATGTATTTTTATGTATAAATGTTAATCAGTTTGTGTGATTAAGCTAATTTATAGATATCCTAAATAAAAATTGAATATTTAATGAGAATCTATGTTTGATGAATTGTGATACTAGGATTGTTTGGTAGATATATTAATATAGTTTAAAGTATTGATGATATGTGTTTGAGTTGTGTGGTGTTTTTTACACTTTATTTATTGATGGTTAATGTAGAAAATAATTATTCATGGGAGTAATATTACTATATAGAATGACCATACCATGTATCTTTACTAACCCATGTGTAGACACATTAATATTTCCACTCCCAAATTCATCCAGATCAATGAGTATTGCTAATAAATGATCTCAAAGACTAGAGATTGATGAAAGAGATGCTTTTTCTTAGGACAAATACTTTTTCAATGAAACCACATTTATTTATCCATTTTTATTTTATTTTATAACACCTATCCCGAGTATTAGTTTTTTACATGGTGTTTATTTTAAGTTTTAGATACCTGAAACATACTTTGTGAATCATTTTTCATTAATAATAATAATCCTTTTATATTATTAAATTTTTCTTTATTTATTAAATAATTATAGAATATATTGGATATATAATGGTATATGGGTTATATTTACAGGTAAGGCCTCCCATTTTATGAGTGTATACCTCAACACTAGAGTCTAGACACAAACCTAATAGAGGAGGGCCTGAGGTGTTCATTTATGCAATATACAGAATATGTAAAAAATTACATAATTTAGTTGGATTTTGGAGTTAGAAACATGTGTTATTTTGGTTGGGAAACTAAGGAAATAGTATACATGTATCATAGTTCAAACTAAAATCCAAGGGAACCCAGTAATATAGTGTGATGCCCAATGCATTCAACTCATGAATTCAGATTTTCAATAACTAACTCAAGTCCATAGAATATTACATACATGGAATAGTTAGGATATATTATGAATCACCCATGTAATGATTCACTCTGTGTTTGTATATATTGATTTTATTGAGTCTTGGTGAGTGATTAGATTTTTAGATATATCCATATTATATAAAATGAGATTAAGTTCAAATACATTAAGATATATTTTATATTAAAAATAAAGATATTTTATTATGGTTATAGTGGAAAGTATACGTAGATATTGGGAAATAATATCAAGAAAAAGTGGTTGTGAAGTAGAAATTTTATATTAGGAGTGTTGATTAAGATATTAGGGATAGATCTGATGTGATTTCAATGGTATAGGTTGCCATAATACTTATTTAGAGACTCAAATAACAGTATTCATTCATAATAATACAAATTTATTATATTTGGTCATAGAAATTATAATATATATTCTTAATTTTTCTCTTCTATGTAGTAAAAATTTATTAAAATATTTAACTTCCTTCAAATGTGATATTTTGTATAATAGGTATTTTTATGTGAAGTAATGAGTTGGGAGTATCTTATTTTATTTATTAGAGTTCCAACTAGAGTTGATCATGACATGAATATTAATTATTTTAAGGATTTTAATATAATTTATCAACAATTCTAGTTATTTAAAATTTAAATCTCTTTACAGAAGTCGAGATAGCTTATATTACAGAAATGTTGTGTGAATTTCTAAATTTAGTACAACCAAAGGGTTAGAATTTTCCTAATTATATGTAATAGAGTTTAAGCTAAAAAATATTTGATAGTATAATTTTATGGATCATAACATGTCCTTATATTAAATTTTATCATAATGATATAGTTTTACATCTAGTATTTATGTCATAGATGATAATAAAATTACCTCAGAATAAGAGTTTAATTTAATAAAATAATCACATAGTTTCTTTGTGAAATACTATTTTCTTTTCATGATGTTATTTATTCATGGGATATGTTCTTTATGAGATTACATTATATATTTTATAGAACATATACTTTAGTGTGATAAATAGTGTGATTTCCCTGAAAAGGTAGGTGATGATCCTTTTGACAACTAGTCTGTTTGGGTAAAAGTTTATTAGAAGGGAATTTGCGGAAAACATTAATTTTTCTTATTTATTTTATTGAAGGTAGAATTCTAAAAAACATGTAAATGGGTCTTAATTTTTTTGTAGAGTGATTCTTATGTTTTCATGTTTGTAGTCACCTTACATGGATTTAGGACAATGAATTATTATTATATTCTATATCCTTATTGAGACCGTTATGATTTAGTGGTTAATAATGAAAGAGGTAGGGATATATAATTCTTCTAGTTATGTTAAAGTAATTATATATTTAATGTTTTTTATTTAGAGTTTTATAATTGAAAATCATATTCATCTATATGTATTCATGATTTTCTCCTTTAGATATAGTGGTATGGGTCCCGGATAAATTATTAAGCATTTTTTTCAATAATTGGAGGATTCAATATTTTGATTATAAAATATGTGACCTCTATGAAAATTTATTTTTTAGTAGGCTGGAAATCTTTTGACCAAGACATTTCAGGGTTTTTTATGGAATCTTAATTGACCAATGATAGTATTATTATTATTTTGAGCATATAAATGTTTAAAATGGGGTGATATAGAGGTTATATCTTATTTCATCACTGATATTGAGTTTCTATTTAGAGAAATGACAGTGATAATGTATAGGTCATGTAAAAGTTAGCAATGTAGATATGATTATCATTACTGGATAAGATGAATGATAATAACGAGTATGAGTAAATTAACATATATTAGATGAAGTGAATTTATTAATAACCAAGATTTATTTTCAGATGAAATTAATATTTAAAAATTAATAAAATGATTTTTTATTCATATTTGAAGCCTTATTGTTTGAACCCTAAGTTTTATGAGGTTGTATCAAGAGTTATATAGGCTACATCATTGATATAGGTAGAGGAAAAGATGATTATTAATAGGATTATTAATACTTACTTGAGTGATAATCCATGAAGTGACAAATAATTTATAATTAGATAAAGAAGAAATTATTAAATAGTTTTTTTCATTGTAAAGATATGCATGTTTATTGTGATCACCTATGTGGTGAGAACAAAATTGTCAAATGATAACTGGGTAGTCTATCCTCTTTTATCTTGTGAAGTAGATGCCATATTTAAATGGTTTTATATCAAATTAACCATTTTTTAGGAAAATATGTCAGTGGCTTGGCCTGATTATATGATTATGGGGGGTTTGATGTCTGTACAATCATTCACAACGGGTTTACAATTCATCTTTATCTTTCATAGAAACTACCAATGGTTACCACATCCATAACTGGGTATATAAATGATTTCTAATGGCAGGCAGGCAATTGGTGTTTTAGACCTGGAGATTATTAGGAACTCACATTGGTTGATCGGATAGGAGGTCTGGCTCATCACACTCTTTTGGGGGGAATTATTTCCTACTTTTGGAATATCCAATGGATTTAAGATATGTTCATTAATATCTCCCAAATCCCAATATGAGACTGGCTACCCTAACAAAATGATAATCGGTTATGTTCATTCTTTTGAAAAATAGAGGATCTTGTAGGTGAATCCATCTGTATGTATATGAGGTTCTTTATCCATTTTCCATTGGTGGGTAGATGATTACATATTGAATTCGTATAACCAGGCACTCCAAAGTTTTTTGCCATCTAGGGAGGCGGTTATTATTTTTAATGATGGGATTGAGCTATTATGAGGCGTCCTACATATCCTTTTTTTAAAAGGAATCAAATATTATGTAGTTTATTAAACCCATGTAGTATAATTTCATATGGAAAGAACATATATGGGGGTACATGGGCACCAGATATTGATCTTGAGCCTCATGAAGGCATCATATGTATCTTGAGTATGGTAAGAATCATGTTTATCATAGTTTAATCACACCCTTGGGACATTCCCTGCATTTGATAACCTTATATAGGGAAAATTGTATCATGCCACTGATCGATGCATACAAACTAAGGTTTCCCTAATATCTCAACCCCCCCGACAAGGCTATTATGACCCGATATGTCTTCTTGACATCGCCTGGTTGTCTTCTTGAAATGAATAAGAATGCATCTACATCTCCTAGTTCCATAATGGTTATGTCCAAAGATAATTTTATGATACATGTTGACATGTCCAAGGGTTATTTCATGAATTGGATAACTTTTCCAAGTGTCATTGTGAGACCTATTTGACTTATCTGGAGAACATCGTATGATCTCGGTTGATATGTCTAGAGGGTGACACGTGACCTGGACAACTTGTCCAGGTGTCGTCATGAGACCTATATGACATTTCTAGAGGTAATCATATGATCTAGGTTGATGTGCCTATAGTGTGTCGTATGAACTAAGATGACATGTTTGGTTTCCATCATGGGATCTTAGTGGAGAGCATAGATTGATTTAAGAGACTTTGGTGGTATATTTGGAGGGTGCCTTCAGATCTAGATGGCATGTCTGAAGGCCTTCTCGAGACCTAGTTTTCATGCACTAGTGTCACCGCATAATTTGGACGACATGTCTAGGGGACATCACAAGATTAGGGTGGTGATCCTAGAGGGATTCACAATACTTGGGTGACATCCTTTAAGGCATTACATGACTCTATCAACATTTCTGGAGGAAATGTCATGATCTAGTGGTTATGTCTAGAGGACATCACATGTCTTGAGAGACGAGTCCCGGTGTTGTCGCATGATCTAGACGAGTCATGGGAAGACAATGAGGATCAGTATACCTATATTTATGTAAGTTCCAATATTATAATTTTTGTACCAACTTTTATTTATTATATTCTTTATATTTTGTCATTGTTTATCTTCTTTTAGGATTCACATAACCCACCAGATATGTGGTATGTCCTTCTCATAAGCTAACCAACAAACTAGAAGTCCTTCATGTGATCTTAAGTGATCACATGAAATTCCTACACATGATTTATAACCCTTGAAGTCATTACCTATATCTTACATGGGAGTAATCTTTTTTGATCTCATTATTTATCAATTATATAAATCCACGTTGTGCTTCTATATGATAGGGATCATCGATCGATCATTTTTTGAGATAGGGGTATAGGCCTTTCTGCCTTGGATATACACTAATATCTAGAGTGAATATCTTACTAATTATAGCTATATTTAGTTGAGTAATAAGGTTTAATGTGTTTTTCAAAATATTTTCATCGGTGTCGCATGAGTTTCAGCGATTGCAAGATCATCCCTTCAACGACCCATTTATTGGATTCTATCAAATAAAAGGGGTATTTCCAAATTATTTTATCATTCCAATGGGAATTAATAATGTCAGGTTGACATGTCTAAATAATTTCATGAGATTGGGATTCCCATATGAAGATATCCATGTTATCTAAGATGCTTCTCTGGGACATTTTGTGAGACAAAAATGGATTTTCAAGGGGTCTTCAGAAGATTGATAAGGCTTATCAAGGGAAGCCTTGATTGATCAAGGATAATTGTTTGGGGTGTATGACCTCGTTCACATGAGGTCAGTATATCTACCCCTTTCCAGAAACTCAGGGCATTTCCCTTTTAATTTCCTTGTTTATTTCACAAAGTATGGGGATCTTTTGAGTTGGCACGAGTGTTGTCAAATACAACCACTCTCCCCATCTGTGATCTATCACATAACAAAAAAAGGGTCTTATGGTGATGTGTAATATTTTCATGAACAACCCTTCAATTTTCCATATGGATATGAAGGGGGCATAGGATTGTGTAGATATGTCCAATACCCTTAGCCTAAAGAAGGCGGAATGCCGGTGGGTTTTATCACGATGATGGAAACATATTTTCTAGGGATTTTATCGTGTCTTGGGAACCTATATGGGTGTTTCACACTATTTTTATGACTTCTAGAGGCTCTTAACTTTTCATAAATTCCTCCATAATTTTCAATTATTTTTGGATTGTTTTTCAAGTATCAACCGATTGAAAAGTCGTGTGAATTGGAGGAACTCATCTGGTAGTCTTCACATTATCAATGATTGTCCTCAAATGCCTTTTCAAGTTAGGAAGGGGTTTTCCAAGGGGCTCTGTGAGATCTCCCAATAGGTTATACGATGCATATGGAGCATCCTCATGACATTTTGAAGGTCATTTGACCGTGTGTCCTTTAAGGGGTTACACAATATTCATGTATTGGCCTCCTTCTTATTCTTTTTATTTTACACCAAAAATAATACTCAAATTTAGGTATTTATTTCATTGTTGATTTTTTCGATGCTCATTTGGTGGTTTTGAAAAAATCCCCACCCCCTGAATTAGAGTAATGTCTATGGGGAAAATGGATGTTTCCTAATGAAATTAAATGCCTTCCTAAGTATTTAGTTTTGTCTCTAATCAATATGTTGGGAAACGCTTGGTCTTATGGGTGGTGTTATGTATTACATGGAATTACATACAAATAGGGGAGTATACGGAGGCTCATTTATTGTGTAATGTCCCAGACCCTCCTGGACCATTACTTTTCAAAAATAAGGCTCCACCAAAACAATGGCACCGTGACGGTGGCACCATGTCCTCACCCAGCCCTCTGTTTTCTTTTCCAGTCCCTCTCCTGCAATGTAAGTTTTGACATAAATTAATTCTTTTACCCTTTCAAGGTCATTTAAAGCACATAATTAATTCCTAAAAATCACGAGAAACCTCCCCGATTGGGGATATTAAATAACAACTTAATTCCATCATTCGTAACTACAAAACCACGTGGGAAACTATGATCCAACTTTCTAGGTGTTCAAAATTCCCATATCCCGTAACAACAGGATATTATCTATATATCGCATGGGAAGTTCCTTTTTTCATATTCTTCCTTTGGCCAGCTTCATTCTTCCCCCTGGTGCGCTTCGAGTCCCTTCTTCCTGTGGCTTTTGGTGCACCTCTGCTGGAGCTTTCTACACCCCTTGGAGTCAACGGAATTCCTCCCGTCCAAGTCATGCATCCCCTATTCTTGGCACGTGGATAAAAACTTAGATCCTTGATCAATCAAGTAGGGATTTTTCCTTCACCTCTCCTTTCTTTGTATCATGCAGGGTGGTTATGCTTTTGTCTCTATGGTAATTGATGAAACCAAACTTAATGAAGATAATGAACGGACCTTTAAAGAATGAAGGGGGTGTGATCAATGTTCTGTTGTACTCTTTTTAGTCGATATGTGTTGAGAATTGTTCGGGCCTATGCTCACTGAAACTCATGGACATTGGTGGTTTTTACTTGTGCACTAATGAACCGTTGTCTTCTGTGTGGTCACCCTGGATAACCAACATAAAGAAGAAAATAATGAATGATGTGCTTGAACCTGGATGTTTCCCTTATCTGTTTTATTAGTAGGCGTGTTGTTCTGTTTGATTTACTATGGGGTGATGTGGGTGAGGATGGGATCCTCTATTGTGGTACGGATATTGGTTGTGAATCTGAAGCTGTGTGGTTTCTCTTCTATGACACGAACTCGGGTGGGATAATATATTGTTTAGAAATCATTGGTTCCTGGTTTTGGGGACATGGGGCTGTGTCTCGGGATTTTCTTTGTTTCCAGTACTTCGAGGGATCTCACTTATCCATTTTTTGAGTTTTTCTTTGGTTCCAGTACTTTGAGGGATCTCAATAATCCCCTTCTTATTGATGTAACTTTACAAGAAAACTGGGTGTGAATGCTTAAATTGATGTTTGGCTGTTTCTCTTTTCCGGGCTTGTGTTTATGCATGTTAGTTGCCCGGTAGTGCAGAATTCACCTAAATTGGATCAATTGAACATGAAAACAAGAATGATTTAAATGGAGAATTGGTTTTTGGGATTATTGGTGACTCATCCATGAGTGTCGTGGCTTCTTTTATGAATGAATAGTAACAAGGGTGTTGTGCATAGGTTTTGGAACCCTTGGGTTTGGGATGAGTGTTTGTTACCTATACATATATCTGTAACTTTTGTGTTTCTTATTCACACCCCACCCAAGTTGAGAACTTTCATACCGAACACCACCATTTCAAGGGGGGGTGTGTTTTTCCAACACTCTTATGAGTGGCTTGTTAATAGCTCATTTTCTGCTCGCATTCCCCAATAGCCCAAGACTTTTCAGGTAGGATGTGATGCCCTGAAGTCCATTATTAGCCCAAGAATATTCGGGCAAGGTAGTTGTGGTGATTGGCCCAGGTGTTTGTGGGCAGGTTTTTTCTCAAGTCTCTTCGGGATGAGGCCCGGGTGTCTTCATGCGTGGCAGTAGTTGTTCTAAACCAGGTGTTTGTAGGTGTGGTTACGCCTGGTGGTTGTGGCCCAGGTGTCTTCAGGTGGGGTTTGGCAGTGGGACTACGGTGAGAATGGAGGGATTGGTTCGATGCATAGTATGTCTTCAATAATTAGTGGGAAAGTGGCGCGGGGTACCCAAATATCTATGTGATATTACTATACTTTACTTGCCTTACGTTATTTGGGGAGTGTGCCTTGGTGAGTCTGGGGTGGATAGTTTCCATTGCTAGGTGTTTTGGTTTTTCTTCTCCCACAGGGCATTAGAATGCATCTCCACTAGTACATGAGAGTCTTTGATTTTCCCTACTGATTGTACTTGTATTCTCACCCTATGTATATAAAACTGCTTTCAGGTTTCTAGGAGGACTTTAGGGATCATACGGGACCGTACTAGCTCAGACCTTGGGGAAGTTTCTGTTGTTGTTTTCCTTTTTCTTGGTACATTACCTTTGGAGTTTTGTGGCTTCTATCATTTACTGTTGAACATGCATATGGGAATGGTTTATTTTTGGATGTACCTTTACATTCAGCTTTTGTATTTTTGGGGTTTCTATCTTATCTCTCGATCCAATAAAAATAAAAAGGGTAATGCCTTCCATTTTTTGTGACATTATATACCCTTGGTGCAGGTCGCCACTCTGGGACCTATTGAAGGTGGGTTTCAGGGGAAATTATCTCCCCTTCAACTTAAATAAGGGAGGGAAAGGCAATCTGTTGTCCCTTCCCTCCTTTTGTTGAAGGCGGGTCATGACAAAATGGTATCAGAGGCAAGGTTGATAGGTAGAATGGAGTCTGGAGTTAGGCATAGTGAGGATTTAATGGGGTGGTAGTGAAATAGTGTTGCATGACCTTGGTACATGAATTAGGCTAGGGAAGACTGGCTAGGACATGGGATTTTAGGGCCCCCCGTGATCTGATGCATGGACTTTGGACATACCGAACGACCAAGTGAGGCTACACTGATTACAGGGTAGAGACCCTAGGAAAGGTACATGCATCATAATGACTTGTGTTTTATGTTTCATGGGTTTCTTGGGGATTCAAAATAAATAAAGGAGTTTAAGAAAACTTAAGAAAAATATTCTACACTACTCGGGCTTAGGCATTCCTTGTTTACCTTGTAGCTATGGAACTTGGGAGGTGACCACGTGTAGTGCGGGCGATCGAGGCCCATGAGGATGACTTGGCCGATTGGAAGAGGGTCGACCAAGAGGAGGGGGATGATCAGTGGCAGAAGATACTATGATCCATTCAGCAACATACCCTCAGGAATTACGAGGGCAGCATCTCAGACATGGAGACGAAGAGCTGGCTCGAGGATCTAGTGATAGATTTCGGCTTAATTCGGGCTCTGACAGAGTACTGGGTTCCTCTAGCCTTCAGCTAGATTCAGGGATCCACGCATCAGTGGTGGATGCTTTATCTTGGAGAGAAGAGGGAGAATGAGGTTGTGTGGGCTGACTTCGAGAAGGTGTTCTGGGCAGAATTCCTCTCTTCCACGATGAAGACCGAGAAGAGGTAGGAGCTACTCTCCCTCTAGAAGGGGGCATGATAGTGAGAGAGTTCGGGATTAAGTTCAAGGATCTCCTTCTCTTTTCTCCAAACCTCTTTTTGAATGAGGAGTATCGGGTGAGACGTTTAGAGGAGGCACTCCGACCTTCTCTTGAGTACGTTGTTACTCCCTTCACCCGACCGACATACTTAGACATGCAGAAGAAGGGTGAAGTGGTGGAGAGGATGCACACGCTGGGAGGTGTGTCATGAGAGGGAATTCAGTTGGGCTCTTCAAAGGGGAAGGCTGTCAGCAGTAGGCCTCCAGCATCAAGTCCCTCTAGGTTCCGACCAGTAGGGAGCAGGCTGCAGCAGTTCCAGTTCTGATCTCTTGGTCCTTATCTTTTCCCTTCGCCCCCGGGACCTAGGTTCTTCATCTGTGGAAGCCATGGGTACCTTCGAATCTAGTGCCCCAATAGAGTATAGTACGGTGGGGGTGGGTAGGTCCAGCACCCACCTCAGTAGTAGTAGTTCCCGGCTATGCCCTTTCAGCAACAAAAGTAGGGGAAGTGGGATCCCTCTCTGCCGAGGGCCGATTTTGTAAGAGGAGGCCGACCTCAGGGTGCTCCTCAGGGACCTCGACCCGGGCGTGGTCGGGGAGGTGGCCGACAGCCAAGAGGCAGAGCTGGGCGTGGGCAGTTGCATGTTGTGGAGGTAGCAGTTCTTGTAGGGCTAGAGGTCGTTCGAGGTACGATCAGCTTGTTTAGTACACTTGAATATGCCTTGTTCAATACAGGAGATTCACATTCCTTTGTTACACCCAGTCTGGCCCATGCTCTGGGTTTTGATGCTGAGAGACTTCCATTGCCCCTGGTGATGAGCACACAAGTCGGAGGTTAGACTGACTTGATGTATGATTGTCGAGGATGAATACTGATGATAGGACCACATCAGTCAGTCAGGGATCTTCTACTATTGCAGATACATCCATAAGATGTCATCCTAGGCATTGACTGGCTGTTCTCTGTATGTTCCGTCATTGAATGCATCCAAGGAAGGGTTTTTTTCATACTTGGGCAGCCAACGGGTGACTTTCATCGGTGAGTGGAGTTTCCAGGAAAGCAACAAGCGAGGGGAACCCCTCCTCTCCTTGCTGGTTGAGCTATAAGTGGAGTCGGTGGATGTAGAAATGGTGTAAGTCCTAGGAATTGTCAGTGATTTTATGGATGTATTCACTGAAGAGGTTGAAACTCTGCCCCCTCGACGTGATGTTGAGTTTGGGATAGACTTGCAACCTGGTGCCCACCCGATTTCTATGGATCCCTATCGGATTGAACCTTATGAGTTGTGGGAGTTGTGGATCCAGATTGATGATCTGATGAATAAGGGTTTTGTTCAGCCAAGTGCGTCACCGTGGGGTTCTCCAGTTTTGTTTTCGAAGAAGGCGCATGGTGGTCTAAGGCTATTCATAAACTAAGGAGACTGAATCAGGTGACAGTCAAGAATTACTACCCTCTCTTGAGGATTGACGATCTCTTTGACCAGCTGAGGGGATTAGGTTGGTTCTCGAAGAATGATCTATGGTCTGGATATCACCAAGTGAGGGTGAAGGAGGGAGACATCTCAAATACTGCCTTCAGGTGCAGATATGGGCACTTTGAGTTTGTAGTCTTTCCGTTCGGCGTTACGAACGCTCCAGATGTGTTCATGGGGCTCATAAACTCCATATTCCAGGAATATCTGGACCGGTTCATATTCATGTTTATTGAAAACATCCTGATATATTCAAGATCAAAGGAGGATCACGCTGAGCATCTGAGAACGGTTTTAGAGGTCCTCTGATAGCACCAACTCTATGGGAAGTTGTCCAAGTGAAAGTTCTGCATGCGAGAAGTGCATTTACTTGGGCATGGTGTGTCCAAGAAGGGGATAGTAGTGGACCCATTGAAGGTCGAGGTGGTTGTTTATTGGGAATCACCCAAGAACGTGGCATAGGTTCGTAGTTTCCTTGGTTTGGCAAGTTACTATTAGAGTTTCGGGAACAACGTCTCCTGAGCTATGGCACCCTTGAAAGCCTTGGCCAAGAAGGACCAGACTTTTGTGTGGGACGAGCAGTGTCAGGTAGCCTTCATCTATCTGAAGGAGAAGTTAGTTAGTTCCCCAGTGAAAAGGTTTCCATACGAAGGGGCAGCATATGAGGTGTTATGTGTTGCTTCAGGGCAAGGCCTCAGATGTGTGTTGATGCAGCGGCAAGGGGTGATATCCTATGGGTCTAGGAAGTTACGCCCCCATGAGAGTAATTATGCCACCCATGATCTAGAGCTTGTGGCGGTCGTGTTCGCACAAATGTTGTGGCGGCACTACCTTGTCTGGGAGCGCTTCGTGGTCTTCACCGATCATAAGAGCTTGAAGTATGTCTTCTCACAACGGGACCTGAACTTACGGAAGTGAAGGTGGATGGAGTTCCTTCAGGGCTATGACTTTGAGATTTCCTACACCTCATGAAAAGAGATTGTGGTGGCCGATGCCCTGAGCAAGAAGTCGCAGTGGGATGTAGTTCGATAGTTGGTAGATACTTGGAAGGCGATGGAAGATTTGGTTGTCCTGCACCTGGATACTAGGATGGAAGGTGTTAGAGGTTTCCTATATCATATGACAGTGAAATATTCTCTGTTTTGGAGGTAGAGGAGTCTCAATGGGGGGACTCAAAAAGCGAAGTGATGCGTGACCGAGTTGACCAGGGCAATGCTTTAGAAGGGTGGACGGAGGATGGTCAGAACCAGATGATTTTCCGAGGAAATATGTTTTTTCTATAGGTGATGCGTGGAAAAGTTCTTATTGAGTTCCACAACTCACCTCTAGAGGTGAAACCGTGAGTTTACAATATGTACCAAGGTCTGAGGAGACAGTTTTGGTGGCCCGAGATGAAACGGGCAGTGGCAGAGTTCGTAGAAATGTTCCTTGTGTGCCAGTAGGTAAAGGACGAACACCATATTCCAGGAGGTCTCCTGTAGTCTCTAGATGTCCCCGAGTCGAAGTGGGAGTACATATTGATGGATTTCATTATGGGATTACCCAAGGTTCAAGGGGGCTACGATGCTATATGGGTAGTGGTTGACCGGTTGACGAAATCAACTTACTTTCTAGTGATCAAAAAGATGGGTGCAGTGGATGATTTAGCATGAAGGTACGTGGATGAGGTGGTGCGGTTTCATGGAGTTCTGAGATCCATAGTCTTGGATAGGGATGCATGGATTAACTCATGAATCTGTAGAGGATCAGAGCATGCTTTTGGCACCCAGCTACGTCTTAACACTTCTTTCCATCCCCAAACAGATGGACATACAGAGCACACCATCCAGACCATGGAGGATATGTTGCGGGCATGTGTTCTAGACTCAGGAGGATCATGGGTGTGACACTTTCCTCTGGTAGAGTTTTCCTACAATAATATCTATCACTATACCATTGGCATGGATCCATTCAAAGCATTGTACGGGAGGCCGTGTTGCTCACCTGTGTGCTAGATTGATGTTGGGGAAGCAAGTGTTCTTGGCCTGGAAGAAGTGCAGAGCATGACAGAGAAGGTTCAACTTATATGGGAAAGGATGAAGGTGGAACAGGACCGACAGAAGTAATATGCCGATAATTGGAGGATACCCTTGGAGTTTGGGGACGGGGACCACGTGTTCTTGAAGGTCTCCCCTCGGTGTGGACAAAGGAGGTTCGGTAGGGGATAAATCTCTCTCCTAGATTCATCGGACCCTTCAAAGTGTTGCGGCGGGTCAGAGAAGTGGCTTATCAGCTAGCGTTACCACCGCCGCTATGGAGGATACACGACGTCTTCCATGTGTCCCAGCTCTGTTGGTATCTGCACAATGATTCTCATGTCCTCGACTAGGGAGAGCTAGATATAGAGGACGACGTGACCCATGTGGAAAGACCATTGAGGGTCGAGGGTCGTGAGGAGAAGGTACTCCGTGGATGGACCATTCCTCTGGTTCGTGTATTGTAGAGGCATGGTGGGCCTGAGCAAAGTACCTGGGAACAAGAAGCACAGATGCGCGCCCAGTACCCAGAATTGTTTTAATTTTTTTGTTGTTTTATTTCGTACATGGTTGTGACGGAACTCTTTACCTTGTTGGATATGAAATATGTGGTTTTACTTATTCTCTGAATGTGTGTGAAAAGTCCTGGCTATGGGGAGGGGAGGACCTGATCCCTAATCAAGAAACCCTATGGTGGATGTGATTAAACCCGTGTGGGCAAGTCAGTGCCTCCCAAAGTAGATAGTATCTTGACATGGAGGAAGAGACTCCCCAACCCACATGATTGGGTAATTTGACCCCTGTATGTTGCCTGGTTTCTTGAGGGATAGGTGTTTCTAGATGATGATTGGGTTCAATCTTGAGAGGTATCTTTTGAGGTTGTTGTTTGGGCCCTCTATTTTCTTCTAGGTTGTTTTTGATTCTCGAGGGTGAGAATAGTTTGAGTGGTATGTAATGTAATGGACCATACCCTCCTGGCCCATTACTTTTCCAAAATAAGGCTCCACCAAAACTGTGGCACCGTGACGATGGCACTAGTCACGGTGACACCATGACGATGCCACCAGTCATAGTGGCACCGTGATGGTGGCACCGTGTCCTCACCCAGCCCTCCATTTTCTTTTCCAGTTCTTCTCCCGCAATATATGTTTTGATGTAAATTAATTCTTTTACCATTTCAAGGCCATAAAAATCCCATAATTAATTCCTAAAAATCCCAAGAAACCTCCCCAATGGGGGATATTAAATAACAACTTAATGCCATCGTGTGTAACTTCCAAACCACACGGGAAACCACGATTTGACCTTCCAAGCATTCAAAATTCCAATATCCCAAAACAACAGGATATTATCTATATATTTCACGGGAAGTTCCTTTTTTCCTCTTCTTCCATTGGCCGGCTTCATTCTACCCCCTAGTGTGCTTGGATTCCCTTCTTCCTGTGGCTTGTGGTGTGCCTCTGCTGGAGCTTTCTACACCCCTTGGAGTCCACAGAATTCCTCCCCTAAAAGCCGCATGCATCCCATGTTCTTGGAACGTGGAGAAAAACTTTGATCCTTGATCAATCAAGTAGAGATTATTCCTTCTCCTCTCCTTTATTTGTATCATGCCGGGTGGGTATGCTTTTTTCTCAGTGGGAATTTATGAAACCAAACATAATGAAGATAATGAACGGACCTTTAAAGAATGAAGGGGGTGTGATCGATGTTCTGATGTACTCTTTTATGTCGATATGTGTTGTGAATTGTGTAGGACTATGATTACTAAAAATCATGGTCGTTGGTGGTATTTCCTTGTGCACTAATGAACCCTTGCCTTATGTGGTGATTAAATGACTTAACTTGGAAATTGGTTAAGCACATAAAATTGGTGGATTAAATGGATACCCAGTAAACATAAAACCATGTGTGGTCACACCGAATAACCAATAGAAAGAAGAAAATAATGAATGATGTTCTTGAACCTGGATGTTTCCCTGCTCTATTTTGGTAGTAGGCGTGTTCTTCTATTTGATTTACTATGGGGTGATGTGGGTGAGGATGGGATCTTCCTTTGTGGTACGGATGATGGTTGTGAATCTGAAGTGGTGTGGTTTCTCTACTATGACACGAACTTGGGTGGGATGCTCTATTGTTGAGAAATCATTGGTTCTTGGTTTTGGGGACATGGGGTTGTGCCTCGGGGTTTTCATTGTTTCCAGTACTTTGAGGGATCTCACTTATCCCTTTTGTGAGTTTTTCTTTGGTTCCAATACTTTGAGGGATCTCGCTAATCACCTTCTTGTTGAAGTAACCTTACAAGAAAACTGGGTGTGAATTCTTAAATTGTTGTTTTGTGTTTCTCTTTTCTTGGTATGTGTTTATGCCTGTTAGTTTTCCAGTAGTGCAGAATTCACCTAAATGGGATCACTTGAATATGAAAAAAAGAATGGTTTAAATGGGGAATTGGTTTTTGGTATGAGTTGTGACTTGGTTGTGAGTGTCGTGGATTCTTTTATGAATGAATTGTAAAAAGGGTGTTGTGAATAGGTTTTGGAACCCTGAGGTTAGGATGAGTGTTTGTTACCTACACATATATTTGTAGCTTTTATGTTTCTTATTCACGCCCCACCCAAATTGAGCACTTTAGTGCCGAAAACCCCCATTTCATGGGGGAGGGTGTTTTTTCCAACACTCCTATGAGTGGCAGGTTATTAGATCCTTTTCTGCGCCCTTTCCCGAATAGCTTAAGACTCTTTGGGCAGGCTGTAATGGCCTCAAGTATATTATTAGCCCAAGAATCTTCGGGCAGGGTAGTTGTGGTGGTTGGCCTAGGTGTCTGTGGGCAGGTTGTTTCCCAAGTTTCTTTGGGATGAGACCCAGTTGTCTTCGGGCATGGCAGTAGTTGTTCTGACCCAGGTGTTTGCGGGTGTGGTTACGCGTGGTGGTTGTGGCCTAGGTGTTTGTGGGCAGGGTTTGGCAGTGGGACTGCAGTGAGAATGACGGTATTGGTTCGATACGTCGGATTTCTTCAATAACTAGTGGGAAAGTGGCATGAGGTACCCAAATATCAATGTTCTATTACTATACATTACTATCCTTGCGTTATTTGGGGAGTGTGACTTGGTGCGGCTTGGGTGGATAGTTTCCCTTGCTAGGTTTTTTGGTTTTTCTTTTCTCACTGGGCTTTAGAATGCCTATCCACTTGTACACGAGAGTCTTTGGTTTTCCCTAATGAGTGTACTTGTATGATCACCCTACGTATATAAAACTGCTTTTAGGTTTCTAGGAGGAATTCATGGATCGTGCGGGACCATACTAGCTCGGACCTTGGGACAGTTGCTATTTTCGTTTTCTTTTTTCTTGGTACTTTACCATTGGAGTTTTGTGGACTGTATAATTTACGGTTGAACATACATAAGGAAATGGTTTATTTTTTGATTTACCTTTACTTTCAGATTTGGTATTGTTGGGGTATCTATCTTATCTCTCGATCCTATAAAAATAAAAAGGGTAATGCCTTCCATTTTGTGTGAGATTCTATACCCTTTGAGCTGGTCGCCACTCCGGGATCTATTGAAAGTGGGTTTTGGGGGTCATTATCTCTCCTTCAACATAAAGAAGGAAGGGTCTGGAAATCTATTATCCCTTACCTCCTTTTGGTGAAGGCGGGTCGTGACATATTGGATACCCAACTATTGGAGATTTTGTTCCCAACCTCTTTTATGTCACTCACTCGCAATACCTTACCGCAAGAACTGATCACAAGATCCATTCCCGGTGTGAGGGGAGATAGAAATCATGGGATCATCCACTAGTTCTAGCTAATGTTGGTGTGTGAGGATATGAATGTTGAGATTATCATCCATCATGATTATACTCTTTCCTTTCTATCATAGTATTATTATTAGGACTGGGTGGAGTCCTACCTGGGTGGAATTCTGAATAAATTGGTCTGGAAAATCCATTTGAATCACTAACGCCCCTATCCATAGAAACAATGAAATTGGTTAAATACATGAGTGAATATTTGAGGAAGTAAACTCATCCTAATTATGTTCATCCTGGTATTGGGGAAGAATATATTGAGGAAAATTTCCCTTCTATATAAATAATGGTTGATACCACTATTGAGGGATGAATAAGTGGATCTTCCTCTCCTACTCCCTAATTAGTTCAGTTGGTCGTTCCTTATTTTGGTATACCCACCCAATCATCCACATAATATCAAAAATGATCTAGGATGATAAGGTAGTAGATTCATTACCTAATTACAGAGACACCTCTAGGAATATTTTGTGACAAAGAGGAATGTATTCTTAAGACTTTTTAGGATTTAGGGATGGGCATATTTAACTGTTATAAATTTTATGAAATCATGTGATCAGTTATCCTGATGTAGAAAGAGTTGGATTCCAATGAGAGGGACCTACAATACCTTAATGGTAGGAATTCCTCATCCAAAATGATGAAGTAAGATTCATTGGAATTGGGCTATACTCTCCATTTGATGTCTGAGTTGCAAGACTGAATGGATGTCCTGACCATGCAAATATAGAGATATGAGGAGATCCTTGTTCATATAAGGTATGATCATTCAGCATTATCATCACCACTAGAAACCTATTAGTAGAGAGTATAGGAGCTATCTACTTTGATCCAGACAATCTTCCTAGGGGATGAAGTAGAAGAATCAATGTGAGCATCACTTCAGAGATTAATCAGTGCTTCTCTCCAAACTCTTGCTGACTTGGCCAGTTCAGCCGATTGAATCATATTTTAGTTTGATTGTTGATATCTATTGGAGAGGCTCCAAATTAAAAAGATCCATCCCCCTCCATGGTATCAATGAATATATCTGATGAACATTATATATTGTCATGTAGTTCTCTTTTATTCATGATGTGAATTAAATTTCACTGATATGGTATTTCATGACTCATCAATGGTACCCACCCTTTCCATAATATCAAGTGAACCGGAATTTCTAGATTTGAATGTTTAAATTCTAATTGATTCATCTCAATAAATTCTCATGAATTCCCACCAACAAGTGATTCCTCACTAACATACCTTCCCCGGCAATCATTAGATTACTTCATTCCCAAAAGGAAAATTTGGATTGAATATATGCCATAGAGGGAGAGTTCTCTATCTATTTTTGAAGTCCATGGACTTGGTGAGTGAAGCTTCATTTTAACTAAATCCATATGATGGTCCCCAAAATTTGTGTATCTTTTAAATTCTTGCAGAATAAATAATTGTTGCACTATATTTAATGTTCTTTTAACTTGGACCATCCATTACTGTAGTTTAGGGTCATTTAGCTCTGTCCTTCTATTACTATAATTTATAGTCTTTTAGCTAATACATTCTATATCATTAGTTTAGGGTCTTTTATCATGGTCCTTATATCACTGTAATTTAGGGTCTTTTATATTTGACCTTCTATTTCTTTTGATTAGGGTCTTTTACCCTGTATCTTCTAGAAATTTAGATTAGGGTCTTTTAGCTCATACCTTCTATCAATTTAATTTTGGGACTTTTATCCTAGACCTTCTATCATTTTCATTTAATGTATTTTATCTTAGAACTTCTATTTCATTATTTTAGGGTATTTTATCTATAACCTTATATAACTTTAGTTTAGTGGTTTTTATCATGTACCTTCTATTTCTTTAGTTTAGGGTCATTTAGCTCAGACCTATATATGGAAAATTGGGAATAAAATCCAGGGATGCCCAATGCACCCTATGGTTTTGAGTTCCACTGTGGTGTTATTGGGGGATCATGAGTGTAAGAGAACCTTTCTAGAAATGAGGATATTTTGATGATTTGTATGTCAAATCTTGTGTGCATTGATATAATGTTTAAAAATAGGAGTCTTCACTCTTTTCCAAGGTCCATGGAATATTTATAGGGTAATATTTGTTGAGGGATAAATACTAGGGATGTTGGGTCCACTTGGATAGTTGAAATGTGAATAATGTAATTTATAAACCAACTATTTGATTATGTGAGTATGGTATAGGGAATAAGTTATGGGAAATACCCATAACACCCTTAGGTTCTCAAATATACCATGGTGTTACTAGGGCTCACAAGGATTGGGGTCCCTTTTCTATAATGTCAGGACACCTCTATTTGGTAGTTCAATGCCCTTATGCATCGATAGAATGATGAAACAGAGGTGTTCTCAGCCTTTTTGAAGGGACGTGAAATATTTATGAAGACATTTAAATCCAAATGATGATGTTGGGTGTGGAGGAAAGGTTGTACAAGAAGGGTTATTGAACTCTAGGGTAGTTTAGCTCTTATATGAAGATTGATCCCTATGCCATGTGGTTTCAAATCATGGGGTGTATACCATTATAAGTTTCAGGAATGGAGTGACACGTTATTTATTTGAAAAAGGGTAAAAACACAGTGAATTACTATTGTAGATGTCAAATCCCCTTAGATAGTCTTGTATGGGGAATGTAAATCATGGTCAAAATCACTCTGGTCATGAGGATGGTCTGGTACAATCATATCGGGATTGGCCCATAATACAATGAGGTATTGAGTTCTATCATGGTGATATTAAGGCCCATAAGGATAAGAAAATATTTTTTCATAGTGAAACATTTGGTTAATGACCATAGGATAATATTCAGGATCCATAGGAAAACATTGATAGTCAAAAAAATGGTCCCTTGAAGCCAAGTATCCTTTTCCAAGGGCCACAGAAAATTTATGGTGATCTAAGGCATACGAATCATGAGGTTTGGTTTAAGAAAAATTTTATATCTACTAAGGGTTCAATAACCCTAAAATGTTTGTCGCCTTCTAGGGAACATGTTATTCTAGTGTGGGATGGGAGAATCATTACTCTAACATTTTCCTACATTAAGGGTTCGAGTGAACATATCTTTTCTTTTAATTGGGATTAAAATTAAGCCCTATGATCTTCATTACATATTTATTTAAGACATAATTGCTTCCTAGAATCTAGAGATGAAGTGTTTATCTAGTAAATACTTGACTTTTTCCCAGTCCTCTCTTTGTGGGTTTTCAACTTGACAGGTATTGTGTCTTTTTCTCTACTAGTTTAAGGTCTTGCATTTTTGGACAATCAAAGGTAAGATTTTATGTTCAAAAAACATTTACCAAAGTATGGGAAGTTTAAGGTTTTGATTCACCTGGACTTATCATGAGAGTAATGTTACAAAAGATCCTAATTAGGATACCTCGAGTCAGGAGCACTCCAACAATCTTATGAGTGGGATATGAGAATATTTTAAATCATAGAATATGAAACAATCATACTAGCAAGGACATATACAATTCTAAGGTTTTGAGTTCTACCATGGTGACATCAAGGATCACATGGATTATAAATACCATTTTTTATAGTGAAACATTTGGTTTATGACCATAGGTGCATATGCAAGAACCATATGCATACATGAATAGTAAAAAAGGGTCCCTTGAAGCTGGGAATGCATTGCCAAGGGCTATGAAAGATTTATAGTGACCCAAGGTGCTCAAGACATAAAATGGGATTTATGAATTGAGGTGCTTAAAATATGGTAGGATCACCTTGTACTCTGGTTGACTGGGGTATAGCTCTTGTATTCCTTTGATAAGGGATGATAATGGATAATGGCCTTCACCTTTTAATGATGTGTAGTGGGAACTTATTTGTTTGTATAGTTTTACTTTCCTGTGAGTAGACTTTTTCCTTATAATTTAACAACATATACTAAGGACGTATCTATTGACTTTTAGTTTAACATCTTGTGGCATGGATGTGGGAGCTAATGTGAAAACATTTGAATGATATATTATTTACACAAGAAAATTGTACGCAGGTCTAAAATGTAAGTAGGTAAAATGAGCTTATATGAACTATCCTTTAGGTTGTTGGGGTTTATTTTTCGTTCGTTTTTTTATCTGGGCTCATTATTAGATATTTGGGCATCACTATGTATCTTGGTGTAATTGGAATCAAGAAAAACATAGTTATTGATCAATTAATCCATGACATGAAAAGGTAATGTCACAACGGGGTTGAAGAATACATGTATGGGAATCATTAAGTATCACATAGTAACATGAATCATGACACACATAGTTCTTTGAATAGGGGTTCCCTATGCATGTCCAGCTCGTATGTAGGGAGGGGTAATTTTGATGTTTATTTTTGTTGATTGAGACAAGGTTTGGAGATACATGTGTTACCATATATCCTTTAATGATAGGAATCATGTAAGCTATAGTTATTTGATAGTATGTGTGGTGGAAGTCCAACACCTACTATTATGGTCCTCTTGGGAATGGTCAATAGAAATGTGTAGTTTTATTCCATGAAAAGGGTATCAACTGTGGAGATTAATGTCATGTAGTGTGGACTCATGACCATGATAACCCTATCATAAGATGATATGACTTTTTGTGTCGGGAATCACTTACCAAATATCCTAACCCCACATGATAAATTCTCATTGTGAGAAACAAGGAATGGAAAAGGTTCCACATGATAAAAAATAAAATGAAGAAACTATAGGGGAATTTCATATCATTTGGGGGTTAGTCCAATATATATTATTAAGTCTTCCCTCTATATCTCATTAGAATGAGAATCAAGATGTACATAGTTCTAGTAACACTCTCAATTTAATGTTGTGTGGAAAGAACATTATTCATATAGTTTAACATTATGTGGTAAATATGTGGGTAACTTAGTGTGAAAGGAGAGTAAAGTTGTAGCTAGGCATAAGAATAGGGGTATGGGCATTGCCATGTATCTTGTGATGGCAGGAATCCTGACAAACAAAGTTCTTGGAAATCGTTAAGCTTAGTGTCATGAAGCAATGACATCATCAATGCAGTTTAACATCTTGTTGTAAGGAAATGGGTCACCCTAAGTGAAATAAAAGTAATACTATGGCTCGATCCCAGAATAGAGGTTTTGGAATCACTACATATCCAGTGATGGCATGAATGAAGTCACATGTAGTTCTTGAAAGTGGAGATTCCCTATGTGTATCTAACTCTTACACATGGACTAGGGAATTCCATACATCATTTTCACAAATACAACTCGTGTGTATTGAATTGTTGTTGAGATGATTATTTTTGTGTATTTTATAATCATAATGTGGGGATATATTACATTTAGTTTAAATGTATGTTGTAAGTACATATTCTGTATAGTTTAACATCATGTGTTTAGGATGTAAGATACTGTTCAGTTTAACATAATGCTACCAGGACATGTTAATATAGTTTAGCATCATGAAACTAGGATGAGGTCCATTAATTTTATCTTCATGTGGTTATAAAATACTATGTATTGTTTTAATTCATGTGGTTTGGATGTTCTCCGTGCAGTTTAACTTCATGTGGTTAGGAAGTGCTTCGTACAGTTTAATGTCATGTGCTCAGGATGTGATCTGGATAGTATAATGTTATGTGTTCAGGATGTAATATGTATGATGGAAACTATGAAAAATTATTTATTAATAAATCATTCAATGGTGGGGGTGAAACATATTCAATGTCCATTTTGTCCAATGAGTAGACTCAATTGTGATATAAGGCCCTTACCATTTGGGTTCCATATTTGGTGGCTTCTTCCCTTGTATAATTCTGGTTTTGAGAGCTAATAACAATTGTACTTGAAGGAATAAATGGAGTAGGAACTTTTTAATAAAGGATCATGTGATCTGATTCTGATGGGATTCATGGTTTTTCCATGTATGCAACCTGTTCTTATCGAGCTGCTCCAACTCATTTAGTTGCTTCTACGATTTCTCATCATCAGAGAGTTGTCTGAATATGGCTATTCAAAGCGAGGGAAACTAGATTTCTATGGTTAATACTACCTTGGTCCCATACACCAATGAATATGGAATTTCTTGTCCACCAGTATGTGTTATGGTATGGTAGGCCCATAGAGCATGGATGATCTTTACCATTAAGGACTTCTTTTCATTATTTACCATCTTATAGAGTATATATTATAGAGTCTTATTAAAGGACTTTATTTGTCCATTTTCTACTAAATGAAAGGGAGATGAGTGATTGGACTTATGTTGTACTCTTTTTATAGTTTCTTCATCTCCTTAGAATAGAAGTTGGTGTAGTTGTATATCAGTATTGTGGGAGGGACTCCGAACTTAATGATGATATGGGACTTTATGAAGTTGATGACATTATTCATCCAAATTTATTTGAGGAGTATTTACTCAAACCATTTGGATAAGAATTCGGTAACAGTAAGGATGTACTTGAACAACATAACTATGGCTGGGGATATGAGCCCACAACATCCATTCCCCATACCGAAAATGACTAGGAATATTTAGACGTATGTAGCAATTACGAGGATTTATGGATGAAGTTTTAATAGATCTATCATACATAACATTTACAAGTCAATTCCACATAGTCTTGTATCATGGTTTTACAAGAGTTACCCAACCTCTTGATTTAATGGGAATGTCTGGTCCCATTTTGATGAGTGGCACAGGAGACAGCATGGACTTCATTCATGATGGTGATAATTTCTCTTTCTTCTATAAATCCGAGGAGGATTTGGTTGAAGCCTTTCTTGTAGAGGGATCTTCTTTCATTTGGTCCATATTGTAGGGTAATGATTGATGGTCATCAATGAATATGTTTTATCCCATCTCGATCTATCAATAGAGTCATATTTTGAAGATAACGGATTTTGGGCACCATCCATCAAGGGTGGATATCGATTCATCACACTGGGTGGTGTTCACTTAATTCATTTCATCCATATCATAGATGAGGAATAATGAGACCAATATATGGTGTATGATATGGATGATTTTTTCCTCCTACTCTGGGTTGGCAAGGACAATGGATGCATTAGTCAATATATCGTCATAAGCATTCATTGATTGGGGAACAAGATGCAATGTGGGATCAAAAGGGAACTCTTCCACTGGTCCCATGACATAGCCAGTAAGAGGTTCCAATTGTTCATTTTTTATTTCATATTAACCATTGATATCCTATATCATTATCTCTAAATCACATTTGATATTCAGGTAGGATATATGCATTTTTAAATCTAGTTCCCAGCCAACAGTGAGGGCTTTGTATTCTACCTCGATATTTTTGAAACCTTCTAATAGTGAGAAGGAGTTGGGAAAAAATTCTTTGACTATAGAAACAAATACATCCCCTAAGCCAACAGGAATGAGATTTGGATTTTCCATCCTTTTTTTATATGACATCGGGAGGTGCCATCAAAATACATATCTCATGTTTAGAGAGTGTCATGGGCATGGAAAACCTCATCATCTAGAATCTCGATGTCCACTATTGTACCTTTATAGGTGGGATGTGATATGAGAAAATCAGCTAGGGTTTTAACTTTTAGAAACATATATGACATGAACTAGAGGTCATATTTTTGCAGAACTACTAAACATTGGTACAAGTTCCAATTCAATATAGGATAGCCAAGGAAGAGTGTTAGGTAATTCCTTTCAACATCCAAGTATCGAGTATTAGTACCTATAATTGTTTGCATGAGGCAGTAGAGACTATTCTCGTTGCCCACGTCATTTTTTTGTGAGGAGGGATACCAGTATGTGTTTCATGGTGGCCACATATATTATGAGTGGGTTTTCCTCCACCGGTAGCATCAATATTGCTGGGTCCAGAATATACTCTTTGGGAATTTTGAAGTCTTATCGGTTGTCATCAAACAATTTATATGTTATTACCTTCTTCATTGGCCTACTAAATGGGAGAGATCTTCAATCAATCATGGATTTGAAATTCTGAAAATAGGCTTGGTTCCCATGGATTCCCCTTATTTATTTGAGATTTTTGGGGGGTTATATTGCTAAAATATCAAAAGTTTTCTCTAGTTCTACCTCAATGCCATGGTGGTGCACCACAAAGCCATGGAACTTACAAGATGTTACTCCCAAAGTTAAATTTCATAGATTCACCTTTAGAATGTGTTGTTATAGATTTTCGTAGACTGTTCAAATATCTTTGAAGTGATCGCCTCGCTGTCATGATATTACTACCAAGTAATTTAAAAAACATTTAGTTTTCCTTCCTAATAAGGTCTTAAATATATGATGCATGGTATTTTGATAAGTGTATCTAGAATTCTTGATGCCAAAGGGAATGACCTGGTAGAAAAATATCCCTAAGGGTGATCAGAAGTTAGTGGATTCTTCATCTTCAACATCCATACTTATCTGATTGTATCATAAATACCTATCTATGAAGAAAATATCTTGGAATCCATCATTTTCATCAATCAAGATTTCTACAATCAGTAACAGAAAATCATCATTTGGTTTGGGTTGATTAACGTATTAAAATCAATGTTGATCTTAATCTGCCCTTTATTTTTATTGACAAGGATGATATTGGAAAGAAATATTGGTTATTGAACTTCTCATACAATGTTTACGTAGATAAATTTGTCAAAATTAACCTCTATATTCATAGAATGAGATGGGTGCATCCTCCTAAATTCCTTCATGAAGCCTCAATGGTCATCGGGTAAGCCTAGTTGGTGTGTAGCCACCTCTGGATTTAGTTTGGATATCTCTATATATTTCCATGTGAACACATATCATTGTTTATTTATAAATTCATTATACATATATTTTTCCTCAAGATGCATGGAGACACTAATCATTGTAGGTCATGGGTATTTTTCTTTTCCATGATTTACCTTCCTAAGCTCATCACAGGAGGGGGAGAGACTTTTGTCGAATGGGGGAGGCTCTTTCCTAAGATCATCCTCTTCATCTTCCACTTATGAGTCTATGAAGGCATTTTTAGACGAGGTCATAAATCTAGGGGAATTTCATTTATTATCACGATGAGAGAGTCCATGAGAAAAGAAATTATCATCTCTTATTATCATATTTTTTTGTAAAGAGATGATGGAGTTGAATGTATTTTACAAAGCCATTGGGGACAGAAGGGTATTTGACCTATGGGACCAGGTTTATTACCTCAACTAGATTTATGGGGAGTATATAGTCATTGTAAACTATACTTAAAGGATTTTCATGAGTGGTCCCCAATACATTAGGGGATGTATCCCCTATATGACCATCCACCATTAGGTGTTTTACATTTATTTTATAAAAACCTACTTCATAATATATGTCTTCGCATGTCTCAATGGGCGAAATTTTTTCCATTTAGTTTGCAGAAATTTCCAATGATGGGTTATTTAATATACATTTGTAATTTCAATGGTACTTCTATGTAGTTATGGATTTAGGACCTTTTGGGTAGGATATTGTATGTAGTTCCTTTCTGGATAACCCTGAACTCAATGTCGGATGTGATTTCCTCAAAGTAAGTTTTGAGTTTGAAATTCCTGATATCCCTTTGCTCACGCTGATCATACCCTTGAATGGCCACCTTTGTGGATAAAAAATCCACTTTTCACAACCCTAAACATCATATGGTTAGAATCCTGATGATTTTAATCCTACAAACATTTTAATTCAATTCCCCTCAAATTTTGAAATTATCAATTCTAACCAAAACATATAGGGGTATCATGTGTCCCTAGATGAACTCTTATTGATCATGAACTTTGAACGAGATGGTGACATGGAATTATATTATCATAGTCTCCAAAAAATTGACCTCGACTATAGAAACTCTTTTTTAGAACTTTTATGGGTCTACAAGGATTCAAAAAGTTCCTCCCTATATTCTTTCTAAATAAGCATTGCATTCAAGATTGAGAGAATGGTTGGGAAAACCACTATCTATTTCAGAATATCATAGTTTTGTGCCAGAGTTCTATTCATCTGGTGGTCAGGTTTCTCCTTACAATATTGATTAGGAGATGATTAATTTGAGGTAGATGATCTTGCTACTTCTATAGAGTGTGGGGGGTCATATTCTTCTAGGATAGTAGGTCATTTTGGCCTTCCCCGTTTACTGGGTAGATCATATAATTGCACCCCCTCAAGGAATTCATGCAAGAAAACTGGGTG
The DNA here is from genome assembly GCA_963277665.1 of Viscum album. Classification (NCBI taxonomy): domain Eukaryota; kingdom Viridiplantae; phylum Streptophyta; class Magnoliopsida; order Santalales; family Viscaceae; genus Viscum; species Viscum album. Next base: position 1,398,938,250 of record OY728127.1, on the reverse strand, counting down.
AAGATGACCCCTATTGGGTTCTTGGGACACCTCCATGTTTCTGCTAGACTTTTTGGAGAGATTTTCCTTAGGTCTCTACTACATATATATTATTTGTGGGGACATGACCATAATATTGGGTATTACCATGCCCATGTTGTCCCTTGTATCCTCATTTCCTATGCATGCAGCCTCTTATTCCCTAATTAGGTGTAAAGAACTCATGATATGAGTAACAATCATCATCAGATAAGGGGTTTCACAAATGTATCATGTTAAAAAATATATATGAGATCTTAATATAATTAGGGTTCCGTTTGGTGGGGAGGTACTCGTACTTCATATATTATTGGGAAGTAATCCACAAGAGTAAGAGCTTATGTTAGAGCAGAATATGACTCTCCCTCTTCAATTTCTTCTTATGTCTAATTCCCACTCCATCTATTTTGAAGATATATCTGATATCACCTCCTTGTGTGGACGAACTATTGTCGGTCTTCCTAGCTATACCCCCAGGGTTCCATGAGCTTGGTCTATTGTTTTTTGGGTCATCCACTTATTGAAATTATGTCAATACCTGAACTAAATATCTTCTAATACCATTCTTTTTCTGATTGGGTGACATTCATGTAGGCCACATACTCTAAGTATTTATCCAACATCACCTATTAGGAATCAACTATGCCTTGGAGAATGTATTTGAAGTGTAATCAATCATGGATGTATTGAGCCAGCCTTTTATGGAAAGGGTAGTAGTCATGAGGATTGATGAGGTTGACCACATTGGGTTTAATGGGTTTTGATATCTTGAGAAGGTTATTTTCCATCTCTATAAATATATAATTGTGAAATCATTCATTTCTTAAGGAGAATACATTGTTTATCCATTTCTCATATCGGGGGGGGACCCTGATTTCTTCTCACTTTAGTCAAGGGTGATTTTTTGGTTGTTTCCACTTTATAGAGTATGTTGGGTTATTTGGTACCTACCTAGGTTCTTAAATGAGAATAGATACTATTTTTAAAGTGATATTTGAAGTTTCTTCCTTTCCGAGACTTTTCCCATGTGCTGAAGGCATGATCTGATATTTATCTTGGGTTAGTTTAATGGAATCTTCCAGAACATGTTTCATTTTTGAGAACTCACAAATCCCACCTGGATAATTATTTATTATTAGAGGTATTTGCAACACATCCAATATATTTTCATGAAATATTTTAGAAAATTTTTCTTTTGAGGGAGGGATGTTGAGAGAATAGGTTAATCCCTTACATAAGGTTGTGCATTCATACACCCTCTCATTTCTGTGTTACTTGTAGTTCATCCAGTTGAAAATTGTCAGTTTCCTCATCATGAAGCTAAAATCGTAAATTAATTGATGATGGAGGTCTTCTCATACTACAACAGGTCCTGATAAATGTCAATTATACAAAAAATGTTGGCCCTACTAGTGTATGCACAAAACACCTTGTCTTGGTTTCCTCCTGATGATCTTAAGGGCCCATCATCGTACTGAATTGGGATAAAAACTGAGTGAGATGTTTTTTAGGGTATCCTGCACCATTAAAGGTAGAAAAGTTAGTATTTCTAAAATTAGATGGGGGAAATGGTTCATCCAACAATTCAAGATATGAATTATTCTTTGTATGCATAGGTGCACTTCACCCTTCCATGGATTCCATTCGAGTATCTAGGAACTTAAGGGTGTTGAGCAGTTCCAGAGGTACTATTGTCTAAGTTGCCTCCCATATATAGAGAGTGTATAGGGATTGATGTGTTATCCCTATTTTCATCTCCTTAGGATTCTCCATTTGTGAAAAGATAGAATTATAACCCTAGGGAGGGAGAGGTTTTCATTGTAAATGATGGAATTCATGATCATTTTGAACTTCCTCATTTATGTAGACTGGTAGCCAAGATGTCGAGTCGACTTGATGCCCATATGCTAACCTTTCAGGTGGATTATCTCTTTCCATATGTGTGGGATGAGGAATATTTGGTTTATCCTAAAGATGACATCCAATAAAAATATTTACCATAAGTAACTCCTCATTGAGTTTTCTGAGAGAATATATATCATTCTCATATTGTGAAAACAATGCCTTTGTTGAATGATTTTCAGTCCTTTTGGGTGATGATTGGTTTGCAGCCACACCTTTGAAATTATTTTTATCAGTGTTCTTCTAGATAAGATTAAGCTCAATATTTGGAGGTTCTTGATTTTGGTGCCTTCTTTGGTTCTGGGTGCATGAAACCTCAGTTGGTGTATCCAAATAACTTTACTCTCAGCGTAAATTTTCTGTGTTGTGTCCCTCTATATCTGCAACTTGATCCAAATTAACAATTGTGTTCTTGATTATGATATTTACACATGTGTATCATTAAAATATAGTTGTCCCATTACTTTTAATGAAACTGGATAATTCTTCACTACCTATAATAGGTTCATTCCCCAAACCCTTGCCATATTGGGCCATTTTAGATTGTGAACATGACAAGGTTTTTTTTTCATTTCCCAACACTCCTCCCATATTAGCTTATCAGTGGTGATCTTGAAAGAGTTTCTAATCATGATTACCAAATGTGACCTGAATAATAATTTTCTTCCTATGGTAGGAGGAACAAATGTGATGTCGGACATTAATATTTACCTCCCTATCGGGAAAATAATGATTCTCTCTGTGGTGATGATGATGATGATAAAAATTCCCTGATCCCTATGATATAGGGGTTATCCAACGATCCAATTTTCATGTATTTATCCTGTTGTTGAGGATCTATTTCTTCTATCAGATAATTTTATGATTTTTAGGACATGAATTGAGATTTAAATGTCCCCATCCAAGGGGAATGGAGTTGATCAACAACCTCTTTTGATTTCTGTAGGAACCTCTCAAGAGATGGTTAACCTAGTGATGATTATTGAGATATAAATCCTCCCAAAATAGTGGGAAATGGTTTGTTTGAATATACTATTGATATTTCATAAAAGCACGTGATAATTGATGATTCAAGGATTGGAAGTGGTGGTAGATATTCCCCCAACCTGACAGATGGGGTTCACTCTTGTAAGGACACTATGGTAACTAATGTGATGGACTGTTTGATGTGGCATAGTTGTTCTTGTGTAAGAGAAAGGTGTACTGGAAAACCTTGATAAGAGTAAGTTTCTATGGGAAGTTATCTAATTGATCACTACTTTGGTTTCCATGTTTGAAATTCATTCTTATTTCATCGAGGGGGACACGTCAAAGATAATAGGGTTGTCCTCTTCCTCCATTCATGATTTCATGGCACCGTTGAGTCCGTAGGATTATATTTTAGTGGCCAAATGGATCAATTGTTACCCGATCCTTTAATTTTTCCCTAAGTGTATGGCATTACAGGACATTTTATCTATGGGGTTCTACTGTTCCATGGTTTTGGTGAAGTTTAATACTACAAAATTTCCCAATCATTGAATATGGTTTCATGATGAGGTTTCAACTATCAATTTTTGAAGAGTTGTGATGTAATGGCCACAAGTGTGTTTCATATTTTCACTGTGATTTTCTAGTTTTGGGTCTGAGACCATGAATATAGTAGAAAGTTCTACCAAAAAATAAATTATGTTGATATTCTAAAGTTGACCCTCATATCTTAGATAAAATAGGTGTCTCGCCTTCATTTTATAATGAGTATCCCATATATTTTTTGGTATAGATTATGTGTTAACTCCATTTATCACTCATATAGGATCTCATAGTCAAATGTGGTAAGGCGCCAAAACATAGTGGGGCGGTTATATTCAGCTAAATCTTTCAACATGTCAATGTAAGACTCATATTAATTAGACATACAAGCCTCTATCTGACCAAACAAAAGAATGTCCTTATTGGGGTCACCAGCTGATCGGAGTGGAGTGTTGTTGGAAGCTGATGGGGAACTATATACAATTGACCCTGATGTTTTGAGTACCTCTCTATATGAATGAAAATGATTTTTTAAAACCTCTATATACAAATGTGTTTGGGAAAGGAGATGATTTCATTATCTGTGGAAGATATCATCATGGGGGTTGACCATAGAAGATGTAAGGAGTATATTCCCTAACTCAATATCCAATCCACCCTTAGAAGGAGTATACTAATAAATATTTCCTTATAATTTTTTTGAATAGTTGATGGACCTTAGGGTGTTGGGAATGTGTCTATAACAACCTCAACGACACTGGAATTGATAAGATTAGGGATATGAGCCTCATTCTACATCATGGATGAAATATGTGGACCTACCTTTGGGAATTGCATAGGGATTTGATCTTTCTATGTGATGGTTGTAGGACCTTGCTTATTATTTCCTAGTGATATAGGGGTATGATCCCACTATTGAGAAGATGCTTGAATAATCCAATGATATTCTTTATAATTAACTAGAATATGAGCATGTCTTAAGACTTGTTTTATTCTCACTTGGAAATCATTAGTCAGAATGAAAGTATGAGCATGATCTTGAGCCTTTGGAATATGCCATTGGTCTTTTGTGATAGGGATATGATCCTACCTCAAGCCATGTTCCTCTATTACTTGGTGAGCCTTTGTGGGAAATGGAATATGAACCCATCCCAAATATGTATTCTCCATCGCAATATGTCATTAGACATTTTAAATGGGATAAGAGGTATGAGGATCCTATTATATTTCCTCAAAATGATTCTTGTGTATTCATTCGTTGGAGGAAGTATGAATGTGTGCTTAAATTTCAGTATTTGTTAGAATATACCAGGAAGATTCATTAATAGGGATATGATCTTATCTCGAGGCACGTGCCACTCTCACATGGTGATCTCTAGCCAGAATGGGGATATCATCCCGATCATGGGACAATAGAGTTTGTCGCGGGTCTTCTTCGATATGAATATGAGCATGTCCTATGGCATGTGACACTCTCACTTGGTGATCCACAACCAGAATGGGGATATGTGCCTAATTTTGTTCTTTTGGAATATGTCATTGGTTGTTTTTGATAGGAATGTGCCCATGTCTTAAGGAATGTGTTGCTCTCACATGGTTATCCCTGGTTGGAAAGGGAATATGATCTTGGTCTGGTTCCTCATACTTTACCAGAATATTTTTATAATCATCCTGGTAATGAAAAAAAATGAGTGCTTTCCATAGAGAAACCACTTGTGCATAATGATCATATTGTTCTTCTTCCCTGATTGTAGGAATAAAAATATGTGCATGTCTGTATATCTATACTAGTGAAAGAATATTTTGAAAGTGTTCCTCAGTTGTTTCTAATATGTAGTGGTATTTTAAAAAATTGTTCCCAGGGATGTAAGCCTATACATTTTTGATATCCACTATATAATAGTAGATATATTATATTGAAGTGGGGATATGAGCCCACTTTTTTCCTCCATGTTCCACTAGAATATATCGATAGATTTCATCCATGGGGGTAGTTATATGTGCATCCCCCATTCTTTCAACAATAATATGCCCATAGATTTGTTTCGAGTGTGAAGGGATATATGCCTTCTCACTATATATTACCAGAATATGTTGGTAGACATCATCAGTGGGAGTGGGGCGATGAGCCCACTCAAGGTTATACAGAGCCATCCATGCTTGACGTGTCTTCTTTTTTTTTCTTGTGCATGGGGAACAGAGGTGGAAATTTTATGGGTGGTAACCTTATTAGAAGACTAAAATGTATTGGAAGGAAGGCACTGGTGATGGTAGTTGACCGGATCCCTCCTCGAATGCCACTAAACTATAAGGGGCTTGTAGTTGTCTCCTTTATCCACTTTCATCAGACACTGAAGGTGTTGGTTTTCATGCTCTAGGGGTAAGATTCCAAATAGGTTGGCTCTGGATATGAGGGACACTATCTTTACTACATCTTTATATGGATAGTGCAGTAATGTTTTCTTCTACTTTTGGAGACCCTCACGAGCATCCTGAAGGTTTAGGATGTTACCATGTTGAATGTATTCTAATTATATTTCATTTTCCACCTAACATTGATTGTGTCTACCAGGATTCCGCTGCATAGACTGCCATCTAGGGTTTATGATAGAGTGCACGATGATGGCCCACCAAGCGACGAGGATCCAGTGTAGGGCCCTCTATCTATGTTGACACCATCGAGTGGTGTACCAGCAGCACCACCACCCGTAGGGCAGCAGATAACCCCAGCCGCACTGGTGAAAGGTGGATGCTGACTGAGCGCATTTTACGACTTCCAGCAGCAGAGGCCTCTGAGTTTTCGAGGCGAGACATATTACCATGCAGCTGAGGGCTGCCTATAGGCAATTGGTAGAGTTTTCCCCCTTTTTGAGACACCAGTAGAGCATATGGTGATCTTATCTACAATAATTTTTCAGTGAGTGACCATGAGGATGGTCCCCATAGTGATGAGGCCTCGGTACGTGGACCATTACCCAAGATAGTACCTTCGGGTAGTGTGTCAGCTATATCACTACTCGTTGGTTAGCAGACACTACCGGTGATACCGGTAGTGGACACTTGTAGGATTAGTGCCTTACATGGGTTTCACCACTAGATATCCCTCAAGTTCTGAGGTGAGCCCGACCCATAGGCGGCTGAGGACTGTCTTGAGGAGGTGGCTGAGAGTTTTCTAGAGCTTATACAGTTTTGGCAGGATGACATGTTGGTAGTTGAGTATTCATCGAAGCATACCGACCATTCTTGGTACTTGATGAATATGATGTGAACAGTTCTTTAGAGCATGGACCTCTCAGTGAGGTGTGTTTATGGACATTCGAGCCAACACTTTTTCCTCTATGCACTCCTACTTATTTTAAGGTGCTAGAGAGAACCTTTGTGGTTGAATTTTATTTGGATGAGCGGATATAGACAGTGAATGTTAGTAGTGGGATGCTGCGAACTGGAGCCAGTCTCAGAGACTTGGGAATGTAAAATGTTTCGAGAAGAGGAAGTGTTAAGGAAAGATGAATCTGAAAGGCAACAGACGTGGGAGTAGAGCTATGAGAGTAGCATGAGGTGGTGAAAATTTCGACATGTTACAACCACCCACCATTGTAGTCCCCACTAGGCTCATGGAGATGGAGGACAAGGGAAGAGAGTAGCTGCATGCGGACAAGGAGTATGACCCAAGGTCACTAGGAATGATTTTAGGTTTGGTCTTTGTCTACTAATAGCAGTCGTATCAATAGACATAGGTAACAATCATTCCATACTTCTATGAATCTTGTACCATACGTAGAGTTTCCGGTTAAACCGTTGAATTGACCCTCATGTTTGGAAATACCTTTAAGAGGAGACTAGATAATCACACATACACCGACGGTGTGATCTAACCCTAGAGGCGAGAGTTTCGGTTGGAACCTCTTAGTGGTAACGTCGATGCCTAACGATGTTAGTTTGGGAATGGACTGGGCAACCACAGTTCATACACAGATTGACTGTATTAGGAAAAAAGGTTTTGGTTTATCTACAATTTTGGGATGAGGTTTCCCTTAGTCAGAAAAAAGGAAACCCAGACAACACATGTTAAACTCATGCATAGGAGGGTGTAGCTGATCACTCTTTAATTGGCCAACATTACCCTCGTGGCTGTAGGAACTCCGAGTTTTCAGTTCCAAACAGGAGTGACAACACATGGGGACATCTTTTCAAAATATGTTTCTAGGATTACCCCCCAAAAGGGGGAGGGACGTTTGCTTTGGATGGATACTATAGAAAGATCTTTCCAAACTTCTCCAGATTTGCAGCACCACTATCAGCCTTGAAGAAGAAGGGGCAACCCTTCGTGTGGTCAAAGAGATGCCAACAGAGCTTTTAACAGCTGAGGCAGAGGTTGACTAGTGCGCTCATCTTGAGGCTACCGGAGGAGGGCGTTGGGTACGTGGTTTACTGCGATGCATCAGGGACCGGACTTGGGTGTGTCGTGATGTAGGAGCGAGCAGTGATCGTGTATGGTTCTCGGCAATTAAGACAACATGAGCAGAACTACGCTACCCATGACCTGGAGTTAGTAGCAGTGGTCTTCGCCTTGAAGATGTGGCGTCACTATCTTATGGGTGGATGCTTTACAGTCTACTCTAACCTCCAGAGTTTCTGGTATATCTTCTCACAGAAGGAGCTGAACCTGAGACAGCGGTGATGGATTGAGTTCCTCTAGGACTATGATATCGAGATATTCTATACTCCTGGGAAAAGGAACATTGTAGCAGATTCTCTCAGTAAGAGATATGGTGTTCAGATTCTAGGAGAGGCGATGGAGTAGTTGGCCGCGTTGTTGATATCCTTTGTGGATAGAGATAGAGAAGCCTTTCTACAGTCTCTTGTAGTCACTCCTCCACTTCTTGAGCGAGTCAGGGAGGCACATCATGGGGACATTGACTATGAGATGCATCATGCTCAGATATCCACAGGGTAGGCACCTAATGGATTTTCTGAAGGTGAGGATCACGTCATTCTCTTCCGGGGACATACCATGGTACCGGTTTCACCTCAGGAGGAAGTGTTGTGGGATTTCCACACATCCCCTTTAGCGGTACATCCAGGAGTGGTGAAGATGTACTAGGACCGTTGACGACAACACCGGTGGCTAGGTATGAAGAAGGAAGCAGCGAATTTTGTCTCTCGATTCCTAACTTTTCAGTAAGTGAAGGCAGAGAATCAGGTACTCGTAGGCTTGGTTCAGCCTTTAGAGGTCCCAAAGTGGAAGAGGGATGAGATATCCATGGACTTCGTGATGGGTCTTCCACGTACGTCCAGGGGTCGTTAATCTATTTGGGTGATCGTCAACCGACTCACCAAGTCGGCCAACTTCCTACTGACCAAAGATGGTACAAGCTACCACAGAGAGGGTTACGGTCATCCAAGAGCGGATAAAGAATATGCAAAGATGAAAAAAGTCGTATGCTAACAAGATATAGAGACGTCTAGATTTTGAGGATGGTGACCACGTCTTTCTACAGGTCTCACCTCGACGAGGTCTACAGAGATTTGGCTGAGGTGGAAAGTTATCTCCGCGATTCATTGGACCTTTTCAGGTCCTCAGCAGGGTCGGTGAGGTGGCTTAACACTTGGCTCTTCCACCTTAGTTGCACCGGGTGCACGACATCTTCCACGTATCTAAGCTAAGGAGATACGTGCACGACACGTCCCACATCATCGACCATGTGGAGCTGGACATCGATGAGGGGGAGAATTTCATAGAGGTTCTAGTAGAGATTGGGGATTGATAGGAGCGAGTCATGTGTGAATGGTCGATACCTCTGTTGCGTGTTTGCTGGAAGGAAGGGAACCTCTAGGAGAGCACATGGGAGCGGGAGGCTCAGATGCATGATCAGTACCCCCATTTGTTCCCTTAGTGCGTGTTGTAGATTATGAGGATGTAAATCCCTGAGGTGGGGAGAATGTAAAGACCTAGAAATTCGATGGATTTTTTTTTCAAATACATGGGAATTTTATGAGTCCGCAGTTTTTGACGGCACCTGATTCTGAGACACGGTGTGCCCGGAATCAATTTCTAAAGTTTTTTTTGGGTACTTTCAGTAAACATACATGCAGGATTTTATATCTTTTGAACCTGTGCTCGAAATTGAAATTTGATGACACCGATGAACTCACAGCGCTGGTATTCTCTTAAGGAGACCATTACCACAGTTCCGTTTTATCTATAGAAGATGTTAATTTTGGGGGTTTTATAAATAAATTAAATAAAAATATGACTAACATATTTTTATGTAAGTGGTGGTTTAATCTTCCAAGGAGAAGTTGTAGGTGGTTCCCACCCCCACATAACCTCCCATGGGAGGATATTATGTGGCGGTCCCACACGAGCATCAAACCCCTCAACTTCCCTTGAACCCCCCTTTAACTGTTGAACTCCAAATTTATAGTGGATCCTTTCCGCCTTCCCTCATTATGGTGCCAACACAAGGATTAATTAATGCCTTAATTAATTAATTTGTAGTGTTATGAATTCTTTTGAATTATTTTAAAATGCATGGCATCATTAAAATAATATGGAGGCTATTATTTTATTTTGGCTTGGCGATTATTCTTTAGTGGAGCTTTGAGAGAACTCCTGGAAGAACGACATCCACCAACGAAGAACACTCCTAGTCTCTGAAAAGCGTGAAGCATCATCTCCTTTCCTTCCAACCTGGGAAGGAAAGGGAAGATTTCGCCCACGATGAACGTCGCCAACAACAACATCATCCCCTACCAAAGTCAATGGAATGACGACGTCTTCCCGTGACACTGTTATGCGATCACCGATTACGAGGCGGGGGGAATTTGATTATTTTTACATATGAATTATACCCACGTACTTTGAAGTTATTTTTGGATTGATTGTAGCCAAATTATTATCACCTAATGCGAAGGGCGCGGTCCGAACAAACACAGCACGACGTCCCTCCATTGAATCTTGTTTTGTTGACGTCAGAGGTGGAGACAAAAGGGCGTGGTGTCGTCGCACCGTGCCGAAGAAGAACCGTGGTGGACGAAAGAGGAATCGCGGCCGGGAGGGCCGCAAAGGATGAAGAATTGCATTGTTGTCACGTCACGCGGTGCTGTCGCGCCACGCGGTGGAGCCAAAGGTCGCGACTAGGTCAGGCAGCAGCGGCGGTGGTGGGGGGCCATCGCGCCGCATGGAGGGCTGCAGGACTATGGTGTTTTCACGCCGCGGTCGAGTAGTGGAGGTGTCTGGCCAAACCGGCCACCGTGGAGCCGAACCGCGGATGACCAGCCGGCTCGCTGTAGGACCGCGACACCGGTAGGCGTCGCGTGGAAGAGGACGCAACCCGTATCCTCGGGCCACTCAGCTAGAAGAACCGGCTGGTCAGGCTGGAGAACGGCGGTTCCCGTAGGCGCCGTATGGGGAGAACTGCGGCCCGTAGCGTGGGCTGCGTGCACTGGACTGAATAGGCTGGCTACAACCGGCCAGGATAGAGGAGGAGGCACTGCCGCTAGGTGAACCGGACCGGCCCGCAGTGCGGGCCTGGTCCGCGGGTGGGTCGGCCCTACCGGGCCGGGCCGACCCTCAGCAGGATCGGACTAGCTGAGCCAGGTCAAGCCGACCTGCCAGCCCACTAGGCTTGACGGGTCGAGCCCGTCTTCACTTAAATGAGAATATCTCCTATACCGTGTGTCCGATTGATGTGCCATATATAGCACTGGGACCCTCACGATGATGTGGTCCTATTGCGATACTCTAAGTGAGTTATGGTCAAATTTTGAAAACATTAGGGTTGGATCGAACATAAAATCCAACAGAGCCCCTCGAACGGAAATGCCAATAACTCTCAGACTGGGTGTCAGATTGATGCGATCTCTGTCGCAATGGGTTCCTTATGATGAGAAGGAACAACGAGATTCATCAAATCAGGACTAAGTGGTAGTTGATGTATCTACACTTGGCTCGAGGAGAGGACCCTCCTGGAAGAAAGTGTGTTGCGTGCGGGAACCCTAAGGCTGGATGCGACTGAGATGTACCAGAATCCTCCATGGGTTCGACAGAGATGACTACTATACTGGAATCCTCTATGGGTTCAACAATGATGACTACTATACCGGGATACTCCGTGGGTCTGACAGTTCTGACTTTTTTTCCTGTATTGTGTGTGGGTTCAACAGAATAGCTGGTCCTATATTGTGTATGGGTCCAACAGCTTAGCTGGTCCTGTATCCTGTGTGGGTCCGACAACTTAGATGAATCAGTGACTACATATGATCATCTCTATCACTCTATGAAAGATATATATACCTGTGTGATCTGAGTCTTGTCTTTCAATCATTATCAATGAAGTGATTGAAATTACATCCTTTGAGGACTGGGTTGTGTTTGGGCTCGAGAGTTGGAGCAGGACTGTGACTGGTAACTTTGATATATGTATGGGAATACACCAAAGTAGGTTTGGTTGATACTTCGTGATTGTATCTTTATTATATGGTTTAGACTATGTGGATTCTGGGAGACCATCGGGGGTCTCGGCGTCCCCTACTGATTATTGTTATACTCACCCCTGCACGAGCCTCGCCTGCACCTTGTTGTGTTCTGTGTAGACGACACACATCAATGATCGAGGCTGAGGGTGAAATATCAGAGGATGATCGGAGCTGGAATAGATGTGACATACCTCAGGTACATGTTGTTCGATTTCTGTACCTAATCTTTAGGTAGGATTCCCCAGTGGATGATCCAGGAGCTATTTTCTCTTTTTACTTGTAGTTTTTGTTCAGTTGGGTTTGTATACTGGCCCACTTACTTTCAGCACAACTTAATTTTATATTTTAGTACTTTTTGCCTCTACTTCTTGTGTTCATACTATGTGCGTTACAGGTTTATAGGAAATTCCTTCCCTTTTTATCACGGATTTGCCTTTGGTGCTAGTCACCAACCCCTGGCCTATGGAAGGCGGGCTTGGGGTAGTCACAGCACGGGCCCCGAGGACGGGTCGTGACATCCTGCACTAAGAGAGCCTAGGAATTCCTACTAAGGTCATCATGTATATAATTTCTCTTCCTTGGAGTATATACCATCATGAATTCATAGTCCTATAGTAACATCAACAAACATCATTTCCTTAGGTTTTGGTCTCTTTGTGTGAAGACATACCTGAGACTCTGGTTGTCCAATTAAACCAAAAAGTACTCCCCTAGAGGTAGTACCTTCACATACATAGGGTGAAGACTATAATTCCTAGTTATAGGTAATGGATCACATATTTCTTCTTTTTGGATCTCTACTTTCAAAAACTTTTAAGAGATAACGTCTTATCATTGCATCAATACAGAGTCAAGCCCATCTCCCAAGTCATCACAATACACTACGAACATCACGCCCTGTTCTAGTAGTCCCAGTACTAGAGCAGTCACCCGCCTACATCGTCAAATAATCCAAGGCCCTCCATAACTACTTAGAATAGGTAAATGGATACCCTTTCTATGTCAGGAAAGTCAATGGGGCTTCGATTTTGATGTATTCTTCCACAAACCTCTAGCAGTACACCACCATGCTAAGAAAGATCCACACCAAAAATTTATTCTTGTGTGGCTCCCAATGAATCACTATATCAATCTTCACTGGATCCATATCTAGATCATGCTTAGAAATGACAAGCCCAAGAAAAATGAATCTTGTGAATCCATAATTGGAACATCGAGAGCTTTCTATAAAGCTAGTGCTCTCGAAAAAAATCCAGGACCATCCTGAAATGCTTTTTATGATCCACCTATACTGTAGAGTAGATGAGTATGCCATCGATGGGGACAATAATAAACTAATCCATTTATGGATAGAATACCAGGTTCATAAAATATATAAACATGGAGGGGGAATTTTTCACACCAAAGGGAGTCACTAGGAACTCATAGTGTCTACATGACATCGAAAATCCATAATTGGAATATCATCTTCACAAACCCTCAACTGGTGGTAGTTAAACCTGAGATCGATCTTCTAGAACCATATTGTGCCTCACAACTCGTAAAAGTGGTCATAAATCCATGGAAAGGGGTACTTATTCTTTATCTTGGTTTGGTTTAGGTAGCGATAATATATGCAAAGCTGCAATCTCCCATCCTCCTTTTTCATGAACAACACCAGAGCTTCGTAGTAGGACACACTGGGTCTGATGAAACATTTCTCGTGAAGGACCTCCATTTGAAATCGCAACTCTCGAAGCTCAGTAGGGGACATCTGATTTGTATTAGAAGATATTGGAGTGGTTTTGGGATGCAGGTCACTACAAAACCCTATTTCTTGACTCAGAGGTAGTACCAGAATGTCCTTAGGGAAGACAACCATGTAACCCTCCACAACTGAAGGAACCCAGATTCCTAAAGACACTGCTTCACCAAGGTATATACTCCATAAATTAGGTTTTATTGGTTTTATCCTCCTACTCACACAACCTACTTTTCCTACAATGATATGTCTCTCACTAGAATAGGTAAATCTCACCCATCAGTGGGTAGGCATCTATCTTGATTGTGGTGACAATCACACAAGGCTCGAACAATGGATATCCAATCTATACCCTAGATGAAATCATATGGTTCCATCATGAGGACCAAAAGGACCCATGTGAACCTCTCTCAACTATGTGATAGCATTCACTACCAATAGATAAAAGATATATAATAAGTGTTCCCTATAGGAACCTCAAGATGATTCTATTGGGATAGTGCCTCAAGTGGGATCTCCATCTCTCACACTAGGATTATAGAGATAAAGTAATGACTGGAAGGTATGTATAATAACATTTAATTATGATTATAAAACACATAGATCATATCCCTAATCATATTATTAATTCCATGATAAAAACCCTCCAAAACCTACAGCTTATCACTGCCCCGACCGCTAGATCCCGAAGCCTGATATGGGTCTCCTAGTGGTGATGTTGGAAGGATCTCATAATGATTCCCACCACACATATCTCCTCCTACTTCTCTTCCAGCTTTTCCTCCCTAGGGACCACCCTGACTTCGCCTTGGATATCCTTGATCATAGTGTTTCCTCTTCTCTAGCGGTTCATCAACTATCTATCTAGGATGATCAGCACATCTGGTTAGAAAGTATTATGCCATATGATTTCTCTTATCACATGTAAAGCATAACCCCGCTTTGGGAAGACCCGGAACTCTGTGTTTCCTCTGACCACATGAATGGGTCTAATCATAGAAAGGACTCTTGCACCAAGAACCTAGTGTCTGGCATATACTATTGTAGAGACCCGAAGCCTGACGTAAATGAACATTACATTACTTTTGCGGAATACTTAGTACATAACAAAAACACACACACAAGGACCATAATAGTTTAGTGTCTTTGGAAACTCGGAATATAATCTTCTAATCGTGGTGAAAGATCTTCAACATCTCCCATAAAGATCTTCTTTTTTTTCTAAACCTAAATCCTTTCTTTATATCCTGGGGAAAAGAAAACATAAAAGGGTGAGCTCAAATGCTCAGTAAGGGTAAACAAAAGAAATATCAATCACGTCATATTCATAAGAACATATCTTTTGGAAATCTTAACCTGCAAAAGAGATCATAATTTCATAACATGGGATAAATCATAGTAGTGAAATGTAATCCCAATAATCATGACATAAAACATGAAACTTTGTGGCATACACACATAATCATAGAGAATTATTTCTTGTTAGTCAAGACTCATTTCCAAGACTATCTTAGTGGACAAAGTCCCTTTCTGAACCGAGTTCATTCCACGTTTCAGTCCTGTTTCACTGAACCAGTATAACCTATCGTTCCAGCCATGTCTATCTCATGAGATATAAAATCATTACCCAATGCATTGGAGGGAGATATAGGTCCCACCCATCTCATAATGATACCATTCTTATGTGTGCCACAAAATCATAAACCATACATCATAGCATAACCCATGTAATAAAAATGGGAATCTTAAACATCATGACATCATAAAACAATTCATATAAGATAAAGGAATAAAACTAATTCCATCACAACATAGTCAAATCAATGTAATAATAGGGATAGAAACAGAACCCTTTATTATCTTAGATGGAAAATAATTTTGATAAAACACTTGAACTCCATTCTTGAGGAAAATGTCCTTTCTACTTCAAAAACACTTTTCCTTTCTTAACATGTCATACAATTATAAACTAAAAGAAGTTGATTAAAAATAAAAATGAAAACATGTAAAGGAAACTTCTTGGAAATAAGGTTTTAAAAATCTATTCATGCCGTATAAGTTAAAAACACATTCTTCTCGTACTTTTGTCAGAAAAGTCAAAAAGTACCTTACAAGGTAAATAAAAGAAAAATTCCTTCTATACCATGGGGTAAAAGTAAAATGGGTAAAAAGGACATTAGACATACATGAATACACTTTTATAAAACATGGAAATGATATAAATAGCCCCAGTAAATACTTACGAATAAGCAATCTCAGATAAAAATGAGATTTGCAAATTTATCCCTTACCTTAAGTCTGATTTGCTTCATAAGTGTCCGAACCTCCTTTATAATGATTTAAATAATGTCATTAACTTATTAGAGAATCATATTCATTGTTATGATATCATATATGGTTCACTTATGACTTTATATTACCCGTTCTTTTGTAAATTCCATGTTAAAGAGCGTTTTGGGTAAAATTGTCTCATTTTTCATTCGCGTTTTAACTTGTAATTATTCATATGATTAAGTAGATCATGATTACTTAAATCCTGAATATAAAACATTATTTATATATAATATATATTCAGAATATACATATATATAATAGATCAGTAAATGGAAAGAAATACACCGTTCATGGAGACGGTAGGCCGTACGTACGCATGAACGCTGTTTTCCTTTCCTTATTGTCTTGAATGGAATTAAGTAGATGAAATACATATATAAATAAATCCAGTAGCTTTATAATGTCATATATTTCATTATTATTTCTTATATATACTTTATAATCATTCTTAAATGGTTAACATCGAGAATGAATCTCATCGCGTCGGGGAGACGGTAGTCCGTACGTATGCACGAGTGATGATATCATTCTCATGATCGTGAACTTGTGTTGAAGTGTATGTATACTATTTCAGTATCAATATCAATTTATAATAATCATATATAGTTACTCATTACACCATTATACCCATCCAATTAAGGTGGTGGCGGAAAATAGATTACACCACGGCGTGGAGATGGTATTCCGTATGTACGCACGCGCGATGATTTCCTTTTTCCGTAGGATGGATATAAGGTTAATTAGAGTTGTTTCATATTTATAATAAAATATCAGTATATAAGAAATACTGATGTTATTACTTTATCATGAAACAACTAAAGAATAATAAGTTTAAGAAGAAAGAAATTGAAAAAGATTGGTAATGGATATTACCTCTTTTTGACGTGCCTTTTCTTAACCTCCACTTAAAGAACTAAGGATGGTATTTTAAGAAGACCAGGACCTCTAGGATGATACTAGGGAAGTGGAGAAAGGATTTTGGCAGGGTTTGTCCGAGCATGAATGCTCAAATTGGTGTGAGGAGGAGAGGGAGTTGGTGCCTTTTTATAAGGGAGGAGAGGGGCACCTTTAGAATAAATAAAATATTATTTTATTATAAAGTCAAATTCGGTTTTTAATAGCTCCAAATTGATATATTTCGAAAATAAGATGGTTAGGGGTCGAAATACTCTCATCCAATAGAATTTAGACAAGTTTAGGTATCAATTTTAACCTTATCATTTAGATTTAATTTTAAGTTAGATAATTTAACTTTTACCATGTCTTCTTGTTTTCTTATACTATAAGGTTAATAAACTTAATATATCAAGCCAAAAGAACCACAAGTTGTTTATTATTAATATATATAACCTTATCTAAGTAATAGTGCTGAACCTTAGATTTTTAGGAATAAAATAACAATTAATTATATAATATTTGTTTTAAAAACTATTTTATGTCAATTTTTACACTATTTAGTAATTGATTTTTGTGAAAATCATAACAGAATTATTAGTTAGAACCAAGTTAATTAAATCAATAATAACATGTCATATTAACCTATAAAATTATTTTAATTCATAAAAAGTCTCAAATTACATTTATTTGGGTATTTGTAACATCAATTATGTCCATATTTCATTAATAAGATAATTACTGCATCATCGTTGTGTCAAAAATAAATTAAATTATTTAATGTCTAAAAATTACAAATAAAATATAATTATGTAGGAAATCTTTTTAGCTTTCTAATTAATATTTATAGTGGAATTTATCTTATGTATAACCATATATTAAAAATGCGTTACTTATTAAACATTGATTTTAACTATTTTAACCTTTTTTTAAATAAATTAATAATAAATGTCCTAATCTAATCCAAGTGGGCTTAAATGGTCATATTTTATTCCTAAGGTTGTTTTTGGTCGAATTAAACTTGTCCAATAGAATTAGGACATGTGTTAGGGTAATAATAATATCATTTTTACCCTTAATTACCCTATTTACTTTTAAACGTGGTAAATAAAAGTAAAAAGTTACTATTCACCAAAAATTGTTTTCATCTCATTGAACCACATTTTAGTCGTTGATATTAAATATTTCTCTCGTATTTTTGAAATTCCACTCACAGAAGCGGTAAAATTAAGTTTTATGAAAAATTCAGTTTTTTAACTACCACTTAGTGGTTTCACTATTCATCAAAAATTGAAAGTTTTCAGAAAAATACCAAAAATTAGGCCTAAGCTATATTTGATATTATGATTTCAAAAATGATTTTTATTTTACCAAATTCAAAACAGATCAGTTACATTAACGAATTAAAAAATTAATTCCCATCGTCAAAACAAATAGCGTGTTTTTAAGAGATAATAACTATCAAAAGATTGACACTTGTTTATGTGTGGTTTAAATGTGAAATTACATCCAATGACCAACATTGTATTAAATTGTAAAAATATATTCTAAATATACTTTAAAACCACTCAAATTAATAATTTATCACTATTAATTATTTCTATTAAAAAGTTGTTTTTAATTAAAATTTAGTAATTTTCACTATTCATCAGAATATGAAAGTTATCCGAAAAATACCAAAATTTCACCCTAAGCTAATTTCGATATTCCGAATCCAAAAATGAAGTCCATTTTGAAAAATAAAATTCACAAAATTTCAAAAAGTGGTCATTACTATTCATAACGGCTAGTTTTAATAATATTTTAATAGCATATCGTTGTTTAGTGAAACTCAGTATTGCGTACTACAGACGCTATCGAGGAGGGTTGTGATTGCCTGTAATGCAAGGCAATTCAAGGATTCCTGTTGTGAAATCTCCTTTTTTTGTAGCGTACAACACAAGACATTAATGAAATTAAGAATATTTTTCATAAAATCTCAGGGTGTTACATTCTACCCCCCTTAAAATGAATTTTGCCCTCGAAATTCATCGGGGTTATAAATGGTTTACTACTCGAAAATTTCTTTAATAGAAACCCACATCTTAAAAAGGAATACCAAATCCAATCTTTAAAAACAAAAGTATGAAACGTAATGGTCACCCAAATAAACTAATCACTGGGTTTCCACATAGGTGAAAATATGGATATGGAAGAGAAATCTAACCATCATGTTCTGATGGAGAGTGGTAGAGAACATGGCTATGGAAAATCCAGCAATCACAAAGCCATAAATTTGTGACGATCTAAGGTACCATCTGATTCATCAGATATAAGAGCACTAGGACAACATTTTTTGTTTTCAAGATCATTTCTCTAAAGTTGATGAAATTGGAATTAGAAGAAATACTTTCGTGATTTTGGTATAGTCTCACCGTTGGTCGTTCTTTGAACAATTTCCACTTCATCTCTTAAAGAAATGAAGTTGAATTTGTCTTTTGTGATGTGTTAGCAGATCATGTGATAGAATGATGGGTCATTCCATCTGTCTCAAACAAAGGGTTAGAAAAGTTATCAAAAAATACATAAGTCCATATATAGTGAGATTAATCGTATATGGTTTCTAAAATGGACTTATACTTCTTATATCAGACTTCTTAATATAATAAAACTATTTTCTGCTAAATAGGGACTTCCTGTAGGCCAGTGGTAGGCGATAAAGGCCAGACGCACTTCGGTTGTGGGTTCGATTCCCACAGCCTTGTCCGATGTGATGGGCTGTCGCCCGTCCTGCAGGTTGTCCTTTTTCTAAAACTACATTACTATAACATCACATAAATAATATCAAAAAAACTTCTATCCTTAAACAATACTAACTTATTTCCAACATAATCCATTCCAATCTTTAGGCTTATCCATAATACTACAGTCCACTCTCATAATATAGTGAAAATGATTACCAGATATTTAATACCATCGTTGATCCCCATATATCATAAGATATGTCTTGTTGGTCAAATTACAAACATGTGAATACCTTAATAATGTATTCTCTTGAAGAATGAATACCCATTGAACCTTAGTGAAAACATGAATGCAGTCAAAAGTTAACTCTTTCCACATACCCAAATCCAAAAATTCTATATACTCAAACCATGATATCACTTAGTCCTTATATCAATCATGATCTCATGAAAACTGTCAAACATTTCATTTTTTCATTATCCCTTCATTATGCGCATATCAACTTTTTTCTAAAAATATCTCAATCACTTTCCATGGTTACCGGTACCATAAAATTATTAAAGACCACAATAGACCAATACATAAATATTCCAATACTCAACATTATCTTGGAATCCCTTACATAAACACTTAATCATTCCACCACATCGTTTTCATACTCAAAATCACCAATGGTGATCACATGTGACTTCCCTTTATCCTTTTCCTTAAGTGGTTGCTCATGTCGATCATCACTAACCCTTGGATTAGGGCATTTATTGGCATAATGTCCCATCTCCTTGCACATCAAAAATTGAAGTGTAGTAGGTTCATTCTATGTATCCCTTCCTTTGTTTGCATTATTAGACATCTTCTACCCATCATTTCGGCATTCAAATGCCCGATGACCTTCCTTTCCACATTTGAAACATTTTCTTTTTCCTTTAAGACAATCTCCACCATGCTTCTTTCCACACTTTGAGCATAAGGAAACATTCATCTTCTTTTCACCATTATTCTGAGATTTCTCCTTGAACTCCATTTTTCGTTTCTTGTCAAAACTATGAGATGGATATGTAACACCAAATTCCATTTCTACCTTGATATCACAATTCAAAATTTCATCATAGCTACTGAAGTCTCTTATAGCTAATGCCCTTCGAAGATTTGGTTTTAAGCCACTGAAGAATCGATCAACTTTACTTTCAGGTTGCATGATAAATCCAGATGAATACCTTGCAAGCCTCGTAAAATTCGCTTCGTATATACCAACAGATTCATCATCCTTTTGCTTTAGTTCAAGAAACTCCATCTCCATCATTGTTCGAAGAATATGAGGGAAGTACTTATTGAAAAATAAGTTCTTGAACTCGTCCCATTCCATGGACTAAATTTCATCTCTTTGCCTCATATTCTTAATAAGATTCCACCATTGATCAGCTTCACCTTCCAAATGATATACTGATAAGATGACTTTATCATGTTCAGAACATTGAAGAACTGAAAATATCTTTTCAGTGGTACTGATCCATTGTTCAGCAACAGGTGGGTCGGAAGACCCACTGAATGAAGGTGGACGTTGCCTCATGAAGGACTCAATAGAATATTGTTCCCTTCTCTGCTCATTTGGAAGTCTAGAATGATTCATAGCTCGTGTAAGTATAGCAATAAGATTTTTCACTCCATCTCCCATAACATTTGTTTGTTCAGGAGGACAATCATTGCATTGTCCATTACAGTGATCAACACGGTTCCTTCGGGTTCCAGCCATCGTCTAAAACCCAAAAATAATAGTGTGAGAGGAAAAAATCATGCTAGGTAAAACAACATAGTAAAGGGGGAGCACCCTCAATATCTAACATCTTAGGTTAAATTATAATATCATTACCGTAGTTCTAGGACTATATCCTATACGTATACTTATCCTTAGGGACATCCATAGACATACCTTAGAAATATCTCTAGGGATCTCACTAACGTTTTCGCATCCTAGTTTCCAAAGGTTGACTAAACCTTTCCTCTGATACCAACTGTAGAGACCCAAAGCCTGACGTACATGAACATTACATTACTTTTGCAGAATACCTAGTACATAACAAAAACACACACACAAGGACCGTAATAGTTTAGTGTCTTTGGAAACTCGGAATATAATCTTCTAATCGTGGTGAAAGATCTTCAACATCTCCCATATAGATCTTCTTTTTTTTCCAAACCTAAATACTTTCTTTATGTCCTAGGGAAAAGAAAACATAAAAGGGTGATCTCAAATGCTCAGTAAGGGTAAGAAAAAGAAATATCAATCACTTCATATTCATAAGAACATATCTTTTGGAAATCTTAACCTGCAAAAGAGATCATAATTTCATAACATGGGATAAATCATAGTAGTGAAATGTAATCCCAATAATCATAACGTAAAACATGAAACTTTGTGGCATGCACACATAATCATAGAGAATAATTTCTTTTTAGTCAAGACTCATTGCCAATACTATCTTAGTGGACAAAGTCCCTTTCTGAACCGAGTTCATTCCTCGTTTCAGTCCTGTTTCACTGAACTGGTATAACCTACAATTCCAGCCATGTCTATCTCATGAGATATAAAATCTTTACCCAATGCATTGGAGGGAGATATAGGTCCCACCCATCTCATAATGATACCATTCTTATGTGTGCCACAAAATCATAAACCATACATCATAGCATAACCCATGTAATAAAAATGGGAATCTTAAACATCATGAAATCATAAAACATTTCATATAAGATAAAGGAATAAAAATAATTCCATCACAACATAGTCAAATCAATGTAATAATAGGGATAGAAACAGAACCCTTTATTATCTTAGATGGAAAATAATTTTGATAAAACACTTGAACTCCATTCTTGAGGAAAATATCCTTTCTACTTCAAAAACACTTTTCCTTTCTTAACATGTCATACAATTATAAACTAAAAGAATTTAATTAAAAATAAAAATGAAAACTTGTAAATGAATCTTCCTGGAAATAATGTGTTAAAAATATATTCATGCCGTATAAGTTAAAAAAAACATTCTTCTCGTACTTTTGTCGGAAAAGTAAAAAAAGAACTTACAAGGTAAATAAAAGAAAAATTACTTCTATACCATGGGGTAAAAGTCAAATGGGTAAAAAGGACTTTAAACATACATGAATACAATTTTATAAAACATGTACATGATATAAATATCCCCAGTAAATACTTAGGAATAACCAATCTCGGATAAAAATGAGATTTGCAAAATTATCCCATACCTTAAGTCCGATTTGCTTAGTAAGTGTACAAACCACCTGTTTAATGATTTAAATAATGTCATTAAATTATTACAGAATCATATTCATTGTTATGATATCATATATGGTTCACTTATGACTTTATATTACCCGTTCTTTTGTAAATTCCATGTTAAAGAGCGTTTTGGGTAAAATCGTCTCATTTGTCGTTCATGTTTTAACTTGTAATTATTCAAATGATTAATTAGATCATGATTACTTAAATCCTGAATATAAAACATGATTTATATATAATATATATTCAGAACATATATATATATATATATATATATATATATATATATATAATAGATCAGTAAATGGAGAGAAATACACTGTTCATGGAGACGGTAGGCCGTACGTACGCATGAACGCTGTTTTCCATTCTTTATTGTCTTGAATGGAAGTAAGTAGATGACATACATATATACATAAATCCATTAGCTTTATAATGGAATATATTTCATTATTATTGCTTATATATACTTTATAATCATTCTTAAATGGTTAACATGGAGAATTAATCTCATCGCGTCGTGGAGACGGTAGTCCATACGTACGGACGAGCGATGACATCATTCTCGTGATCGTGAAATTGTGTGGAAGTGTATGTATACTATTTCAGTATCAATATCAATTTATAATAATTATATATAGTTACTCATTACACCATTATTCCCATCCAATTAAGGTCGTGGCGGAAAATAGATTACACCACGATGTGGAGACGGTATTCCGTACGTACGCACGCGCGGTGATTTCCTTTTTCCGTAGGATGGATAGAAGGTTAATTAGAGTTGTTTAATATTTATAATAACATATCAGTATATAAGAAATACTGATGTTATTACTTTATCATGAAACAACTAAAGAATAAGAAGTTGAAGAAGAAAGAAATTGAAAAAGATCGGTAATGGATATTACCTCTTTTTGACGCGCCTTTTCTTAACCTCCACTTAAAGAACTAAGGATGGTCTTTGAAGAAGACCAGGACCTCTATAATGATACTAGGGAAGTGGAGAAGATATTTTTGCAGGGTTTTGCCGAGTTTTAATGCTCAAATTGGTGTGAGGAGGAAAGGGAGGAGGTGCCCTTTTATAAGGGAGGAGAGGGGCACCTTTGGAATAACTAAAAATATTATTTTATTATAAAGTCAAATTAGGTTTTTAATCGATCCAAATTGATATATTTAGAATATAAGGTGGGTAGGGGTCGAAATAATCTCATCCAATATAATTTAGACAAGTTTAGGTATCAATTGTAACCTTATCATTTAGATTTAACTTTAAGTTAGATAATTTAACTTTTACCGTGTCTTCTTGTTTTCTTATACTATAAGGTTAATAAACTTACTATATCAAGCCAAAATAACCCCAAGTTGTTTATTATTAATGTATATAACCTTATCTAAGTCATTTGGCCGAACCTTAGATTTTTAGGAATAAAATAACAATTAATAATATAATATTTGTTTTAAAAACTATTTTACGTCAATTTTGACACTATTTAGTAATTGATTTTTGTGAAAATTATTACAGAATGATTAGTTCGAACCAAGTTAATTAAAACAATACTAACATGTCATATTAACCTATAAAACTAGTTTAATTCATAAAAAGTCTCAAATTACATTTATTTGGGTATTTATAACATCAATTATGTCCATATTTCATTAATAAGATAATTACTGCATCATCGTTGTGTCACAAATAAATTAAATTATTTAATGAATAAAAATTACAAATAAAATATAATTATGTATGAAATCTTTTCCGCTTTCTAATTAATATTTATAGTCAAATTTATCTAATGTATAATTCTATATTAAAAATTATTTACTTTTTAAACTTTGATTTTAACTATTTTAACCCTTCTTTAAATAAATTAATAATAAATGTCCTAATCTAATCCAAGTGGTCTTAAATGGTCATATTTTATTCCTAAGGTTGTTTTTGGTCGAATTAAACTTGTCCAATAGAATTAGGACACGTGTTAGGGTAATAATAATATCATTTTTATCCTTAATTACCCTATTTACTTTTTACCGTGGTAAATAAAAGTAAAAAGTTACTATTAACCAAAAATTATTTTCATCTCATTGAACCAAATTTTAGTCCTTGATATTAACCGTGTCTCTTTTGTTTTTTAAATTCCACTCACAGAAGTGGTAAAATTATTTTTTATGAAAAATTCAGTTTTTTAACTACCACTTAGTGGATTCACTATTCATCAAAAATTGAAAGTTTTCAGAAAAATACCAAAAAATTGGCCTAAGCTATATTTGATATTATGATTTAAAAATTGATGGTTATTTTACCAAATTCAAAACATATCATTTACATTAACTAATTAAAAAATTAATTCCCGTCGTCAAAACAAATAGCGTGTTTTTAAGAGATAATAACTATCAAAAGATTGACACTTGTTTATGTGTGGTTTAAATGTGAAATTATATCCAATGACCAACATTGTATTAAATTGTAAAAATATATTCTAAATATACTTTAAAACCACTCAAATTAATAATTTATCACTATTAATTATTTCTATTAAAAAAGTTGTTTTTAATTAAAATTTAGTAATTTTCACTATTCATCAGAATATGAAAGTTATCCGAAAAATACCAAAATTTCACCCTAAGCTAATTTCGATATTCCAAATCCAAAAATGAAGTCCATTTTGAAAACTAAAATTTACAAAATTTCAAAAAGTGGTTATTACTATTCATAACGGCTAGTTTTAATAATATTTTAATAGCATATCGTTGTTTAGTGAAACTCAGTATTGCGTACTACACACGCTATCGAGGAGGGTTGGGATTGCGTGTAATGCAAGGAAAATCAAGGATTCGTGTTGTGAAATCTCCTTTTGGTGTAGCGTACAACACAAGACATTAATGAAATTAAGAATATTTTTCATAAAATCTCGGGGTGTTACAACTATCTACTATATAAAACTCAGATATGTGGAACCAACTACTAGCTCTAGCTTTCTGGAATCTCTATGATATAAATCTCTCTATCACCAATGCTCATTCTAACACTTAGTATATTGTGGGGATGAATAAAGGAACAATGTTGGCACATATCTCTTTATAGAGTCCCTTCTCAAACTTTGTTTCTCATAAGTAGCCACCTCAGATCATGTGAAGGGAGTGTCATATAAGGTCTGTGAACCACGTTTCATACAAAACCACTATCATTCCTCCCCACTGAATATCCAAAATCATATAGATCTAGATTAAACAAAAATAATATGGGATTACTCCTCATGAAATAGACACTAGAATTTAAGCAACGAGAGTATCGACTCATCGTGAATTTTCAAAACAAGGATCCACCAGTGACGGGATACTCCATTGAAGAGGATATCTACCAGAGAAACCACATTATCTATTGGGATATGAAAAATCTTAAAGATACTAACCACAAACTCTATCCAATCCTTTACTTCTTGAGGGTCTAAATTTCCGCAGAACCTCAGCATCTTTTGACGCTAGAAATCACAGAGTGCGCTAATAATATGTCTGTGCTTAAACTAATCTACCAGAAAAATCAACTTCTTGACAGGGGACATACTGCTACCTACCCACCAGGATGAAGGGGATCGTAGGATGGACCATGAACTAAGGCCTCGTCCCTAATTAGGTCATCATCACTAACCAAAGCTAATATCCAGGCTAGATATCATTGTAGAGGCATACTAAATATATCAAAAAGTATCATGTCTAGATGAGAATATGTATATATAACAACAATGGGGAGATTGATCTAGAAGGATATTCAAATACCCAATCGTATATGATGCATGTTCCGATTATCCCAACCAAAAATGTCCTAGCATACCGAGTAAAAAATCTGGTATTCAGGGTCCTAGTGAATGGATACTTCGGTTGTCGCACTATCACTGGATTCCCTAGCTAGAGAGTCACATTCCAGATACCCTAACCCTATTTCCCTAATCCCAGACAAATCCTCTTAAGGGGATATGTCTTAAAAACATCCCAATGAATGAAATTTCTCTCATACCAATATTTCATGACAGAGGACATGTTGAGGTCAAGCTGCAACTACCCTAAGCCTGTCTTCATAGGCCAAGGGGTGGCACCTAGATCCGAAGGAATAACTAGTCTCTGGTATGAATTTTTCTAAGTACTTTTACACACACACACACAACAAACTCAATGAAAAATTGCAGAGGAAAAGAGTAAAATATGAAACTCCAAAATATAGTAAACCAAGCATGGATGAACCTCTAGATAGTACAAAAGTACGGTAGAGAAAACTAAATTTTAAAGGGAAAAATTCATATCCCACCAAAAAAATGTCCTATCCTAAAAAAATAGGATATGTAAATAGATGAGGGATCACATCTTTTGAATCCCAATCTATGACCATCGTACACGATATAAGAACCCGGTATCCCTAAGATCCTCTATAGTCACGATCAACCTATCTATCATCTTCACAAGACTTGACACCTATAGGAAATGATCATACATGGGTTAGTATTTACATAACTTTTATGACACACTAAATGATGAAGTGGGGATGTATGAGGTACAATATAATGAAAAAGATAGTAGATAGAACAAGAGGGTATGTATGAGGTACCACTTGGAATTCGAGGACCCATTCCCTGGTACAATAGGGGGGTTACCACTCCCCAGACGTCAAGGACCCACTGCCCAGCTCTACAAGAGGGTACCACTCAAAAGTTCCATGGTGATCATGCATGATCACTATAATTTTTGGGTAATGGATTATCAAGTTATATGCCTGAAGTATTTCACATAATATCTCCAATATCTCAATTAAGGGAATCACCGCATTCTATACGGTAAAACACTTAGAATAATATACTCATGGACCAAAATCTGAATTCAACGAAGGAGGTAAAAATAGTTTAAGTTTCCTCAAATAGGAACTACGGGTGCATGGAATGTGAGGGGACCCACATGGTGTGTGGTCCCACTCTACAACATGGTCATTTCCTTGTCTATCACATAGAACCCAACAATATAAGAGTACACACCATTCCGGTGGAATACATGGTGTGTCCAAGCTACATGGGGACTGGGTAGTATGTTTCTAGTTGTTTCCATGTATCGGGCTCCATATCGGTGTACCAGACTCTGTTTCCATGTACCAAACCCTATTTCTAAGTACCAGATCCCATGTCCATATACTTGAGTACACGACCGTGTACATAGCCATTTACTTCCACACCGATTCCCACCAATGTGATCCCTCACATATGGTTTTCAACCAAGAAGGGGTATATGGTGTATGAGGGGGATTACACAACATGTATTCCTTACGATTTCCAAAACCCTAGCCACTATTGAGGAAGGGATACACACTGGGTGTTCATCCTTGAACAAGGCATGTGTTTTATAATTTTCTATAAATTTGGATATGAAATATACGTGTTAGATCTAGCCATTTCACTTCATTTCACCATAGATCTATCAATGAAACAACCTAAAACTTTTAGATTTGGACCGAATCTATCATTTCAAGCCTTATTTTTACATAAATAGGCCACTGATTGATCATTGGTTTTCATCCCATGAAAACATGTACCCGATACTTCCATGATTGTTTTCATGATTCCAAATCACCAAAAAAATACATCTACAACTTGCAAAAACTCATTATCTATGTGTGTTTCATTTATCCATTCTTTATTCATCGATCTGTTCTGAATATGGGGGTCTGACCAGGCTCAATACTGCCAAGAAATGTCGAACTGGGATGAAGGGGTCCAAATGGTGAATAACTAGAAGTGAAGAGGAATAAAAGAACTAGAATTTAGTGTTTAAACATCATTGGACAATCATTCTTGGCGAATGATCAAGAACTAAAAAAATATAGTTTGAAAAAATTGAATAGATTAATTAAATCTTGTATGTATGTGCATACAGGGCCATAAATGGAATAGATCCATGAATAAAGGTGTATCTTTTCAATCATTTTATCAAGGGTTTAAAAACACCAAATTATGTGTCCTACCTTGATTATGGATCAATCACTGATAATGAATACATTTTCCAATGATTTGAGAGGGGTCGTTGCATTTTTTACATCCCAATCTGCTCTGATATAGATTTTTATCATGGTCCGATGTTGTTCACAGATGGAGGATGGAGGAAGAGCTTTAGATTTTTCCTAAGGTTTTTGTGGCTAACCCTGGAGAAATATGCTTGGGGAAACTCTTATAGGTTTATCTATTGTGATGAAATGAATTAATTAACTAATTTAATAATTAATTAATTCTCTTAATATATCAAAAATTATTGAGGAGTCTAAACACCCCATGCTGAATCATTTTATGTCATGCCTTGGGTAAAAGATGTGTTATAGACTCATCTATTGTCTCGTATTTCTTATCATATATACCATTTAAGAGTTATTCCATTTTCTTTAAGGTATCATGGATGTGTAAAAAAATAAATTTAATATTTTTATAAAATTAATTATGGGCACACCAATCCTTGGAATCTCACACCATCTTAGCGCTATATCTAGAAATATATATAGAAACAAATCCAAAGTCATTTAAGAAAAACCAGTTCTTTACACAAACCACCAAAGGATAGATTTGAAACTCATAAATTGTTTTTGAAAACAATGAAGAACCAATAATCTTCTCTAAAGTAAAATCTAATGATCTCCACTATCTGGGCCACCATTTATAGAATCAAAATAAATAAATAATTTTCTATAAACTTTTATAATGGATTTCACATCTTTGAATCAACCACTCATTATATCATAAATGAATCAATTATAATATAATTTTTACAATACAATATATCTACTTCTTCCATGTCATGATAAATATCTACTAAAACACCATAATCTTATACTCCCCACTTGATACTCAGTCTATGTCCCTAATAATATCCTTTCTAAGGAGTCAATAACCGCATTTTCGTTCCTTGGAGTATATGTTATCTAAAATTCATAATACTATAGATAATCTACCCATCTTCTATATCTTAAAAATAAGCCACTCTAGGAGAAGATATATCAATGATTTTATGTTATATATACACCATAAAATTATCCCCAAGAAAATAATGTCTCTGTCACATTAATATAAAAAACAATATGATAAGTTCCAAATAACACAAGCCATATTTACACACACAATAATAAATTATCGATATCTATAACCAATTAATTTACATTCATTCCTCAAAAAACATTCTAATCATTTATGTGATACACTATTGTATACTTATTATGTAATACCTTTTTCTTATAATGAAATAACTTATTCAATCATAAAAATATGCTTCAAAATTTAAAAATTTATCTATAATTACTTCATATAAATAAAGGAATGGTTTATTTAGTTTTGGAAAATAAAGGATCCATGATCTGATAAAATTATCACTATTATAGTTTCTTTTTTTGAGATTGTTCATTGGTGATAGACTTCTGTCGTAAAAATTCATTTTTGACTGGAGTTCATCACTAATACATTATTTTGAAAAATAGTGTTGCAAATGTGGTTATTTTTGATGGATCATCACAAATAGAAAATAATTCTTCATGGGTGAAATAACTATCGTAAATTATGCTCATGAAATTTGATATTCTCAATTGAGACAGTCTACTGAAATTGATATTATTTATGAGAGAAGAAAAGTCCATCGAAGATACTAATATTTTCAAAAAAATACAAATATTTTAAATAATTCAAAATAATTAAAAATATAAAAAACAAATAATTGAATTTTTTTTGAAATTTTTTAAAAATAAAAATGTTTTAAAATAATTGAACATATTTAAAAATAATTAAGAATATTTAAAATAATTAAAAAAGGAAAAAAATTAAAATAGATATAGAAGTAATATATCATTTCAAACATTGTATTTTCTTCTCCCTAATTACAGGAGTCATAAAACATAAAAAAATCATCAATTGTTGTTAGGGGTAGGAGGATCACTTGAAGGATTAGGGGGATGAAACTTCATACCAACCCAATGTGTAATCCATCATATACACTCCAACATCTGCTCATCTCTTCAATGATGCTATCCATGCTCCTCCTACCTCTCTCATTGTATTAGCTGTATCATCTCATCATGAGTTATCACCCTCTCATAATACTGTGAAGTAGATGATGGTATCGATGAAAACTCTACACAATCTCCCTTTTATCTCACCAATGACTTCGTCAAATAACCTTTAATAACTCATATGTGGCAGTCGAGAACCAATACTGATCAACCAAACTTTCTTTACACCATGAAAAGTTAACTATATTTAGTCCCCCTCATCAAAACCTGAATCAAAAGTGGTATATTATTCATTCTATAAATTCCTCTCTTGTGAATGAGAAGTTACATCCTCATACATTTCCATAAAATATAATAACAAATTAGAATTACAATAAAATTTATATTAGTAAAATTTATCAAAAAATTTACTAACCAAAATATGGAGATATTGGTCTCATATAAGTTCTTATATACCGAGATTATTATAAATATTAATATAAACATAAAACATTATAATTTATGGGTTAGTAGAAGATAGTATAATATAACAAAAATTATAGTTAGATTATATAAAATGTAATAAAAAATATTACTTATCATATATCATCGATGTATGCCAAATGTATTTCTTCTAGCCCTACTTGTGGCCTCTTTCCTCCCTAACTCTAATTTCATGATGATGAACTCATTAAAATGTCTCCAAGATTATATGATCACTATAAAAATCATACATGTGTAGAGATACATTCAGGTCGATGGGAGATAAAAGACCTGATGAAAACAGTATCAGAAGCTTTATCCATAGCTCTCTTTATAAGGTTCAGTAAAAACTATTGAAAGTGCTCATGTATACAAATATCCCATTCCTCTTAGATATAATTTCTTAGGATATCAACAATCAAAAACCGTAAATTCTAAAATACAATTAAAAACAATATCTCAATAATGACATAAATTTTAAGAAGTATATATTATTTCAAAAAATTCAATGCAGTGATCGAACATTTGCTGAAGAACGATGAGTGTATCCTTGGCCCATGACACCCATAGACAAGGAAAATAATTTTTTAGGATCCCACCAGCCTTCAAAAAAACTAAATGAAAAAAATATAAAAAATAAACATTTTATTATTTCCAAAATTATTACAAAAACATAGTATAAAATAAATATCTTAAACAAGTGAAAATCTCACTGTAAATGAGGTTCTAACATTAGTGAGAGAAAAAAATAGATAATCGAGAGAATCTCGAACCATCTGAAGTAAATAATCATACATATAAGAACATTTTTATATAAATATCAGATATAAAAAACTAATAAATACCAAAATATAATAATCCAACCTGTAAGAAATTTTTAATAGGTGTAGAAAATATATAAAAATAATAATAAATACAAGAATATTATAATTAAATATAAATAAATACCAAAACATAATAATTTAACCTATAAATATTTGTTAATATTGATATCGAATATAAAAAAAATTCATGTAAAATATAATATTCTTACTGGTCAATAATTATTAATATGAATATAAAATCTAAAAAGCAAATAATTATTGGCAACTGCAAAGGAATAGAATAGATCATTGAGTCCATCCATACAAAACAAAAAATATTACTTTAAATAATTGAAAATAAAAATATAAAATATAAAAATAATAATAAATACCTAAATATAATACATCAATCGTCACCATACTCATTATTTTCATCGAGGACAATATATTCCCCATCATATTTAGTATTATCAACTTCCATACGACTTTTTGTTTGACCATCCATTATTACTTATTCAACATTATCTATATCATTATCCCTTAACTGGGGGGGGGGGGTCATCATTGATAGTAATATCTAATCGAATAAGAGAAATATTTTAGGATTTTTTAAAAAAAGATTCAATTTTTTTCACTTCCACAGAAATATTTTTATTTTCAATAAACATATTGTCATGTGATTTCATTTTTTTACTCTCTTAAAACATAATAGTATTTTTCATAATAAAAAATTATGTTCTTGATGTTCCAATATAAATGGTTCATTTGATTCAAGAATAATATTATATATAATTTCAATGACTCAGTGTTGTGGATGAACTCAAAACCCTAAATTAGTATCAAACAAATGACATTTAAACATTGTTACATAATTAGGTCACAGATAACACAACTCAATTATTCCATCCATTATACCATAAAAGTGAACCTCACTTTCCTTATGATTACATCCTTTCAGAAAAACACCATTATTCATTGATTTCTTTGAGTCTCCATATATGCATTTATGAAATTGAAATACATTAACCACATACCTATTATAAGATTTTACCAATTTTAATGGAGGGTTTTTGAGTACGCATAATCTAATATCAATTTTATTTTCATGTAATGTTACCTACAACCAATAAAATATTTAATAATAGATATTGTTACAAAATTTATTTACTATTCCATAGAATGAAACTTAACCTATCATTATTTAAAACAAATATAAATTTTTTTTTATAAAAATCTTCAAGATTAGTAGAAATAATTTTTATAATTTTTTTTGATATGGTCATCATATAGTCTACAAATAAATTAAATTAGTTAAAGTTGTACATTATAAAAATTTAAACAAATAATAAAAAGTAGTACATAATACACAAATGATGTCCTTTCATCACAATCCAGTAGAAAATATGTATTATCCATGTGGAGTTCTATTTCTAAAATAAATATTTCATGATAACCACCATAACTAAGCTGGAAATGATTAAAAACTAACAAATTATGGAATGATAAATCATCAATATTTGTCTAATGGAAGCCAATCTAGATATTTTTTTAAGGATATTGTGAATGAAAATAATAAGATTATAAATTTGAAATGTCAACCTAAAAGTACGATTCTGTTGTTGACCCTTCAACTGATTCTTTATTATGTAATTTCTTCTTTAACTTTTCCGTACATCTCTCAAATGGGTACATCCATTAATATTTTATTGGTCCTCGACATGTAGATTTATATAGAAAATTAAATATTAAATATTCTATTGAGTGAAAGATTCTTAGAGGACATATTTTATCTGATTTACCTAATATTAAAACAACATCTTTATATGTCATACTCAATGCATAATTACCTAACAATTCTTCCCAAATATCTGAGAAGAAATATGGTATTTGAGTCATCATGTCCTATATTGAAGAATACAACATCCTTCTTCGACCAAAAGGTAGTTATATTTCCATTATGACATGGATGTTAGGAATTTTAACTTGTAATATGATCATTTCTGATGTAGTGATACAGATTAGACGCATAACCATCCGGTAACCTCAAATATTGAATCCATTGGTAGAATAATTAACACTTTTATTTATAAATATCATAAGAAGCTTTTGTCTTCCATTAATTTGGTGATCTTTCAACTTTAGATAATTCATGTTCTAGACATCTGTAAGTCTGGGAAGTATATAATCATTCATTTACATTATCTTTGGTCTCATTGGGTGTATCCAACATGTTATAAAATATGTTATCAAAAAATCCTCTCAACATGCATTATATCTAACACGTGATGAACAAACAAATCATACCAATATGGAAGGTCCCAAAAAACACACTTCTTTATCCAATTATGATATCTCCCAAAACCATTTAATTTTTGTTCATTTATGATTGATCAACAAGTAACAAGAGGTAATACAGAGATGATAGATTTTACCTGAATACCTCAGAGCAGTACTGAAGTTTCATCTATTCCAATTCTACCTTCTTTAATATTATTTACATTCCATCAAAAAGGGTGATCTATAGTAAGAAATCTCCAATGACACTCAAAATAACTAATATTTATTCCATTACCATGAAAAAATTATTTCTTCTCAAACATACCAAATTGACATGATTTTATACCATTTATACTCCATCCAGAGAAAATTTCATATGTCCTAAAGTCACTAATCATCCATATTAGTACAACCTTAGCTTTACAATTTCGATCTAACACTATATCAAACTTATTCACACCATTATTGCACATTGAAGTTTACTCATCAATTTGTGGATTCAAATAAACATCAATATTCTTCTTTGGAAGCCTTGGAATTAATTGTTCCAAATAAATATATGGTTAATTCATCATCATAAAAGGATGTCTGTTGTACGAAGTAATGAAAATATAAAAAAAAGAATATTGAATGTCGTAAGTTCCAAATGGACCTAAACTATCTATATAAAGAACCAAACATATGTTATGATGTTCTGAAGAAAAATAATTTTTCATCTGATCTAAGTGTTTCCATGAATCAACATCACAATGAATATTTAATCTTTTACCGATGGAAATATTTGATTTATTTCATTCCATAAATATAGATATGTTGTGATACAAAAAATAAACATTGTAAATGAGGTATAATTGGAAAATATATCAAATGTTTCATAGGAAATATGGAATTTACTTATTGTTCCTCTTTATATCTTGATTCTTTCGTGTTGAAAAATTAACTGAAGATTCATAATCACTATAATATAATATGTAGTCGTTTCAACACACATGAATCATCAAATAAATAAGACCCAAATTATGGACCAACATCTTACTTCAATTGAAACGTGAATGTAATGTATTTATATTAGCAATGAATAATTTAAATAATAACTATATCTGATCAAAACAACTATTTAACATTCTAAAATCAGATTTATAAGCCATAAATTTTGTAACAGCTTCTTGTTTTCTCATCTGGATTCCAGGATATAAGGACTCCTCAACAGATTTCAAAAAATTGAAAAATTGAGAAGGTTATCATTCATAATTTAGAATATCATTCTTATTTTTTGTTTCATGAATAGATGGGCCAGCTACCTCATGTGTTAATTATAAAATGGTGGATCCATAATCAATTTTTTTTCTTTTATACTAAATTGTGTTCACCATGTGGATACCAAATTATAGAATCTTTTTGAAAACAAAAATGAAATAGATGAATTCCAAAATTATAAAACGTTTCAAATCTCCAAAGATAAATTTTATTATATGGGTATTTATTATTTATTCAAAAAAAATTCAGAATTTGATTATAAAAGTGATATGATATCATCAACACCATCAATTTAGATAAGATTTATTCCAGATCTGTTGGGATTTTGGCAATGATTTATCCAATCATGACCACATAATAGAAACTTGTTTCTATCTCCTGAGTCTATAGTTATCTAAAAAACAAAAAAATACGAATAATTATTGTAGATCATTGTGATTGATTGTAAATTATAATTATATTTCAACACCATGGAATATTTTATGGAATATTATTAGAGTGAGACACTGGGTTAGCACTATATCGAGGCTCATGAAGGCTCGGTATAGATAGAATAAAAATATTAAATATATTATATCACAGACATAATATTTTTAAAAAATAATAGAATTTCTCTTGAATGGTGTCTCATATGGAAAATATGAGACAATCATTTGGTATGGGATACATGGGTTACCATTGAACCGAAATTACATTTGTTTTTTTTATATGTTTTGTTACATTACACGTGAGGGTAATTCATTTAATATTTATATTATAATTTTTATATGAAAATTAAGTATCTCTCAAACTGTGTATCATATGAATAATAGCAGTCCATCAATTGGTCCAGGATGTGGGGTTTACAATAGACGTGATATACCATTTGTGTTAGTCAAGATTTTGGTAACATCACGCACGATATTAATTAACTTAATTTTCTTATTATAATTTTTTACAAAAAATTTAAAGTATCTCCATAAAGGTGTCTTATATGGTAAATTTTATACCACTATTAGACTGGGGATGCTGAGATAACCCCAATAATGACATATTATTTTTCAACATCGAGTGTTTGGTCACATTGCATGTGAGGCTAATATATTTTTATTTTTATTTTTATTTTTTATAAACAATTTATGTGTCTCCAAAACTATGTATCATATGAAAAATCAAAGACCTCCATTAGGTTTGGGATTTGGGGTTTCACCTATTTGAGAGAAAAAAAATTGTGTGACGAGTTTTTGGTAACATAAAGCAGATGGTAATTCATTTTATTTTTTTATTATAATTTTTTTCAAAAATTATCTTCATAATGGTGAATCATATCAAAAATCTGAGACCACTATTAGATCAAAGATTCTATGTTTACCCTAGGAACTACAAAACTTTTTTTTACATTGGGTGTTTTGTTACATTACATGTGAGTGTAATTCATTTAATATTTTTATTTTAATTTTTTATAAAAAATTCTGTTTATCCAAAACTATATAACTTATGAAAAATCAGATACCACGGTTAGGTCCGAGATGTGGGTTCACCCTTGATGTGACATAGAATTTTTTTACATTGAGAGTTTGGTAATATCATGCATGATGGTAAATCATTTAATTTTTTTAATTTTTTTTTAAAAAATTGAAGTATCTCTATAATGGTGAATCGTATTAGAAATCTAAGTCCACAGTTAGATCAAGGATGCAAGGTTTACCCTTGGCGCAACAAAATATTTTTTTGCATCAAGTGTTTGGATAAATTTTACAAGACAATATTTCAAAAAATATTTTTAATGTAAATTTTATAAAAAATTTAAGTATCTCTCAAATTGTGTATCATATGAAAAATCAGATACCACCATTTAGTCAAAGATTTGGGTTTTACCAAAGACGCGACAAAACATTTGTACGCATTGAGAGTTTGGTAACATCATTAATGATAGTAATTAATTTAATATTATTTTTGTAATTTTTTTCAAACAAAATTGAAATATCTATGTAACAATGTATTTTATCATGAATTTGACACCACCGTTTGATCGGGGACGTAGGGTTTACCATAGGCGCGACACAAATTTGTGTGTGTCGGGTGTTTGGTAACATCTCACATAAGGGTAATCCATTTAATATTTTCTTAATATTATATATATATATATATATTATTATCTATCTGAATTATTAATACAATTTATTTTAATTAATAAAAAATTTATATGAATTATTGTAAATTTCTAATAGTTACTATTATAAACATTTTTATTCAGTATATAATATAAAAACTAGTATTTATTAAAAATATATTTTAAATTTTTACTACTTGATTAAATTATTTGTTAACTAATAATAATTATTTATTATTTATAAATTTATTTATAATAAATATTTATAATTTTAAAGAATTACTAAAATTTTATATTTTTTTCTTTTAGAAATTATTTTGAATTGTTGTAATTTCAACAAATATTCAAATTATTTATAATATATTGTATTTAACACTAATATTTACTATTTATTAAAATTATGGATTGATTAATT
Organism: Viscum album; assembly: GCA_963277665.1. Classification (NCBI taxonomy): domain Eukaryota; kingdom Viridiplantae; phylum Streptophyta; class Magnoliopsida; order Santalales; family Viscaceae; genus Viscum; species Viscum album. The sequence goes on along the minus strand of OY728127.1, from coordinate 1,398,900,027 downwards.
ATTCTTTATTATAAATTATTAAAGGATTATTACTAATTATTTATATTATTATTACATTTTTAATAATTACTATGTATATATATATCACGATTTCTTAATTACTATAAATATATCAAATATATTCTAGTTATTTTGTAAATAAATATATATATAAAATATATATTGAAATATATGTGTATATATATATCAAATAAAGCTTAAAAAAAATTTATTTTTATTTTTATTCATATTTGGATGTTAATATATATATATATATATTACATGATTTCTTAATCAAATATATTTTTACATGTTTTTTTAAACAAATATATATATCAAATAAATATGTACATACATACATACATACATATATACATATATATATATACCAAAAACCTTATACATTTTCTTAAAAAATTTATATATGTGTATATGTGTATCTAAAAATCTGAGGTTGAAGCCTCAGTTTATTCGGGGAAGGGGCTACAGTTCAAAGAAAATCATGCAACAAGCAGTACAGAGATGAACTCGGCGAGACTCGAACTCGATACTTCGCTGAGACCCACAGGAGAAGCTACCAACTGAGATGTACCCTAGGGGCATGTGTATATGTGTATATATATATCAAAAAAAAATTCACGTCTTTTTAAAACACTTATATATATATATTCATATGTTAATATACATACATACCTATATATATTAAAAACCTTACATGTTTTTTTAAAAATTTTATATATGTATATTAAAAATTTATTATATAAATATATATATTAAAATATTTCATAATTAATAAAAATATATCAAATATATTTTAGTGCTTTTTTTGAACAAATATACTTATAAAATTTATATATACATATATACAGACATATATATATATATATATCAAAAATCATACATGTTTTTAAACAAAAATATTTTTATATATTGACATGTTAATATATATAAATACACACACACATATATCCAAATTAAATAATGAGAAAAAGAACATGAGCCTTAGCCCAGTTGGTAAGGACTCTGTAAGTGCATCCAAGCAACCAGGGATCAAATCCAGGCGGAGGAAGAATTTCCGGTTATTGTAGAAGGTACTGTAGCAGGTATTGTTTTGCACTGTAGACGCTGGGAATATTCCCCTGTTTGGGCCTTCGGGCCACCGATTTGGTCCCTGTGTCCTTTCAGGCCTGCAGGAACCCAGGCCTTCGGGTCAGTAAGGTCTAGGGCCACCTCAAGGCCTTCGGGCCACCTTAAGTGCCGATAAAAACCAGACAACCTACAAGGAACAAGCTCTACAAGGAGGATGAGAAAGGAGAATTCACCACAACAGAAGCTAAATGGATTTCAAGAATGAGAGGGTATTAAAGCTGCCATCGGGACAAGCCTGTGCATGCACGGGAATACCTAGCCGAACAACCATGCTAAGGTAGAGAGCTGATTTCATCATGAAGATGCTGGGGAGGAGCAGTTCCAAGAAGTTAGTCTGGGTTTTTTGTAATGTTTGAAGCCTACAAGAAATGAATTCCTCTAAGGACTACGGGCCATGTAATACATACGGCTACGGGCCTTGTAAGGGTTCCACCTCACCCCTTGAAAGGTGGATTATCAAAAATCAATAAAAATGTAGGCCTTCGGGCCATTGGAGGAGGAATAATGAGAAAAATACCTAAAAAACAATTGAAATAACTCATGAATACCTAATTAACACAAAATAGGGAATAATAAATTTTCACCAATCGTAAATACCAAATAAACCATGAAAATAGGATAAAATTTTAACCTGGGGTTTTCCCAAACTAAATCATTTAAGATAAGATGAAAAAAATAAAATAAAAATTAAAAGGGAGATAAGAGGAATCCATACAAAAGTGATTTGAACATGAATCTCCAAAAAAATTCATATAATAGATTATTTCAGAGGGGGAGATCCCTGACCATACATCGCAACTTATTCAAGAGAAGGAGAGGAAGAAGGGGGATTTAGTTTTTTAAAATTTTTTAATTGTGATATACTAATTATGACGGAATATATTCCATAGAAAATAATTTTTTCCATCAAAACTATTTGTGATGGGAATTAACTCCCATCTAAAAGACTTCCTACATGAAGGTTAGTAGTGAAATATATATTAATACATCAATTTTGACCGTCTTTAAAGCTTTTCACACTGGGATGTGAGAATTCACGCTAAAATTATTTGTGATGGATGATTTATTTCAGCGCAAATGATGAGTTTTTGCAACGTAATAAATCATTTTTCACAAATAATTCCTTTTAACGGACTATTTGTAATGTTTTAACTACATGTTGCAATTAACTTGTCACAAATAGCCTATTTTCTAGTATTATAGTGTATCAACCTCCAATATTAACTTTCCAAAACTAAGAAACATTGCACCTCATTAACTTTCTTAGATGAACTCCAAGTAATAATTTCCTTACTATTTTTTGGGTTCACTACAACCCAATGTTCTAATATAACATGACCTAAGATGTTAACATAACCAATACAAAAACAACACTTCAACATATTTTCAAAAAAAATTACACATTTTGATAAATTATAAGAATAGCCTAGGATAATCAGAGTGATCCTACTTTTCTTGAATAAAAATTATCATTTATAAAAAAAATTAACAAATTTATTTAGTTAATGTTAGAATAACCAATGCATCGACTCTATAAATATTTTCAAATAATTTTTAACTCTATATTTTAGTATAAAAAATTCAAAAAAATTATATTTATATTAAAAAAATATTTTGGAATTCTTTATCTTTAATGCCTATATGATGACAATAAAATTAAAATATATTATTTAAAAACTCCCTCCCTCACTCTTATCAATTGATCAAATAGATCACTGATCCTTGGATATGAATAATGGTTCTTCACCATCGCATGGTTCAATGATATATAATCTATTTGTAACCTCTATCAATAGTATTCCTTCTTGAAATATTGAACTAGAACATCCCATGTGGATATACTAAATCGGATAAAACCATTCTACAAAATTTCTTTGAACAACATTATAAACTCGTGAACCTTTGAATGTTTCATAAAATAAACATTCATGAAAATAGTATAAATAAACACTTAATAATATATCCTTAATTCAATAAATTTTTATAGAATTAAATTAAAATTTCATCCCTAAAAACATTATGAAAATATCTCACAACATTGGGAAGATCATATTCCCTTTTATAAATTATATAAAGCACTGAAATCGTTAACTGATAAGTAATAAATTTAATAATAATACTTATATGACCCATATGATGATAATTTTCACTAATTAATTTAACAAAATCTCTTTCTAGGATGGAAAATATAACCCTTAAATGATAATATTCTACACATTATCATATAAAATATAACCATTCCATGGTAAGTGTAAAATCATAAAGTTACATTTATAGAAATATTACATATCATGAAAACTAACCGTGTCCCGTATCCATTTCACATTCATGACATACATCTATCAATAATGACCAAACTCAAATGGGATTTGATAAATATAATATTCTATGAAAGTTCCCTATAAGAATATCTAACCCAAGGAAGCACCAACACAAATTTATATATTAGAACAAGTAAAAATTTTAAATAATATCTTGAACAACCTCATATCCCCATATATCAGTAACCTATAATACATGAAACAATCTATTTTTATCTCCTCCTCCTCCTCCTCAGTAAACCTACTAACTTCCACTCTGTAAACATGTTTTAACATGTTTTTTATAAGGAAACTCACCCCAATGACCCTTATCATCTCAACCATACAAGAGTGTTCTATGAGATCATTGATATTATTATATTTAAAATAATTTTGGTGGTAATTATTGATTATATAGTATCTAAAAATGTTGTGCAGGTCTATACAAAAATGTCATTTGTGCAGGTCTCTAATTATTTTTAGTATAATAACACATAGTATGGTGATGACCCATATCACCACAATGATATAAGATTAAACCCTAATGGGTTTTAAATGTATGATAACTACCTATACATAATTATAGAGATTACATTATAGGTTATCAAATGTATCAGTGTAACTTGGATGTTATAGTTTATTAAATTATCTAATTCATAGATGTAATAATTGATTTTCTATCAAAATTCCTGGTCATATATTATCATAAATGAATTTTAGTTTACATGGATTTAAAAACCTTTTTAATCTTTATTAATTTTGAATAATATTAAAATCAATCATAACTCACATATAATTCTATTTCATGTCATAGATCTATATTGTTATATATCAGGATTAATATGGGGGAATCTAGATTTAAAAGTTTCATTTTCTAAAGCTGAAACCTCACACCATGACACAAAGAATCATTATGAATCACTGGAGGAATAGAGCTAATTATAAATAACCAAAGTGGGGAAAATGGGATTTACATCACGAATATAAATTCACTTCATAAATGGATTAAGTCAGACATCCAGTAAAAATAAAGTCCACTCCTCACATCATATAGGGTTACATTCAAACCATGAGGCATCTCATCAACTATCAAATAATGAGAAGATCATATTAGATCTTCGACAATTCTGAAGGTATGATAAACGAAATTTCAATTCATGTCTTGAAAACTATTTCACATTTTCAGATTTTTAGGGGAAATTTTAAATTTGAGGCCGCATCAGTAACCTCATGAATCATTGGTTCACAACCTGAATCTATAGGAAAAAAAATTTTAATCATGTGATCTTATATTTTTTTCAAATGTATTTATTTAATTTTTAATCAGTTGACCATAGAGAGACTTTAAAGCCTATAAAAGGGAGGTTCGGTCACTAAGTGTCCATTTGACCACTGGTTGGAAGTTTCTTCTAGGGTTTCAACTTGGAGAATGTTAGTCATAGTTAGTTTTTTCATTATGATTTTCTATTTCTTATTTAATTATTAAATACTTTTACTCTAATTGAACTCTTCTTAACTTCTCTATATTATGGATAATTCTTTAATGGGATAGTAGTTGAGAGTACTGGGAATTTATTGTTAATGAATCATTTATATACTTGGTAAGTTTAATTGATTTATGAATTATAATGGATACTAATTCACTCTTACATCCTTTTTTATGAGTTGGATAGGGGAATTTCATTGGGTGGAACCCCAAATATCATTGTGATGATGGAGAAAACTTATCTTTCTTAGGTTATAAGAGTTGAATTTAACATACCTAAGATGGAAACTATTTATAGACCAAGGTATAGTCATTAATATAGGTATAATCAACCAAATTGAACATAACAAGTTTATTACATTATAAAAAAAATTGTTCCCTACACCACTGGACTGATCAACAAACCAATAAATGGTATCATTGGAATACATCCGATAAAATTTATTCACGATCCCTGATTTTATAATCTACATTTTATTTTTTATTTTTGAATTTATTTTACTTTACATTGAGTATTATATTAATAATTCAATTATGAAAATTATTTGTTGTGATCCTAATAATATCATGATGAACTAATTGTCAGTTGAGAGTTGTCGATGCACATCCATATTATCTGTGGGATTAACGTTTTACATCCTCTAGTCTATATATTTATAGTTAGTGTGTATTAGGGATAATATATGATTATAAAAGTGACTCACCCACTGGAATATAATGATTCCCCATGGTCATGACAATTTCTAACATCATTACTGTGTATTGGAACATGGATAAGGGCTTGAAACTGATTATGAAGGTTAAAAAAATATTTTATAATCCAATTTTTATTTAGTAAATTTAGTTTTGGATTTTTTATTTTTTTAATTGTTTGTGTTTAGTAGTTTTTTTTTTGTTTTTTGGTTTTTTAGGATGGAATACGTGCCATATTTGTCTTCTTCCACACCCCCACCATAGTATAACAAATACCAAGTGAAGTCTTCAACAAGGGAAGAACTAAGTTTCAAATGGTGGTCATATAATCGATACAGTTGGAGTGATCAATATTCTTATGGGTGAGATACAATCCATCCCCAACTGTGGAATGAAACCTTCATCAGACATAAAGTGGATAACCTAAATAATAGAATTACCAAGGTGGATCCTTGGATTTGATGTACAATAAATAAGAACCAGACATCCAAGTACCACAAGAGTTGTATTCACATGAAATATTACCTGAATTTTTCATGAAGTACATTGAATTATTGGATAAGAGGATGGATGATCATGATTCCAAACCCAGTGAATAAGAGGAAATAAAAAATCTGCATTCTAATATTATACTAACATTTAATTCACCTATGAATAACATATATTTACATTCTAATATAGGGAAATAGGATGAATAAAAATCATAGGTGATCAATGAAATTAAATATATTGATGTAACAAAGGAAAAAAAATAAGACAGTTTAACAGGGTGGAATATTTTGAGCTTGCTAAAATCATTGAAAAGGATGAACCTTTTACTTATAAACATATATTAGATAAAACTTGGGAATCCCTTATATGATTATAAGAAGAGGAAAATGAATGATATGAAACTCTCCTACTATTAAAATAATAGGAGTAAAGGAGTATAACGTAATAATGGATGAAATGGTAATTGGAAGATATGGGTTGTCCAATTATACTGACATTACATAGTTATAGTAGGCTCGATGTGTATGTAAAGAGTATAATAATGAATTTAGTAACATATCAAATTTTTATGAAGAGGTAGGAACTCCAATAACTGAACTAAATATAGTTATTACATTTAACTCTCAATGGCCTCTCCAAACACATGAAAGAGGAATATAAGATAATAGATAGTAGAAGATATTCTGGTATAAAGCGGTTAAAATTATAGTATCCATCCCAAAAACCATGAATAAAAGGAAAAAATGAAAAGACACAGAAGGGGGGTCTTTAGATACTGTGAAAAAATTCGAGAAATGACACATTGGATACTTAAAATGAATTATGGAAAAGTGGAGTATGAGAAAATATTCATTGAAATCACTAGATTTCTATAAATAAAAGAATACTTAGACTCTATCCTAAACATAAAAGAAGAAGAAGAATAATATCAGGACATTACTGAGATCATGGATGACATACAACCTTCAATTCCAAAATAAGCGTAGAAAAGGTGACCGTAATTCCAGAATAACGTCAAAAATGTAAACATAATGAAGAGAAAGAAGAAGCTATGTTGGAGTAATTTAATTAAAACATTTATTTGTATTTATATTTATTATGTATTTATTTAACTATTTCCTCAAATTTTAGGCCACCACATGTTGATTTCAAGATAAAACAATGAAAAATAAGGAGAACATGTTCCATATATGAGAATCATCTCAAATCAATTTTACGACTAGACTAGGAGACTAATTACCATTATATAATTATGTGACAAAGAGGTAAATTTCAACCATAAAGGAAATAATGAAATAAATTCTAATAGGAAACCATTTTTTACATTCTAGGATATATTTTTATTTAATTAGTTTTATTACTCTCATAGTGGAAGACTCGAAAATATTTTTTAGTAGAATTTTGTTAGACCTTGTACATTCAAATGGTTTTTTATCTTTTATATTCAAAAGGTAGGGAACATTTATTAATAAAAAGAGAGAGAAATTGAGATGAATATAATATATATATATATATAAGTGAAACAATTACTAAAGATTCATGGGAAGAAGAGTTTCGTTCTTACTCAATTCAATTTTTTATTGCATTGCCTTTATTAAATTTTCTTTAAAAAACAATGTTGAATTGTTACATGAGATAAACTGAATTTTATTAACCTATTACATGAACAATTTTTCTAGTTTTCATGGATCTATGAGACATAGGTACTTAGGAAAAATATTTTGAATTTTTGTAAAACTTAATTTGTCATTAACCTAAATGAAAATGGATATAGCTATAACTTTTAGATGTCGAATTATTTTTTAAATTCTATTTATTTAAAATTTATTATTGATATCATTTTTGTTTTGGATTTTTATTCATAGATTTTTGCAATAATAAAATAATGTTTGACTTCATTCCAGGACTTGATTGACCAAATTATATATTATCCATTCCCAAGAGAATTCTAAATAAAATATTTCAAGTTATTTCATAGCATATTTCATGAGAGAGAATTGTGACATGTAAAACTAAAAGAACTTGCATTGATGTATTTTCAATGATATGATTAAATAAAGTATCTTTCAATATTATAGAATAATTTTATTTATAATACCTTTATCAATGAGACACACTTATAAATTAATCCTAAATAAATTTTTGAAGCCATGGATGACTTGAAATGGAATATCCACAAAATAAGCCTATATTATACTTTCCTACCATACTCTTTATATTTTCCTTGTTATTTAATCAAATTATTATTGTGGTTATTAATAGTAGAGATGTGATATTTTATCATCAGAGTAGTTTGGGTGTTTTCAGGGGTATTGGTGAAGGTTCAAGACAACTCATTTATTGTATTTTATTATTTATCCCTATTATAGAAAAAAATTAAAAAAATAAGATGTGTCTAAGGTATCTTAAAAATAAAAATTACTAAACTAGTTGTTTTTAAATAAAATATGTTAGGTGGTGGATGTGAGACTTATCCAGAGAATAGTTTATGAATAGGAAATAAAAAAAATATAGAATAATGATGGTTTGTGACTTGGGTGGGTCAAAATTCACAATTAATTGACAAATGACCTGGAATCATTTTGTGTTGGGTGATAAATTTGAGTTTTTTTATGTATAAATTTCCAAAAATGTAAAATTAGAAAAGAACAACGCACATGAAAATTGATCATTTTCAGTCAATGTGATTACATTATTCATGAGCCTTTACATTGAGCATTGGGGAGTGTGATAAATGAAATTATGTTTTGGATAAGAGCATGTCATTGCACTTACATTTTTTATAACATGGAATATGAAAAATATTGCAGTATCCATTTCTATCATTAGTTAATTTTAAGACATCATTACATACCAATACATGGCCTTGAATTCATTTGATCCTTAATTATAATACCTCATGATTAATTGTGATATTTTTATTTTTGGGGTGGATAAACTATATTCAATGGAATCCTATAGTTAGGAGCATTTACTTCATAATGATCATAACCCCAGTCATGTTTTCTGTAGTGTTTAGTGAATTTCATTCTTACTAATTTACATCATAAGTTAAATAGATGTTAATGAGATATTTAATTTTATGAGTTTATGGAGAAATATTTCTTGATATGGTAATTATAAATGATTCATGATTTAAAATTAATTTCTATGTATGATTTTAATTTTTAACCTTTAAAATATAACTCTATTATTATGTGAATCATGATTTGATAAGTTTTTCCATGAGGTATGGACCCTTTGTGTTAGGATTTTGAGATTTTTCTCAAGGATGGGAAATGGTTTGAATATGGGGTGTTTTATATCTCCATTATATATATATTGGATTTGATATATGTTTTCATTGTGTTTCTAGATGTGAAGTGTATATATATTTCTGATTATATTATATTATGTGTTTTTATAGAATGTCTAATATTACTATGTTATATAGAACAATATAGAGTAAAAAATTTCATTTTATGAAGATGACACTTTTTAATTTGACCCAAAGCATCACAACATGACACTTTAGGAATAGAGATGAGGATAATTAAATAAATAGGGGAAAGTATTTATGTTAAAAATATAAATTCACATGATAAATTGGTCACACAATACATCTTTTGAAAACTAATATGACTTTTTATGCTTTGTAGGGGAACATTAACATAATGAGGCACCTTGTAACTGTCAAATATTTAAACGATATGAGTAGATATTTGATAATTTTAAATATTTGAAAAATAAAATTTCAATTCATATCCTGATAAATACATCACATAATGACATTTCAAGATGGATTAATTTTTAAGATGAGTCCACATTAGTCATTTCTTGATTCATTTATTCACATCATGAATCCACAATCAATTATAAATTTAATGATGTGATATTCCATGATTTTTGGGTGGATTTGATGCCCCTTTAACTAGTATACCTTAGGGTTAATTGAAGTCTTATAAAATGGGGATTTGGTCACCAAGGGTTGGATTGTTCAACCACTTGTTGGGAGCTACTTCTAGGGTTCAAACCCAGATAACATTCATCATAGTTAGGTTTTTATTTATATATTTTCTATTTCAATGGAAATTTTTGAATTCTTTCTATTTTAATGAAACTATTATTACATTATCTCTATTTTAGATAATTATATAAGGGTTTGGTAATTTATACTAGGTATAATTTAGTGTTAATGAATATTTAATCTAAAATAATATGTTTATTTGGGAAGATAATTATATTAGATACCAATTCAATATCATATGATTTTAGTTGATTTATACTATTGGATTGGACTAGGAGGATCCTCGAATCTAATTAATATTATTGAGATATTGCCATTACCTCTTATATATCCTCAACTATAAGAGACAAGTTGAATGTTTATAATCATGCAATTATTTTCACACCAAGGAATATTCACTAACATAGGTATAATCAAATGAATTTACCATATGAATTTTATAATAATAGAATAAATTCGGGCCCAACACAGTTGGACTGATCCATGGACTAATTAACTATATCCTTGGAATTCATACCATTAAGTTCATTATTATTACCGACATTTATCATCTATATTTTATTTGTTCTTTCCAAATTTATTTTAATTTACATTGGGTTTTAGATTAATAATACAATTAGTGAAATTGTGTGGTGAGATCATGAAAATATTGTGCTGACCTAACTATTTGTCGAGAGTTGCCCCTACACTTACCTATTCTATGTGGGATTGACCCCATACATGTTATTATACATTTTTTTAGTTTGTATAGTTTGATAAAAATAAAAATATATAAAGTGGTTTCTCTTGTGGGGAAGTTATGATGACCTATTGGTGTGTCAATTTTTAGCATCATTTTCAGGGAGTAGTAGAATGTAGCTAACAACTTAAAACAGATTCCTTGGAGAAAAAAATTCTTATCCCATTTCTATTTACTAATTTTAATTTGCATTTTTTTATTGTCACTTTTATTTTCAATTTTAAATGCTTGCTATTTTTTAGTGTTTTGTGAGATATAATAGATGACATATCAATCCTATACTGCACCACCACTGTATTAAAATGGATACCAAGTGGAGTCTTATATTTGGGAATCACCAAGTTGTGAAGGTTTGTCATAACAATGAAGTGGTTAGAGAGATCTATATTAATATGGGTATGATACATTCTATCCCCAATGGGGGAATGAAACATATCATCAGACCTACAGAGGATCTTTTGAATATGATAGTTAGCAAGAAGGATCCTAGAATATGTAGAACAGTTAGGATGAAAAACACTTTCATGTACCAAAAGATCTGGAATTGGAATACAGATTAATATAATTTCTCATGAAATACATAAATGTAAAGTACTTGATCCCAGTATCCCAGATTTGATGCCTTAAATTATTACATTATCATAATATATAAGGAATCACATCTTGAAGTACCAAATAGTATAGTAGGATTGGAAAACTATGTACAAACATAAGTATTACATTGCAACGGGAAATGGAATAAAACATAGTAACTCTCTTGGAAACACCCATATTCTACAAGATTATCCCACAATGTTAATCATAACATACATCTTAAAATCTAAGGGATAAATAAAACATAATAAAGGGGTGATCTCAGATGCTCAGTGAGGTTAATCATATTGTAAAATCTATCATAAATAAATATAATAAATAAGGAAAAGTGAATGACTAAAAAAACATGCCATTCAAATATAATCTTGAGAATAATATGGAAAGAATAAAAGCTTATCAAATAATTCCATATAAATAATTGCATGGTAATGAAACTTAACCATGGATATTATACCGGTCAAATAATCACAGTGATTATCAATAAATAATTTCATAATGAGGTAATGGATAATGTGGGACCTCTAAAATATACCATCAAGTCCTTGGTTAGTAATTCTACAGAAATGGGTGGGTGATTCTGAAGATAGAAATGGGTTTTAGGGCGAGCGGCATGGAGCAACACAGCACAGAGCTTCTCTCTACTATTAGAAATGGCAATTAGGGTTTTTCCTTTTTCCTTCGCAATCCATGGAAGAATTTCTTGTTCAAGGGAGCTTCAACTCTCATAAGAACACGATAGAGCTAGAGGTCGTGAATTGACATCCCTTGGATTCTAAGTTAAATGAGGTCATTTCCACAAATCACATTTTTTCTTCCTTCAAAGGTTCGAATGCTAGAATCTGTAAGAAGGGTTCAGTTGCTCACGTCAAAGCTGATATGGATACAATATCGGAACGACTCGGGATTTGGGCTCACTCCATCATAGCTCATCTCATTTTTCCCAGAGGATCTGTGCCGTGGAAGCTCGAGCAACTTACACAACAACTGTCAGACATATTTGGCTTCTCCTCCTAGAAGTTTGTATCTTTAGGGAAAGGGTTCAACCACATCCAATTTCCAAATGAAGAACTCAATATGCGATCTTGGGTCTATAGATCAATTTCCTTCAAACCGGGAGTACTGTACAACCGAGAATGGGACCGAAAGTTCAACCCCTTTGAAGTAGGTAATACTTAGGTTCAATCTTGGGTGAAGGTATACGGATTAAACTGGATTCATTGGTACCCTCGAATATTATATGACATTGGTTGGCCTTATAAGTACCGATTAAACTGGATAAAGAAATTGACACCTCCAGATAAGGACACTATGTTATATTCTTAGTTAAAGTAGGTCTTTGTTCTCTATTAATAAAAAAAGGTTTATCTATTGATGGATGTAGATGAACTTGAAATGAAAATTGAAATGAAAACCTTCCCTGGTTCTGTTCAGACTATAAGACTATAGGACATGATTTCTCAAATTATAAGAGATCTATTATTTGTGATTTTTTCTCTTTACATGCGCATGACATTAGTTTCTTGTTAAAAAAGAAACACTCTCAAAATATTGGTTCCTCTAAATTTACCCAAATGGTTGGGATTACCGGGGATGCATTAACTACTAAAAATGCTACTCAGAAGTTGTCACTACCTATTAAATTGGATCCCCATCTTGCCATGGGATGTAACGAGGAGATTGTAAAACCATCTTTTCTTACTGATGGACATTGTGATGTCAATACACTGGATGATAAATTGAATTTCCCTAATATGTATTTGCAAACTCAAATGGTTTCTGACCAACATGACACTCGGTCATGGGATGAAATTGTTGATAAGGGAAGTGCTGGTGAGACACAGGTTTCTGAGGATCACACTCTTGATCTGGAGATTATGGGTCTCACTGCTCAGGTCACAGCACAACACCCCTGCTCTGAAAGTGAACAATGTGTGTCTATTATTGGTAAAGTAGATTCACCTATCTCTGCTAAATCTTACGGTGTTGATAAAAGTGCTGGTAAAAGGCTTATGTACCCAGTGCTGGAACATCACTCTATTGATCTTTTAAAGAATGTTGTATATTCAGAAGAACCTACTGCAGTTTCCTCAAAGGAGATCCAACCTCCTGCTGATGATCTTGGAAATTCTATTCTCATCTTGCCTCCGGTTCCATTACCTGGCTGGACTGTTCCGCAGCCATATGCAGAGGAGAAGGTGACAAATTCTAACACATTTGAATCTTTTAATAGTATTACAGGACATATTTATGTTCATGATGCCGATCCTCCAAGGGAAAACGAACAGGAAGCCTTGATTCAACCCTCATCAACAATGCCTAGCCCTTAGCAGATGACAGATAAGACTCCAGTGGAGAACCTAGTTCTAGTATAAGGTGAAGATGGTTGTGATAGATCTTTTCAATAGACAAAATCATCGAAAAGATGATGTCTTTCTAGCATTCGTGGGTGATGACATGGACGAGCATAACAGACCTCAAAGAAAGATAAAACACATTTTATGGATTCAGACTCGAATGGTACAGAAATCGAAGGTCTCCTTAACCATGCAAGAAATCTTGAAGTGCATCACACTAGGGGCCATGAACGAGGGTGAGGATGTATGATTGATTGGGTATCCTTGCAATATGTAGTGTGAAATATTGCAGATAAGATTAGGAAAAAATTGTTCCCTCATGAGGAGGGCCATTGATTTTTGTGAAATGAACAACTAATCTCATTTTGATTTGTTCGTTTTATTTTATTTCGATGAAAAGGGACTTGGTCCTCACCTTTAAAAAAATCTACATAAATTGGGAAGGCCCCATCCAAAAACTAGTCTAGTTTGACTCTTGATACCTACCACTTCATCAAGGGGATATAGTGGGCCCCTCCCTCAACTTATTAAGTCCAATGAATTCAAAATATAAAGGGGTGAAACATAATCAATATAAACATTAATATTAAAACTATCATACGAAATTAAAATACATTCCCTATACAATGAACATCATCATAAGTTGTCTAAAGAAATATTGAGAATGGTTTCAAAATAGTACATCCTTAGTCAAACTAATCATAAAATATTCAATAAAATATGTTAAATATTATTGTAAGTTATAAACCTCAATAAATAAAAAATAAATAAATTATGTTGACATAGACACTTTAATAAGATTACTAGAAAAAAATATTTGGGAGAATACACTTTTTAACTTTAAAATTAATTATTCTTAACAGATGTGCAATTATAAAAGAAAAAAATTATTTTAAAATAACCTTGTAAAATTGTAAATGATTGGTTAAGGAAATAGGGTTTAATGAAATTGGGAAATGTTTCTCATTCTCTATATTATTAAAAAAACTTTTCTTTTTAATTTTTTAAAAAACAAACATTTAAAGTATTATTTTTAAGAGAAAATGTGAGTGTTAAGAAAATGAATAAATTATGTTCATAAGATGTAAATACATATAAAAAATTGTCTATAAAATATAATGAAATAAATATTTATATAAAAAATAATCATAGCATGAAAAAATAATTGATGTATAAGTTTAACACAAATAAAGAAAATTGGGTTAAGAATTCCCTTAACTTAGGTCTGATTTCGACCGTATGTGTTCAAACCTACTTTATAGTGGTTTCAAAAATATTATTAACTTATAATTGAATAATATTAATATTTATGATATCATATATTGTAACCTTATAACATTTTACCACTCTTTTATTAATAATATTTTATTCATTTCACTATTTTTCTGTTAATTGCATTGTTTCTCATGCATTTTTTAACATAAATGTACCGGTTCTGTTTCATAAGGAATAGATTCAACATTTACAAAATAAAATTAATATCATAAATATCATATTTAATCATTAAATACAATTTTTGAACAATTTTTGTTATGTTGAACATATAAAATTAATTACACCACTATGTGGAGATGATAAGTTGTACATACGCACGTGCGATGCTTTCATTTTTCATAGGATGGATAAAAGGTAGAATATTGTTTTTTAATAATCATAATAACATCTCAGTATATAGGTGATTCTATATTTATTTCTTTATCATGGAAAAAACTCATGAAGAGGAATTAGAAGAAGAGATAAACTTGAATGAGTCAGTAGGGACGATTATGTCTTCTTCAGCAAACTTCATTAGACATCTTCTTAAACAGTGGTAATTGATTCTTATAAAATTTCAATTGGATCATAAATGAATAATTTATGAAATTTTCTACCAAATAATAATGAAATTTTATTTTTAGATATGTTTTTTAAAATAATTTCATAAAATATTATTTTGATTAAATATCATTAGTTTCAATTTTGACACTATTTATTACTTTGTCCTTAAGGAAAAAAAGACAGCAAGATAAATTCAACAAAAAATATTAAATTCACCACTAATATGTCATAATAATACAAAAAATTCGTTTATATCATTAATTAATTCAAATTATATTTATTTTACTATTTTTAGTATCATTTATTAGATTATTTCACTACTAAAATAATTACTCCATCATTGTTGAATAATTATTTAAAGTAATTATTTTTTTCGCAAAAAAATAATAAAAATACCATAATGTATATATATATATTTTATATTTCAAAATAATATCTATAGTTTTTTATATCATTTGAATAACACCATATTAAAAATAATATATTAATTCAAATTAAATGAGACATTTTGGTCTTTTCATTATTTAAAATATTATAAATATCTAAACCTCATCTAAATGGTCCCCAAATACCATAAATAAATTTCTATCCTTAGAAATAGGTTTATTACATTCAATATGGACACTTATATTCATTAATAACCTACTTCTTTTCCCATGTGAAAACATAAGAGATGTTTGAGACAAGGAATGTGACATTTTTTCACTTTCTTTAATTTAAATAATATCAAATACATTTTCATGGAAAAGTGTCAATTAAATATTTAAAATTATAAAACTAGGTGTTAATGGTCGAATATATGTCATCCAATAAAATTGGTAAAATTTTAGGGTAATTTTCTAATTCTTTTTAATGTATTTTGACAGAAATTCACAAACTTAACCTTTACTATGGTAACAAAAATTACCAATGTTACTTTTCATATTAAAAAAAATAAAAGAGACATATTTAAAAAAAATAAAATATTGGTTCAAATATAGAATCCATTTTTCAATATTCAAAACATATAATTTTCATAAATTAATTTAATATTAATCCCGTCAAACGTAACGAAAAACAATGTTATTGAAAATTGTATTTTTTAGCCCAAAAATGTACTTATACCTAAATAAGATATATGAGTAAATAAATTAAATGCATCAGATTATTTAGAAATAAATGGTTCTTATGTTTCATTGCAATAAAATTAAAATCATAAATATTATTTAATATAATTAAAATTGCATTTTTTTTAAAATTTTCATTTTCCATTATTTACTATAAAACAAATATTTTCTGAAAAGTACAAAAATAAAAACTATGATAATTTTTACTGTAAAATTTTAAAAAATAAAGATTATTTTTTCAAATAGAATTTATAAAAGTATCAAAATTTTGATTTAAAACAAGTGACCCACTAAAAGGTGGTAAATTTTCCTTTTAGAAAATATATCTTTTATGCTTATAATTGGATTTATTCTGTCGATAAGACTGCCAAACATATAGGTTGAATTTAAAAACATTTTATTGATTATGTAACATATAAATTTCATTAATATCATTCAATAACAGTGATTAATTATATTTATTTAGATAAATTTCCATTGTATTCATAAAAATAGTTTTTTACAAAAACAAATCCTTTATGTTCAATTGGTTTTTAGTTTCATTTCAAATTATTGGTTGTCAATTAATTAATTTTATAAACATTTTTAAACTATATTCCAATAATTTTATTAATCTCATTCATTCCATCCATTCCAATGTCTTGGTGATAACTATCATAATTGAATAATAATATTTAATCATTTGTTTATGTTCAGTGTTCTGTTTAACACTATTATAAAAGAAGCCTATAGCATTAGTTTGGAACCATTAGTATAGGTCAAAAAACCATTATTATAGTAAATTCCAAAATTTCGGGTGGTTATTTTTTTATCTAGAATCGGTATAAAGCTATCCCAATTATTTTGGGAAACTGTTCGTATATATAATATAAAATACTTATACAAATGGTTTTGAAAATCGTTGGTATTGTTAGTTCCAAAAAAAACTCAGCTAGTTTCAAACCCTAGACCTCTAATTCATATCTCAATGACATATCCACTAAAAAAATGTTTTTTTGAAACATAATATGATAAATATATATATTTATATTTATAAGTAACTTAATTATATATGTATTTAATTTTATTTAATAAAATATTTTGTTAAAAATCAAAATACATTCTATAATTGTTTGAAAACCCGTTATTATAGTTATTTTGAATTTTGGGACCTATAACTATAGTTTTGGAAAAAATAATTCATATATGGTCATTAAATTGAGGCTATACCAATGGTTTTAGCCAAACTATTGGTATAGTCATCACCTATACCAATGTTTTTGAAAAAAATAGGTATTGGGTCATTTTATTGAAGTTATGCAAATGTTTTGGCAAAAACTATTGGTATAGGTCCAGTTTCTAGTATTTTATCATAATCTATCGAAGAAGATAAATTTAAAAATAGACATACCATAAAATATTTGGGTGTTAAATTCTCCCCATATTCAATAAATTTGGTCGTTTCAATTAAAACATGTTATTTTTAATCATAGAGTTTTCATTTTAAAATAATCTTGTAGAAATCACATATCGTCAATAGGGTTAATAAAAATTCCACTAAAATAGAGGGAAAGTATAATTTGATAGTCACCACAATACTAGGTTTCCCTATAAGAGAAAATTTGTGGGAATTGAAAAGATGGTCATGGAAAAGAAATATAACTATCTTGTTCTGATGGAGAGTGATAGAACATATGGTCATTATAATGTATTCCATTACAAAACTATAAATTTGTGATCGGTTAAAATAACAATGAATTCATAGTAATAAAAGTAAATGGATGACGTTTTCATTCTAAAATCATTTTTCCAACAGTTGAGGGATTCTTTTACTATACAGATTGGAATTGGAAAAAATTAAATTACTTGATTTATTTTCATGTCATAAGAATAATCCCATAATTTTCTTTTCTTTTACCCATGTCCACTTCATTTATTAAACCAAAATATGGATATTCAATATTAATTTTTATGCTTAATCACTTTTTCCAAAGAATCCAAAAGTTATTCCTCTAGCCATTAAATATTTACCAAAATAAAAATGGTTATAACATGTTATCTAATATGATAATTCAAAAAATATCCTCAAATAATAATATACAAATTTAAACTTAATCAATTCCATAAGTAGTTTCATTAAGACTCATTAAAAATAAAATTTTCCAAACTCAAAATCCAAAAATTTAGAAGGAAGTTCACTAAAATTTCAAAATAAACATAACATAATGTTTACCAAAATAATATAGCTATTATTTTCACTTAAAAAATTATTAATACATTTAAAAACATTAAATATATATGATACATGCATGCTTCCAAGAGTAAAATATTATGTTGTTGAATATTTTCCTTAAATACAAACATCTAATAATTCCAACATAACATAAACCATCAAATCACTAACAACCTTCATTTTCACCAACACTATCCTATAAACATCTATTTATTATTATATCAACATCAAGAATATATTTAGGATTATCTTTCTCAAGTAATGTGTTTCCAAAAAGATAAACTTACAATAGAATCACTTCTCTTGATTACCGGTGTTATTCATCACATTCATCCAATTACATAAAGAAGAAGTATTGTAGTGCAATCCTTATATATATCAAGATTCTTATAACAAGAATATCATTTATAAAATACTTTTACAATAAATTTTTTTAATCCAAAAACACAAATAATTTAATTATTACGCTTTCATGGTTGAAATATCGTAGGAGTTACCTTTATCCCTTTTCTTCTTCTGATCTATATTCCCATGATGCTTGGGTAATTCATTTGTGTAGTGCCACACTACTTATAGTTTATGCATTAGACTAATTATATCATTACTTTTCAATCACAAGACTAGTCTACCTTCTCTCCAAACATGTATTAATCTTCAATTCCCTTGAAGTAAGTAATAGGTTATTTCCTTCCACAATTATCAAATGTTGGAAAATCATTCTTTCCCCTATTCCATTTATCCATAATTTTCACTATTGTACTATTATTATCTTGCTTCCTTTTTATGTCATAAAACAAGGGTAATTATATATATATATATATATACTTTTATATCACCTGATATTATATCCTCCATGATGAGAATGTTTGGGAGATGAGTTCCCTTCAAAGGATTGGTTTAATCATACCCAATAAATGGTCAATGTTAAACATTAGATTATGTATGTAGTTTTCAGGGTGATTGGATAACCATATAAATTTAGAATCATAATTTGCAATATTTTCTTTTTCATTTTTTCTAATACTCAAGAATTGTCTCCCCATATATTCTTATTTTTCTCTATTAAAATATTTTTCCAATAAAAGTTCCTTTAAATCCTCAAATTCTATGTTTGTAATTTCATTATCCACCTTAGTGTTTTGAATCAATGGACACCATTGATCTGTATCTCCTGAGAGATGATAAACTACTATGATAACCTTTTATATTATATTTCTTCCCAAAGAAATAAAAATCTTATTTAAGGAACTTATCTATAACATCCCAAGATCTCATAGTATGTAATCTCACAGCTTGTGCTACCCGCAACACCGATTTCAAGCACACCACAACTTATCAAACTAGTCATTCAAAAAGAAGTTATGAATAGTACTAAATTAATTTGGAATCTTATATACTCTATATAATTTTAACATCCATATTATGTGTTTCTTAGAAATAATATATGAACAAATTCATTATTTCAGATAAAAGAAGTATTTTTCAAAAAATGAAATTTTACCACCTTTTATGGGAAAACCCTTTTTAAAACCAATATTTGACACTTTTATATACAAACTATAGTGAAAATACTATGTTTTAATTGATTTTTTTTTAATTAAAATAATTTGTAGTGTTAAATTATGAATTTTAAAGGTCTTTAAGTATAATTAGATTATATTTTTGTCATTTAATACAATTTAGGTCATTATAATTAATTTCACATTTAAATTTGACATAAACACATGTCAATATTTTGATAGTTCTTACTTTTTAAAAACTCGCCTTTTGGTTTTGAAAATGGGAATTAATTTTAAATTAATCAATGAAACTTCTATTTTTTTAATTTGGTAACATAGACTTCATTTTTGAATTCGGAATATCAAAATTAACTTAGGGTAAATTTTTTGTATTTTTCTTAAAACATTCAATTTTTGATTAATAGTGAAAAACACTGCGTTATTATTTAAAACCAACTTTTTTTTAAATAATTATTTATAATATTTAAATTTATTTTAAGTAAAAATAGATATATAATATCTTTATAAGTTCAATTTAATTTATTGGAGTCATTTTATAATAAAATTAGATGTATAAAATTTTATTAAACTTTTTAACCCTTTTACCCACCTTATAGGAAAGTTATCAAATTGGAATAAATATTATTTTTACCACTTCTGTGAGTTGAATTTATAAAATCCAAGAGACACAAATGAAATAATTATGTAAAATTAGATTCAATAATAAGAAAATAATTTTTTGTGAATAGTAACTTTTGACTTTTATTTACCACGGTTAAAAGTAAATAGGGCTATTAAAGGTAAAAATGATATTATAATTACCATAACACATGTCCTAATTCTATTCGACAAGTGTAATTCGACCTAAAAAACCATATGAATAAAATATGATCCTTTTGGTTCACTTTTATTATATTATGACATTTATTATTGTTTTATTTAAAGAAGAGTTAAAAGTATTAAATTCAATGTTTTTTAACTATACCAAATTTAATATAGGGTTATATATAAGATAAATTCGACTATAAATACTAATTAGAAATATAAAAATATTTCCTACATAATGGTATTTTATTTATAATTTTTAGAGATTAAATAATTAAATTTATTAATGACACAATGATTACGAAGTATTTGCCATCTTAATGAAATATTAAAATATTTTATATTATAAATATTAAAATAAATAGAATTTAAAAGTTTTGATTCCATCCGCGAAATTTCTATGTTAATATGAAATGTTAGGGTTGATTAGAAAAACTTTTTTATAAGTGATATGGTTTTTTTGACTTTCAGAAAAAACAAAATACCAAATAGTATCAAAATTGACATAAATTACTTTTTAAAACAAATACTTTATTATTGGTTGATATAATATTACCAAAAATCAATGTTTCGTAAAAAGGACTTAATTAATATTATATATATTATTAATCAACCACTTGAGGTTCTCTTGGAAGTTTAGAGTATGTTTATTAACCATATAGTGTAAGAATACAAGAAGACAAGGTAAAAGTTAAACTATTTAACTACGAGTTAAATCTAAAAGATAAGGTTATAATGAGAACCTATCCTAGTCTAAAACCTATTGGTTGAGAGTATTTAGAACCATAACCACCTAAGGCTCTAAATAAATTCATTTTGAACCATTATAAACCGAATATGATTGTATAATAAATTCATATTTTAATCTTTTCCTAAACTGACCCTCACCCCTCCTAGAAAAGGGAACTTCCCCTTCTCTCAGACTCACACCTCCAAATCCATTTGGCTCGGCCAAACTCTACCAAAATGTCCTCCCAACATCACTCACATAAACCTAGAGTACTTAATTTGATCATAAATCCAACCTAATGAGCCCTTTTGATCAACTCAAAAGGAAACACCTGAAGAAGATGTAATAATTTCACCACCCCTTTTTAGTTCTTTTCATCTTTCACTTCCTCTTTCTTTGTTGTTTCCATACCAAAATAATAACTCCAGTACCTACTACATAAGTTTATGTTATTATAAATATGGTAAAACCATATTCATTATTCTATCCATCCTCTAAATGAAGAAGTCACCATACATTCGTAAGTACTACATACTGTCTCCACATCGTGGTTTAGTTTGTTATTCGAACGCTTCATTATTTGGATGGGTATAGTAATGACTATAAATGATTTTAATAATAAATAAAAAATGTTAATTATTCTTTATATATGATATACAATCCAATTAAATACTATTTAACCATCAATATAATGATATTTTTACTTGGCCGTACGTACGGATTACCGTCTCCACGATGCGATGAGATTCGTTCTCACATTCACCATTCAACGTTGATTATAAAAATATATATTATTAATAATTATGTAATATATGACCTAATAATTCTACTGTAGATATATATATTTTTATATTTATATACTTACATTTATCTTATTCACTTACTTTCGTTCAATACAATATGAAAACGGAAACATCGTTTATGCATACATACGACCTACTGTCTCCATTAACGGTACCTTAAATTTCATATATCTATCTATTATAAATATTTATATTCTAAATATATATTATATATAAATCATGTTTTAAATTTTAGAAGTATTTAAATCATTATCTAAATGATACGATCAAGAATAACAAGTTAATACACGTACGATAAAGAAAGCGATTATTACCCAAAATGATAATTTGAAATGAAATCATTAACAAATGGATACGATAAAGTCATAAATTAATCACGTATGATATAATAAATATGAATATGGTTTTGGTATAATTTAATAACATACTATGGTCATTATATAGGTGGTTAAACAGACCCTCGACCAAAGGAAGGTGCAAGTTAATAGTTAATTTCAAAATATCTTTATTATCTGAGGTTGTTTTTACAAAAGTATCTACTTTGATATATTTATTATCCATTTACATGTTTCATAAAGGTTTTTTTCAAATGGATTCTATTTAAGGTAATTTTTACAAATACATAATTTTAAATATTTTAAATTTTTATTCTTCCAAACCTTTCTCATTAAGGTCGATGATTTCAAAATGGTTTTAAGGATTTATTTATATGGACATGAATGTTTTAAAATGTTAATTACATTAAAAAGTTTCAAATTGGTATGGAGAACTTTGATTCAAAACTATATTTTAAATGAATTAATTTATATGATTTTTAAATGATTTCAGGAAAAATTGATATTTCCCTCAATGATTTTTACTGATCATTTTCAACTATGTCAACATCCTTTATGTGATATTATTGTTGATCGAGGTTGATTTATTATGTTACAAATCATCCATATTGTATTGAAGATTTTGTGATATGTTTGATTGTAGATGTGTTATTTTTATACAATTCATGGTTTATGGATTAATTATTGACATTTCGTATGATAGTTTTAATATGAATGTTTTTGTTATGTTTAATCCTTTTCATATGAGGAATTTATAGGACTTATTATGTGATGGGTGGAGCCCGTTATAGCTCCTTGATGCATCGGTAGGTATCATGAGACAAACTAGTGTCTTTGCAAAAGGCCTGGAAAAAATCTTATTTACAGTCTTGGCACAATGCCTTGACTATGTGGTTAGGAAGTCTCAAATTATGTATTCCATAATTTTGAAATTAGTTGTTTATATTACATGTGATTATTCGACTAGTAGAATATTCATGCGAATAAGTAAATGGAATTATTTGATTTGTCTTTTCCATATTATTTTGAAGTTTAAGTTTAAAATTATTTTTTTAGTTTTATACATTGCCTTAAATATTTATGATTATTTATCAATGTTTTCACTATATTTTTATCTTTACTGAGCATCAGAACTCACCCCTTTCAATGATTTATTTTTTCCAGTATGTGAAGAAGAATATTATGACTAACCTTCAGGGACAGTCTAAGGGATATGAATGTGGTCAATGGAGACAATTTTGTTATTGTTTTTCATTTTATAATTTAATGTAATGTCCAGGTGTAGAGACCCGAAGCTTATCGTACATGGACATTACATTACTTTTGCGGAATACTTAGTACATAACAAAAACACACACTAAAGGATCGTAATAGTTTAGTGTCTTTGGAAACTCGGACTATAATCTTCTAATCGTGGTGAAAGATCTTCAACATCTCCCATAAAGATCTTCTTTTTTTTTACCTAAAACCTTTCTTTATATCCTGGGGAAAAGAAAACATAAAAGGGTGAGCTCAAATGCTCAGTAAGGGTAAACAAAAGAAATATCAATCACATCATATTCATAAGAACATAACATTTTGGAAATCATAACCTGCAAAAGAGAGCATAATTTCATAACATGGGATAAATCATGGCAGTGAAATGTAATCACAATAATCATAACATAAAACATGGAACTTTGTGGCATACACACATAATCATAGAGAATCATTTCTTGTTAGTCAAGACTCATTGCCAAGACTATCTTAGTGGAAAAAGTCCCTTTCTGAATCGAGTAATCCTCGTTTCAGTCCTGTTTCACTGAACCGGTATAACCTACCATTCCAGCCATGTCTATCTCATGAGATATAAAATCTTTACCCAATGCATTGGAGGGAGATATAGGTCCCACCCATCTCTTAATGAATCCTTTCTTATGTGTGCCACAAAATCATAAATCATACATCATTGCATAACCCATGTAATAAAAATGGGATTCTTGAAACATCATGACATCATAAATCAATTCATATAAGATAAAGGAATTCATAAACATAATTCCATCACAACATAGTCAAACCAATGTAAAAATATGGATAGAAACAGAACCCTTTATTATCTTAGATGGAAAATAATTTTGATAAAACACTTGAATTGAATTCTTGAGGAAAATATCCTTTCTTCTTCAAAAACATTTTTCCTTTCATAACATGTCATACAACTTTAAAATAAAAGAAGTTAATTAAAAATAAACTTGAAAACTTGTAAAGGAAGCTTCTTTGAAGTAATGTTTTAAAAATCCATTCATTCCGTATAAGTTAAAAAAAACATTCTTCGTACATTTGTCGGAAAAGTCAAAAAGTACCTCGTACGGAAAAACGACAAAAGATTCCTTTCATATTCTTTACTAAAAACTCACCTAAGGGTAAAATTGGATTTAAACTATTTCAAGTGGATGGAAACAATATTATATATTGAGGGAACATGGATGTGGATGATAAAATACACCCCAGTAAATACTTACGAATAAACAATCTCGGATAAAAATGAGATTGTGATATTTCCCTTACCTTAGGTCCGACTTGCTTTGTAAGTGTCCGAACCTCCTGTATAATGATTTAAATCATGTTATTGACTTATTACAGAATCATATTCATTGTTATGATATCATATATGGTTCACTTATGACATTATATTACCCGTTCTTTTGTAAATTCCATGTTAAAGAAGCGTTTTGGGTAAAATCGTTTCATTTATCGTAGGTGTTTTGACTTGTTGTTCTTGACATCATTATTACTTATATCATGATTTACTTACTTCCAGAATATAAAATATGATTTATATATCATATATATTCAGTATATATATATATATAATAGATAGATAAATAAAATGAAAAACACCGTTCATGGAGACGGTAGTCCGTACGTACGCATGAACGCTGTTTTACTTTCCTTATTGTCTTGAAATGGAAGTAAGTATATTACATACATATATATATATACATAGATCCAGTAGATTTATAATGTCATATATTTCATTATTATTTCTTATATATACTTTATAATCATTCTTAAATGGTTAACATGGAGAATGAATCTCATCGCGTCGTGGAGACGGTAGTCCGTACGTACGCACGAGCGATGATATCATTTCTATAAATATTGAATTGAATTGGAGTGGATTATACAATATATCAGAATAAATATGATGTTGTAATAACTATGTATAGTTATTCTTTACACCATTATACCCATCCATGTAAGGTTGTGGTGGAAAATAGATTACACCACGGCATGGAGACGGTATTCCGTACGTACGCACGCGCGGTGATTTCTTTTTCCGTAGGATGGATAGATGGTGAAATAGGGTTGTTTCATACATATAATAACATATCATTATATGAGTGATACTGATGTTATTACTTCATAATGAAACAACCTAAGAAGAAGAAGTGGAAGAAGAAATAAAGATGAAAGAATTGGTAACGGTAATTACCTCTTCTTTGAAGTGCCTCTTTGAGACCTCCTATTAGGGAACTAAAATTGGTCTTTGAGGAAGACCAGAACCTCTAGGATGTTTCTAGGGAAGTGGAGAAGGGATTTTGGCAGGGGTTGTCCGAGCTTGAGTGCTCAAATTGGTGTGAGAAGGAGGGGGAGGAGGTGTCCTTTTATAAGGGAGGAGAGGGGCACCTTAGGAATATCTCAAAATATTATTTTATATTAAAGTCAAAATCGGTTTATAATGGTTCCAAATGGTCTTATTTCGAAGATAAGGTGGGGATGGGTCGAAATCCTATCAACCAATAGAATTTAGACAAGTTTAGGATATTATTTTAACCTTATCAATTAGATTTAACTCCAAGTTAAATAATTTAACATTTACCGTGTCTTTTTGTTTTCTTTCACTATATGGTTAATACACTTACTATAACATGCCAAACGAACCTCAAATTGTTTATTATTAATATATATATCCTAATATAAGTCGTTTGGCCTAACCTTATATTTTTAGGAATACAATAACAATTAATAATATAATATTTGATTTAAAAACTATTTTGTGTCAATTTTGACACTATTTGATATATGATTTTTGTGAAAGTCATAACAGAATTAAATGTTCGAACCAAGTTGATTAAATCAACATTAATATATCATAGTAACCTAGAAAATTAGTGGAATTCATAAAAAATCTCAAATTACATTTATTTTGGTGTTTATAACATCAATTATGTCAATATTTCATTAATAAGATAATTACTGCATCATCGTTGTGTCATAAATAAATTAAATTATTTTATGTCTAAAAATTACAAATAAAATACCATCATGTAGGAAATATTTTTAGATTTCTAATGAATATTTACAATCGAATTTATCTTATGTATAACTCCATATTAAAAATGATTTACTTATTAAACTTTGATTTTAACTATTTTAACCTTTCTTTAAATAAATTAATAATAAATGTCCTAATCTAATCCAAGTGGGCCTAAATGGTCATATTTTATTCCTAAGTTTGTTTTTGATCGAATTACACTTGTCCAATAGAATTAGGACATGTGTTAGGGTAATAGTAATATCATATTTACCCTTAGTTACCCTATTTACTATTAACCGCGGTAAAAAAAAGTAAAAAGTTACTATTCACCAAAAAATTATTTTCATCTCATTGAACCACATTTTAGTCCTTGATATTAACCGTGTCTCTCGGATTTTCGAAATTCCATTCACAGAAGCGGCAAAATTAAGTTTTATGAAAAATTCAGTTTTTTTAACTACCACTTAGTAGTTTCACTATTCATCAAAATTTGATGTTTTTCAGAACAATGCCAAAATTTCATCCTAAGCTATATTTCATATTCCGAATTCAAAAATGAAATCTATTTTACCAAATTCATAACATAGAAGTTGCATTAATTAATTTTATAATTAAATCCCGTTGTTAAAACAAATAGCGTGTTTTTAAGAAACAATATCTATCAAAAGATTGACACTTGTTTATGTCTAGTTTAAATGTGAAACTACATCCAATGACCAACATTGTATTAAATTGTAAAAATATATTCTAAATATACTTTAAAACCACTCAAATTAATGATTTATCACTATTAATTATTTCGATTAAAAAAGTTGTTTTTAATTATAATTTAGTAATTTTCACTATTCATCAGAATATGAAAGTTATCCGAAAAGTACCAAAATTTCACCTTAGGCTAAATTCGATACTCCGAATCCAAAAATGAAGTGCATTTTGAAAAATAAGATTTACAGAATTTTAAAAAGTGGTTATTACTATTCACAATAGATAGTTTTAATAATATCTTAATAGCATATCGTTGTTTAGCGAAACATGGCGTTGCGTACAACACACGCTATCGAGGAAAGTCGCCATTGCGTGTAATGCAAGGCAAGACAAGGATGCGTGTTGTGCAAGCTCCTTTTGGTGTAGCGTACAACACAAGACATTAGTAAAATAAGAAAGAATATTTTTCATAAAATCTCGGGCTGTTACATTCTACCCCCCTTAAAATGAATTTCGCCCTCGAAATTCGTCGGGGTTATAAATGGTTTACTATTCGAAAGTTTCTTTAATAGAAACCCACATCGTAAAAGGGAATACCAAAACTTGGCTTTAAAAACTAAAGTATGAAATGTAACGATTACCCAAATAAACTAATCACTGGGTTTCCACATAGGTGAAAATATGGATATGGAAGAGAAATCTAACCATCATGTTCTGATGGAGAGTGGTAGAGAACATGGCTATGGAAAAGCCAGTAATCACAAATCCATAGATTTGTGATGATATAAGGTACCATCTGATTCATCAGGTATAAGATCACTAGGACAACATTTTTGGTTTTCAAGATCATTTCCCTAAAGTTGAAAATTTTCTTAGAATAAATACTTACTTTATTTTGGTACAATCTCACTTTTGTTCGTGCCTTGAACAATTTCTACTTCATCTCTTAAATAAATGAAGTTGAATTTGTTATTCGTGAAGTGTTAGCAGATCATGTGATAGAATGACGGGTCATTCCATCTATCTCAAACAAAAGGTTAGCAAAAATTATATGCATAAATCGATCTATAGTGAGATTAATCATATATGGTTCCTAAAATGGACTTATACATCATATATCATACTGCTTAATATAATAAAACTAGTTTCTACTAAACAGGGACTTCCTGTAGGTCAGTGGTAGGCGATAAAGGCCAGTCGCACTTCGGTTGTGGGTTCGATTCCTACAGCCTTGTCCGAAGCGATGGGCTGTCGCCCGTCCTGCAGGTTGTCCTTTTTCTAAAACTACATTACTATAACATCCCATCAATAATATCGAAAATCTTCTATCCTTAAACAATACTAACTTATGTCCAACATAATCTAGTCTAATCTTTAGGCTTATACATAATACTGCAGTCCACTCTCATAATATAGTGACAACGATTACCAGAGATTTAATACTGTCGTTGATCCCCACATATCATAAGATATGTCTTGTTGGTCACATTCCAAACATTCAAAGTCCTTAATCGTGTATTCTCTTGAATACCTTAGTGAAAACATGAGTGCAGTTAAAAGTTAACACTTTCCACATACCAAAATCCTCAAAATTCTATATACTCAAACCATGATATCACTTAGTCCTTATATCAATCATGAGCTCATGAATACTATTAAACATTTCATTTTCTCGTCTTCATTATGCGCATATTATCTTATTTCCAAAAAATATCTCAATCACTTTGAATACCACATCAATAAATATTGCAATACTCAATGATACAACATTATTTTGGAATCCCATTACATAAACACTTAATCATTCCACCACATCGTTGTCATATTCAACATTGCCAATAGTGATCGCATGTGATTTCCCTTTGTCCTTTGCCTTCAGTGGTTGCTCATGTTGATCATCACTAACCCTTGGATTAGGGCAATTATTAGCATAATGCCCCATTTCCTTGCACTTGAAGCATTGAAGTGTTGGCGGTGCGTTCTCTGCAGTGTTTGCTTTATTCACATCATTAGAAACCCTTTTTCCATTACTTCGACACTCAGCTGCTCGATGACCTTCTTTTCCACACTTAAAACATTTTCTAGTCCCTTTTAGACAATCTCCACCATGCTTCTTTCCACACTTTGTGCATAAGGAAACATTCATCTTCTTTTCACCATTATTCTGAGATTTCTCCTTGAACTCCATCTTTCGTTTCTTGTCAAAACCATGAGATGGATATGTAACACCAACTTCCATTTCTACCTTGATAGCACAACGCACAATTTCTTCATAGCTACTGAAGTCTCTTATAGCTAATGCCCTTCGAAGACTTGGTTTTAAGCCACTGAAAAATCGATCAACTTTACTTTCAGGTTGGATGATAATTCCCGAAGCATACCTTGCAAGTCTTGTAAAATTTTCTTCATAGGTACCAACAGATTCATCATCCCTTTGCTTTAGTTCAAGAAACTCTTTCTCCATCTTTGTTCGAAGAATACGAGGGAAGTACTTACTGAAAAACAAGTTCTTGAACTCGTCCCATTCCATGGACTCAATTTCATCTCTTGGCCTCGTATTCTTGATAAGATTCCACCATTGATCAGCTTCACCTTCCAAACGATATACTGCTAAGATGACTTTATCATGTTCAGAACATTGAAGAACTGAAAATATCTTTTCAGTAGTACTAATCCATTGTTCAGCAACTAATGGATCAGTAGACCCACTGAAAGAAGGTGGACGTTGCCTCATAAAGGACTCAATAGAATATTGTTCCCTTCTCTGCTCATTTGGAAGTCCAGAATGATTCATAGCTTGTGTAAGTATAGCAATAAGATTTTGCACTCCATCTCCCATAACATTTGTTTGTTCAGGAGGGCAATCATTGCATTGTCCATTGCATTGATCAACACGGTTCCTTCGGGTTCCAGCCATCGTCTAAAACCCATAAAGAATAGTGTGAGAGGAAAAAATCATGCTAGGGAAAACAACATAATAAAGGGGGAGTACCTTCAATATCCAACATCTTAGGTTTAATTCTATGATCGTTAGCGTAATTCTATTACTAT
Organism: Viscum album; assembly: GCA_963277665.1. Taxonomy (NCBI): domain Eukaryota; kingdom Viridiplantae; phylum Streptophyta; class Magnoliopsida; order Santalales; family Viscaceae; genus Viscum; species Viscum album. Next base: position 1,398,868,848 of record OY728127.1, on the reverse strand, counting down.
AACCTATACGTATACTTAACCTTAGAGACATCCCTAGACATACCTTAGAAATATTTCTAGGGATCTCACTAACGTTTTCGCATCCTAGTTTCCAAAGGTTGACTAAACCTTTCCTCTGATACCAACTGTAGAGACCCGAAGCTTATCGTACATGGACATTACATTACTTTTGCGGAATACTTAGTACATAACAAAAACACACACTAAAGGATCGTAATAGTTTAGTGTCTTTGGAAACTCGGACTATAATCTTCTAATCGTGGTGAAAGATCTTCAACATCTCCCATAAAGATCTTCTTTTTTTTTACCTAAAACCTTTCTTTATATCCTGGGGAAAAGAAAACATAAAAGGGTGAGCTCAAATGCTCAGTAAGGGTAAACAAAAGAAATATCAATCACATCATATTCATAAGAACATAACATTTTGGAAATCATAACCTGCAAAAGAGAGCATAATTTCATAACATGGGATAAATCATGGCAGTGAAATGTAATCACAATAATCATAACATAAAACATGGAACTTTGTGGCATACACACATAATCATAGAGAATCATTTCTTGTTAGTCAAGACTCATTGCCAAGACTATCTTAGTGGACAAAGTCCCTTTCTGAATCGAGTAATCCTCGTTTCAGTCCTGTTTCATTGAACCGGTATAACCTACTATTCCAGCCATGTCTATCTCATGAGATATAAAATCTTTACCCAATGCATTGGAGGGAGATATAGGTCCCACCCATCTCTTAATGAATCCTTTCTTATGTGTGCCACAAAATCATAAATCATACATCATTGCATAACCCATGTAATAAAAATGGGATTCTTGAAACATCATGACATCATAAATCAATTCATATAAGATAAAGGAATTCATAAACATAATTCCATCACAACATAGTCAAACCAATGTAAAAATATGGATAGAAACAGAACCCTTTATTATCTTAGATGGAAAATAATTTTGATAAAACACTTGAATTGAATTCTTGAGGAAAATATCCTTTCTTCTTCAAAAACATTTTTCCTTTCATAACATGTCATACAACTTTAAAATAAAAGAATTTAATTAAAAATAAACTTGAAAACTTGTAAAGGAAGCTTCTTTGAAGTAATGTTTTAAAAATCCATTCATTCCGTATAAGTTAAAAAAAACATTCTTCGTACATTTGTCGGAAAAGTCAAAAAGTACCTCGTACGGAAAAACGACAAAAGATTCCTTTCATATTCTTTACTAAAAACTCACCTAAGGGTAAAATTGGATTTAAACTATTTCAAGTGGATGGAAACAATATTATATATTGAGGGAACATGGATGTGGATGATAAAATACACCCCAGTAAATACTTACGAATAAACAATCTCGGATAAAAATGAGATTGTGATATTTCCCTTACCTTAGGTCCGACTTGCTTTGTAAGTGTCCGAACCTCCTGTATAATGATTTAAATCATGTTATTGACTTATTACAGAATCATATTCATTGTTATGATATCATATATGGTTCACTTATGACATTATATTACCCGTTCTTTTGTAAATTCCATGTTAAAGAAGCGTTTTGGGTAAAATCGTTTCATTTATCGTAGGTGTTTTGACTTGTTGTTCTTGACATCATTATTACTTATATCATGATTTACTTACTTCCAGAATATAAAATATGATTTATATATCATATATATTCAGTATATATATATATATAATAGATAGATAAATAAAATGAAAAACACCGTTCATGGAGACGGTAGTCCGTACGTACGCATGAACGCTGTTTTACTTTCCTTATTGTCTTGAAATGGAAGTAAGTATATTACATACATATATATATATACATAGATCCAGTAGATTTATAATTTCATATATTTCATTATTATTTCTTATATATACTTTATAATCATTCTTAAATGGTTAACATGGAGAATGAATCTCATCGCGTCGTGGAGACGGTAGTCCGTACGTACGCACGAGCGATGATATCATTTCTATAAATATTGAATTGAATTGGAGTGGATTATACAATATATCAGAATCAATATGATGTTGTAATAACTATGTATAGTTATTCTTTACACCATTATACCCATCCATGTAAGGTTGTGGTGGAAAATAGATTACACCACGGCGTGGAGACGGTATTCCGTACGTACGCACGCGCGGTGATTTCTTTTTCCGTAGGATGGATAGATGGTGAAATAGGGTTGTTTCATACATATAATAACATATCAGTATATGAGTGATACTGATGTTATTACTTCATAATGAAACAACCTAAGAAGAAGAAGTGGAAGAAGAAATAAAGATGAAAGAATTGGTAACGGTAATTACCTCTTCTTTGAAGTGCCTCTTTGAGACCTCCTCTTAGGGAACTAAAATTGGTCTTTGAGGAAGACCAGAACCTCTAGGATGTTTCTAGGGAAGTGGAGAAGGGATTTTGGCAGGGGTTGTCCGAGCTTGAGTGCTCAAATTGGTGTGAGGAGGAGGGGGAGGAGGTGTCCTTTTATAAGGGAGGAGAGGGGCACCTTAGGAATATCTCAAAATATTATTTTATATTAAAGTCAAAATCGGTTTATAATGGTTCCAAATGGTCTTATTTCGAAGATAAGGTGGGGATGGGTCGAAATCCTATCAACCAATAGAATTTAGACAAGTTTAGTATATTATTTTAACCTTATCAATTAGATTTAACTCCAAGTTAAATAATTTAACATTTACCGTGTCTTTTTGTTTTCTTTCACTATATGGTTAATACACTTACTATAACATGCCAAACGAACCTCAAATTGTTTATTATTAATATATATATCCTAATCTAAGTCGTTTGGCCTAACCTTATATTTTTAGGAATACAATAACAATTAATAATATAATATTTGATTTAAAAACTATTTTGTGTCAATTTTGACACTATTTGATATATGATTTTTGTGAAAGTCATAACAGAATTAAATGTTCGAACCAAGTTGATTAAATCAACATTAATATATCATAGTAACCTAGAAAATTAGTGGAATTCATAAAAAATCTCAAATTACATTTATTTTGGTGTTTATAACATCAATTATGTCAATATTTCATTAATAAGATAATTACTGCATCATCGTTGTGTCACAAATAAATTAAATTATTTTATGTCTAAAAATTACAAATAAAATACCATCATGTAGGAAATCTTTTTAGCTTTCTAATGAATATTTAAAATCGAATTTATCTTATGTATAACTCCATATTAAAAATGATTTACTTATTAAACTTTGATTTTAACTATTTTAACCTTTCTTTAAATAAATTAATAATAAATGTCCTAATCTAATCCAAGTGGGCCTAAATGGTCATATTTTATTCCTAAGTTTGTTTTTGATCGAATTACACTTGTCCAATAGAATTAGGACATGTGTTAGGGTAATATTAATATCATATTTACCCTTAGTTACCCTATTTACTATTAACCGCGGTAAAAAAAAGTAAAAAGTTACTATTCACCAAAAAATTATTTTCATCTCATTGAACCACATTTTAGTCCTTGATATTAACCGTGTCTCTCGGATTTTCGAAATTCCATTCACAGAAGCGGAAAAATTAAGTTTTATGAAAAATTCAGTTTTTTTAACTACCACTTAGTAGTTTCACTATTCATCAAAATTTGATGTTTTTCAGAACAATGCCAAAATTTCATCCTAAGCTATATTTCATATTCCGAATTCAAAAATGAAATCTATTTTACCAAATTCATAACATAGAAGTTGCATTAATTAATTTTATAATTAAATCCCGCTGTTAAAACAAATAGCGTGTTTTTAAGAAACAATATCTATCAAAAGATTGACACTTGTTTATGTCTAGTTTAAATGTGAAACTACATCCAATGACCAACATTGTATTAAATTGTAAAAATATATTCTATATATACTTTAAAACCACTCAAATTAATGATTTATCACTATTAATTATTTCGATTAAAAAAGTTGTTTTTAATTATAATTTAGTAATTTTCACTATTCATCAGAATATGAAAGTTATCCGAAAAGTACCAAAATTTCACCTTAGGCTAAATTCGATACTCCGAATCCAAAAATGAAGTGCATTTTGAAAAATAAGATTTACAGAATTTTAAAAAGTGGTTATTACTATTCACAATAGCTAGTTTTAATAATATCTTAATAGCATATCGTTGTTTAGCGAAACATGGCGTTGCGTACAACACACGCTATCGAGGAAGGTCGCCATTGCGTGTAATGCAAGGCAAGACAAGGATGCGTGTTGTGCAAGCTCCTTTTGGTGTAGCGTACAACACAAGACATTAGTAAAATAAGAAAGAATATTTTTCATAAAATCTCGGGCTGTTACACCAGGTATGTAATCTATTTTCCAATACTGTTAAACTGATCGGTCCTTTGGGACTTGATTCCTTGTAATCAGGTCAATGTATTAAAATAATGCATAGACTCTGGGTACTTGGGGTTGAGGTGTTAAAGTTGGTATCAGAGAAAGTTTAGCAACAACCTTAGAAATAGATTTATATAAACTCTGACTAGAGAACATTACCCTAAGATAGACTTTGAGGATTATTATAGAATAACATACAAGAATATTGGTAATGTAGAGATTTTGGGTGTTTTCCAAGAAATACATCCCTGTCTATATACGAGCAGGTAGAGGCTGCTCTGACACAAATGTACCTAGGAGTGAAAAATCTTACAAGGAGTTTTAGGCTTGACCCGAGCTATCCTAGTACACTAAAATAGACCTTGTTGCACTCTTGGTTACGTCGCTCTCATTGGATATTCTTAGGATAATTCACATTTTCATTACAATCCATTATGAGGGATTTAGGAGTAACTACTTCCTCAAAGAAAAAATTTTATGATTATAGATTATATGCATAATCTTTTCAATTTAAGTTAGGTATTTTACATGTTTGGAATTATGCATTATGATTCATAAACTAACCTAGTGTATGCCATTGTTTATGAATGGTTCCTACTAGTAGGAATGAGAACTCCAGCAATACGCATGATCCAAAGATTATGAAGGATCATATATTTCATGGTATCAAGCCAACATTGAAAAGGGAAATAGTCTCCCATGTATTATCATCATATGAAGAAAAAGTATCATGTGTTAATAAGATAAGTAAATACTTCACGGAGCCCTATGGCTTTGAAAGGAAGAAAGAGAAGAAAAGGATGGAAGAGAGAAAGATGGATAAAGGGATGAAGGGAAAGAAGTATTCTCCCATATTTGATTAGTGTGGAAAGAATTACATTGGTAAATGCTTGAAGGGAATGGGATTTTGTTATAAGTGTGAAGAAAAAAGACACCATGTATGTGACTTCAAGGGTAAGAAAAATGTTTCAAATGTACAATGCTTCATCAGCAAGGAGTTGGAACACTACGTGAATCAATGTCAAATTCATCATAGTATACCCCAAAAGCTGCTATTGGATAATAATCAAGTTATAATACTATCAAAGATGAAGAGGAATGATTATATTTCTTATGTTTTTAATAAATTATTGTGACATTTGAGTATTATATTAATGATGTACATTTAATAAGATTTATATAGTATATAAAGATTGTACTCCAGTACTATATCATTAAGGACTTAAGATTCTTTAGAACCAAGAAAAGTGACTCAATAGCAAGTTAATTTTTTTGGAAAATAGATTTTTGAAGTAAAGATAATCCTAAATATGGTCCTAATACTGAGGTAGTTATTTTTGAATAAGAGATGGTTGATTTGGGTAAATTATATTGGATATTCTTGACTACCTTGGAACTGATTAATGATTTGTATATTCCATTATCGTTGGAGTTTACAACATTTTGGGATATAAGGAGTATATCCAGCATTTTATAAAAAATAAGACAGCATGAATATAATTAATAAGGTTTTATGGTAATTTAGGTTGTTATAGTGTTTTAAAAGAATACATGATGAATGTATTCACATGTTATTATCTGGAAAAAAGGATCTTTATTGTGTTTACCTTCCTTATAAATTTTGGACTATGAGTTTGGAAAAAAGTATTTTGGATAAGTCTAAAGGTTGGAATTGATTATGTTTTACATTGGATAATATTGTTAAGGCTAAATCATTTCATGATATTATTTTTGGATTGTCATAAAAAGGAAAACCTGGAGGTCGGGTGACAACCCGTCATGTCCAGCAAGGCTGCGAGACTTGAACCTGCAACTGAATGGCGACAAGGGTGAATCACCAACCATTGGCCCACATGATGTCCTGGATTGTATAATGTAGTTTTTTCAAATCATCTGATAGATTAACTATAAATTCATTTTTTAACCCTATATTGTAACACCTTGAGATTTTATGAGATATAATATTTTTAATTTCTTTGATGTATTCTATTATACACTACACCAAGATTATCTTGTATTATACGCAACACCGTATTAGCTTGCAGTATACACAACACTATTCTTGGCTCGTGTTGCACACAATTTCAAGTTCGTTTTGTGAGAATTATTCTACGCAACATTAAGATTAGATTTTGTTTAATGTATAAATGAAATAAGTTTTGATTATGTTATATGAAACACCTAACGGAGCTTTCACTACACGCAGCCCATACTTGGCTCGCATTATACGCAATCAAGACCGTCCTCAATAGCGTGTGTAGTACGCAATACTGAGATTCACTAAACAAGATATTATTATAATATTATTATGAACTAGCCTTTATGAATAGTAATAACCACTTTTTGAAATTTTATAAATTTTATCTTTCAAATGGAATTCATTTTTGGATTCGGAATATTGAATTTAGCGTAGAGTGATGTTTCGGTATTTTTCTGAAAACATTCAATTTTTGATGAATACTGAAAACACTGGGTTACTATTTAAAAACCGACTTTTTATTAAAATAATTATTTATTTTATTTAAATTTAATTTAGGTAAAAATTATACATAATACCTACATATGTTCAATTTTAGTCAATGGATATATTTTATAATAATTTTAGATATATAAAAATTTTATTGAACTTTTCACCGTCTTTTACCCACCTCCTAGGAGAATTTGAAAATATACATAAAACATAATTTTACCACATCTCTGAGTTGAATTTTGAAAATATGAGAGACAAGGTTAATATCAAAGAGTAAAATGTGGTTCAATAAGATAAAAATAATTTTTTGTGAATAGTAACTTTTTATTTTATTTACCACGATTAAAAGTAAATAGGGTAATTAAGGGTAAAAATGATATTATTATTACCCTAACACATGTCCTAATTCTATTGGATTGGTATAATTAGACCCAAAACAACCTTAGGAATTTAATATTATCATTTAATCCCACTTGGATTAGATTAGTATATTTATTATTATTTAATTCAATGAAGAGTTAAAAGAGTTAAAATCAAAGTTTAATAACTAAAAAATTTTAATATAGGGTTATACATAAGATAAATTTGACTATAAATATTCATTATAAATATAAAAATATTTCCTATATAGTGGAATATTATTTATAGTTTTTAGACATGAAATAATTTAATTAATTTATGACATAATGATGATGCAGTAATTACTTTATAAATGAAATATTAACATAATTGATGTTATAGATACCCAAATAAATGTAATTTGAGACTTTTTGTGAATTAAACTAATTTTATAGGTTAATATGACATGTTATTATTCATTTAATTAATTGTTTTCTAACTAATCATGATTTTATGATTTTCACAAAAATCAATTACCAAATAGTGTCAAAATTGACATAAAATCATTTTTAAAACAAATATTATATTATTAATTGTTATTCTATTCATAAAAATCTAAGGTTTGGATAAATGACTTAGATAAGATTTTATATATTAATAATTAACCAATTGTTGTTCGTTTGGATTGTTATAGTATGTTTGTTAACCATATAGTGTAAGAAAACAAGAAGACACGGTAAAAGTTAAACTATTTAACATAGAATTAAATCTAAATGATAAGGTTAAAATAGTAACCTAAACCTGTCTAAAACCTATTGGTTGAGAGTATGTTGACCCATCCCCACTTTAGATTCGAAATAAATCAAATTGGATCTATTATAAACCGAATATGACTTTATTATAAAATAATATTTTAAGTTTTTTCAAAGGTGCTCCTCTCCTCCCTTATAAAAGGGCACCTCCTCCCTCTCCTCATTACACATCTTTGAGCCTTAAAACTCGGAAAAACCCTGACCATTTCCCTTATCAACTTCCCTAGATACATTATAGAGGTTCTGGTATCCTAAAAAGACCACCTCTAGTGCCTTAAGAGGAAGCTTAAAAGAGGTGCGTCGAAAAAAAGGTAATCTCTTCTACCGATTCTTTCAAGTTTCTTTCTTCTTCAAATTATTATTCTTTAGTTGTTTCATTATAAAGTAAATACATCAGTATCACTAATATACTTATATGTTATTATAAATAGGAAACAACCCCATTTCACCTTCTATCCATCCTACGGAAAAAGAAATCACCGTGCGTGCGAATGTACGGAATACCGTCACCACGCCGTGGTGTAATCTGTTTTTCCACCACCACCTTACTTGGATGGGTATAATGGTGTAAAGAATAACTATATATAGTTATTATAACATCATATTTATTCTGATATATTATATCATCCAATCCAATTAAATTCAATAATTATGGGAACGATATCATCACTCGTGCGTACGTACGGATTACCGTCTCCACGACGCGATGAGATTCATTATCCATGTTAACCATTAAAGAATGATTATAAAGTATATATAATGAATAATAATGAAATATATTACATTATAAAGCTACTGGATCTATGTATATATATATATGTGTCATTTACTTACTTCAATTCAAGTAAATAATGAATGGAAAATAGCGTTCATGCGTACGTACGGCCTACCATCTCCATGATGGTGTATTTCATTTCATTTATCTATCTATTATATATATATATATACTGAATATATATGATATATAAATCATTATTTACATTCTATAAATAAATAAAACACGATATAAGTAATAATAATATCAATAACAGGAAGTCCAAAAACGTACGATAAATAAAACGATTTTAACCAAAACGTTGCTTTAAAATAGAATTTACAAAAGAACGGGTAATATAAAGTCATAAGTGATCCATATATGACATCATAACAATGAATATGATTCTGTAATAATTCAATGACATTATTTAAATCATTATACATGAGGTTCGGATACCTACAAAGCATATTGGACCTAAGGTAAGGGATAAATTTTCCAATCTCGTTTTTATCTGAGATTGTTTACTCATAAGTATTTACCGGGGTTAAATTTATCATCCACGTCCCTATTTTATAAAAATGGTTTCTTTTATGTTTAATGTCCTTTTTACCCATTTTTGACTTTTACTACATGGTATGTATGGAATCTTTTTTTTACCGTACGAGTTACTTTTGTACTTTTCCGGCAAAAGTACGAGAAGAATGTTTTTTTCACATATATGGAATGACCCTATTTTTACAGTTTCATAAAACCTTATTTTCATGAAGATTACTCCACTATATTTCATGATTATTTTCAAGAAAATCCTTTTCGTTTATAATTTCATGGTATTTTGTGAAAACACAATGATTTTGAAGAAGAAAGGATATTTTCCACAAGAATTCATTTCAAGTGTTTTGTCAAAACTACTTTCCATATAAGAAGAATTTATTTAATATGATTATGCTTCAAGTATAATTCCTCTATTATTTACATGGCTTAAATTTTCTTATGATGAAATTATATCCATTTGTTTTATATGGATTATGTTATGATGTGTTGATGTTAATGAAACCCATTTTATTCTTTGGGTTATGATGAATGATTTATGTTTGTGTTGTGGCACATGTAAGATTGATTTCATTATGAGATTGGAGGGACCTATATCTCCCTCCAATGCATTGGGTAATGATTTATATCTCATGATATAGACATGTCTGGAATGGTAAGTTAATCTGGTTTAGTGTTACAGGACTGGAACACAGAGTGAAATCGATTTAGAAAGGGTCTTTGTCCACTACGATGGTCTTGCCAGAAATGCCTTGGATACTATAGAAATCATATCATGTTTTTAATGTTTTCTAAAATTACATGTTTTATTCCCATGCTATTTTATCATGATTGGTGATCCATTATGATCTATTCCCTACGTACTTCCATGTTTTATTTCATTGCTCATGATTTTGATGTTTAAATATTATGCTCGTGTTTTGAAGTTCAAATATATATAGTTTGTTTTTTTTCTCTATGCTTACCCTTACTGAGTATTTGAGCTCACTCTTTGTTTGTTTTATTTTCCCCATGATATAAAGAATGGTTTTAGGTAAGAAAACAAAAGGGGAAGATCTTTATGGGAGATGTTGAAGATCATTCACCATGATTAGCAGATTATGTTCCGAGTTTCCAAAGACACTAAACCATTACAGTCCTTTGGTGTCTGTTTTTGTTATGTATTAGATATTCCGCAAAAGTAATGTAATGACTATGTACGTCAAGCATTGGGTCTCTACAGTTGGTATCAGAGGAAAGGTTTAGTCAACCTTTGGAAGCCAGGATGCGGAAACATTAGTGAGATCCCTAGAGATATTTCTATGGTATGTCTAGGGATGTCCCTAAGGTTAAGTATATGTATAGGTAATAGTCCTAGAATTATGGTAACAATATTATAATTAAATATAAGATGTTATATATTGAAGGTACTCCCACTTTATTTTGTTGTTTTCCCTATCATGATTTTTTCCTCACACTATTCTTTTAGGGTTTTAGATGATGGTTGGATCCCGAAGGAACCGTGTTGATCAATTTAATGGACAATGTAATGATTGTCCTCCTGAACAAACCAATGTTGTGAGATATGGAGTGAAAAATATTATTTCTATACATACACATGAAATGAATCATCTGGACTTCCAAATGAGAAGAGAAAAAATAATATTCTATTGAGTCCTTCATGAGGCAACGTCCACCTTCATTCTGTCGGTCTTCTGATCCACTTATTACTGAACAGTTTAATAGTACCATTGAAAAGATATTTTTGATAATTCTCTGTTCAGAGCATGAAAAATTCATTTTGGCTGTTTACCGTTTAGAAGGGGAAGCAGATCAATGGTGGACTCTAATTAAGTATACGAGGCCCCAAGATGAAATTGAATCCATGGAATGGGATGAGTTCAAGAACTTATTTGTCAACAATTACTTCCCTCATATTCTTCAATCAAAGATGGAAAAGGAGTTACTTGAGATTAAGAAAAAGAATGATGAATCTGTTGGTATACACGAAGCAAATTTTACAAGGCTTTCAAGGTATGCATCTGACTTTATCATCCAACCTGAAAGAAAAGTTTATCAATTCTTCAGTGGCTTTAAACCAAGTCTTCGCATGGAATTAGCTATAAGAGACTTCAGTAGCTATGAAGAAATTGTGTGTTGTGATATCAAGGTATAAATGGAAGTTGGTGTTACATATCCATCTCATGGTTTTGATAAGAAATGAAAGATGGAGGTGAAGGAGAAATCTCAGAATAATGGTGAAAATAAGATGAATGTTTCTTTATGCTCAAAGTGTGGAAATAAGCATGGTGGAGATTGTCTTCAAGGGACTAGAAAATGTTTTATGTGTGGAAAAGAAGGTCATCGAGTAGTTGAGTGTAGAAGTAATGGGAAAAGGGTTTCTCATGATGTGAATAATGAAAATGCTGTAGAGAGCGCACCACCAACACTTCAATGCTTCAAGTGCAAGGAAATGGGGCATTATGCTAATCAATGCCCTAATCCAAGGGTTAATGATGATCAACGTGAGTAACCTCTTAAGGAAATGGATAAAGGGAAGTCACATGAGATCACTATTTGTGATGTTGAGTATGAAAATGATGTTGTGTAATGATTAAGTGTTTATGTAATGAGATTTCAAAATTGTTTCATGGAATTTCATTTATGGTATTGTGGAATTTTGGAATATCTATGTATTGGTTTTCAATAATTATATAGTACCGGTAACCATGAAAAGTGATTGAAATATTTTTGGAAAGAAGATGATATGCGCATAATGAAGGGGTAACGAAAAAATGAAATGATCTCATGACTGATATAAGGAAAAACTTATATCATGGTTTGATTATATAGAATTTTTGAGATTTTGGTATGTGGAAAGTGTTAAATTTTGAAAGCATTCATGTTTTCACTAAGTTTCAATGGGTATTCATTTTTCTAGAGAATAAATTATTAAGGTATTCAAATGTTTGTAATTTGACCAACAAGTTATATCATATGATATATGGGGGATAAATGATGGTATTCACATTCTCGATAGATGACATTTCTAGTAATTGTTTTCTTTATACTATGAGCTTGGACAGAAGTATTTTGGATAAGCCTAAAGATGGGAATGGATTATGTTGGACATAAGTTAGTATTGTTTAAGTCCAGAACATTTTTCAATATTATTGATGGAATGTTATAATAATGTAGTTTTAGAAAAAGGACAACCCGTAGGACGAGTGACAACCCATCGCATCGGACAAGGTTGTGGGAATCAAACCCACAACCGAAGTGCGACATGCCTTTATCACCTACCAATGGACAACAGGAAGTCCCTGGTTAGTAGAAACTAGTTTTATTATATTAAGGGGTATGATATATGAAGTATAAGTCCATTTTAGGAACCATATACGATTAATCTAACTATAGATGGACTTATGTATATTTAATAACTTTTGTTATCCTTTTGTTTGAGATAGATGGAATTAACTATCGTTCTATCCCATGATCTTCTAACACTTCATGGAAGACAAATTCAACTTCATTTCTTTAAGATATTAATTGGAAATTGTTCATGGCACAAACAACAGTAAGATTGTACCAAAATCAAGTAAGTATTTCTTTTAATTCAACAATTCTTCAACTTTAGGGAAATGATCTTGAAAAAAAAAATGTTGTCCTAGTGTCCTTATATCCGATGAATCATATGGTACCTTAAATCATCACAAATTTATGGATTTCTGATTGTTGGATTTTTCATATCCATGTCCTCTACCACTCTCCATCAGAACATGATGGTTAGATTTTTCTTCCATATCCATATTTCCACCTATGTTCTCCTATGTGGAATCCCAATGATGAGTTAATATGGGTAACCATTACGTTTCTTACTTTACTTTTTAAAATTAAGTTTTAGTATTCCTTTTACGACGTGGGTTTTTGCGAACGAAACTTTCATGTAGTGAATGATTTATAACCCCGACGAATTTCGTGGGCGAAATTCATTTTATGGGGGGTAGAATGTAACACCCCGAGATTTTATGAGATATATTATTTTTAATTTCTTTGTTATCTTCTATTATAAACTACACCAAGATTAGCTTGTACTATACGCAACATTGTATTAGCTTTCAGTGTACACAACACTATTCTTGGCTCGTGTTACACCCAATTTCAAGTTCGTTTTTTGGAAAATATTCTACGCAACATTAAGTATAGATTTTGTTAAATTTATAAATGAAATAAGTTTTGATTATGTTATATGCAACACCGAATGGAGCTTTCACTACACGCATCCCTCACTTGGCTTTCCTTACACACAATCAAGACCTTCCTCAATAGCGTGTGTAGTATGCAATATCGAGTTTCACTAAATGAGATATTATTATAATATTATTAGGAACTAGCTGTTTTGAATAGTAATACCCACTTTTTGAAATGTTAAAAATTTTATCATTCAAAATGGACTTCATTTTTGGATTTGGAATATCGAAATTATCCTAGGGTTAATTTTTGATATTTTTCAGAAAACATTCAATTTTTTATGAATAGTGAAAACACTAGGATACTATTTAAAAACCGACTTTTTATTTAAATAATTATTTATTTTATTTAAATTTAATTTAGGAAAAATTGATTCATAATACCTATATAAGTTCAATGTAATTAATTTTAGTTATTTTATAATAATTTTAGATATATAAAAAGTTTATTGAACTTCTCACCATCTTTTACCCACCTCCTATTAGAATTTCAAAATTTACGTAAAACTTAATTTTACCGCTTCTATGAGTGGAATTTAGAAACTCTAAGAGAAATGGTTAATATCAAGGTGTAAAATGTGGTTCAGTAAGAAAAATAATAATTTTTTCTGAATAGTAACTTTTTACTTTTATTTACCTCGGTTAAAAGTAAATAGGGTAATTAAGGGTAAAAATGCTATTATTATTACCCTAAAACAAGTCCTAATTCTATTGGATAGATATAATTTGACCAAAAACAACCTTAGGAATATAATATTATCATTTAGGTCCACTTGGATTAGATTAGAACATTTATTATTAATTAATTCAATGAAGAGTTAAAAGAGTTAAAATCAATGTTTAATAACTAAAACATTTTTAATATAGGGTTATAAATAAGATAAATTCGACTATAAATATTAATTATAAATATAAAAATATTTCCTACATAATGGTATTTTATTTATAAATTTTGGACATTAAATATTTTAATTTATTTATGACACAATGATGATGCAGTAATTACTTTATTAATGAAATATTAACATAATTGATATTATAAATACCCAAATAAATGTAATTTGAGACTTTTTGTGAATTCAACTAATTTTATACATTAATATGACATGTTAGTATTGATTTAATTAATTTTCTTGGAACCAATGATGCTGTTATGATTTTCACAAAAATCAATTACAAAATAGTGTCAAAATTAACATAAAATAGTTTTTAAAACAAATATTATATTATTAATTGTTATTATATTCCTAAAAATCTATGGTTTATCAAAATGACTTAAATAAGGTTATATATGTTAATAAGTAACCATTTGGGGTTATTTTGTCTTGTTATAGTATGTTTTTTAACCATATAGTGTTAAGAAAACAAGAAGACACGATAAAAGTTAAATTACTTAACTTAGAGTTAAATCTAAATGATAAGGTTAAAATAGTAACCTAAACTTGTCTAAAACATATTGGTTGAGAGTATTTCGACCCATATATACTTTATCTCAGAATTAAATAAATTTGGAGGTATTATTAACCGAATATGACTTTATTATAAAATAATATATTAAGTTTTTCCAAAGGTTCCCCTCTCATCCCTTATAAAAGGGCACCTCCTCCCTCTCCTATTTACACTACTTTGTGCCATAAAACTCAGCCAAAACCTGACCATTTCCCTTATAAAATTCCTTTAAAAAATTATAGAGGTTCTGGTCTCCTCAAAATAAACATTATAGAGGTTCTGGTCTCCTCAAAATACCACCTCTAGTGCCTTAAGAGGAAGCTTAAAAGAGGTGTGTCGAAGAAGAGGTAATCTCTTCTACCGATTCATTCAAGTTTCTTTCTTCTTCAACTTATTCTTCTTTAGTTGTTTCATTATAAATTAATATCATAAGTATCACTAATATACTGATATGTTATTATAAATAGGAAACAATCCCATTTCACCTTCTATCCATCCTATGGAAAACGAAATCATCGCGTGTGCGTACGTACAAAATACCATCTCCACGCTGTGGTGTAATTTTTTTTTCCACGACCACCTTACTTAGATGGGTATAATGGTGTAAAGAATAACTATATATAGTTATTATAAAATCATACTGATTCTGAGATATTATATCATCCACTCCAATTCAATTCAATAATTATGGGAACGATATCATCGCTTGTGCGTACGTACAGATTTTCGTCTCCACGACGCGATGAGATTCATTCTCCATGTTAACAATTCAAGAATGATTATGAAGTATATATAATGAATAATAATGAAATATATTACATGATAAATCTACTGAATTTGTATATATATATATATATATTTTCTACTTATATAAATTCAAGTCAATAAGGAAAGGAAAACAACGTTCATGCGTACGTACGACCTACCGTCTCCATGAACGGTGTATTTCATTTCATTTATCTATCTATTATATATATATATACGGAATATATGTGATATATAATTCATTATTTACATTCTAGATGTAAGTAAAACATGATATAAGTAATAATAATATCAAGAACAGCATGTCCAAACACGTACGATAAATAAAACGATTTTAACCAAAACGCTACTTTAACATAGAATTTACAAAAGAACAGGTAATATAAAGTCATAATTGAACCATATATGACATCATAAAAATGAATATGATTCTGTAATAATTAAATGACATTATTTAAATCATTATATAGGAGGTTCGGATACGTACAAAGCATATTGGACCTAAGGTAAGGGATAACTTTTCCAATCTCATTTTTATCCGAGATTGTTTACTCATAAGTATTTACCGGGGTTATATTTATCATCCACGTCCATATTTTATAAAAATGGTTTCTTTTATGTTTAAAGTCATTTTAACCCATTTTTTACTTTTACTACATGGTATGTATGGAATCTATTTTTTCCGTACGAGTTACTTTTTGACTTTTCCGGCAAAAGTACGAGAGGAATGTTATTTTTCACATATATGGCATGAACAGATTTTTACAGTTTCATAAAACCTTATTTTCATGAAGATTACTCCACTATATTTAATTATTACTTTAAAAAAAATCCTTTTCTTTTATACTTTCATGGAATTTTGTTAAAAGAAAATGATTTTGAAGAAGAAAGGATATTTTCCTCAAGAATTCATTTCAAGTGTTTTGTCAAAACTATTTTCCATATAAGATGAATTTATTTAATATGATTATGTTTCAAGTATAATGCCTCTATTATTTACATGGATTAAATTTTCTTATGATGAAATGATATCCATTTGTTTTATATGGATTATGTTATGATGGGATGATGTTTATGAAACCCATTTTATTCTTTGGGTTATGATGAATGATTTATGAATGTGTTCGGGCACATGTAAGAATGTTTTCATTATGAGATGGGAGGGAACTATATCTCCCTACAATGCATTGGGTAATGATTTATATCTCATGATATAAACATGGTTGGAATGGTAAGTTAATCTGGTTCAGTGTTACAGGACTGGAACAAGGAGTGAAATCGATTCAGAAAGGGTCGTTGTCCACTAAGATGGTCTTGGCAGAAATGCCTTGGCTACTATGGAAATCATATCATGTGTTTAATGGTTTTCTAAAATTACATGGTTTATTCCCATTCTATTTTATCATGATTGGTGATCCATTGTAATCTATTCCCTATGTACTACCATGTTTTATGTCATTGCTCATGATTTTGATGTTTAAATATTATGTTGGTGTTTTGAAGTTCAAATATATGTGGTTTGTTTGTTTTTCTCCATGCTTACCCTTACTGAGTATTTGAGCTCACCCTTTATTTGTTTTATTTTCCCCAGGATATAAAGAAAGGTTTTAGGTAAGAAGAAAAAGAGAAGATCTTTATGGGAGATGTTGAAGATCATTCACCATGATTAGCTAATTATGTTTCGAGTTTCTAAAGACACTAAACCATTACGGTCCATTGGTGTCTGTTTTTGTTATGTATTAGATATTCCGCAAAAGTAATGTAATGTCTGTGTATGTCAATCATTGGGTCTCTGAATATATGATTAGGATAAATAGAATATTTTTAAGTTCTATTATCTTTTAGAATGAAAGATGAGCTTATGGTTGAAATTAGTTAAAGGATGGAACTCTACTTGTCAAGTATATTTTTTTCCTTCAGTTATTCTATGAAGAAATTAATTCTTAAACATTAGGTAAGGTATCTTAAAACCAAAAATGTGTTATCCTAATACCTTGTGTTTTGTTGAACAGATGATATTTTGAATCATCTTAGAATGATGGCTTTGAGGCCCTCAAATTTACACTTGTTTGTGATTGATGACCTGAATCACTCCCTATAAATATTTACGTTTTCCCTAAAATTATGTGTCTCTAATTTCCACAAATGTCCTCCTAATCTAGATCCTAATTTTTCGGTGACTTTTTCATTCCCTTTCCCTCTTATTAAGTCTAAATTTTATTAACCCAATTTCCGATGTGAGTTTTCCACCAACGTATTTTTCTTTTTTTACCCTTTTATTTTCCAAGAACAATTTCAAATTGCGAGGATGAAATATATTGAAGGAGGGTAGAATGTAACACCCCAATATTTCATAGT
Source organism: Viscum album (assembly GCA_963277665.1). Lineage (NCBI taxonomy): Eukaryota > Viridiplantae > Streptophyta > Magnoliopsida > Santalales > Viscaceae > Viscum > Viscum album. The sequence goes on along the minus strand of OY728127.1, from coordinate 1,398,850,738 downwards.
ACGTTATCTCATAGCTTGCGCTACACGCAACACTGAGTTCGAGCGCACCACAACTTACAAAACGAGATGTTCAAAAAAAAGTTATGAATATTTTTCACTGAATTTTGAATCTTATATACTCTATATAATGTTATCATCCATATTATGTGTTTATTATACATAATATAAGAAAAAATTCATTTTTTCAGTTAAATGAAGTATTTTTCAAAAACTACAAATTTACCACCTTTTAAGGGAAAACCCTTTTTAAAACCAATATTTAACTCTTTTATATATTCAATTAAATGAAATTAAATTATTCTTTAAAAGCGGGACATAAAAATTTAGTTTGGATAAATTTTTGGTACTTTTCTGATAACTTTCATATTTTGATGAATAGTGAAAAATACTATGTTTTAATTGAAAAAACTTTTTTAATCGAAATAATTTATAGTGTTAAATTATGAATTTTAATGGTTTTTAAGTTTAATTAGATTATATTTTTATCATTTAATACAATTTAGGTCATTATAAGTAATTTCACATTTAAATTTGACATAAACACATGTCAATCTTTTGATAGTTTTTTCTTTTTAAAACCCTGTTTTTTGGTTTAGACAACATGAATTAATTTTAAATTAATAAATAAAAATTTTATTTTTTTAATTTTTTATAATAGACTTAATTTTTGAATTCGTAATATCGAAATTAAATTAGGAATAATTTTTGGTATTTTTCTGAAAACATTCATTTTTTGATGAATAGTCAAAAACACTACGTTATTATTTAAATCAGACTTTTTATTTAAATGAATATTTATATTATTAAAATTTAATTTAAGTCAAAATAGATATATAATACCTATATATGTTCAATTTACTTCATTGGAGTCATTTTATAATAAAATTAAATGTATAAAATTTTATTGAACTTTTAAACCTCTTTTACCCACCTTCTAGGCACGTTAGCAAATTTGCATAAAACTTATTTTTACCAATTTTTTGAGTTGAATTTCAAAAATCCAGGAGACAGTGTTGGCATAATAAAGTAAAATTTGATTCAAAAAGATGAAAATAATTTTTTGGTGAATAGAACTTTTGACTTTTATTTCCCATGGTTAAAAGTAAATAGGGTAATTAAAGTTAAAAATGGTATTATAATTACCCTAACACATTTCCTAATTCTATTGGATAAATTTAATTAGACCAATAAATCATTAGTAATAAAATAAGATTCTTTAGGTCCACTTGGATTAGATTAGGACATTTATTATTATTCTATTTAAATAGGAGTTAAAAGTGTTAATTTAAAAGTTTATTAACGAAACCATTTTTAATATTAGGCTATACATAAGATAAATTTTACAATAAATATTCATTAGAAATATAAAAAAATTTCATACATAATGGTATTTTATTTATAATTTTTAGAGATTAAATATTTAAATTTATTTAGGACGCAATGATGAGGCAGTAATTACCTTCTTAATGAAATTTTTATATAATTCATATTATAAATGTTAAAATAAATTTAATTTAAAAGTTTTGATGCCATACAAGAATTTTATAGGTTAATATGGAATGTTAGTATTTATTAGATAAATTTTTTTCAATCTGATAAAGTTATTATGACTTTCACAAAAACAAAATACCAAATAGTGTCAAAATTGACATAAATTACTTTTTAAAATAAACAATATATTATTGGTTGATATAATATTTCCAAAAATATAAGGTTCAGACAAAGTTGTAAAATAATATTATATATATCATTAATTAACCACATTATGTTCTCTTGGAAGTTTAGATTAATTTTATTAACCATATAGTGTAGGAATACAAGAAGACATGGTAAAAGTTAAACTATTTAACTTAGAGGTAAATAAAAAAGATAAGGTTAAAATGGTAACCTAAACTTTTCTAAAACATATTTTTTGAGAGTATTTAGACCCATAACCACATAGGTCTATAAGTAAAATCATTTGGAGCCATTATAAACCAAATATGATTGTATAATAAATTAATAATTTTATCTTTTCCTAAAGTGACCCTCACCCCTCTTATAAAAGGGAACTTCCCCTTCTCTCAAAATCAAACCTCCAAAACATTTGTATCAGAAAAAACATTCCCATATATTCTCCCAAATTCACTCACATCAACCTAGAGTCCTTAATTTGATCATAAATCCAACCTAAGGAACCCTTTTGATAAACTCGAATGGTAACACCCGAAGAAGGGGTAATAATGTCACCACCCCTTGCAAGCTCTTTTCATCTTCCACTTCCTCTTAATTTGATGTTTCCAAACCAAAATAATAAATCTAGTACCTCCTACATTATATGATGTTATTATAAATATGGTACAACCATATTCATTTTTCTATCCATCCTCTAAATGACAAAGTCACCATACGTGTGTACGTACGGCTTAACATCGCCATGTTGTGGTGTAGTTTGTTATTCAATCACTTAATTATTTGGATGGGTATAATAATGAGTATAACTAATGTAAATAATAAATATAAGATGTTAATTATTCTTTATATATGATATAACATCCAATTAAATATGATTTCACCATCAATATAATGATATTGTCGCTCGTGTGTACATGTGGATTATCATCTCCACGACGCGATAAGATTCATTCCCACGTTCACCATTCAATGATGATTATAAAAATATATATTATTAATAAGTATGTAATATATGACATAATAATTCTTCTAGAGACATATATATATATATATACTTATATATATCTTATTCACTTACTTTTGTTCAATACGATATAAAAACGGAAACAACGTTTATGCGTACGTACGGCCTACCATCTCCATAAACGATGCCTTCCATTTCAAATATCTATCTATTATAAATATTTATATTCTAAATATATATGATATATAAATCAAGGGTTATATTTTGGAATTATTTAAATCATGATCTAAATGAAATGATCAAGAATAACAAGTTAAAACATGTACGATAAAGAAAGCGATTATTACACAAAATGTTAATTTAACCTGAAAATCATTATTAAATGTGTAGTATAAAGTCATAAATGAATAATGTATGATATGATAAATATGAATACGGTTCTGGAATAATTTATCAACATACTATGGTCTTTATACTGGAGGTTAAACGTACCCTCGACCAAAGGAAAATACAAGGTAAGGGTTAATTTACCAATCTCTTTATTATATAAGGTTGTTTTACCTAAGTATCTACTAGGACATATTTATAATTGATGTACATGTTTCATAAAAGTGTTTTCAAAGGTATTTTTTTTAAGGTACTTTTTACTAAAACATAATTTTAAATGTTTTAAAGATTTATTCTTCTAAACCTTTCCCATTAATGTCTATGTTTTCAAAATGGTTTTAAGGATTTATTTATATGGACATGGATGTTTTAAAATATTAATTCAATTAATATGTTTCAAAGTGGTATGGGAAACATTGATTCAAAAATATCTTTTAAATGAATTCCTTTATATTACTTTTAAATGATTTCATGGAAAATGGATATTTCTCTCAAAGATTTTTACTGATCATTTTCAATTATGTCAACATCCATTACGGGATATTATTATTGATCGAGGTTGATTTATTATGATACAAATATTACATATTGTATTAAAGGTTTTGTGATATGTTTAACTGTGGATATGTTATTTTTATACCATTCATGGTTTATCGATAAAGTATTGACATTTTTTATGCTAGTTTTAATATGAATATTTATGTTATGTTTAAACCTTTTCATATGAGGAATGCATTGGACATAGTAAGTGATGGGTGGATCCCACTATAGCTGATTGATGCATCGTAGGTCTAATGAGACAAACTAGTGTCTTTGCACAAGGGCTTGACAAAATCTTATTTGCAGTCTTGGCACAAGGCGTTGACTATGTGGTCATGAAGTCTGGCATTACACATTCCATCATTATGAAATTAGATATTGATATTAAATGTGATTATTCGACTAGTAGAATATCCATGTGAATAATTAAATGGAGGTATTTGATTTATCTTTTCCATATTATAATATATTTTATGTTTCAAATGATTTTGTTTTAGATTTATACAGTTCCTTAAATATTTATGCTTATTTATGAATGTTTTTGCTATATTTTTATCCTTACTGAGCCTCTAAGATCACCCCTTTCCATGTTTTATTTTTTCTAGGTTGCAAAGAAGTATATTATGATGGAACTATAGGGATAGTCTAAGGGATATTAATGTGGTCAATGGAGACAGTGTTGTTGCTGTATTTTATTTTATAATGTAATGTAACGTTCATGTATGTAATTTATATTCAAATACTGCTAAGCTGATCAGTCCTTCGAGGATTGATTCCATATAGTAATTCCAATATATTAAAATATTGCATGGACTCTGGGTAACTAGGGTCACGGCGTTACATTATCCATTGATCTGCTACAAATGGGTTTGTAGCCCCATTGAATGATTGATATTTTTGTCGAATGAATAGGTCTAACATTGTTACACCACATTATTGATTGGGATACTCCATGTGAGTAAGGTTATTACTCATGGCCTCAGTTAGTTTTCCCATTATAGTTATAGTTTTTTCAGCTGTAGTTATATATCTAGCTACAACATCATTATCTTGCATAAGAGGGAAATCCCTGTATGGAATATATCGATTGATACGGTTTCCATTACTTCCACTAGGCTCCAATTCTAAAAAATGGAATACACTATATTAGATCATACATTATAAAACAAAATGTTTAATCTAGAACTAGTGAAACAATCAATGTAAATTAAATATTTAGTTATAAATAATCTATAAATAATAAGCTTGGTTACTTTGGGAATATTCTCAAAGTACATTATAGGGTTATGTTTCCATAATATTTGTTTTTATAAATATATTTTTCAATGTTTCTGAAAAAAATCCCCCGATACCAACTATAAGGTCCCTGACCCTAGTATCCCAGAGTCGGTGCCTTGCTTTATTAAATTTCTATAAGATATAAGGAATCACATCCGTAATGACCGAATAGTTTAATATCTTTTAAATAAATCGATTCAAACATAAGTATTACATTAAAACTTGAAATGTAATAAAACATAGTAAATCTATTGGAAATGTCACTATTCTCTAATATCATCCCGGTATATCATTCTTAATATACATTGTGGAATCATAGGGAAAAACAAAACATAAGAAATGGGTGAGCTCAAATACTTCAAAAGGGTAAGAATACAACATAAGTTATCATAAATAAACATAAAAATAAGGATTGACAAATAAATAAAAACACGTTTCATTAAAACATAATCAATGGAATAATATGTATGGAATAAAAGCTAATCAAATAATTCTATATAAATAATCACATGAGAATGAAACTTTACCATAGATATTCTATTAGCCGAATAATCACACGGATTATCAAAAATTAATATCATAATAAAGGAATGTATAATTTGGTATGTATAAATCATACCATAGAGGCTTTAGATAAGACGTCTACATAAATGGGTAAGGCCTCATCCAAAACCCAGTCTAGCTTATCACATGGGACCTACTGATTCATAGAGAAGCTATAGAGGGCCCAAACCATCACTTACTAAGTCTAATTTATTATTCATATGAGAAGGTTGAAACATAATTAACACAAATATGAATATTAAAATTATCATATCAAATGTAAATATATTTCTCATACAACAAACACAATAAAAACACATCCACAGAAATATGGAGAATGGTGTCAAAATAGTATATCCCTAGTCAAACTGATCATAAAATATTCAATAAAATATGATAAATAGTATAATAAGAGATAAATCTCAATAAATCATAGGATTCAACAAATGATTTTGACATATATACTTTAATAATATCATGGAAAAAAATGGGGAAAATATCATTTATTAACTATTAAATTAAAAATTATAAAATATATTTCAAATTATAAAAGAAAATATTTAGTTGAAAATAAACTTCTAAAATTGTAAAGTATTACTCAAGGAATAAAGGTTTCATGAAAGAGAATAGATATTCTCATTTTTTATAACATTAAAAAAAATCTTTTATATTTTGAAAAAAAGAACCATTTAGAAGAATATTTTTAAAAGAAAGTGTGAATGTTAACCAAATGAATCGAATATGTGTATCAACTATATATCAACATAAAAAAAGTTTAAATAAAAAATAAAATAATTAAATTTCATGTCACAGATAATCATATAATTAAATGATCATTGGAGTATAAGTTTAACCTAGAGAATGGAAATGGGGTTAAGAATTTCCTAATCTTAGGTCTGATTTCAACCATATATGTCTGATCCTCTTGTATAGTGGCTTTAAAAACATTATTGAATTATAATAGAATCATTTTAATTATTTTATATCATTTATCATCCCCTTATAAAATTTTACAACTCATTTATTACTGATTTTTTATTCAATTCACTATAACAGGTGTTAATTGCATTGTTTCCCATGTTTGTTTTGTCTTAAAAGTCCAAGTTCTCTTTCATAGGGCATGTATACAACATTTAAAGAATAAAATTAATATTTTAAATATCATATTTACTCATTAAATACGTATTTACAACCATTTTTTAATGTTTTACATAAAAAATTAATTACACCACTATAGGGAGATGGTATGTCATACGTACGCACATGTAGTGCCTTCATTTTTCATAGGATGGATAAAAGGTAGAATATGGTTCGTTCAAAATCATAATAAAATCTATGTATATATATTATACTATTTTTATTACCTTATCATGGAAACAACTCATAATGAGGATATAGTATGAGAAATAATATTTAAAGAGTGAGTAACGATGATTACCTCTTCTTCGGTGAACTTCCTTTGGATATCTTTTTAATGTATTAAGGGTTAGTATTATGAAAGGTCTCGAACCACAAGAAAATGGATAAGGGTTTTTTAAATGGAAATTTATTGATTTTTGTTGGCCTATAAGGATCATTGTGGTGAAATGAAATTAAGAAATGGGTGCCCTTTTATAATTGATGTGAGGGGAAGCCCGAGAAATCCTCAAAATATTAAATTATATTAAATTAATTTTCTATCCAAATACAACTAAACGGAAAATTATTATAATATATGATTATATATTTTTTCAATATCATCATCCAATACTTTTTTTACATTTTTCAGTTTTACATTAAACCTTATCATTTTTATTGACTTTAGTTTACATATTTTAATATTAATTATGGTAACAATTTATTTATTATTAAAAGGTGTTTATTTTTACATAAAATGTATAAATTTAAACATAAGTTAATAATATAATATATTTTAGATCTAATAATAAAAAAATTAAATATTTTTTTATGTTTTTAAAATAATTTAATAAAATATTATTTTGATAAAATATCATTAGTTTTAATTTTAATATTATTCAATACATTGTCCTTAAGGAAAATTAGAAAACATGATAACTTCAAAAAAAAAGATTTAATACACCCCTAATTTGTAATAATCCTCTGTAAAAAAATTAGCACCTTCATTAATTAAAATTATATTTATTTTAATATTTTTAATATCATTTATTTGATTGTTTCATTAATAAAATATTTATTGCATCATTATTTTAAATTGTGCAAGGTAACTATTTAATCACTAAAATTTAAAAATAAAATTCCATGATATAGAAAAATATTTTATGTTTTAAAAAAATATCTATAAAAAATATAAATTCTGAATAACACCATGTTAAAAATAATATATTTATTAGAATATGAATGTTACATCTTTTTCATTTCTTTAAATAAAATATTATAAATATAAAAACATCATTCAAATGGTCCCAAAAATTATAAATAAATTTCTATCATGAAAAATAAGTTTATTAAGATCATAATGGACACTTAAATTCAATCATAACCTACCTTTTTCCCCATTTGGAAACATAATAGATATTTGTGACAAGGAAAGTGACATTTTGTGATTTTCATTAATTTCAATAATATAAAAGTCGTTTTCATGGATAAGTTTCCATTTAATTACTAAAATTAAAACCATAGGTTTTAAGGGTCAAATATAAATCATAAAATAATATTTAGTAAAATTTTATGGTACTTTTTTAATCCTTATAATTTTATTTTTAACCTAAATTTCCAAATTTACCCTTTACCATAGTAATAAAAATTACTAAGATTATTGTTCATATTGTCCAAAAATAAAGGGTAACTATTTTATAAATTTGTACCTTATTGATTGAAATATTTAATCTATTTTTAAATATTCAAAACACATAAGTTTCATAATTTAATTTAAAATTAATCCAATAAAACACATTAAAAAGAGTTTTATAGAAAAATGTATTTTTAATCCCAAAAATGTAATTTTTCCAAAATAAGATATAACGATTATTGAAATTATAAGTATTATATTATTTATAAATATAATGTTCTTAATTTACCTTTATATCAAATTAAATTCATAATTTGGCTGTAATATAATGTAATTGGCAATTTTATGAAAATTGATATTTTTCTCTATTAACTAAAAAATAAATACAATTATGAAAAATAACAAAAATTATCCCAAAGATAAATTTTAAATTAAAATTTTAAAATTTATATTTCTTTTTAAAAATAAAATTTATAAAATAGTCAAAATTTATATTTTAAACAAGTGTACCATTAAAAGGTGGTAAACATTCATTTTAGAAAATATATCTTTTTATGCTTAAAATAGGATTTTTTGTAATCACATTCCTATAAAAATTATTGGTTGAATTTAAAAATAGTTTATAAAATATGTAAAATATAAATTTTATTAATATCTTTCACTACTAGTGATTAATTTAATTTACTAAAATAAAATTCCATTTGGGTCATAAAAATTGTTTTTTTATAAAAACACATCCTTTATGTTCAATTAGTTTTTTTTACATTTCTAATTAATTGGTATCAAATGAATTAATTTTATAAAAATGTGTAAACTATATTTTCATAATTTAATTAATATATTTCATTTATTCTATTGAAAAGTCTAGGTGATAACTATCACAATTAAATAATAATATTCAGTCATTTATTTCATCTCAGTGTTTTGTGTAACGTATGCTATCGAAGAGGTTAAATTTAAAAATAGAAACAACATAAAATCATGGGATATTAAAATTAATTCCTTTTATAATAGGATGGATTATCATAATGTTCATACCATATAATAAGGATAAATGAAAAATCTCATTTTTAGTACTATCAAAACATTAAGTTCACTTGTGAATAACCTATTTTTATATTATGATGTATAGAAAGAGGAAAATTAGGAAGAATATGATGTTTAATAAATTAAAACTATTTAATAACATATGAATAACAATTAAATTAGGTCAATGATGGGGAGTATTTTGAGTAGCCTAAAATCTCTGAAAAAGATGATCGTATGACTTTTGAAGATATAGAAGATGAACTATGAGCATACCTTCAATGATTAAAATAAGAGGAAAATGAAATACTTTCAACTCTCTAGTGAATAAGAAAAGATTAATATATGATTATTTTAGTATTAGTTGATTAAATTTTAGTGGTAGGATATATTAAGTGTTGTGTTGAAGAGATTATCATGTTAGAGGAGGTTCCATGCAAAAATAAGAAGGAAAATAATGACTTTTGTAACTTCATTGAATTTGTTTAAAGAGGAAGGACCACCAATACCTAAAAAGATGAATTATATTACCATTTAAATACTCATATCACCCACGTGAAATGATAATTGAAGATTAGATGTAGAAGAACAACTCAAATTCAAGGATAAAGTGGCTAATATTATAGTATCCATCACTCAAATAGGGAATAACGGTAATAAAGAGGAGATGTTGAAGGGGGAGTGTTTTGATATGGATAAAATTTTTGTATAAATGGATCCTTAAATACCTAATAATAATGATACATAGGTGGATCCGAAGAGAATATGACTTAAACTGAGTAAAATTATAGAAACTAAATAAGCATAAGTCTCCCTCCTATAGTTATAAGAATAAAATGAAGAATACTATGAGATAGCTAACATAATTACATACATAGAACCTTAAATTGTAGTATAATAGAAAAAAAATTAACTGAAATTGAATAAGTCATTTTAGGATGTGAACATAATGTAGACAAAATAGAAGCTGTATTGGAGAAGAAGAACTAAAAAAATGGTGGTATTTCTATTTCCTAATGTATTATTTAAATAATTCATCAATTTTTCATCCACCACTAGTTGATGTCGAGATGGAATAATATAAAATATGGAGAAAAAGTAACATATATGAGAATAATCTGAAATTATTTTTTCAATTTTATTTGGTAAATTTATTCCATTCTCTAATTACATAATAAATAGGTAATAATAAAACTTACAAACCATAAAGATAGTTATTTTAGGAGGAAACCTGATTTTTTAATTTCTAGGATATAGTTTTATATAGTTAGTATTATAACATTCCTAGTGTCCAAATCCTTTATTTTTTAGATGAATTATTTTGGAACTTATACATTCACATAGTTTTCTCATAGTTTAGGTTCAAAAGGAATGGAACATTTCTTAAACAATAGATAGAGAAGTTGAGAAGAAATTAATGTGAGAGAGAAGAGGAACAATGACTAAAGTTTCATGGGAAGGGGAGTACTATTCATATTTTGTTATATTTTTCATTATACTTCCTTTATTATTATATTCCTAAAAAACGATAAATTGTTTCATGAGATGAACTAAATTAGATTCACCCATTACTTGAAAAAAAATTTCTGGTATTCACTAATCTAGGAGAAATAATCACATAATAAAAATATTTTAACTTGTGGGAAATTTTAATTAATCATGACAAAAACTGACCTAATGTATAGGTGTAATTTTTAATATTCACATTTTTTTCCATATTTTTTTTTGTTTTCAAATGTTTTCATATATTATTCTCATTATTGATGTTGATTAATAGAGGTTTTAATTAATAAAATAATTATGTATGTTCATACCACGAACTAATTGAAAAAATTATTTATTTACCACTCTCAAGATACTTCTAGAACAAATATTTCCTATTCATTATCAGAATATTTATTGGGTGATACTTAGTCCATGTAAACCAACCAGAAGTTACCTTCACGTTTTGTCAAATCTATGATTGAACAAAGTCAATTTTAATATTAATGAGGAATTTTATTGATAATATATGTATGTATGAGAACCACATATACATTGATCCTACGTATCTCATTGAATTATTGGATGAAATATTACGGAAGATCGATATTACAAACCTATATTTTCATTTCCTATACTTATTTTTTATAGCATTCAATTGAATGAGTGTGGGGATTTTTTTCATGGTGGAGATGGGATGTTTGTTCTTGAGAGAAGTTAGGGATTTCTCATTGGTATTGGGGAAGGTTAAAGACTACTAATTCATTTTATTTCATTTTCTATCCATATTTTAAAAAAATGAAAACAATGGATTCTCCCTCGGGTAGATCAAAAATCAACATTACTAGAATAATTATCTTAAAATCATATTAGGTTATGTAGTGTATATGAGACTTATCCCAAGTATATATTTCAATAAATTAAAGAAAAATATAGAGGTGGAATGGGTGGTGACTTGGGTAATTCAAATATCACCATCACTTGACCAATGAACTTGCATCATTTGGTTTTTAGTGATGGATGTAAGATGTATCTCAAGTATAACTTTATGAAAAAAAAAGTCTGTCTTTGTTTATTATGATTACACCATTTATGATCCTTTACATTGATATTGGGAGAGTGGATATGGAATTATATTTTATATTTAATTTCATTGCACTTAAAAATTTTATATCATTTATTATGATAAAGCTTCCACCCTCCTTTTTTATTCTTAATTTTTATAAAACATAAGTTCCAACATACCCTTTTCCTTATATTAATTTGATCCTTAATGTTAAGACCTCATGATTAATTGTGATATTTATCTTTACAGAGTTTAGAAAGTAGATTCAATGAAATCCTATAGTTAGAATCATGTACTTGGGAATGAGAATAACTCCAATCATATGGTTTTGAGTGTTGAGTGAATTTAATTATTGGTGAGTTAAATTATAAGTGGAATGGATGTTAATGAGTGGTTGAGTTTTGTGATTGGGTGTGGAAATATTTCTTCAAATGGGAATTATAAATTATTCATGATTTGAAAATCATTTTAGGGTATATATGTGGTTTCAAAACATTCAAATATAACTCTATTTTATGAACATATGATTCAGAAATTTCCATATTGAGGTATATACCCTTATTGTTTGGTTTTTGATATTTTTCTTGTGGATAAGTAATGGTTTGAGTGTGGGGTAATTTGAAATCACTGTTATATATATAAATTTCTATTGGATTTGATGCATGTTTTCTAGGGATTTTGGTTGTGAATTGAATATTCGTGCATTGATTTATAGTTTTATATGTTTTCATAGAATATAATACATTATTATGTAATATGTAGAAATCCATAGGAAACAGTTTCATTTTATGGAGCTGACACCTCATGTCATGATGAAAAGCATCACAGTCTGACACCAGTGGAACAAAGCTTGGAAAAAATGATGTAAGTAGGAAAAACAATATTCACGCCATGAAAATGGAGTCATTATATGAAGGATTAAACCGAAACATCCCCTGAAAATCTTTTCAACTCATCACACCTTGAAAGGGATCATTCACATTGTGAAGCATCTTGTCAATAGTCAATGATTGAAAAAATCTGTTTAGATCCTCAATGATTTTCAATGTTTTAAGAAGAAAATACTAGATAATATTGTGATAATTATTTCACGTCAAAACATTTTCAGATTTTGGAATTTTGAAGATGATCGAATATTAGTAACATCACGAAGAATTGATTTGTTCCATGATTCTAAATTCAATTGAAAATTTAAATATGTGTTATTCTAATATTTTCAAGGGGATTTGATACTCATTTGAGTAATATACATTATGGTAACATGAAGTCATATAAAAGTGGGATTTGATACTCATTTAACTAATATAACTTAAGGATACTTGATGTTCAATAAAACGGGGATTTGACCTCCAGGGGGGATCATTTGGCCACCAATGGGGAGTTTCTAATAGGGTTTCGACCAAAATATCATTCATTCTAGTTAGGGTTTTCTTTATGTTTTTCTATTTATTCTATAATTATGAAATGTTTTCTAGTTTGATGGAAATATTCTTACATTACCTATATTCGGTAAAATTTTGTAATGGATTAGGAATTTAGATTAGAGGTAATTCGGCAATAATGAATCATTAATATAACATAGAATGTTCAGTTGGGTTACAAATTAGATTATAAATCATTTCACTATCACATTTTTTACATGATTCAGACCAAGGGATTCCACCGGGAGGATTCACCAATATAATTGATATAATGGGGACATGACCAATATCAGCGATATTTCATCCACTCTAAGTGTTGAATTGAATACACTTAATCTATAAACTACCAATAAACTAAGGGATAGTCATTGGCTTAGGTAGAATCAACTAAAATAACCATGGGATGTTGATGTGGTTAAAACAACGTTATATCCAACACCATTGGACTAATACATGAACCGATTAATGATATACTTGGAATAATTCCCCTGAAATTGATTCATGATCCTTTATTTGATCATATTAATTATATCTGTCCTCTCAACATTTATTTTTCCCAAAATTGAATTTTAGATTAACAATTCTATTAAATTAATTATGTGTTGTAATCCTAACAATATTGTGATCACATAACTATTGGATAAGAGTTATCGTATTTCATCCCTATTATTTTTGGAATTGACCATGTACTTTCATTATTATAAATATTTGTAATTAGTGTGGTTTAGTAACAATATAAATTTCAAAATTGGTCTCTCCTATAGTGAAGTAATAATGTCCCATGGGAATGATAATATGGTTCGTGAATTGAGATATAAAATCCCATATAAAATAATCCCATTATGGATTAATAATAAATCTTACTAATACTATATCCTAAGTTTCATAGCTAAAACTATCTCAAGATAAAATTATGAGAATCAATCTATTGGAGTAAAAATTCATCTTTCCCCCCTGTATAAATATTTTACCATTACATAGGAATGTTTGGTGGCATGTTCGGGGATAAAGAAACATAATACACATATAGAGTATGAAAAAAAATAATAATCTAACTTATAAATTCATCATTATGTTTATAAATTTGAAAAAAAACTACCACAAATCTCAATAACCATTATTGTTAGAATTGTTATAATTTCATTTTTTAGGCCTCATTCACCACCGTATTTGGTTTCTCGGCCCACTATCATATAGTCAATTCAAGTTTCACCTCCTCTTTCTGACACACTAATGAAAAACATGAACTATATATATAATTAGAATATAAAATTTATCAATTTCAACCAATGTATATGATTTTTAAAAAAATAATATATATCCCATATTTTTCCAACTTGTGTTGGTAATATATACATAATGAATATAATCATCATGAACTATATACTATATGATTCATGTAAAAGAATAATAAAGTACTACATAAATATTAAATAATCTATTATTATTTATTATAAAATAAAATTCCTCATATAGATTCACAAGGGGGATTTATGTTTGTATCTAGTTTCTTTAGAATAATTTGCATATGAAGATCATATTTACAATTATTTTATCAACCTAATAAAATGATTTCGAATATCTACTCTAAAATCAATTATAATTTGTAAAAAATATACTTATTTTTCAAGAATTGGCCCGACCAAAATTCCACCCCGATCATTGAATAGACTAATAATGACACCCCCAATCCTTCTTTCAACAAGAAATGGGTTTATAAACAATATAAAATCATATAAATACTAATATGGAGGGAATTAATATGAAATGATAAAAATACATTATATAAAATTTTCAATACAACATTATGAATCAATAAAAATGTATACCGTAATGCATAAATGAAAAAAAAAACATATCAAATACTAGCATATATATTAGAATAACAACTTCAAATTATATCCTTTTGTGTACCTCAAATAAAAGAAAAATGTAACTACACTCCAACTCACTAGATATCAATGTGAAAGAGATAATTTTTCCCAACATATCCACCAATGTGATATTGAATTTTTTTATCATATATATAATAAGAATGAGCATACAAATAATCAATATTTTTCTTACCAAAATATTCATGTGTCAATTTTAATAAATCTTATTAAGTCGTCTATAAAATAATGTATCAGAAACAAAATAACCAACCATTCCATGAAATGTATGTTTGAATATCACCATAATCACCCTCACTTGAATAATATATATATATATATATAATAGGCATGATAAGGAATCTATAACAATGTAAAAAGAGAGATCACACACACCATCTTCCACCAACTCGAATCTTATAGTTTTTAAGGGAATACATCCTATCTCCAAACCTAATATGATCACGGGAAAAGATCAATTGATTTACAGATCAATTGATCATCCAGTAATATTCCATATAACTAGATGATGGGTCACACCTGAACTCTGATATTGTGTGGTGGCTATGTAGTGGAATGTCAGTATAAATATCTCTTTGAAAAACATAAATATACAACGAATACTCTAATATTATATCTCATATCTAGAATTGCTTATATTAAACCATTATTTTTATCAATAGTTTTGATCCTCCCAAGGTAAAAAGGTATTTCTATAGAAAATGTAAATAAATATGATGATTATATCATGTAAAGTAAGATATTAATCACTACTAACCTCGTATAAAATAATAATAATTGGAATTTTAACACATTGAATGCACTACCCATCCAGTAAACTATTTAGGTTTATATATTATTTTTCAAATAATTTTCAATAATTATATTTATCATAAAAATTTGAATATAATTTTTTCAATTTCATTATTAAATAAATCATTTGACACATCTCATCATTTTTTTCATGAAACTCACCAAACATCGCTTCTGAAGCATAATTTTTAATCATCCAAACTCAATTAAGAAATTTTAAATATCCTAGTAAGTTAAAATAATGTTATAATATCTTTTTTAATATTTGGTTTAATGACCCCCCCCCCCAAGTAAATCAAAAAAAATATTTTGGAAAAGGTGATAAAATAATGTTAAAAATTGAAAAAACACCTATAATTTTTTAAAATGACCCCATGTTATTTTATAATGACATCTACGATACTCTCTAAAGGATGACTATATCACTATCAGTGAGTCGAATAAAACCCATTAAATTCCACTATTTGGATCATTATATCTTGTTCAAGAGAAAATTGAATTGAAAAACGAGCTTCCATTATGTGGTATGACCCACAAGACATCTAATAAAACCATATTCAATAAATTCATAATGAATGGACTATCTTCGCAAGTTTCAAAACATTTAAAAAAAGGTTATGTAATCCTCATACCACTGGGAATAATATGGTATTCCTCAATGATATTTATATAGGCTTCTAAAATTTCAATCACAATCTAACTTCATTACCATGATCCAACTCACCAGGGCCCTTCTGGATGGAGATAAGCCAAGTGTGACTACCCCCAATCCTCACTCTAATAGGACAGGGTATAGAGAGAAGCATCGAGTAGTCATAACACTAACATGGGAGGATTTATCCTATAGTACTTACGCACACACACACACATTTAATCCCATACTATGTTGAAATGTATAAATAATTGGATATCAAATGCATTCTTACATCTAAATCCCACAATCAAAGTACACAAAAATATTTGGAAGCACTAAGGGAAAAATAAAATCCCACCAAAAAACTATATATATGTAAAACTTAATAGTAAAGGGGTACTATAGTAAAATGTGAGTCATGGTAAAAACCATGGTCTATCTAGAAAAAATGTAATTTTCATCTTCACCTTGTTCATTGAGAGAACCATTGAATGGTCGATTATCTACATAAGTCTCGAAATGTGTGGGAAGAGGCTGTGTAGGGGTGAGTATAACAATACCTAGTAGGACAACCCAAAATCACTAATCATAAATTACTAATAGTAGTTAGATCATCATAAGATATTTCAATCATAATATGATACATGTGATAAAACATATAGATATACTTATAGAAGATTCTATGTCTTAATGTAAGGTCACAACCACATGACCATCATAAGACCATTCTCTAGTGTCTGAAACCACGATTTATTAGGAGAACTCATTTGGTGAGTATAATTTCCCTAATGGAATCCATCTAAGATGTCATGCTCATTAGTTCCCTCCATGAAGAAGTATACACTAAAATTATGAAAATATCATTAAACAGGTGGTGATGACACCCAGAACTATAGGTTAATACAAACTAACACAATTTGAAGTAACATGCAATGTAGGGGATCAACCCCCATATATAGTTGGTCACACTGATTCTAAGAACCCACCAAGGAAAAAATATTATAGAGGATATCATCCCAACATCTTGAAGAGATTCATATAACTCTTTCCAAAATTAATCCTTTAGAGAGGATCAAAGTCATTTTTTCATGATGTAATTCTATATTATACCCTCATAGGGATGGATTGAGGGCACTCCACCTTTCGGAAATTTGTCCACACTAAGAGGGAAAAGGTCTCCAAGTCATATTTGAAGAAGTAAATGGTATTTAGGTAGAGTAAATGGAATGTAAAACTAATCCTGAACCTACCCGTGTCTATATCCATGTACCTATGCTCATGCATATATACATCTATCCATGCTTGTGTACTGAGGTTGTGAAGTGTAGCTAGAAATTTTTGAGTAACTTTTTTTCCAATTTACTCTACCTATGTCTATGTACATGGTCATTACCATTCCATGTATCCTCTGAGATACACACCATGATTTTAGGTATAGGCCACATGTTGTATGGAATGTGATACTTTTAATCTATGTGGAAACCCTACTACAATAGCCATGGCCCTACACTGTGTATATTTCTTGATTACATAGAGTGTATTCTGAGATTTCCTTGAAACCATGGATGTGCTTCATATATAATCATTCACTCCATCAACCTCTTATTTGGCCACAAATCATGATGTTAAACAAGGATCTAGTTTGTCTGATCCTTGTTGTCTCCACTTACTGAAATCTAATCATCTTATTCTCATTGTAAACCATTAGTCACACCTCCCCATCGTCATAAGTTAAATCCCACACAATTAAATCTTATTCAGTACTAATCCTCCATATTAAATCAATATTAACATCCTTAGAAACCTGGGTCTATTTTATCAATCCATTATACTAAGAAATCAAGGTGCAATTATTGATTAGTGTATATTTGTTTAACCGGCAGCCAAAATGAACATTAGAAATGAATGAATGAAGAAAAGGGAAAGGAATGCACAAAACAAAAACATGAGGAACATACCTTAGAAAATGTTCATGTTGGCCTCGATTTTTACCATTAGAATGAATAATGAAGATGTATAAATAAAACAATAATATAAAGTTCCAAATTCTTTGCAAATATAATCTCATACTCGTAATGTGATCATTCTATGAATCAATCCATTAGTTGATTTATTTTCATTATAAAACGAATAATAAAATTGTGATAAATCCATATAAAATTGTTTCGTAACTCAATATCGGATCGATATTTGATGAATAATGGTTTCATGACATTTTCATTTATGATATCCATAGGTTTCGTTGGCACACCAATTGCTAAATCTTGATCCGTTGATGTTTGTCCATAGATTCTCCTCTACCAGATCCTATCTCAAATCCCATTGTTATAAAGAAAACCCTAAAATTTGGATATAAATGGGCTAATATAAAATTTTATTAGGTCATTGTTTCATCCCAAAAAAATATTTATTTATTTATTATTTATTTATTATTTACACCCGTTATGACTTTTTCAAAATCTCACGACACTGAAAAAATCATCGTTTATATGGTAAAACTCATGATTTGAACTGAACGGAGGTCTTAGATTACCTATATAACACTCCATTTAGGGTTTATTCCAATTTTTCAGTAAAAAATATTATTTGTTCATTTAATATATTTTTAATATTTTTGAAATTGAAATTCGAGGCTCATTGAGCCTCAAAAATCTCGCATCGTCTCAGGGCCTAGTTCTAAACATATTACAAGATATATTTCAATGATTTAAATTTAAAAAATAGAGAAATTATACTCACCTTAACATAGGTATTTCTTCCCAAAAAAAGGAAATGGAATGCTCAAAAATATATGGGTATTGAGCTCACATCTAGGTCCCCCAATCCCAGATGCTCTTTTGAAGAATCTCGGGCTACCACCAGACATTCACCAAAAGAATTTCTCACCCATAGAGTATCTTCTCATGCTGATCCTCGACCTCCACACGGTACTCTATAAAGGAATATCTAACCTTAATGTCCATCTCACCCCATTTGACAACATGTTACGAGTCATGCACAAATATCCTCAGTTGTGACACATGGAAGACGTCGTGTACCCAATCTAACTGTAGTGGTAGATCCTAGAGGTATGACACCTCACCGACTCTATGCAATATCTAAAAATGGACAATGAATCTCAAAGGAATATTGTTTCCCCATCCAAATATCTATAATCCACCTTGATTGATACCTTTATAAATACATGGTCTCCCTACTCAAACTCCAGAGGCCTCCTTTGTTAGTCTTAATATGCCTTTTGATGGATTTGTGCATTCCTTATACACTATTAAATGATCTGAACCTTCTATGTTGTATATGGAACCAACTCTAGGCCCATGAGTGCTAAATAACCTATATTAGTCCAAAAAAGTAGTGAGCTAAAGGGTCTCCCATAAAAGGCCTTGAATGGTAACATTTCAATGGTGGAATAGTATATTCTATTGAGAAAAAACTCCACCAAGGGTAGATGATCCTCCCAACTATGGCCAAAGTCTATCATGAAATCAAATATAATGTCCTCCCAAACTTGAATGGTCTACTCAGTTTAAGCATTAGTCTGGGGTTAAAAAGCCTTGATCAAATGAAATAGAGTCTATATGGAATCATAAAATCCTATCAATAATTGTGACATGAATCAAGCACCAATTTCTAGAACATTCCTTAAGGTAACTCCATGGATTCAGACAATATCCTTCATGTAAAGGTGTTCCAAACTCTCTACAGAACTCCACTCTCAAATAGATAGGAAGTGGGATGACTTGGTGAGTCATTCTATGATCAATTACATGGAATCATGTCCATTGTATGTAATTGGTATCATCATAATGAATTATATATATATATATATATATTTCATCCTACTTCCACTTTGGAACCACAAGGGGTTGATTTAAACCTGCCAAAACATGGTGTTTAGCCATCACCTACTGAAAAGTGTGGAATCAAGAGACAAACTCATTTGCACCCTTCTTCATCCCTGGGCACCGAAGTTAATGTTATAGGACTTGACACATCTTCACCACACATATATATACCTCTAAAGGATATTTATAAAACTCACTCATCACCTCCTCCTACAACAACATTATTACCATCATCCATCCTATGAAAAGAATAAAGTGATCTACACCTTTAAAATATATATAAGGCTCACATCTAGTTGATATCTGAGTACATAAGGTCTCATAGTTGATATTTCCATGATAATCTTACCTAACATGTTGTAATATTGGTGGGGTAAAAACCATCATATAAATATATGAATCACTACCCTTGTTTTCAAAGGGAAATCACGACATGGATAATTTCTCTAAAACCTTATCCAAAATTGAGAACAAGGTCTCCTACTAAGAGAGTCTTCTACCACATTACCCATCATAGGATTATATACTATCTCAAAGTAAAATTCATCGAGGAACTCTAGATATCACCTATATCTCAATAATATGTCCTTATGAGATAATATATACTTGATACTCTTGTAGTAAGAATAAATGATAAACCACTCACCCATAATGTAGTGTCACCACATCTCCAAGGTGAAGAGTACCACTAAAAAATCAAGATCATGCATTATATATTTCTACTCATGCAGTCTCAACTATAGAGATACATAGGAAATCACAACCTTAATTTGCATCAACACAAAACCAATTCCAATTCCTGAAGTATCATAGAACACTACGTACTTGACAAGCTCCTCCGACAATCTCAACATTGTGGAACTCATTATCCTCTTCATAAAATCCTAAAAATCCCACTGGAACCTTTTTTTCTATGTAAAATACTTCCTATTCATGGTAAATGAAGTCAATGTTGTCGAAGTTATACAAAAATAAAGCTTAAATATCATATAGTATCCTAAAATCCCAATTAAGCTTCTCACCATTATCACACTCTTAGGTGGCTCCAGAGATAACACTTCCTCAAACTTTTTCAGATCTACTGGTACAAAAATCATTTGAGATAACATATCCGATAAGGTGGACCTCTTGAATTGAGAATTGATGCTCTGAGAGATTCTTATAAATCTAGTGCACTCGGATTGTGTCAGGAACCATACTCAAGTGTCTCGTGTGCTCCTGATCAGACACTAAGTACACTAGAATATCATCAATGAAGACCAACATAAAGTGGTATAAGAAAGGCTAAATGATTTATTTCATGAGACTGATGCACACTTTTGGGGAGTTCATCACACTGAAGGGTATCACCAATTACTCATAGTGACTGTAGAGACATCAGAATGTCATCTTCGATATATCCTCAACCCGTACTCATAGCTAGTGATAGCTTGATTTGAGATCAATCTTAAATAACCATCATTCCCCTCTCAAATGATCAAAGAGGACATTAAGCCTTGATATTGGATACTTATTATTCATAGTCACCTGGTTCAAATGCCAATAATCCATGTATAACCTCAAGCCCTCATCTTCCATCTTGGTGAACAACACTGGGGCTTCTTGGGGAAAAAACTATGTCTTACGAATGTATTCCTCTATAAATCACTCAACTATACCATCATCTCGTGAAGAACTATTTGAGACATCCAATATTTTGGTATATATATCAAGGATTCCTCAAGGTTTAAGTCAATTCCAAAGTCTATCTTTCAGTAGGGAGGTACACCATGTATTTCCTCAAGAAATACATCCTCATAATCATCCACCATAGTAGGAAACCGATATCCCAGATTATCCAATGCTCCTAGATTCATGATAGCCGACTAGTTAGTAGTCAGTTGTACCATATTATCTATGATTCCACCATAATCATCCTAGGACTCCTTATATACTATGAATGAAAACCTAACCCTGTCTACACAGAAACACTACATCCTCCACCTAAAACAGTTATTATGTTCATCAACTGTGTTTATATAGTCCTTTCCTAAGAGGAAATCATAATCCCTCAATACTACTATATGAAAATTCCATGATAAACACTCTCCTCAAAGTTTCAAACCACACTGTTGTAAAAATTATGTGATTGCTGAGTTATCTTTGGTAGGAGTCTCCAATCATAAGGGTCGAGCCAAGGGATTAATCCAAACTTCTAGGTGTCGAACTAGGGATATAGGAAGAAAAGAGTGTATTGTTACTATGTATAAAAAACAAATAGATAAATTATAAAATAAATATATCATACCTCTAATCATCCCTAGATCCTTTGGATCATAGGACACCATGGACTACAACTATCCTCACCCCCATCCACCGACTCCCTAAGCCTGTTGGGGACTTGCTGGGTGTGGTGTTGGAAAAATTTCAATCCATATTCCACCTCCTAATACTCTCCCTACTCCTCCTCAACATTTTCTATTCTATAGACCTCAATTCTCCTACCACTACCTTTAGCGAGGAAAACCATCAATTGTCTCTCTATCAGTCATATGACGGGTCAGAAAATCTTGTGTGAGATTTCCACAGTCATCACAAGATTAGCACCTCATATCCCTAGGCTAACTAGACCTATCCTGATAGCCTTGAACTATAGATAATCATTTCTAAGACCACCTCCGGAAACATATCACACGACCATATCCATGTGTATGTCATCTTCTACCTATTTTTTACGTCCCAGACCTTGGGTTCCCACTTTTGGCACCCACATTCAGTTTCTTCTCAGCCTAAAAGCTCTCAATCACCAATGAAAACTCCGACACCTGAGTATAAGTAAGAATGAAAATAATTATAACATTGTCTTTGATTTCTCTATGTAGACCTCGATCAAAGGTTCACACCTAAAAGGATTGATCCCAAACCATATCCATTGAGTGTCGTGAGAGGTTGGTAAAACTCAATGAATACGCAGGCACAATCATATTTCCCTAATATAGCTGTAAAAGCTACTACATGAACATATCTCACATTATAGAGAGAGATAAATCCTCACTAAAGAGATTCTCAATGTTTTTTCCTGAAATATTCACCTAATTGTACTAAAAAATCATCTGGATCCACTATTTCCCCAAAAAAATCCATGAATAAAACTCGCTATCAAGACCACCATATGATATGTATGTGTCCTAACAAGATGAAAGAATCACATAACTACCTTGATCCATTCCTCATCTACCTATGGGTTTGGATCTCCGCTAAATTTGAGGGGTCAGTGACACTGAAACTCGTGAAGTGCACTCATCTAGCACACCTCATCCATTGGTAATGTGGGTACCATTTGCTACTCGATGGGTTGAGGTCTGACTGGAAAACCACCCTGAGGCATTATCTTCTAAACAAATACTTGTATAACTGCCTCATTACTAAGGGGATTATCCATGGGATCCTTTTTCTAAATCCTACCTTGAAATAATCATAGAGGCATCCTAAAATAGACAATATGTGCCATGATCAATGACTGTATCAAGAAGATAAATCAAGAATGACATAGGAACCCAACCCATTCCTATATATTACATTTACCACGGTTTTCCCTATAAACAATGTCTACATGTTCCAAGTTGAAAAGCAAGTGATCAGATTCCTGGTATATAGATATGTCAGATATTGTACCAACCCTAGATTCTCTTGCCTGAAAGAAAAACTGAAATCACTTAATACTATCTCTGTAAAACCTAAACTAATATCCTGGCTAGAAATAACTACAAACTATATTCCTAATATAAACCACTCCTATAATACCACTATTTCATGACCCAAACCACCAAATCATATCTAGTAAATATGTTTAGTGTGACAACCTAAAGAATACCTATAATATGTTAAGGGGGGAGACCAACACCAAGTAAGTATAACAGTCACACAGGAGGACTTATCCTAAGTAACCTATATACACACACACTTATCCAAGATTATAAAATTATGAAATGTAAAATAGAATTTCTACCAAATGCATCCATATATCTAAATCCCGCAATCAGAGTAAAAAACACAATGACGTAGCAAGGGACAAATATAAGCCCACCAAAATCTATAAAGAAGACCATCTAGATAGTAATAGGGTACTATAGTTAAATGTGACTCCTGGTATAAACCATAGTCCTTATAGACCAAATATAAGCTTCATCTACTCCTAGTCACACCAAGAACCCCATATAATGGCTGGTTTCCTCCATAATACATGACATGTGAAAACAGAGCCCATATAGGGGTGAGTATAACAGTACCAAGTAGGACACCCTTAAATCACTATGTATGAAGCATTGGGATTAATCAACTCATCAACGATATTTCAATCATAATATTATACATGTAATAAAAAATATAGGTATACTCATATATGACATTAAGTTTCAGGTTAATGTAATAACCACATTACCAGCCTAAGATCCTGCTCTAGTGACTATAACCATGCTCACTTGAGAAAACTCACTTTGTGAGTCTGATAGCCCTGATGGAATCCATTGAATATGTCATTCCCATTGAGTCTCTATAAGAGGATGTACATGCTAGATGTCTTAATAGATAGATACAGAAATGGGGATCCCACCTAGGGCCATGGGGTAAAACTGACTAACCCAATATGGATTGACTTTCTATGTAGGAGATGAATACCTGCGTACAGTTAGTCAAGACGATTCAAAGAACAATACCTAGGTAAAAAGTTGATAGAGGATCTCATCCCATACTCTGGGAGAGATTCCTACAACTCTATCCAAAAATCTAATCCATTATATAGGATCACAATCCTTTTTTAGAATGTAATTCAATACTATACCATCATAGAGATGGATCAAGGGAATGTAACCTTAAGGAAACTAGTCCATGCTAAGAGGGAAAAGGTATCTAAGTCAAATTTGAATAAGTACAGGACAAGTAAGTTGGTTTCAAGGAGAGTAATTCTAGTCCTAAAGATACCTGTTTTTGTGCTTATGTACCTCTACAAATTCCCATGTACATCTGGTTGTGCCTGTGCAGTGAGATCATTTTTTGTACCTAGTCGGGTCAGAGTACCTAGTCGGGCTCGTGTACTCTACCCATGTCTATGTACATTGTTGTGATCATTCCTATGTATCCTCTGAGATTAAAAAAAATACACCAGGTACAGTTCACATGAAGTGTGACACATGTCACATGGTGTCTGATAATTTTGTTTTCCGGGGAAACCCTGGTGCTGCATCCAGGGCCCCCCATATTGGCATCAGAGAGTATTTAGTGATATATTTAAAGACGTTTCACTCTTTTATGGGCCTTACGATCCATTAAATGTTTATTTCAGTGTATCATGGATCAATTTTAATTTTTTATACCCATTTTTTGATGTAAGACATGAATTAGAATTGATTGAAGAACAACCAAAATATTGGATTGTTCATATGAAATTAAAACATATCATGTAAGTAAATTTCCTTATATTCTTGGGCACTAAAAGAATTTATCAACATGTGGAAAAGGATCATTAAATTTTTTCCCTAATCCCTTAATTTTTATTGAACCTGTGGTCTTTTAAATCATCATAGATTTATAACTTTGTGACCCTCGAATTTCTATTGATCATTCACTTGTATTTGATTGAGAACCTCAATCACTCCTTATAAATATTTATTCTTTTCCCCCAAGAATGTATCTATATTTTCTGCTAATGTTCTCCTACTTTGAGACCCAGATATTTGTTATTACATGTGACCTTTGTACTTATCATTATCTCTTCTCTAGAGGATTTCATACAAAATATTCTCACAATGCGGGATTTAAAAAATATGAAATATCAAATAATATATCACCAAGATCGAGTTTAAATTGTGAGGACACAATTTAATTAGGGTGGGGGGAATGTGACACCCTGAAAATCTTAAGTAGGAATATTATATTCGATAGCGTGTATGAAATGAAACACCAAGCAGGTAAGGGATAATTTATAAGATATTTACTATTTAAAATAAATTCAATATAATTTATAGCTTAAAATTCACATAAAATTGAGTTATCATATTCCACACGCAACAATTAGTTTCTTAAATGGCTTAGGTAACACATAAGTCTGATTTTTACAGAACTATAATATATTATAAAAATATTATTATTTAATTTAATAAGATATAACATAGCCATTAAATTATCATATATGAATATGTTTAACTAACATATGATAATATATTTTTCACAAAAAAATTAAATGAATTCATTGGTTAATAATTAATAATAAATGAATATAAGAAACAATTGAATATAAAGGGAATGTTTTAATAGAAAACTATAATTATTCCAACAAAGTTATTTTGTAATAATAAATAAAATTAATTACAATTAGAGATTGATATTAATGTAATATATATATTATATATTCAATAAAATATTTTTACATTCATTTATCATATTTTGTAAGCATAAGGTAAGAACAAACTCAATATTTTACATAAAAACCTGTATTTTTATAAAGGTACTTTTACCGCATTTTGATGGAGAATCTATTTTAAATCCAGTTTTTTGAAATTTTATAAAAATTATATTTTAAAATAAATGTAATATTACAAAGAAGTGAATAAAAATTATGTTATGGTTAATTTTGGTTATTTTTCTGTGTAGTTTCATTTTTTAATGAATAGTGAAAATAACAGAATTTTAATTCAAAACTACTTTTCTATCTAATTCATTTATAAGGATAATCATATTTTTTGTTGTTTTTAATGATTAATTATATCAATTGAACATAAATCAATCCAATTTAGGTCGTTTAAATTAATTTCAATTTGAAATTGAATATAAAAATATAGAAAACTTTTAAAAAATTTAACTTTAAAAACTTGCACTATCATCCCATCTACAAGATTAAATTTAAATTAATTTACAACACTTATATGACTGGAATTTGGAAAATTGGATTACATATTTCTAATCATAATAATTTATAATGTCTAACATTTTCAACATAGTTTTTTACAAAAAAAATATTAATGAAGGTAATTAAAATTAATTACAATGATTAAGAAACAAATTAGCATAATAAGTGACTAAACCATAAAATTAAGAGAAAAATGACCTAAATATTATTCCAAAATCTATTATATGAAAATATTTATATCTTATCCTCCATTTTATCAACTTCAAACCTTTATTTTAGCCACATGGAATGGGAAAATGTTGGTGGAATTCCCCTTCCAAAAATTTACAAGAGTGTCACTCCACCTCCACTATAAAAAGGCGCTCACCCCTCCCAATTCCTCACACCTATCAAGACACTTTGGTTCGACCAATATCTAAAAAAAGTATATCCTAAAAATACATCCCCAAATATTATAATCCTCTCTTTGTAGATACATCCATTCATTGAATCCCTTTAGAGAAAACCATAACGAGTTACCCAAAGATGTGGTAATATCTTTCATCTAGCTCTTTAGTTTCATTTCCATTCTACACCCCATCAACTCTCCTTATTCAATGATTATATAAAGAAATTATAATAAATATACTTATATATTGTTATTTTAGTGTTTCATTCTAAAATTACACACACTTTCATCTAATTGGTAACAAACTTATTTTTTATGTGAAGGGAGAACTATCGCCTCAGGAAACGATGATTATTTGTTCTTCCTTTACAACCTATCATGGTGGGAATTATGATCGAAACACTATTTATATATTATTTATTTTACCTATCTAATGACATTATTCTTATTTAATTTTTATATATAACAACCCTTTATTCTTTCCATGTTGTGTAAATATGATAACATCGTTTGTGGAAGTATGGACTACCGCCTCCTAAAAGCGATGTGATTCGATCACACGATACCCAGAATGTGAAAAAGATGGTAATAATTAACCACATGTGACATAAAAAAATCTATACTATATTAATAAAATAATTACCTTTCATTAAATATAATATATATCATTTTCTTTATTACCCTTTCACGCACTTAAAAAGTTATAATGTCATTTGTTGACGTGTGGACTACCACCTCCTCAATACGATGTGATTCATTTTACATCACATGAATTATATATGTTAATATATATGATTAAAAAATATTGTATTTATGATATAATTTTCATTTTGGAAATATTATTTTCACTTACCTTCTTTCTATAATGGTCATTGAAAAATGGGAACGTCTCATGCGTACGTACGACCTACCGTCTCTATGATAGAATCATTGGTTAATTTTTTATAAACATATTTAATGATTGGTTTTAAAATTATAATTGATGTATAAATATTATAATAATTTCATTATTATTGTTCTGTAGATTTTATATAATTTACCCTTTGATTATATTTTGCCTACCCAGGTTTTTTTGACACATAAACCGAATTTGGTCAAAACACCCGACATAAACTTAATTTTTTATGTTGTTGTATACAACATGGTAAGAAGTGAAATAAAATTTTTGATAAAAAAGAAAAAGGTTATGAATAAAATAAATAATTAATACGTGTCTATTATTAATGAATATAATGACACACGATATGAGTCGGACTCAAGGTTATGGATTTTATCTCAATTTAAATTCCATTGAGACATATTTGTTGTTATGCACGTAGTTTCTTTTATATGGTGTATATACTTACCTTTGACATGTCATATCATGAATCTATTTATTCTCATGATATTATATGTTTCATTTAATGTTATTGATTCTTGGATATTATGATTAAAATGTTTCAAAGTGGTATGGGAAACTATGAAATGTTTAAATATTATTCTCCTTGATAATATTTTCAATGATTATCTTTACAATATTACTTCCTTTTGTGATTGTTAACATTATATTGAAACAATAAAATTATTTTTGGGCACCTAAATTCTCATATATGGTTTAAATACTGCCACTATGTTATATAATATCATGATCTATTCATTATTCATTATATTTTGTGTTTCAATTTTAATTATTTCATCTAGGGGGATTTAAGTCAAAAGTTAGCAAGTGGAAAAGAATTTCATAACCGAATTTATTTTCATTGGGTTATATATCTTCCTTATTGTTGTTAATATTATATGATTATGTGAATAATGATATTTAATATCTATTGATGTATTTAGACTTCATTGTGTTTATTTACAGTTGATACACATAATCAACTCATTTATTGATTCTCACTTCAACCATTATAATCTTTTTGAGGGTATAATTTAAAATCTCATTTTTTTAGATATTGTTTACACCTGAATTTACATTAGAGAAAATTATTTGATCATCATACAATAAACCCTTTCATTTTCTTCAACTATATTTATTCATGACCCTAATCAAATAATAGTATGATTTTTCAACTCTTTAGTTCTTAAAATGTTTTAGAAAAATGTTTTTAAGAAAACAAGACATAATTTATCTCTTTATTAGAAACAACTTGATTTCTTCTAAAACCCTATTTTCTAAAAAAAATCAATTTTTTTACCATTAAAAAGTAATTTATTAAATAAATTTTACCCTTTTGTCTTATAATAATTTTTTCAATGGAATATTCTTGTCTCTTTCCAAACAATGAATTTTTAAAACCATTTTATCATGAAAAAGGAATATTATTTTTACCTCATTTGACATTTATAGATTTACCCACATTCATTTATTTGAAACATACTTTTCATGTTAAAAAGATTAATTTAAAAAAAAAAATCAAAAATTGATCTTTAAGTAAATGGTCTTTCAAAATTATTTTATAAACAAAAGGATATTTTCTACAAGAATTATTTTAAAATATATTTTTAAATTATTCCTATTATTAGTGATAAAAACCATTTATTTCTGATTCATATGGGTTATGATATATTGATACCATCATTATTCCTCTTCTGGATGGTTTATGAATGATTTTTTTAAGGATAGTATTGACATTCACATCCGTTATTCCTTTTAGTCCCATTGAAATACTCAATTTTCTGTGATATTTTGACATTGAATTTCACCTATATATCCATATAA
Source organism: Viscum album (assembly GCA_963277665.1). Classification (NCBI taxonomy): domain Eukaryota; kingdom Viridiplantae; phylum Streptophyta; class Magnoliopsida; order Santalales; family Viscaceae; genus Viscum; species Viscum album. The sequence continues at coordinate 1,398,820,473 of OY728127.1, read as the reverse complement.
ATTTTAATGGATATGATTGTTTCCTGAAACTTGTACCATTTTTTAGACATTGTTTACTATAAGATATATGTGATTATTTGGAGAAATATTGATAAATTTGTATCCTTTATTAAAAATGGATATTTGATCAGGCATATAATCTATTAAATAAATTGATTACTCAATATGAAGAATGATTTGGACATGAAATGATGGGTGGGGCCTAGAATTTAAATAGACCCTTGATGCATCGATTGGTTCTCATGAGAAAAATAAGTTACACAAATTGAATGGGTTTCTACCTATAGTTTTAACAGTATAGAGGATGGATCTTGATAGTATATTTTTTCATGTTTATGGTACATTATGACCAATAAATAATAATTTCCATCATTTTGAATCAGTTTTTATTATCCATGAGATTTTCACTATGAAAAAGTATATGTATTCATTTCGTTCTTAGTTTATTAATTAAATGGTATGTGTGTTTAGTTTTTTACCATTCCATAATTATTATTCTCATTGAATCATTATTGTTGCTACTATAATTAATCCTTAATAATGATTTGATCTCGCCCTTATTTTGTTTCCATTCCCTAAGAATCCAAGAATCATACTATTAATGTTATGAATGGAGATAATATATGGAAAAAGTTCACCTCAAAATAAAAAAAATGTTGTAATTAGTGTATTTATTTTTAAAACAAGACTCATGTTTGTTTCTAGTTTACCAATAAAAAGAAACTCTTCATTTCTTCAGGATTTTATTCCTTATAATCATTCCAATGTAATAGTATCATGACACTATCTTTGAGATTTTGAGGGTCGGGTCGCTACAACCTTTACTTTGGCATGCTCTTGTCTACTCGGTACATTCCCATGTACACTAGTCATTTCTATATACTCTACCCATTCCTGAGGGGTTTGGTTGTGTCCAAGTACTCTGGAAAAGTCTATACACTTGTAACCTAGCCTTAAATATGTACTCTAGTAATGACCGTGCACCTGGTCATGTCTATGCATGTTTACCCTTAGGGTATATGCTGAGTCACTATCACTGATCCACATGGTGTTTTCTCCACCCACACATCATGTGATATTTAAATCTGTACAGAAACTATATCCACCGTAGAAGGGAGAGTACATGGAATGTGTTTTCCAGAGTATATTCCATATATGTCGTGATTTTATAGAAACCCAAAAAATCTCATGTGCTTTCACCCATTCCAATTATTTCTTCAATCTAGTAATGAAATACATCATGTAACTTGGATGTGGTGTCTAATGAACTAGATTCATCACTAGTGTACAGATTCTAGCCACCCAATCCACTCAAAATATTGTTCTCATCATGTCGCACTACCGAATCACCAATAATAAAATGAATCAACTCAATCCAATATAAGATTTGTTCCCAATATCACATCACACCACATCATGCCTCAATATTAATTTTGATCCTGAATCTGAACCTTTAAAAATTATAAATTTCACCAATGAACGATTACACAATGATCGGTTTCTAGGTATTTTTCAAAACACCAACCAAGTTAAATACTCATGATGAATTCATGAGGAACAACGGGAGAAATCACAAAAAAAAATTGAGGAATTAACTATGTCCATTATTCAGGTTGGACTCAATCCATTTATATAGAAAACATTGAATGGAGAGGACAATCAAGAATTAACAAATAATATCAATTCCTAATTCGAGGAACATAAATCAGTAGCTATATATAAATGATCGACCCATGAATCAATTTTTCAGAAATATTCCCTCTCGTACGACATGGGATAAATGGGGATTAAAACAATATAAAAAAATTCTTACACCAGGGGTGGATTGATTGCTAACAGATAATAGTTCTACATCGTTGTTGTTGGTGATATCCATGAACACCATTATTGATGATGATCTTTGCATCACATCGATCAGCATCCCCCAATCTCATTGTTCGTCAAGGATCTCCTCCATAATCCATATCAAATCCATAGGATTTTACAGTGAACCCAAGGGTTTTTCCATAAATGGGATTATATAGTGGAGGGATTTCGGTTTGGACATTTAATAAATAATATATTAATATATTAATATATTAGTTTTTTAATTTATTAATCTTCCCATGACCGCTCTTAAATCGAACACCTAATGTGTGCAATGGTTACATCATGCCTAGAGTAAAACCCACATTCTGGATTTAGGAGGTCTCATCTCTCCCATCAAAGCCTATGTTCAGGAATTATTTTATTACCTTAGAAAAACTATTCACATGTGATATAATATATTTAATATCTTTAATATATCATCACTCAAGATCCCCAGGTCCCAAAATCCCATTCTAACTCAGTGCCTATATTCATAAATATTCTTTAAAATATTCCAAACATTTAAAAGAAAAAAATAGTGTCGTTACATAATCATAATTTTTTTAAGTAAATAAAATACAGTTTTTCTATTTAAATTGATACAAAATATTTATTTAAATATGAAATTTTCATTAAAAAATATAACTTGTACTTAAATAAAATACATGTGTTTTGTTATAGAAGGAAAAAATTAAGCTTTATCTTTATTGTCTTTATTTCAAATCCAAAATATTATATTTTTTAAAATATTAATGACAAGGAATAAGTTAATTTCTATTTTTTTTTATTTTTTATATTATAACATGTTCCATTTCATTACCAAATTCATGATAGGTCTTTATGATTAAACATGTGTTTCGGGATGTATTGTTATCACTTTTACCCTTTTTGTAAGAAAATGTTTTTTTGAAATTTCTTATATAAAATATATTAAAACATAAGTTATGATATGATTTTCTATAAATAATAAAAAAATTCTATATTATTTTTCAATTAAATATTAAAATTATTTATCATTAAACTTCTAAATAAGAAATTTAATGATAATTTTTTTAAAGGAAATATATTAAATTTTTTAGTTTTTAATATTTTTTTATAATTTCATTTTTAATTTATGAAAAATAATTTTGAAAAATATGAAATTCATTTTATTTGGAATAAGAAAATGGTTTTTGTTCGTGTGTGTAAGAAATAAAATAAAATGATATAATCACAGGTTGTCCTATTTTTTTCTATATATCAATGAAACAAAATTTACTAGGATTTTTTATTCAATCATTTATGTTATCGTCAAATATAAAATAAAATTTCAAATATAAAACCAACTGATTACATTATTATTTTATATATTATTAAATGATTATATCTATAATTTGGACAGAAATGGATTATTTAAATGATTCATTATAGGTTGAAAATATCAACTATATAGAAACCAGCTCAGTTTCAAGTTCTATCGCACTCAAAATTATCTAGAGAAGCATACTTTATAGGTGGTGGGATGGGACTAGAAAAGGAATGGTGCATTATCCGTGAATACCTTATTACAAACAATACTTTTTTTGGCGTGAAGATCAGTTGAGTGGTACTCAGTATGGTATCCATATCCATGAGACCAGGGTTTGATTCCTAGTAGCCCCTTAAGAGATTTCTAGGTAGCGACGTAGGGTGATATAGGCATGGTGACACAGGTAGGTTGATGCATGAAATGAGTGCATTCCCATTTCCACAATGAAGCTTCATAGATCCTTAAGGACATGTAATGGGATTCCCATCCAAATCTACATTCATGAAAAATTATAATGGGATAGCTTAGTTATGGGCATATCCTTTGGCGGAGGGAGATGAGTTCTATGTCTTTTTAGTCCACTAGGTGTGTGTTTGTTTCTGTGTGTGTGTTTACTTTTCTTGTCTCCTATAAGACCTACAAAAAAATTATAATGTTGGTAATTATAATAATAATGTGGATGAATCCACTTATCATGAAATAAAACATGATATAATTGATCTTTGTAACAATATTTTCCCATTATTTCCTAATAAATTTGATATTTAGTATATTAAAATCAGATCTATGTCTAAAGTGCGTTTTATATGAAAAAATTTATCAACATGTTAAATTTACAAATAATGCTTAATGATAAAAAGAAATATTACTGTTATATTTATTCAAAATAATAATAAATTATTAAATGGAAAATTTTCTTTATTGGGATTGAGAAAAAAAGTTTTCTATCCCTTGAATCAAAAATCAATATAACCATATCAAAAATTGGAAAAATTAATATGATTTTTTTGGATAAATAATGTAAAATGTAAAAATATGAAAATATTAATATTGGTTATTCTATTATTATTAATTAATATAATTAAAATATGTTAAAATATTAATATCATATTCATATCCTTCCCATTATTAGTGAAAATTATTTGTATTTATGAATATTTCAAGCATCCATAACTAAAAAATTATTCTAAATTTTCAATTTTATATAAATAAATTGATCAATTTTCAATTTTATTATTATAATTCATGTGTGTTATTTTTTATAATCCCTATCATCTATTTATATAATTTATTTATCAAGGAATAAATATAAAATAATATAATTTTCTAGAAAATTATATTTATAACATTGATTAAAAATGAAAATCATTTTGAAATGATGATTAAAGTGTTCATTGAAGACAATAGGATGGAGACCAAATGTAAATGAATAATCACAATACCAATATTAAATAAAAAGACAAGATTTATTGGTAAAAGTATAGAAAAAAGAAACTTAGTTCATTATCATATCTATCATATTTACACAATATATGATTAGGAGTATATATCGATTATTATCCTCTACTGTCTATCAACATATAGGATCATATGCTACGAATAATTGATAATATTAAGGATTAATATTTAAGAGATTGATTCCATGGGAATCAAGAATTATAGGAATTATGACATCCACTAATATTAATATTTTTTGCGTACAAAACTCTCCCATGGATGTCATCAATTTTTTGGATTATTATTTAACATTTATTTAAAAAATCAACTGGGAAAATAATTTAAATAAAAAATTACTGTATTTCATTACAATTTAAGGTCTTTTACTAAAAACCATATTTTGCTAAATTTAGTGGTAAAACCCTAATAATAGGGAAAAGAGTATAGAAATTCCAATTCCCACTCACTAAATCTTGATATATATTGAAGACTCTTCATTTCAATTTTATAAATAATTTTTCAAATGTTATATTTGGTATTTCCTTTGTGAATAAATATTCAAGATTGTCACATGATCTAATTTACTATATATCAATTTCACAAATATTTTAAAGGTCATGAATAAAAAACAAATTTTTTTGATATGTTTTTCTTTTTCACATTTGAATTTACCACCCTTTAATCACATTATACAATTCATATTATTCTCATGTAAAGTATTAATAATATTATTATATATTTTTACTCCATAATTATTTCCAATATGATGAATAATCGATCAAAACCAAGAACTTTATTAACATTCCTCATATATTTCAATGAGAAAAAAATTATTAGTGAAGGTCGTATAAAATATTTTTTCAAATGATTCCATAAAATTAAAGCCTCATCACATGTGAACAAATATAATGTTTTAAATAAAGATTAATGTGGATTATAAATATATATATATATATATAATCTTTACCAACATCCAATTTTAGATCTGATGTTTTAAAATAAAATAATCCATGATCAGTAGATTCTACATGGTATCGTAATAGATGTTTGATAACAATAACATGTCTCTAAGTAATAAAATCAATTTACCTAGATAATAAATTCACTATAGAAATAAATATATCACCATTTATTATTTGTGAGATACATTTGTGCTTCTATAACCATGGGATATAGTACTTTAAGGGAAAATTTTCTATTACTACCCTCTTATGGTTGAAATGGATCTTTATCTTGATAAAAATATTAAACAACCATTAGTGTACACAATATACGCAATTTATCTATAAAAACATCTATAAAACATTAAAATTATATCCTGATATTTTAATATTAATTCTATTTTCCAAACATTCAATATTTAATAAAACATATAAATTTTTCATTCTGAATTATTTTATTTTTGAACTCTTCCTTTAAAAGGTTTACTTCCTTAAAAAGTCCATTAAGAGCCTCGATAATATTCAAATCATCAACACATACTAAAATGATTAAAAATAATTTTCTAAATAACTTAATGAAAAAACAAGGAAAAAATAAATTATTATTATAAATCTATTTTATCAAATTATTACTCAAATGGCCATAACATAGGCACTCTTGATGCTTTAATCAATATAATGATCTATTCAATTTTGTATAATAAATATCTCTAGACCCTGAAAATGTTACAAACATCTTGAAACCTATATGTATTTTAATTTACATTTCATTGTCAATGTTACCACATAATAATATAGTCACACCATCCATTATATATAATTCATGTTATGAATGTACAATAAATGTCATGAGACATCCAAATGTGATAGTATCCATTGAAGGTGAATAAATTTCATCATAAGAAATTATGAGACATTATAAAAACCTATGAGTAACTAATAATGAATTATACCTCAAAATTTTATTCTTTTCATTTATCTTATGCAAAAATGATCATTTATAAGTAATAGGTTTAATCATTTATAGTTTTTTAAATAACCTCTAGTTTCAGTAAAATTTATAAAAAACCCATCTTAATCATGATCATGTACTTATGGTACACTACATTCTCATTGAATATCATGATAATGTAATGGTTAATTTTTCATAGGTTCATTTACTTTTCTCAACTAACGTGTGTTTATTTTATTTTATTTTATGAGTATTTCTCCCTTTGAAATAGTTGATCTACCAAGATTGATGTGTGGATAAAAGGAATTTTTTATAAGACTCTTATATTATCCTACATTGATATATATCCAAAAAATTTCTTTTGTAGTGGGTATATTGAATTATAGAGTTTATTTTGAATCAATGAATTCATTTGGAAGTTTATTTTCTAAATTTAAAAAATTTATGATCTTTTGAACTTCTAGTTTACTCCCATTTTCATGAGGATCAATATGTAATAATGATTATGTTTTCCAGGATATTACCTTGTAGGTTGATTGATTTTAACCCTTTACTAGAGGAAAAATATATACATCAAAATGATAACTAATAAAAAAATTATAAATACATATTATTCTATCATTTAAAGGTACTTTGTAATCTAGGGAGATTCAAATATAATATAAATATTCCAAATTAATTGAGTTTATTGAGAATTCTTTGGGATATTCCCACACTAAGAGGGGGTTGAATCAGTGTGAAGTCACTTTCAATAAAATTTCACATTTATCCCTTAGTTACCTATACATTTAATTATTTATTAGAGCTCTCTCTCTCTCTCTCTCTCTCGCTTTGGTTAGTATTCATATAGAAAATATAAAATCAACATAAGTGAACACCTGGGTTTGTTGATGATATTCACCTCCTTATGGATGAAAATTTAGTTAGTGAAACATGTTTACTATCCCATGCATGTGAATTCCTTCTTATTATCAATGAAATATAAGACAAGGGAATAACCTTTAATCCATTATCGTAGCACTGAATAGTTACAAAATAATAACTAACATGTTATCCAAGATCTAGCACTAACCAGACTATCCAACCTAAGATTGCAGGATGTCTTCCTTCCCCATATGAAATAAATCATCAATGTAACTCTTCATACCTACTGGATCATATGGGTGATCTACATATTCAACAATAATAAGTAATAAATCCTCCTTAATGTTATTAATATTTTTAAAACATGATGTAATATCATGGATCTATCAAATCGTTATCTTAGAAAATAATTTGTAGTAGCACATCAAAACCATTTCTTCTTCAGACTTCTATTATAAGTGAAGGTTGTAAATTGTCTCCCTCGTTATTATTATTTCTTATTCAATTCATAGGAATGAAACTGGGATACCCTTTTATTCACTTTGATACATAATATTTTTAATAGGAGTTTGTATCAGTTCATCTCTTGCTTTCTTTCTTTTGAAAAAAAATGTGCAGTGGTTACAGTAAAGAACTTCTCTACTATTTTAATATATATAAAAATATATTTGTATATTTAGAGAATATTTTTAGAATAATTAGGTATTTATAAGATTAAAAGTACCAAAAATATAATATATTTTTCATATTTCCTTTCTAAAAACTGAAAACTCAGTTTATATAATCCTCAATATTCAAATATCATAAAATATCATCCATTAAACATATGAATGTTAAAGTCAAAGTTTTGTTCAAATTTTTCTTTGAATATGACTAATGAATAAGCTCCAAATTTCATGGTTATATCCTATATTTAAATATTCAACCACATTAGGGCATTCATTTCCCTTGACATTTTCACATATTTATGGTGATGTGGAATCAAATTCTATACATGTGGATATCTCTCAGTATTCCCTTCTTCTCCCTAGTAGGGTTTATCATCTTAGATATCATCAACGATCATGACGATGTTTTTGATCATGATGTTTGATTCACTAAAGACATCACACCTAATTTTTTTATTTAATTTTCACATAAAATAATTAAATCTAGAAACATTATTTTTCACCCAACAATAACTTCGTATTTTCATAAAGTTTTGAAGTTATATGATTATCACAAAGACTTATTATGGCATCAAAGTCTTAGGATGAATATTTACATTCCAAATAAATAAATAATATCATATAGAAAATGAAAAAATTTATGGAAATTTCCCTTTTTCTTATTCTACAGAAAAGTCTTATGATGACGTTCAATGACTAAAAATGGCTCAAGATAAACATTTAGTGTTGGATCTCAAAGTTATACATTCAAAAGGAAAATATTTTTATTTTGATTTTATAATTTTTTTCCACAGATCAAAGGATTTTTATCTTACCCTTTATATTAATCATCCATAATCCATCATGAACTATATAATTATTTGATTAACTATGAATTTCTAAATTTATTGAACCTAATTAAGTGAAAACATTAACAACCTTCTGATCGATCATATGAACAATAGTAAAATTGACCAAACTATCACATTTTCATATCAACTCTAAGGATCAACCATGTTTAACAATGTTTTATATTTTTATCTAAGTAAAAAAAATTCCATATACTCATTGTAAAGACTTACATTTGGTCAAAGTCATACGATGGAGACTTGTTTTCCAGATTTCCTTTAAATGACATCAAGGTTATCCCAAATCAATTTTAACATTCACATACTTATATCCAAGTATATTTCCATAAGGATGGAATTATTCTTCACAAAAAATCAATTTAATCCAGGTATATATATGAAATACCAAGAAGAATCATTTCCATACCATATTTTCTATCAAGTGAATGATTCATTAATAATCATAATGGCATCAACTCCAATAATAAAAATATTATTTCCATCAATGAATGTATCTACAGTAAAAATTAATATTAGTACTTAAAATTTCATATAAATATTATAGAAACTCATAATTCCTCCATACTATGAAACTCCAATCTATATACACTATTTATAGTTCAACACAGAGAAGCATATAAACATAGAAACTCTTATTTTAATCAACATGATTGGGTACTTCCAATTTTTTTCCAAATGCTTCTTTTATTTACATGAAAATAAATTTAACACAATAATATTAGTTTTATCAATCTCCCCCTTTGTTTTAGTATTCATTGCGAGATCACATTTTATTCTCTACCACCCTTATTTTCATTAATACCAAGCATATAAGAGGATGTGATCGTTTCATTCTTATGTAATGTGTAATCAACCATTCCACTCTCTGTCCAATTGATCCATGATTGGTGTAGAAAGAAATAGGGTTTTATTTATACACCAAGGATTTATATAATAAATAGATCTTGACAAAAACTGTTACCTTTTTAAATTTTATTCCTTAGAGGTTGATCACATGTATCAAGACCGATACATATTATTGATATCAATTGATGAAAATATTTACAAAAAAAATACATTCTGATCTTCTTATAGTAATTAATTATATATAAAGACCATTCAAGTGAAACCAAATTGTTTTTATTTTAAATATACTTGGAATATATTAAGTTCTTCACACTATTCTTCATTTATTAAAATTAATTTATACCCCTTAGTATAAAAAAAAATATTTTGAGAAACAAGGATGGGAGAATAAACAATAGTACCTTTCCAATGTATATTTGTTCTGAACCTTATAGAAAATTAGATTTATATGAATTCAATGATATTTGATGCTTATCAAGTAGTTCCCCCTCTAGGGATTCACTATGTATTTACATTATCAAGAGTGATGTCATCATATAATATTATTTATTCTTCCAATTTTTGATAACTTCAATATACCATCATTCATTATTTCTTCATCAGGGAAGATTTAATTCATCAAATATTCTTTAGTATTTCATGTATATCATTCTTTTAAAAATGGGTACCTTTATTAACAATTTTTCCCATTTTGATAGCCTAGTCACCTTCATCTTGGTTATTCTTTTGTTAAGATGTTACAAAGCATACCAAGATGGTGACTTCTTTAGATATGGAATATTTATTCCATCTTAAGTTATTTAATTTGTTCTCCATTTGAGAGATAAAATTATCTTCAATTCCCTACATGGTCAATATAAAAATACAACACAAATGATTTATGTAATAAGTTGGGTGTCTTTTTTCATCAATGTGAGTGGTGATATTGAGAATTTATTCTCAAAAAGTTATCCAATTTAAATTTAGATCAATGTTTGGATGTTATTTCAATGATTTCATTTTTTAAATCGCATTTTTATTTAGACATCCTGGGTTCTTTAACTTTCTAGTAATATTGGATTTTCTTTATATCATGAGTCACCAAGGTGAATCCTTCAATTGGTGTAGATTTTATATTATTTATGACTTAATCTTATGATATAATAATTACTACGTAATCATTACAATGGTGTCTAGCCTTCTAGAATCATCAACATAGATCCCCATGAGATCATATGTTTTCACCTTTTGATATCCTCTCATGAAATTCAATTTTTTCTCTATGTGGAATCTTTTATTTCCATTTCGATATTTATTTTTCTTGGGATTTAAATTTTCTTAACTTCACTAAGAAATATAGATATACTATAATAATTGGATAAGTATATTTGTCTTCTACACATGTTAGAACATTTTTTATTTTCATATAATTAATCTATTCATTTCTTCCTTGCATTGTTCTTCTATTTGGTTCCAACCTCTTCCTTTTACCACTTACATTAATAGAATGTTTTCATGTATCCATGATTTATCTTATTTTTTCATAATATAAATATATTATCCAAACTATTAAATATTACATGTTTTGATTCTTGTGTTTTTGGGAACTTCATTATTTCTATTCTAATTGTTTCCCAAGGATAACTCACCATCCATATTTTTAGACATCTAGGGAATGTTATTTTTAGTATTTTTATCAATATTTTTTCAACATATGTTGGTTTTTATTATTCATATTTTATTTTATTCCTTTATAATTTGATCATGTTGCATGCATGAAATATTTTTTCTTGTATTTCCTTATCACTATGACCAATCTTGTTGAAAACATCATAAATATCCTCAAGTATTTCAATTGAATTTTTTATGTACAAATTATTATTTAAAGTTGATGGATGTTGTAGATTTTGGGACTTTATGCCACTTAGAATGTGATTATCCTATCTTTCTGGAATTTATTATTTATACCAAAAATATTGTGTAATGTTCCCAAATATAATATAGTAAAACCACTAGCCCATAAACCTTGGTGTCCTTCTTTTAACTTCGTGGTATCTAGATTTTTTAGAATAGGTATCTTGATATTTTTTGGCATTTACATTAGTTTTTGGGGATATTGTTTGGGGAATAACTCTTTATAAACCTATATCCTACTACCTTGGATGTTGTAGTGGTTTATAAATCATATTTCTTCAACCAATTTTTTTTATAGTTTGATGATTTAAAATAGTATTGAACATGATATCTTTTTTATCACAAATATGATTTTTAGAATTAGATGATACATTTAATTTTAAGGATATTATATATTGATAATTAGATGATCTCAAGAAGTTCATGAACATAGATATATATCTTTAGGAATAAGAATCCATCATATTAATTTTTGTAGAAAGAGGTCTTATTTAAATTTATTATAAAGATTAATATTTCGAAATTTATATATTCCTTATTTTTATTTTAGGCTCAATACATTTTATATTAAGTAATAATTTCTGATATTTTAATGATTGAATTTTTATTCACAATCCTTTTATTTTTCTTCAATTTAATCTTCATGAATTTTTCTCTTTTCTTGTAGAAGATGATCAATTTATTTGATTATCTTTGCCTTGAATTATAAATGAGAACCCTTTATAACAGTTACTTCTTCAAATTCATGGATCCAGTCCTCAAGGATTTTTTGGGATTCTTCATTATCTTTGATTGTATTGGTAAATTAATCTTCAAATCTAGATAATATTTCCTTAAGTCCCATATTTATATCACTTGTGACTTGAAATTTTTTAGAGTTTATCAAAGATTTGTATCCTTTCATTTAAATCCTTCTCAATCATTTTATTCTTATCCTCCGGTGGGTGATTTATTCCTATATACTTCCAAAAACTCCACATATATATATAAGATACAGTTAATTTTGAAAAATTACATACGATATATTTTATATAATTAATTGATTCATTTTCTGAATCCTCATAATTTTTCCACATGGATACATGGCCATTTAATAGAAAAATACTGACAAGAATGTTTTGGCAACCCTTATTCATGTAGATAAAATAAAATGCATGAGGCTAAACTCATATAAAATTCCATGGTTGTGGATTTCACCACTAGATCATTATATTCCATGCATAATATTTCTTTGTTGGGTTTTTTCCATGGGGAAACTGATTTTTCCTCCACATTGGATTTGAGGGTTGTCTTCTTTTAAGCATCATCTTCAAGAGATAATACAATAAAATTTTTAACATAAATACCCTCACTTTGATTAACTTAAAATAGTAAATATACATTGTTCTGTGATGAGGATTTTCTCAATATCTTTCTGTAACACCACAATATTTTTTGAAATATATATTTTTCAAATGAATTTAATCTTTTCTATATTTTTTGTTACACACAACTCTTTTTTAGGTCATGTTACATGAAATATAGATTTCAGTTTGTGTTACAGGAAACAGTGAGTTTATATTGTATTAAATGAAACACTAATTTTACCATGTGTTATATTTAACACTTTTTTTTAATATGTTAAACGCAAAACTAATCTTATCTTTCATTTTTTGAAACATTGAGTTTAAACAAAACATGAAATATTATTAAAATATTATTATTTTATATGATAGTTATCATATGGCCACTATAATGGAGGTTATCAATAGAATTGCATAAATTATGAAATTATTTTTTTTACACATGTATATAAAATTAATTATTTTGTAACCAAATAACTAAATAATGAAAACAAAAAATATTTTAAAATAAATGAATACTTTTTCTAAAGAACTATATAATGCAAACAAACAAGTTTTTCATCAATAAATAAAAATATTAAATTTTGGTTAAAGATTTTAATTAAATTTATATATCATATATTCAATCTAATTATTAATATTCATCTTATTTGTTTTCAATAAATGATATAATAATAAATCCATTTTATGTTTAAAAACTGTAATTGCCTAAAATACAGTTATGTCACCTTTTCTATGATCATATTTTAAAACTAATTTTTGATGCTTTTAGAAAGTTTATTTGAAAAAATAAACTTCATTTTTTAAATTATCATATAAAAATTGTCTTTGGGTCAATTTTTGGGATTTTTTTGAAAAGTTTCATTTTTTTATGAAGAGTTAAAAATAATGAATTTTAAATAAAAACTACCTTTTTGTTTAATTTCATAGAAAAGTTAAATTATATTTTCAATTGTTTTTTATGTAAAATTTTGTTCAATTATAAATATATTAATCCAATTTAGTTCTTTTTAATCAATTTAATATTGAATTTCTATATAAAAACATTTCATAATTTTGAACATTTTCTCTTTAAAACTCGCTTTATTGTCATATTTGTGGGGATAATTTTAAATTATATTATTCCAATTATGTGTATAGAATTTAGAAAATATGATTCCATATTTGAAATAAAAATATTATATATTATCTAATAAGTTAGAATTAAGTTTTTACAAAAATTAACAGTCAAAACAGTAAAAACTTATTAAAGGCTGTTAAGGTAAAAATGGCTTTACTAAGGGTTAAACCTAAGGAATAAGGGTTAAAATTACCTATAAAGTTTTATAATATATATTTTACGGATATATTTATATATTATAATGTATAAGTTTATAATTGGAGAATTTGTTTACCCTTGTTTCATGTGAAAAATGTGATTAAACATTTTCTTTTCAAAAAATTACAAGTGTACCAGTCACCTCAGTTATAAAAGGAGACCCCTATCCTCCATTATTCACACATTAAAACCATTTTTTTCAGAAAATAACTGAAAAAATAACTTCTCAAATTCCATAATCTCATCTTATGATCCTTATTTTGGACATAAATCCAACCTATGAAGGCTTTTGGTGCAAACCTAAAGAGGATACATAAAGATAAGGTATCGTTCATCAATGAGATTTTTTGTTTTAATTATTCATCCACATACTTAAATTATTATTATAACATGATGATATAATAACCTAATTATATTAAATAAGATAATATTTTTTATTTTATGGTAATTACCTTCAACAATCTACACTTCCATAAAATGGGTTATGAAATCATCATTTGTGTATATGGCGGCCTACCGCCGCACAAACCGATGTCATTTTTTCCATCACCACATCTAAGGGATGTAAATATTGATTTTTTTATTAATTATATGTTAAATTTATGATATTATTATTCATATAGAATTATTATATCACAAATACCTTTATACTCTCTATTTTTTTTATATGATAATGATGCTCGTGTGTACGGAGGACTGTCGCCTCACGAAGCAATGTGATTCATTCACGCATTACATAAAAGGAAACAAGGATGGGTTTGATAAAAATATATGATATATGACATAAAAAGGATTATTTAATTATATTATATCCTTTTCCTTTCTTTATTTCAATATGTAGAGAAAATGGAAACTATGTTCAAGCGTATGTACGACATATTGTCTCCATGAATTGTGTATTACATTTTCAATATCTATCTTTTATAGATTACTATAAATAAATATATATTAAATTTTTAACAATTTTAAAATTGTGTATATTATTGAACCATTATCAAATTAATTGAACCTAAAATAAAAAATCAATACATATTTGAAAAACAAAGTATTTATTACCCAAAACATGACTTTAATAAGGAATTGTTTATAAATGGGTAATAAATAGAAATAAGTAAATAATATAAGGTATGATATATATAATAATGGTTTTTCAATATACATAAAAAATTATTTATTATATAATAGGTTCAAATGAGTGTGAAGTAAGTCAGTACATACTGTAAGGGATTTATGGTCTCTTTTATTTTTGGGAGACATATGCAAATTCACCACCTATATATTTTATGTGGTGTGTATACATACCATGAAAGTATTTTGTTATTATTATAATAAAAATTATTGGCATTTAAATTTCCATTTTATTATCTCTCATCCATTAGGTTTATGGTTCAAAAGTTACCAAAGCGGTAATGTATTTTTGTCTCACTTTTCCCACTTTGACACATATGTTCCGTTACAAACATATCTTCTTATATAAGGTGTATATACTGACCATTAGATAATTTATATCAGGAGTATTATTATTTTAATTATATTCTATGTTTCCTTTAATTTTATTCTTTCATGGGTATTATGATTCATTGTTACAAAAACGGTAAGAGTTTTATGTTATAATCTCATAATTTTTTGATATTATTTATGATTATGTCTCAAATGTTGAAACATGATTTTATAAACATAAATATTTATCATTAATTTTATTCTCATATGGTTAATAATTATTTCTTTATGTAATAGTACCGTCTTTTCACTCTTTAGTGCTTAAAATAATTGAGAGACTTTTTTAAAAAAAATCAGCATTATTTATCCCTTTGGTTAAAAACCATTTGTCTTCCAAAATCATGTTTTCTCCAAAGTATTTCAAAAAAAATAATATATCCAAAATAATTTATTAAAGAAATATTTTTATCCATTTTTAATTTTTACAAAAAAAATTATTCTTCATGTAATTTTCAAAAAAATCATATTTTTCATATATCGAAAATACGAAAAGAATATTTGTTTTTAACATGCATGGAATGAATAGTATTTCTCAATGTCATGAATTCTAAAATATTTCAAGATTCACATACTATTTTTAAATTTTCTTTTGAAAGACAATTTTTTCTTTATATTTATGAAATTCGTATATTTTAAATAAATTATTTCAAAGTAAAAAAGGGGTTTTGAAAAGGAAAATTAAAGGTTTTTTACAAAGTGGAAAGGATATTTTCCTCTAAAAATGTTTTAAATAATATTTAAAAAGTTAATTTGTAAGTTTTAAATTTTATTTTCAAATAAAAAGATTTTGAAATTTTTTTATGTTCAAAATAGTGATTTTCCAAGAAATTTTATTTTCCTTAATAAATGTTCAAAGTGATATTTCAAAATCATTATCTAACTAAGATAATATCCATTTATGTAAAATATTATTTTCTAAGGATATAAAGCAAGGATACCATTATTATTTTTTATTTGAATGTTTTATGATGAAAAGATGTTTACAAAACCCATTTCAATTCCACAGGGTTATACCATGATAAAAGTATTGTGAAAACTACTTCTTCCTCTATGGGTTATGTAATGATAAAATTATTCGGAAACCTATCTATTTTCCATTTGTTATGATATGATGAAATGTTTATGAAATCCATTTCATTACATCAGTTATGATATGATGAATGTTTTATGATCATGTGGCACACATATGATTGATTTTCATTATTTGATTGGTGGGGCCTATAACTCCCTCCAATTCATTGGGTAATGATAAATGTTCTATGTGATCAGAGGGTGAATTGGTGGTTATCTCAAGCCTAAAAAAGAGGGTACACAGCTGGTTAGCCCAACCCCACAAAAGAGGGTACATGGGTGGTTAGGCTAATCTCAAAACAATATGTTTCATAGGAGGTCATCCCAAGAGTAAAGTAGGTACATGGGTGATTATTCCAAGCCTAAAATTTTATGAATGTCTTCATAGATATCCTTGATAAAAGATTTTCTATACTTGTGTGTATTCTATAATTCTATGTATTATTCCAATGTTATTCTCTAAAAACTAATATTCCTTCATTTCATTACGATTCACATCTTATAAACTTTCAATCATTATTTCACAACTCATGATTTTTATCTTTTATATAAAGGTTATTGTTTTCATTTGTTTTTATCACATTCTCATACCCTTATACTCATGTTATGTTTACGTATTTCCCTTTTTTATCCTTATTAAGCATCTAAACTCCCCCTTTTATATGTTTATTTTCCCTAGGTTATGAATAAAGGTGTTATGTAGGGTATGTCTATGAATAGTACTAAATGATAATATCTTTATTCGAAACATTGAATATATTTCACTAGATTAGAATATTGGGTTCCATGTTTCCAAAGGAACTAAACTATTATGGTTCTAAAAAATGTGTTTGTGTTATTTAATGAATATTCTTAATAAAAGAAATAATGTCCATGTATGGGAATCTTGGATTGTTATAATTTCCTTCCCTTTTCTTAACATTCTTTAATGTATTGGAATCAGTTTCTTCCTTGACTAATTTGATAGAGAAATCATATGATTCTTCAAATATACACTTCATATAGACATTTCAATGATTTTTTTTAAAAACTTTAAAAAAAGAGAGTATAAATAGTGGTTCAACCTCACTCTGATACCAATTTTAAGGACCACTTTTGGATACACCGACATAGAGAGGGGATGAATTAATGTTGAGTTAATTTTTATCCAATTTCACTTTTATCTCTGATTTACCAATTGACTTACTAAATGATCAGATATCTCAATATTTAGCTTTTATATATATATATATAAAAGGAATAAAACACAAGATAATATCAAGGTTTGTTAATAAGGTTTTACTCTGTAAGGATTACTACACTCCCACTGACATTTGTTTATCATTTCGTGTGTATGAGTTCCTTTTATTATCAAATAAATATAAAGAAAGGTGTCTGACATTGAACCTATTATCCTTGAACTGATCAAGTACATAGTAAGCGATGACATTATATCTAAAATCATGAACTAACCGAACTATCCTTATAGAGATTATGATATTTCAGACACCTACTTATGAAATATGTCAGTAATAAAACTTTCTGTCCCTCCTATATAGTGTAGGTGATCTCCTTTCTCAACTATAATAATTAAGAAGGATGACTCGATGTTATTTAGACTTCAACAATAGAATGGTATAGGTAAACACTTTCAAATATTAAAATTTTAATAAAATTCACAATGGTATACCCAAAATATTTCTTCTTCATACTTCTAAATCAAGTGATGGTTGCATACTGGATCTCTCATTATTATTATTTCTAATTTAGTGCATAGTAATAGCACTAGGAAAATATCTTATTCACTTTGATACATATATTTAAAACTTTATTTTGTATTGGTTCTTCTCTTCCTCTCTTTTTTAACTTTTAAAATGTGTAGTGGTTACCATAAATTACTTCTCTAATATTTTCATTGACCTAAATATATATATATATATAATAATTTAAACATCATTGGATTATTCTCATATTCCAACTCCCTCAAATTTAGGATATGTTTCTTCTTCTATTTCATGAAGACCTGAAACTCAGTTTCTATAATCTTCAATATTCAAATCTCATGAAATCTTATCCTTTAAACTTATGAATTTTTTAGTCAATTTTTTTTAAAATTATCATATAAATTATACTAAATACTTGATTCCAAATATCACGGTATTATCTTTATATAAATCTTAATTAATATTTGATTTTAGTTCACTTGATATTTCAATATAGGAATAATAAGGTTTCATGGAATTATTTAATTGTGAAGATCTCTTAGTATTTACTTCTTCTCCCTTTTCTTGTTTATCCTCTTAGATCTCAAAAAGGGTCAAGATCATGTGTTTGATCATTATGTTTGATTCATGAAGAACATAACATGTGCAACAACTAATTTCATTCTTACTTTAGATAATTAAATATGGAAACATGATTTTTCAATTAGTAGGAAGCTCGAATTTTCAAAATGTGTTTAATACTTATGATCAACATAAATACGTTGGATGGAATCAATGCCTTATGATGAAGCTTTATGTTACCGATAAAATAATTATAATCAGTTCGAAAAGACATAAATTTAGGGAAATTTATAGTTATAACATTCTATATAAAAGTCTTCTAGTTAGGCTCAATGAATTACGATGGGAAAAATTTATATTCAGTATCAACTCTCAAAGTCAAATGTTTATAAGTAATAGACTGACAATCACACCTTTATTTTTTTTCTCCCTCAACATGATGGATTTTAAAATTCTTGTTTATATTATTCTTTAATACTCCATCAAAAACATTCTAATTATTTTATTTACTATACCTTTATCAGTGGATTGACTATGAATGAAGTGACTACACGAATAACTACTAGGTCATCCAAATAAACACCTGTCATATCAACCACACATTAACATCTGTATATCATCTCAAATGATCAATTTAGTGGAGAAATGTTCTCTATTATATCTATAAGTGAAAAATATTTAATCTCCTTTGACATTATTGCATTTGGAAAAATTCAAATGATGATGACTTATCAATTTTCCATATTTCATTCAAATGACACCAAGGTTTTCCCAACTCATCTTTATCCTTCATATACCTTAATCTAAATATATTTCTATAAGGATGGAACTCTTAATTTTTCCAGATGTTCTTGAACCCTAAATATATGGAAATACCTATAAATATAATCTTCAAATCAACTTTTAAATCAATTTAATAATTCATTAAAAATAATAATGGAAGCAACTCCAATTCTCAGAATATCATTTTCATACATTAATGAATATCTATAAAACATCAATTGTAGTAATTTAATTTTTATATAAATATGAAAATATCTTGCAATGCCTCTAAAAAATAAATCTCAAGTCCTTATCAATTATTTAATGTTCCAAACATATAATCATGTAGATTTGGGAAGTCTAATTCATAATAATATTCTTGGGGGCTTCTAATCTTTTTTCATGAACCTCCTTTATTTAATTTTCAATAAATACAACACACAAAAATTGGGTTCATTAGAATTACCTTTTTTCATTGTAAGGGTACTATAGAAACACATAAAACAAACCAAATGTATTTAAATGTAAACTATTTTATTTAAAGACACAATATATTTATAAAGGGTAATATTCATAATAATTTGATAATATTATTTCAACTAATGTTTTTTCAATCAAAATTTGTGATCCCCATGTCAAATATGGTAATTTTCCCTTCATGTGAAGTGGTCTATTGAATGGTTATAAAATCTATATGAGTGATTCAATATTAGAATTTTTATCATGTACATGAGTAATAGAATATTCACCATCTTTTATAATTGAAAATAATAATTATCAAAGGAATCCAATTAATATTCACCAACATTATCAATTTGAATATGTTTAATTATTTAATTAAATGTTTTGATCTTAATATTATTTTTTGGGTAACAATATCATAACAATTAGTCTTGAGTTCATAATTAGAATAATTATACATGTATTATATTTATAAATAAAAATATTAAAATTTATAAATGTTCCACATGGTGTATTTATTGAGTAACTCCTAAACCAAGGCTACCTAAATAGAACCCGTCAAGGGATTCTATGTGACATGAGGTTTTCTACCCCATTCGCCATAAGATACCAACTAGTGTATAGTTACTAACACATTAATGGGGAAACTATACCCTCTAATATGACCCCTAAGATTCATGACCAGATTTACCAAAAATTTGGCATGACCTGTCCTTACGACAGAAATCCCAAGACCATGTAGAAAATAAACTAGGAGTTCATTGGGCACCTGACATCTGAAATAGAAAACAGTAAAATAGAATATATGATTCATAAAAATAAAATATATTAACAACAAGTAATCATTTCATAGTTGGTATCATATATAATAAAAAGTCACACTATCCAGTACACATGTGGAAAGAAACTGAAAATAAATTCATGGGCCTCTTCTCCACCTCACATACCTTCCTACTACATTCATGAAATCCAAGACATGGTAATATATTCCTATAGAAATATTCATGTATTACTTATGTCCTAAAAGAAAATAAGAATGTCGAACCATATAGATTGACACAAATGTAGTGTACAAAGGAAGGGGTGAGTCTAATGACCCAATTGGTATCCCAAATTCAACCATGATATTGAGTGTTTTTGTTATCAAGTGGATGTGTATGAAATATTTATAAATAGGTACAATAATATATATGAAACACAATCACCTAGAAAAAAACACACAAATCATATAATATAACATAATCTAAGTCACCATGTGTTAACCTGGCTACCACGACACCCGACCCAACATAATTCGACTCTATACTTGAATACAGTATTAACCTTATTCCACAACTAGACCCGTACATGAATATGCAGGGTAGGGTACTACTTGAGATGATTTATATCCCATTATTTAAGACTTAGGGTAGGGATTCATCCAATATTCAACCCAAAACCAAAAGGCTCTGGGTATAGTCATATGTTAATGAGCCTCGACCCATCCCTCGTCACTTGAGGGAGGTCCATCATTTATGCATCAAGTCAATCTCTAACCTAGAATACAGGGTTGTCCTATACACATTTCTACTATAGTAAATTCCACAACTACACCATCAAATCCCAATAGGATCTTGGGAGGTCACTTTGGTCATTTTAGCCTACCCCCACAGACTCTCGGGAGGCCGCAATCAATTATATTGCCCCATCCTCACTAACTCTTGGGAGGCCATAGCAAGCATGATAACCCATCATTGCAAACTCTAAGAAGTCCACATCAAGAAAATTGGTCCATCCCCATAGAATATATTGAGTAAACATCAATAAAATCATCCCATCCACAAAAACTCTAGTGATGCCACAGTTAAACACATGTAGGAAAAAAATAGGGCTCAGAACTCATCACACAACTCACTAAATCACACCCAAGGCATTAATCACTTGGGACCTAGTCCCGCATGTCAAAAAGATTTGAAACTCATATGAACCTTACAAGGTGCTTCCCATGTCCATATAAATTGAACTTCAATTTTATACCAAATTAAATTTCTCTTTGGGCTACCCACACAATAAGAATCATCAAGTAACAAGGCATGCACAACTGATGCACAACCCATAAAAACCTCAAGAACAAAGGATTTGATAAAAACAAAGCAAATTTCTCACATGTTCAAATAAAACCAAACCATTCCAAATAAAGAAAATATAGATTCCCTTTAAACTGGTCTTAAACATCCTTTTGAACCATTTTAAAAGGCATCATATTCCACTTTACTCTCAGTAATACATTATCCCAAAACCCTCCAAAACATCCTTTTGAAAACCTCTTTTTCATCTTGAAATACTATTTCAAGACCAATTTATGAAATCACTCATTTTACTTAAAGTTTCCCTTTATCCAAATGCCTTTTTATAACACATTTAAAAAATGAAAACACTTTTATCTTGGAAAACCAATTCTTTTATATAAACAATTTATAAGAAGGGCCATCAACACTCGGTTAACCAAGGCACCACCATCAGACCATTTAATAAGCTATATGGTTCTTGTTGACTATTAAGATAACACAATACCATCCCAACCTTAGGGGAAAAATAACATATGATAATAAAATTCATTAAGATAATACTAATGGGGAACACAAACATAAAATATCATGATAATTGAGAGACATAAATAAAGCCAAGGCTCCCTACCTCATCTGATCATCTAATAATATTCCTGAGGCCGATAACAAAATGTATTGAGTCAAAGATCACAAGTATCATCAACCAAAATCACTAAATAAATTATTTAAATAATTGAAACTAATATCACAATGGGACATAATTGGTTCCAAACTCGCCGGACTGGTCGACAATGCCATAATCATGATCCATCATGTGAGATCCACTCTTTACACACCCCCAAATGTAGGAAACAAAATGTACCAATTTTAATGCTCATTTTAGTGTATAATTTCACAAAAAATAAACCAAAACCCTATTTAAAATTAAATAATGGAATATATTATATAAAATAATAAATGGTGGACTTAAATAGGACCTCCTGGTATGTACTCTATTAGTTACACACAAAATCCCCCTAAAGCACGGTGATTTCGCCATTATTTGGTGAAATAATTCATCTAAACCCAAGATGAATCAAATAAAATTAGTGATAGGGAAGGAGGAAGAAAATGTATAATGGAGATGATATCCTACCTTGATTGTTACCCACTAATAATCCACCTAGATCTAGGGGAAGTAAGAAGAGAAGAGGTTTCAACCACCCCTTCGTCGCACACCCATCCAAGAGAGAATCCCCCAAGGGGTTTATATTTTATAACACCTATTATGGGTTTTTAAAAACCTTTTTATCATTTTCATTGAATGAATTATAGGTTCACAACATAAAATTTCTAGAAAGTGTCCCCCTTCACCCAACCATACCTTTTATAGCCTAGAATCACCCTATTAACACTATTCATGATGTGAATAACCCATTAACACCATGAATGGATAGAAAATGATTTTTTTCACATCCCAACCCCACAAAAACTCTTTTTAAATCCTATTAAAAACTTAAGATACCATCTGAGACTTAAAAACTTTCTAGAAAAACTCTTTAGTGATTTTCAAATGCTCAAAAACCTATTATGATTCCTAATTCTCAAAAAGAAACTATCAACAAATGAAAAATTCAAATTCTATAAATAATCTTCATAACATAATTATTATTATCATTAAAAACTCCCCATAATAATTCTTATCATCATTATTAAATCTTGTTAATACTCTAACCATGAAACTTATCTTGCCTCAATCATCAAACCTATGAAAAATCTCATCATTTCATCTCTATTTCCCATCATGTTTTTTAAGAAACACTATAAAATAATATTAGATACACTATCTCTTATTAAAATACACTAGTTCAATACTCAAACCAATAATCTACACTCAAAATTATGCTTATAATTTAGTTCCACTTGCTATATTTGTTTCCATGCCAAAATTCCAGTCAATCCTCCCATGGTTGACCTTTCCCTAAAAGTGCTCATCTATAACCATTGATGATTCACCACATCACCTTACAATGATTCCTTGAATATTAGGCCACTTTAAAATCATTCAACCACCCACAACAAATACTAAACATGACTCTCGATGTAGTCCCTCATTAAATTTTCCAAACAAACACATCCACCGGCATACTCCACCCCAAACATCAATGCATTCCTGGTTTGACTCACCCTTGGATCATATCAACTCCAACCATGAGCTTCATACCAATTCACCATCTCTAACTACTAATGTTGAGTCTATATACATACATAGAATCAATCAAAAACTATATATGAATCTCTAATATTGTATTATTTATGAAAGTTATCAGTCATATCCACCTACACACTTTCATTTTGACTTACACTCCCGAGTATCATCTTGAGGATGTCCATGAAATCACATCACCTAATTGAGATTCACTACATTTCCCTGTATCCATTTACTATTTTTAGTCCAAAAAAATTATTAGATGATTCTCAAAAAAACCAATCACAACTCAGTATTCTCACTAACTACCCCACACACCAGGTCCATCTCGCACCCACAAGTAATGACAGCAACATCCCATGCTCCCCCGATCATTAACTCCAAAAAATCAAACCTGGTTACATTTATTTACATAATTCACCCCCTAAATCCCATGATGAAATGAGGTTTATTCCACTAAAACATGTCATGAAACGTGGTTCACAACCTCAACCATGTCATGAACTGGGATTTACCCAATAAATCATGTCAATAATCATGTTAACTTGCACTAGGTTTCCAAACACGAATATGGATTACTAACACCAAGAATGTTCTCAACCACACCCATTGATTTTAAAAACCAATGTTTTGGGGAATATTTTACACAATCTTATAGTTCTCTACACCATAAGACTCTGATACTGTTTTTTTGATTCAAACTTGTGGTGCTCCTCACCATTAGAATCATCTACTAAAAACATGTTGGCGATCAAACACCCAAATCATTAAAACACACATCCATGGTTTCAATCTGGAAACCCATAAAAACATATCCTAATACCTAATCCCACATAAAATATCCACTCATTATCACACTATAAGAATCTCTATCAAAATATTCTTAGAATGCCTATTGAAAGCATGAACCAATGACTCGGGTCCCTCCCAGTCAACCATCTAAGATCTAGAAAAATGGTCTATAAAGGAATTGGTTTCTATCTTCACATCACAACAAGTAAATTTCACACACCCACTGACCTCACTTTATGGTCTTTGATAAAACACAACAAACAATTCAGTGACCTAATTCAAGCACTACTGTCACCGCAGTAAAAAAACTAGAAAACCAGTTTCCATAGGTATGGGTCTTGTATATCAAAACCCCATTTAGAAAATTTAAAACATTCCAAAACTCTCCCAATTTTTACAAGAAACCACTTTAAAGCTATTATTTTTCATAAAAAATAATTAAAATCATCAAAAAACTCAACCTAGTTGATCTATATTCAAAATATTGATCCCATTTCAAAATCATATATTTTAAATCCAATTTCAAAAATATTTTTCATATATTTTCACAAAACCAAAAGAAAACCCAAACCATTTTCTAATCATCATCTTCAAAATCCATGTCAATTAAAACTTACTTTCAAGACTATTTATACACACCTCATTTTTCTATATGTTGTTCTCTTTCAAAAAAAATTTGTCAATATTCCCAAATTCCCAAAAATCATTTCCCTATGGAGGCCAAGAAAAAATCACAACCAGAAATCAATAACCATAAAATAAATCACCTTTATCCATATTAATATAATTAGCCCTTATATTATATATGAGGAAAAATCTTTTTCTTATATGTTGATTCAATTAATATGGATTCCATTGAGGTTGCATTTTAGAAAACACTACCCATAAGAATATGTATCAGGCCCCTGATATGTGACTTTCATGAAACATATACAAACCACTTGCTCCAAACTTGTCTCTTTAAACCATCCGGATTCTCATCCATCAAACATGTAATTCTCAGTCCAAAACAATACACCATGCCTCTAAGAGTGCCTATTCCTAAAACTAGATATCCTATAGAAACATTAGTTTCAAATGATGTCATGTTTTCCATGATTTCCATCGATATACCACAATAGTCCTAAAAACTAACTCCATTTCAAACTACATTATTCTTCCCAAAGATTCTATGATACCACATTATAATTCCCCAGACCAGATGACCCAAATGACACCCATGTGGGGACACGGCATGACCTCAAATTCTTCTCCCAATAATCTAAGGGTTTCTGACTAGAGAAGTGGAACTAACATAGTCATGGGGTGACTATTCCCTCTAAAATATTCTTGAGGGACATACCTAAATCTACTGCAAATTCAAAATGACCCAAATTTATGATGGAAATCACAAAACCTTATTGACAATAACCTAGGTGTTCATTGGACCACACATTCTAGAATAAAAATTATTAAAATGGTATATATGATCCGTTAAAACATTATATAGTAGAAAAAGGTAAGTATGGAATAACATGAATCATATGCATTAAAAAGGAACATTTTCCATTACATGTGTATAAAAAATAGTAAATAAATACATTGGCCTCTATCCAAACTCACATTCCATCCGAATATATCCATGGACCCTATAACCATCTAACTGAGTAATATATATATCTCAACGTAGTGCATTTATCCAAATAGAAAATATGATATTATACCGATGTACATCAAAACTGATGTCATGTGTATGGGTAGGGGTGAGTCCAATGAACCAATTGGTATCTCAATTCCTCAATGATATTGAGTTCATCATTGAACAATTTTAGGATCATGATATATGTATAAATAGGTGAAATTAGGTCTTTGAAACACACCAACCTATAAAAATAACATACAATGCACATAGAATCACACAAGTTAGGTCGTCATGTGCAAACCAAGAAACCACTACACCTGATCATACCTACTTCTTCTCCATGATAAAACAAATAAATCCTCTTACATTCTAACCCAAACCATACATGAATATGAAGGGTACGATACTATATGATATGGTTTCCATCCCACACCCAAAGTATCTGGGTGGGAATCATCCAAATATTGACCCATTCCCAATGGATCAAGGTGCGGTCATAAATCCACGAGTATTAACCATCCTTCATCACTTGAGGGAGGTAGATGATTTATATGATATATCAAACCTTGAACCATCCACAAGGTGTCCCAAAACCCAAGCCTACTAATTCAAGGTCCAAAAGTACACTATCCCATCCCTATAGGTTCTAGTGAAGTCACATCAGTCGCACCAGCCCATCACTAATGATCTATGGATTCCATAGTCAATAAAACATAACCATCCCCTCATACTCTAAGGTGGACATAGCAAGAAAACTTTTCCATCCTCATATACTCTGGGAATCCCACATCATACACACTAGCCCATCCTCATAGTATATGGGGAGGCTACGGTCAATCTCACATAGAAAACAAAAAATAATGAACACATCTTGTCTCAAAACTCACTAACTCACTACTAGGGAACAAGTCCCCCGACATCTAGTCCCATATCTCGAAAAAAAATATCAACCCCATTTAATCCCTCCATGGGGTATTCCATATACATTTGGAATTAACCTCATTTTGATACCAAAATAATTTTATCATAGTGATACCCACACAACATGCATCACCAAGCAATAAGGTACAAATAAGAAATTATAACCAAGAAAAACATCAAACATACATGCTTTAAAAACCAAAAGGCATCAACCTAAAAAGTTAAGATAGTCTAAAAATCATTCCAAACTAAGCTAGTCTATATTACCATTAAATCATGAAAAAATCCTCCTTTTAAACTATTACAAAATAAATTATATGTCACTTTAGACATGCTAGGACCTTAGCTAAAAACTCATCAAAACACCCATTTAAAACCCCCATTTCCATTTTGAAATACAATTTCAAATACCATTTATTAAATCACACATTTTCTATAAAATTACTATTTATCGAGAACCATTTTTAAAACATGATTAAAAATTAATCCTCTTTTTCCATTAAAAACTAATACACGCCTCTAAAAATCCATAAGGAGTTCCACCAGTACTCATTTAGCCAAGGTTCAACCATCAAACCATTTATTAAGATATATGATTCATGATGACTATTATTCCAACATGAGCCCATCCCAAACATATGAGCCAACGTAGACAAGATAATTAAGAAAAATAAGATAATAGTAATGAGGTACCCAAACATAGAATCACTAGATAATAAAGAGACATAAATAAAGGCAAGCCCCCCTAACTAAACTGAAGATTCAAAAATTTACCTGAGGCTCATTCCAAATTCCACTGTGTCCATAAGCACCTTTCTTAATAATAAAAATTAATAAATTAATTAAATAAAAAATTTAAACCAAAAACCCAATGTGGAATAATATGTTCCAAACTCACCATGTCAGCCAACATTGGTGAAATCATGAGACACTAGGTTTTATCCACCCCTAAAACACCATTGAATCTATTAAAATTACCAATTTTAATTGTTGAAACAATTAACAATGTAACCAAAAATATTCCCAAACCTTATAAAAGATGAATTTTTTTAATCACATAGAGAAAATGATGAATGAAATATTGGATATGGCCTCTCGAGACATCCTCTAAGAGAGTAACATGAAATACCCATGAATCAAAATTATTTATCCATTATCCTTTGAAATAGTTTGTACAAACATTATCTAATTTTAATAGAAATCAGTGATAGGAAAGGTGGAAGAACAAGGATAAGGAATAATGGGTATTACCTTGACAAAGGGCAAAAAACTTCCAAGAAACCACTCAGATTGAGGGGGTCAAGGAAAGGAAGGGGTTTGAACACTACCTTATAGCATGACCATCCAAGAGAGAAACTCTCAAGGAATTTCTATTTTAGAGCCCCTTTTGGGTTTTTTTAAAAACCTCATAATCTTGATTCATATCATAAACAATAGTTTAACATAATGAATTTTCAGGACATTGGCCCCCTTCACCCGTCCACCCATTTCGTGGACTAGAATTTCCCTATGAATTCCATTCACATCATGAATGAACCATTCACACTATGAATTGGCTATATAAACATTTTTTCACATCCCATTCACTGAACACTACTTTCAAACCATATCGAACACCTAGGACACCATATGATCCTTAAATCACATATAAATACACCCATTAGTAAAATTTAAATACTCAAAAACCCATTCTAATACTAGATTCTAAAAAACCTCTCAGTAAACAAATCTTTAAATTCCCTTAGGAATTTATAACCTATAATGATATGGTTTGTTGAATTTTTGACCATATATATCACCATAAATTCTTTCAAACAACACAAGAGATTCATTCCAAATTATCAGTGGTTATGGTATTAAAATTAATTTTGTTGAGACAAATAGTGCATGAGAAATCATTAGGTTTGAGAACCCTTTTACCAACAAATGGTTACCCATGAATAAATTTAATGATTTTTTTTCCATAATAATTGATCCTAAATGACATAGATGATCTTGTCATATAATGAATATATCATTGTTGGTAAACTTTTAGTTTATTGTATTTTATTAAATTATACACATATAAAATTTTTATAAACCAAAAGGAAACCTTTAATGTTTATCTTAAACCAATTTTTAATCATTATTAATTCCATTTTTATAAAGTTACTCAACAACTTTTAATTTTATAGTCTTTATGTGATATTAATTTTTCAAAATATATTTGAATATTAATAAATTTGGTCTAGAATTATGAGAAAATAAATAATTATTAGTTAATATTTTTATAAATATATATATATATATATATATATTAAAACTTTCAAATCATTCGATTAATTATTTTCCATTTGTTAAGGTGATCATATAATCACTCTCTAATGTATGGTTGACAAAATATACCTCATGTTTAAGTATCGTCTGTGTTGTGACACTATTAAAGATAAAAATATCTTCACCATGATAAGTAATCCAAATAGTGTGATTCATAACATCTATTTATAATAAAGTATAAATATATATACATATATATAATAAGTAAATAAATAAAAAACATAAAACATAAAATACTTCTAAAAAAATTATAAAATAAAAGAAAAATATATTGGGAGAATTTATAGATTATTATCATGACCAGGACCATTATGTTTTTAAAAAAATCATAGTAAAAAAAAATTAATTATATCATCATAATGGTTTTGATGGGTTTTAAGGATATCACATGTCTAAATATAGTTGAAATTTAAAATCCATTACTTCATGTTCATTCCAGGGATAAGGAAGTATAATTATAATGAGGAACAAAATAAGGACATATATATGTCTAGAAGCTAAACATTTTCTTGTTGGTGGTGTCTGCCTTGAAAAAATCCATCAGATATTACTTTTGAAGTTCATCCTTTAGCTATAGAATCCTAAAATAGATAAGTAATGGTATTCTATTATAATTTCTTGTATAAAGATAAAATAAGGAGAAGAGAACTTTCAAAATATTATATCGCATACCAGTGAAATGTTATGTACTAAAAATGGACCATAGAAATCATTTTATAGGTATTCTTCATTAATGAAATATCTTCATTAAGGTTGAGTGTTTCTAAAATAATCAACCAACTATGTGGTCATTTATTTTATACATTAAATTGTATGATTAAATTAACATAATTAATACTTTGACTCTTCCATGATCATATTTCATTGCATACATTATGAAATAATTTATAATAAAAATATATCAATGGTTAACATAGAAAAAAATCCATTTGATAACCCATCTTACTTTTTTATCACCTATTATAATATCCATAACATATGTGCTATTATATCCTATATCGTTACCAACGATATGATCCATTATGTGAAAAACACACTCAATATTCCAATTTCAATAAAGCCTTGTCAACATTATTCCCATTTCATAGAAAGTTATGAAATAATATTCAAATTCATTTGGGTAAATAATCATTAACTCTCTTATTTTAGAAAAAAAAACTTTATAAGAAAATAAACCCTTACATAAAATCCTTATTTATTACCATGTGGTCCTTTGTAATGATGAAAATTATTATGAATTATCGATTCATCACCATAATATAAGTGAGACTTCTATAAAAAATATCAATTCCACTCAATATATAAAGAAATTTTAAATGTTCTCCATCAAAAAACACATATCTCTATATGAACATACACCCAATATGTATCTTTATACCTTACATTTATACTAATATAATCCTTTTTTAATTAAGTTGAGTAAAACCTTGAAATATGTAACATGTATATCTAGTAGATATCAACTCATTCATTCTCAATTGTCTTAAAATAGATTTACCATCCTAGATGGTCACATCACATATCATTCATCCATGTTGATGAGCACATCAATTTTCACTCAACTAAGTTAATCCATGTATTTCCTCCATCTAATCAAATTAAGGCTCTATATGTGATACTTATCATAAAAGAACAAAAATATCACCGTGGTTAATGTTAACTCACCACATAATTTTCAACATACCCAACCACCCATTAATTAGCTCGATATTAAGTTTGATGTAAAACATGAATGACATTATAATGTTTCACAACTGAAATAATCCATTAAACTCATTAAACTAGGATTAATATGAAATATACATCCCTAAGTATATCTAAGACAATATTTATAGCATTCCATGTGATATACTATATTGGTTTGGTCTAGATAACAAGACATGATTTCTTCTAATGACTGGAAATTTTATTTATATTTCAGTCCCTTTCCATGTTAGTATTATCATTTTTACAAGACCCATGAATTTCCATGAGAAATATTGATTTTTAAAAACACACATTTTTTTATGAGGGGTTAATTATCATTTCAATCTCTATTATATTAAATTCATCTCACATGAATGATTAATAAAGTGAAAAAAATACATTCATAGTAAAACCTAGATAAATTTTATGATACCAATATTTATATCACTTGAATTGGATTTAGTATTATGAAGAATACATTAGATTCAATACCCAACATATTCAGCACCCAAGTATTTTACATGACCACCTTTTTTTTATGAAATTTTTTTTTCCAAAGGATCTTGTACATTATCCTCTATATCTACTTGATAAATGATTACACTACACCTATTAACAATTTAACTAATTAAATTATATTTCTGAGTAACATTTTTGTTCTTTAGTGAAACAAAAATTACTTACCAATCATGATAGCTCTATTTTTTCATAAAAACTCTACCAGCACTAAAATTATTTGAACTGACCTAGTTCAGTAATGAACTTATTAATATAAATATCTTTCTTTATAGTGAATATTTACATGATATACTATAAATAGAATTATTTGAAATAATGATATAACTATTAATTAAAAACACTGACCCATAATGATATTTTCGAATCATTCTTTTTCTTTTTTAAGGTATCATCAATATAACACTTTACAATTAGATCATTCTCACCAAAAAATTCCTAGAGTACATCCTTATATTTTTTCAAGATTTTAGTGTTATTTTTTACCATAATAAAGTAACACTCACCATAAATTGACTGGTATCATATAATTATGATCAAGACAGAAGATACATTTTGTTGAGTACACAACTTGGTATACATAATTGATCATATTTTTTAAGTATAAAGAATGTCTTCCAACAATTTTCCTTTTTTATCTCCAAAGAATAAAAGTGATCCATCATGAGGTAAAAAATATTTAACACAAATAAAAACTCCATCTTTGAGTTCATTATGGTCAACTTATTTAAAAATTTTCTGATATATGTGTTATGAATTAAACCAATAAACCTCTTAGAACTATTTTTATATATATTTATACCCAGTATATAGGCTTATTTCCCCATGTATTTCATTAAGAATAATTTTAAAAACCAATTATTTATAGAATTCATTGTAATATTATCAATTTTGATATGTAATATTCCTTCCACATTTAACGACAAAAATATATTAGTGCTCCAAATAAATCATTTACATATACAAACACATTGGATGCATCATAAAAATTAATTTTCCAACTCCAAAATTCTAACTAAAAACCATATGTTGGTCATTATAATTTTCATACCTTAATCGAACCATTTGGAACCTAAAAACCTTTAGTTTTTATAATTTACACATCCCTAAAGATAAATTCATTGAGGAAGGTAATTTTTATATCTATCTAAAAGATCGCCTGATAAAAATAAATTATTATATAATGAAAAATATGAATGGACATTATTATATCTAATTGTGGAAAGGTTTCCTAAAAATAAATTACAAAGAAAGGTTTATAAGTATCCATTATACCATTATTATCATTTTTTCTTCAAACCCCCACTTACACACTATGTGTCTTTCCCCTTTATCTAGTTTAACTAATTTCCAAAATTGATTCATTTACATGCAGTCTATTTCATATTTCATTACTTATAACCACTTCTCAAAATCAAAACTCACAAAAACATCTTGATAGGTTCTAGATTTATATTTTAACTAAGTTCCGTCAAAATTTCCTATAACATATTATGTGTTTATAAGGATCAGGGGACACTTATTCAATGAAATAAAATAAATTAAAATCCCAAAATTCCAAATATCACTAAACATGAAACTAAAACCATTTATAATATAAAGTTAAGAAATTTTTTGTACCTACACCATCAATGGGAACTGCTCATGTCTTATATCATATACCACATGAAGATAATTAAGAGGTAACCTGATGAATCCATCCTCCTTGTTATATCCGTAGGCTAATCAGAATCACCCAAAAAAATTTATAGGACCCTTCTACCTTCCATGATATTCTAGTAAATTGAGTGGAAATGAAAGGTGGAGGAAGAGAGACTAAGTTGTTCAAAAAAGAATTTTAAGCTTAGATAAACAAAATATCAATTGTTTTTTCTTCTTTATATAGGTTATAGGGTCTATAACAAGTATTAATGCATATTATTGAACATTTAATAATGTTAGATCAATGTATGTGGTTACAATGATTGTAACCCCTTCTTCCATCCAACACATTCATATATTTCATCAAATGAAACATTTAATATTAATGATATCCATTTGTGGAAGATAATTAAAATAATAATTTTTAATAATAAACATCCCAATATAATCATATGATGTATCATGAATCATATCATATGATTCAATGCATAACAATATGGACAAGGCATACACTATGATGGGATATGGTAGTTATACAATGATATCATCATATAAAAATAAATTATATTCCCATACATGGATTATGCCATGGGTATTGACATATACAAAATCACTATATCATACCTTATGATATAATCTAACAAAACCATATATATATTAGGCTTTAAGGTATATTTCTATAAATCTTACACTTATAATAAATCCTCAATTAAATTAATTTACCAGTATATTGTATTATATAAAGTAACATGTGTAACCATATCAAAAATACCTTTTAGTTGTCTTCCAAAACAGTTTTGAAATGTTATAATCAACATTAACATGTATAACATCAAATATAATACCATTTTAATGTCTATACAAAACTCATGTTGGATAAACACTAAAAACATTTAAAGAATTTAACTACGATTCATAACACATAATCCCAATTCAGGTAACGTGAAAGTGTGGCCCCATGAGACTTTATATAATTGAAAACAAATGAATTCATGATTCATATATGTATGAAAATATCATCCCCTATAAAATCAATAGTGATACTCATGATACAAATGGATATAGTGTGATATCCATCAAATATATGTGTCTATAAACATGTGCACACCATATGTATCATATACAAGAATGATTTTTTTGATATTTTTTTCTAGGACATCAACAAACCATGAGAAATAGAGTATATAAATAAAATATAGCTACTAATACATTCTTTATTCTCCAAATATTAGTTTTCTTGGTCGATGAATACAACATATTTGATTCATCTAAGTGACTGAGAAAATCAAATGACCATCACCAAACTATATAAAAATATCATATGTACTTATTTAGGAATCACTAAACACTCCATCTGTATATCCTTATAAAGGGATCAGTTTTCATTATCATTATATGAGAGGAAAAATACCCTCTTGTTTAATAATAAATCGATAAAATAATCAATAAAATACCAAACCATCCATTGATTAGATAATCCCCAAGTCTTGTGTAAGAAATGTAACAAAGTGTGATGGTTCTTATGTTGTGTATCTCATTAACATCGAGTTTTGAGGAAATACAAATATTAAACATACACCCTAGAATACCAAATACATAGTGTATGATACTACATATGGAATACTCCACTGGTTATCTAGAAAAAATAACCTATTTTATGCCTCAAGATAATATTTAATATCACTATAAAAAATCACAATCATTATAACCTATAAATTTCATCATAAATTATAATACTCCATGAAAAACACTAGTTATAGATAACTCAACGTCATACTTTGAGGGGTCAGTTATCATTTTACATTATAAGTATACTCATCAAATGTGAAAGAATGATATAGTGGATAATACCGTTTAAATGACCTATTACATTATATATTCTTAAATACATTTAATAATTTTTTTTAAAACCATACATAAGTGTTTATCTTATCATATAATATATGATATACTTTCAAATCAACCTTATGATTACTATAGATTTTAGATTTTCTTAAACTCATTAGATATCTATGTAATTATCATTATATATCTATTTGACCATTTGGTTAAACTCTCCCATTAAACTCTTTAGTGTGTAACATCTATGATGTAATATAGTATAAATAATGGTGAGAATTGTGAATTATATTCCTAATGTTAAAATCCGTGAACAAGAATCAAAACTACATAACTTCACCACATCATGTGTTATAATGTTAATAACTTCTAATTTCTACTTATAAATCTTTTTATGTTCATTATTTTCATAATTCTTGGTACTAATTACATCAAAAAATTCATTATTAACTAATTTAACTCTTTATATTAATCTTTTATAGACACATCCTTATCTCCTTTATGATATAATGTGCTATTCACTTCATTACACTAATTAAATATAACATTTTACAATTCAGTTTACTAGTATACCATCAACTATTTTAAGATATTTATTTGACCTTCACCTTTGAATTTTGACTAGTATAATATTTTATTTTTTAACTTTAAACTTTTTTAAGATTAAAAAAGACTCCCACTAGGCTCTTAGATACTATATTCTCTTTAGAATATATACCTAATATTCATAAAATATTTTGTGTCAATAAAGAACACTTATTTATTTTAGTGGAAATATTGAACAAAAAATTTATTATATATATATCATATACGGCATTCTATGTTATAGGAGAATTTTTTGTAAAGAATATTATTCTTAAAAATATGCATCTAAAGGGGGTTGGGATCACATCTCCCATATTTTAATAAATATCTAGATAATAACTTTTATCCTTGATAAATCATTATTTTCATTATCTCATTTTAAATATGTTATATAGTTTGATGAATAATAATCCATGTGTATAACATTCATCTCGTATTATTCATAACAATTCTGTTTTTAGAAAAAAAACTTATTTTATCATATAAGAGAAATATGATAAAAACATACATCCTTTATTTATATATAAACTTGATATATTCCTTTACATTTTATTCATGGACTCAAAAACCCTTTTCATCATCATTTTAAAACAAACCAACATCTCCATCAATTTTTTTCTTTTGATTTTAAATCCAATATATTTAAAAAAATTATAAAATGTACCATTGTTATTATATACTTGTCAAAATGTAAGAATTGATTTTTATAACCATGATATAAGGAATGGAATCTACATGTAGTCTCACAAACTCCTTCATGTAGCCTAGATAATTTCCATCCTATAGAACCATTTTCCTTTACACCTAACACTAAATTTAGGTTTCAATGACCATTGTCAACTATTTGAAAACAACAATCTTATTTATCTATATCAAACCTTTACCCACTTTTATTATCAACATAATACTAAAGTGTAGAAATCATATTTAATAATCATTTATTCTCAATATTTCAATAAAATCAAGTAATTATTTTTTAAACTCATCCATTTTTTCAAAACCATTCCAATATTTATTTTTGAATGAATTCAATAGTCCTACCAAGCCTTTTAGGTTATGTTTAATCTCAATAATTCA
This sequence comes from Viscum album, assembly GCA_963277665.1. Lineage (NCBI taxonomy): Eukaryota > Viridiplantae > Streptophyta > Magnoliopsida > Santalales > Viscaceae > Viscum > Viscum album. The sequence goes on along the minus strand of OY728127.1, from coordinate 1,398,782,938 downwards.
TTGGTAAATTCAATCATAGTGACTATATGAGTGGAGGCTAAATACCCTAAGGTCATTTTGAATATAATATCACTGAAATAGTAATTAAATTCTTGTATTCTTCTCATAAGCATCGAGATTCACTTATTGAACAACTTAATATTTTTGTTACTGGGGAGTGTTCTCTGGCACATCGATTTTTATCTTCATTATTAATAATGATTATTAAGATTCAATATTGTCCTAAAAATTTAGTTATATTAATATCATCCTTTTTATGTTTTGATATTAAGGCTATGTTTGATGATGATGATACCATTTATCTACCACAAAATATTTCATCTTATGAGTATCATGTTTTCTATTAGTGGTAAAAGATCTATGTTCTACTAAGAAATGTGTTTGGTGTTTATCCCACCATTTAGTTATTTATGTATCCTATCATTCCATTCATATAAACAAAAAATCTTTTATGTTAAATTGGATAAATCTTTATCATAATCGATCATATAGATTAACTCAACTCTATTACTCTGGTAACCTAATCTTATTAAGACCTACTAGCTATGTTTAACATAAATTAAACAAAATAAATGGGCACTTGATCTTATTAGGATCGCCCATTAATTACTTTCCTTATAAAAGATAATCTAGGGTAATTCAGAATTACATGACTCTCCTGATTGGATGATTCAGGTCTTGACAAGTGTTCACTTTAGAAGTAATATGACACTTAGTACATTAAGGGGAATTAATCTAACCATCTAATCTTATGTTAGTAAAGTTATATGTATGAATTATTTTAATAATATATTTTGGAATCTTATTTCTTCCACAAAATCTCTATGTTCAAACCATATTGATGTGTAACACTTTATACAACCCGTAGATTTTGTAATTAACTCAAATAAAAATTCAACTATATTTATACGCATCCAAATGCATCTTTATGCATAATATAAATAATAAAATTTCATGTAAACTATTATAATAATATGAAATCAATAATAACCAAAAGAGTAATCTTGGAGAAACAAATAGTCAGCCCTCTATTTTCTAGACAGGACATAAGCCTCTAGGCAAATGGACAGCCGAAACCAAAATCCATCTACCAAAGGATAATTTACTCAAGAGAGACGTCAACTTAAAAATAATTATAACAAATAAAATGTATAAATTATATTCAAACATTAAAATTCATGTCCATAACTAGATAAAATCCAAAACCAATGTTGAATAAAACTAAATACATTATCATACCTAGAATGTAACTCATCATATGCATGCATGAGAATTTATAGAAGTAGTTTACCAACTTAAACTAAAGCATACAACAATTCATAATATAAAAAAATTATATCTTTGGTTAAATAGGGGATAAAAGATATAAATGAATAATTAATATATTTATACATAATAAAAACTATTTACGAACTATAAATAAATAAATAAATCATAATCACATTATAATTTATCCATAAATTATGGAATATCCATAGTTAAATAATTAAAAACACTTTATATTTATTCTCAATATGGACTCTTTCATATTATTTTATTATATATAATTTACTTAAAACATATGATGCTAAATGAAATATAATCAATTTATATCCCAGGCCTTTTAGGTAACCAATTTTCAAAATCAAAATATCACACATTTAACATTATTTAAATTTTGATCATATAAAATATAAATTATCATTTTAATATTTCTTAAATAATTTCTCATATAACATCCTATAAATTAGAGAAATTAAAATTAAAATTTAAAAAACTTTAATTATTTTTAATATAAACTCATTTATTGTTTTTTATTATTTTTTAATTTATAACCATTTTATAAATGAAACTTATAATTTCCGTATCTTTTTTCTTCATTTATTAAAATGGTAGTACCATTACTGGACCTACCCATCCACATCATGCTTTTGATCCTAGTTCCCATGGTAGAGAACAATTTAGCATAGTTGAGGGAGCACCCAATATCCATAAGGTATGAGGATTATTGAAGATATCAAATTTCATAACACTCGATTGTGATTTCACACATGAGATGGTACACATATTTTAACACTTTAAAAGGGATTACTCTATATAAATTGTGTCACCTAACCACCACACATCCATTATACCATCAAATCCTATATGGAGACTTGAAATCGATACCTCCCCTTGGTTTCCTTTAAGGGATCTCAATGGTCAGCCACTGATCCCACCCCGATTAGATTTCCATATTAACATTTTATATCTTAATTTTATGTATTGACATAAATTTTAAAAGGTATTTAATATTAGTAATTAATATAATAGATATTTATTTATTTAATGATTCATATATATTTAATAATTAATTATAAATAATTTATAGTTAATTAATTTATATTTTTAAAAAAATTAAATAAATATCCTAAAATATTATTCATCATAATTTATAAATAATTTATAAACTATATAAATCGATTCATAATTAAAATATAGAAAAATTACTTTTATCTATATTTATTGTATTTAATGATATCTTATATCATAATATATGATTGATAAGTTATAACACTCAAAAACCCGTTTCAATGCAATCAATATTACTCTGTGATTGATTTATTTGTCATAATCTATAATATATATGAACTATTTGTCTTGTGTAACATTAAATCACTGCATGGAAAAATTGTCACTTATGATATTTCCTGTATAAGTGTAAAATGTGGGCACAATTACCTATGTATGGTTAATACTTTGGCATCTAGAATTCGTATTAATAACCCAGTGTTAATCTTATGTAGTGCTTATCACAAGTCATGGTATCTTGCATGCTATTTACCCATAGAACCTGACTATTTTGTATTATTATATACATTATATCATATTAACAATATGAAACTCTATTTTTTGGTGAAGGATAGTGTTTTAATTAGTAATGAGAAGTATATAACATAAGTTATGATATACCATAAACCAATAAATTACTTATTATGATATCCCATATTACACAAGATAATCCAATCATAGATTACAATATCATATATCATATAACCATCCATAGTGAAAATTTTCTATCATTTTTAATAATAGATAATACAATATTATATTTTCTTCATTTGGAATATTATTTTGAGAATCATGATGAATTTTATGGATCTAATACCATTTTTTCAGATTTTAATGGTCAAAATATGATCATTCAAAGTGGTGGGGCAATAAAAAACATAAGATTCCTAAGATCACCATGCATGAAACTGAAACCTTGTATAATGTTAAATTATGAAATTATGTGAACATTACACCATTTATAGTTATTGATTATGTATGTAATTATATTTTTGATCTAAATCCTTTAGAGGTATCCAATTCACTCCTTCTTCCATAGTGTACTGATGACCTGATGAAAGTCTCCAAAACAATTTTTATAGAATCCTCTTACCTTTCATGATATGCAAGTATCACGAGTGGAAAAAATAATTTCAAGAATGGAGATTTTGAGATTCCAAAAAATGATTTTAGGCTTAGGAAAACGCCATATAAATGGTTTGGCCTCCTTTATATAGGATCTTGAGACTATCCTAAGTATTGATTCATTTACTCTAATGTTTCATAATATTTGAGTAATGCATGTGGTTACAACACCTATAACCCATTTGTCCATCCAACCCTCCCATATGTTTTATCTTATAAAACATTTACTATTAATGACATCCATTCATAAAAGATGATTCAAGCAACAAATTTTAATTTTTAACTACCCAATTGGATCAAAGGAGGTCTAATGAATCATACCATATGATTCAACAAGTAATTATATGTCCAAATAATATATTATGGCTTATTATGGATGTGGTGATATGATAACATCATACCATAATAAATGATATGAACATTCTTGGATTATGCCTTAGAGATTGTGACATACAACATCACTATATTATAAATTGTGATATTGGTGAACAATGATAATATAAATATTTGGATTTATGGAATATCTCCATCAATAAATCCAAATGTCCCATGAACCTATCAAAACATACTATACCTATGATATTTTAGGATATTTTGGTTACTACAGTTTTATTAACACATTGTGAAACTATCACAAACTATATCTCAATATTCATTCCTATTTATCCCCATAAAAATCACTATGTTTAATTTTCTTCTCTTTAATTTTTTGAGTAGTATATTCTTTCTCAAGAAATATTCCTCATTAATCAATAAAAACATTTTGGTTTTGTAATGACTTCATTTTTTAACCCGGAATTTGATTGGGATTCCAAGTACTTGGACATCCTTAAATGGTATTTTAAAATATGGTTTGAGTTTTGGTAAGTGTCTTAGGTGTTAAATAGGATATCATAGTGGTGTATAGGGTGGCATACTCCTAAAAATGTGTAGCAGTAAGCCATTAATGGTATGGTATGGCATTCACACCATGAATGGCCTTTTTGTGGTTCATTTTAAGTTGTGAATAGAGTATCTAGGATAGGGGTTTACTTCCTTGATCATTCACAACATGAATGGTCTTCACACAATTAAATTGTGGAGGCATAAGGAATTTATTTAGGCTATAATAGGATTTTCGGTGTTAACCCCCTATCCACATTGTGAACTAGTAAAGGTAGACCCATTTTTTGGGGATTTCTTGTCATTTCATTTTGGTATTTTTTAGGATCCCCCATAGGATCCTTTGGTTTTTTCCTCTCAAATGAAAGGGGAAGATCCCATTTAACTCAGTAATTATCCCCCTGGTTCAACATTTTAGCATGATTTTTGGGTGGAATTTCATCACACTAATTTGAGGTAGGATCTCCTCTCATCCTCTCTTTATCCAACTCCTTAGTTATTTCTTTTCTGGTTTGGTCAGATATGGATTTCGGATGAATATTTCACTAGAGCATGGTAGAATTATCACACTCATTGGGGACTTCATGTGAAACTCATAGATGAGGTCCTAGGTGGATATATTCAAATTATTATTAATCTTTCTCTATAAGGTATGTTTCATGGTGGTTTTATTTAGTATATTTTATGAATTTGGTGAAATTATTCATTGAATCGATGAGGTAATTTTTTTATATGGATTAGGTTTGGTTGTGTATTGGGAGTAGAACACACCCAGTTACATACCATTTTAGATTCATTACATTACCTGGTTGGTTTAGCATGGATTGTACTATTTTGGATTTTCTGTTTTAAATTTTTTAATTAATTATTTTAATGATTTGTATTAATTATATGGGTTATCAATGAATTAGAGGAGGTTGGTATGAGATAGAGATGGATTTTCTAATCATCGGTTGAGGTATGTGTCCTTGACTTTATTCTATTCTTTAGTTCATTTATTGAACATATATTAATGTGCCAAAATTTTTATTATTGCCTAAATGTTGTGTGTGATTTGTGTGTGAATTCTTATATAATTTGGGATCGACTCACATAATATTTATATTCAACGTAGACTGTATATATTACTAAAAAATTAAATGATGGATTCTTTATTAAACGATAAAAAATTGTCCCTCTTTATTATTATCTTGGTTGAATGAGTTGGTTTTAAAAATGAAATGGTTTTTCCTTTTTAAATTTGTTTAAAATGGGGGTTTTAATTTAAATGGAAATTATATAGAAATTGGGATATGTGAGGAAGGGTTTTGAAATAGAATTTCTAAATGAGAATGGGATTTTATATGAGTTTTTTGATGGGATTTTTCTAAGTTCCTAACATGAGTAAGAGTGCATGTGGTGAAATTTTTAAATTACTAGAAAAATGGGATTTCCCTGGTTTTGAAGAGAAATATTGAAGGTTATGGTTAAGAAATGACTTGGTCTATTTGATCATTGGTAGTTGATGTTGTTTTTTTCGAAGATTGTGTGATTATTAATTTTAGTCAACTATTGTGTATGTTGTTTTGGAGTTATTGTTCTAGAACCAAGTATTTTTTCTTTGGATTACATAAATATATTTAAAAAAGTGTATATTAATTTAAATAACTTATTACGCATAATTTTTAGTTCAACGTGACATTAATTTAATAATTTCTAAAAATATATATCTTATTAAAAGGGTATAGCAGTTATCTTGTAATGCCATGGACCTCTCTGCTCCATTCTTTGTGAAAATCTGGTGTCTAAGGTTTTCCTGGAAGACAAGGTGACTAATCCCCAACACTTTTCCAAATATCTAGTTCTATGAACAGTGTTTCAAGTTCTGTGAATACTGAAGCGGTAGCCTTACGTGAATAGTGTCATCGGTAGCCTTAGGTGAATAGTGAAACAGTAGTCTTATGTGAACAGTGTCATCGGTAGGCTTATGTGAACAGTGCAATAGTAACCTTTTGTGAATAGTGTAATGGTAGCCTTATGTGAACAGTTTCATCAGTATCCTTATGTGAACAGTGCAATAGTAGCCTTATGTGAACAATGTCATCGGTAGGCTTATTTGAATAGTGCAATGGTGGCCTTATGTGAAGAATGCCATCGATAGCCTTATGTGAACATTGAAATGGTAGCCTTATGTGAACAGTGTCATCGGTATCCATAGGTAAACGGTGGAACGGTAGCCTTACGTGAACAGTGTCATCAATAGCATTATGTGAATAGTTCCACGGTAACCTTTTGTGAACAGTGTTTCCAGAACGGTGAGGTCTAACAGTAGCCTCTATTTCCTTTGCCAAATTTTTAGTTCATGAAAAGTGTTTCCAGAATGGTGTGGTCCACGGTAGCCTCTATTTCCTTTGCCTAATTTTGAGTTCTTGAAAAAATGTTTCTAGAACGGTGAGGTCCAATAGTAGCCTCTATTTCCTTTTCCCAATTTTGAGTTTATGAACAGTGTTTCCATAAAGGTGAGGTCCAACGGTATCCTCTATTTCCTTTTCCAAATTTTGTGTTCATGAACAGTGTTTCCCACTTCCTATAGTTTCTCCCCTTTGATGTTTCCTTTCACGTAAAATTCATTTAATGCCTCGTTTTATAAACTATAAGGCCGATTCAAAGGCCATAACTTCAATATTAATTATTCCTAAGGCATGGGATGCTTTTACATGGTCAAACGGCTTGGTTTAATGCGATCCACTTTTAATGGAAAATCCACCGTATCATAAACCACTACTCCATTAAATCTTCTAAAGGGATGAGATATCTTCCTCCCTAGTTCATCCTCCCTATTCTTGGGTGTGAGATGCTCGAACCTTCCATTCCTTCCCATAAGAGTTGCGAGATCAAACTTTCCCCCTTAGATTGGTTCCCCTCCCTTTTTGATGCAACCAAGAAGTTTCCATCAATCTTTGATATAAGGTATGATCTATCGACATTATTTTTGGTTCATCTGTTTCTATTTCACCTTGAACTTTTATAGAATGATATCTCAATGTTCCTAATGGGCTTTTCTTGGGTGTTGACCAGTGTAGTGGTGTCTCTGCATCCTCAGGTGGATACATTTGTCATGGGGGGAGGAGATAGTAACCCGTTGTGTGGCTTGTTCTTGTATAAAGAATGTCAAGAACCGTTTGAGGTGTGGGATTCGTTTCTTCCCTTTTATTTTACGTGAAACTATAAAGTTTTCAACTTTTATCCCACTGGATCACAATGGAATTGAAAAAATAAATATTTGAACCTGATAAATAAATTGATATCGATCATATGTTATTACATCTTATTTTACTAGATTGTGTGATATCTATGCTATCTTTGTTTAGCTTTTCGTTCTTGATGGAAATTGGTAATGAACGTAAATCCATAATTAATTAAAATTTGTTTGGATAAAGATAGAGTCATGTGAATGAATCCTATTTTTGTTTTTGTAATTTAATTCTAGTCAAATTGATGCAGTAAGCTTTTTTAATCAATTTGTGATAGCTTACTATTTAGGTTTCCCATATTTGGAACCTACGAATAATAAATAGGTTAATTCAAGATGTATTAATGAACTAGTTTTTTGATAAATGATAATTTCATGTAGAGTTCTGATTTACCCTCTTCTTTGTTTAAGGTCTAAGATCTCAATGGGTATAATGTTTATTTTGCAGCTGCATGTGTTTTGATGTGAGCCTGGATGGTTTTTGTGATATGTGGGGGCATGGAGGCCTATTGTTTGTGGCATCAGTTGACACCTAGAGTGATGAGATGCATCATTTTTTGCATGTGGGTGTTGGGGAGGACACCGGGGATGTTGGATGTGAATGTTTGGATGATTTCTGATTCTTGTTGGTTGTTTATCCTCTTTAATCTCCCCACTGTTCAAGGCAGCTGGTTTTCTTACTCTCCTTCCAAAAAGGGGTCAAGACACACTGGGTATACCACGTGCTTTTTGTGTTTAGATTCTCGAGGGAGGATGGGTCTATGATCTTTCTATAGGTTGCAAAGACCTGATGGGAATTTCATCTATTCACTGAGTTGAGACCCCTTGTGTTTAGTATCTTATAATGTTTTTATAGAATGCCTAGGAATATGGGAATGTAATAATGTTGTAAATAAATGATTGAATAAATGATGTTAACCCAAGGGGTTGGAGATTGCTGGGATGCAATGCTGAGGTTAAAATTTAAAGGGACAGTGGACTTTGGGTATGAAGCTAATGAAATATAATGTGGGATTGTTAATGATTAGTTAATATTTAAATAACTAATTAACATAAAGTGAAATTGATAAAAAGGGAATGAAGTAATGTAATAAATCCCTTTAAATGGTTGTGTGCATATAGGATACATATTCTTGGAAGTGGAATATGGGATTCTGAGAGATGTTAGCTGCAATTGAGTCTAAGACTAGTTTATGCCCATTGTGTGGTTGTGAGATATAGTATATTCTGTACTTTTTGTGTTTCTATACACTAATCCACCCCATAAATTAGGGAAACTGACACCCCGGTAATTCTGAGCCTAGGGTGGGTCTTTTCCCCAATATTCTGGTGGGAGGATGGATGGATGATTACCCTCTTTTTCCCAAATCTCTTCTCTTGGTAGTTACCTGTGCTAGTGGGAACAGTGATTAGTTTTTTCCAAATATGTGTGAAGAGGGTTGTAATGGCTTGTGGTTATTCACACTCATAAATTCTGGATATTGTTTCCAATGTACTACTATAGGTGTAATGTTTATAGGCTCTGATAGCTTGAGGATCTTTAATCGGTGTATGGGATACAATGGATTGAGGTTTAATACCCGACATTTGATACACATTATGCAAGCTGTGGTGGCTCCCAGAAACTAGTGGGTTACATTGCTTACGTGGACGTGGTGGTTTTATTGCAGGAGGTGCATGTTGTGGTTCTTCTCCCAGGTGTCTGTGGGAAATCCTTTTTAAAGAGGGATTCTTAGGACGTACGACATTGAGGAAAAGCGACAAACCAGTGGGGAAGTAGTAGTGGGGTACCCTTGATATTCTTTATTATATTATATAATCATGTATGTGATACATGGTGTGAGTATCCATGGTGAGGCTGGGAACTTAGTATACATGTTTAGGTGACAAGTTAGTTTCACTTGTTGTTCACTATGCTTTACCATGCATTATTTACTTTTTCAGAAGAGGCTCCAAGGAGGATCCTACTGAGTATACTTTTATACTCACCCTATGTATATATAAACCGTTTTTCAGGTCACATGGAGAAGGTAGGAGACCATGCTGGTTTCTACTAGCTTGGGATTCTAGGAGCTGTTTGGGAATGTGGTTGCTTCTGTTTTTACTTTCTTTTGGGTAATTGCAGTTTTTCCCCTTTCAGTTGTAGTTTTTTTGCTTGACATTACATATGTGTACTTGGGTTTCATTTTTATTATTTTCTGAGTTGGAGTGGGTTGGTTTCTTCTTTATCACTCTCTTTTTCATGTGTTCTATTGGAGAGTAATTCCTCCCATTTGTGTGTTTATTATAACCTTGGTGGTAGTCGCCAACCCGAGGCCTACTGGAGGTGGGAATTGGGGGTCATTATCTCCCTTCTCACATTTCCAGCCTAGGAGGGGTACACCTTTTGGAGAGGGGGTTGTGGTAGAGTGGTATGAGAGGAAGGTTGCATTCTTCGGTGTGGATAGAGATCCAGTGGTGTTCGCTGGGGAGAGAGACCCTCAGATGGGTCAGAGGCATGTTCCAACCTTATCATCCATAATGGCTGAGATGAAGCAATGTTCTTTAGAGGATTAGAAGTTGGTGTTTCCTAGTGTCATAGAGGAGTACCCTAATGTCTTTCCAGAAGAGGTTGTTGCATTACCCCCTTGATGAGAGATCGAGTTTGGGATCAAGCTACAACCAGGAGAATATATTATCTCTATGTATCCATATTGGATAGCCCCTTCTAAGTAATGAGATCTATGTATAAATCTTGATGGTCTATTACAGTGCGGTTTTGATCGGATGAGTGTGTCACCGTGGGGTGCACCAGTTTTTTTCGTGAAGAATGCTGATGACAGTTTGCAGTTTGGTGTTGATTATCTTCGCTTAAAAAAGTGACAGTGAAGAATCACCATCCTCTTCTGTGTATGGATGATTTATTCAATCAACAGAAGTGTGCAAGATGGTTCTCAAAGATCGACTTACGGTCAGGATATCATCAGATGCGTGTGAAGGATGAGGATATCTCGAAGACTACTTTCGGCTGTCATCATGGGCATTATGAGTTTGTTGTAATGTTGTTCGGCATGATAAATTCTCTAGCTGTGTTCATGGGATTGATGAACATTATGTTATGTGAGTTCCTGGACATGTTCGTGGGGGTTTTCATCGACGACATCCTTGTGTACTCCATGTCTGAGGCGGAGTAAGCAGAGCATCTACACACCATTTTGGTAGTTCTTTGTCAACATCAACTATTGGGGAAGTTTTATAAGTGTTAGTTTTATGATTGAGAAGTCAGTTTCATTGGGAATTATGTGTCCCAGTATGGAGTAGATGTGGAACCATCGAAGATAGAGGTAGTTGAGTCTTGGGCAGCCCCCAAGACAGTGTCAGAGGTGCGAAGTTTTCTTGGTCTCGCAAGCTACTATAGGTGGTTCGTAGCTTATTTCTCTCGAGTTGTAACTCCTTTTACAGCTTCTACCAGGAAGGATCAGGTGTTCTTATAGAATTATTAGTGTATGTAAACTTTTGAGTATCTAAAGGGGATATTAGTAAGTGATCCAGTTCTTTGTCTTTCAGAAGAGGGAGTTCAGTTTGATGTTTTCTACGATTCTTCACATATGGGGTTAGGTTGTGTTCTGATGGAACAGAGACCTATTATTTCTTATGAGTTTTTCCAGTTGAATACCCATGAATGTAACTATTCCACCAATGATCTTGAGTGTCATCCTGCTGTTAGCTCTGAATTTGTGGAGACATTACCTCATTGCTGAGCGTTTTGTGGTTTTCACCGATCATAATTGTTTGAGGGATGTTTTATCCCAGCGTTACATGAACTTATCACAACATCGGTGGATGGAGTTCTTGTAGGAATATGACATCAAAATATCGTATACACCAAGAAAGGGGATTGTTTTAGCAGATGCGCTGAGTCAGAAGTCACATAGTGATGGAGTGCATGAATCCGGTGACTCCTGGAGAGTAATGGAAGAACTGCAAGCATTGCATCTTGATATGGGACAAGATGGGGGGTATAGGTTGTCTTTTCTAGATAACGATGTAGTCACATCTAGTGCAGTATGTGGAAGAGTCCTAGTTTGGAGATCTAGAGGTGGAGGTCAAGAGAGACTGAGTTGTTTGTGGTGAGGCATAGGATGGTTGGTCTGAAGATGAACAATGCCGAGTGTTTTATCACAGAAGGATTTTTGTTACTTTTATGATGCCCAAGATAGTTCTCAGAGAGATACATAGTTCTCATTTAGTGTTTCATCTTGGTGTGACAAAGATGTACCGAGCCTTGAAGAGTCAGCTTTGGTGGCCAGGGCTGAAGCATGCGGTTGCGGATTTTGTGTCTCGATGTTTGGTCCGCCAGAAGATGAAGTCTGAACACCGTGTTCTTGGTGGTCTGCTCTAGCCGTTAGATGTTACTTAATGGAAGTGGGAGGGCATCTCAATGGAATTTTTTACTCGTTCACCTAGAGTTTAGGGAGGATATGAATCTATTTGGGTGGTAGTTGATTATTTAACAAAATCAACCCACTTCATAGTAATCAAGGAGTCAAGCCCTGTGGAAGTTCTTTGGAGGCAGAATCTAGAGGAGGTGGTGAGACTTCAGGGAGTCCCATGTATGATCATTTCTGATTGAGATAATCGTTTTACCTCTAGGGTGTGGAGAGGTCTCCAACATGATTGTGGTTCTCAAATACTCATTATCACTACTTTTCATCCTCGGAAGGACGGTCAGATAGATTGGACCATCCATTATCTTGAAGACATGTTATGCTCTTGTGACGTGGATTTTGGAGGTTCGTGGATGAGGCACTTACCCATGGTGGAGTTCTCTTACAAAAATAGTTTTCACTCCACCATCGGTATGTTTCCATTTGAATCTGTGTATGGTCAGCCTTTCCGTTCTCTATTGTGTTGGACTTGTAACACCCCAATCTTCCACGGTACGTTTCTCTTTGAATAATTTAATAGCAAGAATTGTACGAAACTTCGAGATTCTAACACACCATGACCAATCAAACTAGCCGTTATGAATAGTAATACCCATTTTTGAAATTTGATAAATTTTATTTTTCAAAATGGACTTCATTTGTGAATTCGGAATATCAAAATTATCTTAGGGTGAATTTTTGGATTTTTTCTGAAAACATTCAATTTTTAATGAATAGTGAAAACCACTGCATTATTATTTTAAACCATCTTTTTATTTAAATAATTATTTATTTTATTTAAATTTATTTTTGGTCAAAATATATACACAGTACCTATATATTTTCAGTTAAATTCATTAGATTCATTTTATAATAAGTTTAGATATATAAAAATTTTATTGAATTTGTTGTCGTCTTTTACCCACCTTTTAGGAGCATTTGAAAATTTGCATAAAACATAATTTTACCACTTCTCTGAGTGGAATTTAAAATATTCAAGAGACAGAGTTACTATCACTATGTAAAATGTGGTTCAATAATTTGAAAATATTTTTTTTGTGAATAATAACTTTTGAATTTTATTTACCGCGGTTAAAAGTAAATAGGGTAATTGAGGGAAAAAATGTTATCATAATTACCCTAACACAAGTACTAATTCTATTGGATGAGTATAATTCTACCTAACACAACCTTGGTAATAAAATATGATCCTCTTTGGTCCACATGGATTTGATTAGAACATTTATTATTATTTTATTTAAAGAAGAGGTAAAAGAGTTAAATTCAAAGTTTAATAATTAAACCATTTTTAATATAGGGTTATACATATTATTAATTCGACAATAAATATTAATGATAATGATAAAACTATTTCCTACATAATGGTATTTTATTTGTAATTTTTATACATTAAATAATTTAATTTATTTATGACACAATGATGATGCAGTAATTACCTTATTAATGAAAGATTAAAATAATTGATATTATAAATATCCAAATAAATGTAATTTGAGAATTTTAAGGAATTATTATAATTTTCTAGGTTAATATAGAATTTTAGTATTGATTAAATAATTTTTATCTAAGTAATAATACTGTTATGAGTTTCACAAAAACCAAATACTAAATAGTGTCAAAATTTCCATAATTGAATTTTTAAAACAAATACTATATTATTAAATGATATAATATTCCAAAAAATATAAGGTTTTCAAAAAAAACTTATATATGGTAATATATATTAATAATTAACCACATGGGGTTCTCTTGGAGTGTTATAGTATATTTATTAAGCATATAATATAAAAATACCCAGAGACATGGTAAATGTCAAACTATTTAACTAAGAGTTAAATCTAAAAGATAAGGTTAATATGGTGACCTAAACTAGTATAAAATCATTTAGTTTGGAGATTTTAGACCCATCCCCACCTTATCCTCTAAATAAATCATTTTTTATCCATTAGAAACCGAAAATTATTTTATTATAAAATAATATTTCAAGCTTTTCCTAAAGTGACACTCACCTCTCTTATAAAAGGGAACTTCCCCTTCTCTAAATTTCATACCTCTATAGCCATTTTTATCAGCCAAACCCTGCCCAAAAATCCTCCCAACATTAATTCGTTCATCCTAGAGGCCTTTATTTGGTCATAAAACCAACTTAAGGAGCCATTTTGATCAAATCAGATGGAAGAACCTGAAGAAGAGGTAAATATTTCATCACCTCTTTCAAGTCCTTTTCTTCTTCCACTTCCTCATTCTTTTTTGTTTCTATTATAAAAAAATAACTCCAGTATATTCTATATACTTGTATGTCATTATAAAAATGGTACCGCCATATTCATTATTCTATCCATCATATGAATGACAATGTCACCGTACGTGGGTACGTACAGCTTACCGTCTCCACGTCATGGTGTAGTCTGTTATTCAAACACTTCATTATTTGGATGGGTATAATAATGAGTATAAATGATGTAAATAATAAATATAACATGTTATTAATTCTTTATATGTGATATAGTATCCAATTAAATGCTATTTCACCGACAATATAATGATATTTTCGCTCGTGCATACGTACAGATTACCGTCTCCACAAACGCGATGAGATTCATTTACCCATCGAAATCATTCAAGAATAATTTTCATTTTATTATTAAAAATAATGTTTATGAACATAATATCATTTGGTATATGAATCAAATACATCCTATCCATAACAAACATGGCTTACGTAACCAAGCATATAAAGGAAAATGAATCAGTTAACACCCAAAACGATGATACTACTGAAATATTATTAACAAAGAAATATTAGAGGATCGTATATGATATATTATTTATGTATATAGTTATTGTATAATTTAATAAAAAAAAATTAACTATTATATAGGAGTTTAACATACCATTGTCTAAGGATAAGTACAAGGTAATGGTTAATTTTACAATCTCTTTATCATCTAAGGTTGTTTTTAAGTAAGTATCTACTAGGACCTCTTTATCATCCACATCCATGTTTTATTAAAAATATATTTCAAAAGATTTTTAATATTTACTAGACTATGGGTTAAAGTAATTTATAACCTTATTTGACCATATATGTTTTTGAAAGGAATATTTTTGTCATTTTCCAAACAAGGTACTTTAGGGCCTTTTCTAAAAAATTAAGGTAACAATTTTTTTCTTAACATATACGGCGGGTGCGGATATTTTCCATCATTATAACTTCATAGAAGCTTCCCATACAAGCTTATAATAATATTTTCAAAATAAATATTTTCTGTAATAATTATGTGACTCTTAAATGGTTTCAAAATAAAAAGAGGTATTTATTTCAAATAGTTTTCATTTCATCTATGTCAACACCCATTGATGGATTTTAAACTTGTTTGAAGTTGAATAATTATGATACAAATCTTCCATATTGTATTGAAGGTTTTGTGATATGATTGACTATGGATGTGTTATATTTATACCATTCATGGTTTATGGTTAAAGTATTGACATTTCATATACTAGTTTTAATACGAATGTTTATGTTATGATTCAACCTTTTCATAGGAGGAATGTATTGGACTTAGTATGTGACTGGTGGAGCCCGCTATAGCTCCTCGGTGCATCGGTAGGTCTCACGAGGCAATTAGACGTGGAATTAGTTGAGGCCTTTCCCAATTTGATATATAGTTTTTACCGGGGACTTAAACATTTTTAGACGTCTTGGATGAGGCCTTAACAAAATGTTTCAGAATTTCTAGCATTATACATTCCCTCATTTTGAAAATAATAATCATGGTTTATGTGGTTATTCGACTAGTAGAATACCCAGGACAATGTTTTATTATGGAATTATTTACTCATCTCATATTCCTACAATAAAGTGTTCATGTTTATTATTTGTAAAGGAATGTGTTTTTAATTATTCAACATGCCTAATGTTTATGTTATCTTCTGCTGTATTTCTTACCCTTACTGAGCATTTGAGCTCACCCCTTTCTTATGCTTTATTTTCCCATGATATGAAGAAGTTAGTTATGAGTGATTTTCAGGCATAATCTAGGAGTCTTGGATGTTTCTAATTGAATAAATTATTGTTGTATTTCTTTTAAAGTATTAATTTTGAACTTATATATGTATCTTGTTTCAATAATACTAAATTGACCGGCCTTTCAGGACTTGATTCCTTGTATCATGCCAATGTTGTGTAATAAAGCACTGACTCTGGGTAACTAGGGTCAGGGTGTTATTGGACTGGGGTCAGAGAGTCAACAATTCTCAGATAGGAACTAGTGCAGAATATAATAGAAATGGTTCATGTGATTTTTGAGAGAATGAAGATAGCACAGGGTCATCATAAATCGTATGCCGATCAAAAGAGGAGACCCTTAGAGTTTGGTGTTGGGGATCACGTGTTTTTTTATGGTGAATCCCCATCATGGTAAGTGAATGTTATTTCATGGGAGTAAGCTTTCTCCTCGGTTTATTGGGACTTTCGAGGTTTTATCTTGGGTTAGAGCCATGGCGTATCAGATAGCACTTCCCCCCACATATGATCTGGATAGATGATGTTTTCCATGTATCACAGCTTCTTCATTATCTTCATGATGACTCACAAGTCATTGATTGAAGAAAGATCGATGTTGACGATGATGTGGACTTCTAGGAGTGACCTATAGAGAACCAAGACCACAAAGATAAGGTGTTGTGTGGGCATTCTATCCCCATGGTTCGTGTCTTTTGCAGACATGGTGGAATAGAGGAGTGTACTTGGGAATGTGAGTCACAGATACATGCTCAGTACCCAGAGTAGTTTGATGTTTAACTCTTTTTATGTAACGATGTTCCCTCATGGTTATAAACCATTAATGTTTATAATATGGATTTCATTTTTTTACTTGATGAGGCTTGATCTCTTTTGAGAGGTATCTCGATGGGTTGTTGCTCAAATCCCGTTTTAGTTTCTCTTTAGGTGGGTTTTGAATTATCGAGCAGAAGAATGTTTTGAGAGGTATTTGATGTCATGTATCAGACCTCTCTAGTCCATTCCTTTACAAAAATCTTTTGTCTGAAGTGTTCCGGGAAGTCAACGTGACTTATCCCCAACACATTTCCTAATTTCTAGTTCTGGGAATTGTGTTTCCAGTTCTGTGAACAGTACAACAGTAGCCTTATGTGAACAGTGTCATCGGTAGCCTTAGGTGAACAGTGAAACGGTAGCCTTATGTGAACAGTGTCATCAATATACATATCTGAATAATGCAACGGTAACCTTCTGTGAACAGTGCAATAGTAGCCTTATGTGAAAAGTTTCTTCAATAGCCTTAGGTGAACAATCCAATGGTAGCCTTAGGTGAATTTTTCATTGGTAGGCTTATGTTAACAGTGCAATGGTAACCTTATGTGAACAGTGTCATCGGTAGCCTTATGTGAATAGTGCAAGGGTAACCTAATGTGAACAGTGTCATTAGTAGCCTTTTGTGAATAGTGCAACAGTAACCTTATGTTAACAATGTCATCGGTGTCCTTAGGTGAACCGTGCAATGGTAGCCTTATGTGAACAGTGTCCTCAGTAGACTTATGTGAGTAGTGCAACGGTAACCTTGTGTGAACAGTGTTTCCAGAATAGTGTGGTCCAACTGTAGCCTCTATTTCCATTGCCAAATTTTGAGTTCATGAACAGTGTTTCCAGAACGGTGAGGTCCAATGGTAGCCTATTTTTTCCTTTTCCAAATTTTGAGTTAATGAATAGTGTTTCCAGAACGGTGAGGTCCAACGGTAGCCTCTATTTTCTTTTCCAAATTTTGAGTCCATGAATAGTGGTCTAGAACTGTGAGGTCCAATGGTAGCCTCTATTTCCTTTCCCAAATTTCTTGTTCATGAATAGTGTTTCCAACTTCCTACAATTTCGCCCCTTTGATGTATCCATTGATGTAAAATTCATTTAACGCCTCATTTTAAGGACTCTAAGCCTGATTCAAAGGCCATAACTCCTATATTAATTATTCTTATGGATCAGGATGCTTTCACATGGTCAAAACGCATGGTTTAATGCGATCCACTTTTAATAGACAATCTAGCGTATCTTAAACTGCTGCTCTGTTAAATCTTCTAAAGGGACGAGATATCTACCTCCCTAGTTCTTCCTCCTTTTTATCAGTTTTGAGACCCTTGAACCTTCCATTCCTTCTTATAAGAGTTGTTTAATCAAACATTCCTCCCTGGATTAGTTCCCCCCCTTTTGATGCAACCAAGCAGTATCCATCAATCTTTGAAATAAGTTATGATCTATCAACATTCTTTTGGGTTCAACTTCTTTTGTTTCTTCATTCCCTTTGATAGAATGCTATATCCTTGTTCCTAATGGGATTTTCTTGGGTGTTAACTGGTGTGGTGGTGTCTCTACATCCTCCGGTGGATACAGTTGTCACAGGGGGAGGAGATTGTAACCCATTGTGTGGCTTATTCTTGTATAAACAACGTCAAGAACTGTTTGTGGTAGGGGATTCATTGCTTCTATTTTCTTTTATGTGAAACTGTATAGTTGTCATGTTTTATCCCACTTGATCATAGTGGAATTGACATAATAAATATTTGAACCATATAAATAAATTGTGATCAATTGTATGCTATTTCCTCCTGTTTTTTCTTGATAGTGTGATATATATGCTTGATTTTTTTTCTTTTCATTCAAGATGAAATTTTGTAAAGAACTTAAATCTAGAATTAATTTATAATTTATTTGGATATTGATAAGGATGCATGCGAATGAATCCGATTGTTTTTTTGTAATTTTATGCTAATCAAATTGATGAAGTAATCATGTTTAATCAATTTGTGATAGAATAATGTTTAGGTTTCCCATAGTTGTAACCTATGAATAATAAATCAGTTTTTTCAAGATGGATTAAAGATCTAGTTGATTGATAAAATATAATTCTTTGTAGGGTTATGAGTTACCCTCTTTCTTGTTTAAGGGCCAAGATCCCAATTGGTATGATGTTTTTTTGCTACTATTTTTGTTTTTATGTGAGCCTAGATGGTTGTTGTGATATGTGGGGGAAAGATGGCCTTTTGGTTGTGGTAGAAGTTGATGCCTAGAGTAGAGATATTCTTCAGTTCATGTATGTGGGTGTAGTGGAGGACACTGGGAATGATGAAATGGGTTGGATGTGAATGTTTTGATGCTTGCTAATTCATGTTGGTAGTTTACCTTATTTACTTTCCCCAATTATCAAGGAAGCTCGTTTTCTTACCCTCCATCCAAAAAGGGTAATGTATACGTGGGGTATACCATGTGCTTTTCGTGTTTATCTTCTCAAAGGATTATGCGTCTATTCTCTTTTTATAGGTGGTAAAGACTTGATAGGTAGTTCATCTACTCACTGAGTTGAGACCCCTTGTGTATAGTAGCATAGAATGTTTTTCTAGAATTCCTAGGAATATGGGAAGGTAATATTGTTGTTAATAAATGATTGAATAATTTATGTTAACCCAAGGGGTTGGAGCTTGCTGGGATGCAATGTTGAGTTAAAACTTTAAAGGGAAAATGGACATAGGGTATGATGCTAATGAAAAATAATGTGGAATTGTTAATGGTTAATTATTTTTTAAAGGACTAATTAATGTAAATTGAAATTGCTATAAATGGAATGAAGTAATGTAATAATGGTATTTAAATGGTTCTTTGATTATAGGATAACTAGTCTTAGAAGTGGAAGTCGGGAGTCTGAGAGACATTAGCTGTAGATAAGTCTAAAACTAGGTTATACCCATAGTGTGGTTTTGAGTTATACTATATTATATACTTTTTTTGTTTCTATATGCTACTCTACCCCGTTAGTTAGGGAAACTGACACCCTTGGGATTCGGATCCCTAGAGGGTGTTTTCCACAACATTCTGGTGAGATGATGGATGGATGACTACCCCCTTTGGCCTCGCTCTCTTCTCATGGTAGTTACTTGTGTTGGTTGGAAGATAAGTTAGTTTTCCCCATATATGTGTGTTGAGGGCGTTAATGGCTTGTTGTTATTCACACACATATATTTTGGATATAGTTTCCTATGGAATACTATAGGTGTAACGTGTATAGGCTATGATGGATTGAGGATCCTTAATCGGTTTATGAGCTATATTGTCTTGAGGTTTAATACTCGAATTATGATACACATTATACGAGATTTGGTGACTCCCAGAAACTATTGGGTTACTTTTCTTATGTGGATGTGGTGGCTTTGTTGCACGAGGTGCATGTTGTGGTGCTTCACCCAGGTGTCTGTGGGAAATCCTTTTTGGAGAGAGATGTTTAGGACGTGTGATGTTGGGGAAAAGTGGAAAACCAATGGTGAAGTAGTAGTGGGGTACCCTCGATATTGTTTATTATGTTATATATTATTGTATGCAATACTTGGTGAGAGTAGCCATGGTGAGGCTAAGAACTTAGTATACATGTTTAGGTGGTGAGTAAGTTTCACTTGTTGTTCACTATGCTTTAGCATGATTTCTTTACTTTTTTAATGAGAGGCTCCAAGGAGGATCCTAATGAGTATACATGTTATACTCACCCTATGTATATATAAACTTTTTTTTTTCAGTTCACTTGGAGCAGGTCGGAGATCAAGCTAGTTTTTACTAGCTTGGGGTCGCAGGAGCTGTTCAGGCTTGTGGTTGATGTTGTTTTTAACTTTATTTTGGGTACTTGCAGTTTTTCCCCTTTCACTTGTATTTGTATTACATGACATTAAGTATGTGTAGTTGTGTTATAGTTTAATTGTTTTTTGAGTTGGAGTTAGTTTCTGTCTATCATATTTATCTCTTTCTCATGTTTTCTCTTAGAGGGTAATGCCTCCCGTTTGTGTGTTTACTATAACCTCAGTGCTAGTCACCAACCTAAAGCCTACTGGAGGTGGGACTCAGGGCCATTATCTCCCTTCTAACATTGCTGGACCAGGAGGGGTACAACTTGTTGGGTGGGGATCGTGAAATCTCTTCTATGATGAGATCCTGAAATTCCATGATGATATTATTAAAACCAGTTCTATAGTCAGATAGAATTATATGATAGGGTACATAGCATGTTGACTATCAGGTAAGTGTACTCAAAAGGACATGATACTTCTTCTTATGAAGTCATCACTTGGTAATATCTATGATAAGAGATATGTGAACAAACCCACCAGTGGGAATTTCACATGTTTATGTTTGATTTTATATTTTTATCTACGAGCATGTGTAATGTAACACCCCGACCCCAGAATCCAGGAGTCGGTGCATTATTTTAATACATTTTCATGATTAAAAGGAATAAATTCATGAAGGACCGATCATATTAGTAGTCTTGGAAACAGGATACATACATAAGTTCAACACTGTAACTTGAAAAGTAAAACAATACTAATTTATTCCATTAGAAACATCCAAGCATCCAAGATTATCCCTGCAAGTCACTCATAACTAACTTCTTCACATCCTGGGAAAATGAAACATGAGAAAGGGGTGAGCTCAAACACTCAGTTTGAGTAAGAAATACAGTGGAAGATAACATAAACATTAAGCATGGTGAATAATTGAAAACACATGACTTTACCAGTAATAAAATTAAAACTTTATGGCAGGAATATGATCTGAGTAAATAATGCCATAATAAAAAATAGTTATGGGTATTCTACTAGTAGAATAACCACATGAAATATCAATATCTAATCTCATAATGAAGGAATTCATAATGCTGGACATCATAATCACAGGGTCAAGGCCTCGTGCCAAGATACAAATAAGATTTTGTCAAGGCCTTGTGCTAAGACACTAGTTTGTCTCATGAGACCTACCGATACATCGAGGATCTATAGCGGGTGCCACCTATCACATAATAAATTCAATGAATTCCTCATTTGAAAAGGTTTAAAAATAACATAAACAGTCATGTTAAAACTAGCATACTAAATGTCAATAATTCATCCATAAACCGTGAATGGTATAAAAATAACACATCCACAGTCAAACATATCACAAAACCTTCAATGCAGTATGAAAGATTTTCATCATAATAAATAATCATCGATCAAGAATAATATACCGTAATGGATTTTGACGTAGATAAAAATGATCAGTAAAAATCTTTGAGAGAAATATCCCTTTTTCATGAAAACATTTAAAATTATCACTATTTATCAAGTTGCTGTTTAAAATAGATTTTTGAATCAATGTGTACCATACCACTTTGAAACTTTTAAAAGAAATTTCAATTTTAAAACATTAACATCCATAAAAATAAAACCTTAAAAACATTTTTAAAACATGGACATTAATGAAAAATATTTAGAAGAATAAAATTTTAAAACATTTCAAATGATATTTTTGTTAGACTTACTTGCCAAATGAGAGACACATGAATATAAATTATTGAGGTAATCAAAACATTATAATATCATGAGAATAAAGGAATTCATGATATACTATGTCAAATTACAGTATATATACCAAATAAAAGTGAATTGGCTAATAACAACAAAGAAGTCTAAATGGAATGTAAGTTTAGACGAATTCCTTTATAAAGAATATATCCTTAGGTTAAAGATAAATAAATGACATAATTATGTGTGAAAAATATAAATACACTCAATATGATTGGATATTCAGTGTAAATCAATCAAAGTACATTCACACATATTCTTGTAAAAACAACACCAATGACTTGGATGTTTAACTCAATGAATAGAAATTGAGTTGAAATTTATCTTATCAAGTTTATATCGATGACTTGAGAATTTATCAATGGAGTGATTATCTATATCAAAAGTATATCCACAAAAATGGTAGTGTAAATTACTACATAAGTAAATAAATAGTGATTTCACACATAATCTTAGAGTAATGTAATCAATGAAGTATGCGTAAAGCCCAATGAGTGGAAATTGAAATTTGAAATTTCCTTACTGATTTGGCCCGAATGTCCCGAAGGCCATATTTTTTATTTTATTATGGATAATCCCCCTTTTAAGGGTTGAAGGGGAACCCGTGTATGACCCGTAGGCCCAAGGGACAAGGCCCGACAAACCCGAATACATGACCCGAAGGCCCAGAGGCATACCATGCCCAATACATGACCCGTAGGCCCAGCCCATTTGAACTACCCCTCCCCATCTTTTCTACATCATTGATCACCTAGATTCCACCTTGAATTGCTGATCAGAAAGAATTTCCCCATACAAAGATGCACGGTGTTTCTTCCCAATGGCGGCTGCCATACCCTCTCATTCTTCCAATTCTGTTAGCTCTGCATCTAGTGTCTTCTACTCCTACTGCTCTGATCCACTTCTGGGGCCTGTTCTGTGTGAACTAGGCTACTCCATGTTCTACGTGACCCAAAGGCCATGTGGCCCGAAGTCCTTTGATGATCTGAAGGCCCTGGAGACCCGTAGACCCAAACCGGTGGCCCGAAGGTCCAAATCAGGTGAATAGTTCCAGCTTCTACATTACTGCTACAGTAACTTATGAAACATACACCCCATGAAATAAGTATCATCCAATTAATATGTAAGTTCCCATAAATTAAATTATATTACACAATGAATACAGTCATGGGAAGTACATACACCACACAAAAGGAAATAGTGGCACTATAGCATGAATCTCACGGGAATAAGAAGTGAGATGAAAACCCCTTACCAAGTTGTAATCAATCGAGTCGTATGACCAAAAGTTAATAACAAAAAAATGAATCACAGAATACCATGAATATAAAGAGAATCATTATAATTTATATCAAATGTCAATACACAATACACCACATGCAATAAATAATTGGCGAACAATGGAAATCTCATGGAATTAAAAGTGAGATAAGAACACCCTTACCTCAAGTCCAACTTGTCTTGTATGTTCCTTGTTCTTCCTGAATAATAAATTTAAGTTAATTTATACTTGATTAAAAAAATTTTTCAAGATTATTATTCATTTTATATCACTTATTACCTTTATATAACAATTAGTTAATTATTTGAGTTCATATTGGATATTTTATCGATGTTCAAAACTTGTGTCAAAAATGAACTTGTTTTAATTACATTTTTTCCATGTGGTCAATTCCATTATCTCCATAATGATATAAGTGATTTAGATATCATATATATATTATATATACAGTATATATATCTATTTATAACAGTACATAACATTTGTAGAAAAGAAATTAAATGTACCATTCATGGAGACGGCAAGCCATACGTACTCATGAACGCAAGTTTCTTTTCTATTTTGTATTTTAATGGTAATATAAAATAATGATACATAGTTATATTATAATTCTAGTGTAATATCATATATAATATCATTAAGTCCATCCTTTATACATCCTACATAAGGCATTAACAAGTCATATCATTTTGAAGGGGCGGTAGTCCGCACTTCCTCAAATGAAATTATCGCGTTTTACCCATAATGGAAACCATAAAATAATGATATAAATGGAAAATATAGAATCATGATGAAAACATAAACATAATATATATAAATATATATATATATATATCATATATTAATACAGTTCCATCTTAATGGCCACCATGAGATGTGGTAGGAGATAATCGAACAATCATCGTTTCGTGAGGCGTTAGTTTTCCATCAACTGAAACAGAATGTTCTTCACCTAGTAGATGGAGGTGTGTGTTAGTGTATTTCTAATCCGTCTCATAACAACATACTAGTATATTTTGGATACTGGTGTTTTTATAAAATAAATTACTAAAAAGTTTTTAGGGGGTTGGATAATTAAAATAAAAAAAATAAAACAAAATAATTTATGTGAAAGCATTACCTTTAATTTGGGTAACTTCCTTTGGTATGATCCAAAAGGACTTCTTGAAGAGCCTTTTTCCTAAGTTAAGTCTTCTAGGAGGAAGAGTGGGATCTTGAAAGATTATTTTGGCATGGTTTGGATGATCCAAGGGGCTTGAGAGGTGTGTTTAATGGGTTAGAAGTGGTGTCCTTTTATAAGGGGGAGGAGGGGCTCTTTATGAAAGTGTGAAAATATTATTTTATTATACAGTGATATTCGGTTAATAAAGGTCAAAAACTAATTAAAGTAGAAGATAAGATGGCTCATGGTAGAAATAAAATCATTGAATAATAATTGGATAGGTTTTGGATATTATTTCAATATTCATAATCATATTTATTTAAATCATTTATTAATGTGGTAAATACTACATCATTATTGTTTCATTAATAATTTAATTTATTTGATTTCAAAAAATTATAAAAAATTAACATAATGTAGGAAATTTTTTTATATTTCCAATGATTATTTATAGTCAAAACAAGGACTTATATAACCCCACGTAAAAATTGATATACTAAAAGATATCTGTTAATGTTATTTTTGTCTTTACTTTTAAGTTAATATAAATAAAGTGTAATTATCATTTTTAAGTGGATCCATGGGGTCCCAAAATCGACCCAAGGATTACCATGGGCGTCCATGACTTATCTAATATGGTTAGGACAAGTGTGAAGATAATTTTGTATTATTATGATATTCTTTTTACCTTGAATTACCCTATTTACCTTTAACCGTGGCAAATAAAAGTCAAAAGCTACTATTCACCAAAAATTATTTTCATGTTATTAAACCACATTTTACATACTAATAACAACCATGTATCTCAGATTTTTTAAATTCAATTAATAGAAGTGGTAAAATTTCATTTAAATGAAAAAGTCAGATTTTTAACTACTACTTAGTGGTTTCACTATTCATCAAAAATTGATGTTTTTCAGAAAAATACCAAAAATTCAGCCTATGCTATATTTGATATTCCGAATTCAAAAATAATGTCTGTTTTACCAAATTAAAAACATAAAAGTTGGATTAATTAATTTAGAAGTAATTCTCGTTGTCAAAACAAATAGTGTGTTTTTTAAAAAATAATAACTATTAAAAGATTGACACTTTTTTATGTATAATTTCAAAGTGAAATTAATTCCAATAACCAACATTGGATTAAATGGTAAAAATATAATATAATTAAAATACAAAAACAAATTAAAATATAATCTAACCATATATATAAGTTATATTGAAAGGTAGTTTTGAATTAAAATACATTATTTCTCACTATTCATAAAAAATAAAAATTGTTAGAAAAATACCAAAATTTCATCCAAAGTAAATTTTTATGCCCTGATTCTAAATAATAATTCTATTTTGTCAAAATGAATACGTAAAAGAGTCAAATATTGGATTTAAAAAGGGTTCGCCATTAAAAGGTGGTAAAATTGATTTTTTTTAAAAAAATACAATTTTCTTCTGAAAATTTGAATTTGTTCTTAAAAAATGTCTAATAAAAAAATAATACATAAGTTAAAATTATATGGAGTATATAAAATTCAAAATCTAGTTAATACTATTCATAACCCCTTTTTAACGGCAAGTTTGGTAAGTCGTGGTGCGCTTGAACTCGGTGTTGTGTGTAGCGCAAGCTATTGAATTTAAAGAAAATAACTTACTATGAAATCTTGGGGTGTTACATGTAATGGTCCTTAGAATGTATGATTATTATTAATTCATGTCCTGGTTCATTAACATAGATGTATTGATATAAACCATGATGATAATAGTTCATGGATATGTTGTGTATGTTTGGTGTGTTGCGTGTGTCACAAAAAGAATTTTATTAAAGAATAAGTTATGGAAGGATTTTTCCGTTCCATATTAATGGATGTCAATATCTCATCCCATTGATCAAAATATAAATATCACATTAAATTCCATGGTTATGGTGTAATGGTGATTTTATTTTAGATGGTCAAATAAATACATATCAATCACATAGGTTTATGACCCAATTATGCAACCAACATGATGATATATTGAGAAAAATGGATTATAAAACACAATACATTCTCATAAGTGGTTTTTGATGTTATGACATTAACTTATTTCTCTTGGGTGGCTTGACCTGTTGTTAGACAGTAATCTTAGACTTTAGGAAAGTCGACCTAATGTAAAAAAAATAATCCTAAAGAGTCACACAGTATGTGTTTCCATTGATCTCTATTAAATTCTATTTGAAATTAATTATTGGAAGAAATATTCTTCTCCTGACAAAGGAATAATTTTATTTAGTATTTATTGATCACAAATATTTATTTTATTTAATAATTAATAAATATTTTATTTTCCAAAATATGAATAAAAAAATTATTTTATAAATAAATATTTAATAAAATATTTATTTTTGTTTTCAATAAATACTGAGTTGTTCAAGTGGACCATGATCATGTCTGGTGATTATTATTAATTTGCAATCCAATAAAATAATATTTATCATTTTTCTAATTAGTTCACATCATGGAATAAAAATAATATTATTATATTAATTCCTGGAATGGGGTCAGGCATAGGTTTGACATTTTATTAGGGAAACGTTTTCAATTAAATAAAATAAAAACCATAACCTTTGTTTTATAAATATACCTCTTATAATTTATAAGAGAGGAAAATCAGTAATCATTGTTCACAATAGATTTCTCTATAGAATTCTCCTCTTCCCTCTCACATTCTCTCAAGAATGAGAAGATCGAGACATCTTCTTCAATACAAAATAAAGGTTAAGGTATCTAGAAAAATAATAAAATATGATCAATTGACCACACTGGCACCCAATGATTCATCAAATTCATTTGGAGAATAAATGAGAATGTGTGGATCACCACTAGGGGTATTCTACATTTGGACCTTACAAGAAGAATGACATATTATAAAAAGGGGTTATGGCTGATCAAAATCTACTATGAAAAAATATCTCGGGAACAAGCTAATCATTACTCATAATTAATTTAATTAACATTAAATTTAATGTGAAAAAGATCAAGTTTTTTTGTGTGACCATTTTCTCAATATTCAATTCGAAAAAAATTTGGTCATGACATTCACATTTTGTAAATTATGTGAATGATCCATCAAATATTACATTCATAGAGATGGGATCTCCCCTAATAATCACTTATATTTGTCTCAAAACCATAATGTTATATTAGAGTGGTTACATTAAAATTTGTAATTATTTACTTGATTTTTGATCATTTCACAATTAATTTTTTGGATTCATTTACTATTTTAATTATTTCTTGATCTTTCATAAAAATTTATTCTTCCTCTTCTTCATTTATAAAAAATATTATCCATATATATTAATGATCAATAAATATTAAATCTAGAGATCTCATCCATTGGTTCTAAGGATCCAAGATGGACAATACAAGACTACATGTCTTGTTCTGTTTGGTTACATGTTGTGTATCCTTTTTCATTACCCAAGGATGACCACATGGATTCTTGGTCATCATGTAATTATTATAGGTTTTTTTAATAAATGTACCATGTGTAGACTAACCAGGGTAGTAAAGAAAATTTCTAGAGTACACACCATTTAGTTTGACTACACACTTACTAGTCCACAAGTTTTCAATACGGAAGACACTGGGTCAAACCACATCATGTAATTAATACAACAAATATATTTAATACCTGATGTGTATGGCCTACCAACCATGTAATTAGAATTATATGTCATGTATCCTCTATACAAAATTTTTACTTCATAAATTTTCATAGGAAGTACATGTCGAGTCCCTAAGTGTGCACTAGGGATATCTGGTGAAGGGAAGTACAAATCATATGGATGTCTTTTACATGTCATGTACTTTACCTATTTATAGAAAAATATTAAATTTAACTAATTTCTCCTTAAACATTATCGAATAAAATTTTGTGGGTCATTAAGTTGACAGTAGACACTATTCATTCAGTTTTATATTATATTAAATGATTAAATAATTTCATGTAATATTCAAGAATATGAATCATGTATAGTTATTATATAAAAAAGACACAGTGTAGTAAATTATATAGGCTATGGAATTTTCATGTTTATTGGATATCATTAATTGGTTGTATAATCCATGAAATAATGACACATTCCATGCACACAATATTTCATATGATTTCATTATTTACAATTAAAATCATACTAAGTAGTTTTAAAATGTAGTCCCAAAGTTGCATCTAATTAATAAATTGTGTACTATTTTATAGAGTTTTACTTAAAATAAAATTATTTATATTATTTAAAATTACAAAAAATGTGAACTTCCAGATGATTTAGTGAAATAATATAAAATGAATTAATCAATTAATAAGGTAATTAATCTGATTAATTTTTTTCATGTTTTATCTTATTAGATAACAAATTAAAATGAATGTTAGCAAGTTGTTTTAAATACATAGTTGTTTCATGTGTATGAACAATCATGATCTTTGACCATACCTTTTTATGTGTTGCTTATATATAATTTAATTTAATTACATGTTTTTCAATAATTTATTATGAAATTAAATATGATGGAATATGATTCATCCCTCCATCTTTTAATATATATTACTTGCATGTCTAAGGTTGTTTTATGTAATTATCCTTAAAATATCCTTTGGTTCCCATATCTTGTGTGTGAGTTGTAAAAAATGTACAATAAAAGGAGTAAATGAAGGTTCATAGAGTTGGCTTAAGACAGGTCTCAGGTGGAGGTGGTTTAAGATAAAACCAAGATGAAACCAATATAGGTGATACATATGTACAAACAGGGAATTATGCAACTCATTCCAGGACCAATATAAGGAGTCTTCCCCTAGGGTCATAAGATGATTTATTTTCTAATCAATAAATTGACCATTAGATAAATATCATGATCGGTTCATTAATTAATTCATATATTTATTAGGAATAATTTTTTTATGGGTGCAACACTATGATAACATAAATAAATGGACTAATATGAAAAGATTCAATTTAAATAAATATATTATGCCTAAATGATTTATCAAAACATGGTTAATCACTTAATTATAATACACTAAATATTAAAAATACATGTAAATGTTAAAATAAAAAAAACATAGGTATATTAAAATATAATCCCTAAAGTTAATATTAATTCATTGAGTCTTTCATCATCTAAATTAATATGAACCCAAAGTTAAAGTGTCAATTAAACCTTCGATGGGAGGTATTTTTAATTATCAAGAATTATTGACTAATATAATGGGTTGAATTAATTGAATCTATATTAGGATTAATGGCCTCTATCTATCCAATAAAATTTAGGTGGTTTGTGTTGACAAAATAGGAGCCAAGATTTCAGGATTGAGGAGTCCACTCAATGGTTTAAGGATTTGTTTTATTATAGTTGTTATGACCTACAACCTAATTACTTTCTTATAATTTTCATGGACTATTTATGGATTAAAATAAGGGAAATATGGATCATTTCCAATAGAATGTATATAGTGATGATGCATTACAAGTTTTATGGTGAGGTTCATTGAGACTTGATATAATAGTGGGAGACTTAATAAAATTAAAACTATTATAGTATCTCATAATTTTGATTGAAGTGAAGTTCTAATAATATGATCTTTTATAATTTTAAAATAATGGATAGTTCATCAACCACATTATCCCTATGATCAGTTTTTGTTAAACATCATCTCTTTACTAGAAGTAACTTTTAGTAATGTCTCAAACACCTATTGTTAGTGTTATACCATAAACAATGAAATTAGATGTTATAATCCTCAATGTATGATCTGACTACTAAAGAGGTAAGTGATGAGAATTTTTTTTCAATTATAAAAACATGAGTGATATGGTCAACATTAAATTTTTAATGATTTCATCCATGTATAATGAATTATTGAAGTCACATAAATATATGGATTCTTATAAAATTCTCATGTATCTTTTTTTTCTATACCAAGATAGATCTATTACAAAAATGCTTGAGATATCCAAGGAACACTTTTAGAGTAAAATTGGAGAAGGTGTGCTAGCCGGGGCTTATGTTGTCTAACACATTAGATACATTGAGATACTATAGGTTTTAGGGGAAAACAACCTAATGAACTATACACCAAAATAATTATTTCATTACTCCCTTAGATATTCTCTATCTTTGTTATTAATTTTAATATGAAAAACTTAGAGAAGCCTCTCCTAGATCATCCCACTATTCTTCTCCAAGTTGAAAAGTATATGAAGTGTGTAAGTCCTTGTATCCTTATAGTGGATAACATATATTTTCTATGAAAAAATATCTATGTTCAAAGATTCTTCATAACACCCATCTAAGAAGAGAAACATAAAGGTGAGAGAAACTGGAAT
Organism: Viscum album; assembly: GCA_963277665.1. Classification (NCBI taxonomy): domain Eukaryota; kingdom Viridiplantae; phylum Streptophyta; class Magnoliopsida; order Santalales; family Viscaceae; genus Viscum; species Viscum album. Next base: position 1,398,751,762 of record OY728127.1, on the reverse strand, counting down.
GTAATAATGTCTATTTTTTATGTAGCGAGAATGGTCATTGGAATGAAAACATTAACCAGGGAAAGAAGCAAGGGGAAGATACATGTGCATATTTTATCTAGAAAAATTTATCTATCTCTACAAATTGGGTATTAGATACATCATGTGGAGATTAAATATGTATTCAAATACCTAAACTATGTAGATTCTATAATATTTCTTGTGGTGATCTAGATTTACGAGTATACAATAGATCCAAACTTACTATCATGATAATTGGGTACAACCACTTCACATTTCCTATGAGAATTATATTGGTTTTAAAATATTTTTATTTTTTGCCTCCAATCACCAAAAAAAATATATGTATCAAGACATCATACAAATGGATTTATTTTCAAATTTGGAAATAAATGTTTTTCATTTATAAATAAATCTTATGTTATGGTTAGGAATATTTAATTAACCTTCTTTATGTGTTGGATTTCATGAACCATGTAATGGAAATAGATAATGAAAATAATTCACATGATTTATTCCACACCTAACTTTGGATTCATAGGCTTGGTCATGTAAAAAAACATTTGAACATATTATTCCAAGATGGATATTTAGATTCTTTTGAACTAAAACAACTTGATATATGTCATGCATTTTTTACAGAAAATTGAAAAAATATCTATTTAGTGGAAAAGGTGAATGGGCCACTGAAATTATTGATTTTGTTCATACCGATGTGTGTAGACCATTTCTAGTTGAACAAAGTAGTGGTTACTCATACATCATAACATTCCAAAATGATTTTTGTATATGTGGATATGACTACATAATGAGGTATAAGTCCGATTATTTTGAGCGATTCAAGAAAGTTGAAAATAAATTTTAGAACCAACTAGGTAGGAAGATTAAGAAACTCTACTTATACCATGGTATATAATATCTTCATATAGTCTTCATTGATTATTTATCAAAATTTTGGATTCTATCCCAACTCACTTCTCTTTATACACCAGAATGGATCAGTGTAAGAAAAAGGAGGAACCATACATTATTAGTCATGGTGAGATCTATGGAGATCCATGTGAGTCGTACATTATACTTTTTAGGAAAACATTATAGACATAAACATAAATTCAAAATTTACTACCAATTCAATTACAAAATAGTATTCCATATGAACATGGGTGTGAAAATAAACTAGTGATTTTTCATGTACGAGTGTGGGGATATGAAGCATTTGTCAAGGTTATTTGCAGAAACAAACATTCTCCCCAAGGAAATTAGTGTATCATTATAGGATATCCCAAGGAAATAAGGGGATACTACTTATATGACCCTATAAATAACAATATTGTGGTTTATATATGTCAAAAATTCCTTCAGAAGGATCACATCTCTAAAAGAGATAGTGGGAGTGAGATAGGATTTGATGAAGTCTAGGCTCAAGATAAAAGAGATTTCAAATGGGAAAAAATTCCACAAAGACTCATGGAAGATAAATTTCTAGAGACCCAAGAACTACATATGAGTACAAGAGGGGTTAGGGAACCTATAAGATATGGTTTTAAAGTCGACAAGGATGATGAATCATTATTAGTTGATAATAATTATCCTCTAACCTACAAGGAATTTGTATGTGTCATAGATGTTTCCAAATTGAAATAATCTACCAGTAATGAAATGGATTCCATGTACTAAAAAAAATTATAGATTTTGGTGGATTCTCTAGTAGGTGTTAATGTCATTTGTTTTAAATGGGTATTCCAGAATAAATTATACATGGATGGACATGTTAGTACTTATAAGGAATAAATAGTTGCAAAAGGGATCAAATATTGTTAAGTAATATACTATGATGAAATATTTTCACCATTTGTAACGCTAAAATACATCATAATTATACATTCCATTGTATCTTACCATGACTATGAGATTTGGAAAATGGGTTCCAAAATAGGCTTCCTTAATGGGAACCTTCAGGAAGATGTCTATATGAGACAACCTGATGAATTTTTTACTCTAAAGGATTAAAAAAAAATATTTAAATTGAAAAGATCCATTTATGGAATAAAGAAAGAATCCAAGCCATGGAATGTTTAATTTAATTAAGAAATAACAAAATTTGGTTTCACAGAGAATGAATGTGAGACTTGTGTATATAATTGGTTTAGTCAGAGTGTCTTCATTTTCTTAGTAGTTTATATCAATGACATACTACTTATTGGAAATGAGATACCAGTATTATAGTCTATTAAATCTTGGTTAAATACATTCTTCTCCATGAAGCACCTAGTTGAAGTAGCATATAATATTGGGATCAATATCTATCATGATAGATCCAATAGTCTTATTAGTCTATGTCAAGGTACATATATTGACTTGATACTAAAGATATTCAATATGAAACAATCCAAGAGTGGATTGTTACCTATGTCACATGTCATTTATATTTCCTAAAAAATGTGTCTTTATCCACATGTGTAAAAAAGGATCTAAAGTATTCAATAAAAATTGGTGATTGGGTAAGTAATGTATGATATGTTATGTACTAGGATAGATGTCGCATACACCTTAAGTGTGGTATGGAGATATCAAGTTAACCCAACGAATGTCATTGGATGGAATTCAAGTATATAATTTAGTATCTGAAATTAACTAAGTATATATTCTAGGTTTATGGAGGATAAGAGTAACTAGTCATCATAGGATATGCATATTGAAGTTTCTAAACAAAACAAGATAATCTGAAATTGTATATGGGATATATATTTGTTGGAACCATGAACTTTCTTTGAAATAAATGGATTATGGTTTTTGTTTATTATAAATCCTCATTAAAAGTTTGGAATTTTTACCAGTAAAGGGATCATACAGTTCGAGCGAACAACATCATTGAAGGCAGCGTCATTTTCTAGTCTTTGAAAAAAATTTGGGCCTGAAAATCAGAAAATGGATAAAAGTGTGTTTGGAAGAGGAAGTTAGATTAATGTTTTTGTTGTTATGGAAACTTCCAAGCATGGCTTGTTTTAGGATCAGAACATCAAAAAATATAAAAGGCATGAGTTGCGCGAAAAATCTGGAGTTGTGCGAGGAAAAAGGTTTCTGCCCGAAAATCATTTGTGTGAAAAATGAGAGGTTTGTCATGACACGGTGGGGTTTTCACATAGGGTTCAATGATGGCTATAAATAAGAGATGACCCCCCTCATTTGGTATGGTTGAATACATACAGAATATTCGAGTTCTGATGCACATAAAAGTTGCGTGAAATGAGAGTTACATGGAAAATATAAGTTTCCAAGGAAAAATTAACGTTGCGCAGAAAAGATAAAGTTGTGAGGAAACGTTAAGTTGCACAAAAATGATAATGTTGTCTGAAAATTTTTGTGCATAAAGGGAGTAGTTGTGGGGAAGATTTTCTGTGAAAAATGAAAATATTGCGAGCAAAGGTGAGATCTTGCACGCAAAGGTAATGTTTTGCACGCAATAGTCAGAATAAGCTGATTGCATGTTCTGAATATCCAGTTCAGTGGTTTAGTGCTTTCAAGTTCATCAATCCAGGACAATGATGTAAGCAATGTATCATGCTGATCATAGACAAAGAATTCAATGCAAATCTATTGAAGAGTCCTTCACGTCGATAAACCGAGTTCCACTTTTCTCAAGCCAGTGAGCTAGGGGAGTCGACGAAAGAGATCATGGGGATGCACTGAGATTTCCCTAAACCATTGTAATGAAATTGTTCCTAGAATAGAGTTACTGTGATAGAATATTTTAATCCTCAAACTTGTAATGATTATTGGATTTAGGTATAACCGAAACACTATCTGTGTATGCTCCTTGGACATAGCCTTTTGTGGTGAACCATGTAAAAGTGTTATGTCATCTCTCTACTTTCAATTTTTTGATAGATTTAACAAGTTCCTACCAAAATAGGAACAAGATAAACAACTTTAAAAAAGAATAATTTTACACCATGATTCACCCCTCCCCTCTCAGGGTGTTTTGGGGTCCATCAAGTGGTATCAGAGGGAGGTTGCTGGTGTTTGATCTGTCTTATACCGTCATGGAGAATTTAGCCAGTGTTAGGGGAGTCCCTCTCTTTGATGGAAGTAATTTTCATATTTTGAACTACATAATGAGATCTCATCTAATATCCCTTTGAATTTAAGTCATATTTTCCACTGTGCAAGGTATACAAGTTACTGATTCAACAGGGCTGGCTGTGACTTATGCAGATAGGAAAATTCGTGATGTTGATGCTAAATCGTAGAATGACCTCACCACATCTCATTCTAATCAGATCTATCTAAAGGTGGTGAGTTGCACATCAGAAAAGTCCATATGGGAAAAACTTGAAAACATATATGAAGGAGATAGAAAATTGAAGGAGGTGAAACTAAAAGTCCTGCACAATAGGTTTGATGATCAGAGAATGCATCCAGATGAGAATGCAGACTCCTTAAATCGAATTTAAAAAGTAGTTGGAGAAATTCAATGTCTAGGAGAAGAAATCAAAGATTTTAATATTGTAAAAAAAAGTATTGAGAATACTTCCACCTCTATTCAATACAAAGGTCTCATCCCTTGAGGAAATAGATCTTTGAAAACATTCTATGGATGATTTACTGAGCAGTCTGGTGGCATATGAAATGAGAGTCAAACCAGAAGATGCTATTACATGAGTGAGTAAGGAAATGGCATTAAAAGACATGGAGAAAATGAAAATTACAAAATATATTAGTGGTCAAGATGATGTAGAAAAATAAATTCTTTCCTGCATTGCAAGATGTTCCAGAAGGGAAAAGGGAAATTCAAAGGGAAGTTACATCTATCTTGCTTTCGTTGTGGAAAAGTTGGGAACATTTACTTTCACTTATTAAGAAAGATAGTTGATGAAGAATGTGAATATTTAAAAATAGAGAAGCCTTAGAAAAGGTTTCTCAAAAATTGATACTTCAAATCTTGAAAAAAAGTTTCGAAGAAGTGTTTTTTTTTTGAATAGGAAGATGGTGATAATGAATTCTATAAACAAGAAGAACCAGAATTTAAAATTGGAATCCATGCATTCATGATGGCCACTATTGAAAAATCAGAACCATCAGAGAATAACTGTTGATTCAATTAGTTTACAACTAATTCAAATCCCAATTTGGAACTTAAGTATTCTATTAGTAACCTTAAGATTACATGTAAGAGTTGCAATAAGTGGAAATCAATTATTGAATAACCATCTGAATATGTTGATCATATTGAAGAAAAAAGTGAACTAATTAAAGAATTTTTGAAATTATAGTCTAAAATCCTTGAAATCACTGATGATGTATTGGATCTGAAAAAGATAATTTAAGAGTAGGAAAAGGTCATCAAAGACCTCACCTCCATACGGGAATAAATGTCCAAAACAGTTGAGGGTATTGAATAGGATGTTTTTACTCTTAGGATTAAACATGAGATTGAATCAATTTCAAATGAATCAATGAAGAAAATAAATATTTTAAGGTTCTCAGATGCTGAACTTTTGGAGAGAGGTAATCGTAGTTCTAATGGAGTTGAAAAGAATTTGAATGATGAAAGACCAACTTACATGGGAAATAGTGGAATCAGTTTTTAGGCCGAGTCATTGAATGCTGCAAATAAAGGTGTCCAAAATCAAGGTAAGATGAAAGCGTTTCATGGGGATAAGTCACCAGAAGTTCTGAAAAATAAATCCCCAATTCAATCTAAAATATTAAAAAAGACTATCCTAGAGCCTCCAGAAATTAGATGAAGTCAAACTATTATCCCACTGAAGAAGGAATGAGGATAAACAGAATTGAGAATACATTTCCTCTCATGAAGTTTCAGTTCTGTGCATATCTAGGCCATACTATGTATTATTGGGAAGAGGCATGAATCTATTTTAATGGAAAATAGATGGGGTTTCAACAAAGGAGAACAAATTCATATACTAATTATATTAGAAGAAACAATTTCTGTGGATATTGATTTCATTATTCTAACATTGGTCATAAGGACATTGATTGCAGATAGAGGAGAGACATGGAAACCTTCAACCAGAGTTTCAGACATGTCAAAGCTCTTCAATAAGATAGTGCAGCTATTACAAATAGGTTTTCTCTTCTGGAAGAAGATTTTGACTGTGAAGAACCCATGTAATAAAGAAGAGATAATTGAAAGGCCATTTGTGTCCTACACTCAATCCAATATCTAATGGAATGAAAAGAAGAAAATTGAGAAATAAAACCCTTCATAGGTATCCCTTAAAGCTAAAAAAAGAAACATCACCAAGATTATGGATAGCAGTTGTTCGTCTCATAAGATAGGTAATACAGGCTTGTTAACAGATGTCAAGAGGAGGGTTGATGGAACAATACTATTTGGTAATGATGGAGCTCTAAAAATAAATGGTTGTGGAAGTAGTGATCTAGATAATGGAGAGATAAAAAACTATAGTCCTTTATGTGGATGGCCTATATCATAATCTCCACAGAATTATTCAACCCTGTGACTCAATAAGTACAGTTACTTTTAATAATAAAGGCTGCACTATCAAGGGAACGATAGGAAATTCACTTATGAAGGGATGTAGAACAGAAGGAAACCTATATCAGTTTGATAGTAAAGAAAAAATTTTCTACATGACTATTTAGGAAGAAAATAACCTATGGAATATGAGAATGGGGAACATAAATCAATAAGACATGGAGAAAATATAAAATCTGAATATTTTCATAGACATTCCCAACCAAAAGTGTGAATGTGAAAAGTCTTGTGATGCTTGCATTTGGGAGATATTGGTCTGCAGTTCATATCATCCAAAGAAGAAAAGGGAATCTAATCTTCTGGATCTCATTCATACAAATGTATATGGCCTAATAAATGTTGTCGAAACTCATGGAGAAAGGTAATTCGTCCATTTCATAGATGATTACAATATAATGGAATGTGTAATGGTTATATATAGAAAACAAAAAGTGATTGACTGCATGAAAACATATCATCGAATATCCAAGAATGATACTGTACAAACAATCAAAGTGTTGGAATCTGATAATGGAGAGGAATACACATCCATTGAATTTAAAAATTACCTAGAGATGAATGGGATACAACATGAGGTAGCTGCTGTGAGAACTCCAAAACAAAATGGAGTTTTAGAGGGCCAGAATCTATAGAAGAACAACATGGAAATAACTATGCTGATTGAGAGTCATATTCTACAACATTCATAGAATGTGTCTATTCAAGATGCAGTGTATATTCAAAATTGTACAGGGCATCATATGGGTGAGAAGAAGACACCATATGAATTTTGGAATTCAAGGAAGCCCTCTTTGAAATAATTTCATGTTGTTGGAAGTAAATGCTTCAACATAAACAAAGAATGAAATCAAGGTAAGTATGGTGACTATGAGGATGATGGAATTTTCCTTGGACACTCAATGAATAGAAAATCCTAAAAGTGTTTCAACAAGAACTAAAGGATTGTGGAAAGTAGTGATGTTAATATCATTGAAGATAAAACCACAAATGATTCATGGATTTCATATACTGATGTGATAAAAAATGTGGAAGAAAGTTAACAAAGAGTAAATGAAAATACAGAAATAGAGGAAGGTGTATAAAGCACACAGGAGTCACATCATGATGTTGAATCGTAGGAAGAATCTTAAGAGGAAACCCTGCCTAGAGTGAATGTGGATAAATCTGAAAGGAGGAATAAAAGAGTAGAAATTGATCAACCTGACATTATTGGGGATTGAACTGCACCCACAAAAATCAGGAGAATGAGGAGTAATGCACAATATTCATTCTTATCTGTGGTGGAACCATCCTCATTTGAAGAACTTACAAAGGATGAATCATCAATGAAATCCATGAATGAAGAGTTAGATCAGCTTGAAAAAGATAAAACATGGGATCTAGTCAAGAGACCCGATGGTCAAAATGTGATTAGTAAAAAGTGTATTTTTAAGAACAATTTTTATGAGAATGGATGTGTTATTAGAAACAAGGAATGATTGGTATGTAAAGGATATTCACAGATTGAAGGTGTCAATGTTGAAGAAATCTTTGCACTAGTGGCTAGACTGGAGTCAATCAATCTTTTTCTGGCCATGGAAATCCAAAGAGGATATAAAGTATATCAAATGGATTTCAAGACAGCATTCTTCAAGGTTATTCTTGAAGAAGGAGTCTACATCGAACAACCAGTGGTTTTTTTCTTAGTACTAATGAAACAATGGATTATAAACTAAAGAAGGCCCTCTATGGTTTGAAGAATGCATTGTGAGCATGGAATTCCCTGATGGATTCTTATCTCAAGAAGTTGTAATTAAAAAGTGGAGGAGTTGATCACAATCTATATTTGAGGAACTCTCTGAAATATCGGTTCATGGTTCTAGTTTACGTTGATGACATTATATTTGGTGGAAGCAGGTAGAAATCAGTGGATTAATATTCCAAACACATGAAATCATAATTTGAATTTTTTATGATTGGGGATCTCACATATTTCATGGGGCAGCAGGTAATTCAAAAGAAGGATTACAATTTCATTTCTTTGTAAAATTATGCGAGAGATCTACTGGATAATTTTAATATGCATGACTCCAAACCAGTGTTAACTCCGATTGTATTTGGTACCAAACATGGAAAGCATGAGGATGGGACCTCTATAAATCCCACCCTGTACAAGAGGATTATTGGAATCTCATTATACATAATGGAGACACGACCTAATATTTGATTTTCAGCTAGATTAGCTGCCCAATTTTAGAGTAATCCAAAGAAAGAACATATGAAAGCAGTAAAAAGAATCATGAGGTACATTAAAGGTAATCATAATTATGGGTTATAATTTTTTGCAGGAAAGGACATTATATTATCAGCATTTTATAATTCTTAATGGGCTGGATATATAGTGGAAATGAAGTCCACTAGTGGTGGATCATTCTATATTGGGTTGAAATGTGTTGGATAATTTAACTGGAGATAAGAAATTATTTCTCCTAGTATGGCTGAAGTTGAGTATATCTCTACTACCAAGGAATGCACTCAACAACTATGGATGAAGCAATAACTAACAGATATTGGTGATGAGGTGAAACAACCAATGGTGATTTACTGTGATAACAAGAGTGAAATTTATCTTATGAAGAATCATGTTCAGCATCCTCGAACAAAACATATTGAAATAAGATATCACTTTATAAAAGAAAAAAGTTAAACAAGGCATGATTAAAATAAATTAGGTGGGAACTGATGAGAAAGTGGCTGATATCCTAACCAAGACACTATCAGCATCTGTGTTTGAGAAACATCGGTTGAACCTTGGTGTTCATCAACCTCCCAGTGCATAAAGAGGTTATGAAATTCCCCTCTCCCCAGTTATGTTAACTATTTTTATTCTGTTTGTGGATGTGATCTAGGTTTATGGGGGAAATACATTCTAGGGGTGTTTTTGAGTTGTACAATGACAAATACCAGTCTTGGGTTTTATTGTCAATGGGGGAGAAAGAATAAATTCATTACATGTGATAGTCATGTAATGCTTATAGGAAATGATGAGAATTCGGTTTTACCAGAATAATGAATACATTGGATATGTTATGGACATGTAATGCTTCTATAACATGATGAGAATTCATTATTATGATGAGAAGGAATACATTGGACATGTAATGCTTCTATGACACTGTAAGAGAATAGGTTGGGAATTTTTCAAGATTCCAAAACACGGGAACCCAATTCGAGCTTCCCCTCTTGTTTTCTACACTGAGAATTTCTAGCGTAGACATATAGTGTTGGTTGAGTTGATTCTTGTGTTTCAGGTTTTTCTTGTGGCTGGTGCTCTATTGAATTTATCTGGTGATTTCCAACAAACCCAAAGGGGGAGATTATTGGAACCGTGACCGTTCTTTCAAATAAATGGATTTTGGTTTGTGTTTTTTTCAATCTTCATTGAAATTTCAGAATGATTAATAGGAAAGGGATCATAAAGTTCGAGAAGACAAAAATATTTATGGTGGCGTTGTTTTTTAGAGTTTTCCAAATTTTTGGGCCTGAAAATCAGAAAATGGAGAAATGTGTGTTTGGAAAAGTAAGTTGTGCACAAAATTGTAGGTGTTATGGAAACTTTTTCATAAGTCTTTTTTCCGGATTAGAACGTCGAAAAATAGAAGGCATGCGCTATTCAAAAAATCTTTAGTTGTGTGTGGAAAAACTTTCCTACATGAATAGAATGTTCACGCAGAATGAGAAGTTTTGTGTGACACAGTGGGTTCTGTGTGCGGGGGTCAGTGATTCCTATAAATAATAGGTAACCCCCCCCCCTCATTTGGTACAACTGAATAATTAGAGAATATTCAAGTTCAGATGCGTGTAAAAGTTACATGAAAAGGGAGTTGCGTGGAAAAGTTATGTTTGTGTGAAAAAATTAAAGTTGAACAGAAAAGTTAAAGTTGTGTGGAAAAGTTAAAGTTGCATGAAAAAGATAATTTTGCATGCAGAAGCTTGTGCGTAAAGGGTGTAGTTGCACGAATGACTTTACACATGAAAAGAAAATATTGAACGCAATGGTGAGATTTTGCGTGCAAAGAAAATGTGTTGTATTCAATTGTCAGAATAAGTTGATTGCATGTTCTAAATATCTAGTTTAGTGGTTCAGTGCATTCAAGTGCATCAATCTAAGACATCGATGGAAGTAATATCTCATGCTGAACAGAGACAAGGAATTCAATGAAAATCTATTGAATATACCTTCAAGTCAAAAAACTAAATTTCACTTCTCTCAAGGAAGTGATCTAGGAGAGTCGATGGAAGTGATCTAAGGGACGCTGTGAGCTTTCCCTAAACCACATGAATGGAACTACCCTATACATGACCTCGAGTTGGATGTAGTTGTTTACGTTGTAAAGAATCCGTGGCATTATCTATTGGATGAGAAGTTCACTGTGTATATTGATCACAAGAGATTAAAGTATATCTTCACCCAACAATATTTTAATATCTTATAGAAAATATTTGGTGAGTATATGATGTATATTGATTTTGAGCTAGCATATAAACCTGAGAATGGGAATAATGTTTTTAATGATTAAAGAAGGAAAACTCATACTTGAGTAGTGTAGGAGTCTAGTGTTGAGTGGAAGATAATGACTATGCTATCTGAGATTCATGTAGTGATTAAGGAGATTCAATATTAGAGGACTATCATTTCAGTTTCAGTGGATTCTACACATTTATGATGGATTATAAATAGTAATTATGAATATATTGAATTCAATTCCTTGAGGGAAATCCTTGATGGTGGGGAGTCACCTTCCCATTGATGCATAGATGAGTATGAGATCATCTATGTTAGGAATCTATTTGTGGTGCCTATGTACATGTGAGACGATTTGACTGGGGAATTTCATTCCTCAAAGTGGGTAGTACATCCAGGTGTAACCAAAATGTACCATGACCAATGAAGAAAATTTTGGTTACCAAGCATGAGACAGCTGATAGTAGGATTCATGACATGATGCTACACCTTTCAGTAAGTGAAGATGGAGCATCAATGACCTATAGGTTTACTATATTTGTTCCCCAGTTTAGATTTTAAGTGGGAAAATGTGAATATGGACTTTGTGGTAGGTATCCCAAGGATTCCTTGGAAGAATGATTCTATTTGGGTGATTGTGGACCATATGAAAAAGGTAGTTCATTTATTACATATACGAGAGACTTTATTAGTGGAGTAGTTAAGAGAACTATATGTTTGGGAAATAACATTTCCATAAATAGTGTCATAGAATATTGTTTTAGATCGTGATTCACCCTATACATTGCACTATTGGTAGGTATTATAGAAGGTTTTGGGAACAAAATTTTTGTTAATTATGTCTTTCCACCCATAGAAATATGGGTAGTCAGAGAACACTATACAGGTGCTTGAGGATATTCTACGACTGTGTGTTCTACACATTGGATCATCTTGGGAGAATAATACTGAACATTTGGATTTTTCTGATAAAAATAATTTTCAGGCTATGAAACAGATGGAACCATATGAGTCTCTTTATGGTAGGCCTTGCAGATCGCCTCTATGCTAGATGGAGGTAGGTGAGTCAAATTTCATGGGACTGAGTCTTGTGTAGGAGACATTGAAGTAGAAACAGATGATTCGTGAACTTATGCATATGGATCAGAGTATACAGAAGTCATATGCTAATTGAAATTGATGACCCCTAGTGTTTACAGAGGGTGGTCATGTATTAGTTTGGTTTCCACCTAGATTGGGTCACCCTAGGATTCACAGACAGGACAAGTTGGCACCCACGTTTGTTAGACTGTTTTAGGTTTTGGAGAGAATGGGGATAGTGGAATACCAATTATCACTTACACAAAGATACAATCCTATGAATGATGTTTTCCATGAATCATAACTACAGTGATACCACCCAGACCATTCTCATGTGATTGAGGTGGATGATGGTGAGCTTGCGACTGATGCATCCTTATAGTAGAATATGATATGTGTATTAGATCACGGTGATAAAGTGTTTCATGGAAAGACCATATCAATAGTTCATGAATTGTGGAAACATGGTAATTTGAAGGAGGATACATGGGAAAGAGAAGAAAATATCTAGGCTCCGTGTCCTAATCTTTATGACTCATAATCTTAAAGATGCTTGGGAGTGAAGCTTGAGGATGAACTATTATAATTCTGGGGAGACTGTAAGATCCCAAAATTTTCCAAAGTTGTCTCACACTTGATTACATGTAATCTTTTTTTCACATATGAGTGATTTTTGTTTGAGTTTTACTTTGGGGGGTTTTGGGAGAAAATTGTGAAAAAATGGAAGAAAGAGGGCAGTGCATAGTTGGTGCCCGTTTTTCCCTAACTGTGTTCCCTGGCCTACAAAACCATGAAACCATAGATGGTGGTTATTTTTATAGCTGGTTCATGGTTCTTCGAACCATGTTCCCTCTTAGGAGAAATCATTCCCCCCTATAAGAGGTGCATGGTACGGGGAAACTATTTTCCTCGACTAGAAAAGCGTGCATACATGATTTTAATCCCCATAAAATTTGTTTTAAAATTACATAAACCCCCAATACTCTCCCACATAGAACCCCATTAGAACCCTAATGTACTTTAATGATTTAAAATTGTTATGGATGGATTCCATGCCCTATCAGCCTCTCTTATTGGTGGTTTGAATCCCGGATCGAAGATCTTCACCCCTCCCAGTAATAGGATCTCATCCGAGTTGTCTTCTCATTATGATCCCATTTTTATCAATTTCGTTAAGGATAATTATTATCTATTTTGGTTATATCTTGACTAATGATTTTTAGATCTAGATCTAGGATTCTATATCTAGATATATATTTAAGAGATATATTTTTTTTTCAATCGTTGATTTAGGTTTTAGATCTGGATATCGTTCTACGTCATTACTCCATTGAAATTGGGGATTTCTGTTGGGAAATATCTCATCAATTGATCAAGGTAGGTAGTCTCTTATTAAAATCCCATAGTAATTATATCAATTTCATGTATGTGACTATAGAATTCATAGGGTTCATTTAGAAATTGGAATACCTAAATTGAATTAATTAATATTGTCAATTAATTAATTGAGGAATTGCACATTTGATTGAATAATGAAATTGTGGAATTAGGATATTTAATTAATGAAATAGTTATTGAAGTATTGAATTTTGTAATTGGGGATAATTAATTGTTAGTTAATTATCAAAATGTTGAATTTTTAAATAATAATAATTATATTTTGAATTAGTTATTATAATATTGAGATTATTGAATATGAATAATTAATTGATGAATTAAATATGGGAATATTTTTTATTATAGAAATGATTAATTAATCGTGGTATTTATTAATGGATGTAATGGGATTTATTAATTGGTGAATTAATTAATGGAATTGTGGATATTAATAAATTGGTCGATTAATTAGTGGGATTGATGTGACAAACTAATTGTTCAATTAGTAATGTTTTTTATGTAGATAATTAATTATTAAATTAATTAATGTTATTTATGTGACCAATTAATTTATGAATTAATTGAAGGGGTTTTAATGATTAAATAAATTTTTAATTAATTAATGGATTTTTTATGATTAATTCAATTTTGAATTGTCTAATATTATACATTTTATATATTTTATATATGAGATACATGCTCTATAAGTGATATATGTGATATATGTGATAGATGTGATGCATGATATATATGTGATTGATTAAGAAAATGGGGTGTGGGACACGGACTGACGCTCCAAATACCCACGGGGTCCTAGCCATGACATCCTAAGACCCAAGGCATGCATGAATATTGTATGGGATAGTGACTGATACCCCAAATACCCATGATATGTGGGACATGTACTAATACTACAGATAACCATGATGTTTGTGATAGGAACTGATTCCCCAAATACTCGTGGTGCTCTAGACATGATGATTTATGCCCAAAATGTTGGCATTGGACTATGATTCAAATTAGTCATATCATTAATTGAAATGAAATGGATAACAAAATACCAATTTTTAAATGAATTATGAATTAATAATTTCAAATGGTTCAAACTTCGGAATGGGATGAAGTCAGTATTGAGGTTCGGGTGTCCTCAGGCACCTGGGGGTTTATGTGGCTAAATAAAGAGTAAATGATAATGTTATAAATTTTTTAATTATGCTTTGTACTTATTTCATTAAACAACTTCATAACATATTATTAACTGTATATTGTTTCAGACACAGTTGGTGGTGGCCTACTGAGCTGTACTCACACCATACTTAGGCTTCTTGATTGGTACTTGAATAGATTTCATGTTTATAAGATAGGTTAAGGGAAAAGGCCCTATGATAGATGGATGAATTGGGGATGGAGAATCAATGAGGGAACCATGTGTGGTTTAGGACCCAATTGGGAGTTATAAGTGTATCAACTTTTGAGTTTTCATTTTCACACATTAAATGTACTTTTTTCATGGCAAATATACAGTTAGTTTTGATATTGTATCTCCAGTTTTAATCATATTGTGATCTTGGTACTATTTTGTTTTTGGTTATATGTTATATATTTATTTATTATTATTTTCCAATAGTCTATTTCTATAATAAAACTCGTATAGTCTCCCCATTATCGATATTAGACCCTTGATTCTAGTCGGCATCCTCTGGTGTATGGGGTGGTGCGCCTGAAGTCATGTGGCAGTCTGACTTAGGAAACTTGCATGTGGAACCTAGGTCAATATGTTACATAATTATAGGTTATTGGTTTGCTAAAAGATTAATTTAAGTATTAAGGAATCATGTTTCAGAATGTAATATTGTTTTAGAGGTCCAGTCCAATCATTTTTAGGAGAAGTCGACCATGGTATGACGGATTGTTGTTAGGCAGATTTTGATGTATTGAGGTGGAAACTGTAAAGCAATATTCATCTTGGACAGGTTCAATGTGGGTTAATGATTGAATAATGTTTTTTGGAAAACATTAAATGCAATCAGTGATCGTAGATGAGGCACATTAGTTTAGTTGTTAATTGACAACTGAGGCCGGTCAGAGTTTGTGTTCATAGGAATTCCATGAATTTTCAAGGATGAGTATCATTATTGTGGGAATTTTTTGATGACCTACATGTTTATGAGTTGTGGATTCATTATTTAATTTTTTTTGTTTTTTTTGTTGAGGGATATTTTTTTTAGAATGAAGACTCATATTGGGATTTTGAGTGTATGGGAATCCTTAAATAGTGTTTCTAAATGTTTTTTGAGGCCTGGTAAGTGTATCAATTGTTTTAGAGGATTTTGAAGAATTTTGGGGGGGTGTCTAATAAAAAAATTACAACATATAGTCATTCATGTTGTGATAGGGTATTCATGCCATCAATGACCATCGTGGAGTACCTTTCAGGCCACGAAATACATAGTCAAGAGAGGTTATTACTCCTAGGATCATTAGAGGAATGGACAGGTTTCACTCTATGAAAGTGTTTAGGTAGATGGGATTGCCTCTACTTAAAGGAGTATTCATGTCTTTAACCACTTATTCAAGTCGTGAAATAGTACTAGAATCCCCCTATTTCCATGGATTTATTTTAATTTCACTAGGATATTTTAGGAATTCCCTCAAGTTCCTTTTGATTTTACCACTCGAACAGATGGGGGAGAGCCCATTTGGATATCTATTTTTTCCCTTATCATGTCATTTTAGTTTGATAATTCAAAGGTTTTTATTTGTTTTTGTTTGATTTATGATCTCCTCTCTTCCATTCTTTGTCCTTACTTCTTTATTCTGGTTGGTTTTGATTTAGCTATGTTGGGATTTCTAATTCCAATTTCCATGATCATGGTGAAATCTTCATGATGGTAGGGGATTTTTTGTGTGGCTCATAGTGGAGTTCTCTGGTGGATGTATTTAAGATGTATTTCACATTTTCCATAAGGTATATTTCCTAGTGGTTTTATTTAATGTTTTCAGAAAATTTGAGTGAACTTTGTTATCAAATCAAAAATTTAATTCAGAGATTTTGCATGGATTAGGTTCTGGTTTGTGTTGGGAGTGGACCACACCCTGTTGCTCATGTTTTAGGCTTCATTATGTTTCCCAATGGGTTTAGCATTGTGATAATTCAATTTTTTGTTTTTAAAAGTTTATTTTATTAATATAATTATTTTTTTTGATGAGATACGTTACCGTATACTCAATAAAGGCCGGCACGATCTTGGTAAGGATTTGTTGATCATTAGTTGGGGTAAGTGGCCATGAATTTATTTTAGTCTCTTGATAATTTGGGGATTTTATATTTATGTTCCATCATTATTATTATATATTACATGTTGTGTGTGATTTTTTATGACTTTTCCCAAAAAAAGTAATGGAATCGTATTGGCCTAATAGTCAACATGGGCATCATTTATTGCTAACTAGTTTGATAGTGGAACCTTGGATGAATAAGTGTCGGTGGATATCTTAATTTTTTCTTGGTGGTGTGAGTTTTTTTCAAAAATAAATTATATTATCTTATTAAACATTTTTAAAAATGGTATTTGATTCAAATGGAGTTTTTAAGGAAAACTATTGATTTGAGGAATGGGTTTTGAAATGGTATTTCAAAATAGGAAGGGCGTTTTCTAAGAGTGTTTTTAAGGGATTTTTATAAGGTCCTAGTGTGAGTAAGATGAAACATGGTGCCTTTTCTAAATGATTATAAAATGTATTTTTCTTGGATTTAAAGGGAAAGTAAGAAGGTTGTGGTTTGAAAGTGATTTGATCTATTTAACATTGTGTAGGTTTTCTAAATCTTATTTGCATCTTGATTATGGTTTACTGGTGTGTATGTTATTGTATGATTATGTGTGTTGTGTTCTTATCACTATTAGAACTTTTATTTTTGAATCAAATTGGTGAATTGGTCTCAGTGGACAATAAAGAATGCTTAGAGGGTTGAGGTGAGTTTCAAGGTGTGTTTGAGATACACGACTATGTCCCAAGGGACTAGTACACTAGTAATGATCTAGAGAGCTATGATATGTGCTTCATTCCCAATTTTTTAATTCCTATATGTGATAATGATAATCTTGAGATCGGTGAGGAATGATTGTGTGGGTGATGGATCCTAAGGCCTGGCCCCACCAGGAGTGAGATGGTATTGGGAGGAATTCCATGGGAGATATGGGGTCTTATTTATGTGAGATTTCTATACCAAACATGATTGATAATGTTTTGATTGAGATGACATGTACAACCTCTCTTCAATGATAATATTTGTCTAGGGTACTTCATGTTTGTTATATCTTGACTGAGAGATGATGACTACAATACTTGGTGTTTGACATCCTTTTAGTGAGAATGGGTGGGATGTAACATGGGGATGTATGGTCATTCCATGTGCCTTTAGGTAGTAGGTTATGTTTTTAGATGGAACCCTACTATATACCTTTGGGTAGTGGTTGAGACTCATAATTGTACCCTAATCTATGTCTTCATATATGGGTCGAGTTGTAATATGTGGAGACTTCTTTCAGTTTGTATCCACATAATGTATGGACAAGTGTTGCGGTGTCTTGGTTAGTACATGATGATGTGGAACATATTCTTGTATATGTATTGTGTTCTATATTCCCAGTTTAGTTTTTTTCATGAACATTACTACACCTATTTATATGTATTACATTCACATACACTTGATCATAGTGACACTAATTATTATTGAGGCATTAAGGATTCCTACTTGATTTTGGGACTCATCACCTACCCACATACACAACATGTGTTTTGATATATATGGGTGGACCCACATTATTTATCTCATGAAACAACTATCACTAGGATCTAAATATGTGGTTTATTTATCAAGTCAAGGGTTCTAAGTATTTGATAGGATAATTATTTGAGTTGGATGGGAAGTCATGTATTTTAGTGTCAGTTATTGTTGATCATATACTACATAGTGTACCATTTATTTATATATAATACATGTCATGTCCTGTTTATCTACAACTACTTTGTTATTATTAAGGAATTATATAGATATATTTACTGCTTTTTTATGAACTATAAGGTCCCATGGGGCTCTCTATTTTATGTCTATATATTTTTGGGATGTCCTATATGTATATTGGTTGTGCATAATTTTATGTATGTTCAGGCATGACCCTTGGGATTATTTTGTGGGAATAATCTTCCCATTATTATGACATTCACTCACTACTATTCATAGGACTCTAGTGTACAGGGAGGCATTCTTGAGGTCATTTAGTGACCCCCACTCAAGAATCATTCTCGTGATTTGGTCAGGGGTGTCATACTTCACAACCCTCAATTTTGAAGAAAAAAAGATAGGATGCTTCTTGATTAATATATCATATGGGTTATTTAAAAATTATTAGATGGAATGTGGTTATAAATGAAATTAATCATTGTTAAATCATAACCCTATAAAGACAATAGATTTTTATATTGAATGATCATCAAAAAAACATTTATAAAATGGTATAATTCCTCCTATTAGTTAAATCATTCCACTAAGGTGTACCTCAAGAAATAATTTATAAACCAATAAAAAATTATATAAAATTATCAATATACATTTCAATTATGTATTCCCCACCATGGTTTGGTTAAAATATATTTATAATTTTACCTAGTTGATTCTATACTGTCATGACTTGACTTAACAGGGATCAAACTGAAACTACCACAAAACCGCCTCAAATAAGCCAGGGGATGGCGACCAACATCTGGTTCGCATATCACACATATGGAAGGAATTATCCTAATGTACCTCTACACATGTACATATATCTAATACCATGAAATGATGAAATGTAAAACAAATAATAACAATTCATGTATACATCTGTAATATCACAATCAGAGTATAATATAAAGTACTGTAATGAATAAAATGGGGATAAATAAAAGCCCACCAGAAACTAGAAAAATAAATTCCAAATGGATCAGAAGGAGGGTACTATTTTCAAATGCAACACCAGTATACACCCTGGTCTATCTAGCCCAAAATAATATCCTCCTTCTCTTAGTCCTCTAGGGAAACCATAAAAAGTTCTATTGTTTTCATAATACATGACATGTATGGAAGATCCTAGGTAGGGGTGAGTATAAAAATACCCTGTTGGACACCCTGAAGACACCAAACATAAATCCCCAAGAGTATTCATCTCATCAAACCCAGGTATTTCAAACAATATATGATATATAACAATAACCAAGGATATCATAGATATACTCATAAAAGACTCTGATTCTCAAAAGGTCTCAAACAAGGCCAACCATAGATCCTTTGAAGGTAACAAGATAATTCTAATCAGAGAGGAACTACTCCTCAAGCTATATTAAAAATGATAGTTCTCATCCTAGTGGTCAAAATTTTCTAGTGTATCCAAGAAGTATCATGATGTATACCAAGAGGGTTTTTCTAAGATACACACTCTATCATAGTAATACCCTATCAAAAACATCAAATCAGGATACACAGATAGGGGTCAATGTCCATGACTCGCTAGGGGGACACCAATCCTTACTAAAAACATCCTCCAATATAGAGGATTGACACCTATGTAATTGTTGTTAAACGAAATTCCACAAACCCTACCTAGAGAAAACTTGAAGGACATGAGGATTGTTCTGGGCCTCTCTGAGGAATACATGATCCATACCGTTGTGGGGTCTAGTCGAAGAATTTTGGGATGACTCACTCAAGAATAAGGTAACTCTCCCACACAACCTTGATCAAATGATGTTTTATAGGGATAACCATTTATAATGATAATGTAATTATTCACTGAACCCTCGTAGGAATGGACCAAGGGAACACACTCAATCAATTATGGTCTAATAAATCTCACACAATCTCACAAAAATGTCAAACTGATAATAAATACGACTCTAATCTATCCTCAAAAGAGTACATGGAATGTTCCCAGGGTTACACAATGTGTCTCACAATGCTTGGAAATACTTGTGTATTGCACTCACATGGAATACACTTTTCCCCAACACACAGTGTGTCCCAAGGGTACAGGGTGTGTATATGTCCCTCTACCACTTGATATGCCATTATAACCATGCCCATGTACACCAAGTCATTCCCTTATACTTAGTTGTGTATAAGTACTCTTTTATACATATGTAATCCATCCTACCCGTGTCCTTACCAAGTAAAAGGTGTGTAGGGCTATATGGCCATCTAGGTGTGTTCTCTCTGTACACGCTGATCCATCCTCCACGTGTAACACGGTGTGTGACTTGGCACACAGAGTGTGTAACATTGCATGGCCTCATGAGAATGTATATCATGTACATGTCGGGCTGGTTAACTGAGGTTCACATAGTGTGTGACATGTATCCCACAGCATGTGATACTTATCACTACACTAAAACCCTAGTTCCACACAAAGGTGACTACACAATGTTTGTTCGTAGTATTACACATCATGTAGTCGGGATTTTCACAGAACCCATGGGATTATTCATGCGTCTTCTCCCGATCCTCTACAACCATAAATTTCATGAGAAATAATGTCATACATAATGAATCTAGGGTTTACCAAACCCTCTTATCATTGTTGCATTAATTATGCATGTATTTACTGCTCAAGAAACAACTATCATCTCACCTCATTGGTCTACATGCCATAAATGTGAATGATAACTCTAGATCCATCCATAGATCTACATCCCTCATGATGTACTACAACTATGATGTTGTATCACCATACCAAATACCACAGTAATGGTCTATTGTTCCAAAGACCGAATGCACAATGATAGTTCACCGGGTATTCATCAAATCATAAGCCAAAAAATTCCAATGATGAGCGCACAAAGGAGAAGAGAAAATGAAAAAAAAACCCAAAAAATTAGTAATGGACCTCATCCAATGTTCATGTTGGGATCAAATATGTGTTGTAGGTTGAAAAATGAAGATAAAGGAATAAACTAAAGCAATATCAATTCCACTAATGTGGGAAGATAATGAAATTACCTGAATCAAATGATAAATCATTGAATTAATTTTTTAGGTTATTAATTTACGTTCATAATCGGTAAATCAAAACCGGATAAATCCACACAAAAATATTTACTACCTTAATTTTTATTAATCATTGGTGAAGAAAAATTACATTTCTTTGTTTTTTTAGATTCAAAATCTACGTTGTCGCAGGTAATCCTTACGGTAAATTGATAGTTGATCCACGATCCCAATGACCGTTAAAGTTCCTCCACACAATCCTATCAATTATCAAAAATTATGTGTATAATCTTGGGAATTAGATATAATAGAGTATTTATAGATTAAAAATCAGTTTGTTATTCCAACTTGTCAAATAAATTAATTAAATTAATTTATACTAATATTTTCACCCATGATGAATTTTTACAGAATGCCCAACACCAAAAAATATTATGTTTCACCTATGGTAAACACAGCATTATGAACTCAACTGTAGTCTTATATTTTTCATCTAAGACTCGTTTTGGGAGTTATTCTACTTTTTCAGGAAAATAACTCACCTGTGATATTAATATATTTAATATCTTTAAAATATCAATTTCGGGCCCACTGGGCCTCAGAATCTCACGTCGTCTGAGTGTCTAGTTTCAAAAACATTCTTAGAAATATTTTGAAGTCTTAAATAAAAAATCTAATACATTAAATTATTCCCCTCTTTAATGATTTTAATCCCCCAAAAGCACAAACTAAACAAAAAGATGGGGATATTGAGCTCTCAACTGGGTCTCCCACTCCCACAAGCACCCCTAACGGTTTCTTATGCTGTCAAAAAAAAGATCCCAATAAAAACACTTTCTTATGAAGGGTATTTCTTCCAATTCTCCTCAATTCCACTAGGTCCTTAAAAAAGGAAAATCTACTCTCATGGCCCAGCTTACCCAATTTAATATCATACAATGACTCATGTATATACCTCCTTAACTACGACAATTAGATAACACCAAACAACCCAAACTAATATGGTCATGAGTTTAAGAGGCAAATCACCCTGCTAACTGGATACAATAGTATGAAAATAAATACCCTAACCCAATGATATATTATTCTCTCAGCTATGGCCGAAACCCATAATGAATACTTGAAAAATAATTACCAAAACCTAAATGGTCCAATTCACTATAGAATATGACTGAGGTATAACATTTTTCTCAACTAAAACTGTGTCCCCAATTACTTCATACATCCTCTCCCTAATTTAACCATTAATTAACCATCATAGTCTACAATGATCGTCAAGGTAATTCCTTGAATACGAAAAACCTCCCAAATGATCAAGTGTCTCGAACACTCCCTAAATCTTTGTTGTTCATCACCCTCAAACATGTTACACAATAAGAGTTTATCTTGAAATATTTTTTTAAAATCCCTTGCATACCTAACTGATTCCAAGATATCATGGTACATTCTCACCTCCACTAGATGTACTACTAAGGGAAAAAACTCATATTCACCTACTTCCACAGTCTGATTGGTGTCACCATCAACCCTTAAATAAGTGTTATGAGATTCCCACCTCTATAGAATACACCATGAACATATACATTGGATATTAGGTCAAGAAATATCTCACAATTGATATCATTGAGTTATACCTCCCTGGATCATGAAAGAAGAAAAGGGGTAAAAACTATCCACTAGAGGTAAACTGCACCATCCTCAAGGGTCTCACATGCTCAAACATAGACATCGAGCACACATGGATGTCATCAAAGAAGTCTACCTAAAACAAGTACATAAATGGTTAAGGATGTAGTCCAAAAGTATTCAAAATCTATTAAATAATACAACACACTTAAGGGAATCACCACAAACCCAAAACAACCACAATGTATTTGGAAATCCATTTATAGTATATCCTACTCCAAAAATAGAGTTCATGGTAACCTATCTCAACGTCAAACTCTCAGAACCAATTTTCCCCAAACCACTGGTCTGAGAAATCAATGATTCTCGAGATTGGATACTCTTCCTGGCATCACCTGGTTCAATTAACACCAATCCACACCTAAAATATAGCACTCATTTTCATCATGGGTGAACGAAACTGGGTTTCATAGGTGAACACACTAGGTCATACAAAACCACCTTCTCTACAAACTCCAAACTAAAAACTCATCTTACAAAGCTCAATGGGTTCCATATGATATTCTTTTGAAAAAATCATGGTCCATCCCAAGTTCTAGAACTTGAATAAAATTCAATGTAGAGATAAACCCAGTACATACTTAGTAAATACGTCCTCATAATCCACCACCATTTTAGAAAAACAAAATCCCATAGCATCCACTACCCCTTAGGTATCAATTTTTAACTGATAAGAAGTTAGTCGTAACCTCTTGAACATGAGCTCATCTGTCTCTTCCTAGGATCAGTCCTTATCAAAGGAAGAAAATTCCACCCCAACAAAACAAAAACAATACAACAATTATTGGTGGAAAAAATGAGCACATAAGGTAGGAAACTAGTCCATAATAAGGAAAACATCATGGGGTCTCATTTACACTATAAATAGATACCACACGAGGCTATCTCACACTCTCTCCTCCCAGTGTCGCGTCACAGTATTTCTAGTAGCATGTGATCACTGATACTCTATGCAGGATCCTCAAACACAAGGGTAAAGAAAAAAATGCTCCAATGGTATTAATAGGTCTCAATCTTGTAATATTATTAGGGATAAGTGGATCATGAATCCATGTGAAAATTGCAACTAGGTCCATGAAGAGATTTTTCGTAACTTGACTGAGACATGAATCCTCTAGGATACAAGATCATGTAGCCTAAAACTCATCATTCCCATTTCCCACCTATTTACCACAACCTGGTCTTTCTTTGGCACCTTAGCATAACAAAAGACATCAAACACACAATTCAATGGAAATCATCCACCACACCTTAACATTATTCACTTTGGGAGGCACTAACTCTCCCACACATTTTCTAGATCAAGTCTCCATAATTTGTCCCAGTTTGGGGAATTTTACCACAACATGTAGTGTCTACATTCATTCCAAAAACAACCAACATTTGGTTCTACCAATGACCTAGGACTCCCTAAAAAATTAAAACAAATGAGGTAAAATTGTGTCTTTTACCTATGACTAATATTATTACAAGAAAAGTAGAAGGAACACATACCATACCTCAAAAACACTCTTTTAGCCTCTGGGTAAAGAACCTACAGTGCCTATGGATATCCAAGATTCTGAACACCATCTTCTCATGCTTGGAGTGGTCCACCAAGGGGTGGTGATGGTATCCTCGAACCAAAGAACCTTCCTCCTCCCACTGCCCCCAGCTCATCCATGGAATATACTTCCCTACAAACCTCCCTTATCCGTTTTATAACTCTTTCTAGGTAGTTCATCAACCACATCTGTGAATATATCATGAAGGGTAGGATATCCCCACATTATATCCGTACACATCATAAGAAAAGAAATGATCATGCCTCGGTGGACTGAGTTATCCCCAGGGACTCCGTGAATGATTGTTCCCCTTATGATGAGACATGTGTCTTGTACCTATTGTTGGTAGGTCCTGATGACCCTACATCTCAGTTGATGCCTACCTTGTAAGCTCATGATATGCATTCTAACACTAAGCATCTTTATCCAGAACCAAAATAGGCATCCAAAACTCAGTTTGACATGTTACATCCACCTAAACCACTAGAGGATGGTCTACTAACTAGTCAATATGTGTTAGCACCACATGTTTACCACCATGAAGATAGACTACCTCATGACTAAGCCCCTTTACCGATGAATCATCGCTCATTTGGTATAACTATCAACATTGATTTAGAGAATTCAGTGGCTTTCATCGTGGAAACATCCCAAAAGAGGAATTATATACCATGGTCAATGAGTATATCTAGTGATCTGACGCAATAAAGATAGTAAAATGACTTAATACTATGTGATGCATGTAAAAAAATTTCCCTACAACTAGTTCCTATATGTATTGAGTCAACAGGAAGGTTATCAGAGTCCTAGTGAATGGATACATTGGTCCCCACACCAACATTGGAGTCCCTATCTTGAAATCTGAACTTGAAAAAAATTAACATTGTTTCCCTATTTAGAAAACCAAACCTCACATCTAGACAAAACTCCAAACTCTATTCCTTGGATGGAAACCTTCTATGAAACCACTCTTTCATGACCCAACCCAATGGGTCTCAAGACACATTTACCCCAAGCCTATCTTCAACTGGGCAGGGGCTAGAAGCTAGTGTTGGGTAGGCATATCACACACCTAGTAGACATTATTCTAATTTACCTACACACATACAAATATCCTAGCCTATAGAATATTGAAATGTAAAACAATTGATAAAAAATCATGAATACATATATAATAAAACAATTAGAGTATGACATAAATTACTATAAATCATAAAATGGTCCAAATACAAGCCCGCCCAAAACTAGAAAATAAAGAAATTCCTTCTTAGAAAGGGTGTGGTTGTCAAATAAAACACTGGTATACACCTCGGTCTATCTAGAACAAACTAAGCTCCACCTGCTCCTAGACCTCCAAGGACTCTATAAAAAGGGTTTTGGTCTATAAAAGACATGATATGTGTTTAAAGTGAGCATTAAAGGGTGATTATAAAAATACCTAGTAGGAAACCCTATAAAATCCAAACCTCATGTATCAAGAGTAGTCAACCCATCAAACACATGTATGTCAAGAAAGATATGAGACATAATGATAACTGGGGATATCCTCGATATACTCATAAAATACACTAAGTCTGAAAATTTCTTAACCATTTCCAACCATAGATCTGCTTGAGGTAACAAGTTAACACTTGTCCAATAGGAACCACGCCTCAATCTATACTTTCACTAATGAAACTCATCCCATAGGTCATGCTCTTTAGGTATAGCCAAGAATAAGAACAAAGGAAACTGGGAGGTTTCATTTAAGATACACACTCCATCAAACTAAAACTCCATTAGAAAGATCATATCTTGATACACTGATAGGGTATCAACACCCATGGATCACAGGGGGACACTAGACCCTATTGGGAACATCCTCCTATATAGGGGATCTGTGCCCAGGTTATTTTCAGTCATTCCAATTCTAGAAACCATAACTAGGGAAATCATGAAGGAAATGAGGATCACTCTGAGCCTCTCGTAGGGATATATGCTTCAATATGCTTAGGGGTCTAGTCAAAGTGAACTAAGATGACTAACTCAAGAATAAGGTAACTCACCCACACTACACTGACCAATTGGAAACTATGAATAGATCACCCTCTATGATGAGAATGGAATGTTGCATTGAACCCTTATTGGAAAGGACCTAGGGAACACACACAACTGATGTTGGTCCAAGGAATCTTAGAAAATCTCATAACAAAGTTGTACTGAGAAGAAAGTGGACTCTAACCTATCCTCAAATGAGTACATGATGAGTCCCTAGGGGTACATGTCGAGTATCAAAAAACATGGCACTATATGTGTCTCACACTCACATGGCATGCATTTTTTTCACAATACACATTGTTTCCCATGAGTACATTGTGTGTAGATGTCACCTTGGAACATAGCATGATATTATCCCATTTCCCATGCACATTAGGTTGTGATCGTGTACTTGGTCGTGTCCAAGTACACGGCTCAACCCATGTACTCTATCTTTCCCATGTAATTCCCTGGTATATGGAATGTGGGGACACCTGAACACATAGGTATGTACTCTTGGGACACGTTGATCCTTCAACCATGTGTTACATGGTGTGTGACATGGTACACATGGCATGTAACACTACATGGCCTCCCGGGCATGTACATATTGTACATGCTGAGCAGGTCGACTAATGGTTACACGCTTTGTGTCATGTGTGACATGGAGTTAGATAATTATCATAGTGTGGAAACCCTATCACCACATAGAGGGGACTACACATCATTTTTTCATAGGACTACATGTCATATAGTCGTATTTTTTATAGAACCCTCAAGATTCTTCATGTGTATTCACCAAAGACTCTACATCCATTGATTTATCCATAAATATCATCGTAAGTCATGGATCTAGGGTCGAATAAACCCTCTAACCATAATTATCGAGATTATTTCCATATCCAATTCTCAAAAAATGACCACTATCAAGCCACGTTGGTATCACATGCCAAAACCATGTATATGAACTCCTGTTTCATATGTACATCTATTGTTGTCGTAATGTACCACAACTGTGATGTTGGATCTCCATACAAAACCTATGGTAATGATATATTACACAAAATACAAAATGTTTAATTATCATTTATTGGGAGTACATTGAATCATAATCCAAAAACATGCAAACAATGTACTCATGTAGAATAGGGAGAGAAAATGCACAAAAAACAAACTTAGTACTGGACCTCAGATAATGTTCATGTTGTCCATGATTTCTTATTGTGGGGTGAAAAATGAATTTAAATAAATAAACTAAATCAATATAAATTCCAATACCACAGAAAGATACATCAATTCTTGAATCAAATTATCGATGTGTGAAATAATTTGTTAGGTAACTAATTCACGTTCATCACAGGTATATGAAAATGTGATAAATCTGCACAAACTAATGTCCAACCTTGATATTGATCAATAGAATATAATAAAGAATTATTTCACATCATTGTAAATGATTATATCCACAAGTTGAGTTATCATTGGTGATATTTATGGTACTCTGGTCATCGATCTACGATCTCTATGCCTACTAACTTTCTTCAATTATCTCCTCTCAATTATTAGGGTTATGAGGCTAACCCTATGAATTGTTTATAATAAAATATTTATAAAGTAAAAACTAGGTCATTTCATCAATATATTAAATAAATTTATTTATTTAATTATCTGCGCTCGTGACAGATTTTATCCAAATGAGAAACACCGAATAATATTGCGTCATCCCTAGTGTAAAACCCACATTCTAAACTAAATGGAAGTCTCATATTTATGATCTAAGAATAATTTTGGGAATTATTCCAATTTTTCAAGAAATTTGTTTGGAAATGATATTTATATATTTAATATCTTTAAAATATCAATTTTAGGATCACCAAGACTCAGATTCTCATATCATCTCATGCATTCCTATGGAAATATTCCTATAAATATTGCAAAGTCTAAAATGGAAAAAAATGAGACATTACATATATTTTATTTTTAACCAAATTGTACATTTAAAATATTTTCAACTTGTTCATCATAAGAAACACATAAAAATATTGAATAGTGTCACCAGTAATGGTTATAGAGAACTTATAACTACCAATTAAATATACATCATTTCCCCATATACATCACTATTTATTGAGTTCAACAGCCTTCTAGTTATTTAAAATTTTCCAATAAAAGGTGTGTTTGTTTTTTTATAATCATTGATTCAGATTTTTCTACAACACGAGAATGTTTTTATAGGTTTTGGAATAAATGGGTTTGTAAAAAAGGATTCTAAGGAACATATATATTTATATGATGGTTTTTTTGTAGTAAATGATGAACAATAAGATATCTTAGAAATTTAATATAGTTTTGATTTTATGGAAGAAAATATGCTCTTCTGAAAATGAGAGGATCATCTTATTACTTATAAAAGTGGATTCACAAGATCCCAAATTGATTTAATTGGTAAAAATGTCTGATAGAATCTTAATCAAGGATTGTATGGTTAAACCTGATAAAATTATTATCACCTAACATTATCCGTAGTCCATATTTTCAGTATTTTAAAAAGTAACTTTTAATGGGAATGTGTGAACCTACTACAACTTCATCCAGATGGCATCAAACAAAAAAAACACCATATTCAGTAAATCCCTCCCATACAAAAGACCAAACATCTACCAGATACAAAAAATTAAAATTTAAACATTCAAAAACATATAGTCAAGGTCAAAGAACAACCATGTAACCTATTCTCACCTAAGTTGATCAAAACTGTAAATTGTCATCCACAAAACATCGTCGACCCCAGATAACAAAGCACCCCACCTAGAAGACCTTGAACCAGGGGAAAGAAACAACTAGAAGAAACTAAACAAATCAAACCTTGGAAAACAAACCTCCTAAATCCACCACACTAATGCAACCATCGCCATCATCCCCAAGAAACAAAAACTACCGGTGACCTCAAGATCCACAGGAACCCTCCAACAAACAGTGAAACAGAAACACTCCATAAATACTAGTGAGCTATCGAGGAAACCGACATCGAAGAAGATCATGACCAAACATACCCCCAATCGTTGCACCACCTTCGTCTCGGTCAACCTTGTCACACCACCACCTCAGTCAACCTTTTCGCACCATCGCCTCTGCCATTTTTCATCTCCCAACATTATTTATTAGTTTTCTACCGATAAGATTAGAATTCATAATTAAATATCAAAAAAATTAATGAATATGAGGATCATATGGTAGTGCTTAAAATATAACCATATAATTGAATTTAACAACAAACTTTTGAAGGAAGTGGATTAGGATGTTCAAGGAACTACCTACTTTTTGAGAGACAATGTAGCTAAAAGATTTAAAAAATTGATACATCTATTATTGGAGAGTCAAATTTTTTTTATCCAAGATGAAAATAATTATGGGTGTGAAATGAGAATATCTAACTAAAAGTTAAATTAAATCACGATTGTTTTACACTATTGTATTAAAGAGGATGCTTGGGATTCATATCATTTTTCTTATAGAGAGGCTAAGAAAAAAGTTATTGAGGATAAATATTATGTTTTTGAGTTGTTGCGACATTAATTACATACTAATAATGGTGAAATAAATTTATACTTTATAGATAAAATAAAAGAGTGAAAATCTGGAGATTTAGATCAATTTAGGTGCATAAAAGATTAAGAAGGATACACCATTTTAAAATATTGTGAAATTAAGAAAATATAAGGATGTTTATTTATCAATCTCTTCAATTAATATAAAATTTGGGGATTATATGTAGATAATCTAAGTACTGGTAAAGATGATCTCAATTAAACATATTATCAAAAAGTTTATCCTTTTGAGTTTAAAGATGATTTAATAATGACAAGAAATGGTAAAGTGGTTGGGTTATATTATATGTTCATTGAAGTGGGGAAATATTTAAGGTAGTTGGGTATTAATTTCCTAACTAGGTAATTCAATAAAATTTTGAAATCTAAGAAAATTCATGATGAATGAATAAAAAGTTTTCTAGTACCTATCTATAAAAATAGACATTTTAAGTAATGGGAATTATAGAGGCATTAAACATGTGATTCATGTCATGAATCATTGGGAGACAGTGATTAAACAATATATTTTAAGGAAATCTAATGATTTAGGTAATAAATTTGGTTTTATTCTTCTATGTTAACCCACATAATTAATTTATTTTATTTGCGGTATAATGGATTATTATCGTTAAAAATACTATGATTTGAAAATGATTTTCATTGATTTATAAAATTTGTATGATAAAGTTACAAGAGTGGTTTTAATTAAACCTCTTAAAAGAATAGGGGTGTATGTGGCATATATCAAACTCATCTAAGACATGTATAAATGGAATTTGGTTCGAGTTAGAACTCTACTGGGTGATACTACATACTTCCTTATCTCGATAGGACTTAATCAATGTTTGGATTTGAGACCATACCATATTGATTTCATCTTAGAATAAATTAAATAGAGTATAAAAGATTAGATACCAAATTTAATGTTTTTTGTAGATGATATAGTTATTTTTGTAGAATCCAATGAACCTACCAATTTAAATATAGATCGTTAGAGTGAAACTTTAGTGTTGAAAGGGTTCCTTCTTAATAGGTATAAGACAAAATATATAGTGTATTTTTAGAGAATAATTTTCTATTGATGTTATAAAAATGAGATTGAGAGACCATGTTATTTAAAAAGTTTATCATTTTAAATTTTTAGGCTCATTTCTAAAATGTGATGGAGATATTAATGCAGATAACTCTCATAAGAATAAAACTAGATGGATAAAATTGATAATGGTTTTTGGGATGATTTGTGATAGTAAAATTTCTTTGATATTGATGGGTAAATTTTCGAAGATTTTTATTAATAATCCTATTATATATGTTAGTGAGTGTTGACCTTTGACGAGACATTTTTATGAAAAAATAAAGGTATAAGAAATGAAAATTTTATGATGGACTTGCGAATATACTAAGGTGGATAATATTATAAATGAATGTGTTTAAGAGACAATTTGAGGGTCTTTCATTAAAAATAACATGAATAATAAATATTAAGATAGTTTTCACATTTTATAAGAAGATATAGGTATAAATCTGTTAATTGGGTGAGATTACTAACAAATATACTATTTAAAATAAGTATAGGTGGACCTTAAAATATACATAAACAAATCATTCAAGCTGATTTTCTTCTAAATAGTTTCAATGAAAATATGGTCTTCAATATATCAAATTTGAAAAGTTTTATCCTTATAGTTGACCCCATTTAATTGAATTTAAGGCTTTTTTGTTATTAGTATAAGTTGATGGTTCTGGTTGAAATGAAAGCATGTGGTGGTGGGAGATATATTAAAATTTATTTTAATATTTAGTTTCCCAAAACCCTAAGAAAAGATCTTTCATGTTAAATTTATAATTTGTTTATTTATATCTGTAGAAAATTAATACCTCAACTTAAGATCCATTATTTGATGATGTTATTGATATTATAAAAGACCCTTTTTAGATATCCTTCATTATGATATGTGGATACAAGGGTATAATCCTTCAAGAAGTTATCCACACATGCTCCATTGATCTCTGAGAAATGCCAATTGATTTTCAGGTGCTAGCACAATGAATCAATTATCATTCATTATTCATGTTGATAACTCATCCTTCAATCATGAGGGAATATCTCTTACGTTCTTGTTCTTGAAAGGGGGAGAGAAAGAAGAATCGAGAGAGAATTCATTGTTTGCAACAATTCTCTATTTTTAATTTCTCACATGATATCAATAATGGGCTATTTATAATAGTAGGGTTTATGTTAGAATATTTTTTTAACTTCATGATGTCCCTTAAATGATATTAAAACTTTTAATAAACCCCATTCCACATAATTATATTATTTTTTGGCACGTTTCATTATGTAAATACGATAAATAATATTTTTCGACTTGTAAATAATTATTTATCACCAGATGTGGTCTTGGTCTGTTCAATCTTCTTATAATATAATAAATAAAAAAATAGATATATTATTCATTAATAAATATTTTATTCACATATAGATGAATAAATATTTATTAAATATTCAATAAATAAAATTAAAATATTATTATTCACATATTGGTGAATAAATATTTATTAAATTTATGTGATCAATAAAACATGAATAAAATTTTTCTCCAGTCTTGAAAATAATATTTTTTCCATTAATTAAATTCAAATATATTTTACTAAAGTTAAATGGAAACACATAGTGTATGGTCCTCTAGGATTCTTTCTCAGTGGCATTATGCAAGCTTGCCTAAATTCTAAGATTGGTTTCCAGCAACAAGTCAAGGAACTCAAGAGAAAGAACTTAATATCACAATGTTGAAAATCACATATGAACAGTCACTCGGTAGTATAAACCCTTTGTCACAATATCTCATTAATAATGTTGCACATCCATTTCATCAACCTATTTTTATGATACATCTTTCTTTGACCATCTGAAATTAATGTTATTAGACTATGGACATGGAATTTATGAGATAGTCATATTTCAATCAAAGGGTTGAGATATCAACTTCCATGAATATGGAAGGGAAAAATAATTCCTCAACTTATTATTAATAACATGTAATTCATAATGCACCCAATGTATTAATCTTCTCCATGAACTATTATCATCATGGTTTATGAAATACATTTATGTGTTTGAGTCATAGCATACATTAATAATAATTTAAGTCTAAGGATCATTACACACACTTCCAAATATGAATATATGATGAGACCATAACATATGTAATTCTCACTGATGGTCATGTTCAATTAATCTTCCATATTAGAGATTACCATGTGAAATCTTCATGAGAGGAAGCCTCATCTACTTATGAGTATTCTCACCTAAAGGTCCACCTTCCAGGTGTCCTATCATTTCATGTTATCCAACCACATGACTATATTTAAGATATATCATCATATCTTCTCAAGGTTATCATCATAATGTGGAATTGATAAAAACTAATTAATGTGAAAGATACTCTTTTACATTATCAAATCAATCTTATGAATAAGAACAATCAATATGTGATAAGATAATTATATTAATATTAACTTATTTTAATATACGAGTAATCTAAAGTATAAAGTAGTTGATTCTAGGGAACCAACTCCCACAAACTCCCACTTTTACTAGAGACAACTATTAATGAAAAGTAAGTCCTCACATGTTAAACATGATTCTATTGAGTATAGATATAGTTTCTAGGCTAACCATGTTTCTATTTCTAGGGTTGGTTAAGACACATCTGTGTGTGGTGGATATGTTTATTACAACATAATTATCTTGATAAAATTCCTCATGTAGTGATATATGTTTGTATCCATATATTATTCCCATGTCATAATAATAACATCCTAACTAAATCAAAAATCAATTTTTATCATAAAACAATTAACCTCTTTCTATTGGTAAAACCCAAAATCAGTACTGGACATTCCTAAACCGCTTCATAAGCTATATCAGAATATGCAACGTACTCAGATATTTTAGATATGGAAACCACTGGTTATAATAAGTTATTATTTAAAATTATTATAGCCTTATGAGTGATACTAGATAAAATTTATATAAATAAATATAAGTGTTCAATTCCCTAGATCACTAGTATTCTCACTTCTCCAAACACTAGGAACTCATCCAGTATTACTTTTCAAAGTACTTTTTTATAGTTCTAACTCAAAGTATATGAAATTATGATGGATTTATTTTATATTCACCTATTATTATTTATTAATTAGTAATATAAAACACCAATACATATCATGGACAATGTGATGAATTCCTAGAAATTAATGTGGTGAAATTATTTTAATCTTCATAATCACTTCCAATTATTACATAAGTTCAAATGGAAGGATTATGTGCCAATAAAAATTCATTATTTAAATTCTTTAAACTTTTATTTTTCAATGATTTATTAGTATATATACTATTAATTTATTTATAAAATACAAGATCAATTTATATATATATTTTTTCCCAGAACACGATTTTTACATTAAGTTAAACTTAGAGAAATTTAATTCCTTAGTCATAACAAATTGGTAATACATAACAAAAATTTTACATATGTTTATAGAATATCAAACATGTAAAAATTATATTTCTCCCACTAATTAGATATAAACACACGTCACTCATCTATTTAAAAGGAATATTCAATTATCATTATGCATGATTTATTCATAAACTAATTTATGTAATTTTTATATGTTATTGGCATTTACTAATGTCACCATATATTTTAGTTATGACTAGTAGACATATATTATATGGTCTCCTTTTAGTTGTATCATATAGATATATTTCATAAGTATTCCTCTAAATGAGGTGGCCTTGATAGTCAATATCACTATATTATTATCATAGAAGTATGCTTTGATAGCTAGAATTCAAAAAGGATTTTATTCATGATGAGAAGTGTATAAGTTTTTTCATAGACGAAACATTCGATAATAAATCACATTTCATTGGTACCATCTTTTGCCATCCCTTCCCAGTTTCCCTTGAATATTCACCAATAGTATTAAGTCGTAGAAACATTCAAAATAACGAATCCTAAATCTTGATACATGGATTCCATTACATGAATTTTATATATACTTGTAAATATGATCATATTACCATTTACTGCTTCTTTATACGAATAATTATTATGAAAGAATAATACATGCATCACCCACAGGGGTGAATATAGACCACCTATTTGTTTAGGAATTCCAATGTATTATGTGTCTCTAGAAATACTCCTCCCACTAATCTCAGTAGAGTCTAGTATTCATATACCAAATTAGGTGCATCCCGATCCCTAACCCACAGAATTTTTGTATGCACCCAATATCTTCAAAGAGGTAGGATTAATTTATGGAAATATAGTCAATGTTAACCTAATGTTAATATTCTTAGTGGTTATAGGATCATTATCATAGATTCGCATTAGGGTTTTAATTATCTTTTTTAGCTTAGACTTGGTTTAACAAACGGGTTTCCAAAAACAAAATTGGTAGTGTCCTAATATATTATTATCATATCATGATTGATATGATATCCATTACACAATATGGTTGGCATATGGTTAGTAATTGAACTTATATTTTCAAAATAAGTCTTGGATTTTATAATAGACTATTCTTAATATATATATCTCATAATTAATCTTCCTTTTACTACTATTAATCTATTTATGTATATAAGTAAATATTATTTTGGGATAACCTTTATTCTACATGTCTGATCAATGATTAATTAGATAATATTTTCTTCAAAAATCCATATCGGAAATTCCTCTATCTTTACCAATTTCACTCATTTACTTCACTGATCATTTCTGAAATTTATTAATGGAATATCCTGAAATATATGAAGTTACCTTCATAATTATAATTGTTTACATGGAAATGTTGATCAAATTCTATAATTTTTATGATGAACCTTTATGTAAAAGGATTTCATTATCTAAAAAGTGATAAGGTGTTTGTTTGTATATCATGCACCTTAGAACAATTGAGACTA
This sequence comes from Viscum album, assembly GCA_963277665.1. NCBI lineage: Eukaryota > Viridiplantae > Streptophyta > Magnoliopsida > Santalales > Viscaceae > Viscum > Viscum album. The sequence goes on along the minus strand of OY728127.1, from coordinate 1,398,715,442 downwards.
AAAAAAATTAACGAAATAAAAAATTATACTAAATTCAATTTTATCTGACAAATATTTATCTTTCCATAAAGAGGTAATAGTATTATATTTTATATTCATCATTCATTGTAATGGATATATGTGATTCAAGAGTTACTGAACTAATAGTTTAGTTTTAAGGTGTCATAACAACATTTATTTGAAATGTGAAATAATGGATCATTGTGTTTAGAAATAAACTAAGATAAATGTTTTATTAACACTTATTATAAAAATGAATCAATACATCTAGAAATGAGATGAAGCAAACTCCCCTTTATTAATATAGGAATCACCCTTTCTCATCTACTTCTGAGTTCACTATATAAAACTTTTATTCTATCTCGTTTACCCTATTTAAATACATGTTTGTTGTAATAATATTTCATTTAATATATAAGTGATGAATAGAAAATTTATGAATATACCTTATGTGGGTAAAATTATTTTCTTCTTCAATTCATTTCAATTTATTTTCAAATGTCCAAGCTTTCCACATAAGAATAAAATATCCTCTAGTTAATTTTTCTTCCCTAGAATCCATTTTCTCATTGAAGGATGTTTTTATGGACCTCTCTGATGTAAGTTATACATAGGAACTTCATCAATTTATTTCAAACTTTTCACCATAAGGGATGTAGAAACAAGTTTCAATCAATCCTTATATTCTTGTTAATGTATGGACAAAATTTTCATGAATATATTATCCATTTTGTTTATCCAATCTTGGATAAATAAGGATAATCTTCATCGTAAGGATAATAAAATAATATTAATGGATAAATTCTTATACAAGTGGAAACCCAATTTCAATACTTGATCAATATATCCAATCATTTTGAGAGCAATATCATTAGCTATATTTCCTTCTTTCAGTTTACACTGATATAGTTCATTAACAATCTTATTAATTTCAATAGATTTATTATATTTATCGAGAGAATAGAAATATATTATTATAATGTTGGAATCCATGTCTTTATTTTGTATCATCAACTCTCTGGTCATGGTTGATAATATAATACAACAAACATAATAAGTATCCTCAACAACTCTCTTATAGGCTTCTCTTTCTCTTTCACTCACCTATTGGGGTGGAAGAATAGGAATATGGGATTCCAACACATAATACAAATTTTATGATATTATTTCATCACATAAATGATTTTATCATATCTTAATATTTATATTTGTAAGGACATACCTTGAGTTAAGGAATGATTTTACTGCTTTCATAGTTTTTCTTTCCATTTTTCTCCAATACATAAAACATAAGATTATTACTTTTCTTAATTACAAATTATGTGAAAATAATAATTATTTTATTTTATTAATTCTCCTAATATTTTATAAATTCTTAAAAGATCTCTTTGTTAAAATTAGAATTTTTCATTTTCTTGAAATCCTAGTGAAAAGGATCACCATTACATTTCTTAATTATCCAATCTTTAGCCTTGAAAGCAATACGAAAGTAATTAGGTATGTGGTCTTTCCAAATGAGTGATTTAAACTCCATGATATATTGAGTGGATTCCCTTATCCTGAAATTATGACTTGGATCTCCTTAAAACATTCCTCTAAATAGTAATTGAAAAGACTTTGGACATTAAGATGAATACATGTTTGGTTAAGTTAACCCAAAACCCTCATAATAAAAAACCAATAAAAGTAATTTTCTAGACTTTGTCTATGTACAACTCTTAGTACAATGGTTTCATTCTCAATCATGTAATGGAAGGCTTAGTCTTACTTAATATTAGGTTGAGGGATTTTATTTAATTATTCATAAATTTGATCATGTTTATCCTTTATGTGTCTTACTAATATTAGGTGGGTGTAAATTAATTAATTTAACCATGTTGGTTAAAACATTTATGCATAATCCATTTATCTAAATTTTTCCTTTTCACATTAATTAATTAATTTTTTTTCATTACTAACTTGCATACATAAAATGAATAACTCATAGTAAAAAATCAATAAATAAAGTAAATGTCCTAGTCATGAACTTATCTAATGGATGATTTATTGTTCAGATAATAAATCAACCTATGAACTAGGGAAATAACTACATTTTCTAGTCTTGGTATGAGTTATAGAATTCCACCAGTACACTTATGTATCAATAAGTTGTTATCATTATGGTTTCATCTTGATCCACCTACATGCACCTTAGCATGCTTCATTACATAGAGGTATTTATAACTCACACACAGGTGAGGGGAACCAAAGGATTAGATAAAGAGGATTACAGAAATAACCAAGGACACACAGGTCCTACATAATAATGGAGATAGTGATGGATCACATTCCATCATTTAATTTAATATTAAATAATTTTAAAACTATGAAATAAAGTGAATTAAATAAATTCCCACACATATATAGTTCATGGTCCATATCATGATTATTCATATATGCAACAAATAAATAAAAGTAACTAGATATAATTCATAGATTTATTCATTCATTATTATTAATATTAATTTTTTTACATTAATTAATTAATTAATTCCCTTTCATATTAATGATCATACAAACATAATTAGATATACCCATCACTTATGAAATTAATAGAAAATAAATTGCATAACCAATAATGACATATTTACTACAATAATTTAATTAGGCATTTAAAATTCATTAAAACCATTATTAAATTTTCAAACACACAATGGTGTTCCAATCGAGAAAATAAGTTTATAATGATAAAAAATTTATTAATTTAATGTTATTTTTAATTATATCCTTTAATGGGATAATACACATCATGTACACTAGATACAAATCATGTACCTTGGTTTCCATGTATCTGGGATGCACACCTAGGGATTCAGGGTGTTGACTCAGTTAGACTACACGACAAGTACATGTCAGCTACACACTATGTTATTTGATTTTCATGTGCCTAAGATACTCTCCTGGGTCTACAGTGTGATCAAAAAATGATTAAAATCCATATAAATGCCATGTGGTTTGAATGTCATGTTCATATGAAACATTTTGAAAGAATAAGCGTGTTCTTAGGTGAGAGATTACATGATGTGCGTAGGAAAGCTACACATTTTGTATCTCTAATTTCATGTGTCCATATTATTTTTCATGGACTTGGCATGTATCTCAGATGTAGGAATTGATGAACTAATCATTGTGTACACCACATACATGTCATTTGTATCATTAATTATCTAGGTTGTTAGTCTCACGTAGTTTGACCATTTATAAGTACCACACATATTGCATGATTTATGTCACTAACCCATGTAGACTACACGATGTGTGTTTCATATACACACGATGTAATCTGAAAATCATTTGTCAGGTTTTTTGATCAACAAGTGTAATATAGGAATTGTAATAACCATGTGGCATAATGTATATCATGTGGTATGTCTAGGTGTAGTGTACAATGTTACATGGTATGTTCTTCCAAGAACATGTCATGTAACCCTATCTTATTGGCCAACAATTTGGTAGTTCCTAATGGAATCTACAGAAATCCTTAATTGTTTCATTGAACATTAAGAAAATAAAACATTTAACCAACATAATTAATATGTTGACAACATGTTAATTCAAATTTTATTAAAGAATGAATAATATGAAATGAAAATTAAACCACAATTCTGTATTGATCAAAAATAAAATAAATAATTATATATTTAAACATGACCCCTATGATACCACATGATGATTCCAGGAATAGAGGATTCATGTTGTGGTGGGTGATATATTAAAATTTCTTTAAATATTTTGTTTCTAAAAACCCTGAATGAGGTTCTTTCAAGTTAAATTTATAATTAATTTATTTATATTTGAACAAAATTAATAACTTTTCAAAGGATCCTTTCTTTGATGAGGTTGTTGATTTTCTGAAATTCCATTTTCATATTTCCTTCATTATGATATGAGGATCCAAGGGTAGAATCCCTCTCATGGTGATCCACATGTTCTCTTTTGATATTCTAACGACACTAATTGATTTTCATGTGCAAGCGCAGTGAATCAATTGTTTTGTGTCTTTCAAGTTGATTTCTCATCATTCGATCTTGAATGAATCTCACTTGAATTATCACTGTTGATAAGGGGTGATAAGGAGCATTCGAGAGGGAAATATTTGTGCAAAAAAATTATCTATTTGTTAATTTGTCACACAATATCCATAAAGGTCTATTTATAGGGGTAGGGTTTAGGTTAGAATATTTTTTTATTGCTTTTTGGTCCTTAAACAATATTAAAAACTTTAATAAACCTCATGCCACATATTATTATTATTATTATTATTATTATTATTCAGTGAACCCCAACATGTGAAAATGATAAATAATATTTACTAAATTTTAAATAATTATTTATCACTTGATTCAGTCTTAGTTTGTTCGAACTCTTTAGAATTTACTAAATACCTGAATAAATATTTTATTCACATACCAATGAATAAATATTTATTTAATTTATAAGATCAATAAAAAATGAATAAAATTATTCCTTGTCCTTGAGAATAATATTTCTTCCATTAATTAAATTCAAATAGAATTTAATCGTGATCAATGGAAACACTTAGTGTGTGACCCTATAGGATTCTTTCCTGTAGGAATTAGTTGGATTTCCTAAAGTCCAATATTAATATATTTCAATGGTTTAATGATCCTAATAGAGAGAACATAATGTCGCAACATTGATAACCACATATTCACTTTCACTTTGTAATATAATCCATTTTTCATAGTATATCATCAAGAAAGTTTCACATCTGTGTCATCAACCTATATTATTGACACATCTTTCTTTGACTAACTCAAAAAAAACATTGTTACACCTTGTCCATGGAATTTATGAGATAATCATATTTCAATCAAAGGTTTGAGATATCAATTTCCATGAAGATAGAAGGGACAATTTCATGACCTATACCAGTAGGGCCCGTGACATGGTTCCCCTAGTTCTCCTCTAGTAGGCCAAGGGCTGGTGACTAGAATCAAGTAGGTATATCACTAACATGGGAGACATTAGACTCATTAATTGTACACGCATACACATCTCCATGCCCGTAAAAATGTTGAAATGTAAAAAACAATTGAAAAACCATGAATTCATACATCTAAATCCCACAACCATAGTACGATAGGATGTTAATGAAGTAATCTGGTCTAAATACAGGCCCACCATAAAGAGCCTAAAATAAATTACAACCTAAAAGTAAAAGTGGGAATTGCTACCAAGATATTGTTGGAACAAGGATCATTATATATGGTCTTAATAAGAACTGTCTAGTACTATTTTTTCTAGGACTCTATCAAATGTTCATTCATCTACATAGGACATGAAATGTTTGGGCAAAGCCCGTGCAAGGGTGACTATAAAAATACCCAGTTGGAAACCCAAAAAAAGCATACAATAAAGAATATAGTAATCTCTACATAGGTATATTTATAAAGAACATATAACAAAAATATATAGATATAATTAATAAATACACACAGTCTAATGGTAAGTCACAACTGTAATTTCATCCTAGGATTCCATATTGAAGGATCCAAAAAGCACTTGTCTATTAAAATACACTCCTGAGTCAGATAACATTGATAACATCTATCTGATTGATAATTATCATTGGTTCTCACCATTATAATTACAAACTAAATGTATAAAGAGATATGATACAAAAATTATGACCACTCCCAAGGACATAGGGTACACCAACAAATTATTCCTGAGTAACCCTCTAAGTAGAGGATCAGCACCCACATAGTGTTAGACATGAAGATTCCAAGAACTCCAACTATGGAATGAAGAGGAATAGAGGATCTCAATGTGGTCTATATAGAGGGATTCAAAAAACATTATCTATGAATTCCTACATAAGGGATCATTGTCCTGGGAGTAAGGGGTGATTCCATACTAACCCTCAGGGAAGTTATATGGGGAATGCACACTAACTAAACATGTCCAATATATAGAGGAAATGGTATCTATGCCATGTTTTGAGGAGTACATGTCATGTGGTAGGGTTAAACTTCATTTCCCTTTGTCTAAGGGTCCTACCCATGTAAATGGATTGTGTCCCATGTCTGTGTAATAGTACATGGTGTGCGGTTTTCCTGTGTACCTGTACATGTGTATTATTGTGTATACCAGGCCAAGATGTGTTCATTTGGGAGTGCATGGCATGAAAATGTTTGTTTACTCTAGCCTATGTCTATGTACCCTCTTAGGTATACACTGAGCCATCGGGGAGGGTTCAAACATCGTGTGATACTTATCTCCTTTGAAAATCCTAGCCTCTACTGAGAGGGTCCCATAGGGAACGTGGCTCTAAGTTATATACCATGTAGTATAGAAATAATTGGATTCTTGAATCCAGAATATGCATTCATTAACATATATTCATCTTTCGACCCAAAGACCGTCTCACTAATAATATCAATAAACTACCTCAGTTGAGCCTCATTGTTGGAAAACAACAAGTTTTGATCATCAAATCAGTTTAGAAACCACCATCGAATGATGTTCCTCATTGTGTGTCATTGAACATGAAATCAGGTATGAAATATTATTTGATCTATCACCACTTCCATCACCACACAAATATCACATTGTTACAATCCCATATCTATAATATCATATCGTTGTTCCATGAAACAGATGTGTAATAGTTGATTTTTCGGGATATGTTAAACCATGGTCCAAATGAAGAACGATATTAATGAATGAAAAATTAGGGGAGAAATGTTAAAGAATGATCAAGAGGAAAAAACCTCATTCTATGTTTTTTTCAACTTTGATTATTTTCTATTAGAATGATGAATGAAGAGAAAATCATTAAAGCAAGAAGAAATTCTCCCAAATCCCAATTGATCTAACACATCTCACAATATGCATGATTTATAGATCAATATATTGGTTGATTGACCTGTGTTCGTCATAAAAATAAGAATGGGGATATAAAACCAAATAAAAAACATCCTACCTCGAGATGGATAGATCGTTGATGAGGAACATAGCTACATCATGATCATTGGTGATATCCTCTGAATTCGTCTCGCACTGATAATAGATCTCCAATTAGGTCATTGGCCACGGACAAAAAATAATTGGAATACTCTCCAACAGTCCTCTAGATCTCTAGGTATTATTAGATATACATAGTAATTTCCCATAACATTTTATTTACAAAAGATTCTAGGTCACTATGTCAATGAAAGGAAATAAAATAAAATAAAATATTTAAATTATTAGATTTCTTTTAGATTCATGATATCTTCTATATAAACCCCTCATGCTGACCAAAGTTATGTCATACATAGGTTAAACCCCACATTCTAATCTCAATGGTTCCCTCATATTTAAAATTTGGGCCCCTCTTAGAAGTTATTCCACTTTTTTGGAAAACTATGTGTGTGTGTTGTTTAATATATTTAATATAGTTCAAACATTTATTCTCGGCACACTGGGCCTCCAAATCACATGATGTCTCAGTGCATGGTCTCAATGATAATCCATAAAATATCCAAAAATAATACATGTAATATATAATTCATTACAGAACAATCCTTCCTCAAATTATTATTAATAACAAGTCATTTGGGACGCACCCAATGTATAAAACTTCACCATGAAATTTTATTGTCATGGTTTACTAAATAAATCCAAATTCTCAATTCATAATGATAATTAATAATAATATTAAAGTCTAAGGACTATTACACATTTCAGATATAGTAATATCTGATGAATCCAAAACATGCATAATTTCTACGGATGGGTATGTTCTCATAATCTCCCATATTTGATATTACCAAGTGATAAATTTATTTGAATAATATTTATCTGCTTATGGGTAAGTGTACCTGATAGTCTACATACTATGTATCCAATCATAACATGTTATCGAACCAAAAAACTACATTTAAGATATATTTCCATATAATCTCATGTTGTTAATCATAACGAGGAACTTTTACAACCTTCTCAATATGATAGACACTCTAGGATATTATCACATCAACTTTATATTGAAGAAAAATTATTATGTGATAATATAATTATAATAATATTCACTTCTTTGAATATACATGTAATCTAATGTACAAAGTAGTTGATTATAGGGAACTAACTATGACATAATTAATATTCACATGTTTCAAATGATTACAATAATCTATATTCATATATTTTTTATTATTTTTCTCATTTATATTCCCAATAAGACTATGGTAAAAGTAATTGGTATTCAATTCTTCCTCTAATATCTTTTTTAATTTTATAAACATACATAATAAGGGTATGGGAAAATGATATAAACAAAAGGAACAAAAGCCAAAGGAAATGAGAAAATACTTGAATAAATGAATTCTCTAGCTTCTAAGATGAGGAAAAACATGAAAAATAAAAAAACATGGGTTTTTAGATTTTTATTTATAAAACATCTTGAAAATAATTATAGGTGAACAAGGTAGTTAAATAACACAATATAGAGAACTCTGAACACTAGGGAATCCAAAATTGAATTGACCAAGTTTCCATGATATGTTGAATTGATTATTTTTTTAAAGGTTTTTTATAGAATAGGGAAGACGCTAGGTCATCTCTCAAGGAGTTTTGTGGGTTCAAATTGTGAAGTTTTAATAAAATAGACTAAAAAATGGGTTGGTTTTGTAAAAACAATTATAAATAAAATGACTTAATTAAAGAGTTTAATAATTGAAAAAATAATGTGGTGTTTATAGAATTATGGGAGAAGGAGGTAATTTCAAGTTCACTATAGATATTTGATAGTTCATTATTATGAAAATTTCCCATGGTTTAATGGAATCCTTTGGATGAGGGTTGTTAAGAACTTGAATCCTCTTCGGCATCTTAAACTAATGTATAAAGAACCAACCATTAACACAACCATAATTTTTTCATGGTTTGGACCTCAAAAATAGAGTGATTACTACCAAATCATACTAAAATCTCATGAATTTGAATGTGAAAAAGGATACTTGTGTTTTACAATCAAATAAACCCACGCTGCCCACATGAAATCTCAAGCAAATTGTTGTTGAGATAAAAAGTTATTCACATGATTAAACCAAAAAAATACATTATAAGAAATAGAATTTTAATTTAAAACATAAATTAAATGTGTCCAAAATAAATTAAACAAACCCATTAGCATAAAAATTGTTGGAACTTACTCCCAAGTGTGCGTATCTTTTTTGAAATGATCGTGCACCATTTAGCTCGTCGTTGATATGAGGAGGAGTATTGGGTGGAAATTAGCCTTAATAATTGATCACCCTATGGGGATAGGGACCTCTAGAACTTATAGGATGTGGATATGACTCCTATAGGACTCCAAAATAGTATCACCCTACCTCTTGGTTAAAATAAGAAATGGAGTACCCAATGTAACATTTTATAGGAAAAGTGGATGGTGGTTTTCGACACACATGTTTCTTAAAACCAATTGGTTCATGGTTTTCGTAATCCTTAAAATATTATCTTGAGTTTAAAAATACTAAACACTTGTTTCCCCACCTATTTAATATCATTATTGAAAATCTGGATTCATTTTCAGGTCGTAAGCTCAAGATAGGGATGAAAAACAGCACACCACATTTGACTTCATGTAGATTTAGTGGTTTGGAGAGATCATTTTTTTTGGGGCCTTTATTGAATTAATTGATATTTATTACTCATTATATTTGTATCCAAATTAATTTTGGATATTATCACAAAATGTTATCCCAATTTAAAGAACTGGTTAGTTATAGAGTCAGTTAGATTCCACTAATGTTCTTGGAATCTTGCAAATTTTGGCCCATTTTTTTCAACTTCATCTTGGGCCCTCCAAATCACCACCACCTACAATGAATTCATCGAAAAAATTGAAATTAACCTTTTTAACAGTTATTAAAAAAATAATTGAATTGAAAATGAAGTTAAATTTTTTATTAAATGTGGAATTTATAATACAAAATCAATTTAACACAATTACGTAAGGGTGAAAATGAATAGTGAATCACTACATGATCACACCCCCACACCTAAACATTTTCACTCCAGGGAAAAGTCACATTTACAATAATTATTCATAGAGATATTCCTATCTTCATGAATATTTAACATTAATTATTTAATTCTTGATAGCAATGTGATCAAAGAAAAAAATCACACCAAGGAGTTATTCTTAGTGATCATGGAAAAAATGTCTCATGGATTATATCCAAATGAAATTCTAATAGATGTATGATACCAATATGAGAAAATAATTCTAAAGATAACCATTTCACTAATTATACTCATGTGTGTGTGAAAAACATTTCATTTTATTCTTTCCACTTTCTATCCAGTAAATATATGTTATTTTTAAAAAATATGCTTAAATGATTTTTTCCACTGAACCTTCCCTACATGCTTTACAATCAAATTTTGAGAACCACTCACATAAGTATTCCTAGATGTAAAACCATTATTTCCTAACCTATATATCTCCATATGTATTACATTTCATCACTCCCCTCAATAATTATTATTTCTATTCTTTTTTAATCAAAATATTATCTTTCAAAAAATCTCTCACTCATCACTCAACCCTTGTTTGATCTTCTCAAGAAACTAATATTAAGAGTTATAACAAGATAAAAGGATTAGGAATACTGGTTTTTTACCTGCCTAATACACAACCCTTATTTTTGTGTTATTTTTGTTTTTGTTTTTTGTTTTCTTTAGTTTTTTTAGTGCATAAAACTGCCAAATAATAGGTACACACAAATAGGTCAATCCAATAAAATAATGAAATAGATCAGATAATTAATGAACATAGGGGAAAATAATTTGGGAAAGTACAGTAACATTAACCTAACATATATTTACTTTATATTTTATAAGAAACAATGACACTTCATAGTTGGTTTCAAATATGTACGAAGATATTTAGTAACACAATTTTCCCATAAACTACTCATAGAAAGGATATCACTCTCTACAAAGGTTTCAAAATGATAGAACAATTTATATCATCAAAAAATATCCAATTTACTATAAAAACTCACACCTCAATGTTAAGTTCATTCCAAAACACACATTCTATTAGTGATTTTTTTATAAAACATGAGATAGGGAAATTCCTCAGGCATTTTTAATAATTTCATTTTTATATGGGCAGAATTTTCCCTGATTAAGTGGGAATAATTTTCCATGATTAATAGAGAATCATTAATTAATATTCTAGAAAAAAATATAGGGGTAAAATAAGGGTGGTAAGTGGTAATAAAATTCAAAAAGAAACAAAAGATAGAAAAAGGGTGATGAAAATTTCTAATTATCCCATGAATATACCCATCCCCCCACACCTAGAGAATGTAGTTTCCTTACTGTAATAAAATATAATGTGGGAAGGGAGGATAAAATATGGTGGGTATCATTCGTAGAATGATTCTTGAACATGGATTTCCTCCATCAAGGACTCTAGAATTGCTTCAGCTGCAACCCATTGATAGTGACTGGTTTTTTATTTCATTATAATAATCTTGAACGACACCAAATGGGTTAAAATTATTAATAGTGTATGGGAAAACAAGTGGGAAAAAAACTTACCTGGATGAAACTTTAGCTTTTAATTTAAAATGAGGACCTGGTTCCCAATGTGGAATTGATGATGAAGGATTAGACGATCATGGGAATCCTTGGCTCTCTCCTTATAAATCCATGACTTCTCATCTGATTCTCTTCTCAATTCCACTAGCTCTTTAATCTGCAACATCCTTTGAGAACCAGCACCAGAAAGATTAGAGTTTCATTATTTAATGTCCCAATAGTCTTAGTACTCTATCTCAATAGGTATGTGGAAAAAACATATGAAAAAAAAGAAAATAAGGTGACATTCAAATGGGAGTCATAAGGGTAGTACGATAATCCCAAAATAAATCATCATGTCTAAGACTACAATATATTCTATTGGGTTGAAATTTTTTTCATGATTTTTTACCTCTATATTAGAAACCTTGGCTTCAACATTAGTCTATGGGTGATATGTAGTAGACACTCAGTGCTTGACCCCATAACGACGCAAAAGTGATTACAATGTTCAGTTACAGAAATGAGAACCCGAGTCACTGATGATAAACCTAGGTAATCAAAACCTATAGAAAAATTGGGTTCTCAAAAATACCACAACTATCATGGAATCATATTTCATCACATCTTGTTCCTCTACCCATTTTGACACATAATAAACTACCCTAAGGAGATACAAGTTTCTAAATGAATTGGTAAATGGACCCTTAAATTCAATGCCCCAAACATTGAAATTGTCTTTGAAAAGTAAGGGTTATTGTCCCATTTCATTTATTTTAGATACATTCATCATTATTTTATAGTGAATACATAATTTACAAAAATTTTGGGCATCCAAAAATACTGTTGGAAAAAAGAGACCAAAATCGAGGACCTTGCGAGTAGTCTGTTAGGGACCAAAGTGGCCCCCAAAAGCAAGCATGTGGCAGAACCTAAGGATAGTATGAAAATCGCTATCAGTAACAAAATGCTTGAGTACATGATCACAACTTGTGTGCCAAAGGTATGTGTCATCCCAAATTTATCAACATGAATAATGTTTTATACGGTTAGCTTGGTTTTTGTTGAAATTAGTAGGAATGAAAGATGCTACAAAATAATTTTCATTTTCAGCATACAAAGGAATAGAATATTGCACCCAGTACAATTTCTCATTAGGAAAAATGTCATTTATGGAAATACAGTGGGATGAGGAAATATCTGAGGATTGAAGGATCCTAATGATATGTTCAACCTCTAAATTCTCTTCACCATTTTTATCCTTAAATTCTTTAAGGGGTACAATCCAACGAATGAGATTTGGTTTGGCTTCTAGTTTATTAAGAAGATATTAGATGGATTCATGGTCTGAGAACACAATTAATTTTGACCCTAAGAGGTATTTCCTAAATTTATCAAAGAAAAACACAATGGAATGGAATTTTTTTTAGTTGGAGTGTAGTTTTCTTGGGAAAGGTATAGTGTTCATGAGGCATAGCCTATGACATGTGAAGCTCGGTCGAATATTTGTTATAAGACTGTCCAACTACATAGTTATAGGTGTCACACATGATCTCAAATGTTAAATTCCACCAAGGTGGTTGTATTATTATGGGTGGTGTGATACTCCATTTCAATTTGTTAAAATATTCCTCACATACATTATCAAAAACAAATTCCTTTTCTTTTTTGAGTAAGAGAGAGGGGGGGAGTGAAATCTTACTAAAGTCACGAATGAAACAATGATAAAATCCAACATGAACTAATAAAGACCAAACATACCATACATTTTTGGAAAATGGTAGTAAAGAAATGAAATCCACTTTTGATTTATCTACTTTGATACAATCCCCATAAATTACATTACCAAGTATTGTACCTTGTCACACCATGAAATAGAATTTCTCATAATTTAATAAAAGATTATTTTCAATACAACGACATAGTAGAAAACCAAAACTACTAAAAAATTCATAAAAATACGATCCATAAACAGTGAAATCATCCATGAATACTTACCTTAAATCCTCTAAGTAATCTAAAAAAAATACTAACCATGCATTGTTTGGAAAGTACTCGGAGCATTGCACTAACCAAATGTGCTAAAGGGTCAAGTGAAGTTTGTCTTTTATAATCTTATGGGGAAATATGGATCTGAATGTATCTAGAATACCCATAAAGAAAACAGTAATGGAACTACCCCACTAGCCTCTCTAGCATATGTTCAATGAACGATAATGGGAAATGGTCCTTCCTTGTGCGTCGGTTCAGTCAGTGATTCTCTATAAAGACTACTCTGCACATGATTTGGAACCAATTCCTTCTTCTCATTCATAATTATACTTAGAAAAAAAATTTAGAAACAAATTGTGCTAGAATAACCCATTGGTTTTCAAAGATGCGTTAAATTATTTCGGTAGCCCAAAATTTTGTTACCTACTTTTTAACAACATCTAGGAGGTTTGGGTTCAATCGATGTTGTGTATTCCTCACAGATTTAGCCCCATAATTTAATAATATATGGTGTGTGAAAATTGATGGGATAATTCAAGGAATGTCAGTATGTTTCCCTCCCAAAGCTTGTTATTCTCCCTCAAAAGTTCAAGCAGTCACAATTCATGCTCTGGAGGGAATGAACTAGAAATGATGACTGGAATCTTGTTTCTATTCTTAAGATAATAATATATTAAATCGTAATATGGCTGATGAAGTTATAATTCATGTTTATTTTGTATTTATGGGAGTTAATGTAAAAGTGGGAGGTAAATTATCTCATCTAACTGCTCAATGATAACATCCTTAGATGAGGAATGAGCTTTCACAAGCTTAGCAGTATCATTGATGGTCATGGGATCCTAAGCCAAGACATTATCCATTAAAAAACATGCATGAAATTTTTCTATACCACTACAACATTCAATTCCTAAATCATTACCTATAATTGTTATCAATGATGGAAACTCAAAAATTGGATCAGGGGAAAGAAAAGAAGTTTCTTTTGGGGATGAGAGTACATCAACAAAATTAATAGAAAGTGGGGAGTTTTCGTACAAGGGGTGCCTCCAGGAATCCAGGATGATGAAGTGCACAATGTCACCACAAAACTCCATAGATAACATGCCATTGTGAAAATTAATTATGGTTTTGGTAGTTTTCGAGAAAGGTATCCCCAATATAACTGGATCATGTATATTCATCCTATCATATTCTATTTTAAGAACACAAAAATCAATGGGAAAAATTAAAATATCCACCCCACAAGAACATCCTCTAACAAAAAAACGAAGTCTGTTGTACTTTGGTTTTAATATTAGAAAAAAATTAATGTGGGCTTTAGTTATCCAACCTATAATGAAGAGAAAATGGATTGAGGAATCAAATTTACAAAAGCACATAAATCCAGAATATCATGGGAAAATAAATACTCCCCTAGGATTTATGAAATCGAGAATGTTCTAGGATAATTGAACTTGGTCGGAATTGATGGATCTATCAATGTTTATACCTTCCTCCCCAATATCACCTTTTCATCACCACAAGGTCACCTTAAATGGGTACACATATCATTAAGAAACATGGAATTTCATTGAATTTTCATTACAACATCAACCAATGGAATGTTAACATTTAGTTTTTTGAAATTGTCCAAGATATATTGATCAAGTTTAGTTTCTTTTTTTCATTGGTTTGGTGTCCCTTTGAGGAAATGGAAGAGGAATGGTTCGTATAAGAGACTCATCGATCAACACACTCTTTACTTTGGAGGTATTTTTCATATGATTAGGATTTTACATTCTTGGAATATTCTTAGTGGTTGGGAATGGGGCTTTCTCAGGAGGGGATGACTGTAATAGAGGGTTCATTTGGATTTTAAGTTGTGTTCCACTTATAAGGGCCATGGAACTGACATTTACCTTATCCCTAGTGTTACTACTATTTGAGAGGTTAGTTTACCCGAACTGTGACTTTGGATTTCCCCCACAAAGTTGGAGAGTTAGAAAAATTGGGTTTTTAGGTATTGTATGGAAGCTCTGGTGGTTTGTTGGAATTGGACATTATTTGAAAGCATTTTTTTCATCATGTCTTCTAGGATGGGCTCAGGTTTCGGAGGGGGTTTTTGGAATGGACTTTAGGGTGGTTGAGTATTTCTAGGTGGTGGTGGTAGACTAATCTACCCTAGTTGGTTCCATAGTTGTTGAGGTTGGTTTGAATACCCCCCTTGCCTATAGGTTTGGTTTTCACTCCACCCAGGGTTAGATGGATAGTATAGTTCTTGCCTGAAGGGTTGATTATAGGGAGGCCTGGAATGATTTCCTCACAACTCTCAGACATTTATCTTAATTAAGGACATTGGTTTATTAATGGGTGTAAGAAGAACATATAACATAATGGATAAAAGGAGGATATTTGGATTCCCCTTGAGAAAAAGATTTTTTTTGAAGAAGGATACTTACCTCTTTGAACATCGTGTCTAACTTCCTCTCTAATTTAGTACATTTCACCTCATGGACACCTTAAATGGGTAAAATAGAACATAAACCAAATTATTGAGTATTCTAGACCATGTTATCAATGAGGTTCCTTACAGCAATATGGGTTTTATCAAATAGTGAACCACCTGAATCAATATCAATCATGCTTTAATTAATAGGAATTAAACCTTTATAAAAATATTATATTAAAATTTGATCACTTATTAGGTAGTGTGGACATCTTTAACATATCCTTTTCAAGAATTTATAATATTAATTAAATATTTACCCTTGTGATTTCCTTATATCGTATATATCATTCCTTATAGTTAGAGTTTGAGAGGCTGGGAAGTATTTTTCAAGAAAAATGTGTTTCATGCCTTCCCAGCCTCTAATTGGGGAAATAACATAATACAACCAATATTTTTTAGTGTCTTATAAGGAAAAAGGGAATGGCCTAATATTTACTTATTCTTCAACCCCATTTGTATGTTTTAACTTAGAACACAATGTATAAAATTATTTTAAATGCTTATGTGGATCCTCTCCTACGAGTCCATGGAATATTGGTAATAAGGGAATTAAACTGGATTTATGTTCAAAATTTGGGGGGTCAGCTTGTATTTGAATGTATGCGATATGAATCTCTACATCAGTTAAGGTTATTTATTTTAATGTCTTGTTATTTTCAGCCATATTATGTATGTTTATTTCTATCTTGATGTCAGTTTCAGATAAAGAAGAAAGATCAATAAGGGTGTTGGTTTTTGTGCATCCTCTACTACTAAAAAGAATGCCTTTAATAGCACTGACATTTATCAGTGCTTAAAAAATTCACTGATAAAATATATCTTTATCATCACTTATTTTAGCACTCATAAAGGTTACCCTTTATCAATGCTTTATTTTTAGAACAAATAATGGTTGAGAATAATATGAAATAACTAAACGAATAAAAAATATTACAATTTCATTAATTAAATAATTATAGATAAAAATAAATTAATTTAATATACATATATATAAATTTTAAAAATTAATAAATTGTGTATATTAAATATATATATATTTAAACTGAATAAAATAAAATAATTAAACAAATAAAAATTTAAAATGAATAAATTAAGAAAATATTATATATTTTATTAATTAACTAATTATTTATAAAAATTAATAAATTTAATATACATATATATAGATTATAAATATTAATAAATTGTATGTATTACATATAGATATATAAAATGAATAAATTGTAATAATTAAACAAAAAACTATAAAGGAATAAATTGAAAAATTATTTAAAAAATTATTAATGAAAAAATTATTATTAAAAATGAATAAGTATAATATATATATATTAATTAAAATAGTAATAAATATATATATATATATTAAATATATATATATATATATTGAATAAAATGTTAATTAAAAATAAATTAATGTCTTTAATTTTTAATATTGTTTGATTTTTTAATTTAACATATATCAAACGTCTTGTGTTACATTTTTAGAACCCCCGGTTTTAGGTATGTAGCCTTTGTTTATTCTTTCTTATGTGTTTAAAGTGCATGAGATGAGTTGGGAAGAGGTTGGGTGAGTTTGGAATGGTTTTGAAAAAGTTTGGAGGCTTTTCTTAGGGAGTGCTGTTTGAGCACAGTAAGAGGAAACCATGCGGGTTCTCCAGGAAATCATGCAAGGGGAGATAGTAGGCTTCACATGGGATGAACACGGTTTTCCAAACCGTGCGGTCCCCTTCACTCGAGGCAGTGGCGTGCGCACGGTTAGCACACGGTTTACTAAAACATGTGGGCTAACTGTGCGACCACTTGAAAAGTGGGGCTTTAAATTCGGGCTCCCTCAGGCATGACCTAAAACACACCAAATCCTCTCCCACTCGAGACTCACTCTGGATTTTGGGTTCTCAAGGTTTGTAGGTGCTCTCCCACTCATTTTGGAAGCGATTCAAAGGGGTTTCAATGTGGTTTATCCAGGGTAAGTCTCTCCTTCTGGTTTCTTTGTGGTTTCCTCTAGATCTACATATCCGTCTCTCTCTCATTTTCTTAGATCTACACTCTTTGTGTGTAGATCTAGGGTTTTGGTAGCCTTGGATGTTATTTATAAGGTTTTTTAATGTTAGGGAAGGGGATCTAGAGATGTTTTGGTGGTGCATTCTCCGGATTTGAGGTGCGGTTGCTTGTGGGTTGATTTCACCATAACCCTAAAAGAAGGTGGCTTCTCTCTCGACTCCACTTGGTTAGGACTAGTGGTATTGGTTACAATTAATTTGTTGTATTGAAATTAATTTTGATTTTCATGTGCAAAATTGGTTAGAAATCCCTTTGGTCGTGTTTTGGGGATTTTTGGGAAGAAAAGGATTTTTGGGTAAAATGCTTTTTTTGTGATTTTAAAATGGAGATTTTAAAATGGGTTTCCTTGTTGAATTAATTAATATGGCTTGTGAAATAGTTTTTAAATAAAAGGGGTTGTTTTATTGAAATGGGAATTAGCGTGTAAAAAGGTTGGAAGGGTGTTTTCAATAAATGTTAGATTTATTGAAGTGGTTCGGCATGTAATTTTGGTTAATTGCATATGTTGGTGACCTTGGTGGGTTATATGATTGGTTATGGATTTTTTGAATGTTGTATGGAAGTGGGTGGGAAGTACCACTATAAAATGGGGATGGGTAGTGGATGGAAGGGACACCATCAATGGTAAGTCGACGGAGAGTGCCACTAAATACGGGAAGGAAGAAACAGGTTGGACAGAAGTGTCGCCATGATTGTTATACCAGTATTGGGTTTTGGAACCTTGTATGGTTCATGGCTTTGCTAGATGGAAATTGTTGTGCTAATGTGAAATGATGAAATGTCTTCTTGCATGTTTTTTTGGATTTTCCTTGGTTTTCTTGGTTTGGTAAGGGTATGATTCGCTTATAATAATGGTTTCACTTGTGATTATTTTTATATAAACTACTTTATATAAATGTGGTAATGGTTTTATCCTAGTGGCGTGTGTAGGGAAGTCATTTGGGGAAAACCTACTGAGTATTTGTACTCACCCCCTACTTTGGCACTTTGGGGCTTTTTCAGATGTCGTATTCCGAGACACAGGTAATGGTATGGCATCTCATTGTTAGTGGTTCATGGTGATTCTTAGGAGATGTGGTGGTGCTTGGAGCATGGAGCTTGGCATGGAGTTGTGGGGTGTTTCTTGGATTATTTTGGGCCTTTTGGTTAGTTTTCTGTATAGTACTCTGATATTTGGTTGGTTTTCTTGGTATGAGGGTTGTATTTTGGAATAGTGTGGTTCCTATTTGGTAATTTATGATTTGGTTGTTTTTTTGACAGGCATCATGTAGTTTGTTAACAGTGGATCGTTTGGTTGGTTGGGTGTTTCTTAAGGCTAAATTGTTCCCCAATTTTTCCTTGAAGCCCTCAGCATTTATTTCTAGCCTTTGGCACCATGAGAACGTCGCTTAAGGCTAGGTAACCCTCACTGCCTCATCAAGCCAATGAGGTAGGGGTGGGGGTACCAGTGGTATCAGTTTGTTCGGTCCTTAGCTTTCAAGTGAGAGCAGTTATTCTATCCTTTCTGTTGATCATTGGTCTTGGTGTTGACATTCGTTCTTGGCCTATTCCTTGAGTCGGAATGGTATCAAGGTGTAGGATTTTCAGAACATGGAATGCATAGCATAAAAGTAGGTAGCTAACCCATTTATTCCTAACTTCAATTTACCTGGGAGTTGGGTACATCAGTGCTTTAGAGACACTTATAGGCATTAGCGATATCATTGTCGTTGGTGTATCCCATGATATGAGCATGGAATATATGGTAGAAATAAATTCCCTCTAGGATGCATATTTCATTGGACATAATTATTTATGGGATGAATTGAGAAATGGTTTTTCAAATGTGTGAAATTGTAATGTGAATAAATTTGGTATTTTGAAAATTGTTTGATTTTCAAAAATGGTGAAACATGGAAAATTTGGAAAGGTGGAGAGCCTTGTTGTTATAGTGTTGTGTAATGCGATTTGAAATGGAAATTCTTGATGTCTATAGAAGTGAGACTCATGGTTGTTTGATTTATTTTCATAGAAATGGCACCGGGTAGGCGTCATAGAGACCAACCAGAAGTGGCCGATGAGAACGTAGTTGCACCTGAGCCCCAGGTGAACCAGTAGTTAGTCCAGAGCATAGTGAAAACTTTCCAAGCTATGGGAAGTGTGTATATAGTGGAAGAGCCAAAGAAAGATAATTATGAGGCTCAGTTTCAAAAGCATGATCCACCCGTCTTTAGGGGTGATTCAGACCCGGAAAGGGCGGAGGCATGGTTGTCTAGAATGAACAGAGTTTTCAAATTTGTTGGGATGCTGACAGAGTTGAAAGTAGATCTAGCAACATATAAGATAGAGGATATTTTTATTCAGTGGTGGGAGTTAGTAGTCCAAGCAGGGACGGACCAGGGTATGATGTGGGAAGGCTTTGAGGAATTGTTAAAAAAAATTATACCCACATATGTTCAGAATTCAGCGCACAACTGATTTCTTCAGTCTGAAGAAAGAACATATGTCTGTGACGGAGTATGCAGCTAGGTTTATGATCTTGGTGCAGTTTGCACCTGAGGTGGCGGGTAGCACGTTGTTAAAGGCCAGGATCTTCGAATAGGGTTTAAGGAAAGAGATTCATTCAAAAATAGCAGTGTTGTGTGTCGGTGATTACATAGAGATGGTGAATCGAGCATCAGTGGCTGAGCGGGATCTATTGGGAGCTCCGGGTAGAGGAAGCATGGTGTTAACCTTGGGGAATAGTGGGAAATGTAGCACTGGGTTCAAGTGGAGGAGGGGCAATTATTCTTAGGGATGGAGTATGGAATATAATCTGACGGCAGGATCGGTAAACCTTCCCCTAAAGCCTTAGTGTGAACCAAGATGTTTTCAGTGTGACTTTATGGCACACATCAAGCGGGACTGTACGGAATAACCTCGAGCATGTCACAATTGAAAGAATATGGGGCATATTCAGCGTTATTGTAGGAATTATCCAAGGTCAGGTGCGCATGACACTCCTCAGGGATCGAAGATGTCGTATGCTTCGACAGGACAGGGGCAGCATCATACCCGTTTCCAGCAGAGTAAAGTTGGTCATGGTGATTCTCGGAACACCACAACTCCTCAGTAGGGAAATAAAGAGAAGAGTGTGGCTACCAAGGCATTGTTCGGAGCCGAGCAGGTTGTGGTGGATGATCAGTCAGGACCATCCACGATGCGGGGTATGGTTCTTTTAAATTCCACATTGATGCAAGTGTTGTTTGATACAGGTTCTTCACACTCTTTTATTGTTGTACATGTGGTTGATTTGGTGAGTTTGAGGGTATAAATGATGCCTTTGGTTTTGAAACATCAAACTCTTCTTGGTTGAAGAGAGTGTTGTGCCTTCTTGTGTAGAGCATGTTGTATCGTTGTGGGAGAGGTTGAGATAATGTGGAATTTCTCAGTGCATGAGATGGATGGGTAGGATCTAATCCTAGGAATGGACTGGATGGTGGCATTTAAGGTCCACATCGACTGTAATGAACGAACAATGGATTTTACGACACATGATGGCGTTAGACATCTCTTTAGAGGATAGAGGCATGAAAAGTAGGGTGGAATGAGTTTTTTGGCACCAGTAGTGGGCCCATTATCGTATTAGTTGGCAGTGTTGTAATTGGAATCGGTAGAGGGTGTCGAGAAGAGTGTTCTTCCGGTAGTGGTGGATTAGTTCATGGATGTTTTTCCTAAAGAATTCCCTGGGTTACCTCCCATAAGATAAAAAGAGTTTATGATTGATCTTTTTCTAGGGACCATTCCTATCTCACTTATATCTTACCGAATGGAGCCTACTAAATTGTTGGAATTGAAATTCTAGTTGGAAGAGTTAGAAAACAAAGGTTTTATCCAGCCTAGCACGTCTCTGTGGGTTGTGCTGGTGTTATTAGTGAAAAAAGTTGGATGGAACTTTGAGGCTCTATGTTGATTATCATAGACTTAACAAAGTTATGATAAAGAACAGATATCCACTTCTATGAATTGATGATTTTTTTTTGACCAGTTGAGGGGATCCCAATGGTTCTCCAAGATTGAAATGAGGTTGGGATATCATAAATTGTAGGTGAGGAAGGACGATATACCTAAAGAAGCTTTCAGAAGTAGATATGGCCTTTATGAATATGTGGTTATTCCCTTTGGTCTAACTAATGCTCTATCGGTGTTCATGGCATTGATGAATCAGATATTTAAGAGATATCTAGATTCATTTATGGTGGTATTTGTAGATGATATTCTGGTGTATTCAAAGACAAGGGTGAATCATTAACAGCACTTAACGACAGTGCTGGGGATCTTGAGGGATCATCAGTTGCTTGAAAAATTGTCAAAGTGTGCCTTTTGGATACAAGAAGTCCGTTTTCTTGGATATGTGATTTCTGAAAGGGGTTTTTCAGTAGATCCAGAAAAGATAGAGGTTGTTATATCGTGGAAACTGCCAAAGAATGTGTTTGAGGTATGGATTTTCCTCATTATAGCAGGGTATTATCGGCTCTATTTCGTGATTTTTCATGTTTGGATTCACTAATGATATCTTTTATAAGAATAATTTTCCATTCTAGTGGAATGAATAGTGTCATCAGTGTTTCTAAGAGCTAAAGAGTCGCCTTACATCAGCACCAATCTTGGTTTTTCCAGAACCAGGAAAAGGGTACATGGTGTATTGTGATGCATCAGGATCAGGGTTGGGGTGCGTTCTCATTCAAGGGAATCATGTTGTTGCATATGGTTCATGGTAGTTGGGGGTGCATGAGATGAACTACCCTACTCATGATTTGGAATTGGTAGTAGTGGTCCATGCTTTGAATGTGTGGCATCATTATCTCTTCAGTGAGAAATTCACAGTATATACAGATCATAAGAGCTTGAAGCACATTTTCTCACAAAGGGATTTGAACATGAGACAACGGAGATGGTTGTAATATATCTAGATGTTTGATTTTGACTTTATTTACACACCGGGTGAGGGAAATTCGGTTTTGGATGCATTAAGTAGAAAATCATATTCTCATGTGGTGAAAAAGGCATCAGACAAGTGGCAATTGATGTCATTTATAGCAAACATGCGGTTGGAATGTGAGGAATGGGATGATAGAGTGGCCTTCTTTCTGGTATTGTTGATTCCTGACTTGGTTGGCCTGGTTAAAGAAGCAGAGATATCTGATTCTGAGTGTGTGACCATGAGGTCAAAACTCAATAGTGGGGAGACCATTGAGGATTGGAAACTGAATGGAGATTCATTTTTTTGTTATCGGAATCAGATGGTGGTACCAATTTCTTTTCAGGAGGATCTTCTCAGGGCATATCATCATTCCATGTTGGTTGTTCATCATGGAATTCAAAAAATGTATAAAGCATTGAAAGCGCAGTTCTGGTGGGCTGGTATGAAAAGAAGAGTGGTAGAGTTTGTTTCAAGATGCTTGACTTGATATCAAGTCAAGGAAGATCATTAGAGGCCAACAGGAATGTTGCGGTCTTTACCAATCCCTGTTTGGAAGTGGGATCAAATAGTGATGGACTTTGTCATAGGTCTCCAAATAAAGGCCAGAAAGCATGATGCCATTTGGGTGAGAGTGGATCGGCTAATGAAGTCTTTCCATTTCATTCCAATTCATGAATCTCATACGGTGGAGGATCTATCAAAAATCTATATCTGGGAGGTGGTAAAGAGTCATGGTGTTCCAATTTCGATCGTATTCTATAGATATCTGAGGTTTACATCTCATTTCTGGAAATCCTTATAGCAAGCCCTTGGAACACAGTAGACTATGAGCATGACGTATCACCCTCAGACGGATGGTCAATCTGAGAGGATGAGACCAACCTTGGAGGATATGTTTCGGGCCTGTGTCATAGATTTTGGTGGCTTGTGGGAGGAGCACTTGTCATTATTTGAGTTCTCGTATAATAATAGTTATCAAGAATCCATCCATATGGCTCCATTTGAAGCGTTGTATGGGTGGTTGTGTCGTTCTCCTCTATGATGGGTTGAAATGGGTGGGTCCTTGATGGTTGGACCAAGCCTTGTCCAGGAGACTATGGAGAAGATCAAGTTAATCATGAAGATAATGGAGATGGCTCAAAGTCGTCAGAAATTGTATTCGAATCCTCATCTACGGTCGCTGTCATTAGAGGTGAGTGATCATGTTTTCTTGAGGATCTCTCTTAGGTTGGTACATCGTCGGTTTGGGAAGAAGGGAAGGTTATCTTCAAGGTATATTAGACCTTTTGAGATTCTGGAGCGGGTTGGTGAGTTGGATTATCATTTGGCATTGCCACCTAGGTTTAGTGTGGTTCACAATGTGTTTCATGTGTCGCATTTAAAAAAGTATCAGCCGGATCCGGTCCATGTTATTCAATGGGATCATGTTGAGCTAGAGTCGGATGCTTCATTGGTGCACGTGCCAGTGCGAGTTTTGGATTGGAAATAGAAATTATTAGAGGTTAAAAGCATCAGTCTGGTTCAGGTTTTGAGGCAGTATGGTCAGATTCAAGAGGAGACTTGGGAGAGGGAGAAGGAGATGGTCAAGCAATGGCCCGAGCTCTTTCAGCAATGGGTGGGATCACTATATTCTAAGGATGGAAAGTATAATGGTGGGGAGAATGTATCACCCCCAGTTTGAGTAATGTATCCTTTGTTTATGTTTTCTTATGTGTTTAAAGTTCATGGGATGAGTTTGGAAGAGGTTTGGTGAGTTTAGATTGGTTTTGAATAAGATTGGAGGCTTTTCATAGAAACCACAGTTTGAGCACGGTTAGAGGAAACTGTGCAGGTTCTCTACGGAAATGTGCAGGGGGAGATAGTAGGCTTCTCACGGCCTGTGCACAATTTTCCAAACTGTGCGAGGAAACCATGCGGACCCCTTATCTCGAGGAAGTGGTGTGTGCATGGTTAGAACATGATTTTCCAAACCGTGTGGGCTAATCGTGCGACCACTTAAAAAGTGGGTTTTTAAATCTGGGCTCCCTCGGTCTTGGCCTAAACCACTCGAAATTCTTTCCCACTCGAGACTCACTCAGGATTTTGGGTTCTCGAAGGATGGAGGTTCTATCTCACTTGTTTTGGAAGCGATTCAAAGGGGTTTCAATGTGGTTTCTTCCGGGTAAGTCCCTCCTTTTGGTTTCTTTGTGGTTTCCTCTAGATCTATATCTCCCTCTCTCACGTTTTCCTAGATCTACACTCGTTGTGTGTAGATCTAGGGTTTTGTTTTCCTTGGATGTTAATTCCAAGTTTTTTGAATGTTAGGGAAGGGGATCTTGAGAGGTTTTGGTGGTGCGTTCTCCGGACATGAGGTGTGGTTTCTTGTGGGTCAATTTCACTAGAACCCTAAAGGTAGGTGGATTCTCCCCTGACTCAACTTGGTAATAACTAGTGGTTTTGGTTACAATTAATTTGTTGGATTGAAATTAATTGTGATTTTGATGTGGAAAATTGGTTAGAAATCCCTTTGGTTATGTTTTGGGGATTTTTGGGAAGAAAGGGGTTTTTGGGTAAAATGCTCTTATTGTGATTTTAAAATCGAAATTTTAAAATTGGTTGTTTTGTTAAATTAATTAAGATGGCTTGTGAAAGAGTTTTTCAATAAAATGGGTTGTTTTATTGAAACGGTAATTGGCGGGTAAAATTGTGGAAGGGTGTTTTCAATAAATGTTTGATTTATTTAAGTGGTTCGGCATGTAATTGTGGTTAATTGCATACGTTGGTGACCTTGGTGGGTTATATGCTTGGTTATGGCTTCTTTGAATGTTGTGTGGAAGTGGGTTGGAATTACCACTATAAAAAGGGGATGGATAGTGGATGGAAGGGCCACCATCAATGGTAAGTGGGCAGGGAGGACCAATAAATTTGGGAATGAAGAAACGGGTTGGACAGAAGTGCAGTTGTGATTGTTATAACAATATTGGGATGTGGAACCTTGTGTGGTGCATTGCTTTGCTAGATGGAAATTGTTGAGCTAATGTGAAATGATGAATTGTATTGTGGCATGTTTGTTTGGATTTCCATTGGTTTTCTTGGCATGGTAAGGGTATGTTTGTCTTATATTAATGGTTTCACTTGTGATTATTTTTATATAAACTCTATATAAATGTGCTAATGGTTTTATCCTAGTGGCATGTGTAGGGAAGTAATTTGGGGAAAACCTACTGAGTAATAGTACTCACCCCCTACTTTGGCACTTTGGTGCTTTTGTAGAGGTCATATTTCGAGACACATGTAAAGGTAAGGTATCTCATTGCTAGTGGTTTGTGGTGATTCTTGGGATATGTGGTGGTGCTTGAAGCATGGAGCATGGGGTGGAGTCATGGAGTGTGTCTTGCCTTATCTTGGGTCTTTCGGTTAGTCTTCGCATAGTACTCTGATATTGTGTTGGTTGTATTGGTATGAGGGTTGTATTGTGGAATAGTGTGGTTCCTTTTTGGTAATGTATGAGTTGGTTGTTTTTGTTGACATGCATCATGTAGTTTGTTGATAGTGAATCGTTTCGTTAGTTGGGTTTTTCTTAATGGAAAATCATTCCCCAATTTGTTTTTCAATCCCTCGACATTTATTGTCAGCCTTTGGCACCTTGGGAACGTCACTTAATGCCAGGTAACCCTCACCGCCTCCTCAAGCCAATGAGGTAGGGGCGAGGTGTTACAACATTGATTTCACATACACACACCCATATATATATAATTAATGCATTTTGATATACAAACACACACACAAATATATTTATGAAATATATATAAACACATACCCCTTATATTTATGTAATTTATTCAAATTTTAGTATATTTTAGAATTTCATTATAACAATATACATTTAATATATTATGTTTTTAACCAGTCAATTTTATTTATTTCTTTTTAATGCAATTATTGTTAGGGTTTTCATTTATAATATTTTTTATTTTTTATATTTTTAAAATACGATCATTTTTTAATATTTATTTATATATATTTATTTACTATGTTTTAGTATTTTCAATATGTATTCATCCACTTCAATATATATATATATAAGTCCATATTTTTTTATTAATTTATATTTAATTAATAAAACTTATCCATTTTTTCAATATTTTTAAAGCGCACACATTTTGAATTATTCAATTTCACTCCTTTTTAATATTCTTTTATTTAAGATTATATATCCACTAATAATGAAAAAATATATTTTTAAATTAATATTTATAAATAAATATATTTATAAATGAATATTTACTGTGTATATAAATTTATAAATTTATAAATTTATAATTATTATAAATAAATTATTATTATTTTTTAAATAAGTATTTATATAATTATAAATAAATAATTATATATTTTTAAATAATTATAAAATTACAATAATTTTTTTTATAATTATAATTATAAAACCTTTATCAGCCCTAAAATTTTAGCATTGATAAAATGAATATTTATCGCGCTAAAAAAGCGTTATTAAAAAAAGATTTATCAGCGCTAAAACGTTAGCACTGATAAATATGTCTTTTATCAGTGCTAAAAAAGTGCTGCTAAATATACCTTTTATCATAACTTATCAATTTAGCACTAATAAATGGGATCTTTATTAGCACTTTTCTAAAATGCGTTATTAAAAGTGTCTCTGATGTATTTAAAAGAACCCAAACCATGATCATCCTCTCATGATTCTCAAGTTCTTGCTGAACTCTTCTTCTGATGGTGCAACAACTCTACGTTCCCTCATATTAATCCAAGATAGAATCCAATGTATTTTCTTCTCTAGTTTTTCTCGTTCATTGTTGGTCTTTTTTGGGTTTTTTTTGTGTTTTTGCATTGTCATTAACCATGAATAACCCTACATCTCATCTCCTTGCCACAGAAATAAAACGAGTGGTTCTATTTCATCATTTTTTGCCATAGACAATGGTTTCGAAATAATAGAAGGATATTTTCATATGGTACGGTCGGTTAACATATGTTTATGGGCCTATATGGATAAATGAAATAGATTTTACACCACATGATACTACAAAGGTAATGATGGATTTATAGCAAGATAAAATTGCGTTTAGTTAAACATTTAATAGGTTAACCCATTTCTCAAACATGATATCTATATCACTTAGCATTGAAACAATACTTTAGTGGTCAGGAAGTGTGTCTGAGGTGATGTGTTGGCCTTAATTGGGAACTATTTGGGTATACTAGGTAAAAAATGTTACAAAATGCAATCTGAGTAAAACTAGTGATATTGGTATTGATTATATCCAATATAAAAAAGCATTCTAGACATAATAAGTAATCAACAATTATGTTTATATTTCTTAATTATGATGGATACTTGAGTTACCATATGAATCCAAGGTTGCTTTTTTGATTATCTTTGCCTTTTCCTATATTCTCGAGTCACATGCCTCTTATTTAGGAGGTGATAGGTAGGAATTGGTAATAATATATGAAATGTTATGTTCTTATATGTATTTTTTTAATTTTTTCTATAATCAATTATATATTTATATTAATAGAAGCATGAATAATAAATGAATAGTTTATTCTTATTTACTTATTAGTGATGATTGGGTTTATATAACAAATTAATTTATTGAGTTTATTTAGTAAACCCCTTAATTGATACTATTAGTTAGTTGTATTTAAAAGAATTATTCTAACATATTTTAAATCATATTTAAAGTATGAAAATAATTATTAAAAATGAAATGAATGGGATATAGGGTTATGGGGTTCACATTAGTATAGATTAATTAGTGCCTATTTTTGAAAGATTATTATTTTTTAGAATTGGTAAATTATGTGAATCTCTAAATTAATATAGAATATGTCACCTCTTTGACCCTTATATCTCCATAAAAATGATCCAATGAACATCCTATGTATGCTAGAACTTATATTGATCCTCATGTACTAGAGATAATTATACATTTAATTCAAGCTATGTGGTATAATTTTACATGACGAGAACATATTGTATTTATGGTTCCTCTAAGATTTTATAGTAATATATCATAATAATAAATTAAGGATTTCATTGAATAGAGTCATTACATTTATAAGAGTTAAAAAATTCTAGATCAATATTAATTATAAGTTTAAACATTCACCCTTTAAAGGAATGTATGTTATTGGATGGATCTTGTGGTGGATTACAAAAAATATCCAAAATTCGAAAGTGAGGAATCCTTGAGTAGACATAAGTGACGTCGAAAGTAGGTGGAGTGAGTTTCATTTATTCAATACCATTATAGTGGAGGTATTCAAATTATGAATGTTTTTGAGTGATTCTGTCAATGTAGGTTCCTAGGAAACTTTAACACCCATGTGTTTTTAGGAAATATTTTCTTTAAATAATTTTAATTCTTCAATAGATTGTATTTCACGCAATCATGAGTTTAAAAGAACCACAAGATTCCCTTAGTATAAAATGACCATTATAACATAGATATTAGGTTATAAGGAATAAATATAACTAGATTATGAAACTGAAAGGTGAATTCACTAGCTAACAATTATTTATGAAAAATATAAATCAATTTTATATTTTTTTATTTTTTTATTGGTAAATTAAGTGAATTACAATAATTAAATGAAATTAATGAAATATATATGTTTTATATTGAATAAAATATTTTTCCTATTCATCCAATATATATTTTATACCAAGTGTATGAATAAACCCTATTTGATGTATATAAACATATATTGTTTTAAAGGGGTAATTTTACCGCCTTTTAATGGAGAACCCTTTTTAAATTAAACTTTTGACACATAAAAAATTTTTATATGAAAAAATAAACCAATTATTTATAATTAGGATATTTAAATTTACTTTAAAATGACATTATAATTTTTTTTGATAACATTCATGTTTCGATGAATAGAAAAAGTATACAAAATTTTAAGTGAAAACAACTTTTCTTCATCCAAATAATTTATATGGTTTAATTATATTATTGAATTATTTTAAAAAATAAATATAATATATTTTTATCATTTAATATAATTTATTTCATTGGAATTAATTTTTCATTGAATTAAATGCAAATACTCTTCAATCTTCTACAATGCTTTAATATTTAAAACAAGTTTTCTCATTCGAAAAATGAGATTAATTTTAATTTAATTACTGAAAATTATGTGTTTTGAATTTGTAAAATTGATTCCATATTTGGAATTAGTATTTAAAAATTATATAAATATCTTTATTTTATTTTTGGGTATATTGAATAGTAATTTCAGTAATTATTTTATTAATACGGTAAAATGGTAAATCGGGTAGTTAAGGGTGAAAATAATATTGTAAATTTACCCTAACATTTTTCATACTATCATTAAATCTTTTTTTACCTACATAATTCTTGGGTAAAAATGGTATCCTTTGGAATCCACTTGGATGAGATTATGACATTTAATTTATTTTATTTAAATAAAAGTTAAATATGTATTATTCAAATTTTAATTACTATATCATTTTTAATATTATGTTATAAAGAAGGTAAATTCAATTATAAATACTATTTTTAAATCTAAAATGTATTTATTTATCATGGTAATTTATTTTTAATTTTGTGGAAATAAATAATTACCATAAAGTTTAATACATTAATTAAGGAGAAATTATTTAATTGATGAGAAATCAATAAAATAATTATTATTAAAATTATCATAACTATTAAAATACCCAAAAACTTGACGAAATATTATTGGTCATATATATCTCGACTATAATCATATAAGTGTCGAGTTATTAACCATTTGGATCCATTTGAAAAATATTATGACACATACAATATTTTATTTAATGTGATGTTAAAGTTGTCACATTCATGTTTAAAAAATATATAGCATTTTTAATGTTCGATTTTATAGAAGATATATTCTTATAAAAGTATTCTTCAGAAATCTAGAGAATGTATCTCAGTATTTTAATTTTATTTTTAATGTTTAATCAACAAATAAATAAATTAAATAATTACACAAAATTTTAAAGTAATTATTTTTTTAATGGACATAAAAAATAAATTTTATAAAAAATATTAAAATATATATAATTTGGGATAATTAATATGTCCATTGAATTTTATAGATGAACTTTACCTCTTATTAATATAATAAAATATCTCTTTCTGAGTTAAGTTTTTATTTTAATATTTTTAGAAATTAATAAATTAAATAGTTTAAAAATTGACATGATTGATTGTTTATCAAAATAGTTTTTTATTAAATTATATAAAAGTCATAATTTTTTTAAATATATAATAATTATTATATGGTCTAAAATGTTCTAATTTATTTATTTATGGTCTAATGTACATCAAATAAGTAAATATTTCACCCATTTAATATTGAAATATTTGTTACCTTAGTCACAAATTATATAGAATAACGAAGTGTTAATTAAAATGATAAGTTTTAAATTGACATTAAAACCGTATAAAATTTATTTTTTGATGATATTACAACCTTATCTCTTCTCATATTCCAAATTTGGACATTTTGGAGGTTTTTTATGTCATTTGATTTTGATATAAATTAATATTTTTGGAGATTTCATAAGTGCCCCTCACCTCAATTATAAAAGGGAACCAACCCCCTCACTTATGCACATCATTTTTAACCTTAAATATCAGCCATACCCTACTCATTTCCCTTCTCAACATCCCTATTCACATTTTAGGGGTTTTTTTCTCTAAAGACAAAACCTAGTTCTTTAAGAGGTGATCTAGAGGGACCTCATCGAAGAATAGGTAATCTCCTCTAACAATTCCTTTAAACTCATTTATTAATCTACTTACTCTTATTGAGTAATTTATATTATAAATTAATAAGGCTACTATCAATTATATGCTAATATTTCATTATGATTATGGAACAACCATATTCCCTCATCTAACAATACTATGGAAAATGAAATCACCACATGTGAGAACGTGCGACTTGTCGTCTCCACGTTGTGGTGTAATCTATTTTTCACCACCAGATTACTTGAATGGGTATAATGGTGAAAGTAATAACTATATGTAATTATTATAACCTGATTCTAGAAAAAAAATATATACCTTCCACATCCATACAATTTCACATTTACTGGGATGATATCGTCGCTTGTGCATACGTACGACCTACCGTCTCCATGAAGCAATGTGATTCATTTTACATGATATCCATTAAAACACGATTATATAAATGTGTAGAATGTATAAATATGGTATATATTATGTTAATATCATTTTTAATGATATAAAAATTACCTAAGATGGATAACTAGAACTTTTTCGACAAAACATGCATAAGAAAACGAATCCACTAATAACAGAATAATGAGTAATAATGAAATTTTATTAACAAACAAATGATAATATGATCATATATGATATAATAAAAATTACTATGATTCTATAATAAGTCAATGACAATATTTAAATCATCATACAATATGTGCATATACATAAAATGGATATCTGACCTAAAGGTAAGGGGTAATTTTGCAATCTCATTATTATCTGAGATTATTTATATATAAGTATATGGTGGGGTATATTTATCATCCATTTCCATGTTTCATAAATATATATTCTAAAATATTATTTATATCCTTATAAAATTGTTTCATGTTAATTTTACCCTTTGGTAGATTTTTATTAAATAGTCTGAAAGGAATATTTTTGTGTTTTCAATATGAGGTAATTTTTGACTTTTCGACAAAATTACAAGAAGAATATTTTATTTTAAATTAAACAACAGGAATTGATTTTTATGTTTTCATAATACCTTTTTAACATAAATCTTTCTTTAAAAAATTTCTTGTTTTTATTCAAATAAATTATTTTCATCTAAAATTTCGTGGTATTTTGATAAATGAAAATATTTTTGAAGAAGAAATGATATTTTCCTCAGGAATTAATTTCAATTGTTGTTTCAAAATTATTTTCCATCTAAGATGGAATTATTTAATAGGGTTATGTTTCAAGTATACTATCTATATTTTTCCTATGGTTTGACTGTGTTTATGATCGAATTCTATTTATGAAATCCATTTTTTTTAGATGGATTTTATTATGGTGGATTGATGTTTAAAAAAAACCCATTTTATTCCTTAGGTTATAATGAATGATTTATATTTTTTGTAACAAATAAGAATGATTTCATTGTTAGATTAGTAGGACCTATATCTACCTCTAATTCATTGTGTAAATATTTATATCTCATGATATAGACAGTGCTGGAATTGGAAATGATATTGGTTGAGTAATACATGGCTGCAACGAGGACTGAAATCAGTTCAATAATGGAATTTGTCTGCTATGATGGACTTGGAAATGAGCCTTGACAAATATGAAATTATTTTCTATTCTTAATTGCATACCCAGAAAATTTTATGTCTTATGGTTTGAATTTTGGTATGACATTCATTGATTCTTATAAGCTTATAGGATTTATCCCCTGACATGATATCATGATCTTCCATATGGAGGATAAGATTTTCAAATGTTACATTATTATGTTATATCATTATAATATGATTGATATATGTCTTTTTTTCCTTACTAAGCATATGAGATCACCCTTTTATATGTTTATTTTCCCCATTCCATGAAATAGGATATTAATTAAGATATGAAAAGAAGGGGTCTAGTTATGAAGAAATAAGTAGGAGACAATGTAGATCTCTTATGAACCAATTGTTTATTTTTATCAGTTTCTAAATACACTAAACCTATAGAGTTCCGGCATGGTTGTTTTATGTTTTATAATGAATATTCATAAATTTTCTATGTAATATCTATGTTTGTAATGTATGTACTATTATAGTTGGTATCAGAGAAAATTTAGAGTTAACATTTGGAATCTAGGATGATAAATCCTTAATAGGAACCCTAAGGATATGTCGAAGTATAGGTTACAATCCTGGTATTTTCGAAATGATAATGAATATATTAGGATAAAACCTAATGTTTCCTAAATTGAAATTTTATTCTTGGTTATATGGATTTCCTATTATGATTAGTGTTGTTCATATTATGATTCTTTGTTTTAGTCAATGGTTGGAACCCAAAGGAACCGTGTTAAAGATGAATGCGAGGGGAAATGCAATAATTGTCCTCCAAATAAATAAAATGTTATGGGAACTAGAATGAAAAATATTATAGATATAGTCATGAAACATTCCCAATCTATGAATCATGCAGGAATTACAAACAATAAAAGGAGGGAACACCATTTTGTTGAATCCTTCATGAGGTAGCATCCACCTTATTTTAGTGGTTCTTCTAATCCAGTAGTGGATAAACAATGGATTAGTACAACTAAAAAGATATTTTCAGTTCTGTAATTTTTAGAACATGATAAATTCATCTTAGTAGTCTACCATTTGGAAGTTGAAGCTGATAAATAGTGGAACCTTGTCCAGAATATAAGGAAAAGAGATGAAATTGAATCCAAGGAATGGGATGAGCTGAAGAACTTATTTTTCAACAAGTAATTTCCTCGTATTCTTAGAAAAAATATGGATAAGGATTTCCTTGAGCTTATGAAAAAAGATGATGAATCTATTGGTGTCTATGAAGAAAATTTTACTAGACTTTCAAGTAATGCTTCAGTAATTATTATCCAACCTGAGAGTAAAATTGATCAATTCTTTAGTGGCTTAAAATCAAGTCTCTAAAGGGCATTATCCATAAGGGACTTCAATAGATATGAGGTAATTATTTGATGTGCTCTTAAGTTTTATATGGGTATTAGAGAAACCCATAAGTCTTATGGGTTTGATAAGAAGAGAAAATTGGATTTCAAGGAAAAATATAAATACTACACTAAAAAGAAGATGATTTTCCCCTTACGCTCAATGTTTTGAACAAAACATGAAGTAAGTTTTCTTCATGGGACTAACAAATGTTTTAAGTGTGGTAGAGAAGGTCATTGGGTAGTTGAATGTCGAAGTGATGGAAAAAATATATATAATGATATGAATAGAGAAGAGGAAACATAGAATTCACCTCCTACACTTCATTGCTATAAGTTAAAGGAAATGGGTAATTATGCCATCCAATTCCGAAATATGAGGGTTATTGACGATAGTCAATGTCAGAAAACTCTTAATGAAAAATATAAAGTGAAGTCACATTGGATCACTATCAGTGATATGGAATTCGACAATGAAGTGGTGAAAGGTACACATAATATCCACTATAATGTAGCAAATGCTTTATTTTATTCTGGATCAACCCACCCTTTTATTTATAAAAACTTTTTTATGGGTATCACTATATTACCTCAATAATTAGATGTTGAGTTATTTGTGAAAACTCCTAACGGAACAATGGTCATATAAAATGTTTATAATTCTTCTCTAGTAAAATTTTGTGGTAAATTACTTCGTTCAAATATTGTGATTATTCCTTTAGTGTAATTTGATGTGATTCTTATCATGTATTGGATTTCTCAATATGGATATCATATCAATTTCCAAATAAGGTAACTCACATTTCATATTCCGGATCAATATATTATCATATATCGATGCAAGGATGATTATAACCTTCCAGTAGAAATTTTATCCATCTTATGGGTCTTGATTCCTATAAATTAAGGTTATCTTTATCAATTGGTTGTGGATAAACTCTCCATTAATAATACACCTATTGTACATGAAATTTTTGATGTATTTTCAGAAGAGTTACAGGTTTTCCACTAAATCATGATGTTGAGATTGCAATAGAGATTGTATCAGGTGCTATACCTATTTCCAAGTCACCTTATAGAATGGTTCGAATTGAATTTTGGGAACCGAAGATGAAACTCTAAGAGAATCTTAACAAGGGATTAATACACCTTAGTGCATCACCTTGGGGTGAACCTATTCAGTTTTTAGGAAGAAATATGGATCAATGAGACTCTACATTGATTATAGAGAACATAAAAAGACCATTATCAAGAACAAATATCCTTTTCCCCACATTGATGAATTATTTGACCAACTACACTGTGATCAATAATATTCCATGATTGATCTTCGTTTAGGATATCATTAATTATGGGTCAAGAATGAGGATATACCAAAGACAGAATTCTGTACAAGGATTGGAAACTATGAATTTATAATGATGAATTTTGGCCTTACTTATTCCCCCACTATCTTCATAGATCAAATAAAAAGTGTCTTTGGAGACTATCTTGATGAGTTTGTGGTAGTCTTTATAGATGATATTCTAGTTTATTAAAATAGAAAGGGATAACATGAATATCACTTGATAATTGTAATGAATACCCTGAGAAAAGAGAATCTGTATGAACAAATTACCAAGTTTGAATTTTGGATTAAAAAAGTTTCATTTTTGGGTAACATAATCTCAATGGAGAGGATATATATGGATCCAAAAAAATAGAAGATTTTGAAATTTGTAATATACCAACAATGATAACTGAGATCCCAAGTTTTCAAGATTAGGGAAGATATTATAAACATTTTGTGAAATAGTTTTTACGACTATTTAATCCACTTACCAAGTAGACTCAAAAAGGATTTGTGTTCATGCGGATAGAATAATGTGAAGAGAATTTCAAAGAGCTAAAAATAAGGTAATCTGGTGCACCTATGCTCACACTTACTTGTATCAGAGAAAGGTTTGTGATCTACAGTGATGCATCCAAGAAGGGGATGGGATGTGCTGTCATAAAAAATGATACGGTTACGGCCTATGTCATGCCAAAATTGAAAATAAATGAGTAAAACTACACAACTCGTGATTTGGAGTAAGCTATGGTAATCTTTGAATTAAATAT
This sequence comes from Viscum album, assembly GCA_963277665.1. NCBI lineage: Eukaryota > Viridiplantae > Streptophyta > Magnoliopsida > Santalales > Viscaceae > Viscum > Viscum album. The sequence continues at coordinate 1,398,678,564 of OY728127.1, read as the reverse complement.
ATGGAGGCATTATCTTTATGGGGAAAGGTGTGATATTTATACTGATCATAAAAGATTAAAGTATATTTTCACATAAAGAGAGATGAATATGAAACATAGAATATAGTTTTATTTGATTAATGATTATGACTTCTCAATTCACTTCCACAATTTGAATGTGAACGAGATGGTATATGCTTTGAGTTTAAATGACCATGTTGACCTATCCATGATGAGGATAAAAAAGATCCAATATTTATTTATTTTGAATATTGGATCTTGAAATTTTAAAGTAAGGTATTATATTTCTGAAATGAAATTTCAACCATCTATATAAGTGAAGATTAAAGAGGTATATAATGAAGATGTATAGATAAAAAAGAAGGTTTGAAATCTTCCTGAATTCAACATTGATTGTGATGGAATAATAATGTTCAGGAACTGTGTTTTTATTTCACCCATACCAGAATTAAAGAAGGAGTTATTGGATATGGCTCATAGTTCTTCATTCCTTATTTATCAACGAAGCACAAAGATGTAAATATACCTAAAAGAATATTTCTATTGGGATGGAAGGAATAGAAATGTTGTTGAATATGTCTCTTGGTGTTTGGTTTGTTATCAAGTTAAGGCATGGGGATAGAAGTCTAAGGAAATGTTACAACCATTACCCATACCAGAATGGAAATGGGAAAATATCATTATGCACTTTGTTATTGGACTTCTGAAAAAATCTAAAGGATATGATTCTATATGGGTTATATTTTATCAACTTACAAATTTGGAACACTTAATTTATATTATAAAGGATTTCATTCTTGATAATCTTTCCAAGATTTATATAAAGGAAGTGGTAATATTTCATGGAGTATCAAGTTCCATTATATCTGATTGAGATCTAAGGTTTACCTCGATGTTTTGGTGATGTATTTAGAAGGCTCTGGATATAGAGTTAAGTTTCAGTACTGCTTATCATACTCAAACATATGGTCAGTATAAGAGTAAAATTAAAACACCAGAATACATGTTTATAGCTTGCTCTACAGATTTAAAATATGGATGGGATCAAAACCTACCTTCGTTGGAAGTTTCTAACAATAATAGATTTCACTCAAGTATTTAGATGGCTCTTTATTAAGACGTTTTTGGAAATATGTTCAGAACTCACACTTGCTGGGATGAAGTTGGGGAATGAAAGATATTATGACCTGATCTTGTTGATGAAATGGTAGATAAGGTCATATCTATTCAACAACACATAAGATTTTCTCAGATTTGGTAAAAAAGTTATGATAACCACTGAAGAAAAGACCTAGAGTTTTAAGTTGGTGATAAGGAGTTTCTATGGATATCTCCCGGGAATATAGTAATGAGATTTGGAAAAAATGGCATGTTGAGACCTTGGTTTATCGGTCCTTTTGAAATTCTAGATCGTGTTGGGAATGTAGCTTACCAGTTGGCACTTCCACCAAATCTCTCTCAAGTTCATGGTGTGTTCCATGTATATGTCCTAATAAAGTACATGCCTAATCTTTCACATGTACTAAACATATAATTACTACCATTGGAGCAAGATATATCTTATGAAGAACAACTTCTATAGATTCTAGATCATAGCGAAAAAGTATTACAAGAAAAACCCACACTCTTGGTTAAAGATTATTGGACGAACCACCAATTTGAGGAAGCTACATGGGAACTTGAGGATGTGATGATTCATAGGTATCTTCATCTATTTGTATCTAAGCTATGAATTTTGATGGTGAAATTCAGTTTAAGGTGGATAGAATGTAACACCCATATTTTTTATGAAATACATTCTTTAAATAATTTTAATTATTCAATAGTTTTCATTGCATGCAATCATGAGTCTAAATAAACCATGAAACACCATTAGTATAAAATTACCATTATAACCTATCCATTAGGTTAGCGAGATTGAATATAACTGTCTTATGAAAATTTATGGAGAATTCATTAGCTACTAATTATTTAGGAAAAATATAAATATGTTATATATATATTTTCTTTTTTATCAATAAATTAAGTGAACTACAATTAGTAAATGGATTTAAGGAAATATGTATGTTATATATCTAATAAAATATTTTTATACTCATCTAATAGATATTTTAGTCATAAGGTATTAATAAACCCTATTTGATGTATAAAAACCAATATTTTTTCAAAAGGGTAATTTTATTGCCTTTTAATGGGGAACCACTTTTTAAACTAAAAATTTGAAATATTAATAATTTTTATACGAAAAAAATAAACCTATTTTTTTGAAATGTGATATAAAAATTTACTTTGAATGGATATTTGATATTTTTTGATGACTTTCATGTTTTGATTAATAGTAAAATATACTAAATAATAGGTGAAAAAAACTTGTTTTCATAGGAATAATTTATGTGGTTAAATTATATTATAGAATGGTTTTAAAATATAATAGAATATATTTTTATAATTTAATATAATTTAGGTCATTGGCATAAATTTTACATTGAATTTAGATATAAAAACATTTTCATATTTTGCAATGTTTTAACTTTTAAAATATATTTTCTCATTCTGATAACGAGATTAATTTTAATTTAATTACTAAAAAATCTATGAATTGAGTTTTGAAAAATAGATTCTATGTTTTTAATCATTAACTACACATTATATAAATAATTTATTTTATTTTTGGGCATTATTAAGAGTAACTTTGGTAATTTTTTTATTAATATGGTAAAATGGTAAATCAGATAATTAAGGGTAGAAATAATATTATAAATTAACCCTAACATTTGTACTAGTTTAATTAGATAATTTTTTCTAGAAGAAAATCATCCTTTGGTTGAAATTTTATCCTTTTGAAGCCACTTGGATGAGATTGGGACATTTAATTTATATTATTGAAAGAAAAGTTAAATATGTCTTACTGAAATTTTAATAATTATATGATTTTTAATATAATGTTATATAGAAGATAAATTTGATTATAAATACTATTTTGAAAGATAAAATTTATTTATTTATTATGGTAATTTATTTTTAATTTTTATAAAATAAATAATTACCTTAAAGTCTAATACACTAATGATGGAGAAAATATATAATTGATGAGAAATCAATAATTTTTTTTAATTAAAATGATAATAACCATTAAAAGAACCTAAAACATGGCCAAATCCTATTTGTAAAGTATATATCGACCATAATAATCCAAGGGTCGAGTTATTGAGAATTTGGAGCCACATCGAAAAGATTATGACACTTATAATATTTTATTTAAAGTGATGTTTAAGTTGTCACATTCATGTTTTATTAAATATACCATTTTTTATGTTGGATTTTATATAAGATATATTCTACTAAAAGTATTATTCTAAACACTAGAGGATTTAAATTTATCTTTTTATTTTATTTTTAATTTTTAATCAATATGTAAGTATATCAAATAATTAAACAAAACCGATGTAATAATTATTTTATTAATGGAGATAACAAATAAATGTTATTTGAAATATTAAAATAAAAAAAATTGGGATAATTAATATATTTAATTAATTTTATAGCTTACCTTTACCTCTTAAGAATATAATAAATATTTTCTTTGAAGTTAACTAGTTATCATAATATTTTTAAAAAACAATTAATTGAATAGTGTTAAAAATGAGACTATTGATTGTTTATAAAAATAATGTTTTATTGAATTATTTAAAAATCATATAAATTTTTTTTAATATAGAAAAATTATTATACAGTTTAAAATTTTATAAAGAATTTATTTATGGTCTAATTTATATAAAATAATTTAATATTTCACCCTTTTAATATTGAAATATTTTTTTACCTTAGTAAAAACTTAAATAGAATAACTAAGTGTTAATTAGAATTTTGGGGTTTAAATTGATATAAAATCTTGTCTAAAATTTATTGGTTGATGATATTACAACCTTATACTGTCTAATATTCTAAATCATGATATTTTGGTGTTTTTTAAGTGTTTTTATAATATTATAAATTAATATTTTTGGAGAGTCCATAAGTGCCCATCACCTAATAAATAAAAGGGAACCCCATCCATAACTTATTCACTTAATTTTGAACCTTCAATATTAGTCATCCCCTAACCAGTTCCATTATATACTTCCCTATTCTCCTTCTATATGTTTTTTTCTTCTCCACAGACCAACCCTAGTGCTTTAAAATGTGATCTTGAGAGAGCTCTTCGAAGAAGAAGCAATCTCCTCTATTGATTCTTTCAAAATTCTATCTTCTTCTACATCTTATTCATGATTTATTTCCATTATAATGTAATAAATCTAGTATCACATATATACTTATATTTTATTATGATTATTTAATAACTATATTCCACCTTTTATCCATCCAATGAAAAATGAAATCACCACACGTGCGTACATTTGGCTTACCATCTCCACGTCGTGGTGTAATCTGTTTTTCACCACCACATTACATAGATGTGTATAATGGTGGAAGTAATAACTATATGTGATTATTATAACATTATTATGGGAAAAAATATACCATTCACATCCCCACCATTTTACAATTATGGGAATGATGTTGTCACTCGTTCGTATGTACGACATACCGTCTCCACGATTCAATGCGATTAATTATACATGATATCCATTAAAATGTGATTATATAATTTTATATGATGAATAAATATGGTATTTATTATGTTAATATCATTTTTTAATGATATAACTTTGTCCTAAGAAGGATAACTCAATCTTACTCAACAAAACATGCAAAAGAAAACGAAGCCATTAATACCCAAATAACATGTAATAATGAAATTTTTTGGTAAAATGATGATAATATGATCTTATATTATATAATAAAAATTAATATTATTATGGAATAAGTCAATGACATTATTTAAATCATTATATAGGAGGTTTGGATACATACAAAGGATATCAGACCTAATGTAAGGGTTAATTTTACAATCTCATTATTATACGAGTTTGTTTATACATATGTATATACTAGGGTATATTTACCCTCCATGTCCATATGTCCTAAATATGTATTCCAAATATTCATTTTATCCTTCTATAATTATTTAAAGTTAACTTTACACTTTGGATAATTTTTTTTAAATAGTATGAATGGAATCTTTTTTTTATTTCGATACGAGGTACTTTTTAACTTTCCAATAAAAGTATGTGAATAATGTTTTCTTTTAACTTATATGGAAGTAATGGACTTCTATGTTTCATTATGCCTTATTTAAATGAATGTTACATTAAAATATTTCATGTTTATTTTCCAATAAATTATTTTCATTTAAAATTATGCGCTATTTTGAGAAAATATAATGTTTTTGAAATGAAAGGATATTTTCCTTAAGAATTAATTTCATGTATTCTATCATTATTATTTTCCATCTAATATGGAATTATTTAATAGGATTATGTTGAAATTAAATTATCCATACAATTCCTTTTTTTATTTTTATTATGATGCAATGAGATTTATTAAACCCATTTGTTTTATATGAATTATTTTATGGTTCAATTATGTTTAAAGAAACCCATTTTATTCCGTAGGTTATAATGAATGATTTATGTTTTTGTGGAACACATAATAATGATTTCATTATGATATGGGTGGGACCTATATCTCCCCCCAATTCAATGGGTAAAGATTTATATCTCAGGAAATAGATAGGGCTGCAATGGGAAAAGATCTCAGTTCAGTAATATAGGGTTGGAATGATGAGTGAACATGGTTCAATAATGGGTTTTGTCCGCTATGATGGTCTTTGAAATGAGTCATGACTAATATAAAATTATTTTATATTCTTAAGTGTATGTCAAAGAATATTATTTCTTAAGTTATGACTTTTGGGAATATTCTTATTGATTTTTATGAGCTTTTAAAATTTATCCCACGACATGGTATAACAATCATTCATATGCAGGATAAGATTTTCTTCAAATGTTATATTCTTATGTGATATGATTATGATATGATTGATATCTCCATTATTTAACTTACTGAAACTATGAGCTCATCCTTTTATATGTTTCTTTTACCCAGGTCATGAAGAAGTGTATTAAGTAAGATATGACAAAAAGGGGTCTAGTTATGAAGAAATAAGCTGGAGACAATATAGATGTGTTATGAACCAGTTGTTTAGGTCTCCTATTTTCATAAGAAACTAATCCTATACAGTACTGAAATTGTTTTATTATTCTTTGTAATTAATATTCATCAAATTTTGAAGTAATACCTATGTATGTAAATTATGGGCCGTTATAAACACTTTAATCCTTATTTCCTATTTGATGTGAAAACATTCTATCAATGTGGTTATTTGGGGAACCTCTAGTGGTCATTTTGATATCTTCCTTCTATGTAGGGTCATTAGATTTGATTGGTAGATTATTTATGGCTGAGAAGTCTATTGATGATGCTATATAGTGTTCTTTTATAGTAATAGGTACAATCCTTGTATATTAAAATCTCGTTGATGGTTTTAGGACACAAAAGCATCCTATTATTTTTTTATGAGTATATTATATTTTATATGGGATTTGGATTATAACTTATTAATAATGTTATTAATATAAATATTCTATGTAAGTAAACATATAAAAATGGAGTAATCCGTGTCAGTTTTATTCAATAGTGGTAGGCACAAGTGGGTATGTCTTCCTATATTTAGAGTGAAATGTTCCTCGAAGGTGAATAGTGTTGATACGCCAAGATAAGATGGATGTAATATGTTGTAGATTTTAAATCGAGATATTATAATGGATATATATAGTCATTTTAAATATTTTTATATCATTATTATGACATGTTTTCATTTTATTTTTCATACAGGACCACTTCAAACTGCATCTCCATCTGTTGTTGTGAAAGAATCATACCACACATAATAGTCATAAGTAACATAAATAACTTTTCATAAAAAAGGACCACATGTTTCAAAAAAAAATATTGTGTAAATAGAGATTCATTTTTGTATGATTGATATACAATTCCATACACTCCATTCATAAAAATCTATAATTGCAAGCATCTTTCAGGAAAAGTGTTACTATCTTGAACAGAGATATAATACTTCAATACTAAAGTAAAACTAAACTTCAATACCTTTATATAATTCTTCCTCAGACACTTGATTTTATTCAATCTATTGATGATGTAATGGAATCCATCTTTCAAACTAGCCTTCCTCCCATCATTATAGTTCCAAAGTTCATTAATGACATACCTACCACTCTGATTGTATTCATTAATCTCTATCAAAGCCACTAACATGGCTTTGGATATCACATATCCCAACTCATTCTTCAAATATTTCATCCTTTCATCCTCCTCATTTACTACTTCCTCAGAACATAAAAAATAATGGTGAAAAATTAATCAAAACATAATGAATGATGTTTTTTTTGGTTTCTTGATATGTATTTTCTTATACAACTCACTTAGTTACTTTTGAAAAAACTTCATCACAAATTAATTTTATTTTGTGTGTGGTCACATTGGATCCTATTATAAATCCATAATTAAGTATACTTGGATGATAATTCTACTATGATGAGTGAATTCCTAAAAATAATCATGTTTCCAATTTTTGTGAAAAAAACATGCCAATCACACCTTTTGATTCTCTTCCTCTTCACGCTTGATAAATTTAACAGGGTTCCCATCGGACTCTCGAAGGTATTCCTCCCTCAATGAGCACATCTCTCTAACCCTATTTTCAGATTCAAATTCAGGATATTTTCTCTTGGTATCTTGGATAATGGCTGGTTGTTAATCTCTACCATCTACCTCACACTAATACCAACACATGTTTGTATCTCCTCTAATCCCTACCAAAAAACATTTTAGAGGAAGTGGAAAACAATAAATGTTTTTGAGTGGAAGTAAATAAATGTGAATGGAATTCATGTGGATTTTAATGTTCATTCCTTAATTTTTTGTAATTTAATATGTTATAATCCAAAATTTAAATTGAATTTAAGTTATTTTTTTCACCTCAGTGCCGACTTTACTTTCATCTCCCAAATAGTTATTATTACATTTTTTGCTTCTGATTGATCCCCTATCTCTTACATGTTATTTGAACTTACCTGAGTAGTATCCATCCAAAATGATCACTAGTACATGGTATGGGATGTATTTTGGTTGGAGTAGTTTAAGGAGCTAGGTGGATTTCCACAAAAGATGGGAGATAAATATCAAACAACAAAATGCAATAATAACTATTCGAGAGGTATCCCATCAATGAACATTGAAACCAAAATGATGGGAGGAAGGCTATTTTGAAATAGGTATTCCAATCCATCATCAAGATATTGAATTCAATCAATGTCTAAGGATGGATTAAATAATGGTAGGGAAGGTTAGTTGTAATATTGTGTTGAATTATTGTATCTCAATTCTAGATAGTAACAATTTTCATGCAAGATACATTCAATTGTGGACTTTTATGCATGGATTGTGTTGTTTTGTTGTTATTCAAGAAAAATTAAATATTTGAATACTCATGAAAAAAATGTATTCTAAACATGATGATTTTACCAATCCTTAGGAAGAATATATTGTTGATGATGAAAATATGGAATTATTAGGGGATCAATAACATGTTCATGAAAAAACAACAATGATGAAACATTATAGGTTTGAACAAAATTATCAATCAAGAAGCCTAGGTATAAAAAAAGAAGGTTGGTTGGAATCAAAGTGGCCAACCTATTGAGCCCAAAAATTCAATGTTCATTAGTTATCTTTGGGTCACAATGATGATGAATGTACCAATTGATATTGAATCATCGCATTGTGTCCAACCTGTAACAAAGTAAATCCTTTGAAAATATATAACAATAATGTTACAATATACTTTCTCTATTTTACCCTATAATTATATAATTGAACCTTGATTTAATTTTCATTATTCCTTTCAGACTACATTTATTTTAGAAATTACAAAAAATAGTTTTAATGGCCACTGGAAATTCCTATAGAGGTTTCCAGACTCTTCTGATGAAGTTAAAAATTCGGGAAGTTGAGGGTAAAATAATGTCCCACAAACTACTTAGTTATGTATGCATTATAAATCAAGAAAAATGGGATTCTATTATCAATATCCGTAATAAGAAATAATTTCAAGTGAATTTCAGTCGATAATATATTATTTTACATTATTTATTTTATCCAAATTGATTCATAATTGTGAACTTATGGAACTAAAAAAGTGTGATGAAAATAAAGAACTCTATCAAACCCAACGTAACCCTATCAAAAATGAAGGATGGGGTACTCTTCATTAGAGAAGATATTGGTATGTATTTTAAATCAAAAATAAAATTTTAATTATGTGATATAAAACAACATATGTTTCTTTGTTTATATGTAGATTGATGAATCAAAATTTGAAGGCACTTCCATCCCACGTCATGTGCTATGGATTGAGTCTTATATAAATAAGGAGGGTATATTAGTTTATGTAAACACAAAATTAGTATGGGAAGCATGTGTAAGTATGAAATAATTGTAATATGTTATTCCTTATAACAATACTACATAAAAATATCTATTTATGTTCATACTTTTTATATGGTTTAGACATAATAATTGGAAATGATCATACCCAATGAAAAGATACTTTCAGTAGATTTGAAGCGGCCTAAACAATATGGTCACATTAGAGGATTAGGTTTTGGAGTCTCTTATAGAAAATATATTGAGAAGAAAAAACCACATGAAGATACATATAATACGGTGAGACAATTTAAAATAAAAATAGAATCACTGTAAGATATTATTTTGTGGTCCGGTTTGGCAGACCAATGTATAAGAATGGAACAAAGTGATCTGGAAGTGGAGAAAAGATCCCCACATGAACCAAATGATCCCACTAGCTTTGAGTCGAGTCACCCCCCCCCCCCCCCCGACTTCATACCTTATGTGGGGTAATCAATTTTTTCAGTACCATTTCTATTAAATTTGAATAAAACAACCTTGGATGACTTTATGTTACTAAAACTTTTCAGGGTACAATTGTTTGTGATTTTTAACTATTAACACCCAAGTAAAGCCATGTTGCAATGGGTATAGTGTATAATATCTTAGGAGACCAGCTACACAACCAAGAACAACCAAAATATCACACAAGAGTGTGGATTGTGGTAACTTGTGAGATGACTACTGAGTTCCATGTTCCACTTGATGGTCTAGATATTACAACGGTCGAAACTAATATTGGAGCTTTCATAGAATGGTCAAATAATCATATAAAGATAAATGTGATAAATCATTAAAAAATATTCATATGAAAAAATATAATATTTTTATGATAAAAGTAATGAATTTAGGTGGGATGTTACAAATGGATAAAGTTGTGGAGAAATGAATGGTCGAATCAAGAAAATCTAGTAAATCGACTAAGAAAAAAAAATAACCGACTCCGAGTACTTTCTCTATACTAGTTCCAAATCCTGATTTATTATCATTAAAAATTAATGTAGAGACCACATTTAGAGATGAAACTATATAATACTTTGAATATGAAGAAAATATATATAGATATTCCCTTACAGATGTAATTGGTCTCTATACTATAATTGAGATTCTCATGCATGAATGGTTGGGCATCTCAGTTGTCAATAAATACATAATATACATTTTAATAATACGTTTTTCCAAATAGTGAGCTAATATGTTATTTAAATTTAAAAACTATTCATATCTTTTACAGGAATTTATATTACAACTATATAAGGGGAAGATCATGTGAAGGGTAATTTTGATTCATTAATCTCGGTATCATTTCTATGTTAGAACATACATTGAATTACGAAGTAATTAAGATGTATAAATATGAGTTACTCAAAGCATTTAATAAGAAAGAAACATATTAGAGACTCTTTTTTATGCCTACAATGCAAAGGTTAATCTCTACAATCTAATCACATAAAATAACTTTTAAATTTTTACATTACTTAATTATTTTTTAGGACATACTAAATGCCGATAGTAGTCAATATGGACACCCTGAACATTTATTTTTTCAATCTAATACATGGATATGCAACCAAATGACCACACATGATGTGTATTTTTCATATGTAATATAATATAATCAACATTTTATAAATAAACATAGAATTATATGTTTAGTATGTGTTTTAACAAGATTTTTTTATGATAGATAGGTCTCACAATAAAGGCAAGATCATGGATTGAATTTGCTGTCTAATGGGTTAAAGTCTATGGATTACAACAGATGGAAAAAAAATTAAGGTATATATAGAAAATTGTAATTATCAAAAAATTTCAAAATAATTTACTTATTTTGGTCACTGTTTCTATAGTGTCCAAAACAAGATAATGACATCGATTATGGATATTATATTTAAAAATTTATGAGATAAATCATAAATTATGAAAATACCGGCGTCACCTAATAGGTAATTTCTGAAGGTAATTAAAATATCATTAAATATATTTTATAATCATTTGTTTTTATACATTTTCTCTATAATATCATAATTTTTTACAACGTAGTTACTCAAAATAAGAAATCAATTTCTTTTGAGATGAGTTTGAATCGTACTTTTTGTCAAAATGTATGCCAAAAACAAATTTAAGTGATTACCTGCAATGTTTAGGATATAGTATGAGTTATGACTTTAGAAATATATTTGGGGTGTGACGAATTAGTGTCATAATGATTATATATTATTTTGGATCTCTTTTTCAAGGAGAATAATAATGGAGGAAATCAATTTGTTTAGAAGTGATGACCTGCAAATAATAATACTGTTGGGAAATCATGGTGGCAAAGGTAGAGGTAGTGGCAGAGGTGAAGGTAGAGGTGGAGGAGAAGGTGGAGGCAGAGTCAGATACTGACATGGAGGTGGTGTAAGAGGTGAAGATCAAGGTTGATACCAAGGGAAAGGAGAATAAGATGCGATGGCTAGAAAATAATAAAATTTTTAGGCAAAGAAGTAGAATGAGGATCATACCATTATTGTGTATGAGAAAAATTGATTAAAAGTACACAAAACACTTATCACAAAATATAATAGAAATTTTGAAAGTGTTTTAGGTGACTTATTGAAATAATTATTTTCACCACTTGTTTGATTTATTTTATATAGGGTAGTAATCCACCTATAAGATCATATGGTGTTGGAAGATTCAATTTCTTCACTAGTGTTATTGAAGAAACATTTTTACAACTCACAATCATAAAAAAGGTATATAATACAACTAGAATGTTTGAATAAATATGTGTGTAATCAACCACTAAAGTCAATAAGTGTGTGATAGAACTATTGGAGGAAAACTAGTATTGATATTTCATGGTCATCGAGGAGAGCTAGTCTCAAAGTGTCTGTTATCAATTTATAATTGATATTTTAATAAAAAAGAGTTTCACTCGCTAAAAATTAATAAAAAACACTCAAAATATATTGATAATTTGGGTCAAAGATTCATAATTCATTCCTGATATATATGAATCTGTCTCATGTTAAACCCATACACGATTCCTCTTATTGGACTCAATGTGTGTGTTTTTTGTTTAAAATTACATTTTAGTAAAAAACAAAAGTGGTGCACTCAAAACCAAGGGAAAATACTTATTGTTTTTATACTTTAGTAAGATTATACCTAAGTCATTTGGGACGTGTATTAATCATCCTCACCATAATCTAACGCATGATGTGTTCGGGATGACTCTACGTGAGTCTTTTTATTCAAAATTAACATTAATTTTATTGGAAACAAACTAACATACTCAAAACCAATAAAATGAATTCATATTGTTTTTTTACATTATTAAAATGATTCATAAATCGTTTGTGACATGTAGGAATCATCTGTTCCTCAATCTGATGCACGGTGTGACTAGTATGACTCCAAGTATCCTTTATTAGTATAAAATTGACATTTTAATACCAAAAAAAGTATCACTCACTGAAAACTAATAATACATGCTTGTATTGTAATGATAATTTTTTATAGTGATTCATAATTAATTTTTTATTTGTATGAATATGTCTTGTGTCAAACCCACACATGATTCCACTTGTATGGTTCAAAGTGAATGTTTCTAATTTAAAATGAAATTTTAGTAAAAACACAAGTGGCGTACTCAAAACTAAGGAATTTTTTTTTACTATTTTGATACATTATAAAAATGATCCATAAGTCATTTAGATGTGTAGGAATCATCTTAACCACAATCTGATGCACGATGTGACCGTTATGACTCCAAGTGTGTTTTTTATTCAAAATTGACATTAATTTTAGTGAAAAAATAACTGACATACTCAAATCTAAAAACACATTTTGATTGTTTTAGTACTATAGGATAATTATAATAAGTCATTTTTATGTGTTGGAATCAGCCTCACCTTAATCCTATGCACGGTGTGACCGGTAAGACTCCAAGTGTCCACTATCAGTATAAAATTTACATTTTGATACAAAAAAGTGCCACTCACTAAAAACTGAGAAAACAGACATGGATTTTCTTGATAATTCGATACAATGATTCATAATTTATTTTTGATGTGTATGAATTAGTCTCATGTCAAACCCATACATGATGCCACCTATATGACTCAAAGTGTGTGTTTCCAGTTTAAAATGACATTTTAGTAAAAAACACAAGTGGTGTACTCAAAACCAAGGAAATGAATTCTGAATATTTTGATACATTATGAAAACAATACTTGAGTCATTTGGGTCTTGTAAAAATCACTCTCACCTCAGTTTTATGCACAATGTGACTGGTATGACTCCAAGTGCATCTTTTTATTCAAAATTTACATTAATTTTATAGAAAAAAACAACTGACATACTCAAAACTGTGAAAATGCATTTCTATTATTTCGGTAGTTTAGGAAAATGATACATAAGTCATTTTTGAGGTATAGTAATTATCCTCACCCCAATCATATGCGTGGTGTGGCTGATATGAATCCAAGTGTCTGTTATCAGTTTAAAATTGATATTTTAATACAAAACTGTGACACTCACTGAAAACAATGAAAATTTACTAAGATTGTCATGATAAATTGAGAAAATGACTCATAATTAATTTGTGATTTGTATGAATCGGAATCAGGTAAAACCCACACATGATACCACCTTTATAGCTCAAAGAGTGTGTTTCTAGTTTAAAATTTCATTTTAGTAAAAAACACAAGTGGTGCACTCAAAACTGAGGAAACAAGCTCTGATTATTTTAACCCATTGGGAAAATGATCCATGAATCATTTAGGATATTTATAAATCATCCACACCTCAATAAAATACACAGTGTGACCTCTATGACTCCTAGTGCGTATTTTTATTCAAATATGACAATAATTTTAGTAGAAAAACAAATCACATATTCAAAACCAAGAAAACGCATTTAGATTGTTTTGGTAGACTAGAAAAATGATTCATATATCATTTGTGATGTGTAAGAATAATCCACACCTCAATATGATGCGCAGTGTGACCAGTATGACTCCAAGTACATCTTTTTATTCAAAACTAACATGAATTTTAATAACAAAAACTGACATATTCAAAACAAAGAAAACACATTCATATTGTTTTGGTACTTTAATAAAATGATCCCTAAGTCATTTTATATGTGTAGGAATCATTCACATATTAATTCGACTCCCGTCATGACCGGATTGACTCTAGGTGTGTCTTTTTATTCAAAATTTATATTAACATTATTAAAAAACAACTTACATAATCTATAATTTTTTTTTTCTTTCATTTCTGTTAGAAATTTTATTTCATTTAAATTTAGTATTTTTATCTTATTTTTCAAATTTATATTGTTGTTTCTGGTGATGCAGTGTGTTGTTAGAGAACACTACACCGGTTTCTAGTGATTTAGTGTGATGTATCATCACAATATAAATTTCACCTTTATCACTTCTTTTTAAATCATCAATAAGGAAATCATTATCCGCACTTCTAAAATCACCGATAAGGGGTCGCTTTAATAGTGCTAAATAAATGTTTGGATAAATGGTGTCTTTTATGAATGGTTTTATTTGAATTGGTAAAACTAACCTTTATCAGTTCTTTTCTAAAATTGAAAAAATCCTTGGCCTTTTAAATCTGATGAGGTAGTTATCACTTTTCAAGCACTGATAAAGGAATATTCTAGCTTTGATTAAGAAATGTTTTCTAGTATTGCTCCTTCAATGGATTATTCAGCGCTTCTTGGTGTCGATGATGCAAGATCCTCTCCGGCTCGTGTTTAAAAGAAAGTATTTCCTCCGATAAAGATTGTTTCATGAAAAAGGAATAAAAAATGGTGATTTTATAAATATACTTAAAAAATGCAGTGTGAAAATAATATAACAAATATTTACAAAATACAAAATAATTTTATAAAAAAGTCACACTAAGAAAAAAACTCTTCCCTACAATGGCACTAAAATTTTACCAAGTTGTCATGACACATCAAATTGATTAGGTTTTTAAAGGTGATATATATCATAGGGAAGACCATAGTTCATCTCTCAAGTCCAATTGAGGGTTTAAGGTGTGTATTTTTAATAAAATGGGCTAAAATATGGGGTGGTTTTGAAAAAAAAATTAAAAATAAAATGAATTAATTAAAGAGTTTAATAATTGACAAAAGAAGGATGTGTTTTTTGAATTATGAGAGTAGGAGGTCATTTCAAGTTCACTAAACATCTTGGATAGTTCATTGTTCTATAAATTTCACATGGTTTAATTGAATCCTATATTTAAGGGTTGTCAAGATCTTGACTCCCCTCTTTCCTCTTAAACTAATGTATAAAGAACCATCCCTTGACACAACAATCATATTGCCAATGTTTGGACCTCAAGAATAGTGTGAGGGATTCTAAAGAATACTAAAATATCATGCAAGTGAATGTGAAAAAAGGATACTTATGTTGTCCAATCAGATAAATCCCAGATTCCCACTTTAAATCTCTACCCAATCGGTGTTGATATAAAAAGTGATTCACTTGATTAAACCAAAACAAATCATTAAAAGAAGAATAATGTTAAGATAAAACCTAAATGAAATGTTTCACACACAAATTTCAAAAATATTTAGCATAATAATTTTTGTAAATCCCTTCCATGGGTGTGTAGCTTCATTGAAATGATCGTCCACTATTTAGTTCGTCATCGAGAGGAGGATTGGGTGGAAGTTCACCTTCATCATTGATCCCCATATGAGGATAAGGGGCTCCAAAACATCTAGGATGAGGATATGACTCCTCTATGACTCTAAAATATCATCACATTTCCTCCTAGTCGAACTTACAAATGGGGTTCCCAAAGTTCCATTTTATAGGCAAAGTGGAAGGTGTTTTTGGCACACAGATTTCATAAAACTACTTGGTTCATGATTTTTGGTATCCAAACAGTTGTATCTTGTTTTTTACAAAACTAAAAACATGTTTCCCCACCTATTTAACATCTTCATGTAAATTTTTTTAATTATTTTAAGGTTGAAACCTTGAGATATGGAAAAAAACACCACACAACTTTTGACTTTGTGAAGATTTCGTGGCTTGGACAGATCAGTTCGTTCGGGTCCTTTAATGGACAAATTGGGATTTGGTTTCTTTAGAAGAGTTGTATCCCAATGAATTTTGGAGATTCTAAAAAAATTACATCCAAATTGAACTTATAGATCATTTTTAGTGTCTGGTTGAGTCCACTAGTGTTCTTGGAAACTGGCACATTTTGGCCCATTTTTCTTCAACTTCATATTGGACCCTCCAAATCACCTACACCTACAATGAATTCATCCAAACAAGTTAAATTACCCTATTTAACAGTTATTAACCAAAAATAATTGAATCAAACATGAAGTAAAATTTGTTATTAAATTTTTAATTTATGATACAAAATCATTTTAACAGAGGGACATTTGGGTAAAAATGAATCATGAATTCCTACACGATCAAGTATATAGTGGAGGAATTTTAGAACATGTTGGTATCATGATTTTACATACAACATACAAACAGAAAACATGAAGTAGTAGCAAGGTCAGATCTTAAACTTTATTTCTCTCCGACACCACAGGGACACCAAGAAAGTTTATACTCTATAGCCACAATCAACCAAAAACATTGGTGTGTTGGGAACAAGAACTTCTGTAGACCTGTAGGGATCGAAAAATAGATATGGGTTCAATAGGTATTGGGAGATAATTTTCACCAAATATGATTTACCATAAACAAGGGGGAAATCAACTAGATAAGAAAAACATATTTGTTTCGCATGCTAGCTGAATAGAGGAAAGAACGTATGCCTTCTAGTGAAGATCATGATTGATCTTGACAAAATGAATGGTGACACCCACCAAGGAGATCCCCTGCTGAACCATAGAATGTTGATCTATGAAAGTAGATCAAGTATAATTACGGATTTTGAAGTCGTAACCCTCATTTTAATAGGCTGATGTGGCTCAATTATTTATACACCGACGTATTTAATACCCATATGTTGGAATAAATAATATATTTTTATAATACTCAATTATTTTTTCTAATTTTTATCCTCAATATAACTACGAACACTTCTCATGTTACAATACCAATTTATAATGGATCTGAAAATGAATTATGCATTTAATTCTATTTTAATCGATAAAAGAAATATTATCATGATTTTTAATGTATCCTATAAAGACTTTTATTGAGTATACTGGTATTGTAATGATGAATTTATAAATCATATCTATTTGTGGGATGATATGTATATTTTATAAATCTATGAGTTATCCATGATTATTATTTTACCACTTAGTTATTTCAGTATACAATCATGTCAACGATATCACATATAACACATGGATAGTTGAGTAAAAAAACACTTTTCCCAAATTCCTCAAATCAATTATCTCAAATCAATTACATTATACTCATGATAGTTAGGGTCATCCACCCAATTATATCCCAATGTTAAAAGAAAATATAGTCACTTAATGGTTAGGATCACCCATATTCTTCTTTTATTACACAAGATTATCCATAAGTACTCCACTTTGGCACAACCCCCTCATTTGGATGATAAAGGTATTTATAGTTGATTACTTTAGAAGGAATATTACATCATTTTATTTAATGAGTTTTATATGATCTCACCATTTTCTTAAATACATCTCCTATATGTATGTAGGATTTTCAAATTTTAATATACCCATCTCATATATTTAATCAATTTAACATGTTTCAGTCATGTTAACATATCACCCTAATACAACTAATGATTTGTTTTATAAATTTGAAATTAATATTTTAATTATAATATTTAACACACATTCACATGAATATTTTGAATAAGGTATAGAAACTCTTTTAAATAATTTATTGAAATAATATGTAACCAAAATCTTACTCAAAAGTATGTATGGTGAAATAGGAAGTCAACCCCAAATTTCTAGAGAGAGATTATATCCCTAATCTAGTGGAAGTGTGATAAAAATTACCACTATTCATGGATCCTTACTCAAGAGGGATCTTAATTCTAATATAACATCAAACCCAAATATATCCAAATGGTTATAATAAATTCCCATTTTAAAAATTATAATGAACTAAACAACCATTTCTATTGACTTAAATTAAATATTGTATTATATAAAGAATAATACACTATAAATGCGTGGAATTATTTTTTATAAGAAGCGTTATAAGTATTTTAAATTAAATAATACATTTAATGACTTAGACTGAGAACTCAGAACCTAATACCCCAAACGAATCACCACATGAACTCAAGATTGTTCCCCGGATAGACAGAGACTAGAAACTAGTGCCGAAGGATAAAATAAACCATTGGGGTGAATGATTTACCCTTGAAATACATAAACAAATGAGAAGTAAATCATATGGGACGTACAAATATTTTAAAAAACAATGGAGATTCTCAGTGGAAATTAATAAATTTCATAATATCCAACACCAATGTACATAAATACATGTTAACTCAAAATGGAAAAATGTACCCCAAGCTAAATATATTTACACCTCATAAGATGTATCTATAGTGGATCTACTACACTTCACTAAAAAAATTACAAGACCTTTCACTTATCTACATCATGTCCAATCATATCTTCATGCCCAAAAAATTGCATATATAGAGGGTGAGTAAACTCAAAAATCATTCTATAAGACTCTAATAAATATCCATTCATGAGAAAATTAGAAAATTGTAATGCTAACCAAAAATTATAAGTCAATATTTTTTAATCCAAAGATTTAACTTATCAAATCCATTTTTTAAATAAATATGTCAGACTCCATGAAATTATTATTTTACATTTAATAAAAAATCATTTTTAGAATAAGAATCCAATTTTAAGGGTTAATTAGAACTCTGGATTTCTTGGATGTCCCAACCCCAAACAGACACAAAGGGCTTCTTTAGATGTCCTAACCCAGATACAATATACCTAAAGGAAAACAAACCAAAACTGGGCCTACCCAAAAGAACAATGATTTGGGGGGAGGATGGGAGCACGAGGAACCATGGGTCAGTAGGAATTTTTGGGCTTCATGTTCTACACATAACACAACACAGTGGATGATTCCAGGGTGATGTTTTTTTAATATGTTTCTTGAAAAAAAATTAAAAACATTATAGATTTAATATATTTTTAAAAATACACCTCAAAGGCAGCATCGGAAATTCTGTCTTCCATTTCCCTCACTACCTTTGGCCTAGATCAAAGACATGGAAAAGGTAGTGGTGGTAGGGGGGATTTCGCCTTTGGCCTCTGGGTGAGGTGAAAGGCGGCACCACTGATGCCTCCTTTGGGCTCACGAAAAGGTGAAAGGCATCATCAACGATGTCACCTTTGCCTCATCTCCCTATAAAAGGGCAGCCCCCCCCCCCCCATTCTCCTCAATTCAGTTCCCCCCATCTCTCATAAATCCATTGCTTCTCTCTCTATAAAAATCATATTCTATTTGGTGGATTCAGTGGTCCAAAAGAAGGTGGTTTTTTTGAAGAATCATTAAAAGGTATTTTTTTATTTAATTTAATGTTTTTTATTTATTTAATTGAATTATTTTTACATCTAAATATTTCATTTTTAAGTAGTTTAGTTAGTTCTAAATATTTTGTTTAATAGGCTGTTTAATAAGTTATATATAGTTTGTAATAATAATTTTTATTAGTGATGATTTAGTATAGATTATGTATATATTAAGTATAGGATAACAATGGATTATTAATTGTGAAATTTGGGTAGCATAAAGATTATGTGGTTATCTAAGCAATCAAATCCCTGTCTGGATACAAACACGTGGATGTGGCTCCGGTCCAGATTTACCTAGGGGTAAAACTCAAAAAAACCACTTTGAGATAGACTCGAATGGGAACAGGTGCATGACAATGGGCCTTGTTGCACTCTTGGTTTGACACCTCCTGAGGATATTCTTAAGAGGATTCATATTTTCTTTATAAACCACTAAAATACCTAAGAAAAGAAAAATAAAATCATTATATTTATCAATGATAAAATGATAATTATGATGACATAGAATGAAATGGACAAGGGAAAAGGCATTAGAAAATTAAGGTTATTATTAGTAATTGAATTCTTTTTAGTCAGTTTTAAAGATGTTATTTAGTAAGTAGTTAATTAGTTATATATAGTTTAGAAAAAATTATTATTATTAGTAATGATTTTTTATAGATTAATTAATTATAACTTAGGATTAAAAATTAATACATATGATTAGTTAATTATAATTTACTAATGAATATAATGTGATTAATGATTAAATAATATTTAATTGAAGAATAACTTAATAATGATTAACTAGTGATTAAAGAATCATTGATTAGATAAAAAATATACTAAGAAAATTAGTTGATAAAATGAAAATTATGATTATATAAAATGAAATGGAGAAGAAAACACACATTAAAATTTTACAACATACAAGAAACACCTTGACATTTTTCAATTAAACATGGTTTGGATGAGATGAGTGTGACTTCGAAAGTGATGTAAAATCCAGTTTATTTTATTTAGTATCTTAACAACATCATCTAATGATATGAACTTAATTATAAGTTCAGTACATACTTATAAAATATTTTATCAAGTTATCAAATAAAAATCAGTGGGGTCTTACCTCACTTCTGAAGTTAGGCTCATAGCATCCAAATCATGTTTTATTGAAAAATGTTGGCATTTCATATATATATTGTAAAAAATTTATGTGTTATTTTATGTATTTTTTCTTCTTTATTATAGAGTGATTGAAGAATTATTAACTAATGATAAACTTAGTAATGATTAACTAATGTTTAAATAATGATTAACTTATTAAAAACTATACTAAGAAATATTTGTATCATAGGTTAGGATATAAGAAAATGTTTTAAAATATTAGTATTATAAAGGTTATATAGTTTAGAAATAATAGTTATTATTAACAATTATTAATAATATAATAATTAATAAATAGTCTAGTATTAAAATATAAATCCATATAATAGTTAGCTAACATTACTTATGATCATATAAAGTGAAATGAAGAAGAACACACACATTAAATAACACATGAATGCTTAATGACATACAATAAATTTGTTGACATTTTCAATAGAATGAGGTTTGGATGAGATGAATCTCACTTCTTACATGAGGTAAAATTCAACTTATTTTTAATTGGAATCTTAATAAAATCTTTGAAGGATATGTACTTAACTTTGAAATTTTGAAAAAAAATTACCTCTTAATGACATATAAGATATCATCTATGATTTGTTATTATATGGTCAAAATACATTAAAAATTATAAAGTTATGTACATATCTTTAGAAGATGTTATTAAGCTATAAATAAAAAATAAGTTGAATTTTACCTCATCTGAGTGAGACTCATCTCATCCAAACCACATTCTATTGAAAAATGTCAACGAATTTATTGTATGTTATAAAGAATTCATGTTTTATTTAATTCATTTTTTCTTCTTAATTTCATGTTATATGATCATAAGTGTCATTTTCACAATGATAAATAAACTAATTTTATGCTTCCTTTTATTTTTACATTGGTTTCCAAAACATTCAATGACGTATATTCTAATAATATTTTATATAATGAAACATTACTAGAATATTTTAGGGTATAGAAAGGTTTCCTAAAATTAAATTATAGTAAATATTATATGGTCATACATTATAGTAAATATTTTTCAAACTATCATAATTTTAATGAAAGAAACATTTTTGACATAGAGTGTCATGTTTTCCTGTGTGTACTATTATGGGGAGGTTATTCAAACTGAGCAAAGAGCTTCTTACAGTACACAACTAGTAACAGTGGTTAGTATAACTGATTGTGTAACCCTAAGTGACCTTCAGGAGTGAATTCATGGTTCCTGAAATATGGCACCCAATCAAGAGGTCTATTTTATAAGCTATCGATGTTTTTAATTCCTGGAAACAATGTGGCATCTAGATTGTCCATTTGTTGCTGATGAGTAGTGTGTCCAAGTAATTAATTTATTTTCTCAATGGTCAGATGACACCATGATGTAGTTATATTTTGATGTTTCTATTGTATAGTAAAAACATCGAGTTGTACGAAGATGTAGAATTTCAAGATAGTCCACCCCATGAAATTGATCCTATTCCAAATGATTTTGAATAGGAAAACCTAGATGATCTCCCAGATATACATGTCAATACAACTTCTAATGAGGAGTTATGTAATGAAGAAACAGATGGTGACAACAGTGCTGATGAGGAGGGACCAACGGAATTTTGGGAGGAGGTTTTGAGAAATTCATTAGTTTTAAATCATCCTCGACCTATAATAAACCATCCACACTCTTTAAATATTTGATAGAAGCAATGAAATGTGTGTCTACATTCAATAATAATGTTCTCACAATGAAAAATGAGTTCCCCAGATTTGTACCAGATAGGTTTGGTGAGTTATACAAAACCATATATGTTCAAAGTAATTTTCCAAGTACAGATGCATTAAAAACCATGCTAAAGAGATTTTACATTGAAAGGAACTGCAGTTGTATAGTTCACAAATCATGCCATAGTAAATATTTCATATGTTGTAATAAGTATGGGGATGATTGTAGATTTCTCTTGAGGTCGATTCTGTACATTGCAGTTTGAGGTTGGAGAATCTCGAGGATTGAGGTAGCTCATACCTGCGTTCATCCAAGCCTGACACAAGATCATACCTCATTGGATGAAGAATTTTTTTCATCCATTTTTATTGAGATGATTAGGACATTCCAAAGTGTTCTAATAGCCCTTGTGAAAGAGAGGATACAATAGAAATTTGGTTGTATGATTTCCTATAATAAGTCATGGATGGAAAAACAGAAGGCAATTGTGAAGGTCTATGGTGATTGGGATGACTAATATCAGGTTTTGTCCTAATTTCTAGCCATATGGATGCATCATAACCAATGTTTCTTCCAAATTGATACAAACGAACATGTGTCTCATGATAACTAACTTGATCCATCTCTTGTTCAATTTATCTATTGTTCTGGGCATTCCTCCCATTTATCTCCTCATTTAATTTCTACAAACGATTCATTCATATTGGTAGAACATTTAAATATGGAAAATACAAGGGGGTATTTTTTATTACGGCAACACAAAATGGAAACCATTCACCTCTTATTCTTTCCTTTTTCATTGTAGAGAAAGAAACTATGAATTATGGAGTTGGTTTTTGGAATGTATCAGCAAATATTTCACCAATATTCGGGGTGTTTGTTTGATATCTAATCACCACCAAGAAATTAATTAGGCAATCCATGTAGATCTTAATACATAGAGAGACCCAAATATACACCATTGGTTCTGCATTAGAGACATCACTAGTAACATGCATAAATAATTCCACAACGAACCGATGAAGCTGGAAATCATGAGGCTAGGTATGCATTGTATTTGTTATTTTTTACTATTTTAACATAAAGATAAAATAAAATTATGTGAATTATCTTCTATTCTATGTAGCATATGAGTTGGATCAATAGCGGTTTGTAGAACGTTTTTATGAAATCCATGAGGCTAATTAATAAGTTTATGATTATATGATGCATATTCAAAAATAAAAATGGATATTGGAATATAACAGGGGGATGAGGTGTGGACACATGACCACAAAAATTGTGGAGTGACTAAATGGTGTCTTAAAAGGGCTTCACAAGCTACATATAACTGCCCTTGTTTAGGAGAAATTATATCATTATGTGAAGTAATTTGTGGATAGAAAGAAACTATCATTATATGGAATACAACAAGGGATAAGGTACGGAAGACACTTTCAATGAGATATTGCAAAGAATATTGAAGAAGCTTCTGGTTATCATGTCAGACTTTTTGATGAGAAGACTCTCTATTTGAAGTTCAACAGCATTCAGACCACATCACAAATAGTATTAGTGAAAAATGGTGGTATAACTAGAAATGAGGAAATGTCAATGTGGAAAATTTCAGGCATTAAGGTTTCCTTTCACACATTCCATCATAGTATGTGCCTCTATAAACATATCATGGGGAGAATATGTTTATCTAGTGTACCAGGTGGACACCATTTCTAATTGTTATGCTACACCATGGATGCCTATTGGGGAGTCTTGTTATATCCCAATTCAGAAAGGCCATCCTAATTTGATACCTGACATCAATCAATTGCATCTCCATGGGAGACCGAATGCATGTAGGATGTGGAATGAGATGGAATGGCCTATAGAACAAGGGAATAGTTTGAGATTATCCATATGTCGTCAAGAAGGTAATAACTGGAAACTATTCCCTGACATTGTTGGATCGAGTTCACACTCTCATCCACAATGATGTACTGTCTTCATTGTGAGATTCCCATATTGTAAATTAAATGTTGTTATCTCTTATTGTTCCTCAGTTTTGTAAACACCAAAACCGAGAATCAGAAAACTAATCTCAAAAACATCTTCCCTATACCATAATATAAAAATTTTATACCATAAAACTTAAAACCTAAACCATAATCCATAATTCATAAACCTAAACCCTAAAAACATACAAAAATACAAAAACCTAAACCCAAAAATCAATATCTGAAACCCTAATCTATAAATGCTGAAACGTAAAAGATGAAATGTAAACCCAAAAACATCTTCCCTTTACCTTAGTTTTTAAAAAAATTATGTGTCTGATATTTTAATAAACTTTTATATAACAAAATAATAGTTTCATGTATTACTGTAAAAAATATTTTATAAAATTTCTGTATGATAAAGATTATATGATCAACCATCTTTGTCAGTATTAGTTTCATTATTATAATCATGATCAAAAAACATTTTGAACATATAAAGTTAGGTTTTACCTGTTTGTACTACTATAGGGAGGTTATACAAAATAATAAAATCGGTTTTTATAGTTCATAACCAACAATAGTGGTTAGTACAACTATTTCTGTAATAGTAACTCAACTTTAAGAAATATTTTTTGGTAAATGAACCACAATGTAGGAGGAAGAGTGACAGCGATGGTTGGGATGGAATGATTTTATGTCATCACCTTCATCATTGTCACTATGCCACCTAAATTGTGGTTCATTTCCCACAAATTATTTCTTGAAGTTCAGTTACTTTTACATAATCACCTTTACATGTGAAAAAATAATCATAAAACATAACATCATGTGGTCAATCATACATAGATTACAAAGCACACTATTCTATAATAAAAATCTACATAATAAAGAAGAATTGTATATAAATATATATATAAATATATAAAACTATATCATAGAAAACAACCTTTTCAAGGTAAAATCATGTCTTAGAAACTTGTTAGTAATATTATTTGAAAAATGTGATGACATGCCCTTTTGTTTTAGTTAAAATAACTCCATAAAACAATGTGAATAAAAATGGCATGTCTTGCATTCTACAAGTCATCACATTATGCTGACCATAACGTTATACATAGATTTTACACTTACAACTCATTTTAGTTGTTTATATATAGATTGATGGTACCATTATAATCACTCAGTAGCATACCCATATTTCCCATGTAATGCTAGAGGGTGGTTTGGATTGATCATTCCAGGTGCGTCAAGCACACCATTTTCATCACAGGGAGCCTCCACATTCCATTAGACCATACTTGAATCGTGCTGGCTTCTATGGTATTGTCATATCAGAATAAAAAAATTTAGAACATCACTTGCTTGAAACCCCTGTTGAGAGGAGGACACCAGAGACACACACATTCCACCTACATGAGGGAGAGATGGCGATCACCCTCCAGTATGTTGCAGTGTTTCTGGGTCTTCCTATCCAGGGGATACCTATTTTTGGACCCACTTGTGCATCTTGGCTAGACCTTGCTCATTTCTTGTAAGGCATTGACACTTTTTACAACCATAGGGATAAAGATGAAGCATCAATATTTATGCCTTGGTTCGAGGTGAAGATTCCACATTTACCAGATGATGCTAACGAGCAGACTGTCATGCATTATTCCCATGAATATATATTATGGCTCATTGTAGGGACCTTGTGTACTGATCACTTGAGGATGCATGTTCAATAATGTATATACTCATACTTGAGGACTTTGATCGGGATGGAATGTACAGCTGGGGATCTTCCTGCTTGGCATACTTGTACAGATCATTATTCAGGCTATCCTATAGGGACCACACAGGTCTTGGGGGATGTTTCATCCTTATTCAGATTTGGGAATATGAGTGCATCCCTGAATTCCACCATGAGCTTGCTGGTTCACCGATCGGTATGGAGGTTCTTCATGACACTCCGTGTGGATTCTGGTATGATCACTCATTTCTATTAGTTTCTGATGCTACTATGAGTTATTGACTTTAATTTCTCATTATTTTTCACTATCGATGTTTTATTTTATAGGTGGTGTCAGTGACCCAATTTTGACATGGTTCCAAGACACCATTTGTACCTATATCAACTTTAGTTGGACTACCTCTTACTTGACCAGGTATTTATATAAAATATATCATTGTCTAACAAATTTAATAATAGCATAAATTTGGTTTTTAGTTGGGATCTTTTTGAAAAAGTCTTATGTCATTTCAGATTTTATGGCTTCCATACTAGAGTATTATGTACCAGTTTCCTATATACTGCACTGTTGGGATTGAGGATGCTATGGTTGTAGTGCCCCTCATTCAATTACATATTATTGAGTGGAAGAACCTAATAGTGTCATGTGGTAGTTTTTCTATGCTCAGATAATTCCATTACCGTCGAGAAAGATAGAGCGGCTTCCTGGGATGAAGTTGACAGGGAGGCCAGATGAGGACTGGGGTCGAGTACATGCACTCTTTCTCGACTACTAACACAGACGTGTAGAGTTTCATATTCAGGGTTTACCTATGAATTGATTCTTTCTTTCAGAGTTGGTTGAGTATGGGCCATGGTATTGACTGAAGTCTATACTATATCTTACTCGACATGGCAGAGAGACGAAAAGGATGGTAAGTCAATAAATTTCCATTATTTTTTTATTGAACTATTTTATAATTCATTTTGAATCTATTTTCAGGGCAGGCACTCAAAGAAGTTTGATCTCATGAGTGATGAAGAGGAGGAGGGGGTCTTTAGCTGGGCATTCATCCATGTTGATGCTCTAGATATGAGGCCATATTTTCATTCACTTTCCAAGATCATCTTCGGGCATCCATCCCAAATAGAGGAGGTTGCTACCTCAGATGATCATCCTATAGTAGATGTTGGTGCTGAGGAGCCATGACCATGGAGACGTTGAACACATCATAATACACCTGAGGCCTCACATGTTCCACAGGTAGAGGCCAGCCCTCTAGTATTCCACCCTCAATCAATTCAGGATGTGTCGCAGGTGGCATGAGATCCGTCTTTTCTAACAGAATATCTGTAGTTCTCTCCATCTTGTGGTCCAGATCCATTGTAACCTTGGGGTCCAGATCCATCACAGCCTTGGGGTCTAGATCCATCATAGCCTTGGGGTCCAGATCCATCACAGTCTTGGGGTATAGCTCCATCGTAGGCTTGGTTCCCCACTGCGATGATGGTAGGTTCTTCTACCACCATAGTGGGTGAATTATCCAGAGGGATGTACAAGATGAATTTGAAATCCCCTCCCACTGACACACAGATAGAGAATGTGATATTTGACATTCCATTTCCCAAGGATCAGCCCTCTCTAGGTCATTATAGTCCACAGTGAACTTGACGTAGACATCCTATTCATAGACCACCATATAGGATAGAATCTCATAACCATAGACAGGGACATTGATTGTACATGTTAATTGATAGGTTTTATGACAAATGAAATTAAAATACCATAATTAATATCATCACTTCTTATATTTTTATCCATTATTTTAGTTTTCATTTATATTTTATCCAGAGTTTATATTTTATAGCTTTCAAAGATGAAAACATGAAACATAGGAATAATTATTAAATTTCAAGTAGATAAATTTAAAAGATTATAAAGTAAAACCTATAAAAAATGTAAATAAAATATAGAAGATATGATCTACTTTTTTTGAAAATAAAGAGTTTCATAAATAAAATTAAAAATATGAATGGAATGTACTAAAAGTAACTCAGAAGTGAGAGAAAAAATAAGGAATGTCGAGGAGGATCCTAATCCACCTACTTGAATTTGAAAGCCTATAAAATATAAACTATAAGACCCATATAAATAAAAATTATAAATTATACAACTAATTATATGTTTAATTAATAATTAATATTTCATTCATGTGGGTCTTATATTTTATATTTTATAGAGTAGCAAAGTAATGTTCCTGAAACATTTTTATGTTTCATGTAGGTGGAATTGAAAGGTTATAAATTATTTTTCATCGACATTTTTTAAGAAATTGTTTTCATTTTCAACTACTTGTTATATGGTTAATCAATGTTTAAAATTTTATTCATAGTGGTCTTATAGTTTATATTTTATAGGCTAAAAAAGTAACGTACTTGATACATTTTTAAGTTTCATGTAGGTGGATTAGAATGCTTATAAATTATTTTTCATCAAAAATTTTAAAGATATTTTTTTTACTACTTTTTATATGTCTAATGAATTCTTAAAATTTCATTCATATCAGTATTATAGTTTATATTGTATAGGCTAGCAAAGTCACATACTTGAAACATTTTTATTTTTCAAGTAGGTGGATTAGAAAGCTTATAAATTATTTTTCATCAAAATTGTTTAAGAAATTATTTTTATTTTAAACCACTTGTTATATTTTTCATAATTTTTTAAAATTTCATTCAAATATATCTTATAGCTTATATTTTATAAGATAGAAAAGTAACATAATTTAAAAAAAATTAAGTTTCTAATAGTTAGATTAGAAAGCTTATGATTTATTTTTCATCAAATTTTTTTATGAATTTTTTTTGACTACTTGTTATATGTTTAATGAGTCTTTAAAATATCATTCCTATCAGAATTATAGTCTATATTATATAGGCTAGAAAATTCACATACTTGAAACATTTTTATGTTTCATGTTTGTGGATTAGAAAGATTATAAATTATTTTTCATCAATTTTTTTATGAAATTATTTTTATTTTAGACTATTTGTTATATTTTTAATCAAGTTTTAAAATTTCATTCATATTGGTCTTATAGTTTATATTTTGTAGTCTAGAAAATTCACGTACTTGAAGCATTTTTAAGTTTCAAGTAGGTGGATTAAAAAACGTATAAATTACTTTTTATCAATATTTTTTAAGAATTTTTTTTCTACTACTTGTTATATGTTTAATCAATTTTAAAATTTAATTCATATCAGTCTTATAGTTTATATTTTATAGGATAGAGATGTCACCTACTTGAATAAAAGGTGAATTATGTTGAAACATTTTGTTTTATTTATATATATTTATAAACGTAACAAAATAATAATAAAACATTAATATTTTAAATATATAAAAAATAATAATTAAAATAGAAAAAAATTATTATTTTAGGGAAAAGGTGGAATCAGTGATGCCTCCTTTAGGGCATATTTTTAAAAATACTTTTAACTTATGCTATTTTTTATATAAAAAAACTAGAAAACATTTTAAAAAAAACTCGTCTAAGGTGATACCCAATGAAAAAAACGATGCTCACTATTGTCATCTATGGCGCCCTCCATTACCTTCTCCATCACCCACTGAAGCAACATGAATGGAAAAGGCCCCCAAAACAGCAAAAAAACCCAACTTTAAGAACCAGGTGCAGAGATCCACCTAAAAACCATCCTAAAACAAAATAAAACTAGAAGCAACAATACCAAATCACCAGAATTCACATTCAATGCAAAAGGAAGTTACCTCTATGCTCAAAGTGCCTCTTCCAATGATAAAAAAATATTGGAACCCTAAGAGTATATCAGAGAGATCAGACATAGAAAATACATGCAAGAAGGGGGAGAGTTGAGGAACTACGACCGCCACAATGCAAGACATGGGAATGATGAGGGAAAGAGAAATCCCAAATACAATAAAAAGAAATTTTCCTAAAATAATAAAAACCCTAAATCCATTTCCATATAATGAATGTGATAATGGATCATGATATTTCAGGTTTTGATACAGTTTTTTAACACTACATCACTTTGGGCTAGAAGGACCACTACTTAGATTAGAGCTGTGAAAAAAACTCGGGGCATAGTCATAATTGTAACGCTTCAACATGGATATTAAGCCTTAGGTACTAAGTTCAAATCACGGAGGAGGTGTATTAAATCCCAAAAGTGAATGGGGACAATACCTTTCACATTGAGGTGTAAATCCCTAGTGGCTCAGTCTGAAGTAATGGTGGGCACGGGACGTGGCCAAACTATGATCCAGGTAGTGGCGTAGGACTATTAAAAAGGCATGTTTTTAATTGAACCGTGATGCTCCCAAAAAAAGACCAAAACCCCTCTGCCCACAATCTATTGGGATCCGCACAATTTTCCACTAAATTTGGTCAGGAATTTAGATATCCTCCCTATCCAGTTGGGGATTTATTTTTCCTCCACAGAGAATTGAACCCAGGGATGACAGAAATTTAAGAAAACAGGGAGCTTCTCTGCTACCACTACCCCTAGATTTTTGTGCATTAAGACATTGAATATTCAAGTAAGTAATGGAAAATGAACCTTTCTATGAAACCCACAGTCTATGTAGATTAACCCAGTCGGTATTTGCGGGTCTCATTAATCCTATAAATGTATGGTTTTGCAATATAAAAATCAATTTATATTATTTATTATATTCAACAACCACACCAATTATAAAATAAAAATGATGAATTAATTACTTTTTCCCCACACTACATGTCTTCCATTCCCTTCCATGTCCCTAAAAAATATAATCCCTCAAATTAATAATCCTGAGGCCCCTTCCCAAACACACCCCTTCATCTCCCTCTCATATTGTCATCACCCTCTCACATAACCTCCCTATCTCCCCAATAAATCCCTTCAAATCCATCATACTCCTCCCCCAAATCCCTGCAAATCACCTCCTCTCATCACTCTCTGCTACTCTGGTCAATGGTCCTTGTAGGTTCTTCATTTATCACCCTAATAGTAAATATTTGAGTGTAAGACACTACTTTCACTGGTAATTCATGCTTATCCTGCTAGTTTAAGTCATCCATTGCACATATTGTAGTTCTAGAAAAATCATGGTTCGATTAGGGCTTCGGGATGCTGTTGGACTATTTTGAGGTCCAAACTTGGGTTATCTTAAGAGATATAGAGATACTTCTTGTATTTGTTGAAATCGTGACCCAATATGGATTTAGAGTTGTAAATAAGAGTTCGGTTTGTCTAGTTATATATGCTTTCTTGTTCGGAAAAGTTATGATGTTTCAGTTTGAGGGGAAGGCGAAGACATCCAAACTACAGGTTAGTCTACAACTCTTTCTCACCATACATTTATTATATTAATTTTCTCAAAGGATTTGATCTAGGATAACTCCTGATTATTTTTTTGTGCGTTGCAGGGTTTTACAGTAGGGTTTTATGCTAATACAACAATCACATCTCTGCTCAACCACACACAAACCCTCCATAAAATAGGTTCAATTAATGAAATTAAATTTAATATCTAACACATCAAAATTTAATATTTCTATTTCTATTGTTTTTATTGTATGAATCATGGTCTTCCAGATGAAATTAGAAGCAGTTGGGATTAAATTGTTTCACAACCAAATAATTGAGAAAATAATGTCGATCAACAAAATTAGATTGATGAAATTAGTGGGATAGAAAGTGATTTTAATTTAAAACCCAATAATACTAGGAAAACCACATCATATGTTTAGAATTATTGAAAAAATGGATAAAATCCATGTAAAATATACCTTATGTGGAAAATTATTTGTTTGTGGGAGAAAAAAATATGGTACTTCAGCATTATATTTCCATTTGATCAGTTGTAAGATGAAAAAATGTTATGTTGCTATTTCCAAAATTATTACTGATCATGAAGGGACGTTTTCATCATGAAACGTGATGAAAAAATGGTTTGATAATGCCTCTCTATGTTTATCATAGAGCATGATCTTCTATTTAATTTTGTAGAGTATAAAATAATAAAAGAACTTATACAGTTTCTGAACCTTGTTGTACAAACATATAGTAGAGGCATCACAACATCTGATGATTTGAAATATTGGTTTATTCAAAAAGAAAATTTGAAACAAATAATGGATTCTAGTCCTGGAATAATATTATTAACATCTGATTATTGGACTACTTGCAATAGTGAAGGATACATATATTTGACTGGTCACTTTTTTTATATTAATTGGATGTTGAATAAAAATATATTTTGTTTCTATAAAATCGATGTTCCCCATATAATAATTTAATTGAAAAATAGATTGTTTGTTTCTTTGAAAGATTAGCGAATTGAAAAAAAAATCCTGCCTACCTTATATAATGCATCAACTAATGATAATATGCATGAATTTTTGGAACAACATTTTCATAATCAAAATAGTCTGTTATCTGATGTAATTTTTTCAATGTGAGATGTTGAGATCACATATTAAACCTTATTGTTCAAGAAGGTTTAAAAATATCTCATGATGAACTCTTTAAAATTTGAGAAATTGTGAAATATGTTAATCTTCTGAGGCAAGAATGAAATCATTTCTAGTGTCTATTAATCATGTTGGTAGTGTTGAAAATAAATTTAGATTGTGTCTTTACATGTCAACTATATGGGATTCAACTTGTACTATGCTTGAAAGTTCTGTCAATCATGAAACATGATGAAAAAATGGTTTGAAAATGCCTCTCTAATTTTATCATAGAGCATTATCTTCTGTTTCATTTTGTTGAGTATAAAATAATCAAAGAACTTATGCAGTTTCAGAACCTTGATGTACAAACATATAGTAGAGGCATCACAACATCTGATGTTTTTAAATATTGTTTTATTCAAAAAGAAAATTTTAAACAAATAATGGATTCTACTCTGGGAATAATATGCTTGACATCTGATTATTGGACTACTTGCAATAGTGAAGGATACATATGTTTGACTGTTCACTTTTTTTATAATAATTGGATGTTAAATAAAAATCTATTATGTTTCTATAAAATGGATGTTCCCCATATAATAATTTAATTGGAAAATAGATTGTTTTTTCTTTGAAAGATTAGGGAATTGAAAAAAAATTTCCTGCCTACCTTAGATAATGCATCAGCTAATGATAATATGCATGAATTTTTTAAACAACATATTCATAATCAAAATAGTATGTTATGTGATGGAATTTTCTCAATGTGAGATTTTTAGATCACATATAAACCTTATTGTTCAAGAAGGTTTAAAAATATATCATGATGAACTATTTAAAATTTGAGAAAGTGTAAAATATGTTAATATTCTGAGGCAATAATGAAAGCATTTCTAGTGTCTATTAATCATGTTGGTAGTGTTGAAAATAAATTCAGATTGTGTCTTTACATGTCAACTATATGAGATTCAACTTGTACTATGCTTGAAAGTTCTGTCAATCATGAAATATTGTTTATAATCTTACTTTGAGTAATTCTAAATATAAATACTTCCCATTAGAGGAGGAGTGGAAAATGGAAAAAATTGTACGTGAGTTTTTATGTCCATTTTTCGGGGTTACTAAGTTGATATCAGGATCATCTTATTTCATAGAAAATATTTACTTCCGGAAAGTGTGGAAAATTGAATGTTTTCTTAGAGAAAACATGAACAGTTATGATGATATTGTTAAAGACATGGATTCTCTAATGAAAAATAAATTTGACAAGAATTATACATAATATAGTGTTGTTCTTTCCCTTGGAGAAGTTATCGATCCTAGAATGAATCTTTATTTGTTAATGTTTTGTTATTTAGGACTTAATCCTTTTATGTGTGAATAAAAAGTTGAAAGTGTCAAGAAGTTGTTATATAAGTTGAATGAAAATTATGAAAAAAATGATTTTAAAAATGAAGAAAGTGAGGGTTTTCATGTTTAATCATTTGCATCTTCCACTAAACATACTAAGGGAGGATTTATAACCATTCTGGATTTCTTCGATGTTAGTATTATTTAAATTATGTTATTATAAATTTATAAAATTATTTTTTTAATCCTATACATTATTTTTTTGATATAGGAATATCTGAAATATGAGATTCAAAGTGAAATAAAAAACTAGAAAGTCACATTTAGATATTTATTTAGATGATCCAATGTAATGTCCCGGCCTTTCCGTGAGGTATGTTTTCTTTTAAATTTTTCAAACCCTTATTGAGTTCTCTTTTTGGCTTCAACCCTTTTTATTGGGCCCTTAGGCCGATCACTTAGCTTCTAAGGAGAAGGTGGAAGGAGGAATGAAACCTAGTTGTAGACCAAATAAACGACATGTATTAAATACACAACGTGTATTTGGCTATCTATAACCCATTCATGATGTTTATATGTTTTCCCATGGGAGGGAATGCATGAGCACTACATGACGTGTAATTAATTTACACAATGTGTAAATGACCAATATCAGTTTTTCTATATGGTGGAAGAACCTATTTTATTTTTTGAAGAGGCTCATATTTCCACCCATGCATAGCTGGAGCCATGCATGGGATTCCCTCCTCCACCTCAACCCTCGGTTCCACTATTTCTCCTTCAACTGTACTCCGATCGAGCCATCGTCAGTCAAATTGAATCCACAATAGTGATTTATCCACTCCTCTTGCTTCCAAATGTAGATTATCTTCCCCTATTTTTAGTTATTTTTTTGTGAGATCATTTTTCTTTATTTTCAAGGAATTTTTCTATCTCAGTAATATCTTCTATTCTTCTTTGAAATAATGGCTAAGACTAGATGAGAGGTCATATATGGACCAAAGGTAGGTGTTCTGGAAAATTTTTCCTAAATGTTTAAGTATTATAAAAAAATTCCGATGTGTCACACCCCAAACCTATTTGTTTGATTCCTTGAAATATTTTCACATTCCTAATTAATTAAGCACCATGTTTAGACACTCTTGTAGAATAGTAATAAATTATTAGAGGTTTCATACCTCTTGGATACCAACACTTTGGGTGGGTCAGATGAATTTCTTCATTTAAGTAAATGTTCAATTGATTTAAACCCTTATAAGTGTTTGGATTGACCTAGAAATGAGATAGTCTTACTTCATTAATTAAAATGACTTAATTAAATGTATTATAAGTGGGTGGAAAGTTCACACCACATAAAGTATATTTATAATTAGGATTTATATGAAATTTGAAACCCATGGTTTTTTGGGGGTTCAATATTTATCAATACATTAAAAATGATCCCTCATGTTTGTTATTATTATGATTATGCCATGGTTATTGACAGTTGAACAACAGTTAAGGTTTCTATGGAGCATGTTGTTCCATTCCCCCTTATGTTGGGTGATGGTCATGACGTCTCACACCAATATAGTTCTATTTATGCGATGAGAATGATGTTCCATGTTCCATTGGTTCGAGTGTTGGGCATGATGACTCACCCTACCATCTTGAGAAATGGAAAATATGGCTCACATTCATTTGATATTCAGTTCTTGTACTCTTTTTTCCAGAACCATTAGCTTCTTATACTAGTTATGGATGCCTGAGTTACACCATTGGTCTATCTAGCACCTATTATCCACATATATTCTTATATATGTCCTCACATATTTAGTTAATATACATGTATACATATTATATATGATTACATATATGGATATATATATACATATATATGGATACACATTGTTATCGATATCAGACATTTTGGCCTATGTTAAAGCAGGTAGAGTCTGCCAGGTGTCCTACCGAAACTCGAGCCGACTAGTATTTTCTTTTCCAGTATTGTTATTAATCATTATACATATGAACTGCTATGTAATGTACCCTAGATTAATTATTTATAGACACCATTGGGGGTGACCTACTGATTTTATCTCACACTATAATCAGACCACCATAGGTACCTGAATATACTTTATGACTATATGTGTGGATGAGTTCATGTGCGCTATCACAAATAATTAATATTCTTACATATATCTTAGAGAAAGGGAGAATAGTACCAAGTGTATACTCGCGGTGCTAGTGAAGCTGTCTTGTGGTCCTTATTTACTTTTGTATAGCATGTTGTATATGCCTTCTGTTCTGTATTCCCATCATCCCATTTTTATATATCAGCACGGCTTGACATCATCATGTATAAGAAAAAAGTATTATATTTGATTATTAATATAGTTGTTTGATTCTTTATGCTTCTACAGTTGATTATTGTACTTATTTCTATTGTAACATCTGTTATATTATGCTTCTTCTACTTCTGATTATTTATTATATCTTATGTGAAACTCTGATATTAGGATATAGTCTCCCCACCAAACCACATTGGACCCTCATTGCTAGTCAGTAGGCTTGGGTGTACATGGAGGTGTTCTTGAGGCCATGTGAACCACCAGATCAGGGAACCCATTTAGTAACTCCCATGTCAAGACATTATGAAGTGGTGTAAGATCCTTCTTTTCCATTATCTTATAGTTTGGGTATTGGACTAAAGACTAGGATGTAATGGAATTTGGTAATGATCTTTTTCCTAGGAGAAACTAAGCCACATATAGGGAAAACCCAAATTATTGGGATGGGTTATTTCAATTACTAGATTACGCTTGTTACATTTGATACTATTTCACCATTGGGTGACGAACATGTTTTTTGATATTATTATTATTGATATTATTGATACATACTTCTTTCATTGTCCTGGTATAGTATGGTATTAGCATTTCATGCATCATTAGAGGCACACTAGATCTAATATTCCATACATTTTTTCATTGTTCATCCCTTTTCTATGTGCATTTTTCTAACGGATATGGTTATTGCCTTGATTCTTATATAATGAATTGTGTTAAAATTTAATACAGGGATAACATAATTGGGTTAATTAAAGTGCCTACATTAATATAAATGGTGTTTTACTACATATATTGGTGCTGAAACCTTAATTGGTCAATTATACCATGTTATGGGTTATGGACCTACTAGTTACATGGATCAAAACAATGTTAGTTGATTTGGTTACTTGAATGCCAAATGTAATTTATGGAGCAAGTACTTCTATAAATCTTGAATAATGTTTCACGTAATCAAATCATTTCTTATGACTTGTTACATCCTAACACCAGATGTATAAGTTAGGTTATAGTTAAATAATGTGCCAATTGAAATTTATAAGGATTATGAATTTTATAAATGGGAAATCATGACACATTCAACTGGTCCATGATACATATATATTTTTATATAAAGAGGTCAAAATAAAATAAATTTAATTATTTTAAATGAAATGGTTGTTGCAAAATGTGGATTCCAATTGTAATGTAAAGGGAATTTTCCTATATACCTTTCAATTGAAACTCCATATATCTGAACTTATATGGTGTTATATGACAACTTAACCATAATATAGCCTTATTATTGGGTAGTTGGGGATGTATCTTCGCGATCTTATGACCTTTTATGGATTTCCTGACCACCAAGACCTAGATTTTGGAGCATGTAGAATGGTGTGAAATTTTTTATAGGAAGGAAATGTACATATCCTATTGTCTATCTCTGATCATTTCAGTAATTAAATTCTTTATGAGGTATGTGTTTTTCAGCATAGAATCAGGCCCCCACAATATCCTTGATTCATACAATAAGGAGGTGGCAAACATGCACTAGAGTTAGTGGGCCCCAAGAGGCCAATGATACATCACATAGTGCCACTTGAGTAATGACCTTCTATTTCAGACATGGTAAATGGTTCCTAGTTTAGAGAGGGTATTCTTTCTATGATTCAATATTTGCAAGGAGTTGCTCAACCTACCCCAACTATGGAAGAGTTGACTCAGGAGTTCTAGAAGTATAATCCTCTGACATTTTTAGGGGATGGTGGGCCACATGCTACCGAGTCATGGCTAGAGGCTTTTCTTTCTAGATTAGAGTATCTAGAGGCACCTCCAGAGTGGAGGGTCAAGCTCACAATATATATGCTATGTGGTTCTTCCAAGCGATGGTGGGATAAAATTACCCAGATAGACTGATATAGAGAGATGTTCCAGAAGGATTTCCATATGGTCTTTTATGATTAATTCCTTCAACATAAATTTCAGGATGACCAAGCTAGAGTGTGTGTGAACATGCATTGGGGATCCATGTCTATCATGGAATATCCTTCCCATTTTACTAATCTAAAATGATTCAAACTAAATTTATCTAGTTATGATATTATGATTATGACGAAATTCTAGGATGGGATGATATAAACCATCTGATTGTAGGTCAATGATTTCTGGTTGAATTTTTTTTCATAGATCATTAACCAGGCCCTCATTAATGAGAAAAATTTGAGGGAAGCTAAAGGTGTCATCCATGTTAGTTCAACACCTAGAAATGGTAGTGTTTCTTCTAGTGGGATAAAGTGACACTTGGAGGTTTCTCATGGGAGTAGTAGCAGTTAGGAAACTCATACTAACAGCTTCTGTATGTGTCATTGGAATGGGAATCTAGGACACACGAAGCCTCATTGTATGTGAGAAACACTGCAATGAAGAGGATGTGGAAGGATCGGGAATATCCAGTTATTCTGTAGGAATTTTCCAACAGTACCTAGAGAGAGAGGGTAAAAACTGACACCACATTCTGGAGCAGTACCAGTAGTATCTCTCTATGAAGGTAGCTAGAATACCACAGACTGCTCAGTCCGAGGTGGCGATTGAGGTAGAGGTAACCAGACTCAGGACTCACAATACCAGTAGGGTGGGCCTTCTCATAGCAGTCAGGTTAGGACTCAAGGATGCATTATAGGAAAGTTACATATAGTTCAACCTATACTGGAGGAGTAGAGTGTCAGACCTTCTATATCTTGAGGCACTATTATTGTAGCCTCTACTTTAGTGACTTCTTTATTTGACCTAGGAGAGTCACACTCTTTTATCTGCACGATAATTCTAGAGATCCAGGACCTCTATATAGAATATTATTGGGTCATGATGACACTAGATAACCCATTGGGTATTTAATCAGAGATTTTTTATTGATGTAAGGATTTTCCCCAGGAGATAGTGTCACGACCCGTCCCCCGGGGCCCGTTCCGTGACTACCCTAGGACCTCCTTCCATAGTCCAGGGGCAGAGTAGCACCGAAAGGAATATCCCCTAAAACTAGGAAGAAACTGCCTTTATATCTTATACACACACTCAACCAAGCACATAGAAAGATACAAACACAAGTAAATTTTATAGTAAAAACAATGTTGAATGTAAGAGGGGACGAAATACAAGACCAATAGTAAAGGTACAAGTATAACTATAAATACAATACAACTAAAGAAATAGAAAGATAGCTATTGGGTCATCCTTTGAGGTTCCTACCTGAAGGGTTGGTACAGATTGCCTCCTCATCACTCCACGTCCGCCCATCTCCTTTACGTATCGACATGTCGTATGGACCACCTCTGCGAACAGTCCAGTCCTGGTACCCTCAGCCCCGATCAGCGATGTCCATCGTCTATACCAAACACTACAAGGTACGGGTGAAGCCCATGCAGGGGTTAGTATAACGATACTCAGTAGGGACCTCAAGATCCTAAAGGTCTCACAAAATCCAAAAAGGATAAACCCCAAAACATGTAAACAAGTGACAACCCTACCTAGGTTTATGCACATACATATACCAAAGTTATCAAATATTACCCATCTCATTCATGAAGAAACACAAGGCACAAATCCTTAGCCAAAGTACAATGGTTCCACAATGTAATGATTACCACGAAGGTAAGTACCACACAGGTACGCCACATAGAATAATACCACAAAGGTAACACCATGAAGGTAAGTACGCCACACAAAAGAATACCACAATGGTAAAGACTGATCTAACACCAGTTATAAATTAGGTACAGTTTTAGAGATGATTAGATATAACTAGTCAATCATCTTACTCTTTTAATAGGCAAACCCGTGTAGGATCCTAAATCATCAGACCCACATAGGATCCTAGTACTTCATTAGACCCACACAGGTTCCTAGTACAGCAGACCAACACAATATCCTAGTACATCATCAGACCCACATAGGATCCTAGTACATCAGACCCACACAAGATCCTAGTGTAGTCCCCCATGGATTCCTAGAACGGATCCATGTGGGATCCTCAAGCACAGACCCACGAAGGATCCCTTTCTCATGTTACATCCATCTACAGGGTTCTCGCACTAATCTCGCTTGATTCTGGGAAGATCCTATCCTCAAGCCATAGGTGGAAACTACAACTGCCATGAAGTCCCATGAAAAAGTATCCAAAATTACCTCCACGTAAAAGGGGTCTCTTTGTAACATACGGTGCATCAATCAGACACCCAGTTTTTAAGTTATTGGCCTTTTAGTCATGAGGACCCAGTTGGATTCATGATCGATCTAACCTGGACATCCCCCACCTTTAACCAAAACACAAGTGGGGTATAGAAAAAGGTCTATCTCTCTCCATGGTTTTTGGTGCCACTGACGGTTCGTCAAATGGATGCACGTAGCTCTAGATAAGGCTGAAAGAGGGAAAGGGGTTGAATTTGGTCCAGGTCCGGTCCGACCCGGTCAGACCCGGCCTGCGGGATCCGACCCAACCTGGCCCGCCGATGCAGCCCGGCCCACGGTGCGGTCCGCTAGGGTAGACATCTTGGTCACGCCTGGCTGACCAGATGTCCCGTCGCTCCTCCACATGGCACGGTCACGTGTCGCGCCATTGGTGGTGGCCAGCAACGAGACGGACACCCTTTCCTCGCTGTCATAACCCAAAGTCACGGTTCTTCTCTGTCGAGTGGCACAGATGCAAACCACCGCCCCTTCGCGCGGCCGGCCACCACTGGACACCTCCCTTGCTCCACTGTGGCCGATGGGTCGTGGCTCTTCTCTGGTGGCGTGGTTATGCCACCTACTTTATCGCAGTCGACTAGAGTGTCAGCTGTCATTATTGAGCCCCACTAGTGTCAGTCGCTAGCACCGGTCATCGTCCTCATCCATCGCGTAGAACCCAACGAAAATCACTAGGATTTCAGAGTGGTCGGTCCATGTTTTTTGGCCCGAATCGTCCGTGTTAGAGTGGTAGCAAGTGGCTAATTGGGAGATATTCAACGTGAAAGAAAAATCAATGAAGATTAATAAAAAACACACCCCTACCGTGAAGGTTCCTAAGGAGGATGTGTGGGTAAGAAGACAAAGTTGTAGAAGAAAATCGTCGTTCTTAGTCTCCAAAAGGCACATCTGATTCGGGCATGGGTTTGGTTCCTTGTTCTTCATTTCTTGGTTTGGGGTCGCTCGTCACCGCCCGCCGGAACTGGCTCCGTCCTCCAAGTGTCAGGCGTCGCGGCACTTTACCAAATATTTGTTGCTTGGTGAAGCCATGCCAAATCCTCCCCCCAAGTTCCATAAAAATAGGAGAGGGGAGGGTAAGTAACGATCATGGAATTTATGATGGTTCATTTAATAGTATCCTTCCTAAATTTTAACGACGTTGTTACTTAGTATTTGATAGGTTTAAACAATTAATTTACATTGGAACAATTAAATGTTGACACAGTTAATAAATTTTCATTGGATCGACTAATTAAAAGGCGAGTTGAAAGGTTTTATCCCATTAAAGAGGGTTCAGGTGGTCCCCACCACCATAACCCATGTGTAGAGGTTTCAATAAAAATAAAAAAACATGTTCTTTATTTTATTTTTATTTCCATGTAAACAAGAAAACTAAGTTTTACCCTCGACCTACTACGGTTGAGGTGAAGGTATCCTTAATCTAATACCGGTGTTGGAAGTTCAACAGTGTCCTCAGATTTCAATTCCGAGCACCGGTTCATAATTTAGAAAAACCCACTCGCACATTTACTGAACGTACCTAAAAAAAGTTCATAAATTCACTCCGGGCATACCAGTCCTCGGAATCACAGGGTGTCAATTTTTTCGGACTCGTAAAATTCCCATATAATTTAAAAAAAATTACATGGAATTTCCGAGTATTTACATTCTCCCAACCTCAGGGCTTTGCATCCCCGAAATCCACATCACAAAAACTAAGAAAACAAGTGGGGGTATTGAGTACGAATATGAGCCTCCCACTCCCAAGTTCTCTCCTAGAGGTTCCCGTGTTTCCAACATATGTGCACCAAGGGCATCGATCGCCCACAAAGGACTCACTCCTGTCGATCCTCAATCTCCACTGGAACCTCTGTAAACATATCCCCATCATCAATTTCCATATCGTTGTGGTCGATGAAATGTGATGGGTTGTTCGCGAATCTCCTCAACTGGGATACGTGGAAAACTTCATGCTCCCGATGCAACTGAGGGGTAAGTGCTAGGTGGTAAGGTACCTTTCCATCTTTGATGAGGATGTGGAAGGGACCGATGAAACTCAGAGATAACTTGTTACCTCGACCAAATCTCTGCAAACCTCATCAGGGTGAGACCCGTAGAAATATGTGGTCACCATCCTTGAACTCCATAGGTCTCTCTCTCCTATCGTCATAAGACTTCTGCCTGCTCTATGCAGTCTTCATTTTCTCCTGGATGATCTGCACCTTCTCTGTGGTAGCCCATACCATCTTTGGTCCAATGAGTGATGACTCCCCAGGGTTAGTCTAGCACAAAAGCGATATGAAAGGTCGGTCGTATAGAGCCTTGAAAGGTTCCATCCCAATGGTGGAGTGATAGATTTTGTTGTATGAAAACTACACTAAGGTCAAGGGTTTCTCCCAGTTCTGACTAGAGTCATGGACGCAAGCACACATCATGTCCTTGAGGGTCTGAATGGTCTGCTCAGTCTGGCCATCCGTCTGAGGATGGAAGGTGGTTCTCAAATGAAGCTACATCCCGAAAGCCTCCTACAACCCCTTCCATAGCCGGGAAGTGAAATTTTCATCATGATCGGAGACAATCATTGAGGGTACTCTATGTAGCCCCACAAAATCTTGTACATAGAGGTGTCCTGATATCTCTACTGAACCCTTCTCTCTGATCGGTAAGAAGTGGGACAACTTAGTGATTCGGTCAAAGATCACCCTGATAGAATCCTGACTCCTGGATGTACTTGGAAGTCATGTCACAAGTAAGGAACCAAGAGACAAACTATGCTACTGCTTTCTTCATTCTCAGTCACCAATGCTATCGTTGGAGATCCAAATACATATTCACCACTCCAGGATGTACCTCTATAGGGTATGTGTGGAACTCCCTTAATACTTCATCCCAAAGAGACACTGGGACTATGGTACATCCTCTAAATAGGATGAAAATCTCCCCACCTTTAGAAAATCCATCAGGTGCCTTTCCTGTAGATATCTGAGCACTTTGAGCCTCGCAGTCAGTTTCCCCACAATGCACCTCCCTGAATCACTGAAGAAGTGGGGGAGTGACTGTAAGAGACTGAAGAAAAGCTGCTCCATCTCGATCCGCAAAGGATATCTGCAAATCGGCCAGCTGCTCGGTCACCTCACCAAGAAAATGTATACCAGATATTCTGCTGAGTGCATCTATTACAACAATCCCATTTCCCATGAGTATAGACTATCTCTAAGTCATAGTCTAGGAGGAACTCAAGCAACGTCGTTGTTTCAAGTTCAGGTCCTTCTGAGAGAAGACATACCTGAGAATCTTTTGATCAGAGTAAACCGTAAAATGCTCGCCCATACAGTAATTTCACCACATCGTCATGGTTAAGACCAATACTACTAACTCCAGGTCATGGGTAGAGTAGTTCTTCTCATGGTGTCTCATATTTTGAGAACCATACGTGATAACTGCTCTCTCCTGCATCAGGAAACATCCGAGTCCAGTCCCTGATGTGTCGCAGTAGACTATGTACCCAACGTCATCCTCTGGAAGTCACGAGATGGGGGCACTAGTCAGCCTCTGCCTCTGCTCCTAAAATGTACACTGACATCTCTCCGATCACACGAAGGGTTTCCCCTTTTCCTCAATGATGATAAAGGTGTTTCAACTCTTGAGAAATATTTCACAATACTCCAGTAGTATTCCACCAAACCCAGGAAACT
Organism: Viscum album; assembly: GCA_963277665.1. NCBI lineage: Eukaryota > Viridiplantae > Streptophyta > Magnoliopsida > Santalales > Viscaceae > Viscum > Viscum album. The sequence goes on along the minus strand of OY728127.1, from coordinate 1,398,633,940 downwards.
TTGTACCTCCTTCACACTCCTGGGTGGCTCCCAAGCAAGTACCACCTCAATATTCACTAGATCCACTACAACACCAGCCTCTAAGAAGAAGTGTCCCAGAAATTGAACCTCTTGGATCCAGAACTAGAACTCAGAGAGTTTACTATAAACCCAGTGCTCTCGGAGTGTGTCCAGAATAACCTGCAAGTGATAGGAATGCTCCTCCTCAGTAGCCGAGTAGATCAGAATGTCGTTGATGAAGACTACTACAAAGTGATCAAGTTATGGCCGAAATATCCTGTTCATGAGTCCCATGAACACTGTTGGAGCATTGGTCATGCCAAATGGCATAACCAAGAACTCATTATGGTCATACCAATATCTGGAAGCCGTCTTCTGCTCATCCACATCTCGTACTCTGAGCTGGTGATAGCCGGATATGAGGTCTATCTTTGAGAACCACTGTTCTCCCTTCAGCTGATCAAAGAGGTCATGAATCCTCTGAAGTGGGTATTTGTTCTTCATGGTCACCCGATTCAGGTGCCGATAGTAAACACAATTTCTCAAGCTCCCATATGACTTCTTGGAGAACAAAATTGGGGCTACCCAAGGAGAAACACTAGGCCAGATGAACCCCTTCACCTACAAGTTCGCTAGTTGTACCTGCAGCTCATGAAGCTCTGTAGGAGCTATCCGATATGCTGGTGTAGATATTGGTTCCATGAAAGGGTATAATTCAATGAAAAAGTCCACCTCTCTATGTAGAGGTAGACCCGGAAAATCATCAGGGATGAAATCTGTGTACTAATCCACCACTACAGGATAACTCAGACTGTCCACATCAACCGCTCCGAGGGTAAGGCTAGCCAAATGAAGAGTAATCAGCTACACTCTACTCTGAGTAAGTCCATCCTATGCTGAAAAGGTTCCCTTCTCACCGGTGAAGGTAAACATAGTCCCATCCAGGCAGACGCACCACACTTTGTGCCTAATACATTCTATCTGAGCATGGACTATAGATAACCAATCCATACCCAATATGACGTCGTAACGCCTCGATGCCGCTACTAGGAGATCCCAACCAAAGCTCTCGCATCCTAGATTAAGTTTACACTATCGTAACTACTGTGTAATCATCAAATCTGCACTCGTAAAAGTCTCTAGCCATAAGGATCGAGCCAATGGCTCCACTAGAATCTCCAAGCACTAAACGAGGGCAGTGGAATAAAAAGAATGACTAGAACCTGTGTCTATATGTACTGCAGCTAAGGTGGAGTAGACACAGATTGTAACTCGTAACATCTCTGGAGCACCAGGTTCGTAGGCCTCAGCTACCTGGAGTAGAGCTCACCCCTATCCACAGGCTCCCTATAGTTGGGGTGGACCACTTGGTGGTGGTGGTGGTAACATCTCGAATCATCTCCCACTTCCAGTAGCATGGCCTGCTCCTCTTCCACGTCCACCTGCGCCCTGTAGACCTCCTCGGTCGAACCTCTACCTCTACCCAAGTGGTCCATCGACCTTATTCTCATCATCCATATGGTGGGTCAGGAAGTCACAACCAATTTGACCCTACCCACCGCATGTGAAACACTACATAGTCCTCGCATGACTAGCTCTGTCTTTGATGCCCTGCACAACTGACCCTGAATCCTGCAGTTGTCCACCTGTAGGCTTGGTCCTCTTGGACCTCTATGATATCTGTCTGGTTCCAGCTGCAGAAGACTCCTCTACGTGATGCCTGGTGGTGGGTCTCACGGTTGGTGACTGCTCAGCAAGAAAACTCTGCACTAAGAGGTCTCGCTCTAACACCCCCTACTGCATCGGGATACTGAGAGAAATCATCGAAGCCCTGATCTCCCTCCGGAGCCCCTGCTCGAAGTTCTGAGCCCTAAAGAATGGGTGTCGAACTATATCAGTGGAGCAACATGAGAGGTCAGTGAACCTCTCTGAGTACTAAGACACAGTCATGCTGCCCTGCTGAAGATGAAGAAGCTCATGTATGCGCACAGCGCGAATGGTCGATGGGACAAAATATGACCGAAACAGGCTCTCAAAGTCAACCCAGATAAGTGTCACCTCATCGTGAACTTGGAGCATCAAGTACCACCATCTCCCTGCTTCTTCCTATAGAAGACTGGTGGAAAGGATCACCATGAGATCAGCTGGTGTCCCTACCAGTCGGAAGACTCTCACCACAGCCTCTAGAAAATCCTCAGTCGCCTGTGGGTCCATCTCTCCCCTGAACCTGGGTGGACTCTGGCGCTGGAAATCGTGCAATGCTCTCAAGCAGCGTTAACCCTATGCTTCTGGGGCAGGGGGAATCGGTGGCCCAATGGGTAAAGGTACCGTTGGTTTCTTCGCTGGTGCCTCTACTGAAGGAGGGCCCTGCACTGAGGCCTCGTCGCTCGGTAGGCTATCATCACGTAATATACCTGGAACCCTATATGGCGGTTTGCGTGGAGGCATCCAGAAATGAAACAGGTGTGCCATGGTTAATAAGTTATACATGGTGAGATGACTCAAAAATATCATAGAGAAGACTTTTCTAAGCACACAAGCAATCAAGGTTTTCATACAATGATTCAGAAATCGGATGTCAAGATCCTGTTGTATGGATACGTCAGTCGCCACACCAACATTGGATTACCTAAACTGATATCAACACTCACTACACTTAACAATATTTCTATTAAAAATATTAGATTCTAATGTTCTATGGTAGAACCGCCTCCCCTGATACCAATTTGTCACGACCCATCTCCCGGCGCCCGTACCGTGACTACCCCAAGCCCGCCTTCCATAGGCCAGGGGCTAGAAACTATCACTGAAAGGTGTATCCCCTAAAACTGGGAAGACATTGACTTTATATCCTGTAAACACACTCAACCAAGCACACAGAAAGATATGAACACAAGTAAGCTTTATTTCAAAAAGAGTGTATAAATTAAGAGGGTCCGGAATACAAGACAAACAATAAAGGTACAAGTACAACTAGAAATAAAGTACAACTGAAGAAAGATAAAAAAAGATACTGGGTCATCCTCTGAGGTTCCTAAATTATGGGTAGGTACATATCACCTCCTCAGCACTCCGCATCTGCCCATCTCCTCTACGTACCGACATGTCGTATGGTTCACCTCCAGGCCCCGTCCAGTCCAGGTACCCTTAGCCCCGATCAATGTTGTCCATCGTCTGCACCAAATACAACAAGGTGTGTGTGAAGCCCGTGTATGGGTGAGTATAACGATACTCAGTAGAGACACCAAGACCCTCAAGGTCTCACAAAATCCACAGAGGATAAACCACCAAACATGTATACCAATGACAACCCTACTTTGGTATATGCCCATACATAATCTTCAGTTATCGAATATTACCCATATTATTCATGAGAAAACACAAGGCCCGACTCCTTACTCAAAGTACAACTATTCCAAGAAGGAAATATGACCATGAAGGTAAGTACCACACAGGTACGCCACACATAATAATACCACAAAGGTAACACCATGAAGTTAAGTACCACATAGGTACGCCACACAGAGGAATACCACAAAGGTAAAGACTCATCTCACACTAGGTATAACTTAGGTAAAGTTGTAGAGATGAATAGATGTAAGTACTGAATCATACTAATCTATTAAGAGGCAGTCCCACGTCGGATCCTAAATCATCAGACCCACACAGGATCCCCGTACATCATCAGAACCACATAGGATCCTAGTTCAGCAGTCCCAAAAAGGATCCTAGTACATCATCAGAACCACACCGGATACTAGTGCAGCAGACCCACACATGATCCTAGAGTAGTCCCACATGGATTCCAAGAGCGGATCCATGTGATATCTTCAAGCACAAACCCACGAAGGATCCCTTCCTCATGTTACAGCCAGCTATAGTGTTCCCGCACTAATATAGCTTGATTCCGGGTGGATTCGCTCCTCAAACCACATGTCAATACTCCAACGTCCACGAAGGCCCACGAACAAGTATCCAAAATGACCTCCACATAAAATGGGTCTCAGTGTAATAGACGGTGCATTAATCAGACACTCGGTCTATAAGTTATTGGCCTTTAAGTCCCAAGGTCCCGGTTGGATTCATGTTCGATCCAACCTGGACATACCCTAACATTAACCAAAACTCAATTGGGTTATACCAATAGGTCCGACTCGCTCCAACGTTTCTGGTTCCGCTGACAGTTTGTCAAACGGATGCATGTAACTCGAGATATTGCCGAAAGAGTGAAAAGGTTCGAAGTTGGTCCAGGTCTGGTCCATCCCGGCCAGGGCTGACCCAACCCAGTTCGGGTCGACTCAGCCCGACCCAGGTCTGGCCCAGGGTCAAACACGGACCTCGGGATCTGACTCGGCCCGCTGGGTCCAGCCTGGCCTACGGCGGCCCACGGTGCGGTCTGCTAGGGCGGACCGCTTGGTCGCGCCCGGCTGGCCGAATGGCCAGCCAGTCCTATGCGTAGCGCAGTCACCCGTCGTTCCATCACTGGCGTCCGCAGCAACTTGAACGCCCTTTCCTATCCATCGCAGCACAAGGCCATGGTTCTTCTCCGCCGGTAGGCACAAAAGTGTGTCACCAGCCCTTCATGCGGTCGGCCGCCATTGGCAGCCGCCCTTGCTCCGCCGTAGCCGACGGGTCGTGGCTCTTCTTCAACAATGCGGTTGGCCCACTGCCTTCATTGCTGCCGGCCGGAGGGCCGGCCGCCGTTCCCTATCCCCACTGGTTTTAGTCTCCGACACTAGTTTTCATCCTCCTCCATCATGTTGAACGCACCGAAAATCACAAGGATTGCGAAGTGGTCGGGCCATGTTCGTTTGGCCCGCACCCTCTACGTTAGACCGGTAGCAAGTGGCTCATGGGGAGAGATTCAAGATGAAAGAAAAATCAACAAATATTAATCAAAACACACCACTTACTTGAAGGTTCCAAATGAGGAGGCATGAGGAAGAAGACGAAGTTGTTGAAGAACGTCGGTGTTCATCGTCTCCACAAGGCGCTTCCGATCCGAGATCGGGGTTGGTTCCTCATTCATCGTTTTGTGGTTTGCGGTCACTCATCACCGCCTTCCAGAACCGGCTTTATCCTCCAAGTGTCTAGAGTCGCGGCACTTTACCAGATCATCATCGCTTGGTGATGTCGTGCCAAATCCCCCCCCCCACCAATATCTATATAAATAGGAGTGGGGGAGGGTAAGTAACGATCGTTGAATTTATGAAGGTTTGTTTAAATGGAACCTTCCTAAATTTCAACGACACTGTTACTTAGTATTTGATAGGTTTAAACAATTAATTTACATTGGCATAATTAAATGTTGACACATTTAATAAATTTTTGTTGGATCAACTTATTAAAAGTGGGTTTGAAAGGTTTTCTCCCATTAAAGAGGGTTCGGGTGGTCCCCACCACCATACCCCATGTAGAGAGGTTTCAATAAAAATAAAATAATACATGTTCTTTATTTTATTTTTATTTCCACATAAAACATGAAAATTAACTTTCACCCTCGACCTACTATGGTTGAGGTGAAGGTATCCTTAAGCCAATACCAGCGCTGCGAGTTCAAGGGTGTCCTAAGATTTCAATTCTGAGCACCAGTTCATACGTTACAAAAACCCATTTTCACATTTACTGAACGTACTCGAAAAAAAGTTCATAAATTCACTCTGGGAATACTGGGCCTCAGAATCTCCTGCCGTCAATTTTCGTAGACTCTAAAAATTACCATATAATTAAAAAAATGACATGGAATTTCTGGGTATTTATAGATAGGTGGATATCTTATAGTGTGGAATCTTTTCATCCTCAACATGATAGGGTTTGATGTAATTTTTTTTATGGATTAGTAAGTTCCCTATCGAGTAATTTTCACATTACTAGAGGGTGGTAGACATGTTCATAAAGTAGAATAAGATTTCTATGCATCTCAAGATGGAACTGATCATCAGGGGCTTGGAAAAATGACAACCCAAATTTCTAATCCCTTCTAGGATGATCAGGGGATACGACTAGCGATTTTACCTTATGTGGTGGATAATTTAGGGATGTATTTCCTAAATAAATTTCTTGGATACCTGCAGTAAAAGAGGTAGAATTCACCATTGATTTAATGCCTAGTGTGGAATCAGTATCCATTCCTCCTTATAGGATGACACTGAAAGAGCTTCTAGAGCTCAAGAAACAGTTGGAAGACCCTAAGGAGAAAGTTTTTATATGACCCAACACTTCTCCTAAGGATTCACCAATCCTTTTTTATAATAAGGAAGATGGTAACCACAAAATTTTCATATATTACCAATGGGTAAAATAGCTAATTGTTAACAACTAATATCCACTACCTCAAATCGCCAACCTCTTTGATTAAATCAATGGAGAAAGAGTTATTTAAAAGGTTCATTTGAGTTTGGGCTTCCATCAGGTGCGTTTCAGGACTTCAAACATACCTCACATAACTTTTTAGTATAGTTATGGTCCTTATGAGTGCCTTTAGATGTCGTTCGTTCTCACGAATGGACCAGTAGTTTTTACTACGTTGATGAACTGGGTTTTCCACCTGTATCTAGATTCATTTGTGGTAGACTTCATTGATGAAATCTTTGTGCATTATCACACTAGACATGAACGTGTAAACCATCTTGAGATCATGACTAATAAAATGAGAGAGCACTAGATTTATGAAATCTCAAAAAAATCCACTTTTGGACCAACAAAGTCTACTTCATGGGACACATCATCTTATAGAAAGGAGTATTAGTAGACCCGTTGAAAGTGATATATTTAGTTTCCAGAGAAAAACCAAAGAACATATTTGATATGTAGAGTTTCTTGGGTCTACCAAGGTATTAAAGTTGATTAATCTAGGATTTAGCATGCCAAATAGTGATTTTTATTAGCTTGACCAAAAGAGTGTGAAATTAGTATAGTCACATGCTTTTGAGATAGTCTTTCAAGAGTTTAAAGTGATATTGAATTAAGTTTTAATCCCAAAGCTACCCGAGATGGGTATAATCTATAATGTTTATTGTTATGAATTGGGTATCGGGCTAAGAGAAGTTCTGATGTAGGAAAAGTGATTCATAGCATACAGGTCTCGTTAGTCAAGGCCTCATGATTTGAATTACCCAATGCATGACCTCGAGATAGCAGTTGTTTTTCATGTTTTATGATTTTCAAGGTATAATTTACTTTTGGAGAACTTTTTGGTATTCAAAGATCATAAAATCCTCAAGTATATATTTACATAGCTTAATCTGAATATTAGGTAGTGCAAGTGGGGCGAGTAACTATAATCCTTTAATTTTTATCTTTCTTATATGACTGAGAAACGTAATATATTAGATGATTTTTTGAGCCAAAAGAATCATACACAGGCAGTTCAAGATTCCAGTGGTGATTGGAATCTCATATCCTTGTTTTAAAAGATTCATGTTGAGGTTTAAGAGGACCATGGATAGACATTCCTCACAGATTTAGTATTGACATCTAACCTTCTAGAATGGGTAAGAATGATGAAGCTTTTAGAAATCAAGGGACTAGTCCTAAGGGAGAGAATCTACACGAGGATACATATTCTAGTTGGACCACGCATAAGGATCATATTTTATTCTATCTTGGTCATGTCTAGGTCCCAATCAACAGTTGACAGGAGTTGATGTGGGAATTTCATGCCTCACCTTGGGCAGTATATCCATTTGTCAATAAGAAGTATTGATACTTAAATCTCTAGTATTGGTGGCCAGGTATGAAGTGGGATATTTCTAGCTTTATCACTTAGAGTTACACTTGTTAGCAGGTGAAAGAATAACATCAATGGTCAGTGGGACTTTTATAGCCATTATCAATTCCTGAGTGGAAATGGGATTATGTCACCATGGAATTCGTGATAGGTTTTCCCCTACCGCCTCGAGAAGCCAATATAGTATGGGTAGTTTTTTATTGGTTGATGAAGGTCATAGACTTATTACATGTTAGATATAATTTTTTGGTAGATGATATAGCGAGGCTATATGTCATGGAGGTCATGTATATTCATGGAGCTCCTCATTCTATCATATCCGACAAGGACACTCGTTTCATATCATTGTTCTAGTATGGGTTGCAAAAGGATCTGGGTGAAAAGTTTCCCTTGAGTGCGTCCTATAACCCTCAGACTGATGGTCAAATAGAGCATGTGATTTAGGTGTTAGAGGACATGCTCGATGCATGTTTCCTTGACATTAGGGGTTCATGGGAGAAACACATACCCATAGTGTAGTTCAATTACAATAATATTTATCAAGAAACCATCCATATGGATCCTTACGAGGCCATATATGTTAGTCCATGCCAATAATCTCTGTGTTGGTTAGACATAGGGGAGGAATATTTTCTTGGACGAAATCTTGTCCAGGGGACTTCAGAATAGGTTCAACTAATCAGGAAGTGCATGTTGATAGATCAGTATAGGAATTAGTTGTATGCCAACCACCGGAGTTGACCTCCTAAGTTCAAGGTTAGGGACTAGGTTTTCTTGCAATAACAGCTAATATTGGGCCACCGATGGATTCATAGGCAAGTTACAATTTCACCTCGATTCATCAAACCCTTCAACATTATGGAGAGAATCAGACCAGTGGCTTACCAAATAACACTTCCTCAGAGATATTGTTCTTTGCACATTTATTTCACATGCCTCAACTTCACCAATATTTTCCAAAACCATCAAATGTTCTACAACTTGATGAGGATGATTTGGATGTGGATGCTTACTTTGAGGAGTACCAAGAGCGTATTTTGGACGAGAGTGTGAATAATTGATAGAGATAAAATATTCATTATTTTTCATGTGTGTTTTAATGATTTAACCCCTTATGATTAATCAATTTGAGATACTTTGTATCATTTTAGTATTTTTAGTGGATTTTGGGCTTAATTGTGAAAATTGTTCAATTCTGGAAATTTATCATTTTTTTTATCTTCTATTTTTCACACATATCATTTAAAATTCTGATCCAAATATAGTTATTCCTTATTTTCATATTTAAATGCTTGTGGGTGTAAACTTTGTCCGATGGGCCTAGATCCAATTTGATACCCACTAGCCCAGATAAATCAATCAAGAGTAAAATATTTTATGGACAACAAAATGGACCCCAATTTAATTAATGAGTCATATTTCGTTCTACATATGTCCAAATGTAATTATTATATTTTTAGATGAAATAGGACTTAGAGGGACATCCTAAAATTAAATTTCAGGTAGAAATTCTCTCGTTAATGCTTAAGTTGCATGCAACCAGAAGGAGTAAGGTGAATAGTCTCCTAAGGTAGAAAATGTTATCTCTAGTGGTTCGAGTATAACTTTTTTTACTTGTTTCCAATCTCATTGAAATTTTGAGAGTATATATCCATCTCAATTTAGAAAAAAATTTAAGAAGAGACTTTGGCAATTTTTAGAGGGCTGGTTGGATGAACTGAAGGAAGAATTCGGTGGAAGTATTCTAGAGAAGAAATTTTCTATTCTTCATTTCCCCTCTTTTCTTAATTTTTATTTTTCTAATGTATTCTTCTTACCCCTTATTCATAGATTCCCTTCACATGTAGGGCTAATCCACTGATATATTGGGGAATGATAGGTTTTCCCTTTTGTAATGTTTTTGTTCATGCACTTAATGTTATGAAATATTTTCTCTCTTTCACAAAGATGGTTTAAATTTCTAATAATGGTTTTAACTATCAAGTGCGATCATATTTGGTTTTAGATTCGGTTATTGTTGTTTCTTTGGTGAATTATCAGTTTATCCCTATACTAGTTTTTGGTCTGTATACAATGGAATAGATCATGGATTTGGGGTGAAGTATTTAGCGATTGTTGGTACATGTGGGAGGGGTAGTGGATATTTTTGGTTGTTTGGGATAAAAAAGACCTTATTTGGAATATCCTAAGTCAATTAAGGGTATTCACTAAGACTATTTCACACATGGTAAGGAGAGTAGATCGATAGAATATCTTGGAGACATATACTCTCCCCATCACCATTTGACCAAAGGGGTTAGAGGAAGCGATCATGGAATAAAACTTTAATTAAATTAGTAGAAGAGAATTGGATAAATTGGAACTATGATATCATTGCAATTAGAAAACTGATCTCATCCTAATCACTCAATTCATTTCTTTGTTTTCAATATCTTTCTTTGTCAATTTTTTTTCATTATTTTTCTTCCATTATATTTTTTGTTTTTCACCTTATTTTCTTTTCAAAATCAAACAATTTCAAAAACAATCTGCACTTATCTCCCAAATTTAATGTGACATATTGATTTTCATGTGCTTTTCTCTAGAGACAACCAAGGTTACCCACTACACTATATTTTAGCTTAGTAAACATTTGTTTTTATCACACCCCATGATAGGAACCTATCCAAACTTGGCGTTTTTTATGGGGAGGTTGTGCCACCAATCTATTCCTAACAATTTTTAAATATTTTTCATTCATTTATTTAAAAAAAATATATAAAAAATCCATGATGTATTCCATATACAATTATTTTTCATGTATTGATAACTCACAAGTCTATAGAGAAATGGTAGATAATGATGAGATGGCCCTTTTTCAAAAGGTTGATGAACTCCATGTTTTGGACAATAAAATTATGAATGGCTATGTCATGTGTATCTTTCTTTAGTAACTGATGGAGATGGTTAATCAAGTTAAAATAGATTATCAATGATTGAAGTCCAAGGAGGAAGTTACATTAGACGAGGGACCTCAACATAAACCAGAATCCCAACCAGTGGTGGAAGTGATTTCCCCACTCATATTTCAAATATAGGAACCTAACTACCCACCTACATCTACTACCACTCTACTCAAAGAGGAAATTCCCACTGAAGAAGAAATTAAAGCTGATCCAATTAAGGGAGATGTTCTTTTCTTGAACCCATTATCTTTTGATTTTATTGAATCAAAATTGATTAATACTTCCCCTTGTTTTAAATTTTCAGATTCTTCCAACCTTTGCATTTATTTAGATGATGAGGAAGAAAAAAATATGCACCTGATGAGGAACATATGGCTCCCCCCCGGACATGTTGATCATTTATTAGAGGGAGTTAAAGAGGTGATCCAAGTGGCTTTGCCTAAGGAAAAAGAGATGCAATATTCTTACATTGTAAGGGTATAATTTGATATTTGTTCTTCATGTCTTAATTCTATTCAAATAAAATTATAATATGACATTACCATTGATTATTACATTGATTTAACATACCTTGAGAAGTTACTCGACAATGAAGAAGTTGTTTAAGTGGAAAACAAGAAAGATGAGGAATCATTCTTTGTCCAACCCCCACCAAGAAAGTTCTATCATATTGTATTAGGGGTGGATTTGTTGTACTATACCCATGGAGTCCTAAAAAAGGATGATGTGAAAGATGTAAACAATATTTTTCGTTGGTTCATCTAAAAAATACTCCACCCACCATCAGATTGGGGATTACCAACTAGAACATCCCATCTAGAGGCATCCAAAACCCAAGGCCCACTTAGGGGATTAAACTAAGATCAATCCTTATTTTCTCATCCTATTTCTATTTTCATTTCTTTCAATTAATATATTATCTTTTTATTTTATTTTTCTTGTAGATTTTCAGTGTGAAACACCTAGGAGATTAACTCTATGTTGCAATATAAATAAGTCGAGTTGTACCTATCCTTTATACTTACTTTCTTATTATGATTAAATTTCGAATATTATAACATGTTAAATCTATTTGAATACATTTTGTACACTATAACCTTTATATGTGGGGGAGGGATCCTTTGTAGTGTAGGATTTTCATTTGTTGTTTGTTTTTCTATTTTCAAAAAAAGTGTGTGTTTTTCAAATTTTTGTGTGTTTTTTTTCATTGATTTTTTTCTTTTTCAAACTTTTGAGCTGAAATGATTATCATTTCCATTTTTGAAACCCATTTCAATGAGTGAACCAATTTAGTCCATGAAACTGGGCTTAAATGAATGCATAAAATGACATTTTTTAAAGTTCAATTGTTTTTGGAATTTCTTGAAAAATACTATATTTTCTTAATCCCATGCCACATCTCACTCTCTTTATCTTTGATATCACTTTCTTGTGAGGATTATAAACCATTTTTTTCATATTATTTTCATTCACTTCACATCTTGAGAGTACCAATCCTTGCTTTCTTTAACCAAAATTTGATTTATTCCTTTTGAAACATGACGATTGGAGGTACTTTTGTTTTAAATGATCAAGGCATTTCAGTGTTTTTAAATCCCACATTTCGAGAGAATCCTTTTAATTTTGACATTACTCATACATTTTATCCTTTTATAAATTAGAATACACGAATATCATATTAGGTTAGCCACATTACAAGACAATTTTCCCAATCCAACCTGCACTTGAAATGAAATATCATGATCTTGTTGAAATTAAGTGTGGAGGGATGATGTCTTTTATTGTGATACCTAATTTGGTGATACTTTGTGTGGGAAATAAAATGTTTAAGATATGTGTCTACTTCTGAAGAAAACATTCTACTGAATGTTTTTACATTTAATGAACTTTCAAGAAAAAATAATTTGTGCCTTTTCTAGAGATTCTAATGGAGGTTGAAAGTTGTTCCTTTTCTAGAGCTTTCAAGAAAAATGATGTTTGAGATGATTGAATTTTTTTCTAATGAAATTAATAGCTATGTGAACATTCCTTGATTTTTTATGATGATTGAGATTATTTTCTACTAAAGTGTGTGAAGAGGATTCCCTACTTGAGTGAAAATTAGTATTGTGCCATTTTTATTCAAAAAGATTCAAGCCATCCTCATTCAGCCTCAGAATTTTTCATATCAAAATCCTACCAACCCAAATACATAGAAAAAAACTACAATGTTCTCATGATAAACACTTGTCCTTGACTCACATTGGGTGGGGAATTAGGAATTCATCAAGCTTATGGTGGCTCATTCATTGTTTTGGATGAGAAAAACAATGTTGAAAATTAAAGTTTGTGATATGAGAGAAAATCCGTGTGAGGTTGGTGTTTTGTGTGAATGGGATTTTAAATAAAGAGGGAAAATATTGAATTATCTGAAAGTAAAACCTGTAATAGTTTTTTTTGATGAGGCAGGATATCATTTTGTTTTTTGGTATTGAATTGGTGGATATCATTTGCACGTGTTTTGACTTTTCTTTGATTTGATTTTGACTTTTTTGGGAGTCCATGTGCTAAGTGTGGGGGAATTGATAGAGAAAATATTTTAATTATTTTTCATTCATGTTTTGATAATTTAACCCCTTCCAATTAATCAATTTTAGACTATTTTCATCATTTTAGAATTTTTAGTGTATTTTTGGCTAAATTGTGATTTTATCTAATTCTAGAAATTTAGCAGTTTTGTGGATTTTCTATATTTCAGATATATAATTTAAATTTTTTATCCAAATAGAGTTATTCATTTTTTAAAAATTTCCATTCTCATGTTTGGATTGTTTTTATTCTGTTTCTAGATCAAATTTGACACCCACTGATCTAGATAAATCAATCAAGAGGAAAATGTTTTTTGGCCGACCGAATGGACCCCACATTAATTAATGTGGCATATCTCAACCTTCATATTTCCAAATGTGTTGATTATAGTTTTAGGAGAAATAGGACTCATATATGAATCCTCCCATTAAATTTAATGGATATATTCTCTCATTAAGGCTTATGTTTCATGAAACCAAAAGGAGTAAGGTGAAGAGTATCCTTGGGGAGAAAAAGGTTACTTCAGTTGTTCGACTATAAATTTTTCTACACGAGTCCAATTGCATTGTAATTTTGATATTATATATCTAAATAAATTTAGAAAAACTTTTAAGAATCTAATTGGATATTTTTATATGGTTGGTGGGAAGAACTGAAGAAAACGTTCGGTGGAATCATTCTAGAGGAGAAATTTTATGTTCTTCATTTACCCTACCTTATTTCCTCTTATTTTTGTAATGTATTCTTACTCCAATTATTTATGGATTATCTTCACATTGAGGGGTAATATTATTAGTTATTAGGGAAGTAGAGGCTTTACCTTTTGTAATTTTTGAGTTCATGCCCTTAATGTTATGAAATATTTTCACTCTTTTGCGAAGTTGGTTTCAATTTTTAATAACGGTTTTTACTATAAAGTACGATCGTATTTGGTTATAGATTGTGTTGTTGTTACTTTGTTCAAAGATCATTTTCTCCCTCTACTAGGTTATGGTATTTTTATGAATTAATAGATCATGTAGTAGGGGTGAAGTACATGGAGATCAGAGGTACACGTGGTAGGGGTATTGGATATTCTTGGTTGTCTGGGATAAACAAGACTCGATTGTGAATTTCCAAAGTCCATTGAGGGTATTCTCTAAAACTATTTCACACATAAGAAGGAGTTTATATTGATCTAATATCATGGAAATATTTTCTAAAACCATCACCATTTGAAAAATGGAGTGAGAGGAAGTGATCATGTAATCTCACTATAATCAGCTTAGTAGAAGATAATTGGATAAATTGGAATGATGATAGCATAGCAATTGGAAAACTAATCATGACATGATCACTCAATTCATATCGTTTTTTAATATCTTTCTTTCTCAATTTGTTTTCATTATTTTTTCCATTTATTTGTTTTGTTTTTTCAATTTAGTTCCTTTTCAAAATCAAACAATTTCAAAAACAATGTAAAATTATTTCTCAAATTTAATGTGATAGGTTGATTTTCATGCGCTCCTCTCTGGAGTCAACCTAGGATACCCAATATAATACATTTTAACTAAGGAAAAAAATTATCTCACATAATTATATGCACGTGTCAAGACTCTTCAAGGAAGGTCAGTTCCATTATTATGGGTGCTTTGACAGCACGATCAAGTATAGGATGAGACCTGGGAGTGGGAAGGTGATGTACTTGCCCAGCTTCTAGATATTTTCTCAGATAATGCTTTACCACCATTAAGAGGGAAACTTGGGGATGATTTGTTTTAATTAGGGGAGTTTGTAACTTCCCAAACATTCATAGAGCTACAGTTAATTATAAATTTTCTCAAACCCTCATTGAATTCTCTTATTGGATTAGAACCTTGTGACTAAGCCCTTAGGCCGGTTTGTTAGCTTCTAAGGAGAAGGTTGAAGGAGGGATGAAAGTTAGATATAGACCAAATATATGGTGTTTATTAAATACGTGACATGTATTTGGATGCTCATACCCTATTCATGACATGTTTACATTTTCCCCTAGGAGGGAAATCCTGAGCATTACATGACATGTAATACATTTACACGCCTTGTAAATTCCAAGGCACGGTTTTTTAAAAGGTGAAAGTGCCTCTTATATTTTGGGTAGAGGCTCATATTTCCTCCCACACATAGCTGAAACTGGAAACGGGAGTACCTCCTCCACCTCAACCTTGGTTCCACCATTTTTCCACCATCCGGACTTCAACCAAGCCATCCTAGATCATGTTGGATCCCCAACGGTGAGCTCTCCACTCCTCTAACTTTCTAATATTGATTGTCTTCTCGTATTTTGGGCTGTTTTGCTGTGAAATAAATTTTCTTATTTTTAGTTAATTTTTCTATTTTGGAGATTTCTTCCATACTTTTTCATATCCATGGTTGATACTGGATGAGTGGTCATCCAAAGACCTAAGGTATGTGGTCTAGTAAAATTTTCCTAAAAGTTAGGTGTTTTCATAGATTTTTGGATGTGCCACATGCCCTAAATATCCACATGATTCCTTAAAATGTATTTACCTTTATAATTAATTTTGAACCATTTTTGGACACTCCTATAGACTCTTAATAAAGTATTATAGTTTTCCTACCATTTGGATACCACCCCTCTGGGTGTGTTAGATGATTTTCCTCCTTTATGTAAAATTTTAATTCATTTAAACACCTTTTATGTGTTTGTATTGACCCAAAAATTTGTTTTCTATACTTTATTAATTAAAAGGATTTAATTAAATGGATTAGAAGTGGGTGGAAAGGCCACACCACATGATGTATATTTATAATTATGATTTATATGAAATGGGTGACCCATTGTTTTTTTGGTGTTAAATGTTTATCAACGCATTAGAGATGATCCCTCATATTTATTATAATTATGAGAATGACATGGTTATTGGAATTTGAACAATAGTTAAGGGTTCTATTGAGTATAGTGTTTCAAACATCCTTATGTTTTGTGATAGGCATGACATCTCTCACTGGTATACTTTTATTCAAGTGATGAGCATGACGTTATGTATTCCTTTGCTTCAAGTGTTGGGCATGATGACTCACCCCACCATATTGTGTCATGAGTTTCTTTTTCTCACATTCCTATGATATTCAATCCTCGTAACCTTTTTTCTAGATCTTTTGACTTTTCATACTAGTTTTGGATGTCTGAGTTATGCCCCAAGTCCATCTATCACCTAATATCCTTGTATATACCTATATACGTCCTCACATATTTAGTGCATATACATATATACTTATTATATATGATTACTTATATGTATTTATATGAATACACATGGTCATCAATATTAGACATTTTGGCCTTCCTGGAGTAGGTAGAGTCTTCTAGATGTCCTATCAGAACCTTAGACGACTAGTATTTACTTTTTTAGTATTTTTATTATTCACTATACCTACACACTGTCATGCAATGTATACTAGATGGATTATTTCTAGACACCATTGGTGATGGCCTATTGAGTTTATCTCACACCCCCCCCCCTCAGGCTACCTTTGGTACCCGAGTAGACTTAATGATTTTAGGTGTGGATAAGGTTAATCTCCCTATCATGGATGCTTAATCTCTTTATGTATAGCTAGGAGCATGGATTAGGGGACAGAGCGTATGCCTACGATGCTAGTGGATCTATATTTTGGTCTTTTTTACTTTTTTATATAATTTATTGTATTCCTGCTTTCCTATATACCCATATCCTTTTTTTGTATATCTTTACGCCATGACATCATCATGTATATGACACAACCTTTGGATTTTATTATTATTACCATTTCTTGGGGGTTTCTGCTTCTATAATTGATTATTATACTTGTTTTTTTTGTTCCATATATTAGATTATGATTCCAATTCTTATAATTATTTATTATATACAAAATTATACTATAATATGAGGTTATAGTCTCCCCACCATACAACCTTGGACTCTCATTGCTAGTTGGTTGCCTCTTGCGTACAAGCATGCGTTCTTGAGGCCATGTGGCCCACTAACTCGGGGCACCCATTTAGTGGCACCCAAATTAGGATGTTACATCTAAAATTACAAATGAACCATTTTGAGTATATTTATATGATTCAATATGGGATAAATCACAAGCTTCGATTTGGAGCTCTTGTAAACATGGATGTGGTATTTTAAGCATTCCACTTACAATAGTTTCTTTCGAATCTTCTTTTAGTATTGGAGGTCGTATTTTAAATAAGTATCGGACTTCAATGCATGATAATCATCGCAGATATCTCATATTCTATAGAAATTAGTTAATTGAATTTCAATCATTTTAAAAAGGTGTACTTATGTCCCAATTTTTTGAATTTTAATATATTAATTATATTATTCTTTCATATTTATAATTACTAATAAACTTGTGTTTTTTACTATAGATAAAGATGACTATAATGATATCGAGGATGATGGTTTTTCCAAATAAGAGTTTGATTTTAAAGATATCCATGAAGGATATGTTGATAAGGATATATAAATTGTTAGTTTTTTTATATTTCAAAGATTCTTGATTTGAATATATTTTCTTTTTTATTTTGGAAATTGGTAGCTTATAATTTGGTATGTTAAATATATTTTTTATTTAAAAAATTAAAAAAATGTTCCCATGAAAACATTATTTTGACTACATATTTCATTTTACACTAAATAAGATTCTTAATTTATATAAAGGAAATGAATTTGATGGTCAAATTTCATTCAATACAAATAATTTTCCTAACAGAAGAGGTGAATTAATTTAAATTCATAAACTTCTATAACAAATTTTTTATTTAATTATTGTTAAATGGTTTCAATTCTCATTTAATTTTTTGACTTATAGGATTGGGTGATTTCATTGGTAAGAATTTTTGAACTCTAAGGATAGAATCCCAATGAAGATGAAGTGGGAGTGAGGTTCCAAAGATGTCTCCACAACCAGAAACTGGAAGTACAATATATGGGGCTTCACCACCTGGAGGCTATTGCACACCAGCTATAAATTTATTATGGAGCTATTAATTCAGTACTACTAGAATAGATCATTAAACTGGAAAAAATCTTTTACCAAGATATGAGGCCATGTAATTTTTCACTTCTGAGGTATTTAACTCATGCTTCCCCTTCTAATGAAGTCTAAGTACCTATATCGATTTTCTATTGATCCCAGTCTATCCAAGGAATAGGATGTTGGTTGCTCGATGATGTGATGTTTCTAGTCTTTCTAGGTAATAGGATATTGGCATGATTGAATATTTTTATGGCTAGTTTTTTTTCACTTTAGAGATTTTAAACTGAAAGTTTTTAATATATTTGATGTTTGGATGAAATATTAATTGTTAATTATTTTTTATCATATTTTTATATGATATTATTAGGCATGTGTCTGGATCCATAAGTCCATAGGTCCTTTCATGGTAGGGTTATGTTTTTTATTTTATGTCTCGCATCTTTTGAGGACCAGTCTGGTCCATTCTATTAAATCTGCAGCATGCATAGACCACCCCGTGGGATCCCCTAGCCCGGTCCGTTAACAACCCTAACCTAGATATGATGGGATTTTTGAAGATGAATTTTAAATAAAATTGAAAGTATTTAAGTTTCCTAACTAAATTAAATTTAATTGTTTATTTAAAACTATTAAAATTGATAGTCTTCTCCTGGTAAAATACCCAATTCTAACATGAGAATACTCTATAAATATCAGTTTTTAATTAAATGTTCAAAACTCTCAATTTCTATGGAATTTAGTAGGACCAATGTCATATTGTCATAACCACATGAAACTATTTAATCAAGATTGCATGAAATGAGTATGTTTTAAGACAACCATTCCACATGGTACAACCTCATTACTACTATAGAATTGGGATTATCCAAAGCTAGCCTTTATTAGTGCTACCTAAAATCACTGATAATGAACATCTTTATTAATGCTAGAAAAAGAACTGATAAAAGATACCTTTTATCAACATTTTTATTTTAGTGATTATAAAAATAAATTTTATCAAAACTTTTATTTTATCGTTGATAAATGATAACTTTTATCAGTATATTTATTTTAGTGCTAATAAAAGATACACTTTATTAGAGATTTTATTTTTGTGTTGATGAAAGGAACCCTTTATCGGTGTTTTCTTATTAGCGCTGATAAAAAGAGATTTCATAAAAAAATGTCATTAAAAAATATCAATATATAAATATATTTATATTGATATCAATATAATATATTTATTAAATATGATTTATAGAAGACTAATTATGCATTTACACTTAGTATATGAAAAATAATTATAAAATACTTAAAAATACTAATTTATAATTTTCTAGTTATTATCAAGTAATATACATGTAATAATAGTTTGATTAAATAAAAATATAATGAATTATTTAATGATCTAAGATAAGTTGAAAACATTACTTGAACTTCAAATGACAATAACTTTTGATTTGGGTGTCTCTTTAGGTTCTACCACATATAAAATTGAAACCTGTGAAGAGATCTATACTAACTTAACTCGGGGGACCGCGATAAATGTTTTTTAGATGTAAAAAAAGGTCCTAAATGCCTCTAAAACTATGTTTTTTTGTTGGAATACAATAATTTTTTAACATTCAATGGTATTTCAGCTTCGTTTAAGAGGTACTTATTGTTGTTTTTTAGTGGAGACTATATTTATTCTCAGAACTTATATTCATATAGATATTATCGTTTTTGATGTTTTATCATTTTTCATATTATAGTCATTTTTATAATTAAATATATGATTATTTTCTTATATTTACATATAATAAATCAATTTTACAAATAAAAATTTAAAAATATTTACATAAAATTTATTATTAAATATATAAACCATATGGAAATAAATATTTATTATTCATTTTATTTAAAATAAATAATTATTCATTTTATTTTCCTTATAAAAAATAGATTTAATATATAAATATATACTTACATAAGTAATGTTTATATTCAAATATGTGTGTGTCAATAAAAAATATATATTTATGTGTATATTCTAATATATATAAATAATTACATATATTCAAATATTTGTGCATGTATGTGTGAAATATAAATATGTATGTGTGTGTGTGTAAATATGTGTGTATGTGTGTGTGTATAAATACTATGTGAATACATAATAAATAAATGTATTTTTATAAATATATCATTACCATATTTAATATAACATATAAACGTATTTATAGTAAATATTTATAAATACGTTATAGTGAATTTATATATAAATATACAATTATATGTAAATATGTATAAATATTTATATATGTAAATACATATACAAATAAATATACATGTAACGTATATAATATATATCTAAATATATAATATATAGACATGTTTTAAAAATGTATTTAAAAATAATTATATAAATCATATGGAATTAATTATTATCTATTTTATTTAAAACAATATCTATAATTTTTTACATTATAAAAAATATGATTATATTTTTATATAAATATTCTTATACAAATGTATATATAATGTTTATATATACATATGTGTTTGTATTAATAAACAAATAGATTTTTATATTTATATTCTAATATATGTAAATCAATATTAATATATAATATATTTAAATAAATATAAGTATATATATATATAACACACACACAAACATGTATTTTATAAATGTATTTGAAAATACTTATATAAATATATGAATAAAAAAGACATATGTATATATATATATATATATATATCCTCAAATATATATTAAATCAACTTGGAGAAGTGGCAAAGACATTCAAATTACATAAGCGAAGTCAAAAGTTTGAGTCCTGGAATGCATAGGGGTGAACAGGTGGCTGGGTGGTATAAATGCACTAACAAAGTGTCATTTTGAGTGCTTACAATGGGTGGGGGGGGCAGCATGCATTCCATATGGGGTGGGTGGATAAAAATTGTTGACAAAGGGGGGAAGGAAAGAACCCAAAAAATAAAAATTTATCAGGGATAGAAAATAAAGAACTGATAAAGGCCACATTTATCAATGCTGATAAAGACCTACTTTAAATAGAACTTTGACCAACAATGATTTTTTTAGCACTGATAAATCCAATTTCTATCACTCTTAAAAGTGAAATATATAGTAGAACATGTAACTATCTAGTTATTAAGTACTGGGGGAGAGTTATAGAGAGTAAGTTCTGGTGTGTGTACATCATGGCCCTCATGCTGATTCGGAATATCCCATACCAAATGTATTAAAAATATCTATTGAAACCATTCTCAAGAAAACATGAAGAATAGGGTCCTTACGGTACATTCACACCTTAATATGCTTTAAATAATTTAAAAATTATATATATAATTCCATATCCTATATATCATTTTATCACCATTAACCTTCAAAAATTAGACAGCCTTCTATCGACCTAGTCATCCGAATTCCACAGCCACCACAATATCTTGAGACATTTCATAATTTGAATGAAATTTTCATCCCTCCCAAATATATTGACCCTCTTACTGAAATCAGAATTATTTTTTCATGGGAGAGATTTTTTAATGAGTCCAAACGTTTACTCTGTAAAACTCACAATTGACCATGTCAACTCTCATATCAATCTTCTAATTTAACTTTTTCATGACCCACCTTCCTCAAGATGTGGGAAGGGACAAAAAAGTTACAAGCCCTTCCTTCTTCAAGTTGAAGGAGAGATAATTACCCCTGAGTCCCACCTTTATAAGCCCCGGAGTGCTGAATAGCACCAAGGGTGTAAAATCTCACCCAAAATTGAACGCATTAACCATTTTAATGAAAACATGATCGATAGATAAGATGGTAAAAATCAAAAACAAAACCAAGAATTTATATAAAGGAAACCAAGATCCCAACCATGCATGATTTAAATGTAAAATATGAAAAAATTACAACCAAAATACTAAATCAATTACCAAAAGAAAGAGACTAAGAAAAATCACAACAACTATCCAGACACCCGAGCTACTAAAGTCTAGCACGGTCATTAAAGTCCTCCTGGAAACCTGAAAATATTTTTAAAAATATAGGGTGATTATACTAGTATGCCCCGTTGGAAAACTAAATCTACCCATGTAAATGTGGGGGAAAATACTAATTCCCCTATGAGAAAATAGTATAACATCAAAGCACCTACCAAGGAGTACTAACCAGCCTAGCTTCTCCAAGGCACGCTCACCAAATAATGGTAGTAAAGTAATGTAATATATTGTATGGAAAATTGATATTTGGGTACCTAAAACCGCTCATTCCTAATGGATAAATTCTTGACACTTCCACTCTTCCAAAATGAATTCCCACTTCCACAACTTGACCACACACACCTGGGTCTCAAACCACACACAAATCCCTCCTACAGACACCTGGGCCAAAACTACCACGCCTATCGCCTAAATACATCTGTGCTTCATCACTGAGAAACTTGGGGGAAAAATCTTGACCCTCAAACACCTTGTCCCCTCATCCCCAACAAACCTTCCTGAATGATCTTGGAATATGGTAAGACTCAATCCATTACCACCTACCCAGATACACTTAAGCAGTATGAACCTGGAAAAAGGTGTGAGGAAGAAAGTTATTAACCATCCATCCATCCTCCCACTGGGATGTTAGGAAAGAAACCCTCCCCCATGAAATGGGGGTGTTTGGAAGATGGTTCTCAACAAGGTTGGGGTGCGTATATAAAATCATAAGGAACTACAATTTATACATACAGTTAGGAAAACACTCAGTCCAACCTATGGGTCCCAAAACAAAAAACCAGCCCACCAGAACCACTTTTGTTGTAACCCCTATATGAACAACCACACAAACATCCACTAACAAAGCGTAAACACAACCCCTTTTTCATTAAAAAAATTTCCATTTATTTATTTAGGGGTTCACTTTAATTTGATCCTGCACTAACAAGGGTAACAACAAATAACAAAATCTACGATCACCTCAGAAGGTGAAAAGTCTAATTAACTAAACATACAACAACCAACCCACTTCGTTCTTTTGTACTGCCAATACTGAAAAATGGAAGAGTGACCAAGGTAAATCATTTCAATTTTATCACTCATTCATAAAAAAACAACTAACCTATAGTCCCACTACACACCCCCTTTTCTCTATACACACATTCAACCACTACCAACTATCCTTCTTCCATGTTATACCATGTAATCATGCCCTCGCAACAAAACCCAGATGCCCCGATGCACAACAACACCGCACATGTCAATCCTATTTACATGAATTCACAACACAACCCAAACCTAAAGCCATGCTACCCAAACAATTCCCAAATGCAGTCCCACAACATAGCAAGTCCATAACCACAATGCAATCCCACTTCCCAACATCACTTGATGGTCAAAACACAAACAAAGGCAGTCCCACTACCTACAAGTCCATCCATTCCCCAATCAATCAGTATCTCAACCTGAGATTATAACAAACCACTTGTACCTCCCCACACATCAATCCCTTAATAACTACCATTTAACCACAACCATGTTTCACACACATAAAACACCCTTCTCACAGGACCAACTCCCCTGCCCACCCATGTACCAATAACTATGCTCCGAACAGCAACACCACACAACCCACACAAATTCACTAAACCCAACAGAACACACCACAAAACCACACCTATCGAAAATGATGGATTCAAATTTGGTAAACACCATTCTTTAATCCACTTTGATAAATAGGAGTTATCACATAAGGGTTTTCTTCCTGGGGTATCCATTTCATTTAACTAGGAATATTTGATTAGACAGATTAGTATTTACACCAATTAATTATAAAGAAACAACAAAATTTATAAAGCATCATCCATGCACATACAATGAACACCAACAATAATGATTTTCATAAGGCATTAGAGCCAAAACAAATCACATCATTGACAAGGATAACAAATGAAACAGGCGATCAACATCAAACTACTCCCAACCCATTATTTCATTGAACGCATTATATTTTGATCATAATCCCTTAAACTAATTTATTAATTGTTAACAAAAGGATTCATACATTATTCATGATAAAACATTAGTAAACCCACCCATCATAATACACAGAAAAAAATAGAGGAAGAAAAATCCCTACATGAAACAATAGGTGACCAAATCTCATCCTTGCGCCAATAACGGGGGATCGTGCGAGCAGTACAAACCCTGAGAAAAATGAGCATGATAGGGCTCTAGAATAGGTGAATTAATATTTTAGAGAGGAACAATTTAGGAACACCAATATGGAATGGAAAAACAATGGTAAGAGAAGATCTTGGCA
Organism: Viscum album; assembly: GCA_963277665.1. Classification (NCBI taxonomy): domain Eukaryota; kingdom Viridiplantae; phylum Streptophyta; class Magnoliopsida; order Santalales; family Viscaceae; genus Viscum; species Viscum album. The sequence continues at coordinate 1,398,609,396 of OY728127.1, read as the reverse complement.
TTAAAAAACCATCTCCTATATTAGAGGATGAATGGGTCTAAAAGCCATTAATGTGCGATCGTGGTCAAGATCACATGGTTTGATTATATAAAATCCCCCTAGAGAATTATGATATTAAATATATACTTAATATACTTTGAAACATCCTTATAAACACTCAAACAAGGATTTAAACTTGATTTACATCAAATAAGACGTTAGAGGGATAAAACTGGAAAAATTGGGAAAAACTAGAAATGACTCATCGAAGCCCTGACACTGAAACCATAACATTGATTCCCTTACACCGATGCCTTGGAACCAACACCCTGGAACCGATTCCCTAGCACAGATTCCCTGGCACCAATGCCATGGCACCGAATCCGACTCCCCAGAAACACCGATGTTGACGCCCCCGACTCACTAATGCTGACACCCCTAACTCACTGATGTCGGTGCCTCTGACTCACCAATGTCGATGTCACTAACTCATCAATGTTGATACCACTGACTAATTGATACTGACAGTTCAAAACTAGATCTTGGAAAACTCTCAGAATGAGTCATTGACAGCTCCCAGAACACCCCAAACACTTGTTTTTCACAAAGGAAAGGACCAGAGAGGTCTTGGACATTAAATTGTATACCTCTCAAGCTATTCCTATTCATGGTAATATAAAACAAAACGTGTAAAAATTGGGGTCCCAACAACCACCCCATAAGATACCTCTCACAGAGAAACCACCTTGCGTTGTTCGAAAACTAGTGAGAAAACCTCAACATCGAAGGACACCTCCTTGACATTTATCTCTGAAACAACTATACAAACACTAAGTCCAAACTTAACCCAAAAAACCACATAAACACCAATGTTTACACTATCTAGACACATGTATTAGGGAGATCCTTCCTCCATGTCATGATACTTTCTACTTTAGGTGACACATACTCGCCCGCACGAGTTTAATCACATCCACATTAATGAGTCTCCATTACAGATTAGTTCCTCCCCTCTCCAAATGACGGTATTTATTTCACACACATTCATAGAATAGGGAAACAACTCATCTTACAGCAAATGAGGTCAAACATTTCATCATGAGAAAAGAAGAAAAGTAAAACATAGAAGAAAAACATAGAAAAACTCCAGGTATTGGGCATGAATATGTGCCTCCCACTCCCAAGTACTCTCTTGGGGGCCACCATGCCGCCATATCACCCAAACCAAAGGAATGGTCCATCCACGAAGCACCTTCTCCTCACGATCCTCAATTCTTATTGGATTCCCCATAAACATCACGTAGTCCTCGATATCCAAATCTCCCCAGTCAATGACATGGGAGTCATTATGTAGATACTGACGGAGCTGAGAGACAAGGAAGATGTTGTGAATCTTTTCTAACTGTGGTGGAAATGCCAACTGATAGGCCACCTTTCCGACTCGTCCCAACAACTTGAAAGGTCCGATGAACCTAGGAGAAATCTTTCTCCCTCTTCCAACCCTCTTCTTCCCACGTCGAGGGGAAACCTTTAAGAATAAATGGTCCCTAACCTCGAACTCCAAAGGCCTCCACCTATTATCGGCATACGACGGTAATGTGCTTCCTTCATCCTCTCATAGACAAGCTGCACCTTCTCTATCATACTGTTCACCACATCTAAATCAAGAATGGATGCCCCAAACTTCCATCCAGCAGAAGGGTGAACGACACGACCTCCCATATAGATCTTAGAACAGAGTCACACCATTGGATGAGTGATAGATCTTTTTTTAAGAAAACTCTACCAAGAAAAAATGTCACACCCAAGACCCACTAAAGTCCATAACACATGCCTTTAACATGTCCTCAAACATATGGATAGTCATATCTATCTTCCCATCCATCTGAGGGTGAAAAGTAGTGTTGAGGCGTAATAAGTTCCAAAGGCATACTGAAATCCCCTCTAGACATGTGATGTAAAATTTGTGTCTAGATCCAAGTCAATGTATATTTGAACTCCCTTAAACTACACCACCTCATCCACAAACCTCTGTGCTAAGGAATCCACTGCTCTCATCTCCTTGATCACCAAGAAGTGAGCCAACATCATCAACTGGTCCACTACTACCCAAATACATCAAATCCTCCTAGATTCATGGGTAATCCAATGAATAAATCCATCTATATTTCATCCCACTTCCACTTGGGAACATCTATGGGCTGAAAAATATCACCATAAACATGGTTCTCATCCTTCACCTGCTGACACACTAGGCACCTTGCCACAAACTCTACCACTTCCCATATCACCTCGAGCTACCAGAACTATTCCCTCGGGATTTTTTACATTTTCGAAACTCATGGATGCACCTCAAGTGATGATCTATGGAACTCAAAGTGAAATACCTTGTGCATCTCCACTGGGAAAAATAGATTCCCACATAACAATATATGTTTCTGACTATCCTCCGAACATCCCTCTAGAGCATCACCCTGTAAATCATGACCACACTTCACTTCAGCCTCCGAGTATCCCCACTAATACTCGTCCACCTTCTACATTAAGGAAGAATTCACTACTATCTAAAATAGACATCCTCTATTGTTATCTACACTCGCATCAAAATGTAAAGCAACCAACTCCTACATTTCTTTCCATACATTTGAGAATTCCCAAAATACCTCCTTTTGTGACTTTCTACTTAAGGCATCGGCCACCACATTCCACTTTACTAAGGTTTAAGAGATATCAAAGTCTTAGCCCTCGAGAAACTCCATCAACCTTCACTACTGCAATTTCAAGTCTCATTGGGATAAGATATATGTCAAGATATTTTGATCTGTGAAGAACACAAAGAACTCCCCGAGGAGGTAATTTCACCACATATTCAGAGAAAATATGACCACTACAAGATCTAGATCATTGGTGGAATATTTATGTTCATGTTGACATAAAATTATGGGACCATAAGAATTCACGCCCAACTAATGCATCAGAACACACCCTATCATTTGACTAGAAGAATCACAAAACACCTTGAACGTCACCCCTTCCTCTGGAAACCTAATCACTAGAGCACTGACCAACTTCCCCTTTAGGTAGTTGAAAGCTTACTAACACTGTTCACTCCACATGAACGCCTAGTATTTTTTTCCAAAGTTTTCAATGGGGTCGTAACTCGAAGGAAGTCAGGTATGAACCTCCAATAATAGCCTTCTAGACCCAAGAAGCTGCAAACCTCTTCCATGTTATTGGGTTCTACACAAGAGACAACCACCTAGACCTTTTATGGATAAACTATTATCCCCTGCTAAGAAACCAAATGTCTAAGGAAGTTCACCTCTCAAATACATAACCTACACTAGGACAACTTACCATAAAGATGGTGGTGCTGGAGGACCTCCAAGACTATCCTGAGGTGATCAGTGTTCTCCTCCTATGAATTTGAGTAAACAAAAATATCATCAATGAACACGATGATGAAATATTGTAGGAACTTTTGAAAGATAGAGTTCATGAGCACCATAAACAAGGACAATGCATTTGTAATGAAGAAGGGCATGGCCATGAACTTGAAGTGCCCATACATATATCTGAAATAAGTCTTTGGGATGTCTCCCTCTTTCACCATGAAAATAGTGATATATATACCACATATCGATCTTAGATAACCAACCTTCTCCCCTTAGCTCGTCGAAATGATCGACTATACTCAGAATAGGGTACCGGTTCTTGTCCATTACATGGTTCAGTCTCTAGTTGTCCATGAACAGTCTTAGATAACCATCTTTATTCTTTGTGAAAAAGACTGGGCCACCCCACAATAATAGACTTGGCCAGATAAATCCCTTATTCATCAGGTCGTCAACCGGGATCCGCAACTCCCCCAACTCAGAAGGCACTATCTGGTAGGGATCCATCAAAATAAGAAGAGAACCAGTTTTCAAGTCTATTCCTAACTCAACATCATGTTGAGGGGGTAGAGTAAAAACCTCATTTAGGAAGATATCCAGGAACTCTATGAAAACCCCCAAAACCTCATCCATCTATGTGTCTACTGATCCCATTGACATTTTGGCCTTCATGGAGAGAAGAGGCTCCACATACTGACTGCCCACATGACATCTCCACTCCCTAGAAAAAACTACACACTGGTTATCCAGACATGAAAAAACAACTCTTTTTCAAAATTAATCGATAAAAACATGCACAAAAAATAACTAGTCGATTCCTAGGGTGATATTGTATCGATGCATCTATAGCAGAATAGGATCCCCACTAGACTAATGCAGCCCCAACATTAGTCTAAATCCCCATAAAAAATCAAACAAAATTATCTGACCTCCAAAAAGAATAGTCAACTCCATGGGCACGAAAATTATCTCGAAGACTTTTCCCAGAGCATGGGCTAGACCGGGTGAAAAAAAGGAGTGTGAGGATCCTAAATCAAACAAATCAGAAGTAAGAGTGCTAAATAGACTGATCATACCTCAAACAACCTCCATCCCTGTTTGAACTTCTTCCTCAGTGGTGTGAAACTTCCCACGCCTAGCTCCTATACCCATATTCTATCAACCACCTCCTCGAACACTCCCTAGACAAGGTCCCTAAGGACCAACCTGAGGTCGGCCTCCTCTAGCACCATCAACCCTTGTTGGAGTGGGAGCTCACTGCCCCTGCTGCTGTTAAGGTTTAACTATAAACTGATACTGTTGGGGTGGGAGTTGGACCAGCCCACCCCCACCATACTGATCTCGAACTAGGAACTACTTTAGAATATTTCCATGGCCTTCATAGACAAAGCACCTCAGTCTCGGACCAATGGAGAAAGGGAATGGACCAAGAAATCAAAAATGGAACTACTGAGGTCTACCCCCCACTAGCCGAAACATGGAAGGCCCGATCACCAGAGACTTGCTGCTAACTGCATTCGCCTTTGAAAATTTTGGCTAGATCCCCTCTCACAGTGAACCTCCTAGTGAGTGCATCCTCTCCACTAATCCAGACATCTTCTAATCCTATAAGTATGTCGGTAGGGTAAAGGGGGTGATGACATACTAAAGGGAAGGTCAGAGTGCCTCCTCCAAGCATCTCTCATGTGATTCCTCATCTGAAAAGAGGTCCAGAGAAAAGCATAGAAGATCCCAGAACTTGATCCCAAATTACCACATTGACAAACTCCCATTCTGGAAAATAATAGCTCCTACCTCTTCTCAGCCTTCATCTTTGAGGAAAGAAACTCTTCCCGCAACTCATTCATAATGTCATCCCATGAGACATCAGTCTCCTTACTCTCCCTTAGGAAAATCATCTACCACTTACACACCACTCCTCACATCTGGATCACTTTCAGAGGAACCCAGCACTCCCTCAGATCACAAATCAATGTAAAGGTGATTATAAGATCCTCAAGCCACCCCTCCATCTCTATGTCTGAAACGCTGCCTTCTTACTTTCACAAGGTCTGCCACTAGAAATAACGAAGGTTGTTTTTCCACAAGTCATCTTCCTCCTCCTGGTCGGCCCTCCGCCGATCAACCAAGTCATCCTACAGGGCCTCAATTTCTCATACGATGTGTGGGTGACATCCTCGTACCACAACTAAAAATGGAAAACAAAGAACTCCCAAGCCCATGTAGTATGAAATATTATTTAAGATTTACTTCCACTCTTTATTAAAATAAAATTCCCAAAACTCCCATGAAACACAAGAACACAAGTCATTATGATTCATTCACCTCTCCTAGGGTCTCTACCCTGCAATCAGTGTAGCCTCACATGGTCATTTAGTCTGTCTAGAGTCCTTGCATCAGATCACGGGGGGCCCTAAAATCATGTGTCCCATCTAGTCTTCCCTAGCATATTTCACGCACCAAGATTGCCTAACATAGTTTCCCAACCATCCCATGCAATCCTCATTATACCTAACTTCGAAATCCATCCTAGATCTCAATCATCACATATAATACCATTCTTTCATGACCCACCATCTTCAATATGAGGAAAAGACATCAAAGTGACACACCCTTCCTTCTTCAAGATGAAAGAGGGATAATGACCCCCTGACACCCGCCTTCATAATCCCTGGAGTGGAAAATAGCACAAAGGGTATAAAATATCACAAAACTGGAAGGTATTTCCCTTTATAATTAAAACAGGATCAAGAGATAAGATGACAAAAATCCCAAACAACACCAAGAATTTATTTAAACGAAACTAAATCCAACCCATTCATGATTTAAATGTAAACTGTTACAATAATACAACCAAAGTACTTAGGTAAGTACCAAAAGAAAGAGACTAAGAAACATCCCAATAACTATCATGATGCTCGAGCTAGTAAAGTCCATCAGAGTCCTAAAATTACTCTTGGAAACCTGAAAATAGTTTTAAAAATGTAGGGTCATTATACAAGTATACCCATTAAGAAAACTAAAGCTACCCATGCACAAGTGGGGAAAAGATACTAATGCCCCTGTGAGAAAACAGTAGATCCTCAAATCACCTACCAAAGAGTACTAACCAACCCAGCCTCACCAAGGCATTATCACCAAATAACTCAAGTAAATTAAATTAATATAATGTAAAACACATCGATATTTGGGTACCCGCACCACTTTCCCACTGGTTAACTAATAATTATAAAGGATAACATCTTGAAGCTACCACTTTTCAAAAAATAAGCCTCATTGCCACAACTTTCATGCACACACCTCAGCCTCAAGCCACACACAAATCCTTCCAATAGACACCTGGGCCACAAATACCACACCTATTGCATAAAGATACCAAGGCCTCTTCTCAAAGACACTTGGGAAAACAATCTTGGCCAAAAAATGCCTAGGAACCTCATCCAAAACAAAAACCCATCCAAAGGATAGTGAACTATGGTAATCCTCATGCTATTATAGCCATCTCAGATATACTCGATTGGTATAAACCCCGAAGAGGTTAAGAGGAATAAATTTAGTAACCAACCATCCATCCTCCCACTGGGATGTTGGGAAAGACACCCTCCCCCAAGATATGAGGGTGTTCGGCACATGGTGCTCGACAAGGGTGGGGTGCATATAGAAAATCACAAGGAACTAAAATTTATACATATAGGTATGAAAACATGAAATCCAACCTATGGGTCCCAAAACTGATACCCATCCCACCAGAACCACTTTTGCTGCTACCCCTATATACACAACCACACAAATAGCCACTACCAAAGAATAAACCCAACCCCTTTTTCATTAAACCATTTTCAATTTATTTATTAAGGGGTTCACATTAATTTGTTCCAGAACTACCCCGGGAAACTACCAAGAACAAAATTCATGCTCGCCTCACAAGGCGAAGATCCAAATTAACCAAACATACAACAAGCAACCCACTACGTTCTTTGGTACCGCCAACACTAAACAAGGGAATACGTACGAAGGTAAATCATTTCCATTTTAACACCCATTCATAAAAACAACCATGAAAAACCAACCTATAGTTCCATTGCACACCCCTTTTTTCCCTAGACACCCGTTCAACCACAGCCAACATTCATTCTACAAACTTATACCACACGATCATGCCCTCACAACCAAACCCAGCAGCTCTGGTGCACAACATCACCACACCTGACCCACCTATTTACATGAAATCATGGCACAACCCAAACCTAGAGCCTTACTACCCAAAAAAATCCCAGATGTAGTCCCACTGAATAACAAGTCCATAACCACATTACAGTCCCACTACCCAATGTTGCTCAACAGCCACAACACCAACAAAGTCCCATTACAAATAAGTCTATCCATTCAACAATCAATTAGTCTATCAACCTGATATTCCAACACACCACTCGTACTTCCCCACACAACAAGTCCAAAATAACTACCATTTAACCATATAACCTCTACACACACATACCACACCCTTCCCATAGGACCAACTCCCCTACCCACCCTTGTACCCATAACTGTGCTCCCAACAGCAGCACCACACAACCCACACAATGTCACACAACCCAATAGAACATAGCACACAATAAAACCTATCAAACATGATAGATTAAAATTTGTTAAACATTGTTCTTTAATCCACATAGAAAAATAGTGGTGATCACAGAAGGGTTTTAATCCCAGGGCATCCATTTCATTTAATCAGGTATACGTGATTAGTCAGATTAGTATTTACACCAATTGTTTATAAGGAAACAAAAATAGTTATAAAGTGTCACCCATGCAGAGACAATGACCACCAAAGATCATGATTTTTAGAAGGATTTACAGCCACAATAGATCACATCATCAATAAGGATAACAAATAAAACAGGTGATCAATATCAAAACACTCCCAGCCCATTATTTCATTAACCACATTATCTTTTGATCATATTCACTTCCCTTCATTTATTTCTTTTTAAGAAAAGGATTCATACATTCTTCAAAAAGAAACATTAGTACACTCACCGTGCCTGATACACAAAAAAAGGTAGAGGCATTATAATCCCAACTTTAAACAATAGGTAACCAAATCTCCTACTTGCACCAATAATAGGGGATCACACGAGCAGTAGGAAACTCTGAGAAAATTGGGCAGGAGGGGTATCTAGTATAGGATCACAAATCATCTAGAGAGGAACACTTTATGAGCTCTAGGAGTGAATGAAAAACACACTGGGAATGGAAGATCCCAACACTGAATATTCTGATCCTATATTAAAGGGAAAATTGATTTAAATCCATTAATGTGGGATCACAATCAAGATCATGCGGTTTGAGTATCAAAAAACCCATAGAGTGTTAGGATATTAAATATATAGTTAATATCCTTTTAAATTCCCTTAAAAATTCCCCAAAAAGGCTTTAAACTTAGTTTATGTCAAATAAGACGTAAGAGGGATGAAATTGGAAAAACTGGGGAAAATAGGAAATGAATCACCAATGCCTTAGCATTAACGCCTTGACACCGACGCCCTGACACCGATGCCATGGTACCAATGTCCTAGAACCAACACCCTAGAACCAACGCCCTAGAACTGATGCCCTGGAACTGACTCCCTGAAATCAATTCCCTAGCATCGACACCCTGACACTTATGCCCTAACACCAATGCTGATACCCCTAACTCACCGATGTCGACACCTCTGACTCACCGATGTCAATGCCTCTGACTCACCGATGCTGATGGCCCTGACTCACCGATGCAAATAGTTAAAAATTGGATTTTGGAAAACTCTCATAATGAGTCACTGAAAGCCCCTAGTGACCCCAAACACAATTTTTTTACAACGGAAAGGACTAGAGAGGTCTAGGCCATTAAAAACTCCCATATTTCCACGTAACATTTAATATAATTTAAATTTATTGAAATTATACAAATAAAATAATTCATTCTCAATATATCATAATCTATATAAATTTTCATAATAAAATATAAAATGGGTTATTTTATTACCATGAAACGTCAAATTTTAAACACAGTCAGAACCTCAATTTTCAAACTCCACATAATTGACTATTATTTATGATAAAAATTAAGTCATCATTTAACAAATAATATCTCTATTTTATAAATTAATAAAATCCACCGAATTAATTCCTTTGAATTAATTCTCTAACAATGATAATAACTTACAATCCATTATGTCATGCTTTAAATCCATCAAATTAACTCCTATGAATTAGTCCTTTAAACGATATGGTTAGTAACCCCCAAAATAATATGTCATCAATCAATCATGGAATTAAAACAACAAAATTTTAATAATATCTCTATTTCAAACACATTTCCATAATTGGGTTAAATAAAATACTCACTTCATTAAAAAACTAAAACATGTGAGTGTTACAATTCTCTCCACCACATTGCTTTTCACCCTAAAAAATTCATTAGGTAGATTCAAAATAAAAAACAACTTTCCAATCCTACTAAATTTAAGATTATCTCTCCTATGGTTCATCTTTAATTGAACCATGCTTCCACAAAACTCTACTAAGTCCATTGAGAATGGTTTTTTCTTTTGTTCATAATTCAAATTGGGTTTTCCACATAAGATAGAATGGGTTCTAGCTTAACTAATTTCCTATTCAAGACATGATGATCCTCATAAAAGTACCTCTTTAATTAAGTGGCATGGAAAAATTATGAATTTCGACATATCATTATAGGGAGTCCAATTTATATGATACTTCTCTAATGAGATTAAGTATTTCAGAAGGTCCCACATATCATGACATTAGAATTCCTTATTTTCCAAAGGTTTGATTTCCCTTCTTTTACAAAACTCTAAAAAACATGATATCTCCCACATCAAACATCAAGTTTATCCATTATTGATTAGTGCAACACGTTTATTTAATCTAAGATAAAACCATTCACTTTCATATTATTTGAACTATGTATATTATTTATTTCATTAATCTCGGTCTAATAAGAGTCCTTTCATTGATCTCAAACTAAAATATTGGCGATCAACATGGTAAATCATATAGCACATCAAAAGTTTCAATAAAATTTACTAATTAATTATTTATAGAAAACCCCATAAATAATAAATTATTCTCCCAATATTTTTCCAAAGCTGATAACATGTTCATAAATCATATCATATAGAGCATGAATAACTCACTTTGCCTACCCATCAGCTCTAGGGTGATAAGATATAACAATTCTTAACTATATTCTCAAAATATTTTGGAGTGCCTTCCAAAATATAGAAATAAATCTTCGGTCCAAATATGAGATAATTGAATTTGGAATACCATTAAGTCTAAAAACTTCTTATATTTAATTTTTTTGGAGGTCATCCATTGAAAAGGTTTCTTGAATAGATAGGAACTTCATTGATTTAATAAGATGATCTACCAATATCCAAACATCTTCATATTTACATATTTATCTTGGAAATATAATCACCAAATCCATGGAAATATCTTCCCATTTTCACACTAGAATATGAAAAAATTGTGACGACCCTACTATTTAATGATGACCTGCCTTAATTTGATGAAAATTAAAATATCAAGAAACATATTCAATAATATCCATATTAATTTCTAACCATCAAAATTATTGTACAATTTCCTAATACATCTTTGTATCCTTAGGTTACACTTCTCAACTAGAAGAGTGAAAATTTTCCAAAACCTTTTTATTTAGTTTTGTAGGAACCACCATCTCCCCTATGAAATATAGAAATAGATCTGTTATAATTACCCAGTCATTGGTGGTATCCACACCAAACTTGGATTCCCTCATTCTATTACAATATCTATATAATAATTATTTATCTTTCACTTTATCAATCAAAATTCAAGTCACATTAAGACTAGAGAGAGACATGTCATCCATAATTTCATCTACCCTTTGTAAAAAATTTGAAAACAACACCTTTAACTAGTATTGATCTCTAATTTCCTTCACCTATTGTATAATATTTATCCTACTGAATGGTTAAACTACTCCATTTCATTTCATCAATTTATATATAACCTCAAAATCCAAATTTTAAAGATACTATACCCACTGGTGTTTTCTTACGATGAGATTGCACTATGAGAATATGTATTTAAAACTCTTATGGTTGGTATATATAATAATTTTTTTTAATAAAAAGTTCATTCCTTGATGTATTTAAATTTTGAACAACAACAACTAACCCCAAAATGTTTATAAAATAATTATTTTCATGAGGTATAAATTTCAATGATCCATCTTCCATGATCATGCCTTATTTAAAAATAATGAATCCAAATATAGATATGGATACATAAAAATATAATACATAATAAAATCCTCGATAATAAAGGATTAAAATAGGGACTAAAATAAATATTTTATTAAATTCATCAAATGATTTTTAACACTTCACAACCCAATAAAACGACAATAATTTTCAAGTAAAAGTTATCATGGGTGAAGAGAATCTCAAAAATTATTTAATAAATATCTTATAATATCTAACCAAACCTAAGAAACTCCATATCCTATATATATTTTTAGGTCTTTACAAGGAAATAATTGATTTAAACATATCATGATCAAATAAAATCCATTAACCTAAAATAAAATGACCATAAACTTTACTTCTTGATTCTAGAAGTGGAAGTTTGCGAAATTAGTATAAATCTTATACTCAAGTGAAGTTTACAAGAAAATATTTTAGTTATTTGAGTAATTGGGAACCAACCTTGAGTATATCAAAATTTCATCCAAAAATAATACCGCAAAGGTTTCTTGAAAATATCAGAACACTCGATTCATAAATTTTATTAATAAAATAGTTGTATTGGTGACTTTAAAAAGAATAAAAAAATATTATATCTATAACGATATTTACATTTCATTTTTTGAATATTATCTTATTTTAACCTTAATTGATGATACCCAGGCCAAAGTTCAATCTTGGAAAAACAACAGTCTCTCTTTAGTTGGTCAAAAAGATAATCAATTTAGGGTTAGGTATAGTTATTCTTTATGGTCACCTAATTTAACTTCTAATGGGAAAAACATAAATGAAATATACTATAAATTTTACTTGAAAATTGGATTGGTGTTGACTAAGAATAAATCCTTGGTAGAGTGAACCCATTATGCTAAATATCTACTATCAACACCATTTTAAATCTAGTAGAGTGTTATAATAATTCATTTTTATATGGATTTATTGAAATCATTTATAGATGAAAATAATTTAATGAATGGTATATGAATTTTATATGTTCTGCAGTAATATGTTCTAGATGTTAAGAACATAATTGACAATAAATTAAGTTTTGAGAATATGTATGTTTTCAAAAGTTGGAGTTTGAGGATGTTTTAAAAGTTGAAATTATTTTATAAGTTTATAAAATGGTCTCACCATTAGTTTTTTTAAGTTAATATTTTAAATATTAAATCACACCGCAAGAATGAGGATCATGCCATGATTGATTTTAATTTGTAATTTGGAAATTCTCATAATGTGTATGATTATTTTATTCTTAATTATATTTCTATCATTTCATATTTTTTGAAATCCTTAATTTATTTGGTATGTAAATTGTTTTTTCAATATAGATGATTTTCATATTCTGAGAAGTGGTAGAAAAATGGAAAAGTCATAAAGAGAATTCACCCAGTATATGTATAGGTTACTTGAGATAGATATGTAATATAAGAGTTATTCATTCCATGTCTTATATATCACATCATGAATACATCATGCATAAGATATTCTCAAATCAGGAGACATGAAGTCTCACTGTAAAGAATATTTGGGGGAATTTAGTGGTTTTAGTTATTTCAAAATTCATGTGCCATCATTTTTCTAGCCACACCAAGAAGTGATAGTTTAAAAATCAATTTGTGTTGAAACTCATAGTGATCTGAAAAAGTAAATAATATCATACTTAGAAGTCACCGGGAGCATTCATATGTTTTTCAAATTTTTTAGATATTTGAGGAAACTCAGGTTACTCTATGTCATATTAGTCATTCTGTTAATAAACTTGGGAGAATTCAATAATTCAAATAATATGAAGTTTCCCAAATCAAATATAGTAATTAAAAATACAATTGGTTTAAAGTTTGAGAATAGTTATAAAAACCCATGAATTAGTTTTTTAATCACATTGTGTTCTTTTTTAATTAAGGAGAAACACACCATGAATTGGTGATTATGTTGTGTGAGGAGTGTGATGAGTGGATTGATTTTATAGGGAGTATGTAGTTTTAATGCTATATAGACATGTTACACCATAATGTAAGATTAATATGAATAGTTAAATTTAAATCATTTTATATGTTATGATCATGAAAAAGTTACAATGAAATGTTTTTTGATGTCTATAGAGATTTTTCAAAAGTAATTAATATTGTTATGTGAATTTGTGTATCACATTGTGACTCTTCTAGATGTTAAAGGACTAAAATGAGAAACCATATAGACACACCATGATGAATGTCATCAGGTAATTATTTTTTTAATCCAATTAGTTTGAATAGACCATAAGACAAGGTTTTTTCATTAATTTTTTGAGGGTTGTGAAATGGATTTCGACAACCTATTTTAATGTCAATGATGGTGATCTATTTGAAATAATCCAAATTATGGATTTAAAGATGAGATAGTTTGAGATAGTTAATTTATTATAGTTTGAATTTTAAATTCAAATATGATATTTGAAAATGGGGGAGTTGTTTGGAATAAATGTGGAAGAATATTTTTGTGTAGAACATAGAAGAGAGACCGATGATATTGAGTAAAAGTAATTTTGTGTTCCTAGAGAAGTGAAGAAGGAATAAAACAACATGGGTTATGATAAATATATGAATTAAATAATATTTAGTGGTCATTGATTAAATATATATTAAAGATTGGATTTTTGGTATAGCATTAATACACCCAAATTTCTAGATTATGGAATTAATAATTTTTTATGAATAATTCAATATTGGATTTACACTATCTAAAATATTTACTATAGTATGAGGATTTGTTGTAGATCAAACGCATGAATTTTCTAATAAAGAGTTTATTTTATCTGGTTATGGAATCATAAATTATCACACAAGTATACATCAAACCATATATTTAGAGATGAGGATACAAGGAATATTGGTTCCTTATGCTCATCTTGAAGTGACCTTCATGTTAATAAATTAAGAAGATACCTACAAGAATATAAATTGATATCTATAACCCTATAATAAAGTAGTGAGTAGAAGAAAGGAAGACCCCATTAACCATGAATAAGAAGTAATCTTATCCTAAATATTGTAATAACAAAATAGTGAAGTAGTGATTATTAGGCATACCAATATAATATTAATATGTGCTTCTTGGATGTAGTCTGGTGTAGGTAAACCATGTAAAATCATTGTGTCTATAATTTATATTCTATATATATGGATGAAATATATTATGGATTATTTTGATAAGTAAATGGAAAACAAGGTTTAATAATTATTCATTCTAATAAAGGAACAATATCCTAATGAAATGTGAATAACAGAAAAAAAAATTATTCTGTTTACACCTAGATTGACCTACCTCCTATCAGGGTATCTCGGGTTAGAAAAAGAGTTATAAAAACCAATAGGTTATACTATGGATTCAACCTGATAGTTTTGTCTTGTAATTACTTGAAGGTTATATAAGATATGGAATATATAGTGAAATCTCTTTTATTGGATAAAAATAATTTTTCTAATTGGAAGAATAATTTCATGTCATATTTTGAAGTACATGTTGGAGTCCCTTGTGGTATATTTTTAAATGGAATTTTTTACTATGTTGGAATGGAATTGTGTTTGGGAAGGATAAAAAAATTATAAATTGATGCATGTTTCAAGAATGGGTTGAAAATTACTGTTGATATAAATGTGAAATAAAATTAGCTCACCGCAAGACATTAAATGATATGCAGATGAATTTAGAAGAGTTCCATTGAAAGGAATTTGTATTGAAAGAACAAAAATTAAGTTACTTTTACTAATGTTAAAAATAATTTAGTTGAATATTTGAGTGTGAATTCTATTAAAGAATAATTTTATATATCTAGAAGTAAGAAAAAGAACAATAATAAGATAGAAACAAAGAAATTTGGTACTCCCATTAAGGTGAATAAGAATGATTCCTTGTGTATTTTAGAATCTTACTATATAGTATATGTTTCTTATAAATATATAGTTATAGATTATATTTCACCTCAATTATTTTAGAATAATGGAATAAAAGAATAAACCACATTATGTGTAAAGTCTAGAGATCTTTTTTTCAAAAACAATAGGTGTATTAAAACATGAGATGTTGACTAAAATTCTTGAAGTATGTAAGTGAAAAGAACAATTAGTAAATTAAATATTTGGAGGAAGGAAATAGGATTTTTATGACAGAATAAAGGGATTCATAAGTGTCTATTTTAGGAATGAATAAGAAAATGAAAAACCATAGTGATATTCTAAGAGACCATGTTCATGAGTTAAAGTTAAAGTAACGTCCCGACCCTGGTACCACACAATGGTGCCCCGATCTGGTTCACCTCACAACCTTAAAAACGCATTCCCGTATGCTAGAGGCTATCGAATAGTATCAAGGGTCTAGTAAGTCATTAATGGGGATACTATACCATTTGTTATCAGAGTAAAACACCAGTGGAAGTAAATAAACAAACACAGAAGCATATATAACTAGAAAAATATTCATATCACATGATAAACACACAGGAATTAAAATACACTACAGAAATGGAAAACATGTTATTCCAATATAAGTTCCAAGTGTATATAATTAAACGGAAAATTAAGACACTATGACTCCCTAAGCGGGTTTCGAACCACATCTGGTCCCCTCATCCAAGTTCTATCCCCAGTCATCCACATATCACAATGCCCTTTCACTTATCCAATCCCACAACAATATAATCTATTCGGGTACTATTCAGGAAGCTCTAATAGGGTGTGAGTACAACTCAGTATTCCACTACCAATGGTGTCTAAAACAAGTATAGTCAAAATATATTGCATGAAGTTCTATAAGGAAATAACTACAATGAAATAATAAAAAGTTTATCACATTTTCATTTATTCTTATCCAACTACATTAATTCAACGGTTCCTAGAGATACTCTTACCTCATTACTAACCTCATATCATACTAGATCCCAAATTGTTCCCTAGGAAATATCATATCATAATACCTTCTTCTTGTCGAATCTTGAAGTATTCAAGGTGATATGATATCTTATTACCTGATTTGACACATTCCTGAGTTTTAATATTCTAATGTGAGGCCATAACTCGGAGTCCATTATTTCCATTATTTAATTTCACATTTATATGTCAAAATTTCAAAGTTACCAATATCAAAATTTTATTAAGATGACCATGTTACCACACTTACTCTACTGAATTTCCAGTTTCCCATTCTCTTTACTCACAATTATAATGACCATGTTACCATGTATACTTCTCAATTTATAATGATCATGTTACAATTCTCTTTACTCATAAGTATGAGGCCCATGTTACCATTTTTACTTCTCAATTTAGAATCACCATGTTCCAATTTTTATCCCATGATTTATTTACAAATTAATTATCCACCCCAATCCCATTACTAATTCAACAATTAGTTAAACACATATATTCCCTTAGTAAACTAAACAATTTACTAAATTCTTCAAACCCTTAATTAATTCATCAATTAATTAATCAATAACACAATTCATATTCTATAATTAATTTTCCAGAATTATTATCTCATTCTAATATCAACTATACATAATTAACCCCATAATTAATTATCTAGATCATTATATTAAAGGCACATAATTAGTCTACAATTAATTATCTTAACATATCCATTTCAAAATCTCATAATTAATCCCCCAATTAATTTTAGAGATTAAAAAATTACCTATTATAATCAATTTCTCCAAATTAATTATCTAATAGGGCATCCCCATTATCTCATGATTAGTTCCCCAATTAATCACATATTTTTACAAAGCATCGTTAACTCAATTGGTCAATCTAATAAACCCAATCCAAGAAAATAAATTGCTAAAGGATGATATCAATTATAAAACGTTTCCTATACATATAAAATCCAATACTATGGGAATTTAATTTAGACCACCCACCTCAGTTCATTGATAAATCTTTTCACAATGGAAATCCCCAAAATCCGGGAAGCACAGTGACATAGATCTGAAATTATGGATCTAAATCCCTATATCAAAATATCAAAATATCACGATCTAATAAATATAGATCTAGATCTCACCACATATATTTATATCTGAATAAATAGAGGATAAAATCCACCAAATGGTCAATAGAAAAACAAAAATTATCAGGATAGTCACTCAGATGAAATCCACTTATCGGGAGAAGAGAAGATCTTCAATTTGGGCTTTGAATATTGATGAATGGAGGTTGAACGACCTTGGAACCCCTCCGGAAATCTATGGGATCATGAAAAATATATCAAGCCTAATCCTAAGTATAAATGGGTGTGTCTCATGGGTTTGAGTGATTTTTAAAATATTTTTTGGAGTAAATAAAACCACAGGCACATTTTTCTGTAGTATTGGTGCACAGTTAGGGAAACCGTGTGCTAAATGTGTGGATCTCATTATCTATGTTCACATGGTTACCTAGGTTTAGGCGCATTGTTTTTCAAACTATTAGAAAACCATTCACAACCCTCATTCCTTAATGTTTCTTAAAACACCATCGAAATGCACTCCAAAACATAAATCCAAACAAACGTACTTAAAACAACCAAAAGTTCCTGAAATCTCCCCCAAGAAAACTCCATAAAACATCAGGATTTTATAGTTAAGTATATAAAAATAGAAACTTCATAAATCATATATTTCTACTATGGTAGGGTAGTATGAAAGGAGTATGAAGATTGAACATATTGAAAATAATTTTCACTTTGGAAGTTTAGTAATACAACTAAAGGGAAATGATTTATGGATTAAGAATATTTGGGGGGAGCTTCATGTTGTGAGAAGGAAGTCATAAGCTAAATATTTTCAAATGGAGACTTCAGTCAGTAAAAAAAATTATATAAATATAGAATCAAGAAGTGATAGAAATGTTCTACTAAAATATATGAAAATTATTCTAAATGTATTATAGTTTTAAAATTATATCTCTGTGAATGATCGAGACACACTAAGAGTGTGTGTATATAAGCTATAATGTTTAATAGAGGATGGATATTTTATGAAACCACACCACAACCAATAAAAAATTATACATTGTATGAATTCTTTAGGAGATGTGATATTTTATCTAATATTGGTCATATGGAAAGGTACTATTGAAACGTAATTAATGGAGATTCCAAAATGAGATATCATGTTCCCATGAAAATAATGTGACATGAATGGAATGATGATAAATATGTTTCACTGAAATTTAGATTCATGGTAATGGAAGAATTTGAAGTTAAAAATAAAATAGGAGCCTCAAATATCATTGTTGACTTATTCATTACACCCATCATAGAAATAAAAGAAGTAAACATGGAGAGAAAGGAAAAAATGTAGATGTTTCTCTCATTGTAAACAAGGATAATGTAAAAGAAA
Source organism: Viscum album (assembly GCA_963277665.1). NCBI lineage: Eukaryota > Viridiplantae > Streptophyta > Magnoliopsida > Santalales > Viscaceae > Viscum > Viscum album. The sequence goes on along the minus strand of OY728127.1, from coordinate 1,398,590,362 downwards.
TACCATCACTTTCCAAGATTAAGAATTATGTTCCCATAAAATATAAATTGAATGGATATTAAAAGGAAAATTTATTAAGGATTAACAAATATTAAATGATTGTTATGGTATTTATGTAAGATATAAAAAAATCCTTAAGTGGTTTCATCCATGCCACTGTATAGCATGAGTAGAAGACAATTGGGTTTGTTTTATTACATAGAGAATTAATTATGGAAAATACTACAAAAATAGTGATTTAAAAGAGGAAAATTGTACTACTGAGATTATTATTATAGAGTATATTGGTACCATTTTTTCTAAGAAAATGGTTTAGTTAAAAATAGTCAAAGAGAAGTTTTCACAAATGGTTTTATCTAGATAAAAACATTGAGGAAGATCAGAAGTCAAGAGTTGGTTCAAAATGACCAACCATATTACTTTACTTGAGAATGTTATAAGTAACCCTCTCCCTATACACATAATATTTATATATGATGATTGGAGTGAGGGAGGTCTTTGGGGTAGAAATGATCAATGAGGTTTGTTAATTGAAAGGAGATGAATTCAAAGTAATATGGTGAATACTTTGAGATGAATTTATTATATTGAGAGTGCATAAATTTCATTAAGTTTCATTGGATGTTTTCACTATGAATGTTAAAAAAACTATTATATATATTAGTTGTGAGATATTTAAATGAGAATCTTGTTAAATATAAATATGTATAAAATGAGAAGAAATTCATGTGGGATTAATACAACAATGATCAAAAAGTGATATCAATTAGCACCTTAATGAATCAACAATGAATTTGTTTATATATGTGGAAATGATGATATATAAATGGTAATTAGTCTAATTTGGAGAGAAACTAATGTCAATGTTCTATATGAATTTTCTAAATGGTATTGTGAAAATTTTTAGAACTAAAAATATGGTATCATGCTTGCAATATGTGGTGCAAGTCCCTAAAAAAGTGTGTGGACAACTTAATAGAGTAGATACTACATAAATGAAGAAATATTTGATTTAGTTATTTAGGAAATAATAATTTGGTATCATCTGTTTACTTTCTAGTATACTTAATGTTATCGAGTAAGAAATAATTTTGACCCAAAAGTGGTAAGAAACTATAAATGAATATTCATTGGCTAATTATCCTTATCTGAGAATGTAAAAATAATATAATGAAATAAGGATCATAGATATTGAGTGGAATTATTGGTATATCTTAAACAAGGTATATCAATTGGTTCAACTCATAGTATATCTCAGACACTAAGTGATTTATTCCTTATTTACTGATACATTTTTGTAAGTGAGTTTTATAACATATGTATAAGTGTTGAATGTGAAATTTAATCATTATGTGTTTATTTAAACAAGTAAGTGATATAGAAAGTATTAAATTCATTAACTTCGTAACATTTTTCTTACACCAATTTCTGACATAGTGAACATGTTAGGTTTTTTGATAACTCACTTCCAAGTGTTAAATTCACTAACTTGAATTCCAAAGAAGAATTCAACTAAAAGTGAAAGTTGGATGAAATTGTGTCTATAATGAATGATTCTTGAGAAAATATCAATGGTTCTGATGATATTCCACATGTGTTTTAAAGAATCGGATATTTTTACATGAATAAAAAGGGATAACATAGTTTATCTCAATTTGAAATTTTTATAGGTATACAAAAATTCTGATATATCTTATAAATATGGTGAAAAAATAATATTAATAGGGGGGTTGAATAGGTTAAGATAAAGGTGTAAATTATCTGGTGATGATGTAGGCTTCTCATTTTTTTAAAAGGGGGATAATTCCATAAAATTTAAAAGTCTCTATGATCTTGGATAGAAATAGAAATATATAGAGACTATCTATATTTTTATGTTTGAAAGATTTTATGATTTTATTGTAAAAAAATCCAAATGGATAGATTGTTACAACCTGGTGGTTGTATTTGGATTTGATGACAACCATAAAAGGAAAAAATAAATTTAAATAAGTTGATATAAAGGTTTCTTATTTTGGGGTTGTATATTCTAGAAGTTAATAATTTATTTGAAATAAAACTTACCATGTGAAGATGTCTTTTTTTTATAAGTTTGAGTTAAAGGATGTTTTGGTAGTAATAGTTATTCTAGGAATCTGGATGTTTGACTCACAATTGGAGTTATTGTTTTTGGATGCTTTGAAGTTATAGGAGTAAGCCACGCCATTCGAATGGGGACCTCGTTGTGAATTATATTGATATGAAATTTGGAAAAGTATCATGATATATAAGATTATTTTATTCTTATGTATATTTTTTGATTTATAAATTTTTTGGAACACATAAAATTTTTTTGAACATAAATTGTTTTTGATACATAAGATTTCATATTTTGAGATGCGGTTGAAAATGGAAAACTCTTGAAGAGTATCTACCCTATATATGTAAGGGTTACTAGAGATATAGAATATGTTATGGAATATATGTTCATGTAATGGCTTATATTCCTCATTATGAATGCCTGATGCCTTATATATTCTCACAGCATGCAAATGAAAGTCATGTCATGAAGAAGACTTAGAAGAATTCAGTATTCTAGGTTATTTGAAAATGATTACTTCATGAGTTTATTGGCCACAATATGAAGAAATTGTAGGAATATTGGTAAGTGTTGAAACATACAATGTTGCATAAAAGTAAATAATATCATACATAATAGTCACCAAGATCATTTGTACAATTTTTCACTTTGTAAAATATTTTAATAAACTCAAGTCGCTCCATAAAATATTCATCATGCTATAAAGATACTTGTTAGAATTTTTTAGTTCTAAAAATATTAAGCTACCCACACTATGGATATGGATTCCAACTAAAATTGGTATAAATTTTGATAATGATTAGAAAGGGTCATGCAACAATTTATTAATCATGAAAAATTATATTTTAATCAAAGGAGAACCATGTTATGACAAAGTGATCACATTTTTTTAGGAGTGTCTTGGGAATAATGAAAAGAGGGTGAGTTTTCTAGGGATCATTTAGTCACACTTATACATGAACATGTCATGTTTCAATGGAAGAATGAGATGAATAGTTAATTCAAAATCAACCCATATCATCTAACTGTAAAAAGAACTACAAGGATATGTTTTTTTGAAGCTTTAAGATATATTTCAATGTAAATTAGTTTCATGTCATGACATTTTAAATCAAAACATCACTTATATATTAGAAAAATTATTTTAATAATAAATCATACATCCATTCCAGGATTAACAATGTCACATTGTGATTTTGGTAATCTATAATGTTTAAATAGATAGGAATACTTAGATTTCTCTAGATTATTTTGAGAGTTATGGAATTAATTTCAAATAACTATTTGAATATCAATGATAGTTATCTATTGGAAATAATTCAATGGATATATTTGAATTATAGGGGTGTTAAAAGAGTTAATGTCTTGTGATTTGCTTTTGAAACTGAAATATGCTAATTGAAAATAGTGGGAGTTAGCTAGAATACTGATATATAGAAGTTAGAAGGGAGACTATATATATATATATAGAAAAGGTAACTATGTCTTCTTAAATAAGAAATAAAGGAAAAAAATAACATAGGCTTCATTGAAGATCTGAATTAAAGAAGATTTTATTATTATTGGTTAAGGATATGTTGAAGATTATATTTTTGGGATATCCGGAATACATCTAGATTCCTAGAATAAGGGAGGAAAATGTTTTCAATAATAATTCCAATATTGGAATTGTTATATCTAAAGTATTTAATATAGTATAAGGACTTAGTTAAGATGAAATACTCAAATATTCTGACAATGAGTTGATTTTTTTTGGTTTTTTAATTAAAAGGTATAACATTGGTATACAACAAATGATCTCTTTGAAGATGGGGATGAAATTAATATTCATTAATTTTAATGATCTTGAAGTTACCTTCATGTAAATAAACTAAGAAGACACCTACAAATATTTAAAAAAATATTATCAACCCTCTTAGAAATCAGTGAGTGGAAGATAGGTAGAGATCATGAACCTTGGATAAGTAGTGAATGGATCCTAAATATAGTAATAACAAACTAGTGAAGTAGTGATTATTTGGAAATTTCAATATAATGTGGATATGTGTTCCTTGGATGTATCCAAGTGAAAATAAACAAAGTAAATTAATTTCTTACCTATTTAATTTATATTTTTCAAATATTCAGTATATCTATTATGAGTTCATTTGATAAAAGTAAGAAAATAAAAGTTTTAATAAATGTTGCTTCTCACAAGGGAACAAGATTCAAAGGAAAATGGAATAATTGTAAATGTTTTAAACTTTTAATACCCTGATTCATTAACCCTCTTAGGGTGCCTTGGTTTATAATAAGGACTCAAAAATATTAATTCGAAGGAATAAGTATTATTTTATGTATTATATCAATATAAAATTACATATTTCCTCTTCTTTGTGACTTAAAAAAATACTTTGGCAAAATATCTAGATATTGATCCACTACTATCGAGATTATAGAAAATTTATTATTCTCCACTTATACAAGTACTAACCCTATTTATTAAAAAGATAAAGATGTAAATTTCTTTCTATCAGAACTATCATAATGTATTGAATATCCTACTCTTCTTTAAAAGTGTGAATGGTACCATCAAATGTTATGAAAAGAACTTCTTTGATTATCATATTTGATTTGAGACTTTAATTTAATCATCCAATCCGTTTTGATAATTATGTCTTTCATTTCTATCCAAAATACACAAAATATGCCATGAGATCTCCATATTTTTTATCATTATCAAGAAGGACTGAAACTTAAACCCTTTCACAACCCTTTAACCTTAAGGGGTATCGATATTCATATAATAAGGAATCAACTCCACTAATAATCCTAATTTGTCAACCAATAATATAGAAATAAATGAGTGTGATGCTCCTTTATCAAACAAAGTATAAATAATCATATAGGAAATTAGAATGGAACCTCGTACTATAAAAGTAATTGCATTATCCTCTATATCTTATGTTTCATAATTATATCCAATGATATTTGCATAACTCTTTTGAGGTGTTGAAATTTATCTTGGATGAGTTATTTCCACTCAAACATGAGTCATTGATTCTTCATTATTGATCCATCAATTTAAATCATCAATTACTACAATTGCATTAATCCTTCATTTTTTCTCTTTATAATATCCCATAATATTTCTTTAAGAGAAACATATTCTCATATTTAAAACATGGGCCTTGTGGGTATGAAAACTTTAACATCAAATATCTCATTTCACTACACTAGAAGCACTCTAGTGGACTCTTCTCTTAAGAGAAATGAGAAGATGAATTTATGGGGGTCCTTCAAAAGTATTTCATCTTCCCCATATATTTGTAGATGGTATTTCGTACCTTAACAAAATAAAGAAGAAAATTGCTTGTTTTTTAGTATATGTGATGTCTACCTCTATAGAAGCTATTGTACTAACCATCTCTGTATACATGAGTAGTTTTATAAGATTAATCCTTAACTGTGTGTCTAGTAAGAGTCCCGTATCAAATATCCATGCCTTAATCTTTTTATTAGTTTATAGTTTTTATAAATACTTCACTACATCAAAAAATTTCAATTCATACTCTATATATAAAATGTTCCATTTCTAAAAATTAAAAAAACTATAATCTGTAGACAACATTATCTTATTTGGGAAATATTAATCATTGAATATATTCTAAAAAACTTTCTCGTCAATATTTTTATCTTTCCTCTATTCCTCAATAGGTTAAAATCATTTACAAGATTTTACCTCCAATGTGTAAGACATAAACTCAACATTCAAGGTCTCATGTGTTCTCACAAACTTAAATATAAGAATTAATTTATCCATCGACTCTTTAACTTGAAATGGCCAAATATCATCTCTAAACCAAGGTGGATGTTTTTTTGAGTAATTTTGAGGCTCATATTTCCTTCCATGACCTGTACTAATTAGAATATATAAAAATATATTAGATATATTACACAATTTCCTATGATATTTGGTGATCAATAGGATCATTTTATGCTACTTCCTGCTCATGTCTAGATGTAGTCTTTCTCTATAGAATAATTATATAATATATAGAACACCCAATCTAGACTAAACATCCTCAATGATAATCATCATAGGGATATTATGAAATACAATTTATAGGTTTATTACAACCATTGTCTTTTGTATATTCTAAATTTGCAATGTGTAATCACAAAAATTCAATTAAATTCGTTATAATTAAATTTTTAAATCCATTTTCAAACAACTAAAAACTATAGGGTCTATTGAAATCTATTTTATGTAATGAAAATGTTTTTATTTCAAAACCATGGTCATGTGATACATTTCCTTACCGTTTACATTGTGATTCTTGATCTTTAGCCACAAATAACAATATTCAACTAGGTCATCATGAACCTATCATTTACCTCAGGCCTTCTAGTAACACTAGGTCCGCTAAAAAATGGATAGATAATGCCTCTCTATGTTTATCATAGAGCCATCTTCTGTTTCATTTTGTTGAGTATAAAATAATCAAAGAACTTATGCAGTTTCGGATCCTTGATGTACAAACATATAGAAGAGGCATCACAATATCCTTTGTTTTGAAATATTGTTTTATTCAAAAATAAAATTTGAAACAAATAATGGATTCTAGACCTGGAATAATATACTTGACATCTAATTATTGGAATACTTGCAATAGTTAAGGATACATATGTTTGATTTCTCACTTTTTTTATAATAATTGGATTTTGAATAAAAATCTATTATGTTTCTATAAAATGGATGTTCCCCATATAAAAATTTAATTGCAAAATAGATTGTTTGTTTCTTTGAAAGATTAGGGAATTGATAAAAAAAGTTTCCTGCCTACCTCAGATAACGCATCAGCTAATGATAATATGCATGAATTTTTGAAACAACATTTTCATAATCAACATTGTCTGTTTTGTGATGAAATTTTTTCAATCTGAGATGTTGAGATCACATATTAAACCTTATTGTTCAAGAAGGTTTAAAAATATCTCATGATGAACTCTTTAAAATTTGAGAAAGTGTAAAATATGTTAATCTTCTGAGGCAAGAATGAAGGCATTTATAGTTTCTATTAATCATGTTGGTAGTGCTGAAAATAAATTAAGATTGTGTCTTTACATGTCAACAATATGGGATTCCACATGTACTATGCTTGAAAGTTCTGTCAATCATAAAATATTGTGTAACATAGTTTCCCAACCATCCTATTCAATCCTCATTATACCTAACTTCGAACTCCATCCTATCTCTCAATCATCAGCTATAATATCATTCTATCAAGACCCACTATCTTCAATACGAGAGAAGAGACAACAAAGTGCCACACCCTTCCTTCTTCAAGATGAAAGAGAGATAATGACCCCATGAAACCTGCCTTCATAATCCCTGGAGTGGAAAATAGCACCAAGGGTATAAAATATCACAAAAATGGAATGATTTTCCCTTTATAATTAAAACAATATCAGGAGATAAGATTACAAAAATCCCAAACAACACTAAGAATTTATATAAAGGAAACTAAATCCAACCCATTCATGATTTAAATGTAAACTATGACAATAATACAACAAAAGTACTTAAGTAAGTACCAAAAGAAAGAGACTAAGCAACAGACCAACAACTGTGCTGATGCTCGAGCTAGTAAAGTTCATCACAGTCCTAAAATTCTTCTTGGAAACCTGAAAATAGTTTTAAAAATGTAGGGTCAGTATACAAGTATACCCAGTAAGAAAACTAAAGCTACCCATGCACAAGTGGGGAAAAGATACTAATTACCCTATGAGAAAACAGTAGATCCTCAAATCACCAACCAAAGAGTACTAACCAACCTAGCCTCACCAAGGAATTATCACTAAATAACTCAAGTAAAGTAAAGTAATATAATGTAAACAACATCGATATTTGGGTACCCACACCACTTTCCCACTGGTTAACTAATAATTACAAAGGATAACATCTTGGTACTACCACTTTTCAAAAACGCAGCCTCATTGCCACAACTTTCATGCACACGCCTCAGCCTCAAACCACACACAAATCCTTCCAATAGACACCTGGTCCACAACTACCACACCTATTTCATGAAGATACCAGGGCCTCTCCTCGAAGACACTTGGGAAAACAATCTTGGACAACAAATGCCTAGGACCCTCATCCAAAAAAAACCTACCCAAAGGATATTGAACTATGGTAAGCCTCATGCTGTTATAGCCATCCTAGATATACTCGATTGGTATAAACCCAGAAGAGGGTACAAGGAAGAAATTTAGTAACCAACCATTCATCCTCCCACTGGGATGTTGGGAAAGACACCCTCCCCCAAGATATGAGGGTGTTCGGCACATGGTTCTCAATAAGGGTGGGGTGCATATAGAAAATCACAAGGAACTACAATTTATACATATAGGTAAGAAAACACTCAATCCAACCTATGGGTCCCAAAACAAATAACCATCCCACCAGAACCACTTTTGCTGCTACCCCTATATGCACAACCACACAAATAGCCACTACCAAAGAATAAACCCAACCCCATTTTAATTCATCCATTTTCTATTTATTTATTAAGGGTTTCACTTTAATTTGTTCCAGCACTACCCGGGGCAACTACCAAGAACAAAATATGTGCTTGCCACACAAGGCGAAGAGCCTAATTAACCAAACATACAACAACCAACCCACTACGTTATTTGGTACCACCAACACTAAACAAGGGAATACAGACGAAGGTAAATCATTTCCATTTTAACACCCATTCATAAAAAAAACCATGAAAAACCAACCAATAGTTCCACTACACAGCCCCTTTTTCCCTAGACAACCGTTCAACCACAACCAACTGTCATTCTACAAACTTATACCACATGATAATTCCCTCACAACCAATCCCAATAGCTCTGGTGCACAACAACACCACACCCGACACACCTATTTACATGAAATCACAACACAACCCAAACCTACAGCCTTGCTGCCCAAAAAAATCCCAGATGCTGTCCCACTGAATAACAAGTCCATAAACACATTGCAGTCCCACTACCCAATGTTTCTTGATGGCCACAACACAAACAAATTCCTACTACCTATAAGTCCATCCATTCAACAATCAATCAGTCTTTCAACCAGATATTCCAACACACCACCCGTACTTCCCCACACAACAAGTCCAAAATAACTAATATTTAACCATATACCCTCTACACACACATACCACTCCCTTCCCTTAGGACCAACTCCCCTACCCACCCTTATACCCATTACTGTGCTCCCAACAGCAGCACTACTCAACCCACACAAAGTCACAAAACCCAATAGAACACAGCACACAACAACACTTATCAAACATGACAGATTCAAATTTGTTAAACATTGATCTTTAATCCACTTAGATAAATAGGGGTGATCAAAAAATGGTTTTAATTCCAGGGCATCCATTTCATTTAATCGGGTATACATGATTAGTCAGATTATTATTTACACCAATTGTTTATAAGGAAACAAAAATAGTTATAAATTATCACCCATGCAGAGACAATGACACCAACGATCATGATTTTTATAAGGATTTACAGCCACAATAGATCACATCATCAACAAGGATAACAAATAAAACAGGTGATCAATATCAAACCACTCCCAGCCCATTATTTCATTAACCCCATTATCTTTTGATCATATTCACTTCCCCTCATTTATTACTTTTTAGGAAAAGGATTCATCCATTATTCAAAAAGAAACATTAGTACACTCATCTTGCCTGATACACAAAAAAAGGTAAAGGAATCATAATCCATACTTGAAACAATAAGTAACCAAATCTCCTCCTTGTGCCAATAATAGGGGATCACACGAGCAGTAGGAAACCCTGAGAAAATTGAGTAGGAGGGGGATCTAGTATAGGATCACAAATAATCTAGAGAGGAACACTTTAGGAACTCTAGGAGTGAATGAATAACACACTGGGAATGGAAGATCCCAACATTGAATATTCAGATCCTATATTAATGGAAAATTTGCTTTAAAATCCATTAACGTGGGATCATGGTCAAGATCGCGTGGTTGGAGTATTAAAAAACCCAAAGAGTGTTAGGATATTAAAGATATAGTTAATATCCTTTTAAATTCCCTTAAAATGCCCAAAAAGGATTTAATCTCAGTTTATGTCAAATAATACGTAAGAGGGATGAGATTGGAAAAACTGGGAAAAACAGGAAATGACTCGCCAATGCCTTGGAACTAACTCCTTGACAATGATGCCCTGACAGTGATGCCATGGTACCAATGTCCTATAACCAACACCCTAGAACCAACACCCTAGAACTGATGCCTTGGAACTGACTCCCTGAAATCAATTCCCTCGCATCGACACCCGGACACTGATTCCCTAGCACCAACGCTGATACCCCTAACTCACCGATGTCGACACCTCTGACTCACCGATGTCGATGCCTCTGACTCATCGATGATGATGGCCATGACTCACCAATGCTGATAGTTCAAAATTGGATTTTGGAAAACTCGCATAATGAGTCACTGGCATCCCCCAGAGACCCCAAACACAATTTTTTCACAACGGAAAGGACTAGAGAGGTCTAGGCCATTAAAAACTCCCATATTTCCATGTAACTTTTAATATAAATTCAATTTACTAAAATTATACCAATAAAATAATTCAATCTCCATCTATCATAATCTATATAAATTTACATAATAAAATATAAAATCGGTTATTTTATTACCATGAAACGTCAAATTTTAAACACGTTCAGAACCTCGATTTTCAAAAACCACATAATTTACTATTAAATATGATAAAAATTAAGTCATAATTGAACAAATAATATCTCTATTTTATAAATTAAAAAAATCCACCCAATTAATTCCTTTAAATTAATTCTCTAACCACCATAATAACTTCCAATCCATTATGTCATGCTTTCAATCGATCAAATTAACTCCTATGAATTAGTCCTTTAAAAGATATGGTTAGTAACTCCCACAATAATATTTCATAAAAAATAATGGAATTAAAACAACCAAATTTTAATAATTTTTCTATTTCAAACACATTTCCATAAATGGATTAAATAAAATATCCACTTCATTAAAAAACTAAAACATTTGAGTGTTACAATTCTCTCCACCACATGGCTTTTCCCACTATAAAATTCATAATGTAGATTCCAAATAAAAAAACCACTTTCTAGTCCTACTGAATTTAAGATTATCTCTCCTATGTTTCATCTTTAATTGAACCATGCTTCCACAAAACTCTACTACGTCCATTGAGAATGGTTTTTTCTTTTGTTCATAATTCAATGTGGGTTTTCCACATAAGATAGAATGGGTTATAGCTTAACTAATTTCTTATTCAAGACATGATTCTCCTCATAAAAGTACCTCTTTAATTAAGTGGCATGGAAAACATTATGAATTTATATATATCATTTTGGTGAGACCAATTTATATGATACTTCCATAATCATATTAAGTATTTCAAAAGGTCCCACATATCATGACGTTAGAATTCCTTATTTCACAAAGCTTTGATCTCCCTTCTTTTACAAAACTCTAAAAACATGATATCTCCCACGTCAAACTTCAAGGTTATCCATCATTGATTAGTGTAACACATTTATTGAATCTAAGAGGAAACCATTCACTTTCATATTATTTGAACTAGGTATATTATTTATTTCATTAATCCCGGTTTAATAAGAGTACTTTCATTGATCCCAAACTAATATATTGGAGATCCACATGGTCAATCAGATAGCACATAAAAAGATTCAATAAAAATTAATAATTAATTATTTATAAAAAAACCCCATTAATAATAAATTATTCTCCCAATATTTTTCCAAATATGATTACATGTTCATAAATCATATCATATAGAGAATGAATTACTCACTTTTCCAACCCATTAGATTGAGTCTGATATGATATAACCATTCTTAACTATATTCTAAAAATATTTTAGAGTGTCTTCCAAAATATAGAAATAAATCTTTGGTCCTAATATGAGATAATTGAATTTGGAATACCATTAAGTCTAAAAACTTCTTATATTTAATTTTTTTGGAGGTCATCCATTGAAAAGGCTTCTTGAAAAGATATGAACTTAATTGATTTCATAATATGATCTACCAATATCCAAACATCTTCATATTTTCATATTTATCTTGGAAATATAATCACCTAATCCATGGAAATATCTTCCCATTTTCACACTATAATATGAACAAATTGTGACGACCCTACTATTTAATGATGACCTGCCTTAATTTGATGAAAATTAAAATATCAAGAAACATATTCTATAATATCCATATTAACTTCTAACCATCAAAATTATTGTACCATTTCCTAATACATCTTGGTATCCTTGGGTTACACTTCTCAACTATAATAGTGAAAATTTTCCAAAACCTTTTTATTTAGTTCTGTAGGAACCACCATCTCCCCTATGAAATATAGAAATAGATCTATTATAATTACCCAGTCATTGGTGGTATCCCCACTATATATGTATTCCCTCATTCTATTATAATCTCTATATAATAGTTATTTATCTTTCACTTTATCAATCAAAATTCAAGTCACATTAAGACTAGAGAGAGACATTTCATCCATAATTTCTTCTACCCAATGTAAAAAAATTGAAAACAACACCATTAACTAGTATTGATCTCCAATTTCTTTCACCTATTGTATAATATTTATCCTACTGAAAGGTTCAACTACTCCATTTCATTTCCTCGGTTTCTATATAAGCTCAAATTCCAAATTTTATAGATACTCTACCCACTGTTGTTTTCTTAGGATGAGATTGCACTATGAGAATATGTATTTAAAACTCTTATGGTTAGTATATATAATATTTTTTTTAATAAAAAGGTCCTTCCTTGATGTCTTTAAATTTTGAACAACAATAACTAACCTCGAAATGTGTATAAAATAATTATTTTCATGATTTATAAATTTCCATGATCCATATGCCATGATCATGCATTATTTAAAAATAATGAATTCAAATATAGATATGGATATATAAAAATATAATACATAAGAAAATCCTTGATAATGAAGGATTAAAATAGGGACTAAAATAAATATTTTATTAAATTCATCAAATGATTTTTAACACTTCACAACCCAATAAAACGCCAATAATTTTTAAGTAAATGTTGTCATGGGTGAAGACAATCTCCAAAATTATTTAATAAATCTCTTATAATATCTAACCAAACCTATTAAACTCCCTATCCTATATATGTTTTTTGGGTATTTCCATGTAAATAAATGATTTAACCTTCTCATGATCAAATAAAATCCATTACCCTAAAATAAAATGACCATAAACTTTTACTTCTTGAATCTAGAAGTGGATGTTTGAGAAATTAGTATAAATCTTATACTCAAGTCAAGTTTACAAGAAAATATTTTAGTTCTTTGAGTAATTGGGAACCAACCTTGGGTATATCATAATTTCATCCAAAAATAATACCACAAAGGTTTCTTGAAAATATCAGAACACTCGATTCATAAATTTTATTAATAAAATAGGTGTATTAGTGACTTTAAAAATAATAAAAAAATTATAATATCTATATTGATATTTACATTTCATTTTTTGAATGTTATCTTAATTTAACATTAATTGATGATACCCAGGCCAAAGTTTAATCTTGGAAAAACTAAATTCTCTCTTTAGTTGGTCAAAAAGATCATCAATTTATGGTGAGGTATAGTAATTATTTATGGCCACCTAATTTAACTTCTAATGAGAAAAACATAAATTAAATATACTATAAATTTTACATGAAAACTGGATTGGTGTTTCCTAAGAAGAAATCCTTGGTAGAATGAACCCATTTTGCTAAATATCTACTATCAACACCATTTTAACTCTAGTAGAGTGTTATAATAATTCATTTTTATACGGATTTATTGAAATCATTTATGGATGAAAATAATTTAATGAATGGTATACAAATTTTATATGTTATGCAGTTATATGTTCTAGATGTTAAGAACATAATTGACAATAAATTAAGTTGTGATAATATGTATTTTTTTTTCAAAAGTTGGATTTTGAGGAAGTTTTGAAAGTTGGAATTATTTTAGAAGTTTATAAAATGGTAACACCATTAGTTTTTTTAAGTTAATATTTTGAAATATTAAATCACACCGCAAGAATGAGGATCATGCCATGATTGATTTTAATTTGGAATTTGGAAAAGTCTCATAATATGTATGATTATTTTATTCTTATTTATATTTCTATCATTTCATATTTTTTGAAATCCTTAATTTATATGGTATGTAAATCTTTTTTCAATATAGAAGATTTTCATATTATAATAAGTGGTAGAAAAATGGAAATGTCATAAAGAGAATTCACCTTGTATATATATGGGTTACTTGAGATAGATAGGTAATAGAAGAGTTATTAATTCCATGTCTTATATATCACATCATGAATACATCATGCATAAGATATTCTCAAATCAGGAGACAAGAAGTCTCACTGTAAAGAATATTTGTGGGAATTTAGTGGTTTTAGTTATTTGAAAATTCATGTGCCATGATTTTTCTAGCCACACCAAGAAGTGATAGTTTAAAAATAAATTTGTGTTGAAACTCATAGTGATCTAAAATAGTAAATAATATCATACTTAGATGTCACCTAGAGCATTCATATGTTTTTCAAATTTTTTAAATATTTGAGGAAACTCAGGTCACTCTGTGTCATATTAGGCATTCTATTAATAAACATGGGTTATTTCAATAATTCAAATAATATGAAGTTTCTCAAATCAAATATAGTAATTAACAATACAATTGGTTTAACGTTTGAGAATAGTTATAAAAACTAGGAATTAGTTTTTTAATCACATTGTGTTCTTTTTTAATTAAGGAGAAACACACCATGAATTGGTGATTATGTTGTGTAAGGAGTGTGATGAGTGGATGAATTTTATACGGAGTTTGTAGTTTCATTTCAATATAGACATGTTACACCACAATATAAGAATAATATGAATAGTTAAATTTAAATCATTTCATATCTTATGATCATGAAAATGTTACAATGAAATGTTTTTTTATGTTTCTAGATATTTTTCAATAGTAATTAATATTGTTATGTGAATTTTGGTATCACATTGTGACTCTTCTAGATGTTAAAGGACATAAATGAGAAACCATATAGACACACCATGATGAATGTCATCAGGTAATGATTTTTTTAATCTAATTAGTTTGAATAGACCATTAGACAAGGTTTTTTCAATAATTTTTTGAGGGTTGTGAAGTGGATTTCAACAACCTATTTTAATATAAATGATGGCGATATATTGGAAATAATCCAAAATATAGATTTATAAATGAGATAGTTTGAGATAGTTAATTTATTATAGTTTTAATTTTAAATTGAAATATGATAATTGAAAATGGGGGAGTTGTTTGTAATAAATGTGGAAGAATATTGTTTTGTAGAACATAGAAGAGAGACCGAAGATATTGAGTAAAAGTAATTTCGTTTTCCTAGAGAAGTGAAGAAGGAATAAAACAACATGGGATACGTTAAATATATAAATTAAATAATATTTAGTTGTTATTGATTAAATATATATTAAAGATTGTATTTTTGGAATATCATTAATACACCCAAATTTCTAGATTAAGGAATGAATAATTTTTTAAGAATAATTCAATATTAGATTTATTCTATCTAAAATATTTTCTATAGTATGAGGATTCGTTGTAGATCAAAGCCATGAATTTTCTAATAAAGAGATTATTTTTTATGGTTATGGAATCATAAATCATCACACCAGTATACATCAAACCATCTATTTAGAGATAAGGATACAAGGAATATTAGTTCCTCATATTGATCTTGATGTGACCTTCATGTCAATAAATTAAGAAGAGACCTACAAGAATATAAATTGATATCTATAACCCTCTTAGAAAGTAGTGAGTAGAAGAAAGGAAGACCCCATTAACTATGAATGATAAGTAATCTTACCCTAAATATTGTAATCACAAAATAGTGAAGTAGTGATTATTAGGCATATCAACATAATATTAATATGTGCTTCTTGGATGTAGTCTGGTGTAGGTAAACCAAGTAAAATCATTGTGTCTATAATTCATATTCTATACATATGGATGATATATATTATGGATTATTTTGATAATTAAATTAAAAACAAGGTTTAATAATTATTCATTCTAACAAGGGAACAATATCCTAATGAAATGTGAATAACAGAAAAAAAAAATTTATTCTGTTCACACCCAAATTGACCAACCCCCTATTAGGGTATCTCGGGTTAGAAAATGTTGTAAAAACCCAATAGGTTATCCTATGGATTTAACCTGATAGTTTTGTCTTGTGATTACTTGAAGGTTATATAAGATATGGAATATATAGTGAAATCTCTTTTATTGGATAAAAATAATTTTTCTAATTAGAAAAACAATTTCATGTCATATTTTGAAGTACATGTTGGAGTCCCTTGTGATATATTTTAATATGGAATTTTTTTACTATATTGGAATGGAATTGTGTATGGGAAGGATAAAAAAAATTATCAATTGATGCATGTTTCAATAATGGGTTGAAAATTACTGTTGATATAAATGTGAAAGAAAATATAGCTCACTGAAAGACATTAATGGATGTACAGATGAATTTAGAAGAGTTACATTGAATGGAATTTGTATTGGTAGAACAAAAAATAAGTTACTTTTACTAATTTTGAATATAAATTAGTTGAATATTTGAGTGTGAATTCTATTAAAGAATAATTTTATATATCTAGAAGTAAGAAAAAGAACAGTAATAAGATAGAAACAAAAAAATTGGGTACTCCCATTAAGGTGAATAAGAATGATTCCTTGTGTATTTTTGAATCATACTATATAGTAGATGTTTCTTATAAATATAAAGTTATAGATTATATTTCACCTCAATTATTTTAGAATAATGGAATAATAGAAAAAACCACATCATGTGTAAAGTCTAGAGATCTTTTGTTCAAAAACATGAGATGTGGACTAAAATTCTTGAAGGATGTAGATGAAAAGAACAATTAGTACATTAAATATTTAGAGGAAGGAAATAGGATTTTGATGAAGGAATAAAGGGATTCATAAGTGTCTATTTTAGGAATGAATAAGAAGATGAAAAACCATAGTGATATTCTTAGAGAACATGTTCATGAGTTAAAGTTAATGTAATGTCCCGGCCCTGGTGCCACACAATGGTGCGTCGATCTGGTTCACCACACAACCTCAAAAACACTTCCATGTATGATAGAGGCTATTGAATAGTTTCAAGGGTCCATTAAGTCATTAATGGGGATACTATACCATTTTTTATCAGAGTAAAACACCAGTGGAAGTAAATAAACAAACACAGAAGCATAGATAACTAGAAAAATAATCATGTCACATGATAAACACACAGGAAATAAAATACACTACTAAAATGGAAAACATGTTATTCCAATATAAGTTCCAAGTGTATATAATGAAACTGAAAATTAAGACACTATGACTCCCTAAGCGGGTTTTGAACCACATCTGGTCCCCTCATTCAAGTTCCATCCCCAATCATCCTCCTATCACAATGCCCATTCACTTATCCAATCCTGCAACAATATAATCTATTCAGGTACTATTTAGGATGCTCTAATAGGGTGTGAGTACAACTCAGTAGGCCACTACCAATGGTGTCTAAAACAAGTATAGTAAAAATATATTGCATGAAGTTCAGTAAGGAAATAACTACAATGAAATAATAAACAGTTTGTCGCATTTTCATTTATTTTTATCCAACTAAATTAATTCATTGGTTCCTATAGATACTCGTACCTCAATACTAACCTCATATCATACAAGATACTGAAGTGTTCCCTAGGTAATATCATATCTTAATACCTTCTTCTTGTCGAATCTTGAAGTATTAAAGGGGATATGATCTCCTAGTACCTGATTTGACTCATTCCTGAGTTTTAATATTCTAATGAGAAGCCATAACTCAGAGTCAATTATTTCCATTATTTAATTTCACATTTATATGTCACAATTCCAAAGTTACTAATATCAAAATTGTAACGACCCGAGTCTGGAGCCCCTCCACTGGTGCCCCGTACCCGGTTCGACACATGACCTCAAGCGCGTTTCCCCGAATGCCAGAGGCTTCTGACTAGCAGCGAGGGACTTGGTGAGTCGGTGGGGAAACTATGCCCTCATTCGGTAAGGTATACGAGGTAAGAAAACAACAATAAACAGCGAAAGCAGTAAACAAAATGCATAACAACAGAAACCAAACTGCGGAAGAAATGTAGATATATAACTATGATGACAATGATGCAGCAGGTACAAGTATCTAAGGAAAGCATCAAACAAAACCACATGCTGGAATACAACTAAAACCAAGTGCAAAAGAAAATAAAGTAAGTTCTTCAGCATCGTGAGCCACAGCTCGGTCCCATGCTCCCCAGCTCCTGGTGCAATCAAGATCCTAAAGTAGAAGGGCGCTTGCCCATGTCTATACCTACAGCAACATAGTCTTCTTGGGCCCAAAAGCATGGCCCAAATAGGGTGTGAGATACAATCCCAGTAGGAAATAACCCAAAGATTTGTGACTTACAGTCAAATTAATACATGGCAGTAAATAAACATGAAGCAGTAAACAGGAATGAAAAAGCAGCTACAATCCACAGTTCTAACAAGTAAAGTACACAAGTAACCAGCCAGCAACAAAAGAATAAACAGGTAACCCTATAGGTATCTCTCACAGCCTAACCACTATGGTTCAACCTATGGCACTAGAAACCCTCTGGGAGGCACAAAGAGTATCACCCCTCTGGTTCAGCTATGTAATTAAGAAGACTCTCTGTAGAAACACTCGTCGTCAATTCCCCCTATAGCATCGTATCGTGCTAAAGGATCTCTGGGGAAGAACTCAATATAAATTCTCCATGTGGCCTGCGTTGTGGATCTACAGACTCTCTGGGGAAGCACTCAACTCCAATTCCCCCTATAGTCTTGCATCTTAATTAAAAGACACTCTGGAGAATCCCTTCCGTCAATTCTCTCTTTGGTCTACTACTCTAGGTTCTCACAGTCCTGAGTATAACTAAACATTCTCAGCGCGTGTGTATCGTCCAAGTAAACCTGAAGAACTACTTGGCTATCAACTAAGGCTCAACAACATATCAAAAGAGATAGTTCCACTATCCTACAACAAGGTATGGAAACTATAAAAACGCCCTACAGGAAAAAAAAATGGAAAAGCAACCTGAGCACAAAATAAATTACACTACTCACAAAAAATAACCTCTACTAAAGCAATCAAGAAAAGAAGGTGAACAAAAAGGGAAAACAGGAAACACGCAATACCCCGTTCAATGGTATTGGTGGAATTTGCACATAATATTCATCAACATTCTACGGAAAGGCACAAACCACCTACCTCGATCCGAGGAGATCGATATATGTGAACCACGAGGACAGATTCCTCTTAGAAAAATGTAGATTCGAGAAAATGCACAAAACGTTTATCCCATGATAACTTGGAAATGAGGAGGAATCAAGAAACAAGGCTAAAGAATAAGGAAGAACTCGCCACTGCGATTCCAATGCAATCGACCATGCTTGAATCGGAGAACTGACAGAGAGGTGGGATCTCGTCGAAGATCCAGCCATACGGTCACTCTCGAACGGACGGAATCTGGAGAAGAAGTTGAAACTGGGGGTTAGGCGCGACCCCGGTCCATTTAATGGAAAAAAGAGAAAGTACACGGTGTGTACTTCTAGAGTACACGGTGTGTACTTCAATTTTCCATACTCCGAATTAATCGGCCTCCACCTCAGCCTTACACACCGTGTGTGTGGCCTGGCATGGTCAGCACACGGGTTCGAGCCGTGAAAAAGTGCACGGCGTGTACTTCGAAAATTTCCAGAAAATTCATTTTTCTGAAAAACTCCAGAAAACAAAAAAACGTACCTGAAAAGAGATCTGGGTTCTTACAAACTTCCCCCCTTAAAGAAATTTGTCCCCAAATTTCCCTAATGAGGTGGAGAATGAGAAACCCTGAACATCTCCGGCCATTGTGATCGTACATCAGCCTCCCTCTCCCAGGTCTCATCATGTACTCTCCCGTGCTGCCATAGCCCTCGTACTAGAGGAACAGACCATCCGCGGAGAACCTTCATACTGCGATAGTCAATCCAGATAGGATGCTCCTCGAACGATGCATCCGCTTCAAGCTAGACTTCCTCGGGCTGAAGGACATGAGATGGGTCTGAAAAGTAACGTCGGAGCTGAGAGACGTGGAAGACATCTTGCATGGACCGATACCTCTAAGGTAGCTGCAACCAATAGGTGACCGGCCCCACTCTCTCCAAGACCTCAAACGGCCCGACGTACCGCGGTGAAAGCTTACCCTATCTCCGAATCCTTTTGTGTCCCAACCTCGGTGTGACACATAGGAAAACCTGATCACCGAACTCGAACTCCAGAGGTCGTCTCCGCTGATCAGCAAAAGACTTCTCTCGAGACTACGATGTAGCCATCCTCTTCCAAATCAGATCTATCTTATCTGAAGTCTCCTGTATAAGACGAGGTCCCAGCAAAGCTACCTCTCCTGCCTCCAGCTAGCATAAGGGTAATCGGCATGGCCTACTGTACAAAGCCTCGTATGGTTCCATCTAAATGGTCTCGTGAAAACTTTTTTTGTAGGAGAACACCACCAGAGGAATATTCTTCTCCCAAGAACCGCCAAAGTCTAGAATGCAAGCTCGGAGCATATCCTCAAGCAACCGGATCATGCGTTCAGACTGGCCATCAGTCTAGGGATAGTATGTTGTACTCAAAAGTACTTGTGTACCCAAGGCCTTCTGAAGTCCCTGCCAGAACCGAGAGGTAAAGCGTGCATCTCTGTCTAAAACAATAGAGCGTGGAACTCCATGAAGACAAATGATCTATCTAATGTAATGTAATCCCAAATCATCGACACTGAAGGTCTCCTTGATCAACAAGAAGTGAGCAACCTTCGTGAGCCTGTCGACGACAACCCAAAAAAAATCGTTCCCCCGGGGTGATCTCGGCAACCTGGTCACGATGTCCATTGCAACATCGTTCCACTTCCACTCTGGAATGGGTAGCTGCTGTAGAAGGCCTGCTGGTCGCTGATGCTCTGCTTTCACCTGCTGACAAGTATGACATCTCATGACAAAACTAGAAACATCTTTTTTCATACTCGGCTACCAGTACTGGCAATGAAGGTCCCGATACATCTTGGTGACACCAAGATGAACTGCCCAAACAGAGGAATGGAAATCCCGCATCAGTTCCTTGCGTATGTCTTCTAGCACCCATATGCGTCCCTAGAAACGCAAGATCTCATCCTCGCCCACTTCCCATCTAGGAAGAGGGTCCTCTCCTGACACACTCTCCCACAAGAATAAGCCTTCTGAGTCCAATAGATGCCTCATCTGTACCCGATCAAGTATTTTGGAGGTAACAGCTACAGAAGATAGAAAAGTTTTTCGCCGTATTTCATGCACCTCCAGATGCATCTCAGAGAACAGAGCCATCAGCTGCCACTCACTACTGGCCTCCTGAACTACCTGAATCTGAGTTCTCCTACTCAACGCATCTGCCACGACATTGCCCTTTCCCGGCGTATAGGCAAGCTTGAAGTCAAAAGACTGAAGATACTCCATCCACCTGCGCTACCTCAAATTCAGATCACGCTGAGTGAAGATATATTTGAGACTCTTGTGGTCAGTTAAGACCACAAAGTGATCTCCTAGAAGATAGTGTCTCCAATAGCACAAGGCATGAACAACAGCTTCCAACTCCAGATCGTGCATCAGGTAGTTCCTCTCATGTGGCCTCAACTGTCGAGACCCGTATGCAATCACTCCATCTCCCTGCATAAGCACAGCTCCCAGCCCGATACCCAAATCATCATAGTAAAATATGTATCTCTTGCATGGCTCTGGCAAGACTAGTATCTGTGCTGACGTCAACCTCCCTTTCAGGTCCTGAAAGGCTGACTCACAAGAATCTGACCATAAGAACTTTGCCCCCTTCTTGGTCAAACCTGTCAAAGGTGCTGCTAGATGAGAAAAGTCCTGAATGAAGCGTCTGTAGTATCCAGCCATCCCTAGGAAGCTCCATACCTCAAAAACGTTCTTCGGATGCTCCCAGGAAACTACATCTCTCACTTTCCCTGGGTCCACAAATACTCCTTCCTCTGAGATGGCGTGACCCAAGAATTGAATCTGATCCATCCAGAAGTGGCACTTTGAGAGTTTAGCATAAAGTTGATGCTCTCTCAGTGTACTCAAAATGATCTCAAGATGTGTGGCATGGTTGTGTCGAGTGTGATAGTACACAAAGATATCATCCATGAAGACCATGAAGGAGTCCAAGTAAGGATTGAACACTCGGTTCATTAGTGCCATGAAAACTGCAGGTGCGTTCGTGAGTCCGAAGGGCATGACTGTATACTCGTAAAGACCATACCTGCTCCTGAAGGATGTCAGAGGTATATCTGATGGTCTAACGCGCAACTGATGATAACCAGACCTCAAGTAGATCTTCGAGTACACCCAGGCTCCTCGAAGCTGATCGGAAAGGTCATCAATCCACGGAAATGTATATCGGTTCTTGACTGTCAACTAGTTCATCTTCCAATAATCCACACAAATCCGAAGGGTACCGTCTGCCTTCTTCGCAAATAGAATAGGAAAACCCCAAGGAGAAGTACTGGGTCAGATGAAACCCTTAGCCTTTGTCTCTTTTGACTGCTTCTTAAGCTCCTGCAACTCTAGTGTAACCATCCTATAGGGAGGAATGGACACCAGTGCCGCTCCAGGCACGAGCTTAATAGAAAAATCTACCTCACGCTCCGGAGGAAAACATGAAAAGTCCTCTGGAAAGACATCCCTGAAGCGATCCACCACTGGAGGAAAGTCCAACTGTGGAGTCCCCTGATCATCTAGGTAAAGGCTAGAAATATAGGCTATCACCCCTCCTAGCCCAAGATGCTCACATCCCGCCCGACTCGCCCGAATGCCCCATTCGCCTCTATGAAGGAAAGATTCACCTTCTGGTGAAATGAAACTGAATCTGCGGTGATAACAGTCAACGACTGCCTGTAAGGTAATCAAACAGTCCATGTCAAGGATGACATCATAGCCTGTCATCTCTAGGACATAGGGATCCCATAAGAAGTGATACACTGCCACCTCGAGAGGGAACTCTCTACACTGGCGTACACTAGATTTCCTCGTTCCCAAAGGTGTGTCTATTATAAGAGAGTCGGCAGAAGAAAATATGAAGATTCCAAGGCTCTCCACAATAAAATAAGAGATAAAGCTATGTGTAGCACCAGTATTGAAAAGGGATGAAGACAAAACTGAGGCTACTAAAATCGTACCTCGAACAGTAGAAGGGACGAGATCCTGCTCATGATAATTCTTCTCCATAGTGAAAGAATAGCCCGTGTCGCGGACCTGCGCCCCTAGCTGACAACTCTGGGCGGAAACTCCCTGCAGGTTCTGAGGAACTGGTGGCTGACTGCCATGGCCTCGACCTCCACCTCAGCCCGAATGTCCATAAGAACTCTAGTTTCCCAACTGGTGAGAGACTGGTGGTGCTTCTCTTGAATGAGGAGTCATGGAAGAACCCCGGTCACCAGCTGCTGGCTGGAAAACATGACAGAGATGCTGAAGGTGAACCATCTTCCCACAAGATCGGCACTCCATGGGGTCTCTCTGGCACTGCGGCCTCGTGTGCCCTGTCCGACCACACTGGTAGCACATCACCTGGCTGCCTGACGAGGCGTCTCGCTTCCTCGAATCACCGCGTGTAGGCTCTATACAATGCTTCTTGCTGTCATATGGAGGAAATCTAACTCTGGAAGTAGAAACGCCCTGACTCGCAGCTCCAGAGTCTCTCAGATTGCGCTCTAAAATCAGTTCCTTCTTGATGATGGAAGTAATGGAAGTCAAATGGAAGATGTTCACCTGCGAGAAGATCTCCCATCTGAGTCCATCATCAAACTTCCTTGCCAAGAAAATCCCACTCCCATCCCGAAGGGGTGTAAAACGCTGAAACTCAGTGACACGAGAGTAATACTCCATGACAGATTGGGTACCCTGCTCTAATCTCATGAACTCCCGGGCTCGATCGGCCCTCAGGGTCTCCGGGTAGAAGTAGTCGTAGAACACGCACTGGAAATCCTCCCAAGTCATAGCCTGTTGATGACCCTCCTGTGAGACCACGTCCCACCACCTCTTGGCGGAATCTCGGAGCATGTAGGTGGCGAGCTTAACCCACCTCTCTGGAGAAGTCTTCAGATGCTCGAAGATTGTCAGCATGGCTTCCAGCCATGACTCTACAGCCTGAGGTCCTCCCTCCCCTGAGAACGTGGGAGGATGCTGCTGCTAAAAGACCCGCGTCAAGTCTTCCATAGAAGAGGCAGGAGGCGGTGCACCCTGGAAGGCCTGCATCATCCTCATGAAACCTTCCCTGAACTACGCATCAACGCCCGCAACTGGTACAACAACCGGTGCCAAGGCTGGCTCGGCTGGGGGATCAACAGGAAGTCCCTGATCAGCCATGTCTGGTGTCTGATCACTGCCTGACGACAGAAGTACGACCGGAGGACGTCTCGAAGGCATAGATCTGAAAGATCAAAATCACACCTTAGATTAGGAAAACAAGGACAAAGAACACAAGGGTAAAAAATGGGAACAGGGGAAGAAAAACATAAAAGATTTAAAAACCCAACTACACGGTGTGTATAAAAACTACACGGCGTGTCTTTTTAAGCCACTGACATGGGCGTGTACTCCTGCCATACAAGTCGTGAACACTTCAAACTCCACGGAGTGTTGACCCCAACACACGGCGTGTACTTGTAACTATTCCCCTGCCTGAGTTCCTTACACGGCTAACCCACACGGTCCGACTTAACCTGAGACTACAAGTCGTGTTCCAAACAAACATGGCGTGCACTAGACAAGGCTTCGGTGGTCCGTGTTGTTGAGTACACGGCTGTCTATATGGCTAGACCTTACACGGCGTGCTCCGAGAAAACACAGAATGTATAGGCGAAGGTGACACCATCCCGTGTTGTTCGTGACACGGCTGGGTACCTGGGAAAGACTACACTGCGTGTTCCGAACAAACATGGCATATGGAAAGGAAGGTAACATCAGCCCGTGTTGTTCGTGACATGGCCGGGTACCTGAACAAGACTACACAGCCTGTTACGAACAAACACGGTGTGTGGAAAAGAAAGTAACGCCAGCCTGTGTTGTTCATGACACGGCTGGGTACCTAGAGAGGACTACACGGCGTGTTCCCTATGGACACGGCGTGTGGAAAAGAAGGTCATGCTGGCCCGTGTTGTTCGTGACACGGCCGGGTACCTGGACAGGACTACATGATGTATTCCCAATGGACACGGCGTGTTCTACCTGAGCTTCCCTGGCCCGTGTTGTTAGTGACACGGCTGGGTACACGGCTCCGAACTCACACGGCGTATACCAATGGTACACGGCGTGTTCTCGAAGTTACTCTCACAACACCGTGTTCTGCTCACACGGTCAGTGATATGGCCTAAAAACTTCACGACGTGTATCCAAAAAGTACATGCCGTATATTCTGGGTTTTTCTGTGTTGCAGCTTAGAAACTGCGCAGAATTCCAGAAACACTAAAAACAAGGGAAAAAATGCCAAATTATGATCTGTGAGGGCCCATAACACCACAAGAACCAAAATTTGGCGTTCATTTTGAGCAAGGAACAAAACAATAGTTTTCTAACACAACAGAATAGAATCTATCAAGCATCTATCACAACAGCATGCATAATCTACACAGAGCCTATCACAACAGCATGCAATCGCTAATGCACCCTAGATGGCATGGCAAGAATGCCTTACATGTGATTTCTACAAGTGCCTATATGATGCATGAGATGGAATACCCTCATCTCATCGGTTTGGGACAGAAATAGAAATGAAATATCAAAACAATAACCGCACAAGTCATAAGAATCACTCTAGGTGAAAACATACCAACCATAAAATCTCAAAACCAGAAAACTATAATTAACGAGGTAGTATGGATTTTCCCTATACATGGGTTAGCTAATCCTAGGAACAGCTTAATACCAAGTACCGAATTCATCCTATCCCTAGATAAAGTCTCCAAACAGTAAGGAAAGAGAAAATAACTCCTCTGATACCACTTTGTAACGACCCGAGTCCGGCGCCCCTCCACTGGTGCCCCGTACCTGGTTCGCCACATGACCTCAAGAATGTTTCCTTGAAATCTAGAGGCTACCGACTAGCAGCGAGGGCCTTGGTGATTCGGTGGGGAAACTATACCCTATTTCAGTATGGTATACAAGGTAAGAAACCCACAATAAACAGCGGAAGCAGTAAACAACATGTATAACAACAGAAACTAAACAGCGGAAGCAATGTAGAAATATAACTATGATGACAATGATGCAGCAGGTACAAGTATCTAAGGAAAACAGAAAACACAACAATATGCTGGAATACAACTGAAACCAATTGCAAAAGAAAACAAAGTAAGCTCCTCAGCATCACAAGCCACGGCTCGGTCCCATGCTTCCCAGCTCCTGGTGCAAACTAGATCTTGAAGTAGAAGGGCACTTTCCCTTGTCTATACCTACAGCAACATAGTCTTCTTAGGCCCAAAATCATGGCCCAAACAGGGTGTGAGATACAATCTTAGTAGGAAATCACCCAAAGATTTGTGCCTTACAGTCAAATGAATACATGGCAGTAAATAAACAAGAAGCGGTAAACAGGAAATCACAAGCAGCTACAATCCATAGTTCTAACAGGTAAAGTACACAAGTAACCAGCCAGCAACAAAAGAAAAAAACAGGTAACCCTCTGGGTAGCTCTCACAGCCTAACCCCTCTGGTTCAACCTATAGCACTAGAAACCCTCTGGGAGGAACACACAGTCTCACCCCTCTGGTTCAGCTACGTAATTAAGCAGACTCTCTGGGTAAGAACTCACTGTCAATTCCCCCTATAGTCTCGTATTGTGCTAAAGGCTCTCTGGGGAAGCCCTCAATGTCAATTCCCCCTATGGACCATGTTGTGGATCTACAGACACTCTGGGGAAGCACTCAACATCAACTCCCCCTATATTCTCGCATCGTAATTAAAAGACACTCTGGAGAAGCCCTTCTGTCAATTCTCCCTTTGGTCTACTACTGTAGGTTCTCACAATCTTGAGTATAACAAACCATGCTCAGCGCGTGTGTATTGTCCAAGTAAACCTCAAGAACTTCTTGGCTATCAACTAAGGCTCAACAGCATATCAAAAGAGATAGTTCCACTATCCTACAACAAGGTGTGGCAACTGGAAAAACTATCAACAAGCAAAACAAGCATGGAAAAGAAACATGAGCACAAAATAAATTACACTACTCACAAGCAATAACCTCTACTAAAGAAATCAAGCAAAGTAGGAAAACAACATGGGAAAAACAGGAAACACGCAATACCATGTTCAAGGGTATTGGTGGAATTTTCACATAATATTCATCAACATTAGACGGAAAGGCACAGACCACCTACCTCGATCCGAGGAAATCGATATATGTGAACCACGATGACAGATTCCTCTTAGAATGATGTAGATCTGTGAAAACACACAAAACGTTCATCCCACAATAACTTGGAAATGAGGAGGAATCAAGAAACAAGTCTAAAGTAGAAGGAAGAACTCACCACAGTGATTCCAACGCAATCGACCGTGCTCAAATTGGAGAGCTGATGGCGAGGTGGGAGCTCGTCGAAGATCTGGCCGCACGGCCGCTCTCGGATGGACGGAATCTGGAGAAGAAGGTGAAACTGGGGGTTAGGCACGACCCCGGTCCGTTTAATGGATAAAAATAATGTACACGACATTTACTTCTTGAGTACATGGCGTGTACTTTAATTTTTCGTAATCCGAATTAATCGGCCTCCTCCTCAGTCTTACACACTGTGTGTGTGGCCCAGCATGGTCAGCACATGGCTTCGAGCCGGGAAAAAGTACACGGTGTGTACTCAGAAAGTACACAGCGTGTACTTCGAAAATTTCCAGAAAATTCATTTTTCTGAAAAACTCCAGAAAAGGTAAAAATGTACCTGAAAAGAGATCCGGGTTCTTACAAAAAATTTATTAAGATGACCATGTTACCACACTTACTCAACAGAATTACCATTTTCCCATTCTCTTTACTCACAATTATAATGACTATGTTACCATATATACTTCTCAATTTATAATGACCATGTTACAATTCCCTTTACTCATAAGTATTAGGCCCATGTTACCATTTTTACTTCTCAATTTAGAATAACCATGTTCCCATTTTTATCCCATGATTTATTTATAAATTAATTATCCACCCCAATCCCATTACTAATTCAACAATTAGTTAAACACATATATTCCCTTAGTAAACTAAACAATTAACTAAGTTATTCAAACCCTTAATTAATTCATCAATTAATTAATAAATAACACAATTCATATTCTATAATTAATTTTCCAGTATTAATTATCTCATTCTAATATCAAATTTACATAATTAATCCCATAATTAATTATCTATATCATTTTATCAAAGGCACATAATTAGTCTACAATTAATTATCTTAACATATCAATTTCAAAATCTCATAATTAATCCCCCAATTAATTTTATAGATTAAAAAAATTACATATTATAATCAATTTCTCTAAATTAATTATCTAATAGGGTATCCCCATTGTCTCATGATTAGTTCCCCAATTAATCACCTATTTTTACAAATCAGCGTTAAATCAATTGGTCAATCTAATAAAACCAATCCAAGAAAATAAATTGCTAAAGGATGATATAAATTATAAAACATTTCATATACATATAAAATCCAATACTATGGGAATTTAATTTAGACCACCCACCTCGGTTCATTGATAAATTTGTTCACAATAGAAATCCCCAAAATCCAAGAAGCACAACGACATAAATCTGAAATTCCGGATCTAAATCCCTATATCAAAATATCAAGATCTAATCAATATAGATCTATATCTCACCACATATATTTATATCTGAATAAATAGATGATAAAATCCACAAAAAGATCAAGAGAAGAAGAAAAATTATTAGGATAGTCATTAGGATGAAATCCAATTATCCGGAGAAGAGAAGATCTTCAATTTGGGCTTTGAATCTTGATGAATGGAGGTAGAACAACCTTGGAACCCCTTCGGAAATCTATGGGATCATGAAAAATATGTCAAGCCTAATCCTAAGTAAAAATGGTTGTGTTTCATGGGTTTGAGGAATTTTTAAAATATTTTTGTGAGTAAATAAAACCACAGGAACATTTTTCCCTAGTATTGGTGCATGGTTAGAGAAACCGTGTGCTAAATGTGTGGATCTCACTATCTAGGTTCACATTGTTACCTAGGTTTAGGCACATGGTTTTTCAATCTATGAGAAAGCCATGAACAACCCCCATTTCCTTGAAGTTTCTTAAAACCCCACCGAAATGCACTCCAAAACAAAAATCCAAACAAAGGTACTTAAAACAACCAAAAGTTCCTGAAATCTCACCCAAGATAACTCCAGAAAACATCAAGAATTTATAGTTAATGATATAAAAATATAACCTTCATAAATCATATATGTCTACTATGGTAGGGTAGTATGAAAGGAGTATGAAGATTGAACATATTGAAAATAATTTTCACTTTTATATTTTAGTAATCCAACTGAAGGGAAATGATTTATGGATTAAGAATATTTGGCGGGAGCTTCATGTTGTGAGAAGGAAGTCAATAGCTAAATATTCTCAAATGGAGACTTCAGTCAGTAGTAAAAATTCTTGAAATATAGAATCAAGAAGTGATAAAAAAGTTCTACTAAAATATATGAAAATTATTCTAAATGTATTATAGTTTTAATGTTATATTTCTGTGAATGATCGAGACACACTACGAGTGTGTGTATATGAGCTATAATATTTAATAGAGGAGGAATATTTTATGCAACCACACCACAACCAATAAAAAAATATACATTGTATGAATTCTTTAGGAGATGTGATATTTTATCTAATATTGGTCATATGGAAAGGTACAATTGAAACATAATTAATCGAGATTCCAAAATGAGATATCATGTTCCCATGAAAATAAGGTGACATGAATGGAAGGATGATAAATATGTTTCACTGAAATTTAGATTCATGGTAATGGATGATTTTGAAGTTAAAAATAAAATAGGAGCCTCAAATATCATTATTGAATTGTTCATAACAACCATCATAGAAATAACAGAAGTAATAATAGAGAGAAGGGAAGAATGTATATGTTTCTCTCATTGTTAACAAGGATAATGTAAAAGAAATACCATCACTTTCCAAGATTAAGAATTATGTTCCCATCAAAGATAAATTGAATGGATATTAAAAGAAAAATTTAATAAGGATTAAAAAATATTAATTTTTTTTATGGTATTTATGTAAGATATAAAAAAATGCTTAAGTGGATTCATCCATGCCACAATATAGTATGAGTAGAAGACTGTTGGGTTTGTTTTATTCCATAGAGAATTAATTATGGAAAATACTACAAAAATAGTGATTTAAAAGAGGAAAATTGTGCTACTGAGATTATTATTATAGAGTATATGGATGCCATGTTTTTTAAGAAAAAGGTTTAGATAAAAATAGTCAAAGATAAGTTTTCACAAATGGTTTTATCTAGAGAAAAACATTGAGGAAGATTAGAAGTCACGAGTTGGTTCAAAATGACCAACCATATTACTTTACTTGATAATGTTATAAGTAACCCTCTCCCTATACACATAATATTTATATATGATGATTGGAGTGATGGGGGAATTTGGGGTAGACATGATCCATGAGGTTTGTGCATTCAAAGGAGATGAAATCAAAGTAATATGGTGAATACTTTGAGATGAATTTATTATATTGGGAGTAGATAAATTTCATTAAGTTTCATTGTATGTATTCACTATTAATGTTAAAAAAACTATTATAAATATTATTTGTGAGATATTTAAATGAAAATATTGTTAAATTTAAAGATTTATAAAATGAGAAGAAATTCATGTGGGATCAATACAACAATGATCAACAAGTGATATAAATTAGCCACCTTAAATAATCAACAAAGAATCTTATTATATATGTGTAAATGATGATATATAAATTTTAATTAGTCTAATTTGGAGAGAAACTAATGTCAATGTCCTATATGAATTTTCTAAATGGTATTGTGAAAATTTTTATAACTAAAAACATGGTATCATGCCTTTAATAAGTGGTGCAAGTCCCTAAAAAAGTGTGTGGACAACTTAATAGAGTAGAGAATACATAAATGAAGAAATATTTTATTTAGTTATTTAGGAAATAATAATGTGGTATAATCTGTTTAATTTCTAGTATACTTAAAGTTATCGAGTAAGAAATAATTTTGACCCAAAAGCGGTAACAAATTATTGATGAATATTCATTATCTAATTATCCTTATCTGAGAATGTAAAAATCATATAAAGAAATAAGTATCATAGATATTGAGTGGCATAAGTGGTATATCTTAAAAAATGTATATTAATTGGTTCAACTCATAGTATATCTCAGACACTAAGTGATTTATTTTTTATTTACTGATACATTTGTGTAGGTTAGTTTGATAACATATGTATAAGTGTTGAAAGTGAAATTTAATCTTTAAGTGTTTATTTAAACAAGTAAGTGATATGGAAAGTATTAAAGTCATTAACTTCGTAACATTTTTCTTACACCATGTTCTGACATAGTGAACATATTATATTTTTTGATAACTCATTTCCAAGTGTTAAATTCACTTACTTGAATTCCAAAGAAGAATGCAAGTAAAAGTGGAAGTTGGATGAAATGGTATCTATAATGAAGGCTACTTGAGAAAATATCAATGGTTCTGATGATATTCCACATGTGTTTTAAAGAACCTTATATTTTTACATGAATAAAAAGGGATAACATAGTCTCTCTAAATTTGAAATTTTTATAGGTATACAAAAATTATGATCGCTCTTATAAATATGGTGAAAAAATAATATTAATAGGGGGTTTAATAGGTTAAGATAAAGGTGTAAATTATCTGGGGATGATGTTGGCTTCTCATTTTTTTAAAAGGGGGATAATTCCATAAAATTTAAAAGTCTATATGATCTTGGTTAGAAATAGAAATATTGAGAGACTATTTATATTTTTATGTTTGAAATATTTTATGAGTGTATTGAAAAAAACAAAGGGATGGATTATTACAACCTGGTGGTTGTATTTGGATTTGTTGAAAACCATCGAAGGAAAAAATTCATTGAAATAGGTTGATATGAAGGTTTCCTATTTTGGGGTTAAATATTCTAGAAGTCAATAATATATTTGAAAAACAACTTTCCATTTGAAGATGTTTTTTTATATAAGTTTGAGTTAAAGGAAGTTTTGGTAGTAATAGTTATTCTAGGAATCTGTATTTTTGACTCACAATTGGAGTTGTTGTTTTTGGATGCTTAGAAGTTATATGAGTAAGCCACACTATGCGAATGGGGACCTAGTTGTGAATTATATTGATATGATATTTGGAAAAGTCTCATGATATATAAGATTATTTTTTTCTTATGTATATTTTTTTATTTATAAATTTTCAGAAACTGGTAAAAGTATTTTGAACGTAAATTGTTTTTGATACATAAGATTTCATATTTTGAGATGTGGTTGAAAATGGAAAACTCTTGAAGAGTATCTACCCTATATATGTAAGGGTTACTAGAGGTATAGAATATGTTATGGAATATTTGTTCATTTAATGGATTATATTCCTCATTGTGAATGCATGATGCCTTACATATTCTCACAGCATGAGAACGAACGTCATGTCAAGAAGAAGACTTAGAAGAATTCAGTGGTCTAGGTTATTTGAAAATGATTACTTCATGAGTTTATTGGCTATATTATGAAGAAATTGTATGAATATTGGTAAGTGTTGAAACATAAAATGTTTCATAAAAGAAAATAATATCATACATAATAGTCACCAAGATCATTTGTACAGTTTTTTTACTTTGTAAAATATTTTAATAAACTCAGGTCACTCCATGAAATATTAGTCATACCTTAAAGATACTTGTTAGAATTTTTTAGTTATAAAAATATGAATCTACCCACACTAAGGATATGGATTCCAAATAAAATTGGTTTAAAGTTTGACAATACTTAGAAAGGGTCATCCAACAGTTTCTTAATCATGAAAAATTATATTTTAATCAAAGCAGAACTGCGTTATGACAAAGTGATCACATTTTTTGAGGAGTGTCTTGGGAATAATGACAAGAGGGTGACTTTTCTAGGGATCATGTAGTCACACTTCTACATGAATGTGTAATGTTTCACTGGAAGAATGCGATGAATAGTAAATTCAAAATTAGTCCACAACATCTAACTGTAAAAAAACTACAAGGACTTGTTTTTTGAAGCCTTAAGATATATTTCAATGTAAATTAGATTCATGTCATGAAATTTTAAATCAAAACATAACTTATCTATTAGAAAAATTATTTTAATAAGAAATCATACATCCATTCCATGATTAACAATTTCACATTGTGATTGTGGTAATCTATAAAGTTTAAATAGGCAGAAATACTTAGATTTATATGGATTATTTTGAGAGTTATCGAATTAATTTCAAATAACTATTTGAATATCAATGATATTTATCTATTGGAAATAATTAAATGGATATATTTGAATTATAGGGGGGTTAAGAGAGTTAATGTCTTGTGATTTGCTTTTGAAACTCAAATATGCAAATTGAAAATAGTGGGAGATGGCTGGAATACTGATGTATAGAAGTTAGAAGGGAGACTATATATATATAGAAAAGGGAACTATGTCTTCTTAAATAAGAAATAAAGGAAAAAAATTAATATAGGCTTCATTGAAGATCTGAATTAAAGAAGATTTTATTATTACTGGTTAAGGATATATTGAAGATCATATTTTTGGGATATCAGAAATACATCTAGTTGGCTAGAGTAAGGGATGAAAATGTTTTCAATAATAATTCTAATATTGGAATTGTTATATCTAATGTATTTAATATAGTATAAGGACTTATTTAAGATGAAATACTCAAATATTCTGACAATGATTTGATTTTTTCTGGTTTTTGAATTAAAAGTTATAAAATTGGTATACAAAAAATAATCTCTTTGAATATGAGGATGAAATGAATATTCATTAGTTTTAATGATCTTGAAGTTACCTTCATGTAAAGAAACTAAGAAAACACCTAAAAATATTTAAAAAAAATATTTTCAACCCTCTTAGAAATCAGTGAGTGGAAGATAGGTAGAGCTCGTGAACCTTGGATAAGCAGTGAATGGATCCTAAATATAGTAATCACAAACTAGTGAAGTAGTGATTATTTGGAAATTTAAATATAATGTTGAAATGTGTTCCTTGGATGTATCCTAGTGAAAATAAACAAAGTAAATTCATTTCTTCCCTATGTAATTTATATTTTTTAAAAATTCAGTATATCTATTATGATTTCATTTGATAAAAATAATAAAATAAATGTTTTAATAAATGTTCCTTCTAACAAGGGAACAAGATTCAAAGGAAATGGAATAATTGTAAATGTTTTATACTTTTAATACCCTGATTCATTAACCCTCTCAGGTTTCCTTGGGTTATAATAAGGACTCATAAATATTAAGTTAAAGGAATAAGTATTCTTTTATGTATTATATCAATATAAAATTCCATATTTACTCTTGTTTGTGACTTAAAAAAATACATTGAGAAAATATCTAGATATTGATCCACTACTATCGAGACTATATAAAATTTCTTATTCTCCACTTATACAAGTACTAACCCTATTAATTAAAAAGATAAAGATGTAAATTTCTTTCCATCAGAACTATCCTAATGTATTGAATATCCTACTCTTCTTTAAAATTTTGAATGATACCATCCAATGTTATGAAAAGAACTTATTTGATTATCATAGTTTATTTGAGACTTTATTATAATCATCCAATCCATTTTGATAATTAAGTCTTTCATTTCTATCCAAAATACAAAAATATGCCATGAGATCTCCATATTTTCTATCATTATCAAGAAGGACTGACACTTAAAGCCTTTTACAACCCTTTAACCTTAAGGGGTATCGATGTTCATAGAATAAGGAATCAACTCCACTAATAATCCTAATTTATCAACCAATAATATAGAAGTAAATGACTGTGATAGTCCTTTATCAAACAAAGTATAAATAATTATATAAGAAATTCGAATAAAACCTCGTACTATAAAAGGAATTGCATTATCCTCTATATTTTATGTTTCATAATTAGCTCCAACGAGCTTTCCTTAACTCTTTTGAGGTGTTGAAATTTATCTTGGATGAGTTATTTCCACTCAAACATGAGTCCTTGATTCTTCATTATTGATCCATCAATTTAAATCATCAATTACTATAATTACTTTAATCCTTTATTTTTTCTCTTGATAATATCCCATAATATTTCTTTAAGAGAACCATATTCTCATATTTAAAACATGGGCCTTGTGTGTATGAAAAGTTTAACTTCAAATATCTAATTTCACTACACTAGAAGCACTCTAGTGGACTCTTCTCTTAAGGGAAATGAGAAGATGAATTTATGGTGGTCTATCAAAAGTATTTCATCTTCCATATCTATTTGTAGATGGTATTTCGTACCTTAACAAAATAAAGAAGAAAAGTGCTTGTTTTTTAGTATATGTGATGTCTACCTCTATAGAGGTTATTGTACTAACCATCTCTGTATACATGAGTAGTTTTAAAAGATTAATCCTTAATTGTATCTCTAGTAATAGTCTCATATCAAATATCCCTGCCTTAATCTTTTTATTAGTTTATAGTTTTTATAAAAACTTCACTACATCAACAAATTTCAATGCATACTCCATATCTTAACTGTTCCATTTATAAAAATTTAAAAAGTTATAATCTATAGACAACATTATCTTATTTGGGAAATATTTATCATTGAATATATTCTAAAAAACTTTCTGGTCAATATTTTTATATTTCCTCTATTCTTCAATAGGTTCCCATCATTTACAATATTTTACCTCCAATATGTAAGACATAAACTCAACCTTTAAGGTCTCATGTGTTCTCACAAACATAAATATAAGATTTAATTTATCCATCGAATCTTTAACTTGAAATGGCCCAACATCATCTCTAAACCAAGGTGGATATTTTTTTGAGAAATTAAGAGGCTCATATTTCCTCCCATGACCTATAATAATTATAATATCTAAAAATAGATTATATATATTACACAATTTCTTATGATATTTGGTGATCAATATGAGCAATTTATGCTACGTCCTGCTCATGTCTAGATATAGTCTTTCTCGATGGAATAATTATATAATACATAGAACACCCAATATGGACTAAACACCCTCAATGATAATCATCTTATGGATATTATTGAATACAATTTATAGGTTTATTCCTACCATTTTCTTTTGTATATTCTAAATTTACAATGTGTAATCACAAAAATTCAATTAAATTCGTTATAATTCAATTTTTAAATCCATTTTCAAACAACTAAAAACTATAGGGTCTATGGAAATCTATTTTATGTAAAGAAAATATTTTTATTTCAAAACCATGTCCATGTGATACATTTCCTTACCGTTTACATTATGATTAATGATCTTTAGCCACAAATAACAATATTCAACTAGGTCATCATGGACCTATAATTTACCTCACGCATTCTAGTAGCACTAGGTCCACTATAAAATGGTTAGATATAGCATTTTATAGATACATTTCATGTTTAAATCATAATATTCTTCACTCATATCGAACTTCCCAAGACTTAACTCAAAACCATTCTTTAATTATTATTTTATATTGAATTTCTCTTAGAACCCCGAACCTAATACCCTAACCAAATCCCAAAATGGGCTTAATATTATTTTATTGATAACCATAGGATAGAAACTTTTTCTAAGGGATAAAATAACCTATTAGGGAATCATTTTCCCTCAAAAGAAATAAACTAATGAGAAAACTTTCATTTGGAATGTAAAATATTCTATTAAAAAATTTTAGATTCAAAATTAAAATGAATTAAGTTTATTAAAATATAACACTGATGTATAATAACATTGGTTAGGTAAAAATGGGTATATTTTTCCCATACCCAAACCAATAACTCTTACAACCATATCTCCATAGTGGATTTATGTTTCTCTACTAACAAGGTATAATACCTTTCATTTACCAGTATCATAGAAAATCATGTCTACATACCCACTGATGTGTTCTTGTAAGGGGTTAATATAAACTCAACTGGAATATCATAAGACTCCAAAAAATATCCTTATATGAGAAAATTCAACAAATAAAATTCTAACCAGCAATGAAAAATCAAACTAGTTTAATACAAAACAATTATTTATTAAAAAACACATTTAAATTAAGTATTAAAAATATTTTATTTTAAAACAATTTTCATAAAGAAATTCATTTTCAGATTACATTATACAACCAATTCTAAATTTTAAATTCATTTCAAAGAAATTTTTCATTTGAATTTTTTTTATAAAATTCTATATTTCCCAAATAAATAATGAAATTTCAATTTTCCAAAAAAACTAAAACTCTCAATTTCTAGAAAATCACGTGAATATTTTCATTTCCTGAAAACTAACATGTGTTAAGTCATAAAATATCATAAATAATTCATTTCAGGTATTTACTAGCTAGATTTATCTAATGAAAACCAATTTATCACCCATTCAAAAATTTAACTCCAAATCCTCCAATTTACCATCATAAATAATGACTTGTTACCTTCCTGCCATCCCTCGCTCATGACTCCTCATTAAGATCCATGATTTACTATAGTATAATCTTAGTGGTTATCAAAAATAGTTCACATTAAAACCAATTTTACACACACACAGAATGAGTGAAAATCTCAATTAAATTACTTTTTAAAATATTTAATAAAATTATTCTTTTATTGGATAATTTCACAAGTAGTTTATCATAAACATTCATTAAATTTAAATCTATGTTTAAAATAAATACCTATATAGTAAAATCATTTAATGATCATAATAAATCATAAAAGCATAAACTAATTAGTTATTTTGTAGAATGTATTGGATCCACCAAACTAGACGAGATTTCATTATTTCTAGAAATTTTTTCAAAATGATGGTTCTTTTAAGGTAAACTAAAAATTACTATCCTAAAAATAATCCATAAATGCCAATTTGTTATTAATATATCTATACTCTATATTTATGAGGAATTTTTACTGGTTTGTTCCATATTATCTTGGCCCCATGTAACTATTTTCACAAGAGTACAAGAGACTTGTAAGTTACACGATCCCTATTCTATTTAGCATGAATCAGTGTAACTCTCGACTCAATAAGTTTATAAAGAGGATATCCCAAGAGAGTAATTTATATAGTCTGACACAACCTCTATTTCAATTTGGTATGACCCATGTCAAATTTCATTAAAATCCCTCCTGGTATCTAATTCATGAAAATTTAAAAAATATGTTTTTTTTAGAATTTACACACCTTAGGATACTTTGAATAATAGAAATAGGATATATAGAATAACATATCTAACATACATTATTATATTGATCAAACATCCACCTTTTGAAAACATCTCATCAACCGGGATATTTGAATTCCACATACACCATAATATCTCAATAGGTTTCTCAAAAAAAAGGTAATGAAATTACCATCCTTATTATATATATATAACCTTTTATCTAACTCCACATTAATTTACCTTGTGATGCCTTGTATAATGAGTGACAAATTTAACTCATTAATCTTCAAAATTCCCCATGATAATTTTCATATCAATCCAATAATTTGAATCTCCTATTACAATCTAAATTTTAATATAAATTCCAAATATTTAAATTCTCTAAATAAAATCCTTCTTTATCAGTCTAACATAATCTATTAAAATTTCCCCAATAAATTCTCAAATGGGATTATTAATTCCATTAACACATCCAATTTTAAACGTGATCAAACTATTCAATTTTATAACTCTAAATAATTGACCATCATAAATGAACAAACAACTTATTTCAATATTAAACCCACAATATCTCTATTTTAACCTATCAAAAAAATCATCCCAATTAATTTATTTTAATTATTTCTTTAACCCCATAATAACTTCAAATCATGTATATCAAGATTTGAATCCATCAAATTAACTCTTACCAGTTATTCCTCCAAACTAAAAGTAGAATAACACTCATAATAATATAACATAAAAAAATCTTGTAATTAAAATAATAAAACTTTTATTTTATCTCAATTTAAAACACACTTCCATAAATGAACTAAAGAAAATATTTAATTTATTAAATAACTAAAAAAACAAGGTTATTGCAATAAAATTATTCATAATATTGTAAACTAATGTACATGAATATTAAATAAGTAATTTAAGTAAATAAATAAACAATTCCAATATCTATTATTAATTTAAATAATTTACATTATTTAAAATAAGTTATTAAGATTAATATTTCATATATTATAATATAAACACTTTATATCAACCTTATTTTATAACTTATAAATAATTTTAATTTATCCTTTTAATTATATTTTTTATAATTAAATATAACTTAGATATTAATAGCTCAATTTTTCTACCCATGATATAGAGAATACTATTTTGCATAATGTTATCACATAACATTGACCTATTTATCTCAGATAGTGATATCCCATATTCCTACAAATGATACATGAAATAAGAATAATCCATATATTTTTATGCCTAAATCTCTAGTCTTCATAGATTTCATGAACAATTATATCTATATATTTCTTATTGTTATAACTCAATATCACAAAAACAAGAATTTTATCACTTGCAATGATATCATTTTATCATAGAAGTTCCATATTACTTTATTTTAGAGCCCAAAACTAGGTATATTTAGGGTAATAATATCCCATATTACTACCTATTTTATCACAATTAATGGTTAGGATTAATACACATTGAACAATGGACAATGATATTAACATATCACTACCTGTGGTCATATAAAAAATAGTGATATCAGCTTATCATTGTATGTAATATTGATCATTCTTAATTTCTCAATAAAAATTAAAATTCAAGGACCCTTTAATACTTCTCTAAAAAATGGATCTGATATAACTTATGGGTTTTGGTGAATTAAAACGTGAATAAATAAAGTTTAAACTTAAAACCCATTAAGAGAAATCATTTAAATTGTAGTAAGAATAATAATAATAATAAAATAATAAAATAATAAAATACCTCTATCCAGTAGCTTCAACCCATGATAGTAACAGTTACTGTTTCTCCAAAACCTACTACTTCTTACATTAAAAGGAAATGCATTAGAAATTTATTAAAAAAATAGCATTGGAAGGATCTTATTTTTATTCCAAAGATATACTACCATTCCATATTAGTTATGGAAGAATAATGAAAAGAGTGACATATGGAGAATGTATCTCATACTGTGGAAATTATGTGTATTACAAATTTATATTATAAATCCTTTTACAATCCTACTTTATTAATTAAGTAGTTTTATTATGTTTACAAATTTTTAAAATGATCTTCCAACTCTATTTTCATTTACATTATAAAATATAATATATTCTTTATTTATAATAAGTGGTTATTAAACTCATCAATGATCATGTTTGTCTAAACACAACATAAAATAATGTATAAGATGAAGATACTAATATTTGATAAGGTATGAATTAAATAAAACAAAAGAGATATTACAATATATTTTTTATATTACCTCTTGTAATATTTATATTACGAGAAATGATATAGACTATATCAATACCTATAATATGGGAATTTATATTAATAACACATTCATGTTCATGTATTAATCAACAATGTATTTTTCAACACATTTCTATATCATATAAATTAATTATTAAAAAATATCAAAAAAAAATTGTCATGAAATAGATATGTGATCAGTTCACTTTCACACCATACTAAAAAATCAATTTCAATATGTTCAAATTTTTTAATGGTTTTGTTCATTATTTAACCACTTTTTAGGATTTCATTTCTTTATTCTTTTATTCTATATATTATTATGATCACATATAGAAAAATACTTGTCTCAACCTTAACCATGTTGATTATTACCAAGACATTAATTTTTTTTATATACAACCACTTCTTCAATAAATAAAGTTGATCCATTTAGTTAGGAATTAGAATTTCTTTTGGGGATTGTGGATAAGAAATATGAGTGCTTAAAAATGGTCTAGTGCAAAAAATTTATTTTCTACTTTGATTATATTATTAATTCCATTCTCCTCCAAATGAATTTTAACATCCATATTCCATGATAAATTATTCTATCATGTGATATCAAAAGGAAAAAAATGAATATTAATATAATCAACAAATAAAATAGAGATTTTACAATAATAAAAACCCATTTAAATTAGTAGATATTATACTAATAATGTGTTGTGTAATTATGATTGAAACACTAATTTAAAAATTAAAGTATTTCAAAATTGAGATATAATGAATTAAAATTTTAGTGTAATTATCTAATTAAATTTTGATATTTTAATGTGTTATTATATGTTTTTAAATGTTTTTGAATTTTACGGTTAAATTAGTCATGATAAGAAATTCAGTGGATTATGGGATGTTTGGAATTGGTGGGAAAAATAGTTTAACACAAAAAATCAAAAAGGGATTACAAAGAGTATAATGGACTAGAAAGAATATCTATTTTGATATATTATACAATGAATGATTTGTGAGAATCCACCAAGACTCTTATAAGTGAGGAAGAGATACCTCCTTAGTTTTTTATAGCATCAAAAGTA
The DNA here is from genome assembly GCA_963277665.1 of Viscum album. Taxonomy (NCBI): domain Eukaryota; kingdom Viridiplantae; phylum Streptophyta; class Magnoliopsida; order Santalales; family Viscaceae; genus Viscum; species Viscum album. The sequence continues at coordinate 1,398,548,201 of OY728127.1, read as the reverse complement.
TTTTTATATGAAATTAGAACTCTAGTAGAAATAAAAATATTGGGGGAATTTAATAGGTACTCTAGTTGAGTGTCTAACTATTCTTTTTTACATGGTAATTTTAGCCATTTCCTTGTTGGAATTATATTAAAATATAAATTTTCCTTCATTTTTTAATATATTAATAGATAATTCTATCCAAATTATGTTTTTTTCTCATACTTTTAATTAGACCTAAATAATTTATTTATTCTCAATAAATTAATTTTTTTATATATGAAATTGTAATATGGTGGTCTAGGTAAAGACAATTGTAACACCCCAGCTGAAATCACCTATCAGTATCCATGTTAGAGTGTCACAAGGCCTCAAGAACACCTGTATGTATAACAAAGGTTGTATACTAGTGGAGAGAGACTAAATCATACATTGGGGAGTCTATTCACTCTATGTCGTAAGATTAAATAAAAAAATAACTAAATAATATCCATAACTCATAATCTTAGTACACAAATAAATAATACATTCATGCTAAAAAAATGAAACACATTCATATAATCATACTTCCTAATGGATGAAACACTGGGATAAAAACATATACAAATGTAAAAAAATATAGATACAATAGGAGGCTCACTACTATCTCTAAACCTCACCTCTATCCCATATCAAATCCACATTGAGATGATCCAGCTTTATCCACTACACAACCTATGCTCAAACCCATATAACAAACATTAGGTCAACATGAACACAAAAGGTTCACATATAGGGTTCAAGAAATATGTAGCATTAGGGACTCACCAAGTGATTATAATATACATCATCATATACATGTATATACATGATTAAAATAATAAATAAAATGTAACTACACATAAGAATGCATGTTATGTCGATATGTTCTAACCAAGCCACCACGACACCCAACTATACCTTATCATCCAACATTGGATTATGAAGTCACCTCATGTCATATTTCTAGACCCATAACAAATTATTCAGAGTAGGGTGTCAAATCATACCATAATTAATACCCTCTTACTTAGGGTAGGGTCTATATGAAACCTCAGTTTCATTATACCAAATCCCAACCTCTAACCTCTTACATAATTAGGGTCATATACCCACTTGTTGGGATAATAATATATCATTTTGGGTAGACTCTTCCAAGACCTTATCACTCTAGTAAAGTCCATGTATCAATTCTTATATCCCATCATAACCTGAACTAGTAACTTTTCCCCCAAGGTGGTCCTTTCCCACAACTTCTCTCTCAATATGAGTCCAAACATAAAATATCATACCATATCACAACCTAGATCAGTACTATCTCTCAAAAATAAGTCACAGATAGCGCCTTTTCACTCAATGTGAGTCTATACATCAATCCCCATACCAAAACATAACTTGGACAAGTACCTTATCACTCAAGGTTATCCCTTTTTCACAAACTAGCTTGGGTCAAGTTGACCCAACTCACAACATGACCTGGAGGGAATTATCAATCCCCGTGTTCTGGAAACTAGTGCATAGGTATTAGAGAAACACACACTTGGTAATGATTTCACCCATTAAAATTCAAACCAAGTAAGTGAATTCCACAAAAAAAACCCAGCACGACCCATCGTTTTATCATATATCCACACTTCAAAACAAAAAACAAATAAAAGGTATCTAATTTAAGTAATTATCAATAAAAATGAATAAATATCACACAAACTTCCATTAAATAATATATTTAACATAAATTAACAATTTTATCACATAAATAAACAAAATAGAGAAAATATATGTCTAAGATGAATAAAATCATACATAAACATTCCATAACTAAAAAATAAAAACCCTTCCAAGAAAATCCATGTGACCCATGATCACTCACCACATCCCAATCCAAATCCTAATGTTCAAAACCAAGTGTAAAAAACGTATAAAAACCCCAGAGACTTGGAATATAAGCATAATAACTCCATATACCAATTTTTATATGTTGGTATGAGAAAAAACACAATAATATTTAACAAATTATTTTGTGAAATAATTTTAAAAAGACACTTCATTTGAGCCAGTTTCAACTATAATTAAAAAATATATTTTTATACATTTAAGAATAAATAAATAAATAAACAACATCACATTTATAACATTTTTTACAAACCTTATCCTAATTTTATTTTAGACAAAAATAATCACTTAGAAAAAATATCTTTAAAAATAACACATTCTATACTGGGTAACCCATATTCTATTTAAAACCCTCTTTGCAAAAACATTTCCAAAATTAATTAGAAAAAGAACTCACAAAACTCAAATGAAGGGAATTCAAGTTACATTAAATATTTTTTCAATGAATAAAAAAATAAGGAAAATTAACAATGATATTACATACTAATCATTTAAAGAATAGAAATGAAAATTAAGGGTATTACATACCCTAAATCACCATTTAAAGAACAGGTTTAGTGAGCTCTACCATCAATCCTAAAGTGAGAGCATCCTAGAATTTACCAAAATAGTACAAATTGTCATCCTATATTACATCATAAGACAAGAAACCTAACTAGCATGTACCCAACTATCATTAGGGGCACTCCCTAGAAGCCCTGCCCTAATATCCAACTATGTTGACACTAGTATTGTGCACATATCTAGTATATCATAAATCAATAAATCCCACTTAGATACTTAGGTTACCACAAACAAAGAAAAATTAGGGTGAGAAAATAAGTAATTAGTAAAACATTAATAAATTATAGACAACAACCCACCTCACATCAAAATATATCAAAAGAAGAATCCCCTTTTTAATCCATCAAACAGAATCCACAAACAACAAACACTACCTATAAGTAGAAGCAAACAAAAGTGGAAAAAATAATATTTCACACACCCTCACATTTAAAATCCTTTAAAAGTACCAAACTCACCTTATTTAAAACTAAATTTAAATTTCAAGTCCTTCTAAAACCATTCAATGTCTTTTTATAAAACTTTCTTTTAAATAATTCACTTTAAACCATACTCAAAATAATTTAAATAAAAAATTGAATTTTTATAAATATCTTAAAAATAAAAAACATAACCCTTTATCCAATTCATTAACCAAATAGGATCACCATTAAAAATAAAATTAATTCATTAAAAAGGATTTTAAAAAATTTATAAGAAATATGGAATTCAAATATCCCTTTAAAAACATGAAAACCCATTAAACACCCTTTATGACAGGTGAGAAATCACTTTTAAACCATTTTTAAACCCAATAAAACTACCAAATATAAAATATTTTTTTAAATAAAACATTTAAAACGTTCAATAACATAATGGAATGCCATTAAAAGAATTTTCATAAAACACTTATCTCAGTTCATTGACTATCGAGTTAGAAGTCATCTCCTTCAATGAAGAATTATCCAACAAGAAAATATATGACCCCAATAAGGCCTAACATATAAAACCCATAAGTCAAAACCACCTTGAATCCAAATCCTATCACGGAATCCCCTAAAGTTTCTTAGAGGAATTGAAACTAATAGATAATGGGAGAATGGGAGGAAGAATAGAAATGAAGATAGATATAGTTGTTTACTTTTACTAAATTCACTTGGAATTAAATCGTGTAATATAAAATATAATGATGAGAGGGTGGAAGAACAACCAAGGCTACACACCAATCCAAGATGACTAAAAAGAGGTAGGAATATGGGGGGGAACCCGTAAAATAAACAAGGGTAAGAGCATAAATCCACCTCAGAAAACAATGGGTAGATAAGGGATGTGGTGTAGTCTTGATCACCATGGTACAATACTGCTTGGGTAAATCCCTTCTAAAGAATGGTCCTCCCCTTTACAACTTAGATCCTTTACCCTAACACCTGCTTATGTCACATCCTACCCAACATGTTGTGAGGAACCTCTTAAATGAATCTCTATGATGCAACCCAAGGCTTTATATATAGAGTACACCTATGTAGTGGTCTATGTAAGGGTTACATTTATACACTCCCTTATAGTGTTTACCATAGACCAATGGGGTGGCCCTACCCTTACATAACACCCACCATGACACAGTCAGTGGACCATGGCTTATCCAACCTCCATGACCCTTATACAACCTTAGACTAACCCTTATATAATGCCAACCATGGTTCAACCCACAACCCTCTGATGTGGAGTATTCCCCATTACCAGACTATATAAGGGTATACACTTACAAAAACCCCTCTCCATGTTGTAGAGCCCCTAGATATGGTGAAGTCATATCCCAAAAAGACACAAATCGTAAATACCTAGGCCTTAACATGGTCTGTGGCCTATAGCCTGTAGCTGCAAAAGTAGCCTACAACCACCAAAACCAAGAACCTCCCAAATCACCAAAAAAATTATCATTTAATATAATAGTGTAAAATGAGGAGAAAAATGGCATCGGGGCATAATAATTATCCACACCATGAAACTTTAATTCCCTAAAAATTCCTAAATATAAATGGAAGAAAACATAAATGAAAATACAATAACACCTCACATTAAGAGGTGGGAGGGAAAACAAGTAAAGGGAATCATAAAGAAATAAGGGTACCAAACATATACACTCATATAATCACATGTAACTATTCCATAAAAATTACTAAACATATCCATGAACAATGAAACAAAAAAAATGTAAAGAGACCCAAATGATGTAGAGACTATGAATAGGACTCCCCACCATTTATAATTTATCTAGAATGCTAAAATTAAAATGAAAAACACACATTTAGGAAAAACACCACACACAAAAACACACTTCCCTAAAAACCTGTGAAAACCGTGAAACTCCAACAAATACAACACCCATAAAGGAATATTTCTAATAATTATGAAAATCTCAACCTAAAACAACCCTAATCCAAAATAACACATGCTTTATACCATGGGAGGTGGAAATTAAAGAGTTTACACTAGGACTACAAGATAGAACATTACCCCACATTGATCCTAGAAAGAAAAACCTACACCATTGGGTGCTCAATATGATATAAAATGATTCAGTCCCATTTACCTAATGATATTCCCATGTTTCTGCCCATTTTAAACCCAATGAAACACCAATATCTATAAATTTAACCCACGTGCACCCATGAAACCCAAGATAAACAGCCCAAATCCACAAGGCGTGAACAAAAAAAATTCACCTCAAACCACATAATGAAAATTAAAAAAACATATAATTAATAATAAACACTATGTAAAGAGGTAAATATAACAAAAAAATGATATCCATAAGTGAACATATATAAACCTCTATTTTATACCCGTGATGTCCCAAAATTTCCAACAACCTCAACACCTATAAAAACCCAAAATAAAAATTATCACCCAATGATCAAAATCACTTAATAGATCTCTTATTATAAAAAATTAACTTAAAAATTATCTAAATATGTCTTATGTGAACACACTGATGATACACTATTACATGTTTTAAATAATAAAACTTAAAATATCCCAATTCTCTACACTAGAATCAATCTAGATGTCCGTTGCTTACCGATAAGATGAATGATCTTGCTCAACCAAGCCTTCCAAATTAGTCTCAACCACACCCTTCTTTCCAATGGATGATACATATTCAGTTTGATCAATATAAAATGGTTCCTCATTCACCATAGTTTTCCCAATCCAATCAACTTCCACTAACACGACCTTTACCCACAAAGCCTTGGGAGTATTGAGAGAAATGAGGGATTCCTAAATTATATATAACCACTTTGTTGACTGAAAGGGTCCAATATCCTGATGAATAAAATGTGGTGGATGGTTTATAAATCCTTTGATAGGGGATAAGGGTAGGAAGGATTTTGGATCCACTGCTCATTCTTGAGTATGGGTAGAATCAGCAGGTGGTAATTCCACTCCTAAAAGATGACAGTAATCACCTTAGAGGCTAGCCCACCAAATATATTTTTTTATATTCATTAAGTTTTATATGGAATGAGAACACTAAAAAATAGTAAATAAAACTTAATCAACAAAAATTATAAAAAATAAAATAATTCAAAATAAATCAAATTTTACAATTCCTATTAATGTATCCTTTTTCAAAAACATAAAACACTATTTTTTCAATAAAAACACACTTCCTTTTATAAAATGAGTGATGGAAACTATCACAACCCATTTGAAATATAAAAGAGTCTAAAAATAAGTCTAAATGAGTGTAAATATGTGCATGGCTTATCCACATGGTTTGGTTGAGATAGTTTCAACTGTGTTCCATCCTCTATTAAAATCCCAGAACCATGTTCCTAGACCTCCTAATATTTTTCTAGACCGAGTGATTTACCCAAGAAACCTTGGATCTCATTTCATTTCCATACCATATCTCATTAAAATCTCAAATCACCCCATAAGGTGTCAAAGATCCATAGAATGATCCAAAAAATGAAACTTATAAATAAACCCCAACCACCTAAGGAAACTCATGTTTCATTATTAAATGTGGTGGTTAAGAACATATTTGTAATCAAACTTTGAAATCCTAACATAATTCTATTATCTTTTTTTCCTCGACATCCCCAAAAACTTAACTGAATTTCCAAGAACTTATGATCCCTCTAAAGAACATAGGCTATAAAACTATTTTTTTTTTCACAAACCAACCTAGGTTAACCCGACCCATCACTCGACCCTACTCACGACATATACAATAGGTTTTCCCAATCCTCACATGCTCATAATTAATGGTAAGGAATAATACAATCACACACTTAGGAATGGTTTTTCAAATTTAAAGGAAACCCAGTTAAGGTATTTACACCTAAAAATATATCACCAATCATCCATATATTAGACATCCTTGATCCAAATCAAAAGAAAAAATAAATGAAATCCAATCATAGTAATGAGAATTAGAAATCATTAAACATCACAAAACCATCCTTGAGATAATAAAATGAATATAAATGAATCATTTTTATCACAAACATAATTAAATTAGATAAAAGTGAGTTCAAGGATGAATAAGGAGATACATAAATGTACTAAAATAAAAATAAAAAATCCAAAAAAACACTACCTTGTATCTATAAGTGACTGATGATCACTCACCACATCTCAAACCATCTCCCAATGGTCCAACCCAATTGTAAAATAAGAAAGTATCAAAGTGCGAGAGGCCTAAAAGTGAAATATAAGAACTTCATATACCTATTGGTATAATTAGGGTGTAATAAACTAGCTCAAAATAATTTCCTCAAAGAGTTTGTGTAATTCCTTTAAAAATAATATTTATTTGAGCTTTCTTGAACTAAAATATAAAAATAGGTTCTTAATATATTTATTTATAAAGAGGGAAATAAATAATATCACATATATAATGTTTTTTTACAAACTTTATCCCACTTTTCTTTTAATTAAAAAAAGTCACTTAGAAAAAAGCTATTTAAAAATAACACACGCCATACTAGGCAACACATTTTCCATTAAAAATTCACTTTTTAAAAGATTTCCAAAATTGATCAAAAAACACAATCATAATTCACAAATAATATGGTCAGAAAAAATAATTCATTTCATCAATAAATAAATAAAAAAATTAAGTGAATAATCAATGGAATTGTATACTAATCAAATAAGTAATAAAAAATTAAATCAAGGATATACCCTAAAACAAACCACAAATCATTGAATATATGTCATGGGATCTACCTAGTTCCTAATATGAGACAGTCCTAGACTTTACCAAACTGGAACCTACTTCTTGCCTACATTGCATCCTACTACAAACCACATGACGGACAAGCACCCATCTATCATTGGGGAAACTACCCACCAACTCGAGCCTAGCACTTGACTAGTGGGAAACTAGTAGTGTGATAATATCAAGTATAGAATAAATCTAAAAATCCTAGTTAGCTTTCCAGGTTCCCATGACCAAAAAAGTGTGGTGGATTAAACAAGTAATCAATAAAACCATTATAAATCATAAAAAATAACTCATCCTCAACTTCAATTCCATCATAATAAATATCCCATTTTTATCCATCACATAATATTCACATTCATCAAGAACCACCAATGAAGGGAAAAACGAAAATGGGGCAGAAAGAGGGTTTTACAAACCGACACAATTAAAACCCTTTAAAAGTTACAAACATGCCTTCTTAAAAACTAACTTGAAATTCCAAGTCCTTTTAAAAATATTTGAAATCCTTTTAGAAAACATCCTTTGAAATAATTCACATTAAACCATACTCAAACCAATTTAATTAACCAATTAACATATTTATAAAAACACTTAAAAATAAAAAACATCACCCTTTATCAATTTCATGATATAAACATGGTTAAATCACTTCAAAAATAAAATTATTTCATTAAAAAAGCATTGAAAACATTTCTAAGACACTTGGAATTCAATAATTGATTGGAAAACTAAAAAAACCATTAAAAGCCTCTAGTGAAAGTGAGAAATAAATTTTAAACAATTTTAAAACCCAATAAAACTGAAAAATATATAATAATTTAACAAATAAAACATTTAAAATGCTTAAGAACACAATTCTGTGACATTAAAATAAAATTCAAAAAACACCTACATCGATTAAATGGAAATCGATCCAAAATGCATTGCCTTCAATGGAGAATGATCCAAGAGGAAAAAATATGACTCCTCAATTCCCTAACATCCAATTCCCTCTAATTTAGGCCCAAAAATGAACCATAATCCAATCACGGAAGCCCTTAGTGTTTTGGGGAGGAAGTGAAATATAGATATAAATGAAAAAATTAGAAGGAGAAGATTAAGGGTGAAGAATTAATGAGTTTACCTCAAGAAATTCACATGGAATCATAGCTTACATGATCAAAAAAGAAAGGGAGGGTGTGATAAATTTCCAAGTCATGTTTTCCTCCTAGTTTAATGAAAAGAAAGAATAAAATGGGAGATAAACTCTTAAAATAAACTAGGGTAAAAGAAAAATTCCACTTAAAACGCCTAAGAAAATAGGTGTTTAAATAAGTTATGGATCACTATGATGAATCACTACTTGAAGAGGCACTGTTATAGTATGGTCCTCCCATTTATGGAATGGAACCCATTCCCTAACACCCTGTTACAAAAAAACATACCTACCATGATGAAAGGTACACCTAATGAATAGTTAATCTACAACCTAAGGCTTGTAACACGGAGTGAATGCCCTTAGTGGTTTATATAGGGTTTCCCTTTTACACCAGCTTATGGTGTATCCCACAAACCTAAGGTGTGTAACTTACCTTACACAATATCCACCATGAAACAACCCATGGATTATGGTGTGTAATTCATTTTTAACCCATACATAGCCTTGGACTGACCCTTATGTAATTCCAACCACAACATAACCCACATTCCTATGGTGTGAAGAACACCCCCTATCCAGACTGGATAAGGGTATACCCATACAAAAACCCAACTCCATGCCATAGATCTCGTATTTCTTGTGTGTTCATACCCACCCACCCACAAAAACTCAACGCATTCCATAGAGACCTATGTTATGATTTGGTCTACTATAAGAAACCTGTAGCTGCAACTGCACACTGTAGCCACCAGATCCAAGGACCACCCATACCAAAAAAAGTTAAAATAGAGAAAAATTAAATAAAATTAAGACAATAGTGACATTTGAGTGTGACACCTTCTAGGACATTCTTTCTCAAGGTGAGGCTAATAATCCCATCTCGTTATCAACCACATCAAACTGAAAACTCTCCTATATCAAGGTGGGTATCACAAGAACAACCCAGACCAATTCAATCTCTATCTCTCTGGGTAGTCCATTATAGAACCTTATCTCTCAAGGTTAGTTTATCCATCCGCTCTTATTATCAACATTTACATAGTCCTCACATGCACCAATTATTAAACATAGAGAGACAACCCATCTCATATTCTCACCAACTCACTACTTAGGAACTAGACTCTTGAGACCAAGAAACATGTTTCTAAGCATGTATCATTATCAATATAGATTTATAGGATTATTTCATTAATACCATATAAATTAAACAAACACAACTTGATGAACACGTTGACATTCCCATATCACCAGTAAGGGAATCCAATGGTTTCCCAAGATCTAACTCAATCACTACTTATTGATACCATATTGCACTCATCACCCCATAATGACCTTGTGGCCCAAAGTCTCTATCTAATATTCACCTCAAGTGGAATGATGAAATCTGCTTTTTAATTTTGTATAATATTTAAGACCCACTAACCATGTACTTCCCCAAGTCGACTTGTTCTAAACCCCTATGAAACCCAATAAAAATATATAAAACATATGTATATATGTGTGTGTATATATATATATGACCCCTACCTAGGTCCCATCTTACATATCCATTAGTAGATATCTCAAGACAATAAAATAGAGGAAATTCTCCATGAAACACCATATCAATCCTCAAAGGAATTATCTCATTCATGGAACATGTTAAGTCTTAAATAAACCCTCAATGGTGTATTCCATATCATGCATGATATGTATGGTTGTATCACCCATGAAACCTAATACTAATACTATCATGCCTACCCAACTAACCCTAGAAAAATAACCTAGTATATTCACATATCATATAAATCCTAAATACCTATCTCAATCCCTCATAAGGTCAATTTGTTTCCTCACCGCCTTGGTGACATAGTCACTGAGTGATCACAGAATAAATAATGCTCAATGAATCCCTCACATAATATCTTAGAGGAACCACACAACTCTATCTATATACCTAGGGTGTTCATAGACCCCATCCATTTACAAAAAGGTGTACTTTCATGTAGGAATTCACAATCATTCATCAACAAGTATATGTTTTATTATTATAGGTACCACCTAAATCCATCATGGAGTTTCCATCCTCAAAAAGATCCATTCATCCTCAAGGAAGATCATAAATTCCTTATCCAATCTCATATCAATTTCCAAGCCCATATATAAAGTCACTAAATTAAAAATAATTAATTATTACAAGTTATAATTAATTATACAATTTAACCCATGAGGAATAATTTCCAAACAAAATCAATAGAAAATTTAGTACCATAAAAATAGCACAAAACATTGTGCGTCTATCCTCCCAAGAACCCCTTTAAACCACCTAAGAAAAATACCCTTAAATTCGGTTGATTTCCACTATTCTCTAATGGAATATTAATCAAAACCTAAACCATATAATCTTAAATAGTAGGTAAATGAAGTGGAAGAATAATTAAAGGGATCATATGGAATAACATACCTTGAACTACCACAGAAACATCCAACAACCACCCCTTATCAAAAGGGGATGAAAGGAATGAAGGAGGATGTATATAGAAAGATGAATAAAAATTTAATAATTCCCCATTTACCATAATCATGAGAGGGGTTGACCTAGAAAATATTATTCTACCCCTAATTTGAAAAAAATAGAAAAGTGGAATGTCATAGAGTGATCCTATGTTCCATGGTGTGACATCCCAATCTAGTTTAAGCTCATGGACTATCCCTAAGGGTTCATAACACCAGAATATATTCATATATACCCCTTACGATGTAACCTCAATAGTCATGGTGTTGTAATATTTCTTCAATAAGAACCAAAATTTATATCTCAAGCCCCATTGATTATCCTCCTCCATTCATAGTGTGGTCTTCTCTATGACCCCACTCCCATGACATGTCCCTCACGCTTCACACAACGATTCCTCCCCTTGGGCAGGCCTTCATTGTGTGACCTACGTTCCTTGATGTGACTAACCATTCTAATGAAATTTACCTAAATAAATACCTACGGTTTTTCAAATCCCCTACATAATGGTCACCATGGTGTCATTGACCCCTACACTATGGTGTGATTTCATACCCAATACATAAGGGTCACCAAAACCACTATGTAATGAAAATCATCACTACATGACACCATATTTCAGGAAATTATCTTTATATATAAGGATAATTTCATTTTTCAAAATCTAATACCAAAGGGTTACAGTTAGGGTGTGACACCCCCAATCACACTATGACTTATTCTAACCCTTACATATATACACACAACACAAAATCCAACATATCATAACACCCATTAGTCAAAGAGTGTCCTAATAAATTCATGCTATAGTTCCTCCCTTGGCTATACTTTTACCCTTGACCATCCCCTCATCACTATGTGATGCTCACTTTTTAGTACATTATAGTCAATCTATAACAAAATCACTATAATGGGGTCTCCATAAGCCTTATCCCAAACAAAAAAACAAATTTCCTTTGAATTTCACAACTTTTAATGAAATGGGTCATTAAAAACTCCCTAATGTATGACTTCTATTCTTAGATAATCATTTGAGATAATCTCTTGAATTTCAATCAATCTATTAGGATTCGATATCTCTCCTCAATCTTAATTCTAAAAATATGTGAATACTTTTACACTATCCATATACTAAACCCGAATACACCACCTCATACCCCAAATTCCATATTTGATCACCACATTACACATATAATAACCTATTTTATTCCCTCCATGTGGTTTCTACCTCACTACATCCAATCATATGAAAATACACCATTCAGTCTTCCTCTTGTTAACTTTCCTAAAAAATAGTGAGTCTCGCCTATCGATACATCATCACATCTCCTAATAACAATGCCATAATTCATAGTGGAATCAATAGATTTTCCAAATTCCCAAGATAAACTCCAAACCCAACACTCAATATATTTCCACAGTTGAATCCTCAACAAATCGAATCTATCATCATACTCCACCCATGAGCACTGATACATCTATGATTTGAAAAACTGTTGGATAACACCAAATTATATATGGAACATAATACTAAAAACTAGAATCTATATAACTAAATATATGAATCTAAAATTTGGAATTATATAAGCAACTATATATAATTATAGTTACTTGAACACCAAAATCTCCAATAAGTTTCATTGTACCCCCACCCTACTAATGTTGGAGTTATACATCCATGATTGATTTGACAATCCCAACATATGAGTATACTTACAATCACTCTTCTAGGCCAAAACAATAGATCACCATAGCAAGTATCCTTTCTATTTTTGACTGAAATGACTCGAAATGACCACTCATCTTATACCTAAGTTCCAACATAAAACACACATCATTACACATTCTTGGATTACTATGAACATCATACTTAACATTAGCTAAAATCAAACCGTATTATGGGTCATACCCTCTAATAGCCAATGGTGTGAACCCCCAATATATGGCTTCCATTAAATTTCTCTTTGAACACAATGCTCAATTATTTTTGACATCACGCATGTGTTTCTCTTCCTGGGCCATTCTTATCACATTCCATATGACCTCTATTAAGGCCTATGCTTGAACTATCCATACTAGGGTACTCCGATATATTTTCGGTAATACCTCTTATTATAGAGTTATCAATTACCATTATCATTGAAACATAAAACCACTATGCCAATAGGTATCCCATAAATCATCATAGTAACCTCACTCTAAGTATAACCCATTAATAAAGGCCAATTAAATCCACATGATTCTCTTACATAGAATCAGGAATAAGGGAATTAATCATCAAACTATCATCAATAAATCAGTTGGGCTCCCCTGGAACCCAGAAAATTCACAACAAACTAAAAACGACCCACTCAACGATCCACATCCAAATTGGTAGTGTACAAAACCAACATGAACTTGCCCTAAAAAATCAATTATTTTCATTGGAAAGCCACACCAACAATCAATAGTCTCTTCCCATGAATATTGAACATATAATAACCCTATTATTGTTTCTTACCCACTATCCATCTCGATCTTATATGATCCTAGTATGTGTAAGCTCTTGTATCATCGGATCTCATGACTAATCTCATGCTCCAATGATTCACACACCATTAAACATATTCTCATTCACCTAAAATACCATGATTATCTTGAATTAAAACTCCAACTATCCCAAAGAAACCCTCAATGCTTCATTTTTAACAAGTTTTAGTCATCTCACTCAAACAATGGACTACCACATGATTTCCTACCACTCAAGTTCTATTCCAAAGCCACAAAAGCATCTATCCAAACTTTAAAAATCCTTGAATTGACCATCTGAAATCATTATCCACTATCCCATAAAAAACAATACCAAAATAAACAATTCTAGGTATCCAAATAACCACTCCTTCCAAACCCGTCCTCAATACCAAAATAACTCCAAATTCTTGACACACTAGTAAAATCTATTTAAAAAGATTCTTTTATAGCATTGATTATTTATAATTGATGTTATAAATAGTTTTGAATGTTAGTTATTTTATTATTGATTTAAAAACCAGTGGTGGATGTTTTTTACAATGGTTTTGTAATCAAAAGAAATAAAAAAACATTAAAATAAGTTAAAATTTTGTTCTTGACTTTTTATTTCATTTCAGTCATTCGACCCCTACTAGATTTTTCTTCCAAACCAAATCCCAGCCCCATAATCTTCTATTATAATAGCTCTCAATATTCTTTATCCACAATATTATTACACCCTCAGCCTCTCCCCCATACACGGACATACCCTTCCACTCTCTTTATTTATATGTCAATCTTTAGGTTATTTATTTTCAACTATTTTTTATTTTTTAATTGGAAATTTTTTCACTAGTTTTTGTAGATGAATTATCTCATGTAGAAGAATTGCGTGGTTGTTATGGTTTTTTCTATGTTCAATTGTCTTTATGTTAGTTGATATATTTTGTTTTAACTGGTAATTTTAGGGTTTTTAATGGGAGGAAATGAGTTTTTTCATGTTTTTATTACTTTACATTTATCGATTTTGAAATGTAATCTCAAGCCAAAATTATGATATTTTTTCCTTGTTTTGGTTGTGAAATATCTTTTTATTGGAAAATTTGTAATTCTATATGTTTTATCATTATAATGATATATCATCTCTACATTCTATCATATCTTTTTTTGTATTTTTTTAATTTTTTTATTTAATATAGAGTCTTCTTATTGAAATTTTTTTTATTTTAATATTGATTTTGTCTATTTTTACATTTATTTATCCATTTAATTACCATGTTTATAGAAATATCTTACTTGAATAATTAGATATTTATTATAATCCTTGTATGATATGATTATTACATGTAGTTTACCCATGTTACATTTCACCCTTATTGGGTTTTCGTATTGAAATATATGGAACTGAAATTTCCATAAGCTTAACACTTTTCCTATAGTTTCTCATATCTAGATACTCATATATATTTTTTTATTTTCTCGTTTCAATGATTGTTTGATTTTTTTTCCATTTTCTTTTTATAAATGCATATACAACATAGGCCTTTTCAAATAATCATGATCATTGAATTGAAAATGTTTCCATTTATATATGGGTTATGTTTTACTGATGAGTATTTTTTTGAATAATGAGTAGCATGTGCTTACATGAAATGAAAATTAATTTTGATTATATAGTTTGGGTAATAGATAGAAAGTTATATATTTTTAAAAAAATATTAAATAATATATCTATAATTTTTATTTTATGTTTTTATATTTAGTTATTTAGTTATTGTTAGTATATTACATTTGTTCTAAATAATTTTATTGCAAATATAATATTAATTTTTAATTTTTAAAATATTAATTAATTTTTTTATTTTTTGGAAGAGAAGTTTTTTAATTATGTTTTAATATATAGAAATATATATTATTTTTCTTGATTGAGAAATATATTATGTAAAAAAATTATATGATGATTTCTGTTTGTTTTATGTATTTTACTAATGGTATGTATGTCACAGTGCATTAAATATTAAAATTTTTATAAACAACTACATACTTTGAAAGTGGAGAGCAAGGTTGAACCATAAAGTGCACGAAATCTATTTCACTAAAAATTTCTCATTGGAAAATGTTCAAACAGATAAAAATTTGAGTGTTTTCCGTTTTCATAAAACAATAAATTGATGGAAAATGAAATAAAGTAATTTTCCATTAAAAATGATGATAAGCTCTAAATCAACAAATTTTTTTAGGGATGCTAACATCATATTTAAATTACTATGTATTCATGCTAAAAATTATTTTTTGTTATTAAATATTTATCTAATTCAATTATCACTAGGTAAAAATTTGTTAATCCTTTTTTAGAGGATTAATTTTTTATCATATAATTTAATTAAAGTGTTATTATCTGATATTATTAATAAAATAGGAGACACTTTCTAGTACCAAACTGAATATAGAAATGACACAACCTGTTTCTCATAAATCTACGACACCTATTTTCACTAGAGTTAGTCAAAACAGTTAACATTATTAGTATCACCGAATCAGATTTGAATTAAAATATCCAGTTTTAATTTTCAGAAATTAATTTAGTGGAAATATAAATTAAGTAGAAAAATATCCGGTTAAAATAAATTAAACTTGAAGTTAATAAAAAATAAAACATCAACTTTACATGTGCATCAATTTGAATTATTTAGTCAAAAATCCCAACACATAGATATTTACCCCAAAATCTAGATTAAAAAGTACACATAAAAATAATATGATAATTCATGTAAAATAAAACCATATTACCAAAAAAAAATTATAGTCTACACTTTTACCGCACAAAGAAATGCGCATGTCGTCAGTCGATGAATGAAAGTGCAACATCCATGTTCATTGACTTTGTGGGATCACAACGGACCACCAAAGATATCACACCCACCTAGAGTCATGGGAATAAGAGGAGTCCATATCTGGTTTGTTGCACTTAAAAATCTATGATGACCTACTACTGAAGGTACAGGAGGTTCTTGGATGCCTTTATGGTGGTGTGCATGTATAGAATGTAGAATAGGGAGGGGAGGGGGTGGAGAGACAAGCAGGGCAGGGGATGAGGGGAGTGAGGATAAGTGGGGGTGCAAGCTGTGAAGAATGGGGAGAGGGAGATGGTTGGTGGGGAGACATGGTGTGGGGAGTGGGAGGGGAGGCAGTAGGGAAGGGGAGTATGGGAGATGGGGTTATGGGTGGGTTTTTTTCCTTAAAACCATAATCAATAATTTATCCTGAAGAGAAATGAAATATAGAAGTCCCTATATTGTCTCTCAAGGAGGACTCGATTTGAGTTGTAGAATTGTCACTTTTGTTTTTTTTTGTTTTTCAAAGAAGAAAAGAATATGTGGATTTGATAAAAAAATTAGATAAATAAAATAAATAAAAAAACAAAGTGAAATATATTTAAATAACAAGAAAATAAAATGAGTTTGAAATCAGAATTAAAACAGTGGTCATAGACAAGCTTAAACATTTTGAACACTCCCCACTTCATTTTTTGGAAATATTTATCAATTGAATTTATAAACGTACTCCCATGTAACCCAAAGTGAACACTAATATATATATATATATATATCATATCAATACATTTATATTATTTTTTTCAAGCATTTATAAGTGATTCAACAACTTGAAGACCTCCAAGAAATGAAACCTAATTGAAATCACTATGATCAATGAAAATACCTCACTGAAGAAATTTAAATAGTGATGAAAATTAATTTACTTCATTGATTGAACAACCATCCAAATAAATTTGATGAAAATATATTCAATAAAGAAACTGACCGCATTCAATCAAACATACATGATCAAGAGAAATTTAAAAATAGATTACAAAATACGAATGAAACATGGAAGAGAGTGTTTGTCGATTGTTTCCATCCGCAACCACTTGGTTCTTAGTCTCACATTACTTCAGAGGACTCTATCTTATGAATTCTAGCATCAATGCACCACATCTTCATCTATTTATCAATCTACCCAATGGCGAAGAAAGCCTCTATGTCTTCAATCTGTTGTTTGGAGGATGTATTTTGCTGCCTGTGGACTCCGACTCCCTCAAAGTAGTGACTGGGGGGTGTATTTTTAGGGAATCCATCAAAAAACATAGCATCAATGCATTTTTTTTCTGCATGTCGAAACTTACCTAACATTTAAAGGACTTACACAATGTGTAATCCTTCGTTCTTCAGGACTCACAAATCTTGGTGTAATCTTCTCCGAAAACATATCTTCAAAATTCTCACATCATCCAATCTTGTTTCACAATGTGTATTTACCTTTCATAAAAATATATTTTTGAAAAATTCACGACGTGTAATGTCATTACATGACATTTAACTATGTCAATATAGTTATCTAAATTCGATTCTTTCTCAAAAATCTGGTGTCTTTCCGCTTCTCTTCTCTCGCGCGTGAAGTGTATTTTAGCTTCATTCCTGAAATACAGAAGCTATTGAAAACAATTAAAATTCTAGAATTGTGAAATTTTTTATTTCAAGCTCAAAACATCCATAAATTCTAAAACTGATAAAATTTCACATACAATTTCACATTGGTGGGGTTTAAATCATTAAAATATATATGAAAAATTGTATAAATGTAATTTCTATCATGGAGTGTGGGGGAGGGGATGAGCGGGTCTACTGGAACGGGGTGCTGATGGGTGAGGGAAAAGGGGAGGTGTATTAGGGGGTTGGGGAGAGAGTATCAGGGGGTTGGGGAGAAAGTTAAGGGGGAGGAAAAAAACAAAAAAAAAATCAAAAATTTAATTTAAAATCCAAAGATAAAAAATAAAAAATTATCAAAAAGTAAAATAAAATTAATTATTATTATTATTATTATTATAAAAAATAATTAAATAATAAAATTAGTAATAAAAATAATAATAATTTGAATTATATAGATATATATTATATTTACAAATTAAATTAATATAAATAATTAATAAAATAAACTAATAATAAAAAAACTTATATTAATCAAACCACTAAAAAATAAAATATTACACGTTAATAAATTAAAAAATTTATAAAAGATAAAAAATAACTATTATTAATATTAAATTAACTAAAAACTATAAAAATAACTAAAATATTAAAAAATTACAAAAAATATCATAAAACACGAGGAATAGTTAGAAAATTAATTAAAAATAAATTAAAAAAATTGTATAAATAATTAGCGAAATGCATGTACATAAAATCCCCCAAACATAAGATTGTTTACTCTAGGGAAAACAATCTAAAATAACATGAATTTTCTAGTATACTCAATGTTCTATATGAATTTTCTAAATGGTATTGTGAAAATTTTTAGAACTAAAAATATGGTATCATGCCTTTAATATGTGGTGAAAGTCCCTAAAAAAGTGTGTGGACAACTTAATAGAATAGAGACTACATAAAAGAAGAAATATTTGATTTATTTATTTAGGAAATAATAATTTGGTATCATCTGTTTACTTTCTAGTATACTTAATGTTATCGAGTAAGAAATAATTTTGACCCAAAAGTGGTAAGAAACTATAAATGAATATTCATTGGCTAATTATCCTTATCTGAGAATGTAAAAATAATATAATGAAATAAGGATCATAGATATTGAGTGGAATAATTGGTATATCTTAAACAAGGTATATCAATTGGTTCAACTCATAGTATATCTCAGACACTAAGTGATTTATTCCTTATTTACTAATACATTTTTGTAAGTGAGTTTGATAACATATGTATAAGTGTTGAATGTGAAATTTAATCTTTATGTGTTTATTTAAACAAGTAAGTGATATAGAAAGTATTAAATTCATTAACTTCGTAACATTTTTCTTACACCAATTTCTGACATAGTGAACATGTTAGGTTTTTTGATAACTCACTTCCAAGTGTTAAATTCACTAACTTGAATTCCAAAGAAGAATTCAACTAAAAGTGAAAGTTGGATGAAATGGTGTCTATAATGAATGATTCTTGAGAAAATATCAATGGTTCTGATGATATTCCACATGTGTTTTAAAGAACCGGATATTTTTACATGAATAAAAAGGGATAACATATTCTATCTCAATTTGAAATTTTTATAGGTATACAAAAATTCTGATATATCTTATAAATATGGTGAAAAAATAATATTAATAGGGGGGTTGAATAGGTTAAGATAAAGGTGTAAATTATCTGGTGATGATGTAGGCTTCTCATTTTTTTAAAAGGGGGATAATTCCATAAAATTTAAAAGTCTCTATGATCTTGGATAGAAATAGAAATATATAGATACTATCTATATTTTTATGTTTGAAAGATTTTATGATTTTATTGTAAAAAAATCCAAATGGATAGATTGTTACAACCTGGTGGTTGTATTTGGATTTGATGACAACCATAAAAGGAAAAAATAAATTTAAATAAGTTGATATGAAGGTTTCTTATTTTGGGGTTTTATATTCTAGAAGTTAATAATTTATTTGAAATAAAACATGCCATGTGAAGATGTATTTTTTTTATAAGTTTGAGTTAGAGGATGTTTTGGTAGTAATAGTTATTCTAGGAATCTGGATGTTTGACTCACAATTGGAGTTATTGTTTTTGGATGCTTTGAAGTTATAGGAGTAAGCCACGCCATTCGAATGGGGACCTCGTTGTGAATTATATTGATATGAAATTTGGAAAAGTATCATGATATATAAGATTATTTTATTCTTATGTATATTTTTTGATTTATAAATTTTTTGAAACACATAAAATTATTTTGAACATAAATTGTTTTTGATACATAAGATTTCATATTTTGAGATGCGGCTGAAAATGGAAAACTCTTGAAGAGTATCTACCCTATATATGTAAGGGTTACTAGAGATATAGAATATGTTATGGAATATTTGTTCATGTAATGGCTTATATTCCTCATTGTGAATGCCTGATGCCTTATATATTCTCACAGCATGCAAATGAAAGTCATGTCATGAAGAAGACTTAGAAGAATTCAGTGTTCTAGGTTATTTGAAAATGATTACTTCATGAGTTTATTAGCCACAATATGAAGAAATTTTAGGAATATTGGTAAGTGTTGAAACATACAATGTTGCATAATAGTAAATAATATCATACATAATAGTCACCAAGATCATTTGTACAGTTTTCCACTTTGTAAAATATTTTAATAAACTCAAGTCGCTCCATAAAATATTCGTCATTCTATAAAGATACTTGTTATAATTTTTTAGTTCTAAAAATATTAAGCTACCCACACTATGGATATGGATTCCAACTAAAATTGGTATAAAGATTGACAATGATTAGAAAGGGTCATGCAACAATTTCTTAATCATGAAAAATTATATTTTAATCAAAGGAGAACCGTGTTATGACAAAGTGATCACATTTTTTTAAGAGTGTCTTGGGAATAATGAAAAGAGGGTGAGTTTTCTAGGGATCATTTAGTCACACTTATACATGAACATGTCATGTTTCAATGGAAGAATGAGATGAATAGTTAATTCAAAATCAACCCAAATCATCTAACTGTAAAAAGAACTACAAGGATATGTTTTTTGAAGATTTAAGATATATTTCAATGTAAATTAGTTTCATGTCATGACATTTTAAATCAAAACATCACTTATATATTAGAAAAATTATTTTAATAAGAAATCATACATCCATTCCAGGATTAACAATGTCACATTGTGATTTTGGTAATCTATAATGTTTAAATAGATAGGCATACTTAGATTTCTCTAGATTATTTTGAGAGTTATGGAATTAATTTCAAATAACTATTTGAATATCAATGATAGTTATCTATTGGAAATAATTCAATGGATATATTTGAATTATAGGGGTGTTAAAAGAGTTAATGTCTAGTGATTTGCTTTTGAAACTCAAATATGCTAATTGAAAATAGTGGGAGTTAGCTAGAATACTGATATATAGAAGTTAGAAGGGAGACTATATATATATATAGAAAAGGTAACTATGTCTTCTTAAATACGAAATAAAGGAAAAAAAATAACATAGGCTTCATTGAAGATCTGAATTAAAGAAGATTTTATTATTATTGGTTAAGGATATGTTGAAGATTATATTTTTGGGATATCCGGAATACATCTAGATTCCTAGAATAAGGGAGGAAAATGTTTTCAATAATAATTCCAATATTGGAATTGTTATATATAATGTATTTAATATAGTATAAGTACTTAGTTAAGATGAAATACTCAAATATTCTGACAATGAGTTAATTTTTTTTGGTTTTTTAATTAAAAGGTATAACATTGGTATACAACAAATGATCTCTTTGAAGATGGGGATGAAATTAATATTCATTAATTTTAATGATCTTGAAGTTACCTTCATGTAAATAAACTAATAAAACACCTACAAATATTTAAAAAAATATTATCAACCCTCTTAGAAATCAGTGAGTGGAAGATAGGTTGAGATCATGAACCTTGGATAAGTAGTGAATGGATCCTAAATATAGTAATAACAAACTAGTGAAGTAGTGATTATTTGGAAATTTCAATATAATGTGGATATGTGTTCCTTGGATATATCCAAGTGAAAATAAACAAAGTAAATTAATTTCTTACCTATTTAATTTATATTTTTCAAATATTCAGTATATCTATTATGAGTTCATTTGATAAAAATAAGAAAATAAAAGTTTTAATAAATGTTGCTTCTCACAAGGGAACAAGATTCAAAGGAAAATGGAATAATTGTAAATGTTTTAAACTTTTAATACCCTGATTCATTAACTCTCTTAGGGTGCCTTGGTTTATAATAAGGACTCAAAAATATTAATTCGAAGGAATAAGTATTATTTTATGTATTATATCAATATAAAATTACATATTTCCTCTTCTTTGTGACTTAAAAAAATACTTTGGAAAAATATCTAGATATTGATCCACTACTATCGAGATTATAGAAAATTTATTATTCTCCACTTATACAAGTACTAACCCTATTTATTAAAAAGATAAAGATGTAAATTTCTTTCTATCAGAACTATCATAATGTATTGAATATCCTACTCTTCTTTAAAAGTGTGAATGGTACCATCCAATGTTATGAAAAGAACTTCTTTGATTATCATATTTGATTTGAGACTTTAATTTAATCATCCAATCCGTTTTGATAATTATGTCTTTCATTTCTATCCAAAATACACAAAATATGCCATGAGATCTCCATATTTTTTATCATTATCAAGAAGGACTGAAACTTAAACCCTTTCACAACCCTTTAACCTTAAGGGGTATCGATATTCATATAATAAGGAATCAACTCCACTAATAATCCTAATTTGTCAACCAATAATATAGAAATAAATGAGTGTGATGCTCCTTTATCAAACAAAGTATAAATAATCATATAGGAAATTAGAATGGAACCTCGTACTATAAAAGTAATTGCATTATCCTCTATATCTTATGTTTCATAATTATATCCAATGATATTTGCATAACTCTTTTGAGGTGTTGAAATTTATCTTGGATGAGTTATTTCCACTCAAACATGAGTCATTGATTTTTCATTATTGATCCATCAATTTAAATCATCAATTACTACAATTGCATTAATCCTTCCTTTTTTCTCTTTATAATATCCCATAATATTTCTTTAAGAGAAACATATTCTCATATTTAAAACATGGGCCTTGTGGGTATGAAAACTTTAACATCAAATATCTCATTTCACTACACTAGAAGCACTCTAGTGGACTCTTCTCTTAAGAGAAATGAGAAGATGAATTTATGGGGGTCCTTCAAAAGTATTTCATCTTCCCCATATATTTGTAGATGGTATTTCGTACCTTAACAAAATAAAGAAGAAAATTGCTTGTTTTTTAGTATATGTGATGTCTACCTCTATAGAAGCTATTGTACTAACCATCTCTGTATACATGAGTAGTTTTATAAGATTAATCCTTAACTGTGTGTCTAGTAACAGTCCCGTATCAAATATCCATGCCTTAATCTTTTTATTAGTTTATAGTTTTTATAAATACTTCACTATATCAAACAATTTCAATGCATACTCTATATATAAAATGTTCCATTTCTAAAAATTAAAAAAACTATAATCTGTAGACAACATTATCTTATTTGGGAAATATTAATCATTGAATATATTCTAAAAAACTTTCTCGTCAATATTTTTATCTTTCCTCTATTCCTCAATAGGTTAACATCATTTACAAGATTTTACCTCCAATTTGTAAGACATAAACTCAACATTCAAGGTCTCATGTGTTCTCACAAACTTAAATATAAGAATTAATTTATCCATCGACTCTTTAACTTGAAATGGCCAAATATCATCTCTAAACCAAGGTGGATGTTTTTTTGAGTAATTTTGAGGCTCATATTTCCTTCCATGACCTATACTAATTAGAATATATAAAAATATATTAGATATATTACACAATTTCCTATGATATTTGGTGATCAATAGGATCATTTTATGCTACTTCCTGCTCATGTCTAGATGTAGTCTTTCTCGATAGAATAATTATATAATACATAGAACACCCAATCTAGACTAAACATACTCAATGATAATCATCATAGGGATATTATGAAATACAATTTATAGGTTTATTCCTACCATTGTCTTTTTTATATTCTAAATTTGCAATGTGTAATCACAAAAATTCAATTAAATTCGTTATAATTAAATTTTTAAATCCATTTTCAAACAACTAAAAACTATAGGGTCTATTGAAATCTATTTTATGTAATGAAAATGTTTTTATTTCAAAACCATGGTCATGTGATACATTTCCTTACCGTTTACATTGTGATTCTTGATCTTTAGCCACAAATAACAATATTCAACTAGGTCATCATGAACCTATCATTTATCTCAGGCCTTCTAGTAACACTAGGTTCGATATAAAATGGATAGAGAATGCCTCTCTATGTTTATCATAGAGCCATCTTCTGTTTCATTTTGTTGAGTATAAAATAATCAAAGAACTTATGCAGTTTCTGATCCTTGATGTACAAACATATAGAAGAGGCATCACAATATCCTTTGTTTTGAAATATTATTTTATTCAAAAATAAAATTTGAAACAAATAATGGATTCTAGACCTGGAATAATATGCTTGACATCTAATTATTGGACTACTTGCAATAGTGAAGGATACATATGTTTGATTTCTCACTTTTTTTATAATAATTGGATGTTGAATAAAAATCTATTATGTTTATATAAAATGGATGTTCCCCATATAAAAATTTAATTTCAAAATAGATTGT
The DNA here is from genome assembly GCA_963277665.1 of Viscum album. NCBI lineage: Eukaryota > Viridiplantae > Streptophyta > Magnoliopsida > Santalales > Viscaceae > Viscum > Viscum album. The sequence goes on along the minus strand of OY728127.1, from coordinate 1,398,523,107 downwards.
TTGTTTCTTTGAAAGATTAGGGAATTGATAAAAAAAGTTTCCTGCCTACCTCAGATAACGCATCAGCTAATGATAATATGCATGAATTTTTGAAACAACATTTTCATAATCAAAATAGTCTATTTTGTGATGAAATTTTTTCAATCTGAGATGTTGAGATCACATATTAAACCTTATTGTTCAAGAAGGTTTAAAAATATCTCATGATGAACTCTTTAAAATTTGAGAAAGTGTAAAATATGTTAATCTTCTGAGGCAAGAATGAAAGCATTTATAGTGTCTATTAATCATGTTGGTAGTGTTGAAAATAAATTAAGATTGTGTCTTTACATGTCAACAATATGGGATTCAACATGTACTATGCTTGAAAGTTCTGTCAATCATAAAATATTGTGTAACATAGTTTCCCAACCATCCTATTCAATCCTCATTATACCTAACTTCGAACTCCATCCTATCTCTCAATCATCAGCTATAATATCATTCTATCAAGACCCACTATCTTCAATACGAGAGAAGAGACAAAAAAGTGCCACACCCTTCCTTCTTCAAGATGAAAGAGAGATAAGGACCCCATGAAACCCTCCATCATAATCCCTGGAGTGGAAAATAGCACCAAGGGTATAAAATATCACAAAAATGGAATGATTTTCCCTTTATAATTAAAACAATATCAGGAGATAAGATTACAAAAATCCCAAACAACACTAAGAATTTATATAAAGGAAACTAAATCCAACCCATTCATGATTTAAATGTAAACTATGACAATAATACAACAAAAGTACTTAAGTAAGTACCAAAAGAAAGAGACTAAGCAATAGACCAACAACTGTGCTGATGCTCGAGCTAGTAAAGTTCATCACAGTCCTAAAATTCCTCTTGGAAACCTGAAAATAGTTATAAAAATGTAGGGTCAGTATACAAGTATACCAAGTAAGAAAACTAAAGCTACCCATGCACAAGTGGGGAAAAGATACTAATTCCCCTATGAGAAAACAGTAGATCCTCAAATCACCTACCAAAGAGTACTAACCAACCCAGCCTCACCAAGGAATTATCACTAAATAACTCAAGTAAAGTAAAGTAATATAATGTAACCAACATCGATATTTGGGTACCCACACCACTTTCCCACTGGTTAACTAATAATTCCAAAGGATAACATCTTGGTACTACCACTTTTCAAAAACGCACCCTCATTGCCACAACTTTCATGCACACGCCTCAGCCTCAAACCACACATAAATCCTTCCAATAGACACCTGGGCCACAACTACCACACCTATTTCATGAAGATACCAGGGCCTCTTCTCGAAGACACTTGGGAAAACAATCTTGGACAACAAATGCCTAGGACCCTCATCCAAAAAAAACCTGCCCAAAGGATATTGAACTATGGTAAGCCTCATGCTGTTATAGCCATCCTAGATATATTCGATTGGTATAAACCCAGAAGAGGGTACAAGGAAGAAATTTAGTAACCAACCATTCATCCTCCCACTGGGATGTTGGGAAAGACACCCTCCCCCAAGATATGAGGGTGTTCAACACATGGTTCTCAATAAGGGTGGGGTGCATATAGAAAATCACAAGGAACTACAATTTATACATATAGGTAAGAAAACACTCAATCCAACCTATGGGTCCCAAAACAAATAACCATCCCACCAGAACCACTTTTGCTGCTACCCCTATATGCACAACCACACAAATAGCCACTACCAAAGAATAAACCCAACCCCATTTTAATTCATCCATTTTCTATTTATTTATTAAGGGTTTTACTTTAATTTGTTCCAGCACTACCCGGGGCAACTACCAAGAACAAAATATGTGCTCGCCACACAAGGCGAAGAGCCTAATTAACCAAACATACAACAACCAACCCACTACGTTATTTGGTACCACCAACACTAAACAAGGGAATAGAGACGAAGGTAAATCATTTCCATTTTAACACCCATTCATAAAAACAACCATGAAAAACCAACCAATAGTTCCACTACACACCCCCTTTTTCCCTAGACAATCGTTCAACCACAACCAACTGTCATTCTACAAACTTATACCACATGATAATTCCCTCACAACCAATCCCAATAGCTCTGGTGCACAACAACACCACACCCGACACACCTATTTACATGAAATCACGACACAACCCAAACCTATAGCCTTGCTGCCCAAAAAAATCCCAGATGCTGTCCCACTGAATAACAAGTCCATAAACACATTGCAGTCCCACTACCCAATGTTTCTTGATGGCCACAACACAAACAAAGTCTTACTACTTATAAGTCCATCCATTCAAAAATCAATCAGTCTTTCAACCAGATATTCCAACACACCACCCGTACTTCCCCACACAACAAGTCCAAAATAACTAATATTTAACCATATACCCTCTACACACACATACCACTCCCTTACCTTAGGACCAACTCCCCTACCCACCCTTATACCCATTACTGTGCTCCCAACAGCAGCACCACTCAACCCACACAAAGTCACAAAACCCAATAGAACACAGCACACAACAACACTTATCAAACATGACAGATTCAAATTTGTTAAACATTGATCTTTAATCCACTTAGATAAATAGGGGTGATCAAAAAATGGTTTTAATCCCAGGGCATCCATTTCATTTAATCGGGTATACATGATTAGTCAGATTATTATTTACACCAATTGTTTATAAGGAAACAAAAATAGTTATAAATTATCACCCATGCAGAGACAATGACACCAACGATCATGATTTTTATAAGGATTTACAGCCACAATAGATCACATCATCAACAAGGATAACAAATAAAACAGGTGATCAATATCAAACCACTCCCATCCCATTATTTCATTAACCCCATTATCTTTTGATCATATTCACTTCCCCTCATTTATTACTTTTTAGGAAAAGGATTCATCCATTATTCAAAAAGAAACATTAGTACACTCATCTTGCCTGATACACAAAAAAAGGTAGAGGAATCATAATCCATACTTGAAACAATAAGTAACCAAATCTCCTCCTTGTGCCAATAATAGGGGATCACACGAGCAGTAGGAAACCCTGAGAAAATTGAGTAGGAGGGGGATCTAGTATAGGATCACAAATCATCTAGAGAGGAACACTTTAGGCACTCTAGGAGTGAATGAATAACACACTGGGAATGGAAGATCCCAACATTGAATATTCAGATCCTATATTAAAGGAAAATTTTCTTTAAAATCCATTAACATGGGATCATGGTCAAGATCGAGTGGTTTGAGTATCAAAAAACCCAAAGAGTGTTAGGATATTAAAGATATAGTTAATATCCTTTTAAATTCCATTAAAATGCCCAAAAAGGATTTAATCTCAGTTTATGTCAAATAATACGTAAGAGGGATGAAATTGGAAAAACTGGGAAAAACAGGAAATGACTCGCCAATGCCTTGGAACTAACTCCTTGACAATGATGCCCTGACAGTGATGTCATGGTACCAATGTCCTAGAACCAACACCCTAGAACCAACAACCTAGAACTGATGCCTTGGAACTGACTCCCTGAAATCAATTCCCTCGCATCGACACCCGGACACTGATTCCCTAGCACCAACGCTGATACCCCTAACTCACCGATGTCGACCCCTCTGACTCACCGATGTCGATGCCTCTGACTCATCGATGATGATGGCCATGACTCACCAATGCTGATAGTTCAAAATTGGATTTTGGAAAACTCTCATAATGAGTCACTGGCATCCCCCAGAGACCCCAAACACAATTTTTTCACAACGGAAAGGACTAGAGAGGTCTAGGCCATTAAAAACTCCCATATTTCCATGTAACTTTTAATATAAATTCAATTTACTAAAATTATAACAATAAAATAATTAAATCTCCATCTATCATAATCTATATAAATTTACATAATAAAATATAAAATCGGTTATTTTATTACCATGAAACGTCAAATTTTAAACACGTTCAGAACCTCGATTTTCAAACTCCACATAATTGACTATTAAATATGATAAAAATTAAGTCATAATTGAACAAATAATATCTCTATTTTATAAATTAAAAAAATCCACCCAATTAATTCCTTTAAATTAATTCTCTAACCACCATAATAACTTCCAATCCATTATGTCATGCTTTCAATCGATCAAATTAACTCCTATGAATTAGTCCTTTAAAAGATATGGTTAGTAACTCCCACAATAATATTTCATAAAAAATAATGGAATTAAAACAACCAAATTTTAATAATTTCTCTATTTCAAACACATTTCCATAAATGGATTAAATAAAATATCCACTTCATTAAAAAACTAAAACATTTGAGTGTTACAATTCTCTCCACCACATGGCTTTTCCCACTATAAAATTCATAATGTAGATTCCAAATATAAAAACCACTTTCTAGTCCTACTGAATTTAAGATTATCTCTCCTATGTTTCATCTTTAATTGAACCATGCTTCCACAAAACTCTACTACGTCCATTGAGAATGGTTTTTTCTTTTGTTCATAATTCAAAGTGGGTTTTCCACATAAGATAGAATGGGTTAGAGCTTAACTAATTTCTTATTCAAGACATGATTCTCCTCATAAAAGTACCTCTTTAATTAAGTGGCATGGAAAACATTATGAATTTATATATATCATTATGGTGAGACCAATTTATATGATACTTCCCTAATCATATTAAGTATTTCAAAAGGTCCCACATATCATGACGTTAAAATTCCTTATTTCACAAAGCTTTGATCTCCCTTCTTTTACAAAACTCTAAAAACATGATATCTCCCACGTCAAACTTCAAGGTTATCCATCATTGATTAGTGTAACACATTTATTGAATCTAAGAGGAAACCATTCACTTTCATATTATTTGAACTAGGTATATTATTTATTTCATTAATATCGGTTTAATAAGAGTACTTTCATTGATCCCAAACTAATATATTGGAGATCCACATGGTCAATCAGATAGCACATAAAAAGATTCAATAAAAATTACTAATTAATTATTTATAAAAAAACCCCATTAATAATAAATTATTCTCCCAATATTTTTCCAAATATTATTACATGTTCATAAATCATATCATATAGAGAATGAATAACTCACTTTTCCAACCCATTAGATTGAGTCTGATATGATATAACCATTCTTAACTATATTCTCAAAATATTTTAGAGTGCCTTCCAAAATATAGAAATAAATCTTTGGTCCTAATATGAGATAATTGAATTTGGAATACCATTAAGTCTAAAAACTTCTTATATTTAATTTTTTTGGAGGTCATCCATTGAAAAGGCTTCTTGAAAAGATATGAACTTAATTGATTTCATAATATGATCTACCAATATCCAAACATCTTCATATTTTCATATTTATCTTGGAAATATAATCACCTAATCCATGGAAATATCTTCCCATTTTCACACTATAATATGAAAAAATTGTGACGACCCTACTATTTAATGATGACCTGCCTTAATTTGCTGAAAATTAAAATATCAAGAAACATATTCTATAATATCCATATTAACTTATAACCATCAAAATTATTGTACTATTTCCTTATACATCTTGGTATCCTTGGGTTACACTTCTCAACTATAATAGTGAAAATTTTCCAAAACCTTTTTATTTAGTTCTGTAGGAACCACCATCTCCCCTATGAAATATAGAAATAGATCTGTTATAATTACCCAGTCATTGGTGGTATCCCCACTATATATGTATTCCCTCATTCTATTATAATCTCTATATAATAGTTATTTATCTTTCACTTTATCAATCAAAATTCAAGTCACATTAAGACTAGAGAGAGACATTTCATCCATAATTTCTTCTACCCAATGTAAAAAAATTGAAAACAACACCATTAACTAGTATTGATCTCCAATTTCCTTCACCTATTATATAATATTTATCCTACTGAAAGGTTCAACTACTCCATTTCATTTCCTCGGTTTCTATATAAGCTCAAATTCCAAATTTTATAGATACTCTACCCACTGTTTTTTTCTTAGGATGAGATTGCACTATGAGAATATGTATTTAAAACTCTTATGGTTAGTATATATAATATTTTTTTAATAAAAAGGTCCTTCCTTGATGTCTTTAAATTTTGAACAACAATAACTAACCTCGAAATGTGTATAAAATAATTATTTTCATGATGTATAAATTTACATGATCCATATGCCATGATCATGCATTATTTAAAAATAATGAATTCAAATATAGATATGGATATATAAAAATATAATACATAAGAAAATCCTTGATAATGAAGGATTAAAATAGGGACTAAAATAAATATTTTATTAAATTCATCAAATGATTTTTAACACTTCACAACCCAATAAAACGCCAATAATTTTTAAGTAAATGTTGTCATGGGTGAAGACAATCTCCAAAATTATTTAATATATCTCTTATAATATCTAACCAAACCTATTAAACTCCCTATCCTATATATGTTTTTTGGGTATTTCCAAGTAAATAAATGATTTAACCTTCTCATGATCAAATAAAATCCATTACCCTAAAATAAAATGACCATAAACTTTTACTTCTTGAATCTAGAAGTGGATGTTTGAGAAATTAGTATAAATCTTATATTCAAGTCAAGTTTACAAGAAAATATTTTAGTTCTTTGAGTAATTGGGAACCAACCTTGGGTATATCACAATTTCATCCAAGAATAATACCACAAAGGTTTCTTGAAAATATCAGAACACTCGATTCATAAATTTTATTAATAAAATAGGTGTATTAGTGACTTTAAAAATAAAAAAAAATTATAATATCTATATTGATATTTACATTTCATTTTTTGAACGTTATCTTAATTTAACATTAATTGATGATACCCAGGCAAAAGTTTAATCTTGGAAAAACTAAATTCTCTCTTTAGTTGGTCAAAAAGATCATCAATTTATGGTGAGGTATAGTAATTATTTATGGCCACCTAATTTAACTTCTAATGAGAAAAACATAAATTAAATATACTATAAATTTTACATGAAAACTGGATTGGTGTTTCCTAAGAAGAAATCCTTGGTAGAATGAACCCATTTTGCTAAATATCTACTATCAACACCATTTTAACTCTAGTAGAGTGTTATAATAATTCATTTTTATACGGATTTATTGAAATCATTTATGGATGAAAGTAATTTAATGAATGGTATACAAATTTTATATGTTATGCAGTTATATGTTCTAGATGTTAAGAACATAATTGACAATAAATTAAGTTGCGAGAATATGTATTTTTTTTCAAAAGTTGGATTTTGAGGAAGTTTTGAAAGTTGGAATTATTTTAGAAGTTTATAAAATGGTAACACCATTAGTTTTTTTAAGTTAATATTGTGAAATATTAAATCACACCGCAAGAATGAGGATCATGCCATGATTGATTTTAATTTGGAATTTGGAAAAGTCTCATAATATGTATGATTATTTTATTCTTATTTATATTTCTATCATTTCATATTTTTTGAAATCCTTAATTTATATGGTATGTAAATATTTTTTTCAATATAGAAGATTTTCATATTATAAGAAGTGGTAGAAAAATGGAAATGTCATAAAGAGAATTCACCTTGTATATATATGGGTTACTTGAGATAGATAGGTAATAGAAGAGTTATTAATTCCATGTCTTATATATCACATCATGAATACATCATGCATAAGATATTCTCAAATCAGGAGACAAGAAGTCTCACTGTAAATAATATTTGTGGGAATTTAGTGGTTTTAGTTATTTGAAAATTCATGTGCCATGATTTTTCTAGCCACACCAAGAAGTGATAGTTTAAAAATCAATTTGTGTTGAAACTCATAGTGATCTAAAATAGTAAATAATATCATACTTAGATGTCACCTAGATCATTCATATGTTTTTCAAATTTTTTAAATATTTGAGGAAACTCAGGTCACTCTGTGTCATATTAGTCATTCTATTAATAAACATGGGTTATTTCAATAATTCAAATAATATGAAGTTTCCCAAATCAAATATAGTAATTAACAATACAATTGGTTTAACGTTTGAGAATAGTTATAAAAACTAGGAATTAGTTTTTTAATCACATTGTGTTCTTTTTTAATTAAGGAGAAACACACCATGAATTGGTGATTATGTTGTGTAAGGAGTGTGATGAGTGGATGAATTTTATACGGAGTTTGTAGTTTCACTTCAATATAGACATGTTACACCACAATATAAGAATAATATGAATAGTTAAATTTAAATCATTTCATATCTTATGATCATGAAAATGTTACAATGAAATGTTTTTTGATGTTTCTAGATATTTTTCAATAGTAATTAATATTGTTATGTGAATTTTTGTATCACATTGTGACTCTTCTAGATGTTAAAGGACTTAAATGAGAAACCATATAGACACACCATGATGAATGTCATCAGGTAATGATTTTTTTAATCTAATTAGTTTCAATAGACCATTACACAAGGTTTTTTCAATAATTTTTTGAGGGTTGTGAAGTGGATTTCAACAACCTATTTTAATATAAATGATGGTGATATATTGGAAATAATCCAAAATATAGATTTATAAATGAGATAGTTTGAGATAGTTAATTTATTATAGTTTTAATTTTGAATTGAAATATGATAATTGAAAATGGGGGAGTTGTTTGGAATAAATGTGGAAGAATATTGTTTTGTAGAACATAGAAGAGAGACCGAAGATATTGAGTAAAAGTAATTTCGTTTTCCTAGAGAAGTGAAGAAGGAATAAAACAACATGGGATACGTTAAATATATAAATTAAATAATATTTAGTTGTTATTGATTAAATATATATTAAAGATTGTATTTTTGGAATATCATTAATACACCCAAATTTCTAGATTAAGGAATGAATAATTTTTTAAGAATAATTCAATATTCGATTTATTCTATCTAAAATATTTTCTATAGTATGAGGATTCGTTGTAGATCAAAGCCATGAATTTTCTAATAAAGAGATTATTTTTTCTGGTTATGGAATAATAAATCATCACACCAGTATACATCAAACCATCTATTTAGAGATAAGGATACAAGGAATATTAGTTCCTCATATTGATCTTGATGTGACCTTCATGTCAATAAATTAAGAAGAGACCTACAAGAATATAAATTGATATCTATAACCCTCTTATAAAGTAGTGAGTAGAAGAAAGGAAGACCCCATTAACCATGAATGATAAGTAATATTACCCTAAATATTGTAATCACAAAATAGTGAAGTAGTGATTATTAGGCATATCAACATAATATTAATATGTGCTTCTTGGATGTAGTCTGGTGTAGGTAAACCAAGTAAAATCATTGTGTCTATAATTAATATTCTATACATATGGATGATATATATTATGGATTATTTTGATAATTAAATTAAAAACAAGGTTTAATAATTATTCATTCTAACAAGGGAACAATATCCTAATGAAATGTGAATAACAGAAAAAAAAATTTATTCTGTTCACACCCAAATTGACCTACCCCCTATTAGGGTATCTCGGGTTAGAAAATGTTGTAAAAACCCAATAGGTTATACTATGGATTTAACCTGATATTTTTTTCTTGTGATTACTTGAAGGTTATATAAGATAAGTAATATATAGTGAAATCTCTTTTATTGGATAAAAATAATTTTTCTAATTAGAAAAACAATTTCATGTCATATTTTGAAGTACATGTTGGAGTCCCTTGTGATATATTTTAATATGGAATTTGTTTACTATATTGGAATGGAATTGTGTATGGGAAGGATAAAAAAATTATCAATTGATGCATGTTTCAATAATGGGTTGAAAATTACTGTAGATATAAATGTGAAAGAAAATATAGCTCACTGTAAGACATTAATGGATGTGCAGATGAATTTAGAAGAGTTACATTGAATGGAATTTGTATTGATAGAACAAAAAATAAGTTACATTTACTAATGTTGAATATAAATTAGTTGAATATTTGAGTGTGAATTCTATTAAAGAATAATTTTATATATCTAGAAGTAAGAAAAAGAACAGTAATAAGATAGAAACAAAAAAATTGGGTACTCCCATTAAGGTGAATAAGAATGATTCCTTGTGTATTTTTGAATCATACTATATAGTAGATGTTTCTTATAAATATAAATTTATAGATTATATTTCACCTCAATTATTTGAGAATAATGGAATAATAGAAAAAACCACATCATGTGTAAAGTCTAGAGATCTTTTGTTCAAAAACATGAGATGTGGACTAAAATTCTTGAAGTATGTAGGTGAAAAGAACAATTAGTACATTAAATATTTAGAGGAAGGAAATAGGATTTTGATGAAGGAATAAAGGGATTCATAAGTGTCTATTTTAGGAATGAATAAGAAGATGAAAAACCATAGTGATATTCTTAGAGAACATGTTCATGAGTTAAAGTTAATGTAATGTCCCGACCCTGGTGCCACACAATGGTGCGTCGATCCGGTTCACCACACAACCTCAAAAACACTTCCATGTATGCTAGAGGCTATTGAATAGTATCAAGGGTCCATTAAGTCATTAATGGGGATACTATACCATTTTTTATCAGAGTAAAACACCAGTGGAAGTAAATAAACAAACACAGAAGCATAGATAACTAGAAAAATAATCATGTCACATGATAAACACACAGGAAATAAAATACACTACTAAAATGGAAAACATGTTATTCCAATATAAGTTCCAAGTGTATATAATGAAACTGAAAATTAAGACACTATGACTCCCTAAGCGGGTTTTGAACCACATCTGGTCCCCTCATTCAAGTTCCATCCCCAATCATCCTCCTATCACAATTCCCATTCACTTATCCAATCCTGCAACAATATAATCTATTCAGGTACTATTTAGGATGCTCTAATAGGGTGTGAGTACAACTTAGTAGGCCACTACCAATGGTGTCTAAAACAAGTATAGTAAAAATATATTGCATGAAGTTTAGTAAGGAAATAACTACAATGAAATAATAAACAGTTTGTCGCATTTTCATTTATTTTTATCCAACTAAATTAATTCATGGGTTCCTATAGATACTCGTACCTCAATACTAACCTCATATCATACCAGATACTGAAGTGTTCCCTAGGTAATATCATATCTTAATACCTTCTTCATGTCGAATCTTGAAGTATTAAAGGGGATATGATCTCCTAGTACCTGATTTGACTCATTCCTGAGTTTTAATATTCTAATGAGAAGCCATAACTCAGAGTCCATTATTTCCATTATTTAATTTCACATTTATATGTCACAATTCCAAAGTTACTAATATCAAAATTGTAACGACCCGAGTCTGGAGCCCCTCCACTGGTGCCCCGTACCCGGTTCGGCACATGACCTCAAGCGCGTTTCCCCGAACGCCAGAGGCTGCCGACTAGCAGCGAGGGACTTGGTGAGTTGGTGGGGAAACTATGCCCTCATTCGGTAAGGTATACGAGGTAAGAAAACAACAATAAACAGCGAAAGCAGTAAACAAAATGCATAAAAACAGAAACCAAACAGCGGAAGAAATGTAGATATATAACTATGATGACAATGATGCAGCAGGTACAAGTATCTAAGGAAAGCATCAAACAAAACCACATGCTGGAATACAACTAAAACCAAGTGCAAAAGAAAATAAAGTAAGTTCTTCAGAATCGCGGGCCACATCTCGGTCCCATGCTCCCCAGCTCCTGGTGCAATCAAGATCCTAAAGTAGAAGGGCGCTTGCCCATGTCTATACCTACAGCAACATAGTCTTCTTGGGCCCAAAAGTGTGGCCCAAATAGGGTGTGAGATACAATCCCAGTAGGAAATAACCCAAAGATTTGTGACTTACAGTCAAATTAATACATGGCAGTAAATAAACATGAAGCAGTAAACAAGAATGAAAAAGCAGCTACAATCCACAGTTCTAACAAGTAAAGTACACAAGTAACCAGCCAGCAACAAAAGAATAAACAGGTAATCCTATAGGTATCTCTCACAGCCTAACCACTATGGTTCAACCTATGGCACTAGAAACCCTCTGGGAGGCACACAGAGTATCACCCCTCTGGTTCAGCTATGTAATTAAGAAGACTCTCTGGAGAAACACTCGTCGTCAATTCCCCCTATAGCATCGTATCGTGCTAAAGGATCTCTGGGGAAGCACTCAATATAAATTCCCCCTATGGCCGGCGTTGTGGATCTACAGACTCTCTGGGGAAGCACTCAACTCCAATTCCCCCTATAGTCTTGCATCTTAATTAAAAGACACTCTGGAGAATCCCTTCCGTCAATTCTCTCTTTGGTCTACTACTCTAGGTTCTCACAGTCCTGAGTATAACTAAACATTCTCAGCGCGTGTGTATCTTCCAAGTAAACCTGAAGAACTACTTGGCTATCAACTAAGGCTCAACAACATATCAAAAGAGATAGTTCCACTATCCTACAACAAGGTATGACAACTAGAAAAACGCCCTACAGTAAAAAAAGAATGGAAAAGCAACCTGAGCACAAAATAAATTACACTACTCACAAAAAATAACCTCTACTAAAGCAATCAAGAAAAGAAGGTGAACAAAAAGGGAAAACAGGAAACACGCAATACCCCATTCAATGGTATTGGTGGAATTTGGACATAATATTCATCAACATTCTACGGAAAGGCACAAACCACCTACCTCGATCCGAGGAGATCGATATATGTGAACCACGAGGACATATTCCTCTTAGAAAAATGTAGATTCGAGAAAATGCACAAAACGTTCATCCCATGATAACTTAGAAATGAGGAGGAATCAAGAAACAAGGCTAAAGCATAAGGAATAACTCGCCACTGCGATTCCAATGCAATCGACCGTGCTCGAATCGGAGAACTGACAGAGAGGTGGGAGCTCGTCGAAGATCCATCCATACGGTCACTCTCGAATGGACGGAATCTGGAGAAGAAGTTGAAACTGGGGGTTAGGCGCGACCCCGGTCCATTTAATGGAAAAAAGAGAAAGTACACGGTGTGTACTTCTAGAGTACACGGTGTGTACTTAAATTTTCCGTACTCCGAATTAATCGGCCTCCACCTCAGCCTTACACACCGTGTGTGTGGCCTGGCATGGTCAGCACATGGGTTCGAGCCGGGAAAAAGTGCACGGCGTGTACTTCGAAAATTTCCAGAAAATTCATTTTTCTGAAAAACTCCAGAAAACAAATAAACGTACCTGAAAGGAGATCTGGGTTCTTACAAACATCCCCCCTTAAAGAAATTTGTCCCCAAATTTCCCTAATGAGGTGGAGAATGAGAAACCCTGAACATCTCCGGCCATTGTGATCGTACATCGGCCTCCCTCTCCCAGGTCTCATCCTGTACTCTCCCGTGCTGCCATAGCCCTCGTACCAGAGGAATAGACCATCCGCGGAGAACCTTCATACTGCGATAGTCAATCCGGATAGGATGCTCATCGAACGATGCATCCGCTTCAAGCTAGACTTCCTCGGGCTGAAGGACATTAGATGGGTTTGAAAAGTAACGTCGGAGCTGAGAGACGTGGAAGACATCTTGCATGGACCGATACCTCTAAGGTAGCTGCAACCAATAGGTGACCGGCCCCACTCTCTCCAAGACCTCAAACGGCCCGACATACCGCGGTGAAAGCTTACCCTATCTCCGAATCCTTTTGTGTCCCAACCTCGGTGTGACACATAGGAAAACCTGATCACCGAACTCGAACTTCAGAGGTCGTCTCCGCTGATCAGCAAAAGACTTCTCTCGAGACTACGATGTAGCCATCCTCTTCCAAATCAGATCTATCTGCTTTGAAGTCTCCTGTATAAGACGAGGTCCCAGCAAAGCTACCTCTCCTGCCTCCAGCTAGCATAAGGGTAATCGGCATGGCCTACTGTACAAATCCTCGTATGGTTCCATCTAAATGGTCTCGTGAAAACTTTTTTTGTAGGAGAACTCCACCAGAGGAATATGGTTCTCCCAAGAACCGCCAAAGTCTAGAATGCAAGCTCGGAGCATATCCTCAAGCAACCGGATCATGCGTTCAGACTGGCCATCAGTCTGGGGATAGTATGTTGTACTCAAAAGTACTTGTGTACCCAAGGCCTTCTGAAGTCCCTGCCAGAACCGAGAGGTAAAGAGTGCATCTCTGTCTGAAACAATAGAGCGTGGAACTCCATGAAGACAAATGATCTATCTAATGTAATGTAATCCCAAATCATCGACACTGAAGGTCTCCTTGATCAACAAGAAGTGAGCAACCTTCGTGAGCCTGTCGACGACAACCCAAAAAAAATCGTTCCCCCGGGGTGATCTCGGCAACCTGGTCACGATGTCCATTGCAACATCGTTCCACTTCCACTCTGGAATGGGTAGATGCTGTAGAAGGCCTGCTAGTCGCTGATGCTCTGCTTTCACCTGCTGACAAGTATGACATCTCATGACAAAACTAGAAACATCTTTTTTCATAATCGGCCACCAGTACTGGCGATGAAGGTCCCGATACATCTTGGTGACACCAAGATGAACTGCCCAAACAGAGGAATGGAAATCCCGCATCAGTTCCTTGCGTATGTCTTCTAGCACCCATATGCGTCCCTAGAAACGCAAGATCTCATCCTCGCCCACTGCCCATCTAGGAAGAGGGTCCTCTCCTGACACACTCTCCCACAAGAATAATCCTTCTGAGTCCAATAGATGACTCATCTGTACCCGATCAAGTATTTTGGAGGTAACAGCTACAGAAGATAGAAAATTTTTTCGCCGTATTTCATGCACCTCCAGATGCATCTCAGAGAACAGAGCCATCAGCTGCCACTCACTACTGGCCTCCTGAACTGCCTGAATCTGAGTTCTCCTACTCAACGCATCTGCCACGACATTTCCCTTTCCCGGCGTATAGGCAAGCTTGAAGTCAAAAGACTGAAGATACTCCACCCACCTGCGCTGCCTCAAATTCAGATCACGCTGAGTGAAGATATATTTGAGACTCTTGTGGTCAGTTAAGACCACAAAGTTCTCTCCTAGAAGATAGTGTCTCCAACATCACAAGGCATGAACAACAGCTTCCAACTCCAGATCGTGCATCGGGTAGTTCCTCTCATGTGGCCTCAATTGTCGAGACCCGTATGCAATCACTCCATCTCCCTGCATAAGCACATCTCCCAGCCCGATACCCAAAGCATCACAGTAAACTATGTATCTCTTGCATGGCTTTGGCAAGACTAGTATCTGTGCTGACGTCAACCTCCCTTTCAGGTCCTGAAAGGCTGACTCACAAGAATCTGACCATAAGAACTTCGCCCCCTTCTTGGTCAAACCTGTCAAAGGTGCTGCTAGATGAGAAAAGTCTTGAATGAAGCGTCTGTAGTATCCAGCCATCCCTAGGAAGCTCCATACCTCAAAAACGTTCTTCGGATGCTCCCAGGAAACTACATCTCTCACTTTCCCTGGGTCCACAAATACTCCTTCCTCTGAGATGACGTGACCCAAGAACGGAATCTGATCCATCCAGAAGTGGCACTTTGAGAGTTTAGCATAAAGTTGATGCTCTCTCAGTGTACTCAAAATGATCTCAAGATGTGTGGCATGGTTGTGTCGAGTGTGATAGTACACAAAGATATCATCCATGAAGACCATGAAGGAGTCCAAGTAAGGATGGAACACTCGGTTCATTAGTGCCATGAAAACTGCAGGTGCGTTCGTGAGTCCGAAGGGCATGACTGTATACTCGTAAAGACCATACCTGCTCCTGAAAGATGTCAGAGGTATATCTGATGGTCTAACGCGCAACTGATGATAACTGGACCTCAAGTAGATCTTCGAGAACACCCAGGCTCCTCGAAGCTGATCGGAAAGGTCATCAATCTACGGAAATGTATATCGGTTCTTGACCGTCAACTAGTTAATCTTCCCATAATCCACACAAAGCCGAAGGGTACCGTCTGCCTTCTTCGCAAATAGAATAGGAGAACCCCAAGGAGAAGTACCGGGTCAGATGAAACCCTTAGCCTTTACCTCTTTTGACTGCTTCTTAAGCTCCTGCAACTCTGGTGTGACCATCCTATAGGGAGGAATGGACACCAGTGCCGCTCCAGGCACGAGCTCAATAGAAAAATCTACCTCACGCTCCGGAGGAAAACATGAAAAGTCCTCTGGAAAGACATCCCTGAAGCGATCCACCACTAGAGGAAAGTCCAACTGTGGAGTCCCCTGATCATCCAGGTAAAGGCTATAAATCTAGGCTATCACCCCTCCTAGCCCAAGATGCTCACATCCCGCCCGACTCGCTCGAATGCCCCATTCGCCTCTATGAAGGAAAGATTCACCTTCTGGTGAAATGAAACTGACTCTGCGGTGATAACAGTCAACGACTGCCTAGAAGGTAATCAAACAGTCCATGTCAAGGATGACATCATAGCCTGTCATCTCTAGGACCTAGAGATCCCATAAGAAGTGATACACTGCCACCTCGAGAGGGAACTCTCTACACTGGCGTACACTAAATTTCCTCGTTCCCAAAGGTGTGTCTATTGTAAGAGAGTCGGCAAAAGAAAATATGCAGATTCCAAGGCTCTCCACAATAACAACAGAGATAAAGCTATGTGTAGCACCAGTATTGAAAAGGGATGAAGATAAATCTGGGGCTACTAAAATCGTACCTGGAACAGTAGAAGGGACGAGATCCTGCTCATGATAATTCTTCTCCACAGTGAAAGAATAGCCCGTGTCGCGGCCCTGCGCCCCTAGCTGACAACTCTGGGCTGAAACTCCCTGCGGGTTCTGAGGAACTGGTGGCTGACTGCCATGGCCTCGACCTCCACCTCAGCCCGAATGTCCAGAAGAACTCTAGTTTCCCAACTGGTGAGAGACTGGTGGCGCTTCTCTTGAACGAGGAGTCATGGAAGAACCCCGGTCACCAGCTGCTGGTTGGAAAACATGACAGAGATGCTGAAGGTGAACCATCTTGCCGCAAGATCGGCACTCCATGGGGTCTCTCTGGCACTGCGGCCTCGTGTGCCCTGTCTGACCACACTGGTAGCACATCACCTGGCTGCCTGACGAGGCGTCTCGCTTCCTCGAATCACCGCGTGTAGGCTCTATACAATGCTTCTTGCTGTCATATGGAGGAAATCTAACTCTGGAAGTAGAAATTCCCTGACTCGCAGCTCCAGAGTCTCTCAGATTACGCTCTACAATCAGTGCCTTCTTGACGATGGAAGTAATGGAAGTCAAATGGAAGATGTTCACCTGCGAGAAGATCTCCCATCTGAGTCCATCATCAAACTTCCTTGCCAAGAAAACCCCACTCCCATCCCGAAGGGGTGTAAAACGCTGAAACTCAGTGACACGAGAGTAATACTCCATGACAGATTGGGTACCCTGCTCTAATCTCATGAACTCCCGGGCTCGATCGGCCCTCAGGGTCTCCGGGTAGAAGTAGTCATAGAACACGCACTGGAACTCCTCCCAAGTCATAGCCTGCTGATGACCCTCCTGTGAGACCATGTCCCACCACCTCTTGGTGGAATCTCGGAGCATGTAGGTGGCGAGCTTAACCCACCTCTCTGGAGGCGTCTTCAGATGCTCGAAGATTGTCAGCATGGCTTCCAGCCATGACTCTACAGCCTGAGGTCCTCCCTCCCCTGAGAACGTGGGAGGATGCTGCTGCTAAAAGACCCGCGTCAAGTCTTCCATAGAAGAGGCAGGAGGCGGTGCACCCTGGAAGGCCTGCATCATCCTCATGAAACCTTCCCTGAACTACGCATCAGCGCCCGCAACTGGTACAACAACCGGTGCCAAGGCTGGCTCGGCTGGGGGATCAACAGGAAGTCCCTGATCAACCATGTCTAGTGTCTGATCACTGCCTGACGACAGAAGTACGACCGGAGGATGTCTCGAAGGCATAGATCTGAAAGATCAAAATCACACCTTAGATTAGGAAAACAAGGACAAAGAACACAAGGGTAAAAAATGGGAACAGGGGAAGAAAAACATAAAAGATTTAAAAACCCAACTACACGGCGTGTATAAAAACTACACGGCGTGTCTTTTTAAGCCACTGACATGGGCGTGTACTCCTGCCATACAAGTCATGAACACTTCAAACTCCACGGCGTGTTGACCCCAACACACGGCGTGTACTTGTAACTATTCCCCTGCCTGAGTTCCTTACACCGCTAACCCACACGGTCCGACTTAACCCGAGACTACAAGTCGTGTTCCAAACAAACACGGCGTGCACTAGACAAGGCTTCGGTGGTACGTGTTGTTGAGTACACGGCTGTCTATATGGCTAGACCTTACACGGCGTGCTCCGAGAAAACACAGAATGTATAGGCGAAGGTGACACCATCCCGTGTTGTTCGTGACATGGCTGGGTACCTGGGAAAGACTACACGGCGTGTTCCGAACAAACATGGCGTATGGAAAGGAAGGTAACATCAGCCCGTGTTGTTCGTGACATGGTCGGGTACCTGAACAAGACTACACAGCATGTTACGAACAAACACGGTGTGTGGAAAAGAAGGTAACGCCAGCCTGTGTTGTTCATGACACGGCCGGGTACCTAGACAGGACTACACGGCGTGTTCCCTATGGACACGGCATGTGGAAAAGAAGGTCATGCTGGCCCGTGTTGTTCGTGACACGGCCGGGTACCTGGACAGGACTACACGGTGTATTCCCAATGGACACGGCGTGTACTACCTAAGCTTCCCTGGCCCGTGTTGTTAGTGACACGGCTGGGTACACGGCTCCAAACTCACACGGCGTATACCAATGGTACACGGCGTGTTCTCAAAGTTACTCTCACAACACCGTGTTCTGCTCACACGGTCAGTGAAATGGCCTAAAAACTTCACGACGTGTATCCAAAAAGTACATGCTGTATATTCTGGGTTTTTCTGTGTAGCAGCTTAGAAACTGCGCAGAATTCCAGAAACACTAAAAACAAGGGAAAAAATGCCAAATTATGATCTGTGAGGGCCCATAACACCTCAAGAACCAAAATTTGGCGTTCATTTTGAGCAAGGAACAAAACAATAGTTTTCTAACACAACAGAAGAGAATCTATCAAGCATCTATCACAACAGCATGCATAATCTACACAGAGCCTATCACAACAGCATGCAATCGCTAATGCACCCTAGATGGCATGGCAAGAATGCCTGACATGTGATTTCTACAAGTTCCTATATGATGCATGAGATGGAATACCCTCATCTCATCGGTTTGGGACAAAAATAGAAATGAAATATCAAAACAATAACCGCACAAGTCATAAGAATCACTCTAGGTGAAAACATACCAACCATAAAATCTCAAAACCAGAAAACTATAATTAACGAGGTAGTATGGCTTTTCCCTATACATGGGTTAGCTACTCCTAGGAACAGCTTAATACCAAGTACCGAATTCATCCTATCCCTAGATAAAGTCTCCAAACAGTAAGGAAAGAGAAAATAACTCCTCTGATACCACTTTGTAATGACCCGAGTCCGGCGCCCCTCCACTGGTGCCCCGTACCTGGTTCGCCACATGACCTCAAGAATGTTTCCTCGAAATCTAGAGGCTGCCGACTAGCAGCGAGGGCCTTGGTGATTCGGTGGGGAAACTATACCCTAATTCAGTATGGTATACAAGGTAAGAAAACCACAATAAACAGCGGAAGCAGTAAACAACATGTATAACAACAGAAACCAAACAGCGAAAGCAATGTAGATATATAACTATGATGAAAATGATGCAGCAGGTACAAGTATCTAAGGAAAACAGAAAACACAACAACATGCTGGAATACAACTGAAACCAATTGCAAAAGAAAACAAAGTAAGCTCCTCAGCATCACAAGCCACGGCTCGGTCCCATGCTTCCCAGCTCCTGGTGCAAACTAGATCTTGAAGTAGAAGGGAACTTGCCCTTGTCTATACCTACAGCAACATAGTCTTCTTGGGCCCAAAATCATGGCCCAAACAGGGTGTGAGATACAATCTGAGTAGGAAATCACCCAAAGATTTGTGCCTTACAGTCAAATGAATACATGGCAGTAAATAAACAAGAAGCGGTAAATAGGAAAGCACAAGCAGCTACAATCCATAGTTCTAACAGGTAAAGTACACAAGTAACCAGCCAGCAACAAAAGAAAAAAACAGGTAACCCTCTGGGTAGCTCTCACAGCCTAACCCCTCTGGTTCAACCTATAGCACTAGAAACCCTCTGGGAGGAACACACAGTCTCACCCCTCTGGTTCAGCTACGTAATTAAGCAGACTCTCTGGGTAAGAACTCACTGTCAATTCCCCCTATAGTCTCGTATTGTGCTAAAGGCTCTCTGGGGAAGCCCTCAATGTCAATTCCCCCTATGGACCATGTCGTGGATCTACAGACACTCTGGGGAAGCACTCAACATCAACTCCCCCTATATTCTCGCATCGTAATTAAAAGACACTCTAGAGAATCCCTTCTGTCAATTCTCCCTTTGGTCTACTACTGTAGGTTCTCACAATCTTCAGTATAACCAACCATGCTCAGCGCGTGTGTATTGTCCAAGTAAACCTCAAGAACTACTTGGCTATCAACTAAGGCTCAACAACATATCAAAAGAGATAGTTCCACTATCCTACAACAAGGTATGGCAACTGGAAAAACTATCAACAAGCAAAACAAGCTTGGAAAAGCAACCTGAGCACAAAATAAATTACACTACTCACAAGCAATAACCTCTACTAAAGAAATCAAGCAAAGTAGGAAAACAACATGGGAAAAACAGGAAACACGCAATACCATGTTCAAGGGTATTGGTGGAATTTTCACATAATATTCATCAACATTATACGGAAAGGCACAGACCACCTACCTCGATCCGAGGAAATCGATATATGTGAACCACGATGACAGATTCCTCTTAGAACGATGTAGATCTGTGAAAACACACAAAACGTTCATCCCACAATAACTTGGAAATGAGGAGGAATCAAGAAACAAGTCTAAAGTAGAATAAAGAACTCACCACAGTGATTCCAACGCAATCGACCGTGCTCAAATCGGAGAGCTGACGGTGAGGTGGGAGCTCGTCGAAGATCTGGCCGCACGGCCGCTCTCGGATGGACGGAATCTGGAGAAGAAGGTGAAACTGGGGGTTAGGCACGACCCCGGTCCGTTTAATGGATAAAAATAATGTACAAGGCATTTACTTCTTGAGTACACGGCGTGTACTTTAATTTTCCGTAATTCGAATTAATCGGCCTCCGCCTCAGTCTTACACATTGTGTGTGTGGCCCAGCATGGTCAGCACACGGCTTCGAGCCGGGAAAAAGTACACGGTGTGTACTCAGAAAGTACACAGCGTGTACTTCAAAAATTTCCAGAAAATTCATTTTTCTGAAAAACTCCAGAAAAAGGAAAAATGTACCTGAAAAGAGATCCGGGTTCTTACAAAAATTTTATTAAGATGACCATGTTACCACACTTACTCAACAGAATTACCATTTTCCCATTCTCTTTACTCACAATTATGATGACTATGTTACCATATATACTTCTCAATTTATAATGACCATGTTACAATTCCCTTTACTCATAAGTATTAGGCTTATGTTACCATTTTTACTTCTCAATTTAGAATAACCATGTTCCCATTTTTATCCCATGATTTATTTATAAATTAATTATCCACCCCAATCCCATTACTAATTCAACAATTAGTTAAACACATATATTCCCTTAGTAAACTAAAAATTAACTAAGTTCTTCAAACCCTTAATTAATTCATCAATTAATTAATAAATAACACAATTCATATTCTATAATTAATTTTCCAGTATTAATTATCTCATTCTAATATCAAATTTACATAATTAACCCCATAATTAATTATCTAGATCATTTTATCAAAGGCACATAATTAGTCTACAATTAATTATCTTAACATATCAATTTCAAAATCTCATAATTAATCCCCCAATTAATTTTATAGATTAAAAAAATTACATATTATAATCAATTTCTCTAAATTAATTATCTAATAGGGCATCCCCATTATCTCATGATTAGTTCCCCAATTAATCACCTTTTTTTACAAATCATCGTTAAATCAATTGGTCAATCTAATAAAACCAATCCAAGAAAATAAATTGCTAAAGGATGATATAAATTATAAAACATTTCATATACATATAAAATCCAATACTATGGGAATTTAATTTAGACCACCCACCTCGGTTCATTGATAAATTTGTTCACAATGGAAATCCCCAAAATCCAAGAAGCACAACGACATAAATCTGAAATTCCGGATCTAAATCCCTATATCAAAATATCAAGATCTAATCAATATAGATCTATATCTCACCACATATATTTATATCTGAATAAATAGAGGATAAAATCCACAAAAAGATCAAGAGAAGAAGAAAAATTATTAGGATAGTCATTGGGATGAAATCCAATTATCCGGAGAAGAGAAGATCTTCAATTTGGGCTTTGAATCTTGATGAATGGAGGTAGAACAACCTTGGAACCCCTTCGGAAATCTATGGGATCATGAAAAATATGTCAAGCCTAATCCTAAGTAAAAATGGTTGTGCTTCATGGGTTTGAGGAATTTTTAAAATATTTTTGTGAGTAAATAAAACCACAGGCACATTTAAACCAAGTATTGGTGCATGGTTAGAGAAACCGTGTGCTAAATGTGTGGATCTCACTATCTAGGTTCACATTGTTACCTAGGTTTAGGCACATGGTTTTTCAATCTATGAGAAAGCCATGCACAACCCCCATTTCCTTGAAGTTTCTTAAAACCCCACCGAAATGCACTCCAAAACAAAAATCCAAACAAAGGTACTTAAAACAACCAAAAGTTCCTGAAATCTCACCCAAGATAACTCCAGAAAACATCAAGAATTTATAGTTAACGATATAAAAAGAGAACCTTCATAAATCATATATGTCTACTATGGTAGGGTAGTATGAAAGGAGTATGAAGATTGAACATATTGAAAATAATTTTCACTTTTATATTTTAGTAATCCAACTGAAGGGAAATGATTTATGGATTAAGAATATTTGGCGGGAGCTTCATGTTGTGAGAAGGAAGTCAATAGCTAAATATTCTCAAATGGAGACTTCAGTCAGTAGTAAAAATTCTTGAAATATAGAATCAAGAAGTGATAAAAAAGTTCTACTAAAATATATGAAAATTATTCTAAATGTATTATAGTTTTAATGTTATATTTCTGTGAATGATCGAGACGCACTACGAGTGTGTGTATATGAGCTATAATGTTTAATAGAGGAGGAATATTTTATGCAACCACACCACAACCAATAAAAAATATACATTGTATGAATTCTTTAGGAGATGTGATATTTTATCTAATATTGGTCATATGGAAAGGTACAATTGAAACATAATTAATCAAGATTCCAAAATGAGATATCATGTTCCCATGAAAATAAGGTGACATGAATGGAAGGATGATAAATATGTTTCACTGAAATTTAGATTCATGGTAATGGATGATTTTGAAGTTAAAAATAAAATAGGAGCCTCAAATATCATTATTGAATTGTTCATAACAACCATCATAGAAATAACAGAAGTAATAATAGAGAGAAGGGAAGAATGTATATGTTTCTCTCATTGTTAACAAGGATAATGTAAAAGAAATACCATCACTTTCCAAGATTAAGAATTATGTTCCCATAAAAGATAAATTTAATGGATATTAAAAGAAAAATTTAATAAGGATTAAAAAATATTAATTTTTTTTATGGTATTTATGTAAGATATAAAAAAATGCTTAAGTGGATTCATCCATGCCACAATATAGTATGAGTAGAAGACTGTTGGGTTTGTTTTATTCCATAGAGAATTAATTATGGAAAATACTACAAAAATAGTGATTTAAAAGAGGAAAATTGTACTACTGAGATTATTATTATAGAGTATATGGATGCCATGTTTTTTAAGAAAAAAGTTTAGATAAAAATAGTCAAAGATAAGTTTTCACAAATGGTTTTATCTAGAGAAAAACATTGAGGAAGATTAGAAGTCACGAGTTGGTTCAAAATGACCAACCATATTACTTTACTTGATAATGTTATAAGTAACCCTCTCCCTATACACATAATATTTATATATGATGATTGGAGTTATGGGGGAATTTGGGGTAGACATGATCCATGAGGTTTGTGCATTTAAAGGAGATGAATTCAAAGTAATATGGTGAATACTTTGAGATGAATTTATTATATTGGGAGTAGATAAATTTCATTAAGTTTCATTGGATGTATTCACTATTAATGTTAAAAAAACTATTATAAATATTATTTGTGAGATATTTAAATGAAAATATTGTTAAATTTAAAGATGTATAAAATGAGAAGAAATTCATGTGGGATCAATACAACAATGATCAACAAGTGATATCAATTAGCCACCTTAAATAATCAACAAAGAATCTGATTATATATGTGTAAATGATGATATATAAATGTTAATTAGTATAATTTGGAGAGAAACTAATGTCAATGTCCTATATGAATTTTCTAAATGGTATTGTGAAAATTTTTAGAACTAAAAACATGGTATCATGCCTTTAATAAGTGGTGCAAGTCCCTAAAAAAGTGTGTGGACAACTTAATAGAGTAGAGAATACATAAATGAAGAAATATTTTATTTAGTTATTTAGGAAATAATAATGTGGTATCATCTGTTTAATTTCTAGTATACTTAAAGTTATCGAGTAAGAAATAATTTTGACCCAAAAGTGGTAACAAATTATAGATGAATATTCATTATCTAATTATCCTTATCTGAGAATGTAAAAATCATATAAAGAAATAAGTATCATAGATATTGAGTGGCATAAGTGGTATATCTTAAAAAATGTATATTAATTGGTTCAACTAATAGTATATCTCAGACACTAAGTGATTTATTTTTTATTTACTGATACATTTGTGTAGGTTAGTTTGATAACATATGTATAAGTGTTGAAAGTGAAATTTAATCTTTAAGTGTTTATGTAAACAAGTAAGTGATATGCAAAGTATTAAAGTCATTAACTTTGTAACATTTTTATTACACCATGTTCTGACATAGTGAACATATTATATTTTTTGATAACTCATTTCCAAGTGTTAAATTCACTTACTTGAATTCCAAAGAAGAATGCAAGTAAAAGTGGAAGTTGGATGAAATGGTATCTATAATGAAGGCTACTTGAGAAAATATCAATGGTTTTGATGATATTCCACATGTGTTTTAAAGAACCTTATATTTTTACATGAATAAAAATGGATAACATAGTCTCTCTAAATTTGAAATTTTTATAGGTATACAAAAATTCTGATCGCTCTTATAAATATGGTGAAAAAATAATATTAATAGGGGGTTGAATAGGTTAAGATAAAGGTGTAAATTATCTGGGGATGATGTAGGCTTCTCATTTTTTTAAAAGGGGGATAATTCCATAAAATTTAAAAGTCTATATGATCTTGGTTAGAAATAGAAATATAGAGAGACTATCTATATTTTTATGTTTGAAATATTTTATGAGTGTATTGAAAAAAACAAAGGGATGGATTGTTACAACCTGGTGGTTGTATTTGGATTTGTTGAAAACCATCGAAGGAAAAAAATCATTGAAATAGGTTGATATGAAGGTTTCCTATTTTGGGGTTGAATATTCTAGAAGTCAATAATATATTTGAAAAAAAACTTTCCATTTGAAGATGTTTTTTTATATAAGTTTGAGTTAAAGGAAGTTTTGGTAGTAATAGTTATTCTAGGAATCTGGATTTTTGACTCACAATTGGAGTTGTTGTTTTTGGATGCTTAGAAGTTATATGAGTAAGCCACACTATGCGAATGGGGACCTAGTTGTGAATTATATTGATATGAAATTTGGAAAAGTCTCATGATATATAAGATTATTTTATTCTTATGTATATTTTTTTATTTATAAATTTTCAGAAACTGGTAAAAGTATTTTGAACGTAAATTGTTTTTGATACATAAGATTTCATATTTTGAGATGTGGTTGAAAATGGAAAACTCTTGAAGAGTATCTACCCTATATATGTAAGGGTTACTAGAGGTATAGAATATGTTATGGAATATTTGTTCATTTAATGGATTATATTCCTCATTGTGAATGCATGATGCCTTACATATTCTCACAGCATGAGAACGAACGTCATGTCAAGAAGAAGACTTAGAAGAATTCAGTGGTCTAGGTTATTTGAAAATGATTACTTCATGAGTTTATTGGCCATATTATGAAGAAATTTTATGAATATTGGTAAGTGTTGAAACATAAAATGTTGCATAAAAGAAAATAATATCATACATAATAGTCACCAAGATCATTTGTACAGTTTTTTACTTTGTAAAATATTTTAATAAACTCAGGTCACTCCATGAAATATTAGTCATACCTTAAAGATACTTGTTAGAATTTTTTAGTTATAAAAATATGAAGCTACCCACACTAAGGATATGTATTCCAAATAAAATTGGTTTAAAGTTTGACAATACTTAGAAAGGGTCATGCAACAGTTTCTTAATCATGAAAAATTATATTTTAATCAAAGAAGAACTGCGTTATGACAAAGTGATCACATTTTTTGAGGAGTGTCTTGGGAATAATGACAAGAGGGTGACTTTTCTAGATATCATGTAGTCACACTTCTACATGAATGTGTAATGTTTCACTGGAAGAATGCGATGAATAGTAAATTCAAAATTAGTCCACAACATCTAACTGTAAAAAAACTACAAGGACTTGTTTTTTGAAGCCTTAAGATATATTTCAATGTAAATTAGATTCATGTCATGAAATTTTAAATCAAAACATAACTTATCTATTAGAAAAATTATTTTAATAAGAAATCATACATCCATTCCATGATTAACAATTTCACATTGTGATTGTTGTAATCTATAAAGTTTAAATAGGCAGAAATACTTAGATTTATATGGATTATTTTGAGAGTTATCGAATTAATTTCAAATAACTATTTCAATATCAATGATAGTTATCTATTGGAAATAATTAAATGGATATATTTTAATTATAGGGGGGTTAAGAGAGTTAATGTCTTGTGATTTGCTTTTGAAACTCAAATATGCAAATTGAAAATAGTGGGAGATGGCTGGAATACTGATGTATAGAAGTTAGAAGGGAGACTATATATATATAGAAAATGGAACTATGTCTTCTTAAATAAGAAATAAAGGAAAAAAAATTAATATAGGCTTCATTGAAGATCTGAATTAAAGAATATTTTATTATTACTGGTTAAGGATATATTGAAGATCATATTTTTGGGATATCAGAAATACATCTAGTTGGCTAGAGTAAGGGATGAAAATGTTTTCAATAATAATTCCAATATTGGAATTGTTATATCTAATGTATTTAATATAGTATAAGGACTTATTTAAGATGAAATACTCAAATATTCTGACAATGATTTTATTTTTTCTGGTTTTTGAATTAAAAGTTATAAAATTGGTATAAAAAAAAATAATCTCTTTGAATATGAGGATGAAATGAATATTCATTAGTTTTAATGATCTTGAAGTTACCTTCATGTAAAGAAACTAAGAAAACACCTAAAAATATTTAAAAAAAATATATTTTCAACCCTCTTAGAAATCAGTGAGTGGAAGATAGGTAGAGCTCATGAACCTTGGATAAGCAGTGAATGGATCCTAAATATAGTAATCACAAACTAGTGAAGTAGTGATTATTTGGAAATTTAAATATAATGTTGAAATGTGTTCCTTGGATGTATCCTAGTGAAAATAAACAAAGTAAATTCATTTCTTCCCTATGTAATTTATATTTTTTAAATATTCAGTATATCTATTATGATTTCATTTGATAAAAATAATAAAATAAATGTTTTAATAAATGTTCCTTCTAACAAGGTAACAAGATTCAAAGGAAATGGAATAATTGTAAATGTTTTATACTTTTAATACCCTGATTCATTAACCCTCTCAGGGTGCCTTGGGTTATAATAAGGACTCATAAATATTAAGTTAAAGGAATAAGTATTCTTTTATGTATTATATCAATATAAAATTCCATATTTACTCTTGTTTGTGACTTAAAAAAATACATTGAGAAAATATCTAGATATTGATCCACTACTATCGAGACTATATAAAATTTCTTATTCTCCACTTATACAAGTACTAACCCTATTAATTAAAAAGATAAAGATGTAAATTTCTTTCCATCAGAACTATCCTAATGTATTGAATATCCTACTCTTCTTTAAAATTTTGAATGATACCATCCAATGTTATGAAAGGAACTTATTTGATTATCATAGTTTATTTGAGACTTTAATCTAATCATCCAATCCATTTTGATAATTAAGTCTTTCATTTCTATCCAAAATACAAAAATATGCCATGAGATCTCCATATTTTCTATCATTATCAAGAAGGACTGACACATAAACCCTTTTACAACCCTTTAACCTTAAGGGGTATCGATGTTCATAGAATAAGGAATCAACTCCACTAATAATCCTAATTTATCAACCAATAATATAGAAGTAAATGACTGTGATGGTCCTTTATCAAACAAAGTATAAATAATTATATAAGAAATTCGAATAAAACCTCGTACTATAAAAGGAATTGCATTATCCTCTATATTTTATGTTTCATAATTATCTCCAACGAGCTTTCCTTAACTCTTTTGAGGTGTTGAAATTTATCTTGGATGAGTTATTTCCACTCAAACATGAGTCCTTGATTCGTCATTATTGATCCATCAATTTAAATCATCAATTACTATAATTACTTTAATCCTTTATTTTTTCTCTTGATAATATCCCATAATATTTCTTTAAGAGAACCATATTCTCATATTTAAAACATGGGCCTTGTGTGTATGAAAAGTTTAACTTCAAATATCTAATTTCACTACACTAGAAGCACTCTAGTGGACTCTTCTCTTAAGGGAAATGAGAAGATGAATTTATGGTGGTCTATCAAAAGTATTTCATCTTCCATATCTATTTGTAGATGGTATTTCGTACCTTAACAAAATAAAGAAGAAAAGTGCTTGTTTTTTAGTATATGTGATGTCTACCTCTATAGAAGTTATTGTACTAACCATCTCTGTATACATGAGTAGTTTTAAAAGATTAATCCTTAACTGTATCTCTAGTAATAGTCTCATATCAAATATCCATGCCTTAATCTTTTTATTAGTTTATAGTTTTTATAAATACTTCACTACATCAACAAATTTCAATGCATACTCCATATCTTAACTGTTCCATTTATAAAAATTTAAAAAGTTATAATCTATAGACAACATTATCTTATTTGGGAAATATTTATCATTGAATATATTCTAAAAAACTTTCTGGTCAATATTTTTATATTTCCTCTATTCCTCAATAGGTTCCCATCATTTACAATATTTTACCTCCAATATGTAAGACATAAACTCAGCCTTTAAGGTCTCATGTGTTCTCACAAACATAAATATAAGATTTAATTTATCCATAGACTCTTTAACTTGAAATGGCCCAACATCATCTCTAAACCAAGGTGGATATTTTTTTGAGAAATTAAGAGGCTCATATTTCCTCCCATGACCTATAATAATTATAATATCTAAAAATAGATTATATATATTTCACAATTTCTTATGATATTTGGTGATCAATAGGAGCAATTTATGCTACGTCCTGCTCATGTCTAGATATAGTCTTTCTCGATGGAATAATTATATAATACATAGAACACCCAATATGGACTAAACACCCTCAATGATAATCATCATATGGATATTATTGAATAGAATTTATAGGTTTATTCCTACCATTTTCTTTTTTATATTCTAAATTTACAATGTGTAATCACAAAAATTCAATTAAATTCGTTATAATTCAATTTTTAAATCCATTTTCAAACAACTAAAAACTATAGGGTCTATGGAAATATATTTTATGTAAAGAAAATATTTTTATTTCAAAACCATGGTCATGTGATACATTTCCTTACCGTTTACATTATGATTAATGATCTTTAGCCACAAATAACAATATTCAACTAGGTCATCATGGACCTATAATTTACCTCACGCATTCTAGTAGCACTAGGTCCACTATAAAATGGTTAGATATAGCATTTTATAGATACATTTCATGTTTAAACAATAATATTCTTCACTCATATCGAACATCCCAAGACTTAACTCAAAACCATTCTTTAATTATTATTTTATATTGACTTTCTCTTAGAACCCCGAACCTAATACCCTAACCAAATCCCCAAATGGTCTTAATATTATTTTATTGATAACCAGAGGATAGAAACTTTTTATAAGGGATAAAATAACCTATTAGGGAATCATTTTCCCTCAAAAGAAATAAACTAATGAGAAAACTTTCATTTGGAATGTAAAATATTCTATTAAAAAAATTTAGATTCAAAATTAAAATGAATTAAGTTTATTAAAATATAACACTGATGTATAATAACATTGGTTAGGTAAAAATGGGTATATTTTTCCCATACCCAAACCAATAACTCTTACAACCATATCTCCATAGTGGATTTATGTTTCTCTACTAACAAGGTATAATACCTTTCATTTACCAGTATCATAGAAAATCATGTCTACATACCCACTGATGTGTTCTTGTAAGGGGTTAATATAAACTCAACCGGAATATCATAAGACTCCAAAAAATATCCTTATATGAGAAAATTCAATAAATAAAATTCTAACCAGCAATGAAAAATCAAACTAGTTTAATACAAAACAATTATTTATTAAAAAACACATTTAAATTAAGTATTAAAAATATTTTATTTTAAAAAAAATTTCAAAAAGAAATTCATTTTCAGATTACATTATACAACCAATTCTAAATTTTAAATTCATTTCAAAGAAATTTTTCATTTGAATTTTTTTTTATAAAATTCTATATTTCCCAAATAAATAATGAAATTTCAATTTTCCAAAAAAACTAAAACTCTCAATTTCTAGAAAATCACGTGAATATTTTCATTTCCTGAAAACTAACATGTGTTAAGTCATAAAATATCATAAATAATTCATTTCAGGTATTTACTAGCTAGATTTATCTAATGAAAACCAATTTATCACCCATTCAAAAATTTAACTCCAAATCCTCCAATTTATCATCATAAATAATGACTTGTTACCTTCCTGCCATCCCTCGCTCATGACTCCTCATTAAGATCCATGATTTGCTATAGTATAATCTTAGTGGTTATAAAAAATAGTTCACATTAAAACCAATTTTACACACACACAGAATGAGTTAAAATCTCAATTAAATTACTTTTTAAAATATTTAATAAAATTATTCTTTTATTGGATAATTTCACAAGTAGTTTATCATAAACATTCATTAAATTTAAATCTATGTTTAAAATAAATACCTATATAGTAAAATCATTTAATGATCATAATAAATCATAAAATCATAAACTAATTAGGTATTTTGTAGAATGTATTGGATCCACCAAACTAGACGAGATTTCATTATTTCTAGAAAATTTTTCAAAATGATGGTTCTTTTAAGGTAAACTAAAAATTACTATCCTAACAATAACCCATAAATGCCAATTTGTTATTAATATATCTATACTCTATATTTATGAGGAATTTTTACTGGTTTTTTCCATATTAGCTTGGCCCCATGTAACTATCTTCACAAGAGTACAAGAGACTTGTAAGTTACACGATCCCTATTCTATTTAGCATGACTCAGTGTAAATCTAGACTCAATAAGTTTATAAAGAGGATATCCCGAGAGAGTAATTTATATTGTCTGACACAACCTCTATTTCAATTTGGTATTACACATGTCAAATTTCATTAAAATCCCTCCTGGTATCTAATTCATGAAAATTTAAAAAATATGTTTTTTTGTAGAATTTACACACCTTAGGATACTTTGAATAATAGAAATAGGATATATAGAATAACATATCTAACATACATTATTATATTGATCAAACATCCACCTTTTGACAACATCTCATCAACCGGGATATTTGAATTCCACATACACCATAATATCTCAATAGGTTTCTCAAAAAAAAGGTAATGAAATTACAATCCTTATTATATATATATAACCTTTTATCTAACTCCACATTAATTTACCTTGTGATGCCTTGTATAATGAGTCACAAATTTAACTCATTAATCTTCAAAATTCCCCATGATAATTTTCATATCAATCCAATAATTTGAATCTCCTATTACAATCTAAATTTTAATATAAATTCCAAATATTTAAATTCTCTAAATAAAATCCTTCTTTATCAGTCTAACATAATCTATTAAAATTTCCCCAATAAATTCTCAAATGGGATTATTAATTCCATTAACACATCCAATTTTAAACCTGATCAAACTATTCAATTTTATAACTCTAAATAATTGACCATCATAAATGAAAAAACAACTTATTTCAATATTAAACCCACAATATCTCTATTTTAACCTATCAAAAAAATCATCCCAATTAATTTATTTTAATTATTTCTTTAACCCCATAATAACTTCAAATCATGTATATCAAGATTTGAATCCATCAAATTAACTCTTACCAATTATTCCTCCAAACTAAAAGTAGAATAACACTCATAATAATATAACATAAAAAAATCTTGTAATTAAAATAATAAAACTATTATTTTATCTCAATTTAAAACACACTTCCATAAATGAACTAAAGAAAATATTTAATTTATTAAATAACTAAAAAACAAGGTTATTGCAATAAAATTATTCATAATATTGTAAACTAATGTACATGAATATTAAATAAGTAATTTAAGTAAATAAATAAACAATTCCAATATCTATTATTAATTTAAATAATTTACATTATTTAAAATAAGTTA
Organism: Viscum album; assembly: GCA_963277665.1. Taxonomy (NCBI): domain Eukaryota; kingdom Viridiplantae; phylum Streptophyta; class Magnoliopsida; order Santalales; family Viscaceae; genus Viscum; species Viscum album. The sequence goes on along the minus strand of OY728127.1, from coordinate 1,398,490,155 downwards.
TTAAGATTAATATTTCATATATTATAATATAAACACTTTATATCAACCTTATTTTATAACTTATAAATAATTTTAATTTATCCTTTTAATTATATTTTTTATAATTAAATATAACTTAGATATTAATAGCTCAATTTTTCTACCCATGATATAGAGAATACTATATTGCATAATGTTATCACATAACATTGACCTATTTATCTCAGATAGTGATATCCCATATTCCTACAAATGATACATGAAATAAGAATAATCCATATATTTTTATGCCTAAATCTCTAGTCTTCATAGATTTCATGAACAATTATATCTATATATTTCTTATTGTTATAACTCAATATCACAAAAACAAGAATTTTATCACTTGCAACGATATCATTTTATCATAGAAGTTCCATATTACTTTATTTTAGAGCCCAAAACTAGGTATATTTAGGGTAATAATATCCCATATTACTACCTATTTTATCACAATTAATGGTTAGGATTAATACACATTGAACAATGGACAATGATATTAACATATCACTACCTGTGGTCATATAAAAAATAGTGATATCAACTTATCATTGTATGTAATATTGATCATTCTTAATTTCTCAATAAAAATTAAAATTCAAGGACCCTTTAATACTTCTATAAAAAATGGATCTGATATAAATTATGGGTTTTGGTGAATTAAAACATGAATAAATAAAGTTTAAACATAAAACCCATTAAGAGAAATCATTTAAATTGTAGTAAGAATAATAATAATAATAATAAAATAATAAAATAATAAAATACCTCTATCCAGTAGCTTCAACCCATGATAGTAACAGTTACTGTTTCTCCAAAACCTACTACTTCTTACATTAAAAGGAAATGCATTAGAAATTTATTACAAAAATAGCATTGGAAGGATCTTATTTTTATTCCAAAGATATACTACCATCCCATATTAGTTATGGAAGAAGAATGAAAAGAGTGACATATGGAGAATGTATCTCATACTGTGGAAATTATGTGTATTACAAATTTAGCCTATAAATCCTTTTACAATCCTACTTTATTAATTAAGTAGTTTTATTATGTTTACAAATTTTTAAAATGATCTTCCAACTCTATTTTCATTTACATTATAAAATATAATATATTCTTTATTTATAATAAGTGGTTATTAAACTCATCAATGATCATGTTTGTTTAAACACAACATAAAATAATGTATAAGATGAAGATACTAATATTTGATAAGGTATGAATTAAATAAAACAAAAGAGATATTACAATATATTTTTTATATTACCTCTTGTAATATTTATATTACGAGAAATGATATAGATTATATCAATACCTATAATATGGGAATTTATATTAATAACACATTCATGTTCATTTATTAATCAACAATGTATTTTTCAACACATTTCTATATCATATAAATTAATTATTAAAAAATATCAAAAAAAATTTTCATGAAATAGATATGTGATCAGTTCACTTTCACACCATACTAAAAAATCAATTTCAATATGTTCAAATTTTTTAATGGTTTTGTTCATTATTTAACCACTTTTTAGGATTTCATTTCATTATTATTTTATTCTATATATTATTATGATCACATATAGAAAAATACTTGTCTCAACCTTAACCATATTGATTATTACCAAGACATTAATTTTTTTTATATACAACCACTTCTTCAATAAATAAAGTTGATCCATTTAGTTAGGAATTAGAATTTCTTATGGGGATTGTGGATAAGAAATATGAGTGCTTCAAAATGGTCTAGTGCAAAAAATTTATTTTCTACTTTGATTATCTTATTAATTCCATTCTCCTCCAAATGAATTTTAACATCCATATTCCATGACAAATTATTCTATCATGTGATATCAAAAGGAAAAAAATGAATATTAATATAATCAAAAAATAAAATAGAGATTTTACAATAATAAAAACCCATTTAAATTAGTAGATATTATACTAATAATTTGTTGTGTAATTATGATTGAAACACTAATTTAAAAATTAAAGTATTTCAAAATTGAGATATAATGAATTAAAATTTTAGTGTAATTATCTAATTTAATTTTGATATTTTAATGTGTTATTATATGTTTTTAAATGTTTTTGAATTTTACGGTTACATTAGTCATGATAAGAAATTCAGTGGATTATGGGATGTTTGGAATTGGTGGGAAAAATAGTGTAACACAAAAAATCCAAAAGGGATTACAAAGAGTATAATGGACTAGAAAGAATATCTATTTTGATATATTATACAATGAATGATTTGTGAGAATCCACCAAGACTCTTATAAGTGAGGAAGAGATACCTCCTTAATTTTTTATAGCATCAAAAGTATTTTTATATAAAATTAGAACTCTAGTAGAAATAAAAATATTGGGGGAATGTAATAGGTACTCTAGTTGAGTGTCTAACTATTCTTTTTTACATGGTAATTTTAGCCATTTCCTTGTTGGAATTATATTAAAATATAAATTTTCCTTCATTTTTTAATATATTAATAGATAATTCTATCCAAATTATGTTTTTTTCTCATAATTTTAATTAGACCCAAATAATTTATTTATTCTCAATAAATTAATTTTTTTATATATGAAATTGTAATATGGTGGTCAAGGTAAAGACAATTGTAACACCCCAGCTGAAATCACCTATCAGTATCCATGTTAGAGTGTCACAAGGCCTCAAGAACACCTATATGTATAACAAAGGTTGTATACTAGTGGAGAGAGACTAAATCATACATTGGGGAGTCTATTCACTCTATGTCGTAAGATTAAATAAAAAAATAACTAAATAATATCCAAAACTGATAATCTTAGTCCACAAATAAATAATACATTCATGCTAAAAAATGAAACACATTCATATAATCATACTTCCTAATGGATGAAACACTGGGATAAAAACATATACAAATGTAAAAAAATATAGATACAATAGGAGGCTCACTACTATCTCTAAACCTCACCTCTATCCCATATCAAATCCACATTGAGATGATCCAGCTTTATCCACTACACAACCTATGCTCAAACCCATATAACAAACATTAGTTCAACATGAACACAAAAGGTTCACATATAGGGTTCAAGAAATACGTAGCATTAGGGACTCACCAAGTGATTATAATATACATCATCATATACATGTATATACATGATTAAAATAATAAATAAAATGTAACTACACATAAGAATGCATGTTATGTCGTTATGTTCTAACCAAGCCACCACGACACCCAACTATACCTTATCATCCAACATTGGATTAAGAATTCACCTCATGTAATATTTCTAGAGCCATAACAAATTATTCAGAGTAGGGTGTCAAATCATACCATAATTAATACCCTCTTACTTAGGGTAGGGTCTATATGAAACCTCAGTTTCATTATACCAAATCCCAACCTCTAACCTCTTACATAATTAGGGTCATATACCCACTTGTTGGGATAATAATATATCATTTTGGTTAGACTCTTCGAAGACCTTATCACTCTAGTAAAGTCCATGTATCAATTCTTATATCCCATCATAACCTGAACTAGTAACTTTTCCCCCAAGGTGGTCCTTTCCCACAACTTCTCTCTCAATATGAGTCCAAACATAAAATATCATACCATATCACAACCTAGATCAGTACTATCTCTCAAAAATAAGTCACAGATAGCGCCTTTTCACTCAATGTGAGTCTATACATCAATCCCCATACCAAAACATAACTTGGACAAGTACCTTATCACTCAAGGTTATCCCTTTTTCACAAACTAGCTTGGGTCAAGTTGACCCAACTCACAACATGACCTGGAGGGAATTATCAATCCCCGTGTTCTGTAAACTAGTGCATAGGTATTAGAGAAACACACACTTGGTAATGATTTCACCCATTAAAATTAAAACCAAGTAAGTGAATTCCACAAAAAAAACCCAGCACGACCCATCGTTTTATCATATATCCACACTTCAAAACAAAAAACAAATAAAAGGTATCTAATTTAAGTAATTATCAATAAAAATGAATAAATATCACACAAACTTCCATTAAATAATATATTTAACATAAATTAAACAATTTTATCACATAAATAAACAAAATAGAGAAAATATATTTCTAAGATGAATAAAATCATACATAAACATTCCATAACTAAAAAATCAAAACCCTTCCAAGAAAATCCATGTGACCCATGATCACTCACCACATCCCAATCCAAATCCTAATGTTCAAAACCAAGTGTAAAAAATGTATAAAAACCCCAGAGACTTGAAATATAAGCATAAAAACTCCATATACCAATTTTTATATGTTGGTATGAGAAAAAACACAATAATATTTAACAAATTATTTTTTGAAATAATTTTAAAAAGACACTTCATTTGAGCCAGTTTCAACTATAATTAAAAAATATATTTTTATACATTTAAGAATAAATAAATAAATAAACAACATCACATTTATAACATTTTTTACAAACCTTATCCTAATTTTATTTTAGACAAAAATAATCACTTAGAAAAAATATCTTTAAAAATAACACATTCTATACTGGGTAACCCATATTCTATTTAAAACCCTCTTTGCAAAAACATTTCCAAAATTAATTAGAAAAAGAACTCACAAAACACAAATGAAGGGAATTCAAGTTACATTAACTATTTCGTCAATGAATAAAAAAATAAGGAAAATTAACAATGATATTACATACTAATCATTTAAAGAATAGAAATGTAAATTAAGGGTATTACATACCCTAAATCACCATTTAAAGAACAGGTTTAGTGAGCTCTACCCTCAATCCTAAAGTGAGAGCATCCTAGAATTTACCAAAATAGTACAAATTGTCATCCTATATTACATCATAAGACAAGAAACCTAACTAGCATGTACCCAACTATCATTAGGGGCACTCCCTAGAAGCCCTGCCCTAATATCCAACTATGTTGACACTAGTATTGTGCACATATCTAGTATATCATAAATCAATAAATCCCACTTAGATACTTAGGTTACCACAAACAAAGAAAAATTAGGGTGAGAAAATAAGTAATTAGTAAAACATTAATAAATTATAGACAACAACCCACCTCACATCAAAATATATCAAAAGAAGAATCCCCTTTTTAATCCATCAAACAGAATCCACAAACAACAAACACTACCTATAAGTAGAAGCAAACAAAAGTGGAAAAAATAATATTTCACACACCCTCACATTTAAAATCCTTTAAAAGTACCAAACTCACCTTATTGAAAACTAAATTTAAATTTCAAGTCCTTCTAAAACCATTCAATGTCTTTTTATAAAACATTCTTTTAAATAATTCACTTTAAACCATACTCAAAATAATTTAAATAAAAAATTGAAATTTTATAAATATCTTAAAAATAAAAAACATCACCCTTTATCCAATTCATTAACCAAATAGGATCACCATTAAAAATAAAATTAATTCATTAAAAAGGATTTTAAAAAATTTATAAGAAATATGGAATTCAAATATCCCTTTAAAAACATGAAATCCCATTAAACACCCTTTATGACAGGTGAGAAATCACTTTTAAACCATTTTTAAACCCAATAAAACTACCAAATATAAAATATTTTTTTAAATAAAACATTTAAAACGTTCAATAAAATAATGGAATTCCATTAAAAGAATTTTCATAAAACACTTATCTCAGTTCATTGACTATTGAGTTAGAAGTCATCTCCTTCAATGAAGAATTATCAAACAAGAAAATATATGACCCCAATAAGGCCAAACATATAAAACCCATAAGTCAAAACCACCTTGAATCAAAATCCTATCACGGAATCCCCTAAAGATTCTTAGAGGAATTGAAACTAAGAGATAATGGGAGAATGGGAGGAAGAATAGAAATGAAGATAGATATAGTTGTTTACTTTTACTAAATTCACTTGGAATTAAATCGTGTAATATAAAATATAATGATGAGAGGGTGGAAGAACAACCAAGGCTATGCACCAATCCAAGATGACTAAAAAGAGGTAGGAATATGGGGGGGAACCCGTAAAATAAACAAGGGTAAGAGCATAAATCCACCTCAGAAAACAATGGGTAGATAAGGGATGTGGTGTAGTCTTGATCACCATGGTACAATACTGCTTGGGTAAATCCCTTCTAAAGAATGGTCCTCCCCTTTACAACTTAGATCCTTTACCCTAACACCCGCTTATGTCACATCCTACCCAACATGTTGTGAGGAACCTCTTAAATGAATCTCTATGATGCAACCCAAGGATTTATATATAGAGTACACCTATGTAGTGGTCTATGTAAGGGTTACATTTATACACTCCCTTATAGTGTTTACCATAGACCAATGGGGTGGCCCTACCCTTACATAACACCCACCATGACACAGTCAGTGGACCATGGCTTATCCAACCTCCATGACCCTTATACAACCTTAGACTAACCCTTATATAATGCCAACCATGGTTCAACCCACAACCCTCTGATGTGGAGTATGCCCCATTACCAGACTATAAAAGGGTATACACTTACAAAAACCCCTCTCCATGTTGTAGAGCCCCTAGATATGGTGAAGTCATATCCCAAAAAGACACAAATCGTAAATACCTAGGCCTTAACATGGTCTGTGGCCTATAGCCTGTAGCTTCAAAAGTAGCCTACAACCACCAAAACCAAGAAACTCCCAAATCACCAAAAAAATTATCATTTAATATAATAGTGTAAAATGAGGAGAAAAATGGAATCGGGGCATAATAATTATCCACACCACGAAACTTTAATTCCCTAAAAATTCCTAAATATAAATGGAAGAAAACATAAATGAAAATACAATAACACCTCACATTAAGAGGTGGGAGGGAAAACAAGTAAAGGGAATCATAAAGAAAGAAGGGTACCAAACATATACACTCATATAATCACATGTAACTATTCCATAAAAATTACTAAACATATCCATGAACAATGAAACAAAAAAAAATGTAAAGAGACCCAAATGATGTAGAGACTATGAATAGGACTCCCCACCATTTATAATTTATCTAGAATGCTAAAATTAAAATGAAAAACACACATTTAGGAAAAACACCACACACAAAAACACACTTCCCTAAAAACCTGTGAAAACGGTGAAACTCCAAAAAATACAACACCCATAAAGGAATATTTCTAATAATTATGAAAATCACAACCTACAACAACCCTAATCAAAAATAACACATTCTTTATACCATGGGAGGTGGAAATTAAAGAGTTTACACTAGGACTACAAGATAGAACATTACCCCTCATTGATCCTAGAAAGAAAAACCTACACCATTGGATGCTCAATATGATATGAAATGATTCAGTCCCATTTACCTAATGATAGTCCCATGTTTCTACCCATTTTAAACCCAATGAAACACCAATATCTATAAATTTAACCCACGTGCACCCAGGAAACCCAAGATAAACAGCCCAAATCCACAAGGCGTGAACAAAAAAAATTCACCTCAAACCACATAATGAAAATTAAAAAACATATAATTAATAATAAACACTATGTAAAGAGGTAAATATAACAAAAAAATGATATCCATAAGTGAACATATATAAACCTCTATTTTATACCCGTGATGTCCCAAAATTTCCAACAACCTCAACACCTATAAAAACCCAAAATAAAAATTATCACCCAATGATCAAAATCACTTAATAGATCTCTTATTATAAAAAATTAACTTAAAAATTATCTAAATATGTCTTATGTGAACACACTGATGATACACTATTACATATTTTAAATAATAAAACTTAAAATATCCCAATTCTCTACACTAGAATCAATCTAGATGTCCGTTGCTTACCTATAAGATGAATGATATTTCTCAACCAAGCCTTCCAAATTAGTCTCAACCACACCCTTCTTTCCAATAGATGATACATATTCAGTTTGATCAATATAAAATGGTTCCTCATTCACCATAGTTTTCCCAATCCAATCAACTTCCACTAACACGACCTTTACCCACAAAGCCTTGGGAGTATTGAGAGAAATGGGGATTCCTAAATTATATATAACCACTTTGTTGACTGAAAGGGTCCAATATCCTGATGAATAAAATGTGGTGGATGATTTATAAATCCTTTGATAGGGGATAAGGGTAGGAAGGATTTTGGATCCACTGCTCATTCTTGAGTATGGGTAGAATCAACAGGTGGTAATTCCACTCCTAAAAGATGACAGTAATCACCTTAGAGGCTAGCCCACCAAATATATTTTTTTATATTCATTAAGTTTTATATGGAATGAGAACACTAAAAAATAGTAAATAAAACTTAATCAACAAAAATTATAAAAAATCAAATAATTCAAAATAAATCAAATTTTACAATTCCTATTAATGTATCCTTTTTCAAAATCATAAAACACTATTTTTTCAATAAAAACACACTTCCTTTTATAAAATGAGTGATGGAAACTATCACAACCCATTTGAAATATAAAAGAGTCTAAAAATAAGTCTAAATGAGTGTAAATATGTGCATGGATTATCCACATGGTTTGGTTGAGATAGTTTCAACTGTGTTTCATCCTCTATTAAAATCCCAGAACCATGTTCCTAGACCTCCTAATATTTTTCTAGACCGAGTGATTTACCCAATAAACCTTGGATCTCATTTCATTTCCATACCATATCTCATTAAAATCTCAAATCACCCCATAAGGTGTCAAAGATCCATAGAATGATCCAAAAAATGAAACTTATAAATAAACCCCAACCACCTAAGTAAACTCATGTTTCATTATTAAATGTGGTGGTTAAGAACATATTTGTAATCAAACTTTGAAATCCTAACATAATTCTATTATCTTTTTTCCTCGACATCCCCAAAAACTTAAGTGAATTTCCAAGAACTTATGATCCCTCTAAAGAACATAGGCTATAAAACTATTTTTTTCACAAACCAACCTAGGTTAACCCGACCCATCACTCGACCCTACTCACGACATATACAATAGGTTTTCCCAATCCTCACATGCTCATAATTAATGGTAAGGAATAATACAATCACACACTTAGGAATGGTTTTTCAAATTTAAAGGAAACCCAGTTAAGGTATTTACACCTAAAAATATATCACCAATCATCCATATATTAGACATCCTTGATCCAAATCAAAAGAAAAAATAAATGAAATCCAATCATAGTAATGAGAATTAGAAATCATTAAACATCACAAAACCATCCTTGAGATAATAAAATGAATATAAATGAATCATTTTTATCACAAACATAAATAAATTAGATAAAAGTGAGTTCAAGGATGAATAAGGAGAAACATAAATGTACTAAAATAAAAATAAAAAATCCAAAAAAACACTACCTTGTATCTATAAGTGACTGATGATCACTCACCACATCTCAAACCATCTCCCAATGGTCCAACCCAATTGTAAAATAAGAAAGTATCAAAGTGCGAGAGGCCTAAAAGTGAAATATAAGAACTTCATATACCTATTGGTATATTTAAGGTGTAATAAACTAGCTCAAAATAATTTCCTCAAAGAGTTTGTGTAATTCCTTTAAAAATAATATTTATTTGAGCTTTCTTGAACTAAAATATAAAAATAGGTTCTTAATATATTTATTTATAAAGAGGGAAATAAATAATATCACATATACAATGTTTTTTTACAAACTTTATCCCACTTTTCTTTTAATTAAAAAAAGTCACTTAGAAAAAAGCTATTTAAAAATAACACACGCCATACTAGGCAACACATTTTCCATTAAAAATTCACTTTTTAAAAGATTTCCAAAATTGATCAAAAAACACAATCACAATTCACAAATAATATGGTCAGAAAAAATAATTCATTTCATCAAAAAATAAATAAAAAAATTAAGTGAATAATCAATGGAATTGTATACTAATCAAATAAGTAATAAAAAATTAAATCAAGGATATACCCTAAAACAAACCACAAATCATTGAATATATGTCATGGGATCTACCTAGTTCCTAATATGAGACAGTCCTAGACTTTACCAAACTGGAACCTACTTCTTGCCTACATTGCATCCTACTACAAACCACATGACGGACAAGCACCCATCTATCATTGGGGAAACTACCCACCAACTCGAGCCTAGCACTTGACTAGTGGGACACTAGTAGTGTGATAATATCAAGTATAGAATAAATATAAAAATCCTAGTTAGCTTTCCAGGTTCCCATGACCAAAAAAGTGGGGTGGATTAAACAAGTAATCAATAAAACCATTATAAATCATAAAAAATAACTCATCCTCAACTTCAATTCCATCATAATAAATATCCCATTTTTACCCATGACATAATATTCACATTCATCAATAACCACCAATGAAGGGAAAAACAAAAATGGGGCAGAAAGAGGGTTTTACAAACCGACACAATTAAAACCCTTTAAAAGTTACAAACATGCCTTCTTAAAAACTAACTTGAAATTCCAAGTCCTTTTAAAAATATTTGAAATCCTTTTAGAAAAAATCCTTTGAAATAATTCACATTAAACCATACTCAAACCAATTTAATTAACCAATTAACATATTTATAAAAACACTTAAAAATAAAAAACATCGCCCTTTATCCATTTCATGATATAAACATGGTTAAATCACTTCAAAAATAAAATTATTTCATTAAAAAAGCATTGAAAACATTTCTAAGACACTTGGAATTCAATAATTGATTGGAAAACTAAAAAACCATTAAAAGCCTCTAGTGAAAGTGAGAAATAAATTTTAAACAATTTTAAAACCCAATAAAACTGAAAAATATATAATAATTTAACAAATAAAACATTTAAAATGCTTAAGAACACAATTCTGTGACATTAAAATAAAATTCAAAAAACACCTACATCGATTAAATGGAAATCAATCCAAAATGCATTGCCTTCAATGGAGAATGATCCAAGAGGAAAAAATATGACTCCTCAATTCCCTAACATCCAATTCCCTCTAATTTAGGCCCACAAATGAACCATAATCCAATCACGGAAGCCCTTAGTGTTTTGGGGAGGAAGTGAAATATAGATATAAATGAAAAAAATAGAAGGAGAAGATTAAGGGTGAATAATTAATGAGTTTACCTCAAGAAATTCACTTGGAATCATAGCTTACATGATCAAAAAAGAAAGGGAGGGTGGGATAAATCTCCAAGTCATGTTTTCCTCCTAGTTTAATGAAAAGAAAGAATAAAATGGGAGATAAACTCTTAAAATAAACTAGGGTAAAAGAAAAATTCCACTTAAAACGCCTAAGAGAATAGGTGTTTAAATAAGTTATGGATCACTATGATGAATCACTACTTAAAGAGGCACTGTTATAGTATGGTCCTCCCATTTATGGAATGGAACCCATTCCCTAACACCCTGTTACAAAAAAACATACCTACCATGATGAAAGGTACACCTAATGAATAGTTAATCTACAACCTAAGGCTTGTAACATGGAGTGAATGCCCTTTGTGGTTTATATAGGGTTTCCCTTTTACACCAGCTTATGGTGTAGCCCACAAACCTAAGGTGTGTAACTTACCTTACACAATATCCACCATGAAACAACCCATGGATTATGGTGTGTAATTCATTTTTAACCCATACATAGCCTTGGACTGACCCTTATGTAATGCCAACCACAACATAACCCACATTCCTATGGTGTGAAGAACACCCCCTATCCAGACTGCATAAGGGTATACCCATACGAAAACCCAACTCCATGCCATAGATCTCGTATTTCTTGTGTGTTCATACCCACCCACCCACAAAAACTCAACGCATTCCATAGAGACCTATGCTATGATTTGGTCTACTATAAGAAACCTGTAGCTGCAACTTCACACTGTAGCCACCAGATCCAAGGACCACCCATACCAAAAAAAGTTAAAATAGAGAAAAATTAAATAAAATTAAGACAATAGTGACATTTGAGTGTGACACCTTCTAGGACATTCTTTCTCAAGGTGAGGCTAATAATCCCATCTCGTTATCAACCACATCAAACTGAAAACTCTCCTATCTCAAGGTGGGTATCACAAGAACAACCCAGACCAATTCTCTCTCTATCTCTCTGGGTAGTCCATTATAGAACCTTATCTCTCATGGTGAGTTTATCCATCCGCTCTTATTATCAACATTTACATAGTCCTCACATTCACCAATTATTAAACATAGAGAGACAACCCATCTCATATTCTCACTAACTCACTACTTAGGAACTAGACTCTTGAGACCAAGAAACATGTTTCTAAGCATGTATCATTATCAATATAGATTTATAGGATTATTTCATTAATACCATATAAATTAAACAAACACAACTTGATGAACACGTTGACATTCCCATATCACCAGTAAGGGAATCCAATGGTTTCCCAAGATCTAACTCAATCACTACTTATTGATACCATATTGCACTCATCACCCCATAATGACCTTGTGGCCCAAAGTCTCTATCTAATATTCACCTCAAGTGGAATGATGAAATCCGCTTTTTAATTTTGTATAATATTTAAGACCCACCAACCATGTACTTCCCCAAGTCGACTTGTTCTAAACCCCTATGAAACCCAATAAAAATATATAAAACATATGTATATATATGTGTATATATATATATATGACCCCTACCTAGGTCCCATCTTACATATCCATTAGTAGATATCTCAAGACAATAAAATAGAGGAAATTCTTCCATGAAACACCATATCAATCCTCAAAGGAATTATCTCATTCATGGAACTTGTTAAGTCTTAAATAAACCCTCAATGGTGTATTCCCTATCATGCATGATATATATGGTTGTATCACCCATGAAAACTAATACTAATACTATCATGCCTACCCAACTAACCCTAGAAAAATAACCTAGTATATTCACATATCATATAAATCCTAAATACCTATCTCAATCCCTCATAAGGTCAATTTGTTTCCTCACCGCCTTGGTGACATAGTCACTGAGTGATCACAGAATAAATAATGCTCAATGAATCCCTCACATAATATCTTAGAGGAACCACACAACTCTATCTATATACCTAGGGTGTTCATAGACCCCATCCATTTACAAAAAGGTGTACTTTCATGTAGGAATTCACAATCATTCATCAACAAGTATATGTTTTATTATTATAGGTACCACCTAAATCCATCATGGAGTTTACATCCTCAAAAATATCCATTCATCATCAAGGAAGATCATAAATTCCTTATCCAATCTCATATCAATTTCCAAGCCCATATATAAAGTCACTAAAATTAAAATAATTAATTATTACACGTTATAATTAATTATACAATTTAACCCATGAGGAATAATTTCCAAACAAAATCTATAGAAAATTTAGTACCATAAAAATAGCACAAAACATTGTGCGTCTATCCTCCCAAGAACCCCTTTAAACCACCTAAGAAAAATACCCTTAAATTAGGTTGATTTCCACTATTCTATAATGGAATATTAATCAAAACCTAAACCATATAATCTTAAATAGTAGGTAAATGAAGTGGAAGAATAATTAAAGGGATCATATGGAATAACTTACCTTGAACTACCACAGAAACATCCAACAACCACCCCTTATCAAAAGGGGATGAAAGGAATGAAGGAGGATGTATATAGAAAGATGAATAAAAATATAATAATTCCCCATTTACCATAATCATGAGAGGGGTTGACCTAGAAAATATTATTCTACCCCTAATTTGAAAAAAATAGAAAAGTGGAATGTCATAGAGTGATCCTATGTTCCATGGTGTGACATCCCAATCTAGTTTAAGCTCATGGACTATCCCTAAGGGTTCATAACACCAGAATATATTCATATATACCCCTTACGATGTAACCTCTATAGTCATGGTGTTGTAATATTCCTTCAATAAGAACCAAAATTTATATCTCAAGCCCCATTGATTATCCTCCTCCATTCATAGTGTGGTCTTGTCTATGACCCCACTCCCATGACATGTCCCTCACGCTTCACACAACGATTCCTCCCCTTGGGCAGGCCTTCATTGTGTGACCTACGTTCCTTGATGTGACTAACCATTCTAATGAAATTTACTTAAATAAATACCTACGGTTTTTCAAATCCCCTACATAATGGTCACCATGGTGTCATTGACCCCTCCACTATGGTGTGATTTCATACCCAATACATAAGGGTCACCAAAACCACTATGTAATGAAAATCATCACTACATGACACCATATTTCAGGAAAATATCTTTATATATAAGGATAATTTCATTTTTCAAAATCTAATACCAAAGGGTTACAGTTAGGGTGTGACACCCCCAATCACACTATGACTTATTCTAACCCTTACATATATACACACAACACAAAATCCAACATATCATAACACCCATTAGTCAAAGAGTGTCCTAATAAATTCATGCTATAATTCCTCCCTTGGCTATACTTTTACCCTTGACCATCCCCTCATCACTATGTGATGCTCACTTTTTAGTACATTATAGTCAATCTATAACAAAATCACTATAATGGGGTCTCCATAAGCCTTATCCCAAACAAAAAAAACAAATTTCCTTTGAATTTCACAACTTTTAATGACATGGGTCATTAAAAACTCCCTAATGTATGACTTCTATTCTTAGATAATCATTTGAGATAATCTATTGAATTTCAATCAATCTATTAGGATTCGATATCTCTCCACAATCTAAATTCTAAAAATATGTGAATACTTTTACACTATCCATATACTAAACCCGAATACACCACCTCATACCCCAAATTCCATATTTGATCACCACATTACACATATAATAACCTATTTTATTCCCTCCATGTGGTTTCTACCTCACTACATCCAATCATATGAAAATACACCATTCAGCCTTCCTCTTGTTAACTTTCCTAAAAAATAGTGAGTCTCGCCAACCGATACATCATCACAGCTCCTAATCAAAATGCCATAATTCATAGTGGAATCAATAGATTTTCCAAATTCCCAAGATAAACTCCAAACCCAACACTCAATGTATTTCCACAGTTGAATCCTCAACAAATCGAATCTATCATCATACTCCACCCATGAGCACTGATACATCTATGATTTGAAAAACTGTTGGATAACACCAAATTATATATAGAACATAATACTAAAAACTAGAATCTATATTACTAAATATATGAATCTAAAATTTGGAATTATATAAGCAACTATATATAATTATAGTTACTTGAACACCAAAATCTCCAATAAGTTTCATTGTACCCCCACCCTACTAATGTTGGAGTTATACATCCATGATTGATTTGACAATCCCAACATATGAGTATCCTTACAATCACTCTTCTAGGACAAAACAATAGATCACCATAGCAAGTATCCTTTCTATTTTTGACTGAAATGACTCGAAATGACCACTCATCTTGTACCTAAGTTCCAACATAAAACACACATCATTACTCATTCTTGGATTACTATGAACATCATACTTAACATTAGCTAAAATCAAACCGTATTATGGGTCATACCCTCTAATAGCCAATGGTGTGAACCCCCAATATATGGCTTCCATTAAATTTCTCTTTGAACACAATGCTCAATTATTTTTGACATCACACATGTGTTTCTCTTCCTGGGCCATTCTTATCACATTCCATATGACCTCTATTAAGGCCTATGCTTGAACTATCCATACTAGGGTACTCCGATATATTTTCGGTAATACCTCTTATTATAGAGTTATCAATTACCATTATCATTGAAACATAAAACCACTATGCCAATAGGTATCCCATAAATCATCATAGTAACCTCACTCTAAGTATAACCCATTAATAAAGGACAATTAAATCCACATGATTCTATTACATAGAATCAGGAATAAGGGAATTAATCATCAAACTATCATCAATAAATCAGTTGGGCTCCCCTGGAACCCAGAAAATTCACAACAAACTAAAAACGACCCACTCAACGATCCACATCCAAATTGGCAGTGTACAAAACCAACATGAACTTGCCCTAAAAAATCAATTATTTTCATTGGAAAGCCACACCAACAATAAATAGTCTCTTCACATGAATATTGAACTTATAATAACCCTCTTATTGTTTCTTACCCACTATCCATCTCGATCTTATATGATCCTAGTATGTGTAAGCTCTTGTATCATCGGATCTCATGACTAATCTCATGCTCCAATGATTCACACACCATTAAACATATTCTCATTCACCTAAAATACCATGATTATCTTGAATTAAAACTCCAACTATCCCAAAGAAACCCTCAATGCTTCATTTTTAACAAGTTTTAGTCATCTCACTCAAACAATGGACTACCACATGATTTCCTACCACTCAAGTTCTATTCCAAAGCCACAAAAGCATCTATCCAAACTTTAAAAATCCTTGAATTGACCATCTGAAATCATTATCCACTATCCCATAAAAAACAATACCAAAATAAACAATTCTAGGTATCCAAATAACCACTCCTTCCAAACCCGTCCTCAATACCAAAATAACTCCAAATTCTTGACACACTAGTAAAATCTATTTAAAAAGATTCTTTTATAGCATTGATTATTTATTATTGATGTTATAAATAGTTTTGAATGTTAGTTATTTTATTATTGATTTAAAAACCAGTGGTGGATGTTTTTTACAATGGTTTTTTAATCAAAAGAAATAAAAAAACATTAAAATAAGTTAAAATTTTGTTCTTGACTTTTTATTTCATTTCAGTCATTCGACCCCTACTAGATTTTTCTTCCAAACCAAATCCCAGCCCCATAATCTTCTATTATAATAGCTCTCAATATTCTTTATCCACAATATTATTACACCCTCAGCCTCTCCCCCATACATGGACATACCCTTCCACTCTCTTTATTTATATGTCAATCTTTAGGTTATTTATTTTCAACTATTTTTTATTTTTTAATTGGAAAATTTTTCACTAGTTTTTGTAGATGAATTATTTCATGTAGAAGAATTGCGTGGTTGTTATGGTTTTTTCAATGTTCAATTGTCTTTATGTTAGTTGATATATTTTGTTTTAACTGGTAATTTTAGGGTTTTTAATGGGAGGAAATGAGTTTTTTCATGTTTTTATTACTTTACATTTATCGATTTTGAAATGTAATCTCAAGCCAAAATTATGATATTTTTTCCTTGTTTTGGTTGTGAAATATCTTTTTATTGGAAAATTTGTAATTCTATATGTTTTATCATTATAATGATATATCATCTCTACATTCTATCATATCTTTTTTTTATTTTTTTTATTTTTTTATTTAATATAGAGTCTTCTTATTGAAATTTTTGTTATTTTAATATTGATTTTGTCTATTTTTACATTTATTTATCCATTTAATTACCATGTTTATAGAAATATCTTACCTGAATAATTAGATATTTATTATAATCCTTGTATGATATGATTATTACATGTAGTTTACCCATGTTACATTTCACCCTTATTGGGTTTTTGTATTGAAATATATGGAACTGAAATTTCCTTAAGCTTAACACTTTTCCTATAGTTTCTCATATCTAGATACTCATATATTTTTTTTTATTTTTTCGTTTCAATGATTGTTTGATTTTTTTTTCATTTTCTTTTTATAAATGCATATACAACATAGGCCTTTTCAAATAATCATGATCATTGAATTGAAAATGTTTCCATTTATATATGGGTTATGTTTTACTGATGAGTATTTTTTTGAATAATGAGTAGCATGTGCTTACATGAAATGAAAATTAATTTTGATTATATAGTTTGGGTAATAGATAGAAAGTTATATATTTTTAAAAAAATATTAAATAATATATCTATAATTTTTATTTTATGTTTTTATATTTAGTTATTTAGTTATTGTTAGTACATTACATTTGTTCTAAATAATTTTATTGCAAATATAATATTAATTTTTAATTTTTAAAATATTAATTAATTTTTTTTATTTTTTGGAAGAGAAGTTTTTTAATTATGTTTTAATATATAGAAATATATATTATTTTTCTTGATTGAGAAATATATTATGTAAAAAAATTATATGATGATTTTTGTTTGTTTTATGTATTTTACTAATGGTATGTATGTCACAGTGCATTCAATATTAAAATTTTTATAAACAACTACATACTTTGAAAGTGGAGAGCAAGGTTGAGCCATAAAGTGCACGAAATCTATTTCACTAAAAATTTCTCATTGGAAAATGTTCAAACAGATAAAAATTTGAGTGTTTTCCGTTTTCATAAAACAATAAATTGATGGAAAATGAAATAAAGTAATTTTCCATTAAAAATGATGATAAGCTCTAAATCAACAAATTTTTTTAGGGATGCTAACATCATATTTGAATTACTATGTATTCATGCTAAAAATTATTTTTTGTGATTAAATATTTATCTAATTCAATTATCACTAGGTAAAAATTTGTTAATCCTTTTTTAGAGGATTAATTTTTTATCATATAATTTAATTAAAGTGTTATTATCTGATATTATTAATAAAATAGGAGACACTTTCTAGTACCAAACTAAATATAGAAATGACACAACCTGTTTCTCATAAATCTACGACACCTATTTGCACTAGAGTTAGTCAAAACAGTTAACATTATTAGTATCACCGAATCAGATTTGAATTAAAATATCCAGTTTTAATTTTTAGAAATTAATTTAGTGGAAATATAAATTAAGTAGAAAAATATCCGGTTAAAATAAATTAAACTTGAAGTTAATAAAAAATAAAACATCAAGTTTACATGTGCATCAATTTGAATTACTTAGTCAAAAATCACAACACATAGATATTTACCCCAAAATCTAGATTAAAAAGTACACATAAAAATAATATGATAATTCATGTAAAATAAAACCATATTACCAAAAAAAATAATTTTTATAGTCTACACTTTTACCGCACAAAGAAATGCGCAAGTCGTCAGTCGATGAATGAAAGTGCAACATCCATGTTCATTGACTTTGTGGGATGACAACAGACCACCAAAGATATCACAGCCACCTAGAGTCATGGGAATAAGAGGAGTCCATATCTAGTTTGCTGCACTTCAAAATCTATGATGACCTACTACTGAAGGTACAGGAGGTTCTTGGATGCCTTTATGGTGGTGTGCATGTATAGGATGTAGAATAGGGAGGGGAGGGGGTGGAGAGACAAGCAGGGTAGGGGATGAGGGGAGTGAGGATAAGTGGGGGTGCAAGCTGTGAAGAATGGGGAGAGGGAGATGGTGGGTGGGGAGACATGGTGTGGGGAGTGGGAGGGGAGGTAGTAGGGAAGGGGAGTATGGGAGATGGGGTTATGGGTGGGTTTTTTTCCTTAAAACCATAATCAATAATTTATACTGAAGAGAAATGAAATATAGCAGTCCCTATATTGTCTCTCAAGGAGGACTCGATTTGAGTTGTAGAATTGTCACTTTTGTTTTTTTTTGTTTTTCAAAGAAGAAAAGAATATGTGGATTTGATAAAAAAATTAGATAAATAAAATAAATAAATAAACAAAGTGAAATATATTTAAATAACAAGAAAATAAAATGAGTTTGAAATCAGAATTAAAACAGTGGTCATAGACAAGCTTAAACATTTTGAACACTCCCCTATTCATTTTTTGGAAATATTTATCAATTGAATTTATAAACGTACTCCCATGTAACCCAAAGTGAACACTAAAATATATATATATATCATATCAACACATTTATATTATTTTTTTCAAGCATTTATAAGTGATTCAACAACTTTAAGACCTCCATGAAATGAAACCTAATTGAAATCACTATGATCAATGGAAATACCTCACTGAAGAAATTTAAATAGTGATGAAAATTAATTTACTTCATTGATTGAATAACCATCCAAATAAATTTTATGAAAATATATTCAATAAAGAAACTGACCGCATTCAATCAAACATACATGATCAAGAGAAATTTAAAAAGAGATTACAAAATACGAATGAAACTTGGAAGAGAGTGTTTGTCGATTGTTTCCATCCGCAACCACTTGGTTCTTAGTCTCACATTACTTCAGAGGACTCTATCTTATGAATTCTAGCATCAATTCACCACATCTTCATCTATTTATCAATCTACACAATGGAGAAGAAAGCCTCTATGTCTTCAATCTGTTGTTTTGAGGATGTGTTTTGCTGCCTCTGGACTCCGACTCCCTCAAAGTAGTGACTGGGGGGTGTATTTTTAGGGAATCCATCAAAAAACATAGCATCAATGCATTTTTTTTCTGCATGTCGAAACTTACCTAACATTTAAAGGACTTACACAATGTGTAATCCTTCGGTCTTCAGGACTCAAAAATCTTGGTGTAATCTTCTCCGAAAACATATCTTCAAAATTCTCACATCATCCAATCTTGTTTCACAATGTGTATTTACCTTTCATAAAAATATATTTTTGAAAAATTCACGACGTGTAATGTCATTACATGACATTTAACTATGTCAATATAGTTATCTAAATTCGATTCTTTCTTAAAAATCTGGTGTCTTTCCGCTTCTCTTCTCTCGCGCGTGAAGTGTATTTTAGCTTCATTCCTGAAATACAGAAGCTATTGAAAACAATTAAAATTCTAGAATTGTGAAATTTTTTATTTCAAGCTCAAAACATCCATAAATTCTAAAACCGATAAAATTTCACATACAATGTCACATTGGTGGGGTTTAAATCATTAAAATATATATATGAAAAATAGTAGAAATGTAATTTCTATCATGGAGCGTGGGGGAGGGGATGAGCGGGTCTACTGGAACGGGGTGCTGGTGGGTGAGGGAAAAGGGGAGGTGTATTAGGGGGTTGGGGAGAGAGTATCAGGGGGTTTGGGAGCAAGTTAAGGGGGAGCAAAAAAACAAAAAAAAATAAAAAATTTAATTTAAAATCCAAAGATAAAAAATAAAAAATTATCAAAAAGTAAAATAAAATTAATTATTATTATTATTATTATTATAAAAAAATAATTAAATAATAAAATTAGTAATAAAAATAATAATAATTTGAATTATATAGATATATATTATATTTAAAAATTAAATTAATATAAATAATTAATAAAATAAACTAATAATAAAAAAACTTATATTAATCAAACCACTAAAAAATAAAATATTACACGTTAATAAATTAAAAAAATTATAAAAGATAAAAAATAACTATTATTAATATTAAATTAACTAAAAACTATAAAAATAACTAAAATATTAAAAAATTACAAAAAATATCATAAAACACGAGGAATAGTTAGAAAATTAATTAAAAATAAATTAAAAAAATTGTATAAATAATTAGTGAAATGCATGTACATAAAATCCCCCAAACATAAGATTGTTTACTCTAGGGAAAACAATCTAAAATAACATGATTCATTTAAAATTTAGTTTTCAAAAACCATTTTTCTTCTACTCACATTATTTCCAAAACGAGTACCTACACTTATCCATCATTTGACCCCTCTCTCCATCACTCCCATTACCCAAAAAAATTGATCAAATATTTCGTCAATTCATAAACACATGCATTCTTACCATATTCATTCCAGGAATTTCACATCTCCACTAGTGGAAATCAATATAATGCACCAATCTCAAGGGAATCAGATTAGGTTCAATTATATTTGACGTTATAGGATGGTGGGTCATTAAAAAATGTGATAGTTTTTTAAAAAAGGGAAGGGTGAATCTTGAAATAAATGCATGAAAAGTTTCAATCCAAATGTCTTCCTCAAAATATTTCTCCCCCACACATAAAAAGATTATTTTCCCCTAAAAATAGATATCCAAATGTCATACTATTTTCTTTCATAATTTTTTTTAGGGACACTACTCACTCCAAAAATATTGAAAGAAAAAACTGGTGAGTAAATGCTTCCAAACCCCATGAAATAAATGTAAGATAATACCCAAAGAAAGGTACATAAGTAGTGAATATATTGTAGAAACTTAGTGAAATTAGTTCATATGGGAAAATTTATAGCTCCTATATCAATGGGTCAACACTTTTATAGGTATCCCTAAAATAGAGGGTTACCGCATAATGACCTCCAATATACTCATTATTGGAATAAAAAAGAATATATATTCCCATATCAAAATACATGTAAGGAATGTGAATACTTTGAAATACATAAAATATGATCTGGACGAGATAATTTCAATCCATGTGAAATAAATTAATCAATGTCCCTCAAACAATGATCACCAAGAATAAATCTCTCCCCCACAAATAGATTGAAAAATATCATGAAAATATTCAATAAATGGTTAAGGAAAGGTATCAGCAGTGGGTTTATCCTAAAAAAGATTCTTCATGGATTCTAACGGATATAAGAAGGAGAAAATACAAGGGTAGCTTAGTGGGTCAAATGGGATAAAGAATCAAACAGATGCCTCAGTCATTTTAGTGAAGCTTTCAAAATTCCTATCACTTTTATGGAAAAACATGGAAATTTCAAAAATACATAACATGTTCGAGATTCTCTCAAGAAAAATAGAAACAAGAAATGATGAAAAAATGGTCCAGAATCCTCATGGGTATATAAATAAAATGATGGACAACACAAATGATTATGAGTAAAAATAGGTGTCTAAAAAATAAGAGTTTTTGGAAGTATTTTAAAAGTATAGACTAATATTAACAATCATTCAAATAAGGGTATGAAGAATAAAATCCTCTCAAATAGGATCATATGATATAACTACCTAGGGAGACAAGTGATATTCCTCGGACCATGTTATGAAAAAAATACAAAATATTTCATGTAGGTTCAATAAATGACATGAATTATATTATTATTATTATTATTATTATTATTATTATTATTATCCTTTTTTATTAGTTGGTTTTTTTACATAGTGTTTTTAGAAGAATAAAATATGAATGAAACTAAAATCACTTCCCTAAGTAAGAGCAGATATACATGGAAAGGATCTCTGTATCTAATAAAGCTCAAAAAATGAAGTACCTATAAAATCTACTTATGAAAAACACATACCTTAATTATTTCACAAAAACAAAAACAAATACTATAAAAATAAATACAAATATGTGGAATAATAATAAGTGCGTAAAAAATTTCATGTGTATCTGAAAATATTCAACACATTCCAAGATTATTTCTTAAAACAAACTAGAACAAATAAATGAAATAGAAGATAAACATAAAAACATGGGTTTTCTCAAGGTAGCGATAAGTTTTATGTATTCATCTAGATGGATAAACAAAGGCCAAACAGTGTGGTCCATTGGCTTCAAACTCCTCTACCTCTTGTAAGAACTTGTGGTTCTATCATTGAGCCCACATGGATGCTTGGTGGGATTAAGCACCTTAGGATCGTACTGATCTTGAATCTAGTGTGAAAGGAATATAATATGGTCTTGTCAGGGGGTGATGGATTTTGAGAAAAGATATATAATTAAATCTCCTCAAGCTAGCACTTGACATAATCAAAATCTTGATTCACTTGGTATACAAGTTTAGATAGTGAAGGAATAGGCACATCGATGAACATAAAAGAGGCATAAGAGATAGAAAGTTTTTTTTAACTGCACCCACAGATATATATATATAGAGAGAGAGAGAGAGACTAATAAAACATAGACTAAGGAATGTAGAAGCAGTCAGGTTTCCTCCCTATTAGCGCTATGTTTAATGTCTTTATGAAGAAAAATAATCCACAATTGTAATTTTAATTCTTTATGTTGTTACCAAGTAGGATCAAGACCACTGAGGGGTGGGGGATGAATCAGTGGTTCCTTTTTCTTTTACAAGAAATATTCTTTAACTACTTGATATAAATTTCCTTAATCTCTAAAACTTTTTAGAGTAATGAACCACTCAAATATATATTACAACCTCACCTTTCATATGAAAAAAATATAAAGAGAATGCAGCACATGATATTTAAAAGGTATAGTAAAACATACTACTCCTTTCTATGTTGGATAGTCCCACCAAATTGGATTCTTTTAAAATCCTCTTTCTGGAATTCAAAGGCACAAGCAAAGAATAATTCTATAATCCAAGTAGACAATTTCCTGTTATAGTTGGTTATACCCCCAACTGTCCTTTCTAGTATCCACTTCACACAACAAGCATTTTTAGCAACTATTAAGAATCCACAATTACAAGATTCACTTTGTTCTTCTTCTTTGATTCACTTCAGAAAGTCTTCACATCCTCCACAAGTAAGAAAAATCAAACTCTACATGTGTACCATATTCAATAACTTCAACATTTCACATGATGCATATGTTGGTATTCAATAGTCTTCTAGAACCCAGGTCCTAAAGAAATACTTAGAATTGATTAGTCTGATCATCCTAGTATGGATCCTTAGTCTGATGGTTGGTCCAATCCAATTAGTCTTTTTTACTCCCTTATTTAATTTAGTAGTAAATCAATCAGCTGGTCAAAATTCTACATCCAATGGAATTCAGTTTGATGAACCTAGATACAATGGATGTCACATTGATGGCATCACTTTGGATATTCTAAAACCCAAAACACAAATTTTGGTTGGAAACTCAATACATGTTCCCAAAAATTTAGAGCACGAGTACCAAAATAGTTTTTTTTCACATTTACAAATGAACTCAACTCTCCTTTTATAGATACCTCAAAATGGTTTGTGTGGGGTTCTAAAAAACTTTCCCACTTAACAAAATTTCCTGAATCTTTATTTTACTTAAATCTTGGATATATCTTTGACTCATTAAATTCCTTTTCAAATATTCAATTCTCCTAGATTTTTTATCTCCATTTGACTCATTCACTTCCTTTTAAAATCTTCTAATCTCCATGACATTCCATTTCTTTTTCCCAGTATGTTTTTTAACATTAAGAAATCCATGTATTATTTTTCTTTAATAAATCATCATATGATTTTTTCTTAAGAAATCCTAGTATGATTTTTTCATTAAGAAAACCCAGGACAATTTTATCCTTATGAAATCCTAGAAATCCCAGTATGATTTTTTCCTTATTAAATACTAGAAATCCCAGTATGATTTTTTTTCCTTAAAAATTACCAATAAAATTTCTTCAGTACGTTTTCTTCAGTATGATTTCATCATTACAATTTATTCAGTATGATTTCATTAATATGAATTCTTATATACGAATTCTTCAGTATGAATACTTCTATATGATTTCCTTAGTACAAAAATCCAAGTATGAAATTATCAGTATGAAAATCCGAGTACAAAATCTTAGTATAATTTTCCCAGCACAAAAATCTCATTACAAAAATCAAATCATGAAAAATCGAGTATGAAAATATCAATATGGAAATATCAATATGAAAATATGAGTATAAAAATCTCAGTATGATTTTCCCAGTAAAAAAATCTCAGTACAAAAAAATATCAGTACAAAAAACATAGTTTGAAAATATCTATACAAAAATCTGAGTATGAAAATATCAGTACAATTTTCCCAGTATGAAAATCTCAGTACAAAAATATTAGTACAAAAATATTAGTATGGAAATATCCTCCTCAAGATCAGTGACTTATTTTTCATCATGATCCTCATCAACATATTTTATTTCTCAGGCCTTAGAAACATCATTTATTTATCATCAATCTGGTATCACAATTTATCTAATTAACTTATGATTTATGTGAAATACAAAATATAAAAGAATCGTTACATTTATATCAGATGAAATATGACTCAAAAAAACTCTTCATAATTGTGATAACCACTTTCATTCTAGACTCAATATAATTTTTGAATTTTCATCAAACTCTAATAATGATTCCTAGATCTGTTGAGCCATGTTTATGTCTAGATCTGATTTGAAAACATTACTCACACCCATCTTCAATCCATATTTCCATTACATTTTCATCATAGTTTCTTCATTCAACATGATCATCATATTGATTTATTAACAAAAAAAATTACCAAAAAACTCAAATGGGGTCTAACAATATCCCCATTTATACTTATTTTCAATAACCACTTCAATACCTAAATTTAACCTCTTAAAAATAATAAGTGATATTGTTTTCTTTTCCCACTTTTTCTTCTCCATGTATTATTTTTTTCTCCCCCTATTCCTTATCTACCCTTGTTTTTTTCCTCTCCCCCATAATATATTATCTCCCCTTATTTACAATCAAATTCAAAGGGGTCATCATTAAAGTTTCCTTCATTATTGAAAAATTGAATATTTTAAAAATATTTCAATCATTTCATCTCAAAAACATGAAACTCTTCTTTAGGAGAACATAAGTATCAAATGAGTTTCTAAATAAAGGGTCTTTAACTAAAAACTCTATGTCTACCTGGGGGAACCCGATGTAGAAAACACTAGTGTATAATCAAGGTTATCAATTTCTTCCATTACACAACTTTCATGTAATACCTTTTCATGTTTCCTTTAACATTGTCATCTTGTGGAAATCTTGAAAATATTTTATTTAAGATAAAATTAACATTAATCCATCTCGGAGAACATATCCAAAAATTCAAGTGTATAAAAAAATATTTAAAATAAACTTTTCTTAACCTCGTTACTTTCCTTTGCATGAATAGTAAGATACTCACCATCATCTTCCTTACTTTAACTCCTTTAATTCCCTACAAGTTAGTAAAATTCGTAAATTTTTTAGGACTAAGAAAAAACCACATATATTCTCAAAATTAAAGTTTGAACTGAGATTTTTCTCTCAGTATTAACATTTTCTTATTATTCTTAGATTATGCATCGACTATATTTTCTTCTTTTTGACCATCATTATCATATTTTTTTAACAAGTTTGTTTTCTTCTATAGACTCTTCTTATCTGGTTATCAACTTTTTTTCTTATTTAGTAACCTTTTTTACAATTATTTTATAAAAAATATTTCATCCCTTCTTCTTGTTCTAGAAAGATAGTCAAATAACTTTTAGTAACTTTCCATTCTTACTCACATCTCTTACATTTTTTTGAATTTTAAACCCACAATTTTTTGATACCTTTTTACCAAATTTTCTCACATCATCAGAGACCTTTTTGTTCCCCTTTTCTTCTGTTAATTTTTTTGTTTATTCTAAATTTCATTCCGTATTAACTTGATCTGGCCAAATATCTATGTGGTCATAATTTTTGGATTCAACATGTTTATTTTTCTCCACTTTCTTAAAATACTCAACTTTCTTACCATACTCATATTTCTTCATCTTATGAGTTTCCTTTTTTGGTTCCACATATTTTTTAGGAACATTTGAAATTCTTTTCTCATCATAGCTTCCCTTTTCATGCTTATTTCAAGGTTAAGACATGTTATACCAACATGAATAAGCTATGTGTCAGAAAATTACACAACACCAACAATGACCTCTAAATATTAGTCTTTAGGATTAATAGTAAAAACAATTAGAACTTTGATGTTGTTGTTTCTTCACAAATTGTGGACCACTTTGTTCAGGAGGATATTTTCTTAAAAATTACTATATTTTTTGATCAAAGATGTTTTCTCGCATGCCTTATTTTATAATCATTTCTTTTCACCTTTAAAATTATAACCTTTAAATTCAATTGCCTTGGTGATGTTTTCTCTCACCATTATTATCTTAATTTGTGTTGTATGATACATTGATTGTGTTTCTAAAATCTTTTCATCTTTCTCAGCCAACTTACTTTTCAAAAAATCAATGGTTTTTTCAGATTTAGCTATCTTCAACTTGTTTCATTTAATTTTTTCAACAAGGGTATATTCTATCTAGTTAAAATTCTCATTACTAGATTAATTTTCTTCTTAACCTTTAAGTTTTCTTTCAAGTTCACAGTTCTCAATAGTTATTCATTCAACATCTTTCTATAGATTATTTATTTATTTCTTGAGTTGAGTATTCTGCACAATTTATTTCTCTAGATCCTTTTTGATATTCCATTCCATTTCTATCAGCACATTATTTTCATCATCACAACTAGATGAATCAATTCCATAACTAACTTGATCAATAATGTTATGTTGATGAATGAATTCATCATTATATGAGAAATAATTATCCTTTCTTCTATACAGATAACTTTTATTCTTTTTTATCATAAGTAAACATTTCCTTACATTTCATCCACTTTTGTTTCTAAGTTTTATCATCAGCACCTTCAGACTCATATTCTTCAATTTTCTCCCAAGGACATTTTTTTGCAGAATGTCCTTTCCCTTCATAATTTCAACATTTTAGAGTTTTGACTTTTCATTTTCCCTTATTTTATTTCTTTGAAATAAGAGAAACAATTTTATTGAAATATTTATCTTATTACTCTACTAATAAATCACTTGATTGTTCTTTAATTTATTTATCCTTGTTTTTCCCTTTTATCAAAGATTTGATGGAAATTTCCCAATCATCCTTTTATTTATTTTCCATAATATTCTCTATTCTCATTTCATAAGTAACAAGAATAGTATATAGATCATTCAGATATAAGGTTTTCGTATCTCTATCTTCCTACGATGAAACATTGGCATAAAACTTATTAGGAATAATTCTCAATATCTTTTCAAGAATAGTTAGGTCTTCCAATTTCTTAACAAGACAACTTAAGGTGCTAAAAATATCATTTACTCTTTTAAATAATTCACCAATTGATTCAAGCTTATCCATCTTCATATCTTCATATTTTAGCCTCCAAAGTTGTAACTTTTCATTCTTCACCTTTTTATTTCCTTCATAAATATTTTTCAACTTATCCCAAATATCTTTGGCATTTCCAACCCCCTTTAATCTAAGTAACTCACTTTCAGTAAGTGATGAGATTAAAGACCTTTTCTCTCTTCCATAATTCTAATTATTTTTTATCAGCAGATGTAGGAGGAGTATTCTCAATATGAGGAGGAAATCCATATATAATAACTTCGAAAACAGCATACCCAAGAGACATAAGATATAGAATCAATATGTATTTCTAGATATGATAGCTCATTCCATTAAAAATCAGAATACCCTTATAGTTCATGGAATTACAATTCCCCATTCCCAAGAGGGATATTTTAGACGAAACCCTTTCTCTAAAACTAATTTTAATTCCCAAGTAGGATCAAGACAACTGAGGTTGGGCGTGGGGAGAATGAGTGGTTCCTTTTTTCTTTTATAAAAAATCTTCTTAACTCCTTAACAAAAACTTACTTAATATCTAATAATTTTTATAGTAATAATCCAACAAATATAACTCAAAACCTCACATTTCATATGAAACAAATATAAATAGAATACAAAAAATGATATTTACAAGGTTCGGTACAAAGGCATACTCCTTTCCATGTTGCATAGTCCCACAAACATGGATTATTTTACTATCTTCTTTCAAAAATAAAAAGGCACAAGCAAAGAAAAATTACAAAATCCTAGTATAATCATTCATGTTATAGTTTTTTATAGCCCCTAAATATCTTTTCAAATATCCACTTCCCAAAACAAGCATTTTATGAAACTGGTAAGCATCTATAGTTACAAGCTTCACTTTATTCTCATTTTCTAATTCACTTCAGAAAGTCTTCACTTACACCATAGGTAAGATGAATTACTCTCTACCTATGTACCTTATTCAAGAAAATCAACAAATAAATTAAGGAATATGTTGGTCTTGAATATTCTTCTAAAACCTCAGTCTGAAAAACTTCCTTAGCATCGATCAGTTTGATCTTCCAATTCTAGATCCTTAGACTGATGGTCATGCCATTCTAGTTCTTTTTTTTCACTTCCTTATTCAATTTAGTATAAACTCAATTGGCTACTCACAAATATACATATAAGGGAACATGGTCCGATGAAACTTGATATGATAGATGTCGCTCTGATGTCCTCACATTGACTCAAGTACAACCAAAACACAATGTTTTGTTGGAAACTCAATACCTGCATCTCAAATTCTAGAGGTCAAATAATTGAACATTTTTAGTCACATATACAAATGAACTCAGGTATATTTTTATAGGGACGCCAATAATGGTTTGGGATGGGTTTTAAAAACCTTTCCCTGCTTAACAAAATTTCTTGAATCTTCAATTTTCCTTAAATCTCATATCTATCATTGACTCATTAAATTCTTTTTTGGATCTTTAAATATTCCTGATTTTCAGATCTCTATTTGACTCATTCAATTCATTTTTAATTTTCAAATATCCTTGATTTTCCATTACAATTTCCCCATATGATTTTTTATTAAGATATCACAGTACATGTTTTCTATTAAGAAATCCCAGTACAATTTTTCATTAAGAAAACCTAGTATAATTTTTTTCCTTATTAAATCCATGAAATCCTAGTACGATTTTTTCCTTAAGAAATCACATAATGATATCTTTAATATGATTTCTTTAGTATGATTTCATCAGTATGATTTCATCAGTACCAATTATATAGTATGAATTCTTCAGTATAAATACTACAACATTATTTCCTCAATACAAAAATATATGTATGAAAATATCAGTATGAAAATTTGAGTACAAATATCTCAGTATGAATTTCCCAGTATGAAAATTTCTATAAAAAATATTAGTATGAAAATCCGAGTAGTAAAATCTTAGAAGGATTTTCCCAGTATGAATACCTCAATATAAAAATATTAGTGTGAAAATCCAGGTATAAAAATCTCAGTTCTATTTTCCCTGTATGAAAATCATAGTATGAAAATCTCAGTAAAAAAATCTTAGTATGAAAATATTTGTATGAAAATCTGAGTATGAAAATATCAGAATGAATTTCCCAGTACAAAAATATTCATATGAAAATATCAGTACGAAAATATCAGTATGAAAATATCTTCCTTATCCTCAAAAACATCATTTTCTTCCTGATCCTCATCAAAATATTTTCCTTCCTAATCCACAACAACATATTTTCCTTTTCATCAATATTACTTCAAAATTTATCCAATAATCATATGATTTATGTGAAATAAAAATAAGAAAAGAATTGTCACATTTATATTGGAGTCATTCTAACTTTGAAAAAGCTTCCCCATTACGATCACCACTTTCATTCTAGACTCAATATGATTTCTGAATTTTCATTAATGTATCATTATAATTCAGGGATTGATTGAATCATGACGATGTCTGGATCCGATTTGAAAACTTTACTCAAAACCTTATTCAATCTATATTTCCATTACTATTTCAACATAGTTTATTTCTTCAACATGATCATCATATAGATCAATTGAAAAAAAAATACAACCAAAAACTCATCTGGGGTCCAACACATTAATGAAACCTACTTTATCATAAGTGTGATAAAGATTGATATGTTGACCATTAACATTAAATAGAGATTGTTCCAAATATTAATTACAACAAACCCATATGGATAAAAAATTATAATACTATAAGGACCCGACCACTTTGATTTTATCTTTCCTACCATGTTTCGAAGTCTTTATTCGAAGTGTTTAACTTTGTTTCCTAGTAAAACATTTCTCTGTTGTGTTTGTTTATCATGCCAGGCTTGACTTTTCCCATTATAGATCAAAAAATTGTCATACGCTTCTCTCCCCATATCATCTAATTCATTCATATTTTTAAAATTATTCTCTTGGGTAGTTTTGAAATCAAAATTAATCTTATTAATATTTTAATAAGTTTTTCCCATTTCTATGAGGAGGAAATAGTTTTTTACGAAGAACAAATGATACAGGGAAATTCCAATAGGTGTCTTGTATGTAGTCTTGTAATCCCAAAGTCCATCGTCGCATTTGGTGGCCCCATATTTTTGAGATACACACACTGTTTTCTCTAAAACTACCTTAATCTCTCTATTTGAATCCTTTGCTTCGCCATTTGTTTTTGGATGGTATAGGGTGATAATGTATTGGTGATATCCATTTCTAGTCATTAGCATATAAAATAGTGCATTATTAAAGTGGGTAACATGACAACTCGTGATGAGCATTAGAATTCCGAACATGCTAGAAATGTGTTGTTTTAAAAATTAGATGACTATTTGAGCATTATTTTTAGCAAATGCCCACAATTCCGCCCACTTTGACACATATTCCACAAAAAAAGGATGTATGATTTTCCAAAAGATTTTTAAAAAGGACCCATATGTTGATTTCCCATATGTCAAAAATTTAAATTCCTAGGATTAAATTTTTTGGAATCTCACAATTCAAGCTTATACCCCCAGTTCATTGGAATTTATCACAATTCTTGACGAACTCATGAATATCATTATTCATGGTAGGCCATCACAAACGTCATTTTAACACTTTAATTATTGTTTGATGAATTCCATGGTGTCCTACATATTTTATAGCATGGGATAAGTTCAAAATACTATCATATTATTCTTATGGGATGAATCTTTTGAACATTTCATCCACACAATCCATGAAAAGTAATAGATCATCCCAATAGTAATGGTGTTCTTCATTCAAAAATATTTTTCTCTTGTCCTTCGATAAATCATGGTATACCACATCTGAAGTGAAGTAATTAAATAAATAGGCATACCAAGGTGTTATTTTCTCCATGGAATATATATATTCATTAGGAACTGATTCATTTATTAATTCCACGTTTTTTTCACTTATTTCATGGTCTAGGTGTGATAAGTGATCAACAACAACATTCTATGTCCCCTTTTTTCCTTTATTTGAATGTAAAATTCATAAGGTAATAATATCCATCGAATGAGTATAGGATTCCCATATTTCTTGTTCATCAGATATCGCCAGGTATAGTGATTCGTACTTTGGAGAACAACATATGTGATCAGTATTTATCAAAAGTGAATAAAACTACGATAATCCATTTTTGAGTTGTTGTGTAATTATGTTGAGCCTTATTAAAAGTGTGTCTAGCATAATATATTCATCTAAATATCCTTTATTCCCTTTTTCATAGGTCATCACCAACTTCCCAGTCATTGGTATCACACATTAAGTCAAATGGATGATCCCAATCCAGTGAAATCATTATCGGGGGATTCAACTGAATTCGTCCTTAATAATTAGAATTCTTCTAGACATTCAATCCCAAAGTGTAATGTGACATCTTTTCCCAACAGGGTGGTAAGGGGATGGGAAATAATAGATAAATTATTAATTAAACATCGGTAGAATCTAACATGCCCAAGAAAACCATTAATTAAACGAATATAAGTAAAAATTGGTAGCTCAGAGATTTCATTGATCTTGGTTGTTTCAACTTCAATGCATTTCTTTGAAATTTTATTACCTACATATATTCCAATTTCTACCATGAAGTTTTATTTTTCCCAATTGAGCATCATATTATTTTCTTCACATCTCACTAAAACCTTATCCAAAGTTCCAGACATTCCTCAAAAGAATCCCCATATACATATAAGTCATCCATGAATATTTTCAAGAATTATTCAAAAAATGTCATGGAATATTTCAATCATGCATCGTTGAAATATGGTTTCCACGTTGCACATTCCAAAAGGCATTCATTGATAAGATGATATACCATATGAAATAGTGAACTCTCTTTTATCTTGATCTTTTGGTGTAAAAACTATTTGATTATATCCTGAGTATCCATCTAGAAAAAATAGAAATATATTCCTACTAATCGTTTAAGGATTTGATCAATAAAGGGTAATAGAATGTGATCCTTTCTAGTAGAATAGTTCAATTTTTGATAATCAATGAAAAATATCCATACATTCACTATTCTTATGGTTATCACTTCTTCTTTATTATTCTCAACTACTATTGTCCCATCCTTTTGAGGTACCAATTGCAATGGAATGGCTCACTAACTATCAGATATGGGAAATATTAAACCAACATCAAGAAGTTTAATGAGTTGTTTCTTGAATACATATTTCATTTGAGGTGTAAAGAATCATTTTAGTTGCCTAAAATGTTTTTAATTATCTTCCAAATGTATTATATGAGTGCATTTGGCTGGACATATACCTTTTTAATCAGAAATCGTCCAACCAATTGTCATCATCCTTTGTGAAAAGAAAATGAGAAATCTTCTTTCGCGTTCGCTTGAATGTTTGGAATTTATAATGACTTAAAATGTGGTTAAATCTCTAAATTAGTTATATCTCAGGTTTTGTGGAATATTTTTAAGCACAATTGTTATAGTTTTTTCAAGTGATGGATTCCATGTGGTGAATACTTCTCTATCTAAAGGTTCAACTATGTTTTTAATAAATTCCACTTCCAAGGTTGATTTAGTAAACTCCTCATTTTTATTGTGTAAATCCTCAAAATCCAGTGCATCTACTGCTAAATCATCCCATTCTTCATCCATATCCAAGAAACGATAGTATTCTATAGAGTGTTTTTTCATAACCTTCAATACATAAAATGTTATGTTTTTATCCCCAATTATAAAAATTAATTTTCCCTCTAATACATCAACTAGAGCTCCGCATGTTTCAAATAAAGGTCTCCCAATAATGAGTGGGGTGTCCTTATCTTTCTCCATATCAATGACAATTAAATCAGCAGGGGTAATATTTATTAACCTTAATAAATTCATCCTCTAGAATTCCTTGAGGATGATTCACTGATTGGTTATCCATTTTCAAGGTTACCCTCATTGTATTTAATTCTATAAGGCCCAATTCCTTAAGGAATCTAGATGGAATGAGGTTTACACTAACTCCGAGGTCACACAAAGATCTTCCAAATTGACATCCTCTAATATTGGAAGGAATATTGAAACTACTAGGGTCTCTTAGTTTAGAAGGTATGGATTTGGAAATGAATTTTAATCATCCCTCATGCATTATGATTATTCCCACATCATCTATTTTACATCTTTTTAACATAATAACTTTGATAAATTTATTTTAGAGGGGAATTTGGGTGATGGATTCCCCAAAAAAGAATATTTATGTGAAGATTTTTAAACATTTCCATAATTTTTAGAAATTGATCATCCAACTTATTTTTCTTCAGTATTTGTGGAAATATATGAGGTGATGTGTGAGATTTAACTCTTTTATTGAGTGCCTCATTTTTTTCTTTTCTTTGCTTGTCAATTTTTCATGTTTGTTTAGATTTTCCTCCTCTTTATCTTCACCATGAATTGATTTTTTTTGTTGTGTCTCCATTCTCATTGGAAGGTGTAGGTGTCTAAACTATTGGTTGAGAATTATGAAATTGGAACTCTAGAAAGTGTGTTCTACTTCAAAATATTATATTGTTTGCCTCTTCCCTTTAGTTAACTCTTGTGTTACTCGGTAGAGTTCCATGTGGTCAGTTTTTCATTTGTGTATATAATTACCAAACTTGATTTTCAATGTTTTATTTATTCATGTAGGTTTTGGGTTTCCATCTATTGTGATTCAAATCATTATTGTTTAGACATCATCAATTTTTCTATGTTTTTCCCCCAATATTTTTGACCTTACTTTCACTAGGGACTAAGTCCATTATTTTATTTTTCTCTCTATAATGTATTATTTTGATGGAATGGTGGTTTGTATTTCTATTCAGATACTTGATCTTGTGATTTCATGGTATTTATAAAAGAATATTGAGCATTGAACCCTAGTGGGTTCTATTTTATTGGCTAAGTAGCCACTAGTTCCTTCCAACCTCAACTTTGGTTGTTTCCTTTCCAGTTTATGCTATAATTGTTTCCATAATTTCCTATGTTGTATCTGAAAATGTTATCTTAAAACATATTGTTCTCAAAGGTGTTATATGGACACATGGAATAATCATGAGGGCCACCATAGTGTGGGAAGTGTTCAACTTGAACTACATGGACTGGAAATGAATTAGGTAGACTTTGTGACAAGTTATTAATCCTCTTGTTTAGTGCTTCAAATTGTGCATCCATGAATGTGTAAGAGTCCACTTGATGTACTCGTGATTTTCTTTTTTAATAATCATATATCCACTAGAAGTTTTTTTTCGTACATTTTTTTAACTAATGTGTATAGATATTTAGGATCCATCTCCATAAACTCATTTCCAATAGCTATATTGATTGTGTACTTACTTTCAGGTTTATTTCCATAGTAGAAAGATTGCAACTAGTTTCCCAACTTCATGCCATGACGAGGAAAACACCTTAAAAAATATTTCAATCTCTCCCAAGATTCTCTTAATGATTCATATTCACATTGAAAAAAAGAGTCAATGTCTCTCTTATTTTTCAAAGATTGCCCTATTGTGTAATATCGATCAAGAAATTTTCTTCTCAACACTTCCCAGGTGAAAACTGCTTCTTGGTCAGGACACTACAACCATTCCTTAGCTTTCCCTTGAAATGAGAATGTAAATAATTGCAAGATCAATGCATCATCGGTCACCCCATTATATTTTCATGTGTTACAGACTTCGAGAAATTTTTTCACATGAATATATGGGCCTTCACTGCTCAAGTCATGAAATTTTCCATATTGTTGGTGAAGGTTGATCATTGATGGATTTACCTAAAAATGTGTCTCTTGAATTTTTGGTCTTATTATGACTAATATGACTCTAGTTGTGTTGGGTCACAACTCATGTCTCGTAGTAGTCTGAGGCCTTTGAGTATCAAGATGGTTTTGGAAAAGTTGGTGGACTTGTCCACTGGTAAGGGTTGAGATATTAGGTACAATGCTTTCCTCAAATTATTCATTTTATTTTTGGTAGTGGTGCCAATTGTACATCTCCCTTTTTCTTTGGTGTTCTTTTTCTTGATCAAGTGGTGGGTCATTTTTTGACAAATCTGAATATGAGTGTTCACCATCTAAGTGAAAAATTATGAAAGAAAGGCATGTATTAAATTTTTTTTAATATTCTATGCTTGTGTGCTCCCCATAAACAGTGTCAAAAATTGGGCACCTGCGTTGCAGCAGGTCCAATTTGAAAACTTTTATAATAAATTGGATACTGTGAAAGTGGAGATCACGATTGAACCATAGAGGTCACAAAATATAGTTCACTAAAACATTCTCATCGAAAAAAATTTAGACAGAAAAAAAAGTCTACGAGATTCTTATTTTTTTATAACACTAAATATAGAGATAATAAAAGAAATAAAGTAAATTGTAGTTAAAAATGATGACGATCTATGAATCACCAAATTATGTCGGGGATGTTTACATCATAATTAAATTACTACCTAGTAATGCTAAAAAATAATTTTTATGATTAAACATTTATCTAGTTCAATTATTGCTGGTTCAGAGTTTATAAATCCTTTTTTAAAGGATTATTTTTTATCTCTTAATTTATTTAAAGTCCCACTCTCTAGTGTTTTAAATAATCTAGGAGATTCATTTGAGTACCAAACTGAATGGGAAAATGACACAACCTGTTTCTCATAAAGCTGTGCCACCTATTTTCACTATAGTCGTTCAAAATGGTTAACCTTATCGGTATCACCAAATCAACTTTGAATCAAAATGGCCAGTTTTAATTTTCGAAAATTAATTCAGTTAATATTTAAATTATGCAGACAAATATCCAGTTAAAATAATTTCAACTCATAATTAATCATAAAATAAAATATCAACTTGACATGCTCAAAAATTTAAATTATTCTGTCAAACATCCTGATACCCTAAAATTTACCCCGAAAACCCGATTGAAAAATTATACATGACAATAATATGATAAGTCATATAAAATATAACTGTGTTATAAGCTCACTCTGCATTCTTATTATGTTAATAAATGTACAAATCATTATTATATGAATTAAAGTGGTCCCTCCATGTGTGTCGACGTCATGTTCTCACAATAGACCACTAAAGATATAACACCCTCCCCGAGTCACAACAAACAAAGGCATATGTGGCCGATTCTCTACACCCATGAATGTGTGTTGGCCCACTGTTTAAGGTAGCGGAGGTTCTTGGATTCCTTAATGGTGTTGCGCCTATTTAGGAGGGAGAATATAGAAGGGGAGGGTGTTTTCAAGGAAAGTGATGTAGGGGATGAGGGGAGTGGGGAAAAGCATGTGGGGGAGATGGGGGTGGGGTGAACGGGTGTGTGGAGTGAGAGGGGAGGCAGTAGGGGAGGAGAGTGGGATAGATGGGGAATGGGGGAGGGGATGAGTGGGTCAAGGGGAAAGGGGGTCTAGAATATGAGGGAACAGGGGAGGGGGAGTGGGTCAAGGAGAAGGGGGGTTGGCTGGTGAGGTAAAATGGGAGGTGGTAGTATGGGGTTGGAGAGCGGGTCAAGGTGGAGGAGGAAAAATCAAAATCAAAATCAAAAATATAATTCAAAATTAAAAATATAAAAAATACAATTAACTAAAACTTATATAAAATTCATAATAAAAAAATAGTCATTATAATAAAATTCTTAAATAATAAAATTAATAATAAAAATAATAATAATTAGAATTATATAAATATATATTATATTTAAAAGTTAAATTAATTTATTTAATTAATTAATTAAAAAAATAATAAAAAACTAATATTAATTAAACTACTAAAAATATAAAATTTTAAATGTTATTAAATTAAAATGTTAATAAAAGAAAAAAATAAAAATTAAATAACTAATATTAATATATAATTACCTAAAAACTATAAAAATAACAAAAATACTAAAAAAATAAAAAAAAAATCATAAAAACACAAGAAAGAGTTAGAAAATTAATTTAAACTAAATTAAAATTTCTAAATATTATGGTTAAATCGATGTACGTCTACTAATTTTATTTTTTAAGAATATAAAAAATTCATTATTAATTTTTTTTTATTTTTTAAAATAAAATTGTTTAATGGAAAAAATATGTTCTATATTGATTAGAAATAAAGTTTTTTATATTAATAACTATTAAATTTGTTTTCATTTTTTAGTTTTATTAAAAAAAATTGATTTTACATAAAATTTTATTATGGATAAATCAAAGTGATACCAATAATGTATAAAATATATTCTATTTAATTAAAAAATATTATATATTTATGATTTATATTTTTTTTGTAATTATTTTTGTTATTATTGTAATTCCTTTTTAAGGAAATTTTATCTTGTATTGTTATTTATAAAAATAAATTTGAATTTACAATCTCAAAATCAAGTAACTTATATTAAATACTTAAATATTTTCATAGGTTATAATGAATCATGTTCGGATTATTAATTAGATGAAAGTGATTAATATGAGGAAGTGGTTAATACTATTTTGGAATTTTGTAAATGAAATTATCCGAACAATGACCTATTTTTTATCTAGGCATAAAATGTTTCACTATAAGAAAATTGAAAAGTAGATAAATCATCAAATCATTTAATTTACAATGATTTCATCCAATTTACACTCCTTAGAACTGGCATGTTGAAATTTGGTAGAATTCAATATCTAATGATAATGGTCAGTTTCAAGAAGATAAATCCAATCTAATTGAAGAAATGATTCACGATATTGAAGTCACAATAATTGAGAAAACATTGACGATAAAAAACAAATATGGTGATGCTAAAAAACACTATATCCTTGTTTTAAGAAATTTATGGTTTAAAAATATTGTTAAGATGGTTTAACATGAAATCCATGAATGGATAAAGTGATAAGTGTTTATATAATTTCTAAAACTATTGAAAGACATACTTCCTAAAGAAAACAATCTTCTAAATTTAAATTATAATAAAAAAAATATTATGCCCAATGGTATTGAGGTATTAGATGAAACATTCCTACCCTAATGAATATGTGTTATATAAAAATGAATATTATCTATCATCATGTCCTAAATGTGTGACATCATGATATAAGTAAAAAAGAAAAATCACATGTTGATTTACCTATAATGCTAAGTACCAAGACTCCTACTAAATAAATTTGGTATCTTCCTATAATTCCTCATTTGAAATGTTTATTTTCAAATTCAAATGATGAAAAAAATGTTACATCATCCAGATGAGAGAATATCCAATGGACAATTACATAATTCAGTTGAATGTTCCTGTCATGAGAAGTGCCAAATTAGTTCCCTAAACCAACTAATTGGGTAGATAGTAGAAGTTTGGGTTGACACCATTGAGAATAATGGAGAAGAAATTGAAGACACAAATTTGTGAGTGTTAGTTGATTATCCAGAAAATTAAATGATTTGAAGGGATCGAATGGACTAGAATAAATTTGAGAAAAAAATTGAAAGTAGAAAATGGAGAATAAAACCCTAAAAAAGTGTGCTGAGAATTGAAATTTGATTAGTGTTAATTTAAATATTAATTCCTTATTATTTAAAATCATTTTATGAAATAGTTTACTACAAGGATTCAATTGTGTTACCATTTATTGGTCAGATAACGAATAAATGTTTATTTAAAATTTCAATCCCTTGGTTAGGTGTTTGATTACTTAAAAACATGTTTAAAATAACCATAAAATAGTGGTAACCGACTCACCCAACGGTCATGGGTTCATCTCTTGTAACTCATTTAGTTTTCCTAGTTGTGTCCTTCTTGGTCGAATATGATAAAAAATGGCACATTTGGAAATTTAATCATTAAAGTGATTATAAAACAATTTCATAATAAAATTAAACACACCAAATATTCAATTATAATGAACATGTAGTCTTATGACAACCCCAAAACACAGAAGATATCGTCTTATAACCATGGTCATGGTGTGCAGTTTAAGTAGAAACTCAACCCCTACCATGGATATGAGAGGAAGGGGAAAACAATGTCACCCATTGAATTATGAATATTGGTAGTTTGTTGGTGGAAGAAAAATGTGTGTGGCACTGATGTGAATGGAATGTACCATCGCTTTTAGTGAACAAACACTTATGGAATGGAAGTACACGACCTATATATTTAAATACATAGTGTGTAGGTTCTGGTCTACTACTTGGGAGCATACTTGTGATGGATAGTGTATGTATCTTGAAAAATTACATGACATGTGATTATAAATTACACATCATGTATTTATAATTCTTCTCTGTTTCATGCATGATGTGTTATTTCACCAGAAACTCTTGAAAAATCACCGAAAAAAACTATAATATGTTATTTGATCAATAAAATAGCCCTTATCTAGTGAAAACATGTTTTATCCCACCACAATATGTGCCAAATTAGTTCCCTAAATCAACCAACTGGGTATCTAGTTGATGTTGGGGTCGATTCCAAAAGGAAAAAGGGAGAAGCAATAACATACAAAAATTGATGAGCATCATCCAATTATCTAAAAAAATTAAATGATTGTTATGGAACGAATGGAATGAAACAATTGAAAGATGAAAATAGAGAATAAAACCTTGAAAAATTGTTTTTTAGGGATTTCAATTCGATTAGAGTTAATTGAAAAAGTTATTCCTTAGTATTTTAAATAAATTATGAAATGGTTTTCCTTGGGGATTCAATTATGTTAATGTTTCTTGGTCAGATAACAAATAATTGTGTATTTAAAATTTCAATCCTCTAGTTTGATGATTTATTACTTAAAACAGGTTTAATATAATACCCCCAAAATATTGGAAACAGGTGCACCCAATGGTCAAGGGTTCATCTATTGTAACTCCTTTAGTTTCCCCAGTTTTTTTATTCTTGGTATGATATGACAAAACTAGTTTATTTG
Organism: Viscum album; assembly: GCA_963277665.1. Taxonomy (NCBI): domain Eukaryota; kingdom Viridiplantae; phylum Streptophyta; class Magnoliopsida; order Santalales; family Viscaceae; genus Viscum; species Viscum album. The sequence continues at coordinate 1,398,448,600 of OY728127.1, read as the reverse complement.
AAAATTTAATCATTATATGGATTATAAAACAAATATCCAAATAAAATAAAACACACTAAAACTTCAATTATAACATACTCATATTCTTATTACAACCCCAAAATGTTGAGATTACCCTCTTATGACCATGGTCATGGTGTGAATATTGTGTAGAAACTCAAACCCTTCCAATGATATGAGGGGAATAGGGGATAAGAGAAGAATTACACTAAACTAAGAAAAAACTTGAAGGAATCCCTACTAGATTTGGGGAGATAATGAGTTGGAATAGTGGTAGAAACTCCCCCTAAAATTTTTATCCCTAAATTAAAAGTCATGTCTATCCATTTATAGAGAATTGAGTATATAGAGTGTAGTTAAAATTACATGGCATGTACTATGGTCAACTGGCCTTTTCTATATATTCTCCACCAGTATGTGGCTAACTATGATTTCCATTGAATTCTATTCATTGAAGGTCATTTGGTGGAATTTACGACATGTGGAACTAATGTACATGGAATGTATCAGCACTTTTACTAACCAACCTCTTATGAAATGGGAGTAAACATCATATAGAATGAAATACACGACATGTGGGTTATGGTCTGCTACTTGGGAATGTAATCAAGTTGTATGGGCCAGGTTTCTTGAAAATTTACATAGTGTGTGCTTATAAATTAAATGTAGTGTGTTTCTAATTTTTTTCTCTAATTTGTACATGTTGTTCTCTTTCATTGAAAACTCTTAAAAAATCATCCATAGACCTTTAGAAATTGTATTTGATCCATAAATCAGTAGGTATATGGTGAAAACAAGTATTATACTCAATAAATGTATGAATTTTTATGCACATATTTAGTATATAAAACTCACTCACACTTATTAATTTTATTTCCCTCAAGAAAAAACTCAGCATCAAATTAAAAATAATCCATACTCTTAAAGGGTAGAATTCAATTAGTTACATTTTTATATATAATTTTCAAAGAAGTGGATTTCATAAAACAAAAAACTTATTCATTCTTAAGGTATCCTATTCATGACTCATATATAATTAAAATAAATATTTTCATCATATTTTATTCACATTGTCAATTTTTCAAAAACACTCAAGCCAGTATACGATTTACCTTACCATAAATATGATTCTGTAAGATCCTGTGTTTTCCTATGAGGTAGGTATCTTTTGATATTTTGTTTAACTCCTTTTTTTGTCCTAGTTTATATTCCTAATGTGATCATGAGAGTATCATGAATGTATAGTGATTTTTCAGATCCCTGGTCCCCTCTTTTTGGATAGATAATCTCAATCGTACGGATAGTAGAAGCCATGCAGGATAGGCCACACATTTACTTCTAACAATGCAGGGATGAACAAAGAGATGTTGGAGGTTGTGCAGTTTGAGGAAACAATTAAACCAGGGGTTCAAAACTATTTTAGAGCACCTAAAGTTTTTAGAATAGGAATTGGGCATGGTTTTCATATGGTTAGGAAAACTGTGAACATGAAATCATGTGAGATTCCCCTTAAGAAAGTGAAGGGCAGACGGTTGACACACGGTTTGGCCAACCATGCATCCAAATCATGAGAACCAATTAAAATGGGGGAAATCACTATTTTAGAATTAAAATATCTAATAACCTAATTTCCTTCTCTTATTTCCTCTTATGGACATCCTCTTCACATAAGGATATCCTTTAAAGCCCAATTCATAGTTTTTTCTTATGTTTCATTGTCTGGACTCGGATTTAAACACCATTCATCTCATTGGATCCACATAGGTAAGTTCCTCATTCCTATTTCTCCATTCTTCATTTAACTTCATATCGATGAAGTTACTTAAGAGAAAGAAAATAAGTCCTATTTACAGGATTTTCATCTATTCTTCATTTTTCTTCTGATCTGGACCGAATCTGAGGTCAATACTAGGAGAGTGATCTACTATGGACCTTGTGCAGGTGGTCTATACTTTTCCCTCAATGTTTTTTGTTTTATAAGAATATTTTTCATTATGCCATGAACCAGGCCTTCTAGAGGAACCCCCTTAATTAATTAAATGATTGATCTGATTGATTTGGAACATGTTAGGTTTCCCTTGAGTACCATTTTATGGTTGGAGGTTGTTTAGCATCAACTTAGGCCACCAATGCAGTGTTCCTTTATATCTACCCTATATTGTACCACTCCATTGGGTGCATGTGAGAACACTAATTTTAGTGGGATCCTTAATAAGATTTAAATGTTTTTTTAACTTTGATAGTACCTTGCATTTACCTATTCATTTTTAAATGAAATTAATGATTGAATTGAATTGACTAGAGATGGTTTTACCTCCATTTAATTTATGGCATACGATTAAAATGGTTAAATGGATTTTATAGAAATTATAGAAATAAGTGAGAATATCTCATGGAATTTGAATGTTTCTGAAATTTTTATTAAAATGACATGATGAATTGAAATGGAAATGGATGTGTTGGATAATCTCCTTGAATCATGATTTTATAGATGCTATGGAAGTTTCTCCCATGGATCTTGTTTATGGTATTGGAATTTTTAGACCTATACGACATGACCATCATGGATATTTTTGTATGCTTATGGATATCCTCATTATGGGGATCAGATATCAGTTTTTAGACTGGATAGCATTTCTTGTTTATTCATGTTTACATATTCCCTTATTAATGGTATATTGACCATTGATTACATGGAGCCTAATTTGGATGGAAAGTATCACATATGACTTTTAAAATTTACTTTTAGTACTTGTATACCTATGATATATTGATTTTTTTTTGTTTATATAACACATACTAGATTTTGTATATATATCGTTGGTGGTGGCCTAATGGGTGTTATCTCATACCTTGTTCGGGCCGTCATTGGGTACCCAGAAATACTTTATGGATGTAGGATGGGATTGGGGAAAGTTCTTTCTGTATGATGCTTGATTTGTTCTATGCTATAGAGTAGGGGAGCATAGGACCAAACTTGGATCGTGATTCTATCTAGAGATAGTTATTTTGGTCTTTTTGGAAATTGATACATGTATTGTATTGTTTCTTATATACCTGTTTTCCTTCTCTGTTGAGACATGACATGATCATCATCTTGTATATGAGACTACTTTTGGATTATTTATTACTATAGTCTTTTTTATGTTATTAATGTATGTTATTTGGTTATTTTATCTATGTTTTCTAATTAATTATTGTGATTAATACAATTTTATTACAATCTAACATGAGGACATGGTCTCTCTATAGACACACCCTAGGCCATCACTACTAGTTGGAAGCCTCTAGAATATTGAAAGGCACACTTTATTCTAAGAAACCCATCAGATTGGGGCACCATTTAGTGGCATCTAGGTTAGGACATTACAAATTGGTATCAAGGCATTTTCATTTATGGTTTTCTTACTATTTTGAGACAATAGATAGATATTAAGAAGTTATTTGGATTTGGTAATGAGTTGTGCCCCAGAGTAGCTAAACCATGTATAGAAAAAAGCTACATTTCCTGGAACAGAACTTGTTTTCCTAGATTTTTCATGTTATAGTCGATTTGATTCCACCGTTGGGTGATTCACTTGCAGTTTAATGTTACTTTAGATTATGGTTTTCATTGTTTCCTAATGAGTTGAGGGTATGCATCCCAGACAACATTTTAGGCACTTGTCTGGATTCACATTCCATCCTTTATGCCATGCCATATAGGATGAATTTCTTGATTGAATTTCATTTTTATATGTGCATTGTGTTATATATTTGTTATCCTTCTAGTGTTATTATAGGGAATTTAGAAACATACCTATTACTTAGAGTGCCTTCCATAACCTAAATATTTTTTTCCTTCTTAGGATACAACAAACACCATACGAATTCAATTATTCCATAATAATTCATTTTCCATTGGCCACATGGATAGGAACATGTTATGGTTTGGATTAGGTGGATTCCATATTTTGGTACATGAGATGTATGGTCCCTTATGGATCAGAAGTGTTGCACCATTTATTTCAACCATTTAAATAGAATATTGAAATAAATGTGAATTTAAATGAAACTGAAATTATGAAATAGAGTAATTGACCTTCACTTGGATTTTGAGTGGGTAGTAGGTAGTGTCTCTGGTACCTTTTACTGACTGTTTCTTTTTTACCTAGTCCTAGATTTAGGAACAAAAATAGGGGTGTGGTATTTTTATAGGAATTATTTGACATGTCCTACACTTTTATCAGTGATCTTTCATTATCAATATTTTTAGAGGCATGTGTTTGGCATTGTAGTGACATGCCACCATGAAGACCTAGATTTTTTAAATCGTATAGTTGAAAAAACCATGCTCTAGAAGTGGTGGGTAATATGATACTAGTAGATTCACTTAGAGTTCCACCTTTGGAACCAGTTGTTTTACCAAATACGGGTGATGAGGAATAGTTATGTGATGGTTTCTTACAATATATGTAGATTTTCTATGGATCACCGCAACCTGTTTCATCCAAGATAGAGTTGAAGTGTGTGTTCTAGTAGTAGAATCTACCCTTGTTTTCAGGGGATGGAGGACTATAGGATACTAAGCAATGTATTGAGACTAAATTTTTGATTTTTTAACCTCTAGAGAAACATTCCAGGAGGAGAGTAAATCTCCCAACATATTTTCATCCGGGTGTAGCTAAGCACTAAGGAGATGTTTTGAACCCGGATGATACACTCTAGGATATGGTTTTGGGTAATTAAGAATCCATGTTTTAGGACTAATTATTTCTAGAGACCCTAAGATATGAAAGGTAATATGTGTTTATGCTTCTATAATAGGGAGAGATGACTATTATAGAGTATTCAACACACTTTCTAGAGATTCAGTGTTTTGTATCAATTTATCTTTTTGATGAGTTATTGCGGGAAAGATGATTCAAGGAAGGTCTCAGGAATTCTATATGATCACAAGTAAATATAATTGGTTGAATATTATTGTCAAGATAGTGAACCAAGTTCTTATTATTGGGAAAACCCCAAGGGAAGTTGGGGGATAGAGGATGGAAGTTAAACCTATCAAACTAGTAGTTAAATATCTTTTGGAATGAAGTGCCATTTTGAGGATTATTATGAAGGGACTTCCATTTAGGATATTTGTTTTTGTAGTATTATATTCAATCATCAATGTGGGATATATTGAAATAGGAGAAATCGGTGTGATCGAGACCCAATCGAGTGACAAGCATGCAACAGGTTGGGCCACATACAACGTTTTTGCAGAAACACCCCTCTATCAGTTAGTGGAAGGGGATTGAATAAGACTCTAGGTTCATGATATATATTCACATATCTACATTAGTCTGGGATATTGATTATTTATTTTCATTCATGTTGAGGTGATGGTTGTGGCCAAGGCAGCTAGGCCCCAATTTTACCTAAAAATCGAGTGACCTTACTCCATGTAGTGAGGTTATTTCATAGGGACATGATTTAGGATATATATATTGTTTACAGCCTACACTTGGGGAGAAGAGAACTAGTCCATATACAGTGAGAGGTAATATTTTATTAGCCTCTATGTTAGTATCTTTTCTTTTCGATACAGGTTCTTCTCATAGCTTTATATTAGTACCAATTGTGTAAATCCATAGGCTCATCATTTAGTTTTTAGATGGTTTTATGATACTAGATACCCTATTTGGGATCATAACAGAGGGTTTATGTTTGTATAGGGAGTGACCCCTTGATATTGTTGGGTGTCACCTCATATGAGGTCTTTTTTTCTTCTAGATGGTCAGGTTCGAGGTCATACTTGGAATGGACTGGATAGTTTTTTGTCGAGATTTTGTCAATTTTTATTAATGGAGTGTGACATTAACATCACCAGAGGTTGGATTATTTGTTAACAAGGGTGAATGGGGTGTCTTGGTGAGATTATATTTACCAGATAATCATGGTTTGTGCAGGATGATAGCCCAGATTTCTAGTTTTTATCAAGATGACCAGGGAGCGAGTCATTTGTACTTTCCTCCAGTGTTTTATTATTTTATGGATGTTTTCTTGGAAAACTTTTCTATTTTACCTCCTAATAGAGATGTGGAGTTCTCCATTGAGATATTTCTAAGAGACTCACCAGTCACCATTCCTCCTTATAGGATGGGTAATAAAGAGTTGTAGGAGCTCGAGAGGTAGCTAGAGGACATAGAGGAAAGGGGGTTTATATGACCTAGTAATTCTCTGTAGGGTTCACCAGTCCTTTTTTCCAAAAACTATGTATTGTAACCTTAAGATATGTGTGGATTATCAAAAACTAAATAAGTTGATGGTTATTAAATAATATCATTCTCTATGGATAGATGAACTCTTCGTCTGGCTTCGAGGACCTCAAGTGTTATCAAAGATTGATCCGAGATCAAGTTATCATCGTGTATGTGTTCAACATGTAGATATACCTCATATGAATTTTCATATAATTTATGGTTTATATGATTATATATTTGTTCTATTTATTCCCATGAATGTGTCAGTAGATTTTATGGAACTGATGAGTTGATATTTTCTTCCTTATCTGGATTTTATTTTGGTGGTATTCAGGGATGATATCTTTATGTATTCTCACAATTGAAATGAACATGCCAAACATCTTAGGATCATTTTGGATACACAGAGAGAGAATCAATAATATGATAAATCGATGAAGTTCCACCTATATATGGATAAAATCCACTTCCCATGTCATATTATCTCAGAGAAAGGAATATAAGTTGACGTAGATAAGGTGAGAGTTGTAGTTTCTAGGGAGCATCCTAATATTTTCTATGATATACTGAGTTTATTAGGGAGTTCTGGATATTACAAGCATTTCATACAGGACATCTCACACTTAGTATCACCTCTGATGGGTTGAATAAGAAGGGTGTTAATTTTTTATGGTCATATACCTATGTGATATCCTTTTAGGATATGAAAGGAAAATAGACATCAACACTGGTTGCGCCCAAATTTACCCAAGTTTTAAGGGTCAAGCGGTCGCTTGTAGTGTAGCTTGGGTTGTCGAATCCTCAGAGACCTAAGAAGAACCTTTAGACACTCAATAAAAAGAGATGGATTTTTCGATATGAAGGGGACAACTTGGGTTGATTTTAGATGTTTTTGAAAGAGAAATAAAAGATATATGTGAATTCCAATTATGTGAAAATGAGTTGATCCTAGGTTATTGCTCGGGGTGGGTTGAATGAATTCCTTTTTTTATGATTTTAATTTCATTAACTCGAGAAGGATTCATGCAATGAATTCAAACTAACCTCATCAAATATTGATTAAACACCTTCAAAACACATGATAATAACCTATACACTTGTAGGATCATTTTCATTAGAACTACAAGGTAAAGGATGTAATTAGCACATGAAAGTGGGGTGAATAAATTCAATAAGGAAGAGGAAGAATTAAAATCAATGAATGAAAGAAACTCAATTAAAATAAATTAATAACATTTAGGGCATGATAAATAACATTCAATTCGGCCCCTTGATACTCCCTTGGATCAACCCATAAAAGATCTACCCCTCCATTGATGACAAGTTCTCAACAGAAGCGGAAAGTAGACTTACGAGGGTGGAATTGAAGAAGTAAAAACAACAAAAATAACGATCACTCCACCGTTGTGTAAACAAAATCACAAGTTTTGGTGTGAATAAATTCACACCTTGGGGAAACGGTATCAAGGTGATAAGGAGAATAAAAGAACAAGAGAAGAAGAATAACTTTTATTGAAGACTAAGGTGATTCGAACAACTTACTTGAGAAGGAAGAACATTACAAAGGCAAATTGGCATAATAATATTACAATGAAACGAAAGCACCAAGATCCCCAAATAATCCATCCCTACTACCTTAAATAGGAATTTTGGAAGCCTTTGGCCGATCTCCCATCATCCCATGTGCATTTAATTAATTTTGTTAGAGAAAGGTGGGTGGAAATTTAATGCATAAGAGACTTTTCAACTCTTGCCTCGAAGTGGGATCCATATTTCTACACCGAACAGAAGCGCAGAAATAACCATCTAGAAGGACGAATTGGAGTGGGACATAGAAGACTTAAATTCACCCCCAGATGTCCCCTAATATCCTGTAAGCTTTCATCCCATAATACTTTGTGGTTCGGGAGATATGATTGAACTAGTGGGCAGTTTTTCTGGGCCGCAGAATCTGGCCCAGAATTGAATCTTCAAATTGGACCTCCTTAAACACCACCATTGAGGACGAATTATCATTGGATAGAGAAGCCTTATTTGTTCCTATATATGTTTTCTAGACTCCCATGAATTTAAGGCTTCATTGGGACTGTATTGTGGGCCCCACAGTCCGATCAGTGGGATGATATCCAATCTGCCTTCTCCAGAATTGTTTCCTTTTTTCACCAAAAATCCTCATCATCCTTTATGAATCCTCCATTGATCCCTGAATGAAAAATTTTCATATTTAAGTTTATATCCATTTACAAAAATATCAAATTAAAATATGGATAATTACATTCTTTGAAATCAGATGAAACATTGGGCTTAAATTGGTACATATTAGGCATGAAGTGCACAAATGCTGAGAATGGATGTTCAGAATTAAAATACACTAACTCAGGCTCATAAGATCAAATATAAACATTTAATAACATTAAAATTTAATCAAAATATGTGTTTTTATTGGCTAATCACACCCCCCAACTTCAGTTTTGCTAGTCCTGAGCAAAATATATCTCACAAAAATGAAATTCAAATGACCTTTTCCAAAAACATTTTAATACACATTTCTCACCCAAAGATCATATACCAAACAATTATGAAACCAATAAAAATCATTTAAAACAAGCTATGTCCGTAATCATATCTCAACCCCAAGCCCATTCCTTTGTTCAAATTCACTGCCATATTTCATCCAAATTCAATTAAGCATGATGAAGTGTTGTGCGCCACAATAGACATGGGGGTTCATTTCCATTCGAGGGAGAAACGATGGAAGCGCTAGGAAAAATCAAATTTTAATAATAAGATGAGTACTCATTTTTTTATTTTTATTTTTTTGGGTTTTTTTTTCAATTTTTCCATGGTAATTGAAATTGAAATCAATCGAGTCAACCCATGTAGCAAGACTTTTCCGATGACTCCCAGGCTCAAAGGCCTTAGGGCACCAAGTGAAGCTCACATACCCGGGCATCATCTCGAGTTAAATCAATCAAAAACAAATTAAAATTACCACAAATAGAGATAAAATGCCCAACTCTGGGCCAGACAACTATGGATCACGATTCCCAAGTGCCGAAAGCCACACATTAGGTCAATTCATTGCTCTACGCACAATTGATATTTTTTTGAATACTCATGTTAAAATTAAAATGATCGCCAATCCTATGCTATTTATTTTGGGTCCCCAAGAACTCAAACTAAGACCCCACAATCTAGAGAACGTGCATTGTGTTTTTTTATTAAATGGGTTAAAATATAACAGTGAAAAATCACATCGGACAACCGCACTTTCCAATATCTATGCACCTGAACATAAACTTCCATTAAAATCAGAATCAAGGCATGAAAAATTATTTGATTTCCAATTTCAGAGTTTGGAATGTGTTTTATCATGTTCAAGGTTAATGAAATTTTTCCTTCCACACATTTTCATCTCCCCCCCCCCCAACTTGGAATACATTGTCCCCAATGTTTAAAGAATTGAAACACAGAAGTGGTAGGATAGAAGTTCAACGAAGACATTGAAAATGAAAATTATGGAATGAAGTCACCTGGTGGTTGATGTTGAAAATGCATTCCCATGTCTCCCTTCAGTTCTGGTTTATCTCCCAATGGCTTGGACGGTTGTGACCAGCTTTTCCCAATGACCTATGACATGCCTTTAAATTTTTTTAAATATATATATATTTTTTTGTATTTTTTTAACCTAAAAAAAGGTATAAATAAAATAAACTGATGATACATTGTCTTCTCTTAAATTTCTGGGTAAGGTATTACTCAGGGATCACACCGCGTGACACGGATGATTACGGTGCTCCCCTTTCATACCCATCCTTACTCATAAAAGAAGAATAGGTCAACAATCTATTTTTTTTAAATACCAACAAAAATATAAAATAAAATAAAATAAACTGATGATACATTGTCTTCTTTATATTTTCTGGGTAAGGTATTACTCAGGGATCACACCGCGTGACACAGATGAATACGGTGCTCCCCTTTCATACCCATCCTTACTCATAAAAGAAGAACAAGTCAACAATCTATTTTTTTTAAATAACAAAATGAAGAAGAAGAAAAAAAAAGATGATTCAAAAATATTATAAACATGAAGACCACGGGTTGCCTCCCATGCAGCGCTTTTGTTTAACGTCGTTAGCCCGACATAGATCCTAAATCTATCAATTTTTTCCTGGTTCATAGGTTGGCTCTGTTAACTCTACCTCTATTTCCTGTTTATTGAATGATTCAATGAATAGTTTTAACCTATGACCATTGACCTTAAAAATGTTACCACTTGTGGGATCATGGATCTCTACTGCCCCATGGGGGTAAAAATGATGCACTATGAATGGACCTAACCATCTAGACCTTAACTTTCCCACGTGTAAATGATGTTTTGAACTATACAAGAGCACAAATTTTCCGAGTTCAAATTGTTTGACTTTGATATTCCTAGATTGGTAGGATTGAAATCTAGATTTATTTATCCTTGAATTTTCATAAGCCTCCATCCTATGTTCCTCATGTTCATTAAAATCTAATTTCCTCTTTTCATCGGCTAAAGAAATGTCAAAATTCATTTTTTTTGATTGCCCAAAATGCCGTATGCTCAATTTCAACAGTAAATGGAATGATTTTCCAAAAACCAACCTATATAGTGACATTACTAGGATGGTTTTGAATGCTGTACGATATTCCCAAAGAGAATCCAAGATTTTCTCAGACCAATCTTTCCTAGAGGGGTTGACAATTTTTTCAAGAATTTCCTTAATCTACCTATTTGCTAACTCAGCTTGACCATTGGTTTGAGGATGGTATGCAGTGGAAACTTTATGAGAAATTCCATACTTAGACATGAGTGAAGAGAATGGGAAATTACAGAAATGGGTTCCACGATCACTTATTATAGCCCTCGAAACTCCAAATCTAGAAAAGATATGCTCTTTTAGGAATCGGATCACAACTTCATGATCATTAGTCTTGGTGGGAATGGATTAAACCCATTTTGAGACATAATCAATAGCTAAGAGGATGTATAGGTATCCCGTATAGTTTGGAAAGGGTCTCATGAAATCAATTCCCCAACAATCAATGATTTCAACGACCAAAATGGGAGTGAGGGGTATTTGATTCCTTTTGGAAATGGATCCTAATTGCTGACACTGAGGACAACTTTTACAGAATTCGAAGGAATCCTTAGTGAGGTTCGGCCAGTAGAAACCACTTTGGAGTACCTTTGTAGTGGTTTTATTTGTAGAAAAGTGTCCTCTACATGCCTCTCCATGACAAAATTTTAGAATGGACTCTTGTTCAGACTCGGGAAAACATCTCCTGATGATTTGATCAGGACAGAACTTGAAGAGGTAAGGATCATCAAACACATAGTGTTCGACATCAGAAAGGAATTTCCTCTTAGCTTGGGTCCCCAGGAATTTTGGAATGTCACCTATCACCAAATGGTTTGCTATGTCAGCATACCAAGGGAAATCACTCACTGAATATAGGTGCTCATCAGGAAATGAATCAGACACAGAGGGGTGGTGTGAGTTGTCTTTGAATTCCATCCCAGAGAGGTGATCAACTACAACATTTTCAACACCCATTTAATACTTAATGGTTAAATCGAACTCTTGATGAAGAAGGACCCACCTAATCAATCTAGCCTTGGCATCTTGTTTTTGGAAAAGGTATTTTAGGGATGAATGGTCAGTGAAGACAATGATGGGTGATCCTAAGAGATAAGACCTGAATTTCTCTAAGGCAAAGACAACAGCGAGGATCTCTTTTTCAGTGGTGGTGTAGTTTATTTTTGCATCATTTAAAGATTTTCTTGCATAAGAAATGACACATGGAGTTTTCTCACACCGTTGTCCTAAGAATGCCCCTACAGCGAAATCACATGCATCACACATGAGCTCTAAAGGAAGTTTCCAATTTGGAGATTGCATGATAGGTGGAGATATAAGAGTTGACTTGAGTGTAGAGAATGATTCCTCACAGCTTTCTGTCCATAAAATTGGAGCATCTTCTACCAATAGAGCACAAAGTGGTCAAGAAATAGAGCTGAAATTCCTAATAAACCTTCTATAAAAGCCATCATGTCCTAAGAAGGACCTCAATTCCTTAACAGTTTTAGGAGAGGGAAGGTGACGAATGATGTCATCCTTAGCTTTATCAACTTCAATCCCTCTACCAGATACTAGATGACCTAGAACATGTCCTTCCCTTACCATGAAATGGAATTTTTCCCAATTTAGTATGAGATTCTTATCCTCACACCTTGACAAAACCGTTTCAACATTTAGAAGGCATCCCTCTAAAGTGTCCCCAAAGATGGAGAAATCATCCATGAAGACCTCTAAACAATCCCCCACCATGTTCGAGAAGATTCCCATCATGCACCGCTGGAAGGTATCAAGGGCATTGCATAACCCAAAGGGCATGCGCTTGAAGGAAAAAGTGCTGAATGGAAAGGTGAAGGTTGTTTTTCCTTGATCCTATAAGGAGACTTCAATTTGATTATACCCAGAGAATCTATCTAGGAAGTAGTAGAATTGATGACCAACCACTCGCTCGAGGACTTGATCAATAAAGGGCAAGGGGAAATGGTCTTTCTTGCTACAAGAGTTGACTTTCCTATAGTCAATACAAACTCTCCATCCACTACTGACCCTTGTTGGAATCGTCTCTCCATCATTATTGGTCATTACTGTGATTCCAACCTTCTTTGGAACCACATGGATTGGGCTAACCCACTCACTCTCAGCTATAGGATAGATGATACCAGCTTTTAACAATTTCAAAAGTTCTTTTCTCACTACATCCATGAGATTAGGATTGATTCGCCACTGAGGTTGATGACATGGATTTGAATCGAATTCTAGAACAATTCTATGAGTCCCGATAAGTGGGCTAATCCCAGGAATATCAGATAGGGTCCATCCAATGGATTTCTTGTGTCTCCAAAGGACATCTAGAAGAATCCTCTCATGATTGGTTTCAAGAGAGGAAGAAATGACAACAGGAAAGGATTGATTGTCCCCTAAGAATGCATACTTTAGTGATGAAGGTAAAACCTTAAATTTAATATCAGAGTGGTTATCACTTTCCAAGAAAGGACGAGACTTTGTATTGACCTCAGTTTCTTTGTTCATATTTCATGACAAAATTGGTTCCTTGTGAAAATAATTTTCAACCACTAAATTAGTTAGAGTAGTTTCATGAATGGGTATGGACTCGATGTTATTGATTTTACCCATGGTATCATTGATTGGTGATTCTAGAAAATCATCAATAGAGCAATCTGAAAGAGATTCAAGCCAACGAGACAAATTTCCCTCATGTGAACAACGAAAATCAATCTCTTCTTGACTTAAACATCCTTCGGTAATTCCTTGATGTTCCTTGAGTTCATTATCAACACTACCTATCCAATTAACCTCATGGATCTCTTCTTCATCTCCAATTTGAGATTTTTCATTGTAGATGTTCAATTCTAGACTCATGTTTCCAAAGGTGATGGTCATGTTCCCATTTCGGACTCGGATAATAGAGTTGATTGCTGCAAGGAAGGGACGACCAAGGATGATTGGTGTTTTCTCCCTAGGACCTAAGCTTGGGTGATTGTCTAGAACAATAAAGTCAGCTGGGTAAATGAAATTTTCAACTTTCACCAAAACATCCTTTAAGATCCCCTTTGGAACTCGAATACCACAATCAGCAAGTCGAAGAGTGACATATGTGGGTTGGAGTTCTTCAAGCCCTAACTGACAATACATAGCATAAGGAATGAGGTTCACACTGGCTCCTAGATCACACAAGGTTTTGAAAACTTTGTTCTCTCCTAGTTCAAAATTTATGTAAGGGCATACTGGGTCTTTCATCTTTGGAGGAAGGGTTCCTTGGATTGTTGTGCTAACATTTTCTACCAGAAGGACTTGGTTCTTATGTGAGAATTTCTGTTTAAATGTGCAGAGGTCCTTAAGGTATTTTGAGTATGCAGGAATGGTTTGAATGGAATTGAGGAGTGGAATGTTCAACTTGACTTGTGAGAAAATTTCCCTTAATGTTTCACTCAATTCAGGCTTGGTTTTCCCCCTCATGCGTTGAGGAAATGGGGCAGGTTGTGGGGTTGTTTTTTGAAGAGTTGTTTCTTTCACATTTTTATTAGTATCTTCAGTTTTTTCATGTGTTTCATTTTATTTTTCATTAGAGTTTGAATGTTCAGGTGGTTTTTGAACTATTTGTTCCGGTTTCTCAATTAATTTCCCAATTCTCAAAACTGTCACAGCCTTTAGTTGTTCATGAGTTGTTTGAGTGCAACTTGTCTCTCCCCTTGATTTTTGTTGTGGAATGGCATGTGTGGGCATGGGTGCCTTTCCGGTTTTGATGGTTTGAAGTTCTTGTTTCAGGGAAGATACTTCTGAGTTCATCCTTTCCATTTGTTTTCACAGTTGTTCATGGATTGGGAGAGGGACAGATTGGGAAGGGGCTTGTGTTGGTTGGGTTATCCCAGGGGGATACATTGGTTGTTGGATGGGTTGTTGGTATTGGACTGGAATATGTTGGTATTGGACTAGTTTTGGTTGGAATTGGTTGTGGTTTTGAAAATTTTGTGTAGGGTAGGAGTTTGGTCCTTGTGGTTGGCTAGGTTGTTGGTTATCATTCCATCGGAAGCCTGGGTGGTCATTATACCTTGGGTTGAATGTGTTTGGGTATTGAGGATTTTGAACGTTTAGGGAATTGACTTCAGAAGGTGGTCCTCCTAAAAGAACATCCTTGATGGATGGAATGGTTGGGCAACTGTCTGTTTTGTGGTCATGTTTGTCACAGATTGTGCAAACAAGGTCTACGGTTTGGATTTCATTTATTTTCCTATGGTCTATCTCTTCAACCTTCCTAGAGAGTGCTGAAACTTTCACCCTAAGGCCTTCCTCTTCCCTATGTGTATGCATTCCAGTAGCTCTTTGAGGCTTTTCATAATAAGTTTATATTCCCCATGTTTGGTTTTGTTCATCAAGGATTTCTAGATACTCGTAAGTATCAT
The DNA here is from genome assembly GCA_963277665.1 of Viscum album. Lineage (NCBI taxonomy): Eukaryota > Viridiplantae > Streptophyta > Magnoliopsida > Santalales > Viscaceae > Viscum > Viscum album. The sequence goes on along the minus strand of OY728127.1, from coordinate 1,398,433,342 downwards.
TTGGGGATTTGTTTTTAAAGGTCCCATTACACATCATGTCAATGAATTGTCTGTTCCCCAGGCCCAAACCTTCATAGAAAATTCTTACTTGTTCAGGAATAGAAAAACCATGGTGTGGAACCATGTTTAGGGTGTCTTTGAACCTCTCTCATGTTTCATAAAATGACTCTCCCTCTTTTTCAAAAAAGTTTTGGATACTCTTTTTAAGTGCAATTGTTTTGTGGTGGGGAAAGTATTTCTTATAGAATTCTCTTTGCAGTTGGTTCCAAGTGTGGATTGATGAAGGTCTCAGATTATTTAACCAGTTATTTGATCGATCCTTAAGTGAGATAGGAAAGAGCCTCATCTTAGCTGACTCAAGTTGATGTGGTGAGCACATGGTTTCAACAATGTCATTGAACTCCTTGACATGAAGGTAAGGCATTTCTGACTCCATCCCATGGAAGTTTGGAAGGTGGTTTAGGACATGATGTTTAAAGACATAGTGGGCATATCCTAGGGCAGCATGCCTAATGCAAGAGGGTGCATTGGTCCAGGTAGGTGTAAGGTATTCATTCACGGTTTGATCGACTGCATTCTCCAAATTTGGGGCTGCCTCATTTGGATTTCCATTTTGGTTCCCACCCGGGTTTATGAGTTGGTTTCTCTGAAGACCCTCCATTAAAATTGACTCAATCTTTAACTCTGGGGTATTAGGAAGATTAGGATCCAATGGTGTACTTGACTCCCCTATCCTATGACTTTCCACCCAAACTAGTTTTTTTGAGTTATCACGGGTGAAGGCAGACATGCGCCAAAAGAAAAAAAGAGAGAAAGGGAAAAGATAAGAGATATTGGGTGAGAATAGAATAATGGGAGTGAAGAAAGAAGGTTTTTGTCTAAGTAACTTACTTGGTCCCCAGCAACGGCACCAAAATTTGGTTGCGCCCAAATTTACCCATGTTTTAAGGGCCAAGCGGTTGCTTGTAGTGTAGCTTGGGTTGTCGAATCCTCAGAGACCTAAGAAGAACCTTTAGACACTCAATAAAAAGAGATGTATTTTTGGCTATGAAGTGGCCAACTTGGGTTTATTTTAGATGTTTTTGAAAGAGAACTAAAAGATATATGTGAATTCAAATTATGAGAAAATGAGTTGATCCTAGGTTATTGCTCGGGGTGGATTGAATGAATTCCTTTTTTTATGATTTTAATTTCATTAACTCAAGAAGGATTCATGCAATGAATTCAAACTAACCTCATCACTTACTGAATAAACACCTTCAAAACACATTATAATCACCTATACACTTGTAGGATCATTTTCATGAGCACTCCAAGGTAAAGGATGTAATTAGCACATGAAAGTGGGGTGAATAAATTCAATAAGGAAGAGGAAGAATAAAAATCATTGAATGAAAGAAAATAAATTAAAAGAAATTAATAAAATTTAGGGAATGAGAAATAACATTCAATCCAGCCCCTTTCTACTCCCTTGGATCAAACCATAAAAGAGCTACCCCTCCGTTGATGACAAGTTCTCAACGGAAGCGGAAAGTAGACTTACGAGGGTGGAATTGAAGAAGTAAAAACAACAAAAATAACGATCCCTCCACAGTTGTGTGAACAAAATCACAAGGTTTGGGGTGAATAAATTCACACATTGAGGCAACGGTATCAAGGTGATAAGGGGAAGAACAGAACAAGAGAAGAAGAAGAACTTTTATTGAAGACTAAGGTGATTCGAACAACTTACATGAGAAGGAAGAACATTACAAAGGAAAATTGGCATAATAACATTACAACGAAAATAAAGCACCAAGATCCCCAAATCCTCCATACCTACTGCCTTAAATAGGAATTTTGGAAGCCTTTGGCCGAGCTCCCATCATCCCATGTGCATTTAATTAATTTTGTTGGAGAAAGGTGGGTGGAAATTTAATGCATAAGAGACCTTTCAACTCTTTCCTCGAAGTGGGAGCCAACTTTCTACACCGAATAGAAGCGCAGAAAGAACCATCTAGAAAGCCGAATTGGAGTGGGACATAGAAGACTTAAATTCACCCCCAGATGTCCCCTGATATCCTATAAATGTTCAGACCATAATACTTTGTGGTTAGGGAGATATGATTGAAATAGTGGGATGTTTTTCTAGGCCGCAGAATCTGGCCCATAATTGAATCTTCAAATTGGGCCGCCTTACACACCACCATTGAGGACGAATTAGCACTGGATATAGAAGAATTACTTGTTACTCAATATGTTTTCTAGCCTCCCATGAATTATGGGCTTCATTGGAACTATATTGTGGGCCTCAAAGTCCGATTAGGAGAGTGTTAGTGGTATACACAAACCAAAAAATCTCAATTATATATTTATATAGTGTGATCTGAATTTGAGGTAGTTGTGGTTGGTTGAGAACCTATAGTATTTTTACATAGAGATTTCATATATGCATGGAAAGGGAAATGAAGTATCTGATGCTCTCAGTAGGAGGACTCAGATACAGGCATTTCAGGAGACTAGTAGCAAGTTATAGCTTATGGCGTTGTTCTATGAGATTTACATGGAGGTGAAGGATGGTTAGGGGAAGGATTATCTCTCATCCTTAGTAGTGACATATACTCTTATGGATATAGTTATTATGTTATAGTTGTCTGATTCGGAGTGAATATTCCTGTCGAAGTGTGTGGTAGGTGAGGACCCACCTCCTAGTTGGACCGTGGACGATGATGAAATTATTTGTATTCATGGTCACTCATTTATTTCTGTTCAAGAAGACCATATAATTATATGATATTGTGAGGTTGTATATCCATGAGATAGTGACACATCATGAGGTTACTCTGACTATTGTATATGATAGGGACACCTGGTTTTCATATCATTTCTAGTAGAGTTCACAGAGGGTTTTGGGTATTTAGGTGTTCTTGAGCATCGAATACCATCCTCGGACTAATGGGTAATTAGAGCACATGATTAAGGTGCTTGAGGATATGATAAGAGAAAGCTTAATAGATTTTGGGTGCTCTTGGGAGAGGCATATACCCCTAGTTGAGTTCACCTACAATAATAATTATCACGCAACTATACATATGGAACCTTATGAGGCTTTATATGTAGGCCATGTTTATCACCCATATGCTCGTTAGAGGCAGGAGAGTCTTCTTTATTTAGACCACACCACATTTAGTATACTTTATAGAAGTTTTAGTTGATTGGGAAACAGATGGCTACCATATAGTCTAGATAGGAATATTTCATCAATCACCATAAAAAAACTCTAGAGCATGAGTTCAAGGATTAGTTATTATTTCATATATCATTGAGGTGAGGACATATATATAATAGAAGATAGGGTAAACCTTCACCATGATATGTCAGTCCGTTCAAGATTCTGGAGAGATTCGAGCTAGTAGCCTATCGGTTGTAGTTACCTCAGAGGTACCAATCCATGAATGATGTATTCCATGTATCGCAACTACATTGTTATCATTCATACCTATATCAAACATTGTAGGTAGATGAGGTGGAGTTATAGGTGGATGTGTCCTTTAAGAATCATATTATTTGTATTTTTGATAGGAGCACAAAGGTTATATAATGACGTTTAGTTCCTCTAGTATGGGTGCTATGGTTGCATGACCGTTTATAGGATGATACTTGGGAGAGGAAGGCCAACGTACACGCTCAGTGTCCTGAGTAATTCTCATATGATTTTTGACAACCCTTGAAATAGAAATTTAGGGACAAATTGGTTTAAGGGGGTAGATTGTAAGATCGCAAATTTTCCTATGAGGTACGAATTTTTTTCAGTTTAACTCCAAATTTTTAGGAAAAATGCATGTTCCTATTGCGATCATGGGTGTATCATGGTTTTTATGCATATTCAGATCTTGGAGCCCCACTTTTTGTAAAGATAAGATGGGTCATATGGTTAGTAAAAATTGAGTGGGACAAGCCGCATGGTTACTAGTAACCATGGGGGTTGAAAAGTGGGGTGTAGGAGACCACACGGTTTGAGGAAACCATACATCAATGGGTGAATTCCCATATGGGACCACCTATATTTATTAGCAAAGGCATTGTGCACATTTTTTCATGGTTAGGAAAACTGTGCATGGTGCCCCTTGAGATAGTTATGGGTGCACGGTTTGACCAACCATGTGGAAAAATAATGAGACCCAGTTAAAAGAATTAATATGACTATTTATACATTAAAATATATTATAACCCAATTTCATTCTCTTATTTTCTCTAGTGGATAACCTCTTCACGTGGGGAGCTCGTTTGAAGCTCAATTTATAGATTTTCCCCCATTTCATCATCTAAACTGGGATTCAAATTTTTTTCATCTCGTTGGAAAAACACCAGTGAGTTATTCATTCCTATTATGCTGTTATTCAATTTACTTCATATCAATGGATTTATTTAAGTTCAATCTAATATTCCCTATTTAAATGATTTTCACCTGTTCTTCATTTTCCATCCAATCTGGATCAAATCCGAGGTCGATACTAGATGAGTGATCTACTAAGGACCTATGGTAGGTGTTGTATACCATTACCTCAAGGATTGGTGTTTTATAATAATTGTTTCTATTATGAAACATTCCATTATTTCCATAAGGTCCCATTTAATTAATTAAATGATTTATCTAAAGGATTTAAAATTTGTTAGGTTTCGCATGAGTACCATTTTATGGTTGGAGGTCTTTTAACCTCAACCTTGACCATCCATGGGGTGGGACCTTGTATCTTCCCTATATTTTACCACCATGTGGGGTGAATGTGAGCTCATGAATTTTAGTGGGAGTCTTAATGATATTTAAATGAATTGTTTACGGATGTTAGCACCTTGATTTTACTTATTAATTTGTAAATGAACGGAATGATTTGAATTGAATTGATAGGAGATGGTTATTAGCTCTATTGCATGTTATGGTTTATGATTAAAATGGATAAATGGATATAATGGAAATTATGTAAATTATTTGTAAGAAATCATGGAATGTGAATGTTTATATAATGATTATTGAAATGATATGATGAATTGAAATGGTAGTGGATGCCTTAAATGAGCTCCTTGGATCCTGATTCCACATATGCCAAATATGTTTCTACCATGGATCTTGTTTATCATTGTGGATGACTTGGACCTATTTACTCCTTGGATCCTGATTTTGTAGGATGTTTTGGGACTTTCTTCCCCTTGGATCAAGATTTCTTGGACTCATAATGGACACGCTTTGTTGACATGCTCTTTGGACTCCATCGTAGTCTTTACCGATTTTCCATCGAGATGCTCTTGGGACTCGACATGGATGTATTGGTCTTCTGTTCATTGGTTCTAACCCTTCTTGAGTTGAAACATTTGATTATACGACATAGAAATTGTTGAAACTTTTGAATTTATGGTGGGGATTTGATTAATTTTATACACTTGGTTTTACGGTGTGGCCATGGTGGATATTTTTCTATGCTTACTGATATCCATGGTATGGGTATTAGATATTAGTTGTTAGGTGGGACAATGTTTCTTGTTTGTTTTTTTATACCTAACCTTGTTTATTTGAGCATGAACATTATTTGTAGGGAGGCTTGTTAGGCTGGATATTATCACATATTCCTTGGGAACTTTACATTCAATACTTTTATATATATGATATATTTCACACTAGTTTTTTTATATTATACAGAATGTATTTGTTATAGAAGTTGTTAATTGTGGACTATTGAGTGTTTTCTCACACCTTGTTTGGCCCACTATTGGGTGCTTGGATAAACCTCATGGATGGAGGTAGATACCAGGGCAAGAAACACATACAAAATTCTTTATTTGTTCTATGCTTAGGATACGGGGCGCACAAGACTGAGCTAGGATTGTGATGCTATCTGGAGATATTTATTTTGGTCTTTTCGGTATTTGATACATGTATTGTATGTTTATTTGTATTCCTATTTTCTTGATTTGTAGAGACATGAAAAGATCATCATATTCCCTATGAAATTGGTTTGGTATTATTTATTTTTATAGTATTTTGGATGTCATTCATGTCCACTATTCAGTTAGTTTATTTTCATCCACTACTTGATTATTGTGATCCCTACTGTTGTGTTATACCCTGACATAAGGTAATTATATGCCCACATATACACCCAAGGCCATCACTTCTAGTTAGTAGCCTTTGGCATATTGAGATTATTGTGTGAGTCCATGTGACACACTGACTCGAGTCACTATTTAGTGGTATCTGATTCGGGATGTTACAGATTCACTCTCAAGATCATAAAATCAAAGTTATACTCATTCTCATGTATAGGCACTATATAAATAAGATTTCAAGTAATATAAATCTCCAGTTATAAATTAAATAAAAAAATCATGAGTTATTTCATTAAGGTTATAATGATTGTGAGGCTAAGGGAGGGTAGGTAATGACTTTAAAATAATCTCAAAGGATCAAAAAAGGAGGCTGAAATCTTTAATAATAAATCATGATATTCAATGAAAAATCTCAATGAAAATGAATCCATTTTAAAATATATAAAAGGTTAACACAACCATTAACTACTATAAATTGAAGATTTAGCCACACTTGTATAGCCACGGTTTAAGAAAAAACTAGCTATAGGTTAAGGTAACGCCACGTGACATAAAATAATCGTGGCTTTACCCCGGTTCTTCCTATATGCCTGAGATCCCCTCACTGCCTTCCTATCATGCACTCATGATCCCCACCCCATTTCTTCCCTAGTCTTCGCTCGTGATACCCACCTCCCTCCCTTTCTTCCCTACTCCCCATGAACCTCCTCACCCAACAATGTCACCCAAACCTTCTTCCATTCTACTCGTCTAACATGGCCACCCACCTTGGGACAATTCTCCTCCAATGATGTCGTCACCCCACCTCCCTGCCAGTATTCCTATGCTCTTGGTTCCTATCGAAGCCCATCCTCTGCAGTGATCTTCATCCTAGAACATAGAAATCCCACCTCCTACCTCCGGTGATCTCCCTCCTCCAACGTGGATCTGATGTAGTTCTGATGTAATTCTGACACATCCAGCCCACCTCCTACCTCCAACAATCTTCCTATTTTGATGCGGCTCTGCCGTACTCATCCCACCTCCCCACTGACGAGCTCTGATGTGGCCTCCCAACCTCCCTACCGATGTAGTTCCAATGATGTGATGTGAGTTCGATCAAGCCCTAAGGTTCTCATATGGTCCGATTTTAGTGGGTTCTTATTGTAGCTAGGGATTCTTCTATATTGTGGGCTTCCTTGGACCCAATTGAGGCTGGATTAGGTCTCACATTGATAATGGGTCAATTTTTTCTAAACAGTAGATTTAGATTTAGAGAAAATATTATGTTTCTTATTATAAAGGGTATTCAGATTACTTATTCAGTTCTATTCAACCAGTATTTGATGGTTTCATGACATTTTCACATGATTTTGGTTGGTGTTTCCCTATGATTTCATTTTCTTCACAAACTATGTGATTATTTTGTTTTATATACCCATTATTATTTCATTACTATTATAATTGTATGTTTTTTGTTGATATGTTCTTATGTTTCTCATAAATGACATTTGTTTATGTTATTCCATATGTTTTTTAATGATTTTGTGTTAATGTAAAAATATTCTATTATTACTTATTTGATTAATGTTATGTTTTTATTCATTTCAATGAGGTTTTTGTGTTAAATAAGATTTCAAAATATTTTTTTATAACGGATTAAAATTGTTTTGATGTTAACATGAAGACAAAAGGCCTGTTTGAAAAATTTTATACCATATTTTTCGTTTAATTAGTTATAACATTGGCTTAATCCCCCTTGATATTATGTTCTATAAGCGAATAAATATTTTATGAATTGAATGTGATTTTGATTTGATATTATGCGTAATGAAATGGTTTTTTTCATAAAAATGTTGTATAAGGAAGGGAAAAGTATAGATATTGTGATTACTTGATAGGGATTCTACTTTATATATGTGGTAGATGTGTTATAAAATGAGTCCCCACCTCCAATAGACAACTTTATGGGATCTTTGGGTATCTTAGTGGGATGTTGAGAAATTATAGAGATGATAGTCATGTTTATATACTTATTAGGATCATTTAATGCATGGAGTGAATATATCTAGAGGGAGTTCCACTAGGTAAGGCTAGTTGGAGAAATCCACTGACGTTATATATTAGGATGTTCTTTGATAGTTTGAAAGGTTATTCTACTTGAGTATATCTTGGAAAAAAACTTACTTGGTTTATACCATTGTATATTAATTTTCCATATTTTTTTATACAACTATTTTTTTGATAGATTACTTGAAATTATATCTTATGATATTTAAAACTAGTATAAAAATGTAATTTTGGAAGTTAATTTGATTTCAATGGTTGTTTTCATCAAAGAAGTGATTTTTTGAACATTTTTTAAATGTAAAGATTTATGTATGTACACAACATGATTTAAAAAGAAAATTTTAGTGAATGACCATGAGTTGTTTTTTAAAATTAAATCATTATTTTATTTTATTTATTTCAAACTTACATTTATAAAATGTCTTGAAAAAGGAAATGTAATGACTTTTCTATATAATAAAACTAATAAATGTTTCTCACACCCTATATATACCACTCACTGTTTCTAGACTCCATAGAGTTTTTAGGTATAGGATAAATATTCTAATAAGATAATTTTGGAATCCTTGTCTTATGTTACTCTTGGATTAGACCATGTTGGTTTTGTTGGATAAAGAATTGGGTTCATGAGTATATTTCTAGTTTAGTGTTATAAGTTTCATTGTTTCTTTTTTATAATGTATATTCCTACCAATTAATCCTAAATTGTATTTTGGGATTGATATTTCTTCTTATTTTATATATATTGTGTTATATTGAATGTGAGATGGTAATTTATATAAAATTTCGGTTTTTTGGCTTCCTTTTGATTTAAAACTACTTATTCTCTCTTTCATGGTAGTCTAACTTATAGACATGACATATCGGATTCCCAATAATTTTTCACTGTTTCTTTATTTGTATTTATTATTATGAAACCAATCCCAATATTCTCTTCAAATATTTTCAATTTGATATTGTTTAGTGTTGTCTTATAAGAGTTGTTGTATGTCACTCCATGGTTTAGGTATTGAATGACATAGGATATCATTTAAAAAAAATCTTTATTAATGATCATGTTATTTAATATTAGGATGTACATATGAATCCAAATATTCTGTATTCATTGTTTGTTATAGAGTCATGTATCATTTATCATGTTCAATTGAAACACTTGTCACACATATATAAGAAGTCATTATATCTCACTTCTTTTCCCATTATTTTCTTACATGTGGTTTCTTATGATGAGTCTAGTTTTATCAACCACCATTGAAGGAAATTAGTTTGACATCATATTTGGGTAAGGTTTCTTCCATTTTTATTATTTGGACCAATTTTAATTACAGATTTTGTGATTTTTGGGTTCACTATATTTTTTTAGTGAATTTTGTTATACTTATCTTTTCATATTGAGATTATTCTAGAAACCATACTTTGTAACTATGATTTTTTTATCCATAGAAAGAAACGCTAAATCGAACATGTTATCCTTTTCAATCTAATTTGACTTATATTCTATTAATGTTGTCTTATCAGTAGAAAATGTTTTATACCTAAACTCATGTTCCCAATGTTTTGTGTTGGTTATATTTGTTGTTAATATGTTTTAATACGTATATCTTTGATAAGATGTGTGATAGATTAAGATTAAACCCAAAGGATATGAAGGTGCGACCCATGCATTTTCTTAAAGATTAATGAATATTCAGCTTGTTATCTTATAATACTTGGATAGACAGAACCCATTTTGGATAGGCTTGATGTGGATTTTAGGGAATCTTATGATGGTGTTGGATGGGGACTTGTGTCAGTATAAGTTTTTTTTTCATTGTGGTTGGGTTCTTCATCACATCTGTTTGGTTTTTTGATTTCTCTTTGGTTGGTTTTATGGGATGATTTCTTCTTTCATGGTGGATTCCATCTATTGATTTTTTTAGTCTTTGAGTAGAAAAGATTTACGATGGACAAAATTGTTTACCCTCAGGTGTGCCTGATTATTTTGTAGGGAGGCAGTTGTGTTCTCATGTGTGTTTGATCAGTCTTTCTTTGTGTACAGTTTCTTCTTGTTGGTGGTGGTGATGTGGTTTAAGTGTTGTTGGTTTTTTTATTCGATTTATTATGTTGTTTGGTTGGAAAATTATATGGAATGATGTTTTAGAGTTATAAGGTGATGGTGAGGTTAGGTTTTTTCTTCTAATGGTGTTGTCTTCTGGTAGTGTGTTGATCTCATTCCATCCCACCTAACTCTATTATCATTTTCCAATGCACAAGATAAATCTTGTTCAAGTAACCACATACATGTTATTATTAGTTGATTTCATTTTAAATATTCATTTTATTTCTAGTAATGACCTAGAACTCCCCCTTTTAACTTTAGACTCTCCTATTTTCCTTTGTGTCTCTCTTCATTTGTATTGTTCTATGATATTTTTTATATAGGACTCTTGAAAAATTCTTGTCATGGTGTGACACATTTATTCATTTTCCATCATGTCTCAAATTATATCCTTTCATTGTGAGGCCTATTCCTTCACATTAAATTATGAGTTAGCAACCAGATTCATGAAATCTAGTTAATATCTTATATTCAGGTCTCTGCAAAATCTGGGAGGATCTTTTAATCTTCAATGACTCGAAATATTTCTCAAGGAATGATCTTTTCCTCCATGATGTGATGTGTACATGGATTGAAACACTATAAATTGTTTATATCCTACTTCATGGAATGCAATATAGACAAAAATACAACCAATTCCCCTTCAATAACTATTACAGTGGATCACTAACATCATAGTGCTTGACCCTTCTAAATGATAGCACTACTAAATCTTCCTCAACCTTGATTCATGTAATTATATGTGTCTTCACAGTGTGACTTCATGGAATCACATGTTTCTTCACAGTGTGACTTCGTGATCCCTCAAAATCATCATTTTGTATATCGAGTCTTCATAGTGCAACACCCTCATCTCCTGATATTGCTTCCTGTAGGGAGTGACACAGAATTCTAGAAATAATATCTTCATAAAGTGGTCATTTTCCTCATGGATTGACTACTATCCTTAAGAATAAATTGTACAAAAAATTAGTAACCCTTATGAAAATTCATATTAACCTTACGATGTAGGGAATTTTTCTTTTTATGAATCGTGTATTCCCAATTCATGGAATAATAGTACCCGCCTAAAACGTGTGGGATTCTATCACAAAAATGGCTTCCTCATGGCCATCCACCCTAGATATGATCATGTACCTTGTTAATGTGGTGCAGTGACCATAGGCATCACAAGGAAACATCTCCCAGGTATACAAAGCTGGTAAAACATTTCCAACTCATTCATTCTTTTCTAATGACAATGTTTCTTCTTTTGTGACCTCTCTATCATACTATTCAACAAACACAACCCAATGATTTGGTGAAGATATACGACACATGATCTTGATTACCAACAAATTTAAGTTGTATATCATTATTATCCACCATCTCCTTTAAAAAATTATGGTGGGTCTCAATGTGTTTCTTATGAGTGTTGCAATAGATTGTTTTCTATTTAGATATCACTTTTACTATCTCGTTAAATAATTATTTGATATTTCACCAATTCATTAATGCATTCCAACTAATTCCTTATACATATAATATGTGTATATGTTTTTCAGACTGTGGGGGATACTAAAGTGGGGTGTGGTGGGGGGAAGAGTGGGGGTGGTCAGAGGTAGGGGCTGTTGTAGGGGGTTGGGGGTTTCCAGGGACAAGGGGCTTTTATAGGGGGTTGGGGGTGGAATGGTGTTGTGTGGGGGGGAGGGGGTAGGGGTAGGAGTGCTACTGTAGGGGTGTGTAAGGGGTGGATGGGGGTAGGGCTTGGGGTGGAAGGGGGTTGTGGGGCTGTTGCAGTGGGGTGTGGGGACAAATGCAGTGGGGGTGTGGGTGCTGTTGTAGTGGGGGTGGTGGGGTTGGTGGGTAGTAGGGGTTGTGGGGGCTACTGTAGGGGGTTGGGGGTGTTCAGGGGCTAGGGTGGAAGTGGGGTGTGGGGGCTGCTGTGGTGAGGTGTGGGAGCTACCATAGTGGGTGGGGGTTGGAGGGTGGAAGTGGGTTGTGGGGGCTAGTGTAGGGGGTTGTGGGGGCTATTGTAGTGGGGTGTGGGTCCTACTATAGTGGGGTGTGGGTGCTACTATAGTGGGGGTGTGGTGGGGGTTGGAGTGGTGGCAATGGGGGCGGTGTCCAGGAGGGGGTTTTCGAAAATAGTTTCATCAAAGAAGGAATATACAATCAATAAGAAGGAAGATAATGCACCAAAAGATTGTCTAATCATATTAGAAAAATGGATTGAAAAATCCAAGCAGATTGAGTAAGAATAAAAGAAGAAAATTTTTCTACTTTATAAAATTTACAAACCAACATAAACTAATAATAAAGGTAAATTCTGGAATAAGAACATGATAAAGAATGAAATCTAGCACAAAAACATCATGTTTTTTACATCCCATCACATCCTTCTTATAGTATATATCTTCAATGAATTATTCCAATATAACCATGTCATATTCTATGGCCATTTTGGAATAGGATTCTTCACACAAGTATTCTAGATGATCACTACAGAGACTACCACGACCATATTGGACCTATTGTTTCACACAAGAACATGATCATTGCATCATGACAATCATAATGCCCTATTTGATGGTTTTGGCCTTCCGGGATACTTATCCATATTCACCATGGAAAAAAATAGAATGTTTCATTCCATATGGTATGAAATTCCTTCATGATGAACCAATAATGATTTTTATAAATGTGAAGATGATTTCAAATGGAATTTTCTGATTTATAACATCATCCAGTGATCCATGGATGAAACTTGTGAGAATGACTTCATTATAGATATTTATAGAAAATATCAATGGAAATCCAAATGAGAACATACCATAGTAAGATATATGGATCGGCACATGAAATATTGTTTATCTATCACACATTAGTTCAGTTGAATATCGGTTTGGTTTTCCTCTACTTGGTGCATTTATTCTATTATTTTTTGTTATATGACTACACTATTCGTGTTTATTGAGTTATATTCTTTGAGAATTTTCTAAGATGATTTGTTTACCATACTTTTAGGGGATGAGCACTACTATGTTCTACCTTGTGTTGTAGGTACTTGTGAGGTGGTTCCAGACCTGTTTGATAGTTTGTCTTATAGGGAGACTCATATAAATGCAGTTATGTGTTTTTTTATATTTGGAGTTATTTAATACTTATTATGTCAGTAGATTTAGTTTATAATTTAATTTGGATAGTGAGAAAAACATTGATCTTCTATGTGATAAATAGAGTAACTCATTCTCATTTTGTAACATTATTTTTAAACCCATGAAATATATTTAGTGTCTAGGAAATTTCACTAATGGCTTGAAGATCCTATGACGAGATAAAAGCCAATGGGATAGGATGTTAGTAGGGAGGGGGACTGGTAGGAGCAAGTTGAAGGGGGACTAGAAGGGGCTGGGAGGAGGGGAAACTGGTATGGTGGGGGGACTGGTAGGGGTGGGGGAATGGCAGGGGTAGGGGTGGGGGGGAAACTGGTAGGGGGAGGGGGGAAACTGGCAGTGGGTGCAAGGGGGGACTGTAAGGGGGAGGGGGACCGGCAGGGGAAAGGGGAGGGGAAACTAGTAGGGTGGGGGATGGGGGGACTGGTAGGGGAATGGGAAACAGACAAGGGGAGGGGGGAACTAGTAGGGGAGGAGACCAGTAGGGGTGAAAGGGGCAGGGTGGGTGGGGGAGGAGGGGGGAATGGCAGGGGAGGACAAGGTGGGGTGGGGGGACTGGTAGGGGAACTAGCAGGTGGGGGAGGGGTAACAGGGAGGGGTGAGGACTAGTAGTGGGGGTGTTTTCTAGGTGGGGGCTATCTAGGAGAAGTCTATACATGTGGGAGGGGGTGTCTAGGTTGCAGGGGGTTTCCAAGAGGGGGGGCCTACTGTAGGGGTGGGGGATACTGCAAGGGGTGCTAGGGGAGTGTTCAAGGGGGTTGTCCCGGGGGTGAAAGGGGGGTATCCAGGAGGGGAGTGTAAGGTGTAATGGGTGTGTAGGGGGTTTCTAGGTGGGAGGAGGGTGTCAAGGAGGAAGGTTTGGGACATGGGGGTGTTCAAGGGGGCTATCCAAGGGGTGTAAGGGGCTGTCCAGGGGGGAATGGGGGTGAAGGGGGTGTTCAAGGGGCTATAGGGGGTTGTCCAAGGGCTGCAAGGGGGTTGTAAAGGGGGTGCAAGGGGTGTTCAAGGGGGTGCAAGGGGCTATACAGGGGGCATGAGGGTGCAAGGGTGTGTTTAAGGGGTCGTAAGGGGGTTGTCTAGGGGGTGCAAGGGGGTATCTAGGGGTGAAATGGGGTGTTCAAGGGGGATTTCTTGGGGGTTCAAAGGAATATCTAGGGGTCATGGGGGTGCAGGGGGTGTCCAAGGGGTGAAAGGGGTAGTTTAGGGGGGCATGGGGGTGTAGGGGGTGCAGGGGGTGTTCAAGGGGGTGAAAGTGGGCTGTCTAGTGGGATAAATGGGGCTGTCTAGGGGGAATGGGGGTGCAGTGGGTGTTAAAGGGGGTGAAAGGGGGTTATCGAGGGTGGGAATCGGGGTGCAGGGGTGCAAGGGGGCTATCTAGGGGGGTACAAGGGGGCTGCCCAGGGGGCATGGGGGTTTAGGGGGTGTTCAAGTGGGTGCAAGGGGGCTATCCAGGGGGTTCAAGGGGTGCAAGGGGGCTGTCTAGGGGGGTGCAAGGGGGTTGTCCATGGGGTGTAGGGGGTGTTCAAGGGAGTGAAAGGAGGATATCTGGGGGGTAAAGGGGGATCTCTAGTGGGAAATGGGGGGCATGGGGGTGTTTAAGGGAGCTGTCCAGGGGGGCATGGGGGTGTAGGGGGTGTTCAAGGGGGTGAAATGGGGATGTCCAAGGGGTACAAGGGTGTTTTCTTGGGGGATTCAGGGGGCTGTCCGGGGGGGGGGGGGCGTTGAATTTTTTTGTACCATAAAAATAATATCTCCACGGTGTTAACCGTGGTCATAGGGGCCTAGTTCCATGGTTTAACCATGGTTGTATGGGATTAGAGCCACAGTTCAACCATGGAATTAGGGGGCCTCTTTCCACAATTAAAACTGTGGCAATTGGCTGCCTAATTCCACGGCGATAGCAGCCATAGTTTTCTGAAATAAGGGCCATGGGCTATTGCCATAGTTTTTTGGCCTACGACCATGGTTCCAAACCAAGGTCATAGGTGAATTTTCTAGTTGTGATTCTATTCCCATTCCAACATGGGTTTTAAAACTATCAATAAGTGTAATGAATGAATTTGGTATTTTTTTCAATTTTTCATTTTTATAATTTTTTTTGAGAGACCACATAGAAACACAACTGATGGTGGTTTTTGAACCCTTTTTTCTAGTTGAAAAGGGGATAATCTTACCCAAACCTAATTTCATGGAATATTACCAAAATGTTCCATGGATGTACAAATTAAATATTTAAATATCAAGTGGAAAATCATTTGTTGGCATTAAAAACCCATCATGCACCCAAAATAGCTAGTTTTGGAAACCGAACATGTGACCCACCTTGGAGGAACATTTTAGGTCCCAGGAGAAGGTTGCGTTAAAAATCAACTATTTTAGTAAAAAGTTCATTTCCACGCAAAAAAAGTATTGTGTTCTAAAGAATATGAAGATTTATAAGGATACCCCTAATTTTGAACACACACCTAAAAGGATATATCATGGAAACTCTTAGATAATGTATAAATTTAATGTACTTAGGTGAAACAGAGTGTGTGACCAAGGTCATTCTTTAAGGTTAAAATATTTAAAATAAAATAATTAAGGTATTTTAAAAAATAAATAAATGAATGGTTTTTTTGTTTATAAAATAAAAATATGTATTTTGGAAGAATATTTTATTTTGTTTTTGTTTTTTTTAAATGATATTTTGAATATGCAACGAGAAGATGTTTTTAAGAAAATATTTTTATAAGGATAATCAATATAACACTAAATTTTCACTTAATTATCATTTAAAATAAACTCCACTTAATTATGATCACCTAAATTTTTATCCCCCAAACCCTACGGGAGTTAACTTAACCACAAAGATGAAATTAATAAAACTCTAGGCTAGCTTCGGAACATGAAATCGCAGCATCCTACTTTGATAGTCATTATAAGGTTATATCATGGTCAGTGGTAAATTAGGGAATATATCCATTCTATAAATGCGTATTAATTGAGTTTTGGAATATTATTTCAAAAATACAAAATTGATCCAATGTTGTTTTTTTACTGATTGAGATCGTACTCTCACAATTCACACATTCTTTGACCTCATGAGTTTTGTGTTATTTGTTAAATTGTATTATTATTTTATTTTAGGTTAAAAATAAATTCATAGATCCTATTATGTGAATTAAATTATCTCTTTGATTCAAAATAAATAAGATAACAAGGTGATAATTTGACCAATTACTAAGAAAAACTACTCTTTCATCGACAATGTAGTCATCGTAGAAACGAATTGTATTCAGAAAGAATTAAAAAGGGTATAACCCAATCAGATTTATAATATTTATTTCCAGAAAAAAATTAGCTAATTAAACAAGAATAAAATTTAACAAAACATAATAAATGGAAGACAAAATAAGAAGTTAATTTTGAAAACACAAGCATTACAACATGAAGAATAAGAAAAAGGATTCAATGAATGGATCCTTGCTTCAAGAGATACCCTGGAGAGTTGTAATGTAAAAAATAATTCTCCACTATAAAATTAACAATTCATGTCCAAACCTATCCAAAGTAGAAAAATACCAACTTATAGAGGGAAGGGGAGGTTAGGGTTCCAGGACATTTCATGTTTGAATGATAAATTAGGCCAAATATTTTTTTTGAAATTGAACTAATGTTTTGACCAATAAAATGCATGAACCAACTATCTTTCGATAAAGATGATTTTTTTCTAATTAGTACCTTCATCTTATTTAAAATTTTTAATTCAATACAATCCAGGATTAATATGTTATGTCGCAAATAGTGAAGTGGTGTTTAATATAGATATTACAATCTAACTTTGATTTCATTACCCATTTAGTCCAATAAAATACATGATCCAACTCAGATGTAAGAAATGAAAGTTGTACCCCATTGAGTGTGGAAAACTATTAAAAAAATTTATGTTCAAATAAGTTATAGAAAAATATTTATGGCCTAAATACTATAACGACCTTTAAAGGGTCAAAACTAAAATTTTCCTCTAATTTCAAAGTGAATCAGAAAATTCAAAATATTCCATAAATAAACATAATTAAAAAAATGTGAGGAAATTTTTTCATTTATTATTAATGAAATATTTAATAAAAATGTTTTTCATCAACTCCCCACACTCACCCTTTTTCACTCCTATGAAAAGTCACTTTTCAGGAATTTTGGGAAATTATGACAAGATATGCGTGTTCATATTTCCCAATCCATAGTGGAAATATAGGAAAAGTAATAATATCATCAAGATTTAATAACACCAAAATTGAAATTCATTGTCTCATAAATTGTATCCAAACAATATAAAATGAGATTAAAGACACTAATCATACTGGAACAAATTATGGGTCTACTATTCAATTAATTCCCTATGAATGTGTGTTCTATTCATTTCAAGCTCATATGTACACACATTATTTAGTATATTAAGGTAGAGTAAAACATTTATTATTACTTAGTTTAATTCCACTTAAGTTGTTCTATATTTCTTTTCAATCAAATTTCAAGAACCACTCACTTAAGCATTCTTGAAAGCCAAACCTTAAGCTCCTGACCTATATATCCCCACATGTAGTACATTTCATCACTCCCCTATTTATTAAGATAATATATATTATTTTATTTTATATTTTTAATTGTTAAATTTTATGAGGGCATAAAACTATTAGATATCAGGTACACATGCATAGGTAAATTTAGTATAGTAATTAAACTGATCAGATGAGAAACAAATGTATGGATCAACCATTGATATAAGATGAAATTTTGTTTTACCTAACTTGAATACTCCTTAAATTGAGTATTAAAATTTTCAAATGGAATGTTAACATGAAAATTTGTGTGGAGAAATCAATGACACAATTTACCATGAACAAATATCATAAATAATGGTTTCAAAATCCAAAAGGTTTTATAATGAGACAACCATTCCTATCACCAAAACCTTTTATTTTTATAAAAATAAACCCATGGTGATGAAATTTTGAAAATTCTTACCATGATACTAATAAATTTTGAAAATATGAATTTTATATATGGTCTACAAGTAAATTATCATGTTATATGATGTTTTATGTTATTTTTTTTCAATTTTTTTATTGCTTTTTTAAATTAATAGACTTCACACACAAGACACACAAATAAAAATCCTAAATAGCTACCCCAAAATTTTTTCCCCTCCACTAAAATTAAAATATTACATTTTACTCAATGTAAATCTATGAGATGATAAATGAATATGAAATGATGAATTTTAAAAAGGGTAAATAAAATAAATGTGAAATGGTTTGGGAGCCTAATATTCTCAAGTGATGATGGGGTCATATTGTGTGATGAAATCAATTTCATGGGTGGGAATTACCTCAATTTATTACTTTAAACATTTCCCATTGTCTATAAATATCTTTCATATTTCTTTTTATGTGATCTCTAATTCACCATAAAGATGAAACATTAGATACAATACATGGACCTAACCATCTAGAATAATACTTATAGGGAATCATCTTTAGTCCGGAATTGTAGAGAAGGAATTTCTATCCTATATGAATCTGACTTTTTTGTATCATTCTATCATGATCCACTTTTTATCTTTCCTTGTAGAGCCTCAATTTCTCAAATGATGATAATAGAATCTACTCAAACTCTTGAATTTTTAGTGTCCTTTGATCTCCAGCATGGGATAAATCTATATTGCATTTCTTTATTACCCAATATGCCCAATGATTAATATCCACCTAAAGATGAAATGATTTACCAAAAATGATATATAAGGGGGACATATCAATGGGATTTTTTAATGTTTTCCTATAATCCCATAGTGAATCATCCAAGAATTTTTTCCAATCCTTCCAATTTAGATGCAAATTTCTCTCTAAAATTTGTTTCAATAAATGATTTGAAACCTCATTCTAGGAATTTGTTTGGGGTGGTATGGAGTAGATGTTTTATATGTCACCCTATACTTCCAAATGATGGAATAAAAATTATGATTGAAATTTGTGTCCCTTGGTCACTGATGATAGCCTTTGGTGCTCCAAATACATAGAAAATTGGATCCTTGATAAAATACACTATAACATGAGAATCATTAGTCCTAGTGTCCTTTCATTCCACCCATTTACTAACATAATAAAAAATGATAATATTGTATAAGAAACCAAATTATATTTTAAATGGACCCATAAAATCAATTCCCCATAAATAAAAAATATCACAAAATAATATGGGATGTTGGGGTATCTCTTGTCTCTTAAAATGTTTCTATTGCTTTGGGAATGAGAGAATGAATTATAAAAAAATGGGCATAATGAAACAAGGTAAAATAATATAATCCAAAGTCTAATACCTTCCTAGCCATAGATTGGGGTCTAAAATATCCTCCATAAGATTGTGAATAGAAAAATCATAGAACAAAATCAAACTCATGATCGAGAACACATCACAAAATGAATTGGTCACTAAAAATGTGCCAAACGTAAGGATCAACCCACAAAAAAAACATAGATTCACTCTTTAATTTTTCAACTTTTTGTTTCTTTACGTTTATAGGAATTTAAAAATATATCAATAAATTCTATAAATATCATACCAAGGACGTGTAACTGAGATGACATATATAATATAATCAGGTAAATTGTCACAAATTGGTATCTGGTATACAGTATCATGCTCCAACATGTGAGTGATCATACTCATGTAGTTAGCCACCAAGTTCTATAACACCTTCTTATCTCTTATCTTTATTTCAAACACTTAAATAAGGATCATCCAAAAAATAAGTTTTGGCATTACATTTGGATTCTTTATGAGGTACCTCAAAGATTCATGATTAGATAAAACAACCACTTTAGATCCCAATAAATTAGAGTAGAATTTGAATAAAGAAAATATAAAAACAAGAAACTCCTTTTCCATTGTGGTTTAATTTTATTAGGATTTATCCAAAGCCCTTGATTTATATTCAATAACATGGGACCTCTCTTCCACCCTCTATGATAAGACAACTCTAACAGTGAAGTTGGAAGTGTAACACATAATCTTGAAAGGAAGCTCCCACCATTGGGAATATATGATTAGTGGAGTGGTCAAAATTTTCTTTATATAAAAAAATTATAACCTATATAAATCATCAAATAATAACTCGATATCTTTTTAGAGAATTTGAGATAAGGGTAGAGAAATATTTCTGAAATCTCTAATAAAGCATCGATAAAAACTAGTATGTACAAGGAATGATCTTATATCATGCACACATATAGGTTATGGAAAGGGTGGAATTATTTATAACTTAGATATATCAACCTAAATTCCATTATGTGACACTACCTGGACTAGGAAAATTACTCTATTTACCATGAAATGACATTTTTCAAAGTTTAAAACGAAATTTTTCTTAATACAACAATGCAAAACTCTACCCAAAATTGAGAGACACTCATCAAATGAGGAATTTTATACAGTAAAATTATCCATAAATACCTCCATAAAAATATCACTTAAATCATAAAATTCAATTACCATTCATCTCTTGAAGGTACTTGGGGTGTTATAAGTTCAAATGGCATCCTTAGGTAAAAAAATGTACCAAACAGTCAGGTGAATTTCATCTTCTCCTGGTCCTCTACTACAATAAGAACCATAAAATAGCTATAGAAACAATCCAAGAATCTATATCATCTCCTACCTACATGTATCTAAAGCATATGGTCAATGAATAGAAAGATGAAATGATCCTTACGAGTGGATTGATTCAAATTCCTATAATCTATGCACACTCACCAAATATTTTATACTCTCAAAGAAACTAAGTCATCATTTTCATTCTATATAACAGTGAACCTAGTATTCATTGGTATAAACTAGACAGGGAAGACCCACTGAGAGTCATAAATTGGTTAAATGATACCTTTCTCAAGCAATTTGTCCACCTCTTTCTTCACAGCTTCTAATAGTGTGGTGTTAAGTCTCTTTTTTGGTTTCCTAATTAGTTTGGCCCCATCCTAAAAAAGAATCCAATTCATACAAATGGAAGAGATAATACATGGTATTTTTTATAAGGTCCACCCAATTTCCCTAATATTCTCCCTTAAAGATTTAAAAGTTGTGTTTTGGGTTTTGGTAGGATATTATTTGCAATTATCTCAAGCAATGATTCATTACTCAATAGGTAGGAATATTTTATGTTTAGTGGAAATGGTTAGAGTTCTATTTTAGGTTAGTTTTGTATTGATCAGAATGATGTGGGAACTACTATATGTGCACAATGATATTCTGGGTCTAAATATACGTCATCAACATTAGTGACTAATGAATCAAATCAATCTAAAATATCAACAGCCATGTCATAATCAAAAATTATATGCCCTAAATTAGAATAATAGTCAAAGTCATAAATGAGAATGGTCTAATCCTAAGGAATATGTGTGATCATATTTTATGACATAAAACTATAACCAATCCTCAAGATCAATCTAAGTATGGAATTTTCCCCATTTGGAAAAAAATGAAAATAAAAATTTAGAGATTCATTACAAGATGGGTCATAATAGGAGATGAAGAAAGAAGAATGGTCCTCTGAGTGGTAATTTGTGGATTCTAAAATATTAAATCATATGATCTCATCTCCAAACTCCATACAAAGTATACCCTCATACACATTTATGGATCTCTTGGAAGTTTTTAGGAAGGGTTTCCCAAGAATGATTGGAACATGAGAACTTACATTATCATCCTCTATATTAATAACATAGAAATATATTGGAAAGATCATGTTCCTTTCCCAAACAAGGACATCCTTGATGACTCCCATCAGGTATGTTGTGGTCCTATTCTTTAGTTGTACCACCTTGAAGCTCGCCATCATATAAGGAAGAGAAAATAGAGTGAGTCATGACATTAATGGAGGAAACCAAATCACATAAAGCATTAGAGAAATGTAACTTCCATATGGTTCATGGAATGGTTAATGTCCTCGTTTCCTTTCATTCGGTAAGAATCTACATGGTTGGTGTGATTGGTGAAGATACATTCCTCCCAAGTTTGATCCTCTCATATCCCATTATCCCTCTTCTATTTGTACACATTTATTTAAAAAACATAACATGCCTTAAAATTATATTGATTTCATCAAGTAGAGGGATGTTGATCTCAACATGCTTGAATATATCTAAAACCACTTTTATAATTAGCTCTTCATCCATCTTCTCGGTTTGTATAACTCTATTTGGAAATTGAAGGTTTTTAGGGGGAACATCATCAATATTTTTCTTACCTTTGTCTTTCTCTATTGGTTGCTCATATATTGGTATTGATTGGAGCTTTTATGGGGTTGATATAAATATTAGTGGATTGATCGATGCATACATATCAGTCATTTTCTTCCCACTTATCAATTTTATGGTACTGAAATTCCCCATGGGATTTGGAGTATGTTGGGAAGGAATATTTTTAGAGTTCTTACACGCCAATTCATGGAGGGTACTGGAAATATAGTCCATTTGTGTCTTCAACTCCCTCAACTCTGAACCTTGACTCTTCAACTCATTATGTTGATTAGGAACAATTTTATTCCAAATTTCATTAGAAATATAATCTACCATTGGTTTATATTTCCCTTTTTTATGAATTTTTTATGCTTAGGGTTCAAATATTCTTTTTTGGGTATTGAAATCATTATTTGATAGGTGGAGGCTACTTGATGTTTTGTTAAAAGTGGAAACTTTTTATTATATAGAGTCATACCTCAGGGTAGATTGATCCTTTAACCCTTGGTTTTATGTTGGTGCAAAGGAATCATACTTATTATAGGGATTTCGTTGTTGCGACTACTAATATGGTCTCCCAGGGAATATGGTTGCACAATCCTATGTCTATTGTAATTAGGAAAATAGTCTGTTGGGTGGTCTGTTTTTGTAAAAAATACACAAGGCCTTGCAGGTGTGGTTGTGGATGTCTTTTGAGCTAAAGTAATATAATGTACTCCGCTAACATGTGGTGTACATGGATTTCCAAAATTTTGGGAGTTTTTTACCATCTAGTTGATCAACGCATGTGCATTAACTAGTGTTTTTATAACCAATTCCCATCTAGATACAACATCCACCATATTCCTCTCCATTGGCGTGAGGCCTTCATAGTAGTATTGGTTGAGGATTTGATCACTGGTGTGGTGATGCAGGCATCTTGCACAAGACTTATTGAATTGATCCAAGTAATAATATATTGACTCCCCTTATTCCTTCTTGATCTTTGAGATCTCTTTACAAATGATAGTGGTCCTTGATGATGGAAGATATATCTACAAGAAATGATGTTTCAGATTGTTCCAGCAAACTATGTCTTTAGGTTGTAAATAATACATCCAATATTTTGAAATTCCATAAAGAAAGAATGTCAATTATATTAGTTTGATTTGGTTTTTAGATAAATTTATTGGTTTCAGGGTTTAGAATACCACATTAAATTATTTAATGTGTTTGTTTGGATCCTCAACGAGTAATTTATTAGATTTTGAAAGAAGGTAAATTAACCCATATTTTAGTTTCTAGTATGATTCAAGGTTTGGGTATAAAATACAATTTGGTTGATAATTAATTCCTAGTGTTACAAACACTCAAATGGTTCAATTAGGTTCATTATTATTATTTCTATCCATTTGATCTAGTTTTATGCTTTCTTTATATGAGCTTCCTATTTCAAAATTCCAAAAATGGTGGAATTCCCCATTCTAGTAAATGTTGACACTTCCCGTAGATTTATATTGTCTAATTCAAACTTAAGGCTACATTAAATCATGGGTTCTAGATCAAAGAGATCCTCATGATGGGATCGTGATTTAAATTCTATAAAATAGAGAAGGTAAAAATAATATACCATAATATCATGATAATAAGTTTCAATTGATGGTCTAAAAGGGAAGAAAAGTGAGAGAAAAAACAAAGAAAAATTTATAAATGGGAAATAATAAATTAGAAATAAGAAAAAAGGGGTAAATAAAAGTAGACATATAACTATAATTAGTTGAATAAAACACTATACATCCTAGAAATATTACTAATTTATAAGTCACTATCATGGGAAATTTCAAATAATATGCAGATTAGAAGTACTTAGGTACAACAGAGTGGTTGAAAAAGGTTGTTCTCTAAGGAGAAAATATTTAGAACAATAAATTAAAGGTATTTTAAGTCAAATTAAAAGAAACAAACTATTAAAAAGGATTGTTTTTTATGTTTTTAAATCAATAGGATGTATTATGGAAGAATATTTTTTTTGAAATGATATAGAGAAAGTGTAGTGAGATGATTTTTTTTAAAAAATATTTTTAGAAGGTGTAATAGATATAACCAGACATATTCAATTACTTATTAATAATTATCATTTAAATTAAACCCCACTTATTTATTATTCCCCTAATTTTTTAACCCTAAAACCTTGTGGGAGTTAACTTAACCAAAAAGATGAAATTAATTAAACCTCAGGCGAGCTTTAGAATATGAAATCATAGAACCCTACTGTGATTATAATTATGAGGATAGATTATGGTAAATGGAAAATTAAGTCACATATCCATTCTATAAATGACTATGAACTGAGTTTTTTTGTTGTGTTTGAACTTCAAAAATTTATCTTGTTTTGTTTTGTTTTGTTTTACCGATTAAGATTGCACTCTTACAATTCACACATTATTCGACCTCACATGTTTTATGTTAATTTTTCAATTTCTTGATTATATTATTTTAAGAAAAAAACTAAATTCATATATCATGTTATTTGAATTAAATTAGATCATTTATTAAAAAAAAATAAGTGAAAGAGGTTTGAATTAGATCGATTACAAAGCAAAACTACTCTTTCGTGGGTGGTGTTGTCATCATAGAAATGAATGTCATTCACAAATCCTTAGGAAGGGTATAACCCAATATTTTTTTTACTCTTGATTTAAATCCAAAATAATTTAATGAATAACGAAAAAAAATTAACAAAATTGAAGAAATGGAAGATAAACAAAGAAGTTAGTTATGAAAACATAATCATTACCACATGAAGAAGAAGAAGAATACTTCTATGAAGGGATACCTAAATCAAGAGATAACCCTATTGAAATGATTAGAAAGTTAAAGTGGAACTAATTATAATCTACCCTCAAATTAATAATTCATGCCCAACCCCATCCAAAATATAAAAATACCCATTTATATAGGGGAGGGAAGGATAGGGTTCCATGACTTATCAACTGTGAATGAGAAATTAGGCTAAATATTTTAATAAATATTTTCCTTAATTTTTTTCACTAAAACTCAATAACCATATGTCCTTCCATATAAACGATTTTTTCAGAATTGGTTCTTCCATATTCTTTCAAATTTGAGCCCAAATGATGCCCTCATGAAGTTTTTATGGACCATATAGGAAAAGGATGTCCAATATGGTGACTCCAGTACAACTTTGACTTCATGACCCATTTACTATAATCAAATTCATAATCCATCTTGGATGTACTGAATAAAATTTTTATCTCATTGATTTAGTAATAGTCTTACAAAATTTTAATTTCAAATAATTCACAATAAAATATTTATAGCTGAAATACTATAGTGCACTTTAAAGGGTCAAAACTGGAATTTTCATCAATTTTCCAAATGAATGATCTAATTAAAATTATTAGATAAATAAAAATATCTAACATAATTTGAGGAAATTTTTTCATTTATTATGAATGAAATATTCAATAAAAATTTCTTCTATCAATTCCCAAGGCCCATGCACGCAAGAAGGGAGTGTTGTGAGAAAAAATAACTACCATTGTGTGAAAATGTGTCGTACAACCATCCAGTTGTGAGCCAAAGGAAACTTCAAGACAAAGGTGTTGCATGACCAATACCTAGTGGAAGAGATTGAGGGGTAATCAACCCTATTCCAATCCTAATAATTTTCATGACCCATGCCATGGATTTCAACAATAAATAGAACCTTACCCCCAACCTTGGAGAGGCTCTCCAGAAGATGAAGCGACATTCTCATGCATGAAACTCCCTCTATTCCATTACAACACACACAAAAAGAGACAATGGACCCTCAAACATAGAGAACTTGGGTGATATACCTCTTATGAGACTAATCAGGACTCGGCCTGCAGTAGAGTGATCATCACCCAACTACTCATAAGGAAAGTTGGGTTCACGCAAAGATAAGTTTCCTCCATGAAACCCTAGTCTATGTGAAACACCAAATATTTCATCTAATATTCCCCTAAAATCCATCAGTTTACCTTATTCTAGATCACATTTATAATGAAACTCTTGCATGTAACAAAAAAAAATCTGCATAACAACTTCCACATTACCTAACCTATGTTCCCTATGCTTCTAGTGAATCCATTACCCTACTTGATTCTCCTAAGAATATGTACCTTAATTCCTTTTTCTCCAAATAATAGGTACCCTAATGTCAAGCCTCCTGATTTCCACTCCTCCATAGTAGTACCAATTTCATTTTCCACCGAAAGGAACATGGACAGTGGTCACATAAGCCTTAGAGGTTGCATCTTAAAGAGAAATTTTTCACCTGTCTAAGTGGGAGGTCCTTATACCAGATCTTCCTCCCACTATGAAACATTCACCCTTTTGGATTAAAAACCATAACATTGGATATTCATGATGTAAAACTAACTATCCCCACATCCTTGTAATATGATATTAAACTAGATGATAATGTCCTCATCGCATGATATAAAAATGTATCCTTACCATGTGTGATGAACATGGGATGCCCCATGAATGATCATAATGGGATGCCACCTCCCCCCCCCCCCACTACCACCAACATGGGAAGATACACCAAAACCAAGGGATGAGACACCAGTGATAGGAAGCTTCCATGAATAAGCCCCATAGCATTCCCCATCCACATGGGATGAAACTCCACACCTAGGTAGCTTCCACGTGTAATCCCCAAACCATTCCACCAAGAGTGATACTCTCGAATTGGGAAACTTCTTCGTGTAATCCTCACACCATCCCTCATTGAAACTCTTTCCATGACATAATAATATTTACCGCATAGCATTAAACTTCAAGGATCAGTCCAATCATATGACTTTAAACTATGTAATTAAACTACATGGGTTTTGATCCCTATCTCCTAAACAAGGTTTATATGGTGCCTCCCTAAGGTTCAATCCCCCCAACCATCCAATAATAGTGATAAATATTCCCCATTAGGGAAAAACCCCATCGATAAGTCTCAATATTTCTTTTTTATCCATCTCTATAAGATATTAAACATGTTCCCTGATCCCTCTCAATAGGAAGTTTTGATCTATAATTCTGGTGTGAATCTTCCCTCATAGGGATACACCCCATCAATCCTTATAAATTTTACTTTCTAATACATCTCCAAAACATGTTAAAGTTTTTACTCGATCCATGTCAATAGAAATTTATGATTCATCTCCACAAGACGTTAAGCCTAGAAACTCATCCATCTCAATAAGATGTTTTGATATGTCTCTAAAAGGCATTAAACTCATACCCCGATCTGGAATCCCAAACCCATGAAACAGACATGGGATGACTGAGATAAAAATACTTGAAATACATTCTCCTAGGGTTTTTATTACCTCATATCAACACAAGGTGCCTTGGGTTCCATGCCTAAGATTCCTATTATGAGATCCCTCCAAAGGAGGAAGAATTTATAGGTGCCTAATATACCCATTTTCTAGACATTCCTAGAAGCACCCAACCTGACTACTCTCCTGAAAAAAGGTTTCTTCCCTATTGGGATAAAAGTAGTTTAATTAACCATACTCCACATTGAGATGGTGTAGGGAATAAGTTGCAAAAACATGACTTAATCTATGAGGGACACTCGAACTGGGCAACAAGTTCCAAGGAGGTATCCATGGAAGGAGAAACCGAAATCCCATCATACTATTTGAATCAATTAGAAAACATCATAGATGAAATTGATGAAATCCACCCCCATTTTTAATGTGGGAATGGGTGGATATAAGAAAAAATCACACCACCTCTAAGTAGAAGGACGTTGTTGTGCCCCGAAGAAAGCCTTAGAAACCAAAAATGGTGAAATCAACATGAAACTCTTCTCCAGAACCATATATATAAATAGTGTTTGAGGCATCAATTTATTTTCATGTCACTAGATCTAGATATCTGTTGCCATGTCCCTCCGAGAAAATGGTGGGTCTAACATGAAACTCACATGTGAATTGGCCTAGTTAATGTTGGGAATCCTCAATTTGTGACATCATCAGCATGGATTCCTCTCCGCTTCAGGGAGATTGGATGATGTTGGGGAATTAGTAATCGATTTCCCTATACCTATACTGATGGATGAATACAAATTCCTTATAGGAATCAATCTATAGGAATTTAGAAACCTGGCACATGCAGGCACCATGGTAGAAGAAACGTTGATGCGGTAATCCCACACAACTATGCCTCTACCACGGATTCCACCTCACCTTCAACTACCAGGAACCCTACCCGGTTTTATCCTATAGGATCATCCAGTGATAGGTGATCGACACCCTGGTGCACCAATACTAGCCAAAGGGTGTTATTCCCACTTGGGATATATCCCGCTATGAGCTAGAGGAATTGGAGCCTTGTCAACACTACCACCCCCAAGTGCTACACTAGGGGAAACCACCCTTCATTCCAATGATGAAACACTTTGGGAGTATCTACTTAAAGTGCTCTGATGACTCACTCTCCTACACCATGTAGGGAGGGAATTTTCAGGTCATGGCTACACTAACTATCATCTATAAGCCACTTAGGAGGGCTCCCACCATGCCTCATCATTTCCAGCATCGACCGGTCCCACATGCCGAAGAGCAAGTGGACTTCATCCCCACTTTATTGAACCTGATCTAGAGAAATTGAAAATGATGTTGGTTCCATTCCTAAGAAAATACTTGATAAGGGACATCTTTTATAGCTCATGTGGCCCCTACCACCACCAGAATATCCCACCAGATCCCTGCAACTGGTGGATATGGATCATTATTTTCCTGATTGGGACTGAGTCCCCAGCCGCATAAAAGGAAGTATGGGTTGACTCTCTCAATTTATGAGACCACTTAAATCCATTATATTTCATCTCATGATGAGGTGACTTAGTGTTTAGGTCCTCCAAATGATGTTACCAACCAGAGAATATGTCTTCATCACTCCTTCACAAGTCAACATTGAGGTCCTCCCTGTGTTCCCTCCAATATGGAAGAAGTTCCTCCTCATGTTCCCATCAATCAGTATAGAGGTCCTCCCCAGGTTCCAATAAATCAGTGTAGAGTTCCTCCTCGTGTTCCCACCAATCATTACAGAGGTCCCCCTATGATCTCACCAATAAATGTGGAGGTCCTCCCCATACTACCACTAATAATCATGGAGGTCATCCCCATACCGAAGACATACCCTACCCTAAATAACCATATCAGGGTAGAAGGGTGAATACCCTCCATCAAAGGTGGAACCATAGGAAGCAAGATATTGTTTTCAACCTCTCATATTTTGAGGTGACAGATGAATTGATGATGGAACCTTCACCCCATATTCCATAGTTTTTGAAAGAATTTCATCGATTGAGGCTTAACATTTTGGAAGTTGAGGCCCACAGAATTCTCATATCCCTTCATAGATAACTATAGGTGGAGTATGTTCGAGCCCCCTTCCAGGGCCTCATAGAGTATATGTCTCTGTCACCGCTATTTTCCTTCTTCTCTAACTCTATATAAGAAGTTGGGGAGATTTCTATCTTTGGATTGATGTCTTTAGATGATGGGCACCTAGATGAGACACAAATGGACACTACCACCCTCTCAAATGATGCAGTTGTGAGAATCATATCCTACATGGACATGATCTTGAAGATGGATCCTCCTACAAGATATATTATAGTGTGAAGAAACTATTTAACCCATGAAACAATCCCTCTTATGGTAGAGTAGTTTTATATTAAGTCTACATCAGTTCCTCCACCCATATTTTGGCATGCTCTAATTGGAGTTTTGGGAAATCAAGAACATAACCCTTCCTCTAAGAAATAGGTCTTATGGGAGATTTTGGTTCTAGACCAGTTATCAATGATGTTATGGCCAACTAAATCTCTAGATTTGGATATCCTAGAGTCCCTCATAGAGAACCAGATAGTGTGTTTCTTCTAGATTATCTGGTTGACATTTCACCACCAATGGGATCGTTAGTCGGCCTACCCAAGGATCTAGGAGCACCTCAATGTTTTTGACCATCAATGCAGAAATGTTAAGATCACATCGCCCATGATAGTTCAGTGCCTTGAGTTATATAAATACTACCAGAACCTTAAATAAACCTACATCAAGAGACTCACTTTTCTCTGATGAGTTATGGAAGAATAATCTCCACACATACATATCAAAGGCTGGGGAAAAAATATTACTCTCCATTTCAACCCTATCATGTGATAGTCTGACATGTCATCTGATGATGAATGTTACCATATATCAACCTCCATGGATAATATTTTCATCCCCAACTCACTACAGAACCATAAAAATGGGACATTGATGCAAGGCATGACAGAGAAAATATTCCCCAAGGGGTATCATAGTACTAGGTAGACCATCCGATAGGCATCCTCACTTGTGATAATAATCAGTCAATCGGACTCAAAAGTCCCTCCAATGAGGCATTAGTTCCTACCCCCCCCCCCCCCCTAGTGTCTCGACAAAGTAAAGGGACATGTCAAACCTTATAAATCATTCGAGGTTGCATCAAAATTTGATACAGAACCCATGGTAGACACCTTTCTCCAACATCTCTATGAATACAAAAGGTTCCCCACCGACCTCATTATTGAGTGGTGACCAGATTATGACAATTCTCTAAGGGACCTAATCTATCCATTAGTGGGGAATCAGATACCCCGTTTGTGCATCGTATCACCACGCATCTTGTCAGAGTAGAATCCATGGGATATGGAAAGTAACCAAGGTATGAGTCCCCGACCCCACCCAAGTAGTGTGATTACTCACCTTGGGATCAATTACATGCTTCTCCTTGAGTTGTTGATCATGTAAACACATTTTCATCGTGAGAACCTTGCCAAGATGCCTTGATATCTACTCTCACTGATCACCATGAAGCCCTGAAAACCCAATAGGTGGAAATCCTACCTGATGAAAAGTCATACCTGGCTTGGGTGGAAAATGTTGGAGAACCCTTAGAGTTTGGAAATCCTTGTTTCAACCTATTCAATAGGATGGGTGAACCTCCATAACACCTAAACCACTTTACATTAATTTGTATAACTATTTTGTGGAACCTGGAATAGTAAGAGGCCTCCAAAATCTAGTGATTTGTTCTTACATAGAAAGGGCCTGCATTTTATGGTACAACTAGCTTTCTATAGGGCCCATTGCTGGTTGGGAGGATCTTTAACACTAGTTTCAATACCATTTTAACTCCAATACATGAAATAAAGGTATCTATAAACTCTTCAAGTGCAACCAAAAGTCCGATGAGTGAGTCATGAACTTTTTCACTCAGTAAAAGGGCCTTACGTATACACTTGATATGGTGCTTTCCCCAAAAAAATCTTCTTATAATGTTTATGGGGAGCCTTAAGAGTGAGTTGTTCCCCACCCTCATCGTCTTGAACTATCCAGGTGGATTCCTAGAGTTCTCCAAAAAGGCTCATCATCTGGAGTAATTCTAATAGTGGACTTGAAAAAAGTCACAATCCTTTCCTCTCTAAGATCCCATGAGAAGTTCTAAAAATGTAGAGACTACCACCGCTATGTAGGAAGAGGTTCCTGAGTGAGTACACATGATGAATCATTTTCCAGAAGAGCCTCATCGAGTGTAACCCTACCAAGAGTAGCCTCACGCAACACAAAACCATTAGGTTTTACCTCACCAAGTGCATCTGTGTAGATGAGAAAATGTGGATTCATCCCCCCATCAAGGCTAGGCTCCAAGAGTTCCCTTCCCAAATATAAAAAAGCCGACCTATTATTTAGGGATTCATAGGTCCTGGGATTTTTCATTTACGCAATAGAGAAGGGAATCCTGAAATTTCCAGAGTGTAAGAGGCCCCAAGAGGCTAGACTCATTGGCTACTCTGATAATTTACATTACCATAGGATCCTTATAGACATTATAAAGGAATGATTTATGTTAAAATATTAGATCTAATATTAGGTGGATCATGGCCTACTCAAGTTGGGTGATGTTCCAACATAGGTGAGAATTGTCTTCTCTAACCCTGATAATAATAGTGAAGGCTCTGGTGAATGAATATAGGATTCAATCCACGGGGCATAGAAATTTGATGACTCATTGGATGAAAAGATAGCTGATTAGGCTCATTGTTTCATCTGCTCCCACTTGGGAAAGCCTGAACCTCCAATATTTTTCAATACGCCTTTCACCACTGCCTCTACATTCATATAAGAGTCTTCCAAGTCTCAAAAGAATAGACCCTGATGATGCAAGGGAAATCAGATTCCCCCACCAATTTCGAAGCTATAATACACTATTGGAGACTTCATTAACCCTAAGTTAAAATATGTGCCCATGTTCCACCCAAACCTACACTATTCCATATAGGATGAGAAATAATATTCCTATCAGAATGTCATCACATTGGTAGATTGATTCACGATGCCTGATAGTGAGTAATTCTTTAAAAACCCCTTGTGTGACTCTTACCAACACCATCGAAGGATAGTCCATGGACATTAATGTCGTCCAAATGCTCAGGATAACCAGTACATTCATGCTACAAAAACCAGGTATTAGGTTTTTCATAGTGATTAGGAAGTATTTACCTCCTTGTATGTCCCATAGTCATCTGATATCTTTTTATAGTGGTCCAACCAATCAGTTGTAAATTATTTCCAGTACTAGTAAGACCCTAGTGGATTAGCTAGTAGCACCTGTTGTCCCCCCTACCAAGGAGAGACCCTATTTAAAAGAAAAAAAAATTCCTCTAACATGGAAGTAAGATGTGTTGAATTACCTCACCATCATACCCATGAGACTTTAGATCCTTGAGGATCTCTTCGTATCAAAATAAATGTGTGAGGCCCTTGAAAACTCTTCAAAATTCCATCTTTAATTCAAAGATTTGGTAACTACTGCTGAGGCCTACTATACAGAGGAAGATGTGAAATAGGAGTGTCAATACATCATATAATTTTTTAAGGAAGATGATGGCATAATCATGCAAGGTAAAATACACCCAATGTATATAAAGGTCCAATTCAATGGTGATGAAATCTTCTACTACCTAGTGGATGTCAGTTCCAGGATAAAACTCATTCCAAACTAGACACTCTACAATTTTGGACTGACTAAAGCAGATCTGAATCCCACTAACCAGATAATTCAAGGTTATGAAAAGAGTTAGAAAAAACCACATGTAAATAATTGGATGAAGAACCAGTTTGGTGGCTTGATATCAAGAAACAAATTCATGTTATTCTTGTAGGACACTCTATACAACACACTGCTGGGAAGACTCTAGATTCATTTTCATGTAGCAGTCCCCTCCTTATATCACCAGTGCCTCAAGTACTCCCTCAATGGTCATGTAAGGGTACTCTAAGGTTATTCATCCCAATTTTATTCTTTTAATCCTACTATCTGGATGTAGACTACTATAAGAGAGAGGGGAAATAGGTTTAGACTGATGGGGTTTAGTGTATCAATGTTCCTAATGATATGACGACCATTGTAGTCAATATGTGGCCTTACATGAATGAAAACTTTATTCCACCAATTCATCAGTTGGATCCCACAATACAAGAAGATGGGGGGGGTGTATCCAAGAAAAAGGTTCTTGAAATCCCCAAGGAAAAGGAGAATCTGCATATTACCTCATACTCTTACATCGGATAGGCTCGACGGATATTAGAAGCCCCTACTTCTATGATTACCAAGAAGTTCACCCTATGGCCACAAATCCATGACATTCCCACATATTCCATATATATGGGATGAATTAACAAAGAGGACTCGACACCATTACTTTAAAATCATGTTTGAGACTCATGGTCGGATGCTGTATGGAATTGGATCAAGATATTCTATCGCCACAATCTTAGTAGAGCAGGAACCCCTTACCAAAGGTTATGTATCTTAGAGTGAGGACACCAGTGCTTCCCCTGGATCAACAAGCCAAGATGATCCACCTACTTCCACTGATTATCCAATCTTTGATTATGAATAGGAATTTGAACTTTCCTCTCCTACATTTGAAGAGTGTCTCTCCACCACCATAAAGAATTAACCTATGTGAACCTTGGTACTGAGGAAGATTTGAGGACAATGATGATCAGTGAATATATGTCACATAAGAGGAGCTAGATTATGTAGCCTTCCTATATAATCATCACAATGTTTTCACATAGAGATTTGATGAGATTAAAAGGATAGATCCACGGGTCTCCATTCATCTTCATGGCCTCCCATAAAGTCCTCGTGGATTCAAGAATACTCCAAAAAAGATACACCCCTCCCATGGTTCTATGGTTGAGGCTGAAGTTGATAATATTATCAAATAAAACTTCATTAAGAAATTATAGTACACAAGATGATTAGCCAACATTTTCCTAATTAGGAAGAATAATTGGAAGATCAGCGTATGTATCGACTTTTGAGACCTTAAATTCTATTTTCTGAAGGATGACTTTTCCTTTCTAGTTACATTGTTATTGATTGATTCTACAATAGGGTTTTATGACCTATCCTTCTTGGATGGATATTATAGGTATAATAAGATCAGAATGGCCCTTAAAGATGATAATTCCACTGCCTTTAAGGTTCCCCAAGGGACATTATACTACCAATTAATTCCCTTCATCTTGAAGAATGTAGGAGAAACGTACCATCAAGTCATTATCCACATCTTCAAGAAAATTATCGGGATGTTGGAGGAATTATACATAGTTGATTTAGTGGTCAAACCCTACCAATTTCAGGACCAT
This sequence comes from Viscum album, assembly GCA_963277665.1. Lineage (NCBI taxonomy): Eukaryota > Viridiplantae > Streptophyta > Magnoliopsida > Santalales > Viscaceae > Viscum > Viscum album. Next base: position 1,398,397,950 of record OY728127.1, on the reverse strand, counting down.
ATCAAGGACATTGAGAATCAGCTTCCACTATGCTCGACACTTGAAGATGAACCCCTTGAAGTCTTCATTTAGGGTTACATCTGATAAATTTCTCAGCTTCATTGTAATATATAGAGGAATCGAGCTCGACCCAAAGAAGATCAAGTCCATCATCCAAATTTATCCCATAAGTGATCTTCATGATTTTTAGTTCTTATAATTCCACTTATCCTATATACACTGATATATTGTGAGTTTGTATGAAAAGTGTAATCCCTTTGAGAGGATCATGATTAAAGGAAATGTTTACAAGTGGGATAAGGAGTTTTAGAATGTGTCTGAGGAGATTATGTAGTACTTGCTATAGCCTCTAGTCAGGATGAATCCTATTTTGAGAAATACTGTAGTGCTCTATGTAACTGTCCAATAATGGTTCCTCAATACCCTTTTATCCCCAAAAAATAATGATGGTAGAGAAAAAAATATATACTTTCTCAACCACATGATCCTCAACATGGAATCCAGATACTCCGATATTGAGAATATTTTTTTAGCTCTATTTTTTACAGTGTAGAAGTTATGACACTATCTACAACATCATGAGATATAGTTTTTGTCCTACGTGAACCTGCTAAAATATATCCTCAATCTCCCCATGGGGATGGTCTGATTGGAATGCTAGATGGTGATCCTCTAGCAGTTCAACATCAGGTTCATTCTATATAAGTCAATCAAAGTCCAAGAATTAGAAGATTTCTTAGACACCCATCCTATCCTTGAAGATCTATCCTTGGATATTGAATTACTAGATAATACTATCTTCATATTAGATCATGTTTTTTCATGTTGGAAGAATTATTTTTATGGTTCTTCTCTGTGCTCGATTGATAGAGAGATCAACAATACTAAACTTTCCAAGGTGGTCTTGCAAATAATCATCATAACCTTGGAATAGGGTGTCTTATTATACTCATTGCTATTATTAGATGGTTTCATCAACAATGTGTAAATGTTTTAGTCTATCATTACTGGTCTCAATTTTTCCATTGAGATTGATGTCCCCGACTTGCTTGTAAAATAAGACTATGAATTAGTCATCAAATAGATCCAGGGTGACTAAATTATCAAAAATAAGAGCTCATTCCCCTGCTAGAGCACACTCATCAGATAATATCCTAGTTACCTTCCCAAACAAAAGTGACTAATGTCCCTCGGTCATATAATGGTCAAGACAAAACCTTGAAAAGTTTGTTTTCATTTCTTATGGACCCCAACCAGGATGATCTGATCCTTCTTGTGGCACATTGGAGGGTTACTTTATATTCCACTTCAGATTATGGAAACCAATAGTTAATCCAAATCTATACTAGAACTTTTATTACATGACCCTTGGGTCCCCCCATAGTAGAATAACTTCTTGATTAGACAACTCCCTTTGTCAAGTATCTCTATTATAGCCTTCTCTTGCCATACCGAGCTGAGTGTGAGTGGATCCACTGGCATGTAGCATATTTTACATTAAATAGTGGGCCTAACATTAGGAAAAACCTCTAAAAACATGGTTTTGATGGGATTACCCTATGTTTCACCCAAGGATATAAGATCCCTATGGTTATTTAGGAAGCACTTATTAGGTCATGTGTTTCTCATTAGGTAGGATTGGTACTCTCGTATCGGATTTGGAGATGGGACTACTTTTATCCCGCCATGATTCATGGTATCATTGAGTTTTCCATTAGGTTTAATGTGTTTCATATCCTTGAAAACTTTATTCATTGACAACCAAAGATTATCCAAACCACCAAGTATTCATGGCCCTCTATAGTATGGGGACTCGACATCGTGGGGCCATATTCTCTATCCAAAGATCATCAGTGCAGGTTCATATTGCCTGCGACTAAATTCTTCTCCAAGTAGGAAGAAGTGATTATCCTAAAATAATTCAAAACCTAGTCCTTGATCAATTTTTTGTTCTCCCATATCATCCATTTATTTGAATTACTACATGTTATTCTCACCAACAATGACCCTAACTTTCAGGCTACTGAGCTGAATAATTTATATTCCATGTAAAACATTCGTTATAATCATACTTCTCACTATCATGTGCAGTAAAATGGGTATATTTAGGTGTTCAACAAGACCCCCTCTAACATCCTATTGAAAATTATGGGCCAAAATAAGAAGTTTTGGGCATAAAATCTCCCCAATTACCTCTCGATCTACCAGAAAAAAACTCATATTTCCTCCTGTGTGACCCCAAATTCCCAGTTATATGGAATAAAGGTTGTTTTTCCTTCAAGTTTTAGTATTCATTTCTTCAACAAGATTTATATAAATTTTGGATTCTAGAAAGAATGGTATAGTTCCATCTAGATGATTTAGAATCCCTTAAATAAAATAGGATCCCAACCTATCACAATCTAGAGGGGCACTAAAATAACGTAGAGAGTGTGTTTAAGAAGAAAATTCACCTCCATTACTTCCTCTAGTGTGACTTGGTGTTGGTTCTCCGAACAAAAATGATACCTGCCAAAAATCCACCAAACTTAGATCCTAATTGGGAAGGACCTTACATCATTCATAAGGTATATTCCAATGGATCATACACTTTGATAAACATGGATAGAGAGAATATCACACCTCTCATAGATACCAATTTTCTCAATAAGTACTTCACATGAGTAACCCTATGGTCATAGAAGTGTGACCGTAAACTATTTTCAATGGGTCTAAGTAGTATGACCTTAAACTATTTGAAATGGGTCCATACAATATGAACTTAAATTATTGTTAATGGGTATAGGAAGTATTACCATAAACTATTTTCAAGTGTTCCAAGATCGATGAACTTTAATGAATTGAAATCCTATAGTCAAAGAATTATGACCTTAAACTATTCACCAACCATGTGGTTCAAGCTCTGCAACTTTAAACTAGCATCAACCATCATCTGAGTTGTATAAATTTAAACAGTAAAACCTAAAATCCACAATTCATGATGTTAAACAATGATATTACTTTGAATAAAACTAGAATTACTCATATGATATGTATGTGATTATCCAAAAATTCCTACCCCATATACAATTAGTATTCCTCATATGATAAGTATGATATGGTAAAAAACCTTACCAATCCAAAATCGGGATGTCTTAAATGATATGAGATGAACCAAAACCAACATCCTTAGCACATGATGTTAAATTTTTCCTTACCATGTTTCATAAGAATGAGATTCCCCATGGTAAGCATGGGATACCTCAATTACCTCATAATAGAGGATTTCCCCTATCTCCAGTGTTGGTATTCTACCACACTTCATTCCATAACTACGCGTTTCTTGATTCTAATTCTCATGGGATACATAGTGACAACTTGGATTCTCATCATTAGGCCCTACCACAAGTTTATCAACACATTGTCCCCTTGGCCCCATTTTTGGTCCAAGCATTATGACCTAATAATATGTACCATTCATCTCAAGGTATTTTTGTGGTGCATGTCCTCTTTGGCTCCTCTCACGCTAGGTCATAACTCTTTTTTTCCACACAGTTACCGTTGAAACCAATATCTTCTTAGTCTAATCATCATGGCTTTAAACTATTTTACACCTTCACATTGGTAAAATAATTACAACCTTAAACATGTTTCATTTGTTATGAGGTATTTATGTGGTATGTGGGACAATATTCCCTCCTTTCACATCAGGTTCTACATCTTTCATTCCATGAAAAATCCATCAAAACAAACATTTCCCAAGTCTAAGAATATTGAATTCAAATTTTTTTTCTAATTGTCTAAGAATCATGAGTTAAGAAATATTATATTTTTTTGGATGTATGAAATTAAAATGTGTGTAACCAGCTTCATGATCACTCCATGTGGTGTAGGGTATACTTGGATTCTTTTATGTAGGGTTTTAACTCTTTTTTACCTCACAAACATCTTCAAAGCCCCCCCCCCCACTACGGTCTGATCTCTATGACCATAAACTAGGAGCCTTGGTCCAATAATTCTAAACTTAAACTATTTGAATTCATCCATATTTCTCATGGTATGCTTAATACCTAGTGTTGCAACATTTCCATTCCTCCTCCACTTTCTAGAAGTACATGTAGTTTGATTCCCATCTTCATGGGATACATAGTGATGCCTAGACTTTATGTCTCTAGGCCCACCCATAGATTCACCGTAAAACCAACCATTACCAATGGTTTTATCACCCAAGAATACCCTCATGGGCCTCCTATTTAGGTATAATATCCATTCATTTTCCTCTATCAACTAGCTGGGCGAGATGCCCTCATGACCCGATGTGAGGAAGAAAATAACGGGTAGATCGATTTGCAATCCTATCCAACATCCTTAGAACATGAAATTAAATTATATAACTACCCCATATAAAATTAGGATTCCTCTTAATGCGAGATTATTTACCCTATATAAAATTGGGATGCCTCTTAATGCGAGATGATTTACCCCATATAAAACTGGGATGCCTCTTAATGTGAGATGATTTAACCCATATAAAACTAGGATGCCTCTTAATATGAGATAATTTACCTTGTATGAAATCAGTAAACCACTTAATGTGTGATGATTTACCTCATATAAAACCGGTATGGCCCATACAACAAATATGTGATGATATTTTTTTACCCCATATAATTTCGGGATGACTCCTAATATGAGATGATTTTATATAATTTCTAGAGAGTATTTCACTCCACTATAATCTATATTCTACCATGTCATGTCCCAAAACAAAACACGGCTTAATTCCCATTCTCAAGGGATACATAGTGACACCTGAATATTTCTTCTTAGGCTCAAACATGCCATGGAATCACCTTGGGGTCTTTACCCTCTACTGCCAGCCTGACTATCGCCTACCCACATGGTCATCCAATGCATTTTAGAGAATAGAGAAATAGCTCCTAGAGATTATAATATTCCCCCAGGGACATTCCCCTTTTCCATTTTGTGTTTTTCACTTTCTCCAATTTGGATATTTTCCATCCTTATAATCTGAATAGGATCCCTGAAAGAATGGTCTCATGACACACTGGATAACTTACTATCCTAGTCTCACGCCTCAAAGGATATTTGGAAACAAATAGTGGATTCCATATTTTGAACTTGTTTAATAGTCAAACCTTTATTTTTTTCCCATATTTAACTGACATAGATATGTAACCTAAATTTTGAACATGGTTAATAGTTGTTCCCCATCCATCAGTTACTCCCCTTTCACTATACAAGTCTTTTAATTTTATAATCTCCCTCATAGGATTCTTCAGTCACTTTCTCCCCTTGTTGTTATCTCCTCTAAAAACAATAATAACTCCATACCTATCCTTATTTATCACACCAAGCATATCTCAGGTGGGATTAGAAGTTGGGAGGGAGTTTTCTTCAAGCGAGGACAAGACTCATAAGAGAACCATGGGTCCAAGACTCATGATATTAAACTATGTGAAAGTTTTATTGGGAATTTTCCATGTAGTTTCAAGTGGCCTTCTAGGCCCCTCCATTCACATTGGTAACCTTTCTTCGATACCGCAAATATTCATTTAAAACACACAGCCCACAGTCCAAGCATTATGACCTTAAACTACTTTCAAGTGATCCAAACTCTATGACCATAAAATAAGAGCCCAGGTTGAATAATCACAACCTTCAACTATTTTCAACATATCCCTTATGTTTTTTGTGGTGAAAATCCTCCTTTAGTCCTCTTTTCATGCATGTCGTAGAAAATATTTTAGGGAAAAAATGGTACGAAATATATGACCTTAAACTAAGATTCCATGTCAAATTATCATGACATTAAACTATATGAAACCCTCTTCGAGAATGTGTTTTGTGGTGTTAGGTCTTCTTAGATATCAATTCATTTTGGTTTGTCACTCCCTATGATACACATATCCTTTTGGGATGCTCACCATATGGTCTAAGATCTATGAACTTAAACTAAGAGTCATGGTCTAAGCATCAAGATCAAAAAATGTGTGAAAATTTTCATTGGAATATTTGGTGTCGTAGGGACTCTTAGGACCTTCCATTCACATCAAGTTACCTCTCCTATATGCCTCACATATCCCCTTCGATACTTATAATCCTTTGGTCCAAGCATCAGGACCATAAAATGTGTTTGAATAACCCCATATTATTTTTCTTATAATAGGGTCTTCCAATATCTTCATATTACCTCCAACAACACAAATGTGATGGTATTATTCACATCAGTCCATGTCCTAATCATAAGATTCCAAACTATGCTATGAATTTCTACACTACACGACTTTAAAATGTATGTCAAACATCTTCACTGTATGATGTTAAATTGTGTGTCCAATATCCTTACTATATTATGTTAAACTATGTTTCATATTTTCTCACCGTATGATGTTAAAATATGTTCCCAACATCCTCAAAATATGACATTAAACTGCATGTCCAACATCCTCATCATATTATGTTAAACAGCATGTCCAACATCCTCATTGTATTATGTTAAACTACATGTCCAATGTCCTCACCTTATGATTTTAAAATTAATGTCTATTGTCATCATTTCATGACATAAAACTATGGATCATCTTATTCCCTTTCCTAAGAATCCCTTTCCTCCAATGTTAGTCACCTACCACATCAATCGTCTTATTTTTCACTCAGCATCTGATATTCCACTCACCGAGGAAGAAAATTTTGACCTTTTTTCAGACCAAAATTCCTATAAAATGTTCTTAAATACATGGTGGTGTAATTCCAAGAGGTTTTAAATCCATTCAAACATTCCATCACATCATCTTCACTCTTTTTTTTTCCTTTTTTATGGATCCTTATACTCCATTGTGTTTGAATGGGTCCCCATTGGTGGTATGGTCCCTACCATATTGGTGCATTCCCTGGATGACTTTGGATGACATCTTGAGATAGAAACCGTGTTTCAAAAAAAATTCAGTGGTTAACCCTCTTTTTTTGTCCAAATCCTTGGAAAAATGGTAATAGATACTATGATTCAAACATGGTCAAAAGTTATGCTCCTTCATCACACTGCCCCTTTATGTTCCAAATCATGGGAATCTAAATTCACACTCCTCACTCCCTTTATTCGATTAGAGTTCAATTCCCCTGGAATTACCACATTCATGCACTAGCATACATTAGAAAAAAAGTGATTTGTTCAGAGAGCCCTTCTCTCCAGTAACATCCTCTCTCATCTCGAGTAATATTGGTGGTCAGTTAATAAATTTATACACTGAGTGTTAGTCCATTCCCTAACACTCCCATATGAATGGTAAATCACATTTTAATCCCTTGTTTCTCACACCAAGAATAACTCACATGGTCTTAGGGATTGATCTTTGGTTTTATCATGAGTAAGATTATGGTGTGATATTAAAATGCCCCAAAAGAAACATGTCCATGCATGTGAAAATTTTTAAAATAAAAAAACTTCAGCTATTAAAATGTTCATCCACACACTTGAGTCTCTTTTATGTCTGGGAAAAAATTCCCCTAAGGCTCCACCCCATCGATTAAGAACTCCAGCCAAACCATCCTTATGTGCATGTCTTCTTGGGTCTGTTATAGCCTCATGATCATTGTTTCCTCCTCCTCATCCATAGAAAAAAAAACTTCCAACCATAATCCTCACCTGGTCTTTCTCATCTTAATAGTCAATTACTTGAGATACCATCTACTGTTCTTGAGTCTCAACTACCACCAACTAAGGATTCAACTGGCCGATGAACTCTGCCTGAGCATTAATGAATGTTTCACACTAATTCACCTACTCCTCCAGATGTTAGATTTCTTGATCATCATCCTAGAGCTTCTGTGTTCCATAAAATTTCTCCTTGTTCCTAGATATATCAAAATGATATCTCTCTATATGCACCCACTCAGCAAGGTAGTCACAAACCAATGTATAAAGAGCACGATCATCCACCACTCTAACTCTTAGATTGTACAAACATTTTTTAAGGGACCCCATCCATCTCACCAGATATGGATATGAAGTGTGGGTGATGAAATTATGCACTCTCCTCCATGCCCTGTTCTAGAAAATACATATCTCTTCAATGATGTCAGACCCAAATTCATATAGTTCCTCAAGTTTTGAAGGCTCATATTTAGGGAATGCTGCAAGGAAATCAGCAGTAGGGTCCTCCTTTGGGATCCTCTCAGTCTGTTCTAAAACTATTTCAAGAGGTCAACACTCTAAATTTGACCATTCATCTACAGAACCACCTCCTCCAGCCTCAAGCTACACTCCTTTAGTGGCAGTACCCAAGACCGTAGTAGGATTACCTCCTGAGGCCAAGGTTGGGTCATTTTTTATGAACGACTCCCTAAGAGTTAGCACAAACATCAAAAAATGTTCCCCAAATCCCCCAACCATAGATGATTTCTGGGAGTGTACCTAGTATATCATTTCTTGGAACAAGTGTTTGTTAGTTAGTTTGACCAGTTATGACATGTTTGAAAAATATAGATCATGTGAAGGTGAAAAAACTTATAGAGGGTGATCATTTTGGTGAGGATTGACCCCAGAGTCCCAATAGGTAGCTCCACCATAAAAGACCATTCAACACCAATTAACACTCAGATGGATGGAACTAGACCCCCCATTATTGTTTCATTAGTATCTTCATGATGAAAAACAATGACGTTGATGCATGAGAATAAACACACACGTTGTACCAACATATCTATGAAATTTTGAAAAGAGGATAGGAGGATTGAGATTCAGTCTTACCTTGAGGCAGAGGGATCTTTATAATGAGATTCTCTGAGTGAATATATTTTCTATTAGTAGAAACCTAAATGGGTATTCCATATAATGATCCCCCATCAATGACTGGGAGGGATAGGGGTTCTAAGGACACCACTCTGACCTCCTAAATGGGCCCTCCAGTTGCAGAAACCTCATGAACATGTCCAGGAGCTTTCTCTCCAGAACATGATGGATCACCCTCAACCACTCTATCAGGGAACCCTTGTCCACCTTTATATTTATCCTGCATGAGAAAAATACTATTTTAAGTCTTTGAAAAAAACATGGAAAAGGATTGGAAGATAAAATTAAGTTAACAAGCTTACCTCAAGAAGCTCAACCAAGTCAAAATCATCTGTAGGATTGAATTTACCGCTATCTCATGGAATATCCTAATCAATAATAAATCCCCCAATATTATCCTTTATTGGATCCTTGTGTGTCATCACCATATAATTCCTCCTCATTTGATTCTTTGGCAGAGGGATAATCCGCACAGTTAGGCTCACCACCAAAGATCACCCATACTGGGCTCGGTGGAAGATCAAGTGTCCCTCTTTGGCATGGGTAGGCATAAATAGACACCAAATATTCAAACCACTTGTGAAAGTGTACCTTGGTAGTGATCCTAGTGTTCCTCACCTCCGACAGCTTGTTTCTTCCTTGGGTTATGATCCACCATAGATTTTCCACCAATCGGTTCATCCTCAACATTCCCCAGGATACCCAAATAATGGGGAAATATACATCAAAAGCTGGATCCAAGAGATACCAAAACTTCTTTACCAAGGCCTATATATCTCCATGGGTTCTACCTTAAGAGTCCACTGTTTTCTCCCATGAATGCTTCTAGGGAAGGCACTACCCTCTAGGAGGTAGGAGCACAATAGAGCCTTATGTCACCCTCGTTTCACCATAGTTGGATCCCCTAATGGTTGTCCATCCCCTCAAAGAGCATCTTTCCTACTTATCTAGTGCTCTAACACCTTGTTGGTCGGAAAAATTATCCTAATGAGTTGGCACAAAAATCACACCTAGGTATTGAACTACCCAGTTTCCAACATATGTATGGGATAGGTTGGCATTGACATTATTCACCAGTAGCATGATGACCTCTCTCATTACATCACCTATGAATATCCACCACAACTGAAGAATGATATAGGGATTCCACTCCTCACAGATCCACTTATAAACTTTCTTAGTTGACTTCTAGATGCATCCGAACTTTTAAGAAAACCTAGAGGATATTTATGAAACAAAATATGTGTTTCCATCTATTCTAACCACCAATACTTTACACTAAAAGGTCTCTAAGTATTCCCTATACTCCAGTGTTCACTCCAAGTTGTCCACAATCTCATAAACTGGTGTCGATAATGGGTGGAAGTTGAAGTTCATAAAGTCTTTGATCCTAATCATGACCCATACTTCGCTTATTGGCATTATTCAAACTCCAAAAATGTTGAGTAGTGAGGGCCATAGACTATCTTTTGATGAGGTGATGGTGTTTGGAAACCCGTATCCTTTGAAGTGCATTGAGATCCACCCATATAGAAATTAGAATGGATCATAGATCCTCCTAGCCATGCTCACCCATGACACATGGCCCCACTAGTTATAGATCCAAGCCAGAACCAATACCCCCAAATTCCCCATGTTACCAGATTCCTTGATTGCATCCATAATGAGTTTCCATGGGCATAGGCCCATGTGTTCATATCTAATAGTAAGTATCCATCCACTAAGGAAGGTGGACAAGAATACAGTATAGTGGAATATTGGTTGTCATCCTTCCACCATCTTGTATCCCCACTCATCATATTATCCTCCCCCAAATATCATCTTGTATGATCTTGACCACCTCATTTGTTGCACCTCCAGACACTACTTTAGGAACCTTGACATTTTGACAGTTGGATCCTTCTTCAAGAATATTTCATCCATGTCTCAAAGGTGATGTCCCAGTGGTATGGGGATTATACCCCAATACATTATTTAGCTTATCCAAAATTATATTTTCTAGGATAGGGGTTTTACACCTTCATCCCAGGTGTTCAGAAGCAGGAGAAACTCATTATACTAGAACCATATTAATGGGATATCACTAATGTAGTGCATAAACCATAAGTTGATGCCCACCTACCCATGGTGAAGGTGGAAAATGATTGTATTCGGAGACCAATGAATGAGTATCTTTGAAAATAGATCATGTTGGTGGTACAAATGGAATTGGGATGTCCAAAGTACTCCATATAGTCCAATATAACTTAGACCATCCCCATACTCAAGGTAGGTAAAGCATACCTAGTACAATCAGGACCAGTCATTGGTGAAGTTTCTTATTTACCATAGATCAAAGGCTTTATACCCGCCCTAGTTGTTTCCATGGATGCTACTTTCAAAGATACTAGCATAGTGATGTTGGAACTCATCACTCTTTGGATGCTCCCTAGTAATCATCCTTTTACAACCACTCAACATGTAGACAATGATATCCTCACGTTCCCAAGCAATGTGACTCAAAATGGTGATATTCCAGTGAGTGTGCTTATCATGAAGGTTGAAAAAATGTGGTGTATTGAATTTGATTCATGGGATGGACACCTCATTCATCAACCTATAGATATAAAATAGAAGATGATTTCACAGTAGATAATTCCTCTAGGATTTGGTCAGTAATCCGAGGAGCACCTGGTTTTCCAAAATGACCTTCCAAGATCAAGGAATCTTTGGGTTCCCCACCATCTCAGCCCTCCGGGCGGTGGCAACATCATCGATCTAATCTTAATTTTGTTTATTTTCAATTTCAAGAGAATTCATGAGTTATGAGAAAGATGCATTCAAGTATGTGCTCTGGTCATGTAATGTTTGTAGTGGTATGAAAAAACTGGAATATTTCACGCAAAATTCATCCTTAGTCTCACAAGTTTCTTCACAAAAGGAATTGCTACATAAAATTCATGGCCAAAACTTAAGATTTTGTGCAAAATATTAGTTCTGTTTGTGAGATAAGGATTATCTCTTGAGGAAGTCAATGTACTATACAAGAGGCCCCTCTCCGATTTATAGACATTTCTCTCTATCTTACATGAAGCATGAAACATAGTTGTATAATCCAAGGAAAGAGTTTCCTGACCACACAGAAATGATCTACTCTCCTCAATGTTTCCCTCAGAACCCTACCTTCGAATCACTTATCATCTCTGATTCCAAGGGGGGATTTATGGGAACCAAAAACATATCACTCACTTGAACAGCTAGGTTTGGATGAACTGAACATGAAAACCACCCTAAAGGAGCATTCTTGGTCCAAGGAGTAGGTTGCGTGAATGATTCAACTATTGTGCACAAAGGTGAGTTTTTGTTAGAAAAATAATTTCGTTCCAATGGAGAAGAGGATTTCTACAGATTACCCCAAGTTTAAAAATAAACCCTAGGCCCATCCATGCAAGAATTAAGTTCCACACACAAAAACAATTGATGCATGAAAACATTTCATCCAACCATCCCGTTGCATTCTAAAGGCAACATTAAGACAAAGGATTTTCATGGCCAACCCTTAGTGGCCATGGACTAAGGGGTGTATAACCCTATTTTGTGAATGTGAATTTTCATGACCCAATCCATGTATTTCATCAATAAATAGAACCTCACCCCCACCTTGTAGAGGATATCTAGAAGACGAAGCGGCCCTCATGTGGGTGAAAAATGTAGGTTCTGGGTGCAGAAAAAGCACGATTAGGCTAACACCCAACTTTAATTTTTAACATGATCAATGATTATTTCGGGATCAATACAATGATGAACTCCAGTCTCCACTGAATAGAATCAATGATTTATATAAATAAATAAGAGGCCCAAAACCATTAGAGTGGATATTTCACATCATGTTTATAATTAATTTAATTAATTTTATAAAGAAAAGAATACATGGATCATCAGTAATTTTTTTGTTGATGATTTTGATCATCTGTAATGACTGTTCCAGATTATCTCATTGTGCTTACGAGGATCCAAACTAGAATCCCTCTAGAGGTGATCCACACGTACTTTGATGGCCTATGATCGACACCACTCATTCTCTAGGTGATAGCACAGAGAAGCGAGTGTCTTGTGTCGGTCATTCTAGATCGCATGTTCTTAAGCCTTGATGAGCATCTCTTGTTCTTGAGAGGGGTGGGAAGAGTATCCGAGAGAGAAATTATTTAGCTGAATAATTCTCAATTCACTGGGCATGCAGTTCGATACATGGCACAATAGATGTATGTGTCTATTTATCAACATGGGGATTCAGTTACAATATTTAATTGAATAAAAGCAATTAAATACATTCATAACCTTAGAGAAAACCCATGATTTTAATTTTAATATCGTTTCATTATTTAAAGTGCGCCAACCTATACGAAACAAAATTATGAATAAAATTCCACGTCACAAAATAATAGCAACATTATTATTATTTTAATTTGTGATAACTAATTAAATAATTATTTACCATCTTTCAAAAAATTATTTTACTTTAGGATCGGCCTTGGTCCACTCGATCTCCACATACATTTATTGAACACCAAAATAAATAAATAAATAATTTATTCTCTTAAGTAAATATTTTATTTATAAACTAGTAAATAAATATTTATTAAATGTTCACTAAAATAAATAAATAAATTTTACCCACAATCTAGGTAATAAATATTTATTTAATTTATGAAATCAATTTAAATTAAATAAAATTATTCCTCTATATTGGGAATAATATTTATTCCATTAATTAAATTCAAATAGAATTTATCTTAGACCACCAAAAACACTTAGTGTGTGACCCTCTTGGATTCTTTCTCATTGGAATTAGGTGGCCTTGCCTAAAGTCCAACAGTACTGTCTAGAAATGGGTCAAGGAACCTAAGAGAGTGAACTTAAAATCACAACAACAATATCAACATATGAATTCTCACCGTGTAATATAATCCCTTTGTCTCGATATCACATCAATATGGTTTCATGATAGTGTCATAGACCTTTATTCTTGATACATCCTTCTTTTACTACCTTAAATAAACTCATCGTTACACTATGTCCATGGAATTTCATGCGATGGTTCTATTTAAATCAAAGGTCTGAGATATAAACTTCCATAATTGTAAGGGACAAATCCTTCCTCAACATATCCATTAGTAACATGTCACTCATGACGCACCCAACATACCCTGCTTCCTACCAACTGTCTACGTGAAGGTTTTCATCAGTAAATCAAAGTGCGTGAGTCATTACATGTATTAATGATTATATTAAACTCTAAGGATAATTACATAGGCTCATAGATAGTAATATCTGATGACACGAAAACATGAAGAATTTCTATTGGCATGTATTTTCTCACAATCTCTCTCCTTGATGATTACCAAGTATGAACTTCATGAAATTAAGTATAATCTTCTTACGAGTACTCACATCAAATTTCCTATATAATATGTGTCCCATTAAAGTATTTTATCCAACCACAAAACTATAATTAAGAATATTGTTATAGAACTTCAAGGTTCTCATCATAGCAGGGAACTACTCTGGCCTTGTCAATGTGAAAAATACTCTGGGAAATTATTACACAATAGTCATGAAGAACAATGAAAAATATGTAATAAGATGTTTAATATTTAAATATATTAAACATTCATCTAATAAAAGTACAAAAAGTTGGTTCTAGGACACCAACTCTTATAAACTCCCACTTGGACTAGAGCCAACTGCCTATGACTTTTAGTATCCTAGACCTCGCATGATGATCATGTTTCTTCTAAGTCAATGATTTAGTCAAGGGGTATTCCACTTTGTCTTCCATGGAAATATTTATTACTACCACTTCATCTCTTTGAGAAAAATCCCTCAAGATATGATACTTATATAGTATGTGCTTCGTCCACTGATGTGACCTTGGATCATTTGTGAGAGCCACCGCTACAATATTATCACAGTACAGTTTTATGGGATCTGTATTTATAGGTATCACATCCAGCTCCTAGATAAAGCTTCACATCCAAACTACTTCTTTATTTTCCTCATAAGTTGTGATATACTCAGACTCTTTTGTAGAATATGCGACCACACTCTGCATTGAGCTCTTCCAGCTCATCGTACCGCCATTCAAAGTGAAGATGTATCATGTTGGTGACTTCATGTCATCTTTATTAGTTTGGAAACTAGAATCTTCATATTCTATGATGACTAGTTCCTTATCTACTCCATAAACTAGGAAAATATCCTTAGTATGCCTCATATATATTAGGTTATTCTTGACTACCATCCAAAGATGGTCACCTAGGTAAACTTGATATCTACCTACCACACTCAATTCATAAAAAACATCCAGCCTAGTATATGGCATGAAATACATGAATGACCCAATCACTGATTCATATGGAGTCCATACCATTATATTTCTTTCCTAATGTTTATGAGGACACATTTTCTTGGAAATATAAATGTCATGTGACGCTAGAAACAATCCCCTCTTGGATTTTTTCATACTAAATATCTTTAGTATCTTATCAATGTATGTACTTTGACTTAGGCCCTTCAATATCATGGATCTATCATGATGGATCTTGATCCCAAGAATATATGATACCTCGCCCAAGTACTTCAAGGAGATGAATTGATTCAACCATGCCTTAACAAACTATAGGACTAGTATCTTTATTCCAATAAGTAATATTTCATCAACATATACTAATAAAAAAATGACTACACTCCAACTAAATTGTTAGTAGACACAAGGATCACATTCATTCATGATAAAACCAAATTCTATTATGGGTTCATCAAAATGAATGTTCCATGACCTGGATGCTTTCTTTAATCCATAAATGGATTTCTCTAACTTACACACCTTATTGGAATCCTTTGGGTCATATACTCTTCAGGTTGTGTCATGTAGACATCTTCCTGAAGGTTCCCGTTAAGGAAAGTTGTTTTGAAATCCATTTGAAAAATCTCATAGTCGTGGTAAGAAGAAATGGCCAATAGAATTATAATGGATTTCATCATTTCAACTGGTGAAAATATTTCATCGTAGTCAATTCCTTGACACTGCTTGATCACTTTTGCAACCATTCATGCCTTATCGGTACTGAATTTCCATTCCATGTATAGTTTCTTCTTGAATACCATTTGAAACCAACATTATTTACATCAATTGGAGGATCAACCAAAATCCATAATTGGTTTTGGTACATGGAATCCATTTTAGAATTCTTGGATTCTTTCTACTTAGCAACATTTTTTCCACTTACTGCTTCCTTGTATGTTGGAGGATCATTATTATCAACTAAAAATGAGTCACCATCCTCAGTAACTGAAAAACTATATCATTCTGGTTCTCAAACCTATCTTGTACTCCTATATTGTTCTTGTGTCTCTAGAATAGTTCTTTCTCCCATGGGGCTTCGTGGAATCAGTTCCTGTACCAACTCTTGTGTACCTTAAGCCTAGACTTCATCAAAGTCTATCTTTCTCCCACTATATCTTTTGTATATGTGATCCCTATCAAGGAATATGGAATGTCTTGCCACTATAACCTTTTCGTCTGAGGGGTTGTATAGTTAATATTCCCTTGTTTCCTTGGGGTATCCTATAAAGGAACACTTTATTCCTCAGGGTGAATGTTTGTTACCTAAAGAGGCCTTCATAAACACATCACTTCCCCAAACATGTAAAGTCAATAACATGGATTTCTTTACACTCCAAAAATCATATTGAATAACATTTATCAATTTAGTCGTTACTTGGTTTAGTATGTGTGCCACTGTTTGTAACACATATCCCTAAAGCAATAATGGAAGACTCGCATGACTTATCATTGAACTCACCATGTTCAATAAGGTGCAGTTCCTCCTTTTTCTCACACCATTACATTGAGGCGTGTAAGGAGGATTGGTTTGGGATAGGATCCCAAACTCCAATAACTAATCAATGAAGTCTTGATTAAGATATTCTCCACCTCGTTCTGAGCAGAGTTTCTTAATCTTCTCACCAAGATGGTTCTCAAATTCATTATTGTATTCTTTGAAATTTTCAAAATAATCGGAATTATACCTCATTAAGTAGGTGTATCCATATTTAATAAAATCGTTAGTAAAAGTTAGGATGTATGAGTACCCTCCCCTTTCTTTGACTGGAAATGGTCCACACACATCAGTATGAACCAATTCAAGAATCTCTTTAGTCCTTCCACCTTTCCCACTAAATAGGGATTTGGTCATTTTTCCTTGTAAAAAATCATGACATACACCAATTTGTTTCAGTTTGAAAGAATCCCAAAATCCATCTTGATGTAACTTTGTCAAGTGTTTCTTGTTTACATGACCTAACTAGTTCTGCCAAATTTGGGTGTGGTATGAGTCATGTGAAGTATCTTTGTTATCAATTTCCATTACACTATTTGTGTAATCTAACACATAAATACCATTGTATAAATTTTACCAACAAAAAAAATGCTGTATTTGTAAAAGAAGTAACATTCATTTCTAAAATTGAAAAAAAAATCCATCTGTATATAATTTGAATACAGAAATAATGTTTTTAGTAACAGATGGCACATAACAACAAACCTTTAACACCAAGATCATCCTAGTTGGCAATGTGAGGGGATAGTCCCTGATAGCTACAACAGCATGTCTGAATCCATTGGCTGCTCATATATCTACCTCCCCTCAGTCAATCTTCTTGATCCTACTTGGTTCCAATATTTTGATACATATGTGAGCACCATAAGTTGTATCTAATACCCAATTTTTAGAAATAGATAGATTTAATTTGATAACAAATGCACCTGAAGCATAACCATGCTTCTTAGGTTGGGTGTAGTTCATCCAGTGTCCCTTCTTACCATTTTTGAAAAAATAGCCGCATGCCCTCTTTCCTCCCCTTTGATCTTATTTTTCTTTAAAGGGAATCAAGAATCTTTTGGTTTAAAGATCTTTGCTTTCCCTTTCCTCTTATTCACCATAAGGACCAAAGAATTTTCACGCTTCATATCTTTTTCCACTTGGTGATTGAGGATAAGAATATTATATAGAGACTTATCAATTTTTTTCATATTAAAATTAACAAAAAAATATAGATAAGCTATGAGGGAGTGATGTGATAATGAGATCATTTCCCAGTTCTTAAAGGATTTTAAACCCTAGAACCTCCAGGTGATCAATATAGCCAATGATATTGACTACATGTGGCCAAAATGAGAAACCCACTCCATGCTTACTCTGAAAGAGTTACTGGGATATCTCAAACCTTTCCTGTCTCTCTCTCTTGGTAAAGACCATAGTGGTTCTCGATCATGCTATAAGAATCCATGTTTTCATGAGACTTCATGAGCTCACTTGACATTGTTGATAGTATAAAACATTAAACGTCGACCACTGTTGGGAAAAAATCCCTCAAGGTATCATTGTAGAATTTTTGGGTTGCTTGTGTTTGTTGACAATGTCGGTTTCCATGGAGAATTGTCGAGTTCCATAGATGTTGTTAACAATCCATGTTGACAAAGAACCATAAAAAAGGAATGGAAGATCTGAAGGTGGTACAAAAGAACAGATACAAGGTGGCGTTGTTTTCCAGTGTTTTCCAAATTTTTGGGGTTGAAAATTTGGATTTTAGTGAGCATTTCAAAAATTGGATATCCTTTAAGATCTCACCAAAATATGGAAAAGGTATGAGTTTCGCGAAGATAGGATTCATGGATTGGATTTCGCAAAGATAAGAAAAATGTTGCTGGTGATTCTTCAAGATTACGACAAGCTTCACGAACTAAATCATTGAAGAGAACTTGCGGTGGCAAAGGGAATTGTGATTGGAACTTCGCAGCGAAGGCGCAAAGTAATTGACAGAATGATCTATGATTACGATGAGCTCCATGATCAGAATATTGTTGTGGTGCTTCTTAATTTTTAGAGAATTTCGACAGGAATTTTGGAGCTTCGCGATTTGTGATGACATGGTGTTGACTTCACGTAGAAGGTTCGAGGGTCGGTGGAATCACCTATAAATTGGCCTCGACCCCCTTGAGAGATGTAAAGAGTTTTCGAAGTAAATATTTTTCTCTCGGATCACGAAGGTGTTTCGCGAAGGCAATGTGGTTCGTGAAAGGAAGGAGCTTCGCGGTGGGTAATCTAGCTCCACGAAAGTTGCGTGATCCATATTGGCTTAGTGAGATTCGTGAGGGAAGTCACTCTGCGAAGACTTGAGCTCTGCGAAAGCCTGAGTACTACGAAATTGTGAGCTTCATGAAAAGGTAGGAACTTCGTGAAGGCTTGTTTGAGCTTTGTGAAATTGGGAGCTTCACGAAGTAGGGTGCTTTGTGAAGGTACTTTCCAAAGGTTGGTGCCCAGTGGTCAGAGGAAAAGAGGTATTCATTAGTGGATGAAATTTGGAATTTAACAGATCATATATCAATAGTTCAGGATTCATGTATTCATGAAAATGAAGAGACCTACATGTCTATAAATTGTGAGTGGATCCCTTCCAAGTGGAGTGAGGAAAGGAAGATGAAGAATGTTATCTGTTCTACCACCAGTGTGCCAAAGAGAGAGGAATAGGGAGTGACCCTTGGGAAAGTAGTGAGTTGACTCTAAACATTGTAAAGGTAGTGAACCAGGTCATATAAGAGATATAGCCCAAACATTATTGGTAGTGAGCTTTAGTGGATTTTTTACAGCGGAACATCGTCGTTGTATGCTCCTTGGATGTAGCCCAGTGAGGGTGACCCAACTAAAAATCATTATGTCTTCCTGGTTGCTTCCCTGCATTGCATCTAAAGCATCACCATCAGATAAATATAAAAATAAGTGATCAAAATAAACACACAAGATAAAACAAAGTGACCCTAATAATAAAGAGTTAATGATCCAGTGGGGCAGAATGAATTTTGAAAATGAATATCCATACCCTGATTCACGCACCCCCCCCCCTCTTAGGGTATCTAGGCCCCTTTTGGTCCTAAAAACCACATCGTTAATATGTTTATCATAGACTAGGAAATCCTCATCACTCACCTCTTTGATAGGAAGATCTGGTAATGCTGACTCCAACACGTAAGACTTCTGTTCCTGGTGTAGGATAACCCGAAGGTGTCTACACCATTCCTAAAAGTTACTGTCGGTGAGGATGTTGCCTTTAACCATAATTGATTGTAGGGATTGTGTGGTTAACGAGATTCTTATTTTTATTCACAAATTAGAAGAGAATATCATTAGTACTTTATTGATTACATTTTATGATAAATAATAAATTAATTTTTTTAACTCTCCCACTTTTTTAGAAATCCCCAATGGCCCTCACCATTGAACTCAGAATGTCTAGTTGCCAAGAAATTTTAGTGGAAAGGATCCATATTCCCCATCACATAACCAAAAAAAGGGTTGGTCAAGCTATTTGAAGGAACTTAGGTAGGAAGATCTTTGTCAACTATGGAATTGAAGCTCCTTGATCTATTGAGTGGACTCCCCAATCCTGAAATCATGAATTTGGATTTCCTCAACTCCTGCCTCCAATATTACACCAAGTCTAGCAAGGGTTACTCCTCTTGATGTAATATTTTTAAGTCAACCCAAACCCTTTCATTAGGGATTCCTATATAAAATTAATTTGTCCAACAAGGGTTGGTCAAACACATAGTTTTATTGATTTTTTTCCTTAATTAAGTAAAGGAAGGCTGGGTCTAACTTAATATTTTATTTGAGGGATTTTTATCTCTTATGCATGAATTTATTATTATAATTATCACATGATTGTTAATATTAAGTGGCACTTACTTAATTGATTAACCACGTCTTGATAATATTTATGTATAAGCCTAGTTTATTTTAGTTCTATCTTACATGCTTGTTTAATTCATTAATTATGTGATCGTGAAAACACATCGATAATGATAAACCATGAAACTGATAGAAATAAAAAAATAAAAGGTCATGATCCTGATATTTTATAATGGTTTGTTTATCTAGTAGTTGATAAACTAACCCTGACCTAGGGGAGAAACACCTTGAACCTATTTGGTTTGTTTTTACATCTTTCCACCTATCCACCTATGTGTCTCTTGGGATTGGTTTTGTCTCGGATTTATCTGGAACAGATTCCTATATCTTGATAGTTTCATCCATTAAATATGATTTTAAACTCACAAGCAGGTGAGGGGTAAAATGGGTTTTTACATAAAAGAAACCTTCCGCACGCCGACCCTACATATTAATGAGGAGAAGAATCACAGTCTAACAAATTTAATTTAAATAAATAAATTAAATGAAACCATCCACATAAAAAGGTCCTGGTCTAGGTTATGATCATCCATACATGCAACAATATTTATACATAAATAAAACTAGCATTCAATTATTTAATCGTTCTTGTTTAAGGTAAATCACGCTCGAATCAATTAATTATCATCCTTAATTAATCAATATTTTATCTTAAACCATTTTCTGAATTTCCTTGAGATTCTCATTCATCATAATTTTAAACAAATAAATTCATTTAAAATTATCTTTGTACATAAATTAATCCTTGTATGCAACCCAGTGAATTCTTGTTCATAACTACCCAATAAGTAGAAATTAATATTATGAAAATGTAAAATTAAACACACATATATAAAACAAATATCACATGTTGTGCCTTGTCTTTATACCCACACCATGGTGTATGTCTCAGGGGTTTTTATAATATAATAATAAATTTTAATAAATCTACATAATTTGGATGAGTACACGGTGTGTAGTTCTAACTCCACAAAGTGTACTATTGTTAACCATCCATCCGAAGGACATGATCAGGGATATGGAATGTGAGTGTAATTTAGAAATATTTAGAGTACATGATGTGTCCAATGGGTCACACACTAAGTAGTATCTGCGTTACACGGTCTCCAGCCGATCAATCCATGTACGGGGTACACGGTCCAACCCTAACCTAAAGGGACTACACACTGTGTCCAGTGGGCCACATAGTGTGTAATCCGGAAACTATGTGCCACATGTTCTTGGTCAACACACGAAGTCATTAAGACATAGACAAACTCCAATGACATTGTTTGGTTTGGCGGACCATACTCACTGCATTGAACCATGACTACACGACATGTACTACAGAATACACACCGTGTGTTATGGTGTTGTATGGCCTGGAACATTTGGAACCTCTAGATGAGATCCTATGTTTTATTTTAATAAAAATTAAAAGAAAAAATAATTTTTAAAAGGTGAACGAGAAATGAAAGAGGAGGAACAGATCTTGAGATTCAGATTTGAAGAATTATTAAATTGAATTTAAAAAACTAAATTATTAAATGCATAAATCATTGACAAAATATTTAAATAATTATAAACTATGATGTAACCCCCTGATACCACTTGTATGTTCTAGGCGTAGCGGAATCGTAGTTGGTCGGCATGCCACTTTAATTTTTACCATGATCAATGATTATTCCAGGATCAATACGATGATGAACGCCAGTCTCCAGGAAATAGAATCAAAGATTTAAATAAATAAAGAAGAGGCACAAAACCTTTAGAGAGGATCTTTCGCATCATGTTTATAATTAATATAATTAATTTCATAAAGAAAAGAATGTATGGATCTCTGCTACTTTCTTCATTGATGATGTTGATTGTCCATAATGAACCTTCTGGATTATCTCGTTGCGCATGAGAGGATCCAAACTAGAATCCCTCTAGTGGTTATACACACGAGTTCTGATGGCCTCTGATCGACACCACTCATTCTCTGGGTGCTAGTGCAGCAAACCTAGCGTCTTTTTTTTGTCGTTCTTGATTGCTTGTTCTTCAGCCTTGAAGAACGTCTCTCGTTCTTTCTAGGGGTGGTAAAAGGATTCGAGAGAGAAATTGTTTAGCTCAACAATTATCATTTCACTAGGCATGTAGTACGATACACAGATCAATAGAAGTACGTGTCTATTTATCGACATGGGGATTTAGTTACAATATTTAATTGCATAAAAATAATTAAATACATTCATAACCTTAGAGAAAACTCATGATTTTTATAATAATACCATGTAATTATTTATGATGTGCTAACTTGCGCAAAACATAATTATAAATAAAATTATGCATCACAATATAATAGTATAATTATTATTATTTTAATTTATGCCAACTAATTAAATAATTATTTACCATATTGAAAATAATTATTTTACTACCAGACTGGCCTTGGTCTGCTCGAACTCCACTTCCATTTATTAAACACCCAAATAAATAAATAATTTATTTATTCTCATAAATAAATATTTTTTTTACAAATTATTAAATAAATATTTATTAAATATTCAATAAAATAAATAAATTTATATTACCCAAAATCCAGTGAATATATATTTATTTAATTTATGAAATCAATTTATCTTGAATAAAATTATTACACTATCTTGAGAATAATATTTATTCCATTAATTAAATTGAAATATAATTTAAGTGATACCACCAAAAACAATTACTGTGTGACCCTCTAGGATTCATTCTCTTCGGTAGTTTGTGGGCTTGCCTAAAGTCCAAGAGTACTGTATAGCAATGGGTTAAGAAACCCAAGAGAAAGTAGATAAAGTCGCAATAATGAAATCCACATACGAACACTCACTATGTAATACAATCTCTTTGTCTCAATATCTCATCAAGCTGGTTTCATGATAGTGTCATCAACAATTATGCTTGATACGTTGTTCTTTGACTACCTAAAATAAACACTTAATTACACCATGACCATGGAATTTCATACGATGGTTATGTTTCAATCAATGGGCCAAGATATCAACTTCCATAAATGGAAGGTACAAATCCGTCCTCAACTTATCCATTAATAACATGCCACTAGTGATGCAACCAACGCACCCTACTTCCTGTCAACTGTATGCGTGATGGTTTTTGTCATTAAATCAAAGTGTGCGAGTTGTGACACGTATTAATGATAATCATAAAGTCTAAGGATCATTACACATTCTCGTTGATAGGAATATATGATGATGCCAAAACATTCAGAATTCCTACTAGCATGTCTGTTCTTACAATCTCTCATCTTGAAGATTACCAAGTATGAACTTAATGAGAGGAAATATCATCAACTTATGATTACTCATACCAAATGGTATTTATACTATGTGTCCCATTATATAATTTCATCCAACCATAGAACTATATTTAAGAATATTGTCATAGCACTTCATGGTTCTCATCATAGTGGGGAACTGCTCTGACCTTGTCAATGCAACAAATACTCCAAGACATTATTACACTATAGTCATGAATAATAATGAACAATATGTAATAAGATGTTTAATATTTTGATATATGGAATATTCATGTAATAAAAGTGAAACTAGTTGGTTCTAGGAAACCAACTCTTACAAAAAAACCCATCTCTTGGATGACAACTTGAAACACCATAGATAATGTACCCTCAAAGGTAGATCACATGTCTGATAGACCTCTTATGGGCCAAAACATGACCTGGACTGTGGTAGAGTGATCCTCGCGCAACTACTCTATAGGATGGCCAGGTTCATGCAAAGAGAAGATACCTTTGTGCAACCTTGGTCTGCGCACAAAACCAATATCTCATGCAACTATTCCCCTTTATTCCATGAGTTTCCCTTGTTCTAGAGCCCCTTGCTTTTGAAACTCTTGCACACGACACAAAAAAAGTTATGCACAAAAAATTCCTGGTCCCCTACCTAGAGTTCCCTATGATTTTAGTACACTAATTACCCTACCCATTTCTCCTAAGAATGGGTATCCCAATTCCATTTAGTTCTAAGAATAGTTACCATAATGTCAGGCCTCCTGATTAAACCTCCTCTATAAAAGGGCCAATGTCATGTCCTGCCCAGAGGTGCATGAACGGTGGTCACATAAGCCCTAGAGGTGGTGTCTTCAAGGAAAAATGTGCACCTATCTTGGTTGAAGGAACTTATACTAGATCTTCATCTCTCCTTGACTTGATCCCCCTTGAGTTGTAAGGCCCACAACATCTGAGTTTCATGATGTAAAACTGCCAAGATCCATGTCATAGTTTTTAAAAGTTAAATTGAATGGCAACATCCTCATCACATGATGTAAAATTGTAGCCTTACCCTATGTGATGAACATGGGATACCCCCATGTATGATCATGGGATTCCACCTCCTCCCTCCCCATCGGATGAAACCCCAACACCAGGGGATGAAACACCCACAATGGGTAGCTTCTATTCATAATCCCCACACCATTCCCCATCCACATGGAATAAAACTCCACACCTGGAAATATTCCTCAAATAATCCCCACACCATTCTACCAGGAGTGATCCTCCTGCAAAGGTAAGCTTTCACATATAGTCCCACACCATCCCTTGTTGATGCTTCTTTTATGATATAAGCATCCTTACCGCATGATGTTCAACTTCATGGATTTGTCCTGCCACATGATCATAAGTTGCGGCATTAAACTACAAGGTTTTTTTATCCCTGTCTCTTAAATAGGGTATGTAGGATGCCTCCATGTGGTTCAATTACGAAAAACATTAAATCCTAGGGGTGAAATATTCTTGACTAGGTACACACTCAATCAATCCATCTCAATTGTATGTTCTGTTCTATCTCCACAAGATGTTAAACTTATACCTCAATCTCTCCCAAAAGGATGTTTTGTTCATTAATCCTAGTGTGAGTCTTCCCTCCTAGGGACTCACCCCATTAATCCATCTCAATAGTATGTTATAACCAATCTCCACAAGATGTTAAACTCATGCCTTTATTCATCTCAATCGGATATTCTGATCTATCTCCACAATACATTAAGCCTTTGAACCCATCCATCTAAAGAGGACATTCTAATCCATATCTACAAGATGTTAAACTCACTCCCCAATCCATAATCCCTACACCGTTCAATAAAAATGGTATGACTAAGGTAAAAATCCTCAAAATACTTATTCTTATGGTTTCAATTAACTTGTGATCAACATGGGATTCTATGAGTACCATGCATAAGATGCCTCATATGAGGTGCCCTCTAACGGAGGAAGAATATATAGGTTCCCAATATACCCAATATATGTAAATTTTTATAATTTACCAATGATAATACTATCCTAACTGAAGGTTGCTACTCCCTTGAGATGTAATTAGCATAATTAACCATCTTTCACGTTGAGATGGTGTTGGGAACAAGTTTCATTAACATGAATTAATCTAAGAGGGAGACCTGGACTAGGAAATGAGTTCCAAGTAGGATTATATGAAAGGAGGAACTGACATAACATCATCCCATTTCAATTAATTATTAGACATCACTGATGTACGTGATAAAATCTTACTTCATTTGGAAAATAGGAAGGAGGGGAAATTAGAAAGCATCGTGTCACCTCCGGGAGGAAGGATGGTGATGTTCCCTAGTGAAGGAATCATAAACATCATGAAATATAATCAAATAATTATGGTAGGAAGGATAATTATTCTTGTAATGTGTCTTCTTATCAAGGAAATTCATAGTTCCTATGGGTTTTATAATGATAGAATATAGGGTGGGTCTCAAAGTCAAAAGGTTATGAAAATATCAATAAAATGCCTTAGTAATTTTAATGCAATTAAAAATATTTTTTTGATAATAATGGCTTGGAAGTTCTATAATTTATGTATATTCTAATAATCTATTTATAAAGAGGATAAAATAAATAATATGACAATTGATTCAGAATACATATCAGGAATGAGGATACAAATCGGGACAATTTGGTCCTGACATGAATATAAATAATTATTCTATTTAATGTAAATTTATATGAATTTTTGTTAAAAATAAAATTAATTGTATCAATCATTTTAAAACACTTTCAAAATAAAAAATAAGCATCTTTCTTTCAAAATTCCTACTAGTGAATTTATTATTTATAATGATAATTAATGAAAAAAAATCCACATTTTAAAATATATCATATAATTAATGAAGTCTCCTAGATTACTCTAAAAGAGAAAATAAAAGTGTATATAAGAGACTCCCCCCACACATAACATTTCACTAGGTCATACAGGTGCAATAGAAAGTAAGATAAGTTGATGTAAAATGACACAAACAAACTAGACCAATGAAGCCATCAAAAAAGAAATCCAAAGAAATAGAATGAAAATGAATATAAAAACTATACTCCATTGGTAGCAAGATCTAAAAGTTGTAATATGTCAAAAAGATATACCTAGAAAGATCCATAGTTCCTTTTATTATTGATTCAATGAAAAAAATATTTTTCAAGAATAACAATAATCACATCAAAAATCGAACAGAACTATATATATAATTGGAATATAGTGTCAAAGATTCAATCACAATATATCCTTAATAGTGGAAATATCTGAGTCTTAGAGATCTTGTATAGAGGGTTCAATTGGAGTGGGTGTCATTGTTTAATGGATCAAGGCATTTCCTTCTATTTCAGAGGAAAAATTGGTGTCCCCAAGTAGTTTAAAGGTGCACGTTCCATCAAAGGAAATAAACACATAATAAATGACTAAGTTTCATGGTTTAGGGTTGGGTTGAGAAACAAGTTCTGGTGGAAATGTAATACCCATGTGTTGTAGAATGATGCCCATCATGACTTCCATATGATTTATCCATCAATACATGGCATCGAGTTGGGTAATAAAATATGAATTAGTCGAGGGTGTGGGGTGATGAGGCTATGGATGGGTCAGTAGGTGGAATAGTGTAAGTTTAAGGGTTGAAAAAAGAATATGGAAGGGATAAGAGGAAGGATCTATTGGTGGAGGATGTGGTGGTGGTGGCGGTGGAATCAAGTCAGTAACACCCTTAGGGGCAGCTGGGTCCCCTCTCACCATAGCTGGTGTTGGGTGGTCCTTCATGGTAATTTAAGTGTTTCCCCATTTCTACATCATTTACATGAAAATAATAATGAGATAGTCCATCTTTTAAGGAGAACTAAAATAATCATGAGGGAGAGAGGGATCCAAAATCCCCAAGTAGTCTGCTAAACTGGTGGCATTAAACTCATGTTTTAGGTTATCCTAATGGCCGGTAAACATGGAATACAAGTAATAGGAGGAAAATTATGGGAGGTTGGGATTTTTTCATTGAATGATATAGGAATGAAGCTCTGTGTATCATCTGGACACAACACCCTTGTCCTAATGGAAGGGAATGTCAGATCTGTTAGAGCCAATAAGTGAAAAAGGGGGTGGCTGGATATATTTAGGTAGAAACCACACCCTCAGAAAAACTATACCATAATTAGAAATAATAATCAACTACCTAATCATAATTGGACCGGAGTCATCATTTCAATCATTGTCTCTCGATAGGTCTCTCCATATCACTAAATATTCACAATAAAAAACCAAAAATAAATCTCTAAACACAGGAGTGTTGACCTAGAAAACTGAGTTAAAATGAGTGTGCCCATGTATCGCCTTGATCTCCTCTAAGAGTCCCACCTACTCTGGGATATACCTGTCGAGAAACTGACCATTCATCAAAATCAAATAAGGGGAAATATAGTGCATCCTATCACTAGATAGATGTCACTCATCACAAATGATAAATTGAAGGGGATGAGCTCAACTAGACATGGGTGTTGGATGTGGTGGTGTGCTAGCCACTAATATGGAAGGATTTGAGGTCATGATAGCTAGTGTTGGTGGTTCCTTGGTGTCTATGAGACTAGAACCTACTATAGAGTTCGATTCATGGGGTATAATTATTAGTAGGATCACTAAAGATAATGGATGGGAAATTATTGTATCCATCGCAGAAGGCTCTACCAATGTCTCCATAAAAACTTGACATGGAGTGCACTGGTCCATGTCATTAATGTTCATGGGACACTTCCCACATGATATATCTTCATATTTCATGATCTAAAAATATGAAAAGAAAAAAATAAAAATAAAAATTGAAATAATGAAAAATATTATTTATAAAAGTACTCGATGTGTATTTCTAGAGTACACAACATGTATTATGCTCATGTAGAAACCTTGTTATCTAGATTATGCATCCATGATTCCCAGTTTTTGTAATCATAAATTACGCAGTGTATACAGAACACACTTGCAGTGTGCATGTAAATGGATGGTTAGGTTGTGTATAAGGTATGATGTGGCCACTGCCAAGATGGGAAGATATAATAGTACATGATGTGTACTGAATTCACACGCAATGTTTTGGAAAATGGGAATCAATGTTGTGTGTATTTCATGGCATGGCTAATCCCATGTATCTCAGATGCATGAGTACATGATGTGTTCTGAATACACGTGACCTTTTTCAAATTTGGTGTCATTGATATGTGTGGTCATGTACCAAATAAACACAACATGTGTTCTTCGTGCTTTCCCATGTATCTACTGTGTTATGGCCAAATGCCACCTAGATACTTGAATAACCAATAAAATATGAAAAATAATGAAATAAAGGTATAGGGAGTATGTAATTAGATTTTGGAGTTAAAAGGACGAGAAATATTAAGATAAAACTACCAAAAATGACAAATTATAAATCAGGTAGTCGAAGCTTCCATGGGATGACATGAGAAGAAGGGTGTTTTTCCATGGGTAATTCCTGAGTTGGGGATCCCTAATTTCAAAACCATTCCACATGGTGTGTATTATATCAAAATTCTATGTATGTATTTGTTTTAATTTATTTTAATTTTTTTAAAGCTAAGTTATTTATTTACACTATTTGTTTATTATTGTAATTATAAAATATTTTTTTATTATTATGTAGAATTAAAAATATATAACTATATATATATAATCATATACATATAGTTTATCAGAAAAATGCACATTGTGTGTTCTAAAAATGGAAAAAGGAGAATTAAAAACTTCATTCCAATGCTCGGGGTCCGGTTTGATTCGATGACCAGTTAGATCCTGGTGAGTGACCTCAACCACTAGAGTGGAGTTTGTAGTACTGTCAGTTTTGTTATCTTTTTTTAATTTTTATAATTTTTTAAACACTAACATGGTGATAGAAATAAAAAAATATGTGTAGATTTTTTTCTTTTAAATAGGGATGATGTGGATAAATTAGCTGGATTCAAACTCGGGTCTTTTGGATCGTGGGTTACAACTCTTCCAATAAACTCAAAACCATCTTTGGTGTGTATTATTATTTTAAATAAGTTTTTAAAATATTTATATAAACATTGTATATACAACACACTTTGTATACGGAAATACATGTCATGTAGTTTAATTTTAGTAAAAAAGGATGGAATGAAGTTGGCTAGAAGGACTCAATCCCAGGTCTTTCAAAACCTAGGTTATGACATGGAAAACCGATTTAACTCTAATAGCACGTTTTGTTTAATTTTAATTTTTTATTATTATTTAGGAAAACATAACTCATTCCATTTATAAAAAATGGGTTAAAAAAGAAATAATCCTATGATAAATAAGTGTGTGTAGGGATTCAAACCAGCGACGACATGGATATACTCTAGTAACCATTCCATTATCACATTCTTAATTCTTGTTTATTTACCAAATTAGTATTTATTTATGCTAAAAGTAATATAATAATATATACTAAATAGAAAATTACACATTTCGTATTATTGAGAAACCTAACATATAGTCCTATTTTATTCACATTTTAATAGTTGTTTTAAGAAAATATTGGGAAAATAATAAAATGATGTTACACAATATGTAAAGAATAAGTACACACCATGTATTTATTAAAGATAGGTGAGAGATAATGAGAGTCTAGATAGCCTCCAAAAAAGTTCCTTTCTTTTAGGTCTTAGATAAACCTGAGTGAGGGTACTCACCTATAATCTAAAGGAGGGTATGTTTTCCACTGTGTGAACCACCACATGTTTCGGACACCCTCCTATTTCAAAAAATTTCCTTATCCTTCAAATGGTTTGGGTGGTGTCTTATAGTAACCTAGATCTATGGACATATGATTCTATAATTTGACTTGTGTGTTGATGTGGTCCTGCGCATCCTCCACCTCTGTAGGTTCTTGCTTTGAAATGATGAATACCTAAAAATCATATGAATACTCCAATGTAAGTAATTTTTCAATTGAGTGATCAAAAATAAATAATTTACCAAATCTATTGCTATCATTACATTACATATTCCCATTTTCAATTTTAGTATTTGGAAAATAATTTTCAGAATTTTTTAATTCAAAATAAGTTGGTTCTACATCATTACATACTACCTCATTTGATTTATAAAATGAAATGCTAACTTCAAACTCAAACAACTCAAACATATTGTTAATTATCTCAGAAAGTTTCTATAGGACAATTCTAGGTCATCCCAACCTTTTGGTTTGGTTCAACTAGGGGTAAATATTTTCTCCAGTTGAAGCATACCAACCTATAGTTGAATAAATATCAATTTAGATGAGAGATTGATGTACCTTAGAAAATAAATAAGAAATGAAAACCTAAAATCTTAATTACCCAACCTTATCTTAAGATTCATGATGTTTCTTTCTGTTGTTCCCCAACAACAACAATAGAATTTGGAATGCTCGTCGTGAGATGCACCAAATTAGGTTACTAAACCAACTAACTCGGTATCTAGTAGAAGCCAGGGTTGATCCCATATGGAACAAGGGATAGGTAATCATGGATACAAATCAACATGTGTCAGATGATTATCCTGAAAATAAAATGATTATGATGGAATGAATGAAATGAAGAAAAAAAATATGAAAAAATTGATAGAAGAAAAGGGGAATGAAAACATATAAAAAAGTGTGTCAGGGATTTCAATTAAATTATATTTAATTAAAAATTAATTGCTTAGCATTAAAAAGAATTTATGAAATATTTTAGCATGGGGATTCGATTATATTACTATTTCTTAGTCCGATAAAAAATAACCATTTATTTTAAATGTTGATTCATTAGTTTAAAGATTGGTTTTTTAAAAACATGTTTAAAAAATACCCCTAAAACAATGGCAACAGAATCACCCAATGGTTGTGGTTTCATGTATTATAACTCCTTTAGTTTCCTTGTTTTCTTCATTCTTTTTCTAATATGTCCTAACTAGTGCATTTGGAAATTAGATCATTAAAGGTATTATAAAACAATAGTCCCAATAAAATAAAACACACTAGAAATTCAATTACAAAACACCATAGTATTATTATAACCCAAAAAAATTAAAATTACTCTTTTATAACTAGGGTCACATTGTGAGGACGGATTAGAAACTCAAAACCTACCATAGGAACAAAAGGAAGATGGGAAAAGAGAATAATTGCACTAAAACTGGAAGAAAATGGGAAGAAATTACTACTGGATTTGAGGAGATATTGAGTTAGAAGATTGGAAGAACCTCCCCCAAGAATTTACAACCTCGAATTCATAGGTCTTAATTTTCATTTATAGAGAAAATATTACATGGTTTTTACTTAAAAGTACTCGTTGTGTACTATGGTCAATCGAACTTTTCTTAGTTTTCTACAATTTTAGGTGGAAACCCATGTTTCCCATTGAATTCTGTGCATCGATGGTTAGTATGTGGAATTACATGGAATTTGGAACAAATTTAAATTGCTTGTATCTTCTCTTTTAGCAACCAACCACTTCTATAATGGGATTACACGATCTGTAGAATGAAATACATGACTTGTAGGTTCTACTATACTACTTGGTTGTGTACTCTGAAAGGACAAGACAAGTCTCTATCAAAAGTACATAGTGTGTTCTTATAAATTACAGGTTGTGTATTTTCAAAAATTTCTCTAATTCATCCTCTATGTGTTATTCTACTAGAAACTATTGAAAAAACATCCATAAACACAAATGAATAGTATATTATCCATAAAAGAAAGGTATTTGGTAAGTGGTTTTTATACACAATAAAATTTATGAATTAGTATGGACATATTGATCGCATAAATTATTCACAATGGAATGAAATTAATCATTAATATCCCATATTTTGAAATGAAGTTATAAATATAAAACATGGATTGTGAAAATATAGAACAAATCTATATCGAATATTAGTGTAAAATATAATTCATGGACAATTTTTTTGGTAATTCTCAACTTATCTCCTGAATTTTTATGAAGCAGAAATATATAATGTTGAGTTTAATGGTTTTTTGACTAAAACATCCTGGAAATGACATTGATGTTTATGTTCACCATTAATTTATTATTTTAAACTCTTATGGGAGGAATATATTAGGGTGTATGCTTCTTATAAAATGGAATATTATTAATTTCATAAAATGATATTGTTTACTATAAATGAATTCCATGTATATTGAAATTTATCTTGATATAGTGTTTAGGGGAATAATGATTATACATTTTGAGATTAAGGGACTTCATGTTATCAACTATAGAAAGGGATTAAAAAATGTATATGGGGGTCATAATGGTTTTTTTCTATAGATAAATCTTATAAAATATTGAGAAATGAATTCAATAACTCATTGTAATTTGAAATTGCTACAAAAACTTTGTTAACCAATCATTATTTTGAGGGGGTGGAAAACATCAATGTCATATGTGGAAATAAAACAAACATCTAGTGATGATAAAAATATATGGACGAAATCATCAATATTTTTTAATCTTCTATATTAGAGATTACATTATGTTTACATAACATTAATGTGATAAATTTTTAGAAGAAAATTGATGATAGTTTGATTGTAAGATTATTTTACTCTACCCTCTCAATGATATCCATGTCCTCAAGGAAACTCATTCCCATAGTAATCCACATATCCCATGCATACCTTTCCTACACCCGATCATCACCTAGACATATAATTTCTATACTAATACACTATGGATTACTACACATCCCTTGCACCCAAGGACAATAAATTAATTATTAGAAAAAAAGCCAATATCCCCTTAAATTGTTATAAAAAAGAACCCATGATTCAAAATCTGGGTATAACCAAGTAGAGTTTCACTAAGAAGTTATATTAGAAGACAATATATAAGTTTTGGTTGACACATTAAATATTTAAATATTCATCATCAACATAATCAATTAAACACAATCATATGAATGTCATGTGAACCCTATATTTCCAAAATCATGAATTTAGCAAAACCAATTCCCACTATAGGCCAAGATATATAATAAAAAATAATGATCTCAAGTTAGAACATCATACTTGAATAAATATCTCAACCGTAATGTCCTAAACCCAAAAAAAATAAATCTTATAACCCTGGTATCCTAGAATTCCCACCAAAAAAATGTTCATGACTCACTTGTCTGAGGTCCATCATAAGCTCCAAGACAATCCTATATCCATCTACAAATCCCCAAATAGTAAAAAAATCAGAAGAAACTATGATACCAATTTTTAATGTTGCAGTTAAAATTAGTCATCACTATCCCATCTAGAGTTCCATAAGGCCTCAAGTGTTCCTATTAGTACACTAAATTCTACTAACTAGTGATGAGGGAAAATCTCATACACTAGTGAGACTATTCCCTAGATATCATAACAATAAATAAAAAATAAACAACCAAACATTATCTATAATAGATAAATAGACTATGTAGATAAATAATAAATCCATGCTATAATAAATTACACACAATCAAACAATCATACATCCCAACCAATGGACTAGTGGGATGATCAAACAAAAAAAATTAAATAAATACACAAAGAGGCTCTAATACCATCCCCAATCCTCACATCCATCCCATATCCAATCCTGATCATGTTGGTCCATCTAGATCCATGGAAAAACCTTTTCATAGGCTCATATAACAAACATAAGTTCTGTAAGTACACTGGGGTTCCTGTGTAGGGTGTTATAAATACATCATAGAGGGGTCTCCTCTGGTACCTGTAATATATAATATAAAATACATGTATATTCATGAAGAAAATAAATTACAAAAAAATATCTACATATATGCATACAATTTAGGTAATCATGTGCTAACCGAGCTTCCACAACACTTGAACATATCTTTTTTACCAACACTATAAGAATAAGTCACCTCACGCCCAAATTATTGACCCATACCTAAATATATATGGCGGGGTGTCATATCAAAACGTGGAAAATAAAATCTTACTCAACGTAAGGTCTATAGAAAACCTCACATGCATCGTACCTTGCATCTACCTCTACCCTCTTACCCAAGTTAGTGTCTTATAACCACATCTTGATCCAATTCCCTCTCCCTTTGGGAGGCCCCTGAAAACATCTTCTCACTCAAGGTGAGGCCAAGCATCAAGTACCTTATTGTATCACCACTTTGACTTGTAACTTCTTATTCAAGGTGGTCCCTTCTAGTACCCTCTCACTCAAGGTGAGGCAAAACAAAAAACCTCATACCAAGTCATATCATGGACTGATACCATCTCACTCAACAAGGTCCCAGCCAGTACCTTCTCACAAAAAGTTATTCAATACAAAAAATCTCATACCACTTCACAACCTAGACTAGTTCCTTCTCACTCATGGTGGTCACTTCCAGCACATTATCACTCAAGGTGATACCATGCATCCAATATCTTCATAAACCACATCAAACTGACCACTCTCCTCTTTCTGGGTGGGTCTTGAAAGAACAACATAGACTAATACCCTGTCTCTCTGGGTGGTACCTATAAGTACCTTCTCCAACAAGGTTAGGCAATCTATCCTGCACACATGCCTAGTAATAAACATGGTAGCATATCCCATCTCACCTACTCACTCAAATACCGTAACACATCAAAACATAGCATGATACCTTCTCACTCAAGATGGTTCTAGACACTAGCTTCTAATAGAAATAGAGGTCATACATAGAATATCATACCACCTGACAACCTGGACCAGTACTTTCTCACTCACGGAGATAAATGACAACACCTTATCACTTAATGTGGAGATAATAATCCTAAATCATCATCAAATATATCAAAATAACCACTCTCCTCTGTTAGGTTAGGTGTCATAAGAAAAATCTAGTCTAATACCTTATCTCTAGAGGTGGTTATTATCAATAGCTTCTCACTCAAGGTGAGGCCATACTTTTGGTACACATGCCTAGTATTAAACATGGAAACATATCCCTTATCACATCCTCTCCAACTCACCAGATGACCACTAGTCTCTTGAGACCTATCTATATATCTTGAAGCACATATCATCATCTATTTAGAATCATAGACTACTCTCCTCAAGACTATCTTGATTACACGAGCACAACATGATGAACCCATAAACATTATCATCTCTCCTTTAGGGGCTTCTACTAGGTTCCCAAACCCAACTCGATCACTTAAATTGATACTAATTCACACTTATCACCCCAAAATAACCCCATGTCTTGTAGACTCTATCTGACCTTAGACTCAATTGGAAGATCTATATCCACTTTTGAGTGTCAAATCCCAACTCTATCCCACTAACCAAAAACCTTCCTAATCTAACACTCATTAAGCCGCATTGAAACTCAATTCCATCCTATAAAACATATTTACATGACCCATACCTAGTTCCCATATCCCATCTCCATTAAGAAACCTCTTAAGATAAAAAAACTAGATGAAACCCTCCAAGACACGCCATATCAAGCCTC
The DNA here is from genome assembly GCA_963277665.1 of Viscum album. Classification (NCBI taxonomy): domain Eukaryota; kingdom Viridiplantae; phylum Streptophyta; class Magnoliopsida; order Santalales; family Viscaceae; genus Viscum; species Viscum album. Next base: position 1,398,361,582 of record OY728127.1, on the reverse strand, counting down.
AAAGGAAATATCCCACTCATTTCATATTCTAGTCTAAAATTCACCCACAATAGGGTATTCCCCTTCATGTGTGAACCATATGACCATATCACCCATTATAGCTTGGGCTAAGCCTCTCATGTCATCCCAAATTTCCAAATAAAACAAACATTTTCTTTTATGTCTCATCTCAAGCCCAATAACATATCTTAGCCCTAATATGGAAAACCAATATCCATTCCCCCTTGGTGATATAGTCATTGGGTGATCCCAAAATACCCAATTCATAATGGAACCCTCACTCCATCTAAATAAGTTTCTAAACCACCCACTTTATTTACATAGGTTTCTCTCAGTCCCATTCCTTTTTTTCAAACAAAAAATTTTATGCAAGAATGAACAATCATGCATTGACAAGAATATTGTATAATATTATAGGATTTACATAACTAAAACCTAGAGATACCATCCTTTCCAATATCCACTCATCCTCGACCAAGTCATTCAATGAATCATCTAAGATCATACCAACACATGATACCATATTTGAAAACACCACATTCTAAATAATTAATTGTAAAAATTTATAATTAATTATAAAATTAAATCTATGAGGAATAATCAATAAAAAATATTTCCAGGAAATGTGGCACCACTAAAATAAAAAAACCCTTCTGTTTTTATGCTCTTAGGATCCCCTCCATCCCATCCAAGAAAAATCCCCATTAACGAGGATTATTTCCACTATTATTTTGTGGAATTATGATCAAAACGTAATCTAAATAACCTAAAAACACAAGGTAATGAAGGGGAAGAATAAAATAAGTGATTAGAGGGAATAAATTACCTAATAACACCATTAAAACATCCAAGAACTACCCCTACTCAAAGGGAGATGAAATTTAGGGAGTTCTAAGGGAATACATGGTTTAATGGACCTCTATAGTTTCCCTATTTCCCTAAATAATGAGTGGGACTGATATAGAAAAGACAGGTCATCCCATTCTCAAAAAACACTGTAAAAGATTGATGTAAACGAAAGTTTGTGTTTGTTGTATTTTTTTAATATGTATCAATATTTATTTCTTGGTTAATTTGGGAGATGGAAAAATAATCCACCCACAAAATAACTTGAAGTTAATGCCTATAATGTTTGGGAAAAAATATATTGAACCAACCATTTCATATATTTGGAAAATATATTCATATGAGGAAAAATAAAATAAGTTGATGGTAATAACTTTGAATATTTGGATAGCAATATTCTAGTAAAGATCCACTAAATCATATTATTTTTTGAGTTCTAACTCATGGAAAAGACAAGTACTGATGGTGTGTGAAGTTTTGTAAATTTGAAGAGAATTTTTTGGAAGAAGTTGTCTTCTAGAAAATTTATTAGATAGATTATATAGTTGAAATTAAAATTGTTAAAAAAGTTCAATGTATTGAGAAGTTATGGTTTAATAGTAGATAAACCATTCATTGAGTTCTTTTCATGAAGGGTTATGGAATTAGTGATGAAAACACTCTTAGATTAAGGTTTTTGAAGGCTAAAGTTAAGGTTACAATGGGAATGGAATGAGAAAATTGAAATAAATAAACCTGATTATTTAATATGTTACCATGCCTTGGAAAAAAATTATATGGATTTTGAATTTTTTTAATAATTTTAAAAAATAATTAAAGCTATTATGAGTTGATTTGAGGTGATTAATATGTCCTTGAGTTGATCTGATGTTGTTTTGAATTGATTGGAATAATTACAGAAATTATGTTTAGTACTAGAAAATGGACAAGCCCTGAAATCTACATTGATATTTGAAAATTTCAATTCAGATCATCATAAGGTTAATATTTTCATTAGTTTCCTAGGGTTCTTATTTTTCAACTTCATAAAGTTAATCACTGTGCATAAGTTCAAAATTTTGTCTAAGTCATAAACCCTATGAAAATATTTGTAAGGTTCATACTAAGTGTCACAAGGTTTAATAAATTATGAGATTTTGAAATACGTTATCTTCATATGTTTTTTATAAAATTATTTATAAGGTTCACCGTCTTTATAAGGTTCAATATTTTACAAAACATTAGACATCATAAGGTTTCACTATAGAACTTCATCAGGTTCCCAACCAGTATAAGGATTGTACATTTTATGGTAAATCATAAGGTATATTCGAGTTGTGTTTTGTGATTTTTAAAACATAATAAACTATATTCTTATAATTTTTGGGTTTCCTAAACATATTAATATTCATCAATGTAATATTCATCTTTATAGAGTTCAAATCCATGTTAGGTTCGACACTTAGTGAAAATTTTAGAATTATAATGAATGAAAATCCATGTTTCTAGAATTTATATTCAGAATAGGAAATGAAATGGGATAATTGAAAATATGTTCTTTCATGTTTAAAACATCATGAAGTTATGTTTATCCATGATTCATTCTTGTATTTGAGTAGGAATAAATGAGATGATACGGAACATTTCATTATTATAATATATTGTTATCTTCAAATGAGAATATTTTAAAATCAACATTGGTGATCAAAGTGGAAATAAAATTGATTGATACTTAATAATTAATTTCCATATAAAATATAAAAAAATAAATTATTATTTAATTTATAATAATGAATTCACTGATCTTCAATATTGAGGAGAAAGAGATCAAATTTGAGATGAAATTCTAGGAAAATAAATATCCTATAAATGAAGAAATTACATGATACATAAATCCATAAATGAAATATAAATACACATGTGTTGTTATTATATTATTTAAATATCATGAAACCACTTTTGATTCCTAATGAAAATAAATATTTTTTTGAGATTCTATCCAAGTTCAATACGATCAATTTGAAGTATGGAAAAGGCATGAGTTTCGCGAAGATAGGCTTAATGGATTGGATTTCTCAAAGACAGGAAAAATGTTGATAGTGATTCTTCGAGATTACGACAGGCTTCATGAACGGAAGCATTGAAGAGAATTTGAGGTGGCAAAGGGCATTGCTATTGGAACTTCACAGTGAAGGCGCAAAGTAATTGACGGAATGATCTACGATTACGATGAGCTCCGTGATCGGAATATTGTTGTGGTGCTTCGTGATATTGAGAGAATTTCGACAGGAATCTTGGATCTTTGAGATTTGTGATGAAGTGGTGTTGACTTCGCATAAAAGGTTCAAGGGTCGGTGGAATCATTTATAAATAGCCATTGACCCCCTTGAGATAAGTATATAGTTTTTAAAGTAAATATTTTTCTTTTGTCTCATGAAGGTGTTTCGCGAAGGCAATGTGGTTTGTGAAAGGAAGGTGCTTCGCGGTGGATAATCTAGCTCCACAAAAGTTGCGTGTTCCACATTGGCTTAGTGAGATTCGTGAGGGAAGTCACTCTGCGAAGACCTAATCTCTGTGAAATCCTGAGCACTGCAAAATTGTAATTTTCATGAAAAGGCAGGAACTTCGCGAAGGCTTGTTTGAGCTTCGTGAAATTGGGAGCTTCACGAAGTAGGGTGCTTTGCGGAGGTAATTTCCAAAGGTTGGTTCCCAGTGGTCAGGGGAAAATAGGTATTCATTAGTGGATGAAATTTGGTTTTTAGCAGATCATATATCAATAGTTAAGGATTCATGTATTCATGAAAATGAAGAGACTTACATGTCTATAAACTGTGAGTGGATCCCTTCCAAGTGGAGTGAGAAAGGGAAGATGAAGAAGGTTATCTGTTCTACTAGCAGTGAGCCAAAGAGAGAGGAATAGGGAGTGACCCTTTGGAAAGTAGTGATCTAACTCTAAAAATTTTAAAGGCAGTGAACCTGGGCATAGAAGAGATATAGCCCAAACATTTTTGGTAGTGACCTTTAGTGGATTTGGAACAGCGGCACATCGTCGTTGTATGCTCCTTGGATGTAGCCGAGTGAGGGTGACCCAAGTAAAAATCTTTGTGTCTGCATGGTTGCTTCCCTGCATTTCATCTATAACATCACCATCAGATAAAGATAAAAATAAGTGATCAAAATAAATACAAAAGAGAAAACAAGGTGACCCTAACAATAAAGAGGTCATGATCCAGTGGGGTAGAAAGAATTTTGAAAACGAATATCTATACCCTGATTCACACCCCCCCCCCCTCTAAGGGTATCTAGGCCCCTTTTGGTCCTAACAACCACATCGTTCATATGTTTCTCATAGACTAGTAAATCCTCATCACTCACCTCTTTGATAGGAAGATCTGGTAATGCTGACTCCAATACGTAAGACTTCTGTTCCTCGTGTAGGATAACCCGAAGGTGTCTAAACCATTCCTAGAAGTTACTGCCGGTGAGGATGTTTCCTTTATCCATAATTTATTGTAGAGATAGTGTGGTTAACAAGATTCTTATTTTTATTCACTAATTAGAAGAGAAGATCATTAGTACTTTATTAATTACATTTTATGATAAAATATAAATTAATTTTATTAACTCTCCCACTTTTTTAGAAAGCCCCAATATCCCTCACCATTGAACTCAGAATGTCCAGTTGCCATGAAATTTTAGTGGAAAGGATCCATATTCCCCTTCACATAACCCCAAAAAGGGTTGGTCAAGCTATTTGAAGGTACTTAGGTAGGAAGGCCTTTGTCAACTATGGGAATGAAGCTCATTGATCTATTGAGTGGACTCCCCAATCCTGAAAACATGAATTTGGATTTCCTCAACTCCTGCCTCCAAAATTACACCAAGTCTAGCAAGGGTTACTCCTCTTGATGTAATATTTTTAAGTCAATCCAAACCCTTTCATTGAGTATTCCTATATAAAATTAAGTTGTCCAACAAGGGTTGTTCAAACACATAGTTTTATTGATTTTTTTCCTTAATTAAGTAAAGGAAGGCTCGGTCTAACTTAATATTTTATTTGAGAGAGTTTTATCTCTTATGCATGAATTTTTTGTTATAATTATCACATGATTATTAATATTAATTGGAACTTACTTAACTGATTAAAAACGTCTTGATAATATTCATGTATAATCCTAGTTTATTTTAGTTCTATATTGCATGCTTGTTTAATTCATTAATTATGTGATCATGAAAACACATTGATAATGATAAAACATGAAACTGATAGAAATAAAAAAAGAAAAGGTCATGATTCTAAGATTTTATAATGGTTAGTTTATCTAGCAGTTGATAAACTAACCCTGACCTAGGGGAGAAACACCTTGAACCTATTGGGTTTGTTTTAACATCATTCCACCTATCCACCTCTGTATCTCTTGGGATTGGTTTTGTGTCGGATTTAGCTAGAACTGCTTCCTATAGCTTGAGAGTTTCATCCATTAAATATGATTTTAAACTCAAAAGCAGGTGAGGGGTAAAATGGGGTTTTACATAAAATAACCCTTCCGCACGTAGAACCTACATTTTAATGAGGAGAAGGCTCACAATCTAACAAATTTAATTTAAATAAATTAATTAAATGAAACCATAAACATAAAAAGGTCCTGGTCTAGCTTATGATCATCCATACATGCAACAATATTTATACAAAAATAAAACTAGCATTCAATTATTTAATCATTCTTGTTTAAGGTAAATCATGCTCGAATCAATTAATTATCATCCTTAATTAATCAATCCTTTTATCTTAAACCCTTTTCTGAATTTCATTGAGATTATCATTCATCATAATTTTAAACAAATAAATTCATTTAAAATTATCTTTGTAGATAACTTAAACCTTGGAGGAAACCCAAATAATTCTTGTTCATAACTACCCAATAAGTAAAAACGAATATTATGCAAATGTCAAATTAAACACACATATATAAAACACATATCATGTGTTGTGCCTCAGCTTTACACCCACACCATGGTGTATATCTCAGGGGTTTTTATAATATAATAATAAATTTTAATAAATCTACATAATTTGGATGAGTAAACGGTGTGTAGTTCTAACTACACAATGTGTACTATTGTTAACCGTCCATCCAAAGGACATGATGAGGGATATGGAATGTGAGTGTACTTTAGAAATATTTAGAGTACATGATGTGTCCAATGTGTCACAAACCATGTACTATCTGTGTTACACGGTCTCCATCCGAGCAAGCCATGTACGGGGTACACGGTCTAACCCTAACCTGAAGGGAATACACACCGTGTCCAGTGGGCCACACAGTTTGTAATCCAGAAACAATGTGCCACATGTTCCTGGTCAACACACGAAGTCATTAAGACATAGACAAACTCCAATGACATGGTTTGGTTTGGAGGACCATACTCGGTGCATTGAACCATGACTGCACAGCATGTACTGCTGAATACACACCGTATGTTATGGTGTTATACGGCCCGGAACATTTGGAACCTCTAGATGAGATCCTATGTTTTATTTTAATAAAAATTAAAAGAAAAAATAATTTTTAAAAGGTGAATGAGAAATGAAAGAGGATGAACATATCTCGAGATTCAGATTTGCAGAATTATTAAATTGAATTTAAAAAACTAAATTATTAAATGCATAAATCATTGATAAAATATTTAAATAATTATTAACTATGATGTAACCCCCCTGATACCACTTGTATGTTCTGGGTGTAGCAGAATCATAGTTGGTTGGCACACAAATTTAATTTTTACCATGATCCATGATTATTCTGGGATCAATACGTCGATAAATGCCAGTCTCCACGAAATAGAATCAATGATTTAAATAAAGAAATAAGAGGCCCAAAACCTTTAGAGAGGATCTTTCGCATCATGTTTATAATTAATATAATTAATTTCATAAAGAAAAGAATATATGGATCTCTGGTACATTCTTCATTGACTATGTTGATTGTCCAAAATGAACCTTCGGGGTTATCTCGTTGCGCTTGAGAGGATCCAAACTAGAATCCCTCTAGCGGTTATCCACACGTGTTCTAGTGGCCTCTGATCGACAACACTCATTCTCTGGGTGCTAGTGCAGCAAACCGAGCGTCTTTTTTCGGTCGTTCTTGATTTCTTGTTCTTCAGCCTTGAAGAACGTCTCTCGTTCTTTCTATGGGTGGGAAAATGATTCGAGAGAGAAATTTTTTAGCTCAACAATTATCAATTCACTAGGCATGCAGTACGGTACATGGAGAAATAGAAGTATGTTTCTATTTATCGACATGGGGCTTCAGTTACAATATTTAATTGCATAAAAATAATTAAATACATTCATAACCTTAGAGAAAACTAATGATTTTTATAATAATACCATGTCATTATTTATGATGTTCTAACTTGCGCAAAACATAATTATAAATAAAATTATGCGTCACAATATAATAGCAGCATTATTATTATTTTAATTTGTGCCACCTAATTAAATAATTATTTTCAATATTGAAAATAATTATTTGACTACCAGACCGGCCTTGGTCTGCTTGAACTCCACTTCAATTTATTAAACACCCAAATAAATAAATATTTTTTTTACAAATTATTAAATAATTATTTATTAAATATGCAATAAAATAATTAAATTTATTTTACCCAAAATCCAGTGAATATATATTTATTTAATTTATGAAATCAATTTATCTTTAATAAAATTATTCCACAATCTTGAGAATAATATTTATTCCATTAATTAAATTGAAATATAATTTAAGTGAGACCACCAAAAACACTTATTGTGTGACCCTCTAGGATTCATTCTCTTTGGTAGTTGGTGGGCTTGCCTAAAGTCCATGAGTATTGTCTAGCAATGGGTTAAGGAACCCAAGAGAAAGGAAATAAAGTCACAACAATGAAATCCACATACGAACACTCACTATGTAATACAATCTCTTTGTCTCAATACCTCATCAAGCTGGTTTCATGGTAGTATCATCAACAATTATGCTTGATACATCATTCTTTGACTACCTAAAATAAACTCGTCATTACACCATGACCATGGAATTTCATACGATGGTTTTGTTTCAATCAATGGGCCAAGATATCAACTTCCATAAATGGAAGGTACAAATCCTTCCTCAACTTATCCATTAATAACATGCCACTCGTGATGCACCCAACGTACCCTACTTCCTATCAATTGTATGCATGATGGTTTTTGTCAGTAAATCGAAGTGTGCGAGTCGTGACACGTATTAATGATAATCATAAAGTCTAAGGATCATTACACATGCTCGTTGATAGGAATATATGATTATTCCAAAAAATTCAGAATTCTTACTATCATGTCTGTTCTTATAATCTCTCATCTTGAATATTACCAAGTATGAACTTAATGAGAGGATGTCTCATCTACTTATGAGTAATCATACATGATGATATTTATACTATGTGTCCCATTATATAATTTCATCCAACCATAGAACTATATCTAAGAATATTGTCATAGCACTTCATGGTTCTCATCATAGTGGGGAACTTCTCTGACCTTGTCAATGCGACAAATAATCCAGGACATTAATTCACTATAGTCATGAAGAATAATGAACAGTATGTAATAACATGTTTAATATTTTCATATATTGAATATTCATGTAATAAAAGTGGAACTAGTTGGTTCTAGGAAACCAACTCTTACAAAAAACCCATCTCTTGGACGACAACTTGAAACACTATAGATAATGTACCCTCAAAGGTAGATCACTTGTGTGATAGACCTCTTATAGGCCCAAACAAGATTTGGACTGTGGTAGAGTGATCATCAGGCAACTACTCCTTACGCTGGCCAGGTTCATGCAAAGAGAAGATGACTTTGTGCAACCTTGGTCTGCGCATAACACCAATATCTCATGCAATTATTCCCCTTTATTTCATGAGTTTCCCTTGTGCAAAAGCCCCTTTCTTTTGAAACTCTTGCACACGACACAAACAAGTTGTGCACAAAAAATTCTCGGTCCTCTACCTAGAGTTCCCTATGATTTTAGTACACTAATTACCCTACCCATTTATCCTAAGAATGGGTACCCAAATTCCATTTACTTCTAAGAATAATTTCCCTAATGCTGGGCCTCTTGATTAAACCTCCTCCATAAAAGGGCCAACGCCATGTCCTGCCCAGAGGTGCATGAACGGTGGTCAAATAATCCCTAAAGGTGGTGTCTTCGAGGGAAAATGTGAACCTATCATGGTTGAAGGCACTTATACTAGATCTTCATCTCTCCTTGACTTGATCCCCCTTGAGTTGTAAGGCCCACAATGTCTGAGTTTTGTGATTTAAAACCTCCAAGATCCAGGTCATAGTTTTATAATGTTAAATTGAATGGAAACATCCTCATCACATGATGTAAAATTGTAGCCTTACCCTATGTGATGAACATGGGATACCCCCATGTATGATCATGGGATTCCACCTCCTCCCCCACCATGGGATGAAACCCCAACACCAGGGGATGAAACACGCACAATGGGTAGCTTCTATTCGTAATCCCCACACCATTCCCCATCCAGATGGAATAAAACTCCACAACTGGAAATATTCCTCAAATAATCCCCACACCATTCTACCAGGAGTGATCCTCTTGCATTGGTAAGCATCCACATGCAGTCCCACACCATCCCTTGTTGATTCTTCTTCTATGATATAAGCGTCCTTACCGCATGATGTTTATCTTCATGGATTGGTACTGCTACATGATCATAAGTTGCGGCATTAAACTACAAGTTTTTTTATCCATGTCTCTTAAATAGGGTATGTAGGATGCCTCCATGTGGTTCAATTACGAAAACCATTAAATCCTAGGGGTGAAATATTCTTGCCTAGGTACGCACTCAATCAATCCATCTAAATTGTATGTTCTGATCTGTCTTCACAAGATGTTAAACTTATACCTCAATCTCTCCCAAAAGGATGTTTTGTTCTTTAATCCTAGTATGAATCTTCCCTCCTAGGGACTCACCCCATTAATCCATCTCAATGGTATGTTATAACCTATCTCCACAAGATGTTAAACTCATGCCTTTATTCATCTCAATCAGATATTCTGATCTATCTCCACAATACATTAAGCCTTTGAACCCATCCATCTAAACAGGACATTCTAATCCATCTCTACAAGATGTTAAACTCACTCCCCAATCCATAATATCTACGCCATTCAATAAACATGGTATAACTAAGATAAAAATCTTCAAAATACTTATTCTTATGGTTTCAATTACCTTGTGATCAACTTGGGATTCTTTGAGTACCATGCCTAAGATGCCTCATATGAGGTGCCCTCTAACGGAGGAAGAATATATCGGTTCCCAATATACCCAATATATATAAATTTTTATAATTTACCAATGATAATACTATCCTAACTGAAGGTTTCTTCTCCCTTGATATGTAATTAGCATAATTAACCAGCTTTTACGTTGAGATGGTGTTGGGAACAAGTTTCATTAACATGAATTAATCTAAGAGGGAGACCTGGACTCGGAAATGAGTTCCATGTAGGATTCTATGAAAGAAGGAACTGACATACCATCATCCCATTTCAATTAAGGATTATACATCACTGATGAACATGATAAAATCTTACTTCATTTGGAAAATAGGAATGCGGGGAAATTAGAAAGCATCGTGTCACCTCCAGGTGGAAGGATGGTGATGTGCCCTAGTGAAGGCATCATAAACATCATGAAATATAATCAATGAATTATGGTATGAAGGATAATTAGTCTTGTAATGTGTATTCTTATCAAGGAAATTCATAGTTCCTATGGGTTTTATAATGATAGAATATAGGGTGGGTCTCAAAGTCAAAAGGTTATGAAAATATCATTAAAATGCCTTAGTAATTTTAATACAATTCAAAATATATTTTTTTTATAATAATGTCTTGGAAGTTCTAGAATTTATGTATATTCTAATAATGTCTTTATAAAGAGGATATAATAAATAATATGACAATTGATTCAGAATACATATCAGGAATGAGGATAAAAATCGGGACAATTTGGTCCTGACATGAATATAAATAATTATTCTATTTAATATAAATTTATATGAATTTTTGTTAAAAATAAAATTAATTTTATCAATCATTTTAAAACACTTTTAAAATATAAAATAATCACCTTTCATTCAAAATTCCTACTATTGAATTTATTATTTATAATGATAATTAATGAAAAAAATCCACATTTTAAAATATATCATATAATTAATGAGGTCTTATAGATTACTCTAAAAGAGAAAATAAAAGTGTATCTAAGAGACTCCCCCCACACATAACATTTCACTAGGTCATACAGGTTCAATATAAAGTAAGAGAAGTTGATGTAAAATGACACAAACAAACTAGACCAATTGAGCCATCAAAAAATCAATCCAAATAAATAGAATGAAAATGAATATAAAAACTATACTCCATTAGTAGAGAGATCTAAAAGTTGGAAGATGTCAAAATGATATACCCCAAAAGATCCATAGTTCCTTTTATTATTGATTCAATGAAAAAAATATTTTTCAAGAACGAAAATAATCACATAAAAATCCAACATAGCTATATATATAATTGGAAAATAGTGTCAAAGATTCAATCACTGTGTATCCTTAATAGGGGAAATATCTGAGTCTTAGAGATATGGTAGAGACGGTGCAATTGGAGTGGGTGTCATTGTTTAATGGATCAAGGCATTTCCTTATATTTCAGATGAAAAAATGGTGTCCCCAAGTTTTTTAAAGGTGCACATTCCATCAATGGAAATAAACACATAATCAATGACTAAGGTTGATGGTTGAGGGTTGGGTTGAGAAACAAGTTCTGGTGGAAATGTAAGACCCATGTGTTGTAGAATGATGCCCATCATGACTTCCATATGATCGATCCATCAATACATGGCATCAAGGTGGGTAAGAAAATATGAATTAGCCGAGGGTGTGGGGGTGATGAGGCTATGGATGGGTCAGTAGGTGGAATAGTGGAAGTTGAAGGGTCAAAAAAATAATATGGAAGGGATAAGAGGAAGGATCTATTGGTGGAGGATGTGGCGGTGGTGGCGGTGGAATCAAGTCAGCAACACCCTCAGGGGAAGGTGGATCCTCTTTCACCATAGCTGGTGTTTGGTGGTCCTTCATGGGAATTTAAGTGTTTCCCCATTTCTAGATCATTCACATGAAAATAATAATGAGATATTCCATCTTTGAAGGAGAACTAAAATAATCACGAGAGAGAGAGGGCTCCAAAATCCCCAAGTAGTCTGCTAAACTGGTGGCATAAAACTCATGTTTTAGGTTATCCTGATGTCCGGTAAACATGGAATACAAGTAATAGGAGTAAAATTATGGGAGGTTGGGATTGTTGTATCGAATGATATAGGAATGAAGCTCCATGTATCATCTGGACACAACACCCTTGTCCTAATGGAAGGGAATGTCAGATTTGTTTGAGACAATAAGTGAAAAAAGGGGGTGGATGGATATATTTGGGTTGAAACCACACCCTCAGCCAAACTATACCATCATTATCAAGAATAATCAACTACCTAATCATAATTGAACTGGAGCCATCATTTTAATCATTGTCTCTCGATAGGTCTCTTCATCTCACTAAAAATTCACAATAAAAAACCAAAAATAAATCTCTAAACATATGAGTGCTGACCTAGAAAACTGAGTTAAAATGAGTGTGCCCAAGTATCACCTTGATATCCTCTAAGAGTCCCACCTACTCTAGGATATACCTGTCGAGAAACTGACCATTCATCAAAATCAAATAAGGTGAAATATAGTGCATCCTATCACAAGATAGATGTCACTCATCACAAATGATAAATTGAAGGGGATGAGGTCAACTAGCCATGGGTGTCGGATGTGGTGGTGTGCTAGCCACTAATATGGAAGGATTTGAGGTCATGATAGCTATTTTTGGTGGTTACTTGGTGTCTATGAGACTAGAACCTACTATAGAGGCCAATTCTTGGGGTAGAAGTTTTGGTAGGATCACTAAAGATACTGGATGGAAAATTAGTGTATCGATCGAAGAATGCTCTACCAATGTCTCCATAAAAACGTGACATGGAGTGCACTGGTCCATGTCATTAATGGTCATGGGACACTTCCCACATGATCTATCTTCGTATTTCAGGATCTAAAAATATGAAAAGAAAAAAAATGAAAATAAAAATTGAAATAATGAAAAATATTATTTATAAAAGTACCCGATGTGTATTTCTAGAGTACGCAACATGTATTATGATCATGTAGAAACCTTGTTATCTAGATTATGCATCCAAGATTCCCTATTTTAGTAATCATAAATTACGTAGTGTATACAGAACACACTTTCAGTGTGCATGTAAATGGATGGTTAGGTTGTGTATAAGCTATGATGTGGCCACTGCCAAGCTGGGAAGATATAATAGTACATGATGTGTACTGAATTCACATGCAATGTTTTGGAACATGGGAATAAATGTTTTGTGTATTTCATCGCATGGATAATCCTAGGTATCTCAGATGCATGAGTACATGATGTGTTCTGAATACATGTGACCTATGTTTTCAAATTTGGTTTCATTGATATGTGTGGTCATGTACCAAATAAGCACAACATGTGTTCTTCATGCTTTCCCATGTATCTTCTGTGTTATGGACAAATTCCACCTAGATACTTGAATAACCAATAAAGTTTGAAAAATAATGAAATAAAGGTATAGGGAGTATGTAATTATATTTGGGAGTGAAAATGACGAGAAATATTAAGATAAAACTACCAAAAATGACATATTATAAATCAGTTAGTCGAAGCTTCCATGGGATGACATGAGAAGAAGGGTGGTTTTCCATGGGTAATTCCTGAGTTAGGGATCTCGAATTTCAAAACCTTTTCACATGGTGTGTATTATATCAAAATTCTATGTATGTATTTTTTTTATTTTTTTTAATATTTTTAGAGATAAGTTATTTATTTACACTATTTGTTTATTATTGTAATTATAAAATATTTATTTATTATTATGTAGAACTAAAAATATATAACTATGTATATATATAAATAATCATATATATGTAGTTTATTAGAAAAATACACATTGTGTGTTCTAAAAATTGAAAAAGGAGAATTAAAAACTTCATTCCAATGCTCGGGGTGAGGTTTGATTCGATGACCAGTTAAATCCTGGTGAGTGACCTCAACCACTAGAGTGGAGTTTGTAGTACTGTCAGTTTTGTTATCTTTTTTTAATTTTTATAATTTTTTAATCACTAACATGGTGATAGAAATAAAAAATTATGTGTAGATTTTTTTTCTTTCAAATAGGGATGATGTGGAGAGATTAACTGAATTCAAACTTGGGTGTTTTGGATTGCGGGTTACAACTCTTCCAATAAACTCAAAACCATCTTTGGTGTGTATTGTTATTTTAAATAAGTTTTTAAAATATTTATAAAAACATTGTATATACAATACACTTTGTATATGGAAATACATGTCCTGTAGTCTAATTTTAGTAAAAAACGATGGAATGAAGTTGGCTAGAAGGACTCAATCCCAGGTCTTTTGGAATCTAGGTTATGACCTTGACAACCGATTTAACTCCACTAGAAAGTTTTGTTTAATTTTAATTTTTTTTATTTAGGAAAACATAACTCATTCCATTTATAAAAAAATGGGTTAAAAAAGAGAGAATCCTATGATAAATAAGTGTGTGTAGGGATTCAAACCAGCAACGTCATGGATACACTCTAGTAACCATTCCATTATCACATGCTTCATTCTTGTTTATTTACTAAATTAGTATTTATTTATGCTAAAAGTACCATAATAATATGTACTAAATAGAAAATTACACATTTTGTATTATTGAGAAACCTGACATATAGTCCTATTTTATTCACATTTTAATAGTCGTTTTAAGAAAATATTGGGAAAATAAGAAAAGGATGTTACACAATATGTAAATAATAAGTACACAGCATGTATTTATTAAATATAGGTGAGAGAGAAAGAGAGTTTAGATAGCCTCCCAAAAAGTGCCTTTCTTTTAGGTCTTAGATAAACCTGAGTGAGGGTACTCACCCGTAATCTAAAGGAGGGTATATTTTCCAATGTGTGAACCACCACATGTTTCGGACAACCTCCTATTTCAAAATATTTCCTTAACCGTCAAATGGTTTGGGTGGTGTCTTATAGTAACCTAGCACTATGGACATATGATGCTAAAAGTTGACTTGTGTGTTGATGTGGTCCTGTGTATCCTCCACCTCTATAGGTTCCTGCTTTGAAATGATGAATACCTACAAATCATATGAATACTCCAAACTAAGTAAGGTGTCAATTGAGTGATCAAAAATAAATAATTGACGAAATATTGTGCTAGCATGACATTAGATATTCCCATTTTCAATTTTAGTATTTGGAAAATAATTTTTAGAATTGTTTAATTCAAAATAAGTTGGTTCTACATCATTACATACTACCTCATTTGAATTATAAAATGAACTGCTAACTTCATACTCAACCAACTCAAACATATTGTTAATTATCTTAGAAAGTTTCTATACGACAATTCTAGGTCATTCCAACCTTTTGGTTTGGTCCAACTAGGGGAAAATATTTTCTCCAATTGAAGCATACCAACCTATAGCTGAAAAAATATCCATTTAGATGAGATAGTGATGTACCTAAGAAAATAAATAAGAAATGAAAAAGTAAAATCTGAATTACCCAACCTTATCTTAAGATTCATGATGTTTTGTTCTGTTGTTCCCCAACAACAACAATAGAATTTGGAATGCTCGTCGTGAGATGCACCAAATTAGTTTACTAAACCAACTAACTCGGTAGCTAGTGGAAGCGAGGGTTGATCCCATATGGAATAAGGGATATGTAATGAGAGATACAAATCAGCATGTGTCATCGGATTATCCTGAAAATCAAATTATTATGATGGAATGAATGAAATGAAAAAAAAATTATGAAATAATTGACATAAGAAAAGGGGAATGAAAACGTATAAAAAAGTGTGTCAGGGATTTCAATTAAATTATAATTAATTAAAAATTAATTCCTTAGCATTGAAAATAATTTATGAAATATTTTAGCATGGGGATTCGATTATGTTTCTGTTTCTTAGTCCGATAAAAAATAACCATTTATTTTAAATGTTGATTCATTAGTTTAAAGATTGGTTTTTTAAAAACATGTTTAAAAAATACCCCTAAAATAATGGCAATAGACTCACCCAATGGTTGTGGTTTCATGTATTGTAACTCTTTCAGTTTCCTTTTTTTCTTCATTATTTTTCTAATATGTCCCAACTAGTGCATTTGGAAATTTAATCCTTAAAGGTATTATAAAACAAAATCCTAATAAAATAAAACACATTGGAAATTCAATTACAAAACAACATAGTATTATTATTACCCCAAAACATTAAAATTACTCTTTTATAACTAGGGCCACACTGTGAGGACTGAGTAGAAACTCAAAACCTACCATGGGAACAAAAGGAAGATGGGAAAAGAGAAGAATTTCACTAAAACTGGAAGAAAATGAGAAGAAATTACTACTGTATTTGAGGAGAGATTGAATTAGAATATTAGAAGAACCTCCCCCAAGAATTTACAACCTAGAATTCATAGGTCTTCAGGTGCATTTATAGAGAAAATATTACATGGTTTTTACTTAAAAGTACTCATTGTGTACTATGGTCAATCGAACATTTCTCAGTTTTCTACAATTTTAGGTGGAAACCCATGTTGCCCATTGAATTCTGTGCATCGACGGTTAGAATGTGGAAGTGTATAGAATTTGTAACAAATTTAAATATCTTGTATATTCTCTTTTAGCAACCAACCACTTCTATAATGGGGGTACACAATCTATAGAATGAAATACATGACTTGTATGTTCTACTCTACTACTTGGTTGTGTACTCAGAAAGGACAAGACAAGTCTCTATCAAAAGTACATTATGTGTTCTTATAAATAACATGTTGGGTATTTTCATAAATTTCTCTAATTCATCCTCGATGTGTTCTTCGACTAGAAACTATTGAAAAAATATCTATAAACACCAATGTATAGTATTTTATCCATAAAACAAAAGGTATCTGGTATGTGTTTTTTATACTCAATAAAATTTATGAAATAGTATGGACATATTGATCGCATAAATTATTCACAATGGAATGAAATTAATCATTAATATCCCATATTTTGAAATGAAGTTATAAATATAAAACTTGTATTGTGAAAATAGAGAATAAATCTATATCGAATCTTAGAGTAAAATATAATTCAGGGACAATTTTTTTGGTAATTCCCAACTTATCTCCTGAATTTTTATGAAGAAGAAATATATAATGTTGAGTTTAATGGTTTTTTGACTAAAACATCCTGGAAACGACATTGATGTTTATGTTCACAATTAATTGATTATTTTAAACTCTTATGGGAGGAATATATTAGGGTGTATGATTCTTATAAAAAGGAATATTTTGAATTTCATAAAATGATATTGTTTAATATAAATGAATTCCCCATATATTGAAATTTATATTGATATAGTGTTTAGGGGAATAATGATTATACATTTTGAGAATAAGGGACTTCATGTTATCAACTATAGCACAGGATTAAAAAATTTATATGGGGGTCATAATGGTTTTTATCTACAGATAAGTCTTATAAAATATTGAAAAATGAATTCAATAGCTCATTGGAATTTGATATTGCTACAAATCCTTTGTTAACCAATCATTATTTTGAGGGGGTGGAAAACATCAAAGTCATATGTGGAAATAAAAAAACATCTAGTAATGATAAAAATATATGGACAAAATCATCAATATTTTTTATCTTCTATATTAGAGATTACATTATGTTTAACATAACATTAATGTGATGAATTTTTAGAAGAATATTGATGATAGTTTGACTATAACATTATTTTCCTCTCCCCTCTCAATGATATCCATGTCCTCAAGGAAAATCATTCCCATATTAAACCACATATCCCATGCATACCTTTCCTACACCCGATCATAACCCAGACATATCATTTCTATACTAATACACTATGGATTACTACACATCCCTTGAACCCAAAGACAATAAATTAATTATTAGAAAAAAATGCCAAGATCCCCTTAAATTGTCATAAAAAAGAACTAATGGTTCAAAATCATGGTATAACCAAGTAGAGTTTCACTAAGAAGTTATATTAGAAGACAATATATAGGTTTTGGTTGACACATTAAATATTTAAATATTCATCATCAATATAATCAATTAAACACAATCATATGAATGTCATGTGAACCCTATGTTTCCAAAATCATGAATTTACCAAAACCAATTCCCACTATAGGCCAAGATATAAAATAAAAAATAATGATCTCAAGTCAGAACATCATACTTGAATAAATATCTCAACTGTAATGTCCTAAACCCAAAAAAATCAATCCTATAACCCTGGTATCCTAGAATTCCCACCAAAACAATGTTAATGACTCACTTGTTTGAGGTCCATCATAAGCTCCAAGACAATCCTATATCCATCTACCAATCCCCAAATAGTAAACAAATCAGAAGAAACTATGATACCAATTTTTAATGTTGCAGTTAAAATTAGTCATCATTATCCCATCTAGAGTTCCATAAGGCCTCAAGTGTTCCTCTTAGTACACTAAATGCTACTAACTAGTGGTGAGGGAAAATCTTATACACTTGTGAGACTATTACCTAGATATCATAATAATAAATAAAAAATAAACAACCAAACATTATCTATAATAGATAAATAGAGTATGTAGATAAATAATAAATACATGCTATAATAAATGAAACATAATCATACAATCATACATCCCAACTAATGGACTAGTGGGATGATCAAACAAAAAAAATAAATTAAATAAATACACAAAGAGGCTCTAATACCATCCCCAATCCTCACATCCATCACATATCCAATCCTGATCATGTTAGTCCATCTAGATCCATGGAAAAACCTTTTTATAGGCTCATATAACAAACATAAGTTCTGCAAGTACACTGGGGTTCCTATGTAGGGTGTTATAAATACATCTTAGAGGGGTATCCTCAGGTACCTGTAATATATTATATAAATTACATGTATATTCATGAGAAAAATAAATTAAAAAAAATATCTACATATAAGCATACAATTTAGGTAATTATGTGCTAACCGAGCTTCCACAACACTTTAACATATCTTTTTTACCAACATTATAAGAATAAGTCACCTCACGCCCAAATTACTGACCCATACCTAAATATATACGGTGGGGTGTCATATTAAAACATGGAAAATAAAATCTTACTCAACGTAAGGTCTATAAAAAACCTCATATGCATCGTACCTTGCATCTACCTCTACCCTCTTACCCAAGACAGTGTCTTGTAACCACATATTGATCCAATTCCCTCTCCCTTTGGGAGGCCCCTGAAAACATCTTCTCACTCAAGGTGAGTCCAAGCGTCATGTACCTTATTATATCACCACTTGGACTTGTAACTACTTGTTCATGGCGGTCCCTTCTGGTACCTTCTCACTCGAGGTGAGGAAAAACAAAAAACCTCATACCAATTCATATCATGGACTGATACCTTCTCACTCAACAAGGACCCAGCTAGTACCTTCTCGCAAAAGGTTATTCGATACAAAAAATCCCATACCACTTTACAACCTTTACTAGTTCATTCTCACCCATGGTGGTCACTTCCAGCACATTATCACTCAAGGTGATACCATGCATCCAATCTCTTCATAAACCACCTCAAACTGACCACTCCCCTCTTTCTGGGTGGGTCTTGAAAGAACAACATAGACTAATACCCTGTCTCTTAAGGTGGTACCTATTAGTACCTTCTCCCACAAGGTTAGGCAATCTATCCTGCATACATGCCTAGTAATAAACATGGCAGCATATCCCATCACACATACTCACGAAAATATCGTAACACATCAAAACATAGAATGATACCTTCTCACTCAATATGGATCTAGACACTACCTTCTAATAGAAATAGAGGTCATACAAAAAATCTCATACCACCTCACAACCTGGAACAATACTTTCTCACTCACGGAGATACATGACAACACCTTATCACTTAATGTGGAGCTAAGAATCCTAAATCATCATCAAATATATCAAACTAACCACTCCCCTATCTTAGGTTTGGTATCATAAGAAAAACCTAGTCTAATACCCTATCTCTAGAGTTGGTTATTATCAATAGCTTCTCACTCAAGGTTAGGCCATCCTTTCTGTACACATGCCTAGTAGTAAACATGGAAACATATCCCTTATCACATCCTCCCCAACTCACCACATGACCACTAGTCTCTTAAGACCTATCTCTATATCTTGAAGCACGTATCATCATCTATCTAAAATCATAGACTACTCTCCTCAAGACTATCTTGATTACAAAAGCACAACATGATGAACCCATAAACATTATCATCTCTCCTATAGGGGATTATTCTAGGTTCCCAAACCCAACTCGATCACTTAAATTGATACTAATTCACACTTATCACCCCACAATAACCCCATGTCTTGTAGACTCTATCTGACCTTAGACTCAATTGGAAGATCTATATCCACTTTTGAGTGTCAAATCCCAACTCTATCCCACTAACCAATAACCTTACTAATCTAACACCCATTAAGACGCATTGAAACTCAATTCCACCCTATAAAACATATTTACATGACCCATACCTAGTTCCCATATCCCATCTTCATTAAGAGACCTCTTAAGATAAAAAAACTAGATGAAACCCTCCAAGACACGCCATATCAAGCCTCAAAGGAAATATCCCACTCATTTCATATTCTAGTCTAAAATTCACCCACAATAGTGTATTCCCCTTCATGTGTGAACCATATGACCACATCACCCATTATCGCTTGGGCTAAGCCTCTCATGTCATCCCAATTTACCAAATGAAACAAACTTTTGCTTTTATGTATCATCTCAAGCCCAATAACATATCTTATCCCTAATATGGAAAACCAATATCCATTCCCCCTTGGTGATATAGTCATTGGGTGATCCAAAAATACCCAATTCTTAATGGAACCCTCTCTTCATCGAAATAAGTTTCTACACCACCCACTTTTTTTACATAGGTTTCTCTCAGTCCCATTCCCTTTTTTAAAACACAAAATTTTATGCAAGAATGAACAATCATGCATTGACAAGAATGTTGTATAATATTATAGGATTTACATAACTAAAACCTAGAGATACCATCCTTTCCAATATTTACTCATCCTCGACCAAGTCATTCAATGAATCATATAAGATCATACCAACACTTCATCCCATATTTGAAAACACCACATTATTAATAATTATCTATAAAAATTTATAATTAACTATAAAATTTAATCCATGAGGAATAATCAATAAAAAAACATACCAGGAAATGTGGCACCATTGAAACAAAAAAAAACCTTGTGTGTTTATGCTCTTAGGATCCCCTCCATCCCATACAAGAAAAATCCCCATTAACCAGGATTATTTCCACTATTATTTCGTGGAATTTTGATCAAAACCTAATCTAAATCATCAAAAAAATACAAGGTAATGAAAGGGAAGAATAAAATAAGTGATTAAAGGGGGTAAATTACCTAAAAACACCACTAAAACTTCCAAGAACTACCCCTAACAAAAGGGAGATGAAATTTAGGGAGTTGTAAGGGAATACATGGTCTAATGGACTTATATAGTTTCCCTCTTTTCCCAAAATAATGAGTGGGACTGATCTAGAAAAGACAGGTCTTCCCCTTCTTAAAAAAAACTGTAAAAGATTGATGTAAACTAATGTTTGTGTTGGTTGTATTTTTTTTAATATGTATCAATATTTTTTTATTGGTGAATTTGGGAGATGGAAAAATAATCCACCCACAAAAGAACTTGAAGCTAATGCCTATAATGTTTGGGAAAAAAATATATTGAACCAACCATTTCATATATTTGGAAAATATATTCATATGGGGAAAAATAAAAGAAGTTGATGGTGATAACTTTGAATGTTTCGATAGAAGTATTCTTGGAAAGATCCACTAAATCATATTATTTTCTGAGTTCTAACTCATGGAAAAGACAAGTACTGATGGTGTGTGAGGTGTTGTAAATTTGAAGAGAATTTTTTGGAAGAAGCTGTCTTCTAGACAATTTATTAGATAGATTATATAGTTGAAATTAAAAATGTTAAAAATGTTCATTGTATTGAGAAGTTATGTTTTAATAGTAGAGAAACCATTCATTGAGTTCTTTTTATGAAGGCTTATGGAATTAGTGATGAAAACACTCTTAGATTAAGGTTTTTGAAGGCTAAAGTTAAGGTTACAATGGGAATGTAATGAGAAAATTGAAATAAATAAACTTGATTATTTAATATGTTACCATACCATGGAAAACAATTATATGGGTTTTGAATTATTTTAAAAATTTTCAAAAATAATTAAAGCTATTATGAGGTGATTTGAGGTGATTAATATGTCCTTGAGTTGATCTGATGTTGTTTTGAATTGATTGGAAGAATTACAGAAATTATGTTTGGGACATGAAAATGGAGAAGTCCTAAACTCTACATTGATATTTGAAAATCTCCATTCATATCATCATAAGGTTAATATTTTCATTAGTTTACTAGGGTTCATATTTTTCAACATCATAAAGTTAATCACAATGCAGAAGTTTAAACATTTGTCTAAGTCATAAACCCTACGAAAATATTTGTAAGGTTCATACTAAGTGTCATAAGGTTTAATAAATTGTGAGATTTTGAAATACCTTATCTTCATAAGTTATTTATAAAACTATTTATAAGGTTCACCATATTTATAAGGTTCAATATTTTACAAAAATTTAGACATCATAAGGTTTCACTATGGAACTTCATCAGGTTTCCAACCAGTATAAAGATTGTACATTTTCTGGTAAATCATAATGTAGATTCGAGTTGTGTTTTGTGATTTTGAAAGAATAATAAACTATATTCTTAGAATTTTTGGGGTTCCTAAACATATTAATATTCTTCAATGTAATATTCATCTTTATAGAGTTCAAATCCATGTAAGGTTCAACACTTAGTGAAAATTTTAGAATTATAATGAATTAAAATCCATGTTTCTAGAATTTACTTTCAGAATACGAAATGAAATGGGATAATTGAAAATATGTTCTTTCATGTTTAAAACATCATTAAGTTATGTTTATCCATGATTCAGTCTTGTATTTGAGTAAGAATAAATGAGATTATATGGAACATGTCATTATTATAAAATATTGTTATCTTCAAATGAGAATATTTGAAAATCAACATTGGTGATCAAAGTGGAAATAAAATTTGTTGATTCTTAATAATTAATTTCCATATAAAATAAAAAAATCAATTATTATTTAAGTGATAATAATGAATTTACTGATCTTCAATATTGAGGAAAAAGAGATAAAAGTTGAGATGAAATTCTTGGAAAATAAATATCCTATAAATGATGAAATTACATGATACATAAATCCATAAATGAAATATAAATACACATGTGTTGTTCATATGTTATTTCAATATCATGAAACCACTTGTGATTCCTAATGAAAATAAATATTTTTTAAGATTTTATCCAAGTTTAATATGATCAATTTGAAGTATGGAAAAGGCATGAGTTTCGCGAAGATAGGATTCATGGATTGGATTTCGCAAAGACAGGAAAAATGTTGATGGTGATTCTTCAAGATTACGACAAGCTTCACGAACGGAAGCGTTGAAGAGAATTTGCGATGGAAAAGGTCATTGCGATTGGAACTTTGTAGAGAAGGCGAAAGTAATTGATGGAATGATCTACGATTACGATGAGCACTATGATCGGAATATTGTTGTGGTGCTTCGTGATATTGAGAAAATTTCGACATGAATTTTGGAGATTCTCGATTTTTGATGACGTGGTGTTGACTTCACGTAGAAGGTTCGAGGGTCGGTGGAATCACTTATAAATAAGCCTCGACCCCCTTGAGAGAAGTAGAGAGTTTTCTAAGTAAATATTTTGCTCTCGGCTCACGAAGGTGGTTCACGAAGGCAATGTGGTTCATGAAAGGAATGAGCTTTACGGTGGCTAATCTAGCTCCACAAAAGTTGTGTGCTCCGCATTGGCTTATTGAGATTCGCGAGGGAAGTCACTCTAAGAAGACCTGAGCTCTTCGAAAGCCTATGCACTTTGAAATTGTGAGCTTCGTGAAAAGGTAGGAACTTCGCGAAGGCTTGTTTGAGCTTCATAAAATTGGGAGCTTCACGAAGTAGGGTGCTTTGCGAAGGTACTTTCCAAAGGTCAGTGCCCAGTGGTCAGGGGCAAAGTGGTATTCATTAGTGGATGAAATTTGGAATTTAACAGATCATATATCAATAGTTGATGATTCATGTATTCATGAAAATGAAGAGACCTACATGTCTATGAACTGTGAGTGGATCCCTTCCAAGTGGAGTGAGAAAAGGAAGATGAATAAGGTTATCCGTTCTACCAGCAGTGAGCGAAAGAGAGTGGAATAGGGAGTGACCCTTGGGAATGTAGTGAGCTGACTCTAAACATTGTAAACGTAGTGAACCTGGGAATAGAAGACATATAGTCCAAACATTATTGGTATTAAGCTTTAGTGGATTTGGTATAGCGTCACATCGTCATTGTATTCTCCTTGGACGTAGCCCAGGGAGGGTGACCCAAGTAAAAATCTGTGTGTCTGCCTAGTTGCTTCCCTGCATTGCATCTAAAGTATCACCATCAGATAAAGATAAAAATAAGTGATCAAAATAAACACACAAGGGAAAACAAAGTGACCCTAATAATAAAGAGGTCATGATCCAGTGGGGTAGAAAGAATTTTGAAAATGAATTTTCATACCCTAATTCAAGCCCCCCCCCCCTTAGGGTATCTAGGACCCTTTTGGTCCTAAAAACCACATCGTTCATATGTTTTTCATAGACTAGGAAATCCTCATCACTCACCTCTTTGATAAGAAGATATGGTAATGATGACTCCAACATGTAAGACTTCTGTTCCTGGTGTAGGATAACTCGAAGGTGTCTAAACCATTCCTAGAAGTTACTGCCGTTGAGGATGTTTCCTTTATCCATAATTTATTGTAGGGATAGTGTGGTTAACGAGATTATCATTTTTATTCACCAATTAGAAGAGAAGATCATTATTACTTTATTGATTACATTTTATGATAAATAATAAATTAATTTTATTAACTCTCCCACTTTTTTAGAAATCCCCAATGGCCCTCACCATTGAACTCAGAATGTCCAGTTTCCATGAAATTTTAGTTGAAAGGATCCATATTCCCCTTCAAATAACCCCAAAAGGGTTGGTCAAGCTATTTGAAGGTACTTAGGTCGGAAGGTCTTTGTCAACTATGGGATTGAAGCTCCTTGATCTATTGAGTGGACTCCCCAATCCTGAAATCATGAATTTGGATTTCCTCAACTCCTGCCTACAATATTATACCAAGTATAGCAAGGGTTATTCCTCTTGATGTAATATTTTTAAGTCAACCCAAACCCTTTCATTGGGGATTCCTATATAAAATTATGTCGTCCAACAAGGGTTGGTCAAACACATAGTTTTATTGATTTTTTTCCTTAATTAAGTAAAGGAAGGATCTGTCTAACTTAATATTTTATTTGAGAGATTTTTATCTCTTATGCATGAATTTATTATTATCATTATCTCATGATTATTAATATTAAGTGGAACTTACTTAATTGATTAACCACGTCTTGATAATATTTATGTATAAGACTGGTTTATTTTAGTTTTATCTTGCATGCTTGTTTAATTCATTAATTATGTGATCGTGAAAACACATAGATAATGATAAACAATAAAAATGATAGAAATAAAAAATGAAAAGGTCATGATCCTGAGATTTTATAATGGTTAGTTTATCTAGAAGTTGATAAACTAACCCTGACCTAGGGGAGAAACACCTTGAACCTATTGGGTTTGTTTTTACAGCTTTCCACCTATCCACCTCTGTATCTCTTGGGATTGGTTTTGTCTCGAATTTAGCTAGAACTACTTCCTATATCTAGAGAGTTTCATCCATTAAATATGATTTTAAACTCACAAGCTGGTGAGGGGTAAAATGGGGTTTTACATAAAAGAAACCTTGCGCATGCAGACCCTACATATTAATGAGGAGAAGGCTCACAGTCTAACAAATTTAATTTAAATAAATAAATTAAATGAAACCATCCACATACAAAGGTCCTGGTCTAGCTTATGATCATCCATACATGCAACAATATTTATAAATAAATAAAACTAGCATTCAATTATTTAATCATTCTTGTTTAAGGTAAATCACGCTCGAATCAAATAATTATCATCCTTAATTAATCAACCCTTTTATCTTAAACCCATTTTATGAATTTCCTTGAGATTATCATTCATCATAATTTTAAACAAATAAATTCATTTAAAACTATCTTTGTACATAACTTTAACCTTGGAGGCAACCCAGTGAATTCTTGTTCATAACTACCCAATAAGTAGAAATGAATATTATGCAAATGTCAAATTAAATACACATATATAAAACACATATCACGTGTTGTGCCCCGGCTTTACACCCACACCATGGTGTATGTATCAGGGGTTTTTATAATATAATAATAAATTTTAATAAATCTACATAATTTGGATGAGTACACGGTGTGTAGTTCTAACTACATAATGTGTACTATTGTTAACCATCCATCCGAAGGACATGATCAAGGATATGGAATGTGAGTGTACTTTATAAATATTTAGAGTACATGATGTGTCCAATGGGTCTCACACCATGTAGTATCTGTGTTACACGGTCTCCAGTTGAGCATGCCATGTACGGGGTACACGGTCCAACCCTAACCTGAAGGGACTACACACCGTGTCCAGTGGGCCACATAGTGTTTAATCCGGAAACAATGTGCCACATGTTCCTGGTCAACACACGAAGTCATTAAGACATAGACAAACTCCAATGACATGGTTTGGTTTGGAGGACCATACTCAGTGCATTGAACCCTGACTACACGGCATGTATTGCTGAATACACACCGTGTGTTATGGTGTTGTACGGCCCAGAACATTTGGAACCTCTAGATGAGATCCTATGTTTTATATTAATAAAAATTAAAAGAAATTTTTTTTAAAAGGTGAACAAGAAATTAAAGAGGAGGAACAGATCTTGAGATTTAGATTTGTAGAATTATTAAATTGAATTTAAAAAACTAAATTATTAAATGCATAAATCATTGAAAAAATATTTAAATAATTAGAAACTATGATGTAACCCCCCTGATACCACTTGTATGTTCTGGGCATAGCGGAATCGTAGTTGATCGGGACACAACTTTAATTTTTACCATGATCAATGATTATTACGGGATCAATATGATGATGAACTC
Source organism: Viscum album (assembly GCA_963277665.1). NCBI lineage: Eukaryota > Viridiplantae > Streptophyta > Magnoliopsida > Santalales > Viscaceae > Viscum > Viscum album. Next base: position 1,398,334,198 of record OY728127.1, on the reverse strand, counting down.
CAGTCTCCACAAAATAGAATAAAAGATTTAAATAAATAAAGAAGAGGCCCAAAACCTTTAGAGAGGATCTTTCACATCATGTTTATAATTAATATAATTATTTTCATAAAGAAAAGAATATACGGATCTCGGGTAATTTCTTCATTGATGATGTTGATTGCCCAGAATGAACCTTCTGGATTATCTTGTTGCACTTGAGAGGATCCAAACTAGAATCTCTCTAGCAGTTATCCACACGTGTTCTAATGGCCTCTGATCGACACCACTCATTCTTTGGGTGCTAGTGCAGCAAACCGAGCGTCTTTTTTCGGTCTTTCTTGATTTCTTTTTCTTCATCCTTGAAGAACGTCTCTCGTTCTTTCTAAGGGTGGGAAAATTATTCGAGAGAGAAATTGTTTAGCTCAACAATTCTCAATTCACTAGGCATGTAGTACGGTAAATGGAGCAATAGAAGTGCATGTCTATTTATCGACATGGGGCTTCAGTTACAGTATTTAATTGCATAAAAATAATTAAATACATTCATAACCTTAGAGAAAACTGATGATTTTTATAATAATACCATTTCATTATTTATGATGTGCTAACTTGCACAAAACATAATTATAAATAAAATTATGTGTAACAATATAATAGCAGCATTATTACTATTTTAATTTGTGCCAACTAATTAAATAATTATTTACCATATTGAAAATAATTATTTTACTACCGAACCGGCCTTGGTCTGCTCGAACTCCACTTCTATTTATTTAACACCCAAATAAATAAATAATTTATTTATTATCATAAATAAATATTTTTTTTACAAATTATTAAATAAATATTTATTAAATATTCAATAAAATAAATAAATTTATTTTACCCAAAATCCAGTGAATTTATATTTATTTAATTTATGAAATCAATTTATATTTAATAAAATTATTCCACTATCTTGAGAATAATATTTATTCCATTAATTAAATTGAAATATAATTTAAGTGAGACCACCAAAAACACTTACTGTGTGACCCTCTAGGATTCATTCTCTTTGGTAGTTGGTGGGCTTGCCTAAAGTCCAAGAGTACTGTATAGAAATGGGTTAAGTAACCCAAAAGAAAGGACATAAAGTCGCAACAATGAAATCCATATACGAACACTCAATATGTAATACAATCTCTTTGTCTCAATATCTCATCATGCTGGTTTCATGATAGTTTCATCAACAATTACGCTTGATACTTTGTTCTTTGACTACCTAAAATAAACTCATCATTACACCATAACCATGGAATTTCATATGATGGTTATGTTTCAAACAATGGGCCAAGATATCAACTTCCATAAATGGAAGGTATAAATCCTTCCTCAGCTTATCCATTAATAACATGCCACTCGTGATGCACCCAATGTACCCTACTTCCTGTCAACTGTATGCGTGATGGTTTTTGTCAGTAAATCAAAGTGTGCGAGTCGTGACACGTATTAATGATAATCATAAAGTCTAAAGATCATTACACATGCTCGTTGATTGGAATATATGATGATACCAAAAAATTCAGAATTCTTACTAGCGTTTCTATTCTTATAATCTCTCATATTGAAGATTACCAAGTATGAACTTAATTAGAGGAAGTCTCTTCTACTTAAGAGTACTCGTACCTAATGGTATTTATACTATGTGTCCAATTATAGAATTTCATCCAACCATAGAACTATATTTAAGAATATTGTCATAGCACTTCATGGTTCTCATCATAGTGGGGAACTTCTCTGACCTTGTCAATGTGACAAATAATCCAAGACATTATTACAATGTAGTCATGAAGAATAATGAACAATATGTAATAAGATGTTTAATATTTTAATATATTGAATCTTCATGTAATAAAAGTGCAAGTAGTTGGTTCTAGGAAACCAACTCTTACAAAAAAATCCCTCTCTTGGACGACAACTTGAAACACCATAGATAATGTACCCTCAAAGGTAGATCACTTGTGTGATAGACCTCTTATGGGCCCAAACATGACCTGGACTATGGTAGAGTTATCCTCGAGTAACTACTCTGTAGGCTGGCTAGGTTCATGCAAAGAGAAGATGCCTTTGTGCAACCTTGGTCTGCGCACAACACCAATATCTCATGCAACTATTCCCCTTTATTCCATGAGTTTCCCTTGTCCTAGAGCCCCTAGCTTTTGAAACACTTTCACACGACACAAAAAAGTTGTGCACAAAAAATTCCCAGTCCCCTACCTAGAGTTCCCTATGATTTTAGTACACTAGTTACCCTACCCATTTCTCCTAATAATGGGTACCATAATTTTATTTACTTCTAAGAATAGTTACCCTAATGTCGGGCCTCCTGATTAAACCTCCTCCATAAAAGGGCCAACGTCATGTCCGGCCCAGAGGTGCATGAACGGTGGTCACATAAGCCCTAGAGGTGGTTTCTTCGAGGAAAAAATATTGGTTGAAGGCACTTATACTAGATCTTCATCTCTCCTTGACTTGATCCCCCTTGAGTTGTAAGGCCCACGATGTCTGAGTTTCATGATGTAAAACTTCCAAGATCCATGTCATAGTTTTATAAAGTTAAATTGAATGGCAACATCCTCATCACATGGTGTAAAATTGTAGCCTTGCCCTATGTGATGAACATGGGATAACCTCATGTATGATCACGGGATTCCACCTCCTCCCTCACCATGGGATGAAACCCCAACACTAGGGGATGAAACACTCACAATGGGTAGCTTCTATCCGTTATCGCCACACCATTCCCCATCCACATGGAATAAAACTCCACACCTTGCAATATTCCTAAAATAATCCCACACCATTCTACCAGGATCGATCCTCTTGCATAGGTAAGCTTCCACATGCAGTCCCACACCATCCCTTGTTGATGCTTCTTCTATGATATAAGCATCCTTACCACATGATGTTGAACTTCAAGGATGGGTCCTGCCACATGATCATAAGTTGCGGAATTAAACTACAAGGTTTTTTATCTCTGTCTCTTAAATAGGGTATGTATGATGCCTCCATGTGGTTCAATTATGAAAACCATTAAATCCTAGGGGTGAAATATTCCTGCCTAGGTACACGCTCAATCAATCCATCTCAATTGTATGTTCTGATCTGTCTCCACAAGATGTTAAACTTATACCTCAATCTCCCCCAACAAGATGTTTTCTTCTTTAATCCTAGTGTTAATCTTCCCTCCTAGGGACTCACCCCATTAATCCATCTCAATGGTATGTTATAATCTATCTCCACAAGATGTTAAACTCATGCCTTTATTCATCTCAATCGGATATTCTAATCTATCTCCACAATACATTAAGCCTTTGAACCCATCCATCTAAACAAGACATTCTAATCCATCTCTACAAGATATTAAACTCCCTCCCCATTCCATAATCCCTACACAATTCAATAAACATGGTATGAATAAGTTAAAAATCCTCAAAATACTTATTCTTGTGGTTTCAATTACCTTGTGATCAACTTGGGATTCTTTGAGTACCATTCCTAAGATGCCTTATTTGAGGTGCCCTCTAACGGAGGAAGAATATATAGGTTCCCAATATACCCAATATATATAAATTTTTATAATTTACCAATGATAATACTATCCTAACTAAAGGTTGCTTCTCCCTTGAGACGTAATTAGCATAATTAACCAGCTTTCACATTGAGATGGTGTTGGGAACAAGTTTCATTAACATGAATTAATCTAAGAGGGATACCTGGACTAGGAAATGAGTTCCAAGTAGGATTCTATGAAAGGAGGAACTGACATACCATCATCCCATTTCAATTAAGGATTATACATCAATGATGAACGTGACAAAATCTTACTTCATTTGGAAAACAGGAATGCTGGGAAATTAGAAAGCATCGTGTCACCTCCAGGTGGAAGGATGGTGATGTGCCCTAGTGAAGGCATCATAAACATCATGAAATATAATCAAATAATTATGGTAGGAAGGATAATTCGTCTTGTAATGTGTCTTCTTATCAAGTAAATTCATAGTTCCTATGGGTTTTATAACGATAGAATATAGGGTGGGTCTCAAAGTAAAAAGCTTATGAAAATATCAATAAAATGCCTTAGTAATTTTAATGCAATTCAAAATATTTTTTTTATAATAATGGCTTGGAAGTTCTAGAATTTATGTATATTATAATAATCTCATTATAAAGAGGATATAAAAAATAATATGACAATTGATTCCTAATACATATTAGGAATGAGGATAAAAAATCGGGACAATTTGGTCCTAACATGAATACAAATAATTATTCTATTTAATGTAAATTTATATGAATTTTTGTTAAAAATAAAATTAATTTTATCAATCATTTTAAAACACTTTTAAAATATAAAATAAGCATCTTTCTTTGAAAATTCCTACTAGTGAATTTATTATTTATAATGATAATTAATGAAAAAAATCCACATTTTAAAATATATCATATAATTAATAAAGTCTCCTAGATTACTCTAAAAGAGAAAATAAAAGTGTATCTAAGAGACTCCCCCCACACATAACATTTCACTAGGTCATACAGGAGCAATATAAAGTAAGTGAAGTTGATATAAAATGACACAAACAAACTAGGCCAATGGAGACATCAAAAAAGCAATCCAAATAAATAGAATGAAAATGACTATAAAAACTATACTCCATTGGTAGAGAGATCTAAAAGTTGGAAGATTTCAAAAATATATACCCAGAAATATCAATAGTTCCTTTGATTGTTGATTCAATGAGAAAAATATTTTTCAAGCACGAAAATAATCACATCAAAAATCCAATAGAGCTTTATATATAATTGGAAAATAGTGTCAAATCTTCAATCACTATGTATCCTTAATAGGGGAAATATCTGAGTCTTAGAGATCTGGTAGAGAGGGTGCAATTGGAGTGGGTAACATTGTTTAATGGATCAAGGAATTTCCTTCTATTTTAGATGAAAAATTGGTGTCCCCAAGTGGTTTAATGGTGCATGTTCCATCAAAGGTAATAAACACATAATCAATGACTAAGGTTGATGGTTGAGGGTTGGGTTGAGAAACAAGTTCTGGTGGAAATGTAAGACCCATGTGTTGTAGAATGATGCCCATCATGACATCCATATGATTGATCCATCAATACATGGAATCGAGGTGGGTAAGAAAATATGAATTAGCCAAAGGTGTGGGGGTGATGAGGCTATGGATGGGTCAGTAGGTGGAATAGTGGAATTTTAAGGGTCTAAAAAAGAATATGGAAGGTATAAGAGGAAGGATATATTGGTGGAGGATGTGGTGTTGGTGGTGGTGGAATCAAGTCAGAAACACCCTTAGGGGAAGGTGGGTCCTCTCTCACCATATCTGGTGTTGTGTGGTCCTTCATGTGAATGTAAGTGTTTCCCCATTTCTAGATCATTCACATGAAAATAATAATGAGATAGTCCATCTTTGAAGGAGAACTAAAATAATCATCAGGGAGAGAGGGCTCCAAAATCCCCAAGTAGTCTGCTAAACTTGTGGCATAAAACTCATGTTTTATGTTATCCTGATGGCCGGTAAACATGGAATACAAGTAATATGAGGAAAATTATGGGAGGTTGGGATTGTTGCATCGAATGATATAGGAATGAAGCTCCATGTATCATCTGGACACAAAAACCTTGTCCTAATTGAAGGGAATGTCAGATCTGTTAGAGCCAATAAGTGAAAAAAGGGGGTGGATGGATATATTTGGGTAGAACCCACACCCTCAGCCAAACTATACCATCATTAGCAAGAATAATCAACTACCTAATCATAATTGGACCGGGTTCATCATTTCAATCATTGTCTCTCGATAGGTCTCTCCATCTCACTAAAAATTCACAATAAAAAACCAAAAATAATTCTCTAAACATAGGAGTGTTGACCTAGAAAACTGAGTCAAAACGAGTGTTCCCAAGTTTCACCTTGATCTCCTCTAAGAGTCCCACCTACTCTGGGATATACCTATCGAGAAACTGACCATTAATCAAAATCAAATAAATGGAAATATAGTGAATCCTATCACTAGATAGATGTCACTCATCACAAATGATAAATTGAAGGGCATGAGGTCAACTAGCCATGGGTGTTGGATGTGGTGGTGTGATAGCCACTAATATGGAAGGATTTGAGGTCATGATATCTAGTTTTGGTGGTTCCTTGGTGTCTATGAGAATAGAACCTACTATAGAGGCCGATTCTTGGGGTAGAAGTATTGGTAGGATCACTAAAGATACTGGATGGGAAATTTGTGTATCCATCGCAGAATGCTCTACCAATGTCTCCATAAAAACATGACATGGAGTGCACTGGTCCATGTCATGAATGGTCATGGGACACATCCCACATGATCTATCTTCATATTTCATGATCTAAAAATATGAAAAGAAAAAAATGAAAATAAAAATTGAAATAATAAAAATTATTATCTATAAAATTACCCGATGTGTATTTCTAGAGTACACACCATGTATTATTCTCATGTAGAAACCTTGTTATCTAGATTATGCATCCAAGATTCCATGTTTTAGTAATCATAAATTACACAGTGTATACAGAACACACTTTTAGTGTGCATGTAAATGGATGGTTAGGTTCTGTATAAGCTATGATGTGGCCACTGCCAAGCTGGGAAGATATAATAGTACATGATGTGTACTGGATTCACACGCAATGTTCTGGAACATGGGAATCAATGTTGTCTGTATTTCATGGAATGGATAATCCTAGGTATCTTAGATGCATGAGTACATGATGTGTTCTAAACACATGTGACCTATGTTTTCAAATTTGGTGTCATTGATATGTGTGGTCATGTACCAAATAAACACAACATGTGTTCTTCGTGCTTTCCCATGTATCTACTGTGTTATGGACAAATTCCACCTAGATACTTGAATAACCAATAAAATATAAAAAATAATGAAATAACGGTATAGGGAGTATGTAATTAGATTTGGGAGTGAAAAGGATGAGAAATATTAAGATAAAACTACCAAAATTGACATATTATAAATCAGTTAGTCGAAGCTTCCATGGGATGACATGAGGAGAAGGGTGGTTTTCCATGGGTTATTCCTGAGTTAGGGTTCCCGAATTTCAAAATCTTTCCACATGGTGTGTATTATATCAAAATTCTACGTATGTATATGTTTTAATTTATTTCAATTTTTTTAAAGCTAAGTTATTAATTTACACTATTTGTTTATTATTTTAATTTTAAAATATTTATTTATTATTATGTAGAATTAAAAATATATAACAATATATATATATAAATAATCATATACATGTAGTTTATCAGAAAAATTGACATTGTGTGTTCTAAAAAAGGGAAAAATAGAATTAAAAACTTCATTCCAATGCTTGGTGTGAGGTTTGATTCGATGACCAGTTAGATCCTGGTGAGTGACCTCAACCACTAGAATGGAGTTTGTAGTACTATCAATTTTGTTATCTTTTTTTAATTTTTATAATTTTTTAAACACTAACATGGTGACAGAAATAAAAAATTATGTGTAGATATTTTTCTTTTAAATAGGGATGATGTGGAGAGATTAGCTGAATTCAAACTCAGGTCTTTTGGATCGTGGGTTACAACTCTTCAAATGAACTCAAAACTATCTTTGGTGTGTATTCTTATTTTAAATAAGTTTTCAAAATATTCATAAAAACATTGTATATAAAACACACTTTGTATATGGAAATACAATTCCTGTAGTTTTATTTTAGTAAAAAAGGATGGAATGAAGTTGGCTAGAAGGACTCAATCCCAGGTATTTTGGAATCTAGGTTGTGACCTTGACAACCGATTTAACTCCACTAGCAAGTTTTGTTTAATTTAATTTTTTTTTATTATTTATGAAAACATAACTCATTCCAGTTATAAAAAATGGGTTAAAAAAAGAAAGAATCCTATGATAAATAAGTGTGTGTATGGATTCAAATCAGTGACGACATGGATATACTCTAGTAACCATTCCATTATCACATGCTTCATTCCTATTTATTTACCAAATTATTATTTATTTATGCTAAAAGTACCATAATATTATATACTAAATAGAAAATTACACATTTTTTATTATTGAAAAACATGATATATAGTCTTATTTTATTCACATTTTAATAGTTCTTTTATGAAAATATTGGGAAAATAAGAAAAGGATGTTACAAAATATGTAAAGAATAAGTACACACCATGTATTTATTAAAGATAGGTGAGATAGAAAGAGAGTCTAGACACCCTCCCAAAAAGTGCCTTTCTTTTAGGTCTTTGATAAACCTGAGTGAGGGTACTCACCCGTAATCTAAAGGAGGGTATGTTTTCCACTGTGTGAACCACCACATGTTTCGAAAACCCTCCTATTTCAAAAAAAATTCCTTAACATTCAAATGGTTTGGGTGGTGTCTTATAGTAACCTAGCTCTATGGACATATGATGCTAAAAGTTGACTTGTGTGCTGATGTGGTCCTGTGCATCCTCCACCTCTGTAGGATCTTGCTTTGAAATGATGAATGCCTAAAAATCATATGAATACTCCAAAGTAAGTATGGTGTCAGTTGAGTGACCAAAAATAAATAATTGACCAAATCTAGTGCTAGCATGACATTACATATTCCTATTTTCAATTTTAGTATTTGGAAAATAATTTTTAGAATTGTTTAATTCAAAATAAGTTGATTCTACATCATTACATACTACCTCATTTGAATTATAAAATGAACTTCTAACTTCATACTCAACCAACTCAAACATATTGTTAATTATCTCATAAATTTTCTAGACAACAATTCTAGGTCATCCCAACCTTTTGGTTTGGTCCAACTAGGGGTAAATATTTTCTCCTGTTGAAGCATACCAACCTATAGTTGAATAAATATCCATTTAGATGAGACATTGATGTACCTAAGAAAATAAATAAGAAATGAAAAAGTAAAATCTGAATTACCTAACCTTATCTTAAGATTCATGATGTTTCTTTCTGTTGTTCCCCTAAAACAACAATATAATTTGGAATGCTCGTCATGAGATGCACCAAATTAGTTTACTAAACCAACTAACTCGGTAGCTAGTGGAAGCCAGGGTTGATCCCATATGGAACAAGGGATAAGTAATCATAGATACAAATCAGAATGTGTCAGCTAATTATCCTGAAAATCAAATTATTATGATGGAATGAATGAAATGAAAAAAAAATTATTAAAACAATTGACAGAAGAAAAGGGGAATGAAAACGTATAAAAAAGTGTGTCAGGGATTTCAATTAAATTATAATTAATTAAAAATTAATTCCTTAGCAATGAAAATAATTTATGAAATATTTTAGCATGGGGATTCGATTATGTTACTGTTTCTTAGTCCGATAAAAAATAACCATTTATTTTAAATGTTGATTCATTAGTCTAAATATTGGTTTTTTAAAAACTTGTTTAAAAATACCCCTAAAATAATGGCAATAGACTCACCCAATGGTTGTGGTTTCATGTATTTTAACTCCTTTAGTTTCCTTGTTTTCTTCAATCTTTTTCTATTATGTCCCAACTAGTGCATTTGGAAATTTAATCATTAAAGGTATTATAAAACAAAGATCCCAAGAAAATAAAACACACTAGAAATTCAATTACAAAACACCATAGTATTATTATAACCCAAAAACATTAAAATTACTCCTTTATAACTAGGGTCACATTGTTAGGACTGAGTAGAAACTCAAAACCTACCATGGGAACAAAAGGAAGATGGGAAAAAAGAAGAATTGCACTAATACTGGAAGAAAATGAGATGAAATCACTACCAGATTTGAGGAGAGGTTGAGTTATAAGATTGGAAGAACCTCACCCAAGAATGTACAACCTCGAATTCATAGGTCTTTAGGTGCATTTATAGAGAAAATATTACATTGTTTTTACTTAAAAGTACTCGTTGTGTACTATGGTCAATCGAACTTTTCTCAGTTTTCTACCATTTTAGGTAGAAACCCATGTTTCCCATTGAATTCTGTGCATCGACGGTTAGTATATGGAAGTACATATCATTTGGAATAAATTTAAATAGATTGTATCTTATCTTTTAGCAACCAAATACTTCTAGAATGGGAGTACATGATCTGTAGAATGAAATACATGACTTGTAGGTTCTACTCTACTACTTGGTTGTGTACTCAGAAAGGACAAGACAAGTCTCTATCAAAACTACATGATGTGTTCTTATAAATTAAATGTTGTGTATTTTCAAAAATTTCTCTAATTCATCCTTGATGTGTTCTTCCACTAGAAAATATTGAAAAAACATCCATAAACAGCAATGTATAGTATTTTATCCATAAAACAAAAGGTATCTGGTAAGTGATTTTTATACTCAATAAAATTTATGAATTAGTATGGACATATTGATCGCATAAATTATTCACAATGGAATTAAATTAATCATTAATATCCCATATTTTGAAATGAAGTTATAAATATAAAACGTGGATTGTGAAAATATAGAATAAATCTATATCGAATCTTAGTGTAAAATATAATTCATGGACAATTTTTTTGGTAATTCCCAACTTATCTCCTGAATTTTTATGAAGCAGAAATATATAATGTTGAGTTTAACGGTTTTTTGACTAAAACATCCTGGAAATGACATTGATGTTTATGTTCCCCATTAATTTATTATTTTAAACTCTTATGGGAGGAATATATTAGGGTGTATGATTCTTATAAAAAGGAATATTTTGAATTTCATAAAATGATATTGTTTACTATAAATTAATTCCCTGTACAATGAAATTTATCTTGATATAGTGTTTAGGGGAATAATGATTATACATTTTGAGAATAAGGGACTTCATGTTATCAACTATATAAAGGGATTAAAAATGTATATGGGGGTCATAATGGTTTTTATCTATAGATAAATCTTATAAAATATTGAAAAATGAATTCAATAGCTCATTGGAATTTGATATTGATATAAATCCTTTGTTAATCAATCATTATTTTGAGGGGGTGGAAAACATCAATGTCATATGTGGAAATAAAAAAACATCTAGTAATGATAAAAATATATGGATGAAATCATCAATATTTTTTTATCTTCTATATTAGAGATTACATTATGGTTAACATAACATTAATGTGATGAATTTTTATAAGAATATTTATGATAGTTTGATTGTAAGATTATTTTACTCTACCCTATCAATGATATCCATGTCCTCAAGGAAACTCATTCCGATATTAAACCACATATCCCATGAATACCTTTCCTACACCCAATCATCACCCAGACATATAATTTCTATACTAATACACTATGGATTACTACACATCCCTTTAACCCAAGGACAATAAATTAATTATTAGAAAAAAAATACAAGATCCCCTTAAATTGTCATAAAAAAGAACTCATGATTCAAAATCATGGTATAACCAAGTAGAGTTTCACTAAGAATTTATATTAGAAGAAAATATATAAGTTTTGGTTGACAAATTAAATATTTAAAAATTCATCATCAACATAATCAATTAAACACAATCATATGAATGTCATGTGAACCCTATGTTTCCAAAATCATGAATTTACCAAAACCAATTCCCACTATAGTCCAAGATAAAAAATAAAAAATAATGATCTCAAGTCAGAACATCATACTTGAATAAATATCTCAACCGTAATGTCCTAAACCCAAAAAAATCAATCTTATAACCCCGGTAACCTAGAATTCCCACCAAAACAATGTTCATGACTCACTTGTATGTGATCCGTCATAAGCTCCAAGATAATCCTATATCCATCTACCAATACCCAAATAGTAAAAAAATTAGATGAAACTATGATACCAATTTTTAATGTTGTAGTTAAAATTAGTCATCAGTATCCCTTGTAGAGTTCCATAAGGCCTCAAGTGTTCCTCTTAGTACACTAAATGCTACTAACTAGTGGTGAGGGAAAATCTCATACACTAGTGAGACTATTCCCAAGATATCATAAAAATAAATAAAAATTAAACAACCAAACATTATCTATAATAGATAAATAGAGTATGTAGATAAATAATAAATCCATGCTATAATAAATGAAACACAATCATACAATCATACATCCCAACCAATGGACTAGTGGGATGATCAAAAAAAAATACACAAAGATGCTCTAATACCAACCCCAATCCTCACATCCATCGCATATCCAATCCTGATCATGTTGGTCCATCTAGATCCATGGAAAAACCTTTTCATAGGATGATATAACAAACATAAGTTCTGCAAGTACACTGGGGTTCCTGTGTAGGGTGTTATAAATACATCTTAGAGGGGTCTCCTCAGGTACCTGTAATATATAATATAAAATACATGTATATTCCTGGGGAAAATAAATTACAAAAAATATCTACATATAAGAACACAATTTAGTTAATCATGTGCTAACCAAGCTTCCAAAACAATTGAACATATCTTTTTTACCAACACTATAAGAATAAGTCACCTCACGCCCAAATTAATGACCCATACCTAAATATATAGGGTGGGGTGTCATATCAAAACATGGAAAATAAAAATCTTACTCAACGTAAGGTCTATACAAAACCTCATATGCATCGTACCTTGCATCTACCTCTACCCTCTTTCCCATGTTAGTGTCTTATAACCACATCATGATCCAATTCCCTCTCCCTTTGGGAGGCCCCGAACAACATCTTCTCACTCAAGGTGAGGCCAAGAATCAAGTACCTTATTGTATCACCACTTGGACTTGTAACTTCTTATTCAAGGTGGTCCCTTCTGGTACCTTCTCACTCAAGGTGAGGTAAAACAAAAAACCTCGTACCAAGTCATATCATGGGCTGATACCTTCCCACTCAACAAGGTCCCAGCCAGTACCTTCTCACAAATAGTTATTCGATACAAAAAATCTCATACCACTTCACAACCTAGACTAGTTCCTTCTCACTCATGGTGGTCACTTATAGCACATTATCACTCAATGTGATACCATGCATCCAATCTCTTCATAAACCACATAAAACTGACCACTCCCCTCTTTCTGGGTGGGGCATGAAAGAACAACATAGACTAATACCCTATCTCTCTGGGTGGTACCTATTAGTACTTTCTCCCACAAGGTTAGGCAATCTATCCTGCATACATGCCTAGTAATAAACATGGAAGCATATCCCATCTCACATACTCGCTCAAATATCGTAACACATAAAAACATAGAATGATACCTTCTCACTCAATATGGTTCTAGACACTACCTTCTAATAGAAATAGAGGTCATACATAAAATCTCATACCACCTCACAACCTGGACCAATACTTTCTCACTCGCGGAGATACATGCCAACACCTTAACAATTAATGTGGAGCTAAGAATTCTAAATCATCATCAAATATATCAAACTAACCACTCCCCTATCTTAGGTCAGGTATCATAATAAAAACCTAGTCTAATACCCTATCTCTAGAGGTGGTTATTATCATTAGCTTATCACTCAAGGTGAGGCCATCCTTTCGGTACACACGCCTATTAGTAAACATGGAAACATATCCCTTATCACATCCTCTCCAACTCAACACATGAACACTAGTCTCTTGAGACCTATCTCCATATCTTGAAGCACATATCATCATATATCTAAAATTATATAGTAATCTCCTCAAGACTATCTTGATTACACAAGCACAACATGATGAACCCATAAACATTATCATCTCTCCTGTAGGGGCTTCTACTAGGTTCCCAAACCCAACTCGATCACTTAAATTGATACTAATTCACACTTATCACCCCACAAGAACCCCATGTCTTGTAGACTCTATCTGACCTTAGACTCAATTGGAAGATCTATATCCACTTTTGAGTGTCAAATCCCAACTATATCCCACTAACCAATAACATTCCTAATCTAACACTCATTAAGCCGCATTGAAACTCAATTCCACCCTATAAAACATATTTACATGACCCATACCTAGTTCCCATATCCCATATCCATTAAGAGACCTCTTAAGATAAAAAAACTAGATGAAACCCTACAAGACACGCCATATCAAGCCTCAAAGGAAATATCCCACTCATTTCAAATTCTAGTCTGAAATTCACCCACAATAGGGTATTCCCCTTCATGTGTGAACCATATGACCATATCACCCATTATCACTTGGGCTAAGCCTCTCATGTCATCCCAAATTATCAAATAAAACAAAACTTTGCTTTTATGTCTCATCTCAAGCCCAATAACATATCTTATCCCTAATATGGAAAACCAATATCCATTCCCCCTTGGTGATATAGTCATTGGGTGATCCCAAAATACCAAATTATTAATGGAACCCTAACTCCATATAAATAAGTTTCTATACCACCCACTTTATTTACATAGGTTTCTCTCAGTCCCATTCCCTTTTTTCAAACACAAAATTTTATGCAAGAATGAACAATCATGCATTGACAAGAATATTATATAATATTATAGGATTTACATAACTAAAACCTAGAGATACCATCCTTTCCAATATATACCCATCCTAGACCAAGTCATTCAATTAATCATCTAAGATCATACCAACACATGATCCCATATTTGAAAACACCACATTATAAATAATTAATTAATTTTTTTTTTAATTAATTATAAAATTTAATCCATGAGGAATAATCAATAAAAAAACTTACCAGGAAATGTGGCACCACTGAAACAAAAAAAACATTGTGTGTTTATTCTCTTAGGATCCCCTCCATCCCATCCAAGAAAAATACCCATTAACCAGGATTATTTCCAGTATATTTTTGTGGAATTATGATCAAAACCTAATTTAAATCACCGAAAAAAACAAGGTAATAAAGGGGAAGAATAAAATAAGTGATTAGAGGGAATAAATTACCTAAAAACACCATTAAAACATCCAAGAACTACCCTTAATCAAAGGGAGATGAAATTTAGGGAGTTGTAGGGGAAGACATGGTTTAATGTACCTCTATAGTTTCCCTCTATCCCTAAATAATGAGTGGAACTGATCTAGAAAAGACAGGTCTTCCCCTTCTTAAAAAACACTGGAAAAGATTGTTGTAAACAGAAGTTTGTGTTGGTTGTATTTTTTTTAATATGTATCAATATTTAGTTATTGGTGAAGTTGGGAGATGTAAAAATAATCCACCCATAAAAGAACTTGAAGCTAATGCCTATAATTTTTGGGAAAAAATATACTGAACCAACCATTTCATATATTTGGAAAATATATTCATATGAGGAAAAATAAAAGAACTTTGATGGTGATAACTTTGAATATTTGGATAGAAATATTCTTGGAATGATCCACTAAATCATATTATTTTCTAAGTTCTAACTCATGGAAAAGACAATTATTGATGGTGTGTGAAGTGTTGTACATTTGAAGAGAATTTTTTGGAAGAAGCTGTCTTCTAGAAAATTTATTAGATAGATTATATAGTTGAAATTAAAAGTGTTAAAAAATTTCAATGTATTGAGAAGTTATGTTTTAATAGTAGAGAAACCATTCATTGATTTACATTCATGAATCCTTATAGAATTAGTGATTAAAACACTCATAGATTAAGGTTTTTGAAGGCTAAAGTTAAGGTTACAATGGGAATGTAATGAGAAAATTGAAATAAATAAAGTTGATTATTTAATATATTACCATACCTTGGAAAAAATTTATATGGGTTTTTAATTATTTTAATAATTTTCAAAAATAATTAAAGCTATTATGAGGTGATTTGAGGTGATTAATATGTCCTTGAGTTGATCTGATGTTGTTTTGAATTGGTTGGAAGAATTACAGAAATTATGTTTGGGTCTAGAAAATGGACAAGTCCTAAACTATACATTGATATTTGTAAATTTCAATTCAGACCATCATAAGGTTAATATTTTCATTAGTTTCCTAGGGTTCATATTTTTCAACTTCATAAAGTTAATCACTATGCAGAAGTTCAAAAATTTGTCTAAGTCATAAACCCTATGAAAATATTTGTAAGGTTCATACTAAGTGTCACAAGGTTTAATAAATTGTGAGATTTTGAAATACCTTATCTTCATAAGTTTTTTATAAAATTATTTATAAGGTTCACCATCATTATAAGGTTCAATATTTTACAAATATTTGGACATCATAAGGTTTCACTATGGAACTTCATCAGGTTCCCAACTAGTATAAGGATTGTACATTTTCTGGTAAATCATAAGGTATATTCGAGTTGTGTTTTGTGATTTTGAAAAAATAATAAACTATATTCTTAGAATTTTTGGAGTTCCTAAACATATTAATATTCTTCAATGTAATATTCATCTTTATAGAGTTCAAATCCATGTAAGTTTCAACACTTAGTGAAAATTTTAGAATTATAATGAATGAAAATCCATGTTTCTAGAATTTATATTCAGAATAGGAAATGAAATGGGATAATTGAAAATAAGTTCTTTCATGTTTAAAACATCATGAAGTTATGTTTATCCATGATTCGGTCTTGTATTTGAGTAGGAATAAATGAGATGATACAGAACTTTTCATTATTATAATATCTTGTTATCTTCAAACGAGAATATTTGAAAATCAACATTGGTGATAAAAGTGGAAATAAAATTTTTTGATTCTTCATAATTAATTTCCATATAAAAAATAAAAAAATCAATTATTATTTAACTGATAATAATGAATTTACTGATCTTCAATATTGAGGAAAAAGGGATCAAAGTTGAGATGAAATTCTAGGAAAATAAATATCCTATAAATAAATAAATTACATGATACATAAATCCATAAATGAAATATAAATACACATGTGTTGTTCATATATTATTTAAATATCACGAAACCAATTGTGATTCCTAATGAAAATAAATATTTTTTTGAGATTCTATCCAAGTTCAATACAATCAATTTGAAGTGTGTAAAATTTATTTTTGGTTCTTTTATTACATAAGAGAAACATCATGTCATGACTACTTCTTCTTTATATTATAAGAAAACAATGAATAATGTTTTATTTGAAAATTTTATGAAAATATTGTGAGATGTAGTAACCTGGGATTTCTAGAGGAATATGGAGGAAATATATCCATACAATATAAAATGATAAAAACATAAAGGAAGAGTACTCATGTAATTTCAGTAATGACATACAGTTGAGGTGATCATGTGGAAAAACCCACATGAACAATTTGTGATGAAAATATATGGAGGTTTATAAATTACATGGGTTTTTAGGGATAAAAATATTATCCTTGATATATTTATATCTTAAGAATATATCAAATAAACCTGAAGATAAATAAAGGATCTCATACAGAAATATATATATATATATAACCATTGTGAGAACTAATATAAGGGTGAGATGTGCAGAAATCTTGAAAATGAAGAACCTGAGATATCTTTATTAGAAGAAAAGGAAAAGAAGATATTGAACTAAATATGAATAAATCTCTTGGTATTGAGGAAGAAAAGGAACCTGACCTGATTCTACTAATTATATCTAGCTGAAGAAGAAGAAGAGGAGAAAGGGAAAGTAGTGAAAAGACTAGTTTCTATGATATGTAATATCATAGAAGTTTGATAAATACTAAAGAATTTTTTTTGAAGGTTAAGTTCATTGTAGCATAATTGAGTATTTTTTAGTTGTCAAATAATTTCAAGACTAGGTGAGAGAATCCCAAAAAAATATTCTAAACAAGATATGGAATCTAGGTAGTTGGCAGTGTCCAAGTTGTGTGAATTTATTCAAAATAATTTAAGGCACTTGAACACTCTGATTGAACATGGGAAGAACCAATGTTTTTGATTCAGTGGAATCCTATGTTAAAATGGGATCTACTTATAGAGGATAAAAATTATGAAATGGCGGGAGTTGAAATAACAATTATACCAGTGTAATTCTATGGAACTAACTGTATGAGCCATATATTACCTTCATACCCACTATAATTGGATATTGTGATTATATTGGAGAATTTATGACTTGTAAATCCTGACAATAATAAAGAGTAGGTTTTTTGGGAGGGGTCAAAATTATTAAAAAAATTGTTTTTATTTTATATGTCTTTACTACTTTTCATATAGTTTTTGAATGCTGGTAAAACACTAAGATCATTTTTTCTTAACTAAAAATTGATCTTTAAAGACCATATAGGTAAAATAGTTAAAAATTAAATTTTAATTTTTTTTTAAAAGTTATAAAAGCATATTCACCCCCCACCCCCCTCTTAGTTGTCATCATTCAATCTTATGTTTTATTTCAATTGGTATCAAAGCTAACTAGGTTCTCTTAGGTCGGATCTATTTTCAAAACCAAGAAATTTTATTCTAAATACATGAAGTATAGATTTTAAATGTTTCCATTTGATCCTAAAATTAAAAATTCTATTTCTATTTCTATTTCTACTAAAATGGTGGTTTAAATTAAGACTTTATGAAATAGGTAAAAGAGAGATGAAAAGAAGAAGATAAATAACTAAAAATTGATAGAG
This sequence comes from Viscum album, assembly GCA_963277665.1. NCBI lineage: Eukaryota > Viridiplantae > Streptophyta > Magnoliopsida > Santalales > Viscaceae > Viscum > Viscum album. The sequence goes on along the minus strand of OY728127.1, from coordinate 1,398,315,682 downwards.
GAATAACCAATATTTAAAGGTAGTCAAAGAGGTAAAATTTCTATCAAATCTATCGATTATGATTCCTCAGATGAATCAACCACAAGTTATAAAAAATATGAGTTTAATTAATCACTCAGTGATTTCAATTTTGAAATCAAGAATTACATAAGATAATACCTATTGAATTATATATATATCAAACAAAAATGGGTGCTTGTGTTGGAACCCCTGTCCGCTCCCCTGCTCTGACCTCAGGTTCCCTTGCGGATTTCTAGGTCGGATCTGAAGCGGGGTTTCTAAGAGGTTTTGGGATTTTGTGGTTCGATGGCTGTTGGTTCTCAAGGAACTCCATCATCATCCTTTCTTTGTTTCTAGTTTTCTGCCCCATCGTCATGACGTCATTTGGGTTCCTCATTCTCTCTGTTCCCTTCTCTGGCCTCATGTCGATCTGCTCCACTCTAAGGCAGATCAGGAGAGGGGTGACGCCAAGGTTTTGGGATGTGGGGTTGGAGGTCATTGGAGTTCCAGGCACATATCCTTAGTATGTGGTCAGTCTGAGTTTCTCTCCTACTTGGAGTTTGGTGATGGTTCGTGGGTTTCTTTATACATTCGTCGGTGATGTGGGGCTTTGTGGGTCGGTCCCTATGGTTCTGGTGTGGCAATCTCATTATCTGTTTGGTTCCTTCTTTGGATATTTTGTTTAGAAGGTCTTTTTTTCTATTTTCTATCTGGATTTGACTCTCTGTGGAGGGTTTAGTGTGTCCAATATGCGGTGTCAAGGTAGGCGATCTTCATCAGCTGCAATGGTTTGTTTCAGTTTTTTTGGGAAGGTGTTCATCTTGTATGGTTGGGATCATGGAAGGATACATCAATGGTGTGGTTCTAATTCTCAGAAAACCTTATTTAGAATTAGTCGTTAGTGGTGTTAGGGTGACAACGACGATTTTTGGTAATCAAGAAGGCTGCGACGTGACTTTCTCAGACATGTTGATAAATATCTCCTCGGGTTTCAGTCTGGATTTGGTGGTTTGTATTCTGAGTTTCGAATCCCACCTGAATTCCGGTTTTAAAAATTTCTTGGTTCCTCCATTGAAGTTTGAATTTTGGTATGGGATGATTTTGATTTAAATTTTGTGTGTTTGTTTGTGAGGTTCCCACTAACCCAAAAAGTGGTTTATTTTGAAAATGAAAAAAATGTATTTAGAAATATATCTCTCTTTACAATGTAGGATCCACTTTTATTGAAGAATAATTAAACATATTTATTCATGAGAAATATATGTTTACTAATTTTTTTACTAAAGTGATCCATGTAATTGAAAGGTTATATAGGGTATTAATTAATGTTAAAAATTCTGAGCTGGAGTTGAAATAAAAAAGGATAAAAGTTCTTGAAAACTTATTACTAGAGGAAAAAAACTACATAAGGATACACCTCAAAAGATGAAGGAAAATTTTAGTGTGAGGTTAAATCTCTTAAATACCAAAATTATATTCTGAGTATAAAATTTATTTATTTAGATATAAATCTTATAAATATGAATATCACCTAAGTATAATCTTTACAAGAAGTTGGAAGGATTAATGTTGCCACAATAAATTTAGAGAAGTTCATTATTTTAATAAGACTCAAAATTCTAGTAAAAATTTCTTGGAATTATCACATGAGAAACTTATAAAAAATATCATGGAAGAAGGTAAACCACCATCCACTAAAATATATTTGCACTGAATATTTTTTTTAAAATAAGGTAGAAAAAATGCAAAATCTAGAAAAATATGGATAGAGAAAAATGATAAGAAATCCATTAATATATCATGGGTGTATATAAGAATATCCAAGGAGATTATCTACCAAATAGAGGCTAAAATAATTGGGTTTCAACCCTAAAATATCATGTATAAAAATATATACATGCTACACATTCAAGATAAAGGTAGAGATTTATTGGCTATTATTGGTGTTGTTTGAGGTTTAGAAACATGGCCATTGATTTCTACCACAACATGTCGGTACATGAATAGTATATAAGGGAAAAAAATACGGGTATTAGAGTTGAAACTAATAAGAAACATGTTTTTCTTGAGCATAATTAATATAAAAATAATATTCTATCATTGAAAAAAAGATTTGATTCTCTAGTGAATTTATATTAACACTATAATAGAAGTGGTCACTATTATGAAGAGTGATGGTATGTACTTTCATATTCCAACTCATATAATTTCATAAAGAAAATGAAACAATAGTAATGAAATAATAGAAAGATAATAACAAGTCTAACATGGGGTTTAATCATAAAAATAATACAATTTAGTGGAACACTCTTAAGAAGTTTAAAATAAATATGAGAAGTATATCACACTAATAAGGAGAAGTTTCTAATACTCTGGTAAGAGAAGCCAAATAATGTAATACTATAAGATTAAAATAAATATAAATAAATAATATTTTAATATAAATAAATCCAAGAAAGGGATAGCAATATTGGTTCTCTTGTTAACACTCTAAATGAAGAATGTTAATTTCATGAGAGGTTTTCAATGAAATATAACTAAAATGATGTTGACGATGTCTATGGAAGGTGAAAATAGGATGGAAATATATATATAAGGTATATTACATGGATTCTCAAACTAGATTCATTATTTAAGAATAATGGAAAATCTCCAAATACACCTAGTATTAAAAATGATTCTATGAATAAGGAGTTAGCACATATAAAGAAGGGTTACCATGAGAAAAAGGAATGCTTGAAAATATGACCAACCTAGTTGAAATTAACCAAGAAGGTGGAACTAGAAGAAAAACTCATTTTTTTATGCTTTTTGAAGTGAATAAGGTTTTTGGAACTCAAAAAAATATAAAAAGAAAAATAAAATCATGTTACCCAATGATTAATAGATTTGAAAAATCGAGGGTAAAGCTAGCATGGAGAGTTCTAAAATATGTGGATTCAAAAGGTAAGGAGTTTTTAGGTTTGGAAACAAGTATCAACCATATTTTTATAACTTAAATAGATGATGAATATAGTTCTAATTCCCATATTGTGTTAGTTGTGCATCTTGGAAGAGGGAAAAGTGGTTTTATCCTTCCATTATCGGATATACCCAACAAAGTGAAATTTGGAGTTGGCATCTGATTGTAAATATTTCATGGACAAATTTTTTATCTAAATTGGTCACTATTGTTTCTACACTAGGTTAGCCCAAGTAGACTTAGAGTTAAATGTTTAAAGGAACATTTCTAAGAAAAATGTGGTTCGATCCTTCCCTTATGAGATTTACTAATTCCATAAAAATGGGGAGACTCCAAACAAAGTGGGGGAACAAATGGGATAAGTTTTTTTCTTAAAAATATAGGAGTAAATGGTGATAAATTTTTTCCCTTCTAAGACCTCCCCCTAACCCATGGTATTAAAGAAGGGGATAATACCATTCCAATTTAAATTTATTATAAATAAGGGGATGAGAAATATTAACACATATTCATGTTTTAATTAGTTTATTGGCATTAAAAACAAATATAAATTAGGTTATTGAAGTTCCCAAAGGTTTTTGTTAGTTGTACTTTTTGTCAATATGTGTCAATATACATGCATTTGTGATGTTGGGTGATAGAGGAAAAATCTACCCACTACAGATAATTAAGATTATTTGTATACTATTATTTAAAATAAGATATTTAAGTTTCCATTAAATTTATTTGGAAAATATATTCATATGATGGAAAAGGAAATGTGTGGATGTTTCTACCATTGAATATCTGGATGAGTAGAATCTATATAGATGCCACTATATCTCACAATTCTTTAAGATGAACCTAATGTTAATGAAAATTGTTAAAGTTTGAATGAAATGTATTCTACTAAATTATTAAGAGATGTTTAGGGAAGAATATATATTTCTAAGTTACAAACCTGATTGAAATATTTATAAGGTTTCTACTGAGAATTATAATATTCAACAAATTGTGAGATGTTGAAATACCTAAACATTATAAGGTTTAACTATAGAACTTCATAAAGTTCACTATCATCATAATTTTCAAAACATTGAAAAAATTTAGACATCGTAAGGTTGTACAATGAAACTTTATAGGGTTCCCAACCAACATAATGTTAAAAATTCATAAGGTATATTATAAGGTTGAGTTGAGTTAATTTATGTGATTTTGATGAATTCTAAAACCATTTGTTTTGTATTTTTTAAGGTTCCTAACCATCATAAGGTTCATAAACATAAGGTTCTTATAAAAATGGTTCATATCTATATAATGTTCATCACTTAGTAACAACTTGATAATTCTAAAAAATGAAAATATAAGTTTCTAGAATTTATATTATGAAGTGGATATGAAATGTGATGATTCCAAAGTTGTTATTTAATATTTAAAACATAATTATTATTTGTTTAATAATGAATTAATTTTGTATTTGTGGATGATTAAATTTTAAGAGATGAAAGATATTATTGTCCCAATATATTGTGATTTTAAAATGATAATATTTTAAAATCAATATTTTTTTATCAAAGTGAAAAAAATTATGAACAAGATAAAATTTAGTAATTTAAATAATAAAAAATCATTTGTGATTTAAGCTTAAATAATGTGATAGATTATATTCAAGTTTAAGAAAAAGGAGGTCTAATTTGAGATGAAATTCTATGAAAATAAATTAATGTGAAATAAAGAAATTAAATACTACATAAATGTGGAAATGTAATGTGAAGATTCATGTGATGTTTATATATTTTTAAAATATCATAAAACCACTAGATTGTTTTTTGAAAATGAAAAATTAGGTTGAGATTTTATCTATGTTATACAGCCTCAAGATAAATTCTAGATAGAATCAATTTTTAGTTATCATTCCATAATATAAGTTCCATTCTATGACTTGTGTTTCTATATATTTTAATATAGCTGTGAAAAACATTTTTTAAGGATATTGGAAAGATATTTTAAGAATTAAACCAAGACTAATTGAATAATAAGGTGGAAATTTATTCATCACAGAGAAAATTAGAAGAAAATAAAAGAAGGGAACTGTAATTTTACTAGATACATTCAGTTTAGGTGATCTTAGTGACTGAACCATGTGAACAGTTGGAGAGAAAATGATATGGAGGATCCTGGGGTAAAAGGGTTTTTAGAGATAAAATTATTATCCTTTATATAATTCTTTTAATATAGGAAATGACCCCAAAAATAATTGAAGGGGATTATACAAAAAAATATTCCCATTGTGAGAACCGGTGTATAGGTTTGATGTTAAGAACTCTCAAATAAATAGAACTCAGGAGATAGCTATTAGAATAATAAGAGAAGAAAATGTTGAAATGAAGATTAATAACCATCTTGGTATTGATAAAGAAGAGGAACCTGACCTGTTTCTATTTATTTGATCCATTCGATGAATAATAAGAGAAGCAAAAGGAACTGGTGCACAAACTAGTTCATTTGATACTCAAAATCATAGAATTAGTGAGAAAGAAAGAAGAAGTATAGTTTGAGAAGGTTGTTGTGCATGAAACATAGATTCATATTTTTTGGATATTTAAGGCCTTGAATAATAAGTGAGATAATCCTAGAAAATAAATTTTTAACAAGATCTAGATGCCTGGAATTTTGTAAAAAATAAGTTACATAAAGTTATTTATAGTATTGGATGTAATTTAAAGGTTCTGAGTGGCTCAAGGGCCTTAATTTTTTTATTTATTTTTGGAATATCCCAATTTTTAATAGCTTGAGAGGGAAACCATACATAACCTATGGTTCAAGTGGCATAAGGCCTTGTACATGACCCGAAGTCTGAGAGGAACAATGCCCAATACAAGACCTGAATGCCAAACCAAAATTCACTTGAATTGACCCTCCCTAGAATCAGGATCATTGAAGGTGCATAACTCCCCACCTAACATTGGGGATCAAAAATAATTTCCCCATCCATAGTTGCATGGTGATTGGTACTAATGGAGATTTCCATACTCTCTCATTATTCCAATCTGGTTATCTCTCATATAGTGGTTGCTACTTATTATGAATCCTCTTCTGGGACCTGCTCTAGGTGGTCTGCTTGGGTTTCTTGATGGTCATATGTGGCATGAAATCCCACGTCCCAAAGGCCTACATTGTCCCAAAGTCCCTATGGACTAAAGTTCTTGGGTGGCCTGAAGGTCGTGGGTGGCTTGAAGGACTTGTGGCCCGTAGGCCCAAGCCTCTATCCTAAAGGAAAAAAGAGATGAATAGTTCTAGCTACTACAGTACTATTACAATACCTAGTATAGTCCTTTTATATTATCCCAGATATATTCCTCCACTAGGATTTGATCTTGGGTTTCATACAGGCTTACATTGTGTGTTAACCACTCAACTACCACCCCAACTGCACACTTGAAGACTCTCATTGAGAGGAAGCAGATCTAATGTTGTTGATGTTTTTATGTCTTGTGCTAAAAGAGGATCTACTTCAAAAGGTTTAATATAATAAACTAGAAGGATTCCATATAAAAATTATACCAGTGGGATAAGATATAACTAACTAAAAGAAGATCATGTTACATTCCTACACACTACAATTTTGTGTTACAGTTATAGTGGAGAATCTATGACTTGAAAATCCTAATCACAAAAAAGAGTAGAATTCCTGGGAGGGAATAAACCTTGTTAAAACCCTATGTACTTTTTTAGATTTTTTTCTAATTTATATATGGTTTTTAATTTTTGATAAAACACTAAGATCCATTTATCTTAATGTAAAAAATAGGTTCAAATACCAAATGGGTAAATAGTTAAAAGTAAAATTATAATTTAAAAAATAGTTGGAAACACCTAATTGACCCCCTTCCCCCTTATGTTCTTGCGTCTGATCCTAAGGGGAATTTCAAAGGAGAAAGTCATGGAGTAACACTAAACTTCACAATGTGATGACTCAACTTAGGGTTAGTTCATGGTTCAATAATACACATGTAACCACCACTCATGGTGTGACCTCCTAGGTCATAGCTTGGTGCCCCACCTCCAGGAAGAAGAAAAATCTATGTAAAAATCCTCATGGTTTTGTCTCCTCCCTTGATGGTATGACCTATCATATAAACCCACACCCCTGGTGAAACCCTCACACTCGACATGAAAACACCACCCCTTAGTTATTCCTTCACAACGTGGCCTAGGGGTCTCAGTGTGACCATCCTTTCTCATGAAATTTCTCAATATAAATACATAAGGGTTCCCAAACCCCATAGATAAGGATCACCACTATATAATGACATCCTTCACCATGATATAATTTTCCACAAATATATAAGGATCACCAGACCCAATATGTATGGTCATTATCACTGCATGACACCCTCTATCATGTAAGGATCCTCATATATAAGGAACTTTTCTTTCTATAAAATCCAATATGTAAGGATTATCATCACATTGTTACACCATTAGCCTATCATGAACTCTCTTGAACCTTACATATACACACCCTGCACAAAATCCACTATGTTATGACACCTAATGGATGTGGTGTGACAAACTACCTCCAGATCATTGTATCTCCCTTGGATATGGAGTGATCCTCGATCGTCCCCTCTTAATGGAGTGACTCTCACCTATAAAGGTGTGATAATACATCTTTAACAAAATCTTTTAATTGGTGTCACCCGGACCTTTCTCAAGGCTCAAAATTTCAAATTTAATGAGAATTTCATAAATCATAATGACTTGATTCATTACATTAATACTTATCTTTTTTTATGTGATTGATTTTATTTTATTGGTGTTTGAATTTAGTGATTCTTATTTCTATTATTTTGATGGTTTCAGAATATTATGATGATCCATCGAGATTCAATAGTTCATTCTTCAAAAGGGGATGCGATTAATTTTTATGTTGATGATCATAAATATATCCCATGATTTAATTCATTTTTCATGTCAATATATGTATATTTTTATAATAAAAATTAAATTTAAAAGGATTAAATGAATGTCTTAGGTACTTATAATTAAAAGAAAATTAAAAAAATGAATTTTTATACATAAAACAATAATTTTTTAATAGTTAATTTTAAATTATGTCTCTTATTATTGTAATTAATGAGGACTATAGTTAAATTGATGAATATTTATATGTTAAACTTGAAATTAATTAAATGGTAAAATAAAAAATTTAATAAACTAAATTGCATACGATTTAGATCTTGTGATTTATTTAGGGGTTATTTGTATTTATTCATTTTTATAATGTATGTAACTTATGAAATAAGTAGTGTTTTGATTCAATGTAACTATTTCTTGAGTTTAATTTTTTAACTACTGTTTCTTATTAATATGTGTCGTTGAGTAAGGGAAATCTCTGTTGGTTATATTTTTCAATGGATATGTACTTTATTTCTATGAGGTATATTATATTTTATATGGAATAATTCCATTTTTTGTGTTACGTTATAGGTGAGAAGTTACTCCATGATATAGGTTAAACTCTAAAAAGGGCATTTTCATTGTATGTGTTATTATATGGACATGAGTTCCTTATGTTACATGAACCACCTTCTCTATTTTCCAAGGGTATTGTTGTGTCTTTGAAAGAACATAATAACTCAATATGTTTTTTTATTTAAATAAAAAATCACACACATATGAAATTTCATATTTACACATGGATATATATTATTTCACATTATAATTGTGGATATAGTTGATGTCATCCTACTGAGTTACTCATACTCTACATGTACACTTCATATATACATTTGTATGAATCATGGTGCATATAAAGGAAATGGTCTTTTATTGTATAATTGTGCCATGACCCAACCCTACCCGGGCTCGAGCCACAACTACCCCAAGCCCGCCTCCATAGGCCAGGGGCTAGCGACAAGCACTGAAGGCACAATAACTCGGGGAGGCCTTTGCCTAAGTACCTGTGCACACATACGCAACACACTCAATGAAAAAGTTCAGAGTAAAAGAGAAAAGTAAAGTAAAGGGAATCTGCTATAAATAAACCACAATGTGCATCGACCTCTAAAAGTACAAAGCAAGTGCTGGAAGTAAACTGAAAAGGAAAAGGGAAAAACACGCACCCAACCAGAAAAGTGCCACAACCCAGTAACAGGTAAACAAAAACAAGCACCTGGGAGAGTCCCCCACCTGGAACCTGACTACGACCACCACACACGGTCCACGCTCCCGAACTCCTAAGCTCCACTGAAGTCATGACCAACATGTCCGCCGTCTGCAAGGGCACACCAAGTGCAGGCAAATCCCATGCATGGGTGAGTATAAAAATACTCAGTAGGATACACCGAAGGCTCGAGAGAGAAACAAAGGAGGTGCCGAAGGGTGAGCAGTAGAGCGAACAAAGGAAAAGTAAAGGAGTACAACCGAAAGTGCAGTAAAGAGTGAAGTAAAGAGTCCAGCTCAACCCGACAAGAGGAAATAAGGTAGACTCATCCAGACATAAGGACCTGGAAACGGTGATAAGATGAACTTCCCGTCGAGTCTTCGCTACCTATAGTAGGAGAGTAGACTTTTCCAACCACGAGAAGCTAGACATGGAAAGCACGTGGCATACCCCATGCATCTTCACCTCCCCTGGAAGGAGAGTAACCAAACCCAAGAAGTGGGTACCGAAACAAGGTATATACATATCTTTATGCTCAATCAAGAAGCCCGAACAAGGTCATAAGGGGATCTCCACCCCGTAGCTCAGCCCAAGAAAGTGAGTAGCCAACAGTCCCAGAACTAAACACCATCGATGCCCTAGCATCCTACACGTCTTCACCAAACTGCAAGTCAAGGGCTCAAATCACTGCACCTCGACACCATCCTCTTTGGGTGGCACTGACTCACCCGCACGATTTTAGGTCACGTCATAAGGAAGCGTCTCGGTGGGGAAATCACCCCTCGTACTTGAGAGTTCTGGGGGAAATTCAAACCACACCTCATTACCATCACACAGTCGAGAGGCCTCAAAGTTGATAGGCGACCCCCTGGCCAGCCCCACTGGAGGGTCCCTGGAAGTCGACGGGTTCCCACTAGAGGGATACCCGGTAAGATTCGACAGGTGCCACACTGCCCAACCCCGTAATAGGGTAATCCACTGGAGGGTGACCCGGCTAAAGGTAGCGATGGGACCACTGCCCAGCCCAGCTGAAGTTAACCCGGCATCAGGGACCACTGACCAGCCCAGCTGGTGGTAAGCCCGACATCGAGGACCACTACCCAACCCAGCTGGAGGTAATCCCGGCATCGGGGACCACTGCCCAGCCCCGCTGGAGGTAAACCCGAAACTGCTCTGGCCATCCCTGCTGGATGGTACTGCTCGGTGAACACCGCTGTACTGGCCATCCCTACTGGATGGTAACACACTGGCCATCCCTGCTGGATGGTACAACTGGAGATCCCTGCTCAAAACAATCTCAGCCCTGCTGGTAACAACCTCAGCCATGCTGGAAACAACCTCATCCCTACTGGAAACAACCTCCTGGGTAGAGGATTGGTGCCCGCGTAAAGTGTTGGTCACACTGAATCCACAATAACTCTACCAGGGAACACGAAGCAATGGGAGAAACTCCCCGGCCCCTTAGTGTGATCACGCTCCAATCTGCTGAGTCACTGTCGAAGCAGACCGAGTCAACTCATCCCAAAAAGTGGGAAAAACACCCACACTGTACGAACACCCGTAGTCGTAAACGGTGTCGCAGTCCGGTGAAAGGGGCATGGTACTGAAACCCCTCACAGCTGAAGAAATAGAGGAACCAAACCATCTTTGCCAGCCAAACCATCAAGAACAGAACCAAGGGGAAACTTAACCCTGCTAATCAACAAACAAGAACAAAGGGACCCTCTACGTCACGAGATGTCAAAAGTACATAAAGCGGAACACGACACGCACATGGGGCCCACACGAAGTGTGTCCCAAAGTCAACCCCAACCAACCGCACAAACATTCTTAGATACCAACATCCACATGTACCTCCCAGCGTTCCCATATACTCCCAATGTATACCACGTCTCCAGCCCAAAGGCCAACGTGCACCCGGCACCCAACGTCAACATGAAGGCGTGAACATAACAACTTCAACCTGCCACCTCAATGGCCGATCCACAACCAACCACATCTCTTCAATCATTTACATCACTCACACGGGAGTGCACGCGATCACACACCAAGGGTCCGCTACAAACACGGTAGAAGAACCGCCACCGGGGCACCTTCATATTTCCATATTTAATAAGATCGCGTAAGAGGCTCTGCTCACCTGAACAGATTAAACTGTTGTAATCCTCGTGGAAAAACACGCGAGATAGACTACTTACTCACCTCAAATGAATATCCGGCGGAAAAGTCGCCAACACCGCCTTACACCCGAACGACGTCCCGTTATCCCAAGCCTCGGCCCCGAAAATAGTCGGGTGCATCGCACCATTGAGATCCCCTCGGGAAAACACGCAAAAGGACTTCTCACTTGAGTGCAACGGATATCCAGAGAAAAAGATGCATTCCGGCGCACCGCACATGAGCAGTGCTTCATGGGACCCGCATCCCGGTCCCGAAACACAACTAACGGATCACACCATTGTGATCCACTCGAAAAAGTACATGAGATGGACTATTCACTTGTCTAAAATAGACACCCGGTGATAAAGCTGGAAGAAAACACCGTCAATGCCCAAACGACCCTCGTGGGGCCCCCACCATCGTGCGGAATTAAAGTGGGTAGACTGCGCCAATGCAATGCCCTCGGAAAAATTCCCAAAATCGACTGCTCGCACGCCCCGAATAGACATCCGATGAAAAAGTCGTGAAACGATGCACGGAGCTCGAAAGACGGGTCGTGGGTCCCGCACCTCAACTTCGTCCTCCATGCCTGAAAACCACCCTGGAAAGCTCCGCCTCGGTTCCAGGGTCCCAACTCCACTTACGGTGCTCAAAACGGACATCGGGTATGTCTGCGCCGCCCAAAACAAAACCCTTGGAAAAACGGCAATTCACTTAAAGTACATGTCGCGCCACCGAGGCCCCTTGTTTTGGGAATTAAAAATTCCCAAATCCATATCAAATCATACTCCTCGAGCCAAGGAATACACTGCCATAGATGACATGTAAAATGGAAACCCGTAGTGAATGTTACGGGTGTTCGAAGTCGGAAGGGACAATCCCCCCTAGGCTGGACCGGCCCGGACCTGCCGGTCCGCCCGGTCGTGGACTCGCGGGTCTTGTCCCCGCGACCCCGCAGTCGCCGCACCCTGGCGGCTCGCCACCACGCCGAGGCCCTCCGCCAGCGCCTCTGGCCTACTGTCGACGCGCCTGGATCCCACGGCCAAATACCCCGCTGAAGACCCGCCTCCTCCGGCCTCCGCTCCACCGCGACGCCTCGTGGCCGCCTCCTCCGCTGAACGCCGAGCCACCTCCTAATTATGAAAACACCCCTGGGGCCATTTTTCACTGGCGGCCCACGCCCGCAAAACTTACACCCCTCCTAGGGTAAACAGCGCGCTCCGAACTCAACGGTGCCCTCAGTTTTTCAATACGAGCCACCGTTTAAGATATACTTGAGTTAAGACACTAAACAAATAAATTAATTGTTTTAATTTATCCATTTCACGTTCCTGAAGCGAGCGAGGGGTCCAAACGTACCGCACCGACATGTTTTATGTCATTCCTAGGGTAAAAACCTTATTCCGAACCTATCTGTGCACTCAGATCTCTGATCCAAGACTCCTTTTAGGAGTTATCCCATTTATTTTGCGTTCCCAGTGTGAACGCACTGAATATTTAATTTCGGCCACTCCGGGGCTCAGAATCGCACGCCGTCTGAAGGCGCTGCTCTGGAATAACATCAAGAATATTCCAAAGTCATTTATAGCCAAAAACTAGGTTCTTACATCATTCCCTCCTTCAAGATTTTCATCCCTGAAAAGAGAAACTAGGGAACAACTCAGGGTACTAAGCCCGCACCTGGCTCTCCCGTACCGAGAAGAACTCATGCACAGTTCTGCGCCACCGCACACAAACCAAAGGATTTGATCTGTTCATGCGAGGTCTACCCTCTCCGATGACGTGCATAGAAGAACGTACACTTCTTCTTGGGTGAGTCACGTGGAAGAAATCGTGCACCCACTCTAGACTTTGGGTTAGGGCAAGGCGGTAGGGAACCTCACCATCCCTTCGTACGTTCTCAAATAGTCCAAAGGACCTCAGGGGTAGCTCACCTCCCCGACTGAACTTCTATGTTGCATGTCGTGACTGGAATCACTGCACGCACCTGGAACAAGGCCCGGTGATTCCCTCCTTCAGAATATCCATATGGTGAAACACCCAAGGATATCTTGCCACAAAATGTTTCACAGTCGATTCCCCACAACCAAGACCCTCTCACACGCTCAGAAGCGATGGAGTCAACACCATCGACTAAAAAAAAGTTCCAACGCCTTTTTACCTTACCAACACAGGGTTACACTGATGCCCCGCGTCACCCTGGTAACAAATCAAGCAAGGAGTAGGGAGAAAATCATTTCACACATAGAGTCTAACAATTCTACTGCAAGAAGTAGAAGAGTTGTACAGCGTACCTCTTATCACCTCATGCTCTGTAGGATCGTAGACATCCAAAGCTCGCGACTATCCATGGTCCCAACTGTCAGATCCTGGAGCCTGATGTGGACTGCCTAGTGGTGATGGGAAGACCTCGTAAGGTCATCGTCCACTTCTAGATCCTCCTTCTCCTCTTCTAGAACCACCTCTCTGGGTACTACTCCGATCATGTTGCTGCCTCTATCGTGGTGGTGCACCTACTGCCTACTCGAAGCTCTCTGCATGCCTGGTCGGGAAGTCCCATTCCAGGTAACCTCACCCATCGCAAGCATAGCACTGAATCTCTTTGGGTTGCACTGGTGCCCTCCGGCACCACAGTGGTGTACGACCACACCCCTGAGTCCTGTTGTCAGAAAGACACCTGCGTCAAGGTTTTTCTTGCCGACGCCCGCTAGCTGCGGCAGACGTCTCGGCTCCAACGTGCCTACTGCCACCACCAACTCTAGAACATGACTGGAAGCTCTCTGTCACCAGCGCCTTCTCTAGCACCCGGGCATATGTGGAAATGCTCAATGGTACTATGACAGCACGAATCTCTCGGTGGAGACCCTACTCAAACTTCCGCGCTCGAATATTGTCGTCATGGACCAAGTCCAGGTAAAAGCATGCACGGTCGGCGAAACTAGCCGCGTACTCAGCCACCGTCATCCCTCCCTGTTGAAAGTGTAGGAGATCCTGAATCCAAACAAAGCGCAAGCAGGAGGGGAAAAATTCCTCATGGAACAACAACTGAAAGTGTCCCCACGAAAGCGACGACTCATCAAGAAACTGAGTCACCATACTCCACCAACGCCGAGTTGCTCCACGAAAAAGGTTGGCTTCCAAATCCACTCTCTAATCTGTCAGCATATGCACAAGCCTAAAAAAGGTGAACCACTATCTCTAGCCAAACCCCTGCTGCATGAGGGTCTGGTTCACCACTGAACCTCAGTAGTCTCTGCCGCTGGAACTCGCGGAGCACGCTCAACTTACGCTCAAGCTCAGCCTGCTCTGCTGAAGCTGTCTGCTTCTCAACAGGTGGGGGTACTGCTACCGACCCACCCAGAGAAAGGGGCTCACATGGTGGGTCCTGGACTGAGGCCTCGTAGCTCACAGGGTCGTCGTCATGAACGAAAGATGGTATCCTGGCTGGCTGTCTTCGCAGAGACATCCTGAATATTATCAAGGAGTTTCGTGGTAAAATGAGCATCTATGTATATCACAACAACAACAACTATAGGGAGATGACTCAAGAAGGATAGTCAAAGACCCAATCCTATGTGATGCATAAACAAAATTTTCCCTACAACAAGTGTCTCAGCATGCCGAGTAGACAAGCGGGTTATCAAGGTTCTGGTGAATGGATACGTCGGCCGCCACACCATCACTGGACTCCCTGGCCTGAGAGCCGCTCTCGTGACACGTTAACACTTTTTCCCCAAATCCCAACCAATTCCTTTTTAGGGACGTCCAAACAACGTCCCAAGGAACGAACAACCTCTAATAACACATTTTCATGACCCGAACCTACCCGGGCTCGAGCCGAAACTACCCCAATCCCGCCTCCATAGGCCAGGGTATGGTAACCAGCACGGAAGGCACAATAACTCGGGGAGCCCATTGCCTAAGTACCTGTACACACACACGCAGCACACTCAATTCAAAAGTGCAGAGTAAAAGAGAAAAGACAGGTAACGTAAAGGGAACCTGCTATAAATAATCCACAATGTGCGTGGACCTCTAAAAGTACAATGCAAGTGCTAGAAGTAAACTGAAAAGGAAAAAGGAAAAAACACACGCCCAACCAGAAAAGTGCCTCAACCCGGCTACAGGTAAACAAAAACAAGCACCTAGGAGATTCCCCCACCTGGAACCTGAATACGACCACCACACGCGGTCCATGCTCCCGAACTCCTAAGCTCCACTGAAGTCACGACCAACTTGTCTGATTTCTGCAAGGGCACACCAAGTGTGGGCAAAGCCCACGCAGGGGTGAGTATAAAAATACTCAGTAGGATACCCCGAAGGCTCGAGGGATCAACAAAGGAGGTACCGAAGGGTGAGCAATAGAGAGAACAGGGGAAAAGTAAAGGAGTGAAACCTAAAGTGCAGTAAAGAGTGCAGTAAAGAGTCCATCTCAACCCAACAAGAGGAAAGAAGGTAGACTCGTCCAAACACAAGGAGATGGAAATGGTGAGAAGATGAACTTCTCGTCGAGTCTTCGCTACCTATAGCAGGAGAGTAGACTCGTCCAACCATGAGAAGATAGACATGGAAAGCATGTGGCATACCCCGCGTGTATTCTCCTCCCTTGGAAGGAGAGTAACCAAACCCAATAAGTGGGTACCGGAACAAGGTATATTCATATCCTTATGCTCAATCAAGAAACCCGAACAAGGTCGTAAGGGGATCTCCACCCCGTAGCTCATCCCAAGAAAGTGAGTATCCAACAGTCCCATAAGTAAACACCATCGATGCCCTAGAATCCCGCACGTCTACCCCAAACTGCAAGTCAAGGGCTTAAATCACCGCACCTCGACACCATCTGCTTTGGGAGGCACTAACTCGCCCGCACGGTTTTAGGTCATGTCACAAGGACGCGTCACGGTGGGAAAAGTGCCCCTAGTGCTTGAGAGTTCTGGGGGAAAGTCAAACCACACCTCATCACCGTCACACAGTCGAGCGGCCTCAAATTCGATAGGCGACCCCCTACCCAGCCCTACTGGAGGGTCCCTGGAAGTCGACGGGTTCCCATTGGAGGGAGACCCGGAAAGAGTCAACGGGTGCCACACTGCCCAGCCCCGTAACAGGGTAATCCAATGGAGGGCGACCTGGATAAAGTCGGTGACGGGATGACTGCCCAGCCCAGCTGAAGGTAACCTGGCATCGGGGACCATTGCCCAGCCCAGATGGAGGTAAGCCCGACATTGGGAACCACTACCCAGCCCACCTGGATGTAAGCCCGGCATCGGGGACCACTGCCCAGCCCCGCTGGAGGTAAACTTGGAACTGCTCTGGTCATCCCTACTGGATGGTACTTCTCAGTGAACACCGTTGTACTGGCCATCCCTGCTGGATGGTAACCCACTGGCCATCCTTGTTGGATGGTATAACTGGCGAGCCCTGCTCGAAACAACCTTAGCCCTGCTGGTAACAACCTCGGCCCTGCTAGTAACAGTATTAGACTCATCAAGATGAAACTATAACAATGAATGGCACTTTAATCCATGAATAGGTGAGAAAGGAGGAAAAAACACTAACGAGGATCCCCCCATGTTTCCTAGGTCATTTATCGGTTTAGGGGGAATAAGGGTGAATATTAAAGGGTTTTTTAAGTTAAATTATATCATTTCCCCTAAAATAACAACCTAGGTTCCCTTTCACAATGTGAACACATGGTTCATGTCATGAACCACTGCAAGAAGGAAAAACACCCACACTGTACAAACACCGATAGTCGTAAACTGTGCCACAGTCCGGTGAAAGGGGCACGGTACTGAAACCCCTCACATCTAATGAAACAGAGGAACTGAACCATCTCTACCGGTTAAGCCATCGAGAACAGAACCAGGGTAAAACTCAACCCTCATGATCAAAAAACGAGAACAAAGGGACCCTCTACATCATGAGAGGTCAAAAGTACGTAAAGCAGAACATGGCACGCACATGGGGCCCACACGATGTGTAGCCTCAAGTCAACCCCAACCATGCGCACAAACATTCTTAAGTACCAATACTCACATGTACCTCCAAGTGTTCCCATATACTCCCAGAGTATACCACGTCTCCAGCCCAAAGGCTAACGTGCACCCAGCACCCAACGTCAACGTGAAGGCCTGAATGTAACAACTCCAACCTACCACCTCAATGGCCGAGGCACAGCCATCCACATCTCTTCAATCATTTACATCACTCACATGGGAGTGCATGGTATCACACACCAAGGGTTCGCTACAAACATGGTAGAAGAACCGCCACCGGGGCACCATCATATTTCCACATTTAATAATATCGCGTAAGAGGATATGGTCGCTTGAATAGATAATACCGTTGTAATCCTCGCAGAAAAACATGCGAGATATACTAGTTACTCTCCTCAAACAGATATCCGGCGGAAAAGTCGTTAACACTGCCACACGCTCGAACGACGTCCCGTGATCCTGAGCCTCGTCCCTGAAAACAGTCGGGCGCATCGCACCATTGCGATCCCCTATGAAAAACACTTAAAAGGACTGCTCACTTGAGTGAAAATAATATCCGGAGAAGAATATGCATTCCAGCGCAACGCACATGAGCGGTGCTTCATGGGACCCACATCCTGGTCCCGAAACACAACGAACAGATCGCACCGTTGAGATCCTCTCGAAAAAGTACACGAGATGGATTATTCACTTTTCCAAAAGGGAAACCCAGTGATAAAGTTGGAAAACAACACCATCAATGCCCAAACAGCCCTCATGGGGCCCGTACCTTCGTGCGGAATTAAAGCGGAAATATTTCTCCAATGCAATGCCCTCAGAAAAACACCCAAAATCGGCTGCTCGCATGCCCCGAACGGACGTCCGATGAAAAAGTCATGAAACGCTACACGCAGCTCGAAAGATGGGCCGTGGGGCCCGTGCCTCAACTTTTTCCTCCATGCCTGAAACCACCTTGGAAATATCCTCCTCGGTGCTAGGGTCCCAACGCCACTGACGGTGATCAAAATGGACATCGGGTATGTCCGCCCTGCCCAAAACAAAACCCTCAGAAAAACGCCAATTCACTTAAAGTACACGTCGCGCCACCGAGGCCCCTCTTTTTGGGAATTAAAAATTCCCTAAACCATATCAAAACATACTCCTAAATCCATGGACTACACTGCCGCAAATGGAATGGAAAATGGACACTCGTAGCGAAATTTACGGGTGTCCAAAGTCGGAAGGGACAGGCCCCCCTGGGGTGGACCGGCCTGGACCGGCCGGTCCGCCCAGCATGGTCCGGCCCGCGACATAGCCGCGCGGGCTTTCCGTGGACTCATGGTCCACGCGCAGACCAGACACGAGGGCCGTTCATGCCTACCGCATGAAGACCCGCGTCTCGCGGGTCTTGTCCCCGCGCGGGGGTCACGCGCCGCGACCCCGCGGTCGCCGCACCCCGGCGGCTCTCCGCCGCGGCGAGGCCATCTGCCAACTCCTCTGGCCTGCTGCCGACGCACCTGGAGCCCGCGGCCGACCACCCCACTGAAGACCCACCTCCGCCAGCCTCCGGTCCACCGCGACGCCCCGCGGCCGCCTCCTCCGTTGAACGCCGAGCCGCCGCCAAATTACAAAAACGCCCCTCGGGCCATTTTTCACTGACGTCCAGCGCCCACAATACTTACACCCCTCCTAGGGTAAATGTCATGCTCTGAACTCAACGATGCCCTAAGTTTTCCAATCCGATATACCATTTAAGAGATACTTGAGTTAATCCAAAAAACGAATAAATTGATTGTTTTAATTTATCTGTTTCACGTTCCAAAAGCGAGTGAGGGGTCCAAACATCCCGAGATGACATGTTTTATGTCGTTCATAGGGTAAACACCCCATTACGGACCCATCCATGCACTCATATCTCTGATCCAAGACTCTGTTTAAGAGTTATCCCATTTATTTGGCGTTCCCAGTGTGAACGCACTGAAAATTTAATTCCGACCACTCTGGGGCTCGGAATCGCACACCGTCTGAAGGAGCTGCTCTAGAATAACATCAAGAATATTCCAAAGTCCTTTATAGCTAAAAACTGGGTTCTTAAAAATTGAGTCTTAGTAAGTTGAACAATGATATGGAGATTGAGTTTAAAGGTGATTCTAAGACTCATTTTGGGAGATTTCATGTCTTTATTTTGTCTAAATATTTTATATTGGTTTTATATTTGATATATCATTAATATAATTTAAATATTATGATGTATGGAGGCTGATATTTTTTTAGATTTGAAGGATTGAGATATATATCATTTATGTTTTTTTAATTTAATTTTCATTAAATTGATTCATTTTTATTTATCCATGATTATTAAATCTTATGGTAAATCACATACCAAGAAATTCATCAACAACCCTTAACACTTTTCCTCAATATATGGTGATTGGGTAGAATTCTTGAAGTCATGTGGAATTTCATCTTAGTAGAAAATTCAGGTTGGAGTGTAACATTAAAAAATGGTATCAGATAATTTATTTTATTTATTTTATGATTTTGGGAATGTTTGTAGAATGGAGATAGAATAAAAAACATGCATTAAAATATAGATGTGTTATTATCCAATATATTTGTAGTGTAATATCATGATACCAAGGATTTGGATATATTTTTTATTAGAAGAAATAGCGAGTTCATCCCATGATATATCAAATTTATACCCAATATATAGTATATGATTCAAATAGAGATCCATAAAAGTTGTAGATTTATATGTACAATAATCAAAATTAAAAATAATATGAGATTAATATTTACAAAATGATCCTAGAGTCTGTCCAGGCATTTCCCCAACCAACCTACTCCTCCTGCTTAACTTCCCTTAGTAGGGCCCTTTCCCTTATCTAAATCTATATACATAAAGTATACATTCTCACTAAGATTCCCATTTAGAGTGTGAGTATAAACCCAATAGGACACTATAAAATGTGTTCTTATCATAATTGTAGTAGTCATATAAAAAATTTTATGATGATAGAAAATATAAGCATAAAAAATAAACACACAACCTACCAGGTCATCGGGTGCCAACCAGGCTTCCATGAACATAGATCCTGCCTAAATCAGCTCATTTTTGGAAGGAATAGTCTAATAGAAACTCAATATAACCCAAAACACATATTATTTTTTTTATCACTCAGACCACAAACTCATCAAGAACATTGATCAATCCCTACTCACTCAAGGGAGGTTATAATCCAGAACATTAACCCATCCCCAAACACTTAAGGGATTTCACATCAATCACACCTACCCATACTTGAATACTTATGTGAGGTCAGATCAATAACATTGACCCATCCTCAAATACTTAAGTTATCTCACATAAATTATGACACCTCATTACTACATAGTTAATGGTGTTTACATAAAGTAGTAAGAAACAAGAAATAACATGAACTAAAAGTCACAAAAGTAAGGTAATTTATTTTTTGAACCCAAACATAATTTAAAAAAATCATTATAACATTTTCCAAACAAAAATGATACATTCCATTCCCAAATTCCTAAGTGTACTACCCTAACTTTGTCTTTGGTATATGGTTCAAAGTCATCGATTTCAGGGGACACAACATTCACTCATCCTCAAAGGAACTTACTACATAGATATGGAACTCACACACTTAATTTGACACCATAATAATAGGTATAAAAAGGATACACATAAACCCACATGTAAATCAAGGTATGTAATTTTTTTCATAGTATAGTATGGACTTTCTACCTCAAGGGTGATGAAGCTAAATCACTATGATTCGTGATCTGATTCGATCCTAAATCAACCAATACATAAAATTAGTCCAAACCTAGATGTATTATGCTTTATGGGAAGGGTAAAAAATAATAAACAAAGATAGAAGATTCTTTTTCATGAATAGTCTTAGATTCATCAAGATAAAACCATAACAATGAATGTCACTTTAATCCCGGAATAGATGAGAAAGGAGGAAAAAAACACTAAGGAGGATCCCCCCATTTTTCCAAGGTCATTTATGGGTTTAGGTGGAATAAGGGTGAATATTAAAGGGGTTTTTAAGTGAAATTATATCATTTCCCATAAAATTACAACCTAGGTTCCCTTTCACAATGTGAACACATGGTTCATGTCATGAACCAGTATAAGCAGGAGGCCTGTAGGTTTACCCTGACACATTCACCGCGTAAAGTATTCTTTAAAGCCTTGAACCCCTATATATATATATATGTACATATATATATATATATATATATTTTCTACAAGTCTATCGTGTTCCTCTCAAACTCACTTTAGAGCATCCCCAATAACCAAAAATACCAAAATCCACTAAAATACACATGATTTTGAAAAAACTAAATAGTGACACACCTTCAAATTCAACGAACATTGAAAAATCCCCCTATAATGGACTTCTATCCCAATGAATCACCCATAGGGCTACTCATTGAATATATTTGGTCACTAAACCTGTACATATGACCCCCCCTAATGTCTTTATTTGGAGATATCCATGTAATCACAACACTGGAATGAGAGGTAATAAATTTCTTCATAGACCTTTCCTTGATTCGTTCTACAATATACATTGGAAACCCCTTAAAATGAACACCTACCTTTAACCTAGAATACTCACTAACAACTACACATGTAATGTGTCACTCATACCAACAAACCACAACACCAAATCCCTTGTTTCCTCAAATTTCGGCACCCCAACCAAGGAGACACCCATAAGAACGTTTGGTCTCCCACCATGAACTCCAAGGGTCATCACCTATTATCAGTATCCTAACATCATCCAACCAGTAAATTAAGCATATTAATTTGAACAAATATATTTTCTCAATAACCTATCATATCAAGCTTAACCCAAAAACCCTCAACTCCCCCACCTCATAAGAGCAATGGTGGGAAATCTAGATCAAATTATGAAAGTTTCTATTACCTGAAACTACCAAAAATACCAAATTGTCACCAAAAACCAACAAAATTATCATGGGGACACTAAAATACTATACTACAACCCAAAAAAAACTTATCTAATAGACTAAGCCTCACTAAAATAGTTTGTATCACCAACTCACACGTGATCACCACTAATTGATTCCCAAACAAGGGTATATCTTGTTTATAAATGAAACTATGATTATTACACACATGTAACACTATAATCCATCTATATATATGGTTTAGGTTCACCTACATGTCACTCTCAATGTGAATCGAGGAATTTACATCACCACCAATCCATGGGCATGAACCCACCTCAATATCAGCCGAATGCCAACACTCATGAGCACTGTTATCTCTTCTCAAATAAGATAAAATTTAAAAACACAAATGGATTCAAATAAAGGTCCACATAACTAAATTAATAAACCACATTCTATGTTAACAACCTCATAATGGATTTAAAATACCCACCATTCATCACAACACTAGCCGATCCTTGATGGGTAAACTCTCAGTACTCTACATACATAACACAATGAACCCATGGAAATTTCTTTACCACCTATTGGAGTTCACACCTCATGAATAATTAATATCACAATTATCAGTTATAACTGATCAAAATTTTCCAATTCACACCATGGAGGAGTTTTAGTAGGCAGTATATCCAATCCTTAACTAACTAGCCACCAGATTCACTTCTCACTAACACAAATTCCAATAAACCATAAACAATGACATATTTTATAGATATAAAACAACTTTCTAAAATACACCCTAAACAAAATAATAATAACCTACTATCCATCAAAAATCAACATCCCATTACTCAATTCTAATCTTTTCCCTTTTCGTATAGGGTCTCTATCTTTAAAGAAGCCTCCCATAATTGGATTACCCACACCTCCACTCCTATAAAACCCTAATAATAAAGTTCATAATTATTTAAGTTTTAACCTCATGGGATCATTTACCATCATACTTGGAAACCTCAAACCAAGGTGCTAACCATGGGTGTTTCAATGTCAGTGGCCTGACAACCCTTACTTAATTTAGATGATCCTCAGTCATCAATACAAACCAAACACTCATATCAACTACTATATCCTAACAACCCAATACATGTAGATAAAATGAATCACCAAAGAGGACCAAAACTACTAACTCACTCTTCCCAAGGACACACAACACTAAACCATGATCCACCCATAGAGGCCCCCAAAAGAATTATCATCATCCGATCCTACCTTAGTTAATAACTTCCCCTTAACCCATCAGAAATCGATGATATTGTTCCACATGGAGGACCCATATTCCATTTATATACCTCCACCATAAAAACGACCCTTACACTAACCTAATATGCTCGACCACATATTTTTTAATGATCATATCAGATCTACCAAAATCCTCTTGGAACATGGAACAAGTTATATAGGAACCAAATAACATTCCAACACTTTCCTCTATGTGAAGAAACCATGAAAAGATCTGGAGTTACAAAACTCATCCACTCCCAAGTTAGTTCACTAGGAAACTACCCATCAGATACAATTCCAACCATATATAACACTCTAGTGGAAACCTCCCAATAACATTTCATACTGATGCCAAACTACTCAATTAGATTTCATTCATTAAAAACACTTATTAAAACCTAAGGCTCCTTAAACCTTTCAACCTAGGGCCTCAAAGTCATTTAAACATGCTTCTCCAAGAACACAACCTCTTTAAATCCTTCCAGACCACCGTATATTTCCTGGTTTCTTCCGTTTTCTTAGTCTAATAGTATCTTCATATCACTCTATGTATTAACTTGATTTATACTATGAAATAATAGGCTAAAAATCCTCTACACCTAAGAAGGAAAAATGATCAGTCCCATACCAATCGAGAATCAACACCATAACCTTGGTCTTGTAGTTCAATGTACATCACAAACATCCCACCCACTTATCGCTAATGGAAAGGAGAAAACCGCACTCACATGACCCTCAAGGTTCGTGAAGTCCAAATTCCCCCACTAATAGATATAGAATTAATGGTAAACAAGTACAACCATCTATCCTATACTACTATTAGAATGGTGTCACACCTAGATCCACATTTCAATGGTCTTGATAAATACCACATGAAAACCCATATAACTCACTAGTATCCACCCAAAACAACACCCCATTGGCCCTAGCACTAGAGGGTACACATATATATTAAGGGATCACACGAACACAATCCTACCAAATCCCATATCACATATCTACCTAATCTAGTGATAGCTAGAAAAACATCATAAGGAAACTCTATATGTCAACCCACCCCTTTTTTGGGTCCATCATTAACTAAATCTCTAATACAAATAAGTCAACCACCCCAATATAATCCCATGAAGGGTGGATAGTCTCTAAACCACGTGACTATAACATCACCACACCAAGGTATACCACATAAATCAAAAAAGTGAATCAAAACACTCTCACCTCCAAATAATTTACATGAGACAACCTCAAACAAAACATACATCTCATAATAAATATCTAATATGTTCCTCGATCCATGATCTACATCAGACACGACAACCAATGAGATTCAATAGGATCTCATAAAAACACCATAAAAATGTAGTTTATAATTTCCAAACGAGCCTGACTAAAATCCTAGCTTGTTGTTCCAATCCATTTAAACCTTTTGAAATTTCATTCCATACCACCCTTTCAACCAAAATATTTGGGGAGAAACATTCAAACCATTCAAATACAAAGTCCTTTTTATTTTAAAAAAATTGATAAAAAAATAAACTATTTATTTACTTTGGAAACAATTCCATAAAAATAATTTACTCCACCAAATTAATGGCCCAAAGAGGTACAAAAACCCTTTAACATTTTTAATCATGTATAAAAATTCATTAAAACCATTTATCAAACACATGTCATTCAAAAATCACTTAAAAAAACAAATCCCCTTTAAGACAACCTTAATCACAAGTGATAAACAAATCCAAATTCTTTATAAAATCTAATGAATTTTATGTATATGAATAATGTGGAAAATAAAACACATATAAAAATAAAGAAACAAATGAAATTATAAGGAAGATAAAACACAAAACACCTAAATCCTACTCATGTATTGAGCCCATATCATTAACAAATTCTCATTAGTCACAATCACATAAACATAATAATATCACAACATTCTTTGGTAAAGTTAATTAAATTTCCCTGATAATGTATTTGGGAAAACACAAAATATATTACAAGTATCATTTAATAAATTTAAACCCCTATCAATCACCAGAAACCAAGACCATGAAATTTAAAACTACTTACCTATTAATTATGCATGAAGTCACCCACTCATAAAAATTGAGCTAAGATAAAATCCCTTAAATTAATAACCTTAAAATCATATTCATAACTCTAGGTGGAATAGGTCAACTATAAAAGAGAAATGCATGAACAACAATATCATCCCTAGTAACTTCGTATTTACCACATACATGGGTTATAAACTCCCAATAATGAGTTCTATACAATTTCCTAACAACATCATATCTCTATTATACCTTTCCCAGATAGTTAGATAAAAGAAAAAGGTCTCTATTACCACTTTGTTATTTCCCTTCCTGAATTACATGGTCTAAATAGGTGGACCATAAGAACAAGTGTAGGAATCCCCATATGTAGTAGGTTTCCGACTAGAAGTGAAGGATTAAGAAGAATCATGGGGAAACTATGACATTAGTATAAGACAAACATCATAGTATGTACATAAAACAGAAGCAATAATGAAGGTAAGAAACATAACTAAAATATGGAAGTAACAGTGATATCATTCCATGCTATATCAAAATGAAATACAATATCCTGTACATGAGTCAAATATATATCCCACAAGAGTAAAATCTCTATATACAATAATTATGAGGAAAAATAATTAAAGAGGAATATCTACATAATTATCATAGAGTATATCCTGATATTGACCCGACAAACCTATTCCTCCTACTCAACTATCATAAGTGGGTAAATTTACCTCATCTAAAACCATGTCCATAAATTCTACACATGCACCAAGATTCATGATCAATGTGTGAGTATAAACCTAGTAGGACAGCAATAATGTGTCCTTAACATAAGTGAAGTAGTCATATAAAAGTGAATGTGATTAAATAAAAAATGTATTAAAATAAACCCGCAACCTTCCATGTCATCATACACTAGCCAGGATACCACAAACCCCAACATTACCTACATTGGATTATTTTCATAAGTAATGGTCTCTTAAAAACTCAGCAACATATATGAGAAATATCTCATGACTTATCTCTTATGTTACAACATTATCAAGAACACCAAACCATCCATACACACTCAAGGTATGTTACAATTAGGAGTATTCACCCATCCCTGCACACTCAAGGGAGGTCACATCAATCACACCGGCCCATACATACACATTCAAGGGAGGTCACATCAATAACACTAACCCATCCTTTCATGCTCAAGGGAGGTCAAATAAATCACATTGAACCATCCTTGCATGCTCAAGGGAGGTCACATCAAGAGATGATAAATAAGAAACAACATGAACTGAAATCCATAAAAGTGAATTCGTTATCCTAACCCATAAACAATTTAAAAAAGTCATTATAACATTTTATAAACCAAAAAACACTTTCTAGGCTTAAATTCCCAAACAGACATTCCTACCTTTATACCATGTACAACACTCACAATTATCAAATTCAAGGCACACAACTCACACTTCTCCTCAAAGAGACCGACTACATAAATAAATATCCTAAAAATGCACTTTGACACCACAATAATATGTATCATATGGATGCACGCATACCCACATGTAAATAAAGGCATAGAATTTTATACAAGTTCTACAACATTATAAGGACTTCCTTCCATAATCATGATAAAGACAAATCACTAAGAATCACCATCTGATTCGATCCTAAAACACCAAATCCATATAATGAGTCTTGAAATGTACTTATTAGGTTTTATGAGAAGCATAAACAATAATATAGATAGAGAAGAACATTTAATAGATGAACATACTAAAATAAACAATAGGAAACCATCACAATAAATGACACTTCAATCAGTGAATAGATGATAAAAGACGATTTAAACACTAGTATAAAAAGTATTTATCACGCCGTCCTTTTATTGTCGATTATTTATAACCAATGTGAAATGATGTTTAAATAGATTTATCACATAGGTTATATTATAATCTATGTTAAAAATGAATTATCTTGGTTTATCATGTCAGTTATTCGATAAACGATGTGATAAATCAAGTGTCTCACTTTATTAGGTCGGTTATTCTATAACTGACGTGATAAAACCAATTTTTGACATCGTTTATAGAATAACTGACATGAAAAATCAAACTTCATTGATTTATCATGCTGGTTATTATATAACAGACATAAAAATTGGATTTTTCAGGTCCGTTACAGAATAAACGATGTGATAAATGTTATAAAAAACTCTTTATAGTGTTGGTTATTTCATAAATGACATGATAAATCATTTAATTTTTTTGTGAAGCACCATTTTGACTCATTTTTTGTGTTCTTTTGTTTGGGTGACAACCACTCAATTCTCTCTCATGTAGAAACCCTAGAATCAATTCTTTGATCCCGTGGCCTACAACCTCATTTATCCATCTTCGTTCAACGTCTTTTTCATTAGTGCATCAATCTGATTGAATAGAAACTCTCAAGTTATCCTCACATTCCTCGATTTTTATCTTTCTATTTCATATATTCCCTAAATATACATTTTTTCATTTTAGTTACTAAAATATCAAAATATTTTGTTTAATTTCTTCATGTTATTCCATTTCATTTGTAGCTATCAAGGAAGTAAGTGTCCAATCCATGTGAGAATTTATGTGGGACATGGTTTTTATTCCAATTAAACACTATGTATTCAATAGAAGTCCATGTTTCATGAATTTAATTAAATTTATAGTTTTTATTTATGAATTCATCATTTTTGGAACAAATAGATTCTTTGTTTCCTATAAGGCGAGCTCATGTGAGGATGAAAATCATGTACAATTTTTACACAACATGAAAACCCTAGAACATTGTTTCATATGGCTGTTAAATATGGTTGATGTTGCGAAACTACCTACAATTCCACCAAATGACATGCCATTATTTTTTTCTAATCTATGGGATACAAATCTATGTATAAGGACTGCATTTCATAGGTAGAATTCACGTATCAATATTACCTTTCCAAAAAAATAACCTCTAGATAGTAGTTTATTTCTATGGTTGGAAGAATAATCTAAAAAGGATTTGGTTTTCACAACAGTAATCTTACCATAAAATTGTGTAACCCTTCGAAATTATTGATATACCACATATTATAGAAATATGTTAAACTATAGTGTGACATAAAATTTGGGTGAATGATTATATGACTTCAAGGGTTTCATTAGTATGTATTAATTTTTTCATGAGTTACATTAACACAAAAAAATGGGTTAATAATACATCACACTATTGGATGGTTATTTATTTTTACATAGTTGTTTTCTATCTTATTTCTTAAAAACAAAATAATTATTATTTTCAAAAATGCATATATTTGTTTTATATTTCAAAATTGTGTTACTTTAAAATTATGACATAATTCATATAAATATATAATTGTTTTATAAAACTATATATTCTTTTTAAAATTATTTCCATTCACATGTTTTTATGATTTATCATTTATATTTAAACTTATCTTCCATTATTGTGTAGAATTTTTAATTATATTTTTAAAATATTCTTATATTTGTTTTATATTTCAAAATTTTGTTACTTTAAAATTATGAGATATTTCATATAAATATAAAATTTGATTGTCTTAACAAAATATAAAATTTTGATATTTTTTATAGGTAATAATGATTCAAATTTATATTTCAATACATCGAATGAGTGGTGAATATGAGGAACGTGTTTTTTATTTTTTGTAATTTTCTAAACAAAATGTTACAAACAATGATATTTTTTTCTATCCTGCCTGAAATTTTTAAATATGAAGAAGTTTAAAAGTAGATAGAACAAATATCATTTAATTTGTTATGGTATTTATCCGAGTTAAATCCCTTGTATTTGGCATGGTGAAACAGGGAAAAATTTCAGATCTACTGATGATGATGCATTGTAACATGATAACTCTGATGAAACTGAAGAAATGATTCATGATGTTGAAGAAGAAAAAATTGAAAATGAGCATCTATATGGTGATGCTGGAAAACTATTGTATCCTGGTTATACAGATTTTACAGTTTTATCATCAGTGTTGAGATTTATTAACCTGAAAGAGAGACATGGATGGAGTGACAAGTGTTTTACAGAGCTACTACAATTGTTGAAATAAATTCTTCCTAAAGAAAACTATCTTCCAGATTCACATTATAAGGCCAAGAAATATTATGCCCGATGGGATTGGGTACAAGAAAATACATGCCTTCTGGGAGTATTTTGTGATATATAGTAAGGAATATGAATTTATGTCATAGTTTCCTAGATGTTGGACATCAAGGTGTAAATTGAATGAAAAAACACAGGCTGATTTAGAGGTTACAGAGACCCCGGCCAAGGTATTTTAGTATCTTCCACTTATTCCTCATTTGAAATGTTTATTTTCTAAATTCACATGATACAAAAAGGTTATCATGGAATTATGATGAGATAATATGTGATGGATAAATATATCATCTTACTGATTTTATATAGTGGAAGAAAATTGATCACCAATTTCCTATATTCGGAAATGATGTTAGAAATCTTAGACTTGGGTTGTGCATAGATGAAATGAATCCCTATCTAACCTTAGTAGCACACATAGTTCATGGACTATTTTATTGGTAATTTACAACCTATATTTTGAATTTTTTATGAAGCACAAATATTTCATACTGAGTTAAATGATATTTGGGCCAGAGCAACCTAGAAATGATATTGACATTTTCTTATCACCATTAATTGATGATTTGAAACTCTTATGGGAAGATGGTATTGGGGTGTATGATTCTTATAAAATGGAATATTTTCAACTGCATGCAATTATAATTTTTCTTATAAATGACTTCTCAGTTTATGAATTTTTTGGGGATATTGTTTTAAGGGGAATAAAGCGTATCCAATTTGTGAAGAACAGAATTCATATTATCAATTCCATCATGGTAGGAAAATAGAATACATGGGTCATAAAATGTTTCTACATATAGATCACTCTTATATAAGATTCAAAAAAGGAATTCGATAAATCATAAGAATTTAATATTGTTCCAAAACCTTTATCCACTGATGAGTATTTTGAGAGGGTACAAAACCTTGATGTGACATTTGGAAAGAAACATAAATCTGGTAATGATATACATATTTTGAAGAAATGGTCAATTTTTTTTAAGATACCATATTGAAGATATCATGAACTGAAACATAACATTGATGTCATGTATGTGGAGAAGAATATGTGTGATAACATGATTGAGACATTGTTAGATATTAAAGTAAATAATAGAGATTGGTTGAATGTAATATTAGACTTACTGTCAATGAGAATACATTTGGAGTTATCTCCCACTCCTGATAGAAGATGAACATTTCTTCCCTCAACTAATCAGACATTATTCAAGAGGGAAAAATTATATTTTTTAAATGTATTCATTATATCAAAGTGATGTAGGTTTATTCTTCAAATGTAAAGAATTTTTTCTCTCTAAAGGATTTGAAGTTAGAAGGTGTCAAATATCATGATTTTTATGTCATGATGCAACAACTTATACCATTTTCATTGTGTGGAATATTTCTCATCTGTTCTAGAAATACTATCACGAAGTTGTTTTATTTTTTAAATTCAATTTATAATAAGTTGGTTGATCTGGATGCTTTGAACATTTTGGAAAAAGAAGAAATTTCTACACTATGTCAATTGGAAATGTATTTTCTTCCATATTTTTTTGATATATTGGTGAATTTAATGGTTTATATGGTTAGAGAAATAAAGAATTATGGACCTGTATATCTATGTTATATGTATCCTTTTGAAATGTATATGAAGATATTGAAGGGTTATATTAGGAATCTATATCAAACTAAATCCTAAATTATTGAAAATTATATTTCTAAGGATGTTTCGGAGTTTTGTACAAGTTACTTTTCTATAACAATGCACGTTTGTTTTCCTCCATCTCTCCATGAATGAGTTAATTATGGGGGAAAGGGAATTCGTGGCTTGAAAGTCAAATCTTTATCAAGTGAAAAGATAAAGAAGACACATTTATGCATCTTGAATAACATATATGATGCTCACCCATATATAACATTGCATATTAATGAGTTGAAACAATGGAATACAAAGAAGAAAGAAATGTGGATTTTGAATGAGCATAACAAAACTTTTTTTCATGGTTTAAAAAGACCATGCTTGGTAGATAAAATGAATCAAATATATTAAGATTTTTAATGGGTGGTCTGAGTTTAAATGTCATAAGATTGTCTGGGTATGACCTTAAGGGCTATACATTTCAAATGAAATATCATAAAAATAGAAGTGAAGTTTATAATAGTGGTGTATAAGTGTTTGTAGAAGCAATTCATTTTTCATTTTATAAAGAAAAAAACCCAATTTATATATCGAGTTCATGTTATAGAGCCATTAAAGAAATATGGTAGGTTTATTAAATTAAATTTAATGTTCCAGTGTTTAACTGCAAATGGTTTATCAGTTACAACAGTGTCAGACATGATGAATTTGGAATGACACTTTTTAATCTAAATATATTGGAAGACACAACTAATTATTTTATAATGAAAACACATGAAAAACAAATTTTTTATATTCTTGATCAATCTGATATGCAGTGGTCTTTTGTTTTACAAGGAAAAAAATCGATGTGTTTGGGATGATTAACATGATGAAGATGATTATTTATGTGATATCCCTATTTCCATGGAAATATTAACAATAATAATGATGATTATGTCATAGATATGGTTTGTGTCATAATTAATGATCATGGTGAAGGAATTTGAAAAAAAAATCCATTAGTAAATTCGTAATATTAATGGTAACATATATTTATTTCTCGTTTACTTTTATTAATTTCATAAAATCTTAGATATTTTAATTTTTTTTCTATATTAAAACATGTATTAAAACTAATAAGTAAAAATTTTTGTTTATATTAGTCTAGTTTGGTTTATTTTACCATGTTTACTATTACGTAACTTATATATTAATTGATTTTTTTAAATTACAATTATTTTAAATATAATATGTTAAATAAAAAAATATATAAGAGTATATTGAAAAATATCTGTTTTGTATAAAAAAATGATTAATTAGGTTGGACCATTTTTAAAATTCCTACAAAAAATTTGGATTTTTTTTCATTCATTTACATGAAATTTCATATATCACTGCTGCTAAAATTTTATTTAACTACAAAAAATATGAATACTAATGTGTTAAGTTTTAGTTTACTTTTGTGTTTCCAAATTTTTCATTTTTTATTTACAATAGTATTATAACAGTTGAATTTTTAATTTTGTGTACTAAATGTTTGTGTCTTTGATTTAAATGATAATGAAAGATCAATCACATGAAAAATACATAATTCTGGAGATGAGTGTATTGATCATACCTCTAGGGAGGAACTTTCAGATGCTCCTCTTGATGATCCCCAACCTTTATATACTCCAACAGAGCCAAAGAAGATTTATAGGGTTGGTAAATGTGGCAGCACACGGTTACCAAAATTATTAGTTGCTCATAGCCAGGACTAGAGGATAGTGGTAAACTTTGATGAGAATGATATTCCAAGAGCTCCTAATTCAAAAAAAAATAAAGATTTTTCTATCAACTCAGGGTAAAATAAAATCCATTATTTGGTTTATTTATTGGAGAAGTTTTGACAAAGCAACATTATCTCAGTTGTGGGAGACCATTTCCGTAAGCTCTTTTGTTATTGTTTTACGAATCATGAAATATTAATAGTATAATATGTTTTCCCTCTTCTTATCAGATGAAATTTTATATACCTAACACTAAAGGAGTCAGAATGAAATATTTATTAATGTATGATAGGGGATGGAGGGATTTAAAATCAACCCTCGCATCTAATTTTATTTTTGGGAATAGGCAACATGACAATCCATGTCACATATATCATTTTATAGATGAATACACATGGAAACAATTTTTTGAAAGTAGAAGATAAGAAGAATTTTTGGTAAGTCAAATGTAAACTTTTAGAAGTTTTCTTATATTAATGATCATATTAATGATTTCTTAATTATTTCTTATTCGTAATTTATTATTATTGAGGAGATCTCATTAGGATATCCAATCTAGAAATGTATACCCTTATACCTTATCTTGGGGAGGGTATACTTTATTAGAATAAAAAATGATGGATGAAAAATTAAAAAAAATGAGAGCTGATTCTTCAAGATCTGGGGAGGTTTCCCCTCCATCTGCCCGATTAGACATGAAAAATGGAAGAGGGCTCGAATGAGAAAAAAATGGGAAATATCATACAGAAGAATTGAGGGCTATAGTTGAGAGGAATTTAAGATGTTTATTTTATTTATTTATTTAAGTAAATTAAATTATTTATATATTTTTATTCATTACAGAATTTTTTAAATAATTCGTATATGATTATCTTTAGAGGTATAGAACATAAGGGGTATTTGTAGTCAAGGGGAGGTAAGATATTTTATCTACAACATTGGGAAATCCCAAAAACCTAGGTCATTTATAAGGATACCCACCTCTTCCAGCATCTCCCAATCCCCAAACTCTGCCTACAAACCCCATTATTTATCCTCCACCTCCACCTTCAAACCCCATTTTTTAACTAACTCATACACCTTCTCCCCCACCTATGTATGCATTCCCTATTTTTTATCCTACTCTTACACCCCCTCTTCCACAGCTTCCTAGTTACTATGAGTTATATTTTGATGATCCTCACTATTATATAGTTACATATGGGTTGATATATTATATATAATATACCATTAATCATCAAAAATTATAGATAGAGCAACATTGGGTCACTGTACCGGATATTATATATATATTATCTTGAGTAACATTTCTGACAGATGAGGCAATGAAAATTGAGAAAAGTATCAGCCACTTTTTTGTTCGGCCATATAGACTCCTATGAAATATTACCATAGATATATGTGTATATTTTATCTTTTATTTTATTGTTTGTATTAAATTTGTTTTAACATTTTAAAGTTAATATATATATCTATTTATTTATATGAATACTTTAAAGTTAAAAAAAAAATATATTGCCAACAACAAAGAAAATGGCTATGACTTTAGATACAGATTCTAGTAGTCTTGATAGATTTTCAAGATATTAAAATTTATTGAAAGGTGTGTATACATTTCCAATGGAATCTCATGTATATGTGTGTTCAATAAATGTGGGGATTTTGAAAAATGATATTGTATAGATTGTAACTTGAGATAATTTGGGTATCAATGTGATGTAAGTTTTTTCCATGTAAGTCTAGACATAAATCTTTCCCTCGGTTAAATGTATTGAAATTTTATACTTCTACCTATTTTTTATTAGGTATCTTTATAAAATGTGTGAGGAGAAAGACAAGAAAAATCTATATGGATTTATAGACCTATATTAAATTTCACCTGAAGTGTGAAAATTGACTGAAGAAGAAAGAATAGTTTATATTTAAGAAATATTTGAACAGAATATAATTACACAGTGCTAGATGTTTCCTTATGTTGAGAGGTATGAAAAATAAATATCACAAAGTGTTATTCATCATTTAAAATAATAACCACTAACATTAAATTTTATTTTATATCATTGACCATTGGATGTTAGGTTTTTTTCCAAGGGAGAAGATAGTTTACTAGATATGCTATATCCATGGTGATGTGCAAGGAAATTTTAAGAACGTGTTGAAAAGTATGTTTTAATTTCTTAATAGTTTTTTATATTATAATTAATTTTAAATTTATTTTATTCGTTTTATTTTCTAATAGGGGGTGGTATTTATTTCGAAAAACCATAATGAAAAATAATACTAAGATCAAATATGTAAAAGTAATGTTGAATTTCCATTTATAATTAGTACATCTTGGATATATTACATAAAAATGATATTTTAAATTGGAAAAATAATTTAAATATAATTTTTATAAACAACAATGAGTCAAAGAATGCATATATTATGAGTTAAGATTTATGTATGAAATAATTACAACTGGAACAGTTAAAAAGTTAAACCAAGTTATATTTCCATATAAACTATTCCTTAATATTTCATTTGTTTCATTCATTATACATGTTAACTAATTTCCTTTCAATTTTTAGATTTTTGATGACCCTTACCCTTATAGTTCAAAAGAGCTTACACAATTACTAGTGGAATGGGAAAATAATTTTATTGGATTGATTGGATTTTAGTTTTTTAGAGAATATTTTAATTTTGAATTTTGTAATTGTAAATGTGTATTTGGTAGATATGGTTGTTGGATTTAGCTTTGTTTTTAGTTAATATTGTAATTTTCGAATGTTGTAATTGCGAATATGTAATTTTTCTACTTGTTTTTGTTTCTTTTTTTTTTATGGTTTCGTCGGTAGTGGAGAGGAAGGGTAACAAGAAATATTTTTTTAAAAAAAGTTTTTAGGTCAGTTATTTTATAACCGACGTAAAAAATATCCTTTTTGGGTTTTTATGTTGTTTTTAATAGAACTGAAATGGTATATGATTTTTTACACCAGCTATAAAATAATCGACGTAAAAACTCTTCATTGTGAAGCAATTTCATGTCGGTTTCAAAATAAAGGATGTGGAATAGATTTTTTTACGTCGATTAATTATTAAATGCTGTAAAAAGGCCTCAAGATCATGTTTTCCACATTGTTCATATAAAAACTGATGTGGTATATGATGTTTTACATTGGTTATTAAATAACGGACGTAAAACCCCTTCATCTCGAAGCATTTTTCACATCACTTATATAAAAAACCGATGTAATATATGACCATTTACATTATTTATTTAATAACCGACGTAAAAATATGTTCTATTATAAATTTACAATGTTTATTTTTTTAACCGATGTTAAATACAATATTTACAACGTCTATTTTATTAACGGTGGCTAATGAGTGACTTAAAAAATAAAAAATCGGAATGAAAATCATTTTTTCCACTCGTGAAAATTTTTTGGGAGGAGTCTCCCATATTACATAGGTTGAATATAGTTTTTGGGAGAAGTGGGGTGTATATTAAAGTGGAATTTAGAATAAATCATATCCTTCACCCTAAAAAATAGCCCATGTTTCCTTTCACATGTTCAACACATGGTTCATGCCATGAACTACTGTAGAAAATAGGTATATAGGTTTAACCAAACACATTCATGATACAAAGGATTCTTTCATGCCATGAACCCCTCTCTACAACTACCTATCAGCTTCATGTATAACCCTTTCCTCTCAAAATCACTCTAAATAATCTATAACACCTAAAATATCCAAAAACCACTAAAATAAACATGGTTTATTAAAAATTAAACCATAATTCACACTAAAATATAAGGTGGTTCATGCCATGAACCACTATAGAAAAGAGGAATATAGGTTTAACCAAACACATTCATGATATAAAGGATTCTTTCATGCCATGAACCCCTATCTACAACTACCTATCAGCTTCATGTATAACCATTTCCTCTCTAAATCACTCTAAAGAATCTCTAACACCTAAAATATCCAAAAACCACTAAAATAAACATGATTTATTAAAAATTAAACCATAATTCACCCAAAAATATGAGGTGCATTACATGAATCATATTCCTTCATTTATGATTTTCATGTATGTAATCAAATATTATGGGTAGAATGTTTACCTAGAGTGTCGAATGAAGAAAGTTCTTGTGAAAGTAGGTCTCTATAGATCTAGAAAAGTTTAGGTTATACTATAATTATTATAATTTTATAACCTATTTTACCCAAACAATTCTAAATCTAGAGCACTAAGTGACCTTATCCACACCTCCTCATATTCCATGGGATGTTTGATAACATTGGGGGTTCGACAATAACATGATCGGAATATACCCTATATCAGATAACCATAAAAAAATAAGTAAAATAATAATTAATGATCATCCATGATAAAAATTTTATAATATAGAATTTAAAGCTATGGAAAACCATAATTACATATCACTTGATAAAAAAAATAAGAAACCATTTAAATTTTATATCAATCATACATCATATATTGGATTACTCTGTAGTTTTATCAATCAAAAAATAAAAAAAATATTATAGATAAAAAAAACTTGGTCGAAGATATTTCCAATACCCATATTTTATTCCTTTACACCCATATTTAGGTCATCCATCAAATATTTAGTACTTTCTCCTTACCTGTATTATAGATCATGAAGTCTGAATGCCCAATGTAATTTAACATGTCCTCGTTACATAGGGTTAAGGTGTTATTAAGGTCGTATGTGGGAAATTTGAAGGGATAAAGTTTGGGAGAATTTGAATTTTTTAATTCCAGTTGAGAGTTCATTTTTTATTCAAGGATTTGAATTTGGTTTTTTCTCTTTGAGGATTAATTTTGAGGCATTTTTAGAAGAATCTTGAGGCTCAATCATTATTTTTGGACTTTGGGGTACCTATGAAATGGTTCTACCTATGATTTAATACTATGGTAAAAATAGATACCTAGTGGGAGGCCCCTAGTTACCCTTCATCCCCTGTAGTGGCTTGGGGGTGGTGGTGGGAGGTATTTGGTGGTAGATTATTATGTACCTAGTAGGTTAAATGGCTATTTTTTGGGGAATTGTATTCATTTCACCCTAACCTATTATTTATCCTCCATTCCACCTCCTTCGAGTCCAATCATCTCTATCCAAATTAGGATACCCATTTTTACTCTTCTTGGTCCTCCCTTACCCTTCCTTATTACCCCTTTATTTGTGATGAATCCATGGGTGTTTATTATGTAGAATAAAAAGTAATTCCTCCTTTCCCTTCTATTTTCCCTCTCCCACCCTCATATTCTAATTTCTTCTTCTTTTTCTTCAGATTTTGAGTCGTTATTTCACCAAAGGATGGTAAAATAACCTCATAAACTGGTACTTTTATATATATTATTTAAAGTAATCGTTTATATGTCATTTTTCTTGTATTCATCATTTTTTTCTATAAATATATTAAGGAATGATTTATTTTAAGTATTCCATGATTTTTAGGTAAAATTTAGGGGTGTTATTGGTGGATTAAATAATGTTTTTGGCTATTTCTTTTTATCAATTATAGTTTTATAAATAATTTATAATATCTTTTTGTGATTAATTATCTTTCTTTATAGGTTTATGATTATTAAATTTTAAGGGGATTCTATATGGAAGTTGTATTATGAGAGATAATTAATCATGGTAAATGTAATGGTAGGAGGTCTATACCCAATAAGTGATTCTTGGGTCATGCCTATAAAATGGTTGCCTTTAATTTTTCTATATTATTAATAAATATCATCTTATTTTTTGAATTATAAAGGGTTGTTTGACTAATGGTATTTTAGAATAATGAATTAAATGATTTCCATGTGAAATTTTTTCACTATAGAATGTAAATCCACTTAATTGTGAATACATTGTAAACATAAATAAATTTTTTTATTCATTGATCACTACTTATAAGTCTTAACCATTGTTATTATGTTTTCCTTGATATGTAAGTTGGGTAACCCATGATTAATTCAGGTCACTAAATTTTGTATTCTATATATTTTTTGTACTTCCCATTGTATTAATCATGGACTAAAATGAGGATCCTTAATGTATAGATAGTCTCAACCACTTTGAGTATAACATGAAGTAAAGAGCCTCCCTTTAGAATAAACATTCTTGGTTTATTAATTTATAATAAACACTCACTTATTAGGTCCCCAATAAATTCTATAATAGGAATCACTAATTCCCACTTAAACATTAATGATTTATACATCAGTGAACCACACTTAACATATGGTTAAGAGAGTTATTTTGTGGTAATGTGGTAGAGGGGTTTTCAAGGTTGGAAAATAAAATTTAACATGAAAATATTATTATTTTATAAGTTACATAACATAATACTTGATAATTAACATATTTTTTAAAGAGTTTTGAATTATGGGAAGTTTTATGAAAAATCCTACATCCAAATGTTTTATTTTAGAAGTATTTTATTTTTTATTTTCCTTACTTTAGTCCTTTTGGTCTGCAAATTTTTTCCCTAAAACATAGTTTCAATGATACACACATTAAAAAATTCAATACGTGGAAAACTAATAAAATATAGTTATTTAAATTCCTGATTTTGAGTCTTTTAGCATGGATCCCTAAACCAATTCCATTATAATAAATAATATTCTACTAACCTGGGCCTCCAATATTGGTTATTCCATTCCCATGGGATTCTAATTACTACCATTTTTATTACCTAGTCTAGGTCTATGTTTGAGTTGTGTATTAATTTTAGGATTAATGTAATGAACTACATATCACTTTAATTAGCATCTTCCTAGTATATCTTAGAAGTCTATTATGTTATACCCATGTGGTTCTATTAGTATAACACAATAATGTTTTTTATTTCCTACATGTTATATCATATTATTTGACTAGTTTACCACTTCCTCCATGTGTATAACCAATGTTGGTTACTTCCATGATTCTATGATATAATAGCTAGGTATAGGGAAATGGTTATAGTTTACTGTATTGATCATGATTTTTCTTCACTGTAATAATAATGTTTTTTGATATTTGTTATAATGTTTCTTTAAACATGTATGTTATTTATTCTATAGCATGGTTATTTCTATGATAGTGATCATATGTATTTCATAGATCTTATATAATGTTATTATAGAATAATTAGAAAAGTAGACTATATTAGTGAATAGGTTAAAGGTATAGAAAGATACATAAATCCAAAAAAATATAGGTCCCATTTAGTATTTATTTTGATGGGCTATAAGATTTTAAGAATAACTAGGATTAATTCCTTACTCCCAGGATGGGTCACTAGGACCCCATATTATTTTAAATGTGTATACTCATATGTTTTAGTGCATATATGTACATTTTTGAACTATATAATTGTGATGTTATGTAAGAACCCGAACCTTCTTTTCAAGTATGTTTTCCTTTTCTAGTTGTTTTGGAGAAAAAGAGGTTTTTCGGGAGGTTGTGTAGGGGTGCACAGTAGGCGCACGGTTAGCGCACGGTCTGAACAAACCGTTTGGCCAGCCAAGGAAACCATGAATCCTTGACAGTGGGCTCTGCACAGGTTGTCCACGGTTTGTCAGACCGTGCAGGGAATCCATACAAAGTCTCAGGATGAGACAGTAGCAACCGCACAGTTGGCGCACGGTTTTCCAAACCCTGCAGGGTAACTGTGTGACCACTTAAAGTTAGGGTTTTTATGTCCCAGGCCACTCGGGATTTCCCATTCCTCCATAATTCTTCCTCCTACTAATTTCTCATGTGGGAGTTACAATTTTCAGAGGTTGGGGAGCTCTTTGGCTCGTTTTGGAGGAAAATCGAAGGGGTTTCTTGGAAAATTGAAGGTGGTTCTCCTCGGGTAAGTCCCTCTTTTGGTTCTTTGAGGTTTTGGTTAGGGTTAGCGCTCTTCCTCTCTTAGTTTCCTAGATCTACAAGGGTTTCATGTAGATCAAGGGTTGTGTTTCCTTTGTGTGTTAAAGGTTGACCTTGTTGATGTTATGGAAGAGTTTTTGAGGTGGTTTCGAGGAGGCGTTCCTTGATTTAGAGCACGTTTGGGCAAAGAAAACGATTTCGCCAAACCCTAAGAGGTAGGTGGTTTGTGCCTTTTGGTTTAAGGTCTTTGAAT
This sequence comes from Viscum album, assembly GCA_963277665.1. Classification (NCBI taxonomy): domain Eukaryota; kingdom Viridiplantae; phylum Streptophyta; class Magnoliopsida; order Santalales; family Viscaceae; genus Viscum; species Viscum album. Next base: position 1,398,274,501 of record OY728127.1, on the reverse strand, counting down.
TGTGTGTGAAAAATCACCAATACCCATGAATGGGGTACTGTGCGTTTACCATTTTTACCCCTGTTGATTTCCTTCCAAGAATGTATGCTTGTGTAGAGGTAATATGGATATGAATAGGGTTGATTGTTATGCTTTGGATGTGTTGCCCTTGCATATTCTGTTTACGACTGTTTGGTCCGGTTTAGCTAGTTTGACTGCCTTGCCTATTTTCCATGCCTATTGTTGTAGGATTGAGAGTTTAATTATGACATGCTTGTTATGTTGTAGACCATTTAGCCAAGTAGTTCTATAGGTTTAATTGGCCATATTACACTATTATGCTTCTTGACCTACACAAGGCCATGAGGACCTGGTGTAGTATACTATAAGGGGAATTGACCAGGTGAGCTTCCTCAGAGAGTCTTTGAGAACTTTTGGATATAAGGGGGATTAACCGAGTTAGCATCCTCTGAGTGCCTAGAACCACTTGGGGCTATAAGGGGAATTTACCGAGTGAGATTCCTCAGAGAGTCATCGATTGCTTTTGAGTATAAGGGGATTGACCGCTTGAGCTTCCTCATAGAATCTTTCTTTTATTCCTGAACTGTTAAGACTATAAGGGTAATTGATGGTGAGTGCTTCGTCATAGATTCTATGAACGACTTGGGATATAAGGTGAATTTACCGAGTGAGCATCCTCCGAGAGTCCCTGACCTTGGGGATATAAGAGGAATTGACCGCGTGAGCTTCCTCTGAGAGTTCCTAACTACCTTAGAATATAAGGTGAATTGACTGCGAGTTCTTCCTCAAAGAGTCTTCATATACTAAACTAGAGAGGATAGGTTTTGTACACTTCCCAGAGGGTTGCCTGTTGGGATTAGCTGCTTACTTGTATCTTCTATGTAGGACCAGAGGGGGTAGGCTGTGAGTACTTCCCAGAGGGTTACCTATTGTGATTATCTGCTTTGATAAGTTGTTGCATGATATCTGAAATTGTGGATTGTTACTATTGATTACTTCCTTGTTTACTACTTTCTGCACTTTTATCTTTTATATATTCACTGACTATTATGCATAGAGCTTATGGTGGTTGCCTATTGAGATTCGTCTCACACCCTATTTGGGCCATGATTTTGGCCCCAAATAGTTTATATTGTTGCAGGTATAGACAAGGGAAAGTGACCTTCTACATCAGTTACTTGATTTGCTGTGGAGCTGGAGAGCATGGGACCAAGCTTAGGCTTGCGATTATTAGGAGCTATTTATCTGTTTCATTAGTACTTTGGTTTATTACTGGTTGTATTCAGCATTGTGACTTGTTTGGTTGCTTTCCTCAGCATATATGTATCATGCATCATTAATTCATATATATATATATATATATGCTTCAGTGGTTTCTTTATCAGTCTTATGATGTTATTATTGTTTGTTGTTATTACTGCTTCCGCTATTGTATATATTTTTTCTCTTCTACTGTGTTACTCTACCAATGAGGGCATAGTTTCCCCACTATCACACCCAAGGCCCTTGCTGCTAGTCAGCAGCCTCTGGCATTCAGTGAAATGTGCTTGAGGCCATGTCACCAACCGGGTACCGGACGCCACTGGGTGGCTTCCAGAACCGGGACGTTACAAAGTGATATCATAAGAATTATTTTCTCTTGACTTACTATTTGGAGCCTTTATCCAGGGATAGGAAGGGATAGGTACTTGGTAATAAGTTTTGCCCGAGAGTAGCTAACCTGTGTACAGGGAAAATCCAATCTACCTTGTTGATATCAATTTTCTTCTGGTTTTCAATCTTACAGTTGATCTAATTTTTACCATGGGTGACTCACATGTATTGTGATGTTATCGTTGATGTTATTGAGGTTCTATTTCTGTCGCAACCGGATGAGATGAGGGTATGTTATCTCATGCATTATATAGGCACTTGTTAGAAATCACATGTCACACATTCTTTCCATGCCATTTAGGGTGCATTAGCAATTGCATGTTTTTGTGATAGATTTTGTGTATAATATGCATGTTTTTGTGATAGATGCCTTTTTAAAAATACATGTTGCCTGATAGGGTATTGTTTGAGTAAGGTTTTTTTTGGAATGAACACCAAATTTTGGTTCTTAAGCTGTTATGGGCCCTCATGGACTGGAACTTGGTGGATCATTTCCTTGTCTTTTCTTGTTTATAACATGTGTAAGATGCCAATCTTTGATTCGTGGGGAGTATGGGCCCTCATGGATCCAAATTTGGCACTTTCAATGTTTGTTTCAGTATTTTATGGGTCCCGGAGTAGTTTCTAAGGCTTACAATCTGGAAAAACCCAGAATACATGTCGTGTAGTTTTGACTACATTCCATGTGTTCTTCTATTGGGGAAGAAATAGTTTTTCTTTAGTACACACCATGTACTTTATATACAAACCATGTAGTCTCTAACTGTTTCCTAGGCCATGTGGGATGAGACATGGGATGGGGATTTTTCTTGTGAGAACACGTCGTGTACCAGTTGAGCATGTCGTGTAGTGTAATCATAGTAACCCGTCCATGTCACTAACAACACGGGTTGGTTGAGTCCCTTATAATACACACCGTGTCAATATGGAACACATCGTGTAGAGAAACCTAGGTACTCAGCCGTGTCCCTAACAACACGGGTCGGTGTTATCTTTCCTAGTACACTCCATGTCCGTTTGGAACACGCCGTGTAGTGTGATCTGTGTGTCAGGCCGTGTCACTAACAACACGGTCCAGGTGCAGCTTGTCTAGTACATGATGTGTCTACCTTGGACACATCGTGTAGTCTTGTCTTTAGAGAGTTGTGTGGCTTAACCATGTAGAAGGACTCAAACAGGGAAAGAGGATTCAAGTACACGCCGTGTAGTAATGTTTTGTGAAACTTGAATGTTTTATTTCTCCTGTTTCCTTATTACACTTCTTTGTTTCAGTCCCTATTAATCTTGTTCTAAGGTATGCATTTGACCTTGCAAGATGGGCCAACCTCAGCGTTTCTATCAGATCTTTTCACCAGCAGTTGGTGACATGGGTTCTTCTATGACTCCATGTTCAGGAGCAGCGCCACCAGTTTCTCACCAGTCTGGGAACTGGAGTTCTTCCGGCCGTTCGGGCCGAGGTAGAGGTTGTGTCTATGGCGGTTTGTCACCAGGCTACCAGCGATAATAGGGTGGATCATCTCTGAGTGGTCAGGCAGGGTCACAGGGCCTTGGCATAGGCCAGACTTTTGCAGTGGAGCAGACCTAGCAGGAGCAAGATCTCAGACCCTCTATCGTTCGAGGTACGATCTTAGTATCCTCAGTTTTATCTTCAGCTCTATTCGATACAGGGGCTTCCCATAGTTTTATATCTGTTTCTATTGTGGATAGTCTTGGTCTCTACATCATTTACACTGCTGATACCTTAACACTGTACACATCGTTGGTGACTAGAATGACTAGTGTATGTCAGTGCACGGAGTTCCCCCAAGAGGTTTGTGGGTGTCACTTCTTATGGGACCTCTATGTCCTAGAGATGACAGGCTATGATGTCATTCTCGGAATTGACTGGTTAGTTCCCTTCCAGGAATTCATTGATTATTATCATCTTAGGGTGAGTTTTGTATCACCAGTGGGTGGATCCTTTCTTCATAAGGTCAAATGGGATGTCTAGGTAAGAAGAGCAGGTCCAGAGCATCATGGGTTGGGAGGATTTATAGCTCAGATTGCTAGTCTATATCTGGATGACCAAGGGACTTCAAAGATGGACTTTCCTCTAGTGGTGGATCGTTTCAGGGATTTCTTTCCAGAAAACTTTTGAGGTTTGCCTCCAGATCACTAGGTGGACTTTTCAATTGAGATTGTTCCAGGAGAAGAATTGGGGTCCATTACTCCTTATAGGATGGCTACACCAGAGATTCATGAGCTCAAGAATTAGTTGGAGGAGTTGCAAGAAAAGGGTTTCATCTGACCCAGTACTTCTCCTTGGGGTTCATTTGTCCTATTTGAAAATAAGGAGGACGGTTCCCTCATACTTTGTGTGGATTATTGGAAGTTAAACCATTTGACAGTCAAGAACCAATATCCCTTTCCCAGGATTGATGATCTCCTTGATCAGCTTCGAGGAGCCCGGGTGTTCTCGAAGATTGACATGAGATCCGGTTATCATGAGTTTTATGTTAGACCTTCTGATAAACCTCTTATAGCCTTCCGAATTAGGTATGGTCTATATGAGTATATAGTTATGTCGTTCGGTCTCAAGAATGCGCTTGCAGTTTTCATGGCACTGGTGGACTGAGTGTTCCATCCATACTTGGATTCCTTCATGGTTGTTTTCATGTATGACATCTTGGTGTACTCTCACACTCGAAACGACCATGCTACCTATCTTGAGATTTTTTTGAGTACACTGAGAGAGAATCATTTATATGCTAAGATCTCAAAATTACACTTTTGGATGGACCAGATTCACTTCTTGGGTCATGTTATCTCAGATACAAGAGTATCAGTAGACCTAGAGAAAGTGATAATTGTAGCTTCCTGAGAGCATCTGAAGAATTTATTTTACATGTGGAGTTTTCTAGGGATGGCTGGATACTATAGACGTTTCATTCAGGACTTTTCGTGCTTAGCAGCATCGCTGACGGGTCTGACTAAGAAGAGTGCGAAGTTCCTGTGGTTAGATTCTTGTGAGTTAGCCTTTCAGGAGCTAAAAGGAAGGTTGAATTAAGAACCAATACTAGTATTTCCAATGCCGGGCAAGATCTATACTATTTATTGTGATGTTTCAGGTATCTTTCTAGGAGCTGTGCTTATGTAGGGAGAAGGATTCGTTGCGTAGGGGTCTCGACAGTTGTGGCCACATGAGAGGAACTACCCAACGAATGATCTCGAGTTGGAGACAGTTGTTCATGCCTTACTCTATTGGAGACATTATCTTATGGGATAGAATTTATTGGTTTTCACCGACCACAAAAGTCTCAATTACATCTTCACTCAGAATGATCTGAATTTGAGACATTTAAGGTGGGTTGAGTACCTTCAGTCTTTTGACATTGAGCTTGCATATATGCCTGGGAAAGGAAAAGTAGTGGCTGATGCATTGAGCAGGAGGACTCAGATATAGGCAGTTTAGGATTCCATCCATGAGTGGCAGCTTATGGCCCTGTTCTCTGAGATTCATTTGGAGGTACACAATAGACAGGGGAAGACTTTCCTTTATTCTGTAGTTGTTACCTCCACCCTTCTTGATCGAGTACGAATGATAAAAATATCATATTCTGAAGGCCTAGTCCTACAGAAAAGTGTGCCATGATATGACCCTATTCCTAGATGCACCATAGGTGAGGATGAGATCTTGTGTTTCCAGGGGAGCTTATGGGTGCCAGAAGACACACGCGAGGAGCTGATGCGGGACTTTAATTCCTCAGTTTGGGTAGTTCATCCTGGTGTCACCAAGATGTATCATGATCTACACCGTCAGTATTGGTGGCTAGGCATGAAGAAGGATGTTGTTGGTTTCTTCATGAGGTGTTCCACCTGTCAGCAGGTGAAGGAAGAGCATCAGTGGCCAGTATAGATTTTACAGCAGTTACCCATTCCTGAGTGTAAGTGTAATGACGTCGTGATGGATTTCGTGACAGGGTTACCGAGGTCACCTCAAGGGAATGATGCAGTTTGGGTTTTAATTGACAGACTTACAAAGGTCTCTCATTTATTTCTGATCAAGGATACCTTAAGTGTTGATGAGCTGGGACGGTTGTAAATTCTAGAGATTTTATGTCTTCATGGAGTTACACACTCCATTGTTTCATATAGATATGCTCGTTTTACTTCTCGGGTCTGGAAGGGGCTTTAGAAGGCTTTGGGTACACAGGTACTTTTGAGTACAGCTTACCACCCCCAAACAGATGGCCAGTCCGAGTGTACGATTCAGGTTCTTGAAGACATGATCCGATCATGAATTCTGGATTTTGGAGTTTCTTTGGAGAAGCATATACTACTTTTAGAGTTTTCCTAAAATAATTGTTTTCAAGAAAATATACAGATGAAACCTTATGAGGCTTTGTAAGGTAGGCCATTTCAATCACCCTTATGTTGGCTGGAGGCTGGAGAGGCAGCTTTGCTGGGACATCGTCTTGTTCAGGAGACCACAGAATAAATAGAGTTGATTTGGAAAAGGATGGCTACTGCAAAGTCTCGACAGAATTCTTATGCTGATCAGCGGAGACGACCTTTGGAGTTCAAGGTTGGGGATCAGGTTTTTTTACATGTCACACCGAGGTTGGGCCACATAAGGATTAGGAGATAGGGTAAGATTTTGTCGAGGTACGTCGGGCCGTTTGTGGTGTTGGAGAGAGTCGGTCCAGTTGCCTATCGGTTGCAGTTACCTCAGAGGTACCGGGCTATAAATGACGTCCTCCACATTTCACAGCTTCGACATTACTTTTTAAACTCGTCTCATGCCTTTCAACCTGATGAGGTTGAGCTCGAAGTGGATGCTTCATTTGAGGAACATCCTATTCGGATTGTTGATCATAGTATAAAGGTTCTATGTGGCATGTTTTTTCCTCTAGTACGAGTGCTATGGCAACATGGTCAAGTATAGGACGAGACTTGGGAGAGGGAAGCCAATGTAAGAGCTCAGTGGCCAGAGCTGTTCGGGGTTTCATCTTCTATTCCACGGTAGGGAAATTTGAGAACGGATTTCTTTAAGGGGGAAGTTTGTAAGAACCCAGACCTTCTATTCAGGTATGTTTTCCTTTTCTGGTCATTTTTTCAAAAAACATATTTTTCGAGAGGTTTTGCAGGGGAACACGGTTGGCCCACGGTTGGCACACAATCTGAACAAACTGTGCAGCCAGCCCAGGAAACCGTGCATCCTTGACAGTGGGATCCGCATGGGTTGTGCACGGTTTTTCAGACCGTGCGGGAAATCCATGAGAAGTCCCTGGATGAGACATAGCAACCGTATGGTTGGCAGATGGTTTTCCAAACCATGCAGGGTAATCGTGCGGCCACTTAAAGTTAGGGTTTTTAAGTCACGTGCCACTCGGGATTTTCCATTCCTCCACTATTCTTCCTCCTACCTGTAGATCATGTGGGAGTTGCGATTTTTAGAGGTTGGGGAAGCTCCATGGCTTGTTTTGGAGGCCAATCGAAGGGGTTTATTGGAATATCGAAGGCGGTTCTCCTTGGGTAAGTCCCTGTTTTGGTTCTTTGAGGTTTTGGATAGGTTTAGCCCTCTTCCTCTCTTAGTTTCCTAGATCTACAAGGGTTGCATATAGATCTAGTGTTGTGTTGCCTTTGTGTGTTAAATGTTGACCTTGTTGATGTTAGGTAAGAGTTTTTTAGGTGGTTTCAAGGAGGAGTTCCCCGGTTTGGATCACGTTTGGGAGAAGAGGTCGATTTCACCAAACCCTAAGAGGTAGGCGGTTTGTGCCTTTCGGTTTAAGGTCTTTGAATTGTGTGTGCAAAATCTCCAATACCCATGAATGAGGTATTTTACATTTACCATTTTTACCCCTATTGATTTCATGCCATGCTTGTATGCTTGTGTAGAGGTAATTTGGATATGAATAGGGTTGATTAGTATAATTTTGATGTATTTCCCTTTCATGTTCTATTTATGACTGTTTGGTCATGTTTAGCCAGTTTGGCTGCCTTGCTCGTTTTCCATGCCTGTTGCTGTAGGATGGAGAGTTGTATTCTGACATGCTTGTTATGTTGTAGACCATTTAGCAAAGTAGTTCTATAGGTTTACTTGGCCATATTACACTTCTATGCTCGTTGACCTACACTGGGCCGTGAGAACCTCGTGTAGTATACTATAAGGGGAATTGACCGGGTGAGCTTCCTCATAGAGTCTTTGAGCACTTTTGGATATACGGGGGATTGATTGAGTGAGCATCCACAAAGATCCTAGAACCACTTATTGCTATAAGGGGAATTGACCGAGTGAGCTTCCTCATAGAGTCCTTGATTGCTTTCAACTATAAGGGGATTGATCGTATGAGTTTCCTCAGAGAGTCTTGGTTTTATTCTTGAACTATTTAGACTATAAGGGAAATTAACGGTGAGTGCTTCCTTAGAGAGTCTATGAATGATCTGGGTTATAAGGGGAATTGACCGGGTGAGCTTCCTTAGAGAGTCCTTGACCTTGGGGATATAAGAGGAAGTGACCACATGAGATTCCTCATAGAGATTCTAACTATCTGAGACTATAAGGGGAATTGGCTGCAAGTTCTTCCTCAGAGAGTCTTCATATATTGAACCAGAGAGGATAGGTTGTGTGCACTTCCTATCGGGTTACCTTTTGTGTTTAGCTTCTTGCTTGTATCTGCTAGGTAGGACCAGAGGGGATAGGCTGTGAGTACTTCCCAGAGGGTTACCTGTTGTGATTATCTGCTTTGTTTAGTTGTTTCTTGTTATTTGAAACTGTGGATTGTTATTGTTGAGTACTTCCTTGTTTACTGCTTTCTTCACTTTTATCTACCATATATCCACTGACTGTTAGGCATAGATCTTATGGTGGTTTCCTACTGGGATTCGTCTCACACCCGGTTTGGGCCATGCTTTTGGGCCCAAAAATATTATATTGTCGTAGGTATAGACAAGGGAAAGTGACCTTCTACTCCAGGTACTTGATTTGTTGTGGAGCTAGAGAGCATCGGACCAAGCTTAGGCTTGTGATGCTAAGGAGCTGTTTATCTATTTATTTTGTACTTGGGTTTAGTACTGGTTGTATTCTGCATTGTGACTTGTTTGGTTGATATCCTCGACATATATGTATCATGCATAATTCATATATATATATATATATATGCTCCAGTGGTTTCTTTATCAGTCTTCTGATGTTACTGTTGTTTGGTTTTATTACTGAATCTGCTATGGTATATATGTTTCTCTTCCGTTGTGTTACTCTGCCAGTGAGGGCCTAATTTCCCCACTATCACACCTAAGGACCTCACTGCTAGTCGGAAGCCTCTAGCATTCAGGGAAATGTGCTTGAGGCCATGTGACTAACCGGGTACGGGGTGCCTCTCGGTGGCTTCCAGAACCAGGACATTACATGGTATTTCCTCCCTTATGGGCTGACCTTAATGTATCATCTCAGATCCAAAGCTTGTATGGAAGAAGGTAGTGTAGGTATAGACCCCCATATATAAGGATTTTTCGATTACAACTATTGTGTCTTAATGATTTTCCTTTATATAATTCTATTTTTATAATTTGTTTTTAATTTCCAAAATTATGTTATTATATATGTATATAAATGTGTATACATGTTTAATCATACACTTTTTATACCACTATTGTGTTTAGATATCATTTTTGGTTCCCTATGAAGTATTCTATACTCATTCCCTTCATAGAATCCATGGTGGACATGAAATGTTACTTTTTCTATATTTCATGTACTTACAAGTACACAAGTATCTTTTGGATCACTTTGATAAGTTTTTTGTGTTAAAAAAGAAGAAGGACTAGTTACCACTTCAAAATCAGAGCAATAGGAGGTGGTTGGTGGTCTTATTTTGATCATCACCTAATATGTGTTGGGTGTAAATCACATTATTTCCACTTTTATATTTCAAATTCACCATGGAGTAGTTTGTAGGAGTCATATTTTAGGTTTCATGGTCTTTTATACATTCATTTTTACAATTTTGATAATATTTTATGTCTTATTTTTTTAGTTTCTATTTGTTTTGAGTCTTATTATTAGAACATTTGATTTATGGATGAGTCATGATGGATTTATTGTAGATATAAATATTGAATTATATCTACAATAAATTGTGTAAATCATTCCATAAATTTATATTGAGACTTATGTTTATAGTCTCCAAACCCTAGTGATTAAGGAGTGATCCTGGGGTTACAGTACACTGACTCAGGTACTGCTAGGGATTTTGTGTCAGGGTCACTAAAAATTTGTATCAAAGTGAGGTTATAGTTTGAATGGTTTTAATTTTTTTTAAATCGTATTTAATACTATTAGGAATTTATAATTAAACCATAAAAGGAATCATGAACTTATTTATGGTTGAATATCAAGTTAATAAGGGACATTTAAGTAATTAGTAGGCATTATAGGTTCAACAGAGGATTTTATTTACTTATCTTTAGTATGATGGGATGAAACTCCAGAAGTACTTATAGAGAATTACTATGATTCAACCTTCATTTTAGTTCATGTAACATGTTATGAATTGGCATGCAGAGACACATAGCATTAAATTTAATATTTCATGTTTATCTACACTTATTATATTATAATTGTAACTAATAGAGTTTCATATTAACTGAAACATCAAATATATATATATATATATATAGTTTTTTACTATATCAGTATACTAGTGATTATTAGGTTAATATAAAATGAAAATTATTTCATTTGATTGATATATACATGTTTCTTTTTCTAATATATAGAAATCCATGTTTAATTCATTATTTTCTAAACCATTCCTTTATTTTATACTTGTATTTTAACCTCTAATAATGTTCAATGTATTTTTCTTATATATTTTTTTCAATGATGATACATACTCTATACTTAGTAAGGTTTAGTATTAAATATATTTTTATTATATTTAATAAACTAATATTGAGAATTCTATTTTTTAGACTTCATTATATTTCCAATAATGTTGATATCCTACAATTGCTCATGATCACTATTTCCTATGTATTTATATGATACTAGAAACATTTTTTAAAATTAAGTAATCAAATATTACTTTACCAAATTTTTGGTCATACCCAAGGGGAACCTATTTCATCTGGTATGAGAATCTAGTCTATTGGTGTCATTAAGTAAAATAATTTGTTTTGATTAATTATGTTTTAAAAAGTATAGAAATTTACGTAACCTAAATGTGGTTAAAATATTGATATATTTAGAAAACGAGGATTATGATTCATTTAAAACTATTTTTAGTATTTTTTTAAAAACAAGAGGATCATTTTGGAATAAAATGGTTTATTTTTAAAATGGAATGGTAAATTGATTTTGAAAAGTAATTTGGTTTTAGTTTTGAAAGGAAATGGAGCTAGTGTACAATTGTTCTGTAATTCATATTCCATGAGTTATAAATCATTAAAAGGTATGTTTGTAAGTGATTATTCTCAACAAAATTTTAAAACTATATGACTGTTTAACATGTTGTATTTTGAGAAAATTAATTGATATATATATATATTGAAAGTAAGAATTGGTTTTTTATAAACCTTTTAATATATATAATTCCTTGATAAGATGTAAGTTTTTGTCAAATTAAGCATAAATATACCTAGTAATATCTTATGATAGTGAGTGTCTTAGCTTGTCTCTTATTAGTTTATGGTCTTTATGGGAACATAAGGATGATTATACAACCTGTAGTATTTATGTTTTATGTAATGACCCAAATGGTTATGAATAAAATTCCCTTTCTTATGGATATAGAAAACACATTCAGTACTTTTGTTTTATTATATCTGATTGGATTTAAATGACTGTTAATTATCCTTTCCATTGATAATATATCCCTTGAATAGTGATCACATGACTAGTATAAATATTGGGTATTAAAAAATCCTTTTGCACAGAAAAAGGATGTGATGCCCTCAATTAGTAGGATCGTACCCTATGAAGCCCATTTATTGAAGCTTCTAGGAGAGATATAATTTATGGGCTTTTCCCTAGACGAATTCCAATCTTAGATCCAACAACTTAAGCTTGATCGAAACCATTTATAGGAGAAGTTCAAGATCATCTAGATCATGGCCCAAACCATGTTCATCGAATGGCCCCATGAAATACCCATTATCGCACACCTTACTCTTAGGTAATATACTGGTATAATAAAGGTATATATAACAAGACCCTAGAATTATTATTATGTTCATTATTTTTTTATATAATAATTAATATACTTTCATTTTAGTATTGTTACTTTGTAAATTATTTTGAAAGAATAAATAGTATTTTTGGTTGATATTCAAATTCAATTAACAAATCTATTTTGATTAATTAATGGGTGAATTAATTAAATAATATTTTAATAAAATATTATTAATAAATTAATTTTATTAAATAAAAATCATCCTATAATTTTGATGAAGTCAATTGTAATTTTTTTTACGGTTTCAAAACTATTTTTTTCAAAACCCGTCAACTTTCAATAAATGTTATTTTTAATTTTAAACCTGAAAATTCACATATTTAGAAAATTATTTATATAAAATGAATATTTTTTTAATCATGATTTCAAAATTATCCAACAGTGAATTTCTCATAATTTTCTGGGATAATCGAATTTTTGGGTAAAAATTAAATACCATATAAATATATAATGTGTTTTATGACATCATAATGACCCTGTAATGATCAAATGTTTTTAATGGAAATTACCTTATTATAAATATGCCATGAAATCACATAATAATGATCTACTAAGTGATAAGTGACCTTTAAACAAAAGTTTTTCACTTCTGTGTTTGGAATTTTGGAAATCTGACATACACGGTTGTGTTCGAGATGTTTTTTGGAGTCCGATAAGAAAAACATAATTTTTGGTGAATAGTAACCTACCCTAATGAATAGTAACATACCCTTATGAATAGTGATATACCCTAATGAATAGTAACCTCACCTATGGTGGTATAAATAATATTCATTTTGGAAGCACGATATACCTATATTTTAGAATAAGTTAATGAGTGTTTTAAAACTGGATTTTGATAATAAATTCTTATTTTAATTAAGTATTAAAATAATAATATTTAGAAAATTATTTTTGAAAAATGGACTTCATTTTTGGATTCTACACGTCGAAAAATGGTTAGGGTGAATTTTTGGGATTTTTCTGAAATACTTGAATTTTTTATGAATAGTAAAATCCGATAATTTACAATAAATGGTAAATAATGGATTAATTGATTCATCAATGATGTTCTGCTAATGTAAGCCCACTTGGTTCGGGATAACATGATAAGATCACTATTTTGGTCATGGAATACTTACTATTCTTTGTCTTGTGAAGAAATAATAAATTAAGGATTATAATATCCTGAAATCCCTTCTCTCCTCCACTATAAAAACCGCCCTTCACTCCCTATTTTCTCCACTCCTCTCAAGCTCAAAGTCTTCTCTAAATTCTGCCCAAATCTCTCCCCAAGGTCCTCCCCTATGGGAAAAATCTCTCAGCCTCCTCAAAATACCAAAACATCTCCCCTTAAGAGGTTCTCAAAGGAGGAAGTCTCAAGAGGTAAATTCCTCTTCCCAAATTTCTTCTTTTCTTTTATGTTCTTTTCTTTTTATTTCTTTCCTCACCTCCCTTCACCATAATATTATGATAAATCAAGTAAAATACATGAAATTTAATGTCTTCATGATATTGGTATATTTCATTATCTTCTATCCTTTCCCCACCCATTTATTTGAATGAAATGAAAGCACCGTTTGAGATGTGCTAATTTAGCACATTCAAGGACAACAGTTTATCAATTTCTATTATTATATTTAATTATGGTCATGAGAAAATTTGTGTTATGGTTGAAAAAGATTATTATATATGTAATATATACTATTTTTGGTTCTGTAATCCTTTTGTACAAATGGAATTAAGTTATAAATCAAAACACATTATTTGTAATCAAACCCACCGAATAACAAAAACGGTTATCACTAAGGTTATATATGTAATAATTCAACATCACTATAAGAAACCTAATTAAAATTAAAACCATGTAATATACTATATATTAAATAAATAATTTAACTTCAATTCTGGACAACCACTTTCATCTTGCATATAAACCAAACTTGGATATAAGTGAACCGATCTTTTAAAGCCAAGTAAACAAATGAGCCCAAACAATGAAATTGAACCTTATAACTAATTAGAAAGGATTTGAATGAACTAAAAAGGGTTATAATAAATAAATTAAATATAGAATAGGTTATGGACTTATTAATTAATAATCCTAATTTGTTTATTCAGGTCATTAATAAGAAGTGGAGAACATCAACGAATTTAAGGTAAGGGATCCTCCCCTTTTCACTATTAATCAAGATTATTCTCTATGCTATGCCTTTTTGTGTAATAAAAAGTGATGGGGTATGATTATAAAACTTACCCATACTACCATAATGTTTTATAAGTTATTATAAACCCCTTAAATCTCTCATCAATCCCTCTTAGTTACACCTGATACCATGTCGATAAACCATAATGGATTTTACCCGAACTTCTTTTATTTCTTCAGGTTTCTCTATCTTTATTTTTACCAGAATGTAGTTGTCTTTTATTTTTATGTAGAACTTAAAAATTATGTTTATATTCTCATAACTCATGTTTCAAGATCCATCTCTCATTCCATTTTAGGTATATACATGCTTTTAAGTGAATCTTTCCTCGATACTTCCTAATAAGCACAGTCATTTTAAAGGAACTTCCCGAACTTTTACCCAATTTCAAGTTCATTCTATCTTCTGTTTTGAGACTCCATTGTATTTTTAAATTCAGTATTTTTATTATGAAATCCTTCTTGGTTCAATTCTGTTTTTATATAAAATAATGTCTTCTTTACTATTTTAAAAGCTCTATAGTATTTTCCTTAAAACCGCCCAAAATGTTTTAATTCTAATGTTTCTAAAATACATTTCTCATATGTTTTCACTTATGTTTGACACAACTTAACATGTTATATTCCTATTTTACCCTATGAACATACATGTATTTTCTAATTCTTTCGATACATGGACACTTTCATGATACGGCCATTGGTTTTGATTTATGTCATGATTGTGGTACTCAATTCTTTACATGGGTACCCTTATGTTTATGTATGGTTGATTATGTATGATTGTATATATGGTATGAATATTTATGTGGAAATAATATTCATGAAAATGTTGAGATGGGTGCACCCAGATATCTCTCCAATGCATTGGTTAAGGATAAGTCTCATGAGATGCGATGTAAAATGGGATTGGCAGTTAGCCTTAACCCGTATTGAAATGGGAAACGGGATTGGTGGTTAGCCTTGACCCGTACTGAAATGGAAAAAAGGATTGGCGGTTATCCTTGACCCATATTAAAGATATGATTTATGATTCTGCAACATTTATATGATTCCATGTTTATATGATCCCATGATTATATTAAATGATTTTATAAGTTTAATGCTTTGGATATCATTATGTCATGCATCCTAACTCATGTGCTTGAGATGTATCCTTATGTTCATTCCTTTACTGGGATTTTTAGCTCATCACTTTGTTTATATGTTCCCCAGGGTACTCTATGCAGATGTTAGGGCTCAAAGGAAGTTAGGATCTCATTATGGAGATTAAATAAAGAAGTTTTTTTAGCCCTATGTTTTATGTTATATGTACCTAGTCTTCCAAGACACTAGACTTAACGATCCTTGGCTTGTACTCTGATGATTAATTATGATTGAAATAATGAAATGTTCTATGTAAAAGTATTGGGTCGCTATAGTTGGTATCAGAGGATGGTCTAGTTATTTTTGGATATTAGGAATAGAGAACCTTTGTGAGAACCTTAAGGATGAGACT
Source organism: Viscum album (assembly GCA_963277665.1). Taxonomy (NCBI): domain Eukaryota; kingdom Viridiplantae; phylum Streptophyta; class Magnoliopsida; order Santalales; family Viscaceae; genus Viscum; species Viscum album. The sequence continues at coordinate 1,398,258,957 of OY728127.1, read as the reverse complement.
AAGTATAAGAAAACAGTCCTAAATTTTTATGAGTATAGAGTAAGTGGTTTATCAAGAAAATACATCCTTGTCTGGATACGATCAGGTAGAGGCGGCTCTGGCACAGATGTATCTAGGGGTAAAAACCGAAAACTCTTCTTTGATCTAGGCTTGAATGGGAACTGGTGCACGACAATGGGCCTTACTACACTCTTGGTTACGACAGTCCCGGGGGATTTTCTTTGGTAGATTCACGAGCTTAGTACAAACCATTATTAAGGGACAAAAAGAAGCCCATAAGAATATAAGTTAAGAAATATATCGAGGATAACCTAGATATAATCCTAAGGAATCACAAGTTAGGATATAATTTTTCTTTATAAGTTCATACTTTTATGTTCAAAGTTTCTTTTTATGCTCAATAGCTAAGTATTCAAGACCTCTAATTATACGTTCGTTTTCTTAGTTAATGGAGGGAAATAGAAGAACAAGTTCCAAAAATCAATGTGATAGGTAATGTAATGATTGCCCTAATGACATGCTTGATGTGATGGAAGTAGGTGCTCAAAACTTCATGGTAGTACTTGCTCAGCTAGCTCGAGTTATGAATAATAACATGAATCAAGTGGAATGTTCCCCTCCTCTAAGGAAAGAGCAATTTTCCATAGAATCCTTAATGCGAAAAAGGCCTCCCATGTTTAGAGGGTCTTCTGATCCCCTCCTCTTATAAAAAATGGATTAACTCTATTTAAAAGTTTTTCTCTGTCCTCCAGTGCTCAGAAGAAGAGAAAGTTGTACCGGCTGTCTATCATTTTGATGGGGAAGCGGATTAGTGGTGGACACTGATCAAGAATACAAAGTCCCAAGAGGATATTGATTCCATTGATTGGGATGAATTCAAGAGAATGTTTTTCAACAAATATTTTCCTCGAACCCTCCATCTCAATATGGAAAGAGAGTTCCTTGGACTCAAGCAGGAGGAAGATGATTCCATCGGGGCGTATGAACCGAACTTTACAAGGATTGCAATGTACGCCTCTGGCCTTGTCATGAACACCGAAATCAAGGTGGATCGCTTCTTTAGCGGACTAAAGTTGAGTCTATGAAAAGTGTTGGCGATTAGAGACTTCGACAGCTATGAGGAGATTGTTCATTGTGCCCTCAAGGTTGAAATAGAGATTAGAGACACTTAGTGGTATCATGGGAATAGTGACAAGAAGTGGAAAATGGAGAACAACATGGGTGGTTCATTAAAAAAATACCATGATGGAAAGAAGCCTGACTTTCTCCTTTGCAAAAATTGTGGGAAGAAGCATCTTGGTGACTGTCTCAAGGGAACCAAGAATTGCTTCAAATACAGAATGCTTGGTCATCTGGCCAAGAACTGCTGAGGGGATATGAAAAATCCCGCTAATGTTAAAGAAGAAAGGAAGGTTCAGATCAACAATCAGCCTGTAGTGTAGTGTTATAACTGCAAGGAGCTTGGGAGTTATGTGATCAATTTCCCTAAGGCAAGGGTTGTCGAGGAAATCAGAAACAACCTCCAAGGAAACAAGGAAGGGCCTATGCAATCACTACTGCTGAGCTGGATTCGAAAAGCGATGTGGTGACAGGTACGCTAGTTATTCATTCAAGAATAGCGAACGTACTATTTGATTGTAGTTCTACGCATTCTTTCATATCATGCAATTTTAGTAGAACTATTCAAACACCACCACAAAATTTGGAGGAAAAGTTATCTGTGAGAACAGCGAATGGGGCAATCATTATGTCCATGGTTTATAACTCCTCCCCGCTTAACATTTGTGGACTGAACCTCCCAGAAAATATTGTAATACTTCCTTTAGTGAAGTTCGATGCTATCTTGGGAATGGATTGGATATCTTTGTACAAGGCCAACATCAATTTTTTGGAAAGGGAGATTACTCTTCACATCCCGAAGCATCCTTTGATTCTTTATAAGTGCAAGGAGGAAGATGAGTCCCCTTTAGAATCTTCGTCTCAAGTTTATATATTGCTTCCTTATGAGCATGTATACCAAACTCAAATGATTGAGACAAAGGAGAGAATCATGCTTGAAGACATGACCATCGTGAGGGATTACACTGATGTATTCCCCGAAGAGTTTCCTAGTCTTCCTCCTGACCGAGGGGTTGAGTTCTCAATTGAACTTATCCCTGGATCTCTTCCAATCTCAAAGACACCTTACAGAATGGACACCGTAGAGCAGGAAGATCTGAAGAAGCAGTTACATGAGAATATGGAGAAGGGTTTTATACGCCCAAGTGCTTCACCGTGGGGTGCTCCAGTCCTCTTCATCAAGAAGAATGATGGATCAATGCGCCTAGGTATTGATTATCATGATCTCAATAAAATCACTATAAAGAAAAATTATTCCCTTCCATGAATAGATGACTTGTTCGATCATCTTCATGGGGCCAGTTATTTCTTTAAGGTGGACCTTCGGTCGAGATATCACCAAATAAATGTGAGGAAGGAAGATATTCCCAAGACTGCCTTTCGAAAGAGGTATGGACACTATGAGTTCATAGTGATTCACTTTGGACTCAATAATTCTCTAGAAATTTTCATGGATTTAATGAATAGAGTATTTAGAGATTACCTCGGAAAATTCGTGGTGGTCTTTATTGATGATATTCTGATATACTCCAAGAGCAAGTAGGAACATGAGGATCATTTGGAAACTTTGTTAAAGCCTTTTCGAAGGGATAAGTTTTATGAAAATTGTAGTAAATGTGAGTTCTGGATGGAGGAAGTATCATTCTTGGGGAATGTTATCACCAGGAAAGGGATATCTATGGACCCTTCCAAGACGAAGGCAATTGAAGAGTGGCCGAAGCCAACTTCTGTAACAGAGATCCGCAGCTTTTTAGGTCCATCTGGGTATTATTGACTATTCTTGAAGAACTTTTCATGATTTTCAAACCCAATGACCAAGCTGACACGGAAGGGAGTAAAGTTCATCTGGACACAGGAATGTGAAGACTGTTTTAAGGAGTTGAAAAAGAGGCTTATCACTACGCTGGTATCCACACTCCCTTCAAGTGGAGAACTCTTTGTGGTGTATAATGATACTTCTAAGAAAGGCGTAGGCTGTGTGCTAATGAAAAATGATAAAGTGATAGCCTATGCCTCAAGGCAGCTGAAATTCCATGAGAAAAAGTATCCCACGCATGATCTAGAGTTGGTGGTTGTGATCTTTACGTTGAAAATCTGGCGGCATTATCTCTATGGGGAAAAATGTGTGATATATACTGACCACAAGAGTATCAAATATATATTCACACAGAAAGATCTTAATATGCACAAATGAATATGGATAGATCTCATCAAGGATTATGAGTGCTCAATCTGCTACCATCTCGGTAAGGCAAACAAGGTGGCGGATTCTCTAAGTAGAAAGGATCATGCATCTTTATCGATGATGAGAATTGAAAAGGGTCTGATATTCTTATATTTGAAAAAGATGGACATGTGAATCATTAAGGTAGGAACATCATCAATCCATTCTCAAATGATTGCTCAACCAAACCCCTTAGAGAAAATAATGGTTTCTCAAAGAAAGGATGTGAAAATTCAGAAAAGGTTGGAAGCTGTTAAAAATGAGAAATCATCTGATTTCAAAATTGATGAGGAATGAGTTTTAAGATTTGGGACACGATTATATGTACCATCTGATCTTGAGATAAAGAAGGAGCTATTGAATGATGCACATAGCTCAACCTTCTCTATCCATCATGGGAGTACCAAAATGTACTGTGATCTCCGAGAACACTTCTGGTGTGATAACATGAAGAAGGAGATTGTGGAATATATATCAAGGTGCTTGGTATGTCAGCAAGTTAATGTTGAGCGAAAAAAGTCCAAAGGTATTATGCAGCCATTTCCTATACCCATGTGGAAATGGGAAAATGTTACTATAGACTTTGTCACGGGTCTCCCAAAGACGTCAAAGGGAAAAAATGTGATATGGGTTGTGGTAGACTGACTCACCAAGACATCCCGTTTATTCGCTATTTGTGAAGATCTCTTTCTTGAACAACTTGCAAAGATATATGTGAAGGAAGTGGTAAGACTAAACAACATTCCACTCTCAATTTTCTCTAACCGCAATCCAAGGTTCACATCTAAATTATGGAGGATTATTCAACATGCTTTGAGTACTGAATTAAATTTCAACATGGCCTATCACCCCCAAACTGATGGCCAGTCTGAAAGAACTATTTATATTCTTGAAGATATTCTTAGAGCTTGCTCTCTAGAATTCAAAGGTGGATGGGATCAACATCTCCCATTGGTTGATTTCTCATACGACAATAGCTTCCACTCAAGTATTCAGATGGATCCATATGAAGATATGTATGGAAAGCGATGTAGAACTCCAACCTGTTGGGATGAAGTTAGAGAAAGAAAGCTACTTGGACCCGATCTTGTTCAAGAGATGATAGAGAAGGTTCAAGTCATCCAGAAACACATCAAAGATGCTCAAAGTCAGAAAAAGAGCTATGATGACAACCGTCGAAGGGACTTGGAGTTCGACATTGGAGATAAAGTTTTCCTTCGAATATCTCCATGGAATAGAATCATGCGATTCTGGAAGAAAGGGAAGCTAAGACCAAGGTATATTGACCTCTTTGAGATCCTTGACTGCATAGAAGTCGTGACCTATCATCTTTCACTTCCACCGAATATGTCTTGAGTTCATGATGTTTTCCACGTATCACTTTTGAGGAAGTACATAACCGATCCCTCACATGTACTAAACTCATAGGTGGTGTAGCTAGAAGATGATATCTCCTATGAGGAGCATCCAGTAAAGATTCTGGATCGGAGAGATAAGGTTCTACGCAACAAGACAACCCATCTTGTCCAAGTGTTGTGGAGGAACCATAAGTTTGAGGAAGCAACATGGGAACTGGAGGATGTAATGAAGGAAAAGTACCCACATCTGTTTTTGGCTAAGAAAGTGAAATGACATTTTGAGGGAGAAATTTCTTAAGGGGGGAAGAATGTAACGACCCAACGTTTTTAATGGAAATTCACTTCTTATAAATATGCCATGAAATCACATAATATTGATCTACTAAGTGATAAGTGACCTTTAAACATAAGTTTGTCACTTATGTGTTTGGAATTTTGGAAATCCGACATACACGGTAGTATTCAAGATGTTTTTTGGAGTCCGATAAGAATAAAATAATTTTTGGTGAATAGTAACCTACCCTAATGAATAGTAACATACCCATATGAATAGTGATATACCCTAATGAATAGTAACCTCGCCTATGTTGTTATAAAAATAATATTCATGTTGGAAGTATGATATACCTATATTTTAGAATAAGTTAATGAGTGTTTTAAAACCGGTTTTTGATAATAAATTGTTATTTTAATTAAATATTAAAATAATCATATTTAGAAAAATATTTTTGATAAATGGAATTCATTTTTTGATTCTACACATCAAAAAATGGTTAGGGTAAATTTTTGGGATTTTTCTGAAATACTTGAATTTTTTATGAATAGTAGATTCCGATAATTTACAATAAATGCTAAATAATGGATTAATTGAGTCATCAATGATGTTCTGCTGATGTAAGACCACTTGATTCAGGATCACATGATAAAATCACTATTTTGGTCATGGAATGCTTACTATTCTTTGTCTTGTGAAGAAATAATAAATTAAGGATTATAATATCATGAAATCCCTCCTCTCCTCCACTATAAAATAACCCCCTTCACTCCCTCTTCTCTCCACTCCTCTCAAGCACCAAGACTTCTCTAAATTCTACCCAAATCTCTCCCCAAGGTCCTCCCCCACGTCTAAAAGCACTCGGCCTCCTCAGAATACCAAAACCTCTCCCTTTAATAGGTTCTTAAAGGAGGAAGTCTCAAGAGGTAAATTCCTCTTCCCAAATTTCTTCTTTTCTTTTAAGTTCTTTTCCTTTTATTTCTTTCCTCACCTCCCTTCACCATAATAGTATGATAAATACAGTAACATACATTTAATGTAATGTCTTCATGATAGTGTTATATTCATTATCTTCTTTCCTTTCCACAACCTTTTATTTTAATGAAATGAAAGCACCGTTTGAGATGTGCTAATTTAGCACATTCAAGGACAACGGTTTATCAATTTCTATTATTATCGTTAATTATGGTCAAGAAACAATTTGTGTTATGGTTTAACCAGATTATTATATATGTATTATATCCTATATTTTGTTCTGTAATCCTTTGGTACAAATGCAATTAAGTTATAAATCAAAACACATTCTTTGTAATCAAACCCACCGAATAACAAAAACGGTTATCAATAAGGTTATATATGTAATAATTCAACATCACTCTAAGTAACCTAATTAAAATTAAAACCATGTAATATACTAGATATTAACTAAATAATGTAATTTCAATTCAGGACAACCACTTTCATCTAGCATATAATCCAAACTTGGATATAAGTGAACCGATCTTTTAAAGCCAAGTAAACAAATGAGCCCGAATAATGAAATTGAACTTTATAACTAATCAGAAAGGATTTGAATGAACTAAAAATGGTTATAATTAATCAATTAAATATATAATAGGTTCTTTAATTATTAATTAATAAGCCTAATTTTTTTATTCAGGTCGTTAACAAGAAGGGGATAACATCAATGGATTTAAGGTAAGGGATCCTCCCCTTTTCACTCTTAATCAAGATTTTTCTCTATACTATGACTTTTTGTGTAATAAAAAGTGATGGGATATGTTTATAAAACTTCCCCATACTTCCATAATGTTTTATAAGTGATGAGAAACCCCTTATATCTCTCATCAATCCCTCTTAGTTACACCCGGTACTATGCCGATAAACCGTAATGGATTCTACCTGAACTTCTTTTATTCCTTCGGGTTGCTATATCTTTCTTTTTACCATAATGTAGTTGTCTTTTCTTTTTATGTATGACTTCAACTTTCTGTTTATATTCTCCTAACTCATGTTCTAATATTCATCTCTCATTATCTTTCATGTATATACATGCTTTTAAGTGAATCTCTCCTCCATACTTCATAATAAGCATACTCGTTTTAAAGGAACTTCCCGAAATTTTACCCAATTTCAATAGAACTCTATATTCTGTTTTGAGACACCATTGTATTTTTAAATTAAGTATTCTTATTATGAAATCATTCTTGGTTAAATTCTGTTTTTATATAAAATAATTTCTTCTTTACTATTTTAAAAGCTCTATAGTATTTTCCTTAAAACCGCACAAAATGTTTTTAATGATAATGTTTCTAAAATAGATTTCTCATATGTTGTCATTTATGTTTGACACCACTTACCATGTTATATTCCTATTTACCCTATGAACGTTTATTTATTTTCTAATTATTTCTTTTCATGGACACTTTCATGATACGCCCATTGGTTATGATTTATGTCATGATTGTGGTACCCAATTCTTTCCATGGGTACCCTTATGTTTATGTATGGTTGATTTTGTATGATTGTATATATGGTAAGAATATTTATGTGGAAATAATATTCATGAAAATTTTGAGATGGGTGCGCCCAGATTTTTCTCCAATGCATTGGGTAAGGATAAGTCGCATGAGATGCGATGTAAAATGGGATTGGCGGCTAGCCTTGACCCGTACTGAAATGGGAAACGGGATTGGCGGTTAGCCTTGACCCGTACTAAAGATATGATTTATGATTCTACCACATTTATATGATTCCATGTTTATATGATCCCATGATTATATTAAATGATTTTATAATTTTCATTCTTTGGATATCATTATGTCATGCATCCTAACTCATGTGCTTGAGATGTATCCTTATGTTCATTCCTTTAGTGGGATTTTTAGCTCATCCCTTTGTTCATGTGTTCCCCAGGTTACCCTATGCAGATGTAAGGGCTCAAAGGAAGTTAAAAGATCATTATGGAGATTAAATAATGAATTTTTTTTAGCCCCATGTTTTATGTTATATGTACCTAGTCTTCCAAGACACTAGACTTAACGATCCTTGGCTTGTACTCTGATGATTAATTATGCTTGAAATAATGAAATGTTCTATGTAAAAGGCTTGGGTCGCTATAGACCCAAGAGTGATGTAATAAAATTCTATAAAGTGTATATTCATCTGAATAGATTTTTTAATTTAAAATAATTTTATTTTTATTTTTATTTGATTTATTTTATAAATCCTTAGTGAATCCTCCAAGACATATAAAATATTTTATTATTTTAAAATCATTTCCTCATAAGTGTGACTCACCTCCACATAAGAAAGGGAAATATTTTAATATCTTCATCCCTTATCCTTTTAAAATAATTTATAACACTCCCCTTTTATATAAACTATGGGAACAAACTATGTTATGGTTTGTGGTTTTGAATATTTTAGTGTATAGGGTCCAAAACCAAAATAATAAAGAATTACCCCACCTTTCCTATATAAATCCACCCAAGAACCCATTACTCATAACTAAATCTCCTTGAAGCTCGACCACCATATTACCCCTACTCCCTAGAGTCCTCCCAAGGCTCCCTTAATCTCCCAATAATACTCTCCCAAGCCTTCTGGATCACACATCCAAGTAACAGATCTTCCACCCTCCTCTTTTATCTAGCATTCTTTTCATGTTATGTCTTTTAATTTCTTTTATTCCTATGTTGGGATATGTTATTAAATATAATAATTAATAACCATTTTATGGATAAATTATGGGAGCACTTTCACTATCATTTATCTTTCATAGGAGACCTTATTTACACCTATTACCATGCTGAATTTTCGTAAAGGATTATCACCTTTCTCTATTGCTTTCAATTAAAGAACCTTGTTTGAAATTAGTATTTTTAGTTTCAATTGGTTATTTTTTCATACTTTAATAAGAAATTCCCTACTATACATTTTATTTTATTTCATTGGGTTATCATTTATCCTCCCCCATTTAGACCCTTACCTAAGTCATTACTATGCCGAAATTTTGTAAGGGATTTCTCTCTTCTCATTTCCATTTCGAGCACTTTATATATATTATACATATTAAATTACATTTCATATGTTGGTATATTATGTCCCATAATCCCCTCACTGTCCATTTCATATATAAATTATAAGAGACCCATTTCTCTCTCATCTTCCCATTTTATGAATTTCCACATGACGTTGTTATGTTGTTGAAATTGAACCACGATTCTTCAAGCCAAAATCATCGTGTAGTGATACCATACCCATTACTCTATAAAGTTTATTCACCTTTATACACATATAATTATTTATTTCGGACTTACATGAATGTATTCCACATTCTTAGATCATGTAATAAATGATTATGTTGAATGAATCCATGTTATAGGATTTATGTGGCACACTTAAGCATGAGATTGAAGTGTTTATGAAGGGTGTGCCCTGATAGAAATTCAATGCACTGGGTAATGTTTAGTATCATGGTATGTCATGGTGTGATATGGGTTTACCCGATTCCTTTATATTAATTATGTAGTGTTTTAAGTTGTTTTTACATTTCCATGAAATGATAATCATGTTATATCATGCCTTTATGTTAATTTTTATATTATGATCTATTGAGAAGACTATTTCCTAACATGTGTTTTATTATTCATGTTATGCCAAGTTTACTCCCTTCCTGGGATTTATAGCTCACCCTTTTATTTTGTATGTCTTCAGGTTATTCCATGCAATGCTATGTATGAAGGAATGTTGTGGTCAGGTAAAATAAGTTTTCAATAAAGATGTGTATTTCATGTTTTAAGTTGTTATGTAATATTCATAATCCCCAAAGACACTAGACCTCTTGATATTAGGAGTTTTATTAAGTGCAATTTTATGTAATAAATAATTTTGAAAAATTAAATAAAGAGAAATATTTCAATAGTTGGTATCAAAGGGTGGTTTTAGTTATTTTTTAGATTTGGATTAAAAACCCAAGTGAAAACCCTTAGGGATAAGACTAAGTATAATAAAAGAATATCTTAATTTTGGAAATTATAAATTAAGAGGATTATCAAAAAAATACATCCATATCTGGATATGAACATGTAGAGGTGGCTCTAGCACAGATGTATCTAGGGGTAAAACCCGAAAACACCACATTGAGCTAAACTAGAACGGGAACTGGTGCACGACAATGGTCCTTGCTTCACTCTTGGTTTGACACTCCTCGGGGATATTATTTGGTAAATATATAATCTTGGTATGAACCATTATTAAGGGAACAAAAAAATTCCACTAAGAATATATGATAAGAATTAGACCATGGATAACTTAGATCAAAGCATAGAAAATTCATAAGTTAAGTAGATAAATGTAATTTATAAGTTATCCCTTTAATGTCATTGGATTACCCTTTATGTTTTTAATTGATTAAAATATTTAACCCTATTTTTTTCTTTTATTCTAGGCAATAGATGGTAATAGGAGGAATTAATCTAAAAACCGATGAAAATATCAATGTGTTGAATTCTCTAATGAGATGGAAAATCCTATGGGAGCGGTAATTGAAAACATTTTCACAATACTCTGTCAGTTTACTCAAGTTTTCAATAGAAACTTTGGTCAAGATGAACGTCCAACACCCCCCCCCCCAAGAAAGAACAATTCATAATAGAGACCTTCGTAAGACAAAGGCATCCTACTTAAAATGGATCATTCGATCCCTCAATCTACGAATAATTGAGAAACTTTATTGAGAAGCTATTCTCTATCCTTTAATGTTAAAAAAATAGAAGGTTATTCTAGATGCTTCTCGTATAGTGGGTGAGGCTGATTATTGGTGAACATTGATAAAAAATATGAAGCCTGAGGAAGATATTGAGTCATTGGGATGGAAGTATTTCCATAAAATGTTTTTTGATAAATATTTTCCCTACACCATTCATATTAATATGGAAATATATATCCTTTCACTCAAGAAAAAGGATGAGAAATTTGTTGCGGCATATGAGGAAAACATCAACAGACTTTCACGATACACCTCTAGTTTTTTCGTTACCCCTGAATGCAAGGTTGACCGTTTCTTTGGTGGTCTAAAACATAGCCTACAGAAATTCTTAAATATTAGTGACTTTGAAATATATGAGGATATTGTCAAATGTTCCCTCACTATAGATATGGAGATCGGTGAATCTCAGGGGTATCATGGGGATAAGAAGAGGAAAGTGAACTTTAATTCTATTTTTCTAATGGATAAATCCAATGGTGCTAAAAAATTCCATCACCCCTCTTGTAAAAAGATTAGGAAAAAGAACACAATAAATTTCTTGAAGGGGTTGGGAAAATTATTTAGGTGTGGGAAGGAAGGAAACCTAGCCAGCGATTGCAGGCAAGAAAAACCTTCTACTGTGACAGAGGAAAGGAATGCTCTGATCGATCTTCAACTCATTGTTCATTGTTACAACTACAAATAACCAGAGAACTTTTCAAACTAGTGCACTAGGACAAGGGTTTTCAGAGGCAACCAATAACCTCTATGGCAGCAAGGGTGATATTTTTCCATCACTACCACTGAAGTGAATCCCGACAATGAAGTGGTGACAGGTACTCTAGTTATTCATTCAAGAATAGAGAACATAATTTGTGGATTAAAATTCCTAGAGAACCTCATCATACTTCCCTTGGTGGAATTTGATGCAATTATTGGCATGAATTGGCTTTACCTATATAGAGCCAACATATATTTCCATGAGAGGTAAATCACACTCCATATGGTGAATCGACCCCCGATTCTATACAATTGTAAGGAGGAGGGTGAATCTTATTTATCACCATATCAATCATGGATATTACTTACCTATGATCACACATATCTTTCATAGATAGCTGTGTCTATGTAAGGAACCATCCTTGAATACATTCCTATTGTGAGGGAAGTCTATAGTGTGTTTCCTGAGGAATTTCCTAGTCTTCCTCCTAGAAGTGATGTTGAATTCTATATTGATCTTATAACTGGGGCATTTCTAATTTCCAAGACACTGTATAGAATGAATATTGTGGAGCTTGAGGAACTAAAGAAACAATAACAGGAAAATCTATATAAAGGGTTTATACACACAAGTGCTTCACAATGGGGTGTACTAGAAATCTTTGCCAAGATGAAGGATGGCTTAATGCACCTTTACATTGATTATCATGAGCTCAAAAAATCACAATAAAGAACAAGTATCCTTTTTCACAAATTTAAGACTTGTTCTATCAACTATGTGGAGCACACTACTTTTCTATAGTGGATCTATGGACAGGATATTACCAAGTAAGGTTGAAGAAGGAGGATATCCCCAAGACTTCTTTTCATACATGGTATGAGCACTATGAATTTATAGTAATGCCTTTTAGACTCATTAATGCTCCAGAAATCATCAAATACTTGATGAATAGAGTCTTTAGATATTACCTCAACAAATATTTGGTAGCCTTTATAGATTATATTCTAATATAATCCAAAACCAAGGAGGAGCATGAGGAGCATCTAAGCACTGCACTGAAGACCTTGTGAAATGAGAAGCTCTATGAAAAGTACAACACGTGTGAGTTCAAGATGAATGATGTCTCATTATTGTGAAATATCATCATAAGAAAAGGGATATCTATGGATCCTTCCAAAAAAATAAATTGAGGGATGGTCGATGCTGATATCTATGAAATATATCAATATATTCATTGGGTTAACTGGATATTATCGCTGATTTTTGAGAAATTTATCTTGATTGTCAAACCCTCTTACCAAGTAACTCAAAATGGAGTCATGTTTTCTTGGAATGATGAATGTGAAGAAATATTCATGGATTTTAAGAAGAGGATTATCACTAACCCTTTTATCACACTACCCACAAGTGGGGACCTTCTTGTAATCTTCAGCAATGCTTCGAAGAAGGGCCTAGGCTATGTGTTGATTCATAATGACAAAGTCATTGCATATTCCTCAAGGTAGTTGAAAATTCATGAGCAAAACTATCCAACACATGATATAGAGTTGGAAGTGGTGATCTTTGTATTGAAAAATTGGTCACATTATCTCATTGCGGAGAAGTGTGAAATATATAAAGATTTAAAAACTCTCAAGTATATATTGACACAAAAAGAGATGAATATAAGCCAAAGATGAAAGTTATAGTTTATAAAGGATTATGACATATCAATCCATTTCCACCCTGTGAAAGAGAACAAGGAGGCATATTCTCTAAGTATAAAGGACCCAAATATTTTATCATTGATGAGAATTGAAAAGGATCCAATATTCTTATATTTTATGAAGATGGATATGGGATTCATAATTAAGGGAACATCATCAATGTTTTCAAAAATGATTTCTCAACTCTCTCTTTTGGAAAGGATTAAGGATGCTCAAAAAGTTGATGTGAGAATTCAGATGAAAGTGGAAACTATCAAAAAATGGAAATCCTCAGAGTTCAATGTTATTAAAGAAGGAATTTTGAGATTTGGGTCAAGACTATGTGTTCCATCAAATCCAGTGTTAAATAAATAACTTTAGAATGAGGTACATAGTTCAAATTTTTCAATTCACCCAGGAAACATGAAGATATTTTGAGATCTCTATGATCATTATTGGTTGGATAACACAAAGAAGGATATTACTAAATATACATCAAATTTCCCAATATATCATAATGTACAGGCTGATAGGTAGAAGTATAAGGGGGTTATGCAATAATTACCCATACCAGCATGGAAATGGGAAAACATCACCATGGACTTTGTCACCAGACTTCTAAAGACATCCAAAGGAAACAATGATATCTGGGTTGTTGTGGATCATCTTACAAAAGACTACACACTTCATTTAAATTCAATAGGATTTCTCATTAGATCAACTTTCATGGATATACACCAGAGAAGTGGTAAGGCTTCATGGAGTACCACTATCGATTGTGTCTGATCGAGATCCAAGATTCACCTATATATTCTGGAAGAGTCTCCAATGTGCTCTAAAAACTGAGTAGAACTCCAGAACAACCTATCACCCTCAAAATAATGGCCAATATAAGTGGACTATACATCACTCAAAGACATTTTGAGAGATTTCTCAATGGAATTCAAAGGTGGATGAGACCAAAATATTCTTTTGGTGGATTTATATTACAATAATAATTTCCACTCAAGCATCCAAATGGATCCTTATGAATACCTTTATGGGAAGAGGTGAAAAACACCAGTATGTTAGGTTGAATTTGGGGAATGAATACTTCTAGGTACTGAAATGGTCGAAGAAATGGTGGATAAGGTTAAGACCATCCAATAGCACATCAAAGATGATCAGAGTCGAAAAAAGATATATGTTTTCAATCGTCTAAGAGACCTAGAGTTTGATGTTAGAGACTTGGTATTCCTCTACATATATCCATAGAGGAGAGTTATGAGATTTGGTAAGAAGGTAAATCTTAGTCCAAGGTACATCAGCCCTTTTGAGATCCTTGATCGCATCGGGGCAGTGGCCTATCGACTAGTACTCCCACCGAACCTATCTCAAGTACATGTTGTATTCCATGTATCACTCTTAAGTAAGTACATACCAGAACCATCACATGTACTCAATTTAGAGGTGGTACCATTAGATAATGACCTCTCCTAAGAAGATAAGCAGTTGAAATCTTATATTGTAGAGAAAACATTCTATGAAATAAGACAATTCCCCTTGTCAATGTGTTATGGAGAAACCGCAAGTTTGAAAAAGCGATGTTGGAACCGGAGGAAGTGATGAAGTAGATTTACCCTCATCTGTTTTTGTTTGGGAAATGGAAATTTTGAGGGTGAAATTTCTTAAATGGGGAAGGTTGTAACAATCCAAACTATTATGAATAAAATTCCCTTTCTTATGGATATAGAAAACACATGTACACCATTTTTGTTATTATATCCAATTATATTTAAATGTACATTAAGTACCCTTACCATTGATAATATAGTTGTTTAATAGTCATCACATGACTAGTATAAATATAACGTTTTACAAAATCCTTTTGACACAAAAAAAGGAAGTGATGACCTCAACTAGTAGGATTGTACACTATAAAGCCCATTTATCAGAGCTTCTGTGGGAGATGGAATTTATGGGATTTTCCCAAAACCAATCCAAATTTGAGATCCAACAACTTAATATTGACCAAAACTGCTTATGAGAGATGTTCAAGATCATCGAGATCGCACCCCAAACCATGGTCACCGAATGGCCCCATGAAAGCCCCTCCATCGCACACCTTACTCTTAGGGTGTGTGCTGGTGTAATAAAGGTTTATGTAACAATACACTATAGTTATTATTATTTTCATTATTTATTTATAGAATAATGAATATAATTTCATTTTAATATTTTTACTTTCTAATTGATTTTTAATGCACAAATAGTATTTTTTTGGTTAGTATTTAAATTCAATTAAGAAATCTATTTTCAGAAATTAATGGATTTTTTAATTAGATAATAATTTAATAAAATATAATTATTAAATTACTTTGATTAAATATAAATGAATTTTTAATTTTTATAAATTCAATTGTAATTTTTATTAAGGTTTGAAAACAATTTTTGTCAAACCTGTAAATTTTCAATAAATGTCAGTTTTTATTTTAAAAGTGAAAATTCACATATTTATAAAATTATTTAGATAAAATGAATATTATTTTTTGAATAATGAAATTTAAATTATCCAACGATGAGGTTTTCATATTTTTCCAAGATAATCGATTTTTTTTGGAAGAAATTAAATACCGTATAAATATATAATGTGTTTTATGACATCATAATGACCCAATAGAGATGTAATAAAATACCGTAAATGGTATCTTAGTCTAATTATATGTTTTCATTTAAAATAATGTAATTTTAGGTTTATTTTATTTATTTTATAAAGTCTTAGTGAATCCTACAAGATATATAAAATATTTTATTATTTTAAAATCATTTCCTTGAAAGTGTGACTCACCTCCACATAAGAAAGAGAAATATTTTTATATATTCAGACATTATCCTTTTAAAATAATTTATACAACTACCTTTTTTAGAAACTATGGAAAAATCATGTGATGGTTTGTGGTTTTGAATATTTTAGTGGGTAGTGTCCAAAACCAAAATATTAAATAATTCCCCCACCTTTTCCTATAATAACCCAGACAAGAACCCATTCTTCTTCACTCAAAATCTTTAAATTTCGACCACCCTCTTCCCCCTACTCCATATAGTCCTTCCAAGGTTCCCCTAAGCTCCCATAAATCCTCTATTATTCCTTTGGTATCAAACATCCAAGTAAGTGATCTTCCACCCTCCTCTTTTATCTACCATTCATTTCATGTTATGTATTTTAATTTATTTTATTACTATGTTAGGATATTTTATTAAATATCATAACTAATTCAAATTTGATTAATAAAAAATTATTTCCCATTTAACTCTCATTTACCCCTCTTATGAACCCTTATGGACACCCATTACCATGCTGAATTTTTGAAAGAGATCCTCACCATTCTCTCTTCCTTTCAATCCAAGAACCTTGTTTGAAATTAGTATTTTTAATTTCAGTTAGTTATTTTTTAATCATTTTATAATCAATTCCCTACTTTCCATTTGATTTTATTTCAATGAGGGATCATTTTTCCTCCCCATTTATACCCTTGGCTATGTCGTTACTATGCCGACATTCTGTAAGGGATTTCCCTCTTCTCATTTCCATTTCAAGCACTTTATTTGTTTTATGAATCTTAAATTACATTTCATATGTTGATATATTATGTTCCATAATCCCCTCACTATCCATTTCATGTATAAATTTTGATTTATCCCTTTCACTCTCATTTACCCATTTTATGAATTTTCACATGACGTCGTTATGCTGCCGAAATTACACCATGATTTTCCATGCCAAAATCATTGTGTAGTGAATACCTTACTGATTCCTCTATCAAGGTTATTCACCTTTATTCACATATACATATTTATTTTGGACTTAAATTTATGTATTCTATATTATTTTAACATATAATAAATTATGATGTTGAATGAATCCATGTTATATGATCTATGTGGCACACTTAAGCATGATATTGAAATGTTTATAAAGGGTGTGCCCTGATAGTGCTCCAATTATTTGGGTAATGTTTAGTATCATGGTACGTAATATTGGGATAAGGGTTTACTTGATTCCTTTATATGACATTTTCCATCATGTTGGGATAGGGGTTTACTTGATTCCCTTATGTTAATGATGTAGTTTTTTAAGTTGTTGCCACATTTCCATGTTATGATAATCATGCTATATTATGACATTATGTTCATGTTTCTTTTGTTCTCCATTGATATTTATATTGCCTAAAATGTATGTTATTATTCATATTATGCCCTGTTTACTCTCTTACTGGTCTTTATATCTCACCATTTTCTTATGTTTGTCCTTAGGTTATCACATGCAATGATAAGTACGACGGAATGTTTTGGTCACGTAAAAGAAGTTTTCATTAAAGATGTGTATTTTATGTTTTAAGTTGTTATGTAATGTTCCTAATCCCCAAATACACTAGACCTTTAGATCTTCTGATTTATATTAACTGCAATTTTATGTAATAAATCTTGTTTAAATATGAAATAAAGAGTAGTGTTGTTATATTTTAAAGTGGGTTAATATCTTTTTTTGTCTTTAGGAGTCAAATAGTGAAAGAGAGTTAGAAAACTCAAGTATTTTTTAAAGTTTTTGATGTTGGTATTTGTAGATATTATGATTGGGTGGTTTTTATGGTTATGTATATATAATTTATAGGTTTTTGATAATTCACAATTGATTTGGGATTCATGAATTATAAATAGGATATGAAATTTGAGATATGATTTTTGGTTCATGTGGGGTTATGTATTAGAGATATAGTTATGGTTTCAGTTATTTGGTATCTAGAATTAGTTTTATTTGGTAATGCTTCATGGATTCTAAAGTTATATCGTATGGATTTAATGGATATCCCAATGTAATAATTAGATACTTAGGTGTAATGAGTCTTTAGGTAAAGGTATCTCAGGACTTCTAAGGGATGAGATGTTTTCTGGTTGGGAGGTTATAATAGCTTGAATATCAATTACCTAAGTTTTAGGTCTTGTTAGGGTCTTAAGTGGGAAATTTTAATGGATAAAGTGTGTGATTACATAAATTTTCAATTCTAGTTGAGTACATTTTTTCATTTCACGATTTGGTTTTGGTTTTGTGTGTTTATGGATGTTTTAAGGTATTTTTGGAACATGTTTGAGGATTGATCATAATTTTTTATTTTTGAGTACCTATAATGGTGTTCCACATGACGTTTATAATATTATGTCACACTAAGTACCCAGTGGGAGGCCACCAGGTACCCACTTTCCCTAGCAGTGGTAGTGGTGGTATGGGATGACACTACATACCCAGTGGTACAAAACCGAGTATCTGGTATCCTGGTTAGTTGTGTTTTAGTGGTATATTAATGGTTATTTTACCCCCCCCCCCCTATTATTTTTCTCCCTTTATCTTAATTTGAACCCACTCTTGTCCATCAGAATTAAGATCCCATTTTTACTAATCGTGGTCTTCTCTTCCCTTTCTTTCTTTCCACTTTCTTCGTGATAAATCCATGACTGTTTCTCATTTGGAATAAAATTTAAGTTTTCATTTATCTCTATATATCCCTATAATTTCTTATTTTTTTTCTTCATAAACTATGGATTTTGAGTTTCAATTTCACCAAATTCTGGTGAATCACTTCATAGCCTTGGGATTCCATCTCTCTTGGCCAAATGAAGCTTATACGGGTTAGTTTGATTCCATTCGTTATTTTTATTATGAAAACTAATCAAGGAATGATTTATTTTAGAGATTTAATGTTTTTTTGTTAAAATTTAGGGGTATTATAGGTGGATTAAATTGGGACTTTGATTATTTTTTTTTTCAGATCAGTTTTATTGTTTTTATTCTTGAATTTTCTGGGAATTTTATAAATCTTTGATGATGGTAATTTTGATATTGATTATATTTGTTTATGGGATATTTTCTATTAAATTTTTGGGGAATTATTAAGAGATTTTATATAATTAGGGATGGTTTTTCAAGGACAATTTATTGGTAGGTGTTCTCAACTCACTAAGTGATTTTTATAAAATCTATGAAACATGTCTGCCTTTAGTTTTCCTAAATTATTAATAAATATCATCATATTTTAAAAATTATAAATTAATGCTTTATTAATGGTATTTATGTATCAATAATTAAATTATTTATAATTTTTTATTTGGTAATATGCAATGGAAACTATCTTAATATTGAATATGTTGTAAATTTAAATAAAATATCTTATTCCTTGATCACTCCTTGAAAGTATTGACCATTTTTAGTGTGTTTTCATTGATATTTATGTTTGGTAACCCAATATTAATTTAGTTGAATAAAATTTATTTTATTTATGTTCTAGGAAATTCCCTTGGTATTAATCATTTACCGAAATGGATATCCTTGATGTGTCACTAGTCATAAAACTTTTGATGATAGTTTTTATGTTAAGAGTCTCACTTGGGTGTAATTTTTTTTAATATATAAAAATTCTGAACTTTCATGGCTTCCAACTATATTATATAATAATAATATACTATTTCCACATAATATAATTGAGTTATGAATAAGAAAACCACACATAACCTATGGTTGAGAGAGTGATTCAGTGATGATATAGTGGATATTTTTAGGAGGCTAGAATATGTAATTCAACATGAAAATATTAATTCTTTAACATTAACCTAACTTGAAATTAGTTAATTGCCATGGTTTTTATAAAGCCTTAAATTTTATTAAGTTTTATTAAAAATCTTATTTCCAATATTTTTATTTTTGAAGTACTTTCTTATGTATTTTCTTTTTTGTCTCCTTCTAAAAATTCTCCAAATTAGTTTTTCAATGTCACTCACATTACTTATTTTAAAACATGGACACTTTAATAAAATTCAGTTATATATAATGTCAATTTTTAGTCATTTAGTATGGTAACATGAACTAATACCATTTTAAAAATAATAATAATCACCTAACTTGGGCATCCAATTTAGGTTTTTCCCTTCCTATATGATTCTGATCACTACCATTAGTATGCCCTGGTCTATCATTGTGTATGAGTAGTTTATACTTTGTCAAAGTAAATGTAATGAAATACCTCCCACCACAATTTTAATCTTCTAATAATTTCTTGGGATTTTAGTATGTTATACCAATGCGGTTACATTTTTCTAACACAAACATGTTTTTCCTTGCTTATTTATTGTACCATATTCATGTACTAATTTACTACTCCTTCCATTTGTGTAACCCATATTGGTTATATTAATGCTTATAGGATATGATATATGGGTATATAGGTCATAATTATGGTTTTTTGTATCAATAATTTTGTTTCTTTATTATGATGAGCATTTAATAAATATAATATATATAATTGTTTTGAGCATGTATATTGTTTTGAGTATAGAACGGTTATTATTTTGATAACAAGAATGTGTATTTAATAGATATTTGATAATATTGTTTTATACTACTTGGATAAGTACTTTATAATATATAGCATATTGAAGGCATGGAAAGGGTCATAAATCCCTTACAATGTAGTTCCTATTCATTATTTTTGGAGATGAGATGTAATATTTCTCGGACTAACTAGGCTTATTTCTTTACATTCAGGATTGGTATTTAGGACCCTAAATTCTTTTTCCCATAAATATTCATATGTGTTGGTGTATTTTTATACATGTGTAATCTATATATAGTTATTGGTGTGGCATCCCATTATGGATGACCTTGAATTACAAGCTCGGATCTCATGCTTTGCCGAAAGTATCATGTGAATGTATAGACCATCCCAATATAGGGAGTTACCGATTAAAAATATTATGTATTTATGATTTATCTTTCTGTAATTTTTCTTCTATATTATGTTTTTAATTTCTAAAAAAAAATTATTTTTTATATTTTTAAATGTGTAGATATGTTTAAGCATACACTAATTACATCACTATTTTGTTTGGACACTATTGGTGGTGGTCAACAAAGTATTTTATGTTCACACCCTAAAAGGATACCACAATGGATATACAACCACTCTTTTTTTATATTTCAATTACAATGGTAACTGTTGGATCACCCTGACTATTGATTGAGTTAGATAAAAAAGTGATATTGGTTCCTATTTTGAAATTAAAACTACGGGTAGTGGTTGAAGGTCATGTTCATCTCATTTCCAAAAATTATTATAGTAGTACCAACCTTAATCCATGTTTAGATTTCACATTCACCATGGACTGGTTTGTATGAGTTAAACTGTAAGTCCCCTGGTCTTGTATGCATTCCTTTAGAGTGTTTTTAGCTTATTTTCATTATTATTTATTTTTTAAGACCAAATTGGTTGGAATCTTATTCATGGAATATCCAAATTAATTATGAATGATGTTATATTTTATGTAGAGGAAATCCATGAATTTTCTCTATAACAAAGTAATCAAATTATTACACAACCCTGTATTGAGATCCATAGTAATAGTCTCCATCCCCTAGGGATTGGAGAGTGCTCTTGGGTTATTGCGCTCTGACTCGGGTACTGCTAGGGAATCTGAGTTGGGGTCATTCTAGCCACTATGATTTATGTATAGGCTATGATAAATATACTCAGCAGGCCACCACCAATAATGTATCTAAATAAATTCAGTATATATAGGTTCATAGAAAATATGATAAGGTAGAAAAACAAATATAAATATAATATCAATAGCATCATCATGTGCTAATATTCCACTCAGATGAGTGACCATACCTACTTTAACCAATACCAAAATTTGAAAGATTCTCCATTAGTTAGATCAAAGCAGTTATGGAACCACCATGCTATGGTCAATCTTAGTCCTCTTGAAAGTTTGACGGTATAAGTGTATCCAAATCCAGGGAATTACATATATTGTTTGAATCAATCATCACTAAAAAAATGCATAAGTTAGAAAATATTACCTTTCTAAGGTGAATTAAATCATGGTTAAATGGGTTATCACCACTAATATTACTAATAAAGGGTGAATGGGTTATCAACGCCAATAACATCAATCATGGTTTAATGGGGTATCACCACAAATAAAACTAAAAATGGGTGAATTTTCCATCACCATTAATAAAAAAAGACATGGGTAAATGGATTATCACCCACAATAATATAATAAAACGATGAATGAGTTGTCTCTACATATAAATAAATGTATAGGTGAAGATTCCATCAATATAATAAATAGAGGTATTAGTAAAAAATATTATCACCATACATGACTCAAGTATAGATGAATGAGTTATCACTAAAAACATAAATAAAGGTGGACTATTAGAACTCATATTAACCTCACTAGACCTAACTCACTCACTAGGCTACCCACATCCTTTCCATTGTACACTTAGTTGTACTATTTCCAGACTAGCCACCCTTTGCATGGCCTAGGATACAACTCAACCACCCATATCATGAGGATTCATCCATATAAACAACTAACTATACAAATATCACACAATAAGGATAACTAACACTTTAATATCACACAAATAATATTCTCATCATTAAGGAATTCTTAAGTAACTTCTCAAGGTTCAAATACACATTCCATATAAAGGGAAACCCTAGGTATTTCCAATTTCTACGGTGCTCTGACACATTCCAAAGATGACTTTTCCTCCTGTGACTATGTAAATCAAGTATAAGTATCATAATAAATATTACGGGTTAAATATACCATACTTGTTACAAAACATGAAAACAAACCCCATTCAGTTCTATTTAGGTTCATCAACAAATACTTTCCAATATAGAAATATCATATGGTTTGATGAACACATATAAAACAAGGGGAAAATATAGGTTACACATAACGAATTATTATTAGTTCCTCCATAAAAAATATCCTTTCATTAATCATCCTTAATGGAAAAAAACCTAAAATAAAATAAAATCCCCAAATTTAGGTATTTTGAATGAATTACATAGAAACAATGACAGAGAAAAATAATTAGATCTCAAGAAAGGTTATCCTTATAGAAATATTATCAATGAAAATAATATAATCTAGTTCCATAAATAATTGAGGGTTGTGGATATAAACAAAGGGGAATGGATAGGATATCAGGTTACTATTTACAGGAGACAAGGAGGATAAATTAAAAAATAAAATGAGGTAAGATGACAAAAATATACCATATAATAATGGGGGGTTAAGGGTCCTATCAGAACCCTTGTGGCACCCATTGGACATCCTGTGGACCACCAAGTATTTTTTGGTCTCAACCAAACCCAAAGTGACACTAAAAGACACTACAGTTAAAGCCTTTGTAATTTAGGTGTCTCTGCACTAGTCTCTTGGTGGAAATAATATTCCATTGAATATTTCTTCTGCCTCAACAAATTCCTTATTTTTGATCATGATCCATCACTGCCAACTTCCACAATCATAATAGGCCAAAATAAATATGAAACAACCAAAATAAATTGATTTCATACCTTGATATTTGTGGGTTATTACAAACTCCCTAATATACCACTTCTCATCCATGAGATAAATCATTGAACTTTATTGGTGAAAAGATACAACCACTGATCTAGTATGTTAGTATCCTACCCCAAGTCTCCTATTATACGTGTCTATATTCATACTAAATATTTACTAAGTGTTCCATCATTATATTTGGTATATTCTCACTCCAGTATACTATTCACACTAGTTACTCCATAAATGATATAAATACCTCTAACTCTGCATTATTGACACTAATCACATGGAAGGGTTTTAATAGGTACCTTTAAAGCCAAGAAACATGAAATAAACTATGAATATAGTTATATAATTGTGGTATATCTAATAAAAAAATCACTATATTGATCTCCTTGATAATATCAAATAGTCTCGTAAACCAAAATGCTAACTCCCCATGTCTTTCTAACCACTTATGTCCCAACTAAGGAAATACACTAAAAAATACATGATCCTCTACATCAAACTCTATAGGTTAGTATATTTGGTTAGTATATGATCACTACCTACTCTGAGAGGTCATAAACCACTTTTATATCACTTTTATATAATCTAAGGTATATTGCTTGAGTCTTTGTCTTATAATAAATTACTCTCACTCATCTAACCAACTTAAGGGAGATCGACTAGCCTGTCGTGTAGTGCCTTGAGAGGCTTCATATGAATCAAAACCTAATTACTATTATTATAGGATAACTCTTATAGTATAATATGACACACCCAATATCCACTAAAATATAGTATAAAAACTCAAAGAATATCCTATAACACCTAAATCATACACTCAAATAGTCTATCTATCTGAGGATAGTGACAAATGATGATGTTTCATGGAGGTTTATCAAATTTAATATTATAAATAAGTTTAAATACAATATAAGGGGAAAATTATGTTATCTCTAACGAGGTTATCACATTCAGAGTGACATTATTTTATTAATTTTTAATGGTATTAGTATTTTAATCTATCTCATGGGTTTTTGTGTTGAATTATTATGGAATTAGTAACCAAAATAAAATAAAAAAATATAGAATATCAAGAATATTACTAATGATTGATTTATAGGAGTTTGGGTACCAAATATTATTCTATCATAATCCATTGAAAATTTTAATTCAAATTATAATTTCTATTCAATTAGATGGTCCATAATCATAGACTTCACATATTTAGTTGAGTGGAATTATGTGCCTCTACCTTACTACAATCATAGTAAGTTGTTTTTTCATGTGTACATGGGATAGTATTTTTCAAACTCCAACCACTTTTACATAGAAATAAAAACTTACTTATAAATAAACTCTCAGTTAATATAGGTTCTTTCTAAAGTAATTATAAGTAAGAAAACTATCTTCCAGACATATATATATTAATACCTACACTCTTTAAGTACTCGCTACTGAAACATTCATATTATATTGAATATGGAATCAATAAATTGAATGTAATAATGAATAAAAACTCAAAATAATAAATAGATGGTGTAATGTATAAAATGATAAAAATCATATATTAATCTATAATTCCTTTCTCTATAAACTAATATCAAAATAAATAAATTGTAATTATAAAGAAATATGCTAAGAGGATCAATAATAACAAAGTTTCTCCCCCATTGAATCAATAAATTAAAAAGGTTATACACTTACATGAAAAGGATCATATCCAAGGGAATGGAACTATTGAAAATAATTATAATTTGAAAATAACAGTCAAGGAGGATACTACAATAATTAAATATATATTTCTTTATAAAGCCTCATTCCTCTTCCCTCAAACTTCCTCAACTTCAATGATGAATCTTTGTGTCCAAAATGTTTTCCTAGATAAATTCCATATGTGTTATTAATCTTATAGATTATCATGCTCCTATGTAGACCTATAAATTTCATATATTAATATTGCACCATTTAAATGAATATTCAATATATATCACAACAATACATGACCCAGAACTGTAAATGTCTAGTGTCATTGATAATATATACAAAATCAACTTATTTTATGAAAGATATTCAATATCTTCCACAAATATATTCTTGCATAGAATATTTATAAGACATGTTCTACTTAGAACCCTTATTTATAACATGGGGAAATAAAAACATAAGAAAGGGTGAACTTAGATTCACAATAAGGGTAAACATATGAGAAACTAATAAATGATAATAAATGAGAATAAGATAAGTATAAGGGTATCCAAACATGATAATAATTTATAAAATTCATACCAAATCATAATTAATTAATCTTGGGTCATGGAATAATACTTTATAATGACAAAATACATAAGTTATAGGAGTATAAAATCATCAATAACTAATCATGAGCCATGAGAATATATCATAACAACAATACATAAATTTGGGGCATACACATAAGTATAGAAAATAATTTACTTATTCAATGTTATCTTACAAGACTATCATTGCAGAAAAAGTCCAATAATGGATTCAGTTCATTCCCCATTCCATTATTTCCTTGGTCAGGATTCACTCACAAACATATCATAGTGGACAATGTCCCTTACTGAATAGGGTCCACTTCTCGTTCTAGTCTATATTATCTTATGAGATATCAATATTTACCCAATGCGTTGGAGGGATACATAATTATGGTTCCATCCTTAAAATAATGGAAATAAAATATAAGTGTTCCATAAGATCATATAAATATTCATCAATTTATCATATCATAACCCATGGAAAAGAAGTGGGTTTCATAATTATTTCCTTACAACTTAATTAACCCATACAAAGAAATGGGTTTCATAATTATTAAAAAATCATCATCATAAGCCATCTAGATAAAGTAAGTTCTTCTAATCATAGGAATACATCCCTTTTAAATCATAAAAATTCTTAAATAATATTAACATAGATAAAAAATACCTTCAAATGAGCATTTGAACATTTCTTTGAAAACATGGAAAATATCATTTTATTTGGTAATCATTAAAAAATAAAATTAATAAAATATTGAGAAAAATATTTTAATTAAAAATAACCATGGAAACCTATAAATAAATATTAAAAAGGAAGAATAATTATAACAACATAAAAATATATTGACATCATATATGTTATAACAGAACATTCTTTTCACACATTTGTAAAAAGTCAAAAGTCAGTCATGCAGAAAACTTTTGAGAAGATTACTTTTAATAATTTATAAATAATGTAAATGTAGTAAAAATGATACTTCTAAAACATTTATGTATAGATAAAAAAAATTTATAAATTATTTTTAAGAACATGGACATGGAATAAAAAATTCATCAACAAAAGAAGAAATAAAGTTAGATTTTATTAAAATCATTTTATTGATCATTTAAAGTACCAAAGAGATGAAAATGGTAATAATACTTGAAAATTATAGGAATAACCTGAGTATAATAAAATAAATTGGGTTTCAAGTATAATTATCATATAATTTCCCTCAATTGAAATTTAACATAGATAATCCCAAAAAGAAATGAGATTTTAACATAAACTCTTACCTCGGGTCTCATCTTTCTTTGTACTTGTTCAAAAATACCATATAATAAATATAGATTTATTATAAATATATTATAGAACCATATTCATATACATAATACTATATATCATTCCATTATAATTTTTATTTACCCTTTTATTAGTAATTCTTCATTAAAATCATCGTCCAGGTGAAAAATCATATGTTTTCCATACATGTTTTAGTTTGACAGTTTCGGTCCTTGCACCATGGTTATTATTTCATCATATCTAGAATACTAATCATGTAATAAGTATCATATTTATTCATTATATAAATTTTTATAACCATTTATATAAATATATAATGAAAAATTAATTACATCACTTCGTGGGGACAATATCTTATACGTACACACGAGTGATGTTTTCACTTTTCAATAGATGGTATGAATGAAAGTTAAATAATAATTCATGTTTGTATAATCATAAATATCAAATATATTAATTAAATCTATCCTTATTTCTATCCATTTAAAGAGGAAATTAAAAATGAATCACATCGCTTCATGGATGTGGTTGTCTACATGTATACATGAGCGATGCTACCATTTTCCAACGAATGGATGGAAAAAAGTTATATAATTAATATCAAAACATATAATTATATTAAAAATAATTATTACATCATTTTAATATGTTTATATAAAATTTTTATGTTGTTTAAGGAGAAAGAAACTTGAAAAAGATCAGTGAGAACATGTACCTCTTCTTTGGGTATCCTCCTTTGAAAAGCACCTTATGGCTTCTTGGATGGGTATTTTGTGAAATTAAGAACCTCAAGGTCATGGATATGTATGTTTGTATAGTATTTGGATAGATATTTTTCATTATAAAGGGCTCATTTGGTATAAAGAGAAGATGAGTGGAGGTTCCCTTTTATAACTGAGGGGAGAGGCACACTTGTAATTATTAAGAATATTAAAATATAACAAATTCACTCCCATGGTAATGTGACATGAAATTGGATAAAAATAAAATATGGGATGATATAAGATTGAAAAAAATATACAACAATATTTAAAAAAATCATTTAAACCCTTATCTGTTTAGTTTAACCCCTTGTTAACCCTTTTGACCTTTACTGTAGAAATTAATTTTTACCTCAGTTGCTATTTATAATGACTAAAAATGAAATTTAAATCATTACTAAATTTGGAAATTATTATTAGAAATATGGAAAAAAATTATCATATTAAGTTTCTCTATGTGGTACAAATCCATTTTAAAATAAATTTGTAAAATTTAAAGAAAACCATTTTTTAGAAAAAATCATTTTTAAGCATAAAATTGATTTTTTTATTCCTTGGACAGTAAAAACAATTAGATGAATTTTTTTATATTTCTTTTAATATATTATATAAATTTTCTTAAAAATAATTTCCCAATACTAATTAATTACATTTATTAAAATAAAATAAATTTCACACAATAAAAACAATTTTCTAAAGAAAAAAATATCCCATTTTACCTTTAAATAATTTTATCTTTATTTATAAAAAAATGATAATCCATGTATGAGTGAATATTAATTTTCTTAAATTCAATACCAAATTATTTTATTTAAATACTGGTTCATTATTGATCAATAAACATAATATATTGAAAAATGTAATACTTTTAAAAGGAGATCTTTTAACATAAAATTATATTATTTTAAAATTTAAAATTAATTACTTATTTACTTGGAAATAATAAATTTTTTAAAAAAAATAAAACTTTTAGGAATAATTTTCATAACTTATTTATTTCTATTTATACCTGTCAATCTGATGGATAATAGATAACATTCACATTTAATAATAATATTTCAATAATATATTATTGTTATTTAAGCTCAGTGTTGCGTGTAATGAAAGTAATCAAACACATAAAATTTATTTAAAGAAATATTGATCATAAAATATATGGTTTTTATAAACTTACCATGATAACATGAAAACTCCTTATTCCTAGGATATGTTGGAAATGATAGTTGGAAAACTCACACGAACACACATGAATAACTAGAACTTAAAGAGTGGAGAAAAACATAAGATAAATTTTGTGATTCAAAAATTAATCAAAATTTCTTGATAGTGTTTTGTTTATTTATATACAAAGAAAAAACTAATAATAATTACAATTTAATTAAAACATAGGATCCATGTGGATAAGTCAATTAAAATTAATTGAATTAAAGGGAAATAAATGGGGGCACAAGGTGTTAAACTGCGTTGGGAAAATAACGAAAATAAATGAGGTAAATAATGGGGTGGGGGGGAAAGTGACTATGAAATTAATAACCATGTTAAAATTAGCTAACAATATCACCCCCTAATTTCTATAAAATTCACCAAATCTCAGTTATGAAAATATTTACACACAACTCCTAGAACTTATTATGCCCAAGTTACTTTATGAGAACGTCTGTGAACTACTTCCCCCTAAAATCTTTTTGGTTGCTCGCTATAAACTATTATAAAATGAGTGTCACATACAAGTGGGTGATCTTGGAATCCAAGTAATCAAAAGGGTTTTCCATGGTGGATTCTGGCATAATGTCGGGCCATCGAAGGGCCACCTTTTCCACCCATGGTTAGGGATATGAGAAGGATTCTAATGTTGAACCACACACTCAATGTTTTCTTTTACTTATTCCTTACTATCACATATGACTATTTACAAGGATTATTCTAATGAATTTCTTTTCATAATAATTAGTTTTTTTCTACGTTATAGAAGGATGTTGTCTCATCAATTATAGTGAAGTGTGGCTCATTGGATTATAGGTCACACAGAGAAAACCCATGTGGCATTTTCAGCATGATGGTGTCATTGATATGGTGCAGAATTTATGTTGGGTGTCATCACAATTGGAATAAATTGTTACTACCAAGTTGGATAATGGTGAGTCAAACTCCAATTTGGTCAATGTTCTGGTCATCACATCATCCATGTCTTTCATGTTAGTGTCTACATAGTGTATTCTAGTGGGTGTGCATGACAATCCCTAATCTCTGGAAGTGTTGTTGTTCACTGTCATCCATGGTATATATATCATAGTGTAATTTATAGTTAATAGATAATCAATAATCAATATACATGTTTCTTTATTATCACTCTAATCAGGTAGTGTCTCCTTATTAGAGATGACATCATATGTTACATGCACACAATTTCCAATGAGGTTGTACATATGGTATACCTTAGATTTGAACTCATACCCGATGAAGATCATTGTTGCACTCCAGTTTACCAACTTCTTCAGGGGAGGTTTCAAGTTTATGATATGTAAAATATAGTCAAAGGAGTGGATAATATGACACTCCATCTACTTCCCAAGCTAGGCCTCATATGGTGTAACCCCATTGAGGCTTTATATTTCCACATGGTTTAGGTTCAAAATGGTGGTGGAGACTACATCACCATAAAACATCATGGGGGACCCTTTTCCTTTAGCATGTTTTGAGACATGGTGAACATGATTTTTTTTCAGTGTTCAATATCCCGATTATTATATGTTGAATATGGAACTATCAGCTATCTTTATACAACACTCTTAGTGTAGTATTCATCAAATTCCACCAAAGTGATATCACCATTGTAGCTAGTGTACAGGATGATTATCTTGAGTTTTATATACACCACCACCATGAAATAAAATAACATGATTACCATCAGATCTTGGTCCTTGATCATGAGTATACCAGGCCACATGTATCATATCATTCCATCCATGAGTAGCAGAAAGTAGTGGTTCTTTCTTGGAGTTATCGGCATGATTGTCCCACAGTGGTCATTGCATACATGGTCGAGGGTGTTCTTTTTATGATGCTTCACTTCCTTATAGAAATAAACTCATCACTACTTTCCAAATAGTCAATTATCATATAATTTAGTATCCTAATCAGTCAATGAAAACCCTCACACAATGTCGCATTGAGCGAGATTGCATAGAGTTGGGAAATTCAGGTGATCATACCTCATTTTCTATCACCATGCCTCCTCTGAGTCCCTTTATGAAAAGCATACGAGTTATGAAATTTCAAGTATGGTCTTGTATGAAAGACTAGGGAATCACTTAACCCTACACATAATATACCATTATAGGTCATGGATCCACAATATTTCATCATCGATTAGTATATAGAAAGCATTATTTTCAAGTTGTTTAATGCTGATGAAGTTGGTGGTGATCCTCGAGATTATGTACACCCCTATGAGCATGTGGTATTCATTTTTATTTTAGGTAAATAGGATCATCATATGCCCCTTGATTTCAAATATGGATCCATCTCCAAACTTGGTGGTCTCACAGATCTTAGAGTCACGCTCAGAAGAAATAATACTAGATCCAGTCATGTGGTTTATGAAACCAGTTTCTAGGTACCCTAATCCATCATCTTTCACCTCCTTTTTATCAAGTTATACCAAGGCCTTTGCCTTGAATACCCATAGAGGGGTTCATCATAGTGGGGGAAGTGGTAGCGACATATTACATTAGTGGGGAATTAGGAACTATAGTGCATTCCCTTTCCATATGGAGCATCACCTCATTATCATTACCCTATATTATATGGTACACAAATTTTTCTATCCCTCTTATCCAATATTTTTCCTAATGGCCCATTTTCCTCTAGCATCAGTGTTTATACCTTGAAACATCATGACCACTTCTAGATCTTGATTGATCCTTATATTCCCTTTTTTCCATTTTCAACATTTCATCATGGTTGTATGTGAGGTTGGTTTTTAGAATTTAAGTCATTATAGGATACCTCTCCCATGTTTCTCTCCTTTATAAATACAACCCACTCCTCATTAAGGAAAAAAATATTCCCTCCAACATTTGTGATGGGAGTCAGCTCAAAATGGTCCTCTTTTTCATTGATTCTCCCTATTACCTCTTCCACAGAGAGAATTGATAGGTTGATAAACATCTCAATTAAAAGATAAATTTGGGATAACTTATAGGGGATTACATGTATGAACTTATCATGTACTTTCTATAAAGGCTCTATATCATTGAGGATGGTGAGTTGGTTTACTATCCCAATGATCCTTATTAAGAGTTCATCCACTAATTCACCATTGTAGAAAGAAATTATATCATACTCTTTATGTAGATTCTATATATTTTCATTATAAACTCAATAACTCTTGATATTTATAGTCTTAATAGTGTCTCATTCCTCCTTGAATCTTGCCTTGATAGTGATTATGGAGATCGTATCTAGCAGGAAAACACATAGGATGGCCACTAGTTCAATCATATCTTCCTAATGTTCACCACCACTAATGTTGATGGAGTCCAAGATCCCACATTCTTGGAGAATAAAATTCATAATAAATTACCAAATATCATATTTTTTATTCATGATATTTTGATATACCTTTGATCCCACATCCTCCTTCATCACCCAATGTAGTGCCAGAGGGCTACTACTAATGTAAACATTGGTTCTAGGATTCGATGATCATGACTGGGAGCATCGGGGAGATGTAGTATTAGAGTTTAGAATCATTGATCAAGTAAAACTCACTCTAATAAGAAATGTTTGAAATTTTAGTCAGTTGAATCACAAAAACACAAACATGATTGAAACTTCAAGGGTGGATAAATAACATAGGAGAGATTTTTTACTATAAAAACCATCTGATTTTTCTGGTGGTGTTTCATTAATTATGTATATAAAAGACTAAAAATAATACAAGGTAATTAAAATGAGGGATCTATGTGGCTTAGACAAACAAATTTAAAGGAATTAAATGGGAATAAATGGAGGGAATGTTGTTTCAAACTGCTTTGGGGAAATAATGATAATAAATAGGGGAAATAATGGTGGGAGAAAAAATAAAAGTTAAATTAATCACCGCATTGAAATTAATTAACTAGACCAAGATAAATCTATTAGTTTTTATTCTTTTTAATGATTTATTTTGACTTTATATACATTTATGTTTTTAGTTATCTTGGGATTTAATGTAATACATGCTTGTTAGATTCTAATTAGATAAGTGGACATGGTTTCACTTAATCTTGGATTAATTTAATCTTGGAATTATCTTCAATATATTCCTCTCACTTTTGGAACCGTCATGTTTTCTTTGGGAGACATGATCGAGCGTTTTAAGGATTTTTGATGCAATGGTTAGTTTATTCATTATCAAAGGTTCCATTTTGAGATGGTCTTTTTCTTTGTTGAGAATTATTGAAATGTTATGAGATAATTTCTTTTGTTTTGGGATCATGGCTAGTGAAAAATAGATTCTGTTGTCTATGTTGGAATAAGAGGCTATGATAAAAGTCATTTCCTCAGATAAAAATTAGGTATTTACTTTCAAAATATATCATCAAAGGATTACCTTTTCTCTGTTTACATCAACCACACAAGTCATCTAATAGTGGTTTCACTTCCATGCAGGTGGTGTTGTTTCTTATCACTGTCTTCATTACTTAAGTGGATAGAATTCATGAATTTTCAATGACCTAACCTACAACGTGGAAACTCCATTAATCTATAACCCTCTTCCAAAAACTTCATAAGAAGAATCATGAATTCCCCACCACCATGAGAGGTTGTACAAGATATATCCACCATCAATCATTATTTTTGGAGATGTCAGTTTTCGTACTCCGAGGGTATGATGTAGAGAGTGTTGGTCGATATCACCACTACTACAGAATGCACAATATTAAGCATTTCCCTTTATCAAAACTAGCTAATAGAACTAATAAAGGAGGCACCTTCATCAGTTCTAGAAAAAAGCATTGATAAAGTTCTATTTTATCAACACTAATAAAATACCCCTTTTATCAGCGCTAAAAAGTTACTGATAAATGGGGTCTTCTATCAGCACTTTTTTAGTAAAGGGTTTCTTTTATTAGTATTTTTTAGCATTGATAAAAGTTACATTTCATAAAAAAATTATATTATTAGAAATCATATATTAATATATAAAAATATTTATATTATTTTAAATATAATATATTTTATTAAATTTTATTTTTATATGACTAAATATGCATTTACACTTAATATATAATATATTTAATAAAAATGGCATAGAAAAAATTATATTTTATTAGAATTATTATTTCATATAGAAATATATATTGATATATATATACTATTTATTTATTTTTAATTGATATATAAATATATATATATTAAATTTATTCATTTTGAATTTTAATCTATTTAATTTTTTTAATTATATTCTTTTTAATATTTATTTATATTTATTAATTAACATTTAATATATTTTCAATATAATTGTAATTTATATATATCAAACTTGTGTTATGTTAATTTTACACACACATATACGTAATTAATATAGAAACACATAAAGACATAATATTTCTATAATTTATTTGATTTGTAATGTTCATTTTATAATTTTAATTATTAAAACAATATATATATATATATAAGAAATATTATGTTTCAAATAAGTAATTTTTATTCCTTTTTTATATTTTTATTCAATATATATAATTTATTAATTTTTAATATTTTTAAAATTTATTCATTTTTAATATCATTTATTCATTAATAATATTAATTATTATTTAATATACTTTTTAATTTATTCATTTTCAAATTTTATTTGTCTAATATTTTTTTAATTTTATCCATTATTAATATTTATTTATATATTTTTATTAGTTTACATTTAATGTTTTAATATGGTTTTAATTTATATAATTAATATGTATTTAATATCATTAACATATATTCAATTTTAATTTTTTTAATAACTATATAATTAATAATGCTTACTCATTTTTTAAATCTATTCATTCTTACTGTTATTTATTTCATTAATATACTTTACATATTATATAATGTCATTTATCAATTTAACATATATCAAACTTGTGTTATATATATATATATATATATAATTTCACACGCACATTTATCTAATTAATGTAATCTTATATTGAAACACACACACACAATATTTATGTAATTTATTGAAATTTTAAGATTTATTTTATAATTTTATTCAGTAACATAATATATTTAATATATTATTTATTTAATTGGTAAGTTTTATTTATTCATTTTTAATATTATTTCAGAAAATATTATTTATTAATTTTTAATATTTATTAATTTTTATATTTTTTGGAGTTTAATCATTTCCTAATATTTATTTATACGTATTTATTTACTATGTTTTAATATTTTCAATATGTATTCATTTTCATTTTAATATATATCCATACTTAATTTTTTTAATAATTTCTGTAACTAATAAAATATATCCACTTTTTTAATATTTTTGAATTTTATTCATTATTAATTATTCAATTTAATTCATTTTTAACATTTATCCATTTAAAATTATCTATTCATTAATAATGTTAATTATTTTTACTTATTTATAATTTATTCATTTTTAATATATATTATTTTAATATTATTGTGTTTTATTTTAAACATTTTTTATTAGAACATTCAAAAAAGTGCTGATCAATATGGGTTTTATCAACGTTATAATGTAAATCACAAATAAAACCAATCTTTATGAGTGCTAAAATTCTAGTGGTTATAAAGATAGGTCATTATATATATATAATAAAATTAAATTTAAATTATTACCTGATTATTAATTTGGGTGGTTTCATGTAATATTTTTAAAACTCAAACCCCGTTTGGAGCCGATTACGGGGTTCCCGAACCTAAAACATATTTAAAAACAATTATTTATCCACATATTTATAAACATATATTTGTAAATAGATATTTATAAATAAATATATTTATATGTATATATAGATATATTTATAAACGTGTATTATTATATTTATAAATTATATATTTATAATTATTAATAAATATATTTTATTTTTTTTGAAATATTTATGTAATTATAAGTAAATAATTACAAGTTTAAATAATATAAAATTATAATAAATATTTTTAAATAATAAATACATTTATTATATTTATAATTATATATTTATATTTATATATATATAATTATATAAATATATATTATAATTACATATATACTTACATAAATTTATATATTGTAATTATATATATACTTATATAAATATATATATTAATACAAATATTTTTTAATTTTATACATATATTTATAAATATACTTACAAATATACCTATTTATAAATATAATTTTAAATATATATTTATAATTATATTTATAATTACTTATTATAATTATTTAAATATATTTATAATTACATAAATATTTATTTATACTTATTTACATTGATTTTATTTATTATTATATTAATTATATTATAAAATATTAATTATGTATGTCTTTATCATCACTTATTTAGCACTGATAAAGATATGTCTTTATGAGTGCTATAATATAAAGCACTCATAAGACCAATCTTTATCAGTTGTAGAATTTTATTGCTGATAAAAATTGGTTTTATCATCGCTTATTATTTTAGTGATTATAAAACTTATCTTTATGATCACTTTTTTGAAAGTGCTAATAAATCCCTTCCTAATATTATAAATTTAACCCTATACAAACCCATTTCTTTTGTTCCATTCAAGATCTTATAGAATTATAAATATTCCATCATTTCTCCCCGGCCTTCTCAGGCGAATCGACCCTCTCAAAACCTAAAGTATGTGATTATTTCTACTTCTCTTTAGTTGATATCACTTGTTTTCCATTATCAATGTCTTTATGCTTATGATTTTATCCTTGACGAGTCTCACCTCCATCATGCATACCTGATATGGCACTACCATCACACAATAATTCATATCGCCACTCCGCCTCAACCTTTTTATCGGTCTGCTCGATTCTTCTCAACCTCACTTTTTTTCTTTTGATTTCAATTTCAGGTGAATGATACATATTAGTGTCCAAATTTCATGTATGATTAAATATTTTATCCTCCTGGTATTATTAAGGATTCATATTTCAGGATATAAGGGATTTATCACATGGAATTTCATTTCTATTTCAAAAGAGATTTGAATAAATATTTAGGGGGTAGATGATGAATAATAATTAGGATTCAATGCCTATATATAAATGAAATTAGTATTGAGAATAGATATATTGGGTGGATTACAATCTGGACCTAAAAGAGTATTGTATAACTATTGTAGGTTTTTACTTAACTAGAGCTGTTTCACTATTAGTGTATGATTTATTAGAATTAACTGAAATAGAATTTTTTTATAAAATAGAACTCAATTTTTGAATCATCATGTTGACATTATCTTAAGGTGAATGTTTAGCATTTTTCTAGAAAATTTATGTTTTTTTGTGAATAGTAAAATATTTTTTCCCATATACCGCATGTTTTATGAGATCATAATGATGTAAAAATGACTCAATAATTTTTAAGTCCATTTCTATGACTTAAATGGGATTTAAGGAACAAAATTAATCATTTTAATATAATTACATTGATTTTAAAACCTAAAAATGAATTTTAAAAATCTAAATCATATTTTATTTAAATAAAATACTATTTATTATTCTTTTATTTAAATAATATATTCCACAAACACCATTCAGTTTTGAAAGTATTTAAATGAAAAAATAGCTATTTTATAATAAAATTCTATTATTAGTCACATGGATCATTACTATTCATAATCATTAGCTTTAATAATAAAATACTTAGTATTTTATTGAAAAAATACCCCTCTCATTCCCTTATAAATTCAACCCTCCTCCACCCGTTAATCTTCACTTGAAAAAAGCAATAAATTGGTTTAGAAATAATTAATTAAAAAAATTAAGTATATTATTAAGGAGGTTAGAGGATGTATTCAAAGTGATTCATACTCGAATTAATCATACGTGACATTAGTCCATTGAAAAGTATTGGTCACCTGAACTTTCCCACTCTTTCTATATCCTAAGGTAATTTTAAAAAAAGGGATTGGATAGAACATCAAACACAAGGGAGAGGAATCCAGGTTATATGTATCCTTCTTTCTCCCATGGATTAAAATTGAACAATTTGTCCCATTTTATTATACTAATAGGTATAATAACCCTAATATTTTTAATATTTTCATTTATGTGAACATCTAAAATATGAATTTTAGCCTTCATCCAAGCCATGTGAATTGTTTATATTTAAATAATTTTTCAAACACCAATTATATTGTACTTTGGTTTTTCTAGTATCTTGACAAACCCAGCTTGAGACTTCTGGTTCATTGGATTTAAATTCTAGATTTTCTTAAAACGTTGGGTTCTCAAAACCATGTGGTTAGACCCTATCAACATTTTAATCATTTGAAAAAGGATCAACTTTGGATCCTAAGCATACTGTCACTGAAAAACCACTATGCCCACCAAGTACCAAATGAATAAATTAATAAACATAAACTCCTACCCTTATTTTACTCCCACCTAGAAAAGTTTCAAACCATTTGAGAGTTATTGAATCAAAAACGGTAAGATTGTTGAGATAACTTTGTTATGCTTTTTGTGTGGGAATACATATACCCCTAGAAAAAATTTGGAATTGTGACCAATATTAGTTTGAGTTGAGGACTCCCATAACCCTATTTTATGCTCCACTCAGATTTCCCTTTAATCCTTAAATTTCTATCATGAATAACATTCAAGAAAACCATATCTACATTCCTCTGGTTTAAACCTCGCTCCAAATTTCTTCTCATATATTCTTTTAGATTTTATTTTCTATACTGGTTCCACTGAGGTTTCTTTTTGTTTTCATGTGATCCTGGGTAGTTGGGATTATACTCCAATCATTATTTTGAGATAAGTCTCTATACTAATCCCAATAGGACACTTCTTCATTTTTTGTTGAAGTTGATTGTTTCTCCATCTAATAAAATATTATAAACATCATTTCCTAAGAACCTTGTCATTGAAACACCACCTACACCACCACTTATCAGGGGAATAAATCAATAAAAATAAAATCCTATACTTTTTGACTCCCACCATGAAAGGTTACATCAACTGCCCTAAAATTACTATCTTTTGTCAAATAAAACATCAAATCAAGAACCTGAACCAATAACCACATGTTTACCCATAGTTATTTTTTTCATTCTATCCTCATGTAAAATGATAACTAATTATGAATCATCACAAATAACATTAAATATTGGGTTCCACTTATTATAATTATATATAACTTTCTCTTTTGATTATGAATACCATATGTGTAATTTTTTTAATTAATATTTTTTTAACCTAATAGGATGGATATGAATAAAAACTGGATGGATGCTGATTATATGAAGAAATAGTATGATGATGGATTTGAAGAGTTCATCAAGTTTTCAATAGATTATTAATACGACCCTTCTCAAATCCTTTGTCCATGTTTACAATGGTTTTATTCAAAAAAAATTCATCCAAAAAAGTTGGAAGATTATTTTATTTTTAAAGAGATAGATCATAGGTATAAAAGTTAGACTAAACACAAGGAGAAATTGAATATATGTAATGATTGGGATGCTACTGTGATTTATAGTGTAGCATACTGACCTGCGTACCACACATCGGTGCCCCGATC
Source organism: Viscum album (assembly GCA_963277665.1). Classification (NCBI taxonomy): domain Eukaryota; kingdom Viridiplantae; phylum Streptophyta; class Magnoliopsida; order Santalales; family Viscaceae; genus Viscum; species Viscum album. The sequence goes on along the minus strand of OY728127.1, from coordinate 1,398,219,354 downwards.
CAGTTCGTTGCATGACCTCAGGCATGCCTCCTGGTATTCCAGAGTCTACTGACTAGCCGTGAAGGTAAAATATATAACATAGAGAGAATATACTATCTTTATCCAAGTACCACAATAGTGAAAATAAATAAATAATAATGAAATGATGTAACCAATAACTAGAATAATGCAATAACAAAATACATAATAGTATCACATAATGAACCAAAATAGGAAAAAAATATCCAGGACTAAATCAGTAGATATTTCATTTCATATACATGTCAAGTGTTTAATAAAAAACCAAAATAAAGATACTGAAAACTCATAATCGTGTCCTGACATCAAGTCTGGTTTCCTCATCCATTCCCCATCCCAACTCAGCCATCTATCATAGGGATATTTCCCTTATCTTATCCTGCAAAAATGAAGTCTATTTCGGTACCGATCCGGTAGCCCGAGTAGGGTGTGAGTACAACTTAGTAGGCCACCAAAAATGGTGTCTAAAACAATATCTAATCTATAACAGTGTATAAAGTTATATATAGAATAAATTATAATAAAATAAGTAAATAGTTTTCACAATTCATTATTCTTTGATTAACAACATAATTACCCGAGTTCACAATGACACCCAAACTATCAATACCTACTTTGGTCTGTGTCGTAGTTTGAACCATTTATTGTGACAACCCGAAGGTTTTAATTATATATTTTTCCTAATTTTTTGTGTTATTTTATTTTATACTCAACAAAACTATATCCTTTAATTAATGAAGTGGGTATAACTAAAATGAGATCGTTGGGTTTCTACAGTTATATAACCGTTGGTCAATATGACTATTGGAAACTATAATCTTAACGTTTTGTTTTTATAAATACAGTAATCTTGGTCAATTAATATAGAAATAATATTGAATGGCCGCATCCATTAGAATTGAGCCATATGAAGCCCAACTGTCGGATCTTGGGAAGAAGGTAGCATCACTGGGCTTTGCTCTAGACCAAGCCCAAGCCGAACTTCAATGTATGAAGCTTGAACGGAATCGCCTAAGGGAGAAGTTCAAGATGATAGAAATCACTACTCAGGAAATGTTGTTTGAGACACCCCAAGATTCATTCACCATAGTAAACCTTACACTTAGGTCCTATGCTGGTGTTATCAGGGGATATTTAACGAGACCTTAACTGCTTTGTGTAATCCTTTTATATAAATAAAATTGTTATTTCTTCTTATGGAAAATTTTGTGAATTTCAAATATCTGGATAAATATAGGATGTGTATTATTAATGAATTTGGGAAAAAGGGGTATTTTAAAATGTTTTCTTATTCATTAAATAATTAATAATGTGAAATAATTTTCAAAAAATGGTCTTTTACAATTTTGAGCAGTGGGAAATTTATAGTCTAATAAGATCAACTTGGTTTTTAGTGAATAGTAAAGTAGGAATAGTAACATACCCATATGAATAGTAATAACAAGTAATTAATCATGATTTGACCAAAAAATAGAAACTTCGCCAATGAATTTATAAATACATATTAGACATCTTAAAAGTGAAAAAACGATCATAGTTTAAGTTTTGGTATTTTTATATGACATAAATATTTTATTTAAAATTTTATAATTAATTTAATAATTTAACATGGAAATTTAGCTTCATAAAATTTAATCATAGTTATTTACTTTATTGTCTTATTGATATACAATAATTTTATGGGACCTTTATTACTTTTTTAAGGTGTTACAAAATGAGTTATGGTTTTAAAGTTGTATTTTTGGAATAAATAATGATTTTATTTAAAGAATAAATTAAAAATATTTAGAAAATTATTTTCATAAAATAGACTTCATTTTTTATTTCATATCATCGATATTAGGTTAGGGTGAATTTTTGGGTTTTTTCTAAAACAGTTGAATTTTTGGTGAATAGTAAAAATGCAGTTTTGAGTTTCGGGTGTTTAATGACATCATTAATAATGTAACAATGATGTAAGATTTCTGGTTGACTTATGAATAGTTATATATACTATTAGGTTTTCCAAGTGTCCAATACCATAGGCAAACACCATGGTAAAGCCCATGGTTTTGTGAATACCATCGATGAGGTGTCCCTTGAAAATTAATAATTTATTTACTCACTTTCCCAATAAATACCAAGCCATTTACCTCATTAATTTCATTAAAAAATCATCCTCAAAGATGTTATGGTCTCCTTACCTCCCATAGAGTCCTCTCAAGGTGCCCTCAAGTCCCCCAAGGTCCCGACCTTCAATATTTTTAAGTCACTCTTCAAGATAAGGGATTCTTTCACCCTCCTCTTTTAAGTCATGACTTCCTTTATGTTGTGTCTTATATTTCCCATCTCTTTATGTTGAGGTTACATTATAATGTGTTCAAATTACTGTCCATTTCATGTCCAAATGATGAAATACCTGTTATTCTCTCATCAATTTGTTTTCTGAATTTTTAAGTGACGTCGTCTGGCTGCCGAATTTCTCGTAAAAGAAATCACGTCTTATCTTTCCTTTCAAGTTTCCTTTTCTTGGGGTATGTCATTAAAATATCCATAACATGTTCTTATCACTATTTTATTCTGTATTTATATTATAATATGAGTTATTTTTGAATGGTTCACCGTTGTACCCTCTCTATTTATTATTTTCTAAAACCATGTTATATAGCCGTTATGCTACAGAAATTTCGTCTCAAAATTTCTATCTCTTTCTCTCAAGAAATTATCTTACTTATTTATGTGAATACCCTAACCTATTTCGTTTCTATGGGTGTTCATAAATATATAAAAAGTATATATTTTATTCTTTAATGGACATACACATAATCCTCACTCCCTTTCCATGGGTTATAAATGATATAATGATCTTATTATTAAGAACTTTTAAAACGTCGCGATTTTGAAATAAAACCCATTTATTTTATTCTCTGTGGGTTATTTATGAAATGTTTGATTTTTATATATGTGGATCACATGAAATTAAAGACATATTAAGGGTGCGCCCTGATATAGCTCCAATTCATTGGGTAAAGAATTAATCTCTAGAGATAACAAGTTTCACGATACCTTGGTGAATAACCTTGGTAATGTTTTTGACGCCTTGTGGATGGACCTTGGTGATATGTTCATGAATGTCTAAATAAAATGTTTTATCAACATATTCAAGTAATGGTTAAAGTTATCTTCATTATGACATCCATTTCTCATGTCCTTACGTTTTTATTCAAGTTCTTATTGATGTCATAAGTAAACTGATTCCCTTGTTTACCCTTACTGGGCCTTCTGCTCACCCTTTACTTTGAATGTGTGTATCCAGGTTATGAGATGCAGTAATTGTACTTAGGATGAATTTATGATGAAGCCTTACAAGTGGATTATAATTATGTTTTATGTTGTTCCTGATTTCCAAGACACTAGACTTTAAAGATCCTCTGTTTGTAAAATGTAATGAAAAGTTATGTAATAAAAATGTGGGATGTCATAGTTGGTATCAAAGGATAGTTTAGTTATTTATGGAAATTAGGCTAGGAAATATTTAGGAATAACACTATATAAAAGTTTAAATATAGGAAAACTTCCTGGTATTGTTGTGAATATTGAGTAAGTGATTTATCGAACAAATACATCCTTGTCTGAATACGAGTATGTAGAGGCGGCTCTGGCACAGATGTACATAGGGGTAAAACCCAAAAACACCACATTGAGCTAGACTCAAAAAAGAACTGGTGCACAACAACGAGCCTTGCTACCCTCTTGGATATAAAACTCCCAGGGGATATGTTTGGTTAATCATAATCTTTTTAGGAATCATTATGAAGGATTTATAGAGAAATTTAATTGTTTAAAAAAAGTTGTAAGACATAAATCATTTATAGTTAAAAGATTCGTAAATGAAATAAGTTTCTCATTAAGGTTTTATTATTTTAGAAAATGGTGGGAAATAGGAGGAACCGTGCAAATGGTGACGACAATAGACCATGCGCTGACAGCCCTCCGATGGAAGCCGGAATGGAAACATTCATGCGAATGATGAACCAACTGACTCAAGTTATGGGAAATAACTTGAATCAAGCTGAGAGACCAATCTCACCATGAAAGGAAAAACATTTTATTTAGTCCTTTATACATCAACGCCCACCAAACTTCAGTGGATCGACTTACCCATTGATTGCTGAGAAGGGGATCAGCTCTATCGAGAAGATCTTTTCTGTGATCTGTTGTTTAGATCAAGAGAAGTTCACCCTGGCTATCTATCGCTTAGAATGAGAATCTGATCAGTGGTGGGAGCTAATTAAAAACACGAGGAAAAGAGTGGAGGTTGAAGCTATGGAGTGGGAAGAGTTCAGAGGGATTTTCTTCAGTAAGTATTACCCTCTATCCATGAGAACAAGAATGGAGAAGGAGATTCTCGAGCTAAAGCAGAAGGAGGATGAATATATCGGAAGCTATGAGATGAACTTCACCCAACATTCATGATATACCTCTAGCATTGTCATGTATCCAAATGGTAAGGTTGATATATTCTTTGGTGGAATGAGACCTCATATGTGGAAGAATCTATCCAACCGAGACTATGATAGCTACGAGGAGATCGTGCGGAGTGCGATGAAAGTCGAATTGGAGTTTGGTGAGACGCAATGGTCTCATAAATCAAGTGACAAAACGAGATTGATGGAGCCTAGCTTAGGGAAGATCTTTGATAAGGGAAGAGGAGGCAAGCAAGTGAAACGCCCCATGTGTAATAAATGCGGGAAGAAGCATTCGGGGAACTGCCTTCTCGGGAGCGGGAAATGCTACAAGTGTGGAAGAGATGACCATATTGCAAGGAATTGTCATGGTAAGATGAAACCTCAACTTCCAAACCCTAAAGAAAAGGGGAAGATGTTTTAGGCCCTACCTTATGTCATGTGCTTTATGTGTGGACAACTGGGGCACTTTTTAATCACTGTCCGAATCTGAGGGCAGTGGGGGGGAACCACTATCAGCTTCAGCAAAGGCCAAGGGAGAAAGGTCGTGCTTTTACTATCACGACATCTAAAGTTAAAGCTCAAAATTATGTGGTAGTAGGTACTCTTGTTGTTCTCTCAAAGCTATAAAGTGCCTTGTTTGATTCTGGTTCTATGCATTCTTTTATTTCCGCCAAGTTTTCATAGAATTTAGAATCAACCCCCGACTTACTAAAAGTAGAGTTATTAGTCAAGACTCCTGGTGGTATTATCCAAGCATCATCAGTATTTAGAAACTCTAGTATCTACTCTGGTGAGCACAATCTTATCGCAAATCTAGTATTCATTCCTATGCTAGAATTCAACATTATACTAGGGATGGATTGGCTCTCCAAGTATAATGCTAAGAACAAATTCAGAAGTAAGGAAATATTAGTAGTCTTGAATGGAAAACCTATAGTTATCTTCCAAGGAGAGATATATCAACCTGATATTTTTATGGAAGAACCTCTTATATCCTTCTTTATGGAATTGATCGGTGAATAAGAAAAATGAAATGAGAGTTTGAGGATAGAAAATGTACCCATCGTCCAGGAATACATTGACGTATTTCCCGAGGAGTTTCATGGACCTCCCCCAGAAAGAGAGGTATATTTATCCATTTAACTTGTACCTGGATCTCATCCAATATCAAATAACCCTTATAGGATGGAAAATGTGGAGCTGTAAGAATTAAAGAAACAACTCCAAGATCTTTTGGAGAAGGGGTTTATCCGACCGAGTGTGTCTCCTTGCGGAGCACCTATTCTCTTTGTGAAGAAGAAGGATGGATCGATGTGGCTATGCATTGATTATAGAGAACTGAACAGAATCATTGTAAAGAATAAATACCCTCTTCCAAGAATTGATGAGTTATTTGACCAACTGTGTGGGGCTCAATTCTTCTCTAAGATTGATCTTCGATCTGGTTATCATCAATTGAGGGTGAAGAAAGAAGATATTCCAAAAAAATGCCTTCCGATCAAGATATGGGCATTATGAGTTTGTTGTTATGCCTTTTGGACTAACTAATGCACCTTATATTTTTATGGATTTGATGAATACAGTCTTTAAATACTACCTTGATAACTTTTTGGTAGTTTTTATTGAAGATATTCTGATATATTCCAAAATTTGTGAGGAGCATGAGGATCATCTAAGGGTTATTTTTCAAACCCTTTAGAAAGAGAGACTTTTTGGGAAGTTCAGTAAATGTGATTTCTGGTTACAACAAGTTTCTTTCTTGGGGAACAATGTTACCAATGAAGGAATCACAATTGACCCTACAAAGACAAAAGTTGTAAAGGAGTGGACTCATCCTATAAAAATAACTGAGATTTGTAGTTTCCTTGGATTAGCAGGATATTATAGGAGGTTTGTGAAAAACTTTTCATGTCTTTATAATCCATTAACCAAGTTAACTCGAAAAAGGGTCAAGTTCATTTGGAAAAAGGAGTGTGAGGAAAGTCTCCAAGATCTGAAGAAGAGATTGGTTACTACACATGTTTTAACTCTGCCCTCAAGTGGAGAAGGATTCATTATTTTTAGCGATGCATCTCAGAAAGGGATTGGGTGCGTCCTCATGAAAAATGACAAGGTCATTGCTTATGCATCTCGATAGATGAATAATCACGAGCAGAACTATCCTATGCATGATCTGGAGTTGGCGACGGTCGTTTTTGCTCTGAAGATATGGAGACACTATATTTATGGGGAGAAATGTGATATATACACAGACCATCAAAGTTTGATGTATATTTTCACACAAAAGGAATTGAACATGAGACAAAGGATATGGTTGGAACTCCTTAAAGATTATTATTGTTCAATTCATTGTCATCCCGAAAGTGCAAACAAATTCACTGATGCATTAAGCAAGAAAGACCCAGTTTTTCTATCCATTATGAGGATTCAAAGAGATCCTTTGATCAATGAATTAGTAAAACTGGACATGGGAATTATAAAGGAAGGGAAATCATCAACCCTAACCCAAATTATTTCTCAACCATCACTAGTAGATAAGATCAAGAAAGATCAGAAAGAAGATCCATTATAACAAAATAAGTTTGAGGTTGTGAAGGATGAGAAGTTTCCTGAGTTCAATACTGATCAAGAAGGTGTACAGAAATTTTGTACAAGACTATGTATTCCATCTATTCTGAAAATAAAGAAGGAGCTGATGGATGATTCTCATAGCTCTAATTTCTCTATACATCCTGGTAGCACAAAAATATATAGGGACATTTGTGATCATTATTGGTGGGATAATATAAAAAGGGAGATTGTTGACTATACTTCAAGGTTCATGGTATGTCAGTAAGTGAAAGCATATCGACAACTTCCTAAAGGGGTATTGCAACCACTACCCATACCAGCATGGAAGTGGGAAAATATCTCTATGGACTTCATCACTGGTCTTCCTAGAAATTCCAAAGGAAATAATGTGATATGGGTTATTGTGGACCGTCTCACCAAGACTTTCCAATTTATCTCCATTCGGGAAGATTTCTCTCTTGATCAACTTTCCAAGATTTACGTGAAGGAAGTGGTAAGGCTGTATGGAGTTCCACTTTCTATCGTATCTGATCATGATCCAAGGTTCATATCAAAATTCTGGAGAAGTCTCCAATAATCTCTAAGTACTAAATTGAATTTCAGTATGGCCTATCACCCCCAAACTGATGGCCAATCTGAACGGACTATTCAAACAATCGAGGACATGATGATAACTTGCTCAATGGAATTTAATAGTGGAGGGGATCAACATCTCTCTTTAGTTGAGTTCTCTTACAACAACATCTTCCATTCAAGCATTCAAATGGCACCCTATGAAGCTCTATATAGGAAGCGATGTAGAACTCCTATTTGTTGGGATGAAGTTGGTGAGAGAAAGCTTCTTGGGCCTGATCTTGTGCAAGAGATGACAGAAAAGGTCCATGCCATCCAACAACACATTAAGGCTGCTCAGAGTCGGCAAAAGAGTTATGCCGACAACCATCTAAGGGACTTGTATTTTTATGTTGGGGACAAAGTCTTTCTTTGTATTTCACCTTGGAAGAGAGTCATGAGGTTTGGGAAGAAAGGGAATCTCAGCCCTAGGTACATTGGACCCTATTAGATCCTTGATTGTGTGGGAGCAGTGGCCTATCAGCTTGCACTTCCTCCAAATCTAGCCCAAGTTCATGATGTCTTCCATGTATCCCTCTTGAGGAAGTACATACCTGACCATTAATAGGTACTAAATCCATAGGTGGTATAACTGGAACATGGCCTATCTTATGAAGATCATCCGGTGGAGATCTTGGATCATAGAGATAAGGTTCTATGCAAAAAAAACTACCCACATTATTTAGGTGTTGTGGAGGAACCAAAAATGTGAAGAAGCCACGTGGGAACCGGAGGAGTCTATGAGACAGAAGTACCCACACCTTTTTCCATCATAGGATATGATATAAATTTAAGGGATGAAATTTCATAAGGGGGAAAAATGTAACGACCCGAGTGTTTTAATTATATTTGGTTACTAATTTTTTGTGTTATTTTATTTTATACTCAACAAAACTATATCCTTTAATTAATGTAGTGGGTATAATTAAAATGAGACCATTGGGTTTCGACTGTGATATGACCGTTGGTCAATATGACTGTTGGAAACTATAATATTGACATTGTGTTTTTATAAATATGGTTATCTTGGTCAATTAATACAGAAAGAAGATTGAATGTCCTCATCCAGTAGAATCGAGCCATATTAATCCCATCTATCAGAGCTTGGGAAGGAGGTAGCATCACTGGGCATGGCTCTAGACCAAGCCCAAGCCGAACTTCAACGTATGAATCTTGAACGGAATTGCCTAAGGGAGAAGTTCAAGCTGATAGAAATCACTACTCAGGCAATGTTGTCTGAGCCACCCCAAGATTCTATCACCATAGAACACCTTACACTTAGGTCCTATGCTGGTGTTATAAGGGGATATGTAACGAGACCTTAGCTGCTTTGTGTAATCCTTTTATATAAATAAAATTTTTATTTATTCTTATGGAAAATTTTGTGAGTTTCAAATATCCGAATAAATCTAGGATGTGTATTATTGATGAATTTATGAAAAATAGGTATTTTAAAATGTTTTTTATTCATTAAATAATTAATAATGTGAAATGATTTTCAAAAAATGGTCTTCTATAGTTGTGAGCAGTGATAAATTTAGAGTCTAATAAGATCAACTTGGTTTTTAGTGAATAGTAACGTAGGAATAGTAACATACCCATATGAATAGTAATGAATAGTAATGAATAGTAATTTGACCACAAAAATAGAAACTTCTCCTATGAATGTATAAATACATTTTAGACATCTTAAAAGTGAAAAAACAATCATAGTTTAAGTTTTGGTATTTTTGTATGCCATAACTATTTTATTTAAAATTTTATAATTAATTTAGTAATTTAAAATGGAAATTTATATTCATAAAATTTAATCCTAAATTGTTACTTTATTGTCTTATGGTTATACGATAATTTTATGGGACCTTGATTACTTTTTTAAGGTGTTACAAAATGAGTTATGGTTTTAAAGTTGTATTTTTGGAATAAATAATGATTTTATTTAAAAATTAAATTAAAAATATTAAGAAAATTATTTTCATAAAATGGAATTTATTTTTGATTTCAGATCATCAATATTAGGTTCGGTTTAATTTTTGGGTTTTTCTGAAATAGTTGAATTTTCAGTGAATAGTAATAATGCAGTTTTGAGTTTCGAGTGTTTAATGGAATCATTAATTATGTAACAATGATGTAAGATTTCTGTTCAACTTATGAATAGTGATATATGCTATGAGTTGTCCTAGTTGGCCAATACCATGGGCAAATACCATGGGAAAGCCCATGGTTTTTTGAATACCACTGATGAGGTGTCCCTTGGAAATTAATAATTTATTCACTCACTTTACCTATAAATAAAAAAGCCATTTCCCTCATTCATTTCAATCCAAAATCATCATCAACTAAATTCTGGTCTCCTTTCCTCCCAAGGAGTCCTCCCAAGGTTCCCTCAAGCCTCTCAAGGTCCCGCCCTTCTAGATTTCGAAGTCACTCTTCACGGTAAGGGATTCTTTCACCCTCCTCTTTTAAGTCATGACTTCTTTTATGTTGTGTCTTATATTTCCCATATATTTATGTTGAGGGTATGTTATTATGTGTTCCTATTACTGTCCATTTCATGTCCAAATTAAGAGATACCCTTTCTTCTCTCATCAATTTGTTTTCTGAATTTTTAAGTGACATTGTTAAGCTGCCGAATTTCTCGTAAAAGAAATCGCATCTTCTCTTTCCTTTCAAGTTTCCTTTTCTTATGGTATGTCATTAAAATATCCATACCATGTTATTATCTCAATTTTATTCTGTATTTATATTGTAATATGATTTATTTATGAATGGGTTACCCTTTTACCCTCTCTTTTTAATATTTTCTAAAACCATGTTATATAGTCGTTATGCTGCAAATATTTCTTCTCAAAATTTCAATCTCTTTCTCTCAAGAAATTATCTTGTTTATTTATGTGAATAACTAGACATATTTCGTTCCAATGGGCGTTTATAAATATATAAAAATGATATTTTTTATTCTTTAATGTACATACAAATAAACCTCACTCCCTTTCGATGGGTTATAAATGATATAATAATCTTATTTTTAAGAACTTTTAAAATGTCACGATTTTGAAATGAAACCCATTTCTTTTATGCTCTATGGGTTATTTATGAAATGTTTGATTATGATATATGTGGATGACATGAAATTAGATACATATTAATGGTTCTCCCTGATAGCTCTCCAATGCATTGGTTAAAGAATTAATCTCTAGAGATGACTAGTTTCACGATACCTTGGTGAATAACCTTGGTAATTTTTTTGACACCTTGGGGATGGACCTTGGTGATATGTTCATGAATGTCTAAATGAACAGTTTTAGCCACATATTCAAGTTATTATTCAATTTATTTTCATTATGAGATGCATATACTTCCATTTCTCATGTCCTTATGTTTTTATTCAAGATCTTATTGATGTCACAAGTAAATTGATTCCCTTGTTTACCCTTACTGGGCCTTCTGCTCACCCTTTACTTTGAATTTATGTCTCAAGGTTATGAGATTTAGTAATTTTACTTATGATGAACTTATGATGGAGCCTTAAAAGTGGATTAGAATAATGTATTATGTTTTTCCTGATTTCCAAGACACTAAACTTTAAAGATCCTCTGTTTTTTGAATGTAATGAAAAGTTGTGTAATAAAAAGGCAGGATGCCAAATTTATCATAGGGGAACACAATTAATTTTATAATGGTATTTTTTCAATCATTTTAATCCAATTTCATATCAAGGATTCTTATAACTCTGGTCCAATACCAATTCATAGGGTATAAAATGTCATTTCTAGTACCCTTTGAGTATTTGAAGCATGATTTCCATTACCATGCCTCATTGTTATCAGATATGAGTATTTAGAGCATCATTTCATGTCCCACACTTGTTATCACATGCATAAAATTGGTGACTATAACACAATTTATATCACCCCATGGGTATTTGAAGTGTCAATACTTATCCAACAACCCATTTATCAATCAATCACATATATCATATTTATTGAGGTTAATCATCATTAACCCCCTTATCAATTATTCACATAATAGTGCACTATTTCAATTTAACAAAACAATCATGGTTCATCACTTTAATCACATGTAAATAATATGAGCATTTCACCATTAATCTGTTTAACAACATTTAATCATAAATCCATTAACCCTACAAGGACAAGTCAACCAACCCCTTTAATTCTAATCCCAAATAAATCCCATAATACCATTATTTTAACAATTTCATAATTCCATATCCCACTAATTCCATAATCTCAATATTCCACCAATTTCATGATTACAATAATTAATTTAACCAACTAATTAATCCAATTCAAGATTCAATTTCCAAACATAGTAACTAAATTTTCAAAATTCCATACATTCAATTATAATTTACTACTATGGGAATTGAAATTTATACCACCTACCTCAAGATCATTGACGAACATTTACTAACTGGAAAAAATCCCCAAATTGAAGTAGAAAGATCAAAATCATAACAACACAGAAGATAAAGGAACAAATCAAAGAAATAAGATCAAATGAAATAAAATCCATGAAAAGATAGATATAAACCCTTTCATATTTTGTATAAAACAATCATATTCATCCAAAAGGAGAGATGGCAGAGAGAGGAATCCGATTTTGGAATAAAACACATACTGTATGAGAGAAGATCCATTGAACGGATCATTGATTAATCAATAATGGGGTTTGAGGAGCCTTGGAACCCTCCTATGGGCTTCAAAATTCATATTAATAGGTTTATGGTTGATCTAGGGTGTTTACGGGTTAAAACTAGAGGGTTTAGGATTTAAATTAAAATTTTCATAGGAATAAAACTCACACACATTTTTTATTGGGTTGGGGAGCACTGTTTTCCAAACCGTGCACCCTAACCAAGCACCCCTCCATATGGGTGAAATATTTCTCCCAGGAGAGTACATAGTTTGAAAAACTAGGCACCAATCATGAAATACCCCTCTTCCTGGGGTTGTACAGTTTTCTAGGGGTAGGAGTACAGTTTGGCAAAACTGTCTGCCAAGTTTGAACTGTCATGTTTTCTTCTAAAATTCATAATTTTATCCTGAAACAACCCCGAAAAAATCCCAACCAAGATATACCAAAAATAGGTTAAAATAGTACCTAAAAATAAGCATGAAACATCTCCCAAAAAGGTTATGATATTACAATCTCCCCACCTTATTATAGCTCGTCCTCGAGATGTACATCGAAGCATATCAAAAATTATGAGGTAAAAAGATCAGCCCACAGAGCCCTCATATCTTCTTTTATCTCCCATTTTCACTCCTAAACACAAACATGATTCCAAAATAATTGAACTATTGGTATGTTATTTCCATACGACACTTTATCTTTGTGATCCACAACACGAATCATATGCTCCTCAAAGGTTGCATCGATCTCAAGATCAACATCATCAATATTGGTCACTTGATAATGGTCGAGGTGATACCATTAGAGATGTGAAACAAGAAAAACATCATGCATAGCACTGTAACTCTACGGAAGATCTAATCAATATTCCACCGATCTTATTATATCCACAATCTAAAAAAGTTTGACAAACATGGGTCACCAACTTTCCCTATCTCTAAATCCTATGGTGACCTAATCTAGGTGACACCTGAAGGAACACAAGATCACCCACTATAAAATCAAGGGGTTGTCAAAATTGATCAGCATATGACTTATTCCTACTATGATCTATATCCATACATTCTTAAATTAGTTGAACCTGTTCTGATGTCTGCTTCACGAGAGTCGGTCTCAATAACTCTAACTCACCTGCCTCCATCTAGCATAGAGGTTATCGGCATGTCCTACTATAGAGTGACTCATATAGTGCCATCATAATAGTTTCCTAATAACTGCTTTTTATACGTGAACTTAATAAGTGATAAGTTATTCTTACAAGACCCACTAACGTCTTGGAAGTATCCCCATAGTATATACTCCCAAACATGTGTAGTACATTCTGACTGCTAATATGTCTATGGGTGGAAAGTCGTACTCCGAAATTCCTATGTACCAACTGCCTTCTGTAATCCCTAGAAATTCACAAATTAAAACATGATTCAAGTTCAAAAACTATACTCTTTGGTAGCCAATGGATATGGAATATCTACTAAATGTATAAGTCTCCCAACTGATCCACTAAAAAATCTACTGTATAGGAAAGAAATGAGGTACTTTCATCAATCAGACAACGATCACCTAAATAGAATCATTCTTCCATGGATTCCATTGGAGACCCACCATGATTCCCATGGTAACTTCATCTCACTTCCATTCTGGAATATTAAATGGTTTTATTAAACTATCGGGTTGTTTATTATTGTACATCACCTGTTGATATGTGTAGCATCATGTCACGAACCCTATAATTTCAATTTTCATGCCCGGCCACCAATACTATTATTGTGGGTCACAATACATTTTGGTAAAAACTGGATTCACCACCCACTTCAAGGCATGAAATTCATGCATCATCTCCTCCCGCATACCCATAGGCATGACAACCCAATTCCATACATAGATAATATTATCATCATCTATGGTCTAATTGGAAGGTGACTCCACACCTTCAAGGATTTCCATTAAGGAAAATACTCTAAAACCTCATACTATCTCTCTCTGGTCCAATTCATAAGTGTAGACTCCATTGCTACTAATATGATGGTTTTCTTCTCATGTCCCCCCTGAAAAATAAGATGCATCTCATCTAGTAGATTCATCATATTCCACTCAAAACTAGACTCCTGAACTACCTGATTCTGAGTCTTTATTCTTAAGTCATCAGTGACACTATTTCCCTTCCCATGTGTATATTCTATGTAAAAAATAAAATGGAAACATATAATCAACCCACCTCCACTTCCATAGATTAAAATCTCAGTACAAAAATATATATTTTAAGATCTTTTAATCGGTATACACATTAATCTTTTCTCCCAAAAGATTATGTCGTCAACACTTCAAAGCATTAACAACTTCCACTCAATCAATTTCATGGGTATGGTATTTCCATTCATGTGTCCTAAACTTTTGTGACCCATATTCCAAAAATATATCTCCCTGTATCAACACTACTCCATGTCCTATCCCAAATGTTTCACAAAATACCATATAATCTTCACTTGGCTTCAGTAGGAACAAAATTAGTGTACTAGTCAACCGCTTCTTCAACTCTTTAAAATCATTATAACTTTCTCCAAACCATTTAAACATAACTCTATTCTTCATAAAACCCAAAATAGGTGCTTCCAAGAGAGAAAAGTACTGGATAAACCTCCGATAATAACTTTCCAAAACCCTAAATATATGGATATCGAAGAAATTATTGGGCTGCTTTTGAGAAACAACTTTTTGAACCTTCTCTAGATCCACTGACACACCTTCCTATGAGATTTTGTTATCCAAGAAATTTACCTTATCAATCTATAATTGAAACTTAGATAGATTTTCATATATACAATTCTCTCTTAGTATACTTAGGAAAATTTCAAGATGTTGGGCATGATTTTCATGAGTCTTTGAGTATACCAAGATTTCATCTATAAAAACAAGAACAAACTAATCCAAGTATGGGTGGAATATTTGGTTCATCAGGGCTATAAATACAATTGGATCATTATTCACCCCAAAAAACATGATGAAAAACTCATAAAGGCCATACCTACTTGTGAAATATGATTTTGGTATATCAATAGATTTAACTCTCAAATGATGATACCCCGATCTCAATTTAATCTTGGAGAATAAACAATCTCCTCTCAACTGATGATACCCTGATCTAAATTCATACTTATAGAATAAATGAGATCCTCTCAACTGTTCAAATATATCATCGATATGAGGTAGAGGATATCGATTCTTCATTTTCATCTAGTTCAACTTTTGGTAATCAACACATAAAAACAAATTCCCATCATCCTTTTCAGAAAAAAAATATCGGGGAACCCCAAGGAAACATACATGGATGGATAAATCCCTTGTACATAAAATCTTCCAGTTGAGTCTTAAGATATTAAATCTATTTTGTTTCCATTATATAAGGTTGAATGGAAACCATCTCATATCCAAGAATGAGCTCAATATTAAACTCCATATCCCTCTTTGGTGGAGGCTCTGAGATGTCCTTAGGAAACACATCCTCGAACCGATATACTATGGGTGAAAATAAATCATACTTCACACCTACATAATCCAATAATATACTTGTAACCTAGGTGGTGATATCCCCTAGTTTCTGATGAATTTTTCCTACATGGCCTTCCTAGATATCCCACACTCCATGATGAACATAACTATCACATTCATGACATGTAAAAGTCACTTCCATGATGTAACAATCTATGTGGGATCGATATTATATCAACCAATCCACAACCAAAATAAATTCAAAGACTAACATGTCATGGATGTAGAGATCTCATAGAAAACAATACTCCCCAACCTCGATAAAACACCCTTTTCACAAGCATATCTCACTCGGTCACACTCCCAAAGGTGTATCGATTATCATAAATCCAATCAAAAAACTCCTTGGTTAGACTCAACCCATTCATTATTTGTGGAGATATAAAATAGTGAGATGACACTATTTCAAATAAGGAACTAGAAAGTGTATAATCCACAAGAATAATAATTATAACTTTCAATGGTCTAGACTCTCTATCAAAATGTGTAGGGTGAACATCATGTAACTTACCTTCCCCTCTTCACTATGATACTGTTTGAGTCCCATGAGCTGCACCACTCTGGTAATACAGGTGATCTTTCCCCAAGGTATCTCATCCACTGCCTCTACCTCCATGGCTGGTAGAACTAAAACTACAAGACTAATATGGTATAGAAGACCCTCTCATGGAACTCTGATTCTGCCTAGACCCTCTACAATTACACACCTTCTATGGGTTCATGCATAACCATTGTAGATACCTCATCTTTTCATAAGCTCAGCACTCTACCTGTGGTCAAGGGAACTATCTACATAAGTGACATAGCCTATTTCACTAAAGGTAGAGAACTCTAGTCATATACTAAGTAACTAACCCTTACTTCTAGATAATATACTTTCCACCGCTCTGGTTAACATTCTCATAGATACGCTTCTTAAGCTCAGAAGATGTACCAATGGGTCATCTATCAGAAACCACATTTCCTTCACTAGAATCCTCCTTAAGGTTCCCCTCAAAAATTAGATCCCGATTCACCACTTCTAAAAACAGTCAGCCAAAAGATGTTATCCAAGGATGTTATCTCATATTTAATCCCATCCTGAAAATGCTTCGCTGTAGTAGCATCATCCACTTCCAAAACTAGAAAAAAGAACTAAAAATTAGTAAAGAGATCAGCATAGTCCATCATGGACATACTATACTAGTTCAACCACATAAACTCACCTTCCCTCTCCTTATTGGGCATCTTAGGGTAAAATTACTTACAGAACTTCTCTTGAAAGTACTTCCACTCTATATTATCTATCTATCCATCCACATTTTGGATATCCCGCCAATTTTTTGCTTGACTATGTAACATAAAAGCATCTAGATTGAATCTCTACTCATTATGAGTCTCTAATTGGTCAAGGATTTTCTGGATAGACTCAATCTAGAACTCAACTGCCTCTTGTCTACCGTATCTGGTAAATGTCAGAGGGCACTACAACTGAAGATCCCATGTCAAATCAGACAAACTCTTCACAACCCACCCTAGGTATCTTTTTACATACTGTATAATGTGAGAAAATTTATCATAGAACTTCTCTCAAACTTCCTCATCTAGAACTATTAAAGCCTCTGGTTCGACTACTGGGGGAACATTTCACACTATGACCTCATGTTGTCCTATCAAAAATAGGCATCATAAAGGCATATATCTATATTTACAAACACACATATTTAGAAACATTTCACAATATTAACACGTTTACATAAGATGGATTCACAATAATCCATAATAAGTGAACTCTCTAGCCCACCACACGGTAAAAACTAAGGCACTAACACTACCCTCAACCATCACTCACCAGGTACATGGATAACTTAGGGAAAAACATTTTCATTTTTAAAAGATAATCAATAGAAACTCATTTATCCATTTCATTTACCATATTTATCATCATTTACATTTTTTTATTTTGTATTAGAAACCCTTTTAAATTAATTTTCCCAAGTAAAAGAAAACATTTTCATTTAAACAAATCACCCAATAATTTATTTTCCATATTTTCATAAAATGATGCATGTCACTATAAGTCATGAGTACCTAGAATTATTATTGTATAATAAACCTTCATACCATTCCAAGACATGGATAAAATCATAAAAAACAATAACATCACACAACAAGTGCATCAGTCGAGGTTAAATAACATCCAACTATAACAGAAAAAAAATTTAATAGAAATCCCACCCATGGTACTTGTATTTTACCCTCAACCATGGGTTAGCTACTCTCATTTACAATCTATTATTCAAGGACTGACTCATCCTAATCTCTTTTCTACCTTTCCCAAAAAGTGATACAAAATAAAATAAAACAATCCTCCTTTAATCCCACCTTGTAACATCCCGACCCATGTTCCACACACCTGTTCCCTGATCTGATTGGTAACATGACCTCAGGTGTGCCTCCCTATAGGATAGAGGTCGCTAACTAGCAGTAAGGGTCAAAAAAATCATGGTTCATCACATTAATCACATGAAAATAATATGAACATTTCACCATTAATCGATTTAACAACATTTAATCATTTAACCAATAAAACTAAAAGTTCAAGTCAACCAAAACTTTTAATTCCAATTAACAATCAATACCATTATTTGATCAATTTCATAATTCAATATCCCACAAATTCTATAATATCAATATTCCACCAATTTCATAATTCCATTAATTAATTTAATGAAAAAATTAATCCAATTCAATATTCAATTTACAAATCTAGAAATTGAAATTTCATAATTACATACACATAATTATAATTTATGACTATGGGAATTGATATTTAGACCACATACCTCAAGATCATTTATAAGGACCCAACCCCAGTTTCCTGGATTCGGTGCCTTATTCGTTACATTGGCATACAAACAAGGAATAGGCATCCCAAAGGACCAAGTAGTTTAGTATTATTGGAAACAAGATACATACATAAGTTCATCATTACAACTTGAAATTAAAAACAACATAGAAACTCCTTAGACAACTTCCATAACTCCTAGGTTATTTCAGAATGTCATTCATAATAGAATTCTTTTTTCCCTATGGAAATTAAAGATAATAAAGAGGTGAGCTCAAATTCTCAGTAAGGGTAAGTAATGCAGTGGAGGATAACATAAACATTAGACATGGTGAATAATTGAAAACACATGACTTCAAAAATAAACTTGAACATAATATGGCAGAAATATAAGCTAAGTAAATATTTCCATAACATAACATAATCATGGGTATTCTACTAGTTGAATAACCACATGAACCATGAATAATATATTCATAATTAGGTAATGAATAATGTGGTACAACATATCCATACCGTCAAGGCCTCATTCCCAAGACCGTAGTTTGTCGCATGAGACCTATTGATGCACCGAGGGGCTATATCGGGCCCCACCCGACACTTAATATGTCCAATTAATTCCTCATATGAATAGGGATAAACATAAAAAACATGTACATTCATATTGAAATTAATATATGAAATGCAAATAACTTTCCCTGAACATTAATCATAAACACTAACCATTCAGGGTAAATTGGTGAATGGTTTAAAGATATCAAATCCATACCCAAAATAATAATAAACCATTAAATTTAATATGGTAGATGATACCATGAATTATTAATCCCAATAATACAAAATAATCAGAAAGAGTGTTGAAATAGATGAAGATTCTCTTATAAAATCTTCGAGCAATTCTTGAAATAAATACTCTTTTACTTTGAAAAGAAGAGTTATTTTGGAGAAATATTTGAATAAAACCATAAGTTAAGTAAGATATTATTTTCATAATAAAATGAGTGATTTTATAAATATAATGGTTTCCAAAAAGAGATTGTATATTTCCCTTGAAAATAGTTAAGAAGTTGAGATATTCCCTTGAACCGGGCTTGTATTTTGGAAACAATTTTGAAATCTCCTTTTAAAAAATGTAAATATACAAAAAAAATAAAGAAGGATTCTGGTTGGTGTACATATATATAACACTCACAAATATTTTATGGTGAGTATATAATAATACATAATAATTTCATTGAGGTAATTAGACAATGATAATAACCCGAATGGAAATGGAAGTTTGGGTGGAAAAACCATTACCTTAACTCTAAACGTGTCTCTCTCTCAAACTTAACCTCCTGCAATATGAAATTATACTTATTAATAACTTATTTAAGAACCTATTATACATTTATTTAGTTTATCATAATTCTGGTTAGTTCATTTATGTCTTTATTGATATGTTATTGTATCGAATTCCATCGTTCCAGAGTGTTTGTTTTCTTTATTTTCATATTCAGTTCACTTGTTTTTATGTATGTGGAATGGATGTACATATCCAGAATTGAAATTATTTGTGAACATAAATAGGTGTTATTGGTAATTTATATAACTTGGTTACATGTAATGAGTATGAATTATTATATAGAACATTAATGATTATTGTTTCAGTTAATTTGTGGGTTATGATAACAACAAACTCATTTTTTTATAACTTAATATCATTTGTAAAAAGGGATTATAGAATCATACATAGGTTATATTAAATATATAATAATATGGTTCAACCATAAAAAGAATGGTTTTGTGACCATAATTGAGAATGATAATAGAAATCCAAAGCCCATCATCCTGGAATGTGGAGAATTGACACATCTCGGATGGTGTTCTTGCTACTAGTATAAAAGAAGGTAAAAGGGAGAGATGATGATAACTTATTCCACTATCATGACAACATTACAATACATATAAGGTACTATATTCATCAAAAAAATTGGATATGGAGAGGTAATAGAAATATAAAACAAATGAACTTGAAAAGAAAGACAAAGAATTGAAAAGAGGAATTTACCTCTTGAACCAAACATCCTTGAGATCCTCCTTAAGGGAGAGGTTTTGGTATTTTTATGTGACCAAGTCTTGATGGACGTGGGAGAAGAGGTTGGTAGGGTATTTGGACATAATTTGGAAAAGGTACAAGTCTTGAGAGGAGTAAATAGAATAGGGAGTGAGAGGGGGTTTTTATAGTGGAGGAGAGAGGGGATTTCTTAATATAAAATTCATTAATTTATTATTTCACCAAAAGACAAGGAATAGTGAGTCTTCCTTGACCAAGAATAGTAATTGTATCATGTGATCCCAAACCAATTGGGCTTACATCAGTAGAACATCATGCATGACTCTATAATTAGCTTACTTAGCTTATTTTGTAAATTATGGTATCTCACTATTCATAAAAAATTCAAGTATTTCAGAAAAATACAAAAAATTTACCCCAACCATTTTTCGATGTGTAGAATCCAAAAATGAATTCCATTTTTCAAAAATAATTTTTTACATATTATTAATTAAATATTTAATTAAAATCATATTTTATTCTAAAAACAACAGTTTTAAAACATTCTTTTACTTATTATAAAGCATAGGTATATCGTACTTTTACATGAATATTATTTATATACTATCACAGGTAAGATTACTATTCATTAGGGTATATCACTATTCATAAGGGTATGTTACTATTCATACGGGTAGGTTACTATTCACCAAATTTTAATTTTTTCTTATTGGTCTCTAAATAACTTACTGATCACAACCATGTATGTTATATTTTCGAAATTCTCATCAAAAAAGTGAAAAACTTATGTTTTAAGTGTCACATAGCATATAGTAGTTAATTATGTGATTATGAAATATTTATAAGAATGGAATTTCCATTGATAAATATTGGTTCGTTACATTCTTCCCCCCTTCAAAAATTTCACCCTTGAAATTTCATTTAACAAACTAGGCCAAAAACAAGTGGGGGTACTTTTCCTTCATTACTTCCTCCAATTCCCATGTTGCCTCTTCGTACTTATGGTTTCTCCATAGTACCCTGACCATATGAGTAGTCTTGTTGCGTAAAACTTTGCCTCTATGATCCATGATTTTCACTGGATGCTCCTCATAGGAAAGATCATCCTCCAACTGTACCACATATGAAAAGAGTACATGTGAAGGGTCTGGTATGTACTTCCTTAAGAGGGATACATGAAAGACATCATGTACTTTCAACATGGTAGGTGGAAGTGCCAGTCGATAGGCCACATCTTTGACTCGATCAAGGATCTCTAAGGGGCCGATATACCTGGGACTTAGCTTTCCTTTCTTCCCAAACCTCATGACCTTCTTCCATGGAGATATTCATAGAAATACCAGGTCTCCAAATTTGAATTCAAGGTCACTTCAACAGTTATCTGCACAATGTTTCTGTCGACTTTGGGATACCTTGATATGATGTTGAATGGTTTTCACCTTCTCCACCATTTCTTCGACCATTTCAGGTCCTACCAGCTTACGCTCACTAGATTCATCCCAACACGCTGGTGTTCTACACCTTTTCCCCTAAAGGGCTTCATATGGTGCCATTCAAATGCTCATGTGGAAATTGTTGTTGTAGGATAATTCAACCAGTGGAAGATATTGGTCCCATCCTCCTTTGAATTCCATATAACATGCTCTCAACATTTCCTCCAGTTTCTGAATAGTTCGCTCAGATTGGCCATCAATTTGAGGATGATAGGCCATATTGAAGTACAGTTCAGTGCTTAGAGCATGTTGGAGACTTTTCCAAAACATCAAGGTGAATCTATGATCACGGTCGGATACAATAGATAGTGGTACTCTATGCAGCCTTACCACTTCATTGATGTAAATCCATGCAAGTTGATCCAATGAGAAGTCCTCTTGAATCGTGATAAAGTGATCTGTCTTTGTAAGATAGTCCATAACGACCCATATATAATTTTTTCCTTTTGATTTCCTTGTAAGTCCAGTGAAAAAGTACATGGTAATGTTTTCCCACTTCCATGATAGTATGGGTAGTGGTTGAATCATCCCCTTATACATTTTCCTATCAACCTTAACTTGTTGACATACCAGGTACTTTGATGTATATTTAGAAATATCCCTTTTCATATTACCCCACCAAAAGTTTTCCTGGAGATCTTGATACATCTTTGTTCTACTAGGGTGTATAGAGAAATTAGAGCTATGAGCATCATCCAATAGTTCGTTCTTTAGCTCAGTAATAACTAGAACACAAATCCTCTTCCTGAATTTCAAAACGCCACCTTCATATGCGAAGTCCATAAACTTCCCATCATCTATATCTTTCATTTTCCTTTGAAACTCCTCATCATTAGCCTGAGAACATTTTATACTTTCCATTAAAAAAAGTTTGGCATCCATTTGAAAAAGTTGTGATGTATTACCTTCTTTGATAATTTCCATATCCATCTTTACTAGATCCATAAAAAATTGATCCCTTTCAACTCTCAACTTGTTCAGAACTCCATGATCCTTTTTACTCAAATCATTTTCTACCTTATTTAACTTCCTCGGGTGGTAGTGTATTGTGCAATCATAATCATTGAGTAGCTCAATCCATCTCCTTTTTCTCATGTTGAGAGAATATATATCTCAAACTCTTATGATCTGTATATATCTCACATTTTTCGTTATAGAGGTTATGTCTCCAAATATTCAGGGAAAAGATTACCACTACTAACTCAAGATCATGAATTGGATAGTTTTGTTCATGAATTTTTACCTTCCTAGATGCATAGGCAATCACTGGATCATTCAGTATAAGGACACAACCAAGTCCTTTTTTGATGCATCGCTATAGATAAAAAACCCATCATTCCCCGATAGTAGGGTTAGGATCAGAGCGTTCACTAACCTCCTCTTCAATTCTTCAAAACATTATTTTCATTCCATTTTCCATATGAACTTAACCCCTTTTCGTGTGAGCTTGGTCATTGGGTTAGCTAAACGGACGAAGTTCTGAATGAAATTCTATAATAACCTGCTAAACCAATAAAACTATGTACCTCAGTTACGTTCGTTGGAGTAGGCCATTCTTGCACAGCCTTTGTCTTCATAGGATCTACAGATATTTCATCCTTAGAGAAAATGTGGCCTAGAAAGACAACTGATTGGAGCCAAAAATCACACTTGCTAAACTTCCCATATAATTTATTTCTTCTAAGTGTCTTCAGAATAGTGTGCAAGTGATTTTCATGATCTTCATAGCTTTTAGATTATACCAGGATATCATCAATAAACACCACTATATATTCATCAAGATAATCCTTTAAAACTCTATTCATTGGATACATGAAGATAGATAGTTCATTAGTTAGTCCAAAAGGCATTACTATAAACTCATAATACTCGTACTTGGTTCGAAATGCTTTTTTGGAATTTCTCCCTTCCTCATAAGAAACCGATGATATCCAGATCAAAGATCAATCGTAGAAAAATATTTCACCCCATGAAGTTGATAAAATAAATCATCAATTCATGGCAGAGGATACTTATTCTTTATTTTAATTGCATTGATTTCTCTATAATCAATGCACAGCCTCATGGTCCATCTTTCTTCTTGACAAAGAAGACAGGGGCTCCCCATGGATAAATGTTAGGGAGAATAAATCCTTTATCACTCAATTCCTTTAGTTTTTTCTTTAGTTCCACTAAATCCATAGTGGACATTCTATAAGGGTTCTTTGATATAGACCTTGAACCAGGAATTAAGTCAATTGAAAACTCAATTTCCCACTCTAGAGGATGTCCAGGTAAATCCTCTAGAAAGTAATCAACATATTCTTTCACAATAGGTATGTCCTCTATCTATACATTCTTCTCCTCACCCACATTTATTTCATTCCCTTCCTCCCCAATAATTTAATTCAGTAGAGCTACTAGGTGTGTATATAAATGACAATCACATGGTGAGGATTCTGCTCTGAAAATAAGGGATTTTACACCATTCTCGAAAATTGTAACATCCGTTTTCTTATTATATATATTATCATCATAATTTTATAGTCAATCCATACCGAGAATTATATCATATTCAACCATTGGTATGATGATAATTTTATAAACTAAATCATGTTTATGTGTCACTAGGGGTACTAATCGACACGCCTTTGTTGTAATGATACATCCACTAGGATTTTTGACTGATAACTCATTTATTAAATCAAATTGGACATATCTAATTTTCTTGGAAAATTGGGAAGATATAAATGAATGTGATGATTTAGAATCAAATAAAGTATTGGCTAAGTTGGATGAAACAATCAATGTACCTACCACCACTTCGTTAGGAACTTCAACCTCCACAGTTTTGACCGCATAAGCTTAGCCATTCTCCCTTGACCTTCTTTGGGGAACATTTTCCTAATGAATAGTAAATTCATGTGCATAATGTCCCATATCCCTAAAATTGTAGCACAGATCATTGGTATCTTATTTCTTCCCATTACAATCCCAAGACAGGTGGTCTTTTTCTCCGCACTTGTAACATACTCTAATTCCCTTTAGGCAATTTCTTGGGTGTTTCTTCCCACAATTAATTCATGTTGGAAATTAAACTCTTCCCATCTTCCCACTTTACTAATTTCCTTTCCCAGAGTTTTCAGCAGCCCTATTCTTCTCTTGATTTCCCTTAATGTCATAAGACTTAGAGAATTCATTTTCTGTCTTGATAGCACTTGAGACTATATCTTCATATGATTTGAATCTTTGGGAGACTAGAGACCTTCAGAGGAATGGTTTTAAACCATCATATAATCGGTCAATTTTTCTCCTTTGATTACCTATGTAGTCCATAGAATGCCTTTCCAGCCTTGTAAAGTTGGCTTCATACTTAGAAACATTTTCACCCTCCTTCTACCTCAGATTCAATAATTGTCTCTCCATATCTGCTCGATGTTCATGAGGGAAATATTTTTCTATAAAGATTTCCTTAAAATAACTCCATTAAATCTCTTCTATTTATTACTCCTCCTTAGTGTTTTGGATTAAAGACCACCACTGATCCTCATAACCTGTTAAATGATAAAATTCTATGACAACCTTCTCTCTTTCGTTACATCCCAAAGCGAGAAATATCTTCTCAAGGGAATATATCCACTGCTCTGCTACAAATGGGTTTGTAGTCCCATTGAATGGTGGAGTTTGTTGTCACATAAAGAGATCTAACATAGATCCTCCACATGGTGGATCTGGATGTTCTATACAAGTAAGTTTATTATTCATAATCTAAGTAAGTTTTCCCAGTATAGTTATGAGTTTCTCAGCACCAGTCACAACACCAGAGCCAACATCATTATCTTGCATCGGAGTGAAATACCTACAGGAGACACATGCGTTCATGAAGTTTCCATTCCTTCCACTAGACTCCATATCTAGATAATGGAATACACTAGACTAGGTTATTAATCATAATTTATAATATTAACTTAACAAAATACTTATCAAAAATTGAGATCCTACGCATGGCTAATACCATATTCACAAAAATGGGTTCTTTGAAGAAAAAAATTACATTTAAATCATTCATGATGGATAGTAATAAAAAGTTGAATTATCCTAAGCATATCCCTTGTGAGTTTCATAACCAACAGTGTAGCAAGGCCCATTGTCGTGCACCAGTTACCGTTCAAGTCCAACTCAAATTGGTGTTTTCGGGTTTTACCCCTAGATACATCTGTGTCAGATTCGCCTCTACCTGCTCATATCCTAACAGGGATGTATTTCTTGAAAGATCTACATAATATATTCCTTACCAAAATACCAAGATGTTTTTGTATGTTTATCCTCAAAAACTAACTTAGGGACTCTTCCCTAATCTATGTTTTCTAAATCTAGTTTCCAAGTTTTCTACTAAACTTCCTCTGATACCAACTATAAGGACCTGACCCCAGTTGCCCAGAGATGGTGCCTTATTGGTTACATAGGAATACAAAAAATGAATAAGCATCCCAAATGACTTAGTAGTTTAGTACTATTGGAAGAAATATACATACATAAGTTCATCATTACAACATGAAATTAAAAACAACATAGAAACTCCTTAGAAAACTTCCATAACTCCTAGGTTACTTCAGCATGTCATTCAAAAAATAATTCTTCTTTCCCTAGGGAAATGAAATATAATAAAGGGGTGAGATCAAATGCTTAGTAAGGGTAAGAAATATAGTTGAAGATAACATAAACAATAGACATGGTGAATAACTGAAAACACATTCCTTTAGAAATAAACTTGGACATAATATGGAAGAAATATGAGCTGAGTAAATATTTCCATAACATAACATAATAATGGGTATTATAATAGTAGAATAACCACATGATCCATCAATAATACATTAATAATGAGGGGGTGCATAATGCGGGACAACATATCCATACTGTCAAGGCCACATTCCAAAACAATAAATAATCATTTTATCTAGGCCTTGTGCAAAAACCATAGTTTCTCTCATGAGACCTACCGATGCACCGAGGGGATATAGTGGGCCCAACCTGATACTTACTATGTCCAATGAAATCCCAATAGAAATGGGGATAAACCTAAACAACATGTATATTCATATTGAAATTAATATATGAAATGGAAATATCTTTCCCTGAACATTAAGCATAAACACTAACCATTCAGGGTAAATTGGTGAATGGTTTAAAGATAGCACATCCACATACAAAATAATAATAAAACATTAAATTGAATATTTTAGATGATACCATGAATTATTAGTCCCAATAATACATAATAATCAGAAAGATTGTTGAAATAGAGGAAGATACTCTTATAAAATCTTTCAGTAATTCTTCAAATAAATACTCTTTTACTTTGAAAAGAAGAGTTCTTTTGGAGAAATTTTTTTATAAAACTAGAAGTAAAGTAAGATATTATTTTCATAATAAAATTAGTTATTTTATAAATATAATGGTTTCTAAAAACAGATTATATATTTCCCTTGAAAATAGGTAAAAAGTTGAGATATTCCTTTGAATCGGGCTTGTATTTCAGAAACAATTTTGAAAGATCCTTTTAAAACATGTAAATATACATATAATAAAGAATAATTATGGTTTGTGTACATATATAGAACACTCACAGATATTTTATGAAGATTATATAATAATAAATAATAATTTCATTGAGGTAATTATACAATTACAATAACCTGAATTGAAATGGAAGTTCACGTGGAAAAACCCTTCCCTTAACTCCGAACGTGTCCGGCTCTCGAACTTAAGCTCCTATAATATGAAATTATACTTATTAATATCTTATTTAAGAACCTATTATACATTTATTTAATTTATCATAATTATTGTTAGTTCATTTATGTATTTAGTGATAAATTATTGTATAGAATTCCATCATTTTGGAGTGTTCGTTTTCTTTATTTTCATATTCAGTTCACTTGTTTTTAATTATGTAGAATGGATGTAAATCTCCAGAATTGAAATTATTTATGAACAAAAATAGGTTTTATTGGTCATTTATAAAACTTGGTTTCATGGAATGAGGATAAATTATTATATAGAACATTAATGATAATTATTTCAGTTAATTTGTGGGTTTTGATTACAACGAACTAATTTTTCTTTATAACTTAATATCATTTGTAAAAAGGGATTACAGAATATTACATAGGTTATATTACATATATAACAATCTGGTTCAACTATAACAATAATGGTTTCATGACAAGAATTGAGAATGATAATAGAAATCGAAATCTCATCGTCCTTGAATATGGAAAATTGACACATCTCGGATGGTGTTCTTAATACTTTTATAAAAGATGGAAAAAGGGAGAGATTATGATAACTTATTACACTATAATGAAAAAATTACAATACATATAAGTTACTAGATTCATCAATAAATTTGGATAAGTATAGTTAATAGAAAAAGAAAACAAATGAACTTGAAAAGAAAGACAAAGAATTGAAAAGAGGAATTTACCTCTTGAACCAAACTTCTTTGAGAGCCTCCTTAAGGGAGAGGTTTTTGTATTTTTATGAGACCAAGGCTTAATGTATGTGGTAGAGGAGGTTTTAAGGGTATTTTAACTGAATTTGGAGAAGGTACAAGGTTTGACATGAGTGAAGAGAAGAGGGAGTGAGAGGGGGTTTTATAGTGGAGGAGAGAGGGGATTTCATAATATAAAATTCATTAATTTATGATTTCTCCACAAGATAGGGAATAGTAAGTCTAACTTGACATAGAATAGTAATTTTATCATGTGATCTGGAAACAATTGGACTTACATCTGCAGAACATCACGCATGACTCTATAATTAGCTTACTTAGCTTATTTTGTAAATTATGGTATTCCACTATTCATAAAAAATTTAAGTATTTCAGAAAAATCCAAAAGATTCAACCCAACTATTTTTCGATGTGTAGAATCCAAGAATGAAGTCCATTTTTAAAAAATAATGTTCTAAATATTATTAATTTAATATTTAATTAAAATCATAATTTATTCCCAAAACAATAGTTTTAAAACATTCTTTTACTTATTCCAAAGCATAGGTATATCGTACTTTCACTTGAATATTATTTATTTACTATCATAGGTAAGGTTACTATTAATTAGTTTATATCACTATTCATAAGGGTATGTTACTATTCAGAAGGTTAGGTCACTATTTACCAAAAATTAAGTTTTTCTTATTGGTCTCCAAATAACTTACTGATCGCAACTGTGTATGTCAGATTTTCAAAATTCTCATCACAGAAGTGACAAACTTATGTTTTAAGGGTCACATAGAACATTGTAGTTAATTATGTTATTATGACATATTTATAAGAAACGAATTTCCTTTGATAAATATTGGGTCATTATATCATTGATGGAGTTTCACCAAACCAGAAATCCCATAATTGAAGTGGAAATATCACGATCACAACGACGCAAAAGATCTAGGACCAAATCCTAGAAACAATATCAAATAGAATAAGATCCATGAAAACATAGATACAAACCATCACCAATGAAAGATAAAACAATACTATTCATTTTCAATGAGATAATGGAGAGATATGAATCCAATTCAGGAAGAAAACACATACTAGATGAGACACAATCCTTCAAACCGATCTTCTATTCATCAAGAATGGGGTTTGAGGAGCCTTGGAACCCAACTAGGAGCTTCAAAATTCATATTAATAGGTTTAGGGTCGATTAAGGATGATTTTGGGTTAAAACTGGGGGGTTTTGATTTTAATTAAAAAAATTAGAGGAATAAAACTTGTGTGCACTATTTCCAAGGCTAAGGTGTTTGTTTTTCCAAATCTTGTGCCCTAATCGTGTTCCTCTCCTTAGGGGAACATAGTTTCTCCTAAGAGGGAACACTATTAGAAAACATATTTCTCAACCATGTAATCCTCCTCTATATAGGGTTTCATGGTTTGTTTGGGGTAAGAACATTGTTTGGGAAAACCATGTGCCAACTGTGCATTGTCCCTTTTGCTTCCAAAATTCAAAATTTTCACCCAAAACAACCCTAAAAAAATAAACCAAGATATATCAAAAAGAGTGAAAATGAGTACCTTTAAATGAGGCTGATAAATCTCTAGAAAACTTTACAATCCTGCATATAGATCATTCAATATGAATACCAGTGTAGATGATGATGGAGTTCATATGGAATAAATGACAATGGAAATTGAATATGACCTTCATGATTGTCCAATGTTATTTGAGAAGTTAAATAGTTGTGCTAAGAGACCATTTTATATTGGTTGTAATAAATATATAACATTTTATGCTATATTAAAGTTATATAATTTGAAATCATTCAATAGATAGAGTGACATTAGCTTTAAAAAACTACTTGGTCTCATGAATTATATGATACCAGAAGAAAATGAGCTTCCTTATCAAAAATATAATGCTAAATGAATTTTACATTCAATTGGAATGATCTCTAAAAAATACATGATTGAATAAATGATTTCATATTGTTTCAGAAGGACCATGTATCACATAGAAAATTCCCTAAGTGTGGAAAAATCAATAAAATAAAGATGAAACAGTTCTTTAAAAAGATGTATGGTACTTTCCTATCACTCTAAGGTTTATAAGACTATATGGAATCTAGGAAACTTCTATAAAATTGTAATGGAATATGGATAAAATAATTGAATATGGGAAACAATGCCACCCAATGGACACTTATTTGTTGAATAAAATTGATTATGAGCTAATAAACCTATATCTTGCATTATCTACATATTGAATAAATACTTTTGGTGTACAAATCAATACTCACATTACATATCCAGTTATGTTGGTAAATAATAAATTTCAACTATGGTCATGCATAAAGAATAAATGCATTTTGTTTTCTCTACTCATATCTAAACCAAAAAAAACTTGGTAATGATATTGATGTCTATTTGTCTCCATTCATTGAAGATATAAAATTGATATGGGATAAAAGTGTTACATTTTATGATTCTCATAGAAGTGAAGAATTTGTATTGAGATCCATGTTAAATGGGATGATAAATGACTTCCTTACAATTTTTTTATGTTATAGCATTAAAAGAATGTTGGGGTGTCCCTTTTGAGAATAATGCACACACTAGGTTTAGTTAAACATTCCTTGTAGATTGTTTATTTTGGAAATCAAAAACCATTACCCTATTGGCATAAATACTAATCTTGGAAAACATCATTTAGTGGGAATAAAGAAAATGGTACAACATCCTCTCCATTAATGGGTGATCAACTATTTGAGAAAGTAAAATATGTTGACATAGTTTTTGGTGACCTTTTTTTGATAAACCTAACAAAATCAGTTTTGAAAAATAGAACAATTTTATTTGAATTACCATACTATAGTTTTTCATATGTCAGATATTTTATTGATGCCATGCATGTAGAAAAAAATTATTTGATAGTTTTTTTGTAAAGCAACTAAATGTTCGTGAAAAAACAAGAAATAGCATCAAGTCTAGGTTGTACATGATTGAAATGAGGATAAGAGAAGAGTTGGAATAGGTGATGGGTGAAATATGGATTTCTTCCTCCAGCAGCTTATACTCTATCCAAACAAGAAAAAATACAATTTTTCAATTTCCTTAATGGTGTAAAAGTTTCATAGAGGTATTCATAAAATATAAATAATGTCATGTTAACGACTAATTTGAAGTTATAGGGTTCAAAAATCATGGATTTTCATGTTTTGTAATAAGATTTGATGCTCGTCACTTTACATTACATTCTTCCTAAAAATATGTGGTATAAATTAACCAGACTCAGCTTATTTTTCACATCCATATATAGAAAATATATAGACCTGGTGAAGTTTAAAATCATGAATAAGGTGATTACAATAATATTATATAAATTATAGATGTTCTTCCCACCATAATTCCTGAATATAATGGTCCACTTGATGGTTCATTTTGTTATTGGGGTTCAAATATGTGGTATTGTACAATATAGATGAATATAACCCATTTAATGGTATATAAATATTTTTAAAGGGTACATCAAGAATTGAAGTCATCCAAATTATTGTATTTAATAATGATATTTTGTTGAAGAAATTATTGAATTTCATACCAGTTACTTATCAGTTGTTGATAGCATCAGTCTCCTAAAATCATATCATAGGAGTTGCCTTTTGGGGGGGGGGGATTTTTGGAATAGATTTCATTACAATTACCATCATAGAGTGGGAGAAATATTACCTTTGAATTTTACATATTAGTGATGATTTTTATCCATATGATGAAGACCAAAATGTAATTCATGGACATTTAAATCCATAAAGGGTTTAAGGATGGATATCAAATACACTAATCAATAGTTTATAGGATGTTTTTGATATCCTATTTATAAGTAGTTATCTAAAAAATCTGAATTTGATTAGAAAAAAACATTGATGGCTAGCTAGGTGACTAAATGTAAATGTTGTATCTTACACTATTTTTGTAATTAATGGTTATATGTTCTATAAAAAATAACAAGATGAAAAAATATGATGAAAAATAGTGGATCTATGCATGTGGAGAAATCTATGTATGTATCTGTTTCTAAGGATATAAAATTCAATTGATATGAATTTTTCATATTTAAACATCATAAAATAGATAAACAAGTTTTATTATACCAAATTTCAAGTGTCAAATTTCTATTTCAAATGGGTTGACAATAGGATTGCATTGAAAGTGGATTAATTGGGATTCAGGAAAGTGAAATTTTAGTGTAGAAGTGTTTAAGGATGAGTTTTTCATAATTGAAATGTAAGTAGTGTAGGTATTTTATGTATTAGATCTAGTAAACAAGAATTTTTCAATTATCATATCGGTGACCAAAACAACTATATGGTTATTTGAAAATTAAATTGATTATTATCCTTTAATTGGTACATCACAATAATTTCATGGTGGTATTAATATAGAAAATTCCATATATGTTAAAGGGTACCACAAATAGAGGATTTGGATACTTGATAGAGGATAAAAATCCCTTTAGTCATTAAAGAAAAGAGAGAGAGTTTAATGTGTAGTTTAACATTTTTTTAATATACTATGATTTTCCTCATAATACCATGTTTTCCCTACTACATTTATGAAATATAAATTAATTTCTTGAATACTCATGAAAATAATGAATTCTGCATAAGATGATGTTACCAATTTCAAGGAATAACACATGATTGATGTTAAAACTATGGAATTATTTGGGGATCAACAAAACATTGATGGGAAAAATATGAATGAAATACAATCACTATTTTAACTAAAATTGTCAAGGAAATAAGAAATAGTATAAAATTTGAGGTTGGATGGAATCAATGCAGCCAACCTTTTGACCCCAACAAGTCAATGTTCTTTAGTTATATTGGGCTCAAAATGAGAATGCATGTGTGAATTGATATAGATATGTGGAACCATTTCTTTCTTATATTAATGGAATCCCTTTGTGAAGATATTAAGTTAATATAATAGTATACTTTCTCTATTTTACCAAAAAATTATATAATGTAATGTTGAATTAATTTTCATTATCCTATGTATATTTCATTTATTTTAGATGATTTCCATAATAAATATGGCTTAATGGTCATGGGATATATCATAGAGGATTTTAAACACTTCTTACAAAGAATCATCTCAGGTATGCTAAGCATAAAGTAAACCACCACCCACCAGTTATGTATACACACATTATAAAATAGGAAACATAGAAATATTTCATTAATTTCCATTATGAGAAACCATTTAAGGTGCATTGTAGTCAATAATATTTTATTTGAAATTATTTATTTTATCCACTTTGATTCAAAATTGTTAATTTAATAAAATATTAAATGATTTCTAAAAATAAACAATGGGAAGAAAAGCCAATGTACCCCTACCATGAAGAAAGGATGGGGTACACTTCACTTGATAAGAAAATTGTATGTTTTTTAAATCTATAATAAAAAATTTATGTGATATAAAATAACAATGTTACTTTTTTATATTAATATTGATGAATCAAAATTAGAAGCCACTTTAATTCTACATCATGTTCTATGGAAGGAGGACTATAAAAATAAATAGAGTAAATTAGTTGATAAAACACCCAAGCAGTACTGGAATCATGTGTAAGGATGACATGGTAGTAATTCGTTATGATTTATAATAGTATTACATAAACATATCTCATATGGAAGTATGTTAAGGTCTTGAACCACTATGAAAGCTCTGAATGGGAATTAGCTACTGTGGAGGAAGTCTTATATCATGGGTGTGGCGAGGGGTATGACTCATATGATATGTAACTGGTTTTTCTTGTCTGTTGTGCTTATTCACTGTACTTTTCCTTTCTTAATAAATGGTCAGAGGTTTTTACTCTGACTGAGCTTTTCTAGAATTACATAAAAATATATATTTATGTTTGTGTGCTTTTTATATTATTTATACATAAGAATAAATATCAACTGTACATGAATAAAAACTACTTTCAATATCTTTAAAGTAGCTTGAACAATATAGATGCTTTAGAGGGGAAGATTTTTAGAGTCTGCCTTAATCATATTTTGAAAACACAAGGTTGTGATGAGATACATATAATTAAAGTACTACATGCATATATATATATATGCTTTGGAATATATTATTTTCCAATATAGTTTGACAGACTAATATGTTTTGAAATGATCAAAGAAAATAGATGCTGGAATAAAGATTAGTACATTAGGAGCCAAATGACCCCACTAGATTTTATTCTAGAAATTCCCCTCAACCACTGACCATACATGAGGTAATATATTTTTTCATTACTCATTCTCTTAAATTTAAATAAAAATGCTTCTAATAAATTTCTATAATGAAAATTATACAGGGTTGAGTTGTATGTGATTTATACCTATTAACACTAACACATAACCTTGTTTCAAAGGGTACAATCTAAAATATACTAGGTGAAATGATACAAAACAAACTACTCCCAAAATATCACATGAGGGTGGGAATTGATGTATCTCACGATTTGAGCACTAAGTTTCCTAATTTTATTGATGATTTGGATGTTACTATAGTTAATAATTCTTTTGGAACTTTCATATCATGATTTTCTATTCTTATAGAGATACATGAGGTATGTCCTTAACAAATTTTTTTAAATGAAAAACCTTTAACAATCGATGAAAAATAGACCAAAATGAGGTATGGTATTAAAGGTGGATAAAACAATAGGTAAATTAAAGGTTATATCAATACAATATAGTGAATTAACCATGAAATAAAAATGACATTTTGGTAGTACCTTCTCGCCACTAGTTCCACTGTCACTTATATTAATGTTACAAGTTCATAAAGACACGACATTAAAATATGGAAATATATCAAACATTCAATATGAGGAATAAATATTTATAGGTATAAAACTCTACAATCTAATTGAGGTGTTTGAAAAGAAAATAATAGATGTAAGACTCTTCTTGATTCCCATAATATAGGGATAAAACTCTACAATCTAATCATATGAAATATGTTTTTCATTTTTTCATTACTTATTTTTTTCTTTTAGGAAGCATTGGATGCTCATTGAAAACAATTTTGATACAAAAAATGTTTATTTGTTAGAACCAATGAATGTATTTCCATCAAACTATCCACACTAGATGTCAATTGTAAATTTTTAATGCACAAAAATTAATATTTTATAGATAAAAGTTGAATTATATATTTCATTATGTGTTTTGAGAAGAAATTTATTATGATAGGGCAATCTATATATATAGGCAAAATAATGGTATTAGGTCAGTGACTGGACATAAGAAGCTTATGGATTTATTTAAATGGAATTTTATTAATGTATATTTAGTAATATTTAACAAAAAAACATATTTGAAAACAATTTCTTATTTTGTTCAATATTTATATCATGTTTTAAGAAAAAATAATGACAAAGAGTATGGATATTACATTTGTAAATTTATGAAGGATATCAAATTACATCAAAAGAATTGCATCCCCAAACGTGCAATTTTTTAAGGTAATTACAATTTCATTCAAAAAAATTCATTAATAATTTTTTTTCAATATTTTATCAGTACAACCAATTTTCCAAAAATCTATATACTCAAAAGAATAAGTAAATTTGTTTATATATGAGTGGGTAGAGTACATCGTGTCTGAATTTTTACTGAAATTAAATTTAGTTGAGTAGCTATTATGTTTGTGAACTAGTATGGTCTATGACCTTAAAGATTTATTTAGGATGTGAATAATCAGTATCTTAAAACCTATATATTATTTTTTACATGTTTTTCAAAGAGAATTATAATGGAGGGTTACTTACTATGGAATATGGTAGAGTTGGTAACATTCCCAAATCTACTGATGCTCATGGATGTAAATGAGATAATGATGATAGGGAAATATGTCAAGATTCTATATAAAAATTAGGAAAAGGTGACTTCCTACTACTTATTTAGTTAATTTTAATAGCCTTTTATCAACTATTTTTTATTTAATTTCCTAATTAATTTTATCAAATACTTATTTATTTAATTTTCACAGAGATATTGTTTGAATACAAATAAGAAATGGTGTGATAGTTAAAGGCTTCTTGTTCTCAAAATCATGCACTCTTGAATTCGATCACATTTATGCTGAGAGTTTCTTAACCCCATAGATGTGATCCAATTATATAGTACCTTCTTTTGAGAATAATAATAAATATTATGACTTGTATGAATCAATCGCACCTCAATATGATACACGGTGTACCCGGTGTGACTCAAAGTATGTGTTTTTAGTTAAAATTGACACTTTAGTTCAAAACATGTGTCACATACTCAAAACTAATAAAACACATTTGGATTATTTTGATGCTTTATTAAAACAATAAAAAAATAATTTTTGATGTGTAATAATAATATGCACCTCAGTCCAATAAATGGTGTACCTGATATGACTCAAAGGGTATATTTTTAGTTTAAAACTGAAATTTTAGTTCAAAACACACATCACATACTCAAAATTGAGAAAACCCATTCATATAGTTTTTGATACATTATAAAAATGATTCTTAAATAATTTTTGATGGGTAGAAATCAACTACACCTCAATCTAATACACAATGTGCACGATGTGACACAAAGTGTATGTTTTTGGTTTAATGTTTACATTTTAATTTAGAAAACATGTGACTTAATAAAAACTAAGAAAACAAATTTAAATTATTTTGATACTTAATTGAAACAATCCATTAGTCATTTTTGATATGTATGAATTATCCGCACCATAATTAGATACACGGTGTGACCATTATGACTTGAAATGTGTGTTTTCATTTTGAAAAAAAAATTAGTCAAAACACATGTCATATACTCAAATCCAAGAAAATTAATTTATATTTATTTGATACTTTATAAAAACTATACATAAGTCATCTGTGACATATAGAAATTAACAACATATTAATATAACACATGATATGTCTAGTAAGACTCGTAGTGTGTGTTGTCAATAGACAACTATGAATTTATTGGACAGGAGGATATGATGCTCTGGGAAGGATCTCAAGCTGGAATTATAATCTCTAGCAGCTTCTACAATTACCTGTTGAAGGGTGAGGTAAGCCAGATTGCCGCAATGAGCACAAAATGGATTCCTCCCTCCATATTTATACTTTTATAGAGGTTCTATCATAAGAAACTTCTTGTTGAGGTGAACATTCAATGGATTGGAATTTCATTATTATCTCGATGTACTCTCTGTGGTCAGCATCAAGAAGATATTGACCACCTGTTCCTGTCCTGCAACATGGCTTCTGCACTTTGGAACACAGTGCTCAAAGTTTTTGAACT
The DNA here is from genome assembly GCA_963277665.1 of Viscum album. NCBI lineage: Eukaryota > Viridiplantae > Streptophyta > Magnoliopsida > Santalales > Viscaceae > Viscum > Viscum album. Next base: position 1,398,181,293 of record OY728127.1, on the reverse strand, counting down.
AGATCCTCCTAATACATAATTGGTTGTACAGTTCATTTACCAACTGCTTGGAGTTCAGCAATCAAAACAGATCACAACATTGCTGCAGGTGGCTTGCGCTGAACTGCTTCATACGGTCTGGCAGGACCGAAACTACTCTATACATCGACATGCAATATTTAATGAAGCCATTTCTACTCACGGAATCCTCATGGAAATAAAAAATTCCAGCTCACTGATTCACGAACACTGCGATGCCTCGGTAGGGAGTTCATGGTTCTTAGAAGACTAAAAGTTTCAGGACACTACCCCAAACCAAGGGGCATGATGGAAGTGATTTGGACTGCCCCCTTCAATGGGTGGCTAAAATGAAACACGGATGGAGCCTCCAAAGGGAACCCCGGACCATCAAGCTATGGGGTAATCTTCAGGAATCATCATGGGGAGTTGGTGGAATGAAATTATGGTCCATGCGGGCACACGACAACTTTGGTGGCTGAAATTATGGCTCTCATCAGCACGGTGGATATTGTTTTACAACGGTATTGGAACAACATTTGGTTTGAAAGTGACTCGGCCATAATGGTGCACGTAACTAGAATGGGCCAGACAAGGTTGTCTTGGAATCTAGCAAGTAAATGGATGAATTGTCTTGATAAACTCTCCTCCCTAAACTACTTCATCACATATACCTTCCGGGAGGCGAATCAAATTGCAGATGGACTTGCAAACAAAGGGGTGTCAGAAGAGAGGAGCATTTACATCAACAACATTCCTAATGACATGGTCCCTCTTCTTAATAGTGAGAAATGTAAAATTCGTTATTTTTGTCTCTTTTAAGGTTTCAACTTTATCAATTTAAGAGCCCTTGTGCCCATCTTTCTCGAAAAAAAGTTCCATTTATGTTTCAAATATGAATCACATTGAAAAAACTAAGAAAACGAACTTTGATTGTTTGAAAACATTAGGAAAATAATTCATAATTCATTTTTTATGTTTAGGAATCAACTACATGTCAATCCTACACATGATTTGGGGTGTATAACATGAAGTATGTGTTTTCAATAAAAATCGTCATTTTTGTTTAAAAGAATCACATAGCCAAAACTATGAAAAATATATTGGATTGTTTTAAAACATTAAGAAAAATATCCATAATTTATTTATGACATATATGAATTGACTGTATTTCAATCCAACAAATTATGTCATAGGTATGTCTCAAAGTGAATGTTTCCAATATAGAAGTTCCATTTTAGTTTAAAACACATGTCACATAGCCAAAACTAAGAAAAAAAAAGATTATAATGTTTCTAAAATTTTTTAATGTGATCTATAATTCATTTGTGGTTTATAGAAATCAACCATATATTAATCTGACACATTATGTGGTCAGTATGACTCAAATAATGTTTTTTCAATATAAAGGTTCGATTTTAGTTTAAAATGCACATCACATTGCCAAAACTAAGAAAAAAATATTGAATTTTTTTAAAATTTAGTATAATGGTTGATAATTAATTTGTGACATGTATGATTCAACCACACATAAATCTAAAAAGTGATTTGGTTTTATGGATCAAAGTGTGTTCTTTCAATATTAAAGTGAAATTTTAGTTTAAAACATGGATCACATAGCCAAAATTGATCAAACAATCTTATATTGTTTTCAAACATCAGGAAAATGATCCATAATTTAGTTCTGACATGTAGGAATATACTACACAATAATTTGATTCACATTGTGTCCTATATGATTCAAAGTGGGTGCTTTCAAAATAAAAGTTTCATTTTAGTTTAAAACATGTGTTACTAGACAAAAATGAGAAAACAAGATTGGATTGTTTTAAAAATTTAGGAAAATGATCCATAATTCATTTATGACATGTAGGAATTAACCATACATCAATTTGAAACACGATGTGACTGATATAATTTTAAGTGCATGTTTTCAATATAAAAGTTCCATTTTAGTTTCAAACATGCATCACATAGCCAAAATTGAGAAAATGAACTCATATTATTTCCAAACTTTAAAAAAGATTCATAATTGATTTTTGATGTGTATAAATTGACCGCATGTCAATCAGGAACATGATGTGGATAGAATGAATCAAAGTATGTTTTTTCAATATAAAAGTATCATTTTAGTTTAAAACACATGTCTCTAGCCAAAATGGGAAAATGATCTTGAGTTATTTTCAAACATTATGACAATGATCCATAATTCATTTTTGACATGTAGGAATTTACTGAACTTCAGTCCAACACAATATGTGGTTGGTATGACTCTATGTGTATGTTTTTAATATAAAATTTATATTTTAGTTTAAAAAATGTGTCACATATTCAAAAAAAATAAAACTATATAATATTTTTTTTGAAATATTAATATAATTACTTATTATTATTATTGAAGTGTATTAATTGATAGTACATCAATCTAACAACTGATGTGGTCAGTATGACTTGAAGTGTGTGTTTTCAATATAAAAGTTCCATTTTAGTTTAAAATACATATCACATACCCAAAATTGAGAAAAAAATCTTGTATTGTTATAAATCTTTAGTAAAACAATCCATAATTCATTTGAGACATGTAGGAATTGACCATTTGTCAATTTGATTCATTATTAAATGATATTATCATTAATATATAAAGTAATTAATAATTTAATTTATCATATTTAGATTACATAACATTAAATTTATAATTTTTCTATATTTTTATTTATTATTACTAAAATCAACATTGGTTTTATTACAAGGACACGATTTTTTATAGATTTTAATCTTTAGAGGAATCCTACTATAAGAGTTATGATTTTTTATATTGGTTGTATTTTTTTGATTAATTATAAATATCACATCTGTATAATTTTTTAATGTAAATTTTGAATTGAAATGATAGTGAAATGTTATATTTTTATTTCAATATTATTTTATATATATTTTTATTTCTATATTTTTTTCTAATTGGTTTTGTTTTTGTAGGGATGCTACAGTGTTTTTACGGCTTCGTAGCAACTGCATGGACTTTATTTGCACTACTAAAAGTGTTGATAAAGGTCCTCTTTATCTACGCTAAAATAAATCACTCATAAAGGACTCATTTATCATCACTAGGAAAATACCAAATAAAGGGGGACATTATCAAATCCTTTCCTATCAATGATAAAGGATGAATTCTTTTAATATCACTTATATTTTCAATGCTTTTTGGGTTGACAAATCCATTTTATAACACTGTTAAATGCCTCATCTATAGTAGTGCACCTTTTTCATTTGTGTTGTAGGATTTGGAGAATTCATATAGCAAGATCAAATATTGAGACAAGAACTATTTTTTTTATTCATAAATTTATAACTACATTACTTATTTTAATGACTTCATATGCTATCCTAAGTAACAACACATAGAATTTCAAAAGGATCTCAACATCTTGGGGTTTGACACAAGCAATGTCATAGACTATCGTTGTGTTGGATGATGTATCAGGAAACATTATTTCTCTTTAACTTTATATTGAAGTGTCCCAAGTTAAAATCTCCTCTTTTCTATCTTTATATTTTTAAGGGCAGTTATTGAATTCTAACATATACTTATGTTGTGACATAGTTAATAAAATGGTATTTTCACTATTTACATAAATTTGATTCATTTGTCTATGGTGTAGTTGAGCTTCCCTTTAAGTTTATAATTCATCCATAAATTCTAAACATCCAAACAATAAAACCAATGGATTACATAGATTTTTCCATTTATTTTATTCCCAAAAATTAATAAATCCATTAAATCCTTTTTCTTGTCCAAATTAACCAATATTTTTAAAATTATATGAAATTAATATTTAATTTCAACACAAAAATTATAATATTAAAAAAATATGATGGATTAAAACACTACTAGAAAATTGGGATATCACATTGGGTGAAACATGTGACAGCCTTTGGCGGTCGATGTTCCAAAAAACCCTATTTATTACCCCCACCCATGTTCACCTCACAAACCCACCCATCCTAGTCATCTCTATCTCCCTCTCTCCACCTATTTTTTGATCCTTAATCAATCCCTAAAACCATTCATGAACATCCCCCCCATCCCCATCCTCTCCCTCAGCCTCACCACACTTGTTGTAGGAGTCACTACTGATGTAGTCTCTCGTATGCGCATCCCCTTACCCTCATCCCACCCCCTACTAGAGTCATCGCCTCCTCCACTCTCTTCAACCACCCCCAATATGGTTTATTCTACCACCTCCATTCACCACCATCCTCTCAAGGTGAGGCATTCCAGCCCATCTATCACTTAGTTTCTAGATGTGTCACTCTATCAGAGATAAACCCTAATTTCAGTATATGTACTTGTGATACTTGATTAATTTGAAACACCCTCTATCTTAGGGTTTTTATTTTAAAAATAACCATGTTGAGATTATCAGGTTTCATCAAAAACACCCTAAAATTATCATTCATTGTATGTTCAACTTAGAAATTGAAATTTTTGTGCTTAATTTTTTTAGTGATCTATATTTTAAATTTGATATATTTTTCCCAAAAAATTATTGTTTTATTTGAATTTTAACTAAATTTTTATTTTTAAAATTTTTTTAGATTATTATAACTTTTAAATTTATATTTCAAAATATCCATGTTTTTTTCAGATATTATTTATTGAAAAATATTATAATTTTGATTATTGAATTTTGATAAATCATGTTCGATTTGATTAAGTTTTGATAATTGTATACATTTAATTCATTCTAATTTTTTCTTTTTTTGCAAAAAATGGTATATTTATTAATGTAAAAAAGGATCTACCTATGAATGATTATAATTTATAATGTTGATAAATAGTTTATTCATTTTTAAAATTAGTTAGATAAATTTTTGGATACATATTTCAACCAAATTAATTCTACCTTAAAGATTAATGAATTTATAGTGTTTTGATAACTACATTTATAAAATAAAAAATGGATATATATTCATAAAAATGTATGATTTATTTTTTCACTTTTTAAATTCTCTTTTCATCTATTTCTTTATAATTGATCCTATATAAAATATTTAGTCATGTATAAAAGGTGACTTTAAAAATTAAAAGTATAAATAATTAAATATAACTTAAAATGTGATGATCATGTCATTTGTCAATTTTTTTAATTAGTATGAATTGAATTCCATATGAAGTTGGTCAATAATTATTTTAAATACATTTTTTTATATGAAAATTTAAGAAATCATGTAATATGATGACTTTTTTTACTGATTATTGTAAAAATAGGAATATGGATAAGAGTTTGATTGATAATCCAAATAGAACATCTAAAGAATATTTTGACTGAATTATTCAGTTTATTTATTTCACTAAAGGATTTCAAAGTGACTATATTAGTTTTCCGCATAGAAAATGTGAAAAAGGATATCAATTCACATGAGATAGCATGAAGAATCATATATTCTTGAATGGGTTTGAGAGAAATATAAGATTTAGACTCATCATGGGGAAGAATATATTCATTTAAATTATATAGAAACTGTTCAGATGGATGTTAATGCAAGGAAAACTAATTTTATGCTTAAAATTTATACTTAAATGGTATATGGGTTGGCCCCTAAAGTCAGTAACATCAAGAATATTGAGACTGATGAGATCAATCTATGGTCTAGTGCAGATCATGACTTGTTACGGTTTTATGAAATAATTGATGATGCAAAAACAAAATTATATCTTGGGTGTACTGCTTATAAAAAAATTTCATTTATCATGGAGTTGTTTCACTTGAAGAATCTTAATCGGTTTTCATTCACATTGTTTCTAGTGTTACTTAAAGTACTTCCTACTAATGCCAAGATTCCTCAATCACATTATCATTATTCTAAGTTGATAGATAGCTTAGTTTTAACATATGATACCATAGCTGAATGTTAAAACAACTATATGTTGTTTATAAAGGATGTTGAGTATTTGGATAATTGTACTATATGTGGCTCTTCTAGGTGGAAAGATAATGGGTGAAATCATACCCACAAAATTCATATCACAAAACAAGGGAAAATGATTATCATAAAGAAATTCCATTACTTTCCATTGAATAATAGGTTGGATAGATTATTTATTTCATCTAATGTTTCTAAATTAATTAGTTGGTATACAGAAAGAAGTAATGAAAGTGATAATCCAATCCACCCAGAAGACTCTCTTGCATGGAAATCGTCCGATCAAAGGCACCCCAACTTTTCTAAATATAGTCATAATGTCCAGTTGGTGTTGGAAATAGATGGCTTGAATCAATTAAACTCTATGGTTGGTGTCACTCATAGAATATTATCCATTCTTGGGGTTCTATATATATCTTCCTCCATGGATTTTTATGAAACAATAATTTCTATTCCTTTCCACTCTTATTGATGCACATAGAAGTTTGGGGGGTAAGCTTGATGTTTACCTTTAACCATTGATAGATGATTTGAATTAATTTTGGGGGTGATTGTGTGATAAATTATGACTGTGAAATGAATGAAATATTCAAACTTCGAGCTTCTTTACTATGGAAAATAAATGAATTCCTGTATTATGAAAATTTATTAGGTCGAAGTATAAAAGGATAATTTTCTTAAGCTTTCAGTAATAAAAGTAAAAAAATTATAAATGGATTAAACATTGTAAAAAGTAGACATAAATGGGCCACAACCATTTCATTACCCCTTAACATAGGTTTATAAAGGATAGAGTGGTATTTTATGGTTCTATAGAATTCAAACAAACACCAAAGATCATGATAGACATGGAAATATTATCATAGATTGAGCAAGAAAACATCCCATAATTATATGATTTTTTGTATTTTGTGGCTCATCTATTACCCTTAATTCATGGATCCAGTATATAGCATAGTTACAATTAAAAGAATAAAATGTTTTTTAATCTCTTTTATTAGAAAACAAACATAATAATAAATAATGTTTCTGTCATGCATATTGAAAAAAATGTTTGTGATAAAATATTTTGAGCTATTTTAGGTGTCAGTGTAAAATCAAAGGACAATGTTAATGCATAATTTAGTTTAAAATAAATGGGTTTAAGGAAACAATTTCATTTATAGTTTGGTGAGGAAAATAAGGCATGCATCATTGTTTTATAGTTTTTGATGAGTAAATATGTGAAAAATACATTTTTTCAATTTTTGAGATGATCAAGTTTTTTGATGCTTAATATTAAAATATTTCAAAGTCTGTGAATGTGATGAGAAAGACATTAAAATGGTTTATAAGTCATGATAATCACATACAACTTCAATAGTAGATTCCAATCGCAATTCATGATTTTTTATCACCCAATTTTGTTAAAATGTTTATTGAGATGAGTAATTTTTTAGATATATTTGTTTATGAAATAAATTAACAAGTGATTTAAAAAAATTAGGATAAAATTTACATACACTATATCACTTGGAGAAACTATTTTCACCCTCATTATTTGATGTTATGGTTCTCTTGATAGGGAATATAACCAATGAAATAAGGGATGGTGGTCTAGTTAAATTCAAGTGGATTTATCCTATTGAGAAATATCTAAATATATTAAAATGATTTATATGTAAGAGAGATCATTTAGAGGCATCAATATCCATGGTTATTTGATGGTTGGGTGAACTACTTTTTGTGAAGAATATATTTTGGAATTTGAAATAAAATTAGATAATCCTTATTAAATTCATGATGGTTCAGTAAGAGAAGGATCTATATTTTATGTGGACAACATCGAGTGGGTACAAGATTGTCGATACATCATTTTCAATACTCTATCAATTTAACCATTACTGCATTAAGTGACTTATCATTTTTATTATTTAAATTTTACAATTTTTTTTGGCATGTATAAGTTAATCAATTAAAAATGTCATTATAATTTATAGGAAGCACATTAATAAGATAAAATAAGATATTCCTTGTGCAAGTTATTATCAAATTCAAGAGTCCCATTATGAGTCATTTCATTATTGGTTCAAATATTTTGTAGGTATAAATGGATTTTCATTATGATTTAAGTACAGTGCTAATTTTTTTATACATATCTTTTTAATGAATTCTATGAAATATATAGGTCTATAACATGAGAGGGTCAGGTGACCCTACACTAACCAAATAATTTAGCCAACTAGAAGAGGGACTATGTATAATGGATCGTATTTACAATGATTTAGATGCTAATTGATTTCAGTTTCATATTAATGATGTTGATGAAAAACAAGAAACACAAAAAAGTTGCATTTTCTATCCATCTGTTGATTCTAGTTATTAATATGGTCAATTTAAGGACATCATTGAAGTTGTATATGTTCATGATTCAAAATACATATTTTTAAAGTGTAATTGGGTTGATCCAGTTCATGGAACTAGAGTCAGTCAATATCAATTTACATTAGTGAACTTTAATAGTATGTTATATAAAGATGAATTAGTTAGTAAAAAGCCTTTCATTTTGGAATTTTAGGATGAAAAGTTTGTCTTCATTGTATTTTCATCTAATCCAAAGTAGCAAGTTACTCTGAAAATTTCAAGGTGGTGAGTGTTTATTATTGAACGAGATGAACTCGATACTATTGCCTTCATTACACAACAACTTGATCAAAACATCTTAGATCTTCATGAAGAAGATATTTATTGGGTTAGAGAGATCGTTGAAGGAGAAATTGTTAATTTTTATGTTTAATGAAATGTATGATTGTTTTCATAATTTTTAGTTTCAACCTATTTTTAACTTTTTAACTTTTTATAAATTGTTTAAATGTTTTTTAATGTATTTACTATCTCTTTTTTTGATATCAAGTCTACATGTGTTTAACTAATAATTATTTCTATGACTTAAGAGATGTCTAGGGAATAGGAACTGGATCCATGTCATTCTATGAGGTCATTTTCCTATATGGGTCAAGTTATGTATGAATGTCAATGTTTTTTTAATTAATAACTAAATATACACATTCACACATGTATAATTATGTATGATATTGTTTTAAATAGGATCTAACTTGACCACTTATTCCTCTCATAGGATAGGTTCTAGTCATGGGATTTCATCACAGAATTGTGACACGACCCTTTACACATCATTTGATGAGACATATCTTCCCATGGGAGTGGGAACCCCTACATTTCTTCTCAAATTGGGTCATATCATACAAAGCCCACATAGATTTCTTTTAACTACACATGGTTGGTCTTAATTATATTGGGATAAATTATATCAACTATGGATGGATGTTCAGGTAAAAGGATCATTTTAGATTCATAGCAATGTTTAAAAGGCACTTCTGTTTTTGATAATTTTTTCCTCAAATAGAATAATTTGAGAGTGTTCCACCAATGAGTTTTTTCCAGTGTGTATGGCCAAATTTCATAAAATATGGAATTATTTTAAATTTACAGTAATGAGGGAACACTAGGTATAAAATTTGGGTGCCCGAGACATTCTAGATAGAGTCCCAAGAGGAATTCTCCCATCTTAGTAGTGTGAATTGGTTGCAAATAGGTCCACTGAGGCTATGATGGTGAGACTATTTATTTTGGTTTACATGTTTGAAAGAATGTTTATCATTTTAAATGTTTTGAATTTTAATTAATTTAATGTAGGTTGGGGAAACACGTCATTTCGAGAATTACACATTTCAGGGACCAACTCATAGGATAGGGACTCGTCATGTGTCCCAGATTCAACATGATGTATTGATCATTTCCTTTTTATATTTATTAATTAATATGAATTTTTTTCTATAGTTATATCTTATTGGGATATAGTTATGGGAGTAAGGTGCACTATCTCATAAAATGTCTATGTGGATGATGACTCGTGATCAAAATGATCATGAGGTTGTATCCCTTTTAATAAGTTATTATACTTATTATTAATAATTAAATATATCTATATATACATATATATTTATATTTATATATTACATAGGCTAAATTCTATGTTGATTCATCATACCTACCAGAGGACCAGTGATAACCATCCATACATAGGGATGATATATTTCATCAAAATATGGGTCATGATTAACTTATATACAACTTGACAGGTGGCATAAAGATTCCTTATTATATAGTTTTATGCACTATGGTTGTGTCTCTTGTTGTTTCTGGGATGACACAACATGTGATAGATTTATATGCACGAATGAATGATTCCAAGGAGGAAAATTTTCAACTGTTAACTGAGATCAAAGAACAATAGAGAGTATATGCCTTAGGAGATGGTATAGGGGATCTTATGATAAAAGTTTTTTTTGGATTTTTTTAATTTTTTATTACATTCATTGTTATTATCTTCATAATTTTTATTTGTTGTAAGATCTGACCACAAAAGACATTGGTAGAATACATGGTCCAACATGATGCATCAGATCAAAAAGGTGTGTTTTGTTTTATATTTATAGTTTGTTGTTCAAAATTAATGTCTCTTCTTGTTTTCGTATTTTTACTAAAGTCACAAATCATATTTATATATTCCTTAAAATAAAATGTAATCAAGTAGGTATTGAAAACCAACTAAATACATTTATATTTATGAGAAAACTTAAGAAAATAATAATTAATTGATTTTTTATCTTTATATTTCAAACATGTGTCAATGAGATTCTTGGAATAGTCAATAAAATGTAAATTATATTTTCACATTTATTAATATTTTTGTAATAATGGGAAAATCATGTGTGAAGGGGTCAAAAAAGACCAAAGAAGATCAGATTAACATGAAATCCTAGGAAAATGATCTTTTAAGTAGTTTGAAATCAATATGAATCACCAGAACATCTATCAGATACCTAAATTTCTTGATATCATCAAATGTGGGTTTGTCCCCCCAGATTTAGAGTTAAGAGAAAAATCACATAAAAGGGGTTAATACTATGAAAACACGCTTGGATTGAGATAAAATCATGGGATAATGATCATAGAGTCATTTTTTATTTGTAGGAATCAATATCGCATCCATAATATGTTCGTGTCACCTGGTATGACGGAAAATGATGGGTAATGTTGTCAAGTTTTATTAAGATGACATATCTCTCATCGGGGTGTTAAAAATGAGAAAAAGACTTCTGATTGATGTGAAAATATATGAGAACATTCATTGAATAATTTTGGATCTATTGGAATAAACCACATTTCTATCCTATTCCCATAATTTTTAGTACAATGTAAATTACATTTACACATTTATTACCATTTTTGTAATAATTGTAAAATCATGTGTTTAAGGGTTAAAACCAACCAAATGAGCTTCTATTGAAATGAAATATTCAAAAAATAATCTTTAAATCATTTAAAATGTGTAGGAATTATAAACACAACGATCATATGCCTAAATTTCTTAGTATGACTAAAAGTGATGTTTTCCCTCATATTTGGAGTTAAGTGAAAAATCACATAAAAGGAAAAATACCAAAAAAAATTATACACGTGAAATCATGGGATAATGATCACTATGTAATTTTTGATCTTTTGGAATCAATTCCACATCCATTGGATTCTATTATCGACAGGTATGATGAAAAACAATCAGTAACATTGTCATGTTTTATTAAAATTGCATATCTATCATTTTGGGGTCAAAACAAGAAAATGAATTTTTATTGATATGAAAAGATATAAGAATATTAAATGAATCATTTTTAATATATTTAAATCAACAACACATCAATCCAATTCCTGGAATGGTCAGTACAATTTAAAGTACATTTTCACATTTATTACCATTTTTGTAATAATGGGAAAATCATGTGTGAAGAGGTCAAAATCAACCAAATGAGATCCGATTGACATGAAACCTTATAACAAAAATATTTAATTCATTTAAAATATGTAGTAATCATCATCACATTTATTGGATTCCCTAGTTTCTCAGTATGATCAAAAGTGGAATTTCTCCCCCGAATTTGGAGTTAGGTGACAAATCACATAAAAGGAGGAAATATGAAGAAAAATCAATTATATTGACATGAAAATGTTAGAGAAATATCCTTTTGATTTTTTATCTATAGGAATCAACATCACATCTATCAGATGATTGTTTCACTGAGTATGATTGTAAGGACCCAGAAATTCTGTATAATTTTTTTTAATTATATGGAATTTTTACGAGACTATGAAATATGATGGAACGTGATTACAAGTCCCGGAGTGCCTGGAATGATCCGTCAAAAAATTTTAAGCTTTAAATAGGGAATGTGAGAAGTTTTCCTAAAAAGTAGAATAACTCTTAAATGAGTGCCTGTATCAGAAATACGAGGGCATTGTTGTGTTCAGGATGGCGGGTTTACCATAGGCGCGACTTAAATTTATTTGTCGCATGCCTCTAGTGCGAAATCCCAAAATTTCATAACCGTAAATAAAATAATTAAATAAAATTATTTTATTTTTCAAATGCTTATAACTCACGAACGGTGACTCGGATTAAAAATCTGAGACCATCGCTAAACTCAAGAGGGTATGCCTTCCTTAAGTAGATACTAACATTGGCCGGCATGGGCCACCAGTGGAAGTTAGTTTTTGGCCGTAAATAAAATAATTAAGTAAAAATTATTTTATTATAAAATCCTTAACTTATAAAAAGTAACTTAAATTCAAAATATAATATTACAATTGATCTCGTGAGGGTGTGTTACCCTTTGGTAGAGCCTAATCTCGACCGGCACAGGTCAAGGGTGACTGTTAATAATTTTTGGAGTTTTTTTTAAGGTATTTTCAGTAAACATGTGGACGGTGATTTCTATATTTTGAACCGGTGCTCAGATTAAAAATCTTAGGGCACTGTTAAATCCATAGCACTAGGATTCCCTTAAGGGAAGCTTAACTTCAACCGCCAAGGGTCGAATGAAAAAGTTAATTTCTTGTAATTTACTAAAAAAATAATAATAAAATAACTAAAGGTTATTTTATTTTCCTTTTTTCCACCATTGGAAAAATGGTGGTGGGACCACAGTGCAACGTCAGACTATTTAATGGCTTGACTCATAGGTTGTGTAACCACACCGTTGGGTGAATAAAAATGATGTGTAATTGCACCATTGAGAGAATTAAGAAGTCCATTAATTAAACTCATTAATGAACCTCATTAATTTTGTGATGCATTAATATCCACTTTCCCTCTATTTAATCTGATCTTGGGCTTGGGTTTTGGGAGAGCTGCAAGAGGAAGGTCTGAAGAAGCACTGACGACTTTCCACTTCGATGAACAACATGATCGAGTGATGGTCATTGGGAGAAATAATGGGTGACGGTAAATACTGATGAACACCTTCGGACGTGGACACTCCTTCCTCATCTGCAGTGGTTTCCAACAAACTCAAGGTAGGGGTTTATGCTTGATTTCTCCCCTTTACCCCAGTCTGGAATATTATGAATAACACATATCAACTATCCAATGGGTTGATCCATGTTTCATTCTTTAATGTGGGAAGATATTGCAAGGTTTTCTTTATGGGAGTTTTTATAATTAAAATATCCATCCCAGGTTGTTATGCTAACATGGAGGGCACGGTCCAAACGAACAAGGCCCAGACCGTCCACCAAACTCAGTTATCGTGGAATTCTTCACAGACAACCAAAAGATTTGGCGGATAGGTGGAACCAAGGGTTGTACAGCATAGGCATCGTTCTGAGAGGTCCATAGGCATGGACGAGAATAAAAGAGGACCACCAGAGCTTCACTAGTGGCCCACGGAGGCTTCGCCGGCATGGCAGCACTGGAGACCAAGGAAGGTGGTGGCTGACACCCACTAGCCATGAAGGAATCGCAGTGCCCGAAGGCACCACGGCGGACAAGGGGTCGGTCAGCCTTCGTCAGTGGCATCAAAGCAATGTAGCACACCACGGTGGAAGGTCGCATCTTCAAGCTGCGACTAAGAGTGGACCCGTGCTTGTGGGTATATTGCGGTCTAGTACACGTGGACCAGCCATGGGAGTTTGGTGCCATACATTGCCGATGTCGAGCTGAGCAGCACGCCGCGGAGGAAGGCTACAGCTTCAACTCGCGGTGGAGGGAGGACCTGCAGTCTGTGGGTCCCATGCATGACTGGTTCTATGGGATCAGTCGGGAGAGGCAGCACCAATAAATACTGCTATCTTGAAGGCCCTAATGGCTCTGGCTGTTCGGGAGATTAGCAGACCCCCCGCACTCGGGCATCGGGTTGAGCGATTCTGCGGCCCGGCGGGCCGCGCCCAGCCGGGTGGGCCGGGCCGAACACGTGGCCCAGTAGGGTGAGGCCACAGCCAGAGGGCCGAGCCCGTGGCCTAGTAGGCAAGACCAAGCCTAGAAAAAACCAGGCTGAGTCCAGTCCCATCAGGTCGGGCCCAGCAGGCCGGGTCGGGTCGGACCGGACCCAGACCCCTTTTTAGCCCAGTTACCCTTAAATGGGTATTTCTCCTAAACTGGACGTTCGTTTAACGAACCGTCTACGTCCCTAGAACCCTTAGGAGTATGTGGTCCTTTTTAGATAATTCATGTGAGATTCGTAGAAAGTTGGAGTTTGGCTGGGTTGGATCGTACCCAAATTCAACTGGGTGCTCGGTACTAAAATGCCTATAACTTATAGACCGAGCATCTGATTGATGCACCGTCTGTTTCTTTGGAACCCTTATGACATGGAAGATCATCAGGTTAATTCTGAATGTCTTTTTTTAGTAGTTGACATAAGACCAATAGATTGAGGAGTGTATCTTCCCAGATTCAAGCATGCTATGTATGTGAATCTAGTGGATGGTTGTGACGTGAAGGATGGATATTGATCAGATGTGGATCATCACTGAGATATCCTATGTGGACTAGAACTGAGCGATCCTTTTTAGATCATCACCGAGCGATCCTGTGTGAATTAGAACCAAGAGATCCTATATGGATCATCATTGAGCAATATTTTGTGGATCAGCACCAAGCGATCATGTGTGGATCAGCACTTAGGGGTCATGTGTTGATCAGAATCGAGCGATCCTGTATGGATCCACACCAAGATATCTAGTGTGAATCTTCATCTAGCAACCCTGTGTGGATCAGTATCTAGCGACCATGTATGGATCAGCAATAGATCCTCTCAGCAGAATAAGATGATATAGCTTTATGGCTAGTCATCTATACTTCGATACTTAAGTTATACCTGGTGTGAGCAATATTTTTCTTTGTGCTTTGTGATTGAGATCATGCTTTGTGGATTTTTATTTGTGGAATTCTAGGAGACCATCGGGGGTCTCGGGTTCCCTACTGATTATTGTTATACTCACCCCTGTATGGGCTTCGCCCGCACCTTATTATGTCTTGAGCAGATGACATGCAGCTAGATTGAGTCTTGAGGAGTCAAGGCTTGACAGTTCTCGAAGGTGATTTATAGATGATGTACAGACGTGACCAGTAAATGTAGAGAGCTACAGTGACAAGCTATACCTACAATTTAGGTAGGGACATTAGCAGACGACCTCATGAGCTATTTTCCCTTTTTCTTATACTTCTATACTAGTTGGGTTTGTATTCTTGTCCCTTTACTTCTAGTACTCACTTTTACACTCAGTAGTGGTTTTTAGTTGTGGTTGTGCCTTTCTTATTTCTTTGTCTTACTTATGTTCAGTGTGACATATCTATGTGTGTATAGGTTTTTGAGGCAATTCCTTCCCTTTTTAGGGATATTCCTTTCTGGTGCTAGTCGCCAAGCTCTGTCCTATGGAAGGCGGACTGAGGGTTGTCATGGCACGGGCCCTAGGGGACGGGTCGTTACAATGATGGAAAATTATGGGTAACATTTTCTAGTTTTATTAAAATGACATATCTCCCATCAGGGGATCAAAATGAGAAAATGAATTCCGATTGATGTGAAAAGATATGAGAAAATTCCTCAAATAATTTTTGACCTATAGGTTTAAACATCATGTTAATCTAATTTCTAAAATTATTGGTATAATTTAATTTACATTTTCACATTTATTACCATTTTTTACTAATGGGAAAAATGTGTAGGGGGGGAAACTAACCAAACGAGATCTGATTAACATGAAATCTTAAAAAAAATGATCTTTAAATAATTTCATTCTATATCAATCATCATAACATCAATTAGATACCTAAATTTCATGGTATGATTGAATGTGGTGTTTATCCCTTGGATTTAGAGTTAAGTGAAAAATCACAAAAAAGGGGCTAATACCGATAAAACACACTTGGATTGACATGAAAACATGGGATAATGATTACCAAGTCATTTTAGATAAGTATAAATCTATGTTTCATCCATAATATTTTCTTTTCACCCAGTATAATGAAAAAAATTGGTAATATTTTCTAATTTTATTAAAATTACATTTCTCCTGGCAGGGGGAAATGAATAATTGACTTTTGATTGATGTAAAAATCTAAAAGAACATTCCTTGAATCATTTTTCATATATTTGAATCCACCATGTGTCATTTTTATTCCTAAAATAGTTTGTATAATTTAAATTACATTTTTAAAATTTATTAACATTTTTGTAATAATGGGAAATCATGTGTGTAGGGGTCAGAACTGACTAAATGATCCCTGATTAACATAAAATCTTAGTAAAATTTTATTTAAGACATTTTAAATTTCTTGGAATCATCAACACATTGATTAGATACAAAAATTTCTCTATTTGGTCAAAAATTTTATTTCTCACTCAGATTTGGAGTTAAGTGAAAAATCAAATAAAAGGGTGGAATACCAATAAACCCCACTTCAATTGAAATAAAATCATGGGATAATGATAAAAACGTTTTTTATCTTTAGGAATTAACTCTATGACCAATGGATGCTCATGTCACCTGGTATTATGGAAAATTATGGGTAACATTGTCAAGTTTTATTAAAATGGCATATCTCCCATCAAGGGGTCAAAAATAAAAAAAGAAATTTTTATTGATGTGAAATTAAAGGAGAACATTCCTCAAACCATTTTTGATATATCAGAATCAACCACATGTTAATCTGATTCGTAGAATGGTCAATACTATATAAATAACATCTTCACATTTATTTCCATTTTTAATAATGCAAAAATCATGTGTGTATCTATCAAAACTGACCAAATGAGATATTATTGACATGATATTTTTAGAAAATTATCTTTAAGTCATTTGAAAACTATATTAATCCTCGAAATTTCAACTAGATACCCAGATTTAATGTTAAGATCAAAATTTGTTTTTTCACTCAGATTTGGAGTTAAGTTCTAAATCATATAAAATGGGACAATACCAATAAAATTATATTGGATTGATATTAAATCTTGGGATAATGATCACATAGTTGTTTTTGATCTGTTGGAATCAACGTCGCATCTATAGTATGATTTTTTTCCCAGTATTATGGAAAACATGGGGTAATATTTTCTTGTTTTATTAAAATGACATATCTACCACCAGGAGTTCAAAAATGAGAAAATGAAATCTGATTGATGTGAAAATATAAGAGAAAATTCCTCGAATCATTTTGATATATTGGAATCATCCACATATTAATCTGATGTCTAGATTGATCGGTAAGTGGTAAACATGATTATTATATATATATATATATATTAACTGATTAAATAAGATTTTTATGTTAAAAATATTAATTTATATTTTCATTGTTTAATTATTTTTTGTATCATGTTTGTATGTTGATTGGGATAGAAGATTATAAGGATATGTATCTATATGCATCACTTATTTTTATTTGGTATTTTGGTCATTGGGAATGGCCTTTAAAATGTAAAATGTTAAAACAAATCTGCAACCGAGTATCCACCTCTGGCAGTCACTGATGTTTATTTTTTATGGGATAATTAGTGACCATCTGTGAAAGTCATTGTAGTATTGTTCTTTAGAATCTACCAATGATAGTCGCTAAATCCCCTTCAAGTGACTACCATCATGGTCATCTGTGGACCCCAATAGAGACCTCCAATGGCGTTCATTGTTATCCTTTGTCAGTGGGGTAACAAAAAATTCCAAAAGTGGTACCCATGAATGATTTTAACCATAAGTCACTGTGAGAAAACATTTTATAATCCATGTTACCCAAAACATATCATTCCTCATATATCCTCTAAATATCCAATTCTTTGAATGATAAATACAATATATTTACACATTCTATATCAACTTATTCTCATTTATAGCCTCCCTCCTAGAAAATGTTTCCCTATTCACTCAAGATAAAATTTTATAAAATTTTAATCTTCCCTAACTCATGAAAGTATCATTTTAGGTTTTTTAGGACTCTCAGTTCCCCACTAATAGTGTCAAGATCATTTTATCAATTATAAGGTCTTTCAAAGATGTTCTATAGTTAAAGTCTAGTAGGTAATTATCAGAAAATAGAAACTAGATGAGGAAGATTGGCTCTTTTAAATCAAATACATGATTTATGATTTATACTCAAGGTAAATTACCACACCTAATCATCTTAAAATTAATATCTAAGCACACTTATTTCTAAAATGATTTAAGAGGATCACGCTTTAATAATTTTAAAATAGTAATGTGTTTC
The DNA here is from genome assembly GCA_963277665.1 of Viscum album. Classification (NCBI taxonomy): domain Eukaryota; kingdom Viridiplantae; phylum Streptophyta; class Magnoliopsida; order Santalales; family Viscaceae; genus Viscum; species Viscum album. Next base: position 1,398,162,773 of record OY728127.1, on the reverse strand, counting down.
TCCTCTTTTCTACTTATTATTTTTATTCCTCATAATCATTCTCCAGTTTTATGAATGGTATTATATAGATATATATATATATATATATATATATATATATTTAGGGATCTCAATAATTCAATTAAATTTTATAAAATCTTCTAAACAAATGAATTTTAACTCATTTTTTCCTTTTATAGTATGTTGCTTCTCTCGTGGATGCTCAAAATACAACCTCACTCCTACACTTGATTTCAACTATGATGATATATTCAATTAATATCAGGGTATAAAATGTATTTGTCTTGTAATATGGTTTACTATCAGGTTTTTTCATAGACTCTTGAATCTAAAAAAGAAAATTCATATTTCAATGTTGGTTATACTGAGATATTTTAAAATAATAATTTTAAAAATTTATTACTTTAATCATCTTGAAACAAACCCCAATATCATAATTTTTTATAAAGTGTGAAAAAAATATTGTTATTCAAGAATGCCTTAGGTATATTACATAATTAGGGTAATGTAAGAACATTTCAATGTTTTTATTAGCCTCTAAAGAATATGATATTAATATGGGTCAGTATCTCATGTAATGGGATTTAATAATCAGTGTCCTTTTCAGGAATATTTCAAATCATGAATCAAGATTCAAGTTTATTGTATCATTCATTTAAATTTGGTAATCTAATCTATTCAATTTATCACTAATAACATGAGTATTAAAAATACCAAGTCACTCAATAAGATAATACATTTTAAAAACACAAAAAAAACATGAAAAAAATAACAAATGAAAACACAAAAATTCAGTCCTAATAGAAGTCACTCTCTACCCCACAATTAATTTATATAGTGTTCACAAGGCATGATTAATAATTATATCAAGAATACATAAATAAAATAATTCAATAATATACTAAGTAATGAAATTATATCACCTAGTGAGTTAGTTTTAAACATGTTGGAGGAGTGTGATCACCTCTACTTGTTCTTCTAAAAGGGACCAATAGTACGTCTTCAATTTTTGACCATTGATATTTAATTATTTATTCTATATAAATTTATTTTTTTCATAAAAATAGGGTATAAAATTAGTAACTATGAATATAACTTACCATATATGATAAGGCTTACTAGGAACGAATATATATTTGGAGGTGTAAAGTGGAATAGGATAATCTATATGAATGTAATTTCTTTGTATAAGCTTATCATTTGTTACTCTTGTATTTTTTTACATATTATTGAATTATAAAATAATTCAATACTAATTTCCTCCAACTCTTGTATTTATATTTTTTTTGACTTATATCCTCTTAAAAATCCATGCTTATCTTCTTCACTACCTAGAATGTTTTGTGTTCCAGTTAAATATGAATGTTGCAACTATTCCCAAAGACTAATATAAAGGGGATCACTTATATGGTATTTTTATGAGAATTTTTATAATCCAATATTTTTCATCTTTTGGATCTATTTTTTTATGATGTGTTTCAAATTTTTCACTATGATCCTTTTTACCTCTCAATTTCACACTCCTACTTATCCATTAGTTCATGGGTATTAGGGTGTAGATGTCTTATGAGTCACTCCAAACCTTATCAACCATTCTTATATGTTTTTATTATAAAATTTATTTTCCTAATCACTAATGAAATCCCTTGTAATTCAAAATATTCAAAATATATGAATCTTTAAAAATTCAAAAACATTAGTTAATTCATCATTTCTTGTATCTTTAGCATCAATCCATAAATTCCAAAATATATTGTAAAGGGTATCATAAATTCTATATCCCACACATCAATTATTTTATAAAAATTAAATGTAATTTGAGTAATTTATTTTATTTTAGTAATATTTTCAGTGAACTAAAATTGTTTATAATTCGTAGAGATCTTATGTTAGTCTTTGAATATAGTTGACTAGTATAATTCAAACTCAAGAACTTTTTTTGTTATGCCTTAAGGAATAAAATTTCACCCATAATCTAATGTGTAAATTAAATTCAATACATATTATATTTTACTTTTATGAAGATATAATATAATCATATGATCACTATAGATTCTACACATATATATATCATCCCATACATAAAACTTTTATTCATCCATGAGTCTAGGGATTGGTTTTTTATTTAGATTTCATGGTACATTATAAGTAATTTAGTAATTAACCTAATCATCATACCAAGTTATTTCTATAAAAATCAAGTAGACATCCTTATATATAATTGTATCTTTCAAGTGCATGTTTTTGGGGGTTTCAACCTCATCATTGTGTGGTAGTATACTCATGTGGTCTTCCACTAGACTCTTTGTGCATATTTTGTATTTGATATCAACATTGAATTTTCATAAATTAAACAACCATCTATCCATAATTGTCTTTGATTCATCATTCCACATTAAGTATCAAATTGTATTATGGTCTTAGAAAATAGTAACTTTAGTTCCAAGTAAATATGTTCTAAATTTATCAAATGAAAACACAATTTCAAAAAGTTCATTTTCAATAGCTTTATAGTTTATATGTATAGTATCTAAAGGTTTTCAAAGCATATGAAATGACATGAATTTTTCTTTCAATCATCTATGAAATTACATCTACCCTGGCACTAATTTAATCATCACAAAACAAATGAAATTATTTCCCCTAGTATAGTGTTTTAAGGATATGAGGTTTGGTGAATCTATATTTAATATCATCGAATGATTTTATAAAAAAATAATCAAAAACAAATTTTGTGTCCTTTTGATTAAATTCAGGAAATGGGAAATAAATCTCACTAAAGTATTTATTGAACAGCTTGTAGAATCCTGGATGTCCTAAAAAGGACCTAACATGTTTCACACAAATTCGGTAGGGTAGTAAAGTGATGATATCAACCTTTAATTTATTATCCTTTATCCCCTTATATGTGATCACATGACCTAGAACAATTCCATTTTAAACTATAAAGTTTTGTTTTTTTAATTTAGCACAAGGGTTTTCTCAATGAATTTTTTTAAGAAGTTGTCTATATTTGTTCAATAATGATCAAGTGATGTTACAAAAATAGTTACGTAATTAAAGAATACGTATAATAACTAATATATCAATTTAAAAACTATTATTACCATATAAATATAAAATTTACCTTGAGAATTAAATAATTCAAATGCAATATGTTGATAAGAAAAAATATATAAGTATATGTAAAGGTAGTTTTCTCCTAATCTTTTAGTCTAATAGGTATGTAAATGTAACTTGATAACCTTTCCAAGAAACATTAGTGATACTTATCTAATTTTCTTTATTGAATTTGGTAAATTAAGTGTATGGGTAAATGTTATTTCAATGATACTTGATTTAATATTTTGTAATCAATGCATACCCTCCAATTGTAATGAATTATTATAGGGGACATATATTTTTTCATTTTCAACTGCTATAGTCTTGAATTTTTAAAAACTATGTGAATTGGGTTGACCCATTTAAAATTAGATATTGGGTATATTATACCTTCTTCTAAAAAAAATTCTATATATTTATTCATTACTTTTAACATTGTAGGATTTATATTTCTTTATAGTTATCTCATAGTTTTTTATTAATTTTCAAGCATGACCCTATGCATAAAATTTATAGGGGTGATTCTATTAATATCTCTTATAATCCATACAATTACTTTAAAATTTTCTTTTAATAAGTTAATTAATTAATTCCTTGATCTGATGATTTATTATTACCAATTATCAATTATAAATTTTCTTCTTATAGAAGAGGGGCATAGTTAATATTTGATGGAAATGGTTTAAGCTCCAATTATGTTGATCAGATTAAAGAAGACATAAGTTTCATTTTACTTACCTTCAAAAATTGTATATCCTTCATAGAATATGAACTATCAATTTAATTATCATTTGAAAACAATCAATCAAATACATTAAATAATTCCACAACTAACACTTCCCATTTGGACTCTTTGTAGTTTCCAATGAGATTAAAATTTCCTCCTAGATCTTTTTTTATTTACAAAAAAGTACTTATTCTCAATTAATTACCAAAAACTCAATATTTATTTTAGCAAATCATTTTATTCATGTGGTAAATTCTTAGAAAATTGTGATATGGTGAAAAAATGAATGATCATATAGTTATAATTTAAAGGATCCAAATACATTAAAATGGTGAATTTTCTCCCCAAACTCCATTTTCAATGTTCCCTCCTCAATGATTATGATTTTCTGAGATATTTTTAAGAAATGTATACTAAGAATTATTGGTTCTTGATATTATTCTATTTCATCCTCTATTTTTAGTACATAGAAACCAACTATAAATATTTTTTTCTTAACCCTTATTCACAAATATACAAGTTCTCCAATAAGGTAGGTAGTGGATCAATTTACAAGTTGAACTACAATCCCTATTGGCTTGAATTCACCAATCTACAGAGAAGAAAAAACATAATTATGGATAACATAAATAGAATCATTGATACCATTATTGGCATACTTACTAGAATGGTAGTGGTTATTGATATTCTAACTAAAAATTTGGTTTTAATTTATTTGGTTGGTTTTAAAATCCTTATTAATTATGGTAACCCACCCTATATCCTTGTTTTGGTTGATAAAATTTTTTATTTTAATAAACTATGGAAAAAAATTTAGTATCCTTTACTTCAGTGAATTAATCGTTGGAATTCTATTTAAAATCACAAATTCAACTAACCATAAAAGGATATTATTAATATTTTTTATTTTTAAGATCTATCTTCCTAAAAAAATTATTTACTCTAGTATAGATTATAAAAAAGGTAATTTAAAATACTTTACCTTATAAACTCCTCTTGTTGAAGTACCTCTTGTTATAAACTATTGGGAACTATCGGTTATCTTCTCATTGGGTCCCTTAGATTAAATTAGTGATTTTTTATTAAAATAACCTATATTTAATGAATCTAAAATATTTATATCACTACTAAGAAATCACTAGAATAATAAGGCTAACAAATGATGTTTTCAATCATTTGATATAGATATCCTGAGAATAACCTCTTGAATATTTATTAGTACTCATTTAAAGTATCTATAGAGATGTATATTGTATAATATATCTTATTCATTAAGGAAATAATTCATAAAGTTGGAATTAACTATTGGTTAATAGATAATTTCCTTGGATAAATATTGTATAGAAACTTCTTAGAAAGACCTTTAGTGGAAAAAGGGAATTCTCTCTAATTCACTTGCTCTTTAGCAACTCCTCTTGAATTCAAATTTTCATACACCATAGATAAATCTTGGAAATTTTTGTTTGGTTATTCCTCTATAGGACCATTAAACATGGTCAATAATTGAATCAATCCAGTTTTGAGTTCAAATTCTGTTTTCAATTCATGATATCCAATTTGATTATTATTATTGAGAAGGTGTGGTGTAAAAATGTCTCTAAGTGTTTTATTTAGAATCGCAACCATAATTTATAGTTTTAATTTGAAGTGAATAATTTTAGTTTCACTAGATTTAATTAGTTCTATATTCTCAAATTCAATTTGCATAATTTCAAGGATTTTCAAATTCCTTTCTTTGGTTAAGTAATTATATCCAATCTCAAGATCAAAATTCTACAATACACCACTATAGATTCTATTCATTCATTTCAAAAATAAATATCAAAAAAAATTAATGTATTTGACGAATGTGACATTTCCTCCCTATAAATGGTATTAAAATTTTGAAATTGGTTGATTTGTTAGGGGGGTTTGTTAAAGTAAATATAATCCTAAAGTTATAATATTTCATAAAGGAAATATAAAGTTTTCTCTAAGGAGGTTGACATACTCATTTTTTTACATATTAAGAATTTTTTCCGGTATTAGTATGTTAATATATGTAGGGTGTGTATGTGTGTTGAATTGTTTTGGAATTAGTAACCAAAAATTAATAGAAAAAGGTATAAAATGTTAATGTTATGATCAATGAATGATTCTGATGGATTAGAGTACAAAATATTATACTAGCATAGTCCCTTAAAAATAAAAAATCTCATTATAACTCTTTTTTAATGATACAGTCCCCAATCACATACTTCTCTTCTTAGGTTGAGTAGAATTATGAGTCTCAATATTTCCATGATCACTGAAATTCCATATTCCTTCTTGTATACATGGGAAAGGATTTAGTAATCACCTAACACTTCAATAGTAAACTCAGAACTTACTTCCTAAGAAACTCCCAATAATAAGATGTTTTATATAATCATTTTGAATTAATAATTCTATATTTCATGAATATACTAACAATCATCAAGTAATCACCACATAGTCAATCATATTCATGGATTGGATTTTTATTTACCTTAGACCTTACTTTTATCCCTTAATTGAGTGTTTTTGGGTTATTATTTTCTTTGTTGAATTATTAAAGATATTTGGTATGGTTTTGGAGGGTTTTAAAGTCCTTTAAATGGGTTTACGAGTTGTTCATGGTCAGGTGAAACTATGTGGTTCTCCACAAGAAATTGTGTGGCTTGTTAGAGAGGCATAATGGGTGGAACATAGTTGATGCATGGTTAGAGATAACTGTGAGACTTCCCTAGAAAACCATGCAACCTGATATAGATTCAAAAGGAATATTTAGCGCTCGGTTTACCTAACTGTGTGGAAAAACCATGCAGGTTTCTAGAAGAATCGAAGAGCCTCACACAATTGGTGAACTATTTGGTAAAATGTGTGACCAAATCATGTGTAGAGTTTTAATTAATATAAAAAATTATTTTTAAACTTGAAATCTCCCAAAATATTCTAATTCTTACTCCTACTCTTATTGATCTCAAACCTAGGGACTCCTATGGTAATTTTTTTATTCTTCTCCCTTAGAGCTCTAATTTCAGTGAATCTTGAGGCTTTAGGATATAATAATTCAAGTTGTGTGACCATAATTCTATTTTATTCTTTATATCACTAGATTTTTCCTCTTTATCTAGGGATAAATCATAAATTTGGGCTGTTAAGGAAATATATATTGATTCATATGTGATTTAATGGGGAATTATTATATCATTGAAGGATTGTAGATTGGGTCTTTTGAGAATCACTTTCTCTCTCCTGAATGGTCCTAAATCAAATGTTGGTGGTGGATCTCATTGGGTAATACTAATTGAATTCAATCCCATATCATGTTATCCTTATTGAATCTTGTTCTAGAAATCTATTATGATAAATTTGGATTGGTTTTAAGGATCCTTAGCTGACAAGATTAACTCAAGTGATAACTCATGGTGGATAATATCATTTGACAACAACTCTCTTGATACAGGAAGCTCATTAACACATAGGGAAAATTTATATGATTATTGGGATGATATAATGGTATGTTATTGTGTGTGTTGAGACTCATGATTGATGTGTGTTTCTTGAGGTGTGTGTGTGTGTGTTACCTTGCGATTACCATGATTGATATATAAAATGATCTTTCTATGACATGAATTTGATATGGGTACTGCATATCTTCTTGTACTTTTATTTTAAGTATAGATATGGATGGGTTTCCCAAAATTGGCTAGAAGAACCCTTAGAGGGGGAGTGTGGGTGTTGTTATGAAGTCTAATGACTTGGGATCACTTTATGGTACTAGTCATATATCATGAACGTGTTTAGTCAATGTGGGTGTAAACCATTCTAGGGTGAAGTGTATCCAATGTTTTAGAATTCCATCCTGGGAAAAGGTCCATGTAGGGGTTATTTTGAAACAATTCATCAGACATGCTGAGTGGATGTAACATCATAGGAGGATATATGATAACCTTAGAGTAGAGCATGAAGTGTTTCTTAATGGTGGAATGTGTACATATGACTAATGATATTATAATGATGAACCGATATGTATACCTCATCGAATGTTCCAATATATGAAGTGACTGATAATAGCATCCTTTTTGAAATAATTTTGAGGTAGGTGAGGTAAGGTTTTGTGCCATCTTGATTAGAACATGATGACCCAACACTTGTGACGTTGATTGTTTACTTATGCATTACTTTCATGTTGTTGAATGAAACCTATATATACATGCACTTATGTTAAAGATTAATTGGTGTTTTCTTGTTAGGTTTTATACTCGCACCATTCATGGGTATCTTGATACACATATAAACTTTGTGATTAGAGATCCATGAAAGAAAAGGGGCCCAAAATAGGGATCTAAGGAGATAGTTCTTGATGTTTTAATAAGGTACCATGATGAACTCTGGGTTGATTCCATATTATCTTATTTATTTTTTTTATTTATTTCTTATGAACTAGTTGACTTACCACTTTTGGGGTCATTGGTCATGAAATTGTGTTACTGTGAGAAACATGATTTTCAATCTATTATAGAATTATTATTTTTTTGTCCCACTATGTTATTTTATATTCTTATTCATTCATGGATATTATTCTGCTGAAATGATGTTGATTGTAACGCCCCAAGATTTTATGAAAAATATTCTTTTTAATTTCATTAATGTCTTGTGTTGTACGCTACAACAAAAGAAGCTTTCACAATACGCATCCTTGACTTTCCTTCCGTTACACGCAATCGCGACCTTCCTCGATAGCGTGTGTAGTACGCAATACTGAGTTTCACGAAACAACGATATGCTATTAAAATATTATTAAAACTAGCCGTTATGAATAGTAATAACAACTTTTTGGAAATTTTGTAAATTTTATTTTTCAAAATGGAATTCATTTTTGGATTCGGAGTATCGAATTTAGCCTAAGGTGAAATTTTGGTACTTTTCGGATAACTTTCATATTCTAATGAATAGTGAAAATTACTAAATTATAATTAAAAACAACTTTTTTAATCGAAATAATTAATAGTGATAAATTATTAATTTGAGTGGTTTTAAAGTATATTTAGAATATATTTTTACAATTTAATACAATGTTGGTCATTGTTTGTAATTTCACATTTAAACCAGACATAATCAAGTGTCAATCTTTTGATAGATTTTGTTTCTTAAAAAACACGCTATTTGTTTTAACAGCGGGATTTAATTATAAAATTAATTAATGCAACTTCTATGTTATGAATTTGGTAAAATAGACTTCATTTTTGAATTCGGAATATGAAATATAGCTTAGGATGAAATTTTGGCATTTTTCTGAAAACTTTCAATTTTTGATGAATAGTGAAACCACTAAGTGGTAGGTTAAAAACGGAATTTTGCATAAAACTTAATTTTACCGCTTCTGTGAATGGAATTTCGAAAATCCGAGAGACACGGTTAATATCAAGGACTAAAATGTGGTTCAATGAGATGAAAATAATTTTTTGGTGAATAGTAACTTTTTACTTTTTTTTACCACGGTTAATAGTAAATAGGGTAACTAAGGGTAAATATGATATTAATATTACCCTAACACATGTCCTAATTCTATTGGACAAGTGTAATTCGACCAAAAACAAACTTAGGAATAAAATATGACCATTTAGGCCCACTTGGATTAGATTAGGACATTTATTATTAATTTATTTAAAGAAGGGTTAAAATAGTTAAAATCAAAGTTTAATAAGTAAATCATTTTTAATATGGGGTTATACATAAGATAAATTCGACTATAAATATTCATTAGAAAGCTAAAAAGATTTCCTACATGATGGTATTTTATTTGTAATTTTTAGACAGCATATAATATAATTTATTTATGACACAAAGATGATGCAGTAATTATCTTATTAATGAAATATTGACATAATTGATAATATAAATACCAAAATAAATGTAATTTAAGACTTTTTATGAATTCCACTAATTTTCTAGGTTACTATGATATATTAGTGTTGATTTAATCAACTTGGTTCGAATATATAATTCTTTTATGACTTTCAAAAAAATCATATATCAAATAGTGTCAAAATTGACACAAAATAGTTTTTAAATCAAATATTATATTATTAATTGTTATTTTATTCCTAAAAATCTAAGGTTCGGCCAAATGACTTAGATAAGGATATATGTATTAATAATATACAATTTGGGGTTCGTTTGGCATGTTATAGTAAGTGTATTAACCATATAGTGAAAGAAAACAAAAAGACACGGTAAAAGTTAAATTATTTAACTTAGAGTTAAATCTAATTGATAAGGTTTAAAATAAGATCCAAACATGTATAAATTTGATTGGTTGATGAGATTACAACCCTATCTCATCTAAGCTTCGAATATGAGTCATTTTTGGAGGTTTTTAAGTGGGGTTATATTTATTATAAATTAATATTTTTAAGAATTCCTAAGGTGCCCCTCTCCTCCCTTATAAAAGGACACCTCATCCCCCTCCTCCTCACACCAATTTGAGCACTCAAGCTCGGCCAACCCCTGCCAAAATCTCTTCTCCACTTCCCTAGCAATATCCTAGAGGTTATGGTCTTCCTCAAAGACCAATTTTAGTGCCCTAAGAGGAGGTCTCAAAGAGGCACTTCAAAGAAGAGGTAATTACCGTTACCAATTCTTTCATCTTTATTTCTTCTTCCACTTCTTCTTCTTAGGTTGTTTCATTATGAAGTAATAACATCAGTATCACTCATATACTGATATGTTATTATAAGTATTAAACAACCCTATTTCACCATCTATCCATCCTACGGAAAAAGAAATCACCGCGCGTGCGTACGTACGGAATACCGTCTCCACGCCGTGGTGTAATCTATTTTCCACCACCACCTTACATGGATGGGTATAATGGTGTAAAGAATAACTATACATAGTTATTACAACATCATAATGATTCTGATATATTTTATAATCCACTCCAATTCAATTCAATATTTATAGAAATGATATCATCGCTCGTGCGTACGTACGGAATACCGTCTCCACGACGCGACGAGATTCATTCTCCATGTTAACCATTTAAGAATGATTATAATGTATATATAAGAAATAATAATGAAATACATGACATTATAAAGCTACTGGATTTATGTATATATATATACATATGTATGTCATCTACTTACTTCCATTTCAAGACAATAAGGAAAGAAAAACAGCGTTCATGCGTACGTACGGACTACCGTCTCCATGAACGGTGTTTTTCATTTTATTTATCTATCTATTATATATATACTGAATATATATGATATATAAATCATATTTTATATTCTGGAAGTAAGTAAATCATGATATAAGTAATAATGATGTCAAGAACAACAAGTCAAAACACCTACGATAAATGAAACGATTTTACCCAAAACGCTTCTTTAACATGGAATTTACAAAAGAACGGGTAATATAATGTCATAAGTGAACCATATATGATATCATAACAATGAATATGATTCTGTAATAAGTCAATGACATTATTTAAATCATTATACAGGAGGTTCGGACACATACGAAGCAAATTGGACCTAAGGTAAGGGAAATATCACAATCTCATTTTTATCCGAGATTGTTTATTCGTAAGTATTTACTGGGGTGTATTTTATCATCCACATCCATGTTTCATCAAAATGTAATATTATTTCCATCCACCTACAATTGTTTAAATCCATTTTTACCCTTCGGTGAGTTTTTAGTAATATGTATGAAAGGAATCTTTTGTCGTACGAGGTACTTTTTGACTTTTCCGACAAAAGTACGAAGAATGTTTTTTTTTAACTTATACGGCACGAACGGATTTATACTGTTTTATAAAGCCTTATTTTCATGAAGCTTCCTCCAAAATATTTCATGACTATTTTCAATAAAATCTCTTTCTTTTAAAATTTCATGACGTTTTGTGAAAAGAAATTGATTTTGAAGAAGAAAGGATATTGTCCTCAAGAATTCAATTCAAGTGTTTTATCAAAATTATTTTCCATATAAGACAATAAAGGGTTCTGTTTCTATCCATATTTTTACATTGATTTGACTATGTTGTGATGGAATTATGTTTATGAATTCTTTTATCTTATATGAATGGTTTTATGATGTCATGTTTAAGAATCCCATTTTTATTACATGGGTTATGCAATGATGTATGATTTATGATTTTGTGGCACACATAAGAAAGGATTCATTAAGAGATGGGTGGGACCTATATCTCCCTCCAATGCATTGGGTAAAGATTTTATATCTCATGAGATAGACATGGCTGGAATGGTAGGTTATACCGGTTCAGTGAAACAGGACTGAAACGAGGATTACTCGATTCAGAAAGGGACTTTGTCCACTAAGATAGTCTTGGCAATGAGTCTTGACTAACAAGAAATGATTCTCTATGATTATGTGTGTATGCCACAATGAGTAATGTTTTAAGTTATGATTTCATTTCACTACTATGATTTATCCCATGTTATGAAATTATGCTCTCTTTTGCAGGTTAAGATTTCCAAAAATGTTATGTTCTTATGAAAATTATGTGATTGATATTTCCTTTGTTTACCCTTACTGAGCATTTGAGCTCACCCTTTTATGTTTTCTTTTCCCCAGGATATAAAGAAAGGTTTTAGGTAGAAAAAAAGGATGACCTTTATGGGAGATATTGAAGAACTTTCACCACGATTAGAAGATTACGTTCCGAGTTTCCAAAGACACTAAACTATTACGATCCTTTAGTGTGTGTTTTTGTTATGTACTAAGTATTCCGCAAATGTAATGTAATGTCCATGTACGTCAAGATACGGGTCTCTACAGTTGGTATCAGAGGAAATGTTTAGTCAACCTTTGGAAACTAGGATGCGAGAACTTTAGTGAGATCCCTAGAGATATTTCTAAGGTATGTCTAGGGATGTCTCTAAGGTTAAGTATACGTATAGGTTATAGTCCTAGAATTACGCTAACGATCTTCGAATTTAACCTAAGATGTTAGATATTGAGGGTACTAACCCTTTATTATGTTGTTTTCCCTAGCATGATTTTTGCCTCTCACACAATTCTTTTGGGGTTTTAGACGATGGCTGGAACCCGAAGGAACCGTGTTAATGCGGAATGTGATGGGCAATGCAATGATTGTACCCCTGAGCAACCAAACGATATAGGAGCTGGAATGCAAAATCTTGTAGCCATGATCACACAACTTTCTCAAGCTATGAATCATGCAGGACTTCCAAACGAGCAAAGGAAGGAGCAACATTCTGTTGAATCCTTCATGAGGCAGCGTCCACCTTCTTTCAGTGGGTCTACTGATCCATTAGTTGCTGAAAAATGGATTAGTACTACTGAAAAGATATTTTCAGTTCTTCAATGTTCTGAACATGATAAAGTCATCCTAGCAGTGTATCGTTTGGAAGGAGATGCTGATCAATGGTGGAATCTTATTAAGAATACAAGGCAAAGGGATGAAATTGAGTCTATGGAATGGGACGAGTTCAAGAACTTATTTTTCAATAAGTACTTCCCTCGTATTCTTCGAACAAAGATGGAGAAAGAGTTTCTTGAACTGAAGCAAAGGGACGATGAACCTGTTGGTACCTATGAAGCAAATTTTACAAGACTTGCAAGGTATGCTTCTGGAATTATCATCCAACCTGAAAGTAAAGTTGATCGATTTTTCAGTGGCTTAAAACCAAGTCTTCGAAGGGCATTAGCTATAAGAGACTTCAGTAGCTATGAAGAAATTGTGCGTTGTGCTATCAAGGTAGAAATGGAAGTTGGTGTTACATATCCATCTCATGGTTTTGACAAGAAACGAAAGATGGAGTTCAAGGAGAAATCTCAGAATAATGGTGAAAAGAAGATGAATGTTTCCTTATGCACAAAGTGTGGAAAGAAGCATGGTGGAGATTGTCTAAAAGGGACTAGAAAATGTTTTAAGTGTGGAAAAGAAGGTCATCGAGCAGCTGAGTGTCGAAGTAATGGAAAAAGGGTTTCTAATGATAAAGCAAACACTGCAGAGAACGCACCGCCAACACTTCAATGCTTCAAGTGCAAGGAAATGGGGCATTATGCTAATAATTGCCCTAATCCAAGGGTTAGTGATGATCAACATGAGCAACCACTGAAGGCAAAGGACAAAGGGAAATCACATGCGATCACTATTGGCAATGTTGAATATGACAACGATGTGGTGGAATGATTAAGTGTTTATGTAATGGGATTCCAAAATAATGTTGTATCATTGAGTATTGCAATATTTATTGATGTGGTATTCAAAGTGATTGAGATATATTTTTTTGGAAATAAGATGATATGCGCATAATGAAGACGAGAAAATGAAATGTTTAATAGTATTCATGAGCTCATGATTGATATAAGGACTAAGTGATATCATGGTTTGAGTATAAATAATTTTGAGGATTTTGGTATGTGTAAAGTGTTAACTTTTAACTACATTCAAGTTTTCACTAAGGTTCAATGGGTATTCAAGAGTATACATGATTAAGGACTTTGAATGTTTGGAATGTGACCAAAAAAAAACATATCTTATGATATATGGGGATCAACGATGATATTAAATCTCTGGTAATTGTTTTCACTATGTTATGAGAGTGGACTGCAGTATTATGGATAAGCCTAAAGATTGGAATGGATTGTGTTGGACGATATTATTGATGGGATGTTATAGTAGTTTTGGAAAAAGGACAACCTGCAGGACGGGCGACAGCCCATCGCTTCGGACAAGGCTGTGGGAATCGAACCCACAACCGAAGTGCGACTGGCCTTTATCGCCTACCACTGACCTACAGGAAGTCCCTGTTTAGTAGAAACTAGTTTTATTATATTAAGCAGTATGATATATGAAGTATAAGTTCATTTTAGGAACCATATATGATTAATCTCACTATAGATCGACTTATGTATATAAGTTTTGCTAACCTTTTGTTTGAGACAGATGGAATGACCTGTCATTCTATCACATGATCTGCTAACACATCACGAATAACAAATTCAACTTCATTTATTTAAGAGATGAAGTAGAAATTGTTCAAGGCACGAACAAAAGTGATATTTTACCAAAATAAAGTAAGTATTTATTCTAAGCAAATTTTCAACTTTAGGGAAATGATCTTGAAAACCAAAAATGTTGTCCTAGTGATCTTATACCTGATGAATCAGATGGTACCTTATATCATCACAAATCTATGGATTTGTGATTACTGGCTTTTCCATAGCCATGTTCTCTACCACTCTCCATCAGAACATGATGGTTAGATTTTTCTTCCATATCCATATTTTCACCTATGTGGAAACCCAGTGATTAGTATATTTGGGTAATCGTTACATTTCATACTTTAGTTTTTAAAGCCATGTTTTGGTATTCCTTTTTACGATGTGGGTTTCTATCAAAGAAAATTTTGAATAGTAAACCATTTATAACCCCGACGAATTTCGAGGGCGAAATTCATTTTAAGGGGGGTAGAATGTAACGCCCCAAGATTTTATGAAAAATATTCTTTTTAATTTCATTAATGTCTTGTGTTGTACGCTACAACAAAAGAAGCTTTCACAATACGCATCCTTGACTTTCCTTCCGTTACACGCAATCGCGACCTTCCTCGATAGCGTGTGTAGTACGCAATACTGAGTTTCACGAAACAACGATATGCTATTAAAATATTATTAAAACTAGCCGTTATGAATAGTAATAACCACTTTTTGGAAATTTTGTAAATTTTATTTTTCAAAATGGAATTCATTTTTGGATTCGGAGTATCGAATTTAGCCTAAGGTGAAATTTTGGTACTTTTCGGATAACTTTCATATTCTAATGAATAGTGAAAATTACTAAATTATAATTAAAAACAACTTTTTTAATCGAAATAATTAATAGTGATAAATTATTAATTTGAGTGGTTTTAAAGTATATTTAGAATATATTTTTACAATTTAATACAATGTTGGTCATTGTTTGTAATTTCACATTTAAACCAGACATAATCAAGTGTCAATCTTTTGATAGATTTTGTTTCTTAAAAAACACGCTATTTGTTTTAACAGCGGGATTTAATTATAAAATTAATTAATGCAACTTCTATGTTATGAATTTGGTAAAATAGACTTCATTTTTGAATTCGGAATATGAAATATAGCTTAGGATGAAATTTTGGCATTTTTCTGAAAACTTTCAATTTTTGATGAATAGTGAAACCACTAAGTGGTAGGTTAAAAACGGAATTTTGCATAAAACTTAATTTTACCGCTTCTGTGAATGGAATTTCGAAAATCCGAGAGACACGGTTAATATCAAGGACTAAAATGTGGTTCAATGAGATGAAAATAATTTTTTGGTGAATAGTAACTTTTTACTTTTTTTTACCACGGTTAATAGTAAATAGGGTAACTAAGGGTAAATATGATATTAATATTACCCTAACACATGTCCTAATTCTATTGGACAAGTGTAATTCGACCAAAAACAAACTTAGGAATAAAATATGACCATTTAGGCCCACTTGGATTAGATTAGGACATTTATTATTAATTTATTTAAAGAAGGGTTAAAATAGTTAAAATCAAAGTTTAATAAGTAAATCATTTTTAATATGGGGTTATACATAAGATAAATTCGACTATAAATATTCATTAGAAAGATAAAAAGATTTCCTACATGATGGTATTTTATTTGTAATTTTTAGACAGCATATAATATAATTTATTTATGACACAAAGATGATGCAGTAATTATCTTATTAATGAAATATTGACATAATTGATAATATAAATACCAAAATAAATGTAATTTAAGACTTTTTATGAATTCCACTAATTTTCTAGGTTACTATGATATATTAGTGTTGATTTAATCAACTTGGTTCGAATATATAATTCTTTTATGACTTTCAAAAAAATCATATATCAAATAGTGTCAAAATTGACACAAAATAGTTTTTAAATCAAATATTATATTATTAATTGTTATTTTATTCCTAAAAATCTAAGGTTCGGCCAAATGACTTAGATAAGGATATATGTATTAATAATATACAATTTGGGGTTCGTTTGGCATGTTATAGTAAGTGTATTAACCATATAGTGAAAGAAAACAAAAAGACACGGTAAAAGTTAAATTATTTAACTTAGAGTTAAATCTAATTGATAAGGTTTAAAATAAGATCCAAACATGTATAAATTTGATTGGTTGATGAGATTACAACCCTATCTCATCTAAGATTCGAATATGAGTCATTTTTGGAGGTTTTTAAGTGGGGTTATATTTATTATAAATTAATATTTTTAAGAATTCCTAAGGTGCCCCTCTCCTCCCTTATAAAAGGACACCTCCTCCCCCTCCTCATCACACCAATTTGAGCACTCAAGCTCGGCCAACCCCTGCCAAAATCTCTTCTCCACTTCCCTAGCAACATCCTAGAGGTTCTGGTCTTCCTCAAAGACCAATTTTAGTGCCCTAAGAGGAGGTCTCAAAGAGGCACTTCAAAGAAGAGGTAATTACCGTTACCAATTCTTTCATCTTTATTTCTTCTTCCACTTCTTCTTCTTAGGTTGTTTCATTATGAAGTAATAACATCAGTATCACTCATATACTGATATGTTATTATAAGTATGAAACAACCCTATTTCACCATCTATCCATCCTACGGAAAAAGAAATCACCGCGCGTGCGTACGTACGGAATACCGTCTCCACGCCGTGGTGTAATCTATTTTCCACCACCACCTTACATGGATGGGTATAATGGTGTAAAGAATAACTATACATAGTTATTACAACATCATAATTATTCTGATATATTTTATAATCCACTCCAATTCAATTCAATATTTATAGAAATGATATCATCGCTCGTGCGTACGTACGGAATACCGTCTCCACGACGCGATGAGATTCATTCTCCATGTTAACCATTTAAGAATGATTATAATGTATATATAAGAAATAATAATGAAATACATGACATTATAAAGCTACTGGATTTATGTATATATATATACATATGTATGTCATCTACTTACTTCCATTTCAAGACAATAAGGAAAGAAAAACAGCGTTCATGCGTACGTACGGACTACCGTCTCCATGAACGGTGTTTTTCATTTTATTTATCTATCTATTATATATATACTGAATATATATGATATATAAATCATATTTTATATTCTGGAAGTAAGTAAATCATGATATAAGTAATAATGATGTCAAGAACAACAAGTCAAAACACCTACGATAAATGAAACGATTTTACCCAAAACGCTTCTTTAACATGGAATTTACAAAAGAACGGGTAATATAATGTCATAAGTGAACCATATATGATATCATAACAATGAATATGATTCTGTAATAAGTCAATGACATTATTTAAATCATTATACAGGAGATTCGGACACATACGAAGCAAATTGGACCTAAGGTAAGGGAAATATCACAATCTCATTTTTATCCGAGATTGTTTATTCGTAAGTATTTACTGGGGTGTATTTTATCATCCACATCCATGTTTCATCAAAATGTAATATTATTTCCATCCACCTACAATTGTTTAAATCCATTTTTACCCTTCGGTGAGTTTTTAGTAATATGTATGAAAGGAATCTTTTGTCGTACGAGGTACTTTTTGACTTTTCCGACAAAAGTACGAAGAATGTTTTTTTTAACTTATACGGCACGAACGGATTTATACTGTTTTATAAAGCCTTATTTTCATGAAGCTTCCTCCAAAATATTTCATGACTATTTTCAATAAAATCTCTTTCTTTTAAAATTTCATGACGTTTTGTGAAAAGAAATTGATTTTGAAGAAGAAAGGATATTGTCCTCAAGAATTCAATTCAAGTGTTTTATCAAAATTATTTTCCATATAAGACAATAAAGGGTTCTGTTTCTATCCATATTTTTACATTGATTTGACTATGTTGTGATGGAATTATGTTTATGAATTCTTTTATCTTATATGAATGGTTTTATGATGTCATGTTTAAGAATCCCATTTTTATTACATGGGTTATGCAATGATGTATGATTTATGATTTTGTGGCACACATAAGAAAGGATTCATTAAGAGATGGGTGGGACCTATATCTCCCTCCAATGCATTGGGTAAAGATTTTATATCTCATGAGATAGACATGGCTGGAATGGTAGGTTATACCGGTTCAGTGAAACAGGACTGAAACGAGGATTACTCGATTCAGAAAGGGACTTTGTCCACTAAGATAGTCTTGGCAATGAGTCTTGACTAACAAGAAATGATTCTCTATGATTATGTGTGTATGCCACAATGAGTAATGTTTTAAGTTATGATTTCATTTCACTACTATGATTTATCCCATGTTATGAAATTATGCTCTCTTTTGCAGGTTAAGATTTCCAAAAATGTTATGTTCTTATGAAAATTATGTGATTGATATTTCCTTTGTTTACCCTTACTGAGCATTTGAGCTCACCCTTTTATGTTTTCTTTTCCCCAGGATATAAAGAAAGGTTTTAGGTAGAAAAAAGGGATGACCTTTATGGGAGATATTGAAGAACTTTCACCACGATTAGAAGATTACGTTCCGAGTTTCCAAAGACACTAAACTATTACGATCCTTTAGTGTGTGTTTTTGTTATGTACTAAGTATTCCTCAAATGTAATGTAATGTCCATGTACGTCAAGATACGGGTCTCTACATTGATACTTAGGGTATAGTCTCCCCACTACACCACTTAGACTCTCACTGCAAGTCAGTAACCTCTTCTGTATGGGAAGGCATGCATGAGGTCATGTGACACTCTGGACTAGATCAGGTGATTCCAGTCATGGTGTTACAAGTTGGTATCAAATTATTTTTACTTTCCTTTTCTTCTTGAAATAGTTTAGCAAGATTTATAAATGATTTAGACTATGTGGAACTCAGGTAGGGGAGTCACATAAATTCTTGGCTAGTTCATATGTGATGGACCTTTAAGTTGTTTATGATACAATTTCATTTATAGTTATGGCTTTAAAATTTCATACTAATCCTAAATATGTTGTGTTGCTATATTTTATTGGATTTTTGTGTAGTCATGCATCATAACTATGCATGTAGGATCAAATTTCATATATACAGGTTTCTTGTATGCATATTAGTTCAATTAAATAAATTTTATGTTCTTTTCTCTATGATTCTATGATATATCTTTATTAACATTCATACTTTTTGAACTAAGAATACTATATTTTAATATTTTTATATGTTATTATGACTAATGTGAAGGTATTTATGGCATATAATTAAGCCATGAGTATATGGTAATTATTATATGTGTGTGTGTTTTTACATTGGAATTACTTTTGTTTTTTATACTTTTATATGTTTTTAAAAGGATAAATTCACTTGTAATTTCTCTTTCTAAATGGTTTTAATGTTATTTTTAAATGTTGAGGGATTATTAAAAATTTAAATGGATTACTTTTTGTGTGTAATGGATTTAAAATGGGAAAATGGTTGGTTTTCCACAATTTGTTTAAATGAAAATTGGAATTGGGATTTTAAAAGGGGGATTTAATTTCATTGGGGCCCAAAATTGGGCAAATGGAAATGTATAGATTTCAATGTAATCTCAAGTAAAAAAGGTTTTTTGTGTATATAAATGGTTTGGAAGTGTTTTAATAATTTTTTTGGTTAAAAATATGGTTTAAAATGAAATTTTCAATGGTATAAATAGATCATTATACCGAACCATGATTTTGGTACGCCCATTTGGTACTTCAAAATTTGAGTTTTATTATGTGTATGTGAGGTCCTCTTGAATTCCTCTTGTTTATTATGTTTGATGTGTGTTATGGATTAATGACATATTTTATGTGTTTGATCTTGGCCCAAGTGGTAGTGTTATGAATTTATTATTAGGTTAATATCCTCCCTTGATGGATGGTATTAGTAGTAGTCAACTGGTTAGTCTTGAAGATTACTCTATTAGTCGACCCTTGATGGTTAGTCTTGAAGACTACTCTATTAGTTGACCCTTGCAAGGGGGTGTCTTGTGATGTGTCATGTGAAGACTGTTTGACTCTATATGAAGTGGTCAAATTAGGGTTTGGGAAATAGTTACCTATGTGAACCCTGAGTGAAATGTGAAAACCTTCAGTGGTTGAGCTAGTAGGGTGTTTCTGTAGGAATAAACCCTTGGGTTATACGGGTTAATGTGTGATGTCTATCAAACCATTAAGATGTAGCTCTGAGTGTGAGAGTTATATTTGTAGCAGCGTGAGGATAATAGATAGGTTTAGTGTCCACTAGTTTTATATTAGTAAGTGGAACAAATAGGTTTCACAAACCTTGGGAGTCATGTGAATTGGTTTCTCTCATTGCCTTAGGTGGTATGAAAGCAAGCATAATGTTTCTAAGTGCATATTAGTGTGTTTACTAGGTTGTGATACGCATAATTTCTAATGTTTTATTGGTACGGAATACTTAGGTAAAAATTTTGGAATGAATTTGGAGTTCAAATTTTTAAGGTTCGAGGAACCATATGTTTAGAAAAGGATCTCTATAGAATATAATTAAGGTAACCAGTTGATGTTGGAATGAAATTCTATTAGACAATTTCTTAGATAATGTTATGTGTGATTTTTAGTGTCTATGGTGGGTAGTTCCTTCTATAATACTCTATAATTGGTTGATATGTGAGTCTCTAGAGCTCTTCTTGGTGTTTTGTGTAGAGGAATATAATGGCATACCTTCTGGTTTCTATAAAAATTATTCAAGGATCATGAATAATTATGGGACAAAAATGATGATTTTTTATAAATCCATAGTCTAGAAGTTTTTCTTGATTGAAGTGAAATATTTTTTTAAAGGATTAATAAATGAAATGGGACCTTCATTTGGATAATTATACTTGGATGAATGTGGGTTAAGGAGAAGGCCATGGTGAAGGTATACTTGGATGATGGTAAGGTACATTGGTACCTAGTCTAGTGGACCATGGTTAAAGGTTCCGAGAGTTGGTATGTATGGGTATTCCATTAAATATAGATATAGTTGTTTATTTTATCTCCATATATAGAGTTATTGTGCATTATAGCGGTCCATGTGTTTATATAGTGATGATTGTCAAGGATTGGCCAGATCTAGTATGGGTTTTTAAGTTGTTTTTGATTAAGACATGAAATTTAGAACCATGATTCAAGGATGTTGGGTTACTAGACATATTTTTATGAGATTTACCTATTAATTTCTAAACCAAAGTGTTAGGTTTTTTGGAAAGAGAATGTAGGGAATCCCATTATAAGAGGAAGTCTCGTGGTTGGTGACCCATTTCATAAAATCATTAAAGTTGATAATCTTGTTGGATGAATAGTTGGTGAGTGCATCTAAAAACCAAAGTTTTATTACATGTGCTACCTTAGTTATCACATATTCCTTGGTGGACTGGGTGAAGGCTGAACAAGACTCAAATTTTGAGTGTTTAGTGATATGGAAACAATTGGTGGAGAATGACCTAGTTCCATGATGGTCTTTAGATGGAGATGATGTTATCTCATTCATAGAATATTTCTGGTTATTTCTTCCATGAGTGAGGAGATAATAAGGGACTCTCATGTTTCTCAGTGGTTAGTGAATGAATGTTGGATAAAGTTTTATTGGGATATCAGGTGAAACTTATAGTGTATGGATATAAATAGTGGCATTACAGGATTTATCGCTCATTGTTTTACTACTAGAGGGATAAGACCAAGCATCAAAATCCAGGTGGTTTGATTAAAACTCTTATTGTGCCTATGTGAAAGTGGGATGAGGTGATGTTGAAAATTGTTATTGGGTTTCCCGGGTCCCTAAGAAGGATATATCCCTTTGGTTTATGTTTGATCAGGTGATAAAAGTTTCACATTTCTTACCAATTTGAGAAACCCTTTCTATAGACAAGTTGGAAAAAATTTATATTTGAGATATTGTACTTATACATGGATTTCCTACAATCATAGTATTAGATGGAGATGTGTGTTTCATGTTTTTGTTTTGTAAGGGTTTGTAGAAGGATTTGGGGACTCAGTTAAATTTGAGTATGTAATATTATTAGTAGACTGGTGGATAGATAGAGAGGAAGATCCAAATAATTGATTGTATGCTTTTGGAATGTATCCTAAACTTAAATGGAGCATGGGATGATCATCTATCCTTGGTAGAGTTTCTGTAAAATAATAGTTTTCATGCTTTGATTTAGATGGAACCTTTTGAGGCTTTTTATGTTTGTCCATGTCACTCACTACTGTATTGGAATGAGGTGGGTGTGGCAGCTAACATTGGGCCGAGTATGATGAAGGAGATCTCTAAGATGGTGTAGTTGATTTAGAATCAATTTGTTATAACTCATAGTAGAAAATGATCGTTTTCTAATTGGAGGATATGACTTTTGGAGTTCATTGTGGGTTACCATGTTTTCTTAAAGGTGTTACCTTGGTTGAGGCATCACTGTTTATGGAAGAAAAAGAAGTTGGTGTCATGGTTTGTGGGACCATTTTAGATTATCAAGAGAATAAGAACAATGTAATACCATTTGGACCTCCCTCCATGGTATATAGGTATGTATAATGAGTTATATGTCTCTCATATTTGGAGGTAAGAACCCATTCCTATGAATTTCATTAATACTGAGGAAGTTTAGTTGAAACCAGATATACCATTTATGGAGTAACTAGTGGGGATTATAAAACAAAGTAAGAAGAAGTAGAGGGGGGAGATGTTTCCACTTGTTTGAATTCTATGGAAGAATGGATATATATAAGAGGACTCTTGGGATCAGGAATCTAATGTATATGCTCAATGGCCTGAGTTTTTTGAGAAATAAATCTAAACTTATTGAGGATGATAAGTCCTTAGAGGGAGAGATTGTAATGGACAAAACTTTATAATTACCTTACACCTTAATTTTATCTTTTCTTTAAGTTTTTTGAGTTATGATTTTCTTGGGTGAAGTATCTGGTAGCCTATATATGATCTTAGATATTTTTGGAGGCCTTTAAGGGGGTGCATTATTTTCCCATGGTTAGGGAAGTCGTGTGGTTTTCCCCAAGTAACCATGCAGCTTGGTGGAGAGGTACAGTGGGTGGTGCAAAGTTATAGATAACCTTGTAACTTCCCTAGAAAACTATGAGAATCTGGAAAATGGTGAGAAGAACATTTGGCACATGGTTTACCAAATCATGAGGGTTTCCAGAGGAGGTAGAGAACCTCACACGATTGGAAAATAGTTTGGTAAACCTTGTGTGGAGTTTTAATTATTCTTGAAATTAATTTTTAAACCCAAAATCACCATACAATTCATCATTATTCCTCCAACACCTATGGATCTAAAACCTACGCACTATAGTGGGGTTTTTTAGTGATTATCCTCCCTTTAAACTCAAATTTCAAAGAAACTAAAGGATTTATCTCCTTGAGAATTAAAGCTATGTGATCATTTTTCTTTTTTTTCTTGATCTCACTAGATTATTCATCTTTCCCTTAGGATAAATCATAAATATGAGATTACAAGAACATATATATGTATTTCAATGTGATATAATGGATAATTACTAGATATTTGAAGGATAAGATCCCAAATTTGTTGAGAATTTCTTTTACTCTCTAATAAACCTAGATCTATCGTTAGCTGAAAATA
Organism: Viscum album; assembly: GCA_963277665.1. Lineage (NCBI taxonomy): Eukaryota > Viridiplantae > Streptophyta > Magnoliopsida > Santalales > Viscaceae > Viscum > Viscum album. The sequence goes on along the minus strand of OY728127.1, from coordinate 1,398,138,298 downwards.
TCACTCGGTAAGCCTAATAAAATTCAATATCTTATCATGTTTTCCTTCTTTAATCTTGTTATATAATTCCTTTTTTAATAATTTAGATTAAATATAGGGATCCTTAGTGGGTGGGATTCACTTGGTTGAAAACTCATTATAGTTATTACCATTTGGAATTAACATGCTTGTGGTGGGAAGATCCTTTCCACATAGGGACCATGTATGTGTTTATTTTCATGGTATGATAGTATGTTCTTATGTGTAATGAGACCTGTGTTTTATGTGTTTTGGTTGTGTTTTGTGTGTGTGGACTTGTCAGAACCATTCTTAATGTGAAAAGACAATCTTACTATGATAATAATTGTGTGTGTTTCATACATTGTGGAACTTTTATTCAAGTATCATGATGGTTGGCCTGATTATAATTGGGTGGAAATCCCCTTATAGGGGAGAGTAGGTGTTGTGATGAAGGATAAGGAATTGGGATCACTTGATGGAACTATTCAGATATCATGAACATGGATAGATGATGTGGGTGTAGACAATGAAGGTGTGAAGCGTATCTAATGTGTCAAAATGATGATATGGGAGAAGGACAATAAAGGGGTGATTGTGGACAAATTATTTAGGTATGTTTGGTGTACATAACATCATGCGAGGATAGATTACCACCTTAGTGTGGGTAGTGAGGTGTTCCATAAAGTTGGAACATGGACATGTGACTGATGGGTGTAGGGTGTTGAACTGATGTGTTGAACATGTGGCATGTTTTGAGACTTGCAGTGATTGATAATTTCATCCTTGTTGGCATCGTGTAGAGGTATGTGGAGTTGGCATTTATAGAATCTTGGTTATCACACAATTACCCGATATTTTTGTGGTTTATTGTTTACATATTCATTACTTTCATGTGGTATAATACACCCAATATAAACATGCACTTGTGTTAAGGATTCATTGGTGGTGTCATATTGGGTTTTATAATCACACCTTGCATAGTATTCTCTGTGTCTGAAGACTTCATGATCAAGGATCTAGGAAAGGGAAAGAGCCCAATGATAATGAGCTGAGGAGATAGATATTGGTGTTCAACGATTGTACTGGGATTTAATATAGAGTGATATCATAGTGTATTATTTATTTTCCTATTTCTTTCTTATAATTATGTGAGCCTTCCACTTTGTGGGTTCTTACTTATAAAATTGTGTGAATCTGAGATACAATAATTTCCATATATTATAACATTTTTATTATTGATTCATGTTGTTTCCTTTTATGTTATTATTCATTCCTTGATATGACTATGATGAATGTCTTTTAATACTGAGGTTATGGTATCCCTAATATAAACCTTAAACCCTAACTAGTATTTGGTAACCTCTTGTATATGAGTAAGCATGCATGAGGTCATGTGACACTCCAGGCCAGGCTAGGTGATTTGGGTTAGGGAGTAACAATATTCCATCGTATATATAATTAATTAATTGGAGGAAATAATAAAAAAAACTACCTATGTAGTAATCATAGTGTAAAAGTTCTAAAATGATAATAATTATAGATCAATATATAATTGAATACATTATATATAGAGTTAAATTGATATAAATGAGAATTATAAAAATATATAAATAAAATCAAGTATAGATAAGGTTCTCCCCCACTAAATCAACCATTGAAATGGTTACTATCCATCCTTGTAGTGGATTGCAACATTGGGGAATGGATCTACAGAAAAGAAATATAAGATAAAAGTAACAAACTAGGGGAGTCCCACCAATACTAAACATCCAACTCAATATAAATCCTCCTACTTCTTCCTTTGAGATTCCTAAACTTTGGTTATGAATCCAATTTTTTAAAAGGTAACCCAAGATACATTCTATATGGTGTATGATTATTTTATTTCATCATGATCCTCCCACCAAAACCAAGATTCCCTGGATCACATACTCACATATATCTCATTTGATCAAGCTCCATCTATTAGTTTGTTATGGTTTTTCCTGATTTATCTGGAAAATATGTCAAAGGTTTACATTTGGTACTCTATGTATTCCAGGTAAACCAAATATAATCCTATCAAGATAAATGTTCATGGATTCATTTAAGATTGAAATTATCTTCTACATTATTTCACTCACTGATACAATTATAAATGGCAATTTTGGAGGATTAGTTTAGTTCTTTGAATATTTTAAATATGATGGTAGGTTTCTTCATCATCATATATAACTTTCATAGATTTTACTTGTCTACATTGGGAATGATGGGAACATTATGGGTTGTTTTATTACTATGTTTGGATATTAGGTAGTGAAAAGTGGGTGAAATTATTTGTGTTGGAATCATAAGGTATGATTAAAGTTTTTGAAAAATATATCTAATATTAGATTTTCAAAGATAGAAACATGTGATTTCTCTATATGAACACTACATATCAAATTTTTGAATAGAGAATTAAAACACTACTTAGGTTTTGTATGTTCTTATCACTGCCTATGTTACTTACATGGATGGAGTTCATGAATTTACACTACCATAATTTTTTACAAAAAAAATAACATTTATCTATCACCGTATTCTGAAGAAAAAAAAATGTAGGTAGTATCGAGAATTAAACTCCTCCCTAAGAGACGACAAAGGCAGTGTCTACTAGCTACCACTTATTTATGATATGTCACTAACATAATTTTCACTTTTTTCACTTTTGGGGTGTGACATGGATATTTTTTGTTAGATGTTTCATTCTTCATTTGTCATATAGGTAAAGATAGCCTCATATCATAAGATAAAATATTTGTGTGAGCACTATTCATTTAATTCCTAAATAATGTAGTGAAACACTACTTCCACTATCTTTGAACACTATACCGAGTAATAGTGCATGGAGATTCATGTGTATCTATCCATCTTGGGATTTGATGCCTGAAATATAATTGGATATAATTATATTAGATGATTTCATTTATGTTGTTAGCTTGTCATCAGTTTCTATAGAATTGTTATGGGAAATGATCTCCCACTCTTTATTAAGTTATTTTCTTTGGAAATGTAAGTATTCCAATGTATTCTTTAGTTGTGATAAAAAATAATTAAATGATATTGTCATTATTTGTGAATTTTTTTTATTTATATATATTGTGGATGAGATTATATTTAAGGTTTTTATCTAACCTGGAATCTTAAAAAATCATCAAAACAAATCAAAATATTATGTATAATTAGTTATTCATTTTATTACAAAAAATAAATTAATCTAATAAATATTCATTTTTTCATAATTAAAAAATATTTAACAAATACTATTAAATAAAGATTTAATTTAAAAAAACAAAATTTCAATATTAAAAAATGTGATGAAATAAATTGAATTATATTCTAATAAAATATATTTTATAATTTTGACTTATTATATAGTACATTATTCTATGATTCACCTAAGTGTTTAAAAATTATTTTATTCCCTATTAGAATTTAGAAGTGAACTTTTTACTCTAGTCTAACATGATACTTATCAGCACTCCACATAGACTTGTCATTTCTCATGTATATAATTTGACAAGGTCATCAACATATTGGGTATCCCTAATTGATAAGAAGTGTGAAGCCTTAATAAATCAATCAACAATGACCCATACTATATCACTACTATAGGTTGACTTAAATTTCCCTTTCACAACCTTTTCCCAGTTCTATATAGGAATGGGTCATATATAAAGAAGGACACCATCCCTCTAGTTCTCAACCTTCACCTGCTGACAAGCGTGCCGTCATAATACAAAATTATTTATGCCTTTCATCATCTGTGCCACCAAAATCACATTTTAATGTCGTGTTTCATATTAGTAAACCTAAGGTAAACCACCCATCTTGAGGTGTGTGAATCCTATGTCATACCCCCATTAATTCTAATCAATACCAGCACCCTATTATTGACATTTAAGGCACCATCATCATCTTGAGTTTAATCCAAGGGGTGCATCACCACCATATATTATATCCCTCATCACTCAAGAACCAAAGTTAGTCAACTAATAGTCATTTACCTTATCCCAAAGTGATGAGGTGATACTCAAAGATATTAGTGTAACCATCCCATTAGACTCCTAAAAATAAATTAATCTTAATAAAAAGACTCGTCAACAGCTACTTATCACTGGCCTTGCATACAACTTGTGATTGGGTATTTATAATAAGAGTGTTTATCACTAAATTTTTCTTATTTTATAGGGGTTATAACAATATCATAGTGAACTGACTATAGATGCTCAAAACCCCTCCTATACTGAAGGTTCAATTCATGTTGAGATAATATATATATATATATGTGTGAGGATATTTTGGTTAATGTAAAACATAAATTTCTCTCCATGGTGATAGTGGTACCAACACTTCAGTGCATGAACTACTTTAACCAATTCTAGATTATGGATTAAATGGTCTTGATCATGAAATATTAGCTACCAAGCCTCATAAGAAACCACCCATCCATCATAAATCTATACTAAAATAAGTCCAAATCATAGTGTTTCATAATGATCTTTATATCCCCTAACCATATTCAGTAATGGAAATATCAGAGAAATAATTAGTCTCCCCTCTAGCCAATAAATAGTTCTCTCACACAAATCAGACCATTAAAATATCAACCCCTTCTTGTTCATGGCTATCATTGACACTTACAATCATTATAATTCTCAAATTAACCTCTTGTAATATATTTTTAAACCTAGTAATTTTCCAATATCAAACACAATCTCGGTATGTTCCTTTGAAATCACAGCATTAACCTCCCTAGGGTATACTAATATTCATAAATATAACATTACATAACCAACAATTATGCTTCTAATATGAAAAGGTGAAACTTTTAGAGATTTATATAAATTTGATGCACTCTCAAATTACTCAATACAATCTCTAGGTGTCAATCATATCCCTCTTATGTATGAGAGTACACCAATATATCATTAATAAAAACATCCATAAAGGAATCATGATTTGTGTAAAATATTCTATTTATAGGGGCCATAAACATAATAGGAACATTTTTTGGATTGAACGGAATTGTAATAAACTTTTACATCATACACCTTATCCTAAAAGAATTACATTTAATATCCCTTATTCTCACTTGATGATGGTGGTAACCTAACCTAAAATCATTCTTGAAGAGACATATAGATCCCCTTAATTTTTAAACAAATTATATATTTGAGTAACTTTATATCAATTCATGACCATCACTTAGTTCAATATATGGCAATCCATCCACAAATGTAAACTACCATCATCCTTATTAGTGAAAAAAATGGGTTCAACCCAAGGTGAAGTGCTTAGGTATAAAAACCCCTTCAACTCTAGGTCCTCAAACTATAAATTTATCTCTATAAACATTTTTGTTTCCATTATATATAGTGGTATTATTGTTATCTTATTACCAGGAACCGGGTCAATAATGTATTAAACCTTCCTATAAAGATAAAATATTCAAAATTCCTTGGGACATACATCATAATATAGATATATGACCAGTGGAAAGATCAATTATCCTATCTTCTTCTTATCCCAAAAAATGACACTCATAAATGGGGAAATAATAAAATCCAAGTATTGATGGTCAAGTACTACATGACCTATATATAAATCTCATTCCTTGAAAAACATATAGTAATCACCTTCCAGATAAATAAAATACACTCATCTATAACATAAAATTATGTGTTCTCTATAGAAATTCAATCTATTCATATTAAGGATCACATCAGAGATATGAGTATCAAGAACCAAAATCCCCATTAATTCTTATAGCCTCTCACTACTATAGAACATGATAGAAATCTTCAAATACTATTGGATTAATTCCACAATGGTGTTTTTATGTTCAAAACCCCATTGGATGTTCCAAAATCAAACCTTGATCACCAACCAACCCAACTTATATAATGTATTATAATACATTTGAATTTACCAAAATTGATACTAAAGTAGATTCCACTAGGATCATACCTAAAACTATTTATTTTCTCTCTCTGTTATCTAGTGTAGTTTTCATAATAATAAAACTATTATTGAACCTAGTCCCCAGTCCTAACATCTTGATATATGATTACCTTGTGGTGTACCTCCTTGTTATCTTAATTACCCCTATAATCTACATCCACCACATCATCCCTTATATGCCCAATCACCACTCTATGTAAATTCCTTAGACCATGATCCAAATAATGGATTTATAAATATCGTTTATAACTTAATAAATGAAACAAAGGTAATTAGAAACCACGTATCCAGAGATCTACCAAGAATAAAATTGAAACCATAAAACTATAAAATGAAGAACATGGTGTACCATTCACTTATGATAGTCATTTCTACTATCTTATTCACATGATTAATAAAGATCAATCAAATTTTTACATTATAATCCCTTATATTTGGTGTATTCATGAGCTTTACTAGATCACTTGATGAACCAGTGGGATTATCCTCACATCCACGGTATACTAGTACCTCGCTAGGAAAAGGATAAATAATGAAGAGTGATTTAAATGGAAGAGATATTTTTCCAAGGCATGGGAAATCTCACATACACATACTCATGGGTATTTCCTCCTTTTATAATCCATGTAAATCCATCATGCATTTACTCTATACATAACATAACATAAGAGTAAATGGTTTAGTTGATTATGTATCCATCGTATGAATAAATTTCAATGATTCTATATAATATCACACCTTATGAAACTTTTATTAATGTTATCTAGTTAAAGTTATTTTAATTTTTAACCATTAAATTTTCTCTTATATAAAATTTATTTTACATTATAATCCAAGAAATATGATGTATCCATATCATATAAAATGATAGGAGAATTCAGTGGCTTTGATATAATTTATATCGTACTAAACTATATGTCCAAACCATGCATACTATATACCTTTGTTTTTATATGTTTTATATTAAAACATATCAATTTCATACACTACAATATTAGAAAATACACATCATATATATAGGGTATATCTCCATCAATTTCCCACTTATATTAAGGCCTCATAGAGTTTGTTCTATTTATCCCTATATTTTATTATATATAATAACATATAAAACTATAACCAAAAAAACACATTTTGATATCTTATAAAACACCAGCTATCATTAATTTCCCCTTAAATAACATTATATCCAATAACTTCCAACCACCCATCAAAAACTCATTTTATATAAACTCTAAAACACTTTTAGAGAAATGCTTTGAGTTTCATAAAATCAATCACTATTTAGTAAACCAAAATGTGTGACCCCATGGGATTTTAGAGTTGAAACAAATATTAATTCTATAATGTATAAATATAATAAAATAGTGGAAACTAAAAAGGCATTAATGATACATGATATTCAAAGGGATCTGGCATGATCTCTATAAAACACATGTATTTATATACCCTTTCCCACCAGTTGTATCAGATAAAAGCATTCATTTTAATATGATCCCATTTTCTAAGACAATTAGGGACCATATAACACAAAGTATGTCAATCCCATATAATCTCCTAATACATCTTCAATTCTCCAAGTATGCACTAACCAAGTTGATGAATACATCACATGTCATTCACCTTTATGGATGAGCACATCACATACCTCTTATCTGATAGATAAGAACATCACATCTATTATCTATATATGTTTATATGCTTCCTCAATCTTTCTCAAATGAGTTCCTGGATGTCATACTCATTATATGAGAGTAGAAATATTATCTTTTTTGAGCTCTAACAAAAAAAATTATCGTAAACTTACCCAATTACCCTTGATTATATAATCCCCAAGGATTTTGTAATAAAGTTATCAAAGTATTAAGGTGATAATGCTAGGTACCTCACTAACATAAATTACATAGAAATGGTGATATGAACTGTGTTCCACTAGAATACCAAATACATGGTGTTTGACACTCCATGTGGTATACTAAATGGGTTATCCAGTGAAAAAAATATGTTTTGTGCCTCATGAAAATATTTTGTATCCTGATACAATAATCCTACTCATGCTAACCTTAAAATTTCACTAGAACTTATAATAGTCCATGATAAACATCAGTTAGGGATAAATAAAATTCATTATTTGAGAGGTCCATTATTGTTTCACTTTGTGTTATACATATATATATATATATATTTGACATGGATGATCGATAAATTGTATATTTAATTTTGTATAACATGGTACATTTTATATTCTAAATATCTTTTAAGAATACTAACAAAACCATACTTAATTTCATATCTCATCATATCGCGTATGATAAACTGCCAGGTTAGATTTATACTTACTTCACTTTTAAACTCATTACTATGTAATTCATACCACATATCTATGTGTCCATATGATAAAATTCTCGCATAGAACTCTTTAGCGAGTAAAATATTTGAATTAGTCCTATTTTAATAATTATGAGACTTAGGAATTATATTTATAATTTTTAGCTCCTTGAACATAGTATTAAAACTCTTCAACTCCACAATATCAAATGATACAATGTTAATGACATATATTATCTACTTAAAACTCTTTCAAATTCCATAATCATCATTATTCTTGGAACATTTCCATAAAACTATTTCATTAATATTATTTGGGTTAGGATATATAACTCTTCATATATTTATTTACAAACACTTTATAAAATTATTTGGGATATAAAGGGAATTTCACATTGTTATGGTAACTAAATGTAACTATTTATATTTCTATGTAATGAAATACCCAAAAATATTTTAGGATATCAAGTGAAATTAAATTTATATTTTGACTCACATAACTTTTTATTTTTTAACTTTTAACCTCTATGAGTCCAAACATACTTTCACTAGTATCATAGATATTATATTCTTTTTAGAATATCATTAGAATATATATAAAATCTTTTATGTTTAGGGAAGAAAAATTATTTACTTTAATGGGAATATTTAACCAATAAACTATTGTGTCCATGTATTATATGGTATTATATGTGTTTAGAGAAATACAAATATAAGATGATTATATTATTTTAATATTCCATTGATGTTGGGATAAAATCCCTCATATTTTAAAAATCATCTGGATAAACACTTTTATCAAGGATAAAACTTTTTTAACCTTTATCTTTTTCTCAAGTAAATTATTGAATTATATGAATCATAAACCATGTGTATTGAATCTATCATCTCATATTTTTTAAAACAAATCATTATTAACAATCAAATTATCTTATCATATAAAATAAAAATGTTCAATAAACACATATTTTACTTAAATACATTTAAGATAGATAAATTACTTGATGTTTATATGAATGATTCAACAACCCTTTTCTTCGTCATTTGAATGCATACTACAATCATTAAAAATTCATTCCTTGATTTTGAATTCCTCTATATTTGTAACACTTGTAAAACATGCATTCAAAATCATATAACCTTCCAAATTGAAAATTTCATTTCTATAACACTGATACCTGACATGAATTCTCCATGGATATTTCAAACTCCTTCAAGTATCCTCAACAATTATATAATATGAAAATAATTTAATACTTCCTGAATTTACATTTAGGTTTTAATGACCTTGGGTGGATACTGTAAAAAAATTATTAGCATTTCCAACTATATATTTTTCTTTTGGTTTGAACTTTTTCCAACATTTATTTTCAATAAAGTATAATAAATTAGAAACCATATACCCCAGTTCATCAACACTCAACACTTTGAGAAAGTAGAGTAAACATTTTTTTGAAATATTTCACATTTTTGGACTGTTTACAATGATGATTCTATAATTAATACCCTAACCAATGTAATCCTTAATTGAAATATACAATCTATCTAATTCATTAACATATCCAATCATCTTGAATATATGGCCAAATAATAATATTAATTTATTTATCTTGTATCTAATGATTTTTAAACCTTTAGTGAATCATTATATGCTAATAATAAGAATCTTTATTCATTTGTTAAAAAACTTCAAAATTCGAGTACTCAGAAATGATTTTTCTCTAACACATAGAATTTTCCTTCTTACTTAAGAACAGTTATTAAGTTTTATATCAGTCTAAGAAATTTCATAAACTAATTTTTTCTTTTAAAGAATTAATCTCAAATATAAGTTAGATTATGATGATGGCATATATCTATGATAGAATATTTTATATATAAGTATCATGTTTTACATATATTTAATAAATTATTTTATAAATGTTCTCCCACTAAAATTATAACCCCTTTTAACTTAAAAATATCCATTAGTGTGATGATATCAATATTTCACTAAGAAATGTTTCTTCAATGGTGTTCCTATTACACTAATCTATTTAGGTAGGTCATCATTCCAATCATACAATTTAATTTTCTTAATGTTTGAGAAGATAAATCATTGTACAATCCATTAATATGGTTAAAATCAACACCATTCATATGGTATAGTAAATCTTATGTTTTCTCAACTAAGTAAAACCTAAATCTCATAGGATAGGTTAGTTTCCTAACTCTTAGGCCCTATTTAATATGTAGAATACTTCTCAACAGAGAGGTAAATGGAATGGTAAGTATAAGAGTAAATGAAAATTGGGATCCATATCATTGTTTGGTATGATAGAAAAGAAATGGGAATCCATTAAAAATATAATATATGAAGGAAAAAATAAAATTTCCCCATTGTGCCCAACATTATCCCTTCTCCCAGTCAAGGATTTAAGGAATGGTGGTACCAGGTCACAGTGTCTAGGCATGGTTGGATGGAGGTGGAAAAGAGAGTAGTGATGGAGAATAATAGCTGGGTATAGCAGGTTGAAATATAAGGCATTGGAACGGTTAGGTTATGGTAGGATATGGTGTTAGGAGATAGAGTATTTATAGTTGTGGTAATGGATTGGTGGTTGAGATAATGGTGGGTGGAAAATGATGGTAGGCACAGCGGTGTTGGAAATTGTAGGCAGTGTCAGATTAGGTATTGTAGGAAGACAATGGTGTCGAGTGTTGTGATAGTGTTAGTTGTTATAAAGGTTGTATGGAATTATAGTATAGCGTTTCAATCAATTATTTAAGTGGGGATGTAGAAGAGAAGGGGGTATTGGATAGTCAATGATGTTAGGGAATATTTTTCCAACCTTTTCTTAAAACGAAGGTTCTTTTTTTGTTTTTCTAGTCTCTTTCCTTTCTCTTTCTTTTTCTTTTCTTCTTTTTGATTTTCTTTATCTTTCTTTAGTTTACTTTTAATCTCTTCTTTAGTTTATCTTTCTTCTTGTTTATTTCTTTTTTTACTATTTTTACCCTTTACCTTTTAGATACTTCAAACACATTAATTACACAAAAATAAATCCATGGGAACCCTACATTAGAAAACCCTACCCAGTTAAATGATTTAGTTCTCGACAAGTGTTCACTTTGGAAGGAATATAACACTTAATTTTTTTAAGGAGTGATTTAATCTCACCATATTTTATCATGGTATTCCATTTTAGGTATTCATTATTTAAATGATTTAGTTTATAAACTTATTACTTTGAAAAAATAAATATGTCCAAACCATATTGATGTATAACTCATTACACAAATCAGAGCTTCTGTTATTCACCATAATTAAAAGCACATATCCAAATTCATCTCATGCATAAAGTGCATGAATTTTTTTCATATAATGGCTAAGAATCATACGAAATCATAAATCTCCACAAGAGTAAATATGGATAGATAGAAATCTAACTCCCACTTTTCAATAGATGACATAGACCTCCATATGAGTGAGAAGTCCGACCCAAAGTCCCCTTATACATTGATCCTTTACTCAACATAGACATCAATACCATTGCAATTCTAACACAAAATATGTATAAACTATAATCAACCTTTAAATTCAACCTCATAACCCAATAAAATCTAAATTAAAGGTAGAATAAATATAAATCAATTATAATACTTAGCATTCAATTCCATATATTCAAGTATGACAATTTATAGAACCAGTTGATCTCTTTAAACTAAAGCATACCCCATATTCATAACATAAAAATTATGTCTATAACTAAATCAAGGAATAAAATAAATAAATGAATAATTAATATATTAAAACATGAGATAAATATTTATAGAAAATCCAAAAATAATCAATTAAAAACACTTTAAAATTATATCTTATATGAACTCCTTTGAATTTACCTTTATATAGAATTTTACTTAAATATATGACATCTAAAATATAAACTTTATATATATGAACTATTCATATATTTTTTAAATAGTCATAATATAAATTTTTTGATATTATTTAAACCTTGGTCTTATCATTAATCAAAATTATTTTTGGATATTATATAAATAATTTTCTCAAATAATGCATTTTAATTTGATCAATTGATATTAAATAATTATGGACTATTTATAATTTAATATAATGTTTTTATACTTTTTCATTATTTTTTTAATTTATAAACACTTTTATAAATTACACTTATAATTTACATATAAATATTTTATAAAGAAAACATAATTCAATATATATAATTTGAAATAAGTATTTTAATATTAACAAATTAATATTATGTAATATTTAATTAATTTATAAATGTGTTTATAAATTAATTAGTTATAAATAATTTAGAATTGGATATTATGTTTCTAGTTTATTATTAATCATTTATTAATTGTTAATATATTTACAAAACTGTCACCATATCCACAAGTACACTCAAAACATTTCCCACCACCTAGCTAAGGTCCACTCCTATTAAACCACTATAGGGATCTCATCCACCTGAAGGAGAGACACTTATTTAATAGTCGATAAATTTCATATCATATTTGTTGGACATAATGATGTTGTTCCAAAATATACTATTTTTTAATGATCACAAAAATATACAATTTTGTTTCTAATGATTTTTCTGGAAGTGTGTAGATCAATATTTTTAAAGTTCTAAATATATTTTAATAATCTCTTTACATTCGAGTTAAAGAATTTTTCTAAGTGCAGAAGTCATACGTTTAAGTCATAAAAATTATTTAATCCTTATGTTTAATCCTTATGATCGGTATAAAATTCAATATAAATTCCAATTTTTAGATATTTTCCTGATTCTGAAATCCTTATGATCAAAAAAATTATTACATTCAAGATTTATTATCAAATAAAGACTTATAATAAAGTTTGATGATTATAATGTCTTATGATGGAGAATTTCATTCCTAATGAAGTATTATGGTGAATTATTATGGTAAAAATATATGTTTCTATAAAGTATTACAATCAAAATCAAGACCTAATATCAAGAAAGTTATATGATCAGAAAGGTGAATGATAAAGACTTGAGGTTAGATACTTGAGTCTTGCGATTAGTGGAAAGTATTATGTTTGGAAAAAGTAATGATATCTCAATAAATCCTTACAATGATTATAAATTTCATATGATCAAATGAATATTTATTATTAAATTTATTACTATGATGAAGACATATGAAGTTGGGTATTTTTTAGTAAGTCTGAGATATTTTACTATAGCTTCATGGTCATTTATAACTGTTTCAACATGTTTATAGAAGTCTAATCATACTTTATTTTTATCAAAAGTAAATATATTTGAATAAATAAAGGTTTTATTATTTAAAAACATATATGTCCAAGAATATATACATATTTAAGGAAGATCATAACAACTCTAAAAATGACTACCTAGTTTTTTCTATTTTCAGAAAATAAAGTCATGTGAAAAGGAAAAAATGATAATATTTTAGTATTATATTATTTACTATTGATAAATTAAATTAAAGAGAGAATTTTTAATTCAATAAAAGTTTGTTTATATTCAAGATCTATTATCGAGAAATGACTAAGGATATCGTGCTCTATTTTTCACAATACTGTTATTGTGAAAATAAAAACAATAAATCTGTTAATATTGTGTGATTTTAAGATACATATTTGGAAAAAAAATTCTTCAGAGATACTTCAAATTCTATTTTTTTTCTCTGAGAAATGATTTCCCAATATCAGAATATTCCTTAAACTAAGTGTATAAACTATAATCTTATATACTTCTATTTCATTTTGAAGATCACACTTATCATACTGAGTGTGTGAAGGATATGGATAGATCTTGAAAAAGGGAGATACCTAATGAAATATCTTAGAACCTTATGTAACAAGTTATAGTTACTTGCACTCAACTGTTGAGATCCCAAAAAGGTACATCTATAGTGATAATCACCAACTTCACTGAAAGAGTGTTGGTGAAGTGGACTAAGGGAACTTTGTGACCCAAACCAGTATAAATTATCTATTTTCAGCTTCTTCTATTTTGATATAATTCTACAATACTTATCTAATTTAGAGTAAATGATAGATGTTAAGGGTTTAATGGGTCTCTCAATGGATCCTTCAGTGATGGTGTAGGTGGAATGTTTATACTTCCAATTACTCCTCCCTCATCGGGGGGTGGGGGTCTATCCTTTCTCCTTCAGCTTCCTAGATTTGACCCTTCATCCCCTTATCTGACCCCTTCCTTCTCCCCATCTTTCTTTAGATTTATGTTTTCCCTAAAGTTCCATTGTAAGGAGATGGTATTCCCAAGATTCTGATTTACTTACTGTAGTTTACCAACACATCCTATCTGATTCTCCTCTCTTTGCTGGATCAATTCAATATGGGGTGTCCCTCGGTGGATGTATTCGATAGGTAAGTCTTTGAATCTTGGGGTTATGTGAGTGAGTGATCATAGGTATATTATACCAACGCCATTTTTTGATTCATTTTGTGAATGAAGAATACCTGATCTCATCCCTATCTTTTTCTCCTCCTCATGCTCTCTTAAACTTCCTCTTTATGATATTTCATTGATCATTTGAATTCCACCTAAAATGAGATCTCCAATTGGAACCAATTTAGATTAGTCTTCCCATATTAACTCTTCTATTTCAAAATCTAGGGATTCTAAATTTGATTTATAACATGGAGGGATGTTTATTATGTTCAGATCACCGCACATATTATTCCTATCACCATTTTTCTCCACATATTTTTCTTGAAATTGATATATCCAAGGCTCTGGTGGACTTTATTTGCATTCAAATCAAGGGGAGATTCCCTGGAAGCAGCAGATATGGTTTGAATCATGGGTAGATTTCTGCTCATCTTGTAATCGTTTGGGTCATTCTACCTCTATTTGTCATCATGGGGTGAATTTTGATTATCATGTAGACCTCTAAGATATGGTCTGAGAAAATTTGGTAATTATAATGATTATCCTCTTCAAAAGGGGGTGAGACCACAACAATCTAAACCAATGGTATTAGAAATTTTTTCTGGTCTAAGGCACAACTTGGAAGGATTTAAGTCATCATCACCAGGAATGGTTGAGCAGGGGATAAGGAAAACAATAATTTATTCCTCCTATTCTCATAAAGTGTATTCTGATCATGGGTGTAAAGGGTAAGAGATTTTCATTCATCCTGACTTTTTCTCTGGTGGGAGCATGAATGGAAGTGTAGGTGAAGACTGGCCTTCATTGCCATAGTTTGGGGTCCCCTATGGATCTCTAGATCATACCTTGATAATAAATCTAGGTTCATTTAATCCCCAATATCTTCTTGAGTTTGGTGAAAGCCCTTTTCTTCCTTATGAGGTTCCAGAGTTGTAATCTCCCCCTACTTCTTTAGTTCTCCACAACTGGTTCAATTCTTTGAAGGAAACTATGGAGGAATATACTACTTAGAAAGGGTAGAAAACTATCTTTCCAAGGTGGAAAAGGAAGAAGGACTTTTCTAAGATCCTTAGTGGAACAGATTCAAGTTTTAAATAAGAATAATCTTGACCTAATTCGTACGGGTAATGGAATAATAACCTAATAGTGTCCATTGGTTATAAATCGAGAAAAGGTAAGAAAGGAGCCCATAACTCTTGATATTATACAACAGACAAAGGTGAAATAACAAAACAACATAAACACTACTCTAATTTATAAAAACTAATGGCAATTAGATCCTTCGGTAGGACAAAGATCAATAAGGTAGAGGGTAGGCAATCTTCGTTGGATCCTATCCAAGGAGTGGTCCAAGAACTCACTTTTCTGGAGGATAAAGCATCCGCCCTTGTGATGTGTTAGTGGAAGCTCGAGCTGATAGAAAAAATGATACATATCATAAAATGGAATCAAATTTGGGTGTTCTAAGGATACAGACAATAAGGATAATGAAATAAAAAATTCACTGGAGCTTCTTCTTCACTCTAAGGAAGAGATACGGGAGAAGTACTTTCTAATCAATGTTTCAAAGGAGGATGGTTATAAAATGTTCTAAAAAATTATTTTATTGGATCTCAATGATGAGAAAGATTATGGGATAAATAAAAAAAATTATTATGTTGTGTGGATTCAAAGATAGTAAAATATGTTTGGAGGAATACATTCAGATTTGGGACAAGATGGCCTACTAATTTTAGAATCACATCAAATGAAATCCTGTTATGAAAGTAACCTCTATTGAATGGATCCTATATAAAGTGTCGGATTCCAAATTATTTCGTTTTTTCTATAATGGTTTGGTAATATCTTTCATTATTTAATGTTTTATTTTTTCCTGCTTTTTTAGGGGTCTCACTCACCCCTTAAAAGTGGTTATGAAATAAAAAAAATTAATATTCAGTTATATTAAAAGATAGATTCATTTTAGGATTCAAAGAGGGTGGTTTTAAGTTTGTGAAAATTTTAAGAACTTAATTCACCCACCCCCCACTTGAGTCATTGTGAAACACCTACCAAAATAATAATTGGTATCAAAGAAAGATAAATAAAACTATTCCATATATTATTAAAATGGTCTATTCCAAATAATTAATATATATGATTCATGAAACATTCTTCAATGGAGAAAAATATGGATTCTTTAAAGATCAAATGATTATCTACTTTAAGAATATTTGTTTAAAATTTTATTGGAAGGTTGTAAAGAATTACGTAATTTCGAAGGGTAAACCACAAACATGGGATGATACTTCCAAAAATGAATATAACCAAAACCATAGATCATTAAATTCTATTATTTTTGGATTTGTTTTTAATGAATTTAATCAAGTGTCACAGTGAAGTAAAAATCATGAAATGTGGACTAACATTTTATATTCTGGTAAAGGAACTGATAATGTTAAAAACATTAGATATAAATGGATTGGAACTGATAATATTAAACAATACAATCAACTCTTATAAAATATATGAAAATAAAAGATCTTATAGGAACTCTGATGATGAATAAAGTATAAATAAAGGATGAATTAGTTGATCATAAGATAATAAAAAAGTAAAATGTTTCCATGAAAGTTTATACTTAAAATGATGAAATAAAAATTAAATAAAAATTCTTATCTAACTAATCCAATATAGAAAAGTTGAGCTGCTCAAAATTTGGTGGTGAACTTTCTTAGTTATCAAGAAAATGTAAGAAATTTTATAATAAGAGAATGATAGTTAAGAAATAATTTAATATTTACAGAATTTTTTATATAAATTTTAAAGAGGTGATATGTTTTGAGTGCACGAAGGTGGGACATATAAAACCTGATTTTCCTTAACTGAAATTGAAGAAAAAAAATCATAAAATAAGTTTCATAACAAATATTATTACAAAAAAGAAGAAGAAGTAGGAAATAAAGAATACATTGAGTGATTCTGAAGACTCCATTAATGACTCAGATTATATATTAGATTATAGAAAATTAAATTATAAATAAAACATGTTATTTGTGGATTAGATATAATTAGTACATTCTATTTATTATTATTCTTCTGAATCTGAATCTAAAATTAAATACTTCGCTTATAAAAAATTATATTAGAATTTTTTTATTGTTAGATACAACTATTAGTCCTTAAAGAAAAATAAAAATATTCTTAATAAATCATTTGATTTTGTTGTCATGAATAATATGTTATAGTTAAATATATTTTTAAATTAAAATCAAAAATATATTAGTCTTCTTCTAGTCATGTTGTCTATGAAAATTAAATAAAATAATTAATGGTTTAAGTTAAGGGTCAAAAATAGGCTTCTAGTATATTTCATAAGTGGAGAATTATCTCAATCAAATCCATTTTAATAATAAATAAAATAAATCTAAACAAGGCATAAGTAGTAATGGATAAAAACCTAGGTTGTATAAAAGTTATTTTGTGCCTAGTTTAAAAAATAGAAACATGTATAATATTACTTGTTTCTATTATGGAATAAATGGTAATTATATAAATGATTATTTCCTAGGACATTCTCATTTTTTTGATTTGAAGAATTAATTTATTTCTATAAACATATCTAACAATAATTTAGGTAATTTTGTAAATCCTATATATTCTTCAAAAGTATAAGAAGATTTGGGTTCCCAGATAATTTTATAGCTAACATTGCTAGACCCAAGAGCATTTGGGTACCAAAACATCTTCTTTTTTTATTTTTGTAGGGGAAATCCATAGGAACTAAAATGAAAAAAGGTTTTTGGATAGTGTTTATTCAATACATATAAGTGGATATTTTTCTAAATTCCACTCACCATCAAATACTAATAGAGATTATGTCACATTTGGTGAAAATGCCAGAGGAAATATTATTGGGGTTGTGTCTATTAGAGATCCAGACTTAGTCCTTATCTATAATATAATTTGTTTTTAAGGAATAAAGAACATCTTGAAAAGTATTTATAAAATTTTTGATGATGGATTTTCTATGGATTTTTCTTGTAATTCTTATTTTACTTTTAAATATGGATTGTTTAAATTTTGATAACTAAGAAATGAAAATGTTTACACTATAGATCATTTTTAATTATGTAAATAGAATGTGAAATTTTTTAATACTAAATTTAATTAATCTTGGATTTGGAATAGAAGTCTTGGAAATTATTATGTCTATTATTTAATAAAATTATCCAAGAAAACATTTATTTAAAATTTTTTCAACTTAAATTGGGAAAAAGTAAACTATGTGATCCATGTCAAACTAGAAAGAAACGCAATTCATATTTTAAACCAATTAAAAAGGCTACAACTTATAAACAATCAGAACTTATTCATATGGATTTTTTTGGCCCCTTTATAACTATAATCATAGGTGATTTTTTTTTATTTTTTGGTTGATGATTTTTCTATATTTACTTGGGTTTATATCTTAAGACTTAAGAGTGAAATGTGTTATTTTTTTAAATTTATTCCGGCTAATTAAAAATGAAAAACATACTAAAATTAGTTATTTTAGAAGTGAACACTAGGGAGAGTTTGAGAATTAAGAATTAAATTCATTTTTATTAAAACATGGCATTAAAAATACCTTCTCTTCCCCTAGGATACTTAAATGGAATTTTGATGTTGAAAGAAGGAATACAACATTTAAATAGATTTCTAGATCAATGTTTTTTTATTATATCATGCCTACTCACTTTAGGGATAAATTTATTAACACAACATGTAATTTAAAAAATAGAATTATAATATGCCCTATATTAAATAAAACATCCTATGAGATATGGAATAATAGAAAACCAAATTTTGGATAATTTAAAGTTTTTGGATGCAAAGTGTAAATTTGAAACCCCAAGGAAAATATTGGTAAGTATAATCCAAATATTAATGAAGGAAAATTCATAAATTATTCTCATACTTATCAATCCTATAGAATTTTCAATAATAATTCAATTATTTTTGAAGAATATTCTCATGTGAAATTTGATGAAAGTGGTCCCATTGATCACAAACAAACTCAAATTGATGACATGAGTGATTCTTTAGGTAGCATGATACGTAACCATTCTTTGATGATAAAAAGTAAGATAATATGGAACATGATATTGAATAATAAAATATTTAAAGGGATATATATTAATAACCTAAAACTTTTCCTCCAATATAGCATAAGACCCTTATAAACTACCTTTTAGATATTATTATAGGAAGCTTAGATGAGTGAGTTAAGACTAAAAAAGGAATTAAATGATGAGAATTAGGTAGTTTACATACAATAGTAATTAAACCAATTTAATAGTAGAAAAGTATGGGAATTACTTTATAGACCTTCTTATTATCCTATTATAGGAACTAAATGGGTATTTTGAAATAAGCATGATTATCAATGTGTAATCACTAAAAATAAGGCTATGTTAGTTTCCAAAGGTTACAACCATGAGTAAGTAATATATTATTAATAAAACTTTTATCCCATTTCTATGTTAAAACATACTATAATACTCTTATAATAGGCATCATATATAAACATTAGATTAATTAAGATTGATATAAATTCAAAAAAATTAATGGAGGTACTTTATGTAAAATAGAATCTACATTTTGAAGCCCCTCATTTTCCAAATTCTATTTTCAAACTTACCAAATATTTGTATGGACATAAAAAATAACCTAGATAATGGTATGAATGATTAAGTGTATTTTTTTAAATGGTTTTACTAGGGGTTTGAAAAACCCCACTTTTTTAATAAAACCTCATTAAAGGACATTTTGTTAGTCTAAATTTATGCGGATGTAATTTTTTTCTCCATAGATCAAAAATTATTTAATGATTTATCTAAACTCAGGGAAAAAAGAATTTGAAATGAGTATGATTGGTGATTTTATATTTTTCCTTGTTTTTTAGATTTACCAAAATCATTTTGGGGATTTTTTAAATCAAATAAAATATATACATGATTTACTTAAAATAATTGGACTTAAAAGTAGTGAGAATTATTTAACTCCCTTGATTTCTAACAATAATCTTGATTTGGATGAATCTAGGATGTTGTTTAACAAAAATATATATAGATGAATAATTGGTAAATTTATTTATATAACTGAAATCAGAATATATATTATGTTTTCCATGTGTTTATGTTCTATATTTCAAGAAAACACAAAATAGTCACATTTAACGGCTTAAGGGAGAATTCAGGATCCAAGGTTGATTTCACAAGAATGATAAAGATGATGGATACAAAAAATAAAATTCTAATTAATATTCAACTTATTTATACTGGTAATTCTATAGAATTGTTTAAGGTAGTAATATCTTTAAAATATCAATTTAAATAATTGAGAGAGAATTATATTTAAAAAATTGGTTTTTATTTTCTAATGAAGATGAAAAGATCTCAATTTTATTTCATCAAAAGTTTTACTCTTTCTTACCTAAATTCCATCTCCAAGTCATATCTTGATGTGTTAAAAGGGTTGGTGATAGATAAATCTACACTACCTAGAGCTGTAAAACCTATTCATTCAGTTATTTAAAATGCAGTGTTATAAGAAACTACCTTTATAAGAGATTAATTGAAAATAGACTCATATAATGTCAATATTCTATGTGAAATATTGAAGTTCGTATAGTCTAATAAAATATATATAGACACTCTTCATCATTTTACAAGGGATATTATCCCCAAAATTAATGAATAGGAAGTTGAGAATAAAAACATTAATCTTCAAGAAAGTGGATGTAACCTTGACTGATTCTGAGGTGACCAAGTTCCAAATACATCACACTATATATACAGTCCTACTAAAGAACATGAATTTTTTTAATATGATTCTATGAATAATTTTGAAATAAAAAATAAATGGGACAAGGACGTAGAAGAGGATATTGATATTGAGGTTAGTGATCACACTAAGGGGGACCATACTGGAGTTTCAAATCATCCTTCTACTATAGTTGTTTCTCATTATTGAAAACCTACTATAGTTGAGGTGGTTCCTATTAAATAATTTGATATGGATGAGTTTTATCATATAGATAAACCAATTATCTTTTTATAGAAACATACACTTGAAGTTAGAACCAGTGGTGAGCTCCAACCTAAATCTAATATTGGAGAGAATGTTTCAGTGAACAAATTTCTTATGGGTGACATGACACTAAATAGTTATCCATCATCAAGGAAAATTTTGGAAGGATTTTTTTTCTATATAACTGTATATCATGATGCTGAAACCAGGGTTTATTCTCTTACCTAGATCTAATTGGATACTACCTATGTATCGATACCTCTAAAACATAAAAAAAATTATACTATTTATAATGTTGATAAGGAGAAGATAATAAGAATTTTGGATGATATTTTATTAGTGAATACATGTAATAGTATAGATAACACTGGTCTTAGGGATATGGGATAAAATAATAGTTCTATCACACATAATCCTTATTGTTTTTTAAGTTGGGACCTCTTCATCCTGATGCCAAACCTGATGAACCTACCACTCATAATCTTCAACCTAAATCTTTAAACTAGCTAAATATGGAGCCTAAGGACTCATGTCCCGTTATTATTTGGTTATTGTATATTTTTTTACTCCTTATAATTCTGATTATTTTTATAATGAACTTTAGTGACTTGTTTCTTATTCAATTTCTTTCTTTGGGTGATTAATATTAAAAAATCCTTCTTTTATTTATTTTCTTACTAATTTTTAACAATTCCATGACAAATTATAAATAATTTTATCCATATATTACTATAATTATTAAATTATGTGTGTCATATTAATTTTTTTTATCTATTCTTTTATCCTTATTTTTAATCCCATAAAAAGGTGAGAAAAAAATGGAAAAAACATAAAATTTTATTCAATTTTAATATTCTAAGTATTTTGATTTGTACCTTATTGAAATAATATGATTTGAAATACTATATTATGAAAATATATAAAATTTTATGTTTAAAGTTTATAGTTTTTTTATCATTAAAAGTGGGGATATTGTTGAACATTCTAATTTCATTCCAATATATCACATTTTATACTAAGTTTTAATTATCATAAAAACCCTCAATGATTTTTCATAAAGTGTGAAGATCAATATTATTAATGTTCTCAATATTTTTTTATGTTTTTATATTCAAGATAAAGAATTTTTCTATGTGTTGAAGTCATTTATTCAAGTCATATAAAGTACCAAAGCCTTCCACTGAAGCCTTAAAATTAGTATAAAGTTTGATAGAGATTATAGTTTTTATAAATTTTACTGATTTCGGTAGCCTTATGATTATACAAAATCATGCATTCAAGACTTAATATTAGATAAATACTTATGATTATGTTTGATGATCAAGAATTATTAAAATGAATAATTATATCCAAAAATAAGTCTTACAGTGAATTCGTTTGACAAAGATTTTTGTTTATAGTAAAGTATTATGATTGGAAGAAAAACATATGATCAAGAATTACTATTGTAGTATATCATTAGAAGACTACTCATGCTTTATTTTTATCAAAGGTAGAGATTCTTGAATAAATAAATCTTGAATTATTTAAAATCATCTATTTTCAAGAGGATATAGATATTCAAGGAAGATCATAGATACTCTAAAAATGACTTCCTATATTTTTCTATTTCTATAAAAGAAACTCACAAAAAAAAGTACAAAGCATTAATTTCTTGGTATTATATTAGTTACTCTTGGTTGTTTTAATTAAAGTTATAATAAAAAAAGTGTGTGTGTATTCAAGAGAAACTATCAAGAAATAACCTAGAATAGTATACTCTGTTTTTCATGATAATATTGATGTAAAACTAAAAACAATAAAACTTTTATTGTTGTGTGATTCTAAGAAAAATCCATAGTAAATAATGTTCTTTAGAGCTACTTCAAAATTTATTTATTTCTTTGAGGATGTTCAAACCATTGTCTGTTGTGGTTTCCCACTATCTATTGAACCCATAATATTTTCAACATATATTTCATTATAATGTTTACACTCCTTGTACTAAGTGTGTGAGTCCTATGGATAGGTCTTTAAAAGGGTTATCCCTATTAAAATCTCATAGAAACTTTTGTAATGATTTACAATTTCTTTCACTTGAATATCAAGGTCCCTGAAAAAAGGACTTGCGTTTTGACAATAACAAAGATCACAAAGAGAATGTTGATGGAGAGGACTATGGTAATTTTTTTCCCAGAACCACTATATATTCTCAGTGTTTCTCTACTTCTATTATATTTTAATTTTCCACTGATTATATGATTTAGATTAAATAAAAAATTCGTTTTAGGATTCAAAGTGGGTGGTTATAAGTTGGTGACATATTTAAGAACTCAATTCACCCCTAACCCCCCTTGAGTCATTGTGCAACACCAACTGATCCTATAACATATACCTATCCTATCACATCAATAACACATTATAGGATTCCTTACTTCTAATGAAAAAGATAGACCTCCATCCTAACTACTCTTCCTATCACTACCTTGGTGAGAACTATCGAACCACCAATTTCAAAAACCATAGGATTCGTTTCTTGACCCATCAGGAGGACAATATTTTACTTGTATTCCATCACCCAAAAGGTTCTCCTAAATAATATGATTCTATTTTTTATTTTTGAAAAATAATTCAAGAATAATATATTCATTAAAACTTATATGGAGTTTATCAATCCAACATTTAAGCACCTAACCTTGTCCAGCTCATCACCAGCCGCCATTATTGGAAAATAGAGAAATTTAATCAAATGAATTTCATATTCCATCACTAACATATCACACTAATTAAGATGTATAGAATCTTATTCTATCATCCTCTCTAGTGTCTTTTTATTAAGATACTTGAATAAATGATTCCATAAGTCCTTCCAATACATCCCCTCATGTCTAACTACCTAGACCTATATATATAACTAGTTCTTGGCTAGACCACATAATATAAATTTCACAATCTTTACCCTCATATCAGTAGGGATCTCAATATAGTGAAAAATAATTTAAATTAGATCAATATAAAAATTCAATCCCCATGGAACACCCCCACCCTAAAATAGGGTTGGGTATTTTATTTGGAGATCTTTTGAAAAGATAAACATAATTGGATTACCCTAAAAATTATTATGATTCATAAACTAAATTGATTAAAGAAAGGTCACTCTAATTTTTTAATCCATTGAAGGTTATAGTGCCGCTAATGGTGTATCATGATCATATCCAACCTTATGGTGCTTAACATGGGGTTATTGTGGTTTCATATCACTAAAATAAAAAACACAAGGATCATAAATTTTTTTATAATAGCTCTTGATATAGTTGTTTTGGAAAAGCAGTAATTGGAAATGGAATCCGTTACACTATAAACAAATTTCTTATATAAATGTTCTATACAATAAATAAAAAAAATGATAATCTCATACCCAAGAATCTTAAACATTCCTAATAAAGGTGTTGTATGAGAACAATCATAGGGCCTACCCAAAATTTCATATAGTCCTACTATAACTACCAGTCCCATATAGTAAAAAAATGCTATGATACCATTTTAAAATTTCTAAATCCATATTACCCAAATGGTTCCCAAGATGGAGAATCACATGGCCTTGGGAACACCTCCTGATATGAAAAGGATATAAAATAGCAGTGAGGTTCTACCAATGTCATGGGAAGATTATACCTAGTATCAGATAACCATAAATAACAACTGATATAATAATCAACCATTATCTACAATATAAATATAATAATATGAAATTTACAATCAAGGGAAAACTATAACAACATACCACATGTTATAACAAAATATAGACACATTTAAATTCTAAATGAGTTAAACATAAGATATATAATTTCATATTGGATATATTATATATAATAAATAATCAAAAAATTAACAAAAATAAAGGATATATAATAAAAACCATGCCTAGGACCCTTATCAATCCTGTCACCTAATCCTTGTCACCCATCTACAGCTTATACCTTGTATATCAAGGCCTTTCCTTTACATGTATTATAGATCATGAAGTCTCTATGCCTTCTAATTATTATATGTGAGTAGTGAAATATATACACCAAAGACCACCACTAAAGGTATCTCTAAATAAATATAGTATATATGGGTGCATGAAAAAAAAAGATATGATGGAAAATAAACATAAAAATTTATTTGTATCATTAGTGAGTACTAATAAGTCACCAAAATGATCAACTAAACCTACATTCTTTATCCATTTTCGAAAATGAAATCTTACATATCCTTGTTTTGATAAATCACAATACAATCCATATATTCTGTATATTAACATGAAGTGTGTTATTAACTTTTTTGTGTGTCATTATATATTTTTAATTGTATAATTATTCTACCTCCCAAATTGCCATCTTTTATAATAGTTTAATCCAAACTTAATACATTCCAAAACATAGTAAAGAGTCACCTTATGTTTAATCAAATAGAAGAACATATGGAAATATCAAAGTTTGTTAAATATTTGGTTATTATCCTAAATTTATCATAGATTTTTTTGCAATATAATTACACTTATTTCCTATAAAAAATACTGGGCACCATAGATTGGACTTGTTTAATTCTAATCTTATAACCAAATAAGTCCTAGGATTGGTTTTTTCTTCTAATATTATAATCAAAGAAGTTTCAAGGATAGAAACTTGTGACTAATATGTTCTAATATAATAATATTTTGGGATAGTAACTTATTATTTGATATATTTATATCTATGAATTTTTAGGGTAAAGAATTATAGCCAAGTATATCGAAGAATATTTGGGGTAAGATCATGATCTTCCTATCAACTGATTAAATAAGTTTCCATTCTGAAACCTTGTTCATATAGATCAAGGATATATCCTCCTACCTCTTTGGGTTAAAAGATAATAAGTTCCATGGATATGAACATGGATATAAATTAATAAAAAAAATTAGGAGTTTGTGGATTATTATTATAATCCTCAATATTTTATAAAGTTATGTTTACTTTGTTATATTTTAATTATTTTGTTTATCATGTGATGCTCAAATATTTCTATCAACTAAATCATTTATATCCTATTTCATTTAGTATTTTTTTATATGATCAATTTTTTATTATTACTCAAATTAAGTTCAAAACATTCTATCTTCAAAATTTTATTTTTTAAGAGGTTAATTTTTATAATTTTTTAAAAACATCAATTCACCTCCCCCTTCTTTTTGAATCTATTATATTGGGAAAAAAATTGGTATGAGATAACTTTCCTTATATTAATGTATAATTCAAGAAAATATTTTCCTTTAGAAGTTAATATTACTATCATAACACTAAAGAACAGAAATACTAGTCTTTCAACCATTTTTATGTATTTAATTATGAATATTAGAGATACAAAATGAAGATGTTTGTTATTAATACTAGTACAAATAACTATTATATGATGGCTGGTTACTAAAAGATTCATGATATGAAAATTCTAATTTCTATCAGAGGATAAATATGAGTATCAATATAACTATAAATTTTTGAATAAAAAATTTCATTATATGACTTTGACCATCTATATTTAGATCTAATCTTACAAGACTACTAAAATAATTTGGAATAAATCAGATATTACACATTTTTGAACTTCAAACGTTTTTGATACTAGAAGAGATATGTTACATGAAAATTACCAAACATTAGATTTTCTTCCTAGATAAATTGTTTCTCAAATGAATCAGAGATTTATGATTGTGGTAAATGGTTTAAAATCACTTATAAATAAGGAAATTATTGATGATTGGTTGATTAAAAAGATTATTGACATACTTTTAAAAGAATATGAATCAAATAGAACTACAATTGATGATATATAGCATCTTAAGAAGTTTATTCTGAATTATCTCATCATAAATTTAATACAATAAGAAAATAGGTTTAAGTGAGATGACAAAATGAGAAATGGAAAAAATATATTCAACTTTATTACTACAAATTTTGAATCTACAATTCCCTCTACTTCAAAAAATTAATCATATAAATATTTTGATGATAGTGATATGAATCTTAGTGAAATAGAATGTTATCAAATATATAAATTTGTAAATAGGATATTTTAGAAGATTAATTTCTATAAAAATTAATCAAAAGTACAAAAATAATATATATAAAAAAATTAAGAAGAGGCGATGAGAAAGATTTTGATGATTTTAATTGTTATGAATTTAAGAATCAAGTATACATAAATTAGGATTTGTTAACATTTAGAAATAAATATAAGGAGTATAGAAGATCATAAAAGTATAAATGATTGAATGTTATATGATCTATAGATACTTGGAGTGCTTTTTAAGAACCATGTCCAAATAGTGGTTCAGATAGTAATGAAATCTGGAAGTTCTTCGAATTTTATACTATAATTCCTCAAGATGAAACATGTTTTATAAAAATAGTTAGGAGTGAGTCCATTTCAAATATAACTTATTATTAAACTTATTATTATTCTCCAAAAGATAAATATGATACTCACTCATTTGAGAAAAAGTATTAATATGTGACTAACCTAGAAATTAAATATTAAAAGTTGATGAAGAAATGTGATCTAGCTAAGTTAGAAATTATCAAGTCTAATTGTAGTATTTATAAAATAAATTCCAACTGTTTTTCAAAAATATTCCTATTTTAATACATTATTATGATAAGAATAAATTTAAAAACATAAGTTTAAAGGTTAAATTATTAATAACTTACTTTCTAATTTTACTTATTGGGTGGACAACATTGAAAAACTTCTTGACCAGTTGAAACCTCTAAGACATCATCCATAATTTATTATTTATCTTTTGATAAGTCACATTTTAAATTCAATTATTTTTTTCTGAAACATGAAATATTCTATACTAAATTTGAGAGAGTGTTTACTAGAAGTGTAGAATCTATATATATAAGAAATAATCTTTTTTAAAAATTAAGACTTATATTTATAAAGAACTCGCAACCTTTCAATATACAAGTTGTTGACTGATGTGGATTCCTAAAGAGATATTTGATAATGTTTTTGAACCCTAATATGTTTGGGTGAAAAAATATTAGTTTCATATATTTTCGTATAAAGTTTTGGATAACAGTGGTAAAAAAACTAAATAGATAGATAGTAGTTGTTCTTGGAACATGATCGAAAATAATTCCAACTTTTTGAAGTTGCAAAAAGTGAAAGGTGGAAATGTTACTTTTGAAGAAAAAATGAAAGTTTATATCATTGGAATATGTGATATATCTATCCATGGAGAGTATTTAATTTCAAATTTTATTTCTATTATAGGATTTAATAACAACCTTATTGATTTAATCCAATTATGTGATGAAAGTCACTCCATGAACTTTAGGAATTATAAATGTAGAACCACTCATTCATAAAGAGTTCACATACTATCATCCAATATAAATGATACTATTTACACTATTTAACTAGAGGACCTTACTTACTGGAACTTCCCTAGAATTAGTGTAATGAAGGATATGTTTAGTATTTGGTATAGAATACTAGGAAATTACAATTTTCAGAACATAGCTAAACTTTCCATGAAGAGACTTTTGAAGGAACTTATGGAACTTATGTTTAATTATTATAGAGTATGTGAATCCAACTAATATAATAAGTGACATAAGCCTATAATTATACCTATTTGTGAATTCTTAAAACAATTTATGTATTTCCTAGTTGATTATTACACAAGATTTACATGGGTTTACTTTCTTGCATATAAATTTGAAGCATTATTGTTTTTTAAAAGGTTTTATTCTCATGTAAGAATGATAAAAACCATCAAATTATCACAAAATATAGTGATTTTAGTAGAGAGTCTGTAAATATTTATTTGGAATAAAATTATAGTGGTAAAAGAATTAGACATAAATTCTCATCACCAATAACTCCCCAACAAATTGAGGTAGTTGAAAGGAGGAATCGAACACTCCAAGATATTTTATGGTCATTTTTGGGTGAATATTTTTTTCCTAATCAATTTTGGTATTAATCCATTAATATTTCATGTTGTACTATAAATCTAGTTCTACTTCACATGATTTTAAATAAAATATATTATGAATTATAAAATAGTAGGAAGCTAAAGATTGGTTACTTCATAGTTTTTGAATGAAAAGTATTCATCCAGAATAATAAAGAAAATCTTCATAAATTTGATCTGAATGTGAAATAGGCATATGAGAGTTTGAGGAATTGAATATCCCAATATTTTATTAAAGGAATTGAATATCCCAAGTATTAAAAGAATAATATGATAGATTATATGGATTATTACTTCAAAATGAATTTATTAAAGGAATTGAAGATCCCAATATTTTTATCAAGAATTTTTTTAAGGACATCAAAATCATAAAAATATTTTTTGAAGATATAATTTATGGATCCACCTATAAATTACTCACATATATTTTATCAAAAACTTATGAAAATTGAATTTTATATGAGTATGATGGGTAAATAACTCTAAAATCAAAATCAATAATTTTAACTCAAAATAAATATATCATTTATTTACTTAAATATTTTTCTTTTAATAACGATTCTAGTATTAGTACTTTGGTAGGTACCTCATGTAAACTTTATCTTGATGAATCCAAGAAAATAGAAGATCAAAAACATTATAGAGGTATAATTAGAAGTCTACTTTACTATATACCATGTCAACTATACATTATGTAATATGTTTTCTTGTGTATGAGAATTCAAGATAATTTGAAAGAATAACATCTTAATACAGTCGAATGGATATTTCTTCATCTTAAGGGAAATTTTAAAATTAGTCTTTTATATTCATCTAGAACTAAGTATATTCTTAATATTTATTTAGATTTATATTTTATAGGTTTTGGAATGGATAGAAAAATTACTTTTTAGAATTTTCACGTCTTAGGTGAAGATTTATTTTGTTGGTCAATTAAGGAGAAACATTCAGTAACACTTTAAACTCCTAAAGATAAATATAGAGCGGTTGGAAGATATTGCACCCAATTATCATGGATGCAGCACACACTAATTTCAAATATATTTTCCTTCAAAATCTAATTCTTTATGATAAAAGTAGCATCATTTAATTATTTGCGAATTTGGAACATCACTCATGTGAAAACACACACACACACACACATATATATATATAAGAAATCAATTCCTTTAGGATAATACACAAAAATGAGATATTATTTATTAATTTATCATAAGTGAAGATTATCTAACTAATATATTTTTTTGGAAAAATATAACTAATATATTTATTATACCTTTAGATTCTGAAATATTTTAATATATAAATCAAAATATGGTTATTATCAAATTTAAAATAATAATTTATATTTTTTGATGTTATTTTACTTACATTGAAAAACTTCCTAAAGGGGGGGTTTCTCTATTATATATAGAATTTAGTTAACTCTTTTTTCAAGTATATCATATATTCCAGAAGATATTAAAATGAAAGATAAAGATGTATCAAAAATATCTTATCTAACTACCCCTTTGGAAAGAATGTTATTATGTGCCTATATTTAGAGATTTATTATGTGATGAATTTTATTTCATGAAAGAATATCTTATGTCACCTCAAATGGCTCCTATATAGCTTCCTGATTATTATAAACTCATAAATAAACTATTTAGTTTTACTATTCTGTAACTCACTTTTGTTATAACATTTCACAATGAAATTCAATTTTATTCTTATATATCATCCTAATATACTCTTACATAACCAATATTTCACTCTAATATGGATCTTATACATGATTATGTTTTTTGGTTATTGTCTGTGAATTTATTCTACCATTTTTTGTTCATCATACTTATTATTATTCTTGATTAACTCTCCTTATTTCTTTTTTGGAAATAATAGGGGGGAGAATAGTTTAGTATTTTGGGGGACAAAATTTTAGTATTATGGTGAGAAAGTTAGTATTGTGAGGAGAAAATTGTATTATGGTAAGTTGTTTCAGTATGGGGGAGAAATGTTTCTATAATATATCATTTCATATTCTAAGGGAGGGTAATTTGGAATTGTTTTAATAAAAATTAATTTTACTTTGTTCTTATTTTTTTCTTTTTAACAAATATTTTTTATCATGTTTTGTGATTATAAAAAATGGGGGATTGTTGGGTCATTATCCAAAATTACATGTTTTGTATCCTTATTTTTATAAATCCCAATACAATAAATATTTTCCTTATGTTAAATAGAAGTGTATTTAAAATTTTAATTGTAAAACATTTCATCATCCAAATTATAAAATAATTATACCTTTTGAATTATCATCTTCTAGATCAGAATATTATAAATCTAATACAATTTTGGAAAAATTATTTCCAATAGGATCTCCATCATTTCTAATAAAATTATGTCCCAAAACATATTTGGTTTCATCAAAGGTAGAACTAATCAGGATTGTCTTATTTTGAATTCATTATTATTCTCAGGAAATCCACCATAGGGGGTAATATTTATCTCAAGCTTGATGTTAAAAAATCCATTTACATCCTAGATTGGGGATTAATTTTCATGGTTTTAATCAATTTTTGATTTGATGAAATATTTATCAATTGGGTCATGATTATTTTGGGTTCAACACATATATCATTCTTTATCTATGGATCCCCTAATGTATATTTCACATGTACCAATGGTTTTTGGAAAGGTGATCCTCTCTTGGACATTATTTATTTCCATTAGTGGAGATTACATAAGAAGACTCCTACTCACCATGGAAAACGTCAATAAATTCATGTACATTAAAACTATTAGAATCCTTGTTTCCCCACTCATTTATTTTATTTTAATGAAATCATCTTTTTCACCCATGGGGATATAAGAAATATCAAAAACATAAAATACTCTCTCCTTCGTTATTAGAAGTTATCAGGGTAGGAGATCGGTTGGAATAAGACTTTTGTTTATTTTGGAAAAAATATTACTACAACTAGAAAAGTGGTTATCATTAGAGATATGGGTATTAGAGAAGGTATATTTCCTTTTAACTATCTTGGTGTCCCTATATTATTTTTGTAAAACCACATGTTGGGAATTTTTTTCAAATTGTTATCCAAGTTAGAAATTAGCTGTCTTCCTAGAAAGGAAAGACTCTCTTGATGGATAGAAGATTTAGTCATGTCAAAATTATGATTGTATCAAAAAAATTACTCTTTTATGGTTTATAAATGGCCATATTTTCTCATTAAGAGTATCAAAACCTCTTTTAAAAACTTTTTTTAGAGTGGAATCATTCTCCATAGAAGGCTTTTAAATGTTCCTTGGAATCAATTCTGTAAACCAACTGATCAAGGTGGGTTGGGCATAAAAAATCTCTATAAATTCAATGAAGCTTTGTAGGAAAATTTAATATCGAGAGTTATCAATGGGAATTCTAAGTCTCTTTCTTTTTTGAGATATATATTTTTAAATAGGTTCAAAATTGGGAATTAAAATTATGTGGATTATTCTATTTGGCCTACCCTCAAGAATTCTTTGTCCACCATTTCTATGAATTCACATTGTCTGGAAAATATCAGTTATTCCTTAAATTTTTTGTTAGATAACAATAAAATTACAACTTATATCAAGACTATTAACTCTCATGATACTTCTTTTGACACAAAAATATAAATCAAATATAAATTGGAGACTTCATTGGTTGTACTTCCTACTGCTATCAAGGAATTGGTTTTGAATTATAATTCCATCAATAAAGATGATAATCTTGTTTGGGAATCTTCTTCTAGTGGGGGGATATCTTCAAATGCCTTCTATTGAGAAACTATGAAATTTAATACCCAAAACTAGGATAATTCTTTGAGAAGAAACTTTATTCTACCATCCAAATTCTCTATTTCATAGAGATTCATGTATTAAAAACTTCCCACTAACATTTTTTGTAGGGTGTTAGAATTAGCCTGTGTTCTAGATGTTCCCAATGTTTCTAAAATAGGGAGGACATTGACCATATATTCTTATGCTTCTCTACTTCTTCGACTCTATAGACTTCCATTTCAAATTTTTTTTGAAATTGCAATTCCAAGATCAGAATGAATACCAGATCACCTTATCACCTAAATGAATTTTCCACTTTTAAAACAATTTTTCAACCTCTTCATTATGGTCATATTTGAGGTCATCCATAAAATATGTATTAGATGGAATAAATTGGTTCACGAAGGCACTATCTTCAATGTGTAGTCAGTATTGGCTCATGTTTTTTCTATAGTAAAACATTCAAATGATCTACAAAAGGATATTGTGATAATTCAATTCATGAAATTAACATGCTAAAGTTTCTTGGTATTTTAGGTAAATATCATCCTCCTTTTGGTACCTTGGTAGTCATGTGGCTAAAACCATTTCTGGGATGGATTAAATTCAATACGGATGGAACATCAAGGGGAAATTTGGGCCATTCTAGTTATGGTGTGATTTTCATAAATCATTATGGTGAAACCATGGGATACCTTTTTTCACCTTATAGATCCACCACATCTCTTGATACTGAAATACATGATATTATCAATGAGGCGGATATTGAAAACAAAAATAGGGATACCTCAACTTTTTTCTTGAATGTGACTCAATGTAGTGGTTCAAGCTATCAAAAGTGGAACTATTCATCTTTCATGGAATCTGACTCCCAGATGGAGAAATTGCATGAAATATATTTCATCCATGAACTATATCATTATGAATACCTATATTTAAGAAAAAAACTTGGATTATAGTATTTCTGATAAATGGTATAGTTCTCCTGAGTTGATATGTTGCAATGATTTTCCTAGTGAGATTTTCTCTTTTTGGCATTGTGATTATTGTAAAAAATATTCATTTAGACTCTTGTGATTTTTATTTAATTAAATAAATGATACTTTTCCATTTGGTAAATCCCTCATTCTACCTAAAAAAAGTATAAAATTATATCCTAATTAAATTTAATTAAAAACAATGAAATGATATATATTTACATTATTTTATAACATTATAAGAATGTAATGACCCAAAATTTTATATATTTAATTTTTCAATTGAATAAAAATTTGTGTTTCATATTTAGTAATATAATATATTATAAAACAAATTCACCACATAAAAAACCCCAAAAATAATTTATTTAAATAATTTATAACATTAAATTTAGGTTATAAATATTCCCTATAAAACTCAAATTACTAAATTGGGAAAATAAAAAAATAATAATAAAATAACTAAATTGGGGAAATTTAGATTATTTTTATCTATTAAAAATATCACACTCATGAACAATACTGTAAAATAAAAACAAAAATTTAATAATTAAATGGAAATTTTGAAATTTTATTATATAAAAAATTAAGAGGAATTTAAGTGAATGATTGATGAAGAAAATATGAAGTATTTATAGGAATTAGAAAACTAATATGGTCGTTGGAAAAGTAAAATAACCATTAGAATAGTAATATGATCGTTAGAATAACAATCTAGCCATTAAAATTGTAATATAACTAATATATATATATAATTATATTTAAATAGTATTCATCATAAATATTTTAATTAAATATAAATATCATAATTCCAAAAAATAAAGAGAAACTCAATGAAAGTATAAGTGCATTTTTTAAAAGTGCATTTTAATATATTTTATAAAAACAATATTTTTTATGATAATAATTAAAATTAACTATGTTAAAAATTATTTTGATAAAATTATTTTTGGAATCAACATGTCCAAATTTTCAATGGATGGATTTTTTATAATTTTCTAATAAACTTCAATTTTTAGGAGAATAAGAAAAAAAAAGTTTTTCAAATACCGCATGTTCAGCAGCATAGTAATGATGTTATAATAACCTAATAAATATTAAATTTGTTATATAACCCCAAAATTAATTTAATAAGATAAATGATTCATTTAAAAATAATAAAATTAATTTATAAACCTAAAAAGTAATTTCCAAAGTCTAAATATTTAATGTTTTCCATTTATGAAATAATTTTTCAGTTTTCCTTATTTCCTTTTTAATAAACTAACAAATTTAGTGGGTGAATGTTTTAAATTTTATAAAATCAAGTAATTTTATTTAAATATGATTCATAATGTCAAAAATACCATTATTCCAAGGATAACATTGGAAATGATAATTTATTCAATATTTTAATCCAAAAATACCTCTACCCTCAAGTATAAATATGTCTCTCCCTTATCTTAGAAAATCACTTCACATATAGTTCTCAAATCCAAATATCACCCAAATTAACTCATTATAATACTCTTTGAATCCTTAGTAATTTTCTAGTTCCATTCATCCATAATCCAACAAGTATTTAGTACCATTACAAAGGACTAATCTTCTATAAAGAGGTAATCTCATGATCCTATCTTTTCATTTTTTTTCTCTACTTCTTTCTACTCTCCCAATATATTTTATTTTTCTAACCACTTAAACCATTTAATTTATAATTATATAAAATAATTATGTTATTATGATATGTTAAAACTATTTTTATTCTTTTAATGTATCTATACTTTCTCTCTAACCTCGTTTTTACATGCCCCATTAATGATGAGTTTCATCTTCTTATGAGAACATTATCAATGATTTACTTATTATAGGATTCATATATGGTTAGTGTAGGTTATATATTATACTAATTACCATATTTAAATATATTATAATTTTATATATGTAATTTTAATGAAATATGTATTATAAAGAATCGAAACAATGAACCAAAATTAAAACAGGGTAATTTAATGAAACTTATGAATTGAGCCATTTTATTTTTAACTAAATATAAAAATATCAATAAATAGATTCTAAAATAAAAAATTTATCAAGAATAAAATAAATTAATATGATAAACATCTGTATTAGTTCTTTAATATACATAATTTTATTGTACATAAGGTGTAAATGTGATGAAACAAAAAAGGATCTAAGGAAAAGGGAATCTCTCTCAATATTTATATTAGTATTATATCTCTTCATTTATATTATTTCAAAAGATTTATATTAATTTTATACCAAAATTTCTAAATAAAATTATTTTTATCCTTTTATGGGGACTTATATAAGTCATTCATTAAGATCTCAAATATTTATGATTAACCCATACCTTACAAATTTCATAAGGGGATTCTCTCTCATCCTTTCATTGTGGGGTTCTATATTTTTATCTAATATTCATTACAAAAATTATATATGTGATCTACCCCAATTCTAATAATAATTTTACTATTGACCTTTTTGATGGATTTAAATTCTTATTTACTAAAATTTCAAACAATTATGATTAAATATTCCATGCCTTGATCCACCAGGGCCTGCATGGCTAGCAGTAAGCTGAGTGAGACACCACAAGCCTGCCTCTAATGGGATAGGGGATGATAACTAGTGCCAAGTATATATAAATATGAAATTGGAGGACTTCTTCTAATTACATTTATTCATGCACAAAAGTAACTCCATGTAATATTACAGAGATATAATAAAAAAATGAACATATAGAAGGTAAACCAAGCATGAAACAACCTATAGGAAATCACCAAAGTATACAAGCATAACATGAAAATAAAAAGGGTAAAAATACACACCCAACCATTAATATGTTCCCAAAATGATGGAA
Source organism: Viscum album (assembly GCA_963277665.1). NCBI lineage: Eukaryota > Viridiplantae > Streptophyta > Magnoliopsida > Santalales > Viscaceae > Viscum > Viscum album. Next base: position 1,398,100,903 of record OY728127.1, on the reverse strand, counting down.
AATAGGGTAAGGTAATGTATAAATATATACTGAATCGCAATCTCCAAGGTCGACCATTGAACATGGTCAGCACCAAGAGCGACTAAGCTCTACTAAATCCAGGTAGACCGATAACACCTCCAATATGCCCATCATCTGCATAAGATGCACCATGTGTGGGTGAAGCCAATTTAGGGCTGATTATACACATAACTAGTGAAACCCAAAAAACCAAAAAGGGAACAATATAAAAAGGAATAAATTAGATTAACCCACAAAACAAGAGGGTAAATAGATTCCCAATAGATATGCTCAATGAAACCCAAGTGAGAGATAAAGGAGATATTCATCTCCACAATCAAGATAAAAAATTTATTTCATACTATATCTCTAATGATCCATATTTGAAGTAAACTACCATGAATAAACTCTTAAGAATCCATGGGTAGAGTCCATACCTCGACATTGTTCTCCACAACTAAGGGAGAACTATCTTCAGTAGAGAACATGTGTAACCACATATGATATGGAGTGGAGGTCCTTCTCCACACCACTTCATGTCACAATAAAGGGGTAACTATCTCATATCCATGAATCACACACAACCATGGCTTTTCATCATTACTTCAATCAATAGTCGAGGGATCAATAACTTCAGTGGAGGACCCACACCCCACTAGAGCTTGATGATGGAGTACCACTCTATAGAAAGAGGACCATTTCCTACTATAGTATGTGGTATTATCGACTATACCTTTATTAAGAGTATGAGGGTCTCGCACCATGGTGAGATAGGGGAGTACTGGCCCTGACATATCTCTTTTGATCCAACCTGACAACTGTCATCATCCAATAATCATTGAAAAAAGTTCCATACTAGTCACACCTTATGTCATATCTCTGACACCAAGATGAATTCCATTGTTTCATTCTACATGGAACATAATTAAGATAGGAAAATCCTGAGCCTAAATCAAAGTCTCAAAGAAGGAGATACATGAATAGGAATTCTTATATAAAAGTATATGGTGTGGACTGTTGTTCACACAATGTGTGACCTCACTTGAGAACAAAGGTGTGTGTAGAGACCCGTAGCCTGACGTACATTGACATTACATTACTTTTGCGGAATACTTAGTACATTACAAAAACACACACATAAGGACCGTAATAGTTTAGTGTCTTTGGAAACTCGGACTATAATCTTCTAATCGTGGTGAAAGATCTTCAACATCTCCCATAAAGATCTTCCTTTTTTTTTACCTAAAACCTTTCTTTATATCCTGGGGAAAAGAAAACATAAAAGGGTGAGCTCAAATGCTCAGTAAGGGTAAACAAAAGAAATATCAATCACATCATATTCATAAGAACATAACATTTTGGAAATCATAACCTGCAAAAGAGAGCATAATTTCATAACATGGGATAAATTATGGCAGTGAAATGTAATCACAATAATCATAACATAAAACATGGAACTTTGTGGCATACACACATAATCGTGGAAAATCATTTCTTGTTAGTCATGACTCATTGCCAAGACTATCTTAGTGGACAAAGTCCCTTTCTGAACCGAGTTCACTCCTCATTTCAGTCCTGTATCACTGAACCGAAATAACCTTCCGTTCCAGCCATGTCTATCTCATGAGATATAAAATCTTTACCCAATGCATTGGAGGTAGATATAGGTCCCACCCATCTTATAATGAATCCTTTCTTATGTGTGCCACATAATCATAAACCATACATCATAGCGTAACCCATGTAATAAAAATGGGATTCTTAAACAACATGACATCATAAAACAATTCATATAAGGTAAAGGAATTCATAAAAATATTTCTATCACAACATAATCAAATCCATGTAATAATAGGGATAAAAACAGAACCCTTTATTATCTTAGATGGAAAATAATTTTGATAAAACACTTGAACTCCATTCTTGAGGAAAATATCCTTTCTTTTTCAAAAACATTTTTCCTTTCTTAACATGTCATAAAACTTTAAACTAAAAGAAGTTGATTAAAAATAAACTTGAAAACTTGTAAAGTAAGCTTCTTGGAAATAATGTTTTAAAAAATCATTCTTGCCGTATAAGTTAAAAAAAACATTCTTCGTACTTTTGTCGGAAAAGTCAAAAAGTACCTCGTACGGAAAAACGACAAAAGATTCCTTTCATATTCTTTACTAAAAACTCACCTAAGGGTAAAATTGGATTTAAACTATTGCAAGTGGATGGAAACAATATTACATATTGAGGGAACATGGATGTGGATGATAAAATACACCCCAGTAAATACTTACGAATAAACAATCTCGGATAAAAATGAGATTGTGATATTTCCCTTACCTTAGGTCCGATTTGCTTTGTTCGTGTCCGAAGCTCCTGTATAATGGTTTAAATAATGTTATTTACTTATTCCAGAATCATATTCATTGTTATTATATCATATATGGTTCAGTTATGACATTATATTACCCGTTCTTTTGTAAATTCCATGTTAAAGAAGCGTTTTGGGTAAAATCGTTTCATTTATCGTAGGTGTTTTCACTTGTTGTTCTTGACATCATTATTACTTATATCATGATTTACTTACTTCCAGAATATAAAATATGATTTATATATCATATATATTCAGTATATATATATATATAATAGGTAGATAAATAAAATGGAAAACACCGTTCATGGAGACGGTAGTCCGTACGTACGCATGAACGCTGTTTTCCTTTCCTTATTGTCTTGAAATGGAAGTAAGTAGATGACATACATATATATATATATATACATAAATCCAGTAGCTTTATAATGTCATATATTTCATTATTATTTCTTATATATACTTTATAATCATTCTTAAATGTTTAACATGGAGAATGAATCTCATCGCGTCGTGGAGACGGTAGTCCGTACGTACGCACGAGCGATGATATCATTTCTATAAATATTGAATTGAATTGGAGTGGATTATACAATATATCAGAATCAATATGATGTTGTAATAACTATGTATAGTTATTCTTTACACCATTATACCCATCCATGTAAGGTGGTGGTGGAAAATAGATTACACCACGGCGTGGAGACGGTATTCCGTACGTACGCACGCGCGGTGATTTATTTTTCCGTAGGATGGATAGATGGTGAAATTGGGTTGTTTCATACTTATAATAACATATCAGTATATGAGTGATACTGATGTTATTACTTCATAATGAAACAACCTAAGAAGAAGAAGTGGAAGAAGAAATAAAGATGAAAGAATTGGTAATGGTAATTACCTCTTCTTTGAAGTGCCTCTTTGAGACCTCCTCTTAGGGAACTAAAATTGGTCTTTGAGGAAGACCAGAACCTCTAGGATTATTCTAGGGAAGTGGAGAAGAGATTTTGGCAGGGTTTGGCCGAGCTTGAGTGCTCAATTTGATGTGAGGAGGAGGGAGAGGAGGTATCCTTTTATAAGGGAGGAGAGGGGCACCTTAGGAATACCTCAAAATATTATTTTATATTAATGTCAAAATCGGTTTATAATGGTTCCAAAGGGTCTTATTTCGAATCTAAAGTGGGGATGGGTCGAAATCCTATCAACCAATAGAATTTAGACAATTTTAGGTTATTATTTTAACCTTATCAATTAGATTTAACTCTAAGTTAAATAATTTAACTTTTACCGTGTCTTTTTGTTTTCTTACACTATATGGTTAATACACTTACTATAACATGCCAAAAGAACCCCAAATTGTTTATTATTAATATATATATCCTTATCTAAGTCATTTTGCCGAACCTTAGATTTTTAGGAATAAAATAACAATTAATAATATAATATTTGATTTAAAAACTATTTTGTGTCAATTTTGACACTATTTGATATATGATTTTTGTGAAAGTCATAAAAGAATTATATGTTCGAACCAAGTTTATTAAATCAACACTAATATATCATAGTAACCTATAAAATTAGTGGAATTCATAAAAAGTCTCAAATTATATTTATTTTGGTGTTTATAACATCAATTATGTCAATATTTCATTAATAAGATAATTACTGCATCATCACTGTGTCATAAATAAATTAAATTATTTGATGTCTAAAAATTACAAATAAAATACCATCATGTAGTAAATCTTTTTAGCTTTCTAATGAATATTTACAATCGAATTTATCTTATCTATATCCCCATATTAAAAATGTTTTAGTAAATAAACTTTGATTTTAACTCTTTTAACTCTTCTTTGAATTAAATAATAATAAATGTCCTAATCTAATCCAAGTGGGCCTAAATGATAATATTTTACACTTAAGGTTGTTTTTTGTCGAGATACACTTGTCCAATAGGATTAGGACATGTGTTAGGGTAATATTAATATCATATTTACCCTTAGTTACCCTATTTACTATTAACCGCGGTAAAAAAAGTAAAAAGTTACTATTCACCAAAAATTATTTTCATCTCATTGAACCACATTTTAGTCCTTGATATTAACCGTGTCTCTCGGATTTTTGAAATTCCATTCACAGAAGCGGTAAAATTATGTTTTATGAAAAATTCAGTTTTTAACCTACCACTTAGTGGTTTCACTATTCATCAAAAATTGAAAGTTTTCAGAAAAATACCAAAATTTCATCCTAATCTATATTTCATATTCCGAACTCAAAAATGAAGTCTTTTTTACAAAATTCATAACATAGAAGTTTCATTAATTAATTTTATAATTAAATCCCGCTATTAAAAAAATAGCGTGTTTTTAAGAAACAATATCTATCAAAAGATTGACACTTGATTATGTCTGGTTTAAATGTGAAATTACAACCAATGACCAAAATTGTATTAATTTGTAAAAATATATTCTAAATATACTTTAAAACCACTCAAATTAATAATTTATTAATTATTTCGATTAAAAAAGTTGTTTTTAATTATAATTTAGTAATTTTCACTATTCATCAGAATATGAAAGTTATCCGAAAAGTACCAAAATTTCACCTTAGGCTAAATTCGATACTCCGAATCCAAAAATGAAGTTCATTTTGAAAAATAAGATTTACAGAATTTAAAAAGTGGTTATTACTATTCATAACGGCTAGTTTTAATAATATTTTAATAGCATATCGTTGTTTAGTGAAACTCGGTATTGCGTATTACACACGCTATCGAGGAAGGTCGCGATTGCGTGTAATGCAAGGCAAGTCAAGGATGTGTGTTGTGCAAGCTCCTTTTGGTGTAGCGTACAACACAAGACATTAATAAAATTAAAAAGAATATTTTTTATAAAATCTTGGGCTGTTACATTCTACCCCCCTTAAAATGAATTTCGCCCTCGAAATTCGTCGGGGTTATAAATGGTTTACTATTCGAAAGTTTCTTTAATAGAAACCCACATCGTAAAAAGGAATATCAAAACCAATCTTAAAAAACAAAAGTATGAAACGTAACGGTTACCCAAATAAACTAATCATTGGGTTTCCACATAGGTGAAAATATGGATATGGAAGAGAAATCTAACCATCATGTTCTGATGGAGAGTGGTAGAGAACATGGCTATGGAAAAGCCAACAATCACAAATCCATAAATTTGTGACGATCTAAGGTACCATCCGATTCATCAGATATAAGATCACTAGGACAACATTTTTGGTTTTCAAGATCATTCCCCCTAAAGTTGAAAATTTGAATTAGAATAAATAATTACTTTATTTTGGTACAATCTCACTGTTGTTCGTGCCTTGAACAATTTCCACTTCATATCTTAAATAAATGAAGTTGAATTTGTTATTCGTGAAGTGTTAGCAGATCATGTGATAGAATGACGGGTCATTCCATCTGTCTCAAACAAAAGGTTAGCAAAACTTATATACATAAGTCGATCTATAGTGAGATTAATCATATATGGTTCCTAAAATGGACTTATACTTCATATATCATACTGCTTAATATAAAAAATATTTTCTACTAAACAGGGACTTCCTGTAGGCCAGTGGTAGGCGATAAAGGCTAGTCGCACTTCGGTTGTGGGTTCGATTCCCACAGCCTTGTCCGAAGCGATGGGCTGTCGCCCGTCCTGCAGGTTGTCCTTTTTATAAATCTATATTACTATAACATCCCACCAATAATATCGAAAAAACTTCTATCCTTAAACAATACTAACTTATGTCCAACATAATCCATTCCAATCTTTAGGCTTATCCATAATACTGCAGTCCATTCTCATAACATAGTGAAAACGATTACCAGAGATTTAATACCATCATTGATCCCCATATATCATAAGATATACCTTGTTGGTCACATTCCAAACATTCAAAGGCCTTAATCTTGTACTCTCTTGAATACCCATTGAACCTTAGTGAAAACTTGAATGCAGTTAAAAGTTAACACTTTTCACATACCGAAATCCTCAAAATTCTATATACTCAAACCATGATATCACTTAGTCCTTATATCAATCATGAGCTCATGAATACTATCAAACATTTAATTTTCTCCTTATCCCTTCATTATGCGCATATCATCTACATTCCAAAAATATCTGAATAACCTTTCATGGATACTGGTAACATTAATCATACACTTTCAAAACACAAGGAAAGAAAACAGTGTAACAATCCATAGATGTCTCTTTATTCCAAAATTACACATGATAAACATGTAATCATTCCACTACATTCTCAAACCATTGACCGAGCTTCAAAAATTCTTTCATCTCACATATCATTTGTAGTCTCTTCATCATCATCCACATAAATACTACCCATATGACCATACTGATTCTCTTCATGAGTCTTTCCCTTAGGGCATTGGTTTGCATAATGCCCGTACATTCCACATTTAAAACATTTAACCATTGTTGATGTCGTAGCAATACCATTATCCTCATCCATGTTGTTAAATGAACATTTTCCTTTGCATTTACTTGCTTTGTGTCCTTCTTTTCCACACCCAAAGCATCTTCCAGTTCCTTTGAAACATTCTCCTTGATGCCACTTCCCACATGATTTACATAGGGGAAATTGAACTTTCTTTCCTCTATGATCATCATGAAACTCCATCTTTCTCTTATTAGCCGAGTCAGGAAACTTACCAAATTTTACTTTATTGATCATATTATGAGATTGCTGATTCGGCATAATAATGATGTTTGGAATTCCAAATCCCATTTCATTTTGTTTCTCATGAAAAATATCATTCCATTGTCCATCATATCCTCCATTATCGTGAATCACCTTGTTTCCAGCCATTTTCTAAAACCCAAAAAGAATAGTGTGAGAGGCAAAAATCATGCTAGGGAAAACAACATAACAAAGGGGGAGTATCCTCAATATCTAACTTCTTAGGTTAAATTCTAAGATCGTTACCATAGTTCTAAGACTATATCTTATACGTATACTTATCCTTAGGGACATCCCTAGACATACCTTAGAAATATCTCTAGGGATCTCACTAACGTTTTCACATCCTAGTTTCCAAAGGTTGAATAAACCTTTCCTCTGATACCAACTGTAGAGACCCGTAGCCTGACGTACATTGACATTACATTACTTTTGCGGAATACTTAGTACATTACAAAAACACACACATAAGGACCGTAATAGTTTAGTGTCTTTGGAAACTCGGACTATAATCTTCTAATCGTGGTGAAAGATCTTCAACATCTCCCATAAAGATCTTCCTTTTTTTTTTACCTAAAACCTTTCTTTATATCCTGGGGAAAAGAAAACATAAAAGGGTGAGCTCAAATGCTCAGTAAGGGTAAACAAAAGAAATATCAATCACATCATATTCATAAGAACATAACATTTTGGAAATCATAACCTGCAAAAGAGAGCATAATTTCATAAAATGGGATAAATTATGGCAGTGAAATGTAATCACAATAATCATAACATAAAACATGGAACTTTGTGGCATACACACATAATCATGGAAAATCATTTCTTGTTAGTCATGACTCATTGCCAAGACTATCTTAGTGGACAAAGTCCCTTTCTGAACCGAGTTCACTCCTCGTTTCAGTCCTGTATCACTGAACCGAAATAACCTTCCGTTCCATCCATGTCTATCTCATGAGATATAAAATCTTTACCCAATGCATTGGAGGGAGATATAGGTCCCACCCATCTTATAATGAATCCTTTCTTATGTGTGCCACATAATCATAAACCATACATCATAGCGTAACCCATGTAATAAAAATGGGATTCTTAAACAACATGACATCATAAAACAATTCATATAAGGTAAAGGAATTCAGAAAAATATTTCCATCACAACATAATCAAATCCGTGTAATAATAGGGATAAAAACATAACCCTTTATTATCTTAGATGGAAAATAATTTTGATAAAACACTTGAACTCCATTCTTGAGGAAAATATCCTTTCTTTTTCAAAAACATTTTTCCTTTCTTAACATGTCATAAAACTTTAAACTAAAAGAAGTTGATTAAAAATAAACTTGAAAACTTGTAAAGGAAGCTTCTTGGAAATAATGTTTTAAAAATCCATTCTTGCCGTATAAGTTAAAAAAAACATTCTTCGTACTTTTGTTGGAAAAGTCAAAAAGTACCTCGTACGGAAAAACGACAAAAGATTCCTTTCATATTCTTTACTAAAAACTCACCTAAGGGTAAAATTGGATTTAAACTATTGCAAGTGGATGGAAACAATATTACATATTGAGGGAACATGGATGTGGATGATAAAATACACCCCAGTAAATACTTACGAATAAACAATCTCGGATAAAAATGAGATTGTGATATTTCCCTTACCTTAGGTCCGATTTGCTTTGTTCGTGTCCGAAGCTCCTGTATAATGGTTTGAATAATGTTATTTACTTATTCCAGAATCATATTCATTGTTATTATATCATATATGGTTCAGTTATGACATTATATTACCCGTTCTTTTGTAAATTCCATGTTAAAGAAGCGTTTTGGGTAAAATCGTTTCATTTATCGTAGGTGTTTTCACTTGTTGTTCTTGACATCATTATTACTTATATCATGATTTACTTACTTCCAGAATATAAAATATGATTTATATATCATATATATTCAGTATATATATATATATAATAGGTAGATAAATAAAATGGAAAACACCGTTCATGGAGACGGTAGTCCGTACGTACGCATGAACGCTGTTTTCCTTTCCTTATTGTCTTGAAATGGAAGTAAGTAGATGACATACATATATATATATATATATACATAAATCCAGTAGCTTTATAATGTCATATATTTCATTATTATTTCTTATATATACTTTATAATCATTCTTAAATGTTTAACATGGAGAATGAATCTCATCGCGTCGTGGAGACGGTAGTCCGTACGTACGCACGAGCGATGATATCATTTCTATAAATATTGAATTGAATTGGAGTGGATTATACAATATATAAGAATCAATATGATGTTGTAATAACTATGTATAGTTATTCTTTACACCATTATACCCATCCATGTAAGGTGGTGGTGGAAATTAGATTACACCACGGCGTGGAGACGGTATTCCGTACGTACGCACACGCGGTGATTTCTTTTTCCGTAGGATGGATAGATGGTGAAATAGGGTTGTTTCATACTTATAATAACATATCAGTATATGAGTGATACTGATGTTATTACTTCATAATGAAACCACCTAAGAAGAAGAAGTGGAAGAAGAAATAAAGATGAAAGAATTGGTAACGGTAATTACCTCTTCTTTGAAGTGCCTCTTTGAGACCTCCTCTTAGGGCACTAAAATTGGTCTTTGAGGAATACCAGAACCTCTAGGATTATCTTAGGGAAGTGGAGAAGAGATTTTGGCAGGGGTTGGCTGTAACAGCCCAAGATTTTATAAAAAAATATTCTTTTTAATTTTATTAATGTCTTGTGTTGTACGCTACACCAAAAGGAGCTTGCACAACACACATCCTTGACTTGACTTGCATTACACGCAATCGCGACCTTCCTCGATAGCGTGTGTAGTACGCAATACCGAGTTTCACTAAACAACGATATGCTATAAAAATATTATTAAAACTAGCCGTTATGAATAGTAATAACCACTTTTTGAAATCCAGTAAATCTTATTTTTCAAAATGAACTTTATTTTTGGATTCGGAGTATCGAATTTAGCCTAAGGTGAAATTTTGGTACTTTTCGGATAACTTTCATATTCTGATGAATAGTGAAAATTACTAAATTATAATTAAAAACAACTTTTTTAATCGAAATAATTAATAGTGATAAATCATTAATTTGAGTGGTTTTAAAGTATATTTTGAATATATTTTTACAATTTAATACAATGTTGGTCATTGGATGTAATTTCACATTTAAACTAGACATAAACAAGTGTCAATCTTTTGATAGATATTGTTTCTTAAAAACACGCTATTTGTTTTAACAGCGGGATTTAATTATAAAATTAATTAATGAAACTTTTATGTTATGAATTTGGTAAAATAGACTTCATTTTTTAATTCGGAATATGAAATATAGCTTGGGATGAAATTTTGGCATTGTTCTGAAAAACATCAATTTTTGATGAATAGTGAAACTACTAAGTGGTAGGTTAAAAACTGAATTTTGCATAAAACTTAATTTTTCCTCTTCTGTGAATGGAATTTCGAAAATCCGAGAGACACGGTTAATATCAAGGACTAAAATGTGGTTCAATGAGATGAAAATAATTTTTTGGTGAATAGTAACTTTTTACTTTTTTTACCACGGTTAATAGTAAATAAGGTAACTAAGGGTAAATATGATATTAATATTACCCTAACACATGTCCTAATTCTATTGGACAAGTTTAATTCGACCAAAAACAAACTTAGGAATAAAATATGACCATTTAGGCCCACTTGGATTAGATTAGGACATTTATTATTAATTTATTTAAAGAAGGATTAAAATAGTTAAAATCAAAGTTTAATAAGTAAATCATTTTTAATATGGGGTTATACATAAGATAAATTAGACTATAAATATTCATTAGAAAGCTAAAAAGATTTCCTAAATGATGGTATTTTATTTGTAAATTTTAGACATCAAATAATTTAATTAATTTATGACACAAATATGATGCAGTAATTATCTTATTTATGAAATATTGACATAATTGATGTTATAAACACCAAAATAAATGTAATTTGAGAATTTTTATGAATTCCACTAATTTTATAGGTTACTATGATATATTAATGTTGATTTAATCAACTTGGTTCGAACATTTAATTCTGTTATGACTTTCACAAAAATCATATATCAAATAGTGTCAAAATTGACACAAAATAGTTTTTAAATCAAATATTATATTATTAATTGTTATTTTATTCCTAAAAATCTAAGGTTCGGCCAAATGACTTAGATAAGGATATATATATTAATAATAAACAATTTGGGGTTCGTTTGGCATGTTATAGTAAGTGTATTAACCATATAGTGAAAGAAAACAAAAAGACACGGTAAAAGTCAAATTATTTAACTTAGAGTTAAATCTAATTGATAAGGTTTAAAATAAGATCCAAACATGTCTAAATTTGATTGGTTGATGATATTACAACCCTATCTCATCTAAGCTTCGAATATGAGTCATTTTTGGAGGTTTTTAAGTGGGGTTAGATTTATTATAAATTAATATTTTTTAGAATTCCTAAGGTGCCCCTCTCCTCCCCTATAAAAGGACACCTCCTCCCCCTCCTCCTCACACCAATTTGAGCTCTCAAGCTCGGCCAAACCCTGCCCAAATCTCTTCTCCACTTCCCTAGCAACATCCTAGAGGTTCTGGTCTTCCTCAAAGACCAATTTTAGTGCCCTAAGAGGAGGTCTCAAAGAGGCGCTTCAAAGAAGAGGTAATTACCGTTACCAATTCTTTCATCTTTATTTCTTCTTCCACTTCTTCTTATTATGTTGTTTCATTATGAAGTAATAAAATCAGTATCACTCATATACTGATATGTTATTATAAGTATGAAACATCCTTATTTCACCATCTATCCATCCTACGGAAAAAGAAATCACCGCGCGTGCGTACGTACGGAATACCGTCTCCACGCCGTGGTGTAATCTATTTTCCACCACCACCTTACATGGATGGGTATAATGGTGTAAAGAATAACTATACATAGTTATTACAACATCATATTGATTCTGATATATTGTATAATCCACTCCAATTCAATTTAATATTTATAGAAATGATATCATCGCTCGTGCGTACGTACGGACTACCGTCTCCACGACGCGATGAGATTCATTCTCCATGTTAACCATTTAAGAATGATTATAATGTATATATAAGAAATAATAATGAAATATATGACATTATAAAGCTACTGGATTTAGGTATATATATACATATGTATGTCATCTACTTACTTCCATTTCAAGACAATAAGGAAAGGAAAACAGCGTTCATGCGTACGTACGGACTACCGTCTCCATGAACGGTGTTTTTCATTTTATTAATCTACCTATTATATATATATATATATATACTGAATATATATGATATATAAATCATATATTCTGGAAAGTAAGTAAATCATGATATAAGTAATAATGATGTCAAGAACAACAAGTCAAAACACCTACGATAAATGAAACGATTTTACCCAAAACGCTTCTTTAACATGGAATTTACCAAAGAACGGGTAATATAATGTCATAAGTGAACCATATATGATATCATAACATTGAATATGATTCTGTAATAAGTCAATAACATGATTTAAATCATTATACAGGAGGTTCGGACACTTACAAAGCAAGTCGGACCTAAGGTAAGGGAAATATCACAATCTCATTTTTATCCGAGATTGTTTATTCGTAAGTATTTACTGGGGTGTATTTTATCATCCACATCCATGTTCCCTCAATATGTAATATTATTTCCATCCACCTACAATTGTTTAAATCCAATTTTACCCTTCTATGAGTTTTTAGTAAAGGATATGAAAGGAATCTTTTTTTCGTTTTTCGTACGAGGTACTTTTTGACTTTTCCGACAAAAGTACGAAGAATGTTTTTTTTAACTTATACGGCACGAACGGATTTATACTGTTTTATAAATCCTTATTTTCATGAAGCTTCCTCTAAAATATTTCATGAATATTTTCAATCAAATCTCTTTCTTTTAAAATTGCATGATGTTTTGTGAAAAGAAATTGATTTTGAAGAAGAAAGGATATTTTCCTCAAGAATTCAATTCAAGTGTTTTATCAAAATTATTTTCCATATAAGATAATAAAGGGTTCTGTTTCTATCCATATTTTTACATTGATTTGACTATGCTGTGATGGAATTATGTTTATGAATTCCTTTATCTTATATGAATTGATTTATGATGTCATGATGTTTCAAGAATCCCATTTTTGTTACATGTGTTATGCGATGATGTATGTTTTATGATTATGTGGCACACATAAGAAAGGATTCATTATAAGATGGGTGGGACCTATATCTCCCTCCAATGCATTGGGTAAAGACTTTATATCTCATGAGATAGACATGGCTGGAACGGAAGGTTATTTCGGTTCAGTGATACAGGACTGAAACGAGGAGTGAACTCGGTTCAGAAAGGGACTTTGTCCACTAAGATAGTCTTGACAATGAGTCATGACTAACAAGAAATGATTTTCCATGATTATGTGTGCATGCCACAAAGTTTCAAGTTTCATGTTATGATTATGGTGATCTCATTTTCACTTCTATGATTTGTTCCATGTTAAGATACTATGATCTCTTTTGCAGGTTATGATTTTCAAAAAGATATGATATGATTTTTATTTCTTTTGTATACCCTTAATGAGAATTTGAGCTCACCCTTTTATGTTTTCTTTTCCCCAGGATATAAAGAAAGGTTTTAGGTAAAAAAAAAGGGAAGATCTTTATGGGAGATATTGAAGATCTTTCACCACGATTAGAAAATTACGTTCTGAGTTTCCAAAGACACTAAACTATTACGATCCTTGTGTGTGTGTGTTTTTGTTATGTACTAAGCATTCCGCAAAAGTAATGTAATGTCCATGTACGATAAGCTTCGGGTCTCTACAGTTGGTATCAGAGGAAAGGTTTAGTCAACCTTTGGAAACTAGGACGCGAAAACGTTAGTAAGATCTCTAGAGATATTTCTAAGGTATGTCTAGGGATGCCCCTAAGGATAAGTATACGTATAGGATATAGTTCTAGAACTATGGTAACGATATTAGATTAAACCAAAGATGATAGATATTTAAGTTACTCCCCCTTTATTATGATTTTTGCATCTAACACTATTTTGTTTGGGTTTTAGAAAATGGCTGGAAACAAGATGATTCACAATAATGGAGGATATGATGGACAATGGAATGATATTCTTCATGAGCAACCAAATGAAATGGGATTTGGATGTCCAAACATCATTATTATGCCGAATCAGAAATCTCACAACATGATCAATAAAGTAAAATTTGGTAAGTTTCCTGACTCGACTAATAAGAGAAAGATGGAGTTCCATGATGATCATAGAGGAAAGAAAGTTCAATTTCCCCTATGTAAATCATGTGGGAAAAGGCATCAAGGAGAATGTTTCAAGGGAACTGGAAGATGCTTTGGGTGTGGAAAAGAAGGACACAAAGCAAGTAAGTGCAAAGGAAAAGGGTCGGTTAACACCATGGATGAGGATAATGGTGTTGCTATGACATCAAAAATGGTTAAGTGTTTTAAATGTGGAATGTATGGGCATTATGCAAACAAATGCCCTAAGGGAAAGACTCATGAAGAGAATCAGTATGGTCATATGGGTAGTATTTATGTGGATGATGATGAAGAGACTACCAATGGTATGTGAGATGAAAGAATTGTTGAAGCTCGGTCAATGGTTTAAGAATGTAGTGGAATGATTACATGTTTATCATGTGTAATGTTGTATAAGTAATCTCATGGTACTATGGAATAAAGAGACATGTAAGGATTGTAACATTGTTGTCTGATTAATGTTACCAGTATCCATGAAAGGTTATTCAGATATTTTTGGAATGAAGATGATATGCGCATAATGAAGGGATAAGGGGAAAATGAAATGTTTGACAGTATTCATGAGCTCATGATTGATATAAGGACTAAGTGATATCATGGTTTGAGTATATAGAATTTTGAGGATTTTGGTATGTGGAAAGTGTTAACTTTTAACTGCACTCATGTTTTCACTAAAGTATTCAAGAGAATACACGATTAAGGACTTTGAATGTTTGGAATGTGACCAACAAGACATATCTTATGATATGTGGGGATCAACGACAGTATTAAATCTCTGGTAATCGATGTCACTATATTATGAGAGTGGACTGCAGTATTATGTATAAGCCTAATGATTAGACTGGATTATGTTGGACATAAGTTAGTGTTGTTTAAGGATAGAAGATTTTCGATATTATTGATGGGATGTTATAGTAACGTAGTTTTAGAAAAAGGACAACCTGCAGGACGGGCGACAGCCCATCGCTTCGGACAAGGTTGTATGAATCGAACCCACAACCGAAGTGCGACTGGCCTTTATCGCCTACCACTGACCTACAGGAAGTCCCTGTTTAGTAGAAACTAGTGTTATTATATTAAGTAGTATGATATATGAAGTATAAGCCCATTTTAGGAACCATATATGATTAATCTCACTATAGATCGACTTATGCATATAATTTTTGCTAATCTTTTGTTTGAGACAGATGGAATGACCCGTCATTCTATCACATGATCTGCTAACACTTCATGAATGACAAATTCAACTTCATTTATTTAAGAGATGAAGTGGAAATTGTTCAAGGCACGAACAACAGTGAGATTGTACCAAAATAAAGTAAGTATTTATTCTAATTCAAATTTTCAACTTTAGGGAAATGATCTTGAAAACCAAAAATGTCGTCCAAGTGATCTTATACCTGATGAATAAGATGGTACCTTATATCATCACAAATCTATGGATTTGTGATTACTGCCTTTTCCATAGCCATGTTCTCTACCACTCTCCATCAGAACATGATGGTTAGATTTCTCTTCCATATCCATATTTTCACCTATGTGGAAACCCAGTAATTAGTTTATTTGGTTAATCGTTACATTTCATACTTTAGTTTTTAAAGCCAAGTTTTGGTATTCCCTTTTACGATGTGGGTTTCTATTAAAGAAACTTTCGAATAGTAAACCATTTATAACCCCGACGAATTTCGAGGGCGAAATTCATTTTAAGGGGGGGTAGAATGTAACAGCCCAAGATTTTATAAAAAAATATTCTTTTTAATTTTATTAATGTCTTGTGTTGTACGCTACACCAAAAGGAGCTTGCACAACACACATCCTTGACTTGACTTGCATTACACGCAATCGCGACCTTCCTCGATAGCGTGTGTAGTACGCAATACCGAGTTTCACTAAACAACGATATGCTATAAAAATATTATTAAAACTAGCCGTTATGAATAGTAATAACCACTTTTTGAAATCCAGTAAATCTTATTTTTCAAAATGAACTTTATTTTTGGATTCGGAGTATCGAATTTATCCTAAGGTGAAATTTTGGTACTTTTCGGATAACTTTCATATTCTGATGAATAGTGAAAATTACTAAATTATAATTAAAAACAACTTTTTTAATCGAAATAATTAATAGTGATAAATCATTAATTTGAGTGGTTTTAAAGTATATTTTGAATATATTTTTACAATTTAATACAATGTTGGTCATTGGATGTAATTTCACATTTAAACTAGACATAAACAAGTGTCAATCTTTTGATAGATATTGTTTCTTAAAAACACGCTATTTGTTTTAACAGCGGGATTTAATTATAAAATTAATTAATGAAACTTTTATGTTATGAATTTGGTAAAATAGACTTCATTTTTTAATTCGGAATATGAAATATAGCTTGGGATGAAATTTTGGCATTGTTCTGAAAAACATCAATTTTTGATGAATAGTGAAACTACTAAGTGGTAGGTTAAAAACTGAATTTTGCATAAAACTTAATTTTTCCGCTTCTGTGAATGGAATTTCGAAAATCCGAGAGACACGGTTAATATCAAGGACTAAAATGTGGTTCAATGAGATGAAAATAATTTTTTGGTGAATAGTAACTTTTTACTTTTTTTACCACGGTTAATAGTAAATAAGGTAACTAAGGGTAAATATGATATTAATATTACCCTAACACATGTCCTAATTCTATTGGACAAGTTTAATTCGACCAAAAACAAACTTAGGAATAAAATATGACCATTTAGGCCCACTTGGATTAGATTAGGACATTTATTATTAATTTATTTAAAGAAGGATTAAAATAGTTAAAATCAAAGTTTAATAAGTAAATCATTTTTAATATGGGGTTATACATAAGATAAATTCGACTATAAATATTCATTAGAAAGCTAAAAAGATTTCCTAAATGATGGTATTTTATTTGTAAATTTTAGACATCAAATAATTTAATTAATTTATGACACAAATATGATGCAGTAATTATCTTATTTATGAAATATTGACATAATTGATGTTATAAACACCAAAATAAATGTAATTTGAGAATTTTTATGAATTCCACTAATTTTATAGGTTACTATGATATATTAATGTTGATTTAATCAACTTGGTTCGAACATTTAATTCTGTTATGACTTTCACAAAAATCATATATCAAATAGTGTCAAAATTGACACAAAATAGTTTTTAAATCAAATATTATATTATTAATTGTTATTTTATTCCTAAAAATCTAAGGTTCGGACAAATGACTTATATAAGGATATATATATTAATAATAAACAATTTGGGGTTCGTTTGGCATGTTATAGTAAGTGTATTAACCATATAGTGAAAGAAAACAAAAAGACACGGTAAAAGTCAAATTATTTAACTTAGAGTTAAATCTAATTGATAAGGTTTAAAATAAGATCCAAACATGTCTAAATTTGATTGGTTGATGAGATTACAACCCTATATCATCTAAGCTTCGAATATGAGTCATTTTTGGAGGTTTTTAAGTGGGGTTAGATTTATTATAAATTAATATTTTTTAGAATTCCTAAGGTGCCCCTCTCCTCCCCTATAAAAGGACACCTCCTCCCCCTCCTCCTCACACCAATTTGAGCTCTCAAGCTCGGCCAAACCCTGCCCAAATCTCTTCTCCACTTCCCTAGCAACATCCTAGAGGTTCTGGTCTTCCTCAAAGACCAATTTTAGTGCCCTAAGAGGAGGTCTCAAAGAGGCGCTTCAAAGAAGAGGTAATTACCGTTACCAATTCTTTCATCTTTATTTCTTCTTCCACTTCTTCTTATTATGTTGTTTCATTATGAAGTAATAAAATCAGTATCACTCATATACTGATATGTTATTATAAGTATGAAACATCCTTATTTCACCATCTATCCATCCTACGGAAAAAGAAATCACCGCGCGTGCGTACGTACGGAATACCGTCTCCACGCCGTGGTGTAATCTATTTTCCACCACCACCTTACATGGATGGGTATAATGGTGTAAAGAATAACTATACATAGTTATTACAACATCATATTGATTCTGATATATTGTATAATCCACTCCAATTAAATTCAATATTTATAGAAATGATATCATCGCTCGTGCGTACGTACGGACTACCGTCTCCACGACGCGATGAGATTCATTCTCCATGTTAACCATTTAAGAATGATTATAATGTATATATAAGAAATAATAATGAAATATATGACATTATAAAGCTACTGGATTTAGGTATATATATACATATGTATGTCATCTACTTACTTCCATTTCAAGACAATAAGGAAAGGAAAACAGCGTTCATGCGTACGTACGGACTACCGTCTCCATGAACGGTGTTTTTCATTTTATTAATCTACCTATTATATATATATATATATATACTGAATATATATGATATATAAATCATATATTCTGGAAAGTAAGTAAATCATGATATAAGTAATAATGATGTCAAGAACAACAAGTCAAAACACCTACGATAAATGAAACGATTTTACCCAAAACGCTTCTTTAACATGGAATTTACCAAAGAACGGGTAATATAATGTCATAAGTGAACCATATATGATATCATAACATTGAATATGATTCTGTAATAAGTCAATAACATGATTTAAATCATTATACAGGAGGTTCAGACACTTACAAAGCAAGTCGGACCTAAGGTAAGGGAAATATCACAATCTCATTTTTATCCGAGATTGTTTATTCGTAAGTATTTACTGGGGTGTATTTTATCATCCACATCCATGTTCCCTCAATATGTAATATTATTTCCATCCACCTACAATTGTTTAAATCCAATTTTACCCTTCTATGAGTTTTTAGTAAAGGATATGAAAGGAATCTTTTTTTCGTTTTTCGTACGAGGTACTTTTTGACTTTTCCGACAAAAGTACGAAGAATGTTTTTTTTAACTTATACGGCACGAACGGATTTATACTGTTTTATAAATCCTTATTTTCATGAAGCTTCCTCTAAAATATTTCATGAATATTTTCAATAAAATCTCTTTCTTTTAAAATTGCATGATGTTTTGTGAAAAGAAATTGATTTTGAAGAAGAAAGGATATTTTCCTCAAGAATTCAATTCAAGTGTTTTATCAAAATTATTTTCCATATAAGATAATAAAGGGTTCTGTTTCTATCCATATTTTTACATTGATTTGACTATGCTGTGATGGAATTATGTTTATGAATTCCTTTATCTTATATGAATTGATTTATGATGTCATGATGTTTCAAGAATCCCATTTTTGTTACATGTGTTATGCGATGATGTATGTTTTATGATTATGTGGCACACATAAGAAAGGATTCATTATAAGATGGGTGGGACCTATATCTCCCTCCAATGCATTGGGTAAAGACTTTATATCTCATGAGATAGACATGGCTGGAACGGAAGGTTATTTCGGTTCAGTGATACAGGACTGAAACGAGGAGTGAACTCGGTTCAGAAAGGGACTTTGTCCACTAAGATAGTCTTGACAATGAGTCATGACTAACAAGAAATGATTTTCCATGATTATGTGTGCATGCCACAAAGTTTCAAGTTTCATGTTATGATTATGGTGATCTCATTTTCACTTCTATGATTTGTTCCATGTTAAGATACTATGATCTCTTTTGCAGGTTATGATTTTCAAAAAGATATGATATGATTTTTATTTCTTTTGTATACCCTTACTGAGCATTTGAGCTCACCCTTTTATGTTTTCTTTTCCCCAGGATATAAAGAAAGGTTTTAGGTAAAAAAAAGGGAAGATCTTTATGGGAGATATTGAAGATCTTTCACCACGATTAGAAGATTACGTTCTGAGTTTCCAAAGACACTAAACTATTACGATCCTTGTGTGTGTGTGTTTTTGTTATGTACTAAGCATTCCGCAAAAGTAATGTAATGTCCATGTACGATAAGCTTCGGGTCTCTACATTGGCCGAGCTTGAGTGCTCAATTTGATGTGAGGAGGAGGGATAGGAGGTATCCTTTTATAAGGGAGGAGAGGGGCACCTTAGGAATACCTCAAAATATTATTTTATATTAATGTCAAAATCGGTTTATAATGGTTCCAAAGGGTCTTATTTCGAAGCTAAAGTGGGGATGGGTCTAAAACCTATCAACCAATAGAATTTAGACAAGTTTAGGTTATTATTTTAACCTTATCAATTAGATTTAACTCTAAGTTAAATAATTTAACTTTTACCGTGTCTTTTTGTTTTCTTACACTATATGGTTAATACACTTACTATAACATGCCAAAAGAACCCCAAATTGTTTATTATTAATATATATATCCTTATCTAAGTCATTTGGCCGAACCTTAGATTTTTAGGAATAAAATAACAATTAATAATATAATATTTGATTTAAAAACTATTTTGTGTCAATTTTGACACTATTTGATATATGATTTTTGTGAAAGTCATAAAAGAATTATATGTTCGAACCAAGTTGATTAAATCAACACTAATATATCATAGTAACCTAGAAAATTAGTGGAATTCATAAAAAGTCTCAAATTATATTTATTTCGGTGTTTATAACATCAATTATGTCAATATTTCATTAATAAGATAATTACTGCATCATCACTGTGTCATAAATAAATTAAATTATTTGATGTCTAAAAATTACAAATAAAATACCATCATGTAGTAAATCTTTTTAGCTTTCTAATGAATATTTAAAATCGAATTTATCTTATCTATAACCCCATATTAAAAATGTTTTAGTAAATAAACTTTGATTTTAACTCTTTTAACTCTTCTTTGAATTAAATAATAATAAATGTCCTAATCTAATCCAAGTGGGCCTAAATGATAATATTTTAAACTTAAGGTTGTTTTTGGTCGAGATAAACTTGTCCAATAAGATTAGTACATGTGTTAGGGTAATATTAATATCATATTTACCCTTAGTTACCCTATTTACTATTAACCGCGGTAAAAAAAGTAAAAAGTTACTATTCACCAAAAATTATTTTCATCTCATTGAACCACATTTTAGTCCTTGATATTAACCGTGTCTCTCGGATTTTTGAAATTCCATTCACAGAAGCGGTAAAATTATGTTTTATGAAAAATTCAGTTTTTAACCTACCACTTAGTGGTTTCACTATTCATCAAAAATTGAAAGTTTTCAGAAAAATACCAAAATTTCATCCTAAGCTATATTTCATATTCCGAACTCAAAAATGAAGTCTTTTTTACCAAATTCATAACATAGAAGTTTCATTAATTAATTTTATAATTAAATCCCGCTATTAAAAAAAATAGCGTGTTTTTAAGAAACAATATCTATCAAAAGATTGATACTTGATTATGTCTGGTTTAAATGTGAAATTACAACCAATGACCAACATTGTATTAATTTGTAAAAATATATTCTAAATATACTTTAAAACCACTCAAATTAATAATTTATTAATTATTTCGATTAAAAAAGTTGTTTTTAATTATAATTTAGTAATTTTCACTATTCATCAGAATATGAAAGTTATCCGAAAAGTACCAAAATTTCACCTTAGGCTAAATTCGATACTCCGAATCCAAAAATGAAGTTCATTTTGAAAAATAAGATTTACAGAATTTAAAAAGTGGTTATTACTATTCATAACGGCTAGTTTTAATAATATTTTAATAGCATATCGTTGTTTAGTGAAACTCGGTATTGCGTATTACACACGCTATCGAGGAAGGTCGTGATTGCGTGTAATGCAAGGCAAGTCAAGGATGCGTGTTGTGCAAGCTCCTTTTGGTGTAGCGTACAACACAAGACATTAATAAAATTAAAAAGAATATTTTTTATAAAATCTTGGGCTGTTACAGTGTGTCCTCACCTGCACATGGAAAAACTAGGCATGTTGTTAGAAACAGCATGTACATGGATTACACGGCATGTCTTAGAGATTGGAGGTAAGCATGTGTCCTCCCGGACCATGCATGGGTACCTCAACCTATGACCAAGTACATTCAGGGAATAACTATGCACTGTTACCCAACCACGTCCCCTTACATTAGGAGCCTTACCATGTACTCATCCACATGGCCAAGTCCCATGACCTTGAATGTACTTTGATTACATGGAATATAGTCATCAAATATCCTTCTTACACTGATGGTAAGAACACATGGTGTGTTCTCTTGAGCTATATGTCGTGTTATTAGGATTTTCGAATGAGAAATACCTACAAACCTCCCAAAACCCCCATTTTGACTGATTAAACACAGATTGACCTATAATGGGTCCTTAGTAGTCCTAAAAGTGTTTGAGATTATTAAAAATATATCTTTGTGGATTTTGATGTAAAACGAAAAAATATTCCTACCTTATAAAGAAAACATCAAAGGTTCTAGTCCAAATCTCTGCTCATAAGCCCTTGCACCATGATCTGATCACAATCACTATCAAGGATGAAGTCATGCGACCTATCTCCCCCTTCCTCTTAGTCTGTTCACCATGTGAGTGAGAAAACCTCTACCTTATTCCATATAAAGGGATCCAGATGGTTGGGGTGGTTTTATTTAATTATTTCAATTTAGTTAAATAAACCAAATTATTTTTTTCACTTTCCAATAGTCTCCTTTCACCAAATGCGTGATGGTGACCAACTTTATGTTTCATCTAGGGTAAAATCCATGTTTTTAAAACAACAGTGGTCTCATATTTCCCGTATGAGGTACTAAAAAATGAGAAAACCATTTATTCCAAAAATATGCACACATGTAATTTAATATATTAATATTTTTAATATATTAATTTAGGGGTCCTGTGACACCCAAACATCACTCTAGCCTCGAGGAAAAGTACAAGGAAATATATAGAAATATTCAATGGTCTAAATAGGAAAAACATTATTCATTACATTATCCACTCCTTTAAGGTTTTTTCACCTAAAAACCACATAATACACAAAAAGGTGGAGTTAATAAGCCCTCATATAACTCTCACACTCCCAGGATCTCTCTTGCACATTCCCATGCTAACAAATCACTCAAACCAAAGAGATGGTTTTTTCAAGAAAGATCCAATCTTGTTGATCCTCGATCGCCATCAGGGAATCTCTAAAGTTTGGTTTATCCACAATGTCTATCTCTCCCTAGTCCATAACATACTTAGGGTCATTTAAATATATCCTTAGCTGTGAAACATAGATGAAATAATGTATATGGTCCAATTTTCGGGGGAATTCCAAGGGGAAATAAATCTCAAAAATCCTACATGGGATCTTAAATAGCTTGATGAACCTTGATGATAGATTTCTTCCTCATCCAAATATCTAAAATACTCATCATGGGGAGACTCTTAGTAAAACATAACCTCCATGATCGAGCTCAAAAGGCCTAATATTTTCATCCACATAAGATATATATTGGTTATGGGATGTCCTCATACACTCCCAGATCACCTAAACATTTTCAGTTATTGCCTGCTGGATCTATGGCCCAACAAGTGATGCATCACCAATCTTTATCCAACATACGAGTAACCTATAGTGTCTCCCTTATAGGAATTTGAATGGTTCCATGTTGATAATAGAGTGATAGTTTTTATTATAAGAAAACTCTACTGATGTAAATTGATCCACTCATCTATGGTCGAAGTCTAATACATATGCTCTCACCATATCCTCCAACACCTAGATAGTCTAGTCATTATTTCCATCCGTTAGGGGGAAAAATTCCATTCTCATCCATAACTGGGTTCCAAAATCCTCCTATAAGACACTCCATAATCATGAGGTAAATATAGAATCACAGTCGGATAACATAATCATAGGGAAACAATGGATCTAGATGATCTCTTACATGTACAAAAGCCCCAAAATCTCTACTAAACTCTGCTCTGAAATGGAAATAAAGTTGGTAGACTTTGTGAGTTAGTCAAAAATCACAAAGATAGTTTCATGGACTCTCACTCTCTAAGGAAGAACCATAAAAAATCCATTGATATTTCATCTCACTTACATTATAGGATTTCAAGGGGTTAGATCAAACCTAATAGAACCTAATGTTGGGACTTTACTTACCGATATGTGAGACACCGAGAGAAACACTTGGTGACACTCCACCTCATGATAAACCACCAAAACTATCGTTGAAGGTCCTTGTACATATTTTCTGTACTATGATGTACATCTAAGAGAGAAGTATAGAACTAACTCATCACCTCCTCCCGCAACATGAAAAAAACCAAAGTATATCCATTGAAAAGTATGACGTGATTACATCCTACAGAAAATACATTAGGTGAATCTAGGATGGATATCTGGTCACATAAATCTTCACATTCATTGTCTCCCAACTGAGACCCACTCGTGCACTTAACAATCAAATGATTCACCACTATCCACTGAATAAAAACAACACCCCTATCCTCTACCAGGGTCAGCTATAATGAATCCAACTTCTCAAACACCTCCTCTACTAAGTGATAATGGGACTTCCAATTAAGGTAATATCCCAATGTGCTTACCTTCCCAAAAGTATGGACTGTCCTAAATTCATAGTCCTATCATAAATCTGACCAATGCCTTTGTCTCAGGTTGAGGTCTCTCTGGTAGAAGATATACATGAGACTTTGACAGTCTGGGTAAAAAACAAAATGATAACCTAGAAGATAGTGTCTCCCCATATTCATAGAAAATACTGTAAATTCCAAATCTAAGTCATGATTCATGTTGTTCTACTCATTTGGTCTCAAATTCCTTAACCTTTTAGTGATCATCGCTCACCTCTTCGTCAACATGAAACAAAACTCAACTCTAGGGGAATAAAAAAACACAATGAAATCAACACTCTCCTCTAGTAGCCTTAACATAGTAACACTAGATTACTTCCTCCTTAACTCCTTAAAGGATATATGACACTACTAAATCGAGATAAATGGTTATCCATTCTTTATTAAGGTGGGAAAAGGGGAAGCTATATTGTAATAGTATTCCATGAACCACAAGTAGTACCCCGCTAAAACAAGAAAACATCACACCTCCATCATGCTCTTGGGTGGTTTCCAAACTAGAATTACATCAATATTTTCCATATCCATAGACAAAACATGCATAAATATGACATTCCATAGAAATTGAAACTCATGGATCCATAAATGACACTTCAATAGATTTCCATAAATATGGTGCTCATAGAGTAAGTATAGGACCATCCTCAAATTCTCTGTATGATCCTCCTCATACATAGAGTAAATAAGAATTTCATTAATGAAGAAAACTATAAATTGGACTAAGTATGGTTGGAAAATCCAATTCATAAGATCCATGAACATAGTGGGGTAATTATTTTCATTAAAATGCATCACAAAGAAATTATAGTTTTTGTAATAATATTAGAATGTTGTCTTGAGAATATAATCCTTAAAACCCACAATTAATTGTAGTTGGAACTAAGATTGGTCTTGGAGAACCAACTCGCACCACTTAACTGGTCTAAGAGGTCATCAATCCTAATTAAGGGGTACTTGTTCTTTATTGTTACCTAATTCAGGAAACGATAGTCAGCACAAAGCCTCAAACTCTCATATGCCCATTTCACAAAAAACATTAGAGCCCCACAGGGGGATATATTAGGTCTGATAAAACCTTTCTATCAAAGGTCCTCCAACTACATGGGCCATCTGATATGATGTAGATGTTATCGGTGTGGTCCTGGGGTGAAATTCAATGTAAAACTATATCTCCCTCCTAAAAGGTGGTCTCAAAATAGAATTGGGGAAGTTTTCCACATAATCTTCCATTTCTGATAGAATCCAGATACACGAAGAGGCTTATGAACCAAGTTCTAGAGTCTCTAACTAATTGGTGATGAGATAAATCATTCTACCTATGATATATGATCACTCATTCATAAGATCCCAATCATCCAAAAAAGATAATATTGTCCCATCTATCTGAATGAATCTAACTATCCTGATATGACAGTCTATCTGGGAATGCACCACGGAAAACTAGACTATACCCAAGATGATGTCATAAGGTCTCATCAGGACAGACAAAGGTACCATGATAAACTCTCTCCACTTAACACCAACTCTCACTATTGTATAAAGTCCAATATAGAAGAATTTATCTCGATAATAACCCCTAGACATAATTGTGAATACCCTAATTCCAATAGCCTGAAATCTGTGGTTACTTTATTATATTGGAATAAGAAACAAGAAATCACATCCCAAAGTACTAAATATTTATTATTATTTGAAAACTAGATACATACTATAATTACGAATTACATTTGAAAATATAAAATACAACATACTATTTTTTTAAAGAACACTATTATTCTATTTATCATGTCCATAGACATCAATCATAAAAAACTTCCTAGATTCCTATTTAAAGTAGTCAAAATAAAGGGGTGATCTCATATTATTGATAAGGGTATTCATACAGGAGAAGCTAACAAGGCATGAATAATATGACAAGAATAAATGATGATTAAGTAATGCCATATAAATAATCACACGAGCTGGAAACTCATCCATGGATAAAAAATAAAATATTAACATGGAAATAAATAACTTAATTCATAATGATGGAATTAAAAATTTCATAAATCTAAAACATATCATTCAGGCCTCGTCAAATACATATGAAAATACCATCAGGCCCTTGTGACATGACATCTGAATAAATGGGTAAGGCCTTGGCCAAAACCCAAGATAGTTTGTCTCATGAGACCTAGAGATGCATTTAGGGGATATAGTGGGCCCCACCAATCACTTACTAAATCTAATGCATTATTCATATGAATAAATTACACAACTAAATCAACATGCCTTAATAATATCAATAACTATCTATATTAGAAGAATTAGTCATACATAATATCAATACATTCCCTTATCAAACTGATCATAAACCATACAAATAAATATGATGAATGGTATCATTAGAGTATATCCTCAATATAATATTCATAAAAGGATGTTTACATAGATGAAAATACTTTAAATATATTACTAGAATATTTCTTGAGTAAAATACTCTTTTTTACTTTGAAAATAATTTTAAAAATCTAGAAAATACACAAGTAATAAAGAAATAATTTTTTTGAAAATAACTTTTTAAACTTATAAAGGATGTAAAAATCAATGAGGCATCATGAATGTGGAAAAATACATGAATTCTATATAATTTCAATAACATTCCTTTCATAATTTTGTAAGAAAGGTCAGAAATTACCTTGTTTAAAAAACGACAGGAAGATTCCTTTTAAAACATTTTTTAAAAGTCAAACAAGGGTAAAAATTATTGGAGAATAGTAAAAAATATTATTTTTTTAGAAAACATGGACATGGGATTGAAATATCATCATATAAGACTTAAAACTAAATAATCTCAAATAATGATGAGATTATGAAAGAAACCCTTAACTCTGGTTCGATTTCCTTTTTGCATGTTTAAACCTACTATATATTAAATATATATTTGTTATACATAAATTATATAACCATACTCATATATATCATACCGTATATGAATTACTTATAATATTTTTTAACCTTTTATTATAAATTCATTGTTAAAATAATTATTTTGGGTAGTAACTGATTCATTTTTCATGTATGTTTTGATTCAGTAGTTCTGATACTTATACTTTTATCATGGTTACATAATCTCTAGAATAATATTTATGGTATAAATATAATATAAATTAAATATATAGTTATATATATTTATCTATAAATATATATATATATATAGAAAAATGAATTAAATTGTTCATAGAGATGATAGGTCGTATGTACACAGTAATGTTGTTTTCAATTTTTGATTTATGGAAAGAAAGAATGATGAATAATAACTAATATGTTTAGAATCATGAATATTATATAAATATCATATATAATAATTAATTATATCTTTATAACCATATAATTAAAGTGATGATGAAAAATGAAATACAATACTTTGTGGATTCTTTTTGTCGTATGTACGCACGAGCGATGTTTTCATTTCTCATAGGATGTAAAAGAGATGGAATATGGTTTTCCCATAATTATAATAACATATAAGTATAATAATGATACTTTATTTATTATTTTAGGATAGTTAGAACACATTAATAGGTATTATAAGAAGAAATAAACTTGAAAGAGTCGGTAAAGACGATTACCTATTCTTCGGTGGACTCCTTTTAGATCTCTTAAGAAACCTAGGGTTTCTTTTTAGGAAGGTAAAAAACCTCATGAACTTGTATAAGGATGTTTATATGAGGAATGGGTAGGGTTTTCTTAGAATATATGACTCAATGTGGTTTGAATAAGTAAGAAAGGATGTTCCCTTTTATAATTGAGGTTAGGGTTACTTTTGGAATTTCATAAAATATTAAATTAATATACATTATTTATCATGTCTAAATGAAAAAATGTGATATAATTACAATATAAATTGTATATAAGTATAAATAATTTCATACACAGAAATTTGGACAAGTTTTGGATATTTTTTCCCCATTATCATTTATTTTTAACACCTCGTTGACCCTTTTGACAATTACAGCACTACTAAAACAATTTACCCACTAAGGGTCAATAATTTTACAATAAAATGAAAAAAAACCAATAAATGGACCATGGATGGTATTATAAACCATATCCTAATCACTTATATGAAAATAATATTTTTAGAAATTCTATATCATTTAATAAAATATTATTTGTTATAAAATATCAATAATGTGAAGGTTTAGAACTATTCATTACTTTGAATCTAATAATATCAAGAAAACGCTTTGAATTAATATATATATACATATATTATCACTAAAATTTAATTTTTATCTATAAAATTCCTGGATCACATTATTTATCACAAATTTATACTACTTTTAATATTTAAAATATCATTTATTTGATTTTTTTAATTAACTGAATAATTACTCCATCAGTGTAGTGTAAGCATTTAAGATATTTATTTCTTCACTAAAATTTAAAAAAAATCCATAATGAAGATAAATATTTAATATTTAAAAATAATATTTATAGTCAAACATATCTTTTGGATAAACCTATATTAAAAATTATAGTTATTAAAAACAAGAGTGTGACATGTTTGACTTTTCTTGAAAATAAAATACTTTATAGGTCATAATATCATCCAAATGGATATAAAATGTCATATAACCGAATATTTTATGAGTATGGATAAAATTGTATCATCCAATAAGAATAAGACATGTTTTAGGGTCATTTCCTTGTCCTTGTGAATTTATTTTTAACTTTAATTACCTGATTTACCCATTACTGCGGTAACAAAAATTACTAAGATTACTATTTATAATGATAAAAAATAAAAGGGCTAATTTAATAAATTTGTAAAATATAAATAAAAATATGGAAACCATTTAAAAAATCAAAGAATAGAAGTTTTAGACTATAATTTAAAATTAAATCAGAAAAATGCATTAAAAAACAGATTTTCATAACAATGCCTTTTTAATTATAGAAATGTTATTATACTAAATTTAACCATAAAATTGATTTAAATGAACTTAATTGAATTATTATTAAAAAAGGATAATTATTATTACTTTTAAACTATTTTAAAACAAAATTTTCTTTTTAAAATTCTTGGAATAAAAATATAGTTTTCAATAAAAAGTGGTATTTTTTATTATTCACTAGAAAATAATTCTTTTTAGAAAAATACCAAAAAATAAAAATAAGAAAATTTTATATTTTGATTTAAAAATGATTTTAATTTTATCAAATAAATTTTATAAAATTAATAAAAAAAATTAATTATGTTATTTTCTCATAAAAAGTAGTAAAATTCATTTTTAAAGAAAATATATAAAATGACTTTACTAAAATTTGAGGGTTTATTTCCTAACAATTTATCAATAAATTTATATTCATTAATACGTTTATATATATATATCATAATATGCTTAATCCTATTCACACCCTCCAATTGTAATACCGAGGTTATAATAGTCATGTTAAAATAATAATATTTTAATAGTGTATCGTGGTTTATTTAAGATTAGTGTTGTGTGTTATATATGCTATCAAATATAGAATTATTTTTTGATGTCAGTATTTTTTCATCAAAATATATCAAAGAAATTAAATTTATTTAAAAAACATTTTTTAAAATCACGGGGTGTTACGTTCTTGCTTCATTCAAAAAATGTTGTTCTCAAAATTTCAAGAATGTATCCTTGTGTATATATTTGGGTAGTTCTTTATCATAATTTATTTATGTTCCCACATAGCCTCTCTTATCTTATGATTTCTCAGAAGTAACTTTACCATATGAGTCATCCAATTCCTCAACACTTGTTATCTAGTGTTGAGAATCTGGATAGGCTCTTCACAGTAAGATAGATCAGGTTCCAATTATATTTTTTCATAGGTGAAAACATGAATTGGGTCTGACATGTACTCCCTTAACAATGATATATGGAAAGAATCCTGTAATTTAGAGATTCTAGGTGGAATTTCCAAATGGTATTCTATAGCTCTGATTCTTTATAGAATTTCAATAGGCATGATGTACATGGGGCTCAGTTTTCCTTTCTTACTAAATCTTATAACACCATTCCATGGTGTTACTTTCAAGAAAATATGATCTCCCACTTGGAATTACAAATAATTACTATGGTTATCTGCATTTCTCTTTTTCCTGCATTGAGATACTTTGATATGGGTTTGAATTGTCTTTACCTTTTATGTTGTTTCCTATATAAGTTATAGGCCTAAAAGCTTACTTTCACCAAATTCATCCCGACAAGTTGGGCTATGATATGTCTTTCCATATAATGCTTCATACAACGCCATTTGATTACTTGAATGGAAGGTGTTGTTATAGTATAATTATACTAATGGTAAGTACTAATCCCACAAACCATTAAAGTCATGTGATAATGACATAAACATGTATTATAATGTTTCGATAGTCCTTTTAGAATACCCATCAGTTTTTGGATGATAAGAAGTGATGAAATGAAGCTCAATATCAAGATCCTTTTGAATCCTTTTCCCAAATTTTGATGTAAATCATGGATCATGATCAGACACAATTGAAATAGGTGTAGAAATAATTCTTACTACTTCATTAATATAAATTCATGCAATGTGATCTAAAGTAAAATCTTCTCTTATAGTAAAGAAACAGACAGATTTGTTAATTCAATCAATATTAACCCATACCACATCATTATTTCTACGAGTATTTGGTAAATCCAATGAAAAATTCCATAGTAATGTCATCTCATTTCCATTTTTGAATAGGCAGAGGTTTCATAAATCATCTAGGGTGTATTCTATCAGCCTTAACCTATTTAAAACCCAAAAATATTGATATATAATCAACAATTTCCTGCATCATATTATCCCCCCAAAATGCTTCCTCCAAATATTTATACATATTTCTTCTTCTAGAATGTATTGATAAATTCAAACTATGAGTGTCATCTAATAATTTTATTTTCAGCTCAGTATAGATGGAAAACATAGAATCTTTCCAAATTTCAGAATACTATCTTCATATATAAAGTCTACTAATTTATCATCATTTATGGATTTAATTTTCTTTTGAAAATTCTCATCATTAGGCTGAGAGCATTTTAACTTTTCCATTAAAAATGGTTTGGAAAAAATATAAAAAAATGAGTGATGTTTCACCTTCCTTAATAATTATCATATCTATATTTACCAAATCCAGGAACATAGGATCCTTTTCAATGCTTATTTTGGCCAGAATCCATGATCCTTCCAGATCAATGCATCTGATACCTTGTTTTCCTTCCTTGGGTGGTAGTGTATTGAGAAATCATAATCCTTGAGTATCTTGATCCATCACATTTGCCTCATTTTGAATTATTTCTATGGGAAGATATATTTTAGACTCTTATGATTTGTGTATATTTCACATATTTCACCATAGAGATAGTGTCTCCATGTTTTTAATAAAATATTACAATTTCTAACTGAATATCATGAGTTGGATAGTTCCATTCATGAGTTTTTAACTTCCATGATGCATAGGAAATAACTATATCATTATGTATAAGGAAATAACCAAATCCATTCCTCAATATATAACTATATATCACAAATATACTATT
Source organism: Viscum album (assembly GCA_963277665.1). Lineage (NCBI taxonomy): Eukaryota > Viridiplantae > Streptophyta > Magnoliopsida > Santalales > Viscaceae > Viscum > Viscum album. The sequence continues at coordinate 1,398,068,318 of OY728127.1, read as the reverse complement.
TTCTGATAGCAGATTCAAGATCATAGAATTCACCAATATCTTCTTCAATTCATAAAAACATTATTCACATTAAATTTTCTAATTTAACTTAACCCATTTACGAGTAATCTTGGATAATGCGATAGAGAATTGGGAATTTTTTTGAATAAATCATCGATAGTAACCTACCAAACTGATGAAACTGCATACCTCAGTTATTTTCATTGATTTAAACCATTCTTAGATTGCATTTTTCTTTATATGATCAACTGATATTCCATACTTAGAGACAATATGACTAAGAAAATTAAATTTTTAAATCTAGAACTCACACTTGATAAATTTCCCATATAAATATTTTCTTTATGTGTCTTAATAAATATTTTCAAGTGATTATCATGGTTCTAATAACTGTTATATTACATAGATATATCATTAATAAATACCACAAAAAATCATCAATATAATCCTTGAATACTCTATTCATTATGTCCATGAAAAAATAGGGTGCGTTTGTCAATCCAAATGGAATTACTATAAACTCATAATGTTCATACCTCATTCTAAATTTTTTCTTTAGGATATCCTCCTTTTCTCTCAATTTATAATACCCAAAATGAAGATAAATCTTTTAAAAATAAAGATCTTGATGAAGTTGATCAAATAATTCATCAATGTGAGGAAGGGTATACTTTTCTTCATCATAATAACATTTATTTCCTTTAATCAATGCACGTCCTCATAGATCAATATTTTTTCTTGAAGAAAAGAATAGGGTATCCTTAAAGTGAAACACTAGTGAATATAATTCCCTTATTACACAAATATTATTTTTTCTTCAATTCCACTAATTCAATAGTGACTATTATATAAGGAGTCTTTGATATAGGTCTTGTATTAGGGATTAAATCAATGAAAAACTCTACATCAAATTCTGGTGGATTTCTAGGTAATTACTCAGGAAATACGTCAACGTATTCATGCATAATAGGTAAATTCTCAATTTGAGGATTACCTTTTCCATCTATAGGTTGTGTATGCTCATATTTCTTAAAAATTTCATTTGGAAAAGCTGGTGGGTGGATCTAGACATGAACTGGATTATGATTTTTCCCCTATAAAGATGAGGAATTCCACATATTCATCACAAATCATAATTTCCTTCCCCTTCAAATAAATTTTTATATCATATTTTTAAATCTATTCCATACAAAATATTACATGCAAATCAACCATTGGTGTGATTATAAAGCCATTAAATAGGGTATGATTGTGTGTCATAAAGAGAATCGGCTGACACATCCTTATCATGGTGAGACTTCCATTAGGTGTCCTTACTCATAACTTTTTTCTTAAGGTTCTAGGAAAATATCTATTTTTCTTGAAAAAATTGGAATATTTAAAATAATTTGATGATCTAGAATCAAATAAATCATTAAATAAGTTTTAGGATATGATTAAAGTACCTACCACTACATCATAAGGAACTTAAACCTTAGCTATTGTGATCAAAAAATATTATCTTCGCTCCCTTGTCCTTTTATAGGGGAAATTCTCTTGATTATTAGGACAATCATTTTCATAGTTCCCCATCTCCTTAAATTTGAAGCATTGAAAATTGGTGGATTATTTTTTCCCTTGCAATCATGATCCTGGTGGACTTTCTCTCCACACTTGAAATAAAACTTTTTTATTTTAATTAGGTATCAAGGTGTTTCTTTCCATAAGTATCACATGTTGGAAAATTTCCCCTTCTCTTCTTCCCCTAATAAATTTTTTACTTTTTCATCTTCTTCTTCTCTTGCTTCCCCTTTGATTCATAAGACTTATATAATTCACTCTCTATCATGATATCTCATGAGACTATGTCCTCATATGATAAGAAGGTATGGGATAATAGTTCCCTTTGAAGGAATGTCATTAACCCATCAAAGATTCGGTCAATCTTACTATTTAGATTATTTATGTAGTTCGAAACATTTCTTTATAACCTTGTAAAGTTTTATTCATACTTAGAAATATTTTCCTCTTACTTTTGTCTCAGACTCAAGAATTTTATTTCCATATTCTCTCATTGTTCGCAAGCGAAAAAAATTTCCAAGAAGATTTCTTTAAAATCCTTCCATTCAATGATCTATATTCCATACTAATCCTTATTGTTTTGAATCAATCACCACCCTTTATCTGTATCCCCTAAAAGATGATAAACTTCCATGACAACCTTACCCCTTTCATTACATCCCAAATCAATAAATATATTTTCTAAAAAACTTATCCATTTCTCGTCTTGTGGTCTCATTGAATCATGGCAGTTTTTTATGCATGAAACGGTCTAACATTATTACACCATGTTGTGGATCATCAGGTTTTTCTATATGTGAAAAGTTATTGGATATAACCTAAGTTAGCTATCTGAATATAGTTATTATTTTTTCATCTCTAGCAGCAGCTCTAGATCTAGTTGTTGTTCCGCTCAAGCTCTAACTTCATTATCTATCCCGGGAGGGAAATCCCTACAGGATTACAAGCATTGATAAGGTTTCCATTCCTTATTCTAGGTTCCATTTCTAAACAATGTAATATATTAAATTAGTTCATTACATTATAAAAAATAATCTATAATTTCAAAATTAGTTAAAAATGTAGCATAAATTAAAAAACTATGTATAACTAATATCAAAATCTTAAGTTATGTTTCTCTGGGAATATTATCAAAGTCTGTTATAGGGTTACATTTCCCTGATATATTTTTTCCTAAATCTAATTTCTATGGTTTTTAATAAACATCCTTTGATACCAACTATTAGGACCCCAATTCCTATAGCCCAAAATTTGTGGTTACTTTATTATCTTTTCATAAGATAGAATAAATCACATCCCAAAGGATTTAATAGTGTAGTACTATCGAAAAAATAGATATGTAATAGAATTACACATTATATTTGAAAACATAAAATACAAAATAGTATTTTCTTTAAGAATGTCATCATGAGATTTAGAAAATCCCTGCATATCAATCATAAAACACTTCCTGAAATCCCAGGGAAAGTAAATATAAGAAATGTTTTATCTCTGAGTAAGGGTATATGTAAAGGAGGATCTAACAATGAATGAATAATATAGAATGAATAAATGATAATCAATTAATTCCATATAAATAATCACATGAGCTAGAAACTCATCCAGGGATAGAAAAATAGTAATCACATAGACATAAATAAAATAATTCATAATAATGGAATGCATAATTCCATACACCTGAAACATATCATCAAGGCCTTGACTAATACATTTTAAAACGCCGTCAAGGCCTTGTGACATGACATATGAATAAATGAGTAAGGTCTCATCCAAAGCTCAAGCCAGTTTGTATCGTGAGACCTATCGATATATTGAGGGGATATAGTGGTCTCCACCCATCACGTAATAAGTCTAATGAATTCCTCATATGAATAAATAATACATTTGAATCAACATACCTTAACTAAATCAATAACTATACGTATTTGAAGAACTAGTCATATGGAATAACAATACTTTCCCTATTCAAATTGATCATAAACTATAAAAATAAATATTGTTAATGGTATCATTAGAGTACATTCTCAACATAATATTCAGAAAATTATGTTGATATAGATTAAAATTATCTAAATATATTACATGAATATGTCTTGAGGAAAATACCCCTTTTACTTTGAAAATAATTTTTAAAATATAAAAAATAAACAAGTAATAAAGAAATCATTTTCTTTGAAAAGAACCTATAAATTTTGAAAATAAATCTTCAAATCATTAAGGTTTCATAATTATTAGAAATTAATTTCATGATGTAGAAGTTAAAAAAACATTCCTTTCACACTTTTGTAAGAAAATACAAAAATAACCTTGTTCGGAAAACGATAGGAATATTCCTTTTAAAACATTTAGTAAAAGTCAAACATGGGTAAAAAATAAATTACAAAATCATTGGAGAGTAGTAAAAATATTTTTGAAAAAAAATTATAAAACATAGACATGGAAGAGAAATATCCTCAACTGAGACTTAAAAAATAAAGAATTATTAATAATGTTGGGATTTTGAAATAAACTCTTACCTTAGGTTCGATTTACTTTATATGTGTTTTATCCTATTATATAATAAATATAGATTTATTATACTAATATTACAAAACCATACTCATATATATCATACCATATATGATTTAATTAAAATATTTTATCATCTGTTTATTATCAATTCGTTGTTAAAATAACTGTTTCCAGTGGTAACTTCTTCCTTTTTTTCATGCATGTTTTAATTTGGTAGTTCCAATACTTATAATTTTATCATAGTTCTAGAATATTTATAATAATATTTATTTTATAAATATCTTATATATTAAATATATATATAGAGAGAGAGAGACATCTTTAAAGATAGATATTGAAAAATGAATTACAATGTTCGTGGAGACTATAGGTCATACGTGCATATGAACATTGTTTTCACTTTTATACATATGTAAATAAATATGAATAATAATTAATCTTTTAAGAATAATATTTATGTAATAAATATCATATATACTCACTAGTTTTATATTTATAACCATATATGTAAAGTGGTGATGTAAAATTAATTACACTGCTACGTGGAGACGGTAACCCATACATAAGCACGAGCGATGTTTTCTCTTTTTACTGGATAGCAAATAGATGTATTATGGTTATACCATAATCATAATAAAATATAATTATATTTATAATATAGGATTTATTATTTTATTATGTGTACAACACATAAATAGAAAGTAGAATAAGAAATAAATTTGAAAGATTTTGTAAAGATGATTACCTCTTATTCAGTGGACTCCTTTTAGATCTCTTCTTAAGAGACATAGGGTTTCCATTTTAGATGGTCCAGAACCTCAATAACTTGGATAGGGATATTTATAAGAGTAATGGGTAGGTTTTTTATATATAAAGTTCAATTAGTTCTAAATAAGTAATGCAAGAGGTTCCCTTTTATAATTTCTTTGAGGGGCACTTTTGGAATTTCTTAAAATATTAAATTAATAATAATTATATATCATATCCAAATGGTATAAATTTGATATAAATAAAATATAAGGTGTATATAAGTATAAATAATTTCATCCAATAAAATTTTTAGAATTTTTTTATATAATTTCACCCTTATCTTTTATTTTTACCCCCCCCCCTCCCCCCGTTAACCCTTTTGATAATTATTGTTGTATTAAACCTTTCTACCTAATAAGGGTTGTTAAATATCAATAAAATGACAACAAACTAATAAATGTATCATGGTTGATATTATAAACTATATCCTATTCACTTGTAAAAATGCATTATTTTTATGAATTTTATATTATTTAATAAAATCTTATTTATTATAAAACATTAATAATGTCACTTTTTAGAACTATTCATTACTTTGATTTTAATAACATCAAGAAAACACTTATAATTTGAACTAAATATTTTTATTATATACCTAACAATATCATGGTAATCTATAAAATTAATTTATTACATTATTTATCTCAAATTATTTTACTTTTAATATTTTAAATACTATTTATTTTATTTTTCCATAAATTGAATAATTACTACATTAGTATTGTGTAAGAATTTAATGTAATTATATATTCATTAAAAATTAAAAATAAATTTTCATGGTGAATAAAATTATTTTCTATTTCAAAATAATATTTATAGTCGAACATATCCAGTATATAAGCACATATTGAAAATATTATAGTTATTAAAAACAAAAGGGTGACATGTTTGTCTTTTCTTGAAATAAAATACTATAAAGATCATAATCACATCCAACTGGATATAAAATTACATATAACTAAATATTGGGTGTGTATGAATGAAATAGAATCATAAAATAATATCACTACATGTTTTAGGGTCATTTTCTAGTTTGTATCATTTTATTTTTATCTTTAATTACCAGGTTTACCCTTTACCATGGTAAAAAAATTATTAAGGTTGTTATTCAGATTGAAAAAAAATAAAAGGATAATATTTATTAAATTTGGACGATATTAATATAAATATATATTCCATTTTTTAAATTTAAAAACACATAAGTGTAATAGTTTAATTTAAAACTAAAATTTTTAAACGCAATGAAAAAAAATTATAGAAAAAATGTGTTTTTAAGCATAAAAATGTATTTATACCAAATTCAACCATAAAATTAATTCCAATGAAATTTATTGAATTATTAATAATATAATAGAAATTTTTTACTTTTAAACTATTTTTAAATGGAATGGTACTTATAAAATTCTTGAAATAAAAATACAGTTTTCAATAAGAATTAGTAATTTCACTATTCATTGGAAAATCAATATTTTCATAAAAATACCAAAAAAACACACTAAGAAAATTTTGATATATTTATTTAGAAAATTAATACCATTTTATCAAATATATTTTTTAAAAGTAGAAAAAAATTAATTATATTATTTTCTCATAAAAATTAATAAGATTTGTTTTTGAAGAAAATGTTTAAATTGACTTCACTAAAATATGAGTGTTTATTTACTAAGAATTAATAAATAAATTTTTATTGATTAAGAACATTGTATATATATATATATATATAATATATGTTTAATCTTATTCACATCCACCAATTTTAACACTTGGGTTATAAAGGTTGTGTTAAAATAATAATACTTTAATAATGTATCGCGGTTCATTTAAGCTCAGTGTTGTGTATTATATACACTATTAAACATATAATTCTTTCAAAATATTTGGGTTTTTTGCACCAAAAGATATCAGATAAATTTTATTTATTTAAATAGAAACATTCCATAAAATTTTGGGGTGTTATAATAGTTGTTAAGGTATAGTCTCAATGGGAAGATCTAGATCTTACACAACAGATTTGGCGATAAAGGAATAACTCATGCATGTGTATACAAGTACAAGGGAAAGAGTATAAAATACCTATATTGTTCCTCAAATCATATCATGATTATCATGTTTATATCCTTCCAAATTCTATAACTGCTCGCAGTTGTGATCACCAGCCCTCTAGACCTAGCAAGGGCCATCAGGTTGTGGTGGTGGAAGTAGCTCATAGCGTCATCCTCTACCTACATTTCCTCCCTTGGGAACTCTACCCACTCCTCTATTTGCAATGTATCCTTAGGGGATTCCATGAACATGCATAGGAGATCTTTTCTCGTGATGTTGCCTCTACCACGATGTTACATCCTCTACCAAGCTACCCTCCTCCTTACACTAGGTTGGGAAATCATGATCCATGTAACCTCGCCCATAACAAGTCTAACATCTCCCATATTTAGGCTGACTAGATCCTCTACACAAACCGTGCACTATAGATCCATACGTCGTATTTTGGGCATGATTATTCCTCCTACATTGAGACCCAAACAACTGAAGCCTTCTTGCTATTTTAAATGACCCAGCCTCACATGATGACCACTTCCCACTCAAAAAACTCAGTGTCCCCCTACTAAAATGTTATCTATAACCAGAGCATGCTCCAGAACTCCAACATAAGTCGATAGGAATACAGATATCATTCTATCACAAATGTCTCTGTGAAGGCCCTACTAAAACTTCAGCACCATAAAGAAACCATCTTTTACTATATTGAGGGAGTAATGTGCGAAGCCTGTGAACCTCACATTGTGCTCAGAAACTGAAATATCACCATTTTTTTGCTTGAGAAGCTCAAGAATCTACATAGAGAAAAATATTTATGGGTAATACTCACTAAAGAACAACTTCTATAAGTCTAACCATGTGAGTGTCACCTCATCAGGGTTCTACATGATCAGGATCTACCAGTGCCTTGCTACACCATAAAGAAGGATCGCCACAAGCACAACCATCTGATTGATTGGGGTCTATACAATATTGAAAACATGGACCACCAGATCGATCCAATCCTTTATTTCATGAGTATCTGTCTCACCATGAAACCTCAGTGGTATATATCATAGTAAATCACATAATGTTCTATGTCTGTATGCATCACCATCCTTCCTTTCTAGAGCTATTGGATGCCCAAAAAGCAATTGATCATCTTCCCAAACCATTGGAACTGGATCCATGAACTTCTAAATAGGTTTTGTCACTATTTTCACCCTCCTAGTTGAAACACCTCGTTATTAGATCCTTGAACTGAGGCCTTATCACTCAACTAATCATCATCACGATCTTGTCTTGTTAACCTAGTTTTTTTTTCATCATGAATTCATCCTAAATGTTACAAGACATCCCCAATTTGATAAGAATATTTGGGTAGCTGACTCAAAAAGGAAATGAAATTCAAAAGACTCAATATTGTATTATTCATGTTCTACTAGTTCCTTTTAACTGATATCTTAGTATGTTGAGTCAAAAAAATAGGTAGTCAGAGTCCTGGTGTATGGATTCATTAGCCACCACACTAACACTGGGTTCTCTATCCTAATATCCTCACTCAAGGCACTCTAACATCTGATGTTTCCCAGTCAGGATTCAAGTATCACTAAGAGGGGGAGGGGGTGAATCAGTGATATATTTTTCTTTTATTATTCCTACTTTTTTAAACAACCTCTGCCTAATTTTAAATATTTCTTTCCCAAATGAACACAAATCCAACACATATCCATAGGAGTACAAGAATTTACAATGTTCAATACTCAAAAAGAGTATCTATGTCCTTAGTATTTTTTGAAGAAAAATCCAATACCACACAATCCACTAGAAAACATTCCTCTGTTATGGAATAAACTTAGTAGGATATACCATTCAACTTGTGTGGAACTATTAAAACTATCCAATAGTTCATATTCTCCATCTTATCACAAATAGGATAAAACAATATTTCAATTCTTCTTGATGAATTTCCAAAAATTTTATCTTTCAAAAAAATTCTTCAATTTTCTACCTAGAAGCTGATAAGAAACTCCGGGTGAAACACATAACTTTCGTGTCACTCCATACTTGCATGAAACTCATAACTTGTGTGCTACTTACATCTTGTGTGACACTCCCTACTTGTGCACCACTATCTCCTTTAAACTCTATAATTTCATGATACTCAATCCTTGAGTGAAACTCCCTTCTTGTAGGGATACTCCCTACTTGAATTTCCCTCCCTGCTTTCATTTACCTCCCTACTTGTATCTTCCAATTTATAGACATTTTTCCAACCAAACATGTATCTATCGCAACTTTCCCCAAAGTGTGAAAGTACATTAGTGCAAGCTTACTTTTCATGGTAACTCCATAACTTGTGAAACCTTATTTCCTTTGACATATTATGATGTAATGATATTGTAAAGTGGCCAGTGTGTAACTTTCCAAACCACCTTAACACTTGTTCACAACTTCCTTTTCCAAAAACACTTTTCTCCATTCTCCAATTTTTCGACCCCAAAAATTTGGAAAACACTAGAAAATGGAGCCACCTTAAAAATCTACTTTGGAAACACCAACCATACTAACTCAAAGTAATATTCTTTCATAAAAAACTCCTTCTAACTTGATTTATAACCTTTTATCGAACACCTTTAGCATCGTCAAATTTTATAAGGCTATTACAATGTTAATTGATTAGTCCACTTTGACAACAAAAGACAAAACTTTTCAAAATAAAACTTTTCTTAATTCTTTGTCTTTCCAAATTTCTTTCCAAAACATAATTTTTCTATTTTCCCAATCCAATCCTCCCATCAAAGTAAACTACAAAAACTGACCTAAAGAAATACCTCCTTTGATACCACTCTGTCATGACCTGACCCATCAGGGGCCACCTGGTCCGTGGTAAGATGAGTGAGACACCCCAAACCTACCTTTAATAGTCTATGGGTTGGTGACTGGTTCTAAGTAATCATAACACTAAAATGTGAGGCTTTAGCCTAAGTACTTGTATACATGAACACAACAAACTCCATGAAATAGTGTATAGAAATAATAAAATAATGAACATCTAAAGTATAAACCAGCCATACAAAAACCTCTAGGAAATAATCAAAGTACAATACTGTTGTAAAAAAGTATGAAGGGAAAAAAATACATCCACAACTAGATATTTGGTCCCAATATGAAAAAAAACTAGGGGAAAGGAATTTATAAAGTGAGTCCAACTCAAAATATACAAGGCTTACTACTGAACACAGTCAGTGCTAAGAGCCACTAAGTCCCATTAAATCTGGGTACACCGATATCACCTCTGATATGTCTTTCATCTTCATAAGACGAAACTTGTGAAGATAAATCCCAGGAAGGGGTTAGTATATACATACATAGTATGCACACTAGAAACCAAAAAGGGATCAACTGAAAAGGAAATAGTTAGATCAACCCATAAACCAAGAGGGTAAATAAAAACTCAAGAGATATGGTCAAAAAACCCAAGAGAGAGAGAAAGGGGATCTCCATATCTATATCATATCTAAGAAATATGAGTCATCCTATATCTCCAAAGGTCTATCTATGAATTAAAACACAACATGAAATCTCACAATAATCCATTTTGTGGTCCCACACCTCGCCACTGCACTCCATAGCTAAGTGAGAACTACATCCATCAGAGGACCCATGTGACCACATAAGATATAGAGTGGAGGGCCAACTTCACACCACTTTTTATCACAGATGAGGGAGAACTATATCCAATTTATGAATCGAATGAAACTTTACTAGAAACTGAGTGGAGTGGCTCACTCCTCGCTGCAGTTCTCTAGGGATGAGGGAGAACAAACTCCTATGGAGGACCCGCTCCATGCCAAATCTTGATTATGTGGTAGTAACACTTCATAGATAGAGGGATCATGTACTCAATGGTATGGGAGATTACTGAAACTAATTGTGTTAGGAGTATGGGGACCCACACCCTATTATGATAGGGAAGTACCAAATGTGACATATCTATGGTGATCTAACCGGACTTTTTTCATCCACCAAGCATCACTAAAATAAGTTCCATGCTCATCACACCTTGTGTTGTATCTCTAATGCCAAAATGAAGGCCTCCATCATGTTCTACATAGAATGATTCCTGGGATAGGCTACTCAAGATACCAAATCCGAGTCTCTATGAAGGATATATATGAGAAATAAGTCTCATAGAAAAGCATAAATCATGTTCTTTGGGTCACATGGCATGTGACCTCACCTGGGCACCTAGGTGTGTTGTCACCTACACACAATATGGTTGGTCATGTGGTCATAAATGGAATGTACTTAGAGTACAAAAAGTGTCTTAGTAACTCATGATAATCCTATGTCCCCCTTTCCCATGCCCATGTACCTCAGCCTATGCTCATGTATATTTGGGGCATGGTCATGTAGTGTTACATGACCATATATCCTTACATGGGGATCCTTACCATGCAATTTCCCACAAATAGAAGTACCACTACACATCATGTACTCTAATTACATGATGTATAGTCCCCAAATATACTTCTTCACCCAATAAGAATAACACACAATGTGTTCTCAGGAACTAGACACTGTGTGATTGGGATTACCGAATGAGAAATCCCTTTAATCCTCATAAAACCACCTTATTTCTTTGATTAAGAACAAATCGACCTACAGGGGTCCTTAGTAATCATAAAAAGGATTTAAAACTATTAAACAAAAGATATATGTGGATTGTGATGTAAAACTAAAAAATCCTCCTAACTCATTATTAGTCATAATGAGTATCTCTAGAGGGGTTAATTGGGTACCCAATATTTTTTTTGTTAAAAATGGATTATTTTGAAATCCAACAAATGTTTAAATATGATAATGTTTATCTAAATAAATAGTATGATATATTTCTTAATCTTTCTAAATATTTCTCTAAAGATCGATTATTTATTAGATGAATAATATAAAATATTATTGAATCATTTGAAATAAATTTACTTAATCAAAATATTATATGAAAACCAATTAAGGTAAACTATAAATGTATGAATTTTGTTTACTGTTAAAAATAGTTTTTAGTTTTAAAGTGGAAATAATTTGAAACAAAATTAAATCACACATTAGAAAGATTTAATACAAGAGGTTCAGTCTCAAGTAGAGACTTAGCCATCTCCACTTAGTAATCACCTTCCACCAAGTAGTTTATATAAAATAAACTAGATGATCCAAAATCTGGATCAGGTTTATAAAATATTTTACAACTATCCAAGTCACACACAACCTCTTCCACAATTATTCATGGGAGTAAAAATAATCAGGCCACACAAGGACCTCTACCCCTCTTATATGTGGGAGAATGAAATAGGAACACTATTTGATAAGATATCAAGTATATTCCAATTTAGTGCAGGAAACAATGTGCATGTGGTAAAGAATATTAAGCACACACACTTCTCAAAAATGTAATAAAACTAAATAGAATCAAGAAATCTAGGATTTGGGGGTTTATAAGTTCTTAGTGTGTAGAAATACAGTATGTGACTATTGGGTTGAATCACTAATGAATCTTGAGTAAAGTTCTTTCAAAATATTTAGAAAAAATAGAGTGGAACAAAAAATTGTTTTCTAACTAGAGGAAAGAACTGGATGTGATGATTCTTTGGCTTCCTCATTTGAGTGTTCATAGCAAGTGAAATATTCATGTTTTTAATTAGGTTCATCTCTTTATATCTCAAATACTCATTGAATCATAAGCTCTTTCTATCCAAAGTGTTACGCTATCTTTTTTGCACATTGTTATAGCGACTCGGCCTTTTCTAACATTACTATTGAATCATTATAAAGATAAAAAACATAATAATATTACACCATGAGAATCTATAGGTTTAATTCCTTTAGAAAACTAGGTCCAAAAATTACACTTACAACATCAAACATAAAAAATTATTTAATTACTTCTTCTCTAGCTTCTTATTGGCACTTGACCTCTCCTTAGTACATGTAGTCACCTAAGGATATAAATCAAAAATGGGTGATCTAAAATCCCATTAAGATGATATATAATAACAATATTAAAATTGGTGATCATAATAATAACATAGGAAAATGATCATGAACATGAGAGGAATCATTAATAAAAGACTTGAAATGTGGAAATGCATAAAAAATGAAACATAATGTCTTATTGGTTAACTACCTCACATAATTGTGAACAAATATAGAATATTGTTCACACATCATTCCACTTTAACTCATGAGATTCATCACTTTACCCAACGCATTAGAGCGTAGTATAATTTTGGGTGCACCCGTTACATCATATCATTATCATTATCATGAATGACACATAGAACATATATCAAAAATTAACATAACTGACCCATGTAAATGAATGGGTTTCATCTCATAATAACACATTCATAAACATTGGGTTACCAAAAGAAAGTGGTAATAACATACTTGATACAATAACCATCAACCTTGAGTGATAAATAAGAGGCGTGTTTTTGAAAGAAAAGTTCTTTTGGAAAATATGTGTTTGACAGAAAATCTAGTGGAAACATTTATATCCCAAAAAAGGTAATATAATGATGAAAGAATTATTTTTAAGGAGTGACCATACCAAAAATGGAGTGAAAGAGGGAGAACCCAAAGAAATAAAGTTGGGTTCAAGAATTTCCCTTACCTTGTATCTAAATCATTTCTTCACTTTAAAGTGTTGTATAACCACATTATATTCATTAATTAACAATTTTAGAACCTTTTCTACATGAATATGGTTCATTATGGTTTCATTAGGTAATTTTACAGTTCTTTTTATGAGTTATAGGGTTTAAATCCATTGTTTGGGAATGTTCATTTTTATGGTTTACTTGAACGGTTCACTGGTATTCATAAATGGAAGTTGGTGTAGAACATGGGTAAACATCCAGAACTGATATTATATGTTATTAATGATATTACATGATTTTAAATTATCTTATAATGAATTATGTTATATACCATGTGGATGAATCATTAGTTAAAATTTAATGATGATCGATTGGGTTAATTTGGGAGATTTTTCGACCACAACGAACTTGTTTTGTTTAAACATTTAGTAATATGTACATAAGTTAGTTCCAGAACATGAAATAATACATATAATATAATCTGGTTCAACCATAAAAATGTTTTCATTAACAGATATGAAGGAGGAAAAGGAAAAAAGAAAACATGTCGTTCTTGAAGGTGATAAATTAACACCTCACAAACAACATTTTATTTTCTAAAATAAAAAGAAGAGGAGAATGGGTTAGATGATATATTATCCCATTAGTATCATAAAATTATATTATATGTGAGATAATGGAGTTAACATACCATATGGATGAGGATAGGTGTAGAGAGATTAATAAAAGAACTTGAAAATGAAAGGAAATTAAAGGAAAAGAGAGGGAGGGAAATTATCTCTTGAGATCCTCCTTAAGGAACCTAGGCTTGGTCTTTTGATAAGACCAGAATATCTTGGACATGGTAGAGGGGATAGGGATGATTCTTGGGCAGAGTTTATAAAAGGTTTTAAGCTTGAGAGGTGTGAGGAAATGAGGGTGTGAAGGGTGGTATTTATAGTAGAGGGGAGAGGGGTTCTCTTAATATTTTAATCATTAGTTTATTAATTTCCACCAAGATAATCAATAGTGATAATTCCATGAACAAGAATATTAAATAGGGCATGTGAGTTTGAGATTTTTTTTCTTACATCACTTGTGATTTCAGGAATAGTGGGTTTAAATTATAATGTATTTATATGGTAAATTAATGTATTTTACTATTCACCAAAAATTCATGTATTTTAGAAAAATCCCAAAAATTCACCCTAAACATTTTTTGACAGGTATAATCCAAAAATGAAGTCCATTTTTCAAAAATAATTTTCTAAATATGATTTATTTAATTTTTAATTAAAATCACAATTTACTTGAAAAATACCGTTTTTAAAACATTTGTTTACTTATTCCAAAACATAGGTACATCATGATTATACTTAAATCCTACATATATACTATCATAGGAAAGGTTACTATTCATAAGGTTATATTACTATTCATAAGGGTAACATTAATATTCACAAGGGTATGTTACTATTCACAAAAAATTAAGTTTTTCTATTGGACTCCAAACATCTTACAGATTGCTACTGTGTATCTCAGATTTTCAAAATTCAACAGATAGAGGTGGCAAAATTATGTTTAATGATCACATTTTATTTAGTATCACGATATTTCATTGTGATTTTTAATGTGATTATACTATAAGGAATAATTATAAGAAGGGATTTCCATTTACAAAACACTGGATCATTACATTCCTCCCCCTTATGAAATTTCTCCCTTGAAATTTCATTTTACCGAAAAAGGTGAGGGTACTTATCATTCATTTTATCCTCTGGTTCCCAAGTAGCTTATTCAAACTTATGGTTCCACCACAAAACCATGACAAAGTGGGTTGTCTTATTGCGTAGAACCTTATCTCTCCAGTCCAAAATCTTTAATGGCTACTCCTCATAGGAGAGATTGTCTTCTAGTTGTACCACCTATGAGTTCAGAACATGTGATGGATCTGGTATGTACTTCCTCAGGAGTGATACGTAAAATACATCATGAACTTGATCCATATTCTGTGGAAGTGCAAGTAGATAGGCCATGGCACCTATGCGTTCAAGGATCTCAAAGGGGCCAATTTACCTTAGGCTTAGCTTCTCTTTCTTTCCCACCCATATGAATCTCTTCCACGGTGATATTCGAAGGAAGAATTTATCTCCAATGTCTAACTACAAGTCCCTTTGATGGTTGTCAGTATAGCGCTTTTTCCAACTCTGAGCAACTTTGATGTGTTTCTAGATGACTTGAACCTTCTCTGTCATCTCTTTCACAATATTAGGTCCAAGTAGCTTTATTTCTCCAACTTCATCCCAACAAGTTTGAGTTCTACATCGCTTTCCAAACAAAGCTTCAAATAGAGCCATATGAATACTTGAGTGGAAGATATTGTTGCATGATAACTCAACCAATGGGAGATGTGGATCCCATCCACCTTTGAATTCAAAATAACATGCTCTTAGCATGTTTTCAAGCTTCTGAATAGTTCTTCCAGATTAGGCATTAGTTTGGGGTGATAGGTTGTGCTGAAATTCAATTCAGTAATCAAGGTGAGTTGAATAATTCTTAGAATTTAGATGTGAACCTTGTATCATGATCAGAGATAATTGAGATTGGAACACCATGAAGTCTCACCACTTCTTTCACATATATCCTTGCAAGTTGTTCAAGAAAGATATCTTCCCGAATAGCGATAAAATGGGCAGTCTTGGTGAGTTGGTCAACCACAACCCATATCGCATTATTTCCCTTCGACGTATTTAGGAGAACTGTGACAAAGTAGATAGTGACATTATCCACTTTCAACATGAGTATAGGCAATGGTTGCATAATCCCTTTGTAATTATGTTTCTTTGATTTAACATTCTGACATACCAAACACCTTGAGATATATTCTACAATCTCCTTCTTCATGTTATACCACCAAAAGTGTTCTTGTAGATCTTGGTACATCTTGGTGCTAAGAGGATGGATAGAGAATGTTGATCTATGTGAATTATCCAATAGTTCCTTCTTTATCATGGGTGATGAAGGAACACAAAGTCGTGTTCCAAACCGAATCACACCTTCATCGTCAATATGGACCTCTTGCATCTTCCCTTCCTTAACTGTATTCACCTTCTTTTGTAACTCCAAATCATCCCTTTGTGCCTCCTAAATCATCTCTTGGATTTATGGTTGTTCAATCATTTTGGAAAGGTAGGATTTATCCCCTACCCTTACAATTTTGAAATCCATACTTCGCATATCCAAGAAGATATGGTCTTTCTCAATCCATAACATGGATAGAGTAGTAGTTTCTTTTCTGCTCAGAGCATCATCTACCTTGTTTGCCTTTCTAGGATGACATTGAATAGAGAAATAATAATCTTTTATTAGCTCTAATCATCTCTTTCGACTCATGTTGATCTCCTTTTGTGTGAATATATACTTTAGTCTCTTGTGGTCAGTGTATATGTCACACTTCTAAACATAAAGGTTGTGCCTCTGTATTTTCAAGGAAAAAATCACGAATGCCAACTCTAGATCATGAGTTGGGTTGTTCTGCTAATGGATCTTCAACTGTCATGAGGTGTAGGCTATCACATTATCATTTTTCATTAGTATCTACCCAAGCCTTTCTTTGAATCATCACTATATATCACAAATCATTCTCTACTTTTTGGTAGTGTGAGTACAGGTGTAGTGATCAGCCTTCTCTTTAGCTCCTTGAATCTTCCCCCATATTCTTCTGTACAGACATACATTACCCCTTTTCTTGTTAACTTAGTTAGCAGGCTTGACAATTGTGAGAAATTTCTCACAAAACGTTGGTAGTACCCATCTAATCCAAGAAAACTATGGATTCTTGTGACACTAGAGGGCTTGGGATATTCCTCAATCACCTTCATTTTATAAGGGTCCACAAAAATTCCCTCACTTTTGATCACATGTCCCAATAACATTACTTGCTTCATCCAAAAGTCACATTTGATGAACTTGGTATACAAATTCTCCTTTCTTAATGTCACTAACACAAGTCTTAGATGTTATTCATGTTCCTCCTTTCTCTTGGAGTAGATGAGAATATCATCTATGAACACTACCACAAATTTTTCAAGGTAATTTCTAAAGACTTTATTCATAAAATCCGTGAAGATTGTAGGGTCATTAGTAAGTCTGAAGGGCATCACCAAAAACTCATAGTTCCCAAACCTTGTACGGAAGGCAGTCTTCTAAATATATTCCTTATTCACCTTTAACTGATGATATCCAGAACAAAGATTCACCTTTTATAAGTGTTCATCTTATCTTAACTAATTGACCAAGTTATCTATCCTTGGAAGAGGATACTTGTTCTTTATGGTGATCTTGTTGAGTTCCGGATAATCAATACATAGCCGCATTGTTCCATCCTTCTTCTTCACAAAGAGCACTGACACACCCCAAGGTGATGCACTAGGGAATATTAACCCTTTTTCCAAATTCTTTTGCAATTACTTCTTTAACTCCTCCAGTTCAATAGGTGTTATCCTATAGGGACACTTGGAGATAGAAGTTTCTTTAGGTATGAGTTCTATTGAGAACTCTACCTCACGATCTAGAGGATTTCTGAGTAACTCTTCATAAAATACATCATTGTATTCCCTCATGATGGGAATTTCTACAAGGTTGTATCTTTCCTTTGACTCAACCATTTGGGTGAGGTATGCTTCTTCATAGGGAATCAACACGCACACAGTTGAATTATTTTTCAAAGTAGATTCATGATCTTCCTTTAATTTGTAGAGGATAATGGGATGGTTCAGAATATGAAATGATATTTCCTTTTCCTGAAATTTGATACGTGCTATATATAACGAGAGTTAATCCATTTCCATTATAGCATTGAATTTCACCCAGGGAAGTATTATGAGATTCACTGGAAGAATCTTCCCACATATGCCAATAGGATAAGATTCAAACACTTGGGTTTAAATTATTTAACCACTTGGTGTTTTTAAAGATATCTCTAATTCAAGGTTTTGATGATTTGATTCTATAGTTCTACCAAACTTGCAAGATATAATGGAATTCGTAGAACTAGAATAAAATAAGAATTTTTCCATTATTGAGTTAATATGAAGTGTACCTTCTCTGACTTCATTATCTTGCTCCACTTCCATGGTAGTGATGTAATAATCTTTCCCTTTTTCCTTTGTATTTGGTGGCTACTGATGCTGATTACCCTCTAGGACTTGAGGTTTAGTGCACTGGCTTGCATAGTGACCTTGCTCCTTACAGTTATAGCATTGAACCATGGTTGGTTCTCTCCTTTCATCCACCACATTCTCCTTCCTTTTCATGTCTTTTCGACACTCTTGAGTATAGTGTCCTTCTTTCCCACACTTGAAGCATTTACCCATCCCTTTGAGGCAGTTCTCATGATGAAACTTCCCACATTTTTGGCATGTGGGTTGTTGAGTTTTCTTCCCACCATTATCATTAGATCCTCCGGCTTGAAACTCCATCCTTCGTTTCTTATCGCCACATTCATGAGACCATTATCCAAACTTCATATACACTTTGAGAGAACACTGAAAAACTTCTTAATAACTCCAAAAGTCTTTAATTTCAAGAGCCTTTCGAAGGTGTGGTTTTAATCCACTAATAAATCTATCAATTATGCTATCATTGTTGATAAAAAAACCTGAAGCGTACCTTGCATGCAATGTGAAATTATCTTCATAGGTTGTGATAGATTCTCCTTCATTTTTCTTGAGCTCTTTGAATTCTCTCTCCATCTTTGTATGAAGATTTCGTGGGAAATACTTGTTAAGAAACATTATCTTAAAGTATTCTCATTCCAACTCTTCAATTTTGTCACTTGGCTTGGTGTTCTTAATAAAATCCCGCTATTGATCGGCCTCTCCATCAAGATTATAAACTGATAGTGTCACCTTCTCTATCTCAGAACAGTGAAGCATAGAAAATATTTTCTTCATGGAGTTGACCCACTGTTCCACAACTAGTGGATTAGAAGATCCACTAAACGTCGGTGGTCGTTTCCTGATAAAACACTCGATATCCAGTTTCTCCCTCTTAGGTGAAGGAGGATGTTCCCCTTTATTCTAGTTATTTTTCATAACTTCATATTTTTTGGTAAGAATCACTAAGAATTTTTTAATTCCACTACCCAAATCATTGGGGTTGTTATTCGGGAAATCATTGAATTGGCCCTCGCATGAGTTGTGGGCCCAATTTATCCTCATTCCCACCATTCTCTAAAACATAAAAGGTTGGAGAAAAACATAAGTCAAAAAGTCATGAATTAATAACTTGTTCATTTGTAAAACATTTACTCAAAGCATAACTTATGGGATCCCTATGTAAATCTTCTTGTGTGCATATTTTTACTTACTCTCATACTAGAGGTTTTCTCTATTGTTTACTAATCCTAATTCCCAAATTAACTAAAACTTACCTATCATAACAACTATAGAGACTTATACTTTTCTTAAATTACTATTACATCATTATAAATATAAACAACATAATAGTATTACACCATGAGGATCCAAAGGTTTAGTGTCATGGGAAAACTAGGATCAAACATTACATTTACAACATCAAACATAAAAATTTATTTAATTCCTTCTTCAATAGAATCTTATTGGAACTTGAACTATCCTTATTACATGTATTCTCCTGAGGATATACATAAAAAATGGGTGAAATAAAATCCTACTAAGAGGGTATATAAGAAAAATATAACAATGGGTGAGCATAATCATAACATAGGCAAAGGATCATGAACATGAGAGGAATCATTAATAAAAGGACTTGAAATGTGGAGATTCATAAAAAAATGAAACATCATGTATTAGTGGTTAACTACCACACATTCTTGTTAACAAATATATAATCCTGTTCATGCATCATTTCACTTTAACTCATGAGATTCATCACTTTACACAATGCATTGAAGCACTGTAAAATTTTGGGCGTACCCATCACATCATATCATTATCATTATCATGCATTCCACATAGAAAATATATCAAAAATGAACATAAATAACCCATGTAAAAAAAATTCATCTCATAATAACACATTCATAAACTTTGGGTTCCCAAAATAAAGTGGTAATGACATACTTGATACAATAACCATGAACCTTGAGTGAGAAATAAAAGGTGTGTTTTTAAAAGAAGAGTTCTTTTGGAAAATATTTGTTTGACATAAACTCTAGTGAAAAATATATATATCCCAGAAAAGGTAATAAAATGATGAAAAAAATATTTTTAAGGAGTGACCATACAAAAAATGGAGTGAAAGGGGGAGAACCCAAAGAAAGAAAGTTGGGTTCGAGAGTTTCCCCTTACCTTGTATCTGAATGCTTTCTTCACTTTAAAGTCCTGTATAACCACATTAGATTAATTAATTAAAAATTTAGAAACTTTTGTACATGAATATGGTTAAATATGGTTTCATTAGGTTATTTTATGGGCCTTTGGATGAGTTATAGGGTTTAAATCCATTGTTCAGGAATGTTCATTTTTATGGTTTTCTTGAACGGTTCACTTGTATTCATAAACGGAAGTTCGTGTAGAACATGGGTAAAAATAAAAAACTGATATTACATGATATTAATGATATTTCAGGATTTTAAATTATCTTATAATGAATTATGTTATATACCATATGGATGAATCATTATAAAATTTAATGATGATCGATTGGGTTAATTCAGGTGATGTTTCGACCACAACGAACTTGTTTTGTTTAATCATTTAGTAATATGTACATGATTAGTTACAGAACAATAAAGAGGATATAATACTTATAATATAATCAGTTTAAACCATAAAAATGGTTTAATGACCATATCTGAAGGCTTTAATGGAAAAATAAAACATGTCATTCTTGAAGGTGATAAATTAACACCTCACGAACAACGTTTTCTTTTCTAAAATAAAAATAAGAGGGGAATGGGTTGGATGATATATTATCCCATTAGTATCTTAAAATTAAAGTATATGTGATACAATGGATTTAACATATCATGTGTATGAGGATAGGTGGGGATAGATTAATAAAATAACTTGAAATTGAAAGGAAATTAAAGGAAAAGAGAGGGAGGGAAATTACCTCTTGAATCCTCTTCTTGAGATCCTCCTTAAGGAACCAAGGATTGGTCTTTTGATGAGACCATAAGCTCTTGAACGTGGGATAGGGGCTAGGGAAGATGCTTTTTCAGAGTTTAGACAAGGATTTAAGCATGAGAGGTGTGAGGAAATGAGGGTGTGAATGGTGTTATTTATAGTGGAGGGGAGAGGGGTTTTCTTAATATTTTAATCATTAGTTTATTAATTTCCACTAAGATAAGAAATAGTGATGATTCCATGACCAAGAATATTAAATATGTCATGTGAGTTAGATATTTGGGTGCTTAAATCACTTTTTATTTTAGGAATAGTGGGTTAAAATTATAATGTATTTATATAGTAAATTAATGTATTTTACTATTCCCAAAAAATTCAAGTATTTCAGAAAAATCCCAAAAATTCACCCTAAAAATTTTTTGATGTGTATAATCCAAAAATGAAGTCAATTTTTCAAAAATAATATTCTAAATATTATTAATTTAATTTTTAATTAAAATCATAAGTTACTTGAAAAATGCAATTTTTAAAACATTTGTTTACTTATTCCAAAACATAGGTACATCATGATTTCACTTAAATCCAAAAAATATGCTATAATTGATGAGGTTAATATTAATAAGGGTATATTAATATTCACAATGGTAACCTTACTATTCATAAGGTTATGTTACGATTCACCAAAAATTAAGTTTTTTATATTAGACTCCAAACAGCTTACTGATTGCAACCGCGTATGTCAGATTTTAAAAATTCAACACATAGAAGTGGAAAATTTATGTTTAATGATCACATAGTACTTAGTATCATGATATTCCATTGTTATTTCTAATTTTATTATACTATAAGGAATATTTATAATATGGGATTTCCATTAACAAAACATTGGGTCATTTTAATTGTTCTTTATATGAATTTGTGTGTATATTACATGAGGGAGTGTGATACACTTTTATCAATAGTAGAAGGAATTTCTAAATCAACTGCATCATCATACTTCACGTTATAACATTATTTCTACCATACATTTAAGATACAATCATTAAAATATTAAATGGAATTAAATTCTATGAATATAGAATTTATAGTAATGTAATTAAAAAATAATTAAAGTAATAAAAACTGAGACGATGTATTAGGATCTGGAAGTGTCAAGCTCTAGTGGTGTCTCATTTGATGGTATATTGTTCTGGAGGCATAAAACTGGTGGTATGACACTGGCAGTGTCTTAGAATTAACCAAATTTTCACTATATTGGTGTTGTCTCAACTAGTGGTGTCTAGCCTGGTTGTTTATGATCTGATGGTGTCTTAGACTTAGATAATTTTTTAGTGTTGGCAGTATGATACTGGCAGTGTGACATTGAAGGTGCCTCATCTGAAGGTGTCTCATACTTATCAATATTTACATTATAGTGACATGATATCCTGGTGTTGTGTCGATCTATAAGGTCTCATACTTTATCAATTCTTTAGTCTAGTGGTATGACATTATTATGGTGTGACATCCTGGCGGTATCTCAGACTTAAAGATTTTTATGTTGGCGGTGTGTCTTGGAAAATGGTGTTTATTTCAATAGTTTCTCATGCTTATATATATTTATCACCTGTTCTCATAATATAGATTACTTATAGAAAAACTTTAAATTCATCATTATCATTAGAATCATGATTTTTCAATCATTAAAATTAAGAGGTCAAAAATCTCCCCTTTTTTGATG
The DNA here is from genome assembly GCA_963277665.1 of Viscum album. Classification (NCBI taxonomy): domain Eukaryota; kingdom Viridiplantae; phylum Streptophyta; class Magnoliopsida; order Santalales; family Viscaceae; genus Viscum; species Viscum album. The sequence continues at coordinate 1,398,044,946 of OY728127.1, read as the reverse complement.
ACCAAAAATCATGGCATCAAAATAATAATATAAATGTAAATATGGGTCATCATAGATATTTAAAAAATTTAAACATGATATCCAATGTAAGATCCAAATATAAATCAATACTTATCATTCACAGAATGTGTAGATGGTTCAAAAAAAAATAGTAAGTATCAATAGTAAGTATCAAAGGTAAGAACATATTTCTAAGATAGAAAGATTCAAAATATATAATAGAAAAGATAATAAGTTTAGAAAATAGATAAACATAATTCAATAAAATGATTCAAAAACATATGCTATAAAAATTCTCTATAAAATCATGTATTCTATAAGAATTATCCCCCTTTTGGGATTCTCAAAAAAGTAAAGAATATCAGTAAAGGTAGAAAGAATAACCAAATTAAGAGATTTAAAATACATTCAAAAGTAAACATAAATAATAATAGGTAAGAAATAAATTCAAAATTAGGAGCACAAAGTTATTACAGTATATATCCCATCAAATATAGTACAGTCTAATCCAAAAAAATACAATGGTTAAGGTTTTCCATAGGGTTCCATCAGTCCTTTGTCTTTAGCCTTGGATTTCTCTTGATCCTTAGCTGAGGCAGCAAGATCATCCTAAGGATGAGTAGAGGGAGAACCAATATAACGAACAGTGAGATCCTGAAGGGTATGATATTACAAAAAAACAACTATATTGAGATGAAACACAACTTGTGTAGGATCTATAAGAAAAGGTTAAAAACTGTCTAGAATAGGTATAGGGGAACCACCAGTAACTCCAGGTATAAAAGAGAATTGGGGAGTAATCATAATGGATGACTGAAAAACCACTACATGAACTTGATCATGAATAAACAGTTTCATGAGATTGATGAAATACATGATAATTAGGTCACACCTTTCCATTTCACTAAATAAATCAAACTTTTATTCCCTGAAATGGTTCTAGACTGGGGTCATCTCCTTAAGCTGTCTAACTTACTCTTTAAAAGCTTGATTCATAGGAGGTATTCTCAAATTATCATCCAAGAATTTAAAATGGGAATCCATATAATGTTCATTATAGATCCCAGAGAGATAAAACTTTATGGAATAGGTTATAGTCTATGTTTCATCATTCATGTCTTTGGAATAATTCTTGATCATCATGTGATCATTCTTAGTTCCTTGCTCAAACTTCTTTAGAATTTCTAAATGAATTATAGGTTCTCTACTAGAGGTATTACAGGAGGTATCTTAAACTTCCTATCTAATGACTTATCAAAACTGATTAACATAAAACACTAGAGAATAAGGTGTAGCAGTAATAGAAGTATCTAAATAAGTATCCTCAAGACTTTTAAGGATATCATACAAAGAATATTTAAACTCTGATTTCATTTCCCCTTCCGAAGACTTGAGAGCTTTCTATTCACCACATATCTAATTATTCTTAATCTCTATCTCATAAACATAATGCATCCTCTTAGGTTGGATATTCTGAATAACCATCTCAAATATTTAACTTGCATCATTTTCATTGAGCTCTTTAAAAAAGGGATTGATTCCTTACACACATGTGAAACTCAGTAATCATATTTTAATAAAAAACATTCATGTCAGCTTGAGTGACTATATCCATTATAACAACTATAGGAGAAGAAGCGGGTTCAGGTACAGGAGGTATCACAAAACTAAACTTTTCAATAAGTCCTTCAAGATCAACTTGGGATATCCAAGATCCCTTAATATCACCTTCAACACTAAAATAAAATTTACCACTATTTGGAAGGATTATTTAAACATTATAGAAATTTCCCCACACCACTTACATAGGTTCTATTAAACGGTCTAAAGCATGAACTATTGAAAGAGGTACCGTAGTAGTAAAAATGACTAAAACTTCCCAATTCCTTTACATTCTAAACATTGAACTGTCACTGTTTGTTTAACACTAGCAGGATTAGCTTCCAACTGTGTCCTAACAGTTGGTGCATCTTTTATCTCAACATCCTTTTGGGCATCAACAAAAGTGGATTCATCTCCTAAATTTTCATCCATATAAGACTTATGGACATATAAAAAAGATAATTGTTCATTTCCAAATTCTTCCTCAATAAGCTCCTTCTTCTCTTGTTCAGAAACATGTTGTTCCATAGTATCTATAACTCTCATCTTTTCAGCCACATCAAAATCTGAATCATCTTGACCTATAGAAACTGAATTGTCCTCAACATCATCATTAGTTGGGGCTATATGAAACATCTCTACTGATGGGTAATTATCCCCCTCAATAAGTTCATCCTTAATCTATAGAGAAATTTCCAAATCCTTTTTCTTGATTCAGCCACTATCATCCTCAAGTTCAGAATCACTTCCATCATCACTTCCATCATCTACATTCTTCTTTTTATCACCATTATTACTTCTTCCATTCTCATCTTGCTCTTCCTTTTCTTCCTCATTATCATCATCATCACCTTTAGTGGATTTGGAATTTTTATATTATTCCTCTCTAGAGATCTCAGTATCTTATTCCTAACTCTTAACTAACTTCTCTCTTTTTGGAAACCTCTTAGGTGGAGTAGGAGTTCCAAATGTAACGGGAGAGACTTTTGGAGAAAGGTCAGGGTCACTCCCTATATCAACATATTATTCCTTTTCTAATTATTCACCAAAAAATTCTTCCTCATATGAGTAATCACCAACTTCATCAAGCTCCATGACTGTATCAAATTGATCCATAGGTCTGGTTGGATGATCAACTAGATTATACTCAGAATATAACTTCTCAGAATGACCAACCCATTGTCTCTTCCATGGGTTCCTGCTTATCTTCGTTCTTGAACATGTGGCACTAGTTATAAAGAAACCACCATAGTCTATAACAGATTATTCACCATCATGAACTAGTCCCTTTTCCTCTAAAAAGGAAGAAATAATCATTGGTTAGATCAAAAAATATGATCTAGAGGATGGTTTGATCATATCTCGCATATGAACCATTAGATATCTATAGAGATTAATTTTGTGACCTTCTATCATAAGAAATAGGAGATAAATATTTTGATACCTTAGAGTTTAAAAATCTACTTTTCTTGAACAAAACATGATACAAGAACTTAAATAGAAGCCTACATTCTCTATCCAACTCCAATTCAACATGCCTTCTTGTTTAACCATATAATTTTAGCACAACAAAGGAATCCTCATAAATAAACATATCTATAGCTTCTGTAATACTTCCTTGGTAATTATAAAAGTCCCCATCATGAGGTAAATTTAAACACTTATCCCATTTTATTGAAGAAAAACCAAATACATGTCCTTCAACATGGATTTGAATCTAATCTATACCATCTTTATTAAAAGAAAACTCTATGTTCTGATAAAATTCATATACCATCTTGGGGTATAAAGGCCTCTTATTAGATGAAAATCACTCCAAACACCCTTGGTTTTGGAGAACCTTAAGTAAAAAATACTTACTCAACAACATTAAATTCGAGTATACTTCCTTTTCTGCAACAACAACTCGGTTGACAAGATCCAGATTAACTAAAGCAACAGGTGCAGGTGCACTCAACTCTTTTTTCTGCTTCTTAGAAGATTTTTACCTAGTAGGATAAAATGAAGAAAAATGATTCATTATCAACATTTAGATCATCTCGTCAAGCTTGGTTGAGGGTAAGGATAAGGTTTGAACATAAATATATGAAAGGGTTACACTAGTCTTGGGAGAGAGATATGCGAGTATCAAACGGGGTTCAAGGTATGTTGGGAATAGAAATTGTGCTACATTAATGTATTTTGGGATATTATATATTCTAAAATAAAAATTATACTTGAAATCAAATTTAATATTGAGATAAAAACATGCATTGGGTTTTATAAATAGAATAAACCGGGAAATAAACAGGCAGTTTGAAATGTCAAGAAACAAAGAAAAAAAATTCAAAGGTATGAAAGGTAATAACATGAAATCTCAATAGCAAAACATAGCCAATGGTATGACAGACCAATGGCATGAAAACCCATTAACACGATAAGTCAACGACATAAAAATCTAACAACATGACAAGAAAGAGGAATGTTATACACAATGGTATTTCCTTACAACATTATGTCATTACAACAGTATGTCATCAAAATTAACCAAAATTTATCATTCCTAATTCATGTTAGGTATAATTGATTCTCTAAGAATTCAAAGGCTTGTTGAAAATATCAGCTAAATAATGTTCTATTCTAATAAATTCAAGAGTAATATCTCCCTTTTGAAAATGATCTTTCAAAAAGTAACATCTTATATCAATGTACTTTGTCCTAGAATGATAAACTGTATTCTTAGAAATGTTAATTGCACTTGTATTATCATAGTTTATGGGGATAGTTCGGAATTGATATCCAGAGTCTAGTAGTGTGTGTTTTATCTACAAAATTTTTGTACAACAACTACCTACAAATATTTATTCTACTTAATCAGTAGGCAATGCAATATAATTTTTCTTTTTTACTACACCATGAAACTAGAGACTTACCTAAAAAGGGACATGTTCCATAGGTTCTTTTTCTATCTAACTTTCATCCACCAAAATTAGTATCAGAATAACTTACTAAATCAAATGGTTTTTTCTAGGGTAAAATAATCCTAAATTAGTATTATACCTAAGGTATTTGAAAATACCTTTAATAGAAACTAGGTTTGATTCTTTTGGGTTTTCTTGAAAACGAGCACACATACACACACTAAACATAATATCTAGTTGACTAGATGTCAATTAGAGAAGACTTACAATCATACCTTTGTAGCTAGTTTGATCAAATGGTTTCCCAACTTCATCAATATCCAATTTATTGGTGGTAGTATCACTACTCTTACTGCTATCTATATTAAAACATTTTAAAAGATATTTTGTATAATTACTTTCATTAAAAATAATTCCTTTCCAATTTTGATAAATTTTAAATCCAAGAAAGAATTTTAGTTCACTCATTAAACACATTTAAAATTCATTTTTCATCATTTTAGAAAATTCAGTACATAGATATTTTTTTGAAGATCCAAAAATAACATCGACAACATATATTTTTATTACTAATACATCTTTTGAAATTTGTTTTAGTAAAAGGGTAGGATCATATGTTCCTTTTTAAAATCATTTTGAAATCAAAAAATTGTTGAGCCTATCATACCAAGATCTATGAGATTTTTCTAAACCATATAAATCTTTTTTTAATTTAAAAACATGATTTGGAAATTGGGGATTTTGAAAACTAGGGTTTGTTCCAAAAAAACATCCTCAATTATAACACTATTTAAGAATGAAATCTTGAAATATATTTGATAAATTTGAAATCTAGATGAGTTGTATAATCAAGAAATATTATTAGGGATTCAATTCTAGCTACAGGTGAAAAGGTTTTTTCATAGTCATTCCCTTATTCCTCTACTATAACCTTCTGTAAAAAGTCTATCCTTGTTTATAACTATATTTTCTGACTCATCAACTCTATTCATAATCACCCATTTAGTGAAAATAGTCAAGGTTTCCTTGGGTCTATCTACAAGTTCCACACTTTGTTCCTTTAAAACTTATTTAACTCTTCCTGCATTTCTATTACCCAGAATTAATCATTAATAGCTTTATTTATGTTCTTAGGTTCAAGATGAGACAATAAATCTTGATTTTCAACTTGATTTCTTACAGAATACCCTGTTTGAGTTACTTTATTTAGATCAACTACAATAGCATCTAAAGGATGGTACTTAATAGTTCTAACTACTCTATATTAAGAGGGACTAGTCACTTTTTAATTTTTTGGTTCAAGTTCTAAAAGTTCTGGAAATTCTTCAAAACTATATTATTTTATTCTTATTTTAGAGAATAATCTAAAGTTTTAGAATTTAAGTTCAAAGAAGATAAATCATCCTAAAGGTTTTCAATGGAGTTCTTAGGCTCATTTGGATCAGTTTCATCAAATTTTACATGAACTGATTCTTCCATAGTTTTGGAATTCTTATTTGAAACTCTATAGGCATTTATAGAAATTGAATAACCAAGGAAAATTCATTCATCACCTTTGGAAGAAAATCATTCCAAGATATACTTAGTTTTAAGAATAAGAAATTTTCAACCAAAAAATTTAAAGTAATTAACCTTAGTTTTCCAATTATTCCACAACTCATAAGGGGGATTCTGAAGAAAGGGTCTGATCAAAACTCTATTGATAATATAGAGGGTTGTATTAACATCCTCTACCTAAAAATAGATAGGTAGGTTATACTCATTTTATATGGTCTCGACTGTCACTTATAAGGTTTAATTTCTTCTTTCAACAACTCCATTTTTTTGGGGTGTCCTAGGATCATAGAAGTTATGAGTGTATCCATTTTGTGAGAAAAATGATTCAAAATATTGATTTTCAAACTCATGACCATGATCGCTCCTTAATGTTTTAATATTATTTCCACTGAGATTTTATAAAGACTTGGAATAATTGGTAAAGTAAAAACCGAATTAACTTTTGTGAGATAGAAAATATACCCAAGTATACCTTGAATAGTCATCTACTAGAGCATAAATATAGTGCTTCCCATTAAGACATGAAACTATATAAGGTCCAATAAAATACATTTAAACAAACTCAAGAGGTTGATAATTTGACACTTATTTCTTTAGTTTAAAAAAAGTTTATTTTATTTCTATTTTTGATAGGGGTTACAGGATTTATCAGTTAGGAACTCAAGTTTAGGAAGATCCCTAACTAACACTTTTCTATTTAGCTTCCTAGTCTTCTATTCCAAAGCCATGAATCCTTATAAAAGTCAGTTAAGCATGAAAAATTCTGAGAAACTAAAGAATTTAAATCTACAACATAAACATTGTCATTTCACTAGGTAGTAAAAATTAAATCATTTTTAGAATCAAAAACATTACAATCATCATTATCAAACTTAACAAAAAATCCATCATCACACAACTTAAATATTCTAAGAAGATTATAATTTAAACAATCAATATATAAAACTTTAGAAATTAAAAATGACTTTTTGTTACCAATCTGGCCTAAGCTAATGATTTTTCCTTTTGCATTGTCACTAAAGGTGACATGTCCACCAAAAACCTTGATAAGTCTCTTGAAGTAAGAATAGTTTCATTTCATATGTCTTAAATAGCCACTTTCCATGTACCATAGACTTATATTGAAGATATTCAAGCATTTTTTCTGAAAATGGGTTTTAAAAAAAGAAATGATTTTGGTACCCAAATCTATTTGGGTCCAAAAATGTTAGTAAGAAAGGTTTTGTGAACCCAAATTTTCCTTATGGGTTTCCTATAAATAGGTTGTAGACTCCAAGAAATAAGAACTTTGTTGGTTCGCCTTGAAAAAAATTTGGGAGTAGAGATTTCATGTCTAGATTTATGAACTAAATTATTCTTAGTTATTATCCTTTATCTAGGTTTATATCGTATTCGAGTAACATATTTAGGAGAAATTTGTTTTAATAATATTTGTGTGACTTTATCTCTGCCATTTTTAAAATTTTCATGGTATTTCTTCAATTTATCATTTTAAAGTTTGAGTGAATTTTTTTCTTTGTGAAGTTGAATATTTTTATCCTTTTCTACAAACAGCTCAGACTTACTGTTTATAGTTGGAGAATGTTACCTTTAAAAACGTTTATATTTATCCTTTAATTAATTAAAGGTATCTTATATAATATTTCATTATTCAAATATTTATTCACTTGAAATATTATTATCATCATGTTCATTTTTATAATTATCAATCTCATGTACATGAAAATCACTAGAAATAGTAGTTATGTCAAGTAACTCACTGACTTTAGTCATGAAGCACATGTTTTCTCTGTCTAGTTTATTTTCAGGTGATGAATCCAAATCACTTGAACTATATTCACTTTATGTTGCTTTTATTTAAATTTTTGTATCTTATATCTTTATCCTCGTATTTATTTTTGTGTTTCTACTTAGGATAGTCATATTTTATGTGACATTTTATAATGTATTCATGGCAGACAACTTCTTTTAGATCATCATCCTTTTTCTTCCAATTTCCTCTGTTGTAATATTTTCCATTATAGTTTAGTTTTTTGAAAAAAAAAATCTTCCTATAGAACTTCTTAAACCTTCTATCTATGTGATCCATTTCCTCATCACTATCAGAAGAATATTCTCTATCACTGGAACTAGTAGTTTGTACCTTCTCGTTTTCTTTTTTCCTTATTTTTTCTAGAGGAAGGTGTCTTGAAAGCTACTGAATTCCCCTTAAGATCCTCATTGTCTTCTCGGTTTACCATTAACTCCTATTCATACATCATAAGTTTACCTGTAATCTATTTGACCAGTAATTTACTGATATCACATGATTCTATGATTGACACTAAAGTGCCTCTCTATCTTTTAGGTAGACATCTCAATAATATCATTATCTGGTCCTTATTATATATAGGATTTACCAATGAGATCATGGTATTGAAAATATCATTAAACCTAAGGTACATATCAGAAATTGGCTCATCGGGTTTCATTTTAAAATTATCATATTTAATAGTGTATGTATTAAGCTTCGTTTCTTTAACATTTAAACTTCCATCATGGGAAACAAACAAAGTGTCCCAAATCCCAAAAGTAGTTTTACAAGATGAAATCATGTTAAACCCTTCATCACCAAGGTCATAGTACATAGAATTTATATCTTTACAATTATAATTGTATGGTAATATTGTTGCATTATATCAAGTGCTTCTAGCAGTATCAAGTATTACATATTCATCTTCTATTGCAGACTAAATATCAAAACTCATGCTCTCTATGTGCATTTTCATCTTTATTTTCCATTAGGAATAATTTGTTCCATTGACTAAATGAGGTCTATTAGTATAAAACCATTATTTATTATTATCTAGGTAAAATAAATAAATTTATAACTAATAGAAATTTATGATCTTTAATGTATAACTAAAATTGTAGTTAAAACAAATTTGAAAATTTGATTTTCAAATAGAGAAAATCCTCTAATACCAAATGTTGGTCAGAGTGAGTATCTAAATAGGGGGTGAATTGAGTACCCAATAAAAATTTCTATTAAAAATGGATTATTTTAAAATCCCAAACATGTTTAAATATATGAAAGTTTGTCAAAATAAGTAGTATGATATATATCTTAATATTTCTAAATATTTCTCTAAATATTGACTAGTTCTTGAATGGATGGTATATAATATTAGTGAATCCTTTGAAATAAATTTACTTGATCAAAATACTAAATGAACATTAATTAAGATAAATTATCAAAGTATGAATTTCTTTTATAGTTAAAAATAGTTTTCAGTTTTAAAGTGGAAATAATGTGAAGAAAAATTAAATCACGTGGTGGAAAGATTGAATATAAGAGGTTTTGTCTTAAGTCAAGACTTAGTCCTATCCACTTGGTGATCACCCACCAAGAATAAGTTTATATAAAATAAACTAGATTACCCACAACCTTGATTAGGTTTATCCAATAGTTTACAACTATCCTGGTCACACATGACCTCTTCTACAGTTATGCATGGGATTAAAAATATGAAAGCCACACAGGGACCTCTACCACTCTAATACATGGGAGAAACAAATAAGAAAATTTTTTTGAGAAGATATTGAGTATCTTTCAATTTATTTACAGAAATAGTATCTGTGTGGTAAATAAGAGTAAGCACGCACACTGCTCAAAAATTTAATAAAACTAAAAAGAATAAAGAATTCTAGGAGTGTAGGGTTTAAAAGTGCTCAGTCTATTGAAATGAAGATTGTGACTCTTGAGTTGAATCAGTAATGAATCTTGAGTTGGGTTCTTTCAAAATATTCAAGAAAAATAGAGCATTGAAAACTCTTGTTTTTTGACTAGAGGAAAGAACTGGATGTGATGATGTTTTTTGATTCCTTAGTTGAGTGTTCACAGCAAGTGAACTCTCCATGTTTTCAATCAGGTTATAATTTTTAGCTCTAAGATACTAAATGAATCGTGAGCTTTTTTTATCCATAGAGTTATGCTATATTTTATGCACATTGTTCTTTATATGAATATGTGTGTGTATTTCATGAGGGAGTGTGATATACTTTTATCTGTAGTGGTAGGAACATGTGAATCAGTTTCTTACTCGTATTACATGTTATTACATTATTTCTATCATAAATTTAAGATAAAATCTTTAAAATAGTATGTTTCATTAAATTCTATGAATATAGTTGTTAGATTAATGTAATTTAAAAATAAGTAAAGTAATAAAAATAGTGATGGTGTATTAAGATTGGGAGATGTCAGAATCTAGTGATGTCTTACTTGACATTATGCTTTTATGGTGGCATGACACTGGAGTTATGACACTATCAGTGTCTTAGACTTAACAAAATTTTCACTATGCTGGCAGTGTCTCAACTAACGGTGTCTGGTATGGCGATGTATGCTCTGACAGTGTCTTAGACTTAGACAATTTTTCTATGTTTGTAGTATGATACTAGCAGTGTGACATTGATAGTGCCTCATCTAGTGATATCTCATAGTTAGCCATATTTATGTTTCAGTAGCATGATATCCTAGAAGTGTGTTGATTGATGGTGTCTCATAATTTTTCAATTCTTTAGTCCAGTGATATGACAGTCTGATGGTATGATATCTTGGTGGTATCTTAGATATATATATTTTTATGTTGGTAGTGTTTCATGGAAAATGGTTTCTCTCTCAACTATGTCTCATACATTTATGGATTTATCACCTATTCTCATAATATAGATTACTTATAGGAAAATATTAAATTCATCAGTGTCATTATAATCAGGATTTTGATATCATCAAAACTAGGAGGTCAACACTCATGGTGAAAAAGTTGAGACTTCATGTCCAGATCCATGATCAGAGGCCACTACACCATGATTCAATCTCGATCTCCATCAAGGATGAATTCTGGTAGCACCTCTCCCCCTTCCTCTTGGTTCATTCACAATACAAGGTAAAAACCCTCACCCTTCTTCCATACATAGGAATCCAAATGGTAGGGGTGGGGTTTATTTAATTATTTTAATTTAAATAAATAACTTAAATTATTTATCTCTACCACTAACAGTCTCCTTAAGCCAAATTCCCAATGATGACCAAATTTATGTCACGCCTATAGTAAACCCTTTGTTTTGGAAACAACAATTTTCTCATATTTCTCATCTGAGGTCCCAAACACTGAGAAAACAATTTATTTCAAAATATTTGCATGTTTTATTTAATATATAATAATATTTTTAATATATTAATTCTAGGGTATCATGAAACCCTTACACCATACTGACTCTAAGGGAAAATGTAGAGACATATATATAAAAATTCAAAGGACTAAAACGATGAAACTAGACTTTTTAAAAATTCAAACCATTTAATTTTCATGAGGGGATTATCGAACCCAACTCTTTATTTCATATTATCCTCTTTTCCTCAATATTTTTCAATGATTATTCTCAAATACCTTCTTAACTCCCTTTAATGTTTCTTTCTCCTTTATTTTTCTAGGGATATTCATGTGTCTACTTCATTGCAGTGATTTCCAAGATACTTATAATAATTTTTGGAAAAGACTTTTTTTTCCAAATATCTCTTTGATTCCTCTTAAGTTGTTCTTAATCTCTTAATTAGTTATGAACTTTTAGGATAATATTTAATTTCCATAAATATGTTTTCCCCTTTGGGAATTTACAAGATTATTCATTAACATGTTCTTTATTGCATCTTTATTATAATATTTTATTTATCATGGGTTTATTTTATTTTTATGATTGATATATGTTCCATTTCTATATAGAATGCATGATCATGAGCATTTTATGATGTGACAGGTGTGCCCATAATTATAAAACCATAAAATTAATTGGATAATGTGATATATATCATGATATTATTTGTATTATTCATGATCATGATGTTTTCTTAGTTAAAAATTTATGAAGTGATTATTTGTACACATAAGTTATGTGTGAACATGATGTTATCTTTGTTCACAAATTATGTGGGGGATTTGACCAAAATTTTATAATGTTTTATTATTATCCAAATGTCACATTCCATGTCTATTTAAAATTATTCTGTCATGCTTATAATGATGGTCCTTTTCTTATGATATGATTATTCTCACCCATGTACTATATTGATTCATGTACCATCCCTATTATCCGAAACCTTGCTAGGATTTTATCTCACCCTTTATTTGATGTATGTCCTTTGGATATTGAAATTAGTGAGAAGGGTTCATTAAACTTATAGGAGGACTATAATGAATGGTTGATTAGTTTTTTAGTATTATATAGGATGATGTTATGATATGTTCCTAGTTCCCAAAGACACTAAACATAGGATTCTGGGAATGGTTTTTGTAATTTCTTTAAAGAAAAATATTTAATAAAAAAATATGTTTAACTTTAGTCTAGTTCATGCACTACTAACTAATATGCTCCAATAATAAGGAGATATGACGTGCCACCTACCAAATAGCATTCTCAACACTTGGTATCAATTTATTACACTGGATATGGAAGTGAGGTTCTAGGGGAATCTCATTTGTTGTCAAACTAAAGTTTAGTTATTTTTTTGGAATTAGGAAATATAGAAATTTTTTATAAATAATTTCATATATAATCTTTATTTCTAGAGAACTACTCCATGTATTAATAGTATAAAAAAATAAGGGGAACATCTCTGACCCATTAATGTTGAGTTATATCATGAACTAATAATTAGTTTACTATAACTATTATGGTTATAAACCACAGAGTAAATATTAACACATGATTATAAATGAGTATAATTATGATGTTGCAATTTCTTTAAGGGGTGTAGAATGTAACATCCTGAATTTTTAACATATAAATTTTTAATAATTTTATTTATTAAATTATATGTGTCAAAATTAATATATTACATTAATTTTTATTTTTAGGATATGAACATGTATATTATATAACTCTTTATCCATTTATTATTTTTCTTACATAATTAAATATTATATTTCTTATAAAATATTAATTTATGTATAAAAGTATACTATAATTAAATTTTATAGAAAACATAATGAAATAATCTATATTTTACTTCATTATAGAACATTTCAAGAATGTAATGACTCAAGATTTTATATATTAAATTTTCCTATGGAATAAACATGTGTGTCTCACAATTAAGAATATAGTATGGTATAAAACACATGCATCACATAATGAAAATTCCAATAAAACTTTATTTCATTAATTTATAACATTTAATTTAGAGATTAAATATATTCAAAAAAAATGAAAGTAGTGCAATGAGATAATTAAAACAATAAATAAATAAAATAACTAAAGTAGGAGAATTTGGATCATTTTAATCTACTAGAAATATCACACTCACAAACAATATTTTAAAAATAGAATAAAAACATTAGTGATGAAATAGACATTTTGAAAATGAAGTGTCACGACCCAACCCTAAATGGGGATTCAGCTGTAACCACCCCAAGCCTGCCTTCATAGGTAAGGGGTGAAACAAGAACCGAAATTCATATACTAAATGGTAAGAATTTTCCTAATGTACTTGTACATGCACACCCAACCATCTCAATACATAAGTGCATAGAATTAGTAATAAAAAGATGAAACAACTAAAAAATAAACCAAGAATGAAAAACCTCTAGGGTGTACTTGAGTAAAATAGTGAAAACTAAAAAGTAAAAGGAAAAAATACACCCCCAACGAGAAATATGTCCTAACCAAACAAAATCTGGAAAGTAAACTGTTGAGAGAGACCAACTCTTGATCTCTAATTTATGACCACCGTATGTAAACCAAAGCACACAGTATCCCTAAGCTCCATGGAAGTCATCATTGGCATGTCCATCATCAGCATAATACATGAAAAGTGTTAGAAAATCCCATGTAGGGGTGATTATATACATACCTAGTAGGACTCTCCAAAATATGAAGGGGGAGTGGTAATAGACACAATAGGAAGGAAAGAATTTAGATAGAAAATAGTATATAGCTCAACCTAAAGAAAAATAAAGAGTAAAATCATTTGAGAACAAGGGGATAAACATAGTGTGTAGATGGACTACATGTTGTATCCTCTCCACACATAGTTGGAGAGTAACATCATCCAACCCAAATAATCTAATCACGGAAATCACATGGTATACCCCACACGTCTTCAAAACCCATGGCAGGAGAGTAACCAAATCCAAATGTATGGATAAATATGTGTGTGTGTGTTTGTGTGTATTCTTAGAAAAATAACCCCAAATAATATATAAAGGGGATATCTGTCTCATAAATCAACCTAGGCAAAGAGGACCAATATTTCAAGAATTCCATCAATGATGTCCAGCATCTCATGTATCTACCCAACACAAACCATCTGAGTCAAGTCACACCTCATCATTGTTCCACACAATCAAGGGGCCACAATATTTAGGTATAGGACCCATTCCATAGAAAAATAGTAGGATTACACTTAGTGGATTAATAAAGGACCCATACCCTATACTAATAGGAGGGTTCCACTCTAATAGTTAAGGGAGGACCCATTCCGTTTCCAGCAAGAGGGTTCCACTCTGATAGTAGAAGACCCATACCCATCCCATATGAAGGTTTCTACTCTAGAAGTTGATAGAGGACCCATTCCCTATGACAACCTGAGGGTTCCACTCTAAGGTTAGAGGACCCATGACAAGCCCATCTATTGGGTTCCACTCTAGGAGTTTGTAGAGGACCCATGCCAATCTCGGCTAAAGGGTTCCACTATAGGAGTCTATAAAGGACCCATGCCCATCCCAGTTAGAAGGTTACACTCTAGGAGTAGATAAAGGACCCATGACCAGCCTAGATCGAGGGTTCCACTCTAGTCATTTAGGACCCATGCTCAGTCCGGCGGGGGGCTTCCACTTTGAATGCCTTCGGTGATCCTATGTGATCCCTGTCGTCATTGAGAATTTCTCAAACAAGCGCCATGATCGTAAAAATCTCACATCATATATCAAAACCCAAAATAGAGGAATCTATCACATTCTACATAGAAGAAAATCAGAATAGGCTACTCACAGGCTAAAATCCAAGTATAAACAAATGATATACAAGAGTTTGAAGTTTCTTTAAAAGGAAACCAAGGGGTACATGGTGTGTGAGGGGACCCACATGGTGTGTAGTCCCACTCCATCACCTGTTCATGTCCCTGGAGGTACAAATCTCTCCAACTGTGTAGTTATACATGATGTTTAGAGTATATACATGGTGTGACTATGCCTCGGGGTCTTGCCCATGTGCTTGGTCGTGTCTGTATATCCATCCCTTATTCGTGTACATTGTTACAAGTTGTTCCTAGCCATTCCCATTCTTGTGTACTCGTGGATTACATGTTGAGTCCTCTAACATAATATCCATTGGAGTGTGGGGGTCCTGCATGGTGTGTGATACCTATAAATCACTGAAAACCTAGTTGTTGTAGCTAGGGCCCGACACATTGTGTGTTCTTTGAACTACACAGCATATAGTTCAGATTTTTCTAGAATCTCATATCATCTCTATGCATGCCATATATGGTCTTTATCCTTCAATTTCATCATTTTTTCTACCTGATATTAGTGGATCTATCTCCGAATGGAATATATTGGCCAAATGGTGGCAGAAAACCCAATTTTTAAAGCATCATATGCACCGCCTCACACCATACATGCTCGGGTACTTCTATCATGGACGATTTAATTTTCATTCATAAAAAAGATCATCCAAAACCCACAACCATCCCATATCTATCCCTAATTCATAAAATTTTCCCATTTATGTTGTTTTCTTTCCATTATGGGGGTCCAATCGGGCTTGGTACCGCCAGACAATATCGAACTGCGACCGCAGGATCCAACTAGTGAAGAACACGAAGTAATTGAGGGGGAAAATCACAAAAGAAAAAATTTATCAATCATTGCCAATATTTATTTGAAAATGATCAAGAATAGGGATATCTGAGGTTGTAAAACTAAGAGTAATCAAATGAAATGGTACACTGATGCATGAAAAGGCTTCCACAATTAGCATAGATCATAAAAGGGATAATTTTACTTAATCCATTTAATCAAAAATTGTTTAATCCATAGTTTGAAAATTCCTACCCATATATTGGATCATTTATCATCAAAGAACGTGCTCACCAATATTTTAAGGAATTCGTTTCATCCACTATGCTCTGATATGATGTGATCGAGAGATTCATCGTCGTCTAATATGACTCACCAATGGAAGGAGGAATAAGAAGCTCTAGAATCCTACCATAGTATAAGTGTAAAATCCTATAGGGTTTCTATAGTGGTGAATTTATAAACATTTCAGTTAGGTTAAAATAATTAATTAATTAATTTAATTTAATTAATTAACCAACTAAATGCACCGACATCAGGAGAGATATCTGAATTCCTCATGTCGACCTAATTTATGTCGCATCTAGGATAAAAAATGTGTTCTAGAATCAACCATGATCTCATATTTTTTATCCAAGGATTCATTTAAGAGTTATACCATTTTATTTAAGAAACTATGTGCACACAATATAAAAGATATCTAATATTTTTATAAAATTAATTTCAGGAAAATAGGGCCTCAAAATCGTAGATCGTCCTAGCTCATGGATCTGGAAATATATGAAGAAATATTTAGAAGTCTTAAAAGGAAAATTTGAATCATTACATCATTCCTTCCATCAATATTTTAATCCCTGAAAAGAAAAACTAAACAAAAAACTTGGGATACAAAGCCTGTATCTAGTTCTTCTGCTCCCAAGAGCTCTCCTGCACATTCTCATACTGTCACAACACACAAACCAAGGGGGTGGTATGTCCAGGAAGGGTCCTCTATTGTTGATAATTTATTGTTCTCAGGTTCTCCTTAAAGGTTTCTCCATCCTTGATATTTATCTCTCCCCAGTCAATGATGTGCATGGTTTCATGCATGTGTCTCATCAACTACGACACATAGAAGACATCGTGTACCTTTTCTCGTTGTGGGGGTAGGGAGAGGCGGTACAAAACCTCTCCAACCCTTTGAAAGATCTAAAATATCCAAATGGACCTCAAGAATATATTTCCACCCTAGTTGAACCTCCACAATCAATTTCATGAGGATAATCATTGGAAAACATGGTATCCCTGCTCAAACTCCAAGGGAATGTGATGATAACATGTGTACTATTTCTACCTACTTTGATCCATCCTCATCTGCACATAGATGCCCTAGACCATCTCTTTCATCACCTACACCATCTATGGACCCACAAGAGATGTCTTACTGATATCTGTATAGAAAAAGGGTGACATTAAGGGTCTTTTATATAGAAACTAAAAATATGTCATACTGATAGTAGAGTAGTATTTGTTGTTATACATAAACTCTAACAAGGAAAAGTGATCCTACCAGCTCCAGCCAAAGTCTAACATTCAATCTCTCAGTATATTCTCCAACACCTTGAGAGTGTGCTTGATCTTCCCATCCATCTAGGGGTGAAAGTTTGTATTCATCCTCATCTGGATTTTGAATTCCTCCTACAGGCCTCTCCACAACTATGATGTAAATTGTGCATCACGATCAGATAGAGTCATTGAGAGAAACCCATGGAGACTAACAAACTCCCATATGTACAACTATCACAAAATCTCCACCAAAATTTTCTCCCTGATAGTAAGAAAGTGTTCCAAATTTTTGGGTCGGTTAAAGATCGCCCAAATAATGTCATGGCTTTTCATGGTCTACGGAAGCCCTATAAAAAAGTCCATAGATATGTCATCCCACTTCCACTCTAGGATCTCAAGGGGATGTAAAAAACCCGTCGGAACCTAGTGCTCAGCTTTCACCTACTAACAAGTGAGGAACTATGAGACAAACTCGTCAACACTTAATCTCATATCGGACCACCAAAGCTACCAATGAATTTCTATGTACATATTCCCCAAACTGGGATGTACAACCAAATGAGAAGTGTGGAACTCTCGCATCACCTCCTCCCACATCGTAACTGGAACCACCATACATCTATAGAAAAATATGATGTGATTACCTCTTTTAGAAAATCCACTTGGTGAGTCCCCTATTGATATATAGTCATGAAAGACCTCACAGTAGATGTCTCCCATCTGGGACTCTATCACAAGCTCAAGAAATGGATAATTCAACACCATCTACTGAAGAAAATTTGTACCCTCCTAATCTATCAGGGTTAGTTAAAGGAATCCAGCTACTTAGAAGCCTCATGCACCAAGTGAGTCTGTGAATTCCTACTAAGGGAATCCACTACTATGTTTCCCTTCCTTGGGGTATAGACTATCTAGAAGTCATAGCCCTACAAGAACTCCAAAACAGCACTGTTGCCTCAGTTTCAATCCTCTATTTGTGAGGACATACCTAAGACTCTAATGGTTTTTGTAAACCACAAAGTGCTCTCCCAGAACATAGTTCCTCCACATACATCGGGCGAATACTACCACTTCTAGATCTATGTCATAATCCTTTTAGTTTTTATCATGTGATCTAAACTACCTCAACCCATATGTGACAACTACCTACTACCGCATCAATGCATAGCCAAGCCTAGCTCCAAAGGAATCTTAATACACTATGAAATACATGCCTTCCTCTGGCAGTCTCAACACTAAAGCACTTGTCTTCCTTATCCTCAAATCCTTAAAGTACCTATAGTACTACTTGGCCTAGGAAAAAGGATTCCCATTGCACATCAAGGTGGTCAAAGGGGTTGTAATCATATAAAGTCGGCCAAAAACCTCATGCAGTACCCCATTAAACCAAGAAATCTATTCACCTTGGACATGTTTTTGGGTGGATCCCAAGAAATCAATGTATCAATCTTTTCTAGGTATATGGATAAAAAATGCTCTGAGATGACGTGACCCAAAAAGTTAACCTCATGATTCTAGAACTAACACTTTGAGAGGTTAACATAAATCTGGTTCCCTTGAAGAAAATCTAGAAGCATACTCAAGTTCACGGCATGATCCTCCTCTAATGTAGATTAGATTAGTATTTTTTTGATGAATATCACCAAAAACTAGTCCAAATATGAATCAAATATCTAGTTCATAAAATCCATAAACATGGTGGGGTCATTCGTCATACCAAAGGGCATTACTAGTGAAGGTATCATGCATGCAATGGAAGCTCCAAAAGTGGGTTTTTTTTAAACACCAACAAACGACATGATCTCATCAACATTGGTGAATAACTACTTAGTTTAAGATAAGGATATCATGTGAAGAGTTTTAAGAACACAATAAAAAACATAAAATATCTGGTTTAGATCTGAAGTCGCACTCGAAGTCTTCTCATCATTGGTTATTGCTACTTGAAGAATCTAAATCAGAATTCCTCTAGATCTTCCTCACACTCTTCAAGATTCCACGGGAGCACCAATCGTTGAAATCAAGGTGCTAATGCGGAGTTCTGACGCCCCCATAAATTCTATAATGATCACCACATCACCCTACTTGTGATTAATGAGTGAGAGAGATCAATCTGTGCTCCTAAATCTAAATCCTCTCTCTCTAAAATGTGGGAGAGAGAAGTAGAGAGAGAGTTCATGAATATTACCCAAAAAATCCATATTCTCCCCTATTTATAGAGTGTTTATGAATTACCCGCATTTTCCTCCCAAGCCCCAAATCATTAACATGCTCTGAAAGACATTTTATGACTACTGAAATGAGTCATAAATATTATTATCACTTTTTTTTAATACATTAAAATATTACATGAAAATAAATGTGTCATTAACTCGACTCGTTATTCCTGTAAAAATTAATTGAACCTTTAATATATAAAAATAATATTCATTCAATTAATATTTTCATGTATTTACCTAAAAAATGATAAATACATTTAATAAAAAAATTCAATATCAATTATTCTTAACTTGAATAATATGAATTTATTTATTGCATTGGTGATCGTATCTCTTTGGAAAAATCCCAAACCCCAGTGGTGGGGCCCACCATGTTCAAAACTCATATTCAACTAAATAGAGAAGGTTCTTGAAAATGCTATTGTGTGTGACCCTCAAGGCCCTTATCTCAATAGTAGTTAATACTATTCATGGACCAAGAGAAGGATCTAATAACCCAACATAGACCCTAAAGAGATAAGGATTATCACAGCTGTGACAACCAACCTATGAACACGTATTGTGTGATATAATATCTTTGTCTTTAATATCTCAAGAAGCAAGACACACACATGTGTCATCATCATTTTATTGATTTATTATTTATTGATCTCACTGTATGGACTAACCTCGGATTACCATGTCCATGGATTTATCAAGGTACTAACATCCTGATAAACATAGCCCAAGATATATAACTTCCTTAACCTAGAAATGACAAATCCTTTCTTGACCATTCAACCAATGTCATACCACTAAAGATGCACCCAACACAAGCTAATTTTCCATGATTTCATTATCATGGTTTTTGACTTGCATCATAGTACGCAATCAAATGACACACATAGGTAATGATATCAAGTCAGGAGACTATTACACATGCTCGTATATAGGAACATCCAATGACACCCAAAATATGTGGTGTTCGTATTGACGGGTCTGTCCTCATGATCTCGCTATTATAGATCACCAAGTGCGAACTTCATGGGAAGAAGTCTCATTTCTAATGAGACCCCATAGCCTGGTATTCAAACATATACTGTGTCTATTTAGTATGATGTAACTAGACAATAGAAAAAAAGTTTAAGATTAATTTCATAGTATCTTGAGGTTCTCATTGTGGCCTAGGATCTGTTATAACCTTTTTATATTACAATTAATTGATGGAAATTACCATTAAATAGTGGATGTGGAAATATCTACACTATATGGTAAGAGGCACATCATATATAACTAACTTGTATATTTGATATAGTAATCAAAAGCACTGAATAGTTGGGTATAGGATACCCACTATTTCAACACTCCCACTTTCACTAGATCCAACTTGTTAACCAAAATTGTTAGCTAATCACATGATAAAAATCACATTTCTACTTATTCAAGGATTTAGCTAATGTGCCTGCTATGATTTTGTCGCATGGTATATCTTCTATTTTCAACCTTATCTCCTTGGGTAAAACTTCTCAAGAGATATTATCCCTTAGTATATCTCTTTTTTCAGTATCAAAACTTGACATCTGGGCTAGTAATAATATCATAATTTGATAATAATTTACTTACTATGTGTGATTCTAAGAATTGGAAGAAATCATTGCATTTAACTTCTTTTTAAGTTCCTTTATAAGTTGCAATGTACTCCATATTTATAGGTATGGCTAACACTAGATTTTATGAGCTAGTCTCACTCATCACCTTAGACGAACTATGATACTAGATCACATGGATCTAAAGAAGACTAGTTTGTGTCCCCTCAAAACTAGTATCCTTTATTCTCCACTTACCAGGTACTTACTTTTGTAATTTTTGAATTTTAATCAGATAGTTTTGATTGCTTCACTTGTAGTTATCCTAGGTATTACTGATATTTTCCTACTATAAATTATATATTGTAAATATCAATTCTTGTACAGATCATGGCATACGTGATTAATCCATCACTTGAGCATATGGATTTCAACACACAATGTTTATCTCCTCCTATGTCTTGGACATGTCAACCCAGAGGGACGCATACCATGTGACATTGGTAATAATTACTCTCTTGAATTGTTCCAAATTGTATTTTTCAATACCATGTCACTATTTGAATGATTGACTAGGTCCAAGAAACCTTTAGATCCAACTCAGTAGAGGGTATGGTACCTTCTATCGGGACAAGAATGTGCATGCATGGGATAGCCTAGCCGAACAACCATGCGAAGGTGGAGAGATGATTTCACAATGAAGATGTTGGGGAGGAGCAGTTACAAGTAGTTAGTCTGGTTTGTATGTAATATTTGAAGCCTATGGGCAATGAATTACTATAAAGTCCTACGGTCCATGTAATACTTGTGCCTACAGGCATTTTAAGGGTTACACCTCACCCCATGAAAGGTGGATTATAAAAAATCAATAAAAAATAAAGGCCTTAGGGCCATTGGATGGATAATGGATTTAGGTAGAATGGTTTGGTATCACCAACCGAGACTTATTGGTACTACACTTGTACCACCCTTGTATCAACTCACTTGAATAACCACTAGAGTATTCAAAATAATAATCCCCATTTACACTTTCATATATGGAACCCATTATTGAATTTTAACTAATCTTGTCAATATCACCTAATTTCCATATACTACTTACTTATATTAAATATTATTCACAATTAATAATAGATCACCAACCACGGTGAATATAATAACCATCACCATGGTTTTCCCTTTCTACTCAGTATGTGTCTCAGGAACATTCTTGTTCCATATGAACTTGTGGAACTACTTACTATGCCAACTACAAGTTCATCTCTAGAATTGACTAAAACCAAGTTAATATGGATCCCCCTATCTCTAATAGAGATGCACACCATTTTATACAAATGTAGTCCATCACTTGACTACTGCTTTAATATCTTAGGGAATTATGTGTTATCCTAATAAATAGTTAGAACAATTACAATAGACGCGTAATGTGTTTGTACTTGATGTAAGTTTGTTTATATCCTAAAAAACTCCTTGCATAAAAACACATGTTCTTATGACTTAATGAATTTCCATCATAAGACAAATATTATTATATCCATTATTAATTATAGTTTGCATATAGTTGTGGGATACCACCATTATTTTCAAATCACATCATGAAATATAATGAAAGTTTCTATAATTTTCAACGTTGATACTCCTTACATCATAACTTTGATGTATGAAATGTTCATTTAGGAATCACTCTATGCTACATTTTTTTATCAACGATGACATGTAAAACTTCACCATTGATTCTCCTCATTAAAATCAACGTCGTTATGTAGATAAGGTAATGTTAATTTAGGAATTACTCCACACTACATTATCATGATCGATGATTACATAGTCAACATATTCTTCAGCATCCCAACTCAAAGTAACACATACATTTTGACCATGCATATACTTAACTTTACCATTATTTAAATAACTTAAAGTAATCTTATGAAATATATATATATACCTCTAGCATTCCCTTGGAATAGTTCACACTCTCAAGATAAACTAATTTTGAAAGATTTGTGTCATACCTTTATTTTTAAAGGTTTCTTTATGAAAACTAAAGAAATTGATAATACCAATGTTTTTTATCTTTAACAAGCCTAAATACCAAACCGGGTTTATACTTGAAATCCAATTTTAGTCAAATGAAAAATAATTATCTTCCCACAACTAGATATAAAAGTATTACTTTATATTAATCAGATATTGCCTATGATTTAGGTATTACTGAACTATTGGTTAAATACCAAAAACAACATTCATTTCAGAACATGGAATAATGTCTCCTTGTGTCCAAAATAACATGTGAGATGAATGTTTTGTTTATAATAAATAATAGTTCTATAAGAATCATTCACTTGGAAATATATAATTCATATACTTCTCATCACTGACTTAGGAATCACCATTTCTCAGTCGCTTGGAGAATACACCTGACTTCTAGTAAGGTTTTTATACTCTCTTGGTTACTGTTTTTAAATACACATGTGTTTAGAATATTGTATTCAATACCCAAAAACTAAAACCAAAACACTAAATTGATGAATATTCCTGAAGAAGAAACGGGTACTTGTTTATTTTTTTAGTTTATTTCTATTAAAATTCCATATTTTTATTTCAATAAATACAATGAAAATAACCTCCTATTAATACCTTTTTCATTAAATTGTGTTTTGAATATTCTTTTGGTGTTACTTTACATTTGCCTTTTCATATTGTCTTCCAATTTTTTCACCATAATAATTAAAGATTAATATGTCTTTTCTATTCTTATTCACTTGGAAAACCATTACCTAAATAGGTAATGAAGCGTTTACTCAATACTTATTCATTTTGTAACATAAAATGAAACTTGAGTAAATAGGTGAAAATGAAACCAGAATAGGATGTATTGAAATATCATAACTCACCGTTCAATTTATAAATATCCATTATATCCATTACCTATTTTTATCATTGCTTTAATTTCTCCTTAAAAACCACTCAGAGATGAGACTAGTTATTATTCCGTCGATGTCCAAATGTAGTGACCGTAAATAACACCAGATGTGGGTGAAAGCATAATGACATGACTATCATATGATTTGTGAATCAGTATCCTATAATAAATTTTGTCCTTTCTTCCTAAGTTATTTTATAGGGACACCATCACCCCGAGTTTCCAATAGTATTATGTGCAATCACCTAAACTATTCTTGGATACTCGTGTCAGTGAGGACATATACTTTGTCCATTTTTTAAGATTATCATAGTAATACATGTGGTATAACTTTCCATTTTTCTACAAAAAAAATATTTGATTATTAATTTTTATTTGGATTATTTATTTAGACATTTTGATTAATTAATTAAATAATTAAATGTCTCCCACTATTTTATCGAATTCTAGGAACCCATTGTGCTATAATCAGAATACTCTATTACTTGAGTATTCTAGTGGAAAGGATCCCTTAACCTCCCCTAATTGTCTATATTGTTTGTCTATGTAACAACATGGAGGGTTCAAGGTAGGCATTTGGTTAGCCGACCACATGAACTCACGATTCCCTGATCTGTTGAGTGATGTCCCAGCTTCTTAAATCATTACTTGATTTACTCAACGCCTGCCTATAAAATTATATTAAGATAGATTTAGATACTTATTTACTGCAATTTTAGTTAATTTAACCCACCACTAACATAATAACTCTCCGATCGTAATAAGAACCATCAGTTTTGGCATGAAGAGAACCTCAAACAGTAGGTTTTGTCCAAATTGGAATGATGGAAGGAGATTTAGACTTAATATTTATTGGAGCGTTTTTTTTGTTTATAATGTGATGAAATAAATCATTTTATATCATATTAGAACATAAAATGCGATCTCACTCACAATTTACCATGATATAAATAGAAAATTCATCGCACCACAAATTCACTTTATCATTGCATGCTTGTTTATTATTTCTATGTGATCATACATAAACTAGACATTCACAAAATAATAAACGATGACAAAAATAAAATAATGAACTGATCATTAGCTAATTCAAATGGTTGATCCATTGAGTGAATAATGGATAAACCTAGACCCTAGGGGATATACCCTGAGTCATGTCATCTACAACTCGAATTGTAGAACATGCCCATCCAATGCATCCGAATCTTATCTATTGTGTTGCCATCACTCTGTGAAAAGTGTTCACTTTTCATCTCATCTTTATACAACAAAATTTGTTCACAAGCAAGGGGAATTTGGGAGAATAATAAACAACTCTGAATTAGACACGCAGGTCCTTATACATATAATGACTCTAAAACAATACACGGATCACCTTTTTTTATTTAAACTAATTATTACAAACCATTAAAGTAATTAAATAAATAAATAAATTTAAAACCAAACATACATTGGACAGTCTCAAGCTCATGGTCAGTCAATACACATTAACTTGTGTATTTAAATAATAAATTCATAATTAAAATTAAACTTTCATCAAATATTTGTTGAAGGAATTTTTTATTGAATTAACATTTCACTATAATTTTAATTCAATAAATTCTTCATTTGGTCTCTACAATTAATTTGATTTTAAAAAATAATAATTAATTAATTTAATTATCACCAAATTACATTAATTTCACCCATAGAAATAAAATTTAAATCAAAAAATCATATTTAATTAATTTAATTTAGAACCATAATTAAATTAATTACTTTAATTAATTTTTGATTTTTTTTTAATTTTACTCAGGCCTCGAAAACACTATGCAGGACTTGTGTGGGTCGGGTTGAACCCGCACATGCCCATTTAGAGCTATTCCAACCCCGTGCAGGGAAGATATGGGCCAGGTCGGTCCGCCCAAACCAATTTCAGGCTAAGAAAACCTGCTCATGCCTATTTCGGGATGAAGAGGACCAGTCAGGGTTACCTACCCGCTAGGAGGACCGGGCGGTGGATGGTGGTCTGGGGTGGCAGATTTTCTATTCAGTGTTCCCACGAAAGGGTTGGCTACCATGTTCTGGTCATGGGTAGGGTTCTCCACATAGGAGGGAGGTCACTGGGGTCATGGCTGTGGGTTGTACCCGGTGGAGCTCAGAAGCCGACAGGCCGACGCATCAGGTGGTGGCGCGAGCCTGACCGACATAGAATAGTACGGTCATTCTCGGTCATCGGGACCAGGGTGTCTTATCTAGCTACCTGTGGGGAACTGTGGCTATGGGAGAGTAGAGGTGCACCGCTGGTTCATTAGACATGATAGATCTGGTGGTCAGGGGGTGCGATTCTAGGAGGGGTTCACCACAAAAGAGGTTGGAAGCGATGTCGTATGTTTTTCCAGGGTAAGGAGGCAGCTCTAAATGGGGGGAGACAAAAGGTTCTCTAGTTTTGGTAGTGCAGCTAGCAGTTCAGTTTGAAGGCGGCATGTCAGGGAGAGAGGCGACTGACCTGTAGCAGAAAAGGGAGGGGGTGACCCCGGATGGCATGCGAGACCTGTTCTACGGGGTGTTGTGGCTAGGGGTTCCACCAGGTAGGGAGACCTATGGGGCTTCTTCCACTTTACCTTTTTTTAATTTGGCTTATCTTATAATCCAATCCCCAAATCCCTTATCCTTTTCATTTTTGACCCACAAAGTTGGTCATAGCTTTTGTTTATTTTTAAAATTGTCAAAATTATGTCAATAATGATTACCAATTATCTAATTTTATAATATATTAAATTATAATGATTGATAAATCACTAGAAAATTAAGGTTTCTATAAAAAACAATTTCGAAAGACTTAATTTTCACTAGAGAATAGAGTATATCTATAAACATACTAAATATGAATTCATAACTTTGGATGCCCACAGATTGGATGCTCTGATGATCACCGCATCACCCTTCTTGTGATGTATGAGTGGGAGAGCTCAATCTGAGCTCCTGTATTTAGAGCCTCTCTCTCTAGAATGTATGAGACATAAGTATAGAGAGAGATTCCATGAATATTACCTAGAAAATCCCTCTTCTCCTCTATTTATAAAGTTTTTATGAATTTCTCATATTTCCTCATGACCCCCAAATAATTAACACACTATAAACAACATGTTATGACTACTGAACTGAGTCATAGATCTTATTATCATTTTCTTGTAATACATTAAAATATCACATGATAATTAATGAGTCATAAACTCAACCCATCATTCCCATAAAAATTAATTGACCCTTGAATATATAAAACTAATATTCATTCAATTAATATTTTCATGTATTTACTTAAAAACTTGTAAATAAATTTATGAAATAAATTCAATTTCCATTATTCTTAACTTGAATAATCTGAATTTATTTATTTCATTGGTGATCGTATCTCCTTTGAAAAATCCAAGACCCTAATAGTGGGTCCCACCATTTCCAAAACTCTTATTCAAGTTAATAGGGATGATTCTTGAAAATTCTATTGTGTGTGAACCTCTAAGAACATATCTCGATAACAGTGAGTATTATTCATAGACCAAGAGTATGATCTAGAAACCCACCATGACCCTTAAAGAGAAGGATTATCATAGCAGTGACAACCAACCAATGAACACGTACTTCATAATATAATCTCTTTGTCTTTAATGTCTCATAAAGCAGGAAACACACTCGTGTCATCATCCTTTTTTTCTTTATTATTTTTTGATCTCACTAGATGGATTTACCTTAGACAACCATGGCCATGGATTTATCAAGTTATTACCATCCTAATCAATATATCCCGAGATATATAAATTCCTTAACCTGGAAATGGAAAATCCTTTCTTGACCATTCAACCAAAGTCACACCACCAAAGACATACCCAACACAAGCTACCTCTCCACAATTTCATTATCATGGTTTTTTCCATGCATCAAAGTACGCAATAAAATGGAACACATTGGAAATGATATCAAGTCAGGAGACCATTACACATTTCCGTAGATAGGAACATCCAATGACACCCAAAACATTTGGTGTTCCTATTGATGGGTCTGTCCTCATGATCCCACTACTAGAGATCACCAAGTGAAAACTTCATGAGAAGAAGTCTAAATGATTATGAGCCCCCAACACCTAATATTCAAACATCTACTGTGTCAAGTCAATAAGATGTGACTAGAGCATAGAAATTTTTTTAAGATTAATATCATTGTATCATGGGGTTCTCATTATAGCTCGGGATCTGCTATAACCTTTTGATAAGACAATTAATCTATGGAAATTTCCATTAAATTTTGGATGTAGAAATATCTACACTATATGTTAAGAAGTAAATCATGTATAACTAACTTTAATACATGTCATGGTAATCAAAATCACTGAATGATTGGGTCTAGGGAACCCACTATTTCAACAACTAGGAATTTATAGTGTCTGTAGTGACGCTAGAATGCCAAATTTGGAATATCATCCGCTTAAACCCTCATCTAGTGGTAATCATACCATATATCGGTCTTCAAGAACAATATCATGACTCATAACTGGTAAAAGAGGTCATAAATATTCATTAGGGGGTACTAGTTCTTTATCGTGGTTTAGTTCAGGCAAATACAATCTGTGAAAAACTATAAACTCTTGTTCTCCTTTTTCATGAACAATACTAGAGCTACCCAAGGGGACACACTGGTTCTGATGAAACACTTCTCTTGAAGGTCCTATAACTCTAACCATAGCTCTTAGATCTTGTTAGAGGATATCTTATATACCACAGAAGATATTGGAGCATTATCAGGATGAAAGTCGATGAAAAACCCCATCTCACACCTCAGAGGAAGTCCTAGAACGTCATAAGGTATGACATCTATATAATCCTTCAAAATAGAATGAATACAAATTATTAAAGATCCTACTAAATCAAGGGATATACTCATCAACTTATGGGTGATGGGTTGCAGCCTCATGATCACAGAACCCCCTCATCCCGCCATGAGATCTCTCTTTCTCAAAAAGTTGAATCTCATCCCATCAATGAGAAGGCCTCTGACTCATCTGTGGTGATAGTAAATTTGGGATCAGGACATGGAAAACCAATCCATTCCAAATATATAATCAAAGGGTTCCATTGTTAAAACCAAAAGTCCCACATAAACCTCTCCCCACTAAGAGATATCTTGCATTGTCTACAGATAAAGGATAAGAAGAAGTTTTCCCTCTAGAACCTCAAGAAGAAGCTGTTGGGTTAGCTCCTCAACTGGGAGCACCATTCTCATACCAGGATTATAAAGATGAAGTAATGAATGGAACATATGTCTACCAGTATGAAAGCTAGAGTGTGAAACATATATATCATACCTCTTATCATCTCATGTGTTGTAGGTTCATAAGCCTCTAGATCCTGCAGCTTTCCATGGCCCCAACTGCCTGCTCCCTGATCCTAATGTGGGTTACCTGGTGGTGATGGTGGAAGGATCTCATAGTGTCGTCCAACACCCATATCTCCTCCTCCTCCTCTTATATTCATTCCTCCCTAATGGCCTCCCTACCATCTCTTGGTAGATCCCTGGTCATGGCATTGTCTCTACCATGACTATTCATCAGTTATCTATATGTCCTCCTCAACACATCTGGTTGGGCAGTCTCAAACTATGTGACCTTCCCTTCACAAGAAAAACATCTCCCCTATCCGGTATTCTCTGGTCCTCTGCATTTTTCATATTCCAAATGACCATTCATATGATTATAATCATGATAGGATCTCCAAAATCGAGATCCTACCAACCGGAAACTACTAACTATTGTAGATGACTCAGCTCTATGATTCCCACTGCCAGCATCAGCTACCTGGTATCCCTAAAATAGAAATATCTCTATCACTAGTGCCATATCCAAAACCCAATCATAGGTGATAATGAAAAAGGGCACCACGCTATCATGAATATCTCGGTGAATTCCCCGCTCAAACTTTTATGCTCGGATGTTGTAACACCCCAAGCATCCATGGTATGATTCTCTTTGAATAATACAATAGCGTTCGATGTACGCAACACCGAGTTCAATCACACCATGACCTATCAAGCTAGATGTTTAGAAAGAGGTTATGAATAGTAATAACCACATTTTAAATTTTATATATATCCCATATAATTTTAACATTCATATTTTGTGTTTCTTAGACATAATATAAGGATAAATTCAATTTTTCAAATAAAAGAAGTATTTTTCAAAAAATGCAGTTTTTCCGCCTTTTAATGGAGAACCCTTTATAAATACAATATTTGACACTTTTATATATTCAATTTCAGGAAATTAAATTATTCTTTATAAGAAGGATATAAAAATTTAGTTTGGATAAATTTTTGGTGTTTTTCTGATAATATTCTTATTTTGATGAATAGTGAAAGATACTAAATTTTAATTGAAAACAACTTTTTTAATCAAAATAATTTATAGTGTTAAATTATACATTTTAATGGTTTTTAAGTATAATTAGATTATATTTTTATCATTTAATCCAATTTAGGTCATTGTAAGTAATTTCACTTTTTAACCGGACATAAACACATATCAATCTTTTGATAGTTTTTACTTCTCAAAAACCTACTTTCTGGTTTTGACAATGGGAATTAATTTTAAATTAATTAATGTAACTTATATTTTTTTAATTAGGTAAAACAGACATAATTTTTGTATCTTGAATATCAAAATTATCTTAGGGTGTATTTTTGGTATTTTTCTGAAAACTTTCAATTTTTGGTGAATAGTGAAAAACACTGCGTTATTATTTAAAAACTGACTTTTTATTTAAATAATTATTTATTTTATTTAAATTTATTTTAAGTTGAGATATATACATAATACCTATATTAGTTAAATGTAATTCATTGGATTCATTTTATACTAAAATTAGATGTATACAATTTCATTGAATATTTTAACGTCTTTTACCCACCTTCTAGGCACTTCAGCAAATTTTCATAAAACGTAATTTTACCACTTCTGTGAATTAGATTTCAAAAATCGGAGAGAATTTGTTTAAATCAGTAAGTAAAATGTGGTTCAATAAGATGAAAATATTTTTTAGTGAATAGTAACTATTTGAATTTTATTTACCACGGTTAAAAGTAAAGAGGATAATTAAAGGTAAAAATGATATTATAATTACCATAACACAAGTTATAATTCTATTGGATAATTTTATTTCTACCAAAATCAACCTTAGGAATAAAATATGATCCTTTTTGTGTACTTGGTTTAGATTTAGACATATATTTCTATTTTATTTAAAGAAGATTTAAAAGTGTTAAATTCAAATTTTAATAACTAAAATATTTTTCATATAGGGTTATACATAAGATAATTAAGACAATAAATATTCATTAGAAAGATAAAAATATTTCATACATAATGGTATTTTATTTATATTTTTTAGACATTAAATAATTAAATTTATTTATGACACAATGATGATGTTGTAATTACCTTATTAATGAAAGATTAAAATAATTTATATTATAAATATTAAAATAAATGTAAATTGAGACTTTTTATGTATTACACAAATTTTCAAGGTTAATATTACATTTTAGGGTTGATTCAGTTTATTTGTTTCGAAGAAATCAGATTGTTATGACTTTCACAAAAACCAAATACTAAATAATGTCCAAATTGTCATAAATGAGTTTTTAAAAACCAATACTATATTATTAAATGATATAATAGTCCTAAAAATCTAAGTTTTGTCCAAAGGACTTATATAATAATATATATTTCATTAATGAACCACTTATGGTTTTCTTGTCATTTTATAGTAAGTTTATTAACCATATAATATAAAAATACAAGGAGACATGGTAAATGTTAAACTATTTAACCAAGAGCTAAATTTAAAAGATAAGTTTAATATAGTGACCTAAACCTGTATAAAACCTATTGGTTGAGAGGTTTTTTACCCAGAACCACTTTATCCTCAAAATAAATCTATTTTGAGCCATTATAAACCAAATCTTATTGTATAATAAAATAATATTTCAAGGTTTTCCTAAAGTGAACCTCACCTCTCTTGTAAAAGGGAACTTCCCCTTTTCTCAAAATCACACCTCCAAACCATTTGCCTTGGCCAAAACCTTCTCAAATATCCTACCATATACCCAAACTTCAACCTAGAGGCCTTACTTTGATCATAAATCCAACCTAAGGATCCCTTTTAATCAAATCAAAAGGAATCACCTGAAGAAGAGGAAATTATTTCATCACCTCTTTCTATGTTCTTTTCTTCTTCCACATCCTATTTCTTTGTTGTTTCCATACCAAAATAATAAATCCAGTACCTTCAACATACATTGATGTTATTATAAATATGGTACAAACATATTCATTATTCTATCCATAATATGAATGACAAAGTCACCATATGTGCGTACGTACGGCTTACCGTCTCCACGTCATGGTGTAGTTTGTTATTCAACACTTAATTATTTGGATGGGTATAATAATGAGTATAATTGATGTAAATAATAAATATAACATGTTAATTATTCTTTATATATGAAATACCATCCAATTACATACAATTTCACCATCAATAGAATGGTATTGTCGCTCCGGCGTGCGTACGAATTACCATCTCCACGAATGCGATGAGATTCATTCCCCATTGTAACCATTTAAGAATAAATATCATTATATGATTAAAAAATTAGTTTTAATAACATAATATGATTCTGTATATGAATCAAATACATCCTATCAATAAAAAACATGACTTACATAACAAAACATTTAAATAAAAATGAATCAGTTAACACCCGAAACAATGATATTTCTGAAATATTATTAACAAAAAAATATTAAAAGATCATATATGATATCATATTTATGTATATGGTAATTTTATAATTTAATAAAAATTATTTCACCATTATATAGGAGGTTAAAGTACCCTCAACTAAGGAAAAGTACAAGGTAAGGGGTTTTCATATCATTTTTATTCTTGTGAGATTCATGCTATATTTTCCACTATTTCCTTTTGTGTGGTGTATGTACTGCCCATGGTTGTATTATTTGTGTAATATACATTAATTTATGGGTATTTAAATCATCATTTTATGATCCTTCTTTCATGGGATGTATGTTTCGTAAGTCACACAATCGGTAAGGGAATTTCTAGTTTCAAATTCCACTCATTGGGTTTCACGCAAACTTCATTGATTATTTTATTCCCAGATTATGTGTGGAGTCCCTATTTATTTATTTATGTAGTAATTTCCACTCCCCTTTGTGTCTATATACTTGTGATACACATAATAAATTCATTGATAAATTCTCAAGTCAACAATATGTACTTGATAAGAGTAATCTTAACTAAATTTCCATTCATTGAGTTAAACATCCAAGTCATTGGTGTTGTTTTTACAAGAATATGTGTGAATGTCCTATGATTGATTTACACTGAATATCCAATCTTATTAAGTGTATTTATATTGGCCACACATAATTATGTAATTTATTTATCCTTAACTTAAATATACAGTTTTTATAAAGGATTTCATCTCAATTTACATTCAATTTAGACTTTTTTGTTGTTATGTGCCATTTCACTTTTGTATGGTGTATGTGCTATAATTTGAAATAGTATATCATGAATCCCTTTATTCTCATGATATTATAATGTTTTTATTACCTCAATTATTTTTATTCTAGCTTCTCTCATTTTGTTAGGAACTATAACTAAAATATCATTTTAAATGTTTTAAATATTTATTATTCTAAATCATTCTCATTAATGTCCATGTTTTAAAAATGGTTTTAAGGATTTATTTATGTGGACATGAATGTTTTAAAATTAAAATTACTTTTAAAATTTTCAAAGTGGTATGGGACACTTTGATTCAAAAATCTATTTTTAACAACTTCTTGATAAATAGTGAGACTTTTAAATGTTTTCAAGAAAAAGGACATATTTCTCTCAAATAGTTTTACTGGTTATTTTCATCTATGTCAATATCCTTAATTATTCTTGATTGTGGTTGATTTATTATAATACAATCTTCCATATTGTATTGAATAAGTTATGTTTGACTGTGGATGTGCTATTTTTATACCATTCATGGTTTGTGGTTAAAATATTAACATTTCATATGATAGTTTTAATACAAATTTTTATGTTATGTTCCAACCTTTTCATATGAGGAATGAATTGGACTTAGTAAGTGACAGGTGGAGCCCGCTATAGCTCCTCGATGCATCAGTAGGTCTCTTGAGACAAACTAGTGTCTTGGAAAAATGCCTTGAAAAAATATTATTTTGTAGTCTTGGCACGAGGCCTTGACTATGTGGTTATGATGTCTAGAATTATGCATTCCATCATAATGAAATTGGCTATTAATATTAAATGTGATTATTTGACTAGTAGAATATCCATGTGAATAAGTAAATGGAATTATTTTATTTATATTTTCCATATTATCCTGAATTTTAAGTTTAAAAGTCTTGTGTTTTAGTCTTATACATTACCTTAAATCTTTATGCTTATTTATGAAAGTTTCCTCCATATTGTTATCCTTATTGAGCATCTGAGATCACCCCTTTCTATGTTTTATTTTTCCTAGGATGTGAAAAAGTATATAACAATTAAATTTCAGGAATAGGATAAAGTATATGAGTGTGTTCAAAGGGGGAATAATGTTTTTTTCTATATTTTATGATGTGATGTAAAACTTATGTATATATCTAGTAATTTCAAGGCTACTAAACTAATATGTCTTTCAGGACTTGATCCCTTGTGATCATGTCAATGATATGTAATAATTCGCCAACTCTCGTTAACTAGGGTCAAGGTGTTATAGTTGGTATCATAGAAAGTTTAGTACAAACCTTGGAAACAAGATTTTGAAGAAAAAAAACTATCATTAGAGAACATTACCCAAAGATAGAATTTGGGGATTAGTATAGAAGAACATCCAAAAATTTTGGTAATGTTAATATTATATGGGTTTTCTAAGAAATAAATCCATGTCTAGATATGAGTAGGTAGAGGCAGCTCTGGCACAGATGTACCAAGGGGTAAAACCCAAAAACACTACATTGAGCTAGAATTGAACAGGAACTGGTCTACGACAAGGGGCCTTGTTTCCCTCTTAGTTACGACACTCCCAGGGGATATTCTTAGGATAATTCACATTTTCTTCACAAACTTATTTGAAGGATTTTAATATAATATGAGAATAAATAACCTTGGTTCATCATAAGGTGTTTTAGATTGAAAATAAGGTGTCATGATATTCTCTAAATAATTTTATGACTATTGTTACTCACACAATGCTTTATGATTTTAGTCAATTGATGGATTCCAAGGAATTCATAGTAACATTGAACATGATGTACAAGGTGGGAATGGTGGTGGAAATGAGCAACGAAATGGAATGCTAATAGGCGTAAAATATACCGTGCTTAAGTCGAATCAGTTTTCCAAAAATATGATCAACAACATGTATATTAACCAACTCTCATACTCAATAAAGAAGAGAAAGGTGGTGAATGATAAGAGTTATAGTAGTGGAGACCGTGGAGAAAAGAAAGCTAAATTTCCATCATGCAGGAAATATGTAAGGAGACTCCCAGGAAAGTGTCTTAATGGAACAAATAAATGCTTTATGTGTGGGAAAGAAGGACATAAAGTAAAGAATTGCTGAGGAAAAATGAAGAGTACTATGGAAGAAAATAAAAATCATCTCAGGAATCCATTTACCGTTATTTACTATAAATGTAGGGGACCTGGGAATTACCCAAGTCAATGCACTATTCTATAGGATAACCTCTTGGTCATAGAAGAACCAATGTGGAAATAAATTGATGGTGAAATGTTTAAAAGTATTAGTTCTCTTTGTTATGTGATTACTTTGGAAGAATTTTCTCTTGTATATGTAACCCCACAGTTTGTTATGTGAAAATTCTATTCAAGGAAGAGTTATATTTTCTTTTGGGGATATAGTTATAAATAACCATTTGAGTTTATATGATCCTTGAATTTGAGGTAATTACATGTTATTAATTTTTTGGATGAAAATGCGAGGTATGAGATAACATTTGTGGATAAATTATGTTATGGTTATTTTAAGTAATTTATCTCATTTTAAGAATGTTATAAAATATATTTTCTGAAAAATGACAACACGCAGACCGTGTGACAACCCATCGGGTCAGACAAAGCTGTGGGAATCGAACCCACAACCAAAGTGAGACTGGGATTTATCACCTACCATTGGACTACATAAAGTCCCTGGTTAGTGTGTCTAATTATTTTTAGTTAAATTATTTTATTGATCAATAATAAGTTGATTTGGGATATTATGTTTTATCAAATTGATATCCTTAGTGTTGGAAAATGATTTGCTGATTAAGTGATAAATGTCATTTTGGAAGATGTTCTCTCTATTGGGAACGCTATATGACTAAGGAATATAGAATACTATGGGATTTCATTTGAGGAGTAATGGTGGATTTTTATCTATGTTTTTATTGTGGATTTATAGAGATTTGGGTTATTTATGGTAATTATTAACCTATCATAGAGAATATGTGATTAGGTTAATTAATTTTAAGTATGTGACTTTAAGAGTAGTTGATGTTATTTGGAGATACAATTTAACGTGGAAGACTATGTAATCAAATTCTTCTGAGTTTTGGGTTTCAATCTTAGTTTGGATTATATTGAAGTATTTTAAGGACAATTGTTTATTGAATATTTTTTATTGACATTTGGGTATTTTTGGTTTAATTTTAGAAATTAAGATTTGTATTTCTTTATCTAAAGGATTATCCTTTTTGGGGATCATCTGATCTTGTACTAACCATTTTGGTTTTGGTTAATCTCTAAAGACATGGGAAATATATAGTTCATCCTTGTGGATTATGTGATTCTCTATAAGTTGATTCTAGCACTTCAGGTGTGACCAATTCATCTTGAATACTCATCGTTTGGATTGAAAGATGTGTTTTTGGTAGAAATTAGTTAAATGATGGAACTCTACTTATCAAGTATTTTTTTTTCTCTCTTATTCTATTAAGAAATTGATTATTAAACCTTAGGGAAATGATATTAAACCCAAAAATGAGTTATCCTAATACCTTACATTATTCATCATAGATTTATGGCTTTGAGGCCCTCAATTTTCCATTCACTTATTTTTGATTGATGACCTCAATCAATCCCTATAATTATTTACATTTTCCCTCCAATTATAATCTCCACCAATTTTCTCCTATTCGAAATCCTAATTTGGTGGTGACTTTTTCATTTACCTTTCCCTCTTATTAAGACTAAATTTTATTAACCCTATTTACGATGTGGGTTTTCCACAAAGGTGTTTTATATATTTTTAATATTTTATTTACGAAGACCAATTTCAAATTGTTTGGATGCAATGTATTTAAGGATATAATAATTTAACACCCAAATCTTCCACGGTACGCTTCTCTTTGAATAATACAATAGTGTACGATGTACGCAACACCGAGTTCAAGCGCACCACAACCTATCAAAATATCCATTTAGAAACCTTTTATGAATAGTAATAACCACATTTTTAATTTTACATATATCCCATATAATTTTAACATTCATCTTTTGTGTTTCTTAAACATAATATAAGAAAAAATTCAATTTTTTAGATAAAAGAAGTATTTTTCAAAAAATGTAGTTTTTCCACCTTTTAATGAAGAACTCTTTCTAAATCCAATATATCACAATTTTATATATTAACTTTGATGAAATTAAATTCTTATTTAGAATATGGACATAAAAATTTAGTTTGGATAAATTTTTGGTGTTTTCTGAAAACTTTCATTTTTGGATGAATAGTGAAAGATACTAAATTTTAATTGAAAACAACTTTTTTAATCAAAATAATTCATAGTGTTAAATTATACATTTGAATGGTTTTATGTATAATTATATTATATTTTTATCATTTAATCCAATGTAGTTCATTGGAAGTAATTTCACTTTTAAACCGGACATAAACACATATCAATCTTTTGATAGTATTTACTTCTCAAAAACCTGCTTTCTGGTTTTGACAATGGGAATTAATTTTAAATTAATTAATGAAACTTCTATGTTTTTAATTTGGTAAAATAGACATAATTTTTTCATTAAAAATATCAAAATTATCTTAGGGTGAATTTTTGGTATTTTTCTGAAAACTTTCAATTTTTGGTGAATAGTGAAAAACACCGCGTTATTATTTAAAAATTGACTTTTTTTTAAATAATTATTTATTTTATTTAAATTTATTTTAAGTAAATACATATACATAATACCTATATTAGTTCAATAAAATTCATTGGAGTCATTTTATACTAAAATTAGATGTATAAAAGTTTATTGAATATTTTAACGTCTTTTACCCACCTTCTAGGCACGTTAGCAAATTTGTATAAAACATAATTTTACCTCTTCTGTGAATTGAATTTAAAAAATCTGATAGACACGGTTGACATCAGTAAGTAAAATTTTGTTCAATAAGATGAAAATATTTCTTGGTGAATAGTAACTTTTTGAATTTTATTTACCACAGTTAAAAATAAATAGGGTAATTAAAGGTAAAAATGATATTATAATTACCCTAACCCATTTAATAATTCTATTTTATAAGTTTATTTCGACAAAAATAAACCTTATTAGCAAAATATGATCCTTTTGGTCCAATTGGTTTAGATTAGGCCATTTATTATTATTTTATTTAAAGAAGAGTTAAAAGTGTTAAATTCAAATTTTAATAACTAATATTTTTTAATATATGGTTATACATAAGATAATTTCGACTATAAATATTAATTAGAAATCTAAAAATATTTCCTACATCATGGTATTTTATTTATAATTTTTAGACATTAAATAATTAAATTTATTTATGACACAATGATGATGCATTAATTACATTATTAATGAAAGATTAAACTAATTGATATTATAAATATTAAAATAAATGAAAATTGAGACTTTTGATGCATTAAAAAAATTTCCAAGGTTAATATTACATTTTAGGGTTGATTAAATTTATTGTTTTCAAAGAAATCAGATTGTTATGACTTTCACAAAAACCAAATACTAAATAACTTCAAAATTGACAAAAATGAATTTTTAAAAACAAATACTATATTATTAAATGATATAATAGTCCTAAATATATAAGGCTAAGAAAAAGGACTTATATAATAATATAAATGTCATTAATGAACCAATTGGTGTTTTCTTGGAATTTTATAAAAAGTCTATTAATCATATAATAAAAAAATTCAAGGAGACATGGTAAATGTTAAACTATTTAACCAAGAGTTAAATCTATAAGATATAATTAATATGGTGACCTAAACATATCTAAAACCTATTTTTTGAGAGGTTCTAAAACCATACCCAACTTAAAATAAAAATAAATCCTTTTTAAGCCATTATAAACTGAATATGATTGAATAATAAAATAATATTTCATGGTTTTCCTAAAGTGACCCTCACCTCTCTTATAAAAGGGTACTTCCCCTTTTCTCAAAATCACACCTACAAATCCCTTTGGATCGGCCAAAACCTACTTAAATATCCTCCCAACTACCCTCAATTCAACCTAGAGGCCTTAATTTGATCATAAATTCAACCTAAGTATCCCTTTTGATCAAATCAAAAGGAAGCACCCGAAGAAGAGGTAATTATTTCATCACCTTTTTCAATGTTCTTTTCTTCTTCCACTTCCTATTTCTTTATGGTTTCCATACCAAAATAATAACTCTTGTACCTTCTACATACTATTATGTTATTATAAACATGTTACAACCATATCCAATATTCTATGCATCCTATGAATGACAAAGTCACCATACGTGCGTATGAACAGCTTATCGTCTCCAGGTCATGGAGTAGTTTGTTATTCAACACTTAATTATTTGGATGGGTATAATAATGAGTATAATTTATGTAAATAATAAATATAACATGTGAATGATTATGTATATTAGAAATTCCATCCAATTACATATGATTTCACCATCAATAGAATGGTATTTTCTCTCATGCGTACGTACAGATTACCGTCTCCACGAACGTGATGAGATTCATTCCTCATTGTAACCATTTAAGAATAAATATCATTTTCTGATTAAAAAATAAAGTTTAAGAACATAATATCATTCTGGATATAAATCAAATACATCCTATCCATAACAAACATGACTTACGTAATAAAACATATAACAAAAAATGAATCAGTTAACACCTGAAACAATGATACTACTGAAATATTATAAACAAAGCAATATTGAAAGATCATATATGATATCATATTTTTGTATATGGTTCTTGTATAATTTAATAAAAATTATTTCACCATTATACATGAGGTTAATGTACCCTTAACTAAGAAAAATTACAAGGTAAGGGGTTTTCATCTCACTATTATTCCCGTGATATTCATGCTATATTTTCCACTATTTCCTTTTGTGTGGTGTATTTACTGCCCATGGTTGTATTATTTGTGTAATATACTTTAATTTATGGTTACTTACATATTCATTTTATTATCCTTATTTCATGTTATGTATGTTTTGTAAGTCATCAAATCGGAAAGGGAATTTCAAATTTCAAATTCCACTCATTGGGTTTTACGCAAACTTCATTGATTATTTTACTCCAAGATTATGTGTGGAATCACTATTTATTTATTTATGTATTAATTTCCACTTCCCTTTGTGTGGATATAATTTTGATACACATAATCACTCCATTGATAAATTCTCAAGTCATCAATATGAACTTGATAAGAGTTATCTTAACTCAATTTCCATTCATTGAGTTAAACATCCAAGTCATTTGTGTTGTTTTTACAAGAATATGTGTCAATGTCCTCTAATTTATTTACACTGAATATACAATAATATTAAGTGTATTTATATTTTCCACACATAATTATTTCATTGATTTATCCTTAACTTAAGGATATGGTCTTTATAAGGTATTTCATCTCAATTTACATTCCATTGAGACTTCTTTGTTGTTATGCGCCAATTCACTTTTATATGGTGTATATACTGTACTTTGACATAGTATTTTGTGAATTTCTTTATCCTCATGATATTATAAAGTTTTTATTACCTCAATTATTTGTATTCAATAATCTCTCATTTGGTTAGGAACTCTAACTAAAATATTATTTTAAATTTTTTAAATATTTATTCTTCTAAATCATTATCATTAATGTCCATGTTTTAAAAATGGTTTTATGGATTTATTTATATGGACATGAATGTTTTAAAATTAAAATTATTTTTAAAAGATTCAAAGTGGTATGGGAAACTTTGATTCAAAAATCTATTTTTAACAGCTTCTTGATAAATAGTGATACTTTTAAATGTTTTCAAGAAAAAGGGGATATTTCTCTCAAATAGTTTTACTGGTTATTTTTATCTATGTCAATATCCTTAATTATTATTAATTGAGGTTGATTTATTATAATAAAATCTTCCATATTGTATTGAATAAGTTATGTTTTACTGTGGTTTGTGGTTAAAATATTAAAAAATAATTCTATATATATATATAATTAATATCATTTTATCAAATATATTTTTTAAAAGTGTAAAAAATAATAATTATATTATTTTCTCATAAAAAGTAATAAGATCATTTTTGAAGAAAATGTTTAAATTGACTTTACTAAAATATGAGTGTTTATTTCCTAAGAATTAATAAATAAATTTTTATTGATTAATAACATTATATATATATATATTAATATGTTTAATCCTATTCACATCTACTAATTTTAACGGATGGGTTATAATGGTTGTATTAAACTAATAATATTTTAATAATATATCACATATCGTTTAAGCTCAG
The DNA here is from genome assembly GCA_963277665.1 of Viscum album. Lineage (NCBI taxonomy): Eukaryota > Viridiplantae > Streptophyta > Magnoliopsida > Santalales > Viscaceae > Viscum > Viscum album. Next base: position 1,398,002,923 of record OY728127.1, on the reverse strand, counting down.
TGTTGTGTGTTATATACACTATTAAACATATAATTCTTTCAAAATATATGGGTTGTGTGCACCACAAGATATCAAATAAATTATATTTATTTAAATAGAAACATGTCGTAAAATTTTGGGGTGTTGAAATAGTTGTTAAGGTATAGTCTCAATGAGAATCTCTAGATCTTACACAACAGATATGGAGATAAAGTAATAACTCATGCATGTGTATACAAGTACAAGGGAAATATTATAAAAGACATAGACTATTCCTCAAATCATATCATGATTATCTTGGTAATATCCCTCCAAATTCTATAACTACTCGTGGTAGCGACCACCAGCCCTCTAGACCTAGAAAGGGCCACCAGGTGGTGGTGGTGGAAGTAGCTCATAGCGTCATCCTCTACCTACATTTCCTCCCTATGGAACTCTACCCACTTCTCTATTAGCATTGTCTCCTTAGGGGATTCCGTGAACATGCATAGGAGATCCATTCTCGTGATGTTGCCTCTACCACGATGGTCCATCCACTACAAAGCTACCCTCCTCATCACACTAGGTCGGGAAATCATGATCCATGTAACCTCACCCATCACAAGCCTAACATCTCCCATATCTAGTCTGACTAGATCCTCTACACAAACCATGCACTATAAATCCATACATCGGAGTTCGGGCATGAGTATTCCTCCTACACTAACACCCAAACAACTGAAGCCTGCTAGCTATTTTAAATGACTCAGCCTCATGATGACCACTTCCCACTCAAACAACTCAGTGTCCCTTTACTAAAATGTTATCTATAACTAGAGAATGGTCCATAACTCTAATAAAAGTGTATAGGAATACATATATCATTCTAGCACAAATTTCTCTGCGAAGGCCCTGTGAAAACTTCAGCACCTAGAAGAAACCATATTTCACTATATTGAGGGAGTATTGTGTGAAGTCTGTGAACCTCACAGTGTGCTCAAAAACTGAAATATCACCCTGTTTTTTCTTGAGAAGATCATGAATCTACATAGAGAAAAACATTTATGGGTAATACTCACTAAATAATAGCTTCTATAAGTCTAACCATGTGATTGTCGCCTCATCAGGGGTCTGCATGATCAGGAACCACCAGTGCCTTGTTACTCCCTGAAGAAGGATCACCACAAGCACAACCATCTGATCGATTGGGTTCTATACAATCTTGAAAACATAGACCGCCAAATCGATCCAATCCTTTGTTTCATGAGGATATGTCTCACCATTAAACCTCAATGGTCTCTATCATAGTAAATCACATAATTTGTTATGTCTGAATGCATCATCATCCTTCCTTGCTAGAGCTATTGGATGCCCAACAAGAAATTGATCATCTTCCCAAACCATTGGAAGTGGATCCATGAACTTCTCAATAGGCGGTGTCACTGTTTTCAACCTGCTAGAGAACACCTCATTAATGGATCCTTGAACCGAGGCCTCATCACTCAACTAATAATCATCACGATCTTATCTTATTAACCTAGTAGGTTGTCATCATTAATCCATCCTAAAAGTTACTAGACATCCCCAATTTGGTAAGAATATATGGGTAGCTGACGCAAAAAGGAAATAAAATTCAAAAGACTCAATATTGTAGTATTCATGTACTTATATTTCCTTTTAGATGGTATATTAGTATTTTGAGTCAAAAAAATGGGTAGTCAGAGTCCTGTTGTATGGATTCATCGGCCACCACACCAACACTGGGTTCTCTATCCTAATATCTGCACTCAACGAACTCTAACATCTGAAGTTTCCCAGTCAGGATTCAAGTATCACTTAGAGGGGGAGGGGTGAATCAGTGATATATTTTTCTTTTATGTTTCCTTCTTTTTGAAACAACCTCCGCCTAATGTTAAATATTTCATTCCCTGATGAACACAAATCAAACACATATCTATAGGAATACAATAATTAACAAGGTTCAATACTCAATAAGAGTATCTACATCCTTGGTATGGTTTGAAAAAGAATCCAATACCACACAATCCACTAGAAAAAATTCCTTTGATGTGGAATACACCGAGTAGGATATACCCTCAAACTTGTGTGGAACTATGAAAACTACCCAATAGGGAATATTCTCCCTCTTATCACAAATAGTGTAAATCAATATTTCAATGATTCTTGATAAACTTCCACAAATTTGATCTCTCAAAAAAATTATTCAATTTCCTACCAAAAATATGATAAGAAACTCTTGGTGAAACACATAACTTTCATGTCACTCCTTACATGAAAGAAACTCATAACTTGTGTTCTACTCACTATTTTTGTGCCACTCCCTAATTGTGTGCCACTCTCTCCTTGAAAATCTCTACTTACATGAAACTCACTCCTTGAGTGAAACTTCGTTCTTGCATAGCTGCTCCCTACTTGCATTTCCCTCACTACGTGCATGATACAGAGCTTGAATTTTCTTTAATTGTTGAGAAATAATGAATTAGGAGGGTATCTTCCTATTTATAGACATTTTTTCCAACCCTACATGTATCTCTCGCAACTTTTCCCAAAGTGCTCAAGTACATTCGTGCAAGATTACTTTTCATGGTAACTCCATAACTTCTCAAACCTTATTTCCTTTTCCATATTTTGATGTAATGATATTGGAAAGTGGCTAGTGTGTAACCTTCAAAACCACCTTAACACTTGTGTGAAACTTCCTTTTACAAAAACACTTTTCTCCATTCTCCAATTTTTGGACCCCAAAAATTTGGAAAACACTATAAAATGGTGCCACCGTAAAAATCTACATTGTAAACACCAACCATACTGACTCACAGTAATATTCTTTCATCACAAACTCCTTTTATCTTGATATATAACCTTTGATCGATCACCTTTAGCATCGTTAAATTTTATAAGTCTATTACAAAGTTAATTGATTTTCCCACTTTGACAACAAAAGACAACACTTTTCAAAATAAAACTCTTCTTACTTCCTTGTCCATCCAACTTTCTCCCCAAAACATAATTTTCTTATGTTCCCAAACCAATCCTCCCAATAAGGTCAACTACAAAAACATTCCTAAAGAAATACCTCCTTCGATACCACTCTGTCATGACTCGTCCCATCAGGGGCCACCTGGTTTGTGGTAAGATGAGTGTAACACCCCAACCCTACCTCTAATAGTTTATGGGTTGGTGACTAGTTCTAAGTAATCATAACACTGAAATGTGAGGCCTTAGCCTAAGTACTTGTATACATTCACACAACCAACTCCATGAAATAGTGTATAGATATAATAAAATAATGAACATTTAAAGTATAAACCAATCATGGAACAACCTCTAGGAAATAATCCAAGTACAATAGTGTAGTAAAAAAGTATGAAGGGAAAAAATACATGATCAACTAGAAATGTGGTCCCAATATGAAAAAACTAGGGAAAAGGAATTTATAAAGATATTCCAGCTCAAAATATACAAGGATGACTACTGAACATTGTCAGTGCTAAGAGCCACTACATCCCACTAAATCCGGGTACACCGATATCACCAATGATATGTCTCTCATCTTCATAAGACACAACTTGTGTAGATAAAAACCATTAAGGGGTGATTATATACATACATAGTAGGAACACTAGAAACCAAAAAGAGATCAACTGAAAAGGAAACGGTTAGATCAACCCAAAAACCAAGAGTGTAAATAAAAACATAACAGATATGATCAAAAAAACCAAGCGGGGGAGAAAGGGGATCTCTATATCTATGTAATATCTAAGAAATATTTTTCATCCTATATCTCTAAAGGTCTATCTCTGAAGTAAACCACTACATGAAATCTATAGATAATCCATTTGTTGGTCCCACACCTCGCTACTTCACTTCATAGCTGAGTGAGGACTACATCCAGCAGAGGACCCATGTAACCACATGAGATATAGAGTGGAGGTCCTGCTTCACAACACTTTTTATCATAGATGAGGGATAAATATCTCCTATTTATGAATTGATTGAAACCTTACTAGAAACTGAGTGGAGTGGCTCGCTCCTCGCTACAGTGCTCTAGTGTCGAGGGAGAACTAACTCCTATAGAGGACTTGATCCATGCCAAAGCTTGATTATATGGTAGTAACACTTCATAGATAGAGGGATCATGTCCTCAATAGTATGGTGGATTACTAAAAATACTTGTGTAAGGAGTATGGGGACCCACACCCTATTGTGATAGGGAAGTACCAACCGTGACATATCTATGGTGATCTAACTGGACTGTTGTCATCCACCAAGCATCACTAAAATAATTTCCATGCTCATCACACCTTGTGTCGTATCTGTGATGCCAAAATGAAGGACACCATCATGTTCTACATAGAAACATTCCTGGGATAGGATACTCAAGATCCGAAATCTGAGTCTCAGTGAAGGATATATGTGATAAAGAAGTCTCATAGAAAATTATAAAGAATTTTCTCTGGTTCACATGGCATGTGACCTCACCTGGGCACCTAGGTCTGTTGTCACCTACACATAGTATGGCTGGACATGTGGTCATACATGGCATGTACATAGAGTACAAAAAGTGTCTTAGTAACTCATGATAAGCATGTGTCCCCCTTTCCCATGCCCATGTACCTCAGTCTGTGCTCGTGTATATTTGGGGCATGGTCATGTAGTGTTACACGACTATATATCCATAAATGGGGATCCTTACCATGTAATTTCCCACAAATAGAAGTCCCACTACACATCATGTACTCTGAGTACATGATGTATAATCCCCAAATATCCTTCTTCACCCAACAGGAAGAACACACAATTTGTTCTCATGAACTACACGCTGTGTGATTGGGATTACCGAATGGGAAATCCCTTTAAACCTCCTAAAACCACATTTTTCCCTAATTAAGAACAAATCAACCTACATGGGTCCTTAGTATACATAAAAAGGTTTTAAAACTCTTAAACAAAAGATATATGTGGATTGATTTTTAAAACTAAAAAATCCTCCTAACTCATTATTGGTTGGAGTGATTTTCTCAAGAGGGGGTTAATTGAGTAACCAATAAATTTTTTTTGTTAACAATGGATTATTTTGAAATCCCCCAAATGTTTAAATATGGAAATTTTTATCAAAATAAATAGTATTCTATATATCTTAATCTTTCTAAATATTTCTCCAAAGATTGATTAGTTCTCAGATGAATAATATAAAATATTATTGAATCCTTTGAAATCAATTTACTTGATCAATATACTATATGAAAACCAATTTAGATAAACTATAAATGTATAAATTTTGTTTACTGTTAAAAATAGTTTTTAGTTTTATAGTGGAAATAATGTGAAACAAAATTAAATCACACATTAGAAATATTGAATACAAGAGGTTTAGTCTCAAGTAGAGACTTATCCCTCTCCACTTAGTAATGACCTTCCACCAAGTAGTTTATATAAAATAAACTAGATGATCCGAAATATGGATTAGGTTTATAAAATAGTTTACAACTATCTAGGTCACACACGACCTCTTCCACAATTATGCATGGGAGTAAAAATAATTATGCCACACAAGGACCTCTACCACTCTTATATGTGGAAGAAAGAAATAAGAAAACTATTTGAGAAAATATCAAGTATATTCCAATTTAGTGCAAGAAACAGTGTGCATGTGGTAAAGAAGATTAATCACACACACTTCTCAAAAAATTAATAAAGCTAAATTGAATCAACCAATCTAGGAGTGTGTGGTTTAAAAGTGCTCGGTCTATTGAAATACAGCATGTGGCAATTGGGTTGAATCAGTAATGAATCTTGAGTCAAATTATTTTAAAATATTTAGAAAAAATAGAGTGTCACAAACATTTGTTTTTTAACTAGAGGAAAGAACTGGATGTGATGATTCTTTGGCTTCCTCAGTTTAGTGTTCTTAGCAAGTGAACTCTTCATGTATTCAATTAGGTTCATCTCTTTATCTCTCCAATAATCAGTGAATTGTGAGCTCTTTCTATCCAAATAATTACGCCATCTTTTTTGCACATTATTATAGAGACCCAACCTTTTATTACATTACTATTGCATCATTATAAATATAAACAACATAATAATGTTACACCATGAGGATCTACAGGTTTATTTCCTTGGGAAAACTAGGACCAAACATTACATTTACAACATCAAACATAAAAATTTATTTAATTCCTTCTTCTCTAGCTTGTTATTGGAACTGGACCTCTCCTTAGTACATGTAGTCACCTGAGGAGATACCTCAAAAATGGGTGATCTAAAATCCCTAGATAAGAACAATATAATAATGGGTGAGCATAATCATAACATAGGCAAAGGATCATGAACATGAGAGGAATCATTAATAAAAACTTGAAATGTGGCAATGCATAAAAAATGAAACATCGTGACTTAGTGGTTAACTGCCACACATGCTTGTGAAAAAATCTATCATCTTTTTCATACATCATTTCACTTTAACTCATGATATTAATCACTTTACCCAATGAATTAGAGTGCAGTATAATTTCGGGTGCACCCATCACATCACATCATTATCATGCATGACACATAGAACATATATAAAAAATGAATGTAACTAACCCATGTAAATTAATGGGTTTCATCTCATAATAACACATTCATAAACATTGGGTTCCCAAAATAAAGTGGGAATAACATACTTGATACAATAACCATCAACCTTGAGTGATAAATAAAAGGTGTGTTTTTGAAAGAAGGGTTCTTTTGGAAAATATTTGTTTGACATAAACTCTAGTGGAAAACATTTATATCAAAAAAAGGTAATATAATGGTGAAAAAATTATTTTTAAGTAGTGACCATACAAAAAAATTGAGTGAAAGTGGGAGAACCCAAAGAAAGAAAGTTGGGTTCGAGAATTTCCCCTTACCTTGTATCTAAATCATTTCTTCACTTTAAAGTCTTGTATAACCATATTATATTCCTTAATTAACAATTTAATAACCTTTTGTACATTAATATGGTTCATTATGGTTTCCTTAGGTTATTTTATGGTCCTTTTTATGATTTAAAGTGTTTAAATCCATTGTTTGGGAATGTCCATTTTTACGGTTTTCTTGAATGGTTCACTTGTATTCATAAATGGAAGTTTGTGTAGAACATGTGTAAACATACAGAACTGATATTATATGTTTTTAATGATATTATATTATTTTAAATGATCTTATAATTAATTATTTTATATACCATGTGGATGAATCATTAGTTAAAATTTAATGATGATTGATTGGGTTAATTCGGGTGATTTTTCGACCACAACAAACTTGTTTTGTTTAATTATTTAGTAATATGTACATAAGTTAGTTACAGAACATGAAATAGGATATAATATATATAATATAATCTGGTTCAACCATAAAAATAGTTTCATTACCATATTTGAAGTCGTTGAAGAAAAAAATAAAAACATGTCGTTCTTGAAGGTGATAAATTAACACCACACGAACAACGTTTTCTTTTCTTAAATAAAAAGAAGCGAAGAAGGGGTTGGATGATATATTATCCCATTATTATCATAAAATTATAGTATATGTGAGAAAATGGAGTTAACATACTAAGTGTTTGAGGATAGGTGGTGAGATATTAAGAAAAGAACTTGAAATTAAAAGGAAATTAAAGGAAAAGAGAGGGAGGGAAATTACCTCTTGAATCCTCCTCTTGAGATCCTCCTTAAAGAACCTAGGCTTGGTCTTTTGATGATACCAGAAGCTCTAGGACGTGGGATATGGGATAGGAAAGATTATTGGGAAGATTTTATACAATAATTTAATCTTGATAGGTGTGAGGAAATGAGGGTGTGAAGGGTGGTATTTATATTGGAGGGGGGGTGGGTTTTCTTAAAATTTTAATCATTAGTTTATTAATTTCCACAAAGATAAAAAATAGTGATGATTCCATGACCAAGAATAGTAAATAGGGAATTTTAGTTCTAGATTTTTGTGCTTACATCACTTGTGATGTCAGGAATAGTGGGTTTAAATTATAATGTATTTATACGGTAAATTAATGTATTTTACTATTCACAAAAAATTCAAGTATTTCAAAAAAATCCCAAAAATTCACCCAAAACTTTTTTCAACATGTCGAATCCAAAAATTAAGTCCATTTTTCAAAAATAATATTCTAAATATGATTAATTTAATTTTTAATTAAAATCATAATTTACTTGATAAAATAGTTTTTAAAACATTTGTTTACTTATTCCAAAACATAGGTACATCATGCTTTCACTTAAATACAACATATATACTATCATAAGTGAGGTTACTATTTATAAGGTTATATTAATATTCATAAGGGTAACATTACTATTTATAAGGGTATGTTACTATTCCCCATAACTTAAGTTTTTTCTATTAGACTCTAAACATCTTGCTGATTGCAACTGCGTATGTCGGATTTTAAAAATTCAACACATAGAAGTGGCAAAATAATGTTTAATGGTCACATTGTATTTAGTATCATGATATGTCATTATTATTTCTAATGTGATTATACTATAAGGAATAATTATAAGAAGGGATTTCCATTGAAAAAACATTGGTTCATTACATTCTTCCCACTTATAAAATTTCACCCTTGAAATTTCATTTTACCCAAAAAGGTGAGGGTACTTATCCTTCATTGCATGCTCCGGTTCCCAAGTAGAATATTAAAACTTATAGTTCCACTAAAAAACCTTGACAAGGTGGGTTGTCTTGTTGTGTAGAACCATATCTCTCCAGTCCATAATCTTTAGTGGCTTCTCCTCATAGGAGAGATCATCTTCTAGATGTACCACCTCTGATTTCATTACATGTGATGGATCTGGTATATACTTCCTCTAGAGTGATACATGAAACACATCATGAACTTGATCCATATTCAGTTTAAATGAAAGCCTATAGGCCATGTCTCATATACGCTCAAGGATCTCAAAGGGGCCAATGTACCTTGGGATTAGCTTCCCTTTCATTCCAAACCGCATGAATCTCTTCTATGGTGATATTCGAAGGAAGAATTTATCTCCCACATCAAACTCCAAGTCCCTTCGATGGTTGTCAGCATAGCACTTTTACCAACTCTGAGCAGCTTTGATGTGTTTCTAGATGACTTGAACATTCTCTATCATCTCTTGTAGAAGATCAGGTCCAAGTAGTTTTCTTTCTCCAACTTCACCCCAATAGATTTGAGTTCTACATCACTTCCTATACAAAGCATCATATAGAGCCATCTGAATACTTGAGTGGAAGATATTTTTGTATGAGAAATCAACCAATGGGATAGGCTGACCCCATCCACCTTTGAATTCAAAAGAACAGGCTCTTAGCATGTCTTCAAGCATCTGAATAGTTCTTTCATATTGGTCATCTGTTTGGGGGTGATAGGTCATGCTGAAATTCAATTCAATACACAAGGAAAGTTGAAGACTTCTCTAGAATATAGATGTGAACCTTGGATCATGATCAGAGATAATCGAGAGTGGAACACCATGAAGTATCACCACTTCCTTCACATATATACTTGTAAGTTTTTCAAGAAAGGGATCTTCCTGAATGGCAATAAATTGGGAAATCTTGGTGATTCAGTCCACCACAACGCATATTGCATTATTTCCCTTCGATGTCTTCAGGAGACCTGTGACAAAGTCCATAGTAACATTATCCCATTTCCACATGGGTATAGGTAATGGTAACATAATCCCTTTTTAATTTTTTTGCTCTGCTTTAACTTTCTGACATACCAAGCACCTTGAGATATATTCCGCAATCTCCTTCTTCATGTTATACCACCAAAAGTGTTATCGGAGATCTCGGTACATCTTGGTGCTACCAGTATGGGTAGAGAAGGTTGAGCTATGTGAATTGTCCAATAGGTCCTTCTTTATCCTGGGTGATGAAGGCACAAAAATTCATGTTCCAAACTGAATCTCACCTTCATCGTCAATATAGAACTCATGCATCTTCCCTTCCTTAACTAAATTCACCTTATTTTGTAACTCCAAATCATCCCTTTGTGCCTCATAAATAATCCCTTGGATTGATGGTTTCACAATAATTTGGGCAAGTTTGGATGTATCCCCTACCCTTAAAATTTCCAAATCCCTCCTTTGCATGTCCAAGAAGATAAGGTCTTTCTCAATCTGTAACATGGATAGAGTAGTAGGTTCTGTTTTTCTTAGAGCATCAGCTACCTTGTTTTCCTTTCTAGGATGATAGTGAATAGAGAAATCATAATCTTTTATTATCTCTAAGCATCTCCTTTGACTCATATTGATCTCCTTTTGTTTGAATATATACTTTAGGCTCTTGTGGTCGGTGTATATGTCACACTTCTCACCATAAAGGTAGTGCCTATAGATTTTCAAGGAAAAAATCACAGATACCAACTCTAGATCATGATTTGGGTTGTTTTTCTAATTTATCTTCAACTATCGTGAGGCGTAGGCTATAAAATTATCGTTTTTTATGATTAACAACCCAATAATTTCTTTTAATCATCACTATATATCACAAAACTTTCTCCACTTTTTGGTAGTGTGAGTATAGGTGCAGTGATCAGCCTTCTATTTTGCTCCTTGAATCTTCCCCCACATTCTTCCATACAGACATACTTTACCCCTTTCCTTGTTAACTTAGTTAGAGGGATTGACAATCGTGGTACATTTCTAAAAAAATATCGATAATAACTAACTAATCTAAGAAAACTATGGATTTTTTGTGACACTAGAGGTCCTGGGCCATTCCTCAATCACCTTTGTTTTAGAAGGGTCCACAGAAATTCCCTCTCTTGTGATCACATGTCCCTAGAACGTGACTTGCTTCATCCAAAAGTCACAATTGCTGAACTTGGCGTACAAATTCTCCTCTCTCAATGTCACCAACACAAGTCTTATATGTTCTTCATGTTCCTCCTTTCTCTTAGAGTATATGAGAATATCATCGATGAACACTACCATAAATTTGTCGAGGTAATTTCTAAAGACTTTATTCATAAAATCCATGAAGATTGCAGGGGAACTAGTAAGTATTAAGGGTATATTAATATTCACAAGAGTAAAATTACTATTCATAAGGGTATGTTACTATTCACCAAAAATTAAGTTTTTTCTATTAGACTCCAAACATCTTACTGATTGCAACCGCTTATGTCATATTTTCAAAATTCAACACATAGAAGTGGAAAATTTATGTTTAACGATCACATAGTATTTAGTATCATGATATGACATTGTGCTTTCAAATGTGATTATACTATAAGGAATAATTATAATATGGGATTTTTATTGACAAAACATTGGGTCGTTACAATTGTTTTCTAAATGAATTTGTGTGTATATTGCCAGAGGGAGTGTGATTCACTTTTATCAGCAGTAACAGGAACGTCTAAATCAACTGCTTCATCGTACTTCACGTTCTAATAGGATTTCTATCATACACTTAATATACAATCATTAAAATATTAAATGGAATTAAATTCAATGAATATATCCTTTATATTAATGTAATTAGAAAATAATTAAAGTAATAAAAACTGAGACGGTGTATTAGGATTTAGAAGTGTCATGATCTGATGGTGTCTCATTTGATGGTATATTGTTCTGGCGGCATAACACTGGAGGTATGACACTGGAAGTGTCTTATACTTAACCAATTTTTCACTATACTAGTGTTTTCTCAATTAGTGGTGTCTAGTCTGATTGTTTATGCTCTGAAGGTGTCTTAGACTTAGATAGTTTTTTTGTGTTGGTAGTATGATACTGGCGGTGTGACATTGAAGGTGCATCATCTGAAGGTATCTCATACTTATCCATATTTACGTTATAGTGACATGATGTCCTGGTGGTGTGTCGATCTACATTGTCTCATACCTTATCAATTCTTTAGTCTAGTAGTATGACATTTTGATGGTGTGATATCCTGCTGGTATCTCAGACTTATAGATTTTTATGTTGTCGGTGTGTCATGGAAAATGTTGTCTATCTCAACAATTTCTCATACTTATATTTATCATCCATTCTCGTAATATAGATTACTTATAGGAAAACATGAAATTCATCAGTTTCATTTGAATCATGATTTTGTAATCATTAAAACTAAGTGGTCAAAAATATTCCCCTTTTTGATGACCAAGAATCATGGCATAAAAATAATAATATAAATGTAAAGATAGGTCATCATAGATATTTCAAAATTTTAAACATGATATCCAAGGTAAGATCCAAATATAAATCAATGCTTATCATTCACAGAATGTGTAGATGGTTCAAGGAAAATAGTAAGTATCAATAGTAAGTATAAAAGGTAAGAACATATCTCCAAGATAGAAAGATTCAAAATATATAATAAAAAATATAATAAGTTTAGAAAATAGATAAACATAATTCAAAAAAATGATTCAAAACACATATGCTATAAAAATTATCTATGAGGAAGTGGCAGGCCAGGTTATAAGCTGGACGAAATCTTTTGTTGTCTTTGGGGAAGGAATTTGAATAGCGAGGAAAAATAGAATAGCTAGAAGGCTTGGTGTTAAGAGAGGTGCACTGCCTTTCATTTACCTTGGTCTACCTTTGTTTTGGGGGAGAGTGAAAAGAGTTTACCTGGAGGGTATTCCACTTAGGATCACAAATCAGTTAACTAGTTGGAAAGGGAAGAACATGTCTCAAGCTGGTAGGATTTTTCTTGTGAATTCTATCATCACTTCAATGTTTGTTTACTCGTTTTCACTCTATAAATGTCCAGTTTCTCTACTCAGGGAGCTTTGTGTCATGATTAGAAATTTCATTTGGACTAGATCGACACAAAAGAGGAAACTTATTACTATTTCATGGAAGGACTGCATAAGGCCTGTGGAAAGGGGGGGATGGGGGTTAAAGATGTTAGGATTTTCAATGATGCATTGATTCTAAACTTCACCTAGAGACTTTTATCTGGCACTGACCCTTCTCTGGAATTTCTGTCTAGCAGATTTGTTGGCAGGTTACAGAAGAACTCAAATGTGTATCTGAAATCCTCTGTCTGGCCGTCCGTCAGAGATTCATGCTTCTACATTATGACACAGGCTAAATGGCTGGTTTGTGCTGATTCTCAAATGAACTGCTGGAGCACGCAGTGGCTGTCCTTCCCAATTAATCACTCCACCAGCATTCCTTTGTCTTTAAGGAGTCTTTCCATTTCTGATTTTCAGGGGAATCCAAAGGCTTATTCCATCATCCCTCCTCACCTACAGACAAAGATCTCCAAGTATGAATATATCGACTATGACATCCTTATATGGAAACCAGCGCCTAGTGGGTGATTCTCCAGCCGTGACTCATATATGCTTCAATGTGGAAATGCGACTGGTGTACCTGCTTGGGTGAAGGGTGTGCAGACCCCTTACATTGCTCCGGCTGATGCACTTCTGATTTGGAGCATTTGGAAGCAAAGGCTGCCTCTTCAATCTTCTTTGCAGCGAACCGGTTTAACTGTTGCACCGGTATGTTTCCTCTGTTTGGCTGCGGATGAGACTATCAATCATGTGTTCATTTTCTGCCCATTTGTTTTGCGGTTATGGAGTTATTTGAATGAAGTTTTCCAATTTCAATTAGCCTCTCACTCGGTTAGTGCATTGCTAACCTCGGCCATGCAATCTGTCCGCAGTTAGCAGGTCAAGTCTTTGCTCATTGCTTCTATTGTTTCTCTTATTTCATTCATTTGGAAGGCCCGTAATAGTATTGGTTTCAACAATGGAAGGCCCTCATTCAAGGAGGGTATTATGATGATACACTGATATATTATCTCTACCTCAGTAAATAAATCTGGTTCAATGAATAATGACATTTTTTATTTTCTTCTATTGATATCTCTAGGTGTAAGTGGAAGGGAGCGGAGGCCCAAGGTGATGAAATATATCAGGTGGATCCCACCTATAACTGATTGGTTAAAGGTGAATGTGGACGGGGCAGCCACCGGTGCGCCTGGACCTGCTGGATGTGGTGGTGTGTTCAGGACGTATCGAGGATTTTTCAAAGGATTCTTCTTTCATTACATAGGTAATGGAAATGCAATTGAAGATGAACTATGGGAAATGATTAAGGCGATTAGATATGCGGCTCGTTATGGTTGGCAGAGGCTGTGGATCGAATCAGATTCTTCTGTTTCAACACAGATTCTGAAGGAATGATCCAGGAATGTGCCATGTAAGATGCTTGTTGTATGGGTTAATTCTCTGCATCTTGCTAAGTCGATTTCTATGGATGTGTATCATGTGTATAGAGAGGCAAATCAGGTGGCGGACGTCCTCTCAAAAAGGGAAATTATGGAGGCTAGTTCAAGTTGTTCATTTGTACTTCCAGATTGCTGCAATGATCTTGTTCACAATGATAGGATTGGCACTTTGTACACAAGGCTATCTAAGGCCCCCCTTCTCTAAGTTCCCTTGTACTGTTTACTCTTTTTTATTTTTATGTTATTGGGATCAGGTTTTCACCTGCCTCTCAGACTTTTTGGCTATAGTATAATCCTAAAAAATACAAAGGTTAAGGTTTTCCATAGGGTTCAATCAGTCCTTTGTCTTTAGCCTCGGCTTTCTCTTGATCCTTAGCTGAGGCAGTAGGATCATCCTAAAGATGAGTAAAGGGAGAACCAGGAGAACGAACAGTGAGATCCAGAAGGGAATGATCTTACAAAACAACAAATAGATTGAGATGGAACACAAATTGTGTAGGATCCATAGGAAAAGGTTGAAAACTAGCTAGAAGAGGTATAGGGGAACCACCAGTAACTCCAGGTCTAAAAGAGAATTATGGAGTAATCAGAATGGCTGACTGAACAACCACTACATAAACTTGACCATGAATAAATAGTTTCATGAGATTCATGAAATCCATGATAATTAGGTCACCCATTTCCATTTCACTAAATAAATCGGAATTTTATTCCATGAGATGGTTCTAGACTAGGGTCATCTCCTTAAGCTGTCTAACTTGCTCTTTAAAAGATTGATTCATAGGAGGTATTCTCAAATTATCATACAAGAATTTAAAATGGGAATCCATATAATGTTTGTTATAGATCCAAGAGAGATAAAACTTGATGGAATTGGTTATAGTCTATGTTTCATCATTCATGTCTTTAGAATAATTCCTGATCATCATGTGGTCATTCTTAGTTCCTTGCTCAAACTTCTTTATAATTTCTAAAGGAATTATAAGTTCTCGACTAGAGGGACTACAGGAGGTAGCTTAAACATCCTATCTAACAACTTGTCACAACTGATTAACATAAAACATTGGAGAAGAAGGTGTAGCAGCAATTGAAGTATCTAAATAAGTATCATCAAGACATTTAATGATATCGTCCAAAGAATATTTAAACTTATATTTCATTTCCTCTACCAAAGACTTGAGAGTTTTCCATTCACCACTTATCTGATTATTCTCAATCTTTATCTCATAAACATGATGCATCATCATAGGTTGGATATTCTGAATAACCATCTCAAATATTTACCTTACATGATTTTCATCGAGGTTTTTAAAAATATGGGATTGTTTCCTTACACACATGTGAAACTCAGTAATCATATTTTAATCAAAAACATTCAAGTTAGCTTTAGTGACTATATCTATTAGAACAACTGTAGGAGAATAAGCGGGTTTAGGGAAAAGAGGTCTCACAAAACTAAAATTTCAAGAAGGCCTTCAAGATCAACTTGGGATATCAAAGATCCCTTAGGATCACCTTCAACACTAAAATAAAATTTACCACTATTTGGAGGGATTCTTTCAACATTATAGAAATTTCCCCACATCACTTCCATAGGTTCCGTACAATGGTAAAAAGCATATACTATGGAAAGAGGTACCTTAGTAGTAAAAACAACTGAAACTTCCAAATTCCTTTACATTTTGAACATTAAAAAGCCACTGTGTGTTCAACACTAGCAGGATTAGCTTCCAATTGTGTACCAACAGTTAGTGCATCTTGCATCTCAACATCCTTCTGGGCATCAAAAAAAGTGGATTCATCTCCTACATTTTCATCCATAGAATACTTATGGACATATAAAATAGATAATTGTTCATTTCAAAATTCTTCCTCAATAATCTCCTTATTATCTTGTTTAGAAACATGTTGTTCCATAGTATATATAACTCTCATCTTTTTAGCCACATCAAAATATAAAACATCTTGAACTATAGAAATTGAACTGTCCTGGACATCATCAGTAGTTGGAGATAAATGAAACATCTCTACTGATGGGGAATTATCACCCTCAAAAAGTTCATCCTTAATCTCTAGAGGAATTTCCACATCCTTCTTCTTGATTCGTCCACTATCATCATCAGGTTCATAATCACTTCCATCATCTGCATTCTTCTTTTCATCACCATTATTACTTCTTCCATTCTATTCTTCTTCTTCCTTTTCTTCCTCATCATAATCATCATCACCTTCAATGGATTTGGAACTTTTATATTTTTCCTCTCTAGAGATCTCAGTCTCTTATTCATAACTCTTAACTAACTTCTCTCTTTTCGGAAACCTCTTAGGTGGAGTAGGAGATCCAAATGTAATGGGAGAGACTTTTGGAGAAAGGTGAGGGTCACTCCATACATCAACATATTATTCCTTTTCCACTTCTTCACCAACAAATTCTTCCTCATATGAGTAATCACCAACTTCATAAATATCCAAGCCTCTATCAACTTCATCCTTAGGCATGGTTGGATGATCAACCAGATTATACTCAAAATATAACTTCTCAGAATCACCAACCCATTGTATCTTCCATGGGTTCTCACTTATCTGAATTCTTGAACATGTGGAACTAGTTATGAAGAAACCACCATAGTCTATAACAGATTTTTCATCATCATAAACTAGTCCCTTGTCCTCTAACAAGGTAAAAATAATCTTTGGTTAGATCAACAAATATGATCTAGAGGATGGTTAGATCATATCGCACATATGTACCATTAGATATCTATAGAGATTAATCTTGGGACCTTCTATCATAAGAAATAGGAGATAAATATTTTGATACCTTAGGGTTTAAAAATATACTTTTCTTGAACATAACATATGATGAATGAACTTAAATAGAAGCCTACATTATCCATCCAACTCCAAGGAAACAAGCCTTCTTGTTGAACCATATAATGTTAGCACAATAAAGGAATCCTCATAAATAAACATATCTATAGATTTTGTAATACTTCCTTGGTAATTATAAAAGACTCCATCATGAGGTAAATTTAAACAGTTGGCCCATTTTATTGAAGAAAAATCAAATACATGTCCTTCAACATGGCTTTCAATCTAATCTAGTCCATCTTTATTAAAAGAAAACTCTATGTTCTGATAAAACTCATATACCATATTTGGGTAGAAATGCCTCTCATTAGATGAAAACCACTCCAACCACCCTTGGTTATGGAGAACCTTAAGTAACAGATACTTACTCAACAACATTTAATTCTAGTATACTTCCTTTTATGCAACAACAACTCAATTTACAAGATCCAGATTAACTGAAGAAACAAGTGTAGGTGCACTCAAATATATTTTCCGCTTCATAGAAGATTTTTACTTAGAAGGAGAAAATGGAAAAAAAACTTCATTGTCAACATTTAGATCATCTCAACAAACTTGGTTGAGGGTAAGGATAAGGTTTGAACATAAAGATATGAAAGGGTTTCACTAGTCTTGAGAGAGATATATGAGAGTATCAAACGGGGCTCAAGGAATATTGGGAATATAAATTGTGCTACATTAATGTATTTTGGGATATTATGTATTCTAAAATCAAAAATTATACTTGAAATCAAATTTAAGATTGAGACAAAAACATGCATTGGGTTTTAGAAAATAGAATAAACCTGGAAATAAACTGGCAGTTTGAAATATCAAGAAACAGAGAAAAAAATTCAAAGGTATGAACGGTAATGACATGAAATCTGAATTGCAGGACATATCCCATGGTATGACAAACCAACGGCATGATAATACAATGGCATGAAAATCCAACGATGTAAAAATATAATGACATGACAAGAAAGAGGAATGTTATACACAATGGTATTTCCTTACAAAACTATGTCATTACAATAGTATTTCATCAAAATTAACCGAAATTTATTATTTTGAATTCTTGTTATATATAATTAATTCTCTCTGAATTCAAAGGCTTGGGGAAAATATCAGCTAACTAATGTTATGTGATAATAAATTCAAGAGTAATATCTCCCTTTAAAAAATGATCTCTCAAAAAGTAACGTCTTATATCAATGTACTTTTTCCTAGAATGATAAACTGGATTTTTAGAAATGTTAATTACACTTGTATTATCACAGTTTATGGGGACACTTCGGAATTGATATCCATAGTCTAGTAGAGTGTGTTTCATCAACAAAATTTTTGTACAAAAACTCCCTATAAATATGTATTTGGCTTCATCAGAATAAAATGAAATATAATTTTTATTTTTACTACACCATGAAACTAGATACTTACCTAAAAAGGGACATGTTCCATAGGTTCTTTTTCTATCTAACTTCCATCCACCAAAATCAATATCATAATAACTTACTAAATCAAATACTTTTCCTCTAGGGTAAAATAATCCTAAATTAGTATTTTATCTGAGGTATTTTAAAATTCTTTTAATAGAAAATAGGTGTGATTCTTTTTGTTTTTCTTGAAATCAAGAACACATACACAAACTAAACATAATATCTAGTCGACTAGAAGTCAAGTAGAGAAGATTTACAATCATAACTTTGTAACTAGTTTGGTCAAATGGTTTCCCAACTTCATCAATATCCAATTTATAGGTGGTAGTATCACTACTCTTAGTGTTATCAATATTAAAACATTTTAAAAGAACTTTTGTATATTTACTTTCATTAAAAATAATTCCTTTCCTGTTTTGATAAATTTAAAATCCAAGAATGAATTTGATTTCACTCATTAAACTCATTTCAAATTCATTTTGCATCATTTTAGAAAAATCAGTACATAGATATTTTTTTGAAGATCAAAAAATAATATCGACAACATATATTTTTACTACTAATACATATTTTTAAATTTATTTTAGTAAAAGGGTAGGATAATATGTTCCTTTTCAAAATCATTTTGAAATAAAAAAAATTTTGAGCTTATCATTCCAATATCTATGATATTTTTCTAAACCATATAAATATTTTTTTTAATTTAAAAACATTATTTGGAAAGTGGGGATTTTGAAAACTAGGGGTTGTTCCACAAAAACATCTTTAATTATAAAACTATTTAAGAATGCACTCTTGAAATCTATTTTATAAAGTTTTAAATCTAGATGAGCTGTATAATCAAGAATAATTATTAGGGATTCAATTATAGCTACAGCTGGAAAGGTTTCGTCATAATCAATCCCTTATTCCTCTATTATAACCTTCTACAACAAGTCTAGCCTTGTTTATAACTATATTTTCTGAATCATCAACTTTATTCCTGAACACCCATTTAGTGATAATAGTCAAGGTTTCCTTGGGTCTATCTACATGTTCCCACACTTTTTTCCTTTAAAAATGATTTATCTCTTCTTGCATTTCTATTACCTAGAATTAATCATTAGTAGATTTATTTATGTTCGTAGGTTCAATCTGAGATAAGAAATATTTATTTTAAATTTTATTTCTAACAGAAGCCCTTGATTGTGTTACTTTATTTAGATCAACTACAATAGCATCAAAAGGATGGTACTTAATAGTTCTCACAACTCTAGATAAAGAGGGACTGGTCACTTTTAAATTTTTTGGTTCAGGTTCTCAAAGTTCTGGAAATTCTGGAAATTCAACAAAACTATATTATTTTTATGCTTGTTTTAGAGAAGAATATAAAGTTTTTTAATTTAAGTTCAAAGAAGATAAATCATCCTAAAGGTTTTCAAAGGAGGTCCTAGGCTCATGTGGATCAGTTTCGTCAAATTTTACATGAAATGATTCTTCCATAGTTTTGGAATTCTTATTGGAAACTCTATAGGCCTTTCTAGAAATTGAATAACTAAGGAAAATTCCTTCATCACTTTTTGAAGAAAATATTTCCAAGTTATACTAAATTGTTGAGAATAAAGACTTTGTGACCAAAAACTCTAAAGTAATTAACCTTAGTTTTCCAATTATTCCACAACTCATAAGGGGTCTTTTTAAAAATGGATCTGATCAAAACTCTATTGATAATATAGAGGGTTGTATTAACATCCTCTACCTAAAAATAGATAGGTAGGTCATACTCATTTAACATGGTCTCGACTGTCACTTATAAGGTTCAATTTCTTCTTTCAACAACTCCATTTTGTTGGGGTGTCCTAGGATCAAAAAAGTTATGAGAGTATCCATTTTGTGTTAAAAATGATTCAAAATATTGATTTTCAAACTCACTAACATGATCACTCCTTAAGGTTTTAATCTTATGTCCACTGAGATTTTCTAAATACTTGGAATAATTGGTAAAGTAAAAACAGGATTCACTTTTGTGAGATAGAAAATATACCCAAGTATACCTAGAATAGTCATCTATTAGGGCATAAATATAGTGCTTCCCATTAAGACTTGAAACTATATAAGGTCCAATAAAATCCATGCAAACCAACTCGAGAGGTTGATAATTTGACACTTATTTCTTTAGTTTAAAATAAAGTTTATTTTATTTCCCTTTTTGATAGGGGTTACAGACTTTATCAGTTGGGAACTCAAGTTTAGGAAGATCCCTAACTAAACCTTTTCTAGGTTTACCTTTAAATCCTATTCATATATCATAAGTTTACCTATAACCTCCATGACTAGTAATTTACTAATATCCCAGGATACTCTGATTGACACTAAAGTGCCTCTCTATCTTTCAGGTAGACATCTCAATAATATCATTATCTGATCCTTTCGAGATACAGGCTTTCCCCGTGAGATCATGGCATTGAAAATATCATTAAACCTAAGGTACATATCATAAATGGTCTCATCAAGTTTAATTTTAAAATTATCATATTTAATAGTTTAGGTATTAAGCCTCGTTTATTTAACATTTAAACTTCCATCATGGGAAACAAAGAAAGTGTCCCAAATCCCAAAAGTAGTTTTACAAGAAGAAATCATGTTAAACACTTCATCAGTAAGGTCATAGTACATAGAATTTATATCTTTAAAATTATTATTGTATGCTAATATTTTTTCATTATCCCAAGTGCTTCTATAAGTATCAAGTATTGCATATTCATCCTCTATTGCAAACCAAATATCAAAACTCACACTCTCTATGTGCATTTTCATCTTTATTTTCCATTAGAAATAATTTGTTTCATTGACAAAAGGAGGTATATTAGTAGAAACCCATTATTTATTATTATCCATATTAAATAACTAAATTTATAACTAATAGAAATTTATGATCTTTAATGTAAAACTAAAATCGTAGTTAATTTTTTTTTGAAAACTTGAATACCAAATAGAGAAAATCCTCTAATACTAAATGTTGGTCGGAGTGAGTATCTAAATAGGGGGTTAATTGAGTACCCAATAAAAATTTCTATTAAAAATGGATTATTTTGAAATCCCCAAAATGTTTAAATATATGAAAGTTTATCAAAATAAGTTGTATGATATATATCTTAATATTTCTAAAGATTTATCTAAACATTGATTAGTTCTTATATGAATGTTATATAATATTATTGAATCCTTTTAAATCAATTTACTTGATCAAAATACTATATGAACATGAATTAAGATAAATTATCAAAGTATGAATTTTTTTTATAGTTAAAAATAGTTTTTAGTTTTAAAGTGGAAATAATGTGAAGCTAAATTAAATCACATAGTGGAAATATTGAATATAATAGGTTCGGTCTTAATTCAAGACTTAGTCCTATCCACTTGGTGATCACCCACCACCAAGAAGTTTATATAAAATAAACTAGATGACCCACAACCCTGATCAGTTTTATAGAATAGTTTACAACTGTCCAGGTCACACATGATTTCTTCCACAGTTATTCGTGGGGTTAAAAATAAGTAGGCCACACAGGGACCTATACCACTCTTATACATGGGAGAAACAAATAATAAAAAGTGTTTGAGAAGATATTTAGTATCTTCCAATTTAGTGATAGAAATAGTATGTGTGTGGTAAAGCAGAGTAAGCACACACACTGCTCAAAAATGTAACAAAACTAAAAAGAATAAAGAAATCTAGGAGTGTAGGAGTGTAGGGTTTAGAAGTGCTCAGTCTATTGAAATGCAGCTTGTGACTCTTGAGTTAAATTAGTAATGAATCTTGAGTTGGGTTCTTTAAAAATATTCAAGAAAAATATAGTGTTGCAAACTCTTGTTTTCTGACTATAGGAAAGAACTGGATGTGATGATGTTTTGGCTTCCTTAGTTGAGTGTTCGCAGCAAGTGAACTGTCTATGTTTTCAATCTGGTTCTAATCTTTATCTCTCAGATACACAATGAATCATGATCTTTTTCTGTCCATAGAGTTATGTTATCTTTTCTTCACATTGTTATCTATATGAATATGTGTGTATATTTCATGAGGGAGTGTGATCCACTTTTATCTATAGTAGAAGAAACATATGAATTAGTTTCTTCCTCGTACTACATTTTCTGAAATTATACATGTCATACATTTAAGATAAAATCATTAAAATAGTAAGTTTCATTAAATTATATTAATATAGTTGTTAGAGTAATGTAATTAAAAAATAAGTAAAGTAATAAAAAAAGTGATGGTGTCTTAAGATCGGGTGATGTCAGACTCTGGAGATGTCTTGTTTGATGGTATGTATTTATGGTGGCATGAAACTAGATTTAGGACACTAGAAGTGTCTTAGACTTAACAAAATTTTCACTATGTTGGTATTGTCTCAACTAACGGTCTCTAGTATGGCGATGTATGCTCTGACATTGTCTTAGACTTAGACAATTTTTCTATGTTTGAAGAATGATACTGGCGGTGTGACATTGATAGTGCCTCATCTAGGGGTATCTCATACATAGCCATATTTATATTCCAGTAGCATGATATCCTACCATTGTGTCGATTGATGGTGTCTCGTAATTTGGGAATTCTTTAGTCTAGTGGTATGACAGTCTGATGGAATGATATCCTGGTGGTATCTTAAACATATATATTTTTATGTTTGTAGTGTGTCATGGAAAATGGTGTCTATATCAACTGTGTCTCATACATTGATGGATTTATCACCTATTCTCCAAATATAGATTACTTATAGGAAAAGATGAAATTCATCAGTATCATTAGAATGAGGATTTTTAGATCATCAAAACTAGGAGGTCAGCACTCCTGGTGAAAATTTTGAGGCTTCATGTCCAGATCCATGCTCATAGGCCACTAAACCATGATTTGATCTCAATATTCATCAAGGATGAAGTCTGGCAGCACCTCTCCCCCTTCCTCTTGGTTTATTCACAATACAAGGTAGAAACCCTCACCCTTCTTACATACATCGGAATCCAAATGGTAGGGGTGGGGTTTATTTAATTATTTTAATTTAAATAAATAACTTGAATTATTTATCTCTACCACCAACAGTATCCTTTAAACAAATTCCCAATGATGACTATATTTATGTCACACCTATAGTAAACCCTTTGTTTTGGAAACAACTATTTTCTCATATTTCTCATATGATGTCCTAAACACTGGGAAAACAATTTATTTCAAAAATATTTGCACATTTTCTTTAATATATATTAATATTTTTAATACATTAATTCTAGGGTATCATGACACCCTTACACCATACTGACTCTAAGGAAAAATCTAGAGACATATATATAAATATTCAAAGGACTAAACCGATGAAACTAGACTTCTTAAAAATTCAAACGATTAAATTTTCATAAGGGGATTCTCAAACCCAACTATTTATTTCATATTATTCTCTTTTCCTAAATATTTTTCAATGATTATTCTCAAATACCTTCTTAATTCCATTTTATATTTCTTCTTCTTTTATTTTTATAGGGATATTCATGTTTCTGCTTCATTGTAGTGATTTACAAGCTACTTATAATAATTTTTATAAAAGACTTTATTTTAGAAATATCACATTGATCCCTCTTAAGTTGTTCTTCATCTCTTCAATAGTTATGAACTTTTAGGATAATATTTAATGTCCAAAAATATGTTTTCCTTTCCTATTTTGGGAATTTACAAGATTATTCATTAACATGTTCTTTATTATATCTTTATGATAATATTTCTTTTATCATGGGTTTATTTTATTTTTATGATTGATATTTGTTCCATTTCTATATAGAATGCATGATCATGAGAATTTTATGATGTGACAGGTGTGCCCATAATTAGAAAACCTTATAATTCCTTGGTTAATATGATATATCTCATGATATTATTAGTATTATTAATGAGCATGATGTTTTCTTAGTTAAAAATTTATGAAGTGATGATTTTTACACATATGTAATATGTGAACATGATGTTATCTTTGTTCACAAATTATGTGGGGGATTTGACCACAATTTTATCATATTTTATTATTATCCAAATTCCACATTCCATGTCTATTTAAAATTATTCCCTCAAGATTATAATGATGGTCCTTTTGTTATTATATGATTATGCTCACCCATGTACTATATTGATTCATGTACCGTCCCTATAATCCCACACCTTTCCAGGATTTAATCTCACCATTTATTTGATGTATGTCCTTAGGATATTGAAATTAGTGAGAAGGTTTCATTAAACTTATAGGAGGACTATAATGAATGATTGATTAGTTTTTTAGTATTATATAGGATGATTTTTTGATATGTTCCTAGTTCCCAAAGACACTAAACATAGGATTCTGGGAATGGTTGTTATAATTTATTTAAAGAAAAATATTTAATAAAAAAATATGTTTAACTTTAGTCTAGTTAATGTCACTACTAACTCATATGCTACAATAATATTTAGATATGATGTGTCATCTACCAAATAGCATGCTCAACACTTGGTATCAATGTATTACACTAGATCCGGAAGTAAGGTTCAAGGGGAATCTCACTTGTTGTCAAAGTGAAGTTTAGTTATTTTTTTGGAATTAGGAAATATAGAAATTTTTTATAAATAATTTCATATATAATATTTAGTTCTAAAGAACTACTTCATGTATTAATAGTATAAAAAAATAAGGGGAACATCTATGTACCTTTAATGTTGAATTATATCGTGAACTAATAATTAGTTTACTATAACTATTATGGTTATAAACCATAGAGTAAACATTAACACATGATTGTCAATGAGTATAATTATGAGGTCACAATTTATTTAATGGCTGTAGAATGTAACATCCTGAATATTTAACCTATAAATTTTTAATAATTGTATTTCTTAAATTATATGTGTCCAAATTAATATATTAAAATAAATTTTATTTTTAGGATACGAACTTGTATATTATATAAATATTTATCCATTGATTATTTTTCTTACATAATTAAATATTATATTTCTTATAAATTATTAATTAAAGTATAAAAGTATACTATAACAAAATTTTATAGAAAACATAATGAAATAATCTATTTTTTACTTCATTATAGAACATTTCAAGAATATAATGACTCAAGATTTTATATATTAAATTTTCCTACGGAATAAACATGTGAGTCACACAATTAGGAATATAGTATAGTATAAAACACATGTATCACATAATGAAAATTCCAAAAATACTTTATTTCATTATTTTAGAACATTTAATTTAGAGAATAAAGATGTCCATAAAAATGAAATTAGTGCAATGAGATAATTAAAAAAATAAATAAAATAAAATAACTAGAGTAGGAGAATTTGGATCATTTAAATATAATAGAAATATCACACTCACAAACAATATTTTAAAAATATAATCAAAACATTAGTGATAAAATAGAAATTTTGAAAATGAATTGTCATGACCCAACCCTAAATGGGGATTTAGCTATAACCAACCGAAGCCCACCTTCATAGGAAAGGGGTGGAAACAAGAACTAAAAGTCATATACTAAATGGTAAGAATTTTCCTAATGTACTTGTACATACACACCCAACCATATCAATGAATAAGTCCATAGAAATAATAATAAAAAGATGAAACAACTCAAAAGTAATCTAAGCATGAAAAACCTCCAGGGTTTATATGAGTAAAATAGTGAAAACTAAAAAGTAAAGGGAAAAATACACACTAAACCAGAAATAGGTCCTAACCTAACAAAATCTAGAAAGTAAACTGCTAAGAGAGCCCAAATCTTGATCTCTAAGTTATGACCATCGTATATATACCAAAGCACCCAGCATACCTAATCTCCTTTGAAGTCATCATTGGCATGTCTGTCATCAGTATAATACATGAAAAGTGTGAGAAAATCCCATGTAGGGGTGAGTATATACATACCTAGTAGGACTCCCCAAAATATAAATGGGGAGTAGTAATAAACACAATAGGAAGGAAATGCTTTAGATAGAAAATAGTTTGTAGCTCAACCCAAAGAAAAAAAGAGTAAACTCATTTGAGAACAAGGGGATAAACAAAGTGTGTAGATGGAATACATGTCAAGTCTTCTCCACACATATTTGGAGAGTAACATCATCCAACCAAAATAATATAAACCCGGAAAGCACATGGTATACCATGCACGTCTTCAAAACACATGGAGAGAGAGTAACCAAATCCAAATGTATGGATAAATATGTGTGTGTGTGTGTGTTCTTAGAAAAATAATCCCAAATAAGAGATAAAGTGGATATTCATCTCATAACTCAACCTTGTAAAAGAGCACCAACATTTCAAGAATTCCAACAATGATGTACAGCATATCATTTATCTACCCAACACAAACCATCTTAGTCAAGTCACACCTCATCATTGTGCCACTAAATCAAGGGTCCATAATATTTAGGAATAGGACCCATTCCCTAGAAAAATAGAAGGGTTACACTCAGTGGATTGATGAAGGACCCATACCCTATACCAATAGGAGGGTTCTACTCTAATAGTTAAGGGAGGACCCATTCAATTTCCAGTGTGAGGGTTCCACTCTGATAGTAGAAGACCCATACCCATCCCATCTGGAGGGTTCCACTCTAGAATTTGATAGAGGACACATGCCCTGTGACATCATGAGGGTTTCACTCTGAGGGTATAGGACCCATGACAAGCCCATCTATAGGGTTCCACTCTAGGAGTTTGTAGAGGACCCATTCCAATCCCAGCTAAAATATTCCACTATAGGAGTCTGTAAAGGAACCATGCCCAACCCAGTTAGAAGGTTACACTCTAGGATTCTATAGAGGACTCATGAATAGCCTAGCTATAGGGTTCCACTCTAGTCATTGAGGACCCATGCCCAGCTCAGCAGGAGGCTTCCACTTTGAATACCTTCGGTGATCTTATGTGATCCCTGTCGTCATTGAGAATTTCTTAAAGAAGCACCATGATCGTAAAAATATCACATCATATATCAAAACCCAAAACAGAGGAATCAATCACACTCTACATATAAAAAACTTATAATAGGATACTCACAGGATAAAATACAAGTCAAAACAAATGATATATGATAGTTTGAAGTTTTTTTAAAAGGAAACCAAGGGGTACGTGGTGTGTGAGGGGACCCGCATGGTGTGTGGTCCCACTCCATCACCTTTTCATATCCCTAGAGGTACACAACTCTCCAACCGTGTAGTTATGCATGATGTGTAGAGTATATGCATGGTGTGACCATGCCTCGGGGTCTTGCCCATGTGCTTGGTCATGTTTTTGTATCCATCCCTTATTCATGTACATTAGTATATGTTGTTCATAGTCATGCCCATGACCATGTACTCATTGAGTACATGTTGATCCCTCTAAAATAATATCACATGGTGTGTGGGGGTCCTACATGGTGTGTGATAGTTATAAATCACTGAAAACCTAGTTGTCATAGTGAGGGCATGACCCATTGTGTGTTCTTTGAACTACACAGCATGTAGTTAGTATTTTTCTAGAATCTCATATCAGCTTTCTTCAGGCCATATCCAGTCTTTATCCTTCAATTTCAACATTTTTTCTACCTGATATTAGTGTATATATCTCTGAATGGTAGATATTGGCCAAACGGTGGCTGAAAACCCAATTTTTGAAGCTTCATATGCACCGCCTCACATCATACATGCTCGGGTCCTTCCATCGTGGATGATTTAATTTTTAGTCATAAAAAAGATCTTCCAAAACCCACAACCATCCCATATATATCCCTAATTCATCAAATTTTCCCACGTATGTTGTTTTGTTTCAATTATGAGGGTCCAATCGGGCTTGGTATCTCCAGAAAACATCGAACTACGAGCACAGGATCCAACTAATGAAGAATGCGAAGTAATTTAGGGGGAAAATCACAAAAGAAAAATTTTATCGATCATTGCCAATATTTCTTTGAAATTGATCAATAATAGGGATATATGAGGTTGTAAAACTAATATTAATCAAATAAACTGTTACACGGACGCATTAAAAGGCTTCCATAATTGGTACAGATCATAAAAGGGATAAATCTACTTAATACATTTAATCCAAAAGTGTGTAATCCATAGTTTGAAAAATCCTACCTATATATTGGGTCATTTATCATCGAAAAACATGCTCACCAATATTTGAAGGAAGTCGTAGCATCCACTGCGCTCTGGTCTGCTCTGATCGAGAGATTCAACATCATTCGATATGACTCACCAATGGAAGGAGGAAGGAGAAGCTCTAGAATCCTACCATGGTTTATGTGGAAAATCCTAGAGGGTTTCCATAGTGGTGAATTTATAAACATTTCAGTTAGGTTAAAATAATCATTTAATTAAATTAATTTAATTAATTAACCAACTAAATGCACCGACATCAGGGGAGATATATAAATGCCTCATTTCGACCTAATTTATATTGTGTCTAGGATAAAAAATGCGTTCTGGACTCAACCATGATCTCATATTTTTTATCCAAGCTTCCATTTAAGATTTATACCATTTTATTTAAGAAACGGTTTGCACACAATATAAAATGTATCTAATATTTTTATAAAATTAATTTCAGGAAAATAGGGCCTCAGAATCGTAGATCGTCCTAGATCGTGGATCTGGAAATATATGTAGAAATATTTAGAAGTATTAAAAGGAAAAACTGAGTCATTAAATCATTACCTCCATCAATATTTTAATCCCTGAAAAGAAAAACTAAACAAAAAACTTGGGATACTAAGCTCGCATCTATTTCTCCTACTCCCTGGAGCTCTCCTACACATTCACATGTTGTCACAACACACGAAACAAGGGGGTGGTTTTTCCAGGAAGGGTCCTCTATTGTTGATCCTTGATTTTTATCAGGTTCTCCTTAAAGGTGGATCCATACTCAATATTTATCTCTCCCCAGTTGATGATGTGCATGGTTTCATGCATGTATCTCCTCAACTATGACACATAGAAGACATCATGCACCTGTTCCAACTATGAGGGTAGGGAGAGGAGGTACAAAAACCTCTCTAACCCTTTTCAATATCTCAAATAGCCAAATGGAACTCAATAATAGCTTTCCACCCTAGTTGAACCTCCACAATCAATTTCGTGAGGATAATCATAGGAAAACATGGTATCCCAACTCAAACTCCAAGGGACTATGATGACAATATGTGTAATATTTCTACCTACTTTGATCCATCCTCATCTGCACACAGATGACCTGGACCATCTCTTTCATCACCTAGACCATCTATGGACCCACAAGAGATGTCTTACTGATCTTTGTATAGCACAAGGGTGACCTGAAGGGTCTCCTATATAGGGACTAAAAATATGTCATTATGATAGTAGAGTGGTAATTTTTGTAATACACAAACTCTAACAAGGGAAAGTGATTCTACCAACACCAAAAAAAGTCTAACATTCAATCTCTCATCATATTCTCTAACACCTTGATAGTGTGCTTGATCTTACCATCCATCTAGGGGTGAAAGGTTGTACTCATCCTCATCTAGATTTTGAATTCCTCCTACAGGCCTCTCCATAAATATGATGTTAAGCGTTCATTACAATCATATATAATCATTGATAGAAACCCATGGAGGCTAACAAACTCCCATATGTACAACTACCACAAACTCTCCATCAAAATTTTCTCCCTGATAGTAAGCAAGTGTTGCAACTTTTTGGTTCAATTAAAGATCACCTCGATAGTTTCATGGCCCTTCACGGTCTATGGAAGCCCTATAAAGAAGTCCATAAATATGTTATCCCACTTCCACTCTAGGATCTCAAGGGGATGTAAAAAAACCCATCAGAACCCAGTGCACGGCTTTCACCTACTGACAAGTGAGGCACTGTGAGACAAACTCATCAACACTTAATCTCATGTCGAACCACAAAAGCTGCCACTGAATGTCTATGTACATATTATACACACCGGTATGTACATCCAAATGATAAGTGTGGAACTCTCGCATCACCTCCTCCCGCATTGTAATGGGAACCACCATCCATCCATGGAAAAATATGATGTGATTCCCTCCTTTAGAAAATCCATTTGGTGAGTCCCCTATTGATATCTAGTCATAAAAGACCTCACAGTCGATGTCTCCCTTATGGGACTCTATCACACGCTCAAGAAATTTAGGAGTCAACACGATCTAATGAAGAAAATTTGTACCCTCCTACTCTATCAGGGTTAGTTGAAGGAATCCAGATACTCAAAAGCCTCCTGCACCAAGTGAGTCTGTGAATTCCTACTAAGGGAATCCACTACTATGTTTCCCTTCCTCGGGGTATAGACTATCTTGAAGTCATATCCCTAAAAGAACTCCAACCAGCACTATTGCCTTAGGTTCAAGCCTCTCTTTGTGAGGACATACCTAAGACTCTGATGGTCTAAGTAAACCAAAAAGTGCTCTCCCAGAAGGTAGTTCCTCCACATACATAGAGTGAAGACTACCACTTCTAGATCTATGTCATAAGTCATGTAGTTTTTATCATGTGATCTCAACTACCTTGACCCATATGTGACAACTACCTACTGTTGCATCAATAGGTATCCAATCCCATCTCTAAAGGCATCGCAATACACTATGAAATACATGCCTTCATCTGTTATTATCAACACCAGATCACTTATCAGCCTTATCCTAAACTCCTTGAAGTACCTCTAGTACTAATTGGCCTAGGAATAAGGATTCCCTTTCCACATCGGGGTGGTCAAAGGGGATGTAATCCTATAAAGTCGGCCAAAAACCTCATGTAGTACTCCATAAAACCAAGAAAACTATGCACCTTGGACATGTTTTTGGGTGGCTCCAAAGAAATCAATGTATAAATATTTTCTAGGTCTATGGATAAAAAATTATTTGAGATGACATGACCCAAAAAGTGAACCTCGTGATTCTAGAACTAACACTTCGAGAGTTTAACATAAATTTGGATCCCTTGAAGAAAATCTAGAAGCATACTCAAGTGCTCAGCATGCTCCTACTCTAATGTAGAGTAGATTAGTATTTTTTGATGAATATGACCAAAAACTAGTCCAAATATGGATCAAATATCTGGTTCATCAGATCCATAAACACGGTGGGGTCATTCGTTATGCCAAAGGGCATCACTAGTGAAGGTACCACGCATGCAACGGAAGCCCCAAAAGTGAGTTTTTTAAAAAAATCACCAAAAAATGACATGAACTCATCAACATTGGTGAATCACTACTTAGTTTAAGCTAAGGATCTCATGTGGAGATTTTTTAGAACACAATAAAAAACATAAAATATCTGGTCTAGATATGAAGTCGCACTTGACGTCTACTCATCGTTGGTTATTGCTACTTGAAGAATCTAAAGCATAATTCCTCTAGATCTTCCTCACACACTTCAATAATCCATGGGAGCACCAATAATTGAAATCAAGGTGCTAGTGCGGAGTTCTGACGCTGCCATCAATGCTCTAATGATCACCACATCGCCCTACTTGCAATTATTGAGTGAGAGAGCTCAATTCGTGCTCCTGGATCCAGATCCTCTCTCTCTAAAATGTGGGAGATAGAAGTATAGAGAGATAGGTCAAGAATAGTCCCCAAAAAATCCCTATTATCCCCTATTTATAGAGTGTTTATGAATTACCCAGATTTTCCACCCAAGCCCCAAATAATTAACATGCTATAAACGACATGTTATGACTACTGAACTGAGTCATAAATATTATTATCACTTTCTTGTAATATATTAAAATATTACATGAAAATAAATGATTCATTAACTTGACTCATAATTCCTGTAAAAATTAATTGTACCTTGAATATAAAAAACTAATATTAATTCAATTAATATTTTCATATATTTACTTAAAAACTTGTAAATACATTTAATAAAAAAATTCAATTTCCATTTTTCTTAACTTGAATAATATGAATTTATTTATTTCATTGGTGATTGTATCTCTTTGGAAAAATCCCAAACCCCAGTGGTGGGGCCCACCATGTCTAAAACTCATATTCAACTAAATAGAGAAGGTTCTTGAAAATGCTATTGTGTGTGACCCTCTAGGACCTTATCTCAAAAGTAGTGAATACTATTCACGGACCAAGATCTGGATCTAGCAACCCAGCATAGACCCTAAAGAGATAAGGATTGTCACAGTAGCGACAACCAACCTATGAACATGTATTATGTGACATAATATCTTTTCCTTTAATATCTCAAGAAGCAGGACACACACCTACTTCATCATCATTTTATTGATTTATTATTTATTGATCTCACCATAT
Source organism: Viscum album (assembly GCA_963277665.1). Lineage (NCBI taxonomy): Eukaryota > Viridiplantae > Streptophyta > Magnoliopsida > Santalales > Viscaceae > Viscum > Viscum album. The sequence continues at coordinate 1,397,970,129 of OY728127.1, read as the reverse complement.
AGATTTACCTTGGATTACCATGTCCATGGATTTATCAAGGTACTGCCATCCTGATCAACATGGCCCGAGATATATAACTTCCTTAACCTGTAAATGAAAAATCCTTTCTTGACCATTCAACCAATGTCATACCACCAAAGATGAACCCAACATAAGCTAACTTTCCACGATTTCATTATCATGGTTTTTGACTTCATCAAAGTACGCAATCAAATGGCACACATAGGTAATGATCTCAAGTGAGGAAACTATTACACATGCCCGTAGATAGGAACTTCCAATGACACAAAAAAATATGCGGTGTTCCTCTTGACGGGTCTGTCCTCATGATCTCACTACTCTAGATCACCAAGTGCGAACTTCATGGGAAGAAGTCTCAATTCTTAGGAGCCCCCATAGCCTGATAGTCAAACATCTACTATGTCTAGTTAGTAAGATGTAACTAGACCATTGGAAAAAAAATTAAGATTAATGTCATAGTATCTTGAGGTTCTCAATATATCCTAGGATTTTTTATAACCTTTTTATATGACAATTAATTGATGTAAATTTCCATTAAATAGTGGATGTAGAAATATCTACACTATATGGTAAGAAGTACATCATGTATAACTAACTTTTATATTTGATATGGTAATCAAAAGCACTGAATAGTTCGGTATAGGGTACCCACTATTTAAACACTCCCACTTTAACTATATCCAACTTGTTAACCAAACTTGTTAGCTAATCACATTATAAAAACCACATTTTTTTCTGAGTCAAGGATTTAGCTAATTTTCCTGCTATGATTTCTTCACGTGGCATATCTTCTATTTTCAACCTTATCTCCTTGGCTAAAACTTCTCAAGAGAAGGTATCCCCTAGTATATCCCGTTTTTCACTATAAAAATTTGACATCTTGGCTATTAATAATATCATAATTTGATAATAATTTACTTACTATGTTTGATTCTACAAATTGGAACAAATAATTGCATTTAACTTCTTTTTAGGTGCCTTTATAAGCTGCAACGTACTCAATATTTATAGGTATTGACACCACTAAATTTTAGGAGCTAGTCTCACTCATCACTTTAGCCAAACTATGATACCAGATCACATGGATCTAAGGAAGAAAAGTTTGTGTCCCCTCAAAACTAGTATCCTTTATTCTCCACTTACCAGGTACTTATCTTTTTTACTTTTTGAATTATAATCAGATAGTTTTTATTACTTCACTTGTTGTTATCCTAGGTATTACTGATATTTTCCTACTATAAATTATATCTTGGAAATATCAATTCTTGTACATATCATGGCATACATGATTAATCAATCACTTGAGCATATGGATTTCAACACACCATGTTTATCTCCTCCTATGTCTTGGACATGTCAACCTGGAGGGATGCATTCCATGTGACATTGGTAACAATTCCTCTCTTTAATGGTTACAAATTGTATTTTTCAATACCATATCACTATTTTTACGATTGACTAGGTCCAAGAAACCTTTAGATCCAAATCGGTAGATCATATTCCCTAGAAATAAGGTTGCTACTTTAAGTCAATCACTGAAGAATAAAATTTGATTCTGCTCTTAATTAACATGAAGAACAATTTTTTTTCATATGTTGTTGATCATGTTTTACTTGGAAAACATTGGTGCTCCCACTATCCTCTCATAGACACATGGAAAACATTTATTGTAAATGTATATTATATGATCCCATTGATAGATTAAATCCTAAACCAAATATTATTAACTTAAAAACATTATTATAATTTTGGGTCATGGCCATCCCTTTCTGGTTGTGCTTTATAGTCATATTCCATGTTTGGTGTTCATGACATCCAATGATAAATAATATGATCATAGAAATTAGATATGATAATTAAAATTCTAATGGATTTAGGTAGAACGACCTGGTATCACCAACCGAGCATTATTGGTACTACACTTGTACCACCCATGTATCAACTCACTTGAATACCCATCAGAGTATTCAAAATAATAAGCCCCATTTACACTTTGATGCATGGAATCCATTATTGAATTTTAACTAATCTTGTTTATATCACCTAATTTCCATATATTGCTTACTTATAGGAAATATTATTCACAATTAATAATAGATCACCAACCATGGTGAATACAATAACCATCACCATGGTTTTCCCTTTCTACTCAGTATGTGTCTCAGGAACATTCTTGTTCCATATGCACTTGTGGAACTAATTACTATGCCAACTCCATGTTCATCTCTAGAATTGACAAAACCAAGTCAATATGGATCCCACTATCTCTAATAGAGATCCACACCCTTTTATAGAAATGTAGTCCATCACATGAATACCACTTTTCTATCTTATGGAATTATGTGATATCCTAAGAAAGAGTTATAACAATTACAATAGACGCGCAATGTGTTTGTACTTGATGTAAGTTTGTTTATATCCTTACCAACTCTTTGCATCTAAACATATGTTCTTATAACTTAATGGATGTCCATAATAATACAAATATTGTGATATCCATTAGTCATTATAGTGTTCATATAGTTATGGTATACCACCATTATTTTCAAAGCACATCATGAAATATAATGAAAGTTTCTGTAAGTTGAAACATTGATACTCCTTACATTATAACTCTGATGTATGAAATGTTCATTTATGAATCAATATATGCTAAATTTTTTTATCAATGATTACATGTAAAACTTCACCATTGATTCTCCTCATTAACATCATTGTCGTGATGTAGATAAGGTAATTTTAATTTAGGAATTACTCCACGCTATGTTATCATGATCGATGATTACATAGTCAATATATTCTTCAGCATCCTAGCTCGAAGTAACTTTTATATTTTGACCATGCATATACTTAACTTTACCATTCCTTAAATAAATTAAATAAATATTATGAAATATATATATATATATATATATATACCTATATCATGCTCTTTTAATAGTTCACACTCTCTAGATAAACTAATTCTGAAAGCTTTGTGGCATACCTTTATTTCTAAAGGTTTCTTTGTGAACACTAAAGACATTGATAATGCCAATGGTGTTTATCTTTACCGATCCTAAATACCAAATCGGGTATATACTTGACGTCCACTTTTAGTTAAATGAAAAAGAATTATATTCCCACAACTGGATATAAAATTCTTACATTTAGGTCCACTTGGATTAGATTAGGACATTTATTATTATTTTATTTAAAGAAGAGTTAAAATAGTTAAAATCAAAGTTTAATAACTAAAACATTTTTAATATAGGGTTATACATAAGATAAATTCGACTATAAATATTAATTATAAATATAAAAGGATTTCATACATAATGGTATTTTATTTATTATTTTTAGACATTAAATAATTTAATTTATTTATGACACAATGATGATGCAGTAATTACCTTATTAATGAAATATTAACATAATTGATGTTATAAATATCAAAATGAATGTAATTTGAGAATTTTTATAAATTACACTAATTTTTTAGGTTAATATCACATGTTAGTATTGATTCAATTAACTTTTTTATAAGTAATCATATTGTTATGATTTTCACAAAAATCAATTACCAAATAGTGTCAAATTTGACATAAAATAGTTTTTAAAACAAATATTATATTATTAATTGTTATTCTATTCCTAAAAATCTAAGGTTCTGCCAAATGACTTAGATAAGGTTATATATATTAATAATGAACCACTTGGGGTTCTTCTAGCTTGTTATAGTAAGTTTATTAACCATATAGTGTAAGAAAACAAGAAGACGCGGTAAAAGTTAAATTATTTAACTTAGAGTTAAATCTAAATGATAAGGTTAAAATAGTAACCTAAACTTGTCTAAAACCTATTTGTTGAGAGGATTTAGACCCATCCCCACTTTATCTTCGAAATAAGTTACTTTGGAGGCATTATAAACTGAATATTACTTTATTATAAAATAATATTTTAAGTTTTTTCTAAAGTGACCCTCTCCTCCCTTATAAAAGGGCACCTCCTCCCTCTTCACTTTACACAATTTTGAGCTTCCATGCTCAGCCAAAACCTGAAAATTTCCCTTATAATCTTCCCTAGAAACATTATAAAGGTTCTGTTCTCCTCAAAATACAAACTCTAGTGCCTTAATAGGAAGCTTAAAAGAAGTGCGTCAAAGAAGAGGTAATCTCTTCAATCGATTCTTTCAAGTTTTCTTTCTTATTCAACTTCTTATTATTTAGTTGTTTCATTATAAAGTAATAACATAAGTATCACTAATATACTGATATGTTATTATAAATATGAAACAACTCCATTTCACCTTGTATCCATCTTACGGAAAACGAAATCACCGTGCGTGCGTACATACGGAATACCGTCTCCACGCCGTGGTGTAATCTGTTTTTCTACCACCACCTTACTTGGATTGTAACGACCCGAAATTTTGAATAAATCTTGTTTCCTAATTTTGTGTGTTATTTTATTTTTTATTTTATTTATACTCAACAAAAAAATTTCATTTTATATGAGTATAATTAAAATGAGACCGTTGGGTTTTTATTGTTATATGACCATTGGTAAATATAACTGCTGGAAACTAAATGTTTTGTTTATTGTCTCTAAATACAAGTAATCTTGGTTAATTATTATAGAAAGAAGATTTGATGGCCTCACCCAGTAGTCTTGGACCAATCGAAGCCCATCTAACAGAACTTGGGAAGGAGGTAGCACCACTGGGCTTTACTCTGGACCAAACCCAAGCTGAACTTCATCGTGTGAAGTTAGAACGGAATCGCCTTCGCGAGAAGTTCAAACTGATAGAAATTACTACTCGTGCGATGTTGGCCGAGCCTCCCTCAGATTCTCTCACCTTAGCACACCTTACACTTAGGTCATATGCTGGTGTGATAAGGGGCTATGTAAGGAGACTGTAACTGCCTTGTGTAATCCTTTGTTTTAAATAAAAAATGGGATTTCTTCTTATGATAATGTTTATGAATTTTCAAATGACCGGATAAATATAGTATGCATATTTTTGATGTATTTTAGAAAAAAGATATTTTAAAAATGATTATGTAAACCTTAAATAATTAAAAATGTGTAATGATTTTCAAAAAATGGTCTTCTACAATTATGTTCAGTATGAAATTTAGAGTCTAATAAGATCAACATAATTTTTGATGAATAGTAAATTATGAATAGTGATTTTATGTTTAGGATTAGTAATGTGACCAAATAGATTAGTAATCTCACTTAAACAAAGTATTAATATAATCTAGGCACCTTGATTAAGTAATGTGATTCAATAAAATGGTTAAATAACGGTTTCATATATTATTATTCAAGTATTAGTTTTTTCGGGTGAATAGTGTATTTTAATTAAAAATTAAATTATAAATATTTAGAAAATTATTTTTATAAAATGGATTTCATTTTTTAACTCAGAGCATCGATATTATGTTAAGGTAATTTTTGGGGTTTTTTCTAAAAAAATGAATTTTCGATGAATAGTGTATTTATTTAAAAATTAAATTAAAAATATTTAGAAAATTATTTTTATAAAATGGAGTTCATTTTTGAAATCAGAGCATTGATATTTGGTTAAGGTGAAAGTTTTGGATTTTTCTGAGAAAGTTGAATTTTCAGTGAATAGTAAAAATACAGTTTTAGGGTTTCGGTATGTTTAATGACATCATAACTGTGTCATGATGATGTCATGAGATATTTTATGGGTTGGCCGACCAAAGGTGATGAATTATTGTATTGGGGGACCCATGTGGCCTAAATCCATTTGAAGTACCATGGGAGGGCCCATGCTTTTGAGAAAACCACTTTTGAGGTGTCCCTTGGCCATTAATGTCTTGTCCCCTCACTTTCCCTATAAATACCAAGAAATCCTCTCATCCTTTCGACTCCCCACTCTCCCCCAACGAAGTTCTGGTCTCATTACCTCCCAAGGAGTCCTCCCAAGGTTTCCCCAAGCCCTCAAGGTCCCAACCTTTGAGTTTTAAGAGTTACGTTTTAAGGTAAGGGATCTGACCTCTCTCTTCTTTTCATGTGATCTCTTTTATGTCATTTATTTTATACTCCATGTTCTTATGTTGGAGGATGTTCTTATATATTAATATTACTGCCCTTTTCATGATAATATTATGAGAGACCCCATCTTTCTCTCATCATTTCGTTTTAAGAATGTTTAAGTGGCGCCGTTAGGCTGCCGAATTTTTAAGAGGATTCATTCACCCTTCTCATTCTTTTCAAAGTTCTACTTTCATGTCAAGTCTTTCAAGTTCCTTTTTAATTATGTTGGGGTATGATATCTAAATCTATCATACTGAACTTTTATGTTCATATGATGAGAGACCCTATTTTATCTCATCAATTCATTTTTGTTCAAGTTTAAGTGACGTTGTTAGGCTGTCGAATGTTTAAGGGATTCTTTCACCCTTCTCGTTTTCAAGATCTATTTTCATGTCAAGTCTTTCAAGTTCATTTTTATTATGTTGGGGTATTATCTCTAAATATATCATACTGAAATTTTATGTTCATATGATGAGATACCCTATTTGATCTCATCAATTCATTTTTGTTGAAGTTTAAGTGACGTCGTTAGGCTGCCGATTTTTTAAGGGATTCTTTCACCCTTCTCGTTTTCAAGATCTATTTTCATGTCAAGTCTTTCAAGTTCCTTTTTATTATGTTGGGGTATGATATCTAAATATATCATACTGAAATTTTATGTTCATATGATGAGATACCCTATTTGATCTCATCAATTCATTTTTGTTGAAGTTTAAGTGACGCTGTTAGGCTGCCGAATTTTTAAGGGATTCGTTCACCCTTCTTTTTTTCAAGTTATATTTTATGGTCAAGTCTTTCAAGTTCTTTTTCATTATGTTGGGGTATTATCTCTATATATATCATACTAATCATTTATTTTCATATTATTAGAGACCCTATTTGATCTCGTCAATCCATTTTTAGAAGTTTTAAGTGATTCTGTTAGGCTGCTGAATTTTCATAAGAGAAATCTAATTTTTGTCTTCCTTCCATGTTTTTAATTTCAAATGGTATGTCATTGAAATTTAATTACCATGTTCATGTATCCTTCTTATTCTGTCCCTCTACTGTTTTATGGGTCATTTATGAATGTTTTACCCATGTCCCCTCTCTTTTCAATGTTTTCTAAAACCCCGAAACATAGCCGTTATGATGGCGAATTTTCATCTCAAAATGACTCTCTCTTTTCTCAAAATTATTTTATGTTATAAATTGAATACTCAAAGCTCTTATTTCTATAGGGTTATTCAAATATATACCAAAATTTTATATTTTAAATTCTGTTATTTACATACATGAAACCCGCTCTCCCCTTCTGTGGGTTTAAATTGACGTAAAGGTCATGTCTTTAAAGCAGTTTTTAAAACATTATGATTATGAAATGAAACCCATTTATTTTATGCTATATGGGTTATTTATGAAATGTTTGATGATGATATATGTGTCTCACATGATAACAAAGGAAAATTTAAGGGTTCTCCCTAATAGCGCTCCAATGCATTGGGTAATGATGTAACCACTAGAGATTACAATTTTCACGATATCTTGGTGAATAAACTTGGTAATTTTAAAATGACACCTTGGGGATGGACCTTGGTGATATGTTCATGATTGTCTATGTTAAATTATGTAGCCACATCTTAATGTTATGAAAAAATTTATTTTTATTATGATATGCCACATGATTTCTTTCTCATGCCTTAAAGTTCTTTTTCATGACAATTTTGATGTATCTCAAGTTCACATGTTAAATGTTTCTCTTGTTCCCTTACTGGGCATTCTTCTCACCATTTCTTTTGATGTATGTCCCCAGGTTATGAGATGCAGTAATGATCCTAGGATGAATTTAAGTAGAATCCTTTCAAGTGTTTAAGAATAATGTTTTATGTTGTTTTCATGTATTATGTTCCTGGTTTCCAAGACACTAAACCTTAAAGATCCTCAGTTTTGTGTAATGTAATGAAATTTTATGTTATAAAAAGGCGGGATGTTATAGTTGGTATCAAAGGATGGTTTAGTTATTTGTGGAAATTAGGATATAAAAAATTTAGGAAGAATCCTATAGAAATTTTTATATATAGGAAATTTTCCTGGTATTTTGGTGAGTATTGAGTAAGGGGTTTCCAAGCAAATACATCCCTGTCTGGATACGAGCAGGTAGAGGTGGCTCTGGCACAAATGTACATAGGGGTAAAACCCGAAAACACCGCTTTGAGCTAGACTCGAACGGGAACTGGTACACGACAACGGGCCTTTCTTCACTCTTGGTTACGACACTCCCGGGGGATATGCTTTGGTAAATTCATAAGCTTAGTATGAACCATTATTAAAGGAACAAAAATAAAATAAAATAAAGATTCACATAAGGATATATGATCATGGATAACCTAGTTTGAAACCTAGGGTATCAAAAGTTAGGGTATAATTTTCTTATACAAGTTATCATTATATGATTTAAGTTCCTTTTCAAGATTATTGGCTAAGTATTTAAGCCCCTAATTATACTTTCTCTTCTTAGTTAATGGTGGGAAATGGAATAACATGTACCAACAACCAATGTGATAGAAAATGTGATGATTGCCGTATTAATATGACAGAGATGATTAGGGGATTAAAAGATGATTATTATTTTAGAAGACGTTCACTATTTTGGGAACCTTATTTGATCGAGGTAAAGAGATTACTATGGTATTTTCTTTGGGGAGTAAAGGTTGAATTATATTTTGAAGAATCAACGAATTTAAGGTGAACTTATGGTATTATAGTTTACTTATGGAAATGATTGACCTATCTTGGGAAAATATGTTTAGGTTAGTTACTTTGGTTATAAGATGTTAGGAGTGGTTGATGTTGTTTGGAGATGAACGATAAAGTTTATCTTGGAAAACTGTGTTATCAAGTCCTTCTTGTATTGGGTTTCAATCTTAGTTTGGGTTATTTTGAGGAATTTTAAGGACAGTTACTTACAGAATGGTCTATGATGAACTCTGGGTAGTACCGTGGAACTTTGAAGATTTAAAAGTAGTTTCCTTTCCTATGGGAATCTTTCTTTTTGAAGAGTTGTTTTATCTTACCCTTTCTGTTTTTGGGATAAATGTTTAAAGATAGATAGTTTTTCTTTTGTGGAATACGTGATTCTCTAGAAGATTATTCTTGTGTTTTGATGAGACCAAGTAGTTTTGAATGCTCATCGTTTGAATAAAATATTAGTTTTGGTAGAAACTTATTAAAGGATGAAAATCTAAATGAAGGTAGGTATATTTCCTTATATTTTTGTTCTATGTAGTAAATGAATCCCTCAAAATTATGAAAAGAAACGTAAAACAAAAACGTTGTTGGTTTACGTTTCCTACTAGGTAATCAAAGACCATTTACACACATCATAAGTTTGGGATTTTCATATGGTTAACTTTCTCCTAATCATGTTCTCTATCACTCTCCCTCAGAACTTGACCCTTTGTTTTCTCCCCCATGTCCATGTTTTCCTACATGGAATCCTAGTGTGGGTTAACTCGGGTGACCTTTGTACTTCCCTTTCTTTCTTTTAAAGTAATAGTTTTACTGACTCCTTTTCTGATGTGGGACTTTCAATGAAATTTCATAACCCAATTTTAAAAATTGCGAGGACGCAATTTCTTAAGGGGGGAAGATTGTAACGACCCGAAATTTTGAATAAATCTTGTTTCCTAATTTTGTGTGTTATTTTATTTTTTATTTTTTTTATACTCAACAAAAATGTTTCATTTGATATGAGTATAAATAAAATGAGATCGTTGGGTTTTGACTGTTATATGACCATTGGTCAATATAACTGCTGGAAACTAAATGTTTTGTTTATTGTCTCTAAATACAAGTAATATTGGTTAATTATTATAGAAAGAAGATTCGATGGCCTCACCCAGTAGTCTTGGACCGATCGAAGCCCATCTAACAGAACTTGGGAAGGAGGTAGCACCACTGGGCTTTACTCTGGACCAAACCCAAGCCAAACTTTATCGTGTGAAGTTATAACGGAATCTCCTTCGCGAGAAGTTCAAACTGATAGAAATTACTACTCATGCGATGTTGGCCAAGCCTCCCTCGGATACTCTCACCTTAGCACACCTTACACTTAGGTCCTATGCTGGTATGATAAGGGGCTATGTAAGGAGACCGTAACTGCCTTGTGTAATCCTTTGTTTTAAATAAAAAAATGGGATTTCTTCTTATGATAATCTTTATGAATTTTCAAATGACCGGATAAATATAGTATGCATATTTTTGATGTATTTTAGAAAAAAGATATTTTAAAAATGTTTATGTAAACCTTAAATAATTAAAAATGTGTAATGATTTTCAAAAAATGGTCTTCTACAATTATGTTCAGTATGAGATTTAGAGTCTAGTAAGATCAACTTAATTTTTGATGAATAGTAAATTATGAATAGTGATTTTATGCTTAGGATTAGTAATGTGACCAAATAGATTAGTAATCCCACTTAAAGAAAGTATTAATATAATCTAGGCACCTTGATTAAGTAATGTGATTCAATAAAATGGTTAAATAACGGTTTCATATATTATTATTCAAGTATTAGTTTTTTTGGGTGAATAGTGTATTTTAATTAAAAATTAAATTATAAATATTTAGAAAATTATTTTTATAAAATGGATTTCATTTTTTAACTCAGAGCATCGATATTATGTTAAGGTAATTTTTGGGGTTTTTTCTGAAAAAATGAATTTTCGGTGAATAGTGTATTTATTTAAAAATTAAATTAAAAATATTTAGAAAATTATTTTTATAAAATGGAGTTCATTTTTGAAATCAGAGCATTGATATTTGGTTGAGGTAAAAGTTTGGAATTTTTCTGAGAAAGTTGAATTTTCAGTGAATAGTAAAAATACAGTTTTAGGGTTTCGGTATGTTTAATGACATCATAACTGTGTCATGATGATGTCATGAGATATTTTATGGGTTGGCCGACCAAAGGTGATGAATTATTTTATTGGGGGCCCCATGTGGCCTAACTCCATTGGAAGTACCATGGGAGGGCCCATGCTTTTGAGAAAACCACTTTTGAGGTGTCCCTTGGCCATTAATGCCTCGTCCCCTCACTTTCCCTATAAATACCAAGAAATACTCTCATCCTTTCGACTCCCCACTCTCCCCCAACAAAGTTCTTGTCTCATTACCTCCCAAGGAGTCCTCCCAAGGTTTCCCCAAGCCCTCAAGCTCCCAACCTTTCAGTTTTAAGAGTTACGTTTTAAGGTAAGGGATCCGACTTCTCTCTTCTTTTCATGTAATCTCTTTTATGTAATTTATTTTATACTCCATGTTCGTATGTTGTAGTATGTTCTTATATATTCATATTACTTCCCTTTTCATGTTCATATGATTAGAGACCCCATCTTGATCTCATCATTTCGTTTTAAGAATGTTTAAGTGGCGTCGTTAGGCTGCCAAATTTTTAAGGGGATTCATTCACCCTTCTCATTCTTTTCAAAGTTCTAATTTCATGTCAAGTCTTTCAAGTTCCTTTTTAATTATGTTGGGGTATTATCTCTAAATATATCATACTGAACTTTTATTTTCATATTATTAGAGACCCTATTTTATCTCATCAATTCATTTTTGTTGAAGTTTAAGTGACGTTGTTAGGCTGCCGAATGTTTAAGGGATTCTTTCACCCTTCTCGTTTTCAAGATCCATTTTCATGTCAAGTCTTTCAAGTTACTTTTTATTATGTTGGGGTATGATCTCTAAATATATCATACTGAAATTTTATGTTCATATTATGAGAGACCCTATTTGATCTCATCAATTCATTTTTGTTGAAGTTTAAGTGACGTTGTTAGGCTGCCGATTGTTTAAGGGATTCTTTCACCCTTCTCGTTTTCAAGATCTATTTTCATGTCAAGTCTTTCAAGTTCCTTTTTATTATGTTGGGGTATGATATCTAAATATATCATACTGAACTTTTATTTTCATATGATGAGAGACCCTATTTGATCTCATCAATTCATTTTTGTTGAAGTTTAAGTGACATCGTTAGGCTGCCGAATTTTTAAGGGATTCGTTCACCCTTCTTTTTTTCAAGTTATATTTTCTGATCAAGTATTTCAAGTTCCTTTTCATTATGTTGGGGTATGATCTCTATATATATCATACTGATCATTTATGTTCATATTATTAGTGACCCTATTTTATCTCGTCAATCCATTTTTATAAGTTTTAAGTGATGTCGTTAGGCTGCCGAATTTTCATAAGAGAAATCTAATTTTTGTCTTCCTTCCATGTTTTTCATTTCAAATAGTATATCCTTGAAATTTCATTACCATGTTCATGTATCCTTATTATTCTGTCCCTCTACTGTTTTATGGGTCATTTATGAATTTTTTACCCATGTCCCCTCTCTTTTCAATGTTTTCTAAAACCCCGAAACATAGCCGTTATGCTGCCGAATTTTCATCTCAAAATGACTCTCTCTTTTCTCAAAATTATTTTATGTTATAAAGTGAATACTCAAAGCTCTTATTTATATAGGGGTATTCACATATATACCAAAATTTTCTATTTTAAATTCTGGTATTTACATACATGAAACCCGCTCTCCCCTTCTGTGGGTTTAAAGTGACGTAAAGATCATGTCTTTAAAGCAGTTTTTAAAACGTTATGATTATGAAATGAAACCCATTTATTTTATGCTATATGGGTTATTTATGAAATGTTTGATGATTATATATGTGGATCACATGATAACAAAGGAAAATTTAAGGGTACACCCTGATAGCGCTCCAATGCATTTGGTAATGATGTAACCACTAGAGATTACAATTTTCACAATATATTGGTGAATAACCTTGGTAATTTTCAAATGACACCTTGGGGATGGACCTTGGTGATATGTTCATGATTGTCTATGTTAAATGATGTAGCCACATCTTAATGTTATGAAAAATTTTATTTTTATTATGATATGCCACATGATTTATTTCTCATGCCTTAAAGTTCTTTTTCATGACAATTTTGATGTATCTCAAGTTCACATGTTAAATGTTTCTCTTGTTCCCTTACTGGGCCTTCTGCTCACCCTTTCTTTTGAAGTATGTCCCCAGGTTATGAGATGCAGTAATGATCCTAGGATGAATTTAAGGAGAAGCCTTTCAAGTGTTTAAGAAGAATTTTTTATGTTGTTTTCATGTATTATGTTCCTGGTTTCCAAGACACTAAACCTTAAAGATCCTCAGTTTTGTGTAATGTAATGAAAGTTTATGTTATAAAAAGGCGGGATGCTATATGGATGGGTATAATGGTGTAAAGAATAACTATATATAGTTATTATAACATCATAATTATTCTGAGATATTATATCATCCACTCCAATTCAATTAAATAATTATGGGAACGATATCATCGCTTATGCGTACGTACGGATTACCGTCTCCACGACGCGATGAGATTCATTCTCCATTTTACCATTCAAGAATGATTATAAAGTATATATAATGAATAATAATGAAATATATGAAATTATAAAGCTACTGTATTTATATATATATATATATATTACATCTACTTACTTCCATTCAAGTCAATAAGGAAAGGAAAACAACTTTCATGTGCACGTACGGCCTACCGTCTCCGTGAACGGTGTATTTCATTTCATTTATCTATCTATTATATATATATATATATACTGAATATATATGATATATAAATCATTATTTACATTCTGGAAGTAAGTAAATCATGATATAATTAATAATAATATCAATAACAACAAGTCCAAACACGTGCGATAAATAAAACGATTTTACCCAAAACGCTACTTTAACAGGGAATTTACAAAATAACGGGTAATATAAAGTCAAAATTGAACCAAATATGATATCATAACAATTAATATGATTCTGTAATAAGTCAATGACATTATTTAAATCATTATACATGAGCTTCAGATACGTACAAATCATATCGGACCTAAGGTAAGGGATAGCCTTTCCAATCTCATTTTTATCCGAGATTGTTTATTCGTAAGTATTTACTGGGGTTATATTTATCATCCATGTCCCTGTTTTATAAAAATAGTTTCATATATGTTTAAAGTTCTTTTTAGCCATTTTTTACTTTTACTACATGGTATGTAAAGAATATTTCTTTTTTTTACCGTACGAGGTAGTTTTTGAATTTTCTGGCAAAAGTACGAGAAGAATGTTTTTTTAACTTATACGGAATGAACGGATTTTTACAGTTTCATAATACCTAATTTTCATGAAGCTTAATCTAGAAGTTTTCATGATTATTTTCAAAAAAATCCTTTTATTTTAAAATTGAATGGAATTTTGTGAAAATAAAATGATTTTGAAAAAGAAAGGATATTTTCCTCATGAATTCATTTCAAGTGTTTGGTCAAAACTATTTTCCATCTAAAATGAAATTATTTAGTATGATTATGTTTCAAGTATAATGTATCTATTATTTACATGTTTTAATTCTTCTTATGATGAAATGGCATCCATTTTTTTTATATGAATTACGTTTTTATGGGATGATGTTTATGAAACCCATTTTATTCTTTGGGTTATGATGAATGATTTGTGTTTATTTTGTGGAACAAGTAAGAATGATTTCATTATTAGATGGGTGGGACCTATATCTCCCTGAAATTAATTCTGTAAAGATTTATATCTCATGAGATATACATGGATGGAATGGTAAGTTAATCTGGTTCAGTGATATAGGACTGGAATGAGTAGTGAACTCGATTCAGAAAGGGACTTTGTCCACTAAGATGGTCTTGGCAGCAATGCCTTGGCTACTATGGAAATCATATCATGTGCTTAATGGTTTACCACAATTAAATGTTTTATTCCCGTACTATTTTATCATGATTAATGTTCCTTTATGATCTATGCCTTACGTACTACCAAGATTTATTTCAAAACTCAAGATTTTTAAACTTTATGTTCATGTTTTGAAGTTCAACTGTATATGGTTTGTTTTATTTTCTCCATGCTTACCCTTACTGAGCATTTGAGCTCACCCTTTATATGTTTTCTTTTCCCCAGGATATAAAAAAAGGATTTAGGTAAATAAAAGGGAAGATCTTTATGGGAGATGTTGAAGATCTTTCACCAAGATTAGAAGATTATGTTCCAAGTTTCCCAAGACACTAAACTATTACGGTCCTTTGGTGTCTGTTTTTGTTATGTATTAAGTATTCTGTAAAAGTAATGTAATGTCTATGTACGTCAAGCTATGGGTCTCTACAATAAATCTTATTATCACTTTCTTGTAATACATTAAAATATCACATAATAATTAATTATTCATTAACTCGACCCATCGTTCCCATAAAAATTAATTAAACCTTGAATATATAAAACTAATATTCATTCAATTAATATTTTCATGTATTTACTTAAAAACTTGTAAATACATTTATGAAATAAATTCAATGTCCGTTACTCTTAACTTGAATAATATAAATTTATTTATTTCATTGGTGATCGTGTCTCCTTCAAAAAATCCAAAACCCCATTAGTGGGTCCCACCATTTACAAAACTCCTATTCAATTTAATAGGGATGATTCTTGAAAATGCTATTATGTGTGACCCTCTAAGACCATATATCGATAGCGGTGAATATTTTTTACAGACCAAGAGTGTGATCTAGCAACCCATCATGGCCCCGAAAGAGAAGGATTATCACAGTAGTGACAACCAACCTATAAACATGTACTGTGTAATATAATCTATTTGTCTTTAATATCTAATAAAGAAAGACACACACTCCTGTCATCATACTTTTCTTGTTTTATTATTTCTTGATCTCACCAAATGGGTTTACCTTAGACTGAAGGTTTCGGGCGCAGTGGAAGCGTGTGGGTCGATGGGCCCACTTGGATTTTTTTCATTAGCAATGATCAATCCGGGATCAATACGACAATAAACGCTAGTCTCCACAGATCGAATCATAGAAAAAGACAAAGAAGAAGGTTTGTACCGGAACCACAAACAAGGATCTTTACAGGTTGATTATGATTAATTAAATTAATTATAAATAAATAACTTTTAGGTGTTATTTCATCGTTGATTTTCTTTATCACGTTGTCGATGTGATCTGTCGTTGCGTCGCAGAATCCAAGTGTAGACTCCCTTTAGCGGTGATCCACACGTGTACCTCGTATCTCTGGACGTCGCCAAAGGATTCTCTGGGTGCTAGCATGGAGAAGGATTTGCTTGCGTTGTCTGCCTTAGATCATCTTGATCTGATGGAAGAGGATCTCTCTCAGTATTGAGTGTAACACCCCAAGCTTCTATGGTACGCTTCTCTTTGAATAATGTGATAGCGTGTGTTGTACGCAACACCGAGTTCTAACACACCATAACCAATCAAACTAGCTGTTATGAATAGTAATACCTACTTTTTAAAATTATATATATTTTATATTTCAAAATGGACTTCATTTTTAGATTCATAATATCGAATTTAGCCTAAGGTGAAATTTTGGTACTTTTCGGATAACTTTAATACTTTGATGAATAGTGAAAATTACTAAATTTTAATTAAAAACAAATTTTTTAATCGAAATAATTTATATTGATAAATTATGAATTTGAGTGTTCTTAAAGTATATTTAGAATATATTTTTACCATTTACTACAATTTTTGTCATTGGACATAATTTCACAATTAAACCGAACATAAACAAGTATCAATCTTTTGATAGTTATTATATCTTAAAAACACGCTTTTTGTTTTGACAGCGGGAATTAATTTTAAATTAATTTTTTCCACTTCTGTGTTTTGAATTTGAAAAAATGGATTCCATATTTGGAATCAGGATGTTCAAATTGTGTAAATAGGTAACTTTTATTTTTAGACATTTTGAATAATTACTTCGGTAAAGATTTTATTTACCATGGTTAAAGGGTAAATCCGGTAAATAAGGGTTAAAAAATAATATTATAATAATAATAAAATTACCCTAAAACGTGTTCTAACCTTATCGGTTGATACATGTTCGACCATAGGCATCTTTGGGTCGATTTTGGGACCCCATGGTGCCACTTGTAAGTGATAGGGACACTTTATTTTAATTAAGTTAAAATGAATACAAAAATGACACAAGCATATATCTTTTAGAAAAACAATTTTTACATAGGGTTATATATTTTTTATTTTCTACTATAAATATTCATTAGAAATATAAAAATATTTCATACATAATGGTATTTTATTTATAATTTTTAGACACTAAATAATTTAATTTATATATGACACAATGGTGATGCAGCAATTACCATAATAGTGAAAAATTAAAATGATTGATATTGTAGATACCCAAATAAATATAATTTGAGACTTTTTATGAATTAAACTAATTTTATAAGTTAATATGACATGTTATGAATGATTTAATTAACTTTGTTCGAAGTAATAATTCTCTTATGAGTTTCACAACAATCAATTATTGAATAGTTTCAAAATTGACATAAAAGAGTTTTTAAAACAAGTATTATATTATTAATTGATATTAAATTCCTAAAAATCTAAGGTTCGGCCAAGAGACTTATATCATGATAGGTTTATCATTAATGGACCACTTGGGTGTCACTTGGATATATATGGTAAGTTTATTAACCATATAATATAAAAATACAAAGAGACATTGTAAAAGAGAAACTAATTAACTTAGAGTTAATACTTAAATATAAGGTTAATATAGTAACTCAAACCTATCTAAATTCTATTGGTTAAGTGTTTTTCGACCCATCCCCACCTTAATCTTTAAATAATCAACTTTGGAGCCATTAGAAACCGAATATGAATTTATTATAAATTAATATTTCTAGCTTTTCCAAAGGTGCCCCACACCCCTTTTATAAAAGGGCACTCCTCCTTCTCATTTCTTCACACCTTAAAAGCCTTTTGGTTCGGCCAAACTTTGCTCTAATACTCTCCAAAATTCCCTCAATACAACCTAGAGGCCTTAGTTTGATCAGAAAGCCAACCTAAGGAGCCCTTTTGATCAAATAAAAAGGAAGAACCCAAAGAAGAGGTAATGATTTCACCACCCTTTTTCAAGTTCCTTCCTTCTTCCACTTCCTCTTCCTTTGTTGTTACCATTCTAAAATAATAACTCCAGTATCATATATATACTGTGATTTTATTATAAATATGGTAAAACCATATTCATTATTCTATCCATCCTTTGAATAACATGTCACCATATGTGCGTACGTACGGCTTACCGTCTCCACGTCGTGGTGTAATTGTTATTCAATAAATTATTATTTGGATGAGTATAATAATGATGTGTAATTAATGTAAATAATAAATGTAACATGATAATGATTCTGTATATATGATATACCATCAAATTATATATTATTTTAATATCAAAATAATGATATTGTCGCTCGTGCGTATGTACGGACTACCGTCTCCACGAACGCGATGAGATTCATTCTCCACCGTATCCATTCAAGTATAATTCTCATTTTATGATTAATAATAGTATTTATGGACTTTATATCATTCTATATATGAATAAGATACAACCTATCCATGAAAAACATGGCTTACGTAACAAAACATATAAAAGAAAACGAGTCAGTTAACACCCGAAACAACGATAAATCTAAGATATTATTAACAAAGCAATGTTAAAAGATCATATATGATATCATATTAATGTATATGATTCTTGTATAATTTAATAAAAATTATTTCACCATTATACAGGAGGTTAACCTACCCCAACCAAGGAAAAGTACATGGTAAGGGTTTATTTCGCAATCTCTTCATTGTCCGATGTTGTTTATACGTAATAATCTACTGGGATCTCTTTATCATCCACATCCATGTTTCTTAAAAATATATTTCAAAACATTTTTACTATTTAAAAGAAAATGGGTTAATGTCATTTACACCCTTGTTTGACTTTTTATAAGAGTTTTATAAAGGAATCTTTCCATTGTTTTCCAAACAAAGTGCTTTTTAACCTTTTCAACAGAATTAAGGTAAGAATGTTTTTTTTAACTTATACGGCGGGTTCGGTTATTTTCCTCCATTATAAAATCGTCGAAGCTTCCCTTATAAGTTTATAAGAATATTTTCAAAGAAAATGTTTTATTTTATAAATATATGACTCTTAAATGATTTCAAAATAGAAAGATATATTTCTCTAAAAAGAGTTTTGATTTCATCTATGTCAACGTCCTTTGATGGATTTTACACTTATTTGAAGTTGATTTATTATGATACAAAACTTCTATATTGTATTGAAGGTTTTGTTATATGTTTGACTGTGGATGTGCTATTTTTATACCATTCATAGTTTATGGTGAAAATATTGGCATTTCGTATGCTAGTTTTAATACTAATGTTTATGTTATGTTTAAACCTTTTCATATGGGAATGCATTGGACTTAATATGTGATGGGTGGAGCCCACTATAGCTCCTCGATGCATCGGTAGGTCTCATGAGACAAACTAGTGTCTTGGCATAAGGCCTTGGAAAAATCTTATTTGTAGTCTTGGCACGAGGCCTTGGCAATGTGGTTATGATAGTCTGGCATTATGCATTCCATCATTATGAAAGTGGTTATTGATATTGCATGTGATTATTCGATTAGTAGAATATCCATGTGAATAAGTAAATGGCATTATTTCATTTTATTTTTTCAATACTATGTTGAAGTTCAAGTTTAAAAGGCTTTTTTTTAGTTATACACTGCCTTAAATGTTTATTCTTATTTATAAAAGTTTCTGCTATATTGTTATCCTTACTGGTCATTTGAGCTCACCCCTTTTCTATGTTTTATTTTTCCCAGGATGTGAAGAAGTAATTTATGAATGACCTGCAGTAATAGTATGTGGGGATATGAGTGTGGGATATGGAGACTATGTTGTTGTAGTAGTTTTTCACTTTATGATGTAATGTAAACCTTTATGAATATATCTAGTGTTTTCAAGGATACTAAACCAATCGGTCTTTAGAGATTTGATCTTTCTTGTGATCATGCCAATGTTATGTAATTATGCACCGACTCTAGGTAACTGGGGTCGGGGTGTTACAGTTGGTATCAGAGGAAGTTTAGTACAAACCTTGGAAGCTAGATTTAGATAAACTATGATTAGAGCACGTAGACCTAAGATGAACTTTGAGGATTAGTATAGAAAAACATCCTAGAATTTTGGTATTGTATAGATTTTGTGAGTTTTCTGAGCAATACATCCCTGTCTGGATACGAGCAGATAGAGGCGGCTCTGGCATAGATGTACCTAGGGGTAAAACCCGAAAACACCGCTTTGAGCTAGACTCGAACGGGAACTGGTGCACGACAACGGGCCTTGCTGCACTCTTGGTTACGACACTCCCGGGGGATATGATTAGGATAACTCTCATTTTCTTTACAAATCATTATAAAGGGTTTATGAGTATATAATTCCTCAAAGAAAACATTTTTATGATTATGGATTATATCCATAAATAGTTCAATTTATGTTAAGTGTTTTATAAGTATGGTATTATGTATTTTGATTCATAAACTAATCTAGTTTATGCCATTGTTTAGAAATGGCGCCTAGTGGAAGAAATGGAAATTGTATCAATGCACGCACTCCATGTAGGGATTTCCCTCCAACTCCAGATAATTATAGTGGAACTGGTGATAAAACTGGTGCCGATCAGCTAATCACCATACTGGGACAACTCACTCAGGTTATGAATAATAACCTTACATGTATGGAGCACCCTGATCCGCAGCGTGGAGGATCAATGTTAGATCGATTCATGAGGAAACAACCACCAACATTTAATGGGAGTACAAATCCCTTAGTAGCTGAGCAATGGATAAATTCCCTAGAGAAAATATTTCAGGCTTTGGGGAGTAGTGAAAGGGAAAAGGTTATCATGGCAGTTTACCGCCTCACTAGAGATGCTGATCAATGGTGGCATTTGATTCAAAATACAAAGGAAGATGATGAAGTATCAAATATGGAATGGGGGAGTTCAAAGATCTATTTTTAGAAAAATACTTTCCTCGCGACCATCGAGCAGATATGGAAAGGAAATTTCTGAGTCTGAGACAAAAGGAGGATGAGAATGTCGCAAAGTATGAGGCTAACTTTACAAGGTTAGCAAGGTATGCTGGAGATTATATACATAACCCAAGAAGTAAGATTGATCATTTCTTTGATGGTTTAAAACCATTTCTCCGTCTATAATTAGTCTCACAATCCTTTTCATCGTACGAAGACATTGTCTCATGTGCTATCAAGACCGAAAAGGAATTCTCTAAGTCTTATGACTTTAAAGCAAAGCAAGAGAAGAAGATCCCTGCTGATCAATCTGGGAATGGAAATAAGGGGAAGAAGGTAAAGGTTGAATATCCATCCTATGGTAAATGTGGTAAGAAACACCCTGGTACTTGCTTGAAGGGAACATGATTCTGTTACAAGTGTGGTGAAAAAGGCCACCAAGCTCGTGATTGCAAGGGGAAGAAGGAAGCTACCAATGTTCAGTGCTACAATTGCAGAGAGATGGGGCATTATGAAAAAGAATGTCCTAAGCTTCAGGAGAACTTACCTCAGAAAAGGCCAAGGGATCAAGTCCAAGTTTATGCTATCACTACTGCTGAGGTAGAAGCTCTGAAAGACGTGGTGGCAGGTAATTTAATGGTTTCCTCAAGTTTAGAAAATGCATTATTTAATTCTGGATCATCGCATTGTTTCATATCTTCCTAGTTTTCTAAGAAAATTAGATATTTCCAATTTGATTTAACAAGGGAGTTGTCAGTTAAAACTCCTAAGGGAAGAATCATTGTAACAAAGTTTTGTGAATTAGTCCCCATTAGAGCACATAAATGTTCTTTATCTGCTGATCTCATCATCATACCTATGATTGAGTTTGATATAATCCTCGGTATGGACTAGATTTCGGACTATGATGCGAAGATTTATTGTAAGAATAAAGAGGTTACGATTCTTGATGATGATGATAAGGAACACCTTATCTTTAGAGCAGAATCGTCACCACCTAATTCTTATCTAGATCCACCCCCAATAGCTCAACTAAATTCAATTATTGGGGAGGAAGAGAATGAAATGACTATGGGTGAGGAAAGGAATGTTCAAATAGAGGATGTACCTGTTGTTAAAGAATATGTAGATGTGTTTCCGGATGATTTACCTGGACATCCTCCAGAACGAGAAGTTGAGTTTTCAATTGATTTAATTCCTAGATCAAGGCCTATATCGAACACCCCTTATAGAATGGCCACTGTAGAATTAGTTGAACTAAATAAACAACTAGAGGAATTGAGTAATAAGGGATTTATTCTCCCTAGTGTTTCTCCATGGAGCGCCCCTATTATTTTTGTTAAAAAGAAAGATGGATCTATGAGGTTATGTATCGACTACAAGGAGATCAATGCTATAACAATAAAGAACAAGTATCCCCTACCTCGAATTGATGATTTATTTGACCAACTTCATGGAGCTCAATACTTTTCAAAGATTGACCTTCGATCTGGATACCATCAGTTATGTGTGAAGAAGGAAGACATTCTGAAGACAGCATTTCGAACCAGGTATGGGCATTACGAGTTTACAGTAATGCCTTTTGGATTGACTAATGCACCCTCTGTATTCATGGATCTGATGAATAGAGTTTTCAAGTAGTATCTCGATGAATTTGTGGTGGTATTTATTGATGATATCTTGGTATACTCCAGAAGCTACTAAGATCATGAAAATCACTTGCGCATTATCCTGAAGACTCTGAGAAGACATGAATTATATGGGAAGTTTAGAAAGTGTGAATTCTGGATTCAGGAGATTTCTTTTCTTGGCCATATTATCTCTAAAGATGGAATCTCTATTGATCCTTCTAAGACCAAGGAAATCCAAGAATGTCCAGCACCGACGAGTATAACTAAGGTACGTAGTTTTATTGGTTTAGTAGGTTATTATCGACATTTCGTCCAGAATTTTGCCCGATTGGCTAACCCATTAACGAAACTCACACGTAAAGGGGTTAAATTTTTTTGGACAAAAGAGTGTGAATAATGTTTCAAAGAACTGAAGATAATATTAGTCAATGCTCCTATATTGACTCTACCATCGGGGAATGATGGGTTTGTTATTTATAGTGATGCATCGAAGAAAGGACTTGGTTGTGTCCTTATGCAGAATGATAGGGTTATTGCCTATGCATCACGACAGCTGAAAATTCATGAACAAAACTATCCTACTCATGATCTCGAGTTAGCAGCTGTGATCTTTGCTTTGAAGATATGGAGGCACTACCTCTATCGTGAAAAATGTGAGATTTATACTGATCAAAAGAGTTTGAATTATATTTTCTCACAAAAAGAACACAACATGAGGAAAAGGAGATGGCTTGAATTACTCAAGGATTATGATTGTACGATACACTACCACCCGGGGAAAGCAAACAAGGTGGAAGATGCTTTGATCAGAAACGACCATGGAGTTTTGAACAATATGAGAATTGAAAGGGATCCAATTTTCATGGATCTAGTGAAGATGTACATGGGAATAACCAGGTAAGGTGAAACATTAATGCTTTTTCAAATGGTTTCCAAACCATCTTTACTAGAAAGGATTAAGAGTTCTCAAACCGATGATGAAGAATTTCAAAAGAATATTAAAGATGTGAATGATGGGAGATTGAGAGAATTTGTGTATGAAGATGGAATTTTGAAATTTGGGAAGAGGCTTTGTGTTCCCGATATACCTGATCTAAAAAGGGAATTGCTAGATGATGCTCATAGTTCCAATTTCTCTATACACCCTGGGAGCACCAAAATGTATAGAGATTTGAAGGAACATTTTTGGTGGTACAACATGAAGAGGGAGATTGCTGATTTTGTGTCAAGATGTATGGTTTGTCAACAAGTGAAAGCTGGAAGGAAACAGCCTGGAGGAGTCATGCAACCTCTTCCCATACCCGAGTGGAAATGAGAAAATATTACGATGGACTTTGTCATGGGGATACCAAAGACTCCTAGAAGGAACGATTCAATATGGGTTATTATTGATCGTCTTACCAAGTAAAAACATTTTCTTTCTATAAGAGAAGATCTACCACTGGAACCTCTAGCAAGACTATATATTAATGAAGTTTTGAGAATTCATGGAGTACCCCTATCGATTGTTTCTAATCGTGATCCCTGTTTTACTTCAAGATTCTGGAAGAGTCTTCAGAAATCCCTGGATACTGAACTTCATTTGAGCACTGCCTACCACCCTCAGACAGATGGACAATCAGAATGAACTATTCAAACCTTAGAAGACATGTTGAGATCATGCTCACTTGACTTTCAGGGTATGTGGGATCAATATTTACCTTTGGTAGAATTTTCCTGTAACAATAGCTTCCATTCCAGTATTCAGATGGCACCATATGAAGCGTTATATGGAAAGAGATGTCGCACACCAACCTGTTGGGATGACGTTGGTGAAAGAAAACTTGTAGGCCCAGAACTGGTGGAGGAAACGATGGAAAAGGTTAAGGTAATCCAAAATCACATCAAAGCATCTCAAAATAGGCAAAAGATCTATGTCGATAATCGAAGGAAGGATTTGGAATTTCAAGTCAGTGATCATGTTTTCCTGAAGGTATATCCATGGAAGGGAGTCATACGTTTTGGTAAGAAAGGTAAATTGAGTCCCAGGTACATCGAACCTTTTGAAATTCTAGAACGAATTGGGGTTGTAGCTTACCGATTGGAAATGCTACCAAGTCTCTCCAAAGTTCACGATGTGTTCCACGTATCTCTATTGAGGAAATACATGTCTGACCCAACGCATGTACCCACCTATGAGGAATTAGAACTGGAACCCGATCTGTCTTATTGCGAAGAGCTCGTCAGGATTCTTGATATGAGAGAACAAGTACTGAGAAACCGGACGATGCGTCTGGTAAAAGTTTTGTGGAGAAACCATAAGATGGAAGAGGCAACGTGGGAACCCGAGGAACTTATGATGAAGAACCACCTGAGTCTTTTCATGCGATAATATTATAGAAATTTCTAGGATGAAATTATTTTAAGGAGGGGAGAATGTAACACCCCAAGATTCTACGGTACGCTTCTCTTTGAATAATGTGATAGCGTGTGTTGTAGGCAACACCGAGTTCTAACACACCATATCCAATCAAACTAGCCGTTATGAATAGTAATACCTACTTTTTAAAATTATATATATTTTATATTTCAAAATGGACTTCATTTTTAGATTCGTAATATCGAATTTACCCTAAGGTGAAATTTTGGTACTTTTCGGATAACTTTAATACTTTGATGAATAGTGAAAATTACTAAATTTTAATTAAAAACAACTTTTTTAATAGAAATAATTTATATTGATAAATTATGAATTTGAGTGGTTTTAAAGTATATTTAGAATATATTTTTACCATTTACTACAATTTTGGTTATTGGACATAATTTCACAATTAAACCGAACATAAACAAGTATCAATCTTTTGATAGTTATTATATCTTAAAAACACGTTTTTTGTTTTGACAGCGGGAATTAATTTTAAATTAATTTCTACCACTTATGTGTTTTGAATTTTAAAAAATGGATTCCATATTTGTAATCAGTATGTTCAAATTGTGTAAATAGGTAACTTTTATTTTTAGACATTTTGAATAATTACTTCAGTAAATATTTTATTTACCATGGTTAAAGGGTAAATCCGGTAAATAAGGGCTAAAAAATAATATTATAATAATAATAAATTACCCTAAAATGTGTCATAACCTTATTGGTTGATACATATTCGACCATAGGCATCTTTGGGTCGATTTTGGGACCCCATGGTGCCACTTGTAAGTGATAGGGACACTTTATTTTAATTAAGTTAAAATGAATACAAAAATGACACAAGCATATATCTTTTAGAAAAACAATTTTTAGATAGGGTTATATATGTTGGATTTTCGACTATAATTATTCATTAGAAATCTAAAAATATTTAATAAATAATGGTATTTTATTTATAATTTTGAGACACTAAATAATTTAATTTATATATGACACAATGGTGATGCAGTAATTACCATAATAGTGAAAAATTAAAGTGATTGATATTGTAGATACCCAAATAAATATAATTTGAGACTTTTTATGAATTACACTAATTTTCTAAGTTAATATGACATGTTAGTAATGATTTAATTAACTTTTTTCTAAGTAATAATTCTGTTATGAGTTTCACCAAAATCAATTATTGAGTAGTGTCAAAATTGACATAAAAGAGTTTTTAAAAAAAGTATTATATTATTAATTGATATTAAATTCATAAAAATCTAAGGTTCGGCCAAGAGACTTATATCATGATAGTTGTATCATTAATTGACCACTTGTGGGTCTCTTGGATGTATATGGTAAGTTTATTAACCATATAATATAAAAATACAAAGAGACATTGTAAAAGTGAAACTAATTAACTTAGAGTTAACACTTAAAGATAAGGTTAATATAGTAACCCAAACCTATATAAATTCTATTGTTTAAGTGTTTTTAGACCCATACCCACCTTAACCTTTAAATAATAAACTTTTGAGCCATTATAAACCGAGTATGAATTTATTATAAATTAATATTTCTAGCTTTTCCAAAGGTGCCCCTCACCCCTCTTATAAAAGGGAACTCCTCCTTCTCATTTCTTCACACCTTAAAAGCCTTTTGGTTTGGCCAAACTCTGCCCAAATACTCTCCCAACTTCCCTCAACACAACCTATAAGTCTTATTTTGATCAGAAAGTCAACCTAAGGATCCCTTTTGATCAAATCAAAAGGAAGAACCCGAAGAAGAGGTAATGATTTCACCACCCTTTTTCAAGTTCCTTCCTTCTTCCACTTCCTCTTCCTTTGTTGTTACCATTATAAAATAATAAATCCAGTATCATATATATACTGTGATTTTATTATAAATATGGTACAACCATATTTAGTATTCTATCCATCCTTTGAATAACATGTCACCATACGTGCATACGTATGGCTTACCGTCTCCACGTCGTGGTGTAATTGTTATTCAAAAAATTATTATTTGGATGGGTATAATAATGATGTGTAATTCATGTAAATAATAAATTTAACTTGATAATTATTCTGTATATATGATATAACATCCAATTATATATTATTTTAATATCAAAAGAATGATATTGTCGCTCGTTCATACGTACGGACTACCGTCTCCACGAACGCGATGAGATTCATTCTCCATCATATCCATTCAACTATAGTTCTCATTTGATGATTAATAATAGTATTTATGGAATTGATATCATTATGGATATGAATAAGATAAAACCTATCCATGAAAAACATGGCTTACGTAACAAAACATATAAAAGAAAACGAGTCAGTTAACACCTGAAACAACGATAAATCTAAGATATTATTAACAAAGCAATGTTAAAAGAACATATATGATATCATATTAATGTATATTATTCTTGTATAATTTAATAACAATTATTTTAC
Organism: Viscum album; assembly: GCA_963277665.1. NCBI lineage: Eukaryota > Viridiplantae > Streptophyta > Magnoliopsida > Santalales > Viscaceae > Viscum > Viscum album. The sequence continues at coordinate 1,397,942,561 of OY728127.1, read as the reverse complement.
CATTATACAGGAGTTTAACCTACCCTAACCAAGGAAAAGTACAGGGTAAGGGTTTATTTCGCAATCTCTTCATTGTCCGAGGTTGTTTATACGTAATAATCTACTGGGATCTCTTTATCATCCACATCCATGTTTCTTAAAAATGTATTTCAAAACATTTTTAATATTTAAAAGAATATGGGTTAACATCATTTATACCCTTGTTTGACGTTTTATAAGAGTTTTATAAAGGAATCTTTCTGTCATTTTCCAAACAAGGTTCTTTTTAACCTTTTCGACAGAATTAAGTTAAGAATGTTTTTTTTAACTTATACGGCGGGTGCGGTTATTTTCTGCCGTTATAAAATCGTCGAAGCTTCCCTTACAATTTTATAAGAATATTTTCAAAGAAAATGTTTTATTTAATAAATATATGACTCTTAAATGATTTCAAAATAGAAAGATATATTTCTCTAAAAAGAGTTTTGATTTCATCTATGTCAACATCCTTTGATGGATTTTACGCTTATTTGAAGTTGATTTATTATGATACAAAACTTCTATATTTTATTGAAGGTTTTGTGATATGGTTTACTGTGGATGTTCTATTTTTATACCATTCATAGTTTATGGTGAAAATATTGGCATTTCGTATGCTAGTTTTAATACGAATGTTTATGTTATGTTTAAACATTTTCATATGGGAATGCATTGGACTTAATATGTGACGAGTGGAGCCCGCTATAGCTCCTCGATGCATCGGTAGGTCTCATGAGACAAACTAGTGTCTTGGCACAAGGCCTTGGCAAAATCTTATTTTTAGTCTTGGCACGAGGCCTTGGCTATGTGGTTATGATAGTCTGGAATTATGCATTCCATCATTATGAAAGTGGTTATTGATATTGCATGTGATTATTCGATTAGTAGAATATCCATGTGAATAACTAAATGGCATTATTTCATTTCATTTTTTTCATACTATGTTGAAGTTCAAGTTTAAAAGGATTTTGTTTTAGTTATACACTGCCTTAAATGTTTATTCTTATTTATGAAAGTTTCCACTATATTGTTATCCTTACTGGGCATTTGAGCTCACCCCTTTTCTATGTTTTATTTTTCCCAAGATGTGAAGAAGTAATTTATGAATGACCTGCAGGGATAGTATGTGGGGATATGAGTGTGGGATATGGAGACTATGTTTTTGTAGTAGTTTTTCACTTTATGATGTAATGTAAAACTTTATGAATATATCTAGTGTTTCCAAGGCTACTAAACCAATCAGTCTTTCGAGATTTGATCTTTCTTGTGATCATGCCAATGTTATGTAATTATGCACCGAATCTAGGTAACTGGGTCGGGGCGTTACATTGAGAGCGTTCTTGGAGGAAGAGGTTCTTTTGGGCTTGAAGGAATTCTCCAGAATTGATGTGTGTGGGGTAGGAAAAGAGTTGGGGTTGTGAGGATATTTATAATCAGGTTTGAGGTTGTTGAGTTATGACAATAAATAAACGCGTTATGCGTTTTATTTATTTCATTGACTCTTATTTAAAACTCTCATGTTGAATAATTAATTCCTTGACATGTGCCCATGCTGATTATAATAAATATCATTTAAAAAAATATTATATCCTCAAAATCCCGACTGGAAAAACTACACGGCGTGTATTAATAAATACACGGTGTGTACTTGTTTTTCATTGAAAACTACATGGAATGTACATTCAATGTACACAACGTGTATATCTCGTTTTCATTTATTCATTTACTTTCCATAAATAAAACTACACGGCGTGTAATTATTAATACATGGTGTGTACTTGTTTTCCATGAAAAACTACACGGCGTGTAATCTTTAATACATGGCGTGTATATCTTGTTTTTCACTTCCTTCTTCCTCCATAATTAAAACGATTAAGGCTTCCTTGAATAATTATTAAACCATGTATGGGAATAATCTTTATTCTACTTGAGATACTTGAATACACTTACTGTGTGACCCTCTAGGCCTCTTTCTCATTGGCATTAAGAGAGCTTGCCTAAAGTCCAAGATTACTGTCTAGCAACGGGTCAAGGCACCTAAGAGAAATAAGTTGACTCTGAATTGACATATCACCTCATACGAACTCTTACTATGTAATTTAATCCCTTTTTCTTGATATCTCATCAAGCAGGTTTCATGGAAGTGTCATAAACCTATATGCTTGATCCGTCGTTCTTTGACTACCTGAAATAAACTCATCCTTCACACCATGGCCATGGAATTTAATGCGACAGTTCTATTTCAATAAAAGGGCCGAGATATAAACTTCCATAAATGGAAGGTAAAAATCCTTCCTCGACTTATCCATTAACAACATGTCACTCTTGATGCACCCAACGTACCCTAATTCCCACCAATTGTCTGCGTGACAGTTTTCATCAGTAAATCTAAGTGCGCGAGTCATGACATGAGTTAATGATAATATTCCAGTCTAAGGATCATTACACACGCTCGTAGATAGCAAAGTCTGATGACACCAAGACATGCGGAATTGCTACTGGCGGGTCTGTTCTCATAATCTCCCATCTTGGAGATTACCAAGTGCGAACTCCATGAGAGAGAGTCTCACCTTCTTACGAGTACTCACACATGACGGTCTGTATACCATGTGTCCTATCATAGTATTCCATCCAACCATAGAACTTTATTTAAGAATATTGTTATATCATTTCAAGGTTCTCATCATAGTGGGGATCTTCCATGACCTTATTAATGCAACAAATATTCCAGGACATTATTATATTATAGTCATGGAGAACAATAACCAATATATAATAAGTGAACATTCATGTAATCAAAGTACAAAACAGTTGGTTCTCAGGACACCAACCCTTAAAACTCCCACTTGTACTAGAGCCAACTGCCTACGACTTTTAGTCCGCTAGACCTCACATGATGATCATGTTTCTGTTGAGTCAAGGCTTTAGTCAAGAGGTCTTCTACGTTGTCTTCTGTGGAAATACTGCTCACTGCAACTTCACCTCTCTGAGAAAAATCCCTCAAGAGATGATACTTCCGAAGTATGTGCTTTGTCCGATGATGTGACCTTGGCTCTTTTGCAAGTGCCACCGCTGCAGTATTATTACAATAGAGTGTGATAGGATCTTTACTGCTCGGTACTACATCCAACTCTTGTATGAAGCTTCGTATCCATACTGCTTCTTTAGCTACCTCAGAAGATGCGATATACTCGGACTCCGCTGTAGAATCTGCCACCACACTTTGCTTTGAGCTCTTCCAGCTCACTGCACCTCCATTTAAACTGAATTTGTATCCAGTCTGCGACTTCATGTCATCTTGATCAATCTGGAAACTAGCATCTACATGTCCTCTGATGAATAGTTCCTCATCTCCTCCATAAACCAGGAACATATCCTTAGTACTCCTCAGATACTTAAGGATAGTCATGACTGCCATCCAATGGCGGTCTCCTAGATCAGCTTGATATCTTCCTACCGCACTTAATGCGTAAGCAACATCTAGCCTCGTACATATCATAGCATACATGACTGACCCAATCACGGATGCATAAGGGATCCTTTCCATTCTATTTCTTTCCTCATGTATCTGAGGACACATTTTCTTGGAAAGATGAATGTCATGTGACACTGGCAACAATCCCCTCTTGGATTGTTCCATACTGAATCTCTTCAGTATCTTGTCAATGTATGTACTTTGACTCAGGCCCAGTATTCTCTTGGATCTATCACGATGGATCTTGATCCCAATAATATATGATGCCTCACCCAAGTCTTTCATGGAGAATAATTTATGCAACCATGCCTTAACTGACTGTAAGACAGGTACTTCGTTTCCAATTAGCAATATGTCATCAACATATACTATTAGGAAAACGACCGCACTTCCACTAAACCTTTTGTAGACACAAGGCTCACATTCATTCTTAACAAAGCCAAATTCCGTTACTGCTTCATCAAAACGAATGTTCCATGACCTTGATTCTTTATTTAATCCATAAATGGATTTCTGCAACTTGCATACCTTTTTGGCATCCTTTGGAGTCACAAACCCTTCAGTTTGTGTCATGTAGACATCTTCCTGGAGGTTCCCGTTAAGGAAATATGTTTTGACATCCATTTGAAAAATTTCATAGTCATGGTAAGCGGAAATGGAAAATAGTATTCTGATGGATTTAAGCATCGCAACCGGTGAAAAGGTTTCATCATAGTCAATTCCTTGACGTTGTCTAAAACCTTTTGTAGCTAGTCATTCCTTATAGGTGCTGACTTGCCCCTCCATGTCCAGTTTCTTCTTGAATACCCATTTATTACCAATAGGCTTGACATCAACTAGAGGATCTACCAAAATCTAGACTTGGTTTTGGAACATGGAATCCATTTCAGAATTCATGGCTTCATTCCACTTGGAAACGTTTGTGCCTTCAACTGCTTCCTTATAGGTAATAGGATCTTCATTGTCAACCAATAATGAGTCACCATCCTCAGTGACAAGAAAACCATATCGTTCTGGTTCTCTCACCTCTATCATGATCATACGTAGTTCTTGTGTCTCTAGAACAGATTGTTCTTCCACGGGGCTTTGTGGAATATGTTCTTGTACCAACTCATGTGTATCTTGAGCCTCGACTTCATCGAAGTCTATCTCGCTCCCACTATCTCTTTTAGATATGTGCTCCCTCTCAAGGAATATGGAGTGTCTTGCCACTGTAGCATTTTTGTCTGAGGGGTTGTATAGGTAATATCCCCTTGTTTCCTTGGGGTGTCCTATAAAGATACACTTTGTGCCTCGGGGCACGATTTTGTTACCTGAAGAGGCCTTAACAAATGCTTCGCTACCCCACACATGTAAATTCGATAACATGGCTTTGTGTCCAATCCATAACTCGTATGAAATACCATTTATAAATTTAGTTGGTACTTGGTTTAGTATGTGTGATACTATTTGTAATGCATATCCCCAAAAGGATAATTGAAGACTCACATGACTCATCATTGATCTCACCATGTCCAACAGGGTGCGGTTCCTCCTTTCGCTTACACCATTCCATTGTGGCGTGTAGGGAGGAGTGAGTTGAGATAGAATCCCAAACTCCCGTAAGAAATCAATGAAGTCCTGATTAAGATATTCTCCTCCTCTGTCTGAGCGGAGTTTCTTAATCTTCTTACCAAGCTGGTTCTCAACTTCATTCTTGTATTCTTTGAACCAATCAAAATAATCTGACTTATACCTCATTAAGTAGATATATCCATGTCTACTAAAATCATCAGTAAAAGTTATAAAGTATGAGAACCCACCCCTTGCCTCAATTGGAAATGGCCCACACACATCTGTGTGAACTAATTCTATAAGATCTTTAGCTCTTTCACCTTTCCCACTAAATGGGGCTTTGGTCATTTTTCCTTGTAGACACGCATGACATACACCAAGTGGTTTTAGTTTGAAAGAATCTAAATACCCATCTTGATGTAATTTTGTCAAATGTTTCTCATTGACATGACCTAGCCGGTGATGCCAAAGTTGGGTGTGGCATGATTCATGTGAATTAACTTTGTCATAGATTACCATTACTTGGTTTCTGTAGTCTAACACATAAAGCCCGTTATATAAATGTGCCCTACCAAAACAAATGTTATCTTTATAAAAGTAGCAACATCCACTTCCAAACTTGAAGATGAATCCATCAGTATCTAATCTGGATATTGAAATAATGTTTTTAGTAACAGAAGGAACATAATAAAAACCCTTTAACACCAAGATCATCCCAGTAGGCAATGTGATGTGGTAGCCTCCAACAGCTACAACAGCGAGTCTGGCTCCGTTGGCTGCTCGTAGATCCACCTCACCTCAGTCAATCTTCTTGAATATACTTGGTTCCTATATTTGGATACATATGTGAGCATGAAAAGCAGTATCTAATACCCAATTAGTAGAAACAGATAGATTTCATTCGATAACAAACACACCTGAAGCTTCCCCTTGCTTCCTTGGCTGGGTGCAGTTTTTCTTCCAGTGGCCCTTCTTGCCACATGCAAAACAAACAGCATCTTGTTCCTTTTCCTCCCCTTTGATCTTCCATTTCTTGGAAGGCCTTGAAGAAGCTTTGGGCTTAAAGCTCTTTGCCTTCCCTTTCCTTTTATTCACCATAAGGACAGAAGGATTTTCATGCTTCATGTCATTATCTACTTGCCGAATAAGGATAAGAAGATCAGATAGAGACTTCTCAATGTTGTTCATGTTGAAATTAACAAAAAAGTTCAAGAAGCTCTGGGAGAGTGATGCAAGAATGAGATCGGTGCCCAAATCTTCAGGGAGTTTAAACCCTAGAACCTCCAAGCGCTCAATGTAGCCAATGAGATTGACTACATGAGGCCTAGCTGGGGCACCCTCTCCAAGATTTCTCTGAAATAGAGCCTTGGAGATCTCAAACCTTTCATGTCTTTCTCTCTCCTGGTATAGACCACGGAGGTGCTCGAGCATGCTATTGGCATCCATGTCTTCATGAGACTTCATGAGCTCACTATAGATTGATGATAGCATCAAAAATTGAACGTTGAGAGCGTCATTTAAATGTTGATCATAGACCAGGAAATCTTCATCACTCACCCCTGGGGCAGGAGAATCAGGAAGTGAGGACTCCAGCACGTAAAACTTTCATTCATGGAGTAGGATAACCCGAATGCGCCTAAACTATTCTTGAAAGTTACTGCCAGTGAGGATATTGTCTTTATCCAGAATTGATCGCAGAGAAAATTTGGTTGATGAGTTTGTCATTTCAATTCTACAAATTAAAAGAGCAGATTTATCAGTACTTTCTTGATTACATTTTTATGAGAAATAATAAATGAATTAATTAATTCTCTCACTATTTTATCAAGTCCCAATGGCCCTCACCATTGAACTCAGAATGTTCATTTGCTTTGACATTCTAGTGGCAAGGATCCATATTCCCCTTCGCATAACCCCAACAAGGGTTGGTCAAGCTATTTGAAGCTATTTAGGTAGGCAGGTCTTTGCCAACTGTGAGCTTACAGTTCCTTGATTTGTTGAGTGGACTCCCCAATCCTGAAATATGGACTTGGATTTCCTCAACTCTTGTCTCCAATATTACACCAAGTCTAGAAAGGGCTACTTCTCTTGATGTAATATGGTTAATTCAACCTGAAACCTTTCATAAGGGATTCCTTTATAAAATTAAGTGTCCCAACAAGGGTTGGTCAAACACATAGTTTTTATTGAGTCTTGCCCTTAATCAGGTAACAGAAGGCTTGGTCTAACTTAATATGGTATTGAGGTATTTTAGTCCTTTATGCGTAGTTTTGCATTATCACATGCTTGTTAATATTAAGTGATTCTTTCTTAAGTGATTAACCGTGCTCTGATAATGTTTACGCATAGTTCAGTTTTTATTTTATTCCATCTTTTAATGCTTGTTCATTTTATTAATTATGTGATCGCAACAACACATACATAATAAATAAACCATGCAATCAGACAGAAATAAAATAATATGGCATGATCATGAGCTTATATTGATTATTTTATCTAGAGGTTTTGATAAGATAACCCTGACCTAGGGAAAAAAACCTTGAACCCAGTGGTTCGTGTTTTTCATCTCCCACCTATCCACCTTTGTATCTTCTTGCGTCGGTTTCGCCTCAGCTTCTGGATTTGAACCATCTCCTCTGGCTTGGGAGATCCTCCATTATATGGGTTTACATTAAAGAAACCACGGGCACGCAGGCCCTACATTTTATTGGAAGAAGGCTCGCAGGCCAAAAAATTTAAATTAAATAAATTTAAATGAAACCATACACATACAAAGGGTTTTTGGTCTAGCTCATGATCATCCATATCATGCAACGACATTTACACATATGTAGAATTCAAATTATTTTAATCGTTATTTCATTTAAGATAAGTCGCGCTCGAATTCAATTAATTATGATCTTATAATTAATCAATTCTTTATCTTAAATTCCTTTCTGAAATTTCTTGAGATTCTTTTCATCCAAATTCCTTTTACAGGTCTTTGTACTTTTGGAGGAAACCTGGTGAAATTTCCTAAAAGTACACGGCGTGTAGTTTATATTTACACGGCGTTTATTTCTTTTCACCCCTTATCCAAAGTACACGCTGGGGGCTTTGGCGTGTTTTCTCTAATTTGGAAATTTTGGAGCACATGGCATGTAGATGAATCATACATGGTGTATACTTCCTTGTTACGCGGTAACCAGCCTGGAAACCCTGTGTATGTGGTACGCGGCTTATCCTTGTACACGGTTCCACCTAGGCCGGAACGGACTACACATCATGTTGCTCCAACATACATGCTGTGTATTCTGTTTTCCACATGCCGTTCAATTCTGGTCAACACGGTGTGATTAATACTTAGGCATAATCAATTCACACAGCGTGGTTTGGCAGACCAGTGCCGGTTCATTGAACCTAAGTACACGGAGTGTAGTTTTAATTACATGTCGTGTAATCCCATGTTGTACAGACAGAAAGAGAAGCTCCTCCGGATGAGTTCCTCGTTTTTATTTTAATAAAAAATTAAAATTAAAAAGGTCGTTTCTGTGATATGAATCGAGAAACGAAGGAGGAAGAATAGATCTCATTTATTCATATTTATAGAATGATTTATTTCGAATTGAATCAAATATAAATGCGTAAATTATCAAAAAAAATTAAATAACTATAATCAACGTTGTAACCTCACTCTGATACCATTTGAAGGTTCTGGGTGCAGTGGAAGCGCATGGTTGGATGTTCCCACTTGGATTTTTGTCATTAGAAATGATCAATCCGGGATCAATACGACGATAAACGCCAGTCTCCACGGATCGAATCACAGAAAAAGAAAAAGAAGAAGGTTTGTCCTGGAACCATAAACAAGGATCATTACAGGTTGATTTTGATTAATTTAATTAATTATAAAGAAATGCCTTTTGGGTGTTCTTTCTTCGTTGATGTTCTTGATCACGTTGTCGATGTGATCTGTCGTTGCGTCCCAGAAGCCAAGTGTAGACTCCCTCTAGCGGTGATCCACACGTGTACCTCGTATCTATGGACGTCGCCAAAGGATTCTTTGGGTGCTAGCATGGAGAAGCCTTTGCTTGCGTTGTCCGCCTTAGATCATCTTGATCCGATGGAAGATGATCTCTCTCAGTCTTGAGAGTGTTCTTGGAGGAAGAGGTTCTTTCAAGCTTGAAAGAATTCTCCAGAATTGTTGTGTGTGGGGTAAGAAAAGAGTTGGGGTTGTGAGGAATTTTATAATCCGGTTTGAGGTTGTAGAGTTATGACAATAAATAAATGTGTTACGCGTTTTATTTATTTCATTGACTCTTATTTAAAACCCCCATGTCGAATAATTAATTCCTTGACATGCAACCATGCTGATTATAATAAATATCATTTAAAAAAATATTATATCCTCAAAATCCCGACTGGAAAAACTACACGGCGTGTATTAATAAATACACGGTGTGTACTTGTTTTTCATTGAAAACTACATGGAATGTACATTCAATGTACACAACGTGTATATCTCGTTTTCATTTATTCATTTACTTTCCATAAAGAAAACTACACGGCGTGTAATTATTAATACATGGCGTGTACTTGTTTTCCATGAAAAACTACACGGCATGTAATCTTTAATACATGGCGTGTATATCTTGTTTTTCACTTCCTTCTTCCTCCATCATTAAAATGATTAAGGCTTCCTTGAATAATTATTAAACCATGTACGGGAATAATCTTTATTCTACTTGAGATACTTGAATACACTTACTGTGTGACCCTCTAGGCCTCTTTCTCATTGGCATTAAGAGAGCTTGCCTAAAGTCCAAGATTACTGTCTAGAAACGGGTCAAGGCACCTAAGAGAAAGAAGTTGACGCTGAATTGACATATCACCTCATACGAACTCTTACTATGTAATTTAATCCCTCTTTCTCGATATCTCATCAAGCAGGTTTCATGGCAGTGTCATAAACCTATATGCTTGATCCGTCATTCTTTGACTACCTGAAATAAACTCATCATTCACACCATGGCCATGGAATTTAATGCGACAGTTCTATTTCAATAAAAGGGCCGAGATATAAACTTCCATAAATGGAAGGTAAAAATCCTTCCTCGACTTATCCATTAACAACATGTCACTCGTGATGCACCCAATGTACCCTAATTCCCACCAATTGTCTGTGTGACAGTTTTCATCAGTAAATCTAAGTGCGCGAGTCATGACATGAGTTAATGATAATCTTCCAGTCTAAGGATCATTACACACGCTCGTAGATAGAAATGTCCAATGACACCAAGACATGCGGAATTACTACTGGCAGGTCTGTTCTCATAATCTCCCATCTTGGAGATTACCAAGTGTGAACTCCATGAGAGAGAGTCTCGTCTTCTTACGAGTACTCGCACATGATGGTATGTATACCTTGTTTCCTATCATAGTACGTCATCCAACTGTAGAAATTTATTTAAGAATATTGTTATAGAATTTCAAGGTTCTCATCATAGCGGGGATCTTCCATGACCTTATTAATGCAACAAATATTCCAGGACATTATTATATTATAGTCATGTAGAATAATGAACAATATATAATAAGTGAACATTCATGTAATCAAAGTATAAAACAGTTGGTTCTCAGGACACCAACCCTTACATAGACAACCATGGACATGGATTTATCAAGTTATTACCATCTTGATCAACATATCCCAAGATATATAAATTCTTTAACCTGGAAATTACAAATCGTTTCTTGACCATTCAACCAAAGTCATACCACCAAAGACACACCCAACACAAGCTACCTCTCCACAATTTCATTGTCATGGTTTTTTACATGCATCAAAGTATGTAATCAAATGGAACACATTGGTAATGATCTCAAGTCAGGAGACCATTACACATGTCCATAGATAGGAACATCCAATGACACCCAAACCATGTGGTGTTCCTATTGATGGGTATTTCCTCATGATCTCACTACTAGAGATCACCAAGTAGAAACTTCATGAGAAGAAGTCTTAATGATTATGAGCCCCCAGCACCTGATATTCAAACATCTACTATGTCAAGTCAATAAGATGTGACTAGATCATAGAAAAAGGTTTAAGATTAATGTCATTGTATCATGAGGTTCTCATTATATCTCGGGATCTTCTATAACCTTTTGATACAATAATTAATCTATAGACATTACCATTAAATATTAGATGTATAAATATCTACACTATATGTTAAGAAGTAAATCATGTATAACTAACTTTAATACACGTCATGGTAATCAAAATCACTGAATGATTGGGTCTAGGGAACCCACTATTTCAACAACTAGGAATTTATAGTGTCTGTAGTGACATTATAATACCAAATTTGGAATATCAGCCTCTTGAACCCTCATCTGATGGTAATCATACCATAGATAGATCTTCAAGAACTATATCATGCCTCATAACTGGTCAAAGAGGTCATAAATCCTCAATAGGGGGTACCTGTTCTTTATAGTGGTCTGGTTCAGGAAATGACAATCCGTACAAAACTGAAAACTCTCATTCTCCTTTTTCATGAACATCACTAGAGCTTCCCAAGGGGACACAATAGTTCTGATGAAACCCTTCTCTTGAAGGTCCTATAACTGCAACCATATCTCCCAGATCTCGGTAGGGGATATCTTATAAACCACAAAATATATTGGAGAAGTCTCAGGATGAAAGTCGATGAAAAACCCCATCTCCCACCTCAGAGGAAGTCCTAGAACAACATAAGGTATGACATCCATATAATCCTTCAAAACAGAATGAATACAAATTATTGAAGATCCTACTACACCAAGGGATATACTCATCAACTTATGGTTGATGGGTTGCGGCCTCATGATCACAGAATCCTCTCATCTCGCAATGAGATCTCTCTTTTCCAAAAAGTTTAATGTCATCACATAAATGAGAAGGCCTCTGACTCATCTGTGGTGATAGTAAAATTGGGATCAATCCATGGAAAACCAATCCATACTAAATATAGAATCAAATGGTTCCATCATTAAAAACAAAAGCTCCCACATAAATCTCTCCCCACTAATAAATATCTCGTACTGTCTGTAGATAATGGATAAGAAGAAGTGTTCCTTGTAGGAACCTCAAGACGAAGTTGTTGGGTCATCTCCTCAACTGGGAGAACCAACTCTCATACCAGGATTATAAAGATAAAGTAATTAATGGAACCTATGTCTACTAGTACTGAATCAAGAGTATGAAACACAAATATCATACCTCTAATCATCTCATGTGTTTCAGGGTCATAAGCCTCCAAATCCTGTAGCTTTCTGCAGCCCCAACTGCTTGCTCTCTAATCCTAACATGGGTCACCTGGTGGTGATGGTGGAAGGATCTCATCGTGTCGTCCAACACCCATATCTCCTCCTCCTCCTCTTATAGTTATTCCTCCCTAACGGCCTCCCTACCATCTCTTGGTAGATCCCGGGTCATGGAATTGTCTCTACCATGACTATTCATCAGCTATCTATATGTGCTCCTCAACATTTCTGGTTGGGTAGTCTCACGCTATGTGACCTCGCCCGTCACAAGAAAAGAATCTCCCCTATCTAGTCTTCTCTGGTCCTCTGAATTTTTCATATTCCATATGACCATGCATGTGATTCTGATCATGATAGGATCTCCTATGCCGAGATCTTTCCAGCCGGCACCTTGTAGCTGTTGTAGATGACTCAGCTCTATGATTCCCACTACCAGCTCCAGCGACCTAGTATCCCTAAAATAGAAATATCTCTATCACTAGTTCCCTATCCAACACCCAAACACAGGTGATAATGAAAAAAGGCACCACACTAGTATGAATGTCTCTGTGAATTCCCCGTTCAAACTTCTATTCTTGTAAGTTGTAACACCCCAAGTTTCCACGGTATGCTTCTCTTTGAATAATACAATAGCATGCGATGTACGCAACACTGAGTTCAAGCACACCACGACCTAACAAACTAGCCATTTTGAAAGTAGTTATGAATAGTAATAACCACATTTTGAATTTTATATATATCCCATATAATTCTAACAATCATCTTTTGTGTTTCTTAGACATAATATAAGGACAAATTCAATTTTTCAGATAAAAGAAGTATTTTTCAAAAAATGCAGTTTTTCACCTTTTAATGGAGAAACCTTTCTAAATATAATATTTTACACTTTTATATATTTAATTTTATGAAATTAAATTCTTATTTATAATTAAGACATAAAAATTTAGTTTGGATAAATTTTTGGTGTTTTTTTGATAACATTTATATTTTGATGAATAATGAAAGATACTAAATTTTAATTGAAAATTATTTTTTAAATAAAAATAATTTATAGTGTTAAATTATACATTTTAATGGTTTTGAAGTATAATTAGATTATATTTTTATCATTTAATCCAATTTTGGTCATTGGAAGTAATTTAACTTTTAAACCGGACATAAACACATATCAATCTTTTGATAGTTTTTACTTCACAAAAATCCACTTTCTGGTTTTGACAACAGGAATTAATTTGAAATTAATTAATGAAACTTATATGTTTTTAAAATGGTAAAATAGACATCATTTTAGGATTCATAAAATATTATCATTTTGGTCCACTTAGTTTAGATTAGGACATTTATTATTATTTTATTTAAGTAAGAGTTAAAAGTGTTAAATTCAAATTTTAATAACTAAATCATTTTTCATATATGGTTATAAATAAGATAATTTTGACTATAAATATTCATTAGAAATATAAAAATATTTCCTACATTATGGTATTTTATTTATAATTTTTAGACATTAAATAGTTAAATTTATTTATGACACAATGATGATGCAGTAATTACCTTATTAATGAAAGATTAAAATAATTGATATAATAAATATTAAAATAAATTTAAATTGAGACTTTTGATACATTAAAAAAATTCTAGGTTAATATTAAATGTTAGGGTTGATTCAATTTTTTTTTTTTTGAAGAAATCATATTTTTATGACTTCCACAAAAACCAAATACTAAATAATTTTAAAATTGATATAAATGAGTTTTTAAAAACAAATACTATATTATTAAATGATATAACAGTCCTAAATATCTAAGGTTCAGAAAAATGACTTATATAATAATATATATGTCATTAATTAACCACTTGGGTTTCTCTAGGCATTTTATAATAAGTCTATTAACCATATAATACAAAAATACAAGGAGACATGGTAAATGTTAAACTATTTAACCAAGAGTTAAATCTAAAAGATAAGGTTAATATGGTGACCTAAACCTATCTAAAACCTATTTTTTGAGAGTTTTTCGACCCATACCCAACTTAGTCCCAAAATAAATCTTTTTTTAGCCATTATAAACCAAATATGATTTTATAATAAAATAATATTTCATGGTTTTCCTAAAGTGGCCCTCACCTCTCTTATAAAAGGGTACTTCCCCTTTTCTAAAAATCACACCTCCAAATCCATTTTTCTTAGACAAAACAATCTAAAATATCCTCCCAACTACCCTAACTTCAACCTAGAGGCCTTAATTTTATCAAAAATCCAACCTAAGGAGCCCTTTTGATCAAATCAAAAGGTAGCACCCGAAGAAGAAGTAATTATTTCATCACCTCTTTCAATGTTCTTTTCTTCTTCCACTTCCTATTTATTTGTTGTTTCCATACCAAAATAATAAATATAGTAACTTATACATACTGTGATTTTATTATAAATATGGTACAACCATATTTATTATTCTATCCATCCTATGAATGACAAATTCATCATACGTGCGTATGTACGGCTTACCGTCTCCACACTGTGGTGTAGTTTGTTATTCAACACTTAATTATTTGGATGGGTATAATAATGATTATAATTGATTTAAATAATAAATATAACATGTTAATGATTCTGTATATATGAAATACCATTCAATTACATACGATTTCACTATCAATAGAATGATATTGTCATTTGTGCGTGCATACAGATTACCGTCTTCATGAATGAAATGAGATTCATTCCCCATAGTAACCATTTAAGAATAAATATCATTTTATGATTAAAAAATAAGGATTAAGAAGATAATTTCACTCTGTATATGAATCAAATACATCCTATCCATAACAAACATGACTTACGTAAGAAAACATATAAAGAAAAAACGAATCAGTTAACACCCGAAACAATGATACTACTAAAATATTATTAACAAAGAAATATTAAAAGATCATATATGATATCATATTTATGTATATGTTTATTTTATAATTTAATATAAATTATTTCACCATTATACAGGAGGTTAACTTACCCTCAACTAAGGAAAAGTACAAGGTAGGTGGTTTTCATCTCTTTTTTATTCTAGTGAGATTCATGCTATATTTGTCACCATTTCCTTTTGTGTGGTGTATGTGCTTCCCATGGTTGTATTCTTTGTGTAATATACTTTAATTTATGGGTATTTAAATATTCATTTTATGATCCTTATTTCATTGGATGTATGTTTTGTAAGTCACAAAATTGGTAAGGGAATTTCAAATTTCAAATTCCACTCATTGGGTTTTACGCAAACTTCATTGATTATTTTACTCTCATATTATGTGTGGAATCACTATTTATTTATTTATGTAGTAATTTCCACTCCAATTTGTGTTGATATACTTTTCATACACATAATCACTCCATTGGTAAATTCTCAAGTCGTCAATATGTACTTGATAAGAGTAATCTTAACTCAATTTCCATTTATTGAGTTAAACATCCAAGTCATCAGGGTTGTTTTTACAAGAATATGTGTTAATGTACTATGATTTATTTACACTAAATATCCAATAATATTAAGTGTATTTATATTTTTCACACATAATTATGTCATTGATTTATCCTTAATTTAAAGATGTGGTCTTTATAAAGGATTTCATCTCAATTTACATTCCATTGAGACTTTTTTTTTGTTATGCCCCAATTCACTTTTATATAGTGTATATACTATAATTTGACATAGTATATCACGAATACCTTTATTCTCATGATATTATAAAGTTTTTATTACCTCATTTATTTTTATTCAAGTGTCTCTAATTTGGTTAGTAACTCTAACTAAAATATCATTTTAAATGTTTTAAATATTTATTCTTCTAAATCATTCTCATTAATGTCCATGTTTCAAAAACATTTTTATGGATTTATTTATGTGGACATGAATTTTTTAAAATTAAAATTCATTTTAAAATTTTTGAAGTGGTATGGGACACTTTTATTCAAAAATCTATTTTTAACAGATTCTTGATAAATAGTGAGACTTTTAAATGTTTTCAAGAAAAAAGGGGATATTTATCTCAAATAGTTTTACTGGTTATTTTAATCTATGTCAATATCCTTAATTATTCTTGATTGAGGTTGATTAATTATAATACAATCTTAAATATTGTATTGAATAAGTTATGTTTGACTGTGGATGTTTCATTTTTATACCATTCATGGTTTATGGTTAAAATATTAACATTTCGTATACTAGTTTTAATACAAATGTTTATGTTATGTTTCAACCTTTCCATATGAGGAATTCATTGGAATTAGTAAGTGACGGGTGGAGACTGCTATAGCTCCTCAATGCATTGGTAGGTATCATGAGAAAAACTAGTGTCTTGGCACAATGCCTTGAAAAAATCTTATTTTGTAGTCTTGGCACGAGGCCTTGACTATGTGGTTATGATGTTCGGCATTATGAATTCCATCATTATGAAATTAGCTATTAATATTACATGTGATTATTCGACTAGTAGAATATCCATGTGAATAAGTATATAGAATTATTTGATTTATATTTTCCATATTATGATGAAGTTTAAGTTTAAAAGTCTTGTGTTTTAGTCTTATACATTGCCTTAAAATTTTATGCATATTTATGAAAGTTTCGCCATATTGTTATCCTTACTGAGCATCTGAGATCACCCCTTTATATGTTTTATTTTTCCTAGGATGTGAATAAGTATATCACAATTAACCTACAGGAATATTCTAAGGGATATGAGTGTGTTCAAAGGGGAAATAATGTTGTTTTTCTTTATTTCATTATGTAATGTAAAACTTATGTATATATCTAGTACTTCCAAGGCTATTAAACTAATCAGTCTTTCAGGACATGATCTCTTGTGGTCATGCCAATGATATGTAATAATGCACCGACTCTGGGTAACTAGGGTTAGGGTGTTACAGTTGGTATCAGATAAATTTTAGTACAAACCTTGGAAACTATATTTAGAAAAAAAACTCTGATTAGAGAACATTACCCAAAGATAGACTTTGGGGATTAGTATAGAAGAACGTCCAAAATTTTGGTAATGTAAATATTATGTGGGTTTTCCAAGAAATACATCCCTGTCTAGATACAAGTAGGTAGAGATGGCTTTGACACAGATATACCTAGGGGTAAAACACAAAAACACCGCTTTGAGCTAGACTCGAATGGGAACTGGTGAACGAAAATGGGCTTTGTTTCACTCTTGGTTATGACACTCCCAGGGGAAATTCTTAGGATAATTCAAATTTTCTTTACAAACTGATTTGAAGGATTTTAATATAAGATAATAATAAATAACCCTGGTTAATACTAAGGTGTTTTAGATTGAAAATAAGGTGTCATGATATTCTCTAATTGATTTTATGACTATTGTTACTCACATAATGCATTCTGGTTTTAGTCAATGGATGGATTCCAAGGAAGTCATAGTAACATTGAACATGATGTATAAGGTGGGAATGGTGGTGGAAATGAGCAACGAAATTGAATGTTGATAATTGTACAAGATACTGTGTTCATGCCGAATCAGTTTTCCAAAAATATGATCAACAAAATATATATTAACCAACTCTCATACTCAACAAATAAGATAAAGGCGGTGAATGATAAGAGTTCCAACAGTGGATACCATGGAGAAAAGAAAGCTCAATTTCCATCATATAGGAAATGTGGAAGGAGACACCCAGGAAAGTGTCTTAATGGAACGAAGAAATGCTTTATGTGTGGGAAATAAGGACATAAAGTAAATAATTTCCAAGGAAAAATGAAGAGTACAATGAAAGAAAATAAAAATGATCACAAGAATCCATTTATAGTCATTTACCATAAATGTAGGGGACCTAGGCATTACCCGAGTCAATGAACTATTCTATAGGATAACCTCCTGGTCATGGAAGAACCAATGTGGAAATAAATAGACGGTGAAATGTTTAAAATTATTAATGCTCTTTGTTCATGGGATTACTATGGAAGACTTTTCTCTTGTATGTGTAACCCTACAGTTTGTGATGTGAAAATTCTATTCGAGGAAGAATTATCTTTTCTTTTGGGGATATAGTTATAAATAACCATCTGAGTTTATATGATCCTTGAATTTTAGGCAATTACATGTTATTAATTTTTTGGATGAAAATGCGAGGTATGAGATAAAATTTGTGGATAAATTATGTTATGGTTATTTTGAGTAATTTATCTCATTTTGGGAATGTTATAAAATATAGTTTTTTGAAAAGGACAACATGCAGACTGTGTGACAACCCGTCGCGTCTGACAAAGATGCATGAATCGAACACACAACCAAAGTGCGACTGGTATTTATCACCTACCAATGAACTACGTGAAGTCATTGGTTAGTGTGTCTAATTCTTTTTAGTTAAATGATTTTATTGATCAATAATAAGTTGATTTTGTATCTTATGTTTTATCAAATGGATATAATTAGTGTAGGAAAATGATTTGGTGATTAAGTGATAAATGTTATTTTAGAAGATGTTCTCTATGTTGGGAACACTATATGCCTAAAGAAAATATAATACTATGGGATTTAATTTTAGGAGTAATGGTGGATTTTTATCTATTTTTTTATTGTGGATTTATAGAGATTTGGGTTATTTATGGAAATGATTAACCTATCATAGAGAATATGTGATTAGGTAAATTACTTTTAAGTACGTGACTTTAAGAGTAGTCGATGTTATTTGGAGATACAATTTAACGTGGAAGAATACATATTCAAATTCTTATGTGTTTTTGGTTTCAATCTTAGTTTGTATTATATTGAAGTATTTTAAGGACAATTGTTTATTGAATGGTATTTATTGACCTCTGGGTATTTTTGGTTTAATTTTAAAAATTAAGATTAGTATTTCTTTCTCTAAAGGATTATCCTTTTTGGGGATCATCTGATCTTGTACTAGACATTTTGGTTTTGGTTAATCTCTAAAGACAAGGGAAATATATAGTTCATACTTTGTGGATTATTTGATTCTCTATAAGTTGATTCTAGTGCTTTAGGTGTGACCAAGTCATCTTGAATACTCATTGTTTGGAGTGAAAGATGTTTTTGTGGTAGAAATTAGTTAAAGGATGAAACTCTACTTATCATGTATTTTTTTTCTCTCTTATTCTATGAATAAATTAATTATTAAACCTTAGGTAAAGGATCTTAAACCCAAAAATGAGTTATCCTAATACCTTACGTTATTCATCATAGATTTATTGTTTTGATGCCCTTAATTTTCCATTCACTTATTTGTGATTGATGACCTCAATCAATCCCTATAATTATTTACATTTTTCCTCAAATTATAATTGTCACCAATGTTATCCTATTCAAAATCCTAATTTGGGTGTGACTTTTTCATTTCCCTTTCCCTCTTATTAAGACTAAATTTTATTAACCCTATTTCCGATGTGG
Source organism: Viscum album (assembly GCA_963277665.1). Lineage (NCBI taxonomy): Eukaryota > Viridiplantae > Streptophyta > Magnoliopsida > Santalales > Viscaceae > Viscum > Viscum album. Next base: position 1,397,922,802 of record OY728127.1, on the reverse strand, counting down.
GTTTTCCAAAAAGGTATTTTATATTTTTTTAACCTTTTATTTATGAAAAAAAATTCAAATTGTGAGGATTAAATTTATTTAAGGATAGAATAATGTAACACCCCAAGCTTCCATGGTACGCTTCTCTTTGAATAATGCAATAGCGTGTGATGTACGCAACACCGAGTTCAAGCGCACCATAACCTATCAAATTAGCCATTTATAAAGAGGTTATGAATATTAATAACCACATTTTGATTTTTATATATATCCCATATAATTTTAACATTCATATTTTGTGTTTCTTAGTCATAATATAAGGACAAATTCAATTTTTCAGATAAAAGAAGTATTTTTCAAAAAATGCAGTTTTTCCACCTTTTAATGGAGAACACTTTATAAATCCAATATTTGACACTTTTATATATTCAATTTCATGAAATTAAATTATTATTTATAAGAAGGATATAAAAATTTATTTTGGATAAATTTTTGGTGTTTTTCTGATAACATTCATATTTTGATGAATAGTGAAAGATACTAAATTTTAACTGAAAACAACTTTTTTAATCAAAATAATCTATAGTGTTAAATTATAAATTGGAATGGTTTTTAAGTGTAATTAGATTATATTTTTATCATTTAATCAAATTTAGTTCATTGTAAGTAATTTCACTTTTACACCAGACATAAACACATATCAATCTTTTGATAGTTTTTACTTCTCAAAAACCTGCTTTCTGGTTTTGACAATGATAATTAATTCTAAATTAATTAATTTAACTTATATGTTTTGAATTAGGTAAAATATAAATAATTTTTGGATTCTGAATATCAAAATTAGATTAGGGTGTATTTTTGGTATTTTTATGAAAACTTTCAATTTTTGGTAAATAGTGAAAAACGCTGCGTTATTATTTAAAAAATGACTTTTTATTTAAATAATTATTTATTTTATTTAAATTTATTTTAAGTTAATATAAATACATAATACCTATATTAGTTCAATGTAATTCATTGGAGTCATTTTATACTAAAATTAGATGTATAAATTTTTATTGAATATTTTAACGTCTTTTACCCACCTTCTAGGCACGTTAGCAAATTTGAATAAAACGTAATTTTACCACATCTGTGGATTAGATTTAAAAAATATGAGATAAACGGTTTACATCAGTAAGTAAAATTTGGTTCAATAAGATGAAAATATTTTTTGGTGAATAATAACTTTTTGAATTTTATTTACCACGGTTAAAAGTAAAGAGGGTAATTAAAGGTAAAAATGATATTATAATTACCCTAACACATGTTATAATTCTATTGGATAATTGTATTTATACCAAAATCAACCTTATGAATAAAATATGATCCTTTTGGTCCACTATGTTTAGATTAGTAATTTTTTTATTATTTTATTTAAAGAAGAGTTAAAAGTATTAAATTCAAATTTTAATAACTAAAACATTTTTAATATATTGTTATACATAAGATAATTTTGACTATAAATATTAATTAGAAATATAAAAATATTTCCTACATCATGGTATTTTATTTATAATTTTAAGACATTAAATAATTAAATTTATTTATGACACAATGATGATGCAGTAATTACCTTATTAATGAAAGATTAAAATAATTAATATTATAAATATTAAAATAAATGTAAATTGAGACTTTTGATGCATTACACAAATTTTCTAGCTTAATATTACATTTTAGTGTTGATTCAATTTATTTTTTTCTAAGAAATCAGATTGTTATGACTTTCACAAAAACCAAATACTAAAAAATTTCAGAATTGACATAAATGAGTTTTTAAAAACAAATACTATATTATTAAATTATATAATAGTACTAAATATATATGGTTTGGACAAAGGACTTATATAATAATATATATTTCATTAATGAACCACTTTGGGTTCTCTTGGCATTTTATAGTAAGTTTATTAACCATATAATATAAAAATACAAGGAGACATGGTAAATGTTAAACTATTTAACTAAGAGTTAAATCTAAAAGATAAGGATAATATGGTGACCTAAACAAGTCTAAAACCTATTGGATGAACTTTTTTCGAACCCTACCCACCTTAACCTCAAAATAAATCCTTTTGGATCCATTATAAACTGAATATGATTGTATAATAAAATAATATTTCATAGTTTTCCTAAAGTGACTCTCACCTCTCTTATAAAAGTGTACTTCCCCTTTTCTCAAAATCACACCTCCAAATCCATTTGTATAGTACAAATCTTGCTCAAATATCCTCCCAAATACCCTCAATTCAACCTAGAGGCCTTAATTTGATCATAAAGTCAACCTAAGGATCCTTTTTTATCAAATCAAAGGGAAGCACCCGAAGAAGAGGTAATTATTTCATCACCTCATTCAATGTTCTTTTCTTCTTCCACTTCCTCTTTCTTTGTTGTTTCCATACCAAAATAATAAATCCATTACCTTCTACATACTTTGATGTTATTATAAATATGTTAAAACCATATTCATTATTCTATCCATCCTATGAATGAAAAATTCACCATATGTGCGTACGTACAGCTTACCGTCTCCACGTCATGGTTTAGTTTGTTATTCAACACTTAATTATTTAGATGGGTATAATAATTAGTATAATTGATGTAAATAATAAATATAAAATTTTAATGATTCTTTATATATTAAATACCATCCAATTACATACGATTTCACCATCAATAGAATGGTATTGTCGCTCGTGTGTACGTACAGATTACTGTCTCCACGAACGCGATGAGATTCATTCCCCATCATAACCATTTAAGAATAAATATCATTTTATGATTAAAAAATAAGGTTTAAGAACAGAATTTCATTCTGGATTTTAATCAAATACATCCGATCCATAACAAACAAGACTTATGTAATAAAACATATAATGAAAAATGAATCAGTTAACACCCGAAACAATGATACTACTAAAATATTATTAACAAAGCAATATTAAAAGATCATATATGATATCATATTTATGTATATGGTTATTTTATAATTTAATAAAAATTATTTCACCATTATACAGGAGGTTAACATACCCTCAACTAAGGAAAAGTACAAGGTAAGGGGTTTTCATCTCACTTTTATTCCCGTGATATTCATACTATATTTTCCACTATTTCCTTTTGTGTGGTGTATATACTACCCGTGGTTGTATTATTTGTGTAATATACTTTAATTTATGGGTATTTACATCTTAATTTTATGATCCTTATTTCATGGGATGTATGTTTTGTAAGTCACCAAATCAGTAAGAGAATTTCTAATTTCAAATTCCACTCATTGGGTTTTACGTAAACTTCATTGATTATTTTACTCCAAGACTATGTGTGGAATCACTATTTATTTATTTATGTAGTAATTTCTTATCCAATTTGTGTGTATATACTTTTGATACACATAATAACTCCATTGATAAATTCTCAGGTCATCAATATGAAATTGATAAGAGTAATCTTAACACAATTTCCATTCATTGAGTGAAACATCCAAGTCATTGGTGTTGTTTTTAAAAGAATATGTGTGAATGTCCTCTGGTTGATTTACACTAAATATACAATAATATTAAGTGTATTTATATTTTTCACACATAATTATTTCACTGATTTGTCCTTAACTTAAGGATACATTCTTTATAAGGGATTTCATCTCAACTTACATTCCATTGAGACTTCTTTGTTGTTATACGCCAATTCACTTTTATATGGTGTATATAATGTACTTTAACATAGTATATCATGAATACCTTTATTATAATGATATTATAAAGTTTTTATTACCTCAATTATTTGTATTCAAGCATCTCTCATTTGGTTAGGAACTCTAACTAAAATATCATTTTAAATGTTTTAAATATTTATTCTTATAAATCATTCTCATTAATGTCCATGTTTTAAAAACAGTTTTAGAGATTTATTTATATGGACATAAATGTTTTAAAATAAAAAATCCCTTTAAAAGTTTCAAATTTTTATGGGACACTTTTATTCAAAAATCTATTTTTAACATCTTCTTGATAAATAGTGAGACTTTTAAATGTTTTCAAGAAAAAGAATATATTTCTCTCAAATAGTTTTACTAGTTATTTTCATCTAGGTCAATATCCTTAATTATTATTAATTGAGGTTGATTTATTATAATAAGATCTTCCATATTCTATTCAATAAGTTCTTTTTGACTGTGGTTTTTGGTTAAAATATTAAAAAAACATTCTTTTCACACTTTTGGAAGAAAATACAAAAAGTACCTTGTTCATAAAATGATAGGAATATTCATTTTAAAGCATTTAGTAAAAGTCAAACATGGGTAAAAAATACATTACAAAATCAGTGGAGAGTAGTAAAAATATTTTTGAAAAAAAATTAGAAAACATGGACATGGAAGAGAAATATTCTCAGCTGAGACTTAAAAAATAAAAAATAATGAATAATGATGAGATTTTGAAATAAACTTAACTTAGGTTCGATTTACTTTGTGTGTGTTTTATACTCTTATATAATAAATATAGATTTATTTTACATATATTCAAAAACCATACTCATATATATCATACCATATATGATTTAATTAAAATATTTTATCATCTATTTATTATCAATTCGTTGTTAAAATAACTGTTTCGGGTGGTAACTTCTTCATTTTTTTCATGTATGTTTTAATTTGGTAGTTCCAATCCTTATAATTTTATCATGGTTCCATAATATTTAGAATAATATTTATGTTATAAATAGAAAATATATTAAATATATATATATATATACATCCTTAAATATAGATATAGAAAAATGAATTACATTTTTCATGGAGACTATAGGTCATACGTACATATGAACATTGTTTTCACTTTTTGACATATGTAAATAAAGGTGAATAATAATTAATCTTTTAAGAATAATATTTATGTAATAAATATAAAATATACTCACTAGTTTTATCTTTATAACCATCTATGTAAAGGGGTGATGTAAAATAAATTACACTGCTACGTAGAGACGGTAAGCCATACATACGCACGAGTGATGTTTTCTCTTTTTATTGGATAGAAAAGAGATGTATTATGGTTGTACCATAATCATAATAAAATATAATTATATTTATAATATCAGATTTATTATTTTATGATAGGTACAACACATTAATAGGAAGTAGAAGAAGAAATAAACTTGAAAGATTTTGTAAAGATGATTACCTCTTATTCGGTGGACTCCTTTTAGATATCTTCTTAAAGGACATAGGGTTTCCATTTTAGAAGGTCCAAAACCTCAATAACTTGGATAGGGATATTTATAAGAAGAATGGGTAGGGTTTTTTTATATATACAGTTCAATTTTTTATAAATAAGTAATGTAGGAGGTTCCCTTTTATAATTGGTTTGAGGGGAACTTTTGGAATTTCTTAAAATATTAAATTAATATAAATTATCTATCATGTCCAAATGGTAAAAATTTGATATAATTAAAATATAAGGTGTATATAAGTATATATAATTTCATCCAATAAAATTCTGAGATTTTTTTTATATATTTTCACCCTTATCTTTTATTTTTACCCCCCCCCCCTGTGAACCCTTTTGACAATTATTGTTGTATTAAAATTTTCTACCCAATAAGGGTTGTTAAATAACAATAAAATTAAAACAAACTAATAAATGTATCATGGTTGATATTATAAACTATATCCTATTCACTTGGCCGAATTTATTATTTTTTTTAAATTTTATATCATTTAATAAAATATTATTTATTATAAAACATTTATAATGTCACTTTTTAGAACTATTCATTACTTTGACTTTAATAACATCAATAAAACACTTATAATTTGAACTAAATATTTTATTATATCACTAAAATTTCATGTTAATTTATAAAATTAATGTATTACATTATTTATCTCAAATTATATTACTTTTAAAATTTTAAATACTATTTATTTTATTTTTCTATTTATTGAATAATTACTACGTCAGTATTGTGTAAGAATTTAATGTAATTATTTATTCATTAAAATCTAAAAATAAATTTTCATGGTGAATAAAAGTATTATTTATTTCAAAATAATATTTATAGTCGAACATATCCAATATATAAGCTCATATTGAAAATATTATAGTTATTAAAAACAAAAGGGTGACATGTTTGTCTTTTCTTGAAATAAAATAATATAAAGATCATAATCTCATCCAAATGGCTATAAAATTCCATATAACTAAATATTGGGTGTGTATTAACGAAATGGAATCCTAAAATAATATCAATACAAGTTTTAGGGTCGTTTTCTAGTTTGTATCGTTTTATTTTTAATTTTAATTACCAGGTTTACCCTTTACCATGGTAACAAAAATTATTAAGGTTGTTGTTCATATTGAAAAAAAATAAATGGGTAATATTTAATAAATTTGGACCATATTAATTTAAATATATAATCCATTTTTAAAAATTATAAACACATGAGTTGAATAATTAAATTTGAAATTAAACTGTAGAAAGGCAATGAAAACAAAATTACAGAAAAAATGTGTTTTTAAGCATAAAAGTGTTCTTATACCAAATTTAACCATAAAATTAATTCCAATGAAATTAATTGAATTATTAATAATATAAGAGAAAAAAATTACTTTTAAACTATTTTTAAATGGAATGGTACTTATAAAAATCTTGAAATAAAAATAAAGTTTTCAATAAGAATTAGTATTTTTCACTATTCATTGGAAAATAAATATTTTTATAAAAATTCAAAAAAAAACACACTAATAAAATTTTGATATATTTATTTATAAAATTAATATCATTTTATCAAATATATTTTTCAAAAGTTTAAAAAAATAATTATATTATTTTCTCATAAAAAGTAATAAGATTCATTTTTGAAGAAAATGTTTAAATTGACTTTACTAAAATATGAGTGTTTATTTACTAATAATTAATAAATAAATTTTTATTGATTAAGAACATTATATATATATATATATATTTAATAATATGTTTAATACTATTCACATCCAATAATTTTAATGGTTGGGTTATAAAGGTTGTGTTAAACTAATAATATTTTAATAATGTATCACAGTTCATTTAAGTTCAGTGTTTTGTGTTATATACACTATTAAACATATAATTATTTCAAAATATTGGTTTTTTGTGCACCATAAGATATCAAAGAAATTATATTTATTTAAATAGAAACATACCGTAAAATTTTGGGGTGTTACAATAGTTGTTAAGGTATAGTCTCGATGGGATGCTCAAGATCTTACACAACAGATATTGCGATAAAGGAATAAATCATGCATGGGTATACAAGTACAAGGGAAAGAGTATAAAAGACATATATTGTTCCTCAAATCATATCATGATTATCTTGGTCATATCTCTCTAAATTCTATAACTGCTCGCGGCTGCGACCACCATCCCTCTAGACCTAACAAGGGCCACTAGCTGGTGGTGGTGGAAGTAGCTCATAGCATCATCCTCTACGAGTATTTCCTCCCTATGGAACTCTACCCAATCCTCTATTATCACCGTCTCCTTGGGGGATTCCATGAACATGCATAAGAGATCCTTTCTCGTGATGTTTCATCTTCCATGATGGTCTATCCACTACCAAGCTACCCTCTTCATCACACTAGGTCGGGCAATCATGATCCATGTAACCTCACCCATCACAAGCCTAGCATCTCCCATATCTAGGATGACTAGATCCTCTACACAAACCGTGCATTGTAGATCCACACGTCGGAGTTCAGGCATGAGTATTCCTCATACACCAAGACCCAAACAACTGAAGCCTTCTAGCTATTTTAAATAACTTAGCCTCATGATGACCACGTCCCACTCAAAAAACTCAGCTTCACTTTACTAAAATGTTATCTATAACCAGATCATGCTCCATAACTCCAACATAAGTGGATAGGAATACATATGTTATTATATCACAAATATCTCTGCAAAATCCCTTTTAAAACTACAACACCTAGAATAAACCATCTTTCACTATATTAAGGGAGTAATGTGTAAAGTCTGTGAACCCCACATTGTGCTCAGAAACTGAAATATCACCCTATTTTTTCTTGAGAAGCTCATGAATCTATATAGAGAAAAATATTTATGGGTAATAATCACTAAATAACAGCTTCTAGAAGTCTAACTATGTGAGTGTCACCTCATCAGGGGTCTGCATGATCAAGAACCACCAGTGCCTTTCTACTCTCTAAAGAAGGATCACCATAAGAAAAACCATCTGATCGATTGGGGTTTATACAGTCTTGAAAACATAGACCACCATATTGATCCAATACTTTGTTTCATGAGAATTTTTCTCTCCATGAATCCTTAGTGGTCACTATCATATTAAATAAAATAATGTGTTATGTCTACATGCATCATCATCATCCCTTTCTAGAGCAATTGGATTCCCCACAAGAAATTGATCATCTTCCCAAACTATTAGAAGTGGATCCATGAACTTCTCAATAGGCGGTGTCACTGTTTTCACCCTCCTAGAGGAAACACCTCATTATTGGATCCTTGAACCGAGGCCTCATCACTCAACTAATCATCATCACGATCTATTCTCATTAACCTAGTTGGTTGTCATCATGAATCCATCCTAAAAGTTACTAGACATCCCCAATTTGATAAGAATATCTGGGTAATTGACTCAAAAAGGAAATGAAATTCAAAAGACACAATATTGTATTATTCATGTACTTCTAGTTCCTTTTAACTGATATCTTTATATGTTGAGTCAAAAAATAGGTAGTCAGAGTCCTGGTGTATGGATTCATTGGCCACCACACCAACACTTGGTTCTCTATACTAATATCCACACTCAGGGCACTCTAACATCTGAAGTTTCCCAGTCAGGATTCAAGTATCACTAAGAGGGGGAGGGGGTGAATCAGTGATATATTTTTCTTTTATGTTTCATTCCTTTTGAAACAACCTCCTCCTAATGTTAAATATTTCTTTCCTTGATGAACACAAATCAAACACATGTCTATAGGAATATAAGAATTTACAAGGTTCAATACTCAAAAAGAGTAGCTACGTCCTTGGTATGGTTTGAAAAAAATCCAATACCACACAATCCACTAGAAAACATTACTTTGATGTTGAATACACTGATTAGTATATACCCTTAAACTTATTTGGAACTATGAAAACTATCCAATAGTGCATATTATCCCTCTTATCACAAATAGGGTAAAACAATATTTCAATGCTTCTTGATGAACTTCCACAAATTTGATCTCTCAAAAAAATTCTTCACTTTACTACTTAGAAGTTGATAAGAAACTCCTAGGGAAACACATAACTTTCGTTTCACTCCCTACTTTCATGAAACTCATAACTTGTGTGCTACTCACTAATTGTGTGACACTCCCTACTTGTGTGCCACTCTCCCCTTGAAACTCTCTACTTACATGAAACTCACTCCTTGAGTGAAACTCCCTTCTTGCATGGCTACTCCCTAGTTACACAACCCTCACTACATTCATGATCCAGAGCTTGAATTTTAAGTGTTGAGAAATAATGAATGAGGAGGGAATCTTCCTATTTATAGACATTTTTTCCAACCCTGTGCGTATCTCTCGCAAATTTTCACAAAGTGCTCAAGTACATTCGTGCAAGCATACTTTACATGGTAACTCCATAACTTTTGATACCTTATTTCCTTTTCCATATTTTGATGTAATTATATTGGAAAGTGTCTAGTGTGTAACTTTCCAAACCACCTTAACACTGTGCGCAACTTCTTTTCCAAAAACACTTTTCTTCATTCTCCAATTTTTGGACCCCAAAAATTTGGAAAACACTATAAAATGGAGCCACCTTAAAAATATACTTTGGAAACACTAACCATACTGACTCACAGTAATATTATTTAATCAAAAACTCCTTCTATCTTGATATATAACCTTTGATTTATCACCTTTAGCATCATCAAATTTTATAAGGCTATTACAAAGTTAATTGATTTGTCCACTTTGACAACAAAAGACAACACTTTTCAAAATAAAACTCTTCTTACTTCCTTTTCCATCCAACTTTCTCCCCAAAACATCATTTTCCTATGTTCCTAAACCAATCCTCCCAACAAGGTCAACTATAAAAACTGACCTAAAGAAATACCTCCTTCAATACCACTCTGTCATGACTCGGCCCATCAGGGCCACCTAGTTAGTGGAACAATGAGTGAGACACCCCAAACCTACCTCTAATAGTCTATGGGTTGGTGACTAGTTCTAAGTAATCATAACACTAAAATGTGAGTCCTTAGCCTAAGTACTTTTATACATGCACACAACCAACTCCATGAAATAGTATAAAGATATAATAAAAGAATGAACATTTAAAGTATAAACCAATAATGCAACAACCTCTAAGAAAGAATCAAAGTAAAATAGTGTAGTAAAAAAGTATAAAGGGAAAAAATACATGCCCAACTAGAAATGTGATCCCAATATGAAAAAAACTAGTGGAAATGAATTTATAAAGAGATTCCAGCTCAAAATATACAAGACTGACTACGGAACACAGTCAGTGCTAAGAGCCACTAAGTCCCACTAAATCCGGGTACACCAATATCACCTCTGATATGTTTGTCATCCTCATAAGACACAAATTGTGCAGATAGATACCATCAAGGGGTTAGTATATACATACATAGTAGGCACACTAGAAACCAAAATGGGATCAACTGAAAATGAAACAGTCAGATCAACCCATAAACAAAGAGGGTAAACAAAAACTCAACAGATATGATCAAAAAAACCCCAAGATGGAGAGAAAGAGGATCTCCATATCTATATCCTATATAAGAAATATGATTCATCCTATATCTCCAAATCTCCATCTCTGAAGTAAAACACTACACGCAATATCACAATAATCCATTAGGTGGTCCCACACCTCACCACTGCACTCCATAGCTAAGTGAGAACTATATACAACAGAGGACCCATGTAACCACATAAGATATATAGTAGAGGTCCTAATTCACACCACTTTTTATCATATATGAGGGAGAACTATCTCCTATTTATTAATTGATTGAAACCTTACTAGAAACTAAGTGGAGTGGCTCGCTCCTCGCTATAGTGATCTAGGGATGAGGGAGAATTAACTCCTATGGAGGACCCACTCCATGCCAAAGCTTGATTATGTGGTAGTAACACTTCATAGATAGAGGTATAATGTCTTAAATAGTATGTGGTATTACTGAAACTACTTTTGTAAGGATTATGGGGACCCACACCCTATTTTGATAGGGAAGTACCAACCATTACATATCTATGGTGATATAACTGGACTGTTTTCATCCACCAAGCATCACTGAAATAAGTTCCATGCTCATCACACCTTGTGTCGTATCTCTAATGCCAAAATGAAGGCCTCCATCATGTTCTACCTAGAAAAATTCTTGGGATAGGCTACTCAAGATCCCAAATCTGAGTCTTGATGATGGATATATGTGAGAAAGAAGTCTCATAGAAAAGTATAAAGAATGTTCTCTGGGTCACATGGAATGTGACCTCACCTAGGAACCTAGGTGTGTCATCACCTACACACAGTATGGTTGGCCATGTGGTCAAACATGTCATGTAAATAGATTACAAAATGTGTCTTAGTAACTCATGATAAGAATGTTTCCCCCTTTCCCATGCCCATGTACCTCAGCCTGTGCTTATGTATACTTGGGGCATGGTCATGTAGTGTTAAACGACCATATATCCTTACATGGGGATCCTTACCATGTAATTTCCCACAAGTAGAAGTCCCACTACACAACATGTACTCTGAGTACATGATGTATAATCCCCAAATATCATTCTTTACCCAACAGGAAGAACACACAATGTGTTATCATGAACTACACGTTGTGTGATTGGGATTACCAAATGGGAAATCCCTTTAAACCTCCTAAAACCACCTTTTTTCCCTGATTAAGAACAAATTGACCTACAGGGGTCCTTAGTAGTCATAAAAAGGCTTTAAAACTCTTCAATAAAAGATATATAGGGATTGGGTTGTAAAACTAAAAAATCCTCCCAACTCATTATTGGTCGGAGTGAGTATCTCAAGAGGGGGTTAATTGAGTACCCAATAAATTGTTTTTGTTAAAAATGGATTATTTTGAAATCCCCCAACTGTTTAAATATGGGAATGTTTATCAAAATAAATAGTATGCTATATATCTTAATATTTCTAAATATTTCTCTAAATATTGATCAGTTCTTGGATGAATAATATAAAATATTATTGAATCCTTTGAAATCAATTTACTTGATCAAAATACTATATGAAAATAAATTAAGATAAACTATAAATTTATGAATTTTGTTTACTGTTAAAAATATTTTTTAGTTTTAAAGTGGAAATAATTTGAAACAAAATTAAATCACGCATTAGAAAGATTGAATACAAGAGGTTTAGTATCAAGTAGAGACTTATCCCTATCCACTAGGAAATCACCTTCCACCAAGTACTTTATATAAAATAAACTAGATGATCCACAATCTGGATTAGGTTTATAAAATAGTTTACAACTATCTAGGTCACACATGACCTCTTCCACAATTATGCATGGGAATAAAAATAAGTAGGCCACACAAGGACCTCTACCACTCTTATATGTGGTAGAAATAAATAAGAACACTATTTGAGAAGATATCAAGTATATTCCAATTTAGTGAAAAAAACAGTGTGCATGTGGTAAAAAAGATTAATCACGCACACTTCTCAAAAATTTAATAAAAATAAATAGAATCAAGAAATCTAGGAGTGTGTGGTTTAGAAGTGCTCGGTCTGTTTAAATATAGCATGTGACTATTGGGTTGAATCAGTAATGAATAGTGATTCAAGTTCTTTCAAAATATTTAGAAAAAAATAGAGTGTCACAAACTCTTGTTTTCTAACTAGAGGAAATAACTGGATGTGATGATGCTTTGGCTTCCTCAGTTGAGTGTTCACAACAAGTGAACTCTTCATGTATTCAATTAGGTCCAGCTCTTTATCTCTCGAATACTCAGTGAATCCTGTGCTCTTTCTATCCAAAGTGTTACGCTATCTTTTTTGCACATTGTTATAGAAACCTGACCTTTTATTACATTACTATTGCATCATTATAAAGATAAAAACATAATAATATTACACCATGAGGATCTATAGGTTTAGTGCCTTGGGAAAACTAGGACCAAACATTACATTTACAACATCAAATATAAAAATTTATTTATTTCCTTCTTCTCTAGCTTCTTATTGGAACTTGACCTCTCCTTAGTAAATGTAGTCACCTGAGGATATACCTCAAAAAGAGGTGATCTAAAAACCCATTAAGAGGGTAGATAAGAACAATATAACAATGGGTGATCATAATCATAACATAGACAAAGGATCATGAACATGATAGGAATCATTAATAAAAACTTGATATATGGAAATGCATAAAAAATGAGACATCATGTCTTAGTGGGTAACTACCACGCATTCTTTTGAACAAATCTAGCATCTTTTTCACATATCATTTCACTTTAACTCATGAGATTCATCTCTTTACCCAATTAATTGGAGCGCAATATAATTTTGGGTGCACCCGTCACATCATATCATTATCATTATCACGCATGACACATAGAACATATATCAAAAATAAACATAACTACCCCATGTAAATTAATGGGTTTCATCTCATAAGAACACATTCATAAACATTGGGTTCCTAAAAGAAATTGGGAATAACATACTTGATACAATAACCATCAACCTTGAGTGATAAATAAAAGGTGTGTTTTTTAAAAAAGAGTTATTTTGGAAAATATTTGTTTGACATAAACTCTAGTGGAAAAAATTTATATCCCAAAAAAGGTAATATAATTATGAAAAAATGATTTTTAAGGATTGACCATACCAAAAAATTAGTGAAATAGGGAGAACCCAAAGAAAGAAAGTTGGGTTCGATAATTTCCCCTTACCTTGTATCTGAATCATTTCTTAACTTTAAAGTCATGTATAACCACATTATATTCATTAATTAACAATTAAATAACCTGTTGTACATGAATATGGTTCATTATGGTTTCATTAGGTTATTTTATGGTCCTTTTTATGAGTTATAGGGTTAAAATCCATAGTTTGGGAATGTTCATTTTTACAGTTTTCTTGAACGGTTCACTTGTATTCATAAATGGAAGTTCATGTAGAACATGTGTAAACATAAAAAAGTGATATTATTTGCTATTAATTATATTCCATGATTTTAAATTATCTTATAATGAATTATTTTATATACCATGTGGATGAATCATTAGTTAAAATTTAATTATGATCGATTGGGTTAATTCGGGCAATTTTTCGACCACAACGAACTTGTTTTGTTTAATCATTTAGTAATATGTACATAAGATTGTTCCAGAACATGAAATAGGATTTAATACATATAATATAATCTTTATCAACCATAAAAATAGTTTCATTACCATATATGAATTCGTTAAAGGAAAAAATAAAACACGTCGTTCGTGAAGGTGATAAATTAACACCTCACGAACAACGTTTTCTTTTCTAAAATAAAAAGAAGAGAAGAAGGGGTTGGATGATATATTATCCCATTAGTATCATAAAATTACATTATATGTGATATACTATACTTAACATACCATGTATATGAGGAGAGGTGGGGAGAGATTAAGAAAATAACTTGAAATTGAAAGGAAATTAAAGGAAAAGAGAGGGAGGGAAATTACCTCTTGAATCCTCCTCTTGAGATCCTCCTTAAAGAACATAGGCTTGGTCTTTTGATAATACCAGAAGCTCTAGTAAGTGGTATAGGGGTTAGAGAAGATTCTTGGGCAGGGTTTATACAAGGATTTAAGCTTGACATGTGTGATGAAATGAGGGTGTTAAGGGTGGTATTTATAGTGGAGAGGAGAGGGGTTTTCTTAAAATTTTAATCATTAATTTATTAATTTCCACCAAGATAAAAAATAGTCATGATTCCATGACAAAGAATAGTAAATAGGTAATTTTAGTTCTATATTTTTGTGCTTACACCACTTGTGATTTTAGGAATAGTGGGTTTAAATTATAATGTATTTATACGATAAATTAATGTATTTTACTATTCACAAAAAAATTAAGTATTTTTGAAAAATCCCAAAAATCCACCCTAAACATTTTTCAACAGGTATAATCCAAAAAATGAATTCCATTTTTCAAAAATAATATTCTAAATATGATTAATTTAATTTTTAATTAAAATAATAATTTACTTGAAAAATACAGTTTTTAAAACATTTGTTTACTTATTCCAAAACATAGGTACATCATGCTTTCACTTAAATCCTATATATATACTATCATAGGTGAGGTTAATATTCATAAGGTTATATTACTTTTCATAAGGGTAACATTACTATTTATAAGGGTATGTTACTATTCACCAAAAAATAAGTTTTTTATATTTGACTCCAAACATCTTACTGATTGCAACTATGTATGTCATATTTTCAAAATTCAACACATAGAAGTGGAAAAATTATGTTTAATGATCACATTGTATTTAGTATCATGATATTTCATTGTGATTTCTAATGTGATTATACTATAAGGAATAATTATAAGAAGGGATTTCCATTGATAAAACATTTGGTCGTTACATTTTTCCCCCTTATAAAATTTCACCCTTGAAATTTCATTTTACCCAAAAAGGTGAGGGTACTTCTCCTTTATTGCATCCTCCAATTCCCAAGTAGCTTCTTCAAACTTATAGTTCCACCACAAAACCTTGACAAGGTGGGTTGTCTTATTGTGTAGAACCTTATCTCTCCAGTCCAGAATCTTTATTGGCTACCCCTCAAAGGAGAGATAATCTTATAGTTGTACCACCTCTGATTATAGTATATGTGATGGATCTGGTATGTACTTCCTCCATAGTGATACATGAAACACATCATGAACTTGAGCCATATTCGGTGTAAGTGAAAGCCTATAGTCCATGGCTCCTATGCGCTCAAGGATCTAAAAGGGGGTAATGTACCTTGGTCTTAGCTTCCCTTTCATTCCAAACCACATGAATCTCTTCCATGGTGATATTCAAAGGAATACTTTATCTCCAACGTCGAACTCCAAGTCCCTTTGATGGTTGTCAGCATAGCACTTTTTCCGACTCTGAGTAGCTTTGATGTGTTTCTAGATGACTTGAACATTCTTTGTCATCTCTTGCACAAGATCAGGTCCAAGTAGCTTTCTTTCTCCAACTTCATCCCAATAGGTTTGAGTTATACATCGCTTTCCATACAAAGCTTAAAATAGAGCCATCTGAATACTTGAGTGGAAGATATTTTTGTATGCGAACTCAACCAATGGGATATGTTGATCCCATCCACCTTTGAATTTAAAAGAACATTCTCTTAGCATGTCTTCAAGCATATGAATAGTTCTTTCAAATTGGCCATCATTTTCGGGGTGATACATCGTGCTGAAATTCAATTCAATACTCAAGGAAAGTTCAAGACTTCTCCAAAATTTAGATGTGAACCTTGGATCAAGATCAGAGACAATTGAGAGTGGAACATCATGAAGTCTCACCACTTCCTTCACATATATCCTTTCAAGTTGTTCAAGCGAGAGATCTTCCCGAATAGAAATAAAATGGGATGTCATGGTGAGTCGGTCCACCACAACTCATATTTCATTATTTCACTTCGATGTCTTCAGGAGACCTGTGACAAAGTCCATAGTAACATTATCCCATTTCCACATGGGTATAGGCAATGGTTGCATAATCCCTTTGTAATTTTGTCGCTCTTCTTTAAATTTCTAACATACCAAGCACCTTGAGATATATTCTTCAATCTCCTTATTCATGTTATACCACCAAAAGTGTTCTCAGAGATCTCGGTACATTTTGGTGCTACCAGGATGTATAGAGAATGTTGAGATATGTGAATTGTCCAATAGGTCCTTCTTTGTCCTAGGTGATGAAGTCACACAAAGTTGTGTTCCAAACTGAATCACACCTTCATCGTCAATATGGAACTCTTCAATCTTCTCTTCCTTAACTGCATTCACCTTCTTTTGTAACTCCAAATCATCCCTTTGTGCCTCCTAAATCATCTCTTGTATTGATGGTTGTGCAATAATTTGGGAAAGTTTGGATGTATTCCTTACTCTTATGATTTCAAAATCCATCATTTTCATATCCAAGAAGATAGGGTCTTTCTCAATCCGTAACATGGATAGAGTAGCAGGTTCTTTTCTGCTTAGAGAATCAGCTACCTTGTTGCCTTTACAGGATGATAGTGAATAGAGAAATCGTAATCTTTTATTAGCTCTAATAATCTCCTTTGACTCATATTGATCTCATTTTGTGTGAATATATACTTTAGGCTCTTTTGGTCAGTGTATATGTCACACTTCTCGCCATAAAGGTAGTGCCTCCATATTTTTAAAGAAAAAAATCACAGTTACCAACTCTAGATCATGAGTTGGGTTGTTTTGATAATGGATCTTCAACTATCATGAGGAGTAGGCTATAACATTATTGTTTTTCATGAGTAACAACCCAATAATTTATTTGAATCATCACTATATATCACAAAACATTCTCCACTTTTTGGTAGTGTGAGTACAGGTGCAGTGATCAGCCTTCTCTTTAGCTCCTTGTATCTTCCCCCACATTCTTCCGTACATACATACTTTACCCCTTTCCTTGTTAACTTAGTTAGCGGGCTTGAAAATTGTGAGAAATTTCTCATAAAACTTTGATAGTACCCAGAAAATCTAAGAAAACTATGGATTTCTTTGACACTATAGGGCCTAGGACATTCCTCAATCACCTTTGTTTTAGAAGGGTCCATAGAAACTCCCTCACTTGTGATCACATGTCCCAAGAACATGACTTGCTTCATCCAAAAGTCACAATTGCTAAACTTGGTGTACAAATTCTCCTTTATCAATGTCACTAACACAAGTCTTATAAGTTCTCCATGTTCCTACTTTCTCTTTCAATAGATGATAATATCATCGATGAACACTACCACAAATTTGTAGAGGTAATTTATAAAGACTTTATTCATAAAATCCATGAATATTGTAGGGGCATTAGTAAGTCTGAAGGGCATCACCAGAAACTCATAGTTCCCATACCTTGTTGGAAGGTAGTCTTCTAAATATCTTCCTTCTTCACCTTTAACTGATGATATCTAGAACAAATATCCACCTTTGAGAAGTATTCAACTCCTCTTAACTAATCGAACAAGTCATCTATCCTTGTAAGAAGATACTTGTTCTTTAGGTTGATCTTGTTGAGTTCCTGATAATCGATACACAGTCGCAGTGTTCCATCCTTCTTCTTTATAAAGAGCATAGGTGCACCCCAAGGTGATGCACTAGGGAATATGAACCCTTTGTCTAAATGCTCTTGCATATGATTCTTTAACTCCTCCAGTTTAATGGGAGCCATCCTATAGGGAAACTTGGAGATAAAAGTAGCTTCGGGTATGAGTTCTATTGAGAACTATACCTCATGATCTGGAGGAAGTTCTGGTAACTCTTCATGAAATACATCACTGTATTCCCTCATGATGGGAATTTCTATAAGGTTGGCTCTTTCCTTTGACTCAACCATTTGGGCGAGGTATGCTTCTTTATAGGGAATCGACACCCACACAGTTGAAGGATTTTTCAAAGAAGATTCATGATATTCTTTGAATTTGTAGAGGAGCATGGTATGGTTCAGAATATGAAAAGATATTTCCTTTTCCTGACAGTTGATATGTGCTCTATATAATAAGATCCAATCCATTCCCATTATAGCGTTGAATTCCACCCAGGGAAGTAATACGAGATTCACTGGAAGAATCTTCCCACATACGCCAACAGGAGAAGAGTCAAACACTAGGGTTTCAATGATTGAACCACTTGGTGTTTTTAAAAATATCTTTACTTCAAGGTTTTGGGGCTTTGATTATATAGTTCTAGAAAACTTTCAAGATATAAAGGAATGCGTAGAATTAGAATAAAATAAGACTTTTTCCATTCTTAAGTTAATAAGAAGTGTACCTTTTATGACTTCATTATCTTTCTCCACTTCCACAGTAGTGATTGAATAAGCCTTCCCTTGTTCCTTTGGATTTTTTGGATGCTAACGCTGATTACCCTCGAGGACTCGAGGTTTAGTGCACTGGCTTTCATAGTTCCCTTTCTCCCTACAGTTATAGCATTGAACCATTGGTGGTTCTCTCCTTTCTTCCACAACATTCTCCTTCCTTTTCATGTATTTTATACACTCTTGAGCATAGTGTCCTTATTTCCCACAATTGAAGCATTTAAATATCCCCTTGAAGCAGTTCCCATGATGAAACTTCACACATTTTTGGAATGTGGGTTGTTGAGTTTTCTTCCCACCATTATCATTAGATCCTTCGGATTGAAACTCCATCTTTCATTTCTTATCACCACAGTCGTGCGACCATTATCCAAAATCCATATCCACTTTGAGATCACACTAAAAAACTTCTTAATAACTCCCAAAGTCTCAAATTTCAAGATCCTTTCAAAGGTTTGGTTTTAATCCACTAAAGAATCTATCAAATATTCTATCATTATTGATAACAAAACCTGAAGCGTACCTTGAAAGACATGTGAAATTAGCTTCATATGTTGTGATAGATTCTCCTTACTTTTTATTGATCTCTATGAATTATCTCTCCATATTCGTATGAAGATTTCATGGGAAATACTTGTTAAGAAACATTATCTTACAGTATTCCCATTCCAACTCTTCAATTTTTTCACTTGGCTTGGTGTTCTTAATAAAATACCACCATTAATCGGTCTCTCCATCTAGATGATAAATGGCTAGTGTCACCTTCTTTGTCTCAGAACAGTGAATCACAAAAAATATTTTCACTATGGAGTTGACCCACTGTTCCACAACTATTGGATCAGAAGATCCACTAAACATCGGTTGTTGTTTCCTCATAAAACACTCGACTGCTAGTTTCTCTCTCTTAGGTGAAGTAGGGTGTTCCCCATTATTATGGTTATTTTTTATAACCTGGTATTGTTGGTTAAGAATCACCAAGAAGTTTTGAATTCCACCACCCAAATCATTGGGGATGTCATTCGTACAATCATTGCATTGTCCCTCGCATGAGTTGTTGGCATGATTTCTCATGGTTCCCACCATTATCTAAAACATAAAAGTTTGGAACAAAACATAAGTCAACAAGTCATGAATTAATAACTTTTTCATTTTTACAATTTTTACTCAAACCATAACTTATGGGATCCCTATGTAAAGCTTCTTATGTGCATATTTTTACTTAGTCTCATACTAGAGGTTTTCTCTACAGTTTACTAATCCTAATTTCCAAATTAACTAAATCTTACCACTGATACCAACAATAGAGACCCAGCCTTTTCTTAAATTACTATTTCAAATTATAAATATAAATAACATAATAGTATTACACCACGAGTATCCAAAGTTTTAGTTTCATGGGAAAACTAGGATCAAACATTTTACAACATCAAACATAAACATTTATTTAATTCCTTCTTCTTTATAATCTTATTGGAACTTAAACTCTCCATAGTACATGTAGTCACCTAAGGATATACATCAAAAAGTTGTTAACTAAAAGCCTAGTAAGAGGGTATATAATAAAAATATAACAACGGGTGAGCATAATCATAACATAGGAAAAGGACCATGAACATGAGAGGAATCATTAATAAAAATACTTGAAATGTGGAAATGCATAAAAAATGAAACATAATGTATAAGTGGTTAAATACCACACATTCTTGTAAAAAAAATATATAATCCTGTTCACACATCATTTCACTTTAACTCATGAGATTCGTCACTTTACACAATGCATTGGAGCTCTGTATAATTTTGGGCGCACCCATCACATCATATCATTATCATTATCATGCATGAAACATTGAACATATATAAAAAATGAACATAAATAACCCATTTAAAGGAATTGTTTTCATCTCATAATAACACATTAATAAACTTTGGGTTCCCAAAATAAAGTGGTAATAACATACTTGATACAATAACCATCAACCTTGAGTGAGAAATAAAAGGTGTGTTTTTGAAAGAAGAGTTCTTTTGGAAAACATTTGTTTGATATAAACTATATTAGAAAACATATATATCACAAAAAAGGTAATATAATTATGAAAAAATTATTTTTAAGGAGTGACCATACAAAAAATGGAGTTAAAGAGGGATAACGCGAAGAAAGAAAGTTGGGTTCGAGAATTTCCCCTTACCTTGTATCTGAATGCTTTCTTTACTTTGAAGTCCTGTATAACCACATTATATTAATTAATTAAAAATTTAGAACCTTTATTACATTAATATGGTTAATTATGGTTTCATTAGGTTATTTTATGGGCCTTTTTATGAGTTATAGGGTTTAAATCCATTGTTTGGGAATGTTTGTTTTTATGGTTTTCTTGAATGGTTCACTTGAATTCATAAATTGAAGTTCATGTAGAACATGGGTAAACATCCATAACTGATATTACATGTTATTAATGATATTTAATGATTTTAAATTATCTTATAATGAATTATGTTATATACCATGTGGCTGAATCATTAGTTAAAATTTAATGATGATCGATTGGGTTAATTTGGGCGATTTTTCGACCACAATGAACTTGTTTTGTTTAATCATTTAGTAATATGTACATAATTAGTTCCAGAACATGAAAGAAGATATAATTAATATAATATAATCATGTTCAACCATAAAAATGGTTTAATGACCATATATTAAGGTGGTAATGGAAAAATAAAACATGTCATTCTTGAAGGTGATAAATTAACACCTCACGAACAACGTTTTCTTTTCTAAAATAAAAATAAGAGGAGAAGGGGTTGGATGATATATTATCCCATTAGTATCATAAAATTATATTATATGTGATATAATGGAGTTAACATACCATTTGGATGAGGATAGGTGGGGATAGATTAAGAAAATAACTTCAAATTGAAAGGAAATTAAAGGTAAAGAGAGGGTAGGAAATTACCTCTTGAATCCTCTTCTTAAGACACTCCTTAAGGAACCTAGGATTGGTATTTTGATGAGACCAGAAGCTCTTGGAAGTGGTATAGTGGATTGGGAAGATTCTTGGTCAACGTTTATATAAGTATTTAAGCATGATAGGTGTAAGTAAAGGAGGGTGTGAAGGGTGGTATTTATAGTGGAGGGGAGAGGGGTTTTTTAATATTTTAATCATTGGTTTATTAATTTCCACTAAGATAAGAAATAACAATGATTCCATGACCAATAATAGTAAATAGGGCATGTGAGTTTGGTATTTGGGTGATTAAATCACTTTTGATTTCAGGAATAGTGGTTTTAAATTATAATGTACTTATACAGTAAATTAATGTATTTTACTATTCACCAAAATTCAAATATTTCAGAAAAATCCCAAAAATTCACCCTAAACATTTTTAAATATGTAGAATCCAAAAATGAATTCCATTTTTCAAAAATAATTTTCTACATATTATTAATTTAATTTTTAATTAAAATCATAATTTACTAGAAAAATACAGTTTTTAAAACATTTGTTTATTTATTCCAAAACATATGTGCATCATGCTTTCACTTAAATCCTATATATATACTATCATAGATTAGGTTACTATTCATAAGTGTATATTAATATTCATGAGAGTAACATTACTATTCATAAGGGTATGTTATTATTCACCAAAAAAATAATTTTTTTCTATTAGACTTCAAACATCTTACTGATTGCAACCGTGTATGTCAGATTTTCAAAATTCAACACATAGAAGTGGAAAAATTATGTTTAATGATCACATAGTTTTTAGTATCATGATAATTCTTTTTTCTTTATAATTTTATTATACTATAGGGAATAATTATAATATGGTATTTACATTGACAAAACATTGGGTCGTTACAATTTTTCTCTATATGAATTTGTGTGTATATTGCATGAGGGAGTGTGATTCACTTTTATCAGCAGTAGTAGGAACATCTAAATCAACTGCTTCATCGTACTTCATGTTATAACATGCTTTTTGTCATACATTTAAGATAAAATCATTAAAATATTAAATGGAATTAAATTCGATGAATATAGCCTTTAGAGTAATGTAATTAAAAAATAATTAAAGTAATAAAAACTGAGATGGTGTATTAGGATCTGGAAGTTTCAAGCTCCGGTGGTGTATCATTTGATGATATATTGTTATGGAGTCATAACACTAGAGTTATGACACTGGTAGTGTCTTAGACTTAACCAATTTCTCACTACACTGGTGTTGTCTCAACTAGTGGTGTCTAGTCTTGTTGTTTATGCTCTGACGGTGTCATAGACTTAGATAATTTTTTAGTGTTGGCGGTATGATACTAGTGGTCTGACATTGAAGGTTCCTCATCTGAAGGTATATCATACTTATCTATATTTAGGTTATAGTGACATGATATCCTGGTGGTGTGTCAATCTACAATGTCTCATACCTTATCAATTCTTTAGTCAAGTTGTATGACATTCTGATGGTGTGATATCCTGGAGGTATCTCAGACTTGTAGATTTTTATGTTGGCAGAGTGTCATGGAAAATGGTTTCTATCTCAACATTTTCTCATACTTAGATAGATTTATCACTTTTTCTCATAATGTAGATTACTTACAGGAAAACATGAAATTCATCAGTATCATTACAATCATGATTTTGTAATCATTAAAACTAGGAGGTCAAAAATATCCCCTTTTTTATGATCAAAAATTGTGGCTTAAAAATAATAATATAAATGTAAATATAGGTCATCAAAGACATTTAAAAAATTTATACATGATATCCAAGGTAAGATCCAAATATAAATCAATACTTATCATTCACAGAATGTGTAGATGGTTCAAGGAAAATAGTAAGTATCAACAGTAAGTATAAAAGGTAAGAACATACTTCCAAGATAGAAAGATTCAAAATATATAATATAAAAGATAATAAGTTTAGAAAATAGATAAAAATAATTCAATAAAATGATTCAAAACACATATGCTATAAAAATTCTCTATAAAATCATGTATTCCATAATAATTCTCCCCCTTTTGGGATTTTCAAAAAAGAAAAGAATATCAGTAAAGGTAGGAAGAATATCCAAATTAAGAGATATTAAATACATTCAAAAGTAAACATAAATAATAAGAGGTAATAAATACATTAAAAATTATGATCACAAAGTTATTACAGTATATATCCCATAAAATATAGTACAGTCTAATCCAAAAAAATACAAAGGTTAAGGTTTCCCAGAGGGTTCCACCAATCCTTTGTCTTTATCCTTTGCATTCTCTTGATCCTTAGCCGAGGCATCAGGATCATCCTAAGGATGAGTAGAGGGAGAACCAAGAGAAAAAATTTTGAGATCATGAAGGGGATGATCTTACAAAACAACAACTGGATTGAGATGGAACACAACTTGTGTAGGATCCATATGAAAAGGTTGAAAACTAGCTAGAAGTGGTATAGGGGAACCACCAGTAACTCTAGGTCTAAAAGAGAATTGAGGAGTAATCAGAATGGATGACTGAACAACCACTACATGAACTTGATCATGAATAAACAGTTTCATGAGATTGATGAAATCCATGATAATTAGGTCACCCCTTTCCATTTCATTAAATAAATCATACTTTTATTCCATGAAATGGTTCTAGACTAGAGTCATCTCCTTAAGCAGTCTAACTTTATTTTGAAAATCTTGATTCATAGGAGTCATTCTCAAAATCTAATCTAAGAATTTAAAATGTTAATCTATATAATTTTTGGTATAGATCCAAGAGAGATAAAACTTAATGTAATTGGTTATAGTCTATGTTTCATCATTAATGTCATTGGAATAATTCATGATCATCAGGTGATCATTATTAGTTCCTTGCTCAAACTTCTTTAGAATTTCTAAAGGAATTATAGGTTCTCCACTAGAGGGACTACAGGAGGCAGCTTAAACTTCCTCTATAACAACTTATCACAACTGTTTTACATCAAACACTGGAGAAGAAGGTGTAGAAGCAATAAAAGTATCTAAATAAGTATCCTCAAGAGTTTTAAGGATATCGTCCAAATAATATTTGAACTCAGATTTCATTTCCTCTACCAAAGACTTGAGAGTTTTCTGTCCACCACTTATCTGATTATTCTCAATCTATATATCATAAACATGATGCATCATCTTAGGTTGGATATGCTTAATAACCATCTCAAATATTTACCTTCCATCAATTTCATCAAGCTTTTTTAAAATAGGGGATTGATTCCTTACACACATGTGAAGCTCAATAATCATCTTTTAATAAAAAACATTCAAGTCAGCTTGAGTGACTATATCTGTTGGAACAACTATAGGAGAAGAAGTGGGTTTAGGTAAATGAGGTCTCACAAAACTAAACTTTTCAAGCAGGCCCTCAAGATCAACTTGGGATATCAAAGATCCCTTAGGATCACCTTCAACACTAAAATAAAATTTATCACTATTTGGAGGGATTAATTCAACATTATAGAAATTTCCCCACACCACTTCCATAGGTTCCATTAAACGGTCTAAAGCATATACTATGGAAAGAGGGACTGTAGAAGTAAAAACAACTGAAACTTCCAAATTCCTTTACATTTTGAACATTGAACAGCCAATGTGTGTTCAACACTAATAGGATTAGCTTCCAACTACGTACCAACAATTGGTACATCTTGCATCTCAACATCCATTTGGGCATCAACAAAATTGGATTCATCTCCTACATTTTCATCCATAGAAGACTTATGGACATATAAAATAGATAATTTTTCATTTCCAAATTCTTCCTCAATAATCTCCTTCTTCTCTTATTCATCAACATGTTGTTCCATAGAATCTATAACTCTTATCTTTTCAGCCACATCAAAATCTGAAACATCTTAACCTATAGAAACTAAACCTTCCTCAACATCATCAGTAGTTGGAGCTATATAAAACATCTCTACTGATGGGGAATTCTACCCCTCTATAAGTTCATCCTTAATCTCTAGAGTCATTTCCACATTATTCTTCTTGATTCAGCTATTATCACCATCCGGTTTATAATCACTTCCATCACCACTTCCATCATCTGTATCATCATTTTCATCACCAGTATTACTTCTTCCATTCTCATCTTCTTCTTCCTTTTCTTCCTCATCATCATCATCACCACATTTAGTGGATTTTGAACTTTTACATTTTTCCTCTCTAGATATCTCAGTCTCTTATTCATAACTCTTAACTAACTTCTCTCTTTTTGGAAACCACTTAGGTAGAGTAGGAGCTCCAAATGTAATGGGAGATACTTTTAGATAAAGTTCAAGGTCACTCCCTACATCAACATATTGTTCCTTTTCCACTTCTTCACCAACAAATTCATCCTCATATGAGTAATCACCAACTTCATTAAGCTCCAAGCTTGTATCAACTTCATCCTTAGGTCCATTTGGATGATCAACTAGATTATACTTAGAATATAACCTCTCAGAATCACCAACACATTGTCTCTTCCATGAGTTCCTACTTATCTTCATTCTTGAACATGTGGCACTTGTTATGAAGAAGCCACCATAGTCTATAACAGATTCTTCATCATCATGAACTAGTCCCTTATCCTATAATAAGGCAAAAATAATCTTTGGTTAGATCAAAAAATATGATCTAGAGGATGGTTTGATCATATCGCACATATGTACCATTAGATATCTATAGAGATTAATCTTGTGACCTTATATCATAAGAAATAGGAGATAAATATTTTAATACCTTAGGGTTTCAAAATATACTTTTCTTGAACATAGCATAAGATGAAAGAACTTAAATAGAAGCCTACATTCTCCATCCAACTCCAAGGCAACATGCCTTCTTGTTGAACTATCTAATGTTAGCACAACAAAGGAATCCTCAGAAATAAACATATCTCTAGCTTCCTTAATACTTATTTGGTAATTATAAAAGACTCCATCATGAGGTAAATTTAAACAATTATCCCATTTTATTGAAGAAAAACCAAATACATGTCCTTCAATATGGATTTAATCTAATCTATACCATCTTTATTAAAAGAAAACTATATGTTCTGATAAAACTCATATACCATATTTGGGTAGAAAGGCCTCTTATTAAATGAAAATCACTCCAACCACCCTTGGTTTTGGAGAACCTTAAGTAACAGATACTTACTCAACAACATTCAATTTGATTATACTTCCTTTTCTACAATAACAACTTGATTGAAAAGACCTGGATTAACTAAAGCA
The DNA here is from genome assembly GCA_963277665.1 of Viscum album. NCBI lineage: Eukaryota > Viridiplantae > Streptophyta > Magnoliopsida > Santalales > Viscaceae > Viscum > Viscum album. Next base: position 1,397,895,448 of record OY728127.1, on the reverse strand, counting down.
ACAGGTGCAGGTGCACTCAACTCTTTTTTATTCTTCTTAGAATATTTTTACTTAGAATGATACAATTAAAAAAATGCTTCATTATCAAAATTTATATCATCTAGGAAATCTTGGTTGAGGGTAAAGAGAAGGCTTGAATATAAAGATATAAAAGGGTCAAACTAGTCTTGAGAGAGAGATATGCGAGTATCAAACGGGGATCAAGGTATGTTGGGAATAGAAATTGTGCTATGTTAATGTATTTTTGGATATTATGTACTCTAAAATCGAAATTATACTTGAAATCAAATTTAATATTGAGACAAAAACACGCATTGGGTTTTAGAAAATATAATAAATAGGGAAATAAATCGGAGGTTTGAAATATCAAGAAACAAAGAAAAAAATTCAAAGGTATGAAAGGTAATGACATGAAATATCAATAGAAGTACATAGCCAATGGTATGACAGACCAACGATATGACAATCCAATGGCATGAAAAGACAACGACATGAAAATCTAATGACATGACAAGAAAGAGGAATGTTATACACAATGGTATTTCCTTACAACAGTATGTCATTACAATAGTATGTCATCAAAATTAACTAAAATTTATCATTTCTAATTCATGTTAGATATAATTTATTCTCTCATAATTCAAAGGCTTGGTAAAAATATCATCTAACTGATGTTATGTGATAATAAATTCAAGAGTAATATCTCCATTTTGAAAATGATCTATCAAAAAGTAACATCTTATATCAATGTACTTTGTCCTATAATGATAAACCAGATTCCTAGAAATGTTAATTGCACTTGTATTATCACAGTTTATGGGGACACATTGGAATTGATATCCATAGTCTAGTAGAGTGTGTTTCATCCACAAAATTTTTTCACAACAACTACCTACAAATATGTATTCAGCATTCATCTGTAGACAATTTAATATAATTTTTATTTTTACTACACCATGAAACTAGAGACTTACCCAAAAAGGGACATGTTCTAGAGGTTCTTTTTCTATCTAACTTGCATCCACCCAAATCAGTATCAGAATAACTTACTAAATCAAATGATTTTCCTCTAGGGTAAAATAATCCTAAATTAGTATTATACCTGAGGTATTTGAAAATTATTTTAATAGTAACTAGGTGTTATTATTTTGGGTTTTTTTGAAAACAAGCACACATACACACACTAAACATAATATCTAGTTGACTAGAAGTCAAGTAGATAAGACTTACAATCATACCTTTGTAACTAGTCTGATCAACTGGTTTCCCAACTTCATCAATATCCAATTTATAGGTGGTAGTATCACTACTCTTAGTGCTATCTATATTAAAACATTTTAAAAGATCTTTTGTATATTTAATTTCATTCAAAATAATTCCTTTCCGGATTTCATAAATCATAAATCCAAGAAAGAATTTGAGTTCACTCATTAAACTCATTTCAAATTCACTTCGCATCATTTTAGAAAAATCTGTACATATATATTTTTTTTAAGATACAAAAATAATATCGACAACATAGTTTTTTACTACTAATACATCTTTTGAAATTTGTTTTCATAAAAGGGTAGGATCATATGTTCCTTTCGAAAATCCTTTTGAAATCAAAATTTTTTTAAGCCTATCATACCAAGATCTATGATCTTTTTCTAAACCATATAAATCTTTTGTTAATTTAAAAACATGATTTGGAAAGTGTGTATTTTGAAAATTAGGGGTTGTTCCACAAAAACATCTTCAATTATAAAACTATTTAAGAATTCACTCTTGAAATCTATTTGATAAAGTTCAAAATCTAGATGAGCTGTATAATCAAGAAGGATTATTAGGGATTCAATTCTTGTTACAGGTGAAAAGGTTTCATCATAGTCAATCCCTTATTCCTCTACTATAACCTTTTGTAACAAGTCTATCCTTGTTTATAACTATATTTTCTGACTCATCAACTTTATTCCTGAACACACATTTAGTGACAATAGTTAAGGTTTCCTTGGTTCAGTCTACAAGTTCCCGCACTTTTTTCCTTTCAAACTGATTTAACTATTATTACATTTCTATTGCCCAGAATTAATCATTAATAGCTTTATTTATGTTCTTAGGTTCAAGATGAGATAAGAAATATTGATTTTCAACTTGATTTCTAACAGAATCCTTTGTTTGAGTTAATTTATTTAGATAAACTAAAATAGCATCTAAAGGATGGTACTTAATAGTTATAATAGCTCTAGAGAAAGAGGTATCGGTCACTTTTGATTTTTTTGGTTTAGGTTCTCAAAGTTTTTGAAATTATTCAGAACTAGATGATTTTTATGCTTGTTTTAGAGAAGAATCTAAAGTTTTGGAATTTAAGTTCAAAGAAGATAAATCATCCTACAGGTTTTCAAAGGAGGTCTTAGGCTCATGTGGATCAGTTTCATCAAATTTTACATGGACAGATTCTTCCACATTCTCGGAATTATTATTGAAAACTCTATAGGCTTTGCTATAAATTGAATAACCAAGGAAAATTCCTTCATCACTTCTGGAAGAAAATATTTCCAAGTTATACTTAGTATTAAGAATAACGACTTCGCGACCAAAAACTCTAAATTAATTAACCTTAGTTTTCCTATTATTCAACAACTCATAAGGGGTCTTTTTAAGAATGGGTCTGATCAAAACTCTATTGATAATATAGAGGGTTGTATTAACATCCTCTACCCAAAAATAGATAGGTAGGTCATACTCATTTAACATGGTCTAGACTATCACTTATAAGGTTCAATTTCTTCTTTCAATAACTCCATTTTTTTGGGTGTCCTAGGATTAGAGAAGTTATGAGTGTATCCATTTTTTGAGAAAAATGATTCAAAATATTGATTGTCAAACTCACGACCATGATCACTTTTTAAGGTTTTAATCTTATGTCCACTGAGATTTTCTAAAGAAATGGAATAATTGGTAAAGTAAAGAATATGATTCACTTTTTTGAGCTAGAAAATATACCCAAGTATACCTAGAATAGTCATATACTAGAGCATAAATATAGTGCTTCCCATTAATACTTGAAATTATACAAGGTCTAAGAAAATTCATGTAAACCAACTCTAGAGGTTGAGAATTTGACACTTATTTCTTTAGTTTAAAATAATGTTTATTTTATTTCCCTTTTTGATAGGGGTTATAGACTTTATCAGTTGGGAACTCAAGTTTAGGAATATCCCTAACTAACCCTTTTCTAGTTAGCTTCCTAAGTGAGTGAGTGTTGCAATGGCCTAGTCTTCTATTCCAAATCCAAGAATCCTTATAAAATTCACTTAAGCATGAAAAATTATGAGAAAATAAAGAATTTAAATCTAAAACATAAACATTTTCATTTCAAAAGTTAGTAAAAATTAAATCATTTTTATAATCAAAAACATTACAAGCATCATTCTCAAACTTAACAAAAAACCCATCATCACGCAACTTAAATATTCTAAGCAGATTATAATTTAAACCATAAATATATAAAACTTTAGAAATTAAAAATGACTTTTTGTTACCAATCTAGCCTAGGCTGATGATTTTTTTTCATTGTTACCAAAGGTGACATGGCCACCAGCAACCTTGATAAGGCTCTTGAAGTAAGAATAGTCTCATTTCATATATCTTGAACAACCACATTCCAAGTACCATAAACTTATATTGAAGATATTCAAGCATTTTTTCTGAAAAATAAGTTTTAAATAAGAAATGATTTTGGTACCCAAATATATTTGGGTCAAAAATGTTAGTAATAAAGGTTTTAGGAACCCACATTTTCCTTATGGGTTTCCTATAAATAGATTATAGACTCCTAGAAATAAAAACTTTGTTGGTTCCCTTTGAAAAATGTTTGGGAGTAGAGATTCTAGGTCTGGATTTAGGAACTAAATTATTCTTAGTTATTATCCTTCATCTATGTTCATATCTTATCCGAGTAACATATTTAGGAGAAACTTGTTTTACTAATATTTGTGTGACTGTCTCTCTACCATTTGTAAATTTTTCATGGTATTTCTTCAATTTTTCATTTTAAAGTTTGATTGAATTTTTTTTTAAGAAGTTGAATATTTTTCTCCTTTTCTACATACAGCTCAGACTTATTGTTTATAGTTAGAGAATGATGCCTTTAAAAACGTTTATACTTATCCTTTAATTCATTAAAGGTATCTTATAGAATGTTTCAGTATTCAAATAATTATTCACTTGAAATATTATTATCATCATGTTCATTGTTATAATTATCAATCTCATTCACATGAAAATCACTAGAAATAGTAGTTAAGTCAAGTAACTCACTGATTGTAGTCATAAAGCACATGTTTTCTCTGTCTGGTTTATTTTCAGGTGAAGAATCCAAATCACTTGAAATATCTTCACTATATGTTTCTTTCATTGAACTTTTTTATCTTATATCCTTATCCACATTTTTTTATTTCTACTTAGGATAGTCAGATTTTATGTGACATTTTCTTTTATATTCATAGTAGAAAACTTCTTTTAGATCATAATCCTTTTTCTTCCAATTTCCTCTGTTGTAATATTTTCCTTTATAGTTTGGTTTTATGAAAAACTTTTTATTCCTATAGAACTTATTAAACCTTCTATCTAGGTGAGACATTTCCTCATCACTATCAAAAGAATATTCACTATCACTAGAACTAGCATTTTGTACCTTCTCTTTTTATTTTTTCCTTATTTTTTCTATGGTAAGTAGTCTTGAAAGCTACTGAATTCCTCTTAAGATCCTCATCCTCTTCTCGGTTTACCTTTAACTCATATTCATACATCATAAGTTTACCTAAATAATAAAAAATAAAATTTCACATTTAGCAACAGTTATAACAACCATTAAAAAAATTAACTAAATGGCATCAAGTGTTGACCAAACAATGATGAATTAAGGATAATTTTCTAAATCATCTCCAAAAAAATAAAAAATGAAACATTTAATGGAAATTTTAAAAACACCACTAAAAATCATCATTAACTTCCCTTTTTTCTTCTATAAACCTACTACCTACCAAGAGGCCAACGAGACTTTCGATTATGAGAAATTTTTAAAGGATGTGAGATTTCAGATGGACTCCATATACATTGACCAAGTTTGGAACTTGGTAGATTCACTTGAAAGTGTAAGTCTCATAGAGTGCTAGCGATTTTTTCATAATAAAATTGACATGGATAGTAAAATTCCTACCTATAAATCTCATTTAGTAGATAAAGTTTATGAATAAATTTACGGTATTGACGATGAAGATACCTTTTTACTTGTTGAGATGATAAATCTCATTCATATATTGCTAATCATAATATCTCATTATGATTATGATATATATAAAATGGATGTAAAAACCTATTTATTTATTGGAAATACAATCTAGGATGTGTATATGATAAAACTTGAAGGTTTTAAAGTGATAATTGAGCATTATGAGGATTTAAAGTTACAATAATCCATTTATGGATTGAAGAAATATTTTTCATAGTTTGAATATCCTTTTTGATGATTTAGTCAAAGAGTTTGGTTTCACAAAAAATGTAGATGATTATTGTAAATATAAGATGATTGGTGAGAGTGTTTTAGTACTTTTGGTATAGTATGTGGATGACATACTACTCATCAAAAACTGTATCCTGAATTTATACTTTGTAAATATGTGGTTGGGAAAGTGTTTCTCAATGAAATACATGAGTGAAGTAGCTTATATATAGGGTATAAATATCCATAGAGATAAATTAAAGATGTTTCTTCAACTAATTAAAAACACATATATTGTTAAAGTACTAAATAGTATTATTATAGATAACTTCAGGAATGGGTTTTTTATCAGTGTTGTATGACTTAAATCTTAAGAAAAATCAATATCCTTCTAAATATTTAGAAAGGATGGATGGGATTCCTTAGGTGTCTATCATAGGATATATCATGTATGTCATGTTATTTATTTGACCCAATCTCACTTATTATTTGAGAAAAACAAGTAGATACCAATCATTGGATTGTTGTTAAGAACATCCTTATGTACATAAGAATAAGTAAGGATGTGTTCTTATCCTTTAAAGGTGATTATGATCTCATTATAAGAGGTTACACTAAATGTGAGCATGGGTTTTTTGAAATAATGTAATAAATTATAAAAGGAATCTTGAATGGGAAATATAAGACCTCCATTAAATATAGAATGTGGGTTTTACCCTTGGTGCGACATAGCCTTTGTGTGCATCATGTGTTTGGCTTAAATGTGGTCATAGGAAAATGATAATTAAATAAATTAATTTATTAATTTTATTAGTTATTATTTTTCATGACCAAAACCCCTACCTATTTAAATCTAGTTATTGAAAAATACTAGGGTTATACACATAACCTTAGAGATTTATAGAGAGAGATTTGGGGAGATCTTTAGTGAATGATGACTGAATCGTGGATCAATTATTAGTACCGAGGAGTTTTCCTTCACCAATAGAGTTTATGGATCTCACCAATGATAACAACCTTGAACCATTATTCATCAGCGATCATTCCAAACCTGAGGTAGGTATTTTGTTTTATGTGGTTTTATCCACATTGTTTATCTCATGTCAAATGTGAATCAATCCTGCTAACAAATTGATGCATAGGTCAATCTTTGTTTACAGGTATGGATTTTATCTTCCAAGTATTAGTAATTAATATTGATTTGGTTAATCCTTAATTATTTTTATTCATTCATCATCCTAATGGAAATATATTGAGGTCAACTTAAACAATGGTTGAGGTTCAATCAATACAACAAAATTGACTGATAGTGGTAGTTTAAACCGCTGCCATATTGTTTCATGATGGTTTCTAAAAAACACCGCTAAATTTGTAATTTTCATACAACTCACTTCAGTACCATCTATCTAGCGGTGGTTTTTGGGAACCATTACAAAACTTTTGTATAGCGATACTTTTTTAGGTTTTAGCGGCCATTTACCCTCCCAAAAAATGTTGAGGGAAATTTCAGACTTATATAGTGTCATTTTAAACTGCCACAAAACAATAATTTTTGATATATAATGGTTTTTTAAACAACAGTTATATATCTCTTTTCAAAAAAAAATACAGCTGCAAAAAACTGCATCCTCAGAACAGCCAAAAAATAGATATTACAATATAAAAATAGTAAATAAAATATTCTAGTATAATAAAAACTTAATCAAAACATGTCAAGTTCAATTTATACAAAACTATAATACAAAAAAATCCTTAATATTACTAGGATAATAACCCGTAATTAATTAACATGAATAATGTTATTTGATGTTCCTCTTGAGATTATTTTTATGGCTAGGTCACAGATTACCATTCATTTGACCCTCATGCTACATAAATGATATAAAGGAACCTATGTGGGGTGTTTGAAAGAATTTCATATACTAGTGAACAATGTTATAAACCTTGGATCCCTTCATGATAATTTATAGAATGTTAAGGTAAGGAAAAAGGGGTTATATCCTTATGAATTAGTGGGAATTTGAAAGAGGTTGGGTGTGTGAATGTAGCAACCCTAGATTGTGTAGCATTTAGTGTTGGGTGTTTTTCTAACCTGTGATAACCCTTGTCCTTTTATGTTTGTTCTTGATATGTTTAATATTATCATTTTTAATAGTGAGTTATTAATTGGGTCTTAAAATTATCTATGACTGGATTTTATATTGGTGCCTTATTACATGAGTTGGGTGAGCATGCCAACAAATGGAATGTGATTTTATAGAATGGTTATGTGGATTGGGTTGGATGATGATGCCAATGATGTTGGGAACGGCGGTGGAAATGTGGTTTGGGTGTTCATGTCAACCATGGACATGTGATATGTTATCAAACATATTGTGTGTTTTGGTTCTGGAATTCATTCCAACCCTAGATATGAACATTGTGATGGATTGGGTTATATGAATAGAGTGGGGAAATCATGCCAACCATGGATGTGAGTTATATATCATGTCATATCAGGATTCACATTTATAGTGGATGTGAATGCATATGATGTGATTTTATTATAATAACATTATTATATAAGTATAATGATTTTATTTAGATTCTATAGAATATTTAAATTAGATCTAAGATAAAAGAGGATATGAAGATAAAAGAAATATAAGGAAAATTATTTATTACTTATAAATAAGAACTTTTAGTTCCCACTTCCAAACCTTCCTTGTTTATAAAACTTACAGTTTCATCTTAAAATAAGGATATTCTAAACATGAGATTTTATTTTTAGGGATGGAATATGGAAAATTCACTTTGAAACAACCAAACATCAGGTGTATCCTTCAATAGGTATAAGAATACCCCTTTTATAGATTAGAATGACTGGAATTTCTGAAAATACTCATTCCTTAATCTATAAGGATTATAATTTTATAGGGAAAGTGACACAAAAATAGACAAAGGATAAATAAAGGACATAAATTCCTTCACCCAAACACTTATGTGACAAGGTTACAATATATTTTAAATATAATTTATCACATTGAAGTTTACATATTTTTTACATCTTAAAGTGTACTTGAAAACCCCAAAAATACCTTCACATAAGATCTAAGGGTGGGATAAAAAAATTCATAGTCGAGGGTGGTGATTTATCTAGTATAAATATTGAACCCATTTGGTTTTTCTTGTATTTTTTATCCATAAAGATGAAGGTAATATGGATGAAGTCGATATTTATTATAGAGTACATCTGTAAAGAAGTTTGGAGTTCCCAAGCATGTTGATGGGAATAGAGTTCTATGTTCTATCGTAGTTTATCTATACTAAATAATAGTTAATATTATGGAAGAATTTTTTCCAGTAATAATAATACATGACAAATAATCATTTGGAAAATCATGTTAAAGATGATGTAGATGTTTCATCTTGTAGCATGAAGATATTCCAGAAAATCATTATGCAGAATAATTGTGGTAGATTATTGCATTAACTGAGTTTTAAGGTAACATTACAATTAAAGAAGAGTTTTTTGGAGTGTATATATTGATGGATAGTTTATCTCTATGAATAAACTCGTTTGAGGTTCGACATCTGAGAGAATAGTGAATCTAACAATCCATATGTTCCATAGATAAGAAAAATACTAGTGGGGTGTCCATATGCAATTTTACCAGTATATTTAGTTATCTAGGTAGTACTTGGTGAATTACCAAGTGGAATTCAAAAAATAATAAAGTTTATAAATGGTTGAAAGAGACTATAGATTTTGAAAATAATTATAAGAGGAGGAATTTCAAGGAGTACTAAAACAAAACAAAACCTAAAGATCCTAAGAATTATAAGTATAAGGTAAACTTTAGAATAAAAAATTTCCAATGAACCAAGCATATAGATTTTCCTACAATGTAATGGAAATACAGATATCCCTACTAAAACCACAACATGGTTTCTGAATCACTATATTAGTGTTAGTCTATTATAAGTTTAGTTACATGTCATCGCTGAATCCAAAGTAAACCCTAATCACTACCCGATGAACTTTGATCAGCAACCTCTCTATCTCCATCTCCACTACCAGCTATCATTGTAAGGGTTAGTGTCCTGAGAACCAACTGTTTTGTACTTTTATTACATGAATGTTCACTAATTATATATTGTTTATTGTTCAGCATGACTATAATATAATATTGTCCTAGAATATTTGTTGCATTAATAAGGTCATGTAATATCCCCACTATGATGAGAACCTTGAAATGCTATAACAATATTCTTAAATAAAGTTCCACGGTTGGATGACATACTATGATAGGAAACATAGTATACAGATCGTCATGTGCGAGTACTCGTAAGAAGACGGGACTCTCTCTCATGTAGTTCGCACTTGGTAATCTCCAAGATGGGAGATTATGAGAATAGACCCGCCAGTAGTAATTCTGCATGTCTTGGTGTCATAGGATATTGTTATCTGTGAGCGTGTGTAATGGTCTATAGATTGTAATATTATCATTAACTCATTTCATGACTCACGCACTTAGATTTACTGATGAAAACTGTCATGCAGACAGTTGGCGGGAAGTAGGGTACGTTGGGTGCGTCACGAGTGACATGTTGTTAATGGATAAGTCAAGAAAGGATTTGTCCCTTCCATATTTATAGAAGTATATATCTCAGGCCCTTTGATTGAAATAGAACTATCGCACAAATTCCATGTCCATGGTGTCACGACGAGTTTATTTCTAGAAGTCAAAGAATGACAGATCAAGCATATAGGTTTATAACACTGCCATGAAACCTGCTTGATGAGATATTGAGACAAAGGGATTAAATTACACAGTAAGAATTCGTATGAGGTGACATTTCAATGCGGCGTCAAATTATTTCTCTTGGGTGCCTTGACCCATTTCTAGACAGTAATCTTGGACTTTAGGAAATCCCGCCTAATGCCAATGAGAAAGAGGCCTAGAGGGTCACACACTAAGTGTATTCAAGTATCTCAAGTAGAATAAAGATTATTCCAATACATGGTTTAATAATTATTCAAGGAAGCCTAAATAGTTTTAATGTTGGAGGAAGAATAAAATGAAAACAATTACATGCCATGTATTAATTATTACACACCGTGTAGTTTTTATTTTGAAAAAAAGTACACGTCGTGTATTATTAAATGTACACAATGTGTTGTTTTCATTTTGGAAAGGAAATGAATAAATGAAAACAATATATACACGCCATGTACATTTAATGTACACACTGTATAGTTTTCAATGAAAAACAAATACACGTCGTGTATTTATTATTACACACCGTGTAGTTTTTCCAGTCTGGATTTTGAGGATATAATATTGTTTTATTAAATGATATTTATTATAATCAGCGTGAGCGCATGTCAAGGAATTAATTATTTTACATGGGGTTTTCAATAAGAGTTAATTAAATAAATGAAATGTGTAACGCGTTTATTTATTTTCATAACTCTACAACCTCAAACTCGATTATAAATATCCTCACAACCCCAACTCTTTTCCAACACAAGAGAATCGTTGTGCACAACAATTCTAGAGAATTATTTCAAGGTCGAAATAACCTCTTCCTCCAAGAATGCTCTCAAGACTGAGATAGATCCTATTCCATCGGATCAAGACGATCTAAGGCGGAAAACGCAAGAAAAGGTTTCTCCACGCTAGCACCCAGAGACTCATTTGGCGACATCTCGAGATACGAGGTACACGTATGGATCACCACTAGAGGAAGTATACACTTGGATTCTGCGATGCAATGACGAATCACATCAGAACGTGATCAATAAAATCAAAGAAGAAAGAACACCCAAAAGTTATTTCTTTTCAATTGATTAAATTAATTATAATTAACCTGTAACAATCCTACTTTGTGGTTCCGGGACATCCCTTTTCTTTGTCCTTTTCTGTGATTCGATCCATGGAGACTGGCGTTTATCGTCATATTGATCCCAGATTGATAATTTTTAATGACAAAAATCCAAGTGGGCACATCCACCCATGCGCTTCCGCTGCGCCCGAAACCTTCAATCATCACCTACATGACAATTTTCTTGAAAATTAAATAGCTTTTTATATTTAAATTTAAACTTAAAATCAATAAAAGTTTGTGTACTGAATGATTATGAAGTTGTGTGATTATCCTTCTTGATACCATCCATCAATGAAATATCATTGAGGTCACATATATTCATCTTCCGATATAATTCAATCAACGCTTTATGAAAAGCAGCAACCTTTACATCTTGCATCTTTATATGAGCCCCATGTCCCTGAATTATGCTTTGCATTGCAAAAAAATCCCTCTGGGAATCTCCAGGTAGGGAGTAACTATAAATAGGATTAGATTATATTTCAATCCCTGGTGTCCTTCCAAAGACCTCAAATGATAATGGTCTCAAACCCATCCCATGCACGCAACCAAGATGCTCCTTCCTAAGGACTTCACCAATTGGATCATCCTGGGAGACTGAGAAAGACTGTGTAGGATTAGAATCCCCATATTTTATTTATTTTTACCTATAAATAAAATATCAATAATATTTTAAGCAATACATATTAACATAGTGACAACTGAAAATAAGTAATTACAATGAAAAATAATTTATACCCCAACTTCTTTGGTGGGATCATTAACATCACTCCCATCAAATTTTGAATAAACATCCAACCAAATTTCTATTTTGGAGACTTGGTTCCCGAAATTATTTGAATAAATTAAACAAATATAAATCAACAATTTAATATATGAAATAGTTAATTTTATCTCATAATTATTTAAATTAATGAAAATATTACCAGATTCGATCTTTTTATGGAAAAACTATTTAACTCAGTGGTGTGTGGGTGATTTGTAGCTTGACTTCATGAATTTTTCCATGAAACATCCCGAAATAAAATAACATAATTTAATAGTAATGTATGAAATGTAATATCCTTGTAATATTCATGTATATATGTAAAATGATATTAATATAATAATATATATTTCAATACCATGCACTTCTCATAACGATGGATATCAACAAACACCTTCCACTGCTCTCTAGGTACCCCTTCAGTTACCTTACCATACTAATGTTGAGTGTACAATGATGTATCATTGAATTCATTCCATAATCTCCATTTAAAATCTTTCCATTTCTTACCCAAATTTTTCAACATCCACTCTCATGCGATGAGATCAGCAATGGTAAAGTATAATAACATCTATACAAAAAGATTCATTTTTAATATATTAGAATTAAATAACCTAATGACATTAAATTACATAATAATGTATTAAAATTATCCTTATATGGGAATTAAAGACTTCATTTTTTCAAGATTGAGGCATATGCCTCTAATCAGCATAGCTCATCGGAAGGGTAACCGGATCCACTACCAGTTGTCTTAAAATTTGGCCAAATAATCCTATGGAATCATTTGTGGGGACCCTATAACAGTTAAATGGGACAAATATATTTAATCCGTTCATATTCCAGACATTTTAACTTTTCATATTTCTCTCTTTAGTAACATTGATTTCATATTTTATGAAAAAATATTTGGTAGTATAAAAAAGAGAAATAACTTTATTCACATTAAAATTTGTACCTATAATTGTCACCCTCCAATATCCTTGTGAAGAAATAGGAGTAATGACTTGTTCCCTCACTGCTGAACCTGCTGAATGGAGAGGCAATGTTCTGTATGTTAATGGGATGGAGAGGAAGGGTGTACCAAATGTTGATGTAATGGAGGAGGGTGTGAGATACAGTGAAGGGGGTAGATAGAGGATGTCTCAGATACTGTAAGGAGGGAGATTAATGGATCATAATTTGTTGGTTTGGTTGAGGGAATGTCAACTAAGAGTCAACTAGGACCATTGAAACACTTCTTCTTTATCATTAATATCATTTAATCAAATAAAATTAACCTTAGAAAATATATTTCAAAAAATTCATGCATAAAAAAATAGAAATGATAACATATTCATAGTACTAACCAAAAAAATATACATATATATGATAATTAATGACTAAAAATATAACATAAGTGGTTGATAGACTAATGGATTACTGCACATACAATCATTTTTTCCTTCAATAATTTTATTTCCCAACTCTATCATCACTTCATCTACTTTATCCACCCTTACAAGACTAATATTTTCAATATCATGATGGAAAAATAAGTTTATTTCTTATTGTTGATGGTTTTCAATGTCAGATGTCAAATCTTCCACTTCATTATTCATATCATAGAAGTCTCTTTGTTTTATGTGAAAAATTACACTCCACCCTTCATCCATGACATATTCCACATAATATAGAATTTTCACTTGCAATGAGAATATATATGGATCATGTAATTAATTGTCACTAACATCCATCAAGAGATATAATTTCACAAAAGTAAATTGCAAGGAATATCTTTTAATATCCCTAGTAATATCAACCCACTTTAATTTGAATAAAACAATTTTAATCTATGAGATACATCAAAAAAAAATTGATGACACAAGAAGGAACATTTTTTACTGTAAGGTGGTTGTTTGAGATCAAAATTAAAGTTACAAATAGGATGATCCAAACCAGTGTAAGTGTTACAACTAGAAAAGTTCCCAAGTCTAGGGAAGTCATTAATAGTCCATATTAGAGCAGCATGCATTTTTAACATTTTTCTAGAAGATACATCATATGTATCAACACTATTTCTCCATAACTCATGTAATTCTTCAATTAGAGGCTGAAAGTATACATAAATATAATTTCTAGACATCTTTTTCAGTAATAATCATCAAAATAATAAAATATTTCTGTTGCATACACATCCACAAAGGTAGATTGTAAGGCATCAAAACAACTATTCAAATGCTATAACTGGTTCTCAAAGCCCCAAATGGTTTGAATCCATCAGCATCCAATATCAATCACACATTCCTAGGATTAGATGATAAATTAGGATGTAATGAATCAAATTTATTCTAAGATTGTGAATCTATGGGACGTATCATTAACCCATCATTGTTATTATCTATAGAATGCCACTTCATGTGCTTGGTGGTTTTCAATGACAAGAATAATATTTATAATTGAGTATTTAAAGGTAAGTAACAAAAAACCTTTGTAGGTGTGTTATTTTTCTTCTTCTTCATAGTTGTATGTTGATTCAGACTTCCAACATCACCAATTGACTTCCTTCTAGAAGAAGAACATTTTTTTCAATCTTATCTTCTTGAATCCTCTCCCCAATAAAGCATACAATCATTGGGACAAGCATGTATTTTTGTATAATTCAAAACAAGATTGTTAACAACTTTTTTCATATCATAAAAAGACTCTAGGATCCTAGATTTACAAAATTAATCACACAACATTTCCAATATCATGGACATCCCCTAATTTTTAATTACGCATAGTCAATTGATAGGGTACAACTTTATTAGAAAATAATGTTTTGAATATTTCAAACATCCACTATAAAGCTCTTGATTTCCATCATCAACTAAATCCTAAAACACATTTTTCTACTTATAAAAGTTCTCTATTGCATCATTCTCTGCATAATCAAGAGGATGATTAAATTATATGTTAAAATATTGATCTATTTGTGTTATTGTCCCAAAAAATAAGTTGTCAAGTTACTATTTTTATCACCCTAAATTGGTTGTTATGATATGTTTTTATGTTAATGTTTTTGTCTTACAGTACTGAAAGAATCGTTTATAATGTTTTTCATTCCATTTTCTACTGTCAACAAAGTTGGGAGATCATTCTGTTGATTGATATCAGTGATAAAACTTTTTGTAATGTTTGATTCTCTATGTCAAATCCAACACAAATATTGAGTAGGGAATTAATTAAATATAAAGTGTTCATAAATATCATGTCTCTTTAATCGTCTTCTAAATTTACATTTAGGTCATGGATGTCTTACTGTCCCATTAATGGATCATTTATAAATAGAAAAATCTAAAAACTCCTCCAAACCCTTAGAATATTGAGGTGTGTTCCTCAGTAATGTGATCTAAATTTTATCCATATATATTATAATATGCATACACTTTATTAAAAAAATTAAAACACAAAAGTATTACTAGGTAGGAAAAGAGATAAATAGAAGTGAAAAAAACACAACCCAAGTAGTTATAAGGGGAGTCATATAAGTGCTAAAAAGCCAAAGTAGAAAAAGGAAATAAATCATGAATAGTATTATGTAAAATAAAATCAAGAGAAAAATCATAAAATCATTTAGAAAAAAATATTTTAAATGTTCTTTGAAAATAATTTATCAAACAGTACATTTAAAACCAATATAAAAATATAAATTTTCCATAAAATCACTTTTTAAGGAAAGAAACCCCTCTTTAAAGGAAGTCAACTGGTGTCAAGTACCCATTTTTCAAGACCAAACTTTCAATTTTTAAAAACATTTCTAGCCACTATGAGACTTATGGTCTCAAAACCATTTAAAAAAATTATTAAATGTCAACTACCTTCAATTCCTAAAAATGACTCAAAAACAAGACACACACATTTTAAAGATAAAACTGGAGTCAAACACCCCTTTCAATAGTTAATTACCATTAGAAAATCCACTTGTAATTTTAACAACCACTTGGAATGTGACCTAGTTTTAGTCTAAGTCATTAAACCATTTGAGACTATTTGAAAACCAAAATGGGAATTGATGCTTGTTATTAATTTCATGTTAAGTATAAGTTATTGAATAACTAAAAATAATGGAATAATATGATAAATATTAAAAATGCCCAAGGCTTGATATAACTGACCACTTAAGCATATTGATTTTATTATGAACAATTCATATGGAATTGAATAAACAAAATCCAGGTTGTACTAATAGTAATCCAAGAAAAGTACAAGAGGTGAAATATGGAACAACTGATTTATATTAATAATATTCTAAACAAAGTATAAGAGATGTCATATGAAGAAAATAATTAAAACTAGTAGTTTGATAAAAAGGATATAAGATATGTAAAATGAGAAAAATTAACATACTAATAGAAAACTAAACAAAGGATAAGAGATCTCATAGGAAATATCTAATTCATACTGGTAGAATTCCAAATGAAGCATAAGATGTTGATTAGGAAACAACCAATTCATACTTGTAGGAAACTAAAAAAAAGTATGAGATATGGTAAAGGATATTAAAAATACATGATAATATAATGAAAAACATTATCTAAGGAATGGTATAAATAATAAAAATATAAGAGTTTTTGGTTTCATAAATAACAATATATATGTATTCAACTTGCTCAGCATGGCCAATAAGTCAAATGTAATGTTTCATAATAAACTTATAAATTATTGGATGGAATAAAACTATGATATCACTTCATTAAATGATGAATAATATCAAACATGATGAATATCTATTGTTTCATACTTCACTATGAATAACAAAGTAGTAACCATGTCAGGAAAGTATATAATAGAAATAAAGACTTGTAATTTAATTAACATAGAATGATAAACATGTAAAACCCATGAAAGATTAAAAAAAGAAATTATTTAACCATGAAGGTTTTATGGAAAACATTTACTAGTTTTAAAATCTTAGTCTCGATATGGTTTTCCCAACCCTATACCATTTCTAGGTTAACTCTCTCTAGATATGAGAGGAAGAAGGGGGATACCTACCAATTTAATTGTAGAATATCTCTTTGAGGCCTCAAGAAGAAGAGATATTTCACCCAAAATCTAATCTCAAATACCTATCAAGGGGTTAGAATTAGTTAAACACTATTGGAACTTGAGTAGTACAAATCTAGGAAGCAAAACCCAGTGCTTACCTTAGATTCACCTAAGTAAAACCTTTGTAGCTTCTATCTTGGAAGGAATCAAAGTGATTAGAATATTATATAATCCATGGATTATGATGGGATATGATTACACCTACTACCATCCAATAAAGTGGAATAAATAAAATATTAATAGTAAATAGGGCCTCACCTTTTCAGATGATAGCTTCCAAAATCAATCTGAGCCACTAGAACCAAAAAAGAATAAGAATCCACTAGGGAAGATAGAGAGGAATGGGATAGATTAATCAAGAGAAAAAAGGAAGTGAATGAGACTGAAATCACATTACCTATAATTTATGGGGGTACCAGTCCATGTCTTACATAATGACTTCCTTGCAGGGATGGATCATGGGAGAAGAGCCTGCAGGTAGTGAGGGAGAGGGCGAGGGATCAGGGGGTCAAGGTAAACTGTAAAACTATTAAGGGTGAGGGAGAGGGGGATCATGAGAAACTAGAGTTCTATAAAGGGTGAGGTTAAGGGTTTGGGGTCTTAGGGGAGCTGGAACACCAGTAAGGGCTCAGGATTGGGGGGCTCGAAGGAAACCGGAGCACTGACGAATGGTCAGGGGGCACCAGGGAAACTAAAGAACCGAAGAGGGGGGAAATGCAGTGGTGGTGAGGGTTCGGGGTAAGGGTGATCAAGGGATAGGGGTTTATTTAGGAGATAAGGGGGTATAATGGAGAAAGATTATTTTTTTAGTAAATGGATAAAATTTAATAGTGGTTATTGAAAAACTTACACTAAATTATCACAATTTTTTTAGAATTGGTTTATTAAACCTCCATAAAACTATGAATTTTGTGTATTAATTCCTCTTGTGTTTTATGAATTTCTCCCAACTCTCTTCATTAATTCATAATTTTCACCCCCTTTTGGTTGTAGGTTCGATATATACCCAATAAATGATCATTTTACAGTCATTATTTGGCGCAATGAATCATCATCGATGGTTTGCGTTCGAGATCAATGATGCAATCGAGGTTCAACAATGATTATGGATGATTTAGTGATAGATTAGAGGAGTCCAATTCACAGGATTATAATTTTTCCAATGTGGAGAAATGTTAGATGATTCCCAAGTGGATTGGGTCGTCGAAATCTATCCACCAGTGACATACATTATCGATCTAACCTATATTTTTTTTATCGATGGATTTGGTGGAGGAATATAATGTAATTGAGATGTGATAAGAACTGTATTAGAACTAGTGGGTTCTGAAAAAAAAACTGATAAACACTACATTTAGTCCAAAGAACGCACATCATGTAGTCCCATTTTTGCAAAGGATAGCGTTTTTTTGTGATTTTAATATCATACACTATTTGATTTACTCACACATCGTGTGACCCTTAGATAGTCAGCTCACTGTGTACAAGGAGTACACACCCAGAAGGCCATGTGACCCCACACACCATATGGTGGATCACATAGTGTGTACCCCTTGGGAAATAGCTCAATGTGTATAGGAAGTACATGCCCAGTAGGCCATGTGACCTCACACACCATGTGTTTCAGGGAACATTCCATGTAATTTAGAAAGTGCACGGGTATGGGCCTGATCATGGAAAGTATACACAACATGAACAGTGCACACAGGCATGGCCATAGTGCATAGTCATGGTCCAGAGTACATAGGAATGACTAGAAGACACATGTCGAGGGTCAGTCTAACCTCTACTTTTCATTTACCCCTAGTAGACACATCGTGTATCTGGAGGAAGACATGTCATGTGAGATGGAGAGACATGGGTAATTCTAGACTTAGATTGACTCATCATGTATCCCATGGGATATGTCATGTACTCCTTTTAGGGAAAGTTATATCCCTTTATCTTCTACCTTTCATATCTCCTTCATCAAGACATATATTTAGACATATGAGTATCCTATCCTGAGTAGTTTTCCACATATAATGTGATGATGGACCTTTCTAGGAATCAAATCTATGACATTAGGTGTTATGATCATGTCACTTCTTCTAGTGATGCTTATCTGGTGATAGAAATCAGGTGTGATCATCATAGTGTTATTGGGGTTGGCATCCACCCTATCTCACCAAGTCATGGGTCCCCCATACACTTTATATAGGTAAAGTTGGAAACCCCCATACTAAATTGGGAATGGGTTCTCTATCTTTGTATTGTCACCCCCCCCCCATCTTTGATCTCTAATAGGGAGTGGGTACTCCACTAGAGGTAGCACCCCCTCAGTTTTATAGTGTAGTGTTGAGGTGTGGGCCTTCCACATTGATTCATGAGAGGTTATTTTAGATGCATGGCTAGGAGATAGTTCCCCCTTAGCTATGGAGTATGGTGAAAAGGTGGGGGCCCTCTATATGAATTCTTATGAGGTTGTGTGGGATGTTTTTAATTAGTGATGGGACCTTTGGAGCTATAGAGATACTCATCATTCTTAGCTAGCTGTAGAGATATAGATCTCCTTTATCTCTTCGTTTAGGATTATTTTTGAGAATATATAGGTTTTTATTATTATTATTGTTGTTGTTATTATTGATTTTGTTTTTTTTTTGTTTTTTTTTTGTTATGGTTATTGTCTCATATCCTGATTGACAAGCCTTCATGGTGATGAGATGACTATTATCTCTTTGATACTTCATGTTTGGTGATTTTGGGGTGTCCTATGTGGGTATATATATACTCACCCATGAATAGGATATGCCCACACATTTCATGTATTATGCAGATGATAGACCATTCATTGGAGCCCTAGGTGGACTAGGAGAAAGTGGATCTTAGTTGGAGATTAGTTATTCTAGAAGAACCACAAATAGACCTAGGAGTTTCTTTTGGGTAGTTGTCCCCATATTATCAGTAGGTTGGGTTCTTTTGTAGTTTTGATAGACTTGTATTTTGGAACTTTTTCTTATATTATACTACTTATTATAATTTTATGTGGGATAGATGTTATGTATGAATTTATAGTATGAGTTTCTTATCTTTCCACATTATGATGGTGTATGGAGATGCATGTGTGTTTACAAGTACTTTATTCTAAGGCCTCCCATGTGTGTGTTATGCCTACTCAGCACTAGTCTCCATCCCCTGACCTATTGGAGCTGGGCTTGGGATATTATTCTCAGCTTAACAACAGTATATAAGTCCCTAGTGGGTCGGTTCATGATAGTTTGGTATCAGAGTAGGTCATCTTGGGACCGAAGAGATTTTCTAGCTATGAGTTTTTTGTTTGGTAACTACATTAACAATGTTAAAGTGTCTTGGATACGGCTTTTAGGCCAAGTTACCTAGTGTTGGTGTGGCGTACGATGTATCTATTCTCTAGGACTCTGAAAACCTACTTGTGGATTCAACACATATAGGCACTAGTTATAGGTAAAACATTGGTATATGCAACATATTGGAATGAGTTATGGTTTTTATGTCCTTGGGTCAGCTCCCCAAATATTCTCTTTGACTGTGGGATGTCTTAATATTTTTTAAGATGTATCCATGACGACAGCCATCTAGGATTTAAATATAGTTTCATTATGAAAATAATTTGAATGATGAGGCCTCAAATTAAGGACTTATTCTTGAGGCATTCCCTCCAGAAGATCATAGAGTAGTGATTCTAACCGATGAACAACACATGGACCCACCTCTAGTGGCCCAAGAAGATGACCATCCTCATGTTTAATAGTTGATGGAACTGATAGGAAAATATGATGGTTTATATAGTATTAGTTCATTAGATGAGTTCCAGAGATTGTGACTGCTAAGGTTTTGTGGTGATCAAGACCCTTGAGCAGTGGAGGATTGGCTCGAGTAGGTGTTTTGGGTTATCTGGCTTGTGGAGACCCCAACCGATCAGATAGTTACACTCACAACCAGTCTTATTAATAGATTAGTTGTTGGTTCCAGTGGTATTGACAGATGACATACCTATTCTAATTTCACATCATGAGTTTCAAAGATATATATCAACTAGGTTTCATGGTGGATTAGAACACCTTATCAGGTGATAGAGGATTGGATTGATCCTGAGGTGCGAGTGTCCTTCTTGGTTAGGACCCATATTTATAGTGGTCCTGGTAATGATACTTCTCCAAGGATATGAGGGGAATATAAAGAGACTTGTGTTGGTGACATTTATTATGGATTCAGTCATGCAAGGAAGAGGGACACTCCCCCCACCAAGATTCATTCTTGAAATGTGATTTAAAATCATACAAACAAGTTATTGTCACACAAAGAGGATAGTGTTGATTTGTGGTAGATGAGTTCCTTTTAATTTTATGTTTGAGTATATATTGTTGTGTTAAGGTGTTATAGTAGGACCTAGTTATGAAGAATAATAGGACATAGGGAAGGATAGATTCAGGCGGTGGGGTCCTATGACCCAGAGGCTCCAGGTGTGTTTCGATGTATGACAGGTGTCTTCTCTTCCCCGACTATAGTTTTAGTAGACAGTCATAAGCCTTTTCCTTAAATTCACCCTTTTTTAAGATATATTAGTTCTAGTGGATCCTTTTTTTTCTCAAACCTTTTGTTTGGAGGCTCCTTCATATTAGGATCTGTAATAACACACTTCTACCAATGGTGTGACCTGACTCCAGGAGAAGAAAGAGACTCACATGGAATATTTCTCAAATAGTTAGTGAGGCCCTATGATTTTTTCCTCAATATGGACTAGTTGTATACCATCCATCTGTAGTTGACTATTAGTAGTGAGGGTTATAGTGTATTCGAGTTAGTGAGATGTAATTTTACTTCTTTGGAAAGGAGGGATCTCAAGAAAATTAGGATGATATCATGTGTAAGAGGATACAGTTGATTTATTTTCAATTGGATAGTATGACCCTTGGAGTGTTGTATGCTTTGAGATTTTAGTTTCCTACGAGGTTAGAGGATTATAAGGATGTCTTTCTAGAGGATGTTTCAATATTAACTCCCCATTTGAAGTTTATTTTTTTCATTTAATTTCACCTAGGGATGTCCTAATATATTCTTTGGCATATAAAATGACCTCGTGTAGCTATGAGAGCTGACGGTGCAGTTGGAGAATCTATAGAGTAGTGTCTTGGTTAGACTAGGTATGTTTCCCTGGGAAGCCCAATGTTGTTCAACCAAAAGGTGGATGAGAGCCTGAGGTTAGGTGTGGACTAACATCACCTAAATCAAGTGACTATATGGAAGGAGTATCCACCCCTAATAATCAATGACTTCATTGACCAGTGGTTATGGGTGGAGTGGTTCTTGGATTTTGACCTCGGGAAGGGTTATCAATAGTTCTTGGTGAGAGAGGAGGATATACCAAAGGTGTATTCTAAAGAAACTGTGGTTTCTTTGAGTTCATGTTGATACCTTTGGTGTGTTAGACACCCCAGACATGTTTTTGAGACTTATTATTGGGTCCTTCAACCCTTCTTGGATTGGTTCATGGTAGTATTCATCAATAAGATAATTGTGTACTTGGTTTTAAAGTTAGAACATATGATACACTTGAGGACGGTTCTAGACATGATTTGGGAGTACCAACTTCATGGGAATCTATTGAAAGATTGGTTCTAGATTCAAGAGGTCCCCTTCTTGGGATATGTCTTCTCATACATGGGATTAATAGTGGACCCAATAAAGGTTCGGGTGGATCTATCTTAATTTCCACCTAAGGGTGTGTTTGTAATATAAAATACTCACATTAAGGTTTTTCATTCACTTATATAGAGTGAGGTAATTGAGCAGATGACCCTTAAATATGAGGATTGTGTAGAGTACCTCCAGTCATTAGTTTTCACTCATCCTCGTATTCAGTGTGTTGGGGAGGCCCAAACTAGGGATATTAATTGTGAGATATTTCATGACCATATAACCACTGGACATGTTCCAGATGGATTTTCTAATTTTGGGTATCATTCCATCCTTATTCGAGGATGAGCGATGACACTAGTCATGCTACAAGAGGAGGTGTTTAGTAGGTTTCATGTTTTACCTTAGTAGTACATCTAGGAGAGGTGAGGATGTACTAGGATCCTATGGAATTGGGTTGAGTGTCCAAGTATTTTGTAGTATGTTTGTGATTTTCTTCTCTTGATGCTTCACCTATCAATAGGTGAAGGATGAGGTTATCAGATATAAGTGAGAATGGTATGGTATCTTTATGGCCTTAATGATGGGGATCCAATGATCAGTGAGAGGTCGTGATGCTATATGAGTGATCATATATCAATTAACCAAGTTTTTTTACTTCCTAACCATCTAAGAATAGATATTAGTATGATTTTTGGATGCTTGTGCGTGTAGGAGGTAGTTTGGTTTCATATAATTCTCTAAACAATCACTTCAAACCATGATGCTCACTTCACATCAGGATTGTGGATAGGATGTAGGAGGCCTTCAGGACTCAATTGTGGTTGATCATGTTGGTTTTATCCCAGATATATGTCTAGGTAAAGAAGACCACTTAGTTTCTAGATACCATGCTTCGAGTTTGCATATTTGTTTTAGTTATGGATGGGAGAATCATCTACCATCAGTGGAATTTTCATATCATGGTAGTTACCAATCCACCATCAGTGTAGCACCATTTAGGGGCATGTACAAGAGACATTGTTGGTAATCACTGTACTGGTCGAAGCCAGTGAGAAATAGAATTTATGGGCACAAAGTTATTATAATAAATAGTAGTGAATGTGAAATTAATCTAGGGGAAGATGAGGAATACCCAAAATTTCTAGGAACCCCTTACATATTGAAGGATAGATGCCTTTGGAGTTAAATGAGTCTATCATGTATTTTGAGAGATATATCTTCATTGGGGATTAAGAATATTTGGCTGGGGAGGTAGGGTAACTTCAAGGTTCATAGGAACTTTTTTCATTTACTGTGTTAGATTATAAAGGTGGTATATTTCTTAGAACTACCACCATAGTTAGACCATGTGAACAAGGTATTCAACATATATCAACTGAGGATATACATGTATTACTCCTTGCATGAGGTAGACCAGGGTGGGCTAGACATCGAGATTGGAGTTACCTTGTTGAGGATCCCAATAGAATTTGAGAACCTATAGGATAATACCCTTTTTGGGAAAGTGTTACCCTTTATTGCATGTTTGTTGGAAGCATGGGGATCTCTAGGAGAGCTCATGGGAGTAGGAAATCCATATGAGAGCTCAATATCCTCACCTATGAGTTGGTTTTCACTTTTTAAGATGAAATTCCTTAAAGGTGGGGAGAATGTAATGAAATTTTTTTCCTAGTAAGACTTTGGAATATTTTAAGGAATATTTTTGAAGGCATGAGGTGAGTCAGTGTGGGATTATAGGGCCCGGAGAGCCTCAGTGTTTATATAATAAAAAAAATAGATATATTATATCATAAAAGTTTAGTTTTTATGAAATAATGGAATAAATCCTGAATGAATTCTTGGATGAGAAATTTGAGAACACCATTAAATCTAAAATGTGGATTTTATCCTAGGTGATACAAAACCTTTGTACACATCGCATGTTTGGATTAAGTGCGGTATTAGGAAGACAATAATTAAATAAATAAATTTATTAATTTTATTAGATATTTTTTTTCAGGACATAAATCCCCTCTCTATTTAAACCTATTTATGAGAAAATACTAGGGTTAGTCTAATAACTCTATGGATTTAGAGATTTCTTGGGGGGGATATTTAAAAATGATGACTGGATCATGGATCAACAATTGGTACCGGGGAGTTTTCCTTCACTAATGGGGTTCATGGATCTCATCAATGACAACGACCTTGAACTATTCTTTTTCAACAATCAATCTAAACTCAAGGTAGGGTTTTTGTTTTATGTTTAATTATCCCATTTTTTATCTCATGTTGAATATGAATCAAACCTTATAAAAAATTGATTCATGGGTCAATCATTGTTTATGATTATGGGTTTTATCTTCCTAGGATTAGGAATTGATATTGCTTTGGTTAATCTCTGATTATTATTATTCATTCATTGTTCTAATGGTAATGGATTGATGTCAACTCGAACAATGGTTGAGGTTTGTTCTTCTTGTTGTTTTTTGTGTATTTATTCCACTGTTCTTCAGGTGTTCATCATCGACACCCCCTTTGGGTTAGCAATTCGGTATATAAGTAGTAAACTATCATTGGAAAATCATTATTTAGTGTAACAGATCATCACTGTAAGTTTATTTTATGGATTTATAGTGAAATAGAGGTTTTATAAAGATGAAAGATGATCTAGTGATGGATTGGAGGAGACTGGTTCATGGGATTGCAGTTTTGGAAATGTAGAGAAATGACAAACGATTCTTGAGAAGGTTGTGTGGTCCGGATCTGTCCATTGATGAAGAACAGGCTCGGTCAAGCCTAGATCAGCAATTATCAATATATTTAGTGGTGTAATCAAAGGTTATAATAGCGTGAGTGGAACCATGTAAGAACAAGAAGGTTCTAGAAAAACCTAACATACACAAAATATAGTCTGAAGAACACATGTCATGTAGCCTCATATGTGTAGTGAATAGGGTTTCACGGTGAGTTAAATGTAACATGCCATTTTATTTACTCACACTCTTTGTAATACTTATATGAAAAACTCAGTGTGTACAGTGATTATATGCCCATAAGTCCATGTGACCCCACATATCATGTGGTGGGATCACACATTGTGTACCCCTTGGTGTATAGCTTGATGTGTATAGGAAGTACACATCCAAGAGGCCATG
Organism: Viscum album; assembly: GCA_963277665.1. NCBI lineage: Eukaryota > Viridiplantae > Streptophyta > Magnoliopsida > Santalales > Viscaceae > Viscum > Viscum album. Next base: position 1,397,869,458 of record OY728127.1, on the reverse strand, counting down.
TGACCCCATACTTCATGTGTGTCAGGGCACATTCCTTGTAATTTAAAAAGTACATGGGAATGATCCTGGGTACAGAAAGCATACAAGGCATAACCAATGTACACAGGTATGACCATAGTGCACAGGCACTGGCCAAAGTACACAATATTAACTAGATGGAACATTCAGAGTGCCATCTCGACCTCTACATTCCATGTACCCCCTATTAGACACACCATATATTCATAGGAAGACATTCCATGTGAGATGGTGATACATGGGTAGTTCCAGACTCGTAGTGACACATCATGTACATTATGGGATAATTTGAGTACTTTTTTTAGGGAAAGCTAGATCCCTTGATCTTCTACCTTGTGTATCTACTTCTTCGAGACTTGGATTTGGAACCATGAGTATCCTATCCTAAGTAGTTTTCCAAAAATAACATGATGGTGGAATTTGTTTGGGATTCAGAGATATGACATAAGGTTTTGCAAGTGTGATGCTTCTAAAAATGATGCTTAGCTAGTGACAGTGATCAGTTATTGGGGTTAGAAACCCCCTATCACACCAATATATGGGTACCCCATACTCTTTACATAGGTATAGTTGGAAACCCCCAATACTACATAGGTAATAGTTTATCTATCTATGGAGTGGAACCCCCCATCTTCGAGCTCTGGTGGAGAGTGGTTCCTCCACTGGAGATAGTTCCCCCTCAACTATGGAGTGTTGTAGCGATGTGTAGGCCCTCCACATGGATTATTTAGAGGCTATGTGAGATTCATGGTTGGGATATAGTACCCCCTCATCTTTTTATCATAGTGGAGAGGTGTAGGCCCTCCACACATATTCTTATGAGTTTGAATCATATATTTGTCATCAGTTATGGGACCTTTGGATCTATAAACTCATCATTCTTAAATAGCTATAGAGATAGATATCCTCTTTCTCTCTTTATTTGGAATTTTTATTGAGCGTATCTATATTATTATTATTATTATTATGGTTATTGTCATATATCTCTATTGGCATGCCTTCATGATGATGATCTAACTAATATCTCTTTGATTCTTTGTGTTTGGTGATTTCGGGGTGTTATACTGGGTATGTATATACTCACACTTTCATGGGATCTTCCCACAAATTTCATTTCTTATGCAGACAAAAAACCATTCATTGAAGTACTAGGTAGACCAAGAGCATTTAGAACTTAGTTGGAGCTTAGTTATACTAGACGGACTGTAGATGGATCCAATAGTTTCTTTTGGGTAGCTTCCCCCATTATTTCAGTGGATTGGGTTCATTTTCAGTTTTGGTGGGATTGTATTTGGGCCTTTTTCTTATATTGTACTATTTATTATACTCTGATGTGTGATAGATGTTATTCATGCATTTAGATTATGAGTTCTTTATCATTCCACATTAAATTGGTGTATAGAGATGCATGTGTGTGTATAAGATATTTAGTCTAAGGCCTCCCCTGTGTGTGATATGCCTACTCGACACTAGTCACTATCCCCTGACCTATTAGAGGTGGGATTGGGGTGTCATTATCATCTTACCACTATCCAAGTGGTCCCCAGTGAGTCAAGTCTTGACATGATTCTAGTTTTCAAACTAATAAGGATGATATGAGATCTCAATATGGTTTCATGTTTTGTCTCAATAGTGATGATATTAATGGGAATATTTATAAACAGTCCACCATGGTGGGCTTGAAAATAAGGTAAAAGTATATCACTACATCAAATTATATGAAGTAATATATTTGGATCAAGAATTTCATCACTAAAATTGGGGTGATTCTTAACATTGAGGATAAAATTGTTCTTTATCAAGACAATAATAGAGTTATTTCTCAAGATAAGGAACCACAGTATCACCAAAGTACCAAATATATCCTTCAAAAATATCATCTCATTTCAGAAATCATTAATATGGGAATTATAAAGATCTATTAGGTTACTATAAATGAAAATATAGAGGATCCTTTGAAAAAACCATTGATTTAGAAAAATCATGAGGGTTATATTGAATCTATTGGTATTATATATATAATAGATTGGATGCAATGGTTGTAAAATGTATCGTGGTTTTATAATAAATTAAATCTCCATTTATCATTCATTTATGTGAGATGCATATATTATATGAATGGTGGAATGATAAAATACCCTCAAAGTATGACTTTGAGTTGTCCATAATTGATGATCATCATAGAATATTATGAATTGTGATGATATGTTAAGATTAGAGTGAGTAGGAATATCATATATGATACAGAGTAGGCTTGTGAGATAATAAGTAGAGACTTATTATCTAGATTGGACTATGAAATTATATCACATGAAATTATATACAGTCATTGATAAACATAGGGGTGTGTGATTAATATGAATCCCCATTACCTAAGGTGTAAATGATACTCATCATGTGAACCATTATATTTTAATATATTTCTTACACCATCCTTGAGTCTGATCTAATTAGGGGGTCGTTGGACATTTTGTTAATCATTTCATCACTTTAGTTTAACCGAGATCAAATTTTTCCTATTGTATGAGAAGTATGACATTTGGGCCCATGATTGAATTATATTGAGGAAATGCATGGCCATACTTAGTTGAGTGACAAGTTATGTACTCAAATACTTGGATGAATTACATGTGATGCATTATTTCAAAATGGTCAGTCTATATTATAGAATCATGAATTTTTGAGATGGACTATACTAGACTAACATGTTTCATATCAATTAGTCACTTTATTCCTTGGACAAATAGTTTATATAATCATGCATATGATGTATAGAGATACATATCATGTAAGAAACGTTTATATGGAGATATGGGTGTGTTTAATAGAGATCACACCATACCCCTTTACAGCTTGAGTATAAATGACATTTTTTAGAGGTCGTTGTTTTATTACAATTATGAATTAGGGAATTCATGATTGTTTTCAATGCTAAGAAGTCCCACATAAGGTCCTGGAATGAGAATTGATTTTAGTGAAAAGTGTTTGTCCAAAATCTGAAAGAGATTATGATAATAATTCCCAAAGAAGTTTTGATATATTTATAAATATTTTTAAAGTTTTGCAATAAATATATAAGGATTTAGTGCATGTGGGATATTATTTAATATTGTATTCTAAAACTTAGATCACGATGTGGTGAAAATCACTACATCCTTGTCTTTTTTATCATTTCATGGTGATCATGTGGAATGATATATGATATAATTTAGTCATTTTTATCATGCTAATTATCATGTTTATTTTGGATAAAGATACACCATATGATTATTTGTTAATTAAATAAATGTTAAAAGGAGTTTTTACATGTAATTTAATCAATTAGGTCAAATCCAAATGGTTTGGTTGTTTTATAAAATATGAAATATTTAAAAACTAAAAAAATCCTTCATTAAATGAAGTAGGTCTATAAAATGGATATCAATGGACCTAATTCTTAAAACTAGAGTTTAATCTATACTGGTTGAAACTCTCTCAACTTCTATTCTCTTTATTTTCCTTTGAGGAGGTGATAGCACACCACTATAGAGAATAGGTCCTTATGAAGTTTTTAGTGATTTCAATGGTTGGTGGATACCTTTTGAGGAAATAAATTGATGGTTGATACTAAGGAAGCTTGATCAGACTCACTATCAGTGAAGATAAAAGGCATGGACAATGAGGTATGCATGTTTTATGACTTATTTCATATTTTTGATTAAATTCACAATTGATATTTACATGAGTTTTGTGTTTCCATCCACTATATATGTTTATAAATATATCCCACAAAACCTATCACCTAAGACCTATATAAAGAGGTTGAGTCCATCAAAACGACATCCAGTCTTCTGAAAATTCTATCAATTCTCCCAAACCCAAATCACTTTTCTTCTTATTAATTATTTTAAGAGGTACCTGAATAGTGTGTTTGAAAGTAGGATCATACCCAAGCGTTGAGGAATTTTTCAACACATGGATATCTTAGGAGGAAGGGTTAATTTGGATGCTTCTCAGTAATATTAATCAAGAATGTGATTAAAGGCAAGAGGCTGACCATATTTGGTGCATGAAACACTCTTCATTTTAGCTTATGCGTGGTTTCAGTTTCAATAGGGTGATCTTTTCAATGGTCTCTTTATATTTTTATGGTTTAACAGGGGTTACTATATCCTAATAAACCTGTCACCGGTATTAGTAAAATTTATATTTACTATATTTTTTTGGGTTGTATATATATTTAAATAGTATATATCAAAATAAAACCTCCAAATTTTCTCTCAAACCAAATATTTATTAATATTTTTATACCACCAATGTAATGACCCACTTATCCTCATTAGCTTGAGAGTAAAAAAAGTCATTACTAGGCCTTAAGAGACATCCCCAAGACACCAAAGGCTAGAAATAAATGCCGAAGGGTTTCAAAACCAGTGGGGGACGATTTACCCTTTTAGAACATACCACAGAACCAACAACCATAACCAAACTAATAAATTCAATGATGCATGATAAAACCTAAGACAACTTAACCAATTATTTTATCATAAACCAACCAAGAGTACCATAGTGGAAACCAACACTAAATTAGAGTAAACAGCAGAAAGACAAACTAAAAGACTACAAGACGACTACCCAACTCCATGCTCTACAAGCTCTAAGCACCAACATCACGAACCAGCCCCAGTATCACGAAGTAGTGCTATAAACATGTGACACCTTTCCTTTTCCAACATCGCGGTATATGACATATGCAAAAGCACTAATGATCCAAGGTAGGGGGTGAGTAATGAAACTCAGTAGGTTTTCCCCGATGAATTCCAAACCCATGCCTCTAGGATAAAACATATTAGCACATTTATATAAAAAAATTTATATAAAACAATTCCAAAACAGTTCACAATATAACAAGTTCCATGTCAAAACCAGTTTCCAACAAAACCCATCTTTCTCAAGAAAATCAACCAAGAAAAGTTTCCAATCAAAATCCCATTTCCATTTTGGCACATTCCTTCCATTTCACAAATCCACACAACCAACCATGCATGAAACATGGACCTCCCTATACTCGCAAGTGGTGAGTTATCCTTCCACTAATTCGTCACTTAGTGGACTACCTTGACGGGGGTACTTCACGCCCTTATCCATCCCTTTTGATGGGGGTACTTCTTGCCCTTATCCATCCCAACCTTTTGATGGGGGTACTTATCGCCCTTATCCATCCCAATGCATATAAACACACACCACAACCCATGAAAATCCATGCCAAAACCAAGTGTGTTCAAAACATTTCAATAAAGAATCAAACCTTTTATTGAAAACCATTTCTTTCAAGAAGCAAAACCATAACCAGTTGAAAATCACCATTTTAAATTCACTTCAACAAACACTTTCCAAAACACACAATTTCCATCACCCGTTACTTAAAAGAGGTTTCAACCATTCTTTCACAACATCTAAACAAAGCATTTAAATCAAGGAAAACAATTTGAAATTAAGCCTTCAAGTTCTAAGAAAGAGGAATCGGGATTGAAGCCACCTACCTCAAAAAATTAGGTGAAACCAACCAACGGAAGAAGAACGCCAACAAAACTGAGTCAACTACTCCCCGAAACCTCCTTAGATTCCTTCCCTTAGTACGAACAAAACCAAAACCCAACTTAAAATTCATCCACTTCCTTATATCTACCCACCTTGGGAGTAGATCTAAGGATCCATCAAGAGAGAAGAAGGAGATCTAAGAAAACTAAAGGAAACGAGACCTACCTTGATCAACCAGCCTCTAAACGCCAAGGAAAACCTCCGGATCGCTTCCAAACCGCCTGGTAAGTGTTCTCCCACCTTCACCAAAGAGAAATCCTGAGTTAGGGCCATCTAGGAGAAAAAAAAGAGTGGGATTAAAGATAAAACGGATTGGATCATTAAAAATAGGATCTAAGTTGACTCTGCGCATGGTTATTCCACACAGTTAGTCAAATCGTGTGCTAACTGTGTGGTAGTCACTGCTTGGAAGGGGCGCTCCACATGGCCTCCTCGTACAGTTTTCCCAAACCATGTGCACACCGTGCGGTATTCTCTGTCCAAAGTGACCACCACCTGCACGGCTTCCACACAGTTTGGGCAACCAGTGCGAAGCCCGTGTGTCACCACTTTTTTCCCTTTAACACTTTTAAAAGTCTCCAAACTTTCCCAACCATTTATCATATGCTTCATGTACTTAAAAGCATAAAACAAGGGTTACTTACCAGAAACCGGGGGTACTAAATTCTCCCCACCATTGGCCTTTCCGTCCCCGGAAAGTAAAAAACCATCACTTTCCTAAAAGAGTTCTGGCCACTACTCTTTCATTTCTTTCTCGAATTCCCAAGTCTCTTCCTGAATCTGACCATGTTGCCACAAAACCCGCACTAGACCGATGCTTTTTCCATGTAAGACTTTCTCCTGCCTATCCAAAATCTGCACCGGAATATGTACCAACGAAGCATCTGTCTCTAGGTCAACGTGATTCCATCTGATCACATGGTCAGGATTGGGCTGATACTTCTTCAACTGAGATATATGGAACACATTATGCACTGCACTGAACCGTGGTGGTAATTCCAACCGATACGCCACCCCGCCAACCTGTTCCAGTATCTCAAAAGGGCCTATATATTGAGGAGATAATTTTCCCTTCTTCCCAAAACGACGATGTCCAAGCCTTGGAGAGATTCTCAAAAATACATGATCACTCACCGCAAACGACAACGGTCTTTGGCGATGATCCGCATAAGATTTATGACGACTCTGTGCTATCTCCATCCTCTTTTTTATCAACTGAATCTTCTCCATTATTTCTTGGACAAGGCTCGGCCCAACTAGTGAAGTCTCACCTGTTTCCAACCAACAAAGTGGAGAATGACAAGGACGCCCATACAATGCTTCAAATGGATCCATGCATATCGAGGCTTGATAGATGTTATTGTATGAGAACTCCATTAAGGTTATATGCTCCTCCCATGAGCCCCCAAAATCCATTACACAAGCTCGCAACATGTCTTCCAATGTCTGTATCATCCTTTAGGATTTTCCATCCGTCTGAGGATGATACGTTGTACTCATATTCAACTGAGTTCCCAGGGATTTCTGTAAGGATCGCCAGAAATGAGATGTGAACCTCAGATCTCTGTCTGACACGATTGAAACTGGTATGCCATGTCTCTTTACCACTTCTCAGATATAGATTTTGGAAAGATCCCCCACCGTATTAGATTCACGAATAGGGATGAAATGGGCTGACTTGGTAAGTCGATCCACTATCACCCATATGGCATCGTGCTTCAGAACCGTTCTTGGGAGACCTGTAATGAAATACATAGCTATCTGCTCCCATTTCCACACTGGAATTGGTAGAGACTACAACATACCCACTAGCCGATGATGTTCTGCTTTAACTTGCTGACAAGTTAAACACCTTGAAACAAATTCAGCTACCTTTCGTTTTATGCCACTCCACCAAAACTGTGCCTTCAACGCCTTATACATCTTCTATATTCCTGGATGAACAGCCCATCTGGAATGGTGGTAAGAATGAAGGAGTTGTTCCTAAGTAGTTAAAAGTACAAACATATGATCTCGAAACCACAAAACTGAACTCCCATCCAGCTTCCATCCCTCAATGGTCTTCCCACCATTGAGTTTTGAACTCATTGCAACACAGTCTACATCGGATGCATGTGCCTCCTTTACTATCTCCAAAAAATCAGGAAGAAGCACAACTGGAAAGAAAACCGCAACATCAGCTCGGTCTTCACATTCCATATGCATGTCTGCTAGGACCGACATCAACTACTGCTCATTTGAAGCTTCTTGTGCCAACTGAGCATACGAATTTCTTCTTAATGCATCAGCCACCGATTTTCCCTTACCCGATGTATATATCGAGTCAAAGTCGAACATTTGAAGATACTCCATCCATCTCCTCTACCTCAGATTCAAATATCGTTGTGAGAAAATATTCTTCAAACTCTTATGATCCATAAACATAGTGAATTTCTCACCAAAGAGATAATGATGCCAAGTTTTCAAGGCATAGACAACTGCAACTAACTCCAAATCATGTGTTGGGTAGTTATTTTCATGCACTCTCAACTGTCTTGATCTATAAGTAACAACATGGTCTCATTTCATGAGAACACAACCCAACCCTATTCCCGAAGCATCACAATACACCACATACCACTATCTTGATTTTGGAAAGATCAAGATAGGTTCCAATACAAGTCGAACATTCAATTCCTGAAAGGATTTCTGACATTCTTCTATCCATTGAAATGGAGAATTCTTCTTTTTTAGAGCTGTCATTGGTGATGATAGTCATGAGAAATCACACACAAAGAATCGGTAGTAACCAGCTAGACCAAGAAAACTGCATATTTCAAAGACATTATTCGGCGGTTGCCAAGAAAGAATAGCTTATATCTTTTCTAGATCCACTAAAACACCTTTCTTAGAAACAACATGGCCCAGAAAGCATACCTCTTGTATCCAAAAATCTCACTTTGATAATTTAGCATACAACTGATGGTCTCTCAAGATTTCCAACATTATCGCCAAGTGTTTCTCATGCTCAGCCCTTATTCTTGAATACACCAATATGTCGTCCACAAACACCACAAAAAAAGAATCCAGATATCGTTAGAATATTGGATTCATCAATACCATAAAGACTTCTGGTGCATTCATAAGACCAAAAGGCATGACTACATATTCATAGTGGCCATATCTGCTTCTGAAGGCTGTCTTAGGAATATCCTCCTTCCGAACTCACAACTAGTGATATCCTGACCACAAGTCAATCTTAGAGAACCACTGAGCTCCCTATAATTGATCGAACAGATCATTAATGTGTGGAAGTGTATATCTATTCTTTATTGTAACTTTGTTAAGTTTACGATAATCCACACATAGCCTCAAATTTCCATTTTATTTCTTTACAAAAAAAAACTGGCGCTGCCCATGGAGACACATTTGGCCGAATAAAACCTTTGTTTTCCAGTTCTTCCAACTTCACTTTCAATTCCTTTAACTCTATCGGTGACATCCTATAAGATAGAAGTGAGATAGGACTGGTCCCCGGAAGGAGATCAATCATAAACTCCACTTATCTTACAGGTGGTAACCCTGAGAAGTTTTTAGGAAAAACATCAGGAAATTGATCCACAACTACTGGAAAACTGTTATTCAGGATCTCATCCATCGATTCCAAGTTTAAAAAATCCAACTTGTAAGAGATTGTTTCCACTACTAGTGCTAACAAGCCCGTTGTACCTTCCTTTACCACTCTTTCTTCTCTAAAGAGATGCTCGACGCGATCCTCAGTCGTGAAACTGACTGTTCTGCTATAACAGTCGATGTGAGCCCTGAACTCTTTCAACCAATCCATACCCAGGATTATATCATAGACATCCATCTCCAGCATAGAGAAATCCCATTTCAGCTCAACTCCATCAACAGTTATAGAACATGCTCTACACATGAAGGCTCTACATTCTCTTTCACCGAGAGGAGTTTAAAGTTTTATCACAGAAGGCATCATTTCAAGTTTTAAGTTCAGCAAATCAGAAATACGAGAATAAAGAAAAGAATGTGATGCACCAGTATCGAACAATACTTGAATGAGGGTGGAATTCAAAAGAATCGTACCTATCACCGTAGACGGTCCAGACTGGTCATCCACAATCACGTGTTCTGCTCCATACAATTGCTTTGTTGCTGCACTTTTCTCCTTATTGCCTTGTTGAGATTGTCCTGCCTGAGGAGTCATGGTATTCCTGGAATCACCATATCTAGCCCTGTTATGATGGTGAGACTGATTTTGTTGTCCTCTCCCTGTTGAAGCATAAGATGTTGCAACACCTAAGAAGTGTCACGAACACTCGACCATAGAGCACTGCGACAATATCACTGTATATGCCCCATATTGTTGCAATTGTGGCATGCTCTTGGTGGTGTTGTACATTCTTGTTTCATGTGATCAATTGAGACACATTGAAAACACCCAGCTTTCATCATGGGTTGTGGAGGAAGATTCACCGATCCAGCTGTCTGATTCTGATTCGCACTCCCACCTTGGAAGTAGGTGTCCCTCTTCCGCTTGTTCCCAGCATTAGAGTTCCCACCTGTTCCCGTGGGTGTCATTATACTTCCTCCTCCCATAACATCTAAGATGTCTCTTTAAGCTACTGTTGCTCTGTTTAACATCTCCGTATAATTCGTAATACAGAGCACAACTATCTTCGAGCGAATCTCTTGTCGCAACCCTGATTCAAAGATGTGTGCCTTCAGCGACGCACTTTCAGCAACTTCCAGTGCAAAGAACACTAAATTCAAGAATTTAGCCTTATACTCCGTGACAGAGAGATTCTCCTGCTTCAGGCTGAAAAATTTTGTCATCCTCTGGATCTTGAACATGTGAGGATAGAATTTTTTATTTAACAATTCCTCAAATTCCTCCCAGCCCAGGACTTGATCTACCTTATCCTGCAACACTATCTCCCACCACAGTCATGAAAGATCCTTCAGCATATATGTCACCAACTTTACTTTCAGTTCTGGTGGTGTACTAATGAAATCGAAGATACGATCCATCCTACTCAGCCACACCTCCACCCTTTCTGGTTTAGAATCACCCCGAAAGATGGGTGGATTCTGCTTCTGGAACTGGACGGAATGGTCTACATGCCTTGACTCATCCTTCTGATTCCCCATGTCCACAGCCTGAAATTCTTGAACTATACTTTGGACTAGTTGTTGGTTCACCTACGGCTCAGGTGCGACCACATTCTCCGCAACCTCCCGTTTGGTTTCTACGACGCCTAACGGGTTCCATTTTCTATACAAACGACGCATGATGTTAGTCTCACTTCCTAGCAACTGAAGGCTTAGAATTTTAATTTCTATCAAATCACTATCACAACATTTATTTCCAACCATCAAGATTTTCCACCTTTACCCATTTCTAAAAAATAAAAAAATGAAAAATGAAAAAATCTTTTCTTTCTTTTGAAAATAAATCTATTTTCAAAATACATCAACCATTCTCTTTTCAAAATATTTCATTTGAAAACAAGTTTAAAATTTTCAGAAATCACACTCTTGCATCAAACCATAATCCATTTTTCAAAATGATATATGCACTTATAGTGGGAAGTCATTCCTCTAATGCATGTCATGTTCATCTCATTTGCTAAACCCATGACAATGAGATTTGTTATCCTATAAGTGTCTCCAAAACACTTATGTACCCAACTCCCTGGTAACTTTTAGTTCAGCATAAAAAGGTTAGCTACATATTTTTATGCTCTACATTCCAAGTTCTTACAATACTACTCCTTTCTAAGACGACCACCCAAGGAATAGACACGTAAGAATTCAACACCAAGACCAAAAAAAACTGATGACTACTTGTTCCACAAAGAAAGGAACAAGCTGATTTCATTTATACCCCAAGGACCGAACAAACTGATACCATTTGTAATGACCCACTTATCCTCGTTGGCTTGAGAGTACAAAGAGTCATTACTAGGCCTTAAGTGACATCCCCAAGGCACCAAAGGCTGGAAATAAATGCCGAAGGGTTTCAAAACAAGTGGGGGATGATTTACCCTTTTAGAATATACCATAGAACCAACAACCATAACCAAACTAATCAACTAAATGATACATGATAAAATCTAATACAACTTAACCAATTATTTTATCATAAACCAACCAAGAGTACCATAGAGAAAACCAACACTAAATCAGAGTAAATAGCAGAAAGACAAACTAAAAGACTACAAGACGACAACACAACTCCATGCTCCACAAGATCCAAGCTCCAACATCACGAACCAGCCCTAGTATCACGAAGTAGTGCTATAAACATGTCACACTTTGCCTTTACCAACATCCTGGTATATGACATCTGCAAAATCACCAACATTCCAAGGCAGGGGGTGAGTAATGAAACTCAGTAGGTTTTCCCCAATGACTTCCCAACCCATGCCTCTAGGATAAAACATGTTATCACATTTATATAAAGCAATTTATATAAAACAATTCCAAAACAATTCACAATATAACAAGTTCCATGTCAAAAGAATTTTCCAACAAAACCCATCTTTCTCAAGAAAAGAAACCAAGAAAATTTTCCAATCAAAATCCCATTTCCATTTTGGCACATTCATTCCATTTCACAAATCCACACAACCAACCATGCATGCAGCCTGGACCTCCATATACTCATGAGTGGTGAGTTATCCTTTCACTAAGTCATCACTTAGTGGACTACCTTGACGGGGGTACTTCACGCCCTTATCCGTACCTTTTGATGGGGGTACTTCTTTCCCTTATCTATCCCAACCTTTTGATGGGGGTACCTCTCACCCTTATCCATCCCAATTCATATGAACACACTCCACAACCCATGAAAATCCATGAAAAACCCAAGTGTTTTCAAAACCTTTCAATAAATCGTCAAACCTTTTATTGAAAACCATTTATTTCAAGAAGAAAAACCATAACCAATTGAAAATCGCCATTTTAAATTCACTTCAACAAACACTTTCCAAAACACACAATTTCCATCACCTGTTACTTAAAAGGGGTTTCAACCATTCTTTCACAGCAGATAAACAAACCATTTCAATCAAGGAAAACAATTCAAAATTAAGCCTTCAAGTTCTAAGAAAGAGGAATCGGAAGTGAAGCCACCTACCTCAACAAATTAGGTGAAACCAACCAATGGACGAAGAACGCCAACAAAACAGAGTCAACTACTCCATGAAACTTCCTTATATTCCTTCCCCTAATACCAAAAAAACAAAAACCGGACTTAAAAGTCATCCACTACCTTATATCTACCCACCTTGGGCGTAGATCTAAAGATCCATCAAGAGGGAAGAAGGAGATCTAAGAAAACTAAAGGAAACGAGACCTACCTTGATCAACCGGCCTCTAAACGCCAAGACAAACCTCCAGATCGCTTCCAAACCACCTGGTAAGTGTTCTCCCACCTTCACTAGAGAGAAATCCCGAGTTAGGGCCGTCTAGGAGCAAAGAAGAGTGGGTTTAAAGATAAAATGGATTAGATCCTTAAAAATAGGATCTAAGTTGACTCTACACATGGTTAGTTCACACGGTTAGTCAAATCATGTGCTAACTGTGCGGTAGTCACTGCTTAGAAGGGGCGCTCTACACGGTCTCCTCACACGGTTTTCCCAAACCGTGCGCACACTTTGCGGTCTCCTCTGTCCAAAGGGACCACCACCTGCACGGCTTCTGCACGGTTTGGGCAACCCGTGCGAAGCCCGTGCATCACCACTTTTTTCCCTTTAACACTTTTAAAAGTCTCCAAACTTTCCAAAACATTTCTCATATGATTTATGTACTTAAAAAGCATAAAACAAGGGTTACTTACCAGAAATCGGGGGTACTACAACCAAGAAGGAATATATTTTCTCTTATAGAGACTTTGATTAATTTTGAACTACTGGTTAATGTACTTACATGATCATTCACCAACTTTTCAAGGGTTTTGATTAAAAGTTAACATATATGAGTTCTTTTGAAGCATTTAATTAAGATAATATTTATAAATCCAATCTTTTAAGGAAAACATATATAAGATATTTATGATTTTTCACTGTCCACGTTTAATACATATTTATATATAATGAAAAACTAAAATACTCATATTTATAATTATAATTTCCAATTTTTGAGATTTATTGTAGTGACCTAGGTTTTCCTCTAGGAATGACCTAACTCGTTTATTATATTTGGAGACCCAAACCACTTAAAGAGGGTAAATGGTAAATTTACCATCATAAATTTCCTATGGAATATTTTTTTATGGTTTTTTTGATTTCAAAGCATAGTGTTTATTGTTAGATGGAGTTTTGGTGAGATTTAAAGCTTGTTTCTTTTTAAGAAAAAAATGAATAATTAATTAATAAATAAATATTCCTACACATGCGAACTTTTATAACTCCTTAATGATGACCCGTATGTAAATTCAAACATCAATTTTGTGTTTATAATGAAGATATTTTATTAAGGAAGTAGTTTTTTTGTGTGGGTTTTGATCCCTAGGGAGAGTCGTTGTTGCAGGAAACCCATTATTTTTATTTCTTTACTATTTATTATTCTCTCCCCCCTCATAATTACCCTCATGATGGGGGAGGGGTGAAACTCTATAGATGTTAATTCTAATTGGGGAATTGAGAACCAAATTGAATGATTATTAGGAAGTGAGGTTTAATCCATGGATCAATGGAAAATAGTGATAGAACATGTATTATTATCATAAAAACCCCAAATAATTGGAAAATATCCATGAGTTTGGACTTTTTTATTTTGAGTTTTATGACTTGGGTTGTACAAAAATTACATGAATATATGGACCAATGAGACCCACATTTTGTTTACCCCTATAGGATACATCGTGTAGGTTGAATTCGTATCAAATAATGGCCTAAGTGAACACCTGACTTCTATTCAAGGCCTACATGTCATGTACATTAGAGTACATGTTGTGTACTATGAGTTCTTTGGAATTTTTTATATCTTTTCACCTAGGTGTTAGAAATTGGGTGAATGAGAAACACATTTTGAGGGGTTTTCCACATAGATTATGATGGTGCAATCCTCCTTGACATCAGAGATCAGTTGTGAGGCATTTATGTTGGTTTGGGTATCAAATATCCATATATGCTATGGTTTGAGTGAGGTTCTATGGAGCTGTCATGGAGTTGGTAACCCTCTAACAACTTTCTCATATTAGGGAATGTTTCATCCACACTTGTTATGGATTCTATAACCCCCTCATGAAACTGATATGTGGGCCCTCCATTATAGTTGTTGTGGGAATTTTTCGCATGGAGTTGACACCCTGATGAGGCATTGATCCTTTTACTACAATTGGGGTTGGTACCCCCCCCCCCCCCATGTGATGGGTCATGAGTCCTCCATATATAGAGTTTGTTACTATTTTCATGATTTAGAGTGCAATCCATAGGGTTTGGTACTCCCTAGATTGGTGTATATATTCCCCGTGAGATGTGGGTCCCTCATTATGACTCCAAAGAGGTGATGAGGATAAATTAGATGAAGTTATGGTAATACCTCATGCATTATTTCATGGTCCTCTATTCATAGGTTTTCGGTACTCCTTTGATCAATACTCTTCCCTTTGATGAGGCATGATCCCCTGCCATGCTTTGGTCTGAGTATATGTGAATGTCTATGAAGTTAGGGGGTTATAGTCCCCATTAAATGCACTTATTTATCAATAAGGTGAGAATATCCACTGTAGTCATGGAAGTATAGCTTGAGATTTAGGAGGTTGAGATGTCTGGGTGTCACACACCCTATGACACGTCATAAATGGTTTCCTTCAAGATATTATATACAGCTAGGCTATCAACTTTTGATCATAAGGGTTTTTTAGCTACAAAGATACTCTAGTTATTTATGATTTGTCATTATTTTTAAAGTTTAGTTGAGATTACAAGGTATTTACTATATCCTTAGGTCTCCTATTTGTAAATCATATCTAGGTTTTAATTTTGGAGTTCTCTATTCCTCCCCTGATCTTGGGTTTTGAGTAAGCATGTTGTTTCTGTACTTTTTGTTTTTGGGTCATCTTACAAGAAATTTTATACTCACCACTACATGATCCATGTGCCCACACATATTATATCTATGTATATGACACACAGTTTGAGAATAATCATAGTGGATATAAATATGGAATGACTTGTGCAGAGATGATGCTTAGGGGTGCCTAGTAGTGCTTGATGTTGGTTGTCGTTGGTGACCTTTATAGCAAAGTTTCATGGAAATTGACACTAGTTTTTTGTGGTGGTGATTGTATCAGGTGTCTTTATAATGATAATTATTCCCTTGCTTTGTGTATATATACTCTTAGACTTCAAGATCTTGTGTTTCCCCTTTTTATTAGAGTCCACCTTATAGTTCTATTCTAGATAGATAATTCCTCATACATGTGTATTATTCTTAAATATGACTATTTGTGCCATTATTGACTGTAGGTTATGATTTACTGCATTGGAGGCATGTTTTTTGTTATAGGTTTCATATAGGCTAAGGCCTCCCATGTGTATATGTCTTTTTGGTGTTAGTCACCATCCTATGGCTTACTGGAGGTAGGATTGGGGAGACACACTCAGCTTACCGCCAACCTAGTCAGGGTCTCGGTGAGTGAGTTCATGTCATTTATAATAAATTAATGAATGAATTCATAATATATTCACAACAAATTCATCTCATCACTAAGAAGATATTTTCCATTTTTTGAACTTATAGACCAAAAAATTATGAAAGTGTATTTATTAGGGAGAGGATCCCTCATGTATTTTAAGGATAGTGAGTGTGTAAATGTGGATTAGTGTTAAGGAATATCCTAGAATCATAATACACACCTCATTATGATCATAAATATAAATTATAAAATAATTTTTATAATAAAATTTACTTTGGAAAATGATAGAGAAATCATTTGATCAAATTTTATAACTTCTCAAATATTTATGATAAAAATTCAAGTATGAGTAAAACAAATTATATAAATAATTTCATTCCTATAAAGAAGTTAAATAATGTAATTAAAATTACATTCAAATCAGTGAATTCATTCATTCATTGGATTTCATGATTCATGAATGATAATTCATTATTTATCAACATTGACCATTTTTTACACTAATCTTATTCATCATAATGATTATTGTTTAACCACTTCATTTAGTAAAATTATTTTCATAAAACATATTGGATTATAAAATTTACATGACTCAATCATATCATATACTTTAAGAGATAATATCAAATGAATTTCATGATGTTACATTGATAGTTCATAAGCACAAGATAAATAATTGTTTTTTCTCAAAATAATGTTATGGGAGAAAATTTAGATAAACAAAAAAATATTCTTCAATATAATTTAAAAAACACGTGGTTTCATATCATCCATCAAAGACAAAATATTTCATAAATATTAATGACATTCATTGTGTTCTTTAGATATTTATTATCAGCAAACTACTTATAGTGGTTATATTATTATTATTATTATTATTATGAAAAAATAAGGCATAATGATCATCATATAATAACACATTTACCCCATAATTTATTTAAAAAAACATGTATTTTTGCATTAAAATCAAGGAATGAAATAAAATTTTTTTGATAAAAAATTTCATTTACTCAAGGGAACAAAATAAAATTATTTGATTGTATTTTATTATATCTTCAAGATGATAAAATGAATATTTAATTCAAAATTTTCGTACACTTTAGTTGATGAATATTAATAAAATATATTTATGGTGTTCTTTATGAAAGATTAGTTTTTTCATATATTTTATGATAAATAAAATAAATATGAAAAGAAATAAAAAAAATACAATATTTATTAAAAATACATAGATAAATATCATCTTTATAATGATCATTTGTGAATCATAATCAAACCCAACACTTTTAAGGTGTAAAAAAATATGAGATGCCAAATTTTAGTATGTCTTCATTATGGTTCATGGTATGGTCAGTGAAGTTCACTTTAATGTACGATGGATACAATATGTTTAACTACTTCTGGTGGTGGTGTTTCATATTTCCATTTGATGAATGATGTTTATTTTGAAATCAACCAATTTTATTACCAATGAAATAATGATAATAAACAATAACATTCACATCAAGTAATGAAGTTTAATTTGACAATAATGAATCCACTACTACACATGAGACCTTTAACAACGCTAGAATATATCTTTGTCAGTGAAAAAAAGTGTTGACAATCAGAGCACCCTTAAAATCCCTAAGCCTTTATTAGCACTAGAAAAGTAGTGATAAAGGGATCCTTTATTAGTGCTTCTTCTAAGAGTGATAAAGGTCCCTATTTATCATTATCAGTTCTAAATAAAAGAGTTGATAAAGGGGGCCTTCATTGGCACTAAAAGAAGCATTGACAAATGGGGCATTAATCATGGATTTTTTATAGCGTTGATAACGGTGCATACTGGTGCAATTTGCTATTAAAATTATAGCACACTATAGTATAAAATATAGGGAGAAAATACATAATTTAATTAAAATAAAATTTACAATAAAAATAAAAGAACAAAACTAAATTATAGATATTTCAAACACTAGTTTGTACAATTACATGAGTAAGTACAATTTATTACAACATTAAAAAACATCGATGCTCCTTTTTCTTTGGCCCCCGAACCCCGGTCATGCTATTAGTTTCTGAAAAAAATACCCCAACTCAAGAAAAATAATTCACCTATATAAGAAAACAATTATTATGTTAGTAATACTATAAATAAATAAATTAAACAAAAAGTGTCAATTTTAAACTATAAATGTATACTTTGAGACATACCGGGCACACCATGTATCAGATTGAGTTGTGGTTGATTCTTACATGCCATTCCATTTCTTTTTATTCTCAAAAGAAATTTCTCTTTAATTGGATCACATATGTGGTGATAAAAAACTCTCACTATGGATGTGATCCAATTCAAGAGGACTTTATTTTTTAGAACAAGCCTTCAACTGTGACACCATTTCTTGTTCTTCTTTAAGCATTTTCTCTATGAAAATTAACTAAATAAGTTTCAGATAAAAATGATAAGGAAATTAATTTAGAAATAGTAGATAAAATGATGAGAAAAAAATATGAGATTTTTTCTTAGTTTTGGTTATGTGATGCGTGTTTTAAACTAAAACGGCACTTATATATTGAAAACTCACACTTCAATTCATACCAGTAAAATTGTGTGTTAGATTGATGTGTGGTCAATTTCTACACATCATAAATGAATTATGGATAGGTTTACTAAATTTTAAAAATAATTTGAGATCATTTTCTGAGTTTTGGATAGTGACGTGTGTTTTAAACTAAAGTGATGCCTTTTTTAAGGTAACTAAAATGAAACATTTATATTGAAAACACACACTTTGATTCATATCGATCACATCGTGTTTATGATTTATGTACATTCAATTCTTATACATAAAAAATTAATTATGGGTCATTTTTCTAAAGTTTAAAACAATCTGAGCTTGTTTTATCAATTTTGGCTATTTCATGTGTGTTTTAAACTAAAATGGAACTTTTGTATTGAAAACGTGAACTTTGAGTCATACTAACCACATCATGTGTCAGATTGATGTGAGTTTAATTCCAACATGTCAAAAACTGAATTATAGATCATTTTCATAAATTTTTAAAAATAATCTGAGTTAGTTTTCTCATTTTTTGGTGATATGACATGCATTTTAAACTAAAATGAAACTTTTATATTGAAAACATGCACTTTGAGTCATACCAACCACATCATGTGTCAGCTTAACATTTATTCAACTCCTACACATAAAAAATGAATTATGGATTATTTTCCTAAAGTTTAAAAATAATCTGATCCTATTTTCTTGGTTTTGGCTAGTGATGTGTGTTTTAAACTAAAACGACACCTTTATATTGAAAACATGCACTTTGAGTCATATCAGTAATATCGTATATCAGATTGATGTGTATTCAATTATTATATGTCAAAATTGAATTATGGATTGTTTTAATGATGTTTGAAAACAATATAAGCTTGTTTTTTCAGTTTTGGATATTTGATGCGTGTTTTAAACTAAAATGACACTTTTGTATTTAAAACACACACTTGGAGTCATACCGACAAAATCATGTGTTAGATTGATTTGCGGTCCATTCCTAAACATAAAAAATAAATTATGGATATTTTTCCTAATGGTTTAAAAAAATCGAGATCATTTTCTTGGTTTTGGTGATGTAACATGCATTTTAAACTAAAATGACATTTTTATATTGAAAACACACATTTCGAGTCATACCGACCACATTGGGTGTCATATTGATGTGTGGTCGATTCTTACATGTCATAAATGAATTATGGATCATTTTCATAAATTTTGAAAACAATTTGATCTCATTTGCTCAGTTTTGGATCTTTGATGTGTGTTTTAAACTAAAATAGTGCTTTTGAATTGAAAACACGCACTTCGAGTCATACCGATCACATCATGTGTCAGATTGATGTGATCTCAATTCCTACACACCACAAATGAATTATATAATGTTTTCCTAATGTTTCAAAACAATATAATCTATTTTTATTGGTTTGGTGATGTGACATGCATTTTAAAGTAAAACGACATGCATTTTAAAGTAAAATGACACTTTTATATTGAAAACATGCACTTTGAGTCATACCAACCACATCATGTGTCGGATTGATGTGAGTTCAATTTATATACATCACAAATTAATTATGTATCATTTTACTAAAGTTTGAAAATAATAAAATCTCTTTTTCTCAGTTTTGGTTATTTGATGCATTTTTAAACTAAACTGATACTTTTGTATTGAAAACACGCACTTTGAGTCATACCAACCACAACATGTGTCATATTGATATTAATTCAATTCCTACATGTAAAAAATGAATTACATATCGTTTTACTAAATTTTTAAAACAATTTGAGCTCATTTTCTCGATTTTGGTGATGTGATATGCATTTTAAACTAAAATAACTATATTGAAAACATAAATTTCGAGTCATAACGACCACATTAGGTGTCGTATTTATGTTTATTCAATTAATAAATGTAAAAATTGAATTATGGATCATTTTTCTGAAGTTTTAAAATAATATGATCTTGTTTTCTCGGTTTTTTCTATGTGATGCGTATTAAACTAAAATAACACTTTTATATCGAAAACACATGATTCAAGTCATACTGACCATATAGTGTTTTAGATTGGAATGTTGTCAATTACTACACATGAAAAATGAATTTTTGATCATTATCCAAAATTTTAAAAACAATATAACCTAATTTTATCGATTTTGGATATGTAATGAGCGTTTTAATCTAAAATGATACTTTTATATTAAAAACACATACTTAGAGTCATATCAACCACATCAGGTATTGAATTGACATGTGGTCAATTCCTACACATCAAAAATTAATTATGGATCATTTTTCTAAAGTTTTAAAACAATACGATCTTATTTTCTTGATTTTGGCTATTTGATACATGTTTTAAACTAAAATGACACTTTAGTATTGAAAACATGTACTTTGAGTCAAACTAACCACATCATGTTTCATGTTGATGTATGGTCAATTAATATAAGTCAAAAATTAATTATGGATTTTTTTCTGAAAGTTTGAAAATAATATGAGCTTGTTTGCTCGATTTTGGTGATGTAAAATGTGTTCTAAACTAAAATTATATCTTTGTATTGGAAACATGCATTTCAAGTCATAAAAACCACATCAAGTTTAGTATTGAAATGTGGTCAATTACTACATGTCAAAAATTAATTATGGAATGTTTTCCTAAATTTTTTAAATAATATTAGCCTTTTTCTTGATTTTGACTATTTGATGTGTGTTTTAAACAAAAATAACATTTTTGCATTGAAAACACACACTTTGAGTCATACTGACCATATATTGTGTTGGATTGATGTGAGTTTAATTAATATAAGTCAAAAATGAATTATGGATCATTTTCTTAAAGTTTGAAAACATTATGAGCTCATTTTCTTGGTTTTGGTGATATAACATTGATTTTAAACTAAAATGACACTTTTATATTGAAAGCACACATTTCAATTCATATTAACCATATTGGGTGTCAGATTGAAATGTGTTCAATTCCTAAAAATCAAAAATGAATTATGGATTTTTTTCCTAAAGATTTAAAATAATTTTATTTTGTTTTCTTAGTTTTGGATATTTGATGTGTGTTTTAAACTAAATTGGCACTTTTGTATTGAAAATATACATTTTGAGTCGTACTAAACACATCATGTTTCAAATTTATGTGTGGTAGATTCCTATACATAAAAAATGAATTATAGATCATTTTCTGAATTTTTGAAATTAATATGATCACGTTTTCTTGGTTTTGGTGATTTGACATGCGTTTTAAATTAAAATAGAATTTTTATATTTAAAACATGCACTTCGAGTCATGCCAACCATGTGTTGGATTGAGATATAGTCAATTCCTACATCTCACAAATGAATTAGGTATTTTTTTTAAAGCTTGAATAAAATATGATCTAATTTTCTTTATTTTGGATAGTGATTCATGTTTAAAACTAAAATGACACTTTTATATTGAAAACACACATCTCGAGTCATATTGACCGCATCGGGGGTTGGATTGACATGTGGTCATTTCCTACATGTCAAAAATGAATTATGGATTATTTTCCTAAAGTTTTAATATGATTCAAGATCGTTTCCTCAATTTTGGCTATTTGATTGTTTTTTAAACTAAAATGTCGCTTTTGTATTAAAAATATGCACTTCGAGTCATACCGACCACATCGTGTGTCATATTGACATGTGGTCAATTACTACATGCCAAAGATGAATTATAGATCATTTTCCTGATGTTTGAAAACAATATGAGCTCATTTTATCGCTTTTTGTGATCTGACATGTGTTTTAAAATGAAATGGAACTTTTATATTAAAAACATGCACTTCAAGTCATATTGACCACATCGTGTGATGGATTAACATGCAGTCAATTCCTACATGTCATAAATGAATTATGGATTGTTGTCATAAATTTTGAAAACAATCCAATTATGTTTTCTTGGTTTTGGCTAGTGATGTATGTTTTAAACTAAAATGTCACTTTTATATTGAAAACCTAAATTTTGAGTCATACCGACCACATCGACTTTCAGATTGACGTGTGGTCAATTCCTACACAACACAAATGAATTATGGATCATTGACCTAAAGTTTGAAAATAATACAATTTTTTTATTGGTTTTTTTTATGTGATGCATTTTAAACTAAAATGAAACTTTTATATTGAAAAAATTTACTTTCAGTCATATGGACCTCATTGTGTGTCGGATTTTTATGTGGTCAATTTCTACACATGATAAATTAATTGTGGATTTTTTTCAAAATTTTGAAAACAATTGGATCTCTTTTGATTATTTTTTTATATGTGATTCATGTTTTAAACTAAAATTCCAATTTTATATTGAAAACATGTACTCAGAGTTATACCAACCACATTGGGTGTTTGATTGATGTTTGGTCAATTACTACATGTCACAAATGAATTACGGATTGTTTTACTAAATTTTGAAAATAATTTGAGCTCATTTTCTTAGTTTTGTCTGTGTGATAAATTTTTTAAATTAAAATGACACTTATATATTAAAAACACGCACTTTGAATCATACTGGTCACACCATGTGTCATATTGATGTGTTGTTGATTCTTACATGTGAAAAATGACTTAAGGATCGATTTCCTAAATAATAAATCCAATACAAGTGTGTTTTCTAGGTTTTCAGTTAGGGAAACATGGTTTTAACTAAAATGTGATTTTTAAACTAAAAACATTCACTTTAAGTATCAGATAAAAATTATAAGAAAAATAAATAAATAAGTAGTATGAATTTAAATATTTATGATGTATGTATGCATTATGATACCTTGTATTATATCCATTTTTTCATAAACAAATCAATTTTATTTATTATAATTCCCCATGAGAAATAGATCAAAAATAATATAAAAGAATTATAGTAAAAATGATTCACATCCCAAATGTATCTATAATGTTGTAGCCCATACTAGATCACAAACATAATAGATAGTCACTTAAATTTAATGTTGAAAAACATTCTGACACCATGTACTCTATGAACTCATCTCTAAAGAAATTTACTTCTTCTTTTGAGTATGTAGATTTTTGGAAATCTTGGTATCATTAAGAAAATATATAAAATTAAATGATTAGAAAATATTTTTAATAAAATTGTAATTACCATCAGAAATTACCTATTCTGGGATGCTAGTCTTTTTATGTCATATGATATATTTCATAAATTTACAAACATAATATCCACAATCATTATTGTTATCTTACTTTAGATACTACAAAAACATTGACCAAAATAAGTAAATTGTTTTGAAATATGTTTTGAAAGTTAAATCTTTATTTATATGTCTTAATATGTTTAGATTTAAAGAAATCAATAGGCCTCTTATTTTTATTTATTGACCTCATACCATGATTTAGCCTATATTTATAGATCTCCCTATCATAAAAAATATCATTAAAAACAAATAGAAACATATAATTCAAGTTTTATCTATAAAATTTTGATTACAGTGCATTACAAATTCAAAATACACATCATGTGTGGTTAGTTTGATGGAAATACTTGCATTAGATCCAAAAAAAATAAATATTTGGGGTATTTAAATTGATTTTGATAGGCATATAGTTCTTACTAAAAAAATAAGTAATGAAAAAAATAAAAATATATTTTATAAGATGAGATAACAGATTTTTACCCCTATATTATAGGCATTAAGAAGAGTCTATCATATGTTATTTTCTTTTTAAATTCATCACTTAGTTCATATTTTTCTTATCAATTTCTTTTACTTACAAATAAATTTATTGAGTACAAATCATACATGGATTAATGAATCCAAATCATGCTTCACAAGGTTTTCCCTTTGTATAGTAGTAATATAAATTCCTATAAAAAATATGAACAATTATTAACTTTAATGAACATGGTAGATCATTTTTTAGACATTTAGATTATGAAAATTTACTTCATGTATGTATTCAAAACTGAGACTCCTAACCATTAAAACTTGAGAATCTCATTTATAATATTGAGACCAATCATGTCTATAATGACATTTCCAAATATTTCTTCTTAATATTGAATGTAATAAAAATATCTATCTTTGAATGTGGTGTCTGAATTAAAATTAAATGTTAATATATGATGAGGTGGAACTAGCGGGGATAAGTTACTCTCATAAGGTCATTTTGTTTCTTGGTTGATTCACTAGATTGTCTTGATCCAACCTTCCATTTCCCCATAATTTTATCAATCTATAATATCATACCTCATTTCAAACCTTTTTTCATCATGTGTTACATGTTTTTCATTCAATTTTTTTAAGTAATACCTCATGAATCTTTATAATATTATAAATCCATGCTATTAAAGTTCCAATGTAATCATTGACTATTGTAATTTATAGATCAATAAGTGGAACAGGCAACTCAGCACTTGGCTCTTGAGCTACTTCAATAATCACTCTCATTTAATCTTTTAGGAGTTATTTATTTTGTAGCATGTCTCTTGGGATATTATACAACATACTTGTAAAGACCCAAAATTCTCATACTTATATATTAAATCGTTTTAGATGAATATTCAATATATTTCACAAATAAACACTCGTAAATCGTATAGGTTTAGTTTCTTTAGATACTATACACAAAATCTTACTATTTCTTGAAATATCTTCAACATATCCCATAAATATCTTCACACATAGTACTCTTCATAGACATAACCTACCTAAAACCTATCTTCATAACCTGTGGAAAGGAAATATAAGAAAGTTTGATCTCAAATGCTTAGTAAGGGTAGACAAGGGAGATATCAGTATAACATGATCATATAGGTATGATAACATAAGAATAAATTTTCAAAGTCATACCCTATATATCATAGATCATAAACGGGAGTCATGGAATAAATATTGGTAGTTCATAAGACATTAATCATAATGGAATCAAAGAACATGAACCATGAGAACAAAACATTGGAATAAGACATAATTTTTTGTCATTCATATAAGAATATAAAATCATTTACTTATTTGTTCAAGGCTCATTTCCAAGATTATTATAGTGTAATGGGTTCACTCCCCAATCCATCGTAGTAGTCAAGGTTCACTCCCAAGAATATCATAGTGGAAAAAGTCCTTTACGGAACTATGTTCACTCCTTATTCCAATCTTTTTTATCTCATGAGATGTTAATCTTTACCCAATGCATTGGGGGAGTTATAGGTCCCGCCTATCTTGGTTATAATGTAACAACCGTTATTGGTTATAGAGTAACCAATTTCACATAATAAAAATCCTACATATGTGTTACATAAGATCATAAAATATTTATCATATCAAAACCCATGAAAATAAATGGTTTTCATAAACATTTCATCATAACAAAACCTATGGAAAAGAAATATGTTTCATAATCATTTCATCATTTCATCAAATCATAACCCATGGAAAAAGAAGTAGGTTTCATAATAATTTTATCATGGTATAACCCATTGAAGATAAACGGGTTTCATAAACATATTTTCATCATAAATATAAACCATTCATAGGAATAATAATAATGGTTTCCATGGATCATATGCCTTTTAAATCATAGGTTACATCAAATTATGTCAACTTAGATGGAAAATGATTTTGAAAGATTACTTGGAAAATTTCTTGAGAAAAATAGACTTTTCACTTTGAAAAAAAAATACTTTTTAAAATTTAAAACATTTTAAAAATTATTTTCTTCGAAAATAACTTTGCAATCTTATAAAGTAATCTTTAAAATCATTTAAAACATTTCTTAAGGAAAATATCATTTCTTTTAAAATAACTTTTTAAAACAAAAAAATCATAAAACATTTGGTAAATCATTTTCATTTAAAATAAACGTTGAAGCTTATAAAGTAAGATTTAAAACATTGGGTGGTCATGATGGTGGAAAATATCATTCATGTCATACATGTTAAAACAAAGTTTCCTTTTACATTTTTAGTAAAATCCAAATAGGCATTGTTTGGAAAACAATATGAATATTCCTTTCGAAACATTTTGTAAAAATTAAAACATGAGTAAAAATTTATTTAATAAATAATTTTTATAATTTTATAAACATTTTTTAAAATAGTTTTATAAAACATGGTTTTGGAAGAAAATGGGTTTTTGATTGAAGAGAGAAATAAAAACGATTTTTCTTAAAAACGTTATCTTTACCACTTGAGTACATAAAGAGAGGAAAATGAAGGGAAAAATGTATTATAAAGAAATAACTAGAGAATAATAAAATTCATTAGTTTCTTGAGAGGTGTATCATAATACTTTATCATCAAAAACATAACCATAAACAATCCTAATAAATGATGAGATTGTATCATAAAACCCTTACCACTTTGGTATATTTTGAATCATAGGACCCATTAAAGAATAACATAAATTGAAACTTTTAATATCATTAAAATAATTTTTTTCATAATATAACATTTCAAAGGTAATTATATACACATCGTAGAAGAAGATAGGTGCATAATATAACTTATATCCCAAAGAAGGTAATTTAAGACAGACAATCCCTTGCCGTTTTAGTAACTGTTGAACTATAAGCCCCATTAAAGATAGATCCTAAAATGATTATGTAAATCCCAATAATTTTCTGGATAATAATAATAAAATACATTCATGGTAATTATATACACCACATAAAAGAAACATGTGGTGAATATGGCATGTGTCTTGTAGAAAGTAAAAGTGAAATGAAAATCTCTTACCTTAAGTCTCGACTTCCTTCGTACACATTTGAAGCTATTGTATAATAAATATAAGTTTATTATAAATATATTAAATAACCATAATTATATATATCATACCATATATGATTTACTTATGAACTTTTATTACCCATTTATTAACAATTCCTTATTAAAATTATGTTTCAGGTAATAAGTGCTTCATTTTTCACGTATGTTTTGGTTTGGTATTTTTGGTAATATTACATTGATAATGGTTTAATAATATAAATAATTTTAACCATGATATAAATATAATATATATTCAATATATATTTATTTATTGTAATCCATAAAAGTTAGATATAGAAAATTAAATGCACAATTCATGGAGACAATAGGTCATACGTACGCATGAATGTTGTTTCCATTTTCTCAACGGATTGAAAGAAAGAAAGATAAATAATTTATTATCATCCTAGAATAATTTTTACATCATATATATCACATATTTTCATTAAACCTATCCTTGTTACCTTCCATGTAAAGCGTGAACGATCACATCACTTCGCAAGGCAGTAGTCCACCGTATACATGAATGACCTTATCGTATCCCCCACGGAATGGAAAGTAAGAAGTTATATATGATATAATTATTAAACAAGTATAATTATATTAAAAATATCAAATATATTAAATTAATATATCATTATTACCATCCAAGTAAATGAAAAAATAAAAACACATCACATCATTTCGCAAGGCGGTACTCCGTCGTACACATGAGCGACGTTATTGTTTTCCCAATGGGTTTGAATGTAAGAAGTTATATGTGGTATTATAATTCCATTGATATAATAATATCATAAATATAATATATAAACATTAAATATATCATTATATCCATCCGTGATATGTGGTTATAGAAAACTAATAACATCGGTTCGTGAGGCGGTGGTCCACTATACACATGAACGATGATTTTGTATCCCATTTGATGGAAGAGGGGTTGGATATCGGTAATGCACTTAAAATAAAAAAAATATCATTATATGTAAGATAATAATTTTATTATATCATCATTTTTAAAAATAATTTAAGTATTTTAAGGAATTAATAAAATAAAATTCTCGGTTACGGATGTTACCTCTTCTTCAGACAACTTTTGTTTGTTTGCACTAAAAGACTTTCTAGGTTGGATTTCTGACCAAAACAAGGCTTCTAGGATGAGAGTATGGAATTAAATGATGGATTTGGGTAGTTTTTGTCTGAAACAAAATTTTTTTAAATTGTGAATAGGATAGTATAGGGATGGCCTTTTATAAGTGAGGTGAGTTGTACACCTGTAATTTTTGAAAAGAAAAAGGTGTGCCCACATTTTTCACAAGACACAAGGCTCCAAAATGGTCAATTATCTAAAATTAAAGATATAATTTTTAAATATGGTTATCCAATGGGTGTTTTATAAGTTTTGGATCATTTTTAACCCATACATTTTTAGTTTAACCCCCAGAAAACCCATTTTCACCTTAACCATGTTAATTAATTTTTACAGCTTTTACTATTCATAGTGGTTAAAAATTAAGTTGAAATTATTATATAATATATATTATGATGATTTAAAATACATAATACATTTTTCCAAATTTTATTCATAGAAGTGTCAAAATTTAACTTAAAATTGTTCCCACGAGCGCAATGAAAAAGCGGTTTTCAAAAGAGAAAAGTTTCAAAAGATTAAAAGGATTTTAAATAAAAAATCAATATGAAATTGATTCCAATGAAAAAAATTATATTAATATATATATATATATAATTGAACTAATTTTACTTTTAAAATCATCTTCAAATAATTTTTAAATTTTTAAATGCTTTAAAAGAAATGACAATTCTTAATAAAAACCAATATTTTCACTATTCATTGAAAATCTTATCTTTGCAGAAAATTATCAAAAATTCACACCAAGATAATTTTACATGATAATTTAAAAATAAACTTTATTCTTTCAAATAAATTTTCTAAAAGTGGAAAATTTAATTTTAAAATAAGAGTGAAAAAGGTAAAAATACTACTTTTTAGAAATATACAGTTTTAAGTATAAAATTGGATTTATTCTTATCTCTTGTCTAGAAAACACATAAGATGAATGTTAAAAATTTGATTGAATATATAATATATACATTTCATTAAAATAATTCATAAAAAATTATTTTTTTAATTTATGTAGCTAAAACAAGTTTGTGCTCATAAAAATAGTTTTTCAGAAAAAGATTTCCTTTATTTTCAACTAGTTTTGTCACACCCTGACCTCGGACGCCTATTTATTTTATTTTATTTTTACTATTTACTTGGTCCCGCGTCTTTTGGATGAGGTTTAGTTGGGTCCTGGTTTGAAATTTTCAAAGTTTGATGTTTTTGGTGGGCCTTGGGCTGGTGTACAGTCACCGCACTATTAGTGGTGACCGTGCGTTTGGTCATGATGAATGCGCGGTGGCGCGAAACTTCAAATAAATAATAAATTAAATAAATTAATTGAGTTAATTGAAAAAGGAACTTAATAAAATTTTATATCGATAAAACAAGGTTAATGTTTAAATTATAATAATGAGAATATGATTGCACAAATGGTAATATTATTATTATTTAATTTGGTAATAATATTATTATTATTAAATTGTTATAAATATAATTATTATTTAAAATGAAATGTAATAAAATTTATAATTTTAATTATCCTTAAGTCTGTTATTAATTTCATTTTGTAGCTATTATTATTATTATTATTATCATTTTACTATTAATATTATTACTATTATTATTATTATTGTAACAAATATAACAATATTATTATTACTAAGAAATTATAATTATTATAACAATATTTATAGGTTTCATTTTAATATTTATTTTAATAATAATTATTAATTTATTTTATTGTTAGGGTTAAACCCTAGGGGGTCACCATTTCCCCCCCCCCCTCTTTTCTGTGCGCAGTGCTGCACCCAGCCCGTCACAGCTCCTTCTCATTGCGTCATCCAGCCACCACGCCTCTTCCTCTGAACCACTATCCGGACACCGCCGCCTCCCAGCCTCCTCCTTTCACACAGTCGTTGTCTGCCATCGTCACGACCGGCGCGCCCCTGACATGTCTCTGCCTCGCTGTCGTTGTCCATCCAGTGCGCATCCCAGCCGGTGTCCCTCTTCGGCTGGACCACAATCGTCCACTCCCTCTTCTGTTCCACAACATCCCCCTTGTGTGTGCGACTGGCCGCAATGCACTTAACACCCCCACTTCTCTGGGACAAAACCCTCTCCGATTATGCGAAGATCACCTCGGGTATTATGCTTGCATGTTTCGATATCCACTGTTGATGGCCAAGTGGATTGACTCCGTTTCGGTTCGCTGCCGACATCCAAGGTATATAATTATACCTGTTGTTTGGTTTCACACTTATTAAGTGATGTTCAATGGGTGTTTTAAGGCTTCTGTCAATTTTTGTGTAGTGTTTGAACCCTGTGGTTCCTTTTTGGGTGGTTTCTGATAAAAGTGTAAAGCATCGAGTATTCACCTTGGTTTCACCTTTGAGGCAGGATCTCATTGCATCTCTCCTTCAAATTTAAGCTTATATTGATTTCTTGAATTTTTTCACAGTATATAAATGTTAATTAGTTATTATTTTTTTAATTGGTTAAAAATATGTTTTTAGTGAGTTCTTGGTTCACATCTACATGTGTCTATAATTATTTGCTTATTTAAGTGCCAAATCTTATTTTGATAATTTTTAAAATGTAATTCGCATCGCTATGGTATTCTCGCCTAGATTTTTGTGATGCTTTGGAATTGATGAATTGTTTATAATTGTTCCTTGCGTGATTATTTAATTATTTTTATGTGTTTATGCACTTGGGGTGTTGATAAAATGTGATATGATATTTTAAAATAAATTGATGTGATTTTGGGGTTTTTCCCTTAGTTTTGTTTTATAAAAATAGTGAAAATGTGGTTTGGGTTTTACTTGTGAACTTTGTGATTTTTTTAGGATTGGTTTGTAGACTGTGTTTTGATTGCTTTTTTTAGCTTAAATTTTATTTTAGGGATTTTTTGTGTTTTTGAGTCCCGGGGATTTATTGTAGGGAGTTGCGGTCGGTTTCGAAGGAGCGCACGCATGTTCCCAGGTATGGATATGTATAGATATATGTATCTTCTGTGTGAATGTTCCCTCATGGCTTGGGGAACATGTGCATCAGTATAAGGATATATATATATCTATGTGTGTGTTTGTGTGTGTGTGTGTGTGTGTGCGTGGAAGTGTGTGCATGTGAGCGAGCTGTTGTTTGAGTTAGAAAGCATGGCATGACCATTTTTTGAGTTAGTTGTTTCCATCCCTTCTCTCTTTCTGAAGTTTTCCATAGGCACTTTCATGGTTTCATTTAATTTATAAATGTTATTCACACCCTTATAATCCTGGTAGTTTATTCATTGTAGTGTTTCTTTGATGGTTAAAAGTGTTAAAACAGCTTTGAAATAGTTCCTTGGTTATGTGTAGGTGTTTCCAGGCCTTTGTTCCCAATTTTAATCCACTTAATTCTTGATTTTTCTTAATTAAATCTTATATTATGTTTCTCACCTCTATTATGTTTATAGTTAACTTATGGTAGTGTTTTCCTATTGAAATATTTGATTAAAAATCGATTTTTGGATGCTCCTCTATTTACGCACATGTTTATGCCTTACCAACTTGGTAAGATCTAAATACCTTTATCTGAAATGGTATTGTTCGATGTCTTGAGTGGTGTTTTCTTGTCGAAACTTTTTTTTAACTTGTTTTTCCTTCATTGGTTAGTTTTATGGAACTTATTGTTTTTGTAGAAATGATTTCACATGTCTCTTTGAATTGGTAGTTTTCTCGATCCTAGGTTTTATAAGCAGTTCTTGTTTTCTAAGTGGGTCTCTTCGTGCAGTTCTTTAAATTTGTTTGAAAATAAATCCATGAGTATATTCCCATTTGTATTTTGGGGTATATATTTTGTTGAGTGTGTGGTGTGAGGCAATTCTTGGTTTGTTTTTATGAAATTGAATATAGTATCACTGAATATTTTTATTGCAATGCTTTTAAACTTGGAACCTAAGGGCCCATTTGGATTTTTAAATACAAAAGTGGTGTTTAGAGTTGTGTTAGAAGAGATTGTGCAATGTTTTCATAAAAGAATTTTATTATGTAAAACTAGAGACCCGATTTACAACTCCAATTGTTTAATAAAGTAGTTTTGATAACCGAATGATGTGACGGCCTGGTTGGCACTTTGTATGTTTGACATGTATGCATATATATAAGTATATGGGGCACTCCTCTCTAGGGTAACCCTTTATGAGTGGACACATAGAAAGCATCCGTGTTTGGGGTAGGCAAGTGCGCTGATATGAGTCATGTGTGCGAGGGTCTTCCTACTTGCACAGTATTATTATAACCACCATGGGTTCCTGGGTTCCTTTTAGATGATTGAGTGATGGTTGCTGACCAACCCTGATTAGACGGGTTGGTACCCCCTGTATTTTTTGTTAGTCCAGGCGGGCTTTGCCACTAGATTGGTCAGTTAAGGCGGTCAGTTGGTTATAGACTTAGGAGTTTCACCATACGTCGACATGTGGTTCTGAAACCGAGTACATCCAGGGGTCTTCTAGGGATTTTTAGGACCACCCATGGTTACTGTATTATTTACATTGCTTGTTTACTTTCCATTACACTAGTTTATTTTCAGTTTTCACTTTTTATTTGTTTTACTCTGGCCCAACTTGGTATTTTTATGTTTTTGATTTCATTTATAAAATGAAAAGTGATTTTGGAAATGGTGTCTAGCGTATGTTGGGATTTTAAATGAGAACAATATGTTGCATATTTTAAAATGTGAAAACCTTACTTTTATATTTGTATTTCAAACTTGTGTCAGTGGACTGTTTCAGAAAAGAGAACTGTTGGATTCAATGGTTTATTCTTGTAATCCCTACTGAGTATCTCGGTGCTCACGCCTATTATATCTTTCCAGTTTTAGGTTCAGTTTCTCATGCAGGTTCCTGGTTTAGCTGCTCAATATTAAAGTAGGCTTGGTTCTAAGTTGGGTGGTGACCTAGGAGGTATGTACAATTTTTTTTCATTCCGGTGTTATTTTTATTTGGTTATCGTTGGTTTTTTTTATCTATTTATCTTATTTTCATGGGCCAAATTGTTCCCAACAGTTAAGCTTTGATGCCCAGCACTAGTTGTCAGCCCGTGGGGATCGGGAATGCCCCTCGGGCCATGCCGCGGGCTGGCTTGGGCGACCGGTTTAGGGTCGACCAGGGTTGGTTCGTGAAAAATGGTATTAGAGGAGGCTCTTGTTATTTAGAGTGTCTAGTAGATGGATATTAGGACTATCGGGGCTCAGGAGGTAGGTTACAGGTCGGTTCTTGATCACCAACACTCGCGATGAGACCTGAGTTACCAGGGGTAGTCCTGGATTTGAGTTTTTTTTAGATGTTTTGGATTGAGGGATGAAAATGGAGGTGAATCAGGTTATGTTATGGCCTCTCATGGGGAGGTGACCCATTTGGAGTCCAAGTGCTCAGTTTAAAGTCCTCTTAGTGTTATGCCTTACTTGGGGCATGGCTCACCACCATGTCATCGGGTTAGACATAGACACTAGTTCCTCATCTCGATGGTTTATAGTTGGTTGTGTTTCATTTTGAACTAGGTTGATGTGAGTGTGTGTTGAAAATTAAAGTGATTTCAAAATGAAAAAAAAGGGGTTCTTCCAAATTGTTTTTTTGAAATTATTAAAGTGGGTTTTTAAAGAGAAAGTGTTTCGGTTTGGAAAACCTTAGTATGTGTTTGGATTTGGTAAGGAAAAGAAGTGTTTGAACCTTGGCACTCCTTATGGAGGGTCACACGTACATGGGTATGTATGGAGAGTGCATGGGGGAACTTGTTCATAGATGATATGAGTGAGATTAAATGAACGCACATGTGATGGTTCATAAGGTGCCATAGGTGAGTTTTAAAATTTTAAATAAATAAAGGTTTTGGAAAAGTGATTTATGCTTGTGTTTGTATATGTTTGTCTTATGGACCTATTTCCCTTGGCTTGTGTTGTTTCTTTGATTGAGTTTTGGTTTGATGCCAGTTTGGATCATGTTTTTCATTTTGTTATGAGTATACCGCCTAGAAAGCCTCCAAAAGTTGTTAATGAGTTATGCCCAGTTCCCAGTTCTTTTTGTGTATTGCCTACTTATCGAGGTAATCAAAGTATGTTAGAGGAAGTTGTATAGTTCGGAAAGATAGTGTGTCTTCAGGTTGTTGGGAACTCTTAGGGTAGTTAAGGTTCGTACCGTCCTAAAGTTATTTTAGGGTTCAGTTCTGGACTAGTAATGGTGGATGTATCATCGTTGTTAGAGTTTGGGGTGTAGTTGGTGCAGGTCGAATCTTGTAAAGGTTCCCTGTCTAGAAAGGATATTTGTATGTACTGACTCCCAGTTTGTTGGACCATTCTCTCAATTTTTTCTAGTCTATCTAGTTCATGCATTCTAAGCCGCCTTGTCGCATATCTCTGAAGTCTTGCTACCGTGTGAATGTTCAGGCCACTGGGGAGAGTTTTGGAAGAAGCGTTATTCATGAGGAATGAGTTAGGGACCAGAGGACAAAAATGCCTGACTATGAGGTAGAAGATGATTTATCCATCAGGGCCCCAGCCACAGGTCTCGGGGTGAATCTCGCGCACAGTCAGGAGTTTCTGAGGGTGTGTGGAACATCGGTCTGGATAATGTCTTCGGCTTTGGAATGGAAATATCCAAAATTTCCTCATTCTATTCTCATTTCTTTCATAAGATCATCCTTGTTGTGGTGGCATGATGATCTCGTTCCACCACAATCCAAGTAGTCTTATCTGCTCTTAGCGTGGTTTTCAAATCATTCATTGTCCTTGAAGGATGTTAGGCTCCTGAATAAACTGACCCATTCTGATTTTGAGTTGGTCTCAGCTGTACCCGTTCGGGGAATGTTTGGTATCGTGAAATTGAGGGGAATTGTTGAGTTCATTCCTAATCCTCATGTTTCTGGGTTGTTTCATAGCGAGCTTTCATCTAAGTTTTAGGAGTATTGTTCGGTCCATGTGGAGAGATTGAATGAGTTCTGTTTGGGAGTTCACATATCCCCCCCCCCCTAGGGGGGGGGGGGTTGTTCGGGTTTCAAGGGTTTTTTTATTAGTGAAATCTCATGGTGGGGAGAACCCTTCCATGTTCTATCCTAAAAATTGGGTTCTCGTCCTCCTTGAATTGGTCGGGTGTGACGTTTTTTGGGAATAGTTACTCTGAGGCTCTCGTTTTTCTTTGATTTTTTCTAGGAATGGACTCTAATTGAGTCAACTATTGTCTTGATGAATTTCTAGGGGTAGAAAGTGTCTTTGGTGGGGAGAATTGTCAAACCCCAACCTCGGACGCCTATTTATTTTATTTTATTTTTACTATTTACTTGGTCCTGTGTCATTTGGACGAGGTTTAGTTGGGTCCTGGTTTCAAATTTTCAAAGTTTGATGTTTTTAGTGGGCCTTGGACCAGTGTACAGTCACCGCACCATTAGCGGCGACCATGCGTTTGGTCCTGGAGAATGCACGGTGGCACGACACTTCAAATAAATAATAAATTAAATAAATAAATTAAGTTAATTGAAAAAGGAGCCTAAATAAAATTTTATATTGATAAAACAAGGTTAATGTTTAAATTATAATAATGAGAATATGATTGCGCAAATGGTAATATTATTATTATTTAATTTGGTAACAATACTATTATTATTAAATTGTTATAAATATAATTATTATTTAAAATGAAATTTAATAAAATTTAGAATTTTAATTATCATTAAGTTTGTTATTAATTTTATTTTGTAGATATTATTATTATTATTATCATTTTACTATTATTATTATTACTATTATTATTTTTGAAAAAAATATAATATTATTATTATTATA
The DNA here is from genome assembly GCA_963277665.1 of Viscum album. Lineage (NCBI taxonomy): Eukaryota > Viridiplantae > Streptophyta > Magnoliopsida > Santalales > Viscaceae > Viscum > Viscum album. The sequence goes on along the minus strand of OY728127.1, from coordinate 1,397,832,996 downwards.
TAGATATTATAATTATTATAATAATATTTATAGGTTTCATTTTAATATTTATTTTAACATTTATTTTAATAATAATTATTATTTTCTTTTTTTAGGGTTAAACCCTAGGGGGTCACCATTTTCTCCCCACCCCTCTCTTTTCTATGCGCAGCGCCACACCCAGCCCATCACAAATCCTTCTCCCATGCAGCCCATCGTAGCTTCTCCTCCCTTGCACCATTTGTCCTCTTGCTCCCCTTTCTCCCCTCACCCCTCACAACCCACAGCCCCTATCCCCAGTGCGCTACAATCACACAAGGCCGCCGGCCTCCTCCTCCCAGCACGAAGTCGTTGTGACCCCTTCTCCTCCTCATTGCGTCATCCGACCACCATGCCTCCACCTCCGAACCACTGTACGGCCACCGCTGCCTCCCATACTCCTCCTTTCATCCAGCCGTTGTCCGCCCTCGTCATGACCAGCGCGCCCCCGACGTGCCTCCGCCTCAATGCCGCTATCAATCCAGTGTATGTCCCAGCCAGTGTGCCTCTTCGGCTGGCCCACGATTGTCTGCTCCCTCTTCCATTGCACAACATCCCCCTTGTGTGCGCGACCAGCCGCAATGCACTTAACACCCCCACTTCTTCGGCGTGAAACCCTCTCTGAGTATGCGAAGACCACCTCAGGTCTTATTCTTACGTGTTTCGATATCCTCCACTGATATCCAAGAAGATTGACTCTATTTCAGTTCTCTGCCGACATCCAAGGTATATACTTACACCTGTTGTTTGGTTTCACACTTATTAAGTGATGTTCGATGGGTTTTTTAAGGCTTCTGTCAATTTTTGTGTAGTGCGTTGAACCCTATGGTTCTTTTTTTGGTGGTTTCTGATAAAAGTGTCAAGCATAAAGTATTCATATTGGTTTCGCCTTTGAGGTAGGATTCTATTGCATCTCTCCTTCAAATTTAAGCTTATATTGATTGCTTGCATTTTTTTCACACAATATGAATATTAATTAGTTATTATTTTTTTATAATTGGTTAAAAATATGTTTTGAGTGAGTTCCTGGTTCACGTCTGCATGTGTCTACAATGATTTTCTTATTTAAGTTCTAAATCTTATTTTGATAATTTTTAAAATGTAATTTGCATCGCTTTGGTATTCTCACCTGGATTTTTGTGATGCTTTGGAATTGATGAATTGTTTAGAATTGGTCCTTCCGTGATTCTTTAATTATGTTTATGTATTTATGAACTTGGGGTGTTGATAAAATGTGATATGATCTTTTAAAATAAATTTATGTTATTTTGGGGGTGTTGACCTTAGTTTGGTTTTATAAAAGTGGTGAAAATGTGGTTTGGGTTTTACTTGTGAACTTTGTGATTTTTGTAGGATTGGTTTTTATATTGTGTTTTGATTTATTTTTTTGGATTAAATTTTATTTTAGGGATCTGTGGTGTTTTTGAGTCCTGGGGATTTATCGTAGGGAGTTACGGTCAGTTTTAAAGGCACGCATGCATGTTCCCAGGTATGGATATGTATAGATATATGTATCTTCTATGTGTGTGTTCCCTCATGGTGCGGGGAACACATGCATCAGTCTAAGGATATGTGTGTGTGTGTGTGTGTGTGTGTGTGTGTGTGTGGAAGTGTGTGCATGCGAGCGAGCTGCTGTTTGAGTTAGAAATCATGGCGTGACCATTGTTTAAGGTAGGCGTTTCCATCCCTTCTCTCTTTCTGAAGTTTTCCATAGGAACTTTCATAGTTTCATTTAATTTATAAATGTTATTCGCATCCTTATAGTACTGATAGTTTATTCATTGCAGTATTTATTTTATGGTTAAAAGTGTTAAAAACAGCTTTGAAATAGTTCCTTGGTTATGTGTAGGTGTTTCCAGGCCTCTACTCCCAATTTTAATCCACTTAATGCTTTCATTTTCTTAATTAAATCTTATATTATGTTTCTCACCTCTATTATGTTTATAGTTAACTTATGGTAGTGTTTTCCTATTGAAATATTTGATTAAAAATGGATTTTTTGATGCTCCTCTATTTATGAACATTTTTATGCCTTGCCAACTTGGTTGGAACTAAATGCCTTTATCTGCAATGGTATTGTTCTATGACTTGAGTGGTGTTTTCTTGTAGAAACATTTTTTTTTGAAATTTTTTTTCCTACGTTGGTTAGTTTTATGGAACTTAGTGTTTTTGTAGAAATGATTTTGCATGTCTCTTTGAATTGGTAGTTTTCTCGAATACTTGGTTTTATAAGTGGTTCTTGTTTTCTAAATGTGGTGGGTCTCTTCGTGCAATTCTTTAAATTGGTTTGAAAAGAACTCCATGAGTATATGCCCGTTTGGCTTTTGGTGTATATATTTTGTTGAGTGTGTGGTGTGAGGCAACGCTTGGTTTATTTTTACGAAATTGAATATAGTATCACTAAATAATTTTATTACAATGATTTGAAACTTGGAACCTAAGGGCCCGTTTGGATTTTTAAATGAAAAAGCGGTGTTTAGAGTTTTTTTAGAAGAACTTGTACAATGTTTTCATAAAGGTATTTGATTATGTAAAACTAGAGACCCGATTTACAACTCCAAGTGTTTAATAAAGTAGTTTTAATAACCAAATGATGTGATGGCCCAGTTGGAAATTTGTATGGTTGACATGTATGCATATATATATATAAGTATATGGGGCACTCCTATCTAGGGTAACCCTTTATGGGTGAATGCATAGGAAGTGTCCGTGTTTAGGGTAGGCAAGTGTGGTGATATGAGTCACGCGTGCGAGGGCCTTCCTACTTGAACAGTACTATTATAACCACCATGGATTCCTAGGCATCTTTTAAATGATCGAGTGATGGTTGCTGACCAACCCCATTTAGACGGGTTGGTACCCCCTGGATTTGTTGTTAGGCCAGGTGGGCTTTTCCACTGGATTGGTCAGTTAGCGCGGCCAGTTGGTTATAGACTTAGGAGTTTCACCATATGCCGGTAGGTGGTTCTGAAACTGAGTACATCAAGGGGTCTTTTCGGGATGTTTAGGACCACCCATGGTTACTGTATTATTTACATTTCTTGTTTACTTTCCGTTGCACTAGTTTATTTTCAGTTTTCACTTTTTATTTGTTTTTACTCTAGCCCAGCTTGGTATTTTTTTGTTTTGGATTTCATTTATAAAATGACAAGTGATTTTGGAAATGGTGTGTAGTGTGTGTTGGGTTTTTAAATGGGAACAATATGTTGCATATTTTAAAATGTGAAAACCTTACTTTTATATTTGTATTTCAAACTTTTTTCAGTGGACTATTTCAAAAAAGAGAACTGTTGGATTCGGTGGTTTATTCTTGGCATCCCTACTGAGCATCTCGGTGCTCATGGCTATTATATCTTTCCAGTTGCAGATTTAGTTTCTCATTCAGGTTCCTGGTTCAGCTGCTCAATGTTAGAGCAGGCTTGGTTCTAAGTTGGGTGGTGACCTAGGAGGTCACAAGGAGGTATGTACAGTTTTTTTCATCCCGCTACTAGTTTTATTTGGTTATTGTTAGTTTTTTGTTTATCTATTTATCTTTTTTTCATGGGCCAAATCATTCTCAACGGTTAAGTGTTGATGCTCGACACTAGTTTCCAGCATGTGGGGATTGGGAATGCCCCTTGGGCCATGCCACGGGCCTGATCGGGCAACCGGTTTAGGGTCGACCTGGGTTGGTTCGTGACAGGTTTTTATTTTCATTTATAATTAATTAGTCTCCAAATAATTAATTATATATACATGTGTAAACCATATATTTTAATAATTTAGTTTACCCTATTCATACCCTCCATTCCAACATCTAGGAGATAAATATCATATTAGATTATAATATTTTAATAGTACGTCACATTTTTTTAAAAATCGATGTTGTGTGTAATGAAAGATACACTCAGTGTTGCGTGTAACAAATGATAAACTCGGTGCTTCGTATAACACAAGATAAGTGTTGCATATAATAAAAAATATCGAAAAGATTAAAATTATTTAAATAAAAATATTTCACAAAATCTTGAGATATTACATTTAACCCCCTTAAATAATTGCATCCTCGCAATTTGAACTTGTTCTCAATAAACAAGGGTTTAACATTTGAAAATACCTTTGTGGGAAAATCACATCATAAAAAGGGTTAATAAAAATTCCTCTTCAAAATAGAGAAATGGATTTGAGAAGTTGATCTAAAACAACATATAACTTGGTTTCCATATAGGAGAATATTGGTGGGAAGTGAAAACATGGATATAGAAGAGAAAAATAATAGAAGAATACTGATGGAGAGTGATAGAGAACATGGTTAGGAGAAAGTTAATGACCAAAAAAACATAAATCTATGATATGTGAAAATATTATTCATTCATCGGAAATTAAGGTGAATGTTTAACATTTAATTTCAAGATGATTTTTCATGAAGTTGGGGGATTTTCATGAGAATATAAACTTACTCTATTACGTTCCATTTCATAATCACAATATCATCCTTTTGGTTATTCCTCAATCAATTTACACTCCATCTCTTTACTCTAAGAGATAAATTTTTCATGCTTGAAGCGCTAAAGGATAATAAGATCCATAATAGAATGATAATTCATTCCTTATATCACTAGATATTATCAAAAATAGAATTGTTATCATAGGTTATCTAGTAACATCCAAAGTTCAACTTAATCCATTCCATGAATAGCTAATTATAAGGCTCTTCCGGTTAAAATTGAAATCCAAAAATTTAGAAAGAAGGTCACTAAATTTCCAAAACAAACTTATCATCAATCTCCCACACAACATGAAGTATATCTTAATGTCATATACCATATATATGAATACATTGATCTTATATTCTCCTAAAACATGTTAATACCCTAAATTACCATAAAATCTTAATGAAAACAAACCTTATTTCAAAAAGTAACTCTTCACTCATTCCTTAAATAAAATCCCAGATTATTGAATATATTCGATAAATCCAAAAATGGTGTAAACTCTATCAATGATGATATAAAACACTTTTTCATCAAATCATTAATCAGTTCTAAGGTAATCAATACTATCCAATTTACTTTATCCATATCAATAATCTATTTATTCAAAATAAACACCATTTTCTCAACATCAGGAATATATTAAGGGTTATCCTCAATCAAAATATTACCTTACTATTAAATCACTTTTCTAGGCCATCAGTACCATTTAGCATATTCTTGTAACTCTTTAATGCAAGACTATTGCGGAACAGTCCATTAATTTTTCATGATTCTAATAACTAGAATACCATTGGTGAAAATATAATTCTTTGAATCACAACACATAAACATGTTGATCATTCAAATTTCTTCAAACACTATTAACCAGGCATTGTCATCTTATTCCTTAACAGTTTTTTCCTTTTATATGTCATTTTTAGTCTCGTCATCATCAGATTTATAACCATTACCCATACAACCATGTTGATTATATTTATGACCTTTCCCCTTAGGACGTCAATTTGTATAATGCCCTTACTTTCCACATTTGAAACATTCAACTGTCAATGAAATCTTAGAGAGACCATTATTCTTATCCATTTTGTAAACCGAACTTTTCATTTTTCCTCTAAAATTACTTAATTTTTTCCTCATTTTACACACTTAAAACGACTTCTCATTCCTCTAAGACACCCACTTCAACACTTGTTCCCACATTCACGACACATAGGAAACTAAATCTTCTTTCCTCCATGGTATCCACCATCCAAAATCTCAATGAACTTTATCCTTATCTTCTTTGATGAGTTCAATAGTTGGTTAGGGTGCAAGTTGTTAATTATATATCATGACAACTGATTAGGAATAATCACAAAATACTTCACTCTAGTCATCATCCCATTTGGTTTCTCATCAACAAATTTTATATCACATTCAACATTATTCCAGTTCCTCCTGGTTCACTCCATTGACTAAAACTAAAAATTATAGTGTGAGTAACAATAATCATACTGGTAAACCACATTGTCATGGAAATCACTTATAGGATATCTAAATCATGACACCTTCTTTACAATATATGGAACCTTGGGTTTAACCTAGGTCATCCATGGTCATTATTCAAATCTTTCATGATGGTTCATAAAGAGTTTGTGAATTTCCAAAGCATATCCCTTGGGAGATTCAAACAAGGTTTTCACCAAGGCCCATTATCATGCAATATGTGATGATTGAGTCCATATCAATGTTCCATTTTTAGATTTATTACCCCTAGATACATCTATGCTAGAGCCACATCCACTTGTAGTATCCAGACAAGGCTGTAATTTCTTCAAAAACACTCGGTCTATCCTTTACCAAAATTTTAGGACATTTTCTATACTTTGAATCAACCTTAGACTTATCCTCAGATGTATCCCTAGACATATACTAAAACATAACCCAGGGGATCCTAGTTTCTAAAGGTTAACTATACCTTTCCTCTAATACCAACTGTAATGACCCAAACTTCTCATACATAGATATTATATCTTTTTAGGTAAATATGCAATACATTTTACAAATACACACCCTTGGACCATATAGGTTTAGTGTATTTGGATACTAAACACAAAATCTTCTTATTTATTGAAAGATCTTCAACATCCCCCCATAAAGATCTTAGCACATAGTACTCTTCTTAGACATACCCTAGCTAAAATGTTTCTTCATAACCTGGAGAAAGGAAACATAAGAAACGGTGATCTTAGATGATCGATAAGGGTAAATAAGGGAGACATCAATATAATATGAACATATGGGTATGAGAGCATGACAATAACATTTGAAAATTATACCCTACATATCATAGATCATAAATGTGAGTCATGGAATAAATCTTGGCAGTTCATAGGATATGAATCATAATGGAATCAATCATTGTGGGAAAAAGGCTTTTACGACGGGATTCATTCCCTGTCACAAATACCTTTGGCACGCACTACGAGCCAAACCTCGAGAAGATTATTTTCAATGGGAATATAACCTCATCACAAATACCCTCCCATCATTTTTGTTATTTGTGATGAGAGTTAACTCCCATCTCAAATAAACTATCAGAAGGAAAGTAATTTTGACGGGACCCATCGCAATTACTTTCCGTCATTATTTGTTATTTGTGACGGAATTATCTCACATCACAAATAAACTGTCGATGGAGGTTATTTGTGATGGGGATCATCACGAATACTCTTTTTTACCACTACTGTAATTAATAAGGATGGTTTTATTTACAACGGTTCACATTGTAAATAATGTTATTTAGGACGAGAATCTCATTGTAAATTATCTAACCTATATATACCCCCCCCCCCCATTTTTTCATTCCATTTTTCTATGAACTCCTATCTCCTTCTCTGCTCTCATATTCTCCAACTTAAAATTTTAAAAGTTTTAAATTTTACATAGGAGAAACTTTTTGGCTTTGCATCCAATGAAAGATTCAGTTTTAAGGTATTTATTTTATGTTTTTATTTTTTATTTAATTTGTTTAATTTTTTATTATTAATAATTATTATTAATTAGTCATAATTAGATTTAATTAGAATTAGTTAGTTTTATTTTACATTAATTAATTTTAAGTAATAGTAATTATTTTTAATTACAAATATTTAGTTTTAATTATTAATAATTATGTTTAATCAAAACTATTTAGTAGTAACTACTTATAATTATTAGTACTTTATAGTAATTAGTAATACTTTGTAATAATTTGTAAAATTTAAGTAATATTTAGGGGTAATTAGTAATAATTTGTTGTAATTAGTAACAAATTGTTATAAACTAATAAAAATTAGTAAAAATAAGTGATAATTAGCACTAATTAGTAATATTTTACAGTAATTATTAATAATTAGTGATAAATAGTAATAATTAGTAGTAATTGGTAATAATTTTCTATAATTAGTAATAATTAGTAAAACTTAGTGATAAATTGATGTAAACTAAAAAATTATTAAATTGATATAGTTTATAATAAATTGATATAAAATAGAAAAAAATAATATAAATCATTATAAATTAATAACATTTTTTATAAATTTATAAAAAAATAAACATAAAAAATTTGTATAAATTAATAAAAATATTTTACATTAGTAAAATTTATTATAAATTACTATTAAATATTATAAATTATTATAAATTATTAGAAAACTAAAAATAAAATAGGTCGTCAATGTTGAGGTGATGAGAAATGAAAATTTTAGACATAGTTGGCATAAATTGGTTTCATCACCTAAAGATAGTAAAATCTAGGACCAATTTGTGTCAACCATGTCCAAATTTGTCATTAGGTCAAAAGAACTGGGGTAGATGGGATGTGATGGGTCGATGACAGTAGCAGTAGGAGGAGGAGATATGTCGATGGTAGGAGCAGCAGCACGAGCAGACGATGGAGTACATGTGATAGTTATTGTAAATAAAAAATATTTAGTTTTAATTAGCATTAATGTTTTTAATTAAAAGTAAATAGTTTTAATTTGCAATAATTTGTTTTAATTATCAGTAAGTGGGTGTTATTAATAGTAATTACTTATAATTGATAAATAAATAGTATTAATTAGTAGAACTTAGTAATAATGTTTAGATCTTAGTAATAAGTAATAATAATTAATAGTATTTTTTAATAAATAACATAAATTAGTAAAAATGAATGTTAAACCATTATAATTAGTAAAAATTAGCAGCAATTTGTAAAAATTAACAGTAAATCACTATAACTTTTAAAAATTAGCGTTGTTAGTAAAAAATAGCATCAATTAGTAAAAATTAACGTTTTTAGTAAAAAATCACTATAATTTTTAAAAATTAGTATTATTAGTAAAAATTAGTGGTGATTAATAAAAATTAATGATAATCACTATAATTAGTAAAAATTACCGTAAAGTAGCATTAATTAGTAAAAATTAACTATAATTTACTATAATTTTTAAAAATTAGTGGTAATTAAAAAAAATAGTAAATATTAGTAAAAATTAGAATTTATTAGTAATGATTGTTAAAAAAAGAACATTAAATCACTATAGTTAGTAAAAATTAATGGTAATTAATAAAAAAAATAGCGGTAATTTGTAAAAAATAGCAGTAAATCACTATAATTGTTAAAAATTAGCAATAGCTAATAAAAATTTACAGTAAATTACAAAAATAAATAAAATTTAACAATAATTAGTAAAAATTAGTTAAAAATACTGGTAAATAAATTTGTGGTAAATCGCTATAAAAATAAAAATTAGTGGTAATTAGTAAATATTAGTAAAAAATACTAGTAAAATAGTAAAAAATGATGTTTAATCACTATAATTGGTGAAAATTAGCAGAACATAGGAAAAATTAATGGTAAATCAATATAATTATTAAAAATTAGTGGTAATTAGTAAAAATAATATTAATTAGTGATAATTAGTGAAGATTAGTAATAATAATGATTAAATTTCTGAAATGAGTAAAAAATTAATGGTAAATAATTAAAATTAGCGTTAATTGGTAAAAATTAGTGATAAATCACTATAATTATTAAAATTTACCAGTAAAGTAGCATTAATTAGAAAAAAATAATAGTAAATCACTATAATAATTAAAAATTAGTGCTAATTAGAAGAAATTAGAACAAGTTTGTGGTAATTAGTAAATATTAGTAAAAGTTAATATTAAATCACTATAATTAGTAAAAATTAATAGTAATTTGTAAAAATTAGTAGTAATTAGTAAACATAAATGGTAATTAATAAAAATAAGCAGTAAATAGATAAAATTCACAATGTTAATAATTAAATTATAATTTTTTTAATTTTTTACTCTTTTTTATCATATTTTTTTATATCAAATAGAACATAAACAATTTATTTATTTTTTATTTTTTAGATAAATATGGAATAAGGAAGTTGATAATAATAATAAGCAGTAAATTGATAATATTTATAATATTTATAAGAGAATTATAATTTTTTAATTTTCTACTCTTTTTTGGATTGTCTTTTTCTTATATCAAATTAGTTATAAAAATTATTTATTTTATGTTTTTTAGAGAAATATGGAACAAGTCAACAACAGTCTTTATTACATGATCATGATTGGATAAATCATCATAGGAATCTAAATGGTTCTGGTATAAATCCTATATATATTAAGGGTGTTGAAATTTTTATCATTTTGTATCATCAAAACCATAAGTTGTTTTAGAAGGTACAATTAAGTGTCCATGTAATAAATGTGATATAAGGTGGTTTGACACATTTGAAAACATTGGGGGTCATCTATTGCATTTTGGTTTTCAAAAATATTAGGTTTTTTGGTATCAACATGGTGAAAGTAGTTCCAGAGAAGATATTAATAATTTGGTTCAAGATCTATCAAGGTTTCAAAATTTAGTACATGGTGTGGTTGGTCCGTATTTTAAAAAAATTGAAACTCAGGATTATATTGATTTAATTACTGAGTTAGAACCATCTTGATTTTATGAGTTTTTGAAGTCTGTTGAGGATGAATTATATCTTGGTTTCAAGATAAGCGAATTTGAAGTGGTTTAAAAAGTTATGGCTATTAAATCATAAAATTTAATGTCAAATAGTTGTTTTAATTTGATATTCTCTTTGGTGAAAGCACTATTACTTGAATGAAATGTGTTTCCTACAAATTTTTATGAGAGAAAGAGTCCAGTTCATAATTTGGGTTTTGGTTATTAAAATATTCATGCATGTTCAAATGATTGAATCTTATATTATGGTGAAAATGAGTCATTAGTTAGTTGTCCTACATGTGGACAATCGAGGTAAAAAGTGGCTCAACTAGGAAGGTCTGGATTGATTCCTGTAAAACAGATGAGATATTTCCCACTTACACCCAGATTGCAGTGTTTATTTATGTCTTAGAACACAACATCATTGATGACATGGCACAAAACCAATATTTTAACTATTAAAAGATTAAATCGTCCCTGTGATGTTGATTCATGGAAACATTTTGATCAAGTACATTCATCATTTTATTCAAAATATCAAAACATGTGATTCGGTCTTTCTAATAATGGTTTTTATCCATTTGGTTCTTACAACAGTCAATATTCTTGCTGAAATATCTTTATAACTCTGTATAATTTACCTCCTTGGATGTTAATGAATGATCCATATATCTTTTTGACCTTATTGATTCTAGGACATCTAAAAAAGAATACTGATGTTTATTTCAAGCCATTTATTGATGAGTTAAATTTATTATGGAGTAATGGTGTCATTACATATGATGTTGTTGCAGAAAATAAATTCTAATGAAAGATGTATTGATGTGGGAAATTAGTGAATTCTCATAATATGGCATGTTATCTGGCTAGAGTACACATAGTCCAAAATCATGTTCATGCTGTATGAGAGAAAAAAAAGTGTTTATGCTCATCAATGGAAGAAAACCTTGTTTTGTTACTACCATCAAACATTTTTTCCTATCGATCATCCTTTTTGTAGGAACAGGTATCATTTTAGAAAAGGTGCAATTGTAAGATATGGACCCCCAACAATGATCTCAGGTATTGAGTTAAAATATATTATCTCTTTATTACCTCCCATTACTATTGTATTTACTATAAACCAACATAAAATGGAAAAGAATAAAATTGGATAAAATGGAGCATTTTTTGGGATCTTCCATATTGGTCTGATTTGTTGGTTCTCCAAATGTTGGATTTCATACATATTGAGAAGAAATATTTTGATAATATATTTTATATAGTTTTGGACACACCTAGTAAGACCAAAGATAATGTAAAGGCATGATTAGATCTTTCCCAAATTTTCAGGTGACCAGAACTTGAATTTTTTGAAAATGATAGATCATTGAAGTTAATGAATCCAAAATAGGCTTATATAGTTTCCAAAGAAAATAATTTATTATTTTGTCAGTGGATTATAGATTTGAGGATTCTAGATGGTTATGTTTCTAAATTTGTTAGATGTGTCAGAATTGGTCATATTACCAGATTAAAAAGTTAGGACTGTCATGTTATAATGGAGATACTTTTACCGATTGGAGTTATAGGTTTGTTGAATTCTATAATTTGGGATGTGATAACAGAAATATCATTTTTTTAGACATTTTTATTGAAACAAAATACTATGATTCACTAAGTATACTGGAAGAATATATTTTTTTAATTTTATATAAATCGGAAAAAAAATTACCACTGACTTTCTCTAATTGAATGGAACATTTTATATTACATGTATTGCATGAAGAAAAATATGGAGGGTCGGTAAAGTTTAATGGATTCAACCATATGAAAGATGCATATATAAATTGAATAAAAATATTTATAACAAATCATCGGTTGAAGGATCAATTTTAAAAGCTTATTTTTAGGAGGAAATTTCTTTTTCTTCTCTCATTATTTTCAATCTGAAAATCCCTCAAAACATAATTGCATTTGATGTAATGAGGGAAATGTTGAAGATGAAATGAATAATAAATTATTATTTTTTAATCATCCTGAACTTGGTTTTGGTGGATTTCATGAATGATGTATTTTATATGATGAAAATCATAGGGTTCATACATATGGTTTGCTCAACTGTGAAGAAATGAAACCATTTGTATTGTGAGTGCTCGAATCACTTAATATATAATTTTCTTTAAAGTAAATTAATAATATTATTTTTTTATAGATTATATGATAATAATATCAAAAAATTGTTCCCAAAAATTACAGCAGCTACTCTTGAAGAATGTCAGAAAAATAATTTTTACTACTGGTTTCAAAAACTGGTAATATAAATTGTTTATGGTTTAACATATAAAATAAATTTATTACTTGTTATATTGATATTTTTTCAAATTTTTAGATATCTCAACTTGCTAATAAAATTTATAATATGTTGTGTATATTGAGTAAATCACCATTCAAAATGGTTAAATCTTATAATGAATATGTGGTGAATGGTTTTGAATTTCATACACGTACATATAGGGAATAAAAAAATGAATAATGGTGTTTTCTTGAGAGGATATTATCATAGAAAAAGTAAAATTAACTTTTATGGAATACTTGGAAGAAATAATTGAACTGTGTTATTTGGGATAGAATTATGTAACAATGTATAAATTTCATTGGTTGGATACTAATAGTGGATTGTGTGTTCATATGTTTTATAGGATCATTGATATTAAATATAAAATCCTTCTTGAAGTAAATGAGCCATTTTTATTATCCTTTCGAGAACATCAAATTTATTATGCAAATTATTATGCTGATTTAAGAGTGTTAAGTGATTGGTAGATCATAATAAAAATGAAATCTCATTAAAATTGGTTTATCCAAAGTGGATGTGGTTCAACTGAAGTGAATGGAATTGAAATTTTTCAAGAGACTACTCCAAATCAAACTTTTCCACAAAGATACATGAATATCGATGATGACGCCCCACATTTATGGGTCGATGGTGACGATGATTTTATTGATGTAACAAATGAATTTGAAATAGAAATAGATTATGAAGATGAAACTCATATGTAAATTGATGATACTAAGGAGGAATATGAAGATATTGACACCGTCATGTATGAAGATGAGGATGGAGATGAAAATTGACACAATTAAATATTGTTTATAATCATATATAATATATATCAATATATAATACTTATTTTCAATTATTTTTGGAAAATAGTCATTTTGTTTTTCCGATGGCCGATGACCATTTATCTAATCTGTTTCATGAGTTGGATGGGGATACACTACCTGGTGATGAGCTTGATGCTACATTATCTAAACCTCAGACTACTGTCGGTTCAGCAATGACTCAGAGGGTTCATTGTCTTGCGTGATTGATGATTCTTAACCCTATTCCCGAGAGATTTCTTCATCTTTAGTTTGATCCATGCATGTAGAGTTATGTTTAGTAGTGTGTTTTAGTTAGTTTTCATTAATTTTTATTAATTTATTTATATACTAATTGTTTGATTATTTGTTTTTTTCACAGCTTTTTGCATATAATTTTTGGGAAGGGGAGTTCTATATTGTAGAATTATTTTTATAGAGCATGGGTGACATGGGATCAGATTACCATTGATATTCAGAACTGCATGTTTGATCATTGGATGGTACATAAATAATAGTTTTTTTGAAATTTATTTAATTATTAAATTGATATTATTAATTATTTGTAGGTTTTATGGTATCCCATCAATGATAGCATGTGGGACTCTATCTGGGAGGCATGGGAGGTCTGTATATGTGAGAATTTCCATTAGTTTTTTCACAATATTAGGAGGAAAACCATGCAAAAAGTAGGAGTCACATATTGTGATCAGTCTTACTACACCCATTGACAAGATTACATATAATCTCAGGTTTGGGATGGATTATGTTCATACTTTATAAGAGCTAGTTTTTAGAGGATAGTATCATTAGGTCTATAGAATCAGGGGAGGAAGAAGGTGATGCATCAAACTGGTAGTCGTACATTTAGTATGAAACGACGACATATAGTAAGTACTTTTTTTAATAATTTATATAACTTTAAATGTGAACTGTTTATTTTATACTCATATAGGAAGTCAAACATCTCGATATTATAGAGTTTAACATTTATAAGAGGATGTATATAAATCCTATCACTTGAGAAATTATAGGTGTTCTTCGGCATCATATTGTGGTCAGTATATTTTTTTTAAGTTTTAAATTTAACTTCAAATAATATTTTAACTATTTAATTTTTAAATTGTAATTGAAGGAGTTGTATGAGGCCACGACTACTCAAACACTGGATGAGAGTTAGGCCGAGACCGAGGATCAGACCACCAGTACATCAAGATCTGATGACACAACATGGATGCAGGTAAGTCATTATGCCTTCAATAAAAGTCAAGTTTTTGGTATCAACTCTTGATTGATGTTTGGGAGTAATTATGGTATTGTTGCGATGTTGTTATCCAGCTCGAGGGTAGCTCATGGAGAATCATCATCATCTACTTCATAATATTATGAGAATATACAAGCTCTAAGTGAGATTATAGAGACCATGTGTGGGGAGTAGGAAGAGTTCCATCGATAATAGTATAAGTAGTAGGATGAGATGTTTCTATGGAAGGAGCAGCAGCACAAACATACGATGGAGTACATGTGACGTCAGACTTAGGTTTTAGGGATAAAGTTCCCTCCACCACCTCTTCCATATGACCCCTAGTGATTTATATATTTTTTTTTATAAACATTATAATGTACATATTTTTTGTAATATTTTTATTAATTTATATATTTACAGTTTTATATGGTGTGTGTTTTATATTTGTTGAAAATATTGTTTTTTTTTTATTTTTTATTTTTTATTTTTTTATTTTTTTATTTTTTTATTTTTTTATTTTTTATTTTTTTATTAGTTTTTTATTTTTTTACTTGTTTTCGATTGGATGATCCACTCGTCATAAATACTTATTCTCAATGGGTTCATCCTCCCATTGCAAAGACTTTTTTTATATACTGTAGAATATTATTTGTAGCGATATACATACACATCGCAAATAGTTTTCTTAGATGGTCCATCACGAAAAAAACTATTTGCGACACTGTGTTTTGCAATGGTTAATTTGCAACGGGGTCCCATTATAAATGACCATTCATAAATACTTCAATTTCCAGTTATGAATAAACATGAACCATGAGAACAAAACATTTTCATAAGACATAGATTTTTTCTATACACATAAGCATTAAAAATCATTTCCTTAGTAGTTCAAGTCTCATTGTCAAGACTATAATATTGGAATGGGTTCACTCCTCAAACCATCATAGTATTCAAGGTTTACTCTGAAGACTATCATAGTGAAAAAATTCCCTTACTGAATTAGGTTCACCCCCATTCTAATCAGGTTTATCTCATGATATTTCAATCTTTACCTAATGCATTGGAGGGAGATATAAGTCCTTCCCATGTTGGTTATAACATAGCCATCATCATTATTTATAATGTAACCACTATCACATAATGAAAATCATACATATTTGTGCTGTAAGATCATAAAATATTCATCATATAAAAACCCATGAAAATAAATTTGTTTTATAAAAAATTTATCATAACATAACTAGTATAAAAGAAACAGGTTTCATAATCATTTCATCATTTCATCAAATAATAACCCATGGAAAAAAGAAGTGGGTTTCATAAGCATTTTATCATGGTATAACCTATGTAAGAGAAATGGGTTTTATACATATCCTATCATCATAAATACAAACCATTTATAGAAATAATAATAATGGTTTCCTTACATCATATCCCCAAAAAAGAAAAGGTTACATCAAAGGATGTCATCTTAGATGGAAAATTATTTTGAAAGATTACATGGAACATTTATTGAGGAAAATATCCCTTCCAATTTCAAAAAAATTCTTTTTAAAACTTAAAACATTTTCAAAATGATTTTATTTGAAAATAACTTTGGAAACTTATAAAGGAAGCTTTAAAAATCACTTAAAACATTTCTTGAGGAAAATGTCCTTTCTTTGAAAATCACTTTTTAAAATTAAAAATTCATAAACATTTTGGAAATAATTTCCTTTGAAAATTATAAATGAATATTTAAAACATTGACTAGGTCATAAGAATGGAAAATATCATTCATTCCATACACATTAAAATAAAGATTACTTTTACATTTTCAGCAAAATCCAAATGGGAATTATTTGGGAAATGACCTGAATATTCCTTTTAAAACATATTGTAAAAATTAAAACATGGGTAAAAATGTATTTAATAAATCATTTGGATAATTTTGTAAACATTTTTTAAAAAAAATTTAGAAAACATGGTTTTGGAAGAAAAATGATTTTTCAACCAAAGAGTGAGATAATGACAATTTTTCTTAAAAACGTTATTTTGACATCTTGAGTACATAAAGAGAGGAAAATGAAAGGAAAAAATGTATTATAAAGAAATAACCATAGTATAATAAAATTCATGAGTTTATTTATATATGTATCATAAGACTTTTTCATCAAAAACATAACTATAAAAAATTCCAATAAATGAAGAGATTATATCATAAAACCCTTACCACTTTGGTATCTTTTAAATCATAGACCCAATTAAATAATAACATAAAATGAAACTCTTAATATCATGAAAATTATGATATTCATTATATAACATATCAAAGGATCATTATATAAACCACATAGAAAAATATAGGTGCATAATATAACTTATGTTCCAAAGAAGGCAATTTGAGACAAAAAAAATCTCTTACTGCTTTGGTAACTTTTAAACTGTAAACCCCATGAAAGAGAGATCCTAAAATAGAAATTAAAATAATAATAATTTTTAGTATAATAATCATAAAAACAATTCTTGGGAATTATATACATCATATAAAATAAATATGTGGTGAATATGGCATGTGTCTCATAGAAAGTAAAAGTGAGATGGAAATCTCTTACCTTAAGTCTTGAATTCCTTCATACATGTTTTAAAATCCTATATAATAAATATAATTTTTTTATAAATATGTTAAAAAACTATAATTATATATATCATACCATATATGATTTATTTATGACCTTTTATTACTTCTTTATTAACAATTCCTTGTTAAAATTGTGTTTCAGGTAATAACTGCTTCGTTTTTCACATATGTTTTGCTTTGGTATATTCTGTCATATTAAATTGATCATGGTTTCATAATATAAATAATTTTAATCATGATATAAATATCATATATATTAATTATATATTTATTTATATTAATCCATAAAAGTTTGATATAGAAAATGAAATACATCATTCATGGAGACGGTAGGTCGTACGTACGCATGAATGTTGTTTCTATTTTCTCAACAGATTGAAAGAAATGAAGGTAAATAATATATTATTAGTATAGAATAATTTTTATTTCATATATATCACATATTTTCATTAAACTCATCCTTATTACCTTCATGTAAATTGTGAACGAATCACATCACTTCGCGAGGTGGTAGTCTGTCGTACACACGTTCGACGTTATCGTATCCGACACAAAATAGAAAGTAAGAATTTATATGTTATATAATTATTGTATAAGGGTAATTATGTTTCAAATATAACTTATATTTATTTAATAAATCCTTATTACCATCCAATTAAATAAAAATGAAAAACGCATCACATTGGTTCATGAGGCGGCAGTTCGTCGTACACATGAGCGACATTATTGTTTTCCCAATGGTTTTGGAGGTAATAATGTAGATGATATATTATATCTATATAGGTATAATAATATAATAAATATAATATATAATCATTAAATAAATAATTAAATCCATACATTATAGGTTGTTATGGAAAATTAATAATATCGGTTCACGAGGCGGTAATTCTTCGTACACATGAATGATGATTTTGTATCACATTTAATGGAAGAGGAGTTGGATATAGGTAATTATCTTAACATAAAAACATATAATTATATTTAATATACGAATTTTATTATATCATCATGTATTAATAATAATTTAATGGGTTAGAGGAAGAAATAAAATAAAATGCACAGTTAGGGACGTTACATCTTCTTCGTAAAACTTCTTTTGGTTTGCACCAAAAGACTTCCTAGGATGTCTTTATGAACAATATAAGGATTATAGGATGATATTAAGAAATTAATAAATCTATGTTTTCAGATCTTGGATGAACCAGAGGGTTTTTAGATTGTGAATACGAGAGGATAGGGGTGGCCTTTTATAAGTGAGGTGAGTGGCACACTTGTAATTTTTGAAGAGAAAAAGGTATACCCATGTTTATCAAATTCTAAAAGGATAAAAATGGTATATTATAGAAAATAGAAGAGATAATGTTTAAATATGGCCACAAAATGGGTTTTGGATAATATTTTGGTCATTGTTAACCCTTATATTTTTAGTTTAACCCCCGCACTACTGGAAATTCCATCTTTCCCAACGGTTTTAAACCATTGGGATATCTACTAAAACCATTGGTATATTATTTCCTAATGGTTTCACAACCCGTTGGTATGTGAGGAATGGAAGTAGCTCTATACCAACGGTTCCTAGAGAACCATTGGCATATATGGTCTGAAATTAATCTATACCAACGGTTCTAATTAAACCGTTGGTATATATATCTACCAACGGTTGATGAACCGTTGGTATTGGTGGGTATACCAATGGTGTTCAGACCATTAGTATACATTTTATTCCAACCCAGAGTATACCAATGGTTACAGAACTGTTGGAATACCTGTATACCAATGGTTTCAGAACCGTTGGCATACCCTGTCCTGTGTACCAACAGTTTCAGAACTGTTGGCATACTCTGTCCAGTATACTTTGTATACCAACAGTTTGCAGAACCGTTGGTATACATCTTATATCCCCAAAACTAGATAGCCTGCATGTGTACAACCTGCATGTAAACCCCTAATTCCAAAGATGTAAACCCCAACCTGTAAAACTATAAACCCGCACCTCTCCAATATATTTACAAACCTGTAAACCCCAACCTATAAAACTGAAAACCTGCACCTATCCAAGATAAAAAATTGTTTTTAAATTGGTCTTTAAGTTAAATACAAAGTGTTAATAGTTTAAAGATAAGTATTTACAAAAGGTTTGATAAATGTTGAGAATCTAGTAGTTGGAGAGATTGAAAATCCAAAAGAAATTTTGGAGATATATTAAAGAAACTGGTTGGTTAATAGATATTTAAATTCCAAAGGAAATTTTTGAGATATATTAAATAAACTAGTTGGTTAATAGTAACTAGGAGATCATCAAATTCAATTTCCAATTTCTTTCCTTTATTCATTCCATTCTAGTATAAAAATTTTGGTTTCTCATCCACTTACTCTAATAAAGTCTGATAATTCTTCGAAGGTTCAATTTTTCCTTCTTGAATCACTGAAGACTTCTCCTTTTTAAAATTTCCAGCCTTCTTGGGACAACCCTTTTCCACTCCATGAATCATTATCATCTGAAGGCCATTCACCTAAATCTAAGAATCTGTTCTAAAGGGGAACTCCCTTGGAAATGGCTCTGCCGACATCACCCTCCTTCTAGGCCTCTACTTCTTCCATGTTCTCTGAACCTGCATGGTATGCCTCTTTTTTCCCAAGATCCAAGCCAAAAATACCATATCTGTAGGTCAGATATGAAGGACCAGATCTCTAACCCACTAGTCGACCTCAAGCCACACAAAACTTGCAGGAGGTTTCGAAACGTCCAAAGTGGATCAGTCAGAGGATCTCAATTCCAGTGAAAGTCATAGGACCACCGAAAGAAATGGATTGAATCTGTTTGGTGAGTTCGAAACCACCGAGAGAAATGGATTCCACAAAAATGGGTACAAACATATTTCTCCCCAACAATTTCAGCCGTCTTCAAATTGTCCCAAAATTGGGAAGAATTTGTTTAATAGACTAACTAGAAGTTACACACTTTACTTTTTAAGGTTGTATAAATACCAAGAAACTATGGTCATCAAAATATAAAGAAAATAGGATGATTTAAAGAATATAACACCTTAACAAATTGAAAATGTCTTTAATATTGATTCCATAAAATTGATTCCTGAGGAATGTAAGGTTAACTTCAATTTATGAAGAGAGTTTCAATAAAAAAAATATGGAAAAAACATGGTGTATTAATCACTGGAAGAAATTATGAAATGTTAAATTGAAAATACTTTGCAAGAAATAAGAAGAAAATATGGTGTTTAAGGCTCTAGAAGCATATGAGAAAATGAAAGGAATAAATGTGTGATTACTTTAGAAGAAAAATTAGTCTCAGATAAATGCATCAGAATATGAGATAGGTCAAGTAGGCTATGTGTGATTTTGTGTGTGTGACATCAAGATGGATTTTTTGGACCTTTTAAAGTAGTACATGAATGGTGAAACCTCATATGGGTTTTGGAATGTAGGGTGGCTTTGGTTTTGAGGAAGAGAACTTGAGTGCTTGTGGTTTACCCTTGTGGTTGGCTTCTAGAGGGATGGACATGTCTGGGTTCCTATCCCATGTAATGTATATTAAAATGGGTTGTCCTTATACTTATAAATTTGATCATGAGAATAATAGGTGCTCAAGGAAATGTGGGTTGATGTGGTTTTATGTGAAAATTTTCTCTTTGGGTGGATACTGTGCATGGGAGATTTGGTTTTGGTAGGAAGCACATGGAGGTGCCTGGTTTTCATTAAATGAGAATCACTTGGAGTGTTGGTGTTTTTCTAGTGCATGTGGTTACTAGGGGTAGGACCAGTTATAGGGCATAGGTGAGTTTCTTGAGTAGGTAAGAAAACTATGAGTAGGCGGATGAATGATTTCGATGTGATGATATTATCATGGGTAGGGATGCCCATGACTTTTAAATGAATTTGAAATGTCCATGTAGTGATTGGAGACATCTGAAATAGATGACTGTTGGTGGTATTCATCGATAAAATCATAGCATACAATTATTTAGTGAAGATCATTCCAAAAACAATAATATCTTCATTAGAATAATGGGGGGGAAATGTATATATGTCTAGATACCCTACTGTCTTTTGGATAGATATGAAGCATATTAGGGGTTATGATCATGGAGAGTTTTTGTGAAGTCACATGGTGGAAACTACATCGTTGACTATTTATGGGCGAGGTCCTCATAGTGGATCAAATATTGAATAATACCTTGGGTTTCATTCAAGGATGTAGGTAATGAGTGACAGTTGATGTTTCATTTGGTTTCTCAGGTGTAGGAAATATAGACATGTCTAATTCTGTCTTTAGTAGTGGTTGGAGAGTTTGACAAAGTGGTTGAGGTTTTTTGGGTGAGTTGATGATGATGAAACTTCTATGGTGGGGAGTGATGTATTTGTTGCAAAGATATAATCCTTGTTCTAAAAGTCTCATAGGTTTGTGGAACTTTCTTTGGATTGGTTGGGGTGGCATTGTGATTGGATTGGTTGGGGTGGCATTGTGATTCTAGTGAGGAATCCTTGATGTGTGCAATTAGTTTTCATAGGTTATTTAAATATAAAATCTTTTAGGTTATATGATTGAGCCGATTATGGGCATGGGATTGGGGTGTTTTCGAAAAGAAATATGAGGTGTGGGTATCTGAGGTGATTTGTTGTGTGCGGTAGGAAACAAATGTGGTTTTTGAGTTAGTAGAGGATTTGACTATTGAACTGCACTAGGGTCGGGTACAGATTCCAATTGGTGGGTTTGGGTGGTTGTGTAATGCCTTTGGTAGTGAAGGCATTGAAATGAATTGAGGTGGAAACATGCCAATTAATGGATATGGGTGCTCAGGGAATGAGTCAAATGAGGATAGACTAACTGAGGTTAGCACATAGTGTGGGTTCTTAAGGTTTCAAGATACATCTATTGTGTGGTTTTGGAAATGATAGGTGCGTTTAGAGTTTGATATGTGTCTAACCCTTTGGGGGAGTGATATCTCAAAGGGAAGCATGTATTTAGAAAGAGCTGCTAAAAGGGATAAGCTATGAATTTATAAATGTGTTGGGTTGTCAAAATCTGGAATTTGTTTACAGAAACTAAAAATCTAAAATACATTTACAAAATCAGGAATTTGTGAACTATTTTTGTAACCTTTGAACTGCTCTAAAAGTTTTTAGAGCATGATTATAGGAAATCTGAAATCGGTTTAAAAAATCAAGAACTTGTGAACTTTTTTTATAACATGTGAACTGCTCTAAAACTTTTTTGATCGTGGTAGAAGAAAATCTAAAATATGTTTAAAAAATCAAAAAACTTGTTAACTGTTTTTGTAATCTGTGAACTGCTCCAAAAGTATTTTAAGCATGGTTTCATGAATATGTCATTTACAGGTTCAATGAATGATTTTGATATTGAAGAAGTATTGATTCCCTACTCATCTCTCATGATATTTCAAAGTGGTATCAAGAGATTCAAAGTTTGTGAAGGTATGAATGTAAATCACTATCTTATAGACATCCTACAATGAGTTCGCTCAAGTAGACATAGAATTATTGAATGATTATTCATGGATAAGTAGTTTGAGTTTGAAAGTGATTTATGTTCCTCAGTTGGCAACAAAATCTAAATGGGTAGATTGATGAGCTCAAGATATGTTTTGAAGATGTTGAGTACTTAAGGAGATAATTGAGACAAGAAGTTACCTCTAGCATGTGGAATTTGTCTAGAGAAGAAGGTATTGATAGTGTTGATGTATATGTGGTTAATGTGTTAGTTTTTGTTGTCAATACATAAATCATGTTCCAACTCACTTAAAATAAGATGTCTTAGATGATTTAAAGGTTGTTCAAAAGGTTAAAGGTGATTGGAGTTGATTTGAGAAGGATTTGATGTTATTTAGAAGGATGTGAAGTTTGAGTTGAAATGTGAAGGAGACCTTCATAGGGTACACCCTAATACTGGATCCAGTATTCTGAAAAAAACCAGATCCCTCATTTTTCAAAATCAGAAATAGTATTCTATGAAAAATGGATCGAGCGTTCTGCGAAAATCAGATCCAACATTCTATGAAAATAGGATCCATTATTCTATAAAAATTATATCCATTATTCTAAAAAAACATGATCCAACATTTTAGGAAAATTGGATCCATCATTTTCAGAAAATCGGATCAAATATCCAACATCTATGTATTGAGAAAATCATATTTAGAAATCATAATAATGAAGCTATTATAGAGTTAAAATGAGTCTAATTATATTTGAAGATTCTATGGTGTTTTTTATTTATCATAAATCTTATGTAATTTGTGAAACATATGATACTAGATTTATGATGGAGAAGTCGAAGAAATAAAAGATAATGATGTTGATATAGAAAAATAGATTTTCTTTAGCTTGATGAAGAAAAATATCGTACTCAATAAAAATATATTACTCAAGAAAAATAACTTATTCAATAAAAAGATATTTCTCAATAAAAATATCTTACTAAAGAAAAATATCTTACTCAAGAAAAAGATCTTACATAAGGAAATGTTATTATTCAAGAAAAATTTCAAACTCAAGAAAAGTTTCTTACGTAAGAAAAATATCAGACTAATGAAAAGATCCTTACTCAAAAAAATTTATTACTCTAGGATAAGTTCGTACTCAAGAAAAAGTTTAAACTCGATAAATGTTTCTTATTTAACAAAAATATCATACTCAATAATAGTTTCTTACTCAAGAAAAAGTTCTTATGCAAGAAAATGTTCTTACTTTAGAAAATGATTCTACTCAAGAAAACTATTGTAAAGAATGTTTGAAGTGGTATAGAAGTTAATGAATGTTTTGAAAATCATGGATATTTTATTATTTGAAAATGAATTGAATGAGTTAAAGATAGATCCAATATTTAAAGAGAATTGAATATTTGATAAATTTCATTAAGTGGGAATGGTTTTTAGAACCCTGCTTAAAACATTTTTGAGGTCCCTATAAAATGAGAGCTAATTCCATTTTTAAAAGTGAATATTGAATGTTAAGGTTCTAGAGCTATGAAATTTATAGAACAAGTATTCAGTATCCACCCAAGAATTATGTTTCAGGTTGAAGCTATAGATGATTCCTATATGGTAGTTAATTAGACTGATTTCTATCAAAAACCTTAATTAAGAGTTGTCGATGGATTTTGAACTAATTGAATAATAAAGTACTGAAGAAGAATCTGATTGGACTAACCTCCATCAGATGAAGGATTCAGACCATGAAGATTAGACTGATTGATGTTGAGGATGTTTTTTGAACTAAGGTTCTTGAAGACTATTCAATACCAACATATTCCTTAAGTGAATTGTTAATTTTTGTGAAGAAGGTACCCAAGAATAGTTTGATTCAGCTTACTTATAGAGGAAGTGATAAATTTCTAAAGAATATCATAAAATAAAAATAAAGGAAAGATTGTAACTATGAATATTTGAAAAATTATGAGCAAGAATATATTGGTGACATCTTTATAAGGGTGAATGATATTGTTAGAAACATAATATTTATTTGTGAGATATTGGAAGAATCAACTATTGTTGAAATGATATTGACAATTCATCATGATAAGTTTGATTCCATGGTTTCATATTTGGATGATAGAGATCCTAAAACTCTCTCATGATGATCTATAAATTTTTCTCTTTACTTATGAAATGATAAGATGGAATTTTTTGAGAAAGAAATAAAAGGTTGATAAAGGAATGGCCTTGAAATCTATGTTAAAAGGGAAAAAATGAAAAAATAAAAAACATTATCTGGGATAAAGAAAGAAGATTGACTCCTTATCTTATGATGAATTCGTTCATCAACTCAAGATTATTTCTCAAGTTATAATTGGAATTGAATCATTTAAAAGTGATGAAGATAATGACGAGGTGATAGAAATGGAATAGATTCTCAAAAAGGGTTTGGATAAATAAATTGAGCAGAATAATCAATTAATGAATGAAATAAAGAATTTGAAGAAAGATTTCGAATGAATAATAGTAGTGAAATATGAACATGAAAGAAAACTGAAAGGTTATGAAGAAAATTAAGCTAGCAATGAGAATATCCATAATATAAAATCTACCCTTGTTTAAGAATGTAAACAAAACATGTTGAAGAAAACTGAATTTGGAAAAATCATTGACGTTTAGAAAAGTAAGTTTGATGAGAAATAATAAGATTTTTTAGAAACGGAATCAATGTTTCTTACTATAAAAAGTGAGATAAATAAAATGAGAGAAATTTTTTTTCAAGGAAATTGATATTAATGTTAAACTTCTAAAGAAGGTGAATGAAAGAATTACATAAGCCAGTTTGTGAGAAAACATATTTCATTAAGAGAGATAGTATTTATTTATGAAAGTATCCACTGGAGAAAAGTGGTTTATAATTTTTGAAGAAAAAACAACATCCACGCTCTGATCAGTTTTACTATCAATCAAAAAGATAAAGAATCAAAGGTAACTATTGGTGTTGTGTAATTTCCTAACAAGGATATTTTTTATGTTCATATAAAAAG
This sequence comes from Viscum album, assembly GCA_963277665.1. Classification (NCBI taxonomy): domain Eukaryota; kingdom Viridiplantae; phylum Streptophyta; class Magnoliopsida; order Santalales; family Viscaceae; genus Viscum; species Viscum album. The sequence continues at coordinate 1,397,807,031 of OY728127.1, read as the reverse complement.
TATCTACCTAGAAATAGGCATGAATAAAGGGAGAACAATAATGTGAAAAGGAGATCAAATTTTAATAAATATTATATTGAACAAAAAATTGAATTTCAGAAGACGAATAAATATGATTATGTTAAGAATGTTGATAAAAAACAAACATGTTGAATTCAAAAATAAAGAGTTCTTAATAATTTGGCCAGAACAAGTTGATGTAAAAAGAGAGTTAGATGATAGAGAAAAATTAGCCAAAAAAGTAGAAGAAAATGGTCTTTGATGATGTGAGAAAAGTTGATAAAATCGTATCAATAGATTTTTAGTTGAAAATTCAAAAAATATTTAATAGTTGTGAGCAATAAGTTAATGTTAATAAAAGTAAGTTGACTATCCTATCAGAATAAGAAGAATGAATGGAAGAGTTGTTACAGAATCACTATAATGAAAAGTATAATAAAGAAGAATAGAAGTTAATATCCTTATTAGAAAAGTCTACAAATAAATAGAAAATTGTTACAAAATATGAGAATAATGATCATAAGGAAGAGAAAACATCCAATAAAAAATCCAAGAAGAGGAAGAAAAAGTCAAGAATGAGAGAAGACTCTCAATCCAAACATTGATTTTGAAAATATATGAGGTTCTTCATTATTTCAATAATATTTGTATTTATACTAACATTTATGAAATTTAAGGATTTAATGTATGGAAGTTTATGATGATGACTCTCTTACTATCCTCTAAAAATAACATAATGAGGTTATGAAAAATTCATTTCTAAAGTTTTATTTATACACCTGAACTTTTGTTGTGTTTTTTGAGATGGGTTTAGGTTTTTTCAATCTTAAATTAACTATTTTCAATATTTCCTTAGAAATAAGAATGTTAAGAAACTATGAAAATGTATTATATGAATCTTGTGTAATGGACAACACTGATAACAATGATTACACATTCTTTTTATCCACACCATGTTCACTTTGAGTTTTTGCAATAAGTTAAGCAACTAGATCAACATAACTATCACTATGAGTTTTCGCAGACAGCGAACCTCCGTTGGAGGGGTTTTATTATAAAAACATGACTTTATTTATCATATTAAATGATTATATACTACAGCATGACCACGGCGTGACCGCGGCGTGACCGCGTTGTGACTCTGGCATGTTGGCCCGGTCCAGCGACATCAGCGGGGCAGCATCTTTCGTCCAGGAGTGAAGGGAGTGGGAGGAGGCTGGAATGTTGGTGGAAGGGGGCTAGTTTCCGGTTCTGGGGGGATGGTGCGGGCTGATTAGAAGGTGGCAGGGGGGGCTATTTCGGGTTGGAATGCTAGTGGCAACGGGCTGAAATGAAGGTGGAAGGGGGCTGGTGTGGGCTGGATGTCGCTGGAGCAGGGCCAAATCATGGCGTGACTATGGCGTGACTGCGGTATGACAGCGGCGTGACCGCGGCGTGACCGCGGCGTGACCGCTGCGTGACCGCGGTGTGTTGGCCCTGTCTAGTGACATCCATGGGGCAGCATCTTTCAGCCATGAGTGAAGGGAGTAGGAGGAGGCTGGAATGCTGGTGGAAGGGGGTTGGTTGTAGGTACTGGGGGGATGGTGCCGGCTGATTCAAAGGTGGCATGGGGGGCTGTTTCGGGCTGGAATGTTGGTGGCAGCAGGCTGAAATGAAGGTGGAAGGAGGCTGGTGTGGGTTGGATGTCGCTGGAGCAGGGCCAAATCACGGCATTACTACGGCGTGACCGCAGCGTGACCAAAGTGTGACCTCGGCATGACCGCGATGTGTTGGCCCGGTCAAGAGACATTCGCGGGATAGCATCTTCCGACCAGGAGCGAAGGGAATGGGGGGAGGCTGGAATGTTGGTGGAAGGGGGCTAGTTGCAGGTGTTAGGGGGATGGTACGGGCTGATTCGAAGGTGGAAGGGGGGATGTTGCGGGCTGGAATGCTGGTGGCAGTAAGATGAAATGAAGGTGGAAGGGGGCTTGTGTGGGATGGATGTTTCCGGAGCAAGGCCAAATCACGGCATTACCGCAGTGTGACCACGGCGTGTTGGCTCTATCCAGCGACATCCGTGGGGCAGCATCATCCGGCTAGGAGCGAAGGGAGCTAGAGGAGGATGGAATGCTGGTGGAAGGGAGCTGGTTGCAGGTGTTATGGGGATGGTGCAGGCTGATTCAAAGGTGGCAGGGGGGTTTTGTGGGCTGTAATGCTGGTGGCAGTGGGCTGAAAAAAATGTGGAAGGGGGCTGGTGTGGGCTGGATGTCGCTGGAGTAGGGCTAAATAACGTCATTATTGTGGCGTGACCACGGCGTTACCGCGGTGTGACCACGACGTGTTGGATCGGTCCAGCGACATCCACAGGGTAGCATATTCCGGCCAGGAGCAAAGGGAGTGGGAGGAGGCATGGCAACATTCCGGTCGTCGCCCTACTAGCAGATGATAGAACAGATCAACTATTTAATATGCTATAACAAGGGATCACCAAAGAAGTTTGTAGCGAGCGGTACAATGATGCAACGTCTAAAGGTCAAAAAAATGACGGAAAATAACTATCACTACTCTTTGGTTTAGAAGAAAGCGCACCTCCATTGGAGGGTTTTTATTATAAAATCATGGCATTGCTTTATCACACAATTAATTTAATTATATTTAACATTTATTCTAAAACTCATTCAGTAAAAATCAAATGCAATAAGTTAAGAAACTAGATCAACATAACTATCACTGTGAGTTTTCACAGACAGCGCACCTTTGTTGGAGGGGTTTTATTATAAAAACATGACTTTATTTATCAAATGAAATGATTATATAAAAGAACACTTATTCAAGATATGAAGTTCAATATAATTATGCATAATTAAGAAAGAAGGTAAATACAATTTAAATCATTCTTGAATTAAAGAGACTAGAAGAGGTACCCTACCTCAAGGTGGAACCAAGCCGTCCGCTTCTACTCTTGGAGCTTTATAACTAAAAGTTGATGCTCCCCCACTAAGTATACGCACCTTCACACACATGCAAGGACACCTATCCCCTATGCACACACCCGCATGGCCATGAGGATGTGAAAGGGGATCCTTACACATATGCTTAAATGCATATACCAGTCTCCACTCACCTGCGTATGCATTTTTATATATATACATGGGCACACCTAGCCCCATACGTGCATAATCATTTCCATGGTTGACTATACATGTAATAGGGGAACCCACATACATATACTTACTTACCTATGCACATGAAGGCGATTCACCCTTGACTTGGTGACTCGAAACTAATGAGCAGGGATCAACGCACTACACAAAGGATATTAAGAACCTTAAAACACATAAAGGACCCTACATAACTAGTGAAAAACCAACCAAAAACATTAAACCCTTACCTCTATTGGTGAGAACCAAATCCACCCGAACCAACACAAAATGATCCAATTCCCGACCACAAACATAATATGGAGTCAAAAACATTGAAATCCCCAAAATATATGAGGTGAGAGACAAGTATTAATCATAGAATCTTACCTCAGATCAAAGCTGGCATACTGAAACAATCTGAACCCCTTCTGGCCTCCTTCGTAGAATATAACTACTCTCTGTCCATAGAAACAAATAAAAAACCTAAGTGGACAATGCGATAAAGAAAATAAAATAAAAACTAAACTAAAACATACTAGTCTCATGTGACTATACATGTCACCACCCAACATATAAGAACCACAATGCCACATGGGTCAAATCATGTTCCTATAAGCAAGGGGGAAACAAATCCATGTTTCAAAATGATACTATCAAAAAGTAAATTCCTATTAATTAACAATTAATCTTCCTATAAATGGTATATAACTAGTTTGGCTCGAGTTTCAGCTTAGTTTGGTTTTGTTCAATACAAGTTTTTTGGGAAATTACATGGCTACACCATTACTAAAGGGTCAAGATAGGTTGTGGTGTAAAGTTATTGTGGAATGGAAGTATGAAAACATTATTAGAAGTGATTCCAACTAATCTTCAATGACCAAAACTTCCTAGATGAGATTAAACAAGCTATATCTTGAGATCTCTTAGATATTGAGTAGGAAAAATTGTTAGTGATTGAATATGAATCAACATTCACTAATCGGGTAAGTATATGTCAAATCATATGATTAATATAAGGCTTAAGGCATGAAGATTTGTGATGAAGCTATGACTAATGATGTGATCATGGACCAGTCTTCTGATTTTTCTCATCTATATATTTGTGGTTAGTATGATGTCTTTGGAAAATATAGGTTTTATATGAAAATGTAAAGGGAGTTATTTAATTCCTCATTCAGGTGGAGGGAATATATCATTTAGTAGTTAGAAGATGAAATATAAGCACCTACATGGGTGATCAACCATTACTTAAATTAATTGTTTCTTTAAATAAGAATTCTTATGTATATAAAGACAGTATTAAGAGCCTCGATAGACCCTTAAACACTAACTTGATTATTTGATCATAGATTCCCAAGGGATTGATTATAACTATGTTCCATGGGAGTCATGGAGTCTAAGGACGGTAAATGAAAGTAAATATATTAACATAGTAGACCTATAGATATGGTGTTCACAAGACACCTAGGTTTAGATAAAATTCTTTAGTGATTTTATGGAAATGAAATCACCCTGTCACTAGGTCTCTAAGTGGATAAGATATCGATTGGGATATGAGTGGTCTAAAATATGTCTTATAATTTGGATGATATGTGTATGGACTGTATGAGGGTTTAGATCAAGTAAAATATTCCTAAGAGGATTGGGCCTTATGGTGATATATGTGGCAATAGTACGTCTAGTGTTTGATGAGGAAATAATTATGAGGATGGATTAGAATCTTGGTGAGTTCTTAGAGTGGGATGGTCCTTCAGAGTCTATAAAATGTATTATGAAAGGTTTTACTCCATTTAATGATTCAGAAGTTCAAATAGGGAGATCAAGGATGAGATGCTAGTGTGAGTATTGGGTATTGTCAAACATATTGGCATTATAATGACAAGAGGCTTGGTGTGTTAGTGGGTCTGGGTTATAATACATAATTTTAATGAGGTTCTTGACCAGATTCTTGAGAATATAATTAAGGAATGGTCGATATGCCGATAGAAGACAATAGTGTGTGGGATGAGGATTATGGGATAATCCTCGATAGATGAGTTTATACTATGTGACTAAGAGGATATAATATGATATGTTTGATATGATTGGGTGAGTGGAAAACCCATGCGAGGAGGATACGATGTATAGAGACACTTGGGGTTATTTATGCTATCTCATGGAGACATTTGGGGTTATTTCATGACTCCAACATACTCCAGAAATGTTCTCACATAATGTTTTAGAAAAAAAAATCCATCTCATGGAATACCCGATGGCTACTCTAGATTCCAATGTTTCCTCACACAAACAAGTGAGAAACATCACCAATTGACCATAAGGAAAAAAAATTGATTTCATAGTCAAATAAGGGGTGGAAAAAACAAACTAGTAACTGCATAATCAGACAAGTTACCACATGGAAAAGAAATCAAATGCATGATCAAATAAGTGACACCATGAATAAAATTATAATTTGAAAATGTAAAAGGCTCTAATCACCCTCTTGAAACCTCCAACCCTCATAAAACACAAAGGGTTTTATAAATTTGGGACCCTATAACAGATATATCTCAAACAATTAATGTCCTTTAGAATTTAAAACAAACTTGAAAAGGAGAGAAAGGGGCCTGAACATCCACCCTATGAGATGACTCCAAAGGATCTCATTATATAAAGAACATAGCTTCACATCAGATGAACAAGGTTAATAAACATGAAACATAATTGAATAACCAAAAAAACACTCTCGTGTGAGATGCCTCTCAAAAAATGGAAAATCCATTAAAAAGCATCACATCGAAGAAGAGAAACAATCTAAAAAAATAGTATAAAGTCAAACACGTTGTATCAACAGAAAGGAAACAAGAAGAGAAGATAAATAAGAAAGATCATCCCTCAAACAAATTGGGATACTGATTATAATACACATGTCCTACAATTATTGGGTTTCACGTATGCAAATGTGGAATCAAAAAACATCGATTCAATGTACAGGTGAACTCAATGATGTATTGTTGTCACCCTTCTTTGGATAATTTTGTAAAGGCATAAATCATCAACAGGACTAAAATAAATCATATAAAACATTTGAAATGAATAGTATATTGCCTGAATGAATAATATAAATACTAATAATAACTCATAATTAACCTGAATTCAAGCTTACGGAGAGTTAGAATTGATGCTTACATAGCAGAAGGGGGATTCGCGAGCGACCATGAGCGGGGAGTTGCGAGTGACGAGCGGGAGTCAGGATGGGAGGAGGGGAACTCAAGGGGTATGAGAGCGGTGGAAATGATGGGAGGAGTGGAGCGGCCTTGTAGGGTTTGGATAACTATGGCTTGAAGGGGGATGCATGAGTGTCGATGAGCAGGGAGCAGCGAGTGGCAAGCGGTGAGCGGCGAGCAGCGAGCGGCGAGGGGTGGTCGGGATGGGAGAGGCGGCGAGGGGTGGTCAGTATGGGATTCGCGGTGAGGATGGGAGGAGTATGTGAGTGGCGCCGAGGGTTTGGAGAAGTGCATCTTAGGGATAGAAGAAGTATCCCGATGGCGGAAGTGATTTTAGATGGATATATCCCAACGGCTCATTTGAACCGTTGGGGAAAACCGGTCCATATGACCTATATGACAACGGTTCATATGAACCATTGGCATAGGGTATTTTTCCCAATGGTTTGTTAAAACCGTTGGGAAAAAAGCGTTGGTATAGGTGGAATTTCCACCAGTGCCGGTAAACTCATTTTCACCTTAATTGCAGTAATTAATTTTTATTACATTTACTATTCATAATGGTCAAAAATTAAGTTGGCATTTCTAGATAAAATAAATTGTGATTATTTATGATATGGAATCCATTTTTATATATTCCATTCATAGAAGTGGAAAAAATTAATTTAAATTTAATCCCATAGACGTGATGAAAAGGTGGTTTTCTAAAGAGAAAAGTTTCAAAATTTTAAAAAAAATTAAATCAAAATTCAATATAAATTTGATTACAATGAACTAAATTCGATTAATATATATATAATTTTACTAATTTTACTTTTAAAACCATCTTAAAATATTTTTTAAATTTTTAAATTCTTTAAAATAAATGGAAATTCTTAATAAAAACTTGTATTTTCACTATTCATAAAAAAATATATATTTTCAGAAAATTATCAAAAATTAACTCCAAGATAATTTTAAAATTATGATTTAAAAAATGAAGTTTATTTTTTCAAATAAATTTTATAAAAGTGTAAAAATTAATTTTAAAATAATTGCACAAAAATCTACAAAACTACTTTTTAGAAAAATACAATTTTAAGCATAAAATTGGATTTATTCTTATATCTTGTCTATAAAACATATAATATGAATGTTAAAAAAATTATTGAATATAATATATATATATATATATATATCATTAAAATCATTCACTAAAAGTGATTTGTTTAATTTATTGAGGCAAAACATGTTTGTGTGCATAAAAATAGTTTTTTAGAAAAAGATTTCCTTTATTTTCAAATGGTTTTTATTTTAATTTATAATTAATTAGTCTCCAAATAATTAATTATATATACATATGTAAACCATATATTTTAATAATTTAGTTAATCTTATTCATAACCATTATTCCAATGACTATGTGATAACTATCATATTGAATAATAATATTTTAATAGTATGTCACGTTTCATTTAAACTTGGTATTTCATGTAATGAAAGATACACTCAGTGTTTCATGTAACATAAGCTAAATTCAGTATTTCATGTAACAAAAGCTAAACTCGGTGTTTCATATAATGAAAAATATTTAAAATATTAAATTTATTTGAAATATATATTTCAAAAAATCTTGGGATGTTACATTATACCCCCTTAAATAAATTATGTTGTCATAATTTGAACTTGTGATCAATAAAAAATGGTTTAACATTTGAAAATTATTTTTTGGGAAACCCACATCATCAAATGGTTTAATAAAAATTATTTTTCTAAATAGATATAGGTATGTGTGAAGGTCATCTAAAATTACACATAACTTGGTTTCCTTATAGGTAAACATTGGTGGGAAGTGAAAACATGGATATAGAATAGAAAAATAATGGATAAATATTGATGGAGAGTGATAGAGAATATGGTCAGGAAAAAGTTAACAACCAAAAATCTATAATTTTTTGATAGGTGAACAGACCATCCATTCATTATAAATGAAGGTAAATCTTTAAAATTTTATTTCAAGATAATTTTCTTAAAGTTATGGAATTTTCATTAGATGATTCACTTAATTGATTTCATTCCATTTCATAAGAACAATATCATCCTTTAACTATAATAAAATCACCTATTTGTGTCGGTTTTTTTATTTGGTGATGATTTAAACTCTTTCCACTTGTTTCTGTGACAGTTTCAAAAAACTGCTGCTAAATTTGGTGTTGGTATCCAACCCATTGTAGTTTCTTCCATTTAGTGACCGTTTTTTATATTCATCATAGAATGTATATTTAATAGTGGTTTGTTTCATTTTAGTGGCAGTTTTTTGGCAGAAAAAATTGTTAGGGATGTGGTGGCAGTTTAAACCATAACCATATCCCAAATTGTTTTTAATGATAAACCCACCACAAAAAAGAAAAAAAAACTACTACTAAATATTAATTTCTTTATATAGAAATGGTTTTAATCACCGCTAAAAAAATAGAATTATATAGTGCTGGTTTAAACCGCTACTAAACAATAATATGGAATATTTAGCAGTGGTTTAAACCACCACTAAATGTTGCTTTTCAAAAAAAATGCAGCTATAGAATCTATAGCCCTAGAACAGCACTCAACCCTGAAAGAAAACAAACAATGCAGAGTGTAAATAACACATATAAAACATCACCCAAATAAATTTAGAACCATTAATAACAATATCAACATTAATTTCACAATTCATGAATAACTATATCATAACATTCAAAGTTTTTTAATTCAATTGATATTATATAAATTACATAAGCACTCTAAAATAGTGCAATAATTCCATTTTTATTAGTGTAACATTTGAGCTCCTCCCAACTGATTTTCCAATAGTATGAAACATTTTTGATATCCCATATAGGTGATATTGAGTCGATGTGTCATCAACACGTCCAAATCTATTGAATCTTGTCTCAATATCATCTAAGTATCTAAAAAAAGGTAAGACGTCCCTCTTCCAAATAGCCTTCAGAAATAGATCCATCATGTTGAGCTTTATTTTTCACATATGATTTCAAATGCCTAGGATATCTATGAAATAAAATAAATAAAACATAATTGTGTATTTAATTAAGTTACAATAATTTTTAATTAATATGGAAAACATATAAATAATTTACCTCTCAATTGGATTCATCTATTGATAATGTATGGGGCCTCCTAATTTAGCTTCCTCGACAAAAATGTACAGTTAAATACATCATGATAGTAAAAAGCGATGGTGGAAAGATCATCTCCATTGCACAAAGAGTCAAAAAAAATATCTCATGAAGGTTTTCAAGCTCAAATGGTTATAGAGTTTTCTTACATATTTGTTTAAAGAATTTTCAAAATTGGAGTACAATATCAGTAACATTTTTAGGTAATAATGTACACAATGCCAATGGAAGTAACTGTTGTAACAAAATATGTGAATCATGACTTTTCAATCCATGTAACCTTTGATGCTTTAAGTTAACATACCTTGAGATGTTACTTGAATACCATCAGATACCTTCACATGTTTTAAAATTCAAATGAATGTATCTTTATCCCTATTTTTCATTGCAAAAATTGTTGAAGGATACTTTCCATTCTCATTTGGTCAGAGATCATGCTTTATGCTCATTGTTTGTAAGTCTTTCCAAATATTGAGATGGTCCTTCAATTTTCCATGCTCATTAAACAATGTGAATATCAAATTTTCACAAACATTCTTTTCAATATTCATAACATCAAGATTATTCTACAACAAATTAAATTCCCAATATAGAAGTTTGAAGAATATACTTTTTTTCTTCCACTATTGTGTTCCAATTTCAATTGGTGATGCACTTCGAACTCATTTCCCACTATCATTAAAATTATGAACCATTCCAAATTTTGTTTCAACATTTACAAGTTGTTCCAATATTTCAGAACTTGTCAGCAACTTTGGAGGTGACCTACAATCAATAGAACCATTTAATTTTGACTTGTTCAACCAAATTCTATGAGATGCTTCTAGAAATCTCCAATGATATAAGAAGAACCATTTTTTACTATGAGGTAGTCATTTGGGATCGAAATCAAATTTACAAATAGGACAATACAAACCCATGTAAGTGTTCTAACCAGATAAATTCCCAAGTCTAGGGAAGTCACTAATGGTCCACAATAGAGCAGCTTGCATTTTGAACATTGTTCTAGAATATGCATCATATGTCTCAACACCGTTTCTCCATAACTCCTATAATTTTTCAATTAGAGGCTGTAAGTATACATCAATATCATTTACAAGAATTTTTTTTGTAATAATCATCGAAATGATAAAAGACATCTTCTACGTACACATCCATGGAGGCATATTGTAAGGGATAAAAAAAACTGGCCAAATGATATAACATGTTCTCAAAGTCCCAAATGGGTTGAATCCATCAGCATCCAATCCTAATCACACATTCCTAGGATCAGATGATAAATATAAATATAATGAATCAAATTTTTTCTACGATTATAAATCTCTAGAATTTCACATTAACCCATCATTTTTATTATATATATAATGTCACTTCATGTGCTCAGCAGTTTTCAATGACATGAATAATATTTGAAATCTATGTTTTAAATGAAATTAATTCAAAACCTTTTTAGATGTTTTCCTTTTCTTTTTCTTTATAGTAGTATGTTGATTTAGACTTCCAACATCACCCATTGACTTAAATCTAGAAGAATGACATTTTTTGTAATCCTATGTGCTTGAATACTCTCCCCCAATAAAGCATACAATCATTGGGACATGCATGTATTTCTGTATAATTCATACCAAGATTGTTAAAAACTTTTTTCATATCATAAAAATACTCAAGGATATTTGATTCAGTAAATTCATCATGCAACAATTCCAATATCATGGACAATGCCTTATTTGTAATTCCACATGGGTATTTGATATGGTACAACTTTAATAGAAAAGAACATTTTAAATATTTCAAACATCCACTATACAACTATTTATTTTCATCATCAACTAAACCATGAAAAACATTTGTTTGCTCAGTGAATTTATTTATTATATTATTCTCTGCATAATCAATATTAGGATCTAATGATATGTTACAATCTTGATCTGGTTGTCTTATAGTCCCAAAAACATCACTTGTCATGTTGTTATTTTTCGCACCCTTAACTGGTTTTTCTGATATGTTTTTATGTTGATGTTGGTGTCTTGCAATTATGAATGTGTCGTTTATAAGGTTTTTCATTTTATTTTCCATTATCAATGAAGTTGGGAGCTCATTCTGTCGATTGACATTAGTTCTCAAACTTTCTGTAGCTTTTGATTCTCCATGCCAAATCCAACACAAATATTTAGTAGGGAATTTCTTCAATATCAAGTGTTCATAAACTTCATATCTCTTCAACCATCTTCTAAATTTACATTTAATACATGGATATCTTATTCTCACATCAACAGATCGATTGGAAATTAAAAAATCTAAAAACTCCTTTAAAACCTTAGCATGCTGAGGTGTGTTCATTGGTAATGTGATCCAACTTTTATCCATATATATCACAGTGTGCCTATACTTTATTAAAAAAAATTAAAATTCATAAGTATTACTAAGTAGGAAAATAGATAAATGGAAGTGAAAAAAACACAACCCAAGTAGTAATAAGAAGATCTATATAAGTACTAAAAAAGTCAAAGTAAAAAAAGGAAATCAATCATGGATAGTATTATGTAAAATAGAAGCAAAATAAAAATCATACAATCATTAATTTAAAACAAACATCATGGGAGAAACACCATAGGGTCACAAATTCTAGGAGAACCTAGTAATTATCTATCATTGTAGAAGTAGATTTAGAGTTCAAACACATCTCTAGATATATGAGGTGTCACATAATGCTTCATTAGCATTGTTAGGGGTGGAGGACCTCTTCCTGTCTAGGTTAGCCTACCCAATAACTATTGGTTTCTCATAAGGTTAAACAAACAAGAACAATCGATAATAATAAAAAATTTATTAAGAATTAAATGAAAAAGTATCTTTACAATACATATAATCATTTATAAAACCAAAGAAATAATCGATCTTAAGGTTAAAAGACATTATTTTTATTATTATACCCATTTACATTTACATATTTATATATATACATATATTGCGTTGCACAAATTCACATTTTCTCAAGTGAGTTTGTACACACAAACACATATATTTATACTTATGTATATGTTTTGAACCAATATATATATATATATCAAAAATAATTTTAAAAACATATAACTTTAAAAACATTTTTAAGACAAAATATAACCCCACTTTTACAACCAAAACCTATCTTAAAACATTTAACTTATTAATTAAAGGTTTTTTAGGCATTTACAAAACATTCAGTGTGATAAAATAATTAAATTAGGATTTTAACAAACTTTAAATTAGCGAAAAAGATTAGAACTGAAGTGGAAATAAATTGAAACTTTATTTCCACGTCAAATACCTTTTGAACATAATTATTATTATAATTTGATATCCAAATGAAGGATTAAAAATAAAATCAAGCAAGGTTCTAATATTTAAATACCCAAAACAAAGTTTCACTTACCTGAAACTCATTGTCTTTGAAAATGGTGGAACTATCCCACCTTAACAAGGTCTAAGACACCCTAGATAACAAAGTGGGACCTAAAAATCAAGAAAACACTAATTAAAATCGATCCAAAATGGAATAATGAACCAAAAAACAACTTGAAATCAATGGAAATTCATCGCCTTTAATTATTGTAGCAAGGATTGGCCTCAATCAAGGCTCACGAACCTTAGACACTAATAATCAACAAATGGAAGACCCAAAATCGGGTTAGGCTTTGGTTGGGTTGTGTGAGCAGTGACACCTATGGAAAAAAAGTAAAACTGAAACAATTCTCAGTGTATACATAAATAATTTTGACATGAGGGATTCCAAAGGCTAGGTTTTATATATACTTTATAAAGCATGTTTGGCAGTTTTCAAATTTCTCCAAATTGTTTTTCCGATTAATAATTCACAATATGCCTCTAAAAACTGGAAACAAAAAAATATTTTTAATATATTCAACACTTTGACACAGGAATATTTTAGTATTACAGATGAACCTAAAAATACCACAAATATTTTTGGATTTAAAATAGATGATTTGTTTAGTATATGAATGAATTGGTATTACTAAACTGGTTAATTTCACTTTTACACCAGATAACAAAACAAATAAATGGCCTAGTCATTTTTAGGAGAGAATAAAATGTATAAAAATTATATAATAAATTAAAAACCAATACTTGTTAAAAAAACACTTGAGACACTCCTCCAAGTAGCCCAAACTTACAACCAAACAAAGTTCAAGAAATCATTAACACAATAATAAAAATACACAATGCATGATTCTAAGAAATATTGAATGTAAAAAAACAAATCCAGGGGACACATTGGTTCTGTACAGCCAAATGACTCTCAAGAATTCCTTAATTTCAACATAAGAAATAAACAAATTAAAAAATTAAATAGAATAAAGATAATCATGTTTACATATTCAATACCCGTCATCAAGGATGTTATTTATTAAATTTTATTCTTCTCATAGGGAGATGGTTTGAGGATCCACGATTGAGGGGGGAGGGGTAGCGGTGATGGGAAGGGTCAGAGACAAGGTGGAGCAGTAGTGAGGCAGTGACCAGGGGGAGAAGTGGATATGATGGTTTGGGGGAGAAAGGCTCGGGTGGCTTGGGATCAAGATCTGAAGGACCCTAGGACACCCTGAGAGGGGAGGGGTGAATCATGGTGACAAATTTTTCTTTTAATGTGATGGATCTTGTTCCCACGTTGGTAGGAACTTGTTGAACCTGTATGATGAATATGATCAGAAATCAAACATTCACAAGCATAGAGAAGACACAGTACTTTTTACTTGGTTCACCACTAAGGGCTACGTCCAAGGAGCATACGCCGACAAGTTGTCGTTCATACCAAATTCCACTAATCTTAACTAGTTGTGGATTACAATGGTTCGGGAACATTCACTTTGTCCCAGGATCACTACCTTTACAAAGGTTCAGGGATAGCTCACTGCTTCCCTTGGGTCACTCCTGTTGACTCCCCCTTGCTCACTGCCCTTGGTGAAGTCCCACTTAGTTTATAGATGTGAACGTCTCTTCATCATTGCAAAAGAATGCATCCTCTGTTGAATGTAGATTCTCTCTTGAAGTCCAAAATTCACTCGTATACTAATCCCACTTTGCACTGAAGGTATCAGGCAATCTTCCAGTTGTCGTGCAGTTCCAAAAGGTCCGGCGTACAACAACCTCACCTGGCGCGCTTCTCCAAGACCGGAGCGCAAGTTTCAAGAATGGCGCGCAAGTCACTTGCGCGGTACAAAATCAGCGTGCAGGTGACACCAACACACTTACGCGACACTGCCTCCTTCAACTCCAAACTTGCACGACTCTTCACCTTTAACTCACAATCCACCTTGGTCACGCAGCCAACAACCAGCACGCAACCTCTACTTGTGCGACCCAACAACCACTTGCGTGACTCAACCACTTGCATGAAGAGACCTCAAAAAATCTCTAAGTCTTGAAATTCGTTACAAATGAGGAGGGGTGGTCCTCTATTTATAGGAAAACTGGACCCCCTGCGCGGTGGCGCGCAAGTGTCCTCACGGCACCCAAGTCCCGGCGCATAGCTCCAACTGCCCTAGCCTCTGTCGTGTAACTCACTTGCGTGACCAAACCAATACTTGCACGACCCTCTTACCTTTTCCATATTTTGAAGTTCTGATGATAAAGAACAATAGGCGCGCAACTTTCTAACCTCCTAGGAATCAGCGCACAAGTCCTTTCTCAGCATGCAAGTCACTTGCGCGACCAGCCCAAAACTTGCACGACCTTTATCCCTTTTCCATTTTTCCATGTTCTGATCTTGAAAAACAAATGGCGCTCAAGTTTCCTCTCCTTCAAGTACACGGTGCGCAAGTCTCTTTGTCAAAACCACTTTTCTCCATTTGTTGATTTTCAGACCCAAAAATTTGGCAAACACTGGGAAACAGCGCCACCTTCAATACTGTTGTCTGCTTGAACAGTAAGATCACTTTGCTAGTTCACATTCTGAACTTCCACTGAGGATTGACAACAAACACAAACCATACTCTAATTCATTCATAGAAGACCATGGTTCCAACAATCTCCCCCTTTGGGTTTGTTGGCAATCAGAAAATAAATTCAATAGATCCCCATCCATGTGTAAACCAAAAATGCAAGAAACAACTCAGCTAACACTCTAAGTCTACGTGAGCAATGCTCAGTGTAGAAAACAAGAGAGAAAGCTTGAATTGGGTTCCATTGTTTTGGAATTCTCAATGACGCCCAAGAAGCATTACATGACCGATGTATTCCTTCACATCCTTCTCATCCTATCACTGATACTGTAGAAGAATTACAAGATGCTTGAATTGGGTTCCAGTGTTTTGGAATTCTCAATGACGCCCAAGAATCATTACATGAACGATGTATTCCTTCACATCCTTCTCATCCTATCACTGACACTGAATTTATTCCTTTCTCCCCCATTGACAATAAACCCAAAGACCGGTAATTTTTTCCTTGTTCAGCTCAAACCATACTCCCCCTGGATAGTATCTCCCCCACAAGCCTGCATCACATCCATAAACAGATAAAAATACTTATCATAATCAGGGAGAGGGGTATTTTGTAACTTCCTTATGCACTAGGAGGTGGCTGAACACCAAGGTTCAACCAATGTTTTTCAAACACAGCCGCTGACAGTGGCTTCGTCAGGATATCAGCCACTTGCTCATAAGTTCCCACATGATCCATTCTAATCACCCCTTGATCAAATTTTTCTTTGATAAAGTGATACCTGATTTCAATATGTTTTGTACGAGAATGCTGAACAGGATTCTTCGTAAGATCAATTGCACTCTTGTTGTCACAGTAAATCACCATTGGTTGCTTTACGTCATCACCAATATCTGTTAATTGTTTCTTCATCCATAGCAGTTGAGTGCATGACTTTGTGGCGGATATATACTCAGCTTCAGCAGTACTAAGAGAAGTACTTTCTTGTTTCTTGCTCAACCAGCCAACACATTTCTGCCCAATATAGAAGGTTCCACCACTAGTGGAATTTCTGTCTACTACATCACCAGCCCAGTCAGCATCAGAAAAAACTGATAATTCACTATCCCCACCTGCATCAAAATATAACCCAAATTTATGTGTACCTTGAATGTACCTCATGATTATTTTGACTACTACCATATGTTCCTCCTTTGGATTACTCTGAAAGCGGGCCGTAAGACATGTAGAAAAAACAATATTTGGCTGTGTCGCTGTCAGGTACAATAGGCTCCCAAAGATCCTCCTGTATATAGTGGGATCTATAGATTCCCCATCTTCATGCTTTCCAAGTTTAGTTCCAACTGCAATCGGAGTTGACATTGGTTTGGACTCTTGCATATTAAACTTCTTCAGCATCTCTCTTGCATACTTTTCCTGAGAAATGAAACTGTATCCCTTCTTTTGAATCACCTGCAGCCCCAAGAAATATGTGAGCTCCCCAATCATAGACATTTCAAATTCTGATTTCATGTGATTGGAAAATTCTTCCACTGATTTATGCCTTCTGCCGCCAAATATGATATCATCAACGTAGACTAGAACCATGAATTGATCTTTTGGAGAATTATTCACATAGAGACTGTGATATACTCCTCCTCTTTTGAATTCCAGCTTCTTGAGATATGAATCCAACCGCGAGTACCACACTCGTGGTGCCTGCTTCAAACCATATAGATATTTATTCAGTTTGCAGACCTTTGTTTCATTAGTACCTAGAACAAAACCCACTAGTTTTTCAATCTAGACTTCTTCTTCAAGTACACCATTCAAGAATGATGTCTTGACATCCATTTGATATACTTTATATCCTCTTTGGAGTTCCATGGTAAGGAAAAGCCTGATTGACTCCAGTCTAGTCACTGGAGCAAACGTTTCTTCAACATCAATGCCTTCAATATGGGAGTATCCTTTAAATACCAGTTCATCAAACTTATTTTTGAAGATCCATTTGGTGAAAATCACATTGTGACCATCAGGTCTCTAGACAAGATCCCATGTCTGATTCTTGTCAATCTGATCTAATTCTTCATTCATGGATTTCACCCAAGATTCATCATTTTTAGCTTCTTCGAATGTGGATGGATCCACAACTGACAGAAATGCAGATTGTGTGTTATTCCTCATCCTTCTTGTTTGAGTGGGTGAACTCATGTCCCCAATTATGTTGGATGGATCAATCTTAGCTCTTCGATTTCTCCTGTGAGGTTCAGTTGCATTCTCTTCAGCCACAGTTTCTTCTTCAAATTCTTCTTCTGAGTCAAAATCATGATGTGACTACTGAGTGTTTTGTAGAACTTCCTCTATTTTTGTATTTGTATTTTCTCCACGTTCACTTTCTATTACATCAGCATATGACGTCCTTGAAGAATTTGTGGTTTTCTCTTCAATTATCTTAACATCACTGCTTTCCACAATCCTTCCTAAACGCTTGTTGAAACATTCGTAGGCTTTGCTATTCACTGAGTAACAGAGGAAAATTACTTCATCTGCATTGTCGTCATACTTCCCTTGATTTCCTTCTTTGTTCCTAATGAAGCATTTACTTCCAAAGACACGAAAGTATTTTAAGGAGGGCTTCCTTCCATGCCACAATTCATATGGTGTATTCGTCTCACCCATATAAAGTCCTATTTGATTCTGAATATACACTGCATCTTGAACAGCCTCTTTCCAGTAATGTCATGGAATACGACTCTCAATCAGCATAGTTCGTGCCATGTTGTTCACCTGTCGATTCCTACATTCAAAAACTTCATTTTGTTGTGGATTTCTCACAGCATCTACCTCATGTTGTATCCCAAGCTTCTCCAGATAATTTTCAAATTAAATGGACGTGTATTATCCTCCATTTTCATATCGCAACACTTTGATTGTTCGTCTAGTATCATTCTCGGCGATTAGCCGATATTTTTTCATGCATTCAAGGACTTTTCGTTTCCTGTGAATGACCATCACATATGTCATTCTACTGTAATCATCTATGAAAAGGAAAAAGTACCTTTCTCCATGAGTTCCAGCAACATTTATCGGGCCACATACATCTGTATGAATCAGATCATGAAGGTGAGATGCCCTTTTCTTCTTTGGCCGATATGAACTGCCGACCAACTTCCCACGAATGCAAGCATCACAAGACTTTTCACGCTCATGCTTCAGGTTGGGAATGTCCATGACAATTCTCAATTTTGATATTTTCTCCATGTCTTGCTGATTGATGTGTCCCAGTCTCTGATGCCACAAATTATTTTCTTCTTCAACAGTCATGTAACAAACATTTTCTTCACTATCAACCTGATACAAGTTGTCTTCTGTTCTGCATCCCTTTATAAGAGAATTGCATGTATTTCCCTTGATGGTGCAGCCTTTCTGATTAAAAGTAACTATAAGTCCTGAGTCACAGAGTTGACTCACGCTAAGTAGATTATGACGTAGGCCATCTACGTAAAGGACTTCAGTCTTCTTTAATTCTCCATCAGCTAATTCGGTACTTCCACTCCCTTTGATTTTCATAGCTCCATCATTACCAAATCGTACTATACCATCAACCTTCCTTTTGATATCCGTTAACAGGCCGGCATTACCTGTCATATGAGATGAAAAATCACTATCCAAAATCCAGGTACTGTTGTTCTTTGTAGCTTTGAGGGCCACCTCTACAAGGTTGGATTTCTCAATCTTATTCCTTTCCTTCCATGAGACATTGGATTGAGTAGAGAGTACTGATGGACTTTCAATTATTTCTTCTGCATACCCAGGTTCTTTATAGTCGAAATATTCTTTGAGAGGAGAAAACCTGTTTGAAAGATCAACATTGTCTTGCTAATGTGACTTGACTTGACTTAAACTTCGGTATGAGGTGTCCATGTCCCTTCACTGCCTGCAATTAGCAGCCTTATGACCAAAGTTAGAACAATGAAAACAATATCCATAAAAACTGTTTCTTCTATAAGAATTTGGATATGAATTTTTTCTCATTTGTTGAACTCCTATATCTTCTCCATTCAGATAGATTCTTACCTCCTCGCAATAAGACATGGTATGGCCCAAATAGCCACAGAACTGAAACTTCATGAGAGGAAATGTCTTCTCACTTGAATTTCTCCTCATACCTTCTTCCATGGGAGAATAATTAGACTGCCTGTAATTTCTGAATGTTTGAGGATAATTTTTAGTTCTCCTTTTAGTTTGGATTGAGGGTTCCTTTTTCAGCACTTTAGGCAATTTTTCAACATGTTAAACTTTCATCTTATCTTTCTTTTGGATCTTTTCACTTCCAGCAGTTGATGTCTCAGCTTCACAGCCAATTCTACTCATTCCCATGCAAGCGGGTCTTTGATCACTCAATATTTTTTCAACCCCATCTGAACCACACTTGGCTCTTGCCAGTAATTCTGCATCCGAGAATCTTGCAAACTTTATTTTTTTCCTTGATTCTTTTGGAATTGATTCATTCTCAAGCTTACTCCTAAGAGTAAAAACTTCCTCCTCAAGACCCTTAGCAGTCTTGGATTTTTCTTCAAGTCTGGAGGTGAGGTCATTGATGACCTTTTCCTGATCTTCAATTCTCACCTTCAAATCCACTACATCATCATTTCTTTCAATTATTTTAGACTGTACCTTCACAAATTCTTCCAATCGTTCAATTTCAGCTTCAAGTTGATCAACATATTCATTTGATTCTTCTACAATTTATTTCCACTTATTGAAACTCTTACATTTATTTTTAAGATTACTAATAGCATCCTTAAGTTTCATCTCGGGATCTACACAAGTTTTCAACTGTTTTTCTCCACCAGTATCTTCTAAATTTTCAATAGTGGCCATCATGGAAGCATGGTTCCCGGTTTTGAATTCTGGTTCTTCATCACAGAATTCATTATCATCATCTTCTTCTTCACAGAAAAAACTCTTCCTTTGCATTTTATTTCCAGATTTGAAGTCTGCCTTTTTGAAAAACCTTCTCTGAGGCTTCTTGAAGATTTCATCTTCACTATCTTCATCATTGATCTTTCTTAGGCACTAAGAGGCAATGTGCCCAACTTTTCCTCAATGAAAACATGCGAGAGGTAACTTCCCTTTAAATTTCACTTTTCCCTTCTGGAACTTCTTTGTAATAAGAGAAATAATTTCTTTTTCTTCGTCATCATCACCACTACTATCTTTTGAAATTTTCAGTTTATCCATGGCCTTAAATTCCATTTCCTTGCTCACACGAGTCGTAGCATCTTCTAGTTTGATTCTCATTTCATATGCTACCAAGCTACTTAGGAGGTCATCCAGAGAAAGTTTTAACAGATCTCTTTCCTCAAGGGATGATACCTTTGCATTGTACAGGGGTGGAAGTCTTCTCAGTATTTTCTTCACAATGTCAAAATCTTTGATTTCTTCTCCTAGGCCTCGAATTGCTCCAACTACTTCAGTGATTCGATTAAAGAAGGAGTCTGCATTCTCATCAGGATGCATCTTCAAATCATCGAACCTATTGTGCAACACTTGTATTTTCGCCTCCTTAACTTTGCTATCTCCTTCATAGATATTCTCAATTTTATCCCACATGGATTTTTCTGAGGTGAAATTCATCACCTTTAGGTAGATCTGGTCAGAAAGGGTTGTAGTGAGTGAATTTTGTGCTTTAGCATCTGCATCAAGAATTTTCCTGTCTGTGTCATTCATAGCCAGCCCTGTTGGATCAGTGACTTGTATTCCTTGAATAGTAGAGAATAGAACTTCCATTCTAAGAGATCTTAGATGAGATCTCATTCTATTCTTTCAGATTTGGAAATTACTTCCATCGAAGTGAGGGAATCCCCTAACATTGATTGCATTCTCTATGATGAAAAAGGACAGATTCAACACCAGCAACCTCCCTCTGATACCACTTGAAGGACCCCGGGACACCCTGAGAGGCGAGGGGTGAATTAGGGTGACAACTTTTTCTTTTAATGTGATGGATCTTGTTTCCACGTTGGTAGGAACTTGTTGAACCTGTATGATGAATATGATCAGAAAGCAAATATTCACAAGCACAGAGAAGACACAACACTTTTTACTTGGATCACCACTAAGGGATACGTCCAAGGAGCATACGCTGAAAAGTTGTCGGTCGTACCAAATTCCACTAATCTTCACTAGTTGTGGATTACAATGGTTCAGGAACAGTCACTCTATCCTAGGCTCACTGCCTTTACAAAGGTTCAGGGATATCTCACTGTTTCCCTTGGTTCACTCCCGTTGACTCCCCCTAGCTCACTGCCCTTGGTGAAGTCCCACTCAGTTTATAGACGTGAAGGTCTCTTCATCATTGAAAAATAATGCATCCTCTGTTGAATGTAGATGCTCTGTTGAAGTCCAACTTTCACTCATATATTAATCCCCCTTTGCACCGAAGGTATTAGGCAATCTTCAAGTTTTCGTGCAGTTCCAAAAGGTCCGACGTACAACAACCTCACCTGGCGCGCTTCTCCAAGACCGGAGCGCAAGTTTCAAGAATGGTGTGAAAGTCACTTGAGTGGTACAAAATAGGCACACAGGTGACACCAACACACTTTCATGACACTGCCTCCTTCAACTCTAAACTTACGTGACTCTGCACCTTTAACTCCCAATCCACCTTGTTCGCGCAGCCAACAACCAGCGCGTATCCTCTACTTGCGCGACCCAACAACCACTTGCGCGATGAGTGCTCGAAAAATCTATAAGTCTTGAACTTCGTTACAAATTAGGAGGGGTGGTCCTCTATTTATACGCAAACTGGACCCCCTGCGCGGTGGCACGCAAGTTTCCTCACAGCGCGTAGCTCCAACTGCCCTAGCCTCTGTCGCGTAACTCACTTGCGCGACCAAACCAATACTTGCGCGACCCTCTTCCCTTTGCCATATTTTTAAGTTCTGATGATAAAGAACAATAGGCATGCAAATTTCTAACCTCCTAGGCATCGACGCGCAAGTCCTTTCTCAGTGCGCAAGTCACTTGCGCGACCAGCCCAAAACTTGCACGACCTTTATCCCTTTGCCATTTTTTCATGTTCTGATCTTGAAAAACAAATGGCGTGCAAGTTTCCTCTCCTTCAAGTATATGGCATGTAAGTCTCTTTGTCAAAACCAATTTTCTCCATTTGTCGATTTTCAGGCCCAAAAATTTGGTAAACACTGGGAAACGGTGCCACCTTCAATAATGTTATCTGCTTAAACTGTAAGATCACTTTGCTGGTTCACATTCTGAACTTCCACTGAGGATTGACAAAAAACACAAAACATACTCCAATTCATGCATAGAAGACCATGGTTCCAATAAGATCAAGGAGCTCATGGGAGAATGGGGGAAGCAACGAGGATTGGGATTTGTGGGAGTAGGGTGTGAAGGGGTCTGATGGAGATGAACTTCAGAGAATCTCAATAGTGAGGGGGCTATGGCTTGATGGGTTTGTGGGGAGATGGGGTGGGGGTGTCAGGTTCAGGGGCAGGGAAAAAGTGTCATTTTAAAAAAATGTAAAAAATTTAGCGGTGGTTTTTTAAGAACCACTGATATATTTTGTCAATTTTTTAGCCACGGTTTCTTAAACCGCTGCTAATTACTGATTTTGGTGTAGTGTTTTCTTATTCCTTGATCATTTTTTACTTCATATCTTTACTCAAATAGATGAATTTTTCATGCCTAAATTACTAATGGATAATAAGATTTATAAAAGAATGATAATTCATTCCTTCTATCTCTTATATTATCAAAAAAATAATTGTTAGCATAAGTTATCCATTAACATCCAAAGTTCTACTTAATCTATTCCATGAATAGTTAACCATAAGTCTCCTCCATGTCTGGTCAAAATTAAAATCATAAAATTTAGAAATAATGTCACTAAATTTACAAAATCAACTTATCATTAATCCCCCACACAACATGAATTAGATCTTAATTTCATATACCAAATATGCGAATACATTGATCATATATTCTCCTAAAACTTGGTAATATCCTGAATTACCATAAAACCTTAATGAAAACATACCTTCTTTCAAAAAATTAAATCTTTCATCTTTCCTCAAATAAAATCACAAATTATTGAATATATTCCATAAATACAAAAATGTTTTAAACTCTATCAATGATAGCATAAAACACTTTGTCATCAAATCATTAATCAATTCCAAGGTAATCAATACTATCCAAATTTACTTTATCCATATCAATCATATCTTTATTAAAATTAAAAATTATTTTATCAACATATATAACATATTAATGGTTATCCTCCCTTGATAAAAATATCATAATTCCACTAAATCACTTTTTTATGAAATTAGTTCCATTTAACATATTCTTGTTACACCTTAATGATAAATTACTAAGGAATAGTCTATTGATTTTCATGATTCTAATAACCATAATACTGCTGATACAAATATAATTCTTTGAATCCCAATATATAAACACATCAATCATTCCACTTTATTTATACACCATTAACCAAGCTTCATTGTCTTATTCCTTAATACTTCTTTCCTTTTATATATCATTTTTAGTCTCTTTATCAGCAACAATATAACCATTAATCATACAACCATGTTGATTCTATTCATGATATTTCCCCTTAGTACATCAATTTATATAATTCTCATAATTTCCAAATTTTAAACATTCAACCGTCGATGATATCTTAGAGAGACCATTATTCTCATACATTTTGTTAACCAAACATTTCATTTTTCCTCTAAATTACTGGATTTGTTTCCTTATTTTTCACACTCAAAATATCTTCTTATTCATATAAGACATACACTTTGGTGTTTCTTCCCACATTATCAACACATAGGAAACTAAACCTCCATTCCTTTATGGTGTCCACCACCCGAACTCTCAATGGACTATATCCTTCTCTTCTTTGGTGACTCTGAGAGTTGGTTATAGTGTAAGTTGTTAATCATATATCATGATAACTAATTAAGAATAATCACAATATCCTTCACACCAATAATCATCCCATTTGGTTGTTAATTATCATATTTTCTATCATATACAACATTAATCCAACTCCTTCTAGTTACCACCATTGACTAAAACCAAAAAACATAGTGTGATCAACAATAATCATATTTGGAAACCAAATAATCATAGAAATAACTTATAGGATGTCTAAATAATGATATATTATTTATAGTCTATGTCACCTTGGGTTTAACCTAGATCATCCATGGTCATTATTCAAATCTTTCATGAGGTTTCATAAAGATTTTGTAAATTTCCAAAGCATATCCCCTAGGAGTGTCAAACTAGGTGTGAAGAAAGGACCATTATCATTCACTAGGTGATGATCGATTCCATCTCAATGAAACCTTCTCAAAGTTATTACAACTAGGTATATCTATTATGGACCCACATCTACTTGTAGTATCCATACAGGGTTGTAATTGCTTGGAAAACACTTTCTCTATCCTTTAACAAACTTCCAAAACATTTTCCTATACTTTGACTCATCCTTAAACTTATCCTTGGATGTATACCTAGAAATATCCTTAAACATATACTAAGGGATCCTATTTTCCAAAGTTTAACTAAACTTTTCCTCTGATACCAAGTGTAAAGACCCAAACTTCTCATACATAGATATTATATCTTTTTAGATAAATATTCAATACATTTTACAAATACACACCCTTAGACTATAAAGTCTTAGTGTCTTTGGATACTAGACACAAAATATTCTTATTTATTGAATGATCTTAAAAATACCCCATAAATATCTTCCCATATAGTACTCTTATTAAATATTCACTACCTAAAACATTTCTTCATAACCTAGGTAAATAAAACATAAGAAAGGGTGATCTCAGATGATCGGTAAGGGTAAATATGGGAGATATCATTATAACATGAGAATATGGGTAATAAAACATGATAATAACATTTTAAAACCATACCCAACATATCATATACCATAAAAGTGATTCATGGAATAAATATTGCTAGTTTATAAGACATAAATTATAATGGAATCAAAGAGCATGAACCCTGAGAGGATAACATTGGCATAAGATATAGATTTTTAGTATACACATAAGCATAGAAAATTATTTCCTTAGTAGTTAAAGGCTCATTTCTAATACTATCATATTGGAATAGTTTTACTCCCCAATTCATCGTATTAGTCAAGGTTCATGCCCAAGACTATTATAGGGGACAAATTCCCTTACTAAATTGGGTTCACTCCCCATTCCAATCCCATTTATCTCATGAGATGTAAATATTTACTCAATGCATTGGGGGATATATAGGTTCCTCCTATGTTGGTTATAACATAACCACTATCCTTAGTTATAATGTAACCATCATCACATAATGAAAATCATACATATGTGTTCCATAAGATCATAAAATATTCATCATATCAAAACCCATGAAAAGAAATGGGTTTCATAAATATTTCATCATAACATAAATTTTGTAAAAGAAATAGGTTTCATAATCATTTCATCATTTCATCAAAGCATAACCCATGCAAAAAGAATAAGGTTTCATTTCAATTTTATCACAGTATAACCTTTGAAATAGAAAAAGTTTTTATAAATATAAAGCATTCAGAGAAATAATAATAATGGTTTCCTTGGATCATATCCCCAGTAAATCATAGGTTACATCAAAGGATGTCATCTTAGATGGAAAATGATTTTGAAATATTACTTGGAACATTTCTTGAGTAAAATGGTCTTTATAATTTAAAAAACACTTTTTAAAACATAAAACATTTTCAAAATTATTTTATTTGAAAAAAACATTGGAAAATTATAAAAGAATATTTAAAAATCATTTAAAATATTTCTTAAGGAAAATCTCTTTTCTTTAAAAATCAATTTATAAAATTAAAAATTTATAAAACATTTTGGAAATAATTTTTTGTTAAAAATAAAATTTTAAACTTATATAGGAATATTTAAAACATTGACTTGGTTATAATGGTATAAAATTCTATTCATACCATGAAAATTAAAATAAATATTCCTTTTACATTTTTTGGTAAAATCCAAATGGACGTTATTTGGGAAATAACGTGAAGATTCCTTTCAAAAAAATTAAAAATTCATATATGGGTAAAAATATCTTTAATAAATCATTTGGATAATTTTATAAACATTTTTAAAAACTTTTTTAGAAAACATGGTTTTGGAATAAAAATGAGTTTTCGACTGAAGAGAAAAATAAAGTCGATTTTTTTTAAAATGTTCTTTTGACATATTGAGTACATAAAGAGAGGAAAATGAAAGGAAAATGTGTATTTTAAATAAATAACCATAGGATAATAAAATTAATGAGTTTCTTGAGAGATGGATTATAATACTTTATCATCAGAAACATAACCATAAACAATTCTAATAAATGATGAGATTATATCATAAAACCCTTACCACTTTGGTATCTTCTAAATTGTAGGCCCCATTAAATAATAACATAAAATAAAACTTTTAAAATCATTAAAATAAGGATATTGATGATATAAAATGTCAAATGGGAAGTATATACACCTCATATAAGAAGATAGGTGCGTAATATAACTTATGTCCTAAAGAAGGTAATTTGAGACAAAAAATCCCTTACCGCTTTGGTAACTTTTGAACTATAAACCCCATGAAAGAGATATCCTAAAATGGATATTTAAATACCAATAATTTTCAGGAGAATAATCATAAAATAAATTCATGGTCAGTATATACACCACATAAAAGAAACATGTGGTGAATATAACATGTGTCTCATAGAAATTAAAAGTGAGACGGAAATCCCTCACCTTAAGTCTCCAATTCCTTAATACACATTTGAACCTCCTATATAATAAATATAATTTTATTATATATATTAAAGAATCATAATTATATATATTATATCATGTATGATTTATTTATGACCTTTTATTACCCGTTTATTAACAATTCCTTGTTAAAATTACATTTTGGGTAATAACTACTTCGTTTTTTATGTATGTTTTAGTTTTTTATTTTTGGTCCTCTTACATTGATAATGGTTTAATAATAATCATAATGTTTAAAATTATATAAATACCATATATATTTATTATATATATATATATATTTATTTATTTATAGTAATCCATAAATTTTATAGATAGAAAATGAAATATAATGTTCATGGAGATGGTAGGTTGTACGTACGCATGAACGTTGTTTCCATTTTCTCGAAGGTTTGAAAGAAATAAATGTAAATAATATATTATAATTAAAAAATAATTTTATGTATTATATATCACATATTTTCATTAAATTCATCCTTATTACCTTCCATGAAAAGTGTTAATGAATCGCATCGCTTCGTTAGGTGGTAGTCCATTGTACACACGAACGACGTTATCGTATCCCCCACAGAATGGAAAGTAATAAGGTATATGTGATATAATTATTTAATAAGTATAATTAAATTAAAAATATCACATATATTCATTCAATATATCCTTATTACCATCCAATTAAATCAAAAATGAAAAACACAACACATCGATCATGAGGCAGTAGTCCGTCGTACACACCAATGATGTTATTGTTTTCCCAACGAGTTTGGAGGTAAGAAAGTAGATATGGTATTATAATAATAGAGGTATAATAATATCATAAATATAATATATAAATATTAAATACATAATTATATCCATCCGTAATAGGTGGTGATGGAAATCAAATAACATCGGTTCGTGAGGCGGTAGTTCGCCATACACATGAATGATGATTTTGTATCCCATTTGATGAAAGAGGAGATGGATATAGGTAATTCACTTAACATAAAACCATATAACTATATATAAGATATTTAGTTTATTATATAATCATATTTTAATAACAATTTAATGATTTTTATGAATAAATAAAATAAAATGTTTGTTAAGGGTTGTTTCCTCTTCCTCGGACAACTTCTTTTGGTTTGCACCAAAAGAATTCCTAGCTTCTATTTATGACCCAAATAATACTTATATGATTAGAGTAGGGAATTAAAAAATGGATTTGGGTTGGTATTTTCTGAACCAAATTGTTTTTAAAGTGTGAATAGGAGAGGAGAGGGGTGGCCTTTTATATGTGAGGTGAGTGGTACACTTGTAATTTTTGAAAATAAAAAGGTGTGCCCATGTTTTTCACATGTGAAAAGGATCCAAAATGGTTAATTATAGAAACTATAAGATATAAGGTTTAAATATTTCCATTAAATGAGTGTTTTATAAGTTTTGGGTCATTTTTATCCGTTATCATTTTAGTTTAACCCCCCGATAAACTCATTTTCACCTTAACTGCGGTAATTAATTTTTACTACTTTTACTATTCATAATGGTAAAAAATTAAGTTGACATTATTAGATAATATAAATTATTATGATTTAAAATATAGAATCCATATTTTTAAATTTCATTCACATAATTGGAATATTTTAATTTAAAATTAATCCCACGGACGTGATGAAACAACGGTCTTCTAAAGAAAAAGTGTTTAAATAAAAATTTATCATTAAATTGATTCCAATTAACTAAATTGGATTAATAGATATATAATTGAAATAATTTTAATTTTAAAACCATATTAAAATAATTTTTAAATTTCTAAATTATTTAAAAGAAATGACAATTCATAATAAAAACCAATATTTTAACTATTCATCAAAAAAATTATCTTTTTAGAAAATTCTCAAAAATTCACTCGAAAATAATTTTGACTTGATGATTTAAAAAATAAATTTTATTTTTTAAAATAAATTTTCTAAAAGTGGGAAAATTAATTTTAAAATAAGTTCACAAAAGGTGACAAAACTACTTTTTAGAAAAAATATAGCTTTATGTGTAACAATGGATTTATTCTTATCTATTGTCTAGAAAACATATAAGATGAATTATAAACATTTAATTGAATATATAATATATAAATTTAATTAAAATCATTCACAAAAAGTGATTTTTTTTAATTTATTTAGGTAAAACATGTTTGTGCACATAAAAATAGTTTCTCATAAAAAGATTTCCTTTATTTTAAAATGGTTTTTATTTTTATTTTTAATTAATTTGTTTCTAAATAATTCATTATATATACATGTGTAAAACATATATTTTAATAATTTAGTTAATCCAATTCATACCCACAATTCTAATGTCTAGTTAATTATTATAAAATTAAATAATAATATTTTAATGGTATGTCATGTTTTTTTAAACTCGGTGTTTCATGTAAAACACTCAGTGTTGCATATAACACAAGATAAAATCAATGTTTCATGTAAAAAAATATGAACTTGGTGTTTCATATAATGAAAAATATCAAAAATATTAAATATATTAGAAAATATATATTTCAAAAAATCTCAGGGTGTTACATTTTACCCCCCCTTAAATAAATTGTGTCTTCACAATTTTAAATTGTACTCAATAAACAAGGGTTTAACATTTGAAAAATCATTTGTGGGAAACCCACATCATAAAAAGGTTTAATAAAAATTCCTCTTCAAAATAGATAAA
Source organism: Viscum album (assembly GCA_963277665.1). Classification (NCBI taxonomy): domain Eukaryota; kingdom Viridiplantae; phylum Streptophyta; class Magnoliopsida; order Santalales; family Viscaceae; genus Viscum; species Viscum album. The sequence goes on along the minus strand of OY728127.1, from coordinate 1,397,777,072 downwards.
TGGATGTGTGAATTTCATTTAAAATAACACATAACTTGGTCTCCATGTAGGGTAACATTAGTTGGAAGTGAAAACATGGATATATAAGAGAAAACAAACACCAAAATACTGATGAAAAGTGATAGAGAACATGGTCAAGAGAAAGTTAATGACCAAAAATCCATAAATCTATGATAGGTGAAAAGACCATTCATTCATCAGAAAAGAAGGTAAATGTTTAACATTTTATTTCAATATCTTTTTTCTAAAGTTGGGTAATTTTCATAATAAGATACACTTACATGATTTTATTCCATTTTAATCACAATATCATCATTTGGTTGTTACTTGGTCAATTTTCACTTTATCACTTTACTCTAAGAGATGAATTTTTCATTCCTAAAGCACTAACGAATAATAAGATCTATAAAATAGTGATAATTAATTCCAAATATCTATAGATATTATCAAAAACTGGATTTTTAGCCCAGGTTATTGATAAAACACAATTATATTGAATATTTTATTTATAATAAATGAAATAATTTCCTCACATTGTGCTAAATATGTTAATTTATAGAATATTTGCGATTAGATCATTCATTTGAAAATTTGATGGAAATTACAGTTTTACCCTTTTAAAATTCACTATAGTATTTCGGGCATAAATATTTTTACGTAAATTATTTTTAATTAAAATTTTGTAACTATTTTCCTAACTTGATGATATACAAATTATATTTAGAACATGGGAGCTATATCATGCATTTGAGTGGTCTAAATGGGCCATGAAATCAAAATTGGACTAGATTCACTATATTGGATATCACTTCATTGTTTCGGTAGTATCTTCTTTATCTAGGCTTGGATTGGGCCCAAATTTTGAGAAAAGATCAGGGGAATGATTCCTCACAAATTATCTTGCTAGAAGTCCAGTTAATTCACGCATTTTGGAGGTCAACTATGTGGTGTAACTTGGAATAAAATCTTTGTCCGAATTTCCATTTCACACTTAAAAAATTTATGTAACCCTAGACATCCCAAAATATATTTAAAGGGGGTTTCACTCTTTTTGAGGGTTGGTCGAGGATTTAGGAATCTTTTTCAGAAAGGGTGGCTCTTGGTAACCCCTCACAACTCTTGGAATAAGTAAGGATTTTTTCAAACATCTCTTCCAAGAAGGTTCTCATCTCCCACCTCCTCTTTGTATTTCTTTGCTTTCATACTTGTATCATGAATTTTTCTTCAATTAATCTTCTATGTTTTTTCCTTTTCATATTATTATTTTTATTCTTGGGCTGTAATATAATAGTGGAGATGGGATTGGTTTTTTCCCTTTCAATCCACTTCTTATGCAAAACGTCTTCACGATGACAACTCTACCCATGGAAGAGTGATTTCATTTGTAGTTGATCTAATCCCTACTCCCTTGATTTATTTATTTTGAATCTATAAACATAATTTAATTAATAAATTGTGATCAATTAATTTAATTTTAATTTATATGTAACTTGGTCAACTTGCACTTGACTGTGTGTTCGGTCATGTGTAAATCGTTTGAGTGAAACTTTAATCGCAGAATCCATTTAACTTGGGATAGAATTGTAGGGTTCAAGCCTCATACCAAAACACAATTAATTCTCAAATACAGGGAGGAGATGCTTCCCTAACTGACCATTTACCATTATTTGGATTTTGTATCACAATAAAAGTAGGGTGCTGCGATTGGAAGTCCTAAAGTTGACATAAGGCTCATTTTTTCCAATATTTGTGGTCATGTTAATTTCCATAGGGTTTAGGGGTTGACAAGGTTAGGGGATCATAATTGAAAGAATTATAATCATATGGGATAATGATAAATGAATTATAAAGGGGTATATTATATCAACTAAATTTTATCATATAAGTGTTTTTAAAGAAACTTTGTCTTTGATTGTTCTTGTTTGTTGTTTAGTTTATTATTCGAAAGTCATAGAACCAAACCCACCCATCTTGTGTTTCATTTGTTTTCACTTTTATTTTATTGTTTTGTTTTCTTAAAGCCTATTAAAGGTTTTTTAATTCACTTCCTCCTTGATATAATGACCTAGGTGAGCCACTATGCTGCACTTAGTTAAATCACAACTATTTTGAGAGCGTGTGCGACAATGCTCATCAAATTGGCATTGTTTTTAGGGAGGAAAGTATTTTATTAAAACAATTTTAGGTAAGTTATTTATTAATATTTGTTATTTTTTTTCTTTTCTTCTCCTCCCTTTTCTTTTTAGTTCGTTATTCCCCACCTCTTTTTTTCTGACCATCAATTGAAACCTCATTTAATGATATTGGTGTATGCTTATTTTTGTTTCTTGATTTTATATGATTTATGGAACGATCCCATCTAGAGGATATCCTTAATCTAGAACCAAAGATTAAGTGCAACCTTAGGGCTCAAATTAGACAGTCTCGGTCTACAGGGAGTGTCGACAATTATCCAACTAGGGAATTCCTCCACTCTAGGAATTTTGAAATTGGAAACTCTTATGAAACAAATATTAAACTAGATAAAATGGTCTAAAATAAAAATAATGAACTCGATAGGAATATTAGAGAGTTGGTTGTACCTGATATTAATTATCAAGCTACATGCATTGCATATCCAACTCTCGAATTGGACGTTGAACTAAAATCTGGGTTAATTCACCTTCTTATAAAATTTCATGGCTTATCTGGTGAGGATCCAAACAAACATTTAAAAGAATTCAATGTGGTATGATCAACAATGAAACTAATAAATGTCTCTGAAGATCAAATAAAACTTAGATCATTCCCATTCTCACTTGATGGAACTGCTAAGGATTGGATGTATTATTTATAACCTGAAGATGTAACATGTTGGAACGATTTGAAATGTCTTTTCTTGTAGATATTTTTTTTAGCATCAAGGATCACTTCCATTTGAAAGGAGATGTCAAGGATCAAGTAGGAACATGGGGAGTCAATGTATGATTATTGGGAGAGATTCAAGAAGTTGTGTTCAAGCTTCCCACAACACAAAATTAGTGAGCAACTCCTCATCCAGTACTTCTATGAAGGACTCACACCTATGGAGAGAAGCATGGTGGATTCCATAGCTAGATGGGTATTGATAGATAAAACACTAGCAGCTGTATGTGAGTTGATCGATAATATAGCACAAAACTCCCAACAATTTGGTGATCAATATACCGTGTATGTTAAAGGAATACATCAGGTAAGTATATCTTCACTTGAAAGTAATTTGATTGATACTGAGTTGGAAGAATTGAAAACTATGGTGAGACAGATTTCTTTGTAACAAAAGACATCCTAACCCCCTCCTTCAAGGCCTTATGGAATTTACACTAATACAAGTCACCCAATAGATTTTTTCCCCCAACTACAAGAAATGGAAGATTGTGCAACAGTGTTTCCTGGGAGACCATATTTGCAACAACAACAACCATATCCCCAAAAGAAGTTTGATTACTTTTCTCCAAAATACAACCAAGGGTGGAAGTATCAATCGGACATGAGGTATTCCTTTGGAAAACAACAAAGGCCCCTCTTTCAACAAAACTTTTGGTAGCCTCCACCTTACCAACAGGGTTTCTAATAACCCCAAAGGTGGTTTGAAGCTCAAACGTCAATAAGTCAACAAGAAGGGACTTATCAACCAAAGGTAGATTATAATATTGATTATATTTTGAAACAAATTGTTCTTAATCAACAGAATTATTTGAAGAGTCAAGGTTCAGAGCTGAGGGAGTTGAAAACTCAAAAGAGTCATATTTCCACTGCCCTCCATGAACTGGTAAGTAAGATTTCTAGAAATATACCTTCAAAAACTACTCCAAATCCAAATGGGAATGTAAGTGCCGTCACATTGATAAGTGGGAGGCAAACAACTAAGGCTTCTGCACCTACCATTCCATTGGGATTCACCTCAACTTTGGAGAATCCTCATTCAAGAACAAGTTATGAGAATCCCACAGAGAAAAAAAGGTAAGAAAAAGATCAATGATGTTCCTCCTAAACCCCTTCCCTTTCCAAATAGGGTTTTTCAAACCAAGAATATGGCTTAAGAGGCAATGCAAAAGGAAGTTTTGGACACATTCAAGCGTGTGGAGATAAACATCCCCCTTATTGAGGCCATTGAGCAAATCCCAAGGTATTCCAAATTCCTAAAATAACTTTTTACTAATCATAGAGGGATTAAGGGGAATGATAGGATAAATATTGGAAGGAATGTGTCAGTACTAATTACACCAACTCTAGCAATTCCAATGAAGTTCAAGGATCCAGGGACATTCACCATCCTATAAACCATAGGGGAGTTATACTTTTTTATGCTCTTTTTGATTTAGGAGCTTACATAAATGTAATGCCTCACTCTGTATTTTCTTCTTTACGGGTTGGTGAGTTGAAGCTGACGAGAGTAGTGGTGTAGTTGGAAAATAGAGATACAACATATCCAGTGGGAGTCCTTGAGTATGTACTTTTTTGGGTAATAGACATGATCTTTCCAACAGATTTTTATGTGATTAAAATGGATTATGATCTGATAAGATCATGTTCTCCAATTATCTTAGGTATGACTTCCTCAAAAATGTAAAAACAATCATAAATGTCCATGAGGGTACACTTTCCATGGAGTTTGGGGATGAAGTTGTGATATTTAATATTATGTATTCCATGAAGTACCCCTCATAGGACCATTCTAATTTTGTTATCTCTCATTTTGAACCACCAAGTAAAAACCCCATGGATTTTGATTGTCCTATTCTTAGGGAGATTATGATCATTGGTTCTATTTTTATGTCTAAGAGTATTTCCACACTAATTTATAATGCACAATACTCTCTTAGATTTGATTTTGAAATGTATTCATATTCTAATTTTGATCGTGTTCAATATGATTATGACATGGCTATTGAGTATGCTGATGGATTTGATGAATTATTCTCTAATTTTGATGATGTTTATTTTGATACTGATGTTATTTGTGCACATATTTCAGTTACTTTAATTTTTCAATCCATACATCACCCTCTTCAATGGAGCTCAATCCATTTCCACCAAATCTCAAATACTCATACTTTTTGAGTGGTGAGAGGTTACCTGTTATCATTTCTATTAATCTCACTTTTTAATATGAAGAAAATCTTTTGAATCTTTTGAGGGAGAACATTAGGGAAATCGGGTGGACCTTGGGTGACATATCAGGAATTATCCCCTCCATTTTCATGCATATTATTCTTTTGGAGGATGGGGATAAGTTAGTTAGGTATCCACAAAGGAGATTAAACCCAACTCTTTTGGAATTTGTGAAAAAAGAGGTTGAAAAATTTCTCAAGGTAGGTATAATCTATCTCATTTTAGATTCCCAATGGGTGATTCCTATTCAGGTTGTTCCTAAGAAAGGTGGTGTTACTGTCGTTAAAAATGATAATGATGAGTTAGTTCCAATGTGGGTGAAAAATAGTTGGTGTGTGTGTATTGATTATAGGAAACTAAATCAAACCACTCACAAGGACCATTTCCCCCTCCCATTTATTGATCAAATGCTTGAGAGACTAGCTGGGAAGACACATTATTGTTTCTTGTATGGATTTTATGGATATTTTCAGGTTCATATAGCTCTAGAGGATCAAGAGAAGACAACATTCACTTGTCCATTCAGCACATTTTCCTACCGCGGGATTCCATTTGGACTTTGCAATGCCTCAGGTACCTTCCAGAGATGCATGGTGAGTATTTTTTCTGATTTTATTGAGACCTTCATGGAGGTATTTATGGATTATTTTATAGTGTATGGATCCTCATTTGATGAATGTATAAGTAGTTTGGGAAAGGTGTTGAATCGTTGTATTGAGAAGAATCTTGTCTTGAACTTTGAAAAGTGGCATTTCATTGTAGATTATGGAATTGTCTTAGGGAATGTAGTGTCAAAACATGGGATAGAGGTTGATAGATCTGAGATAGAAATTATTTAATCTTTACCCTATTCTTCATGTTTTCATGATATTAGATCTTTCCTAGGGAATGCATGATTTTATCGGTGCTTCATCAAATATTTTAGTAAGATTGCTCTTCCTTTGTCGCGATTACTTTAAAAGGATTCTAATTTTGTGTTTGATGATTCATGCAGGGTAGCATTTGATGAGTTGAAGAAGTTTCTAACCACTCCATGATCACACAACCCCTATAATGGTACATTCCTTTTGAGATTATGTGTGATGCATCCAACTTTGCAGTTGAAGTTGTCTTATCACAGAGGGTGGAGGGATGTTAACATGTGATTTCCTATGCATAGAGGACATTGGATTAGCCCAATCAAACTACACTACCATAGAAAAGGATTTTATTGATGTCATATTTTCTTTAGATAAATTCTATTCATATTTATTGGGCTCTAAAGTAGTTGTTTTTTCTAACCATGCAGCTCTGAGGTACCTTTTGAAGAAGCCAGGTGAAAAACCCAGACTTATCCGACGGATGCTCCTTATTCAAGAATTCGATATTGAAATAAAGGAAAAGAAAGGGTCAGAAAACCTGGTGGAATACCACATGAGTATACTTACTCACACACTAGAGGCTGACACCTTGGACTAGGTACCCCTTTGGGACACTTTCTCCAATGATCATCTTTATTCCATCTCGGGTACGCATCCTTGGTGTGGTGATTTACTGAACTACCTTGTTTCATCTAAAATCCCTGAAAATTTAAATAAATATCAAGTCCAAAAATTAAAAAGTGAGTCTCGGTATTATGTGTGGGATGATCCATACCTTTGGCGCATGTTTAGTGATCAATTTATTAGGAGGTGTGTTCCTGATCATGAGTTTGAGTCTGTTCTACATTTCTGCCATACACTTTTATGTAGAGGAAACTTTGGACCCCAACAAATAGTTAGGAAAGTCTTAGAATCTAGATTATATTGGACTAGATTATTCCATGATGCCCATGTGTTTTGTAATTCTTGCTCTCATTTCCAACACACTAGGAACATTTCTAAGATACACGATATTCCCCAATATCCCATACTATTCTGTGAGATTTTTTATGTGTGGGGCATTGATTTTATGGATCCTTTTACAAGTTATTTTGGTTTCTTGTACATTTTGGTCATTGTTGATTATTTGAGCAAATGGTTGGAGGCTAAGGCCACTAGGGATTATGATTCTCATGTTGTAGTAGACTTTGTCAAAGGACGGATTTTTTACAGTTTTGGAGTACTGAATTCCATCATTAGTGACCAAGGGACATAATTTTTCAATCATAATTTGGATTCCCTACTTCAGAAGTATGGGGTGACACAAAAAACATCAACACCATACCACCCCCAAAAAAATGTCCAGGATGAGGTTTCAAATAGGCAGTTGAAACAAATTTTGGTGAAAATCGTGCAGCCAAATAGGAAGGATTGGAGAAAGTTCTTGGATAATGTTCTTTGGGCTTATAGGATGGAATAAAAAAATCCCATCAGTATGTCCCCATTTCAGATTTTTTTTGGGAAAGATTGTCATCTTTCCGTGGAAGTTGAGCATCGGGATTATTGGGCTTTAAATAAATTCAACATGGATTTGGCCCAAGCTAGAATCTAAAGGAATTTTCAAATTCAAGAGATTTAGGAGATTTTATTGTATTCATATGAGAAATCAAGGCTTTACAAGGAAAGATCAAAATAATATCATGATAGAATTATCCAACAAAGGGAATTTCATGTTGGAGAGAAAGTCGTTCTCTAAAATTCATGACTGAAGATGATTCCTAGTAAGTAGCGTTCTAGATGGTTAGGTCCTTATATTGTGTCTAATGTCTTTATTTATGGTGTAGTGGAGATCACACAAGAGGACACTGGAAGGATATTTAGTGTCAGCAGGCAACGTTTGAAGAAATATATTGAGGGACTTCCTAATGATGTAGTGGATTTCATCACACTGCATAACCCCATCATCACTTGATAATATTAGGTTGTTCCTAACTCTTTCACTTTTATATTATTTATCCAATTTAAAATTATTTTTTCATGCGTACATGTCATCTCATAGGTTCACATTGAGGACAATGAAATATTTTAAGTATGGGGGAGGGGCAAACATTTTGGGGTAGATATTTAGGATTTTCATTTTTGTGTTTTGTGTGTATTTTCTATTAAGTTTTTGGTTAAAATTTTAAATAAAAATAAACCAAAAAAATTAATAAAAAAATAATATCATGTAACATTATCATGTGGAACATATGGAAAGTGCATGTTTTCAAAATTAATTGGTATAATTATAATCATGAGTAAGATTTCATCATCAAGGGTTGATTTTAATAAAAATTGAAGTCGTCAATGATATGAATGGTTGTGTCATTATAAAACCTTTTGGATTTTGACATCATTATTTGTTATATTTGTTCATAGTAAATTTTGTCATTGATTTCTCCACACAAATATTCAATCAACCATGACTTGTGAAATTTTTCCTACTCAATTGAAGGTATAGTCAAGTTAGATAAAAAAAAATTCATTGGTTGATCCATATGTTTGTTTCTCTTTCGATCGGTTTCATTATTTTACCGAATTGACCTATGCATGTGTACCTATTATCTGACTATTCTACACCCTCAAAAAAATATGGGTTGTGTCTTGGATAGGTAAAAAACCACTCTTCAACGACCTTTTATCTTGTTATAACTATTACAATTAGTGTCGTGAGAAGATCAAACATGGTTTGAGAGTTGATTGTGAGATTTTTTCTAAGTTAAACTTAAAAAAACAAAAAATAATAATAATAAATGAGGGGAGTTATGAAATGTACAACGTATGGGGATATCTAGGTCAGGAGCTTAAGGTTTGACTTTCGGAAATGCTTAAGTGAGTGGGTATTGAAGTTAAATTGTAAAGGAATGTAGAACAGGTTTAGTGAATTAAACCAGGTAATAAAATTGTTTTACTTGACCTGAATATACTGAATAAATGGTGGATTTATGAGCTTGGAATGGTTGTCACACACACACGTAGAGAATTAGTGTCATGGTAGACCAATGACTTGTTTCATTGTGATTAGTGTTATGAATCTCACTGGATTTTATATTGAAAAAATTTATGAGACAATGAATTTAAAATTTATTGATATTTACTCTTGATGGGATTCTTACTTTTCCTATATTTCTACTATGGATTGAGAAATATGAACATGCATATCTTGTCACAATTTTTTTGAATACATGATATGAGGTTTTTCCCAAGAGTGCAAAAGGGTAAGTGTGAGGGAGTTGATAAAACACAATTTTATTGAATATTTTATTGATAATAAATAAAATAATTTCCTCACATTGTGCTAAATATGTTAATTTAGAGAATATTTGAGATAAGATCATTCATTTGAAAATTTGAAGGAAATTCCAGTTTTACTCTTTTAAAATTTACTATAGTATTTCGAGAATAAATATTTTTACATAAATTTTATTGACTTAATATTTTTTAACTATGTTCTTAACTTAATGAACTACAAATTCTATTTAGTACATGGGAGTTGGATCATGCATTTGTGTGGTCTAAATGGGACATGAATTCAAAGTTGGACTAGATTCACCAGATTGGATATCACTTCAGTGTTTGGGATGTATATTTTTCATCTGGGCTTGGATTGATCCCAAAATTTGAGAAAAGATTGGGAACATGATTCCTCACAAGTCATCATGCTAGAAGGCCAGCCAATTCATGCATTTTTGAGGTCAACCATGCGGTGACACTTGAAATAAAATATTTGTCCGAATTTCCATTTCACACTTAAAAATTTATGTAACCCTAGCCCTCCCAAACTCTATTTAAAGGGGGTTTTCACTATTTGGGAGGGTTTTTAGAGTCTTTGATAAGGTGTTTCATAAAGGGTGGCTCTTGTTAACCCCTCACAACTCTTGTAATAAGCAAGGCCTTGTGCAAACATATCTTCTAAGAAGGCTCTCCTCTCCCACCTCCTCTTTGTATTTTGTTGATTTCATGCTTTTATCTTGAATTTTTCTTCAATTAATCTTCTATTTTTTCCATTTTCATCTTATTATTTTTATTATTGGGCTGGAATATAAGAGTGGAGATGAGATTGGGTTTTTCCCTTTCAATCCATTGCTTATGCAAAATGTATCCACGATGACAATTCCGCCCATGGAAGAGTGATTTCATTAGTAGTTGATTTAATCCCTACTCCCTTAATTTATTTATTTTTAATCCATAAACATACTGTAATTCATAAATTTTGATCAATTAATTGAGTTTTAATTTCTATGTAACTTGATCAACTTTCACTTGACCGCGTGGTTGGACTTGTGTAAATCATTTGAGTGAAACTTTAATCATAGAATCCATTCAACTTGGGATAGAATTATAGGGTTCAAGTCTCATCCAAAAACACAATTAATTCTCAAATATAGGGAGGATATTCTTCCCTAACTGACCATTGACCATTATTTGTATTTTGAATCATAATCAAAGTAGGGTACTACGATTGGAAGTCCTAAAGTTGACCTAAGGCTCATTTTTTCAATATTTGTGGTCGTGTTAATTTCCGTAGGGTTTGGGGGTTTAAAAGGTTAGGGGATAATAATTGAAATAATTATAATAATATGGTATAATGATAAATGAATGATGAATGGGTAGATTAGATCAAATACATCTTTTCATATAAGTGTTTTTAAAGAAACTATATCTTTTATTGTTCTTATTTATTGTTTAGTTTATTGTCCAAAAGTCACAAAACCAACCCCCCCATCTTTTATTTCATTTTTTTTCACTTTTCTTTTATTTTTGTTTTCTTCAAGCCTATTAAAGGTTGTTTAATTAACTTCCTCCTTGAGAGAATGACCTAGGTCAGCCATTGTGTTGCACTTAGTAAAATCACAAATATTTTGAGAGCATGTGTGACAACGCTCATTAGTTATCCAATAACATCCAAAGGTCAACTTAATCCATTCCATGAATAGTTAACCATAAGTATCCTTCATGTATGTTCAAAAATGAAATCCAAAAAATTATAAATAAGGTCACTAAATTTCCAAAATAAACTTATAATTAGTACCCCCACATAACATAAAGTAGTTCTTAATGAAATATACCAAATATGTGAATACATTATTCACATATTCTCCTGAAACATTGTAATATCCTGAATTACCATAAAACCTTAATGAAAACATGCCTTCTTTCAAAAATTAAATATTTCAGCATTACTTAAACAAAATCACATATTATTGAATATATTCTATAAATCCAAAAAAGATTTAAACTCCATCAATGAAAACATAAAACACCTTTTCATCAAATCATTAATCGATTCAAAGGTAATCAATACTATCCAATTTATGTTATCCATATCAATCGTCTATTTATTAAAACTAAAAACAATTTTTTCAACATGAGGAACATATTAAGATTTATATTTCCTTAATCAAAATATCACCTTTCCATTAAATCACTTTTATAGGACATTAGTACCATTTAACATATTCTTGTAACTCCTTAATGAAAAATTATTGTGTAACAATACATTGATGTTTCGTGATTATAATAACCATTATAAAATTGATAAAAATATAATTATTTGAATCCCAATACATAAACTTGTCAATCATTACACTTTATTCATACACCATTAACCAGGCTTCGTCATCTTATTCCTTAACACTTATTTCCTTTCATATTTCATTTATAGTCTCTTCATAATTAGTAATATAACCATTACTCGTAAAACCATGATGATCATATTCATAATATTTCCCCTTAATACATCTATTTGTATAATTATCACACCTTCCACATTTGAAACATTTGACTATCGATGATATTTTAGGGAGACCATTATTCGCATCCACTGTATTAACTGATATTTTCATTTTTCCTCTGAAATTACTTTGTTTCCATATTTTCCACACTCAAAACATCTTCCCATTCCTTTAATTCATCCACTTGGGTGCTTCTTCCCACATTCTTGACACATAAGAAGCTGAATATTCTTTCCTCCATGGTCTCCACCACCCAAACACTCAATGAACTCTGTCCCTGTCTTCTTTAGTGGGTAAAAGAGTTGGTTAAGGTGAAAGTTGTTAATAATATATCATGATAAATTATTATGAATAATCACAATATCTTTCACTCTAGTCATTATCCCATTTGGTTTCTCATCAACACATTGCTTATCACATTCAATGTTAATCTAGTTCCTTATGGTTCCCACCATTGACTAAAAGTAAAAAAGTATAGCGTAAGAAATAATAATCATATTGGGAAACCAAATTATCATGTAAATAACTTATAGGATATCTAAATCATGACACCTTATTTACAATCTATGGAACCTTGGGTTTAACCTAGGTCATACATAGTAATTATTCAAATCCCTCATGATTGTTCGTAAATATTTTTTGAATTTCCAAAGCATATCCCCCAGGAGTGTCAAACTAGGTATGAAATAAGGCTCATCATAATGAAATATGTGGTGATTGATTCCATCTCAATACACCCATTTTTTTGTTATTACCCCTAGGTACCTCTATTCCAGAGCCACATCCACTTACATTATCCAAGCAAGGATGTGATTTCTTGGAAAACACTCGCTCTATCCTTTACTAAAATTCCAAGGCATTTTCTTGTACTTTGACTCATCCTTATAATTATCCTTAGATTTATCCCTATAAATATAATTATACATATCCTAAGGAATCCTGGTTTCCAAATTTTAGCTAAACCTTTCTTATGATAGAAACTATAAAGACCCAAACTTCTCATACATAGATATTATATCTTTTTAGATAAATATTCAATATATTTTACAAATACATTCCCTTATACCTTATAGGTTTAGTGTTTTTGGATAATACACACAAAATATTCTTATGTATTTAAATATATTCAACATCCCCCATAAATATCTTCCCACATAGTACTCTTCTTAGATACACCCTACCTAAAACGTTTCTTCATAACCTGGGGAAAGGAAACACAAGAAAGGGTGATATCAGATTCTGGGTGAGGGTAAATAAGGGATATATCAATATAAAATTATCATATGGGTATGATAGAATGATAATAACATTTTAAAACCATACCCTATATATCATATATCATAAATGTGAATCATGGCATAAATCATGGCAGTTCATAAAACATGAATCATAATTGAATCAAAGAACATGAACCATGAGAGCATAACATTGGAATAAGATAGATTTATGTTATACAGATAAGAATATAAAATAATTTACTTAGTATTTAAAGTATCATTTCTAATACTATCATAGTGGAATGAGTTCACTCTCCAAATTGTCGTAGTACTCCAGGTTCACTCCCAAGAATATCATAATGGAGGATGTACCTTACTGAACTGGGTTTATTCCCTGATAGAGAAAATATTTTCAATTATTTTATTCTAAATTTAAATATTTTTAATCCCAAAAAAGTGTTATTTTTAGGAAAATTGTCACATTTTATGGTTTAGAATCAACTTTTTAGCTTAATTGCTAAAATGGCCTATTTTTTATTTTAACTATTTTAATTTATATTTGCATTTCAGTAATAAAATTTTATTTAATGATAAAATTTTTTAAATTATTTATTTTTAAGATTACATAAATCATGGTATTAATTTTATTATTCAGGTACCAAATCTCAATCCATCATTTAAAGGCCTAAAATCTAACTCACAAGTTGGGCCTTGAAAACTATGCATGGGTCTAGATATTTTTTATGTTGGGACTATAACTCATAATATGAAAAACCAATAGAGATGAAATTAAACATGTATATGTATAAGATATAAATGAAAAACTTTAATTAATATGTACACACCTGATTATTTAATTATTAAGGACATTAATGCATGATAAAGTGGAGTATTGGAATATGAAGAGTCACCTGTCCAGAATTAAATTTCTACAAAAATCAGCAATAACTCATTGATTTATTTTCCAATTAAGCTGAAATTTTGTTATCTAATAGGGGAGACGTTAATTAAAAAAACTTAAGAAGAACACTTTTTCTAATTCTTCCATTTAATGGTACTAACACATTCATTCTTTAGTTGGAATATTTTGGAACGAAAATTTCTCTTCCCTCTCCCTATAAAAATGTATCTCTCTTTCATTTAAAAATGCTGGAAACTTAGGGGTATAATTTATTGTTAATTATATAGTTTTATGGGTTTTTTATATTTTAATATTAATCTTCATTTTTATTAAATCTTATTCTTCTTCTTCACCTCATTCTCTCATATTTTCATCTTTTGTGTTTCCACCTCATTCTTCTCTACTGTGATCACTTATACTCATGATCAAGAGTAACTAACCTGAGGAAGTTACCAGGGGATCAATACAGTGTTGAACCCATTTCATTGAACATTTATTAATATTGTTTCTTATTTTATTAGAGTTATTCCAAATAGGATATTAGTTATAAAGATGCATTTGTGTCTCCACTTTCCACCCGAGGCTTAGATTCTTTCTACAATATTCTCCCTTGATCAAGGAGGTGGATGTGTAGTCTCTTGGAAATATTTTAGTGTAAAATATATACAAAACATGGTTAGGATAGTATTCTCATGAATATGATAGATAATATTCATTAAGTAAATTTTAAACTAATTAAGAGGTGATAAAGGTTCACTCTGGGTGTTCTCCTAGGAGGATCTCCTTTTTGTCTAACATCAATAATTCTATCTGCATTATGTATTACATGTTTACTTTTATTTATCTTGAATTTATTATTTTTAAGTTTATTTTAGTTTTTTTTCATAAATAAAAAATAAATAAAAGTGAATTTAAAGTAGTGAGTGATTCAATACCACATCTCCTCAAGAGAACGACCTAGGTCAGCCCCTATGCTGCACTTAGTTATAAATATTTTTGAGAGCGTGCACAGCAATGATTCATAAAATTGGAATCATTTTATGGGAACCAAGTGGTATTCACTCACTATATCTATTCAAATTTTGTAAATAATTTTTTTTTTCATAAAAAAACACAAAAAAATCATAAATTTTAAAAAAACAAACATTGTTCATGATGTGTTTAAATTCAAATTATTATTCATGGACTAACCAATATCAGATGCAAGAAGAAGTTTACAATGATCTTGATGTTAATTTCCAAAGGGTTAGTGATAAAATTCAAAACCTATAGATCTAAATAGAATGTATTTCTGAATATATACGCACATCCCATGAGAAATATAAAGCTAATCCAGAACCAAAACTAGAACGAGTAGTGGAAGAGATTTCACTTATCATGTTTTATGATAAAGAACTTGAGGCAGGTGAGAAGGAGATACTAAATGAATTAATCACATCATCCCGCACTCAACCATTTCTATAGGATTTCCATGAAGTACACATTCAAGCTGATGCACTTAGGGGAGATCAACATTTTTGGAAGAATCATGGAATTGCTTTGTGGAAGATAACCTGAAACTTGATCTTCCCATTATTAATAATGAAAAATCAGCACCTTTATACCTCTCTCTTGATTTGGAATATGAAAATTAAGATACACCTATATATATTGAGCTATCAATGGTCCTATCAGAAGATATAAATTTTCAATCTGACATACTTGAAAGGGAAGATTTATTTATTGATTCATCATGTTTTAATCTTATTCAATATGAATTGTTTTATAACTTCTCTTTTTCTAAAATTTTTGATACAACACAAATGGAGCAAGCATTGTATGTTAAGGAAGATACCACCCAAGTAGTGGTGATAGATGAAGAAGATGTGGATAAACATGTGTTGAGACAACCTCCTCTAGAACAAATTGCATACCATATGGAGGAGGACTTCACAAAATTCAATAGGGAGAACCCCTATCTTATTTTATCTCCCACTATGGACCTTAAACTCTTTATTTCTTCTTTCTTTGGGGTTGATAATTTTCTTATATTCTTTGGGATTCTGCATTTTTTTCTCATGGAAACTGGTAAAAGTCACATGTGGTGGTTCATATCAAAGAAACCACATCCACTATCTAATTAGGGATAATCCACTACAACTTCCAGACTAGGGGCAGTAAAAAACTATCACCCACTTGGGGGTCTAAACCAAAAATTATCTCTTTTCTCACCCCTTTATATTTAATTTTATTTATTTTATTATGTATTTTAAATTATTTATTGTATTTTTTAAGTGTTATTATCTAAGATTTTAACTCTAGGTTTCCATTGAAAAATAAATCAAGTTGCATCTTTCCTTTATTTTATTTGCTGCCCAATTAAAATTTTTCATGAAAATTTTCTTGATCACATTTGAGCTAAAAAGATTTTATTAAATGTAATAAGTGTGGGGTGTGGATGTAAACTTGTTTTTAGGAATTTTAAGTGGGATTTTTTTTTCATTTCTTTTTTTAATTTTTCTTGTTTTCTTTTTTCAATTTTTTGGTGTATTTTCAGGATTCTTGAGATGAATTGAATACTTTGTAAAATTAATACCATATTGGTGTTTTTTTCACATTAATTTATTTGAATATTTTAGGATTTAAATTATTATTTAATGGATTTTTTATTGATTTCTGATATTTTCATTTTATGAAGTTTGATTGATTGTGAAACTCATGTACACTAGTACTGTCCAAATTAAAAATATTTCCCAATCTGAGAGGTTTATAAACATTTTTGACATCTTATTTACATTTATATTTTTATTTATATTATTAAGAAATTTTTTATAATCCATAACTTTCTGTTTTTATCTTTTTAAAATCTATTAGAGTTCATGTAATGTGTTAAGTATGATTGAGGCACCACTTTGAAATACCTTTTTGTAATAAACTCTAACTTTGGTATACCTTTTCATATGACCATTATTAATCCCCTAATATCCATGAAATAACTTGTTAATGAGACACATTATAATACATTTATCCCTTTCCAACTTACTCTAGAAGTTAAATGCATGATTATTGTTGAACTCAAGTGTGGGGGAGGGATAAGATGAGTTGTGTTTTGCTTTCCTGAAAAATCTGTTTGAGCTGAATTGAAAGTGTTTACATATTTATTACTGATTTTGTAGAATAAATCTCACAAATTAAATATGGATTTGTGGATCAAAATATCATTACACATATGGGCTGGGTGTTCTCTAATTTTTGAAGATCAAAATATCTCTCTCTTTTCCTCAAAAACGTGATTCTGAAGAGAAATCCAGATCTACATTCAATCTAAAACAATACTACGAATTAGGGAAAAGAGGAAATAAATTCATCATTGATATTTAAATATCAAGTGTGAACTTCCCATGGAAATAAATATTTTTTGGTGTTGATTAATTTTTTAGTTGATTGAGGAGCACATCATTCTCGAGAAAAACTTTTTTCATGTATTTACTTCACTTTAGAACCTAAGCCTCCTCATTACGACTCCAATTTTTTTACATTTAAAACCTATTAGACCTAATCCTAATAAAAAAAAATGAAAAATACCTCATTATTGAAACATTTTTGACTTTTTTAAGTGGATATATTTGGACTATAGTAAGCCTATGGGGATCACACACGTTCTTGAGAATGAGAAAAATTCACATTAAATATCCTTGACTGAATAGAGAAATATTTTTCTAAGGAGGTAGGTATGACATACATATGAGAATTAACATGAGATTTAATGTATTGTTATTATTTTTTATTATTTATGTATTTTTTATCCATGTATTATTCATGATATTTTCTTTCATATGATAATTGAGTTGTGTTGTCATTTATGCTTTGAGAAGTTTGTTTTGACCTTAGTATATGATGATTGCCAAGGACTGAAATGTTTAAGTGTGGGGGATTTATAGAGAAAATATTTTCAATTAGTTTATTCTGAATTTAAATGTTTTTAAACCCACCAAAGTGTTGTTTTTATGTAAATTGACACATTTTATGGTTTAGAAACATTTTTTAGCTTAATTGCTAAAATGGACTATTTTGGATTTTAATTGTTTTAATTTGTCTCTGTATTTAGGCCATAAAATTTTATTCAATAATAAAAATTTTGAAATTATTTATTTTTAGGATTAAATATATCATGGTATTCATTTTATTCTTCATGTACTAAATCTCAATCCATCATTTGAAGGCCCAAAATCCAGATCACAAGTCAAGCCTCAAAAACTATGCACAAATCTAGTGATTTTTTATGTTGGCCCCATAACTCATAATATGACAAACCAATGGAGATTAAATTTGATATGGATATATATAAGATATAAATTAACAACTTTAATTAAGATTTACATGCCTTATTCTTTTATTATCAAGGTTATTAATTCATAGTAAAGTGGAGTGTTGGAATAGGAAGAGTCACCTATCCAGAATTAAATATCTAGAGTAAATCGGCCATAAATCATTAATTTATTGTCCAATGAAGATTAAATTTTGTTATCAGATAGGGGTTACATTACTGAACAACTTTAAACAATAACACTTTTCCCAATTATTCCATTTAATGGGCCTAATATTCTCATTATTTCGATGGAAGATTTTGGAGCAAAAATTTCTCTTCCCTCTCCCTATAAAAATGTATCTCTCTCTCATTTCAAAGTGTTGGAAACTTACGAGTAGATTTTTTTTTTCATTCTATAATTTTGTATTTTATTTTATATTTTAATATTATTTTTAATTTTTTTTAAATTTAAGTCTTCTTCTTCCCCTCATTCTCTCATATTTTCAACTTTTGTGTTTTCACCCCGTTCTTCTCCGTTGTGATCTCTTATACTCACGATCATGAGTAACTAAACCAAGGAAGTTCTTGGGGGGTCAATAAATTTTTTAATCAAATTCATTACATATTAATTAATATTATTTATTATTTTATTATAGCCGTTCCAAGGGGGTTCTTAGTTGTAAATACGCCTTTATATCTCCACTTGTCACCCAAGGCTTAGTTTCTTCTTTCTGTAATATTCTCCCTCGATCAAGGGGGTGGATGTGTGGTCTCTTAGTTAAAATTGAGTGTACCATATATTCTCAACATTGGTAGTATATTATTTTTATGCATATAATAGAGCATGTTTATTAAGTAAATTTTAAACTAATTAAGAGACGATAAAGGTTTGTTCTGGGTGTTCTCCTTTAAGGATCTCCTTTCTGTCTAAAATTAGTCATTTTGTCTGAATTCTGCATTGAAAATTTAATTTTATTTATATTTCATTGATTATTTTTCATTATTAAGTTTCTTTTAGTTTTATTTCATAAATAAAAAATAAAAATAAATACTGAATTAGAAGTAGTGAGTGATTGACCGCAATAGCTTCTCAAGAGAACGATGTAGGTCAACCCCTATGCGACACTTAGTTATAGATATTTTTGAGAGAATTAATGACAATTATTTATCACTACCCATTCCAATACTATTTATCTCATGATATTTCAATATTTACCCAATGATTTGGAGGGATATATAGGTCATGTATGTCTTGGTTATAACATAACCATTGTCCTTGGTTATAACGTAAACACCACCACATAATGAAAATCATACATATGTGTGCCAAAAGATCATAAATTATTTATCATATCAGAATCCATGAAAATAAATTTGTTTCATAAACATTTCATCATAACATAACCTATGGAAAATAAATGGGTTTCATAATCATTTCATCATTTCATAAAAATGTAACCCATGGAAAAAGAAGCATGTTTCATATGAATTTTATCATGGTATAACCTATGGAAGAGAAAGGGGTTTCATAAAAATATTTTCATCATAAACACAAACCATTTAGAGAAATAATAATAATGGTTTCCTTGGATCATATCCTCAGTAAAGGATAGGTTACGTCAAAGGATTTCATCTTAGATAGAAAATAATTTTTGAAAAATTACTTGGAACATTTCTTGAGGAAGATTTCCTTTATAATATAAAAAACTTTTTAAAACATAAACATTTTCAAAATTATTTTCTTTTAAAATAACTTTGGAAGCTTATATAGTAAACTTTAAAAAAAATTAAACATTTCATGAGTAAAATATCCTTTATTTGAAAATAAATTTTTAAAATTAAAAATTCATACAACATTGTTCAAATCCCATTATTTGAAAATAAAATTTTAAACTTATAAAGAAATATTTAAAACATTGAGTAGGTCATGATGGTGTAAAATACCATGTGTTCCATACATATTAAAACAAATATTCTTTTCACATTTTTAGTAAAATCAAAATGGGCAGTTTTTGGGAAACGGCATGAAGATTCCTTTCAAAACATTTTGTAAAAAGTTAAAAATGGGTAAAATTTTCTTTAATAAATAATTTGTATCATTTTATAAAACAATTGAAAACATTTTTAGAAAACATGGTTTTGGAAGAAAAATGATTTTTTGATCGAAGAGAGAAATAAAGATGATTTTTCTTAAAAACATTCGTTTAAACCATTAAGTACATAAAGAGAGAAAGATGAAAGGAAAAAAGTGTATTCTAAAGAAATAAATATATGATAATAAAATTCATTAATTTATTAATAGATTTATCATAATACTTTATCATCATAATCATAACCATAAACAATTCCAACAAATGATGAGATTATATCATAAAACCCTTACCACTTTAGTATATTTTGAATCATAATCCCCATTAAATAATATCATAAAATGAAACATTTAATATAATTAAAAAATTATATTCATGATATAACATGTCAAAGGTGTAGTATATACACCTCATGGAAGAAGATAGGTGCATAATATAACTTATGTCCCAAAGAAGGCAATTTGAGATAAAAAATCTCTTACAGTTTTTGTAAATTTTGAACTATAAACCCCATGAAAGCTTGATACTAAAATGGATATGTAAATACAAATAATTTTCATGATAATAATAATAAAATAAATTCATGGTTAGTATATACACCACATAGAAAAACATGTGGTGAATTTTGCATGTGTCTCATAGAAAGTAAAAGTGTGATGGAAATCCCTTACCTTAAGTCTCGAATTCCTTCATACATGTTTAAAAAAATGTATAATAAATATTAGATTATTATAAATCTATTAAATAACCAAATTTGTATACATAATACCATATATTATTTATTTATGATCTTTTATTTCCCTTTTATTAACAATTCCATGTTAAAATTACATTTTGGGTAATAATTGCTTCGTTTTTCACGTATGTTTTGGTTTGGTATTTTTGGTCATATTACATTGATCATGGTTTCATAATATATATAATTTTAAACATGATATAAATATAAAATATATTCATTATATATTAATTTATAGTAATTCATAAAAGTTAGAGACAAAAAAATGAAATACATCTTTCATGGAGACGATAGGTCGTACGTACACATGAATGATGTTTCCATTTTCTCGAAAGATTGAAAGAAAGAAATTTAAATAATATATTATCATTAAATAATAATTTTATTTCATATATATCACATATTTTCATTAAATTCATCCTTATTACCTTCCATGTAAAGCGTGAATGAATTACATCGCTTCGCGAGGCGGTAGTCCATCGTACACACGAACAACGTTATCGTATCCCCTAGAGAATGTAAAGTAAGAAGTTATATGTGATTTAATTATTATATAAATATAATTATGTTAAAAATATCACATATATTAATTTAATATATCCTTATTATCATCCAAGTAAATAAAAAATGAAAAACACGTCACATCGGTTTGCGAGGCGGTAGTCCATCGTACACACGAGCGACATTATTGTTTTCCAAACAGGTTTGGAGATGTGTTATTATAATTATAGAGGTATAATAATATCATAAATATTATATATAAACTTTAAATACATCATTATATCCATCCGTGATAGGCGGTGATGGAATAAGAATAACATTAATTCGCGAGGTGATAGTCCGCCGTACACACGAATGATTATTTTGTATCTCATTTGATGGAAGAGGAGATGGATATAGGTAATGAACTTAACATAAAAATATGTAATAATATGTAAGATATTGATTTTATTATATCAATATTTTTTAATAATAATTTAAGGATTTTTAGAAATAAATAAAACAAAATGCTCAATTAGGGATGTTGCCTCTTCTTCGGAAAACTTGTTTTGGTTTGCACCAAAAGACTTACTAGGTTGGATTTTTGACCAAAATAAGGATTATAGGATGATATGAGTGAATTAAGTAATTTATTTTGGAAGATATTTTCTGAACCAAATTGTTTTTAAAGTGTGAAGAGGATAGGATATGGGTGTGACCATTTATAAATGAGGTGAATGGAACACTTGTAATTTTTGAAAAGAAAAAAGGTGTACCCACATTTTTCACATGACACAAGAATAAAAAATGGTAAATTATCTAAATTAATATATATAAGGTTTAAATATGTCCATAAAAAATGTTTTTGAAAATTTTTGGGTCATTTTTAACCCTTATATTTTTAGTTTAACCCCCAGTAAACTCATTTTCACTTTAACTGTGGTAATTAATTTTTACTGCTTTTACTATTCATAATAGTAAAAAATTAAGTTCAAATTATTATATAATATAAATTATTATGATTTAAAATATTTAATAAATATTTCCAAATTCCATTCATATAAGTGGAAAATTTTAATTGAAAATTAATCTCACTGACGCGATGAAAAGCGGTTTTCCAAAGAAAAAAGTTTCAAATGTTTAAAAATATTCTAAATAAAAATTCAATATGAAATTGATTCAAATGAAATAAATAGTATTAATAGATATATAAATTAACTAATTTTACTTTTAAAACCATATTAAAATAATTTTTAAATTTTTAAATGCTTTAAAATAAATGACAATTCTTAATAAAACTCAGTATTTTCATTATTCATTGAAAATTTTATCTTTTCAAAAAATTATAAAAAATTAAATCCAAGAGAATTTTGACATGATGATTTAAAAAATTAATTTCATTTTTTCAAATAAATTTTCTAAAATTTTAAAAATTAATTTTAAAATAATTGCACAAAAGGGATTAAAACTACTTTTTAGAAAAATAAAATTTTAAGTGTATAATTGGATTTATTTTTATATATTGTCTAGAAAAAACATGTGATTAATGTTAAAAATTTTATTGAATATATAATATATTAATTTCATTATAATCATTCACTAAAAGTTATTTTTTTAATTTATTGAGTTAAAACATGTTTGTGCGCATAAAAATATTTTTCCAAAAAAATGTTTTATTTATTTTCAAATTGTTTTTATCTTCATTTATAATTAATTGGTCACCAAATAATTAATTATATATACACACTACTATAAAATTACCATATACCCATAGTTTGGAACTGTGGGTATAGTATATAAAAACATGGGTATATGTTATACCCACGGTTCAGAGAACTGTGGGAGCTTAAGTCGTCAGTATAGCTTTAAGGTATAATTGTGATTTGAAAATGTTATACCCATGGTTATGAACTTTGGGAATAGTTGTATGGGAAATAGTCCACCATTTAAATAACCCTATACCCACTGTTCTAAAATTGTGGCTATAGGATTTAAAAAAATCATACCGCTAGATTCTAATCCTAGACCACCTCTATACAATCCACACGCCTAACCACTACACTATATATGTTTATCAGTATATAAATATATATTTTTTTATATTTTTTTTTTCTAAACCATGGATATATGTAGAAAACCATGAAAATAGGTTTTCCCATAAAATTTTTTTCCCCACAGAAAATTTTTTCCCATGCTTATGAGGGAAATCTATACCCACAGTTTACTAAAACCATGGTTATAGGGTTAACCTATACCCATAGTTTTTGGAGAACCATGGGTATAGGTTTTAAACAAAACCCTATACCCATGGTTTTTTTAGAACCATGGGTATAGGTCTTGTACCAAACCCTATACCAATAGTTTTTTTAGAATTGTGGCAATAGGTTTTAAACCAAACCCTATAACCATGGTTTTTGGAAAATTGTAGGTATAAGGCCAACCTATACCCATAGTTTTTTTCAAAATAGTGGGTATATCCTTGTTTTCCAGTAGTGACATGTGTAAACCACATATTTTAATAATTTAGTTAATCCTATTTATACCCACCATTCCAACAGCTATTTGATAAATATCATATTAAATAATAATATTTTAATAAAATGTCACATTTAGTTTAAACTCGGTGTTGCATGTATTGCAAGATACACTCAGTGTTTCATGAAATACAAGCTAAACTCAATATTTCATGTAACACAATCCAAAATTAGTGTTCCATATAATAAAAAAATATCAAAAAGATTAAATTTATTTGAAAAAATATATTTTAAAAAAACTCAGGTTATTATATTCTACCCCTCTTAAATAAATTAAATTCTCATAATTTGAACTTTTTATCAATAAACAAGAGTTTAAAATTTGAAAATCCCTTTGTGGGAAACCTGCATTGTAAAAAGGGTTAATAAAAAATCCTATTAAAAAGAGATAAATTGATGTGACAAGGTCGTCTAAAATAATTCATAACATGGTTTCCATATAGGAGAACATTTTTGGGAAGTGAAAACAAGGATATAGAAGAGAAAAATAACACCCAAATACTAATGGAGAGTGATAGAGAACATAGTCTGGAGAAAGTTAACAACTGTAAAGCCATAAATCCATGATAGGTGAAAATACCATTCATTCATAAGAAATGAAGGTAAATATTTTACATTTTATTTCAATATCATTTTCCAAAATTTGGGCAATTTTCATGAGAACATACACTTATTGATTTCATTCCATTTCGTAAGCACAATCTCATCATTTGGTTATTCCTAGATCAATTTCCACTTTATTAATTTACTCTAAGAGATGAATTTTTCATACCTAAAGAACTAATAGATAATAATGTCCATAAAATAATGATAATTAATTCCTTATATCTCTATATATTATCAAAATAATATAAATTTTAGCACAGGTTATCCAATAACATCCAAAGTTCAACTTAATCCATTCTGTGAATAGTTAACCATAAGGCTCCTTCATGTCTGGAAAAAATTGAAATCCAAAAAATTATAAATAAGTTCACTAAATTTAAAAAAAAATAAACTTATCATTAATCCCCCACACAACATGAAGTGGCTATTAATTCTATATACCAAATATGTTAATATATTGATTATAAATTCTCCTGAAACATGTTAATATCCTAAATTTCTATAAAACCTAAATGAAAACATAACTTATTTCAAAAACTAACTCTTTACTCATTTATTAAATAAAATAATATATTATTGAATATATTACATGAATAAAAAAGTGTTTTAAACTCCATAAATGATAACATAAAACACTTTTTCATCAAATCATTAATCAGTTCCAAGGTAATCAATACTATACAATTTAATTTATCCATATTAATCATCTCTTTATTCATAATACACATCATTTTATCAACATAAGGAACATATTATGGATTATATATAGAAACCCAATCCTTTTACACATATTATTACATGATTTCAAGCATAATTATTCATGGAAAACAAACCAAGAATCGAAAAGTCTAGTGTCTTTGTAAGACTATGTACATAATTAGAAAACATGAAACTATAATAAAACATAATTTTATTAATCTCCATAATAATCTCCTTACTCCCTTTGAGATCATATAACTACATAGGATAACTTGTTGAATATATATAAAAAAGGGATGATCTAAAGAGCCCCATAATGGAATAAGCATGGAAACAAATCATAGCACATGAGTTAGAAGGCATAACACGATAACATGTAAGGGATGGATCATGAATAAACATTTAGAGGAATATCATATAGAACAAAAAATCATATGATCATGGAAATATTTAAATGTGTAAAAATATATAACATGATATAAACATGATCCATGGCTAACTACCAAGACTATATCACAGGGTGGACAAAG
The DNA here is from genome assembly GCA_963277665.1 of Viscum album. Classification (NCBI taxonomy): domain Eukaryota; kingdom Viridiplantae; phylum Streptophyta; class Magnoliopsida; order Santalales; family Viscaceae; genus Viscum; species Viscum album. Next base: position 1,397,751,245 of record OY728127.1, on the reverse strand, counting down.
ACCCATAATGGATTAGGTTTACTCCCTATTCCCATACATGAAACCTCATGAGACTAAACATTATCCAATGAATTGGAGTGTTATATGGGTGCACCCATCATAACATGTTCATGAATATTTATTCCATAATAAGAAATCAAACACAAGGAATAAACATAAGGGTTGTCTATGAAATGAAATGGGCATCATAATCATGTCATAAGGAATAACCAAAGGGTGTATCAAAATGGTATCCATGAAATAAGTGATTAAATAATTTATATGAAATAATAAATTAAAAATAAGAATATTTCATTAATAATTATATCCAACTGAAGTGAATACATGAAAAAGAGTATTTAGGAAACTTTATAAATGATCCACTTTAGTACGGATTAAGAGGGAAGATTAAAGAATATGTAAAGAGGACAAAGGCATAATTGTTTTTATAAAACCATAAATGAAATAAAATATTTTTTAATGATAAAATTAGATATTTTAGAAAAAAATGGATTAAAATGTTTTATGGAGTTTATTTTAAAATGGGTGAGTAATAGAGAAGTTCCCTTTAATCAGGCTTGCTTATTGAGAGGAATTTGATAAGGGAATCTTTTAAAACATGTATTTCCCCATAAAAGAAAGATGAATTGAGATATATAAACATGTTTGGAACATATAAAACTAATTTAGGGTAATTTTATAATAATAAATAATAAATACATTGCGGTAAATAAATAGAAAGTGTAACCTAAAGGGAAAATGGTGGTTTGGAGAGATCCCTTACCTTATGTCTAAATGGATTATGAACTTGCACTTAATTTCATTGAAAATAAAATTTTATTCATTAATTACTTAATTAAGAACCTATTATATATTTATTTGATTTATTATAAGTTTATTAATTTCATTAATTACCATTTCAATGAGTTATAAAGTTCAATTTCATTGTTCTAGGAGCATTGCATTTCATGGTTTCATGGTCGGTTCACTTGTGTAAAATTATGGATGTTCATTTCAAATGGGAATAATTATAAATAAGTGAAATTATGTGGTATTTATTCACTTATATAAGTTTAAATTATCCCATATATCATTTTTTTCTGGTATGAGGATGATTCATTTTATAAAATGTTAATGATAATTGTTCTATTTATTTTTGGCAGTTTTTCTGACCATCATGAACTAGTTTTGTTTTATTGAATATTATATTTATATGTCAGTTACAAAACATGAAATAAGTTATGATATACATATTAAAATATAATTTAACTATAATAATGGTTTTATTACCATCCTTGGATGTGGTAATGAAAAATGAAAAATCATTATCCATAAAGACGGTCAACCATCATAATTTGGACAGCGGTTTTGTTTCATTGAATAAGAGGATATGAGAAAAGAGGTGGAAAAAAGATATTAAATTATAGATATAAAATTACAGTATATGATTTATACTTAATTTATTATGATTTTATGGATGAAGGAAGTTAGGATAAGGTGGAAGAATAAATGAAATTAAAAGAGATGGTTTAAGAAAGTTACCTCTTGAATATCACCTCCTTGAAGGACCCCTTAAAGAACTTGAAATTGATATTTTGTTTAGACCAATAGGTCTTGGGTGTGAGGAAGAGTCTTGGGAAGGTAATTGGTCAGAATACTAAAAATATACAAGTCTTATAAGGTGTGAGGATAAGGGGTGGTGAGGGGTGGTATGTATAGGGGGAGGGGTGTTTTTTATTATTATATTCGTTAGTTTATTATTTTGGATCAAGACTATCAATAGTGTTTATTCCTATGCCTAAATACAGTAAATATTTCAAGAGAGTTCGAACCAATGGGTTATTACATCACCCATGACTCAAAAATTCATTTATTTGGCTTATAATGTTAAATACTATAAATTACTGTATTTCACTATTAAGAAAAAATTCAACTATTTTAAAAAAATCCCAAAATTTTACCCTAACCATTTTTCAAAGTTTAGATTTAAAAAATGGAATCCATTTTATGAAAATAATTTTTTAAATGTGATAAATTTAATTTTTAAATAAAATCATCATTTATTCAAAAAATATCAATTTTAATATTATAATTGATTTTATAACCCTTTGAAAAATTAATTATGGTTTCATAAAATTATCTTATAATTATAATAAAAAAATATTAACTTATGGATCTATTTTAGGAAAATAAATTTTCTTTTAAATCATTATATTAATTATAAAGTTTTAAATAAACATTTAAATTTTATAAAAAAACCAACACCTAATGTATATTTTGTAAAAAAATTATTTACTTATGCCATGATATAAATATAACATTTTTTATTTATAATATAGCTAAATTTTTCATAGGTGAGGTTACTATTCTAATAGCCAGATTACTGTTCCTAATAGTCATATTACTATTCCAATGTTCATATTTATAACGGTAATATAGGTTCCTTAATTTCTATAAATACCACTTATTTCATTCATTCTTCATTCACTTATGATTTATCTCAAGGTTATATATTTTCATTTTCAAAATGAATATTATATTATTAACATTATGTTTTATTTCTACATCTTTGTTCATGAGTGTGGTCATTCTATTGGATCGAGCATATCCAAATTTTCCCAGTCTTATTATCTTATTTTCTATTCATTATCCTATTATAGTATTTGGAATTATTATTGTTTTATTTGTTGACTAATGTATCATTATTAATTTGTGAGAATAATGTTTTTATTGGGTTCTCTATGTGATGTTTGTGTTTTATGACATAATTTTAAGCAGGTAAATTCCATTGATAAAATTTCAAGTCATTTCATTCTTCCTCCCTTGTGAAATTTTTCCCTCAAAATTTTGTTTTACATAATAAGGTGAAAGTATGTTAGGGTAATTCTCCTTCATTAATTCCTTTGGTTCACATGTTGCCTCTGGTTTCTCCATAGTACTTTGACTTGGTGAGTGTTCTTGTTGCGTAGAACCTTGTCTCTATGGACCAAAATCTTCATTGACTACTCCTCATAAGAGAGATCATTTTTCAGTTGTACAACATCTGAGTTTAGTGCATGTAAGGGATCTGGTATGTACTTCCTCAAGAGTGATACATGGAATACATCATGAACTTGAAACATAGTATGTGGAAGTGCTAGTTGATAAGCCACATCTCTAACCCAACCAATAATCTCGAAAGGGACGATGTACCTAGGACTTAGTTTTCCTTTCTTCTCAAATATCATGACCATCTTCCATGGAGATATGTGTAGGAATACCTTATCACTAACCTCAAACTCTAAGTCCCATCAATGATTATCTACATAGATCTTTTTTCGACTTTGGGAATCCCAAATATGTTTCTAGATGTTATTCACCTTTTCTTCCATTTCCTCAACTATTTCAGGTCCCGGAAACTTACATTCACCAATTTCATGCCAACATGTAGGTTTTATACATATTTTCCCATAAATATCTTCATATGGAGCTATTTGGATGCTTTAGTGGAAATTATTGTTGTAAGAGAACTTGACCTGTGGAAGATGTTGATACCATACTCCTTTAAAGTCTATTGAGAATGATCTTAACATGTATTTCATTTTCTGAATAGTCTTCTCAGATTGGTCATTAGTTTGGGGTGATAATTCGTGATGAAGTTCAACTTAGTATTTAGAGCATGTTGGAGACTTTTCAAGAATTTAGAGGTAAATATAGGATCATGACTGGATATAATAGATAACAGTACTCCATGAAGAATTACCACTTCTCTTATGTATATAAAAGCAAGTTAGTAAAGTGATAAGTCCTCTAAAATCACAATAAAGTGATCTGTTTTTATAAGATGATCTACAATGACCCATATAGCATTATTTCCTCTGTAAGTCTTCAAAAGTCCAATGAAAAAGTCCATAGTGATTTTTTCCAATTTCCATGTTGGTATGGGTAATGGTTGCATCATCACCTTATGCTTTTTTCTTTAAGCCTTCACTTGATAACATACTATACACTTTGATACATATTCAGCGATATCCTTCTTCATATTGTCCCACCAATAGTGCTCTTGGAGATCTTGATACAACTTTTTGCTCCCTAGGTGGATGGAGAAGGTCAAGCTATTCACCTCATTCAAAATCTCCCTCTTTATCTTAGGATATCTTAGTATACATAGTCATGACCTAAATCTTATAACTCCTTCCTCATCAATTTTAAACTCTGAGGATTTCCCATTTATGATATCATCCACATTCTTTTTGAATTTATAAATCACTTCTTTGAGAATCCTTTACCTTCTCTAAAAGGGGTGGTTTAGAAATCATTTGTGAAAGGAATGAATATGTAACTTACTTTATGATTACCATGTCCATCCATTTAAAGTCTAATAATATTGTATCCTTATCAATTCTCATCATTGATAAAGTTATAGGATCCTTTCTACTTAGAGTATCTACCACTTTATTTGATTTACTAGGGTGATAGTGGATTGAGAAGTAATAATCATTGATGATATCTAACCATATTTTTTGGTTTGTATTATTATCAATTTGTGTGAATGTATATTTGAGGATCTTTTGATCAGTATATATCTCATGCTTCTCCCCATATAGATAATGCCTCTAGATTTTCAACACGAAGATCACAGCCGCCAACTCCAAATCATGTGTGGGATAGTTTTACTCATGAACTTTCAACTACCTTGAGGAGTAGGATATCACTTTATCATTTTGTATCAGTACACATCCTAATACCTTCTTTGATGCACCATTTTATACCTCAAAGAGTTCTCCACTTGTGGGTAGTGTGAGTATTGATGTAATTATAAGCCTATTTTTCAACTCTTTGAAGTGGTCTTCACATTCACTGGTATAGAAAAACTTTACTCTATTTTGATTAATTTTGGTTAGTTGGTTTCAATATCATGTGAATTTCTTCAAAAATCAACAATAATACCCAAATAGGCCAAGGAAACTGTGGATCTCCATTATAGATGTTGGTCTGGGCCACTCCTCAATTACCTTTGTCTTATAAGGGTCTAAATATATCCATTTTTTAGTGATAAAATATCCTAATAATGATAATTTCTCCATACATAACTCACATTTACTGTACTTTTCATATATTCTCTCCCTTCATGGAGTCTTTAGAATAGTGTTCAAATGCTCCTTATACTCCTCCTTACTCTTGGAGTATATCAAAATATCATCTATAAATACTACAATAAATTTATCTAGGTAATCTCTAAAGAATCTATTCATTAAGTCCGTGAATATTGTTGGAGCATTAGTGAGTCCAAAGGGTATCACTATAAAATCATAGTTTCCATAACTCATTAAAAAGGCATCCTTGGGAATATCTTCCTTCTTCACCATTAATTGGTGATATCCTGATCGAAGGTCCTCCTTAGATAAATAATTAAACCCATCTAGTTGGTCAAAAAATTCATCTATCTATGGAAGGGGATACTTGTTATTTATTTTTATTTTGTTGAGCTCGTGATAATCAATTAATAGGGTCATTAATCCATCCTCTTTCTTGATTAAGAGGACCAGTGCACCCCACAGTGAAGCACTCGGGCGTATGAAACCCTTATCCATATTCTCTTATAACTACTTCTTCAATTCTTCCAAATAAATAGTGGCCATTCTATAAGGTGTATTTGATATGGGAAGATATCCAAGTATAAGTTAAATTGAGAACTCAAACTCTCATTCAGGAGAAAGACTAGGAAATTCTTTATGGAACACATCAGTGTAGTCCCTCATAATGGGCATGTATTCAATCTTGATACTCTTCTTTGTATCAATAATTTGAGCTAGATATTCTTGCTAATATGGAAATAATATCTACACTTGAGTTGAGGATTATAAAGTAGATTCATCCTCATCCATACACTTGTATAGAATTGTAGGATGTCTTGGGATATGAAGAGTGATCTCCCTCTCCTGACAGTTGATGTTGGCTTTGTATAAAGATAGTCAATCTATGCCCAATATAGCATAAAACTATACCAAAGGAAGTAAGGTAAGATTATCTGGGAGGTTTAGTACACAAACATTGACTAAGGAGGATTTATATACTTTATATGCAATTATTTCCCCATTTTATATTCATATAGATAACTCAATATCTATATTTTGAGGTGGTGTTTGAATAGTTCTACTAAACTTTCAAGATATGAAAGAATGCATAGAACCAGAATCAAAAAATACATTTGTTGTTCTTGAATAAATAATTAGAATACCTTTCACCAAAATATTTTTGGGATCCACCTTAACAGTAGTGATATCATATTCCCTTCCTTGATGCCTTGGAGGTTGTTATCATTGATTGTCTCTAACAACCCTTGGTTTAGGGTATTGGCTTGTATAATGCTCATCTTCCTTTGAGTTGAAACATTGTACTATAGGCTAAGTGTTGATCTGAACCTTCCTTTATTCTTCCAAATTAGTGGTCTTCTTCAATTATCTTTGGTAATGATTATCCTAATTCCCCTCTCTTCCATATTTGAAGCATCTCCCAGTTCCCTATAGACAATTCCTAGAATGCTTCTTCCCACACTTTTGACGCATAAGATGTTAGGATTTATTTCCTTTATAGGATTTATCTATTGATCCTACCATATTAAACTCCATCATAATATTTTTACCACCATGTACATGAGACCATATAGAGTCCCCAACATCCATATCAACCTTAAGGGAATAATGAACAATCTCCTCATAGTTTTCAAAGTCTCAAATTTCCAAATCATTTCATAGACTCGGCTTTAATCCACTAAATAAGCGACCTGTTGTGACAACCGGGTCCCGGTGACAGCACAGACACCCTGCATTAACATGGCCGTCAGGTCCTGGCCCACCAGGTACAACTAGTTGCCCCGCAGACACATGGGGCCCACCCTAGGGTCCACCCATGTGTCTGAACGGGTCATCTGATGGTACCTGGTGGGCCAGGACCCGACGACCGGTGGGGTCGCACCCTGGCCGGACCGGGCCACGCCGAACCGGGTATGACCCGGACCCGGGTCGGGTCGACCCGGTTCGGCCGACCCAGGGGGGGTCGGGCCGGGCCCAGACGCCGTTTTCGGTCTTTTGCCCGTAACTTGAGCTACGGGACTCCGAATGATGTGCCGTCAGCGGCAACGCGATTCTTGGATCGATACGGTCGTTTCTATATACTGCACTCAAGGTTTCGGGATACTTTGGGTTCGTCCGGGTTGGTTCGTACACGAAACCAACCGGGCCTTCGGAGCGGAAACGCTCATATCTTGAGCTTCGGACGTCCGATTGACGTGCTGTCGACTTCGTTGAATTCCTCTAAGTGAGACGGATCTTTTGGCATACCCCGCCCGAGGTTTGGACGCAGGTGGAGTACGGTCTAGTTGGTTTTGCCTTAAAAACCAACCGGGCCCCTGAGACGAAAAAGCCAATAACTCTCAGACCGGGCGTCTGATTGACGCGCCGTCTGCGACGTGAAGTTCCTGTTGATGATACAGAACTTTTGGATACATCAACTTCGGACTTTGTGTCAGTTGATGTATCAGCCTCTCGGCACCTGGAGCGGACCCTCCCGAACGAGCTTGTTGTGTGCGGGAACCCTAGAGCTGGCTGCGACTGCTACTGCGACTTCGACGACGACGATTGTGTAGAGATCCTCAGTGGACTGCGACGATGAAGAGTGCTGGTCTTGTATCCTATGTGGGTCCTAGTTGTGCTAGTCTTGTATCCTATGTGGGTCCCAACTATGATGGTCTTGTATCCAATGTGAGTCCCAGCTTAGATGATTCAGTGCTGGTCTTGTATCCTATGTGGGTCCCAGCATAGATGAATCAATGAAGAGTGTTGGTCTTGTATCCTATGTGGGTCCCAGCTGTGCTGGTTTTGTATCCTATGTGGGTCCCAGCTTAGATGATTCAGTGCTGGTCTTGTATCCTATGTGGGTCCCAGCATAGATGAATCAATGAAGAGTGCTGGTCTTGTATCCTATGTGGGTCACAGCTTAGATGATTCAGTGAAGACAGCTGGTCTTGCATCCTCAGTGGGTCCCAGCTTAGATGATTCAGTATCTTTATCTGATCATCCCTTCACCTTTTTTGAAGAAGTATACCTGTGTGAGCTGAAACTCTGTTTTACTTTCCTTTGTGGATTGTGTTGAGCTATCCTGTGTGGATTTACGTTTCCTTTGTGGATTGTGTTTGAGCTATCCTATGTGGATTTAAGTTTTACTTTCCTTTGTGGATTGTGTTGAGATATCCTGTGTGGATTTTACGTTTTTCTTTCCTTTGTGGACTGGGTTGTACTTGAGCTCGGATGTTGGAGACGAGCGATAATTGATGACTTAGGTATATGTATGGGCATATACATAAGTCGTGTCGGATTTTACTTTGTGATTGTATATTTCCTTTGTGGTTTATCCTTTGTGGATTCTGGGAGACCTTCGGGGGCCTCGGGGTCCCTACTGAGTAGCTTATACTCACCCCTACACGGGCTATGCCCGCACTACGTTGTGTTGGTTGCAGATGACGGACAGCGCTGATCGTGGTGGAGGCTTGCGGAGCAGGACGGTACCTGGAGGTGGACCACTGGGCGGGGTGTACTCGGAGCAGTAGGCTGGACCCGAGGAGTAGTGGAGGCTTTCTGTACCCACCCTTCAGGTGGTACTTCCAGAGGATGGCTCGGTGTTGCGGCTTTACTTTTCAGTTGCTGTTTTTCCCCTTTCAGTTGTACTTTACAGTTGGGCTTGTATTTCCGGCCCCCTTTACTTTTCTGCACTTACTGTTGTACCAGCTTTTACTTAGTGTTTACTTTTTCTGCTTGCTTACTCTGTAGTGCTTGTTTACTTTCCAAAGGCAATGCCTTCCCTTTTACCGGGATTTTATGCCTTGGTGCTAGTCGCCAGCCCCTGGCCTATGGAAGGCGGGCTTGGGGTAGTCACGACACGGGCCCCGAGGACGGGTCGTGACAAATTGGTATCAGAGGAGTTCGGTTCTACCGCAGACTTTGATCTTTCTTCTGTGTGAAGCAATAGTGTTCAGCGTATTGGGTGTGGTTATCAGTCCAGGGAGTCCAGTGTTGGTGCGGCGGCCGACGTATCCGTACACCAGGACCCTGACTTCTGATTTTCCGACTTAATGCACAAAAACATTGATTGCATGTATGTTCAAGTTTTCTTTGTGATTACTTGTGTCAGCTCACCAGGTATACTATTCTGACCGTGGCGCACCTGTTTCCTTTTCAGGATGGCCCCACGACGGCAGCTAGCTAGGGTTCCGAGAGTCGAGCATGACGACAGCCCACCGAGCGACGAGGCCTCGGTGCAGGGCCCTTTGTCAGCAGTGGCACCGGCGGTAGCTCTACCCGCCGAGCCACCGATGCTTCCAGCATCAGCCGTTGGCGATGCACGTCGCCTCAGTGCACTGCATGAGTTCCAGTGCCAGCGACCGCCCAGGTTCCGTGGGGAGACGGACCCCCAGGCAGTCGAGGACTGGCTGGAGGCAGTAGTGAGAGTTTTTCGATTAGTGAGGACACCAGCAGACCTCATGGTGATCCTCGCAGTGAGCCTACTGCACGCGGAAGCGGGCCGATGGTGGATCTTGATGCTCCAGGTGCACGATGAGGCATCTCTACTCTGGACAGACTTTGAGAGCCTCTTCTGCTCAGAGTTTGTCCCAGCCACCCTCCGTGCGGTGCGCATCCAAGAGCTGCTACAGCTATGGCAAGGCAGCATGACAGTGGCCCATTACTCGGCGAGATTTACTGATCTCTCGCGCTACTCCACAGATATGGTACGAGACCCGTTCTTCCGGGCCCGGACCTTCGAGCAGGGACTGAGGCACGAGATCAAGGCTTCGATAATCTCCCTCAACATTCCGACACAGGCAGAGGTGTTGGAGAGAGCCCTTCTAGTGGAGAGTTTTCTCTCCGAGTAGGCTCCAGTGACAGGGCCCTCCGCAGGACGGCCCATAGAAGGGTCTTCTGCAGCTGGCAGTAGACAGGTGACGCAGAGGTCCAAATGGGCCAGACCATCAGATGGGCAGTCTCAGGATGAAGATTAGGTTGTGCGGGGCACCCAAAGGAGAGCCAGCTACACGAGGGGAAAGCATTTCTACGCATGCAGCGGGCGAGGTCACATGGATCGAGACTGCTCGACTCGTCTTACAGATGAGCAGCAGGTGGTAGAGGGACCTCCCAGATAGAGGTTCGGCCACGGTGGTCCGCAAGGTGCAGGCGGACGAGGCAGAGGAGCTGGCCAAGTAGAAGATGGTGGGAGACACTTCGAGGTGTTGCCACCACCACCACCAGGAGGTCCACCCCGACCGCAGGGAGTTGGTGGACATGCGAGAGCTCATCTTCAGGCAGCTGAGGCCTTCGATCATGGAGCTCTGGGAGCAGAACTAGTGGATATGACTTTTTTACTTCTAGTTCCTTGTTGTTGTTGTGTAGTGTCTTTGTATTATGAGTTGCAATAATAAAAGTCGCTTACCTTTGTGATTTTTTCATTCTTGTACTCTTTCGTGTTGTTACTAAAAGGTTCCAGTTTAGACTGTTGACTTGACCCTCACTTGTGAGACATCTACTGGAGGAGACCCAGTTACCACACATTGATGCCGACAGTGTGACTCAACCCTTGGAGGCGAGAGTAATGGTTGGATCTCTTGGTAGTAGCGTCAAGGCCTTACGACATCATCTTTGGTATGGATTAGTAACATCCATGTCGGGATTGATTGTATTAGGAAAAGGAATTGGTTCATCCAGGGGATGAGACCATATTTCTCTTATCGACAAAGAAGAAATCTTAGCAGTTCTTGTGGGATCGGAGATGGTCCAGGTCATCCAGGAGCGGATGAGTATAGCTCAGAGCCGATAGAAGTCTTATGCTGATAGGAGGCGGAGTCCACTTGAGTTCAAGGATGGCGACCACGTCTTCATGCGGGTCTCACCTCAATGTGGATTACGGAGGTTGGGCCGAAGCGGCTAGTTGTATCCACGCTTCATCGGACCCTTCCAGGTCCTCAGCAGGATTGGCAAGGTGGCTTATCGCCTGGCTCTACCACCACAGTTGCGCCGAGTGCACGACGTCTTCCATGTATCTCAGTAGAGGAGATACGTGCACGACCCGACGCAAATCTTTAACCATGGAGAGCTGGTCTTTGATGATGGGGAGACTTTTGCGGAGGTCCCAGTGGAGATCGAGGATCGACAGGAGCTGAAATTTACGGGTCTTTACATTAATCCCACCACAGGGATTTACGTCCCCGTAAAGATTCACCACAAACTTAGGGATACAAAGGAAGTACTGAGCACGCATCTGAGCCTCCCGCTCCCAAGTGCTCTCCTGGAGGTTCCCGAGCTGCCATCTAAAGCGCACTAGAGGAATCGATCGTCCACGTAGGACCTGCTCCTGTCGATCCTCGATCTCCACTGGGACCTCCGCAAAAGTCGCCCCATCATCAAATACCAGCTCCCCATGGTCAAAGATTTGCGTCGGGTCATGCACGTATCTCCTCTGCTGAGATACGTGGAAGACGTCGTGCACCCGGTGCAACTGTGGTGGTAGAGCCAGGCGATAAGCCACCTTTCCAATCCTGCTGAGGACCTGGAAGTGTCCGATGAAGCGTGGAGACAACTCGCCGCTTCGGCCCAACCTACGTAATCCACGTCGAGGTGAGACCCGCATGAAGACATGGTCTCCATCCTTGAACTCAAGTGGCCTCCGCCTCCTGTCAGCATAGGACTTATGTCGGCTCTGAGATATACTCATCCGCTCCTGGATGACCTGGACCATCTCCGATCCCACAAGAACTGCTAAGATTTCTTCTTTGTCGATAAGAGAAATATGGTCTCATCCCCTGGATGAACCACTTCCTTTGCCTAATACAGTCAATCCCGACATGGATATTACTAATCCATACCAAAGATGACGTCGTAAGGCCTCGACGCTACTACCAAGAGATCCAACCGTTACTCTCACCTCCAAGGGTTGAGTCACACTGTCGGCATCAGTGTGTGGTAACTGGGTCTCCTCCAGTAGATGTCTCACAAGTGAGGGTCAAGTCAACAGTCTAAACTAGAACCTCTTAGTAACAACACGAAAGAGGACAGGAATGAAAACATCACAAAGGTAAGCGTCTGTTACTATTGCAGCTCATAATACAAAGACACTACACAACAACAACAAGGAACTAGAAGTACAAAAGTCGTATCCACTAGTTCCGCTCCTGTCCATCAGCTCCTAGAGCTCCATGATCGAATGCGTTAGCTGCCTGAAGCTGAGCTCTCGCATGTCCACCAACTCCCTGCAGTCGGGGTGGACCTCCCGGTGGTGGTGGTGGCAACACCTCAAAGTGTCGCCCACCATCTGCTACTCGGCCCGCTCCTCTGCCTCGTCTTCCTGCACCCTACGGACCACCGTGGCCGAACCTCTGTCTGAGAGGTCCCTATACCACCTGCTGCTCATCTGTAAGACGAGTCGGGTAGTCTCGAGGCATGTGACCTCGCCCGCTGCATGCGTAGAAATGCTTGCCCCTAATGTAGTTGGCTCTCCTTCGGGTTCCCCGCACAACCGAATCTTCATCCTGAGACTGCCCATCTGATGGTCTGGCCCGTTTGGACCTCTGCGTCAACTGTCTACTGCCAGCTGCAGAAGACCCTGCTACGGGCCGTCCTGCGGAGGGCCCTGTCACTGGAGCCTGCTCGGCGAGAAAACTCTCCACTAAAAGGGCTCTCTCCAACACCTCTACCTATGTAGGAATGTTGAGGGAGATCATCGAAGCCCTGATCTCGTGCCTCAGTCCCTGCTCGAAGGTCCGGGCCCGGAAGAACGGGTCTCGTACCATATCTATGGAGTAGCGCGAGAGATCAGTAAATCTCGTCGAGTACTGGGCCACTGTCATGCTGCCCTGTCGTAGCTGTAGCAGCTCTTGGATGCACACCGCACGGAGGGTGGCTGGGACAAACTCTGAGCAGAAGAGGCTCTCAAAGTCTATCCAGAGTAGAGATGCCTCATCATGCACCTGGAGCATCAAGCTCCACCATCGGCCCGCTGCCGCGTGCAGTAGGCTCGCTGCGAGGATCACCATGAGGTCTGCTGGTGTCCTCACTAATCGAAAAACTCTCACTACTGCCTCCAGCCAGTCCTCGGATGCCTGGGGGTCCGTCTCCCCGCGTAACCTGGGCGGTCGCTAGCGCTGGAACTCATGCAGTGCACTGAGGCGACGTGCATTCTCAGCAGTTGGTGCTAGAAGCATCGGTGGCTCGGTGGGTAGAGCTATCATCGGTGCCACTGCTAACAAAGGGCCCTGCACCGAGGCCTCGTCGCTCGGTGGGCTGTCGTCACGCTCGACTCTCGGAACCCTAGCTGGCTACCATTGTGGGGCCATCCTGAAAAGGAAACAGGTGTGCCATGGTCAGAACAGTATACCTGGTGAGCTGACACAAGTAATCACAAAGAAAACTTGCACATACATGCAATCAATGTTTTCGTGCATTAAGTCGGAAATCAGAAGTCAGGGTCCTGGTGTACGGATACGTCGGCCACCGCACCAACACTGGACTCCCTAGACTGATAACCACACCCAATACGCTGAACACTATTGCTTCACACAGAAGAAAGATCAGAGTCTGCGGTATAACCGAACTCCTCTGATACCAATTTGTCACGACCCATCCTTGGGGCCTGTGTCGTGACTACCCCAAGCCCGCCTTCCATAGGCCAGGGGCTGGAGACTAGCACCAAGGCGTAAATCCCGATAAACAGGGAAGGCATTGCCTTTGTAAAGTAAACAACCATCACAGAGTAAGCAAGCGGAAAGAGTAAACACTAAGTAAACACTGTAAAAAGTTGTGATGGAAGAAAAAGGGGCCGGAAATACAAGTCCAACTGTAAAGTACAACTGAAAGGGGAAAATAGCAACTGAAAAGAAAAGCCACAGCGTCGAGTCGTCCTCTGGAAGTCCCACCTGAAGGGCGAGCACAGATAGCCTCCACAGCTCCTCAGTCCAGCCGTCCGCTCCGAGTACGTCCCGCCCAGTGGTCCACCTCCAGGTACCGTCCTGCTCCGCAAGCCTCCACCACGATCAGCGCTGTCCGTCGTCTGCAACCAACACAACAAAGTGCGGGAATATCCCGTGCAGGGGTGAGTATAAGCTACTCAGTAGGGACCCCGAGACCCCCTAAGGTCTCCCGAAATCCACAAAGGATAAACCACAAAGGAAAGATACAATCACGAAGTAACAACCGACACTGCTTAGGTATATGCCCATACATATACCTAAGTCATCAATTCCCGTTCGGATCCAACATCCGAGCCCAAGCACAACCCAATCCACACAGGAAAGCAAAACGTATACTCACACAGAATAGCACAACACAATCCACGAAGGAGAGAAAAAGTAATCCACATAGGATAGCTCAACACAATCCACAAAGGAAAGTAAATAGTAAATCCACCCAGGATAGTTCAACACAATCCACAAAGGAGAGTAAACAGTAAATCCACACAGGATAGTTCAACACAATCCACAAAGGAGAGTAAACAGTAAATCCACACAGGATAGTTCAACACAATCCACAAAGGAGAGTAAACAGGATTCAGCTCACACAGGTATACTTCGTCGAAAAGGTGAAAGGGATGATCAGATAAAGATACTGAATCATCTAAGCTGGGACCCACTGAGGATGCAATACCAGCTGTCTTCACTGAATCATCTAAGCTGGGACCCACATAGGATACAAGACCAGCACAGTTGGGACCCACATAGGATACAAGACCAGCACTCTTTATTGATTCATCTATGCTGGGACCCACATAGGATACAAGACCAGCACTGAATCATCTAAGTTGGGACCCACATAGGATACAAGACCAGCACAGCTGGGACCCACATAGGATACAATACCAGCACTCTTCATCGTCGCAGTTCACTGAGGATCTCTACACAGTCGTCGTCGTCGAAGTCGCAGCCAGCACTAGGGTTCCCGTACACAGCAAGCTCGTTCGGGAGGGTCCGCTCCACGAGCCGAGAGGATGATACATCAATTGACACAAGGTCCAGAGTTGATGTATCCAAAAGTTCTGTATCGTTAACAGGA
Source organism: Viscum album (assembly GCA_963277665.1). Classification (NCBI taxonomy): domain Eukaryota; kingdom Viridiplantae; phylum Streptophyta; class Magnoliopsida; order Santalales; family Viscaceae; genus Viscum; species Viscum album. The sequence continues at coordinate 1,397,736,198 of OY728127.1, read as the reverse complement.
ACTTAACGTCGCAGACAGCACGTCAATCGGACGCCCGGTCTGAGAGTTTTTGGCTTTTCCGTCCCAGGGGCCCGGTTGGTTTCTAAGGAAAAACCAACCCGACCGTACTACACCTACGTCCAAACCTCGGGCGGAGTATGCCAAAAGATCTATCTCACTTAGAGGAAAATAACAAAATCGACGGCACGTCAATCGGACGTCCGAAGCTCAAGATATGAGTGTTTCCGCTCCGAGGGCTCGGTTGGTTTCGTGTACGAACCAACTCGGCCAAACTCAAAGTATTCCTAAACCTTGAGTGAGATATACCAAAACGACCGTCTCGTTCCAAGGATCATGTCGCAACTGATGGTGCGTCGATCGGAGGCCCGTAGCCCAAGATATGATCGTTTGAACCAACTCAGTCCGAAAATAGGGGGTCTGGGCCCGGCCCGGCCCAGTACCCCCTGGGTCGGCCGAACCGGGTCGACCCGGCCCGGGCGGCGACCCGGCCCGACGACCCGACCCAGCCCGGAAGCCCGGCCCGGCAAGCGGCGTGGCGGCGCGGCTAGCGCGGCGGTGCGGCCAGCGCGGCGGCACCGCGGCGCGGCCAGCCGCATATGCGCTGCGTGCCCCCCCCCCCTTTTATTTCACTAACGGTGCGGCATTATGTCGTGCCTTTGATGAAAACGGCCCCCCGCGTGGGGGCCCGCCGAAAATGACACCACCGGGCGTTTCGACCCCCGGTTTCTCCAGATCCTGGTCGGCCTAAGGCCGACCATTTTATTTCTTACGCGGGACCCTTGGGTCCCGCCTTCTGGTCACCGGCGGCCGGAAAAGCCGGCCGCTTTTGCCGAACCGTCGCGGCTCTGCTGCGGCGGGCTCCTCCGGCTGCTCCACCGCGGACCCTTCGGTTGCCGCTCTTTCTTGTCCGTCGGCGGCCGGTTTTCCGGCCGCTCCTTCCAGCTATGCCGCGGCTCAAAGTTGCGGCCCTTGTTCAACTGGCGCGGCACGACGGTGTCGCGTCCCTCTGCCGCGGCCCGACTTCGGCCGTGGTCTCTCCTGTCTTCAACAGCGCAGCGCGACGGCGCCGCGTTTCTTCGTCCCGTCCCATACCGGCCGTAATTTCTTCTTTTCCGCGCGGTGCAATGGCACCGCGTTACCCCGCTCCCATCCGCAACAATTACAATCACTAAGGGAGGAAGGTCGGCCGTGTTTGTGCGGTCCGGCCTCCTTCCGTTAATCCGATAACAGGTGATTATTTAAATCAATGAAGAATGCCGGAAAAAGATATTCAAGAACACCAATGAAAACCCCTACCTCATCAAGTCGTCGCACGCGCGTTCTTCGCGGAATTGACCGTCGCGGAACAAGTGGAGCGTCGCATCGCGGAAGGGCGTCGCGTCGTCGCGGAAGGGCGTCGTGTCGACGATCTCTGAGGATCAAGAAACAACATATTTAATTAATAATAATTAAATCAGTGATGTTGTTATAACCCACAAAGATATTTAAAAGAAGCGCAACCCCATACCTTGTCATTGTCGATCGAAGGTTGTCGCGGGGCTGGATTGTCGTGGAAGAACGTCGCGGAAGAAGAATTGTCGGTGTCGTGGTACTTGGCGTCGCGTCGTCGATCTGCGAGGGCTCGGCATTCTTCGTCGCCCTTCGTCAATGGCTGGCGTTCTTCGCGTTCTTCACGAAGAAGGATGAAGAACTTGAGGTTTGTCGAATCCTCTCAACGAACAACACTTAAGGAGAAAAAGCGTTGGTCTTATTTTATTAACATGACAACAAACGAAAAAAGAGATAAGTAACAACCCATTAATTCATAGAATTAATTCAACGAATAAAACCGCCCAATTAAATGGTGCGTTAAGAATTTAAGAAAACGCGTCAGTTGACTTTCATAAAAACGGGTTTTCGCGGGTGCGTTACTTAGGGGAAAAGAAATGGTGGGGCTCGTGCGGGCCCCACCTCACAAATATCCTACCAAGAGGGTAGGATATTTTTGGATAGCACCCTATCCGCATCAACTCAACTTAAACAGCTCGAAGTGGTCTTTAAGCGGCTTTAAGTGAAATAAAAATAAAATTGTCGCACAACTTTATTTTATTTCTTAACTTAAAACCCAAAAATTAAAAACCACAACCGAGCAAACGCAACTCTGGAAGAGGCGTTTCTAAGAAAATACAGGCGTTGCAATTCCATCGGTGCCCTCGGAATTCGATTCCGAGCACCGGTTCAAAAGTTAGAAAAACTCGCTCGTTCGTTCACTGAACGTACCCGAGCTAAACTTTGGAAAATGATTTCGGGCACACCGGGCCTCGGAATCAGGTGCCGTTAGAAACTGCGTTCTTGTAAAATCCCAAAGAAAATTTATAAAAAATTTCTCTTGAATTTTAGGGTCTTTACATCACTCCCACCTCAGGGCTTTACGTCCTCGTAAATATTTAACACAAACTAGGGTTACAAAAGCGGTATTGAGCACGCATCTGAGCCTCCCACTCTCATGTGCTCACCTGGAGGTTCTCGTACTGCCAGTGGAAGCGCACCCAAGGAATAGACCTTCCTCGAAGGATCCACTCCTGTCGATCCTCGATCCCCACTGGAACCTCCGTGAAAGACACCCCATCGCCATTGTCCAGCTCCCCATGGTCGATGATATGCGAAGGGTCGAGCACGTATCTCCTCAGTAGAGATACGTGGAAGTCGTCGTGCACCTAGTGCAACTGAAGTGGATGGGTCAAGCGGTAAACCACCCCGCCTACCCAGCTGAGAACCTAAGAAGGTCCGCTGAACCTCGGAGATAACTTTCCGCCTTGGTCACATCTCCATAAACCTTGTAGAGGTGAGACCCGTATAAGGACGTGATCGTCATCCTCGAACTCCAGAGGTCTCCAATTCCTTCTTAGAACTGGAACTCAAAATGACTGCTACCATGAGGGTAAGGTTGACTGACTCAAGAGTGATCGGTCGCACCCTCCTGATCATGAGTTTCCCTGTGCTACCTGGGGTTTCCTTTTCACCGACCAAGGAAAACCCATCCTGACGTCGTAGTTAAACCACAACCTTTTTTCCTAATACCGTCAATTTTTGTGTGAACTGTGATTTCCCAGTCCATAATCAAACCAACGTCGTAAGGCCTCGACGCTGCCACCAAGAGATTCCAACCGAAAATCTCACCTCGAGGGTCTGACCACACCGTCGGCGTAAGTGTGATTATCGAGTCTCCTCCCAAGGTATCTCCAGACGTGAGGTTCAATTCCATGGCTTACCGAAAACTCTAGGTCTGGGACAAGATTTGTGAAAGTGAGGAATGATTCATATCGACGTCTGTTACTATAGCAGCTAGTAGTGGACACAGACTGTCCCTTGAATCATTTTTAGAGCCATTGGGTCACACTCCTTGACCGCATGCAGCCGCACTCTTCCTCCGACCTCCAGCTCCCTGATCCTGGCGGGGATAACTAAGGTGGGTGGTTGTAGCATGTTAAGATGTACACCACCTCATGGTTCTCTCCTAGCTCTGCCTCCACGTCTGCTGCTTCGCAGACTCATCTCTCTTTAAAGATTCCCCTTCTTGAAACATTAAACACGCCTGAGTCTCTAAGACTGGCACCGGTTTCCTGTTTCTTACTGCACTGTGTAGTCTTCATCCGCTCCTGGATGATCTGCACCTTCTTTGCCTACGATCTGGAAGAGCTGCTAAAATTTCTCCTTTGCCTAAAAGAGAAACCCAGTCTCATCCCCCTGGATGAACCACGCCCATTGCCTAATATAGTCAATCCTGACATGAAGGGTGCATTCATGCCATGAATGACGTCGTAAGGCCTCGACGTAATTACTAAGAGATACAACTGTCACTCTCGCCTCCAAGGGTCGAGTCACACTGTCGGCATCAGTGTGAGGTCACTGGGTCTCCTCCAGTAGGAATCTCGAAATTGAGGGTCAAGTCAACAGTCTTAACCAGGACCACTCAGTATCAACCAAACAAAAAGGACAGGAAAGAAAACATCACAAAGATAAGTGTCTTTTCATTATTGCATCTCATAGTACAAAGACACTAATACAACAGCAAAATGGAACTAGAAGTACAAGGGACGTATCCACTAGTTCTGCTCCTATCCACCTGCTCTCGGAGCTCTACTGCCTTGTCCACTGCTCGGCTGTTGCTCAAGAACTCGTCGCTGCTTCTGCCTTGGTGGTTCCTCCAATGCCTGCGGATCAGCTGTACGAGGAGTCGGACAGTCACGTGCCAGGTGACCCTTTCTGCCGCAGGAGTAACACTGTCTGTTTCTGGAACGCCTGGCTCTGACCCCACCCCGGGTGCCCCGCACCACCGGTCCTAAAACCCGAGATCGTCCAACTGCTGGTCTGGTCCTCCTGGACCTCTGCATCATCTTTCTACTGCCCACAGATGACACAGCTACTGATCGAAAAGCATGCGGAAAAGGCATCAGCTCCTGAACACGCTCGAGGTGTAGAGCTACTGGCACAAACTCCACCCTGAAGAAGGTCTCGAAGTCTTCCCATGCGAAGGTCATCCCATCGCAAAACTGGAGAAAGTGGCTCCACTACCTGCCTGCTGCTGCCTGAAGAAGGCTGGTAGCAAAGATCACCATGAAGTCTGCCGGCATCCCCACTAGCCTGAAGACTCTCACCATAGCCTCCAGCCAATCCTCAACCGCCTGCGGGTCCGTCTCTCCCCAGAACCTGGGTGGTCTCTGACGCTGGAACTCGTGCAGCGCGCTCAAGTGGCGTGCATCGCCTACTGCTGGGGCTGGTGGCATCGGTGGCCCAACGTAAGGTAGTACCACTGGTTCCTCCGCTGGTGCCTCAACTGCAAGAGGGCCCTGTACCGAAGCCTAGTCGCTTGATAGGCTGTCAGTACGCACATCCCTCTGGGCTCTAGCTATTCGTCCGAGAAAATGCATCCTGAAAGAAACAACGTGACACGGTCAAATGATTATACCTGGTGAGCTGACCTGGTTTGAGTATGGATTGGGCAATCATAGTTCACACACAAATTGAAGGTATTAGGAAAAAAGGTTGTGGTTTAACTACGACGTCGGGATGGGTTTTCCTTGGTCGGCGAAAAGGAAACCCCAGACAGCACAGGGAAACTCATGCTCAGGAGGGTGCGACCGATCACTCTTGAGTCATTCAACCTTACCCTCATGGCAGCAGTCGTTTTGAGTTCCAGTTCTAAGCAGGAATTGGAGACCTCTGGAGTTCGAGGATGACGATCACGTCCTTATACGGGTCTCACCTCTACGAGGTTTACAGAGATGTGACCAAGGCGGCAAGTTATCTCCAAGGTTCAGCGGACCTTCTTAGGTTCTCAACTGGGTAGGTGGGGTGGTTTACCGCTTAACCCATCCACCTCAGTTGCACTAGGTGCACGACGACTTCCACGTATCTCTACTGAGGAGATACGTGCTCGACCCTTCGCATATCATCGACCATGGGGAGCTGGACAATGGCGATGGGGTGTCTTTCACGGAGGTTCCAGTGAGGATCGAGGATCGACAGAAGCAGATCCTTCGAGGACGGTCTATTCCTCGGGTGCGCTTCCACTGGAAGTACGAGAACCTCCAGGTGAGCACATGAGAGTGGGAGGCTCAGATGCATGCTCAATACCGCTTTTGTAACCCTAGTTTGTGTTAAAGCTTTACGAGGACGTAAAGCCCTGAGGTGGGAGTGATGTAAAGACTCTAAAATTCAAGGGAAATTTTTTATAAATTTTCTTTGGGATTTTACAAGAACGCAGTTTCTAACGACACCTGATTCTGAGGCCCGGTGTGCCCGGAATCATTTTCCGAAGTTTAGCTCGGGTATGTTCAGTGAACGAACAAGCGGGTTTTTATAACTTTTGAACCAGTGCTCGGAATCAAATTCTGAGGGCACCGATGAAATTGCAGTGCCGATATTTGCTTAGAAACGCCTTTTCCGGAGTTGCGTTTGCTCGGGTGTGGTTTTTAAATTTTTTGGGGTTAAGTTAAGAAATAAAATAAAGTGGTGCGACAACTTTTTTTTATTTCACTTAAAGCCACTTAAAAGCCACTTAAAAGCCTCTTAAGCTAAGTTAAGCGGATAGGGTGCAATTCAAAATATCCTACCCTCTTGGTGGGATATTTGTGAGGTGGGGCCCGCACGAGCCTCACCGTTTCTTTTCCTCTAAGTAACACACCCGCGAAAACCCCTCTTTTATGAAAGTCAACCGTGCGTTTTTCTGGTTAAGAAACGCCCCAATTAATTGGGCAGTTAAATCGTTACAATTAATTCAACGAATTAATTGTTCATTTCTTATCTTTTGAATTCCAAAAGCTTAGGTCAATAATAAAATAAGGGTTGAACTTATTTTATTTAGTTGGACTTGTGGCGTGGAGAGAATTTGGGAGGAAAGCGTTCTTCTTCGACGAAGAACACGAAGAACGTGAAGAACGCGAAGAACACTCTGACCTCCGATGAAGAACGTCAAACCCTCAGAGATCGACGACGCGACGCCGTGCACCGCGACGTCAATGACGCTTCTTCCACGATTCTCCCTCCGCGACGCTTCTTCCACGACAATCCAACCCCGCGACAACCTTCGATCGACAACGACAAGGTAGGGGGTAGCGCTCCTTTTTAATTATTTTTGGTTTATAACATCAACATGGATTTAATTATTATAATTAAATCTGTATGTTCTCGATCCTCGGAGTTCATCGACGCGACGCCGAGTACCGCATGACAGCGACGCCCTTCCGTGACGCGGTGACCCTTTCTTCCGCGACAGTCGATCTCACGTCCGATGACGAAGTTAAGGTAGGGGTTTTGTTTGTGAAATGAATTTATTTCCGTGTTGTTTCCTCCTAAAAACAAAGAACCTGAATCAAGAGCAATTTTAGTTTATTAAAATTTTATATTGTTTTGTTTTCCATGTGTGGATTATTATTTTTTTTTCTTCCCGATTGTTATCACCTAACGCGGAGGGTGCGGGCCAAACAAACACGGCCCGACAACCCTCCGCAGTTCTTCGTTGATGTGCGGATTGGTGGGCAATGACAAAACACGCCGCAGGGGTGATTCGTTGATTCCGCAGTGAAGAACGGGACCCGGGAGGAGCTACGGCGCAGACGGGAGCGAAATCGGACCACCGGAGCAACTCTGGTGGCCCGCGGAACCCACCGGCGGCGCGGGTCGCCGGCGCCCCGGAGCGCCGCCGGATAGAGCCGCCACGGCTGAAGTCGTGGCAGCGGCGGCACCAGCGGACCCGCGGCCGCGCGGGTCGGGCGCTCACGGGACGCGGCAATGCCGCGTCCGCTGACCAAGGGCGACCCCCGCGGAGGGGGGCCGCGGTGTTCACACGCGGGGGCAGCGCGCCCCCGCCCCCGGACTCCGCTCGCTCGGCCGCTCGGCCGAGCCGACCCGCTGGCCGGGTCACACCCCGGCCGGGCCGGGTCACGCCCAACCGGGTCGGACCTGGTTCGGGCCAACCCAGGGGGGTCGGGCCGGGTCGGTCCGGGCCCAGACCCCCCGTCTTCGGACCATTTTCGGTCATTTTCCCGTATCTTGAGCTACGGGCCTCCGAACGACGCGCCGTCAGCAGCGACGCGGTCCTTGGATCGAGACGGTCATTTCAGTATACTACACCCAAGGTTTCAGAATACTTTGGGTTTAGTCGGGTTGGTTCGTACACGAAACCAACCGGGCCCTCGGAGCGGAAACGCTCATATCTTGAGCTCCGGACATCCGATTGACGTATCGTCGACTTTGATGCTTTCCTATAAGTGAGACGGATCTTTGGCTTACTCCGCTCGAGGTTTGGATGCCGTCGGAGTGCGGTCGGGTTGGTTCGCTCATGAAACCAACCGGGCCCCTGGAACGAAAAAGCCAATAACTCACAGACCGGGCATCCGATTGACGCACCGTCTGTCTCGTTGATTTCCTCTTGTTGGGACGGAACTTTTGGCATACTTCGCCCGAGGTTTGGATGCAGTTGGAGTTTGGGCGAGTTGGATTGTACTCGAAATCCAACCGGGCCCCTGGAACGGAAAAGCTGATATCTTTCAGACCGGACGTCCGTTTGACGAACCGTCAGCGGCGTTGGTGATCACGTTGAGAAAAGGTCCCTATGAGTATACCCTATGATAGTTCGGGGTATAGTTGAGATACGGCCGGGATTGGTTCGCTCACGAAACCAACCGGGCCCTTGGGACGAAAAGGCTAATAACTCACAGACCAAGCGTCCGATTGACACGCCGTCTGTTGCGTTGAGACCCCTATGACGAGGCGGTCCTTTGAGATACTTCTTCGTGGGACTTTGAGATACTTGGAGTATCGACCTGTAGCTCGTGGAGCGGACCCTCCCGGAGACGAGCGTGCGGAGTACGAAGACCGTGTAGCCGACTGAGACCTGACGACTGCTTTACTGACTTGACTTGGAGTGAGTCGACTAGCCCAGTGGACGGAGCACTACTTTGTGAGGTGCAGACCCATGGTGGACGGAGCACTACCTGTGTGACAGTGCAGACCCACGGTACTCGTCCGGAGAGTACCTCAGCAGGCTACTAGGGGGTGTGCACTACTGTGTTTGGGTGACATACCTCGGCGGGAAGCACTACTGTGTCTGGGTGGCTGACCCGCGGTACTCGACAGGAGGAGTACCTCAGCAGTCTTAGGTTAGTGAGCAGTACCTCGGAGTCGTGACAGGACCACTGTACACTCCAGAGACGGAGCTCTTCAGCAGTTACGGTTTCGATAATGAAAAATCCTGGTTTGAGCTGAGTCTAAGATCCTTTGTGTTTCCTCATGATTGATATGGGTTACTTGATAACTTAGGTATATGTATGGGCATATACCTGGGTAGTGGTTATCTGTTGATTTCACAATCCTTGTGTTTCCTCATGATTGAGATGGGTTACTTGATAACTTAGGTATATGTATGGGCATATGCCTAAGTAGAGGTTATCTGTTGAGATCTTCTTTGTGGTTATCCTTGTTGGTTTTAGTGAGACCATGAGGGTCTCGGGGTCCCTACTGAGTATCGTTATACTCACCCCTGCACGGGCTATGCCCACACCTCGTTGTGTTGGTTGCAGACGACGGGCAGTGCTGACGGAGGCCGAGTGTTCGAGGACTGGACGGTTCCCGGAGGTGGACTACACGACGAGTCAGTACCCGGAGGTGGACTACACGACGAGTCAGTACCCGGAGGTGGACTACACGATGAGACGACACACGGAGGAGGTTGACGGGCGAGAGCGTTGTGGAATCTATCTGTACCTACCCTTCAGGTAGGATCCGTGGTGGACGTCTAGGAGCTGCGCCATTTGTACCTACCCTTCAGGTAGGATCCGAGGAGGACGACCCATGAGCTGCTTCCTTTCTTCCAGCTATTTGTCTTTTTCTGTTGTACTTTTGTTCAGTTGTAGCTGTACTTTCAGTTGGGTTTGTATTCTGGCCCATTTACTTTTCAGCACTTTCTTTTTTACTTGTGTTTTAACTCCTCTTATACTCTGTGGTGTTTTGTTTACTTTTATAAAGGCAATGTCTTCCCAGTTATCGGGATTTACGCCTTTGGTTCCAGTCGCCAGCCCCTGGCCTATGGAAGGTGGGCTTGGGGTAGTCACGGCATGGGCCCCGAGGACGAGTCATGACACCTGTCTTGGTTTTGGTATTAATGAAAAATCCATAGGCATATTTTCCAATCCTTGTAAAGTTTTCCTCATATTCTCCAATATACTCATCTTCCTTTTGCTTCAGTCTGAGGAACTCCCTCTCCATCTTAAGGCATATATTTTTGGGAAAATATTTATTAAAAAATATTTTCTTGAATTCTTCCCATTACATGGAATAAATTTCCTCCCCATACTTTGTGTTTTTATCAATGTATAACACTAATAAACTTCCCTATCAAAATGATAGACCACCAGTATGACTTTCTCTTATTTTGAGAATTGGAGAACAAAGAATATCTTCTCAATATATTTAATCCATTTTTCTGTGATGAGGATATCAAAAGATATATTAAAGATATGAGGTCTTTGTTGCATAAATTATTCAACCAAAACTTTCTATTTCTTAGGAGAAGGAGGTAGTTTCACACAATTTAAGTTATTATTCATAACTTGATCCAATTTATCTAGTACTATCATAAAATTATAACCTCTCATTCTCATTATATTTTTAATTTCATTAGGGTAATAATCACATTTCCTAGCACATTGGTTGTTAGCATGGGTTCTCCTATTTTCCACCATTAACTAAAAAAGGAGAAAAAAAATAAAATTAGGGTCCTTTAATACTTATCTAATTATCATATAAAAAATGAAACCATAAACTTGTAGGTAATAACTTATAAATAAAAATTATATCCTAACATATGATTCCCTAAGTTTTGATCTAGGTTATCCATGGTGATAGAATTATCCCTAGGGTTTTTACTAATGTTTTCTAGTCCTAATCCCCTAAAAAAAATAGATCATGATATGATACTAACTATAGATACCCAATCCTTTTACACATATTATTACATGATTTTAAGCATAATTATCCATAAAAACAAACTAAAGATAAAAAAGGTCAAGTGTCTTTTGAAGACTAGGTACATAATTATAAAACATGAAACTAGAATAAAAAATCATTTTATTAATCTACATAATGATCTCATAACTCCCTTTGACCTCCTATAACTTCATAGGATAACTTGGGGAATTCATAGACAAAAGGGATGAACTAAAAATCCCAATAAGGGAATAAGCATGGAAAAGAATCATAACATATGAGTCAGAAGGCATAACATTATAACATATAAGGCATGAATCGTGAATAAACATTTAGAGGAATGAAATATAGAACATGTAATCATATGATCATGTTGACATTGAAATGTGGTAGAAACATATAACATGAAATAACCATGAGTCAGGGCTAACTACCAAGACTATATCATATGGTGGACAAAGTCCCATAATGGACTGGGTTTACTCCCTATTCCCATACATGAAGTCTCGTGAGACTAAAAATTACCCAATTAATTGAAGAAATGTCTTTTCACACCCATCATAACATGTTCGTGAATATGTATTCCACAATAATAAATCAAACATATGAGTTACCCATGTAATGAAATGGGCATCGTAATCATGTCATAAGGTATAACCAAAGGGTGTATCAAAATGGTATCCATGAAAGAAGGGATTAAATCATTTTTGAACAATAATAAAGTAAAAATAAGAATATATCATGAATAATGGTTTCCAACTGAATATATGAAAAAGAGTATTTATAATACTTTATAAACGAGCCACTTTGGTGCGGTTTAAGGGAAAAGGTTAAAGAGTCTTTAAATAGAAAAAAAAGAATAATTGTTTGTATAAAACCATAAATGAACTAAAATAGTTTTTTATGATAAAATGATATATTTTATAAAAATATTTGTTGATTTAAATATTTTATAGAGTGTATTTGAAAATGGGTAAGTAAATGATAAGTTCCCTTTAATTGGGTTTGCTTATCAAGAGGAAATTGAGAAGCAAATATTTTAAAACATGTATTTCTCCATAAAAGAAAGATAAATTGAGATATATACACATGTTTTGAACATATATACATAATTTAGGATAATTATATAATAATAAATAATAAATAAATTGATTTAAATATAGATAAAGCGTAACCTGAAGGAAAAAATGGAGGTTTAGAGATATCCCTTATCGTATGTCCGAATGCGTTCTGAACTTACACTTAATGTCCTAGATAATCAAATTATGTTAATTAATTAATTAATTTAGAACCTATTATATATTTATTTTATTTATTATAAGTTTATTAAGTTCATTTATGACCATTTCAATGATTTATAAAGTTCAATTTCATCATTTCGAGAGCATTCCTTTCATGGTTTCATGGTCAGTTCACTTGTGTAAAATTATGAAAGTTCATGTAAAATGGAAATAATTATATAGAAGTGAAATTATATGGTATTAATGTACTTAAATAAGTTTAAATGGTCCCATAAATCTTTTTTTTTGTATGAGTATAATTTTTTGATAAAACGTTAATGATAATTATTTAGTTTATTTTTGGCGGTTTTTTCGACTATCACGAACTAGTTTAGTTTTATTGAATATTATATTTATATATCAGTTAAAAAACATGAAATAAGTTATAATATACATATTAAAATATTATTTAACCATAATAATGGTTTTATGGTCAGCCTTTAAAGTGGTAATGAAAAATGAAAAATCATTATCCACGATGATGGTTAACCACCATAATTTGGACGACGGTTTCATTTCTTTGAATAAGAGGAGATGAGAATAGAGGTGGACATAAGATATTAAATAAAAAATATAAAATTATAGTATATACATGATACTGGAGTTATTATTATTTTATGGATTAAGGAGGTGATAAGAACATATAAGAAGAAATGAAATTAAAATATATAGTTTCAGAAAATTACCTCTTGAATATAACCTCCTTGAAGGACACCTTAAGGAACTTGGAATTGGTTTTTTTTAGACAGGTAACTCTTGGAAATGTGGAATAATATTTTTAAAGGAATTGGGAATAATATTTATAAGTTACAAGGCTTATATTGTGTGAGTAAAGGATTTGTGAGGGGTGGTATTTATAGGGAGAGGGGGTATTTTTTATTATTATATTAATTAGTTTATTATTTTGGCTCAAAACTATCAATAGTGTTGATTAATATGGATAAATATATTAAATGGTTCGTTATAGTTCTAAAAATGGGTTCTTAAATAATCCATGGCTCAAAAATTTATGTATTTTCTTATAATGTTAAATAATGTAAATTATCATATTTCACTATTCACCAAAAATTCAACTATTTTAGAAAAATCCCAAAAATTCACTCGAACCATTTTTTTATATGTAGATTTAAAAAATTGAATCCATTTTATGAAAATAATTTTCTAAATATGAGAAATTTAATTTTTAAATAAAATCATCATTTATTTAAAAAATACTGATTTTAATACTATAATTAATTTTATAACACTTTGAAATTTTAATTAAGCTCTCATAAAATTATCTTATAATTATAATGAAACATAATATTAACTTATGGATATATTTTGTGAAAATAAATTTTCTTTTAAATCATTATATTAATTATAAAGTTGTAAATAAACATTTAAATTTTAAACAAATACCAGCACCTAATTTGTAACATCCCTGACCTAGAAGTCACTAAACTGGTGCCCTGAGTCGGGTTGCCATATGAAGTCAAGCATGCCTCTCTGTATGCTAGAGGTTTATGACTAGAAAAAAGGGTCTAATAGATCTCATGGGGAGATTATACCCTCTTTACCATATTAATCCATAGTAGATAACATATAAAATAAAGGAACAATAAGCAATAGATCAGAAACATGAATTACCAACCAATTCCCAAATAGGATACAACCGCAAACAAAAAATAAATATGTCATGTCATGCTAATAGTGCCAAAAGTGAAGGAAAACCCCAAAATAAATACCAACAACTGAAACCCCGAAATAGCTCCTAACTCAAAGTTTGTATCCTCAACCATGCACATCCCAAGCCCAACTCAACTCCCTAGCATAGGGATTTTACCCTTGTCCTGACCTGTAACCATGAAATCTGCTCGAGTTCCCAATAGCAACCCAAGAAGGGTGTGAGTACTACTCAGTAGGATACCACTAACGGTGTCTACAAAATATCTAGTCTAAAAATATAGTTCATGCAAGTACTAAAATATCTGACAAGATAAACATAAGATAACTTGAATTCCATTAGTTAACAATATTCACTTTATCCATTTACATAATTCATTCCATTATCATTACTTGTCCTATGGGTTACGCATTTACATCATTTACACTATGGATTAAGCCAGTAAATTACCATATATAAGGGAATAATTCAAGTTCCCTAACTCACTAGGGATCAACATTTCATAATCAATACATCACACTTACCTTGGAGACTCGGTTCAAGTAGTCTCATCAAATCAAACTGTTAGGGCCATAGAGCCTTAGTCCCCTTCCCTATCCTGTGTATTATAGGGGTGGGGTTTAGAGCCTCAGTCTAACCTGACCCATGGGTGTAGATCCTCAATTCTAATACCCCACAAATACTAAGTCATGTCCACATGATGATATATTTATTTATCACATAAACCACATCATAAACCATACACAACCAATACATATAACATTTACAATTCAAATTTCATACAACATATGAATCATCGTCAATCCTTAACCCATTAGCACATTTATCATTTAGTTAGAATATCCCAATTAATCCATTTACCTTTTTATGCCTTAACCCATTTATCATGCTCAATAATTATCATACATTATCCCATTTAGACACATTCATCAATTCATCTACCTTAATACATTCATGAATTTCCATTAAAAAATAAAAAACCATTTGAAACATTCACATTAATTCATTTAACCCTTTATCATATTATTCCAAATGATACCTTATGGAATTTAAAATAGATATACACAACTACCATTGGTGTATTTTTATAACTTAAACCAACATTTAAACATATTTTTCATGGGATCTATTTCAACACAAATAAACTTTATGCTTAACATTGTAATTTTCCATGTTCGGGAAAATTGGAACACCCCATGGGTGGACCTAAATCAGTCTAATAAATCTTGATGCATCCCATGAGGATCATGAGATGTTCAATTCATCATTTTGATAACCATTTTAACAAATCTCACTAAAGGCATCAAATCTACAACAAGAGAGAACCAATAACACAACCACACATGCACAAATCAACAATGAGACTATGGGATATAACTTATAGACCGCATAGCTCAATTATTAAGATAATTTCATGCTTAAACTTAGACTTTAACTCAAATTAAAACACCCCTTGAATCCCAAACCTAATATCCAATGGAAAAAATAGGGTTTTAGGGCTTTGGAAGAAGAAGAACAAAACCACAAGACCTAATCTGGAAAATAGAATCAAGAGGAGAGTTAGACTTACCCAAAGATTTTATCTGCACCTAATGACACTCCAAAAAACCTAAACAGAAGGAGATCAATCCTTGGGAAGCCTTGGATGAAATGGTTCATCACTAGGGTTGCTGGATAAGAAATTTAAATCGGGCAGAACACTTAAAATACTGAGGGGGGAAACTGTAAAATCCCACTTTTAATGAGGCGTACTGTTTGGATACATGGTTTTACAAACCATGCACCAACCATGCAGAACGACACTATCCAAATCCACATAGTTTGGTATTCCCCATTGCATAGTTTAATTAACTGTGCACCCCTCCTCCTGGCTTGTATGGTTTGGGTGCACAGTTACACCTAATTGTGCGCCAACCATGTAACATGCACATGATGGCCCGATTCCCTTTTATTTTATATCCTGAACCCATAGAACACCCCTGATCTTCCTCATACTTCTTATAAACATTAAATTAGACAAAATTAAGGGATTAAAACCAAAATTAAATAAGAACGTACCTCCACAAAGTACAGGATCGTACAACCACTCCACCTTATATCGGATCATCCTTGAACCACACTTCCAAGCATCACTAAGATTCCAAAAAGAGATTTGTCCACTGAGCTTGTACATCTGTTTCTCTCTCCCAAGTTTTTTCCTGAACATTACCATGCTTACACAAAACTCAAACCAAAGGTACAATATTTCCTCACAAGAATTTCTCACTATGATCCACAATATGAACCGGATTCCCCTCAAAGAACGCATCAACATCGAGCTAAATATCCTCAAAATCAATCACATGAGTTGGGTTAGGGTGATACTGCCGAATATTTGACACAATAAAAACATCTTGTATACCACTATATCACAGTATAAGATCCAATTGGTACATCACTGGTCTGATCTTCTCTGCAATCTCAAATGACCCCATGTACTTGGGTGCCAACTTACCCTGTTTCTGAATCTGATGGTGACCCAACCATGGAGACACCCAAAGAAACACACAATCAACCACCATAAACTCAACAGGTTGATTATTCTGATCTGTATATTAATTTTTCCTACTTTGATTTGTTTCCATGTATTTCTAAATCAACTAAACCTATTCCAAAGTATCCTACACGAGACTCTATCCCAACAACTCTGATTCTCCAGCCTCTAACCAACACAACAGAGATCTACATAGTCTATCGTAAAGTGAATCATATGGTTCCATTTGAATCGTATCCTAGTCACTATTATTGTATGAAAAATCAACCAGTGTTAGATGCTTTTCCTAAGATCCACCAAAGTCTATGACACATTTCCTCAACATGTCATCTAACACCTGGATAGTACGCTCTGATTTCCTATCTGTATATAAGTGAAAATATATACTCAAAAAAACCTAGGTACCAAGTTCCCTTTATAATCCCTTCTAGAAGCACAATGTGAAACACAGATAACAATCTGAAACTATAGTCCAAGGTACCCCATGTAGCTTCACTATCTATCAAATGTAAAACTCACCCAATTGATCCATGGTGAAAGTATCTCAAATTGGAATGAAATGATCCACCTTAGTCAACTGATCCACAACCACCCATATCGCATCATTCTTCAAAGGTATCCGTGGGATACCCACCACAAAATCCATCATCACGTCATCCCATTTCCATTCTAAAATAAGCAATGGCTATAACAAATCACTCAAATTATAATGTTCATCCTTCACCTACTGGTGGGTAAGGCATCACAATAAAAAACCTATAACCTATTTCTTCATCCTTGGCCACCAATACTGCCTATGAAGATCATGATACATTTTGGTCAAACCAGGATACACTGCCCACTTCGATGCATGAAACTCACACATCAACTCTTCTTGCATGCATGTTGGCATAATAACATGGACATGAACATAAATGATCTCATCATCTCCAACTGTCCAACCAACAGGTGACTCTCCACCTTTAAGAATTTCCCTCAAGGCCAAGCACTCTCGATACTCATATTTCCTCTCCTTAACCCAGATCAAAAGCATGGACTCAACTACCAAGGATACAAGGGTCATTTTCCCTTGTCCATCCTGCACCTCCAGATGCATCTCAGTAAACAACACCATCATCCTCCACTTAGAATTGGATTCCTCAACCACCTAATTTTGAGTCTTTAGAATCAAATCATACACAACACTATTTCCATTTCCCATCATGTAAACCATATCTAAGTCAAAAGACTACATGTACTCAACCCATGTTCACTACCTAAGATTTAGATCATGCTGAGAGAAGATGTGATTAAGACTTTTATGATCTTTATACACCATGAACCACTCTCCAAATAATTAGTTTCACCAACACTTTAAGGAATAAACTACCATGAATAACTCAATATCATGAGTAGGGTAATTTATTTCATGAGGCCTCAACTATCGTGACCCATATGCCACAACCTGATCATCCTACATCAACATTTCTCCAAGTCCAACACCAGGTGCATCACAAAACAAGGTATACCCCTTATCAGGCTTAGGTAAAGTTAGAATCAGTATAGTTGTTAACCTATTCTTTAACTCTTGGAAAGAATCCTCGCATACCCCATAACATTCAAACTTGATACCCTTCTTGGTAAATCCCAAAATTCGTGCTTCCAAACAAGAAAAGACTTTGATATACCTTCGATAATAGCCATCTAGACCTAGAAAACTCCAAACATTAAAAACATTCTTGGGTTACTCCCAAGATACCATGACCTTCACTTTCTTGAGGTCTATGGACACACATTCCTTAGAGATGATGTGACCTAATAAATTCACCTTGTAAATACAGAAGTGACATTTGGATAGCTTAGAGTATATCCCATGCTCTCTTAGTGTACTCAGGATGATGTCAAGATGATTGTCATGATCATCATAAGTTTTAGAGTACATCAAGATTCCATTGAAAAGGACAACTACAAACTAATCTAGGTAAGGTTGAAATATTCAGTTCATTAAGTTCATAAACATTGTTGGTGCACTGGTCAACCTGAACAAAATCACAACGAACTCATACAACCCATACATGCTTCTGAAGAAATTTTGGGGTATATCATAAGGTATCACCCTTAACTGATAATACCTTGACCTCAGATAAATCTTGGAAAAAATTGAAGTGCCTCTTAGCTAGTCAAAAATATCATCAATTCAAGGAAGTGGGTATCATTTCTTAACTGTCATCTAATTCATATTCCTATAATTGACACATAATTACAATGATCCATCATCCTTCTTAGAAAACAACACTGGTGATCCCCACAATGATGTACTAGGATGAATAAAATCTGTATTCTCTAATTCATCCAACTATATTTTAATCTCTTGGAGTTATGTTGGTGTCATTCTATATGGAGGAATGTAAATTGGTTCTTCTCTCGGTAGTAATTCGATCATGAACTCAACATCTCTCTCAGGAGGTAACCCTAATAAGTCCTTAGGAAACAAATCCTGAAATTGATCCACCACTAGAGGAAAGAAAATCTACTCTACTCACCCATTATCAAGCATAATTCAAGCCAATTGGGATATGAGTTCACCTAACTACTGGAAAACTAGACCTACATGGTCTGACCAAACATCCCACTCTCCATAATGAACATAAGTGTCTCCCTCATCAGATGTGAATTTTACCCTATGATGGTAACAATAAATATGGGCTTGGTATAACACTATCCAATTAATACTAAAAATTAGGTCAAAACCTAACATCTCAAGAACAAATAAGTACCATAGAAAATGGTACCCACCAACCTCAATAGAACACCATTTACATTGCCTCATATTTTCTACGTTCACTCCTAATGTTGTATCAACCGACATAACCCCACACAAATTCTCTGCCGCTAGACCCAACATAACCATAAACTGAGTAGAAATGAAATCATGTGAGTCACCTATATCAAATAAATCACTAGAGAGTGTGAAATATACAAGTATCATACCTTGAAAACTCGATGTTCTATCCTCACCACCTCCAGGTGTAGACTGAACCGCATGAATCTGACCTGCCCATTTTCCTTGGGCCCCAATCTGAACTCCTGTTATTGCACTTCCCTACTAGTATGGATGCTCTCATTCCAGAGTACTGCGCCCACCACCTCTACCAGTATGACTAGTAGAGATCAAACTATCTACCTGTTATGAGGTAACTAACCCCCTTCATACACTCGACATCAGAATTGATCCTCCATTTGTTCCCAACTACTGAGGATTCCTACAGAACCTCTACACATGCCCAATCTCACCACACACTCAGAACTCAACTGGTGGGTGGGGCACTGACCTCTCATGTTCCCTAACCTTCCATAATGATATCAAAACACCTGATCACCAACTTGATAGGTTGATCCTATCTTCTAACTACTCTTCACACCACCTCCCTGGTGAATATTCACAATACGGTGTTTCTTACCCTCATAAGTCGTGCCTTTGGTTTGTTCAATTGGAACTACATGTCCACCAACTAAAGCCTCTTTTAAGTCCCCTTTTGAAATAAGGGCATGATACACCACTTCATAAAACCTATTCAGACAAAATGTGTTCACCTACAACTTAATATCATGTCTAAGTCCATCCTAAAAATATCTCACCATTGCAGACTCGTCCCCTGCCAATACTAGAAAAAATAGTTGTAAGTATGTGAAATGAATAGAATAATCCATCACTGACATGGTCCCCTGAGTCAACCTCATAAAATCTGTAGTCCTCTCCTACCTAAATATCTCTGGATATAAATTCTCTAAAAACATTACCTGGAAGTCTTTCCATAACATACCATCAGCCTACTAAGTCTGAACCAAGATATCCCACCAACACTTTTCCAGTCCCCGCAACATGTATGCTACCAACTTGACTCTATTTTCTTCTAGAGTCTCCAATTGATCAAGAATATTATTGATGGACTCAATTCATAACTTTTTAACCTCAGTTCCACCCTATCTAGAAAATTTTGGAGAGTGATACAACTGAAACTCTATGGTCATATAAAACATACTCAGTATGACCCGCCCTGGGTCCCTTTCCCGCATCCTGATAAAATAAGTGAAGTTCTCACAAAACTAATCCTCTCCTTGGTTATCTTGGACCAATGGGTTTTCTTGATCCACTACTGGTGGATCATTCTCGGCGATATCCCCTCATCGCCCAACTAATACATGTCTTTTTGGTGGCATTTATCTGCAATGACAAACACAAGTCTTATAACACATGACATAGATCTTCAACAGTTTATGTAAAAGAAGGCTATGCACTAGCCATAAACAACCCATTTCACATACATTATCCCAATGGATATCGTCACATCTAGAACACCACCCCAACCATCCCTACTATGGGACATGGCTAACATGGGGTTAACTAACTTACATAGTTATAAGTCTTTCTTTAGACACCTTCTTAAACCATTTCCACTTTCTCAATAAAAAAAATTTATTTAAGGTACATTTCCCATTTCAAAACTTGTTACAACCAATACTTTAATTCATTTTTTTTACTTTTCATTAAACACAATCCTTTAACCATTCTTTCACATTCTTTCCATTCACCCATTTTCATCATCTTTATTGGACACCATTTTCTTCAAATTTTTAAGAAAGTAAAATGCATCCTACCCTTCATGTCCCACACACTCATCATGTGTGTGCCTATCATGATTCATTCCACCTATATCCCTAAGTGCCTATAATGATGCATGAATGCACAACCTCGTGCAATTTCTTCCATGAGTGAAATACCATAAAACAATCAAATCACACAACATGTGCACCCCCCCAATGGTGAGATATCGTCCAACCATAACAACACACATAAAGAACAACAATTCCTACCCTGGGTTCTTGGGTTTTCCCTCATACATGGGTTAGATACTCCCATGAACGATCTCATTGCCAAGGCCCAACACTTCTTAATATCCTATCTACCATCCTCAAATAGTAAGGTAAGAGAAAATAACTCTGTAGATACCAATTTTTAATGTCCTTGACCTGAAAGACACTAAACTAGTTCCCCAAGCTGGGTCACCACATGACCTCAAGCGCACCTCCACATATGCCAGAGGTTGTTGACTAATAGCGAGAGTCTAATAGATCATGTGGGGATACTATAGCCTCTTTACCAGAGTAAGACATAGTAGGTGACATAAAATAAAGGAAAAATAATCAATAGACCAGAAACATGAATTACAAACCAATTCTAAAATAGGGAACAACCACAACCAAATAATAAATATTCCATGTCATGATAGTAGCGCCAAAATTGAAGGAAAACCCCAAAATAAATACCAATAGTTGAAACACCAAAACGAGTCCTGACTCCAAGTCTGAATCCTCAACCATGCAAATCACAAGCCTAACTCAACTGCCTAGCATAGGACCTTTATGATTTTCCTGAACTAAAACCATAAAATCTTCTCAAGTACCCAATGGCAGCCTAAGTAGGGTGTGAGTAAAACTCAGTAGGTCACCACCAACAGTTTCTACAAAATATTCAGTCTAAACAGATAGTGAATGTAATACTAAAATATCTGACAAGATAAATAGAAGATAACTTGTATTCCATTAGTTAATAATATTCACTTTATCCATTTACATCATTCATTCCATTTTCATCACTTGTCCCATGGGTTAAGCATTTACATCATTTACACTATGACATAAACCAATCAATTATCATGCATAAAGGAATAATTCAAGTTCTCTAACTCACTAGGGATAAACATTTTATAATCAATACATCACACTTACCTTGGAGCCTCAATCCGGGCAATCTCATCAAATTCAATTGTTAGGGGCATAGAGCCTCAGTCCCCTTCCCTGACATGTGCATTATAGGGGTGGGGTTTAGAGCCTCATTCTAACATGACTCGTGGGAATAAATACTCATGTACAATACACCACAACTACCAAGCCATGTTCACATTATTAAATATCCATTTACCACATAAAACATATCACAAACCATACACAAGAAATACACATAACATTTACAATTCACATTTCATACATCATATAAATCATCATCAATCCTTAACCCATTATAACATTTATCATTTACTTAGAATAACCCAATTAACCCATTTCCCTTTTTATGCCTTAACCCATTTAGCATACTCAACAATTCTCATACATTATCCCATTTAGACACATTCATCAATTCATTTTCTTTAATTCATTCACGCATTTCCATTACAAATTCACAAGCCATTTTACACATTCACATTAATCTATTTAACCCTTTATCATATTATGCCAAACGATCCCTTATGTCATTTACAACAAATAGACACAACTACCATTGGTGTCTATTTATAACTCAAACCAACATTTCAATATATTTTCTATGGGCTCTATTTCAATACAAATCAACTCTATGCTTAACATTGTAATTTTCCATGTTTGAGAATGTTGTCACACCCCATGGGTGTCCCTAAATCAGTCAAATAAATATAAATGCATCCCATGAGGATAATGAGAGTTTCAATTCACCATTTATCCAAACATTTTAACAAATATCACTAAAGGAACCAAATCCACAACAAGAGAGAACCAATAACACAACCACACATTCATAAATCAATAACAAGACTATGGGATATAACTTATAGACCTCCTACCTCTATTCTGAATACAACTACATTCTTAACCTTAGCCTTTGACTCAGATTAAAACACCCCTTGAAGCCCCAACCTAAGATCCACTGGAAAAAGAGGGTTTTAGGTATTAAGAATAAGAATAAAAAAATTAATCAAGAGGGGCATTAGACTTACTCGGAGCTTCGATCCACACCCAACAACACTCCAAATGGCCTATAATCGAAGTATATAGATCCTTAGGATGCCTTGGTCAAAATTGTTTTTCAGTAGTATTTTTGGAGAATAAATGGGGGGATAAATTGGGTATAACACTTAAAATCCAAAGGGGGACTATAAAATCCCACTTTTAATGTGGCGCATGGTTTGGTGGCATAGTTTTCCAAACCATTCACTAACTGTGTGCTTGCCTTTTTCCAAGAGGGGTTTAAGTCCCATTGTTACCTAGGGATCCCACATGGTTTGAAAAACCATGTGCCAACCATGTGTAATTCCACTATCCCAATCTTCATGGTTTGGATTCCCCCTTGCATGGTTTATGTAACTGTTCACTCCTCCTCCTAACTTGCATAGTTTGGGCTCATAGTTACACCTAATTGTGTGCCAACTGTGCAACATGCACATGATGGACCGATTCCCATTTCTTTTGTGTACTGGACCCCTAGAACACCCCTAATCATCCTCATACTCCCGGTAAACATTAAATTATCTTGCATTAAGGGATTTAAACAAAAATTTAAACAAAAACATACCTCCACAAAGTCTTGGATCTTACATAATTTATCATTTTTAAAACATTTATTTACTTATACCATGGTATAAATATATGATTTTTGTATTTATAAGATACCTAAATTTTATTTTATACTTTCATAGGTGAGGTTACTATTCTAACAGCCATATTACTATTTCTAAAAATCATATTACCATTCCAACATTCAGATTTATAATGGTCAAAAAGGATCCTTAATTTCTATAAATACAACTTATTTCAGTCATTATTCATTCACTTATACTTTATCTCAAGGTTATATATTTTAATTTTAAAAATGAATATTATATTATTAACATTATGTTTTATTTCTATAGGTTTGTTCATGAGTGCAGTCATTCTAGTGGATCGATCATATCCAAATTTTCCCACTATTATTATCTTATTTTCTATTTATTATCCCACTGTTATATTTTAAATTATTATTGGTTTATTTTATGACTAATGTATCATTATTTATTTCTGAGAATAATTTTTTTATTGGGTTCTCTATTTGATGCATGTGTTTTATGACATAATTATAAGAAGAGAAATTTCATTGATAAATTTTTTGGTTAATACATTATCTTCCCTTAATCAAAATATCAATTTTCCATTAAATCACTTTTCTAGGACATCAGTACCATTTAACATATTATTGTAACACCTTAATGAAAAAATATTGAAGAACAGTCCATTGATGTTTCATTATTATAATAACCAGAATACCACTGATAAAAATATAATTCATTGAATCCCAATACATAAACACATCAATCATTACACTTTATTCATACACCATTAACCATGATTCATCTTCTTATTCTTTAACACTTATTTCCTTTTATATGTCATTTTTATTCTCTTCATTATCAATAATATAACCATCACTTGTAAAACCATGTCGATTCTCTTCATGAGATTTCCCCTTAGGAAATCAATTGTTATAATGCTCATACTTTCCACATTTTAAAATTTTAACCATTAATGATATCTTAGGGAGACCGTTATTATCATCCATTATGTTAACTAAAATTTTCATTTTTACTCTCAAATTACTTTCTTTATGTCATTATTTTCCACACTAAAAACACCATACCATTCCTCCAAGACATCCACTTGGGTTCTTACTTACACATTCTCGACATATAGAAAACTGAATCTTATTTCCTCCATGATCACCACCACCTGAACTCTCAATGAACTTTGTCCTTATCTTCTTTAGTGAGTCCTATAAATGGTTAAGGTGCAAGTTTTTAATCATAGATTGTGATAAATGATTAGGAATAATCACAATATTCTTCACTCCAATCATCATATCATTTGGTTTCTCATAAAAAAAATTTCTATCACATTCAACATTAATCCAATTCCTTCTAGTTCTTATTATTGATTAAAACCCAAAAGCATAGTGTAAGAAAAAATAATCATATTGAAAAACCACATAATCATGGAAATCACTTATAGGATGTATAAATCATGACACATTCTTTATAATATATGGAACCTTAGGTTTAACCTAGGTCATACAAGGTCATTATTCAAATCCTTTAAGATAGTTTGTAAAGAGAATGTGAATTTCTGAATCATATCCCTCGGGAGTGTAAAACTAAGTGTGCAACAAGGCATGTTGTCATGCACTGGGTGATAATTGATTCCATATCAATGAACCATTTTCAACCTTAATACCCCTAGGTACTTCTATGCCAGAGCCATATCCACTTGTAGAATTCAAATAGGTATGTAATTGATTGTAAACACCCACTCTATCCTTTACCAAAATTCCAGGACATTTTCTTATACTTTTACTCATTCGTAGACTTATCCTTAGACGTATCCCTAGACATATCCTTATACATATCCCGAGGGATCATAATTTAAAAAGGTTAACTAAACCTTTCCTATAATACCAACTATAAATACCCAAACTTCTCATACATAGATATTATATATTTTTAGATAAATATTCAATACATTTTACAAATACACACCCTTGGACTATATAGGTTTAGTGTATTTGGATACTAGACACAAAAATATTTTTATTTATTGAAATATATTCAACATACCCCATAAATATCTTCCCATGTAGTACTCTTCTTATGCATACCCTACCTAAAACATTTATTCATAACTTGGGGAAAAGAAACATAAGAAAGGGTGATTTCAGATGCTCAATAAGGGTAAATAAGGGAGATATCAATATAACATGATCGTATAGATATGATAACATGATAATAACATTTTAAAAAAATTCCATACATATCATAGATAATAAAACTAAGTCATGGAATAAATATTCACAGTTTATAAGACATGAATCATAATGGAATCAAAGAACATGAACCATTAGAACATAACATTGGCATAAGACATAGATTTTTGGTATTCACAAAATCATAGAAAAATATTTCCTTAGTAGTTCAAGTCTCATTTCCAAGACTATCATAGCGAAATGAGTTCACTCCCCAAACCATTATAGTAGGAAATGTTCACTCCCAAGACTATCATAGTGGATAAATTCCCTTAATGAACTGGGTTCACTCATCATTCCAATCTTTTTTATCTCATGATATGTAAATATTTACCTAATGCATTAGAGGGAAATATAGGTCTCACCCATCTTAGTTATAATATAACCACCATCACATGATGAAAATTATATATATGTGTGTAAAAAGATCATAAAATATTCATCATATTAGAACCCATGAAAATAAATGGGTTTCATAAACATTTCATCATGTAATTAAATGTGGAAAATAAATAGGCTTCATAATCATTTCATCATTTCATTAAAGAATAACCCATGGAAAAAGAATAGGGTTTCATAAACATTTTATCATGGTACAACATATGAAAGAGAAATGGGTTTCATAAACATCTTGTCATCATGAATATAAACCATTCAAATAAAGAATAAGAATGGCTTCCTTGTATCATATCCCTAGTAAAGAATAGCTTATATCAAATGATGTCATCTTGGATAAAAAATTATTTTGAAATATTAATTGGAAAATTTCTTGAGGAAAATAGAATTTAAAATTTGAAAAAAAACACTTTTTAAAGCTTAAAACATTCTCAAAATAATTTTATTTGAAAATAACTTTCGAAACTTATAAATGGATCTTTGAAAATTATTTAAAACATTTCATGAGGAAAATATCCTTTCTTTGAAAATCACTTTTTAAAATTAAAAATTCATAAATAATTTTGTAAATACTTCTCATTGAAAATAAACTTTGAAACTTATAAATGAAGCTTTAAAACATTGAGTGGTTCATGATAGAAAAAAATACAATTCATGTTGTACACATTAAAATAAAAATTCCTTTCACATTTTCAGTAAAATCCAAATGGTAATTGTTTGGGAAACGACATGAAGATTACTTTAAAAACACTTTTTAAAAATTAAAACATGGGTAAAAATGTATTTAATAAATTATTTAGATAATTTTATAAATATTTTTGAAAACATTTTTGAAAACATGGTTTTGGAATAAAAAATATTTTTCAACCAAAGAGAGAAATAAAGATGATTTTTCTTAAAAACATTTTTTTGACCTTATAAGTACATAAAGAGAGAGAAATTAAGGGAAAATGTTTATTCTAAATAAATAACTAGAATATAATAAAATTCATGAGTTTCTTGATATATGGATCATAATACTTTATCATCGAAAACATAACCATAAACAATTCTGATAAATGATGAGATTGTATCATAAAACCCTTACCACTTTGGTATCTTTTGAATCATAGGACCCATTAAATAATAAAATCAAATGAAACTTTTAATATCATGAAAATAATGATATTAATGATATAACATGTCAAATTTTAAGTATATACACCTCATGTAATAATATAGGTTCATAACATAACTTATGTCCCAAAGAAGGAAATTTGAGACAAAAAACTCTTACTGTTTTGGTAACTTTTGAACCATAAACCCCATAAAAGAGAGATCCTAAAATAGATATGTAAATCCCAATAATTTTTAGGATAATTATCATAAAATAAATTCATGATAATTATATATATCACATAAAAGAAACATGTGGTGAATATGGCATGTGTCTCATAGAAAGTAAAAGTGATACATAAATCCCTTATCTTAAGTCTCGACTTCCTTCATACTCGTTCAAACCTATAGTATAATAAATATAATTTTATTATAAATATATTATAGAACCATAATTATATATATCATACCATATATAATTTACTTATGACCTTTTTATTACCTGTTTATTAACAATTCCTTGTTAAAATTACATTTCGGGTAATAACTTCTTTATTTTTCAGATATGTTTTGGTTTGGTATTTTTGGTTATATTAAATTGATCATGGTTCCATGATCTACATAATTTTAACCATGATATAAATATCATATATATTAATTATATATGAATTTATAGT
The DNA here is from genome assembly GCA_963277665.1 of Viscum album. Taxonomy (NCBI): domain Eukaryota; kingdom Viridiplantae; phylum Streptophyta; class Magnoliopsida; order Santalales; family Viscaceae; genus Viscum; species Viscum album. Next base: position 1,397,708,465 of record OY728127.1, on the reverse strand, counting down.
AATCCATAAATGTTATAGATAGAAAATGAAATACACCATTCATGGAGATGGTAGATCGTGCGTATGTATGAATGTTGTTTCCATTTTATCAAAGGATTGAAATAAAGAAAGTTAAATAATATATTATCATTAAAAAATAATATTTACATCATATATATCACATTTTTTCATTAAAATAATCCTTATTACCTTCCATGTAAATCATGAAAGAATTACATCACTTCGCGAGATGGTAGTCCGCCGTACACACGAACGATGTTATTGTATCCCCCCACAGAATGTAAAGTAAGAAGGTGTGTGTGATATAATTATTACATAAGTATAATTATGTTAAAAATATCATATATATTCATTTAATCTATCTTTATTATCATCCAAGTAAATCAAAAATGAAAGACACGTCACATCGGTTTGTGAGGCGGTAGTCCATCGTACACACGAGCAATGTTATTGTTTTCCCAAATGTTTTAGAGGTAAGAAGGTGTATATGGTATTATTATTAAATAGGTATAATAATATCATAAATATAATATATAAAAATTAAATCCATCATTATATCCATCCATGAGAGGTGGTGATGGAAAACAAATAACATCTGTTTGTGAGATGGTAGTCCATCGTACACATGAATGATGATTTTGTATCCCATTTGATGGAAGAGGAGATGGATATATGTAAGATATTGGACTTAATTAAGGTATTTAATTGTTTAAATTTTGGTTTCAATATATTTTTTTGTTAATTAAATTATTTTAGGTAGTATGAGGGGCCTCAGGGGTGTTTCGGGAGTTTGGAACACAAAAGAAATGAAAATAGGGTCAATATGAGCAAGGCACACAGTTAAGTAAACCATGTGGAATTTCCAGGTAAACCATGAAACCTTAGATGGTGGAATTATGCACAATTTTAACATGGTTTGTAAACCATGTAGATATCCCCAGGTAACTGTGCAACCTCACTCACCTTAGATTGTGGATTTCGCACGGTTTTCACACGATTTGGAAAACCGTGCGGGTAAACCGTGTGCCCCTTTAAAATTTGAAAAATTACGATTTTTACATGTTGTGATTTTAATTATTCTATCTTATTTTCACCCCATTTCTTCTCCTCTCAGCCCTAGTGACAAACCTAAACCTCCCAAGCTTCCAAGGGATCGATCTCCTCCATTTCTAGGCTGTTTGGAGTGTTGTTGGTTGCAAATCAAAGATCCAGGTAAGTCTAATACTCTCCTTTATTCTATTTTTTGGATTAGGGTTTGTATCTTGGGAAATATTATTCTGAATCCATAAAAAAATATTTTTCTAGTGAAATCTAGGTTGAATATTTGAGGTGTGTTTAAATTTGGATCTAAGACCAGATTAGGTGTGCGTTCATCATCAGATTTGAGGTGGGTGGTCTATAAGTTATATCCCATAGTCGTTGTGTTGATTTTTGCATGTTTGGTTGTGTTGTTGGGTGCCACTCATTGTACTTTGAATATATTGGGTGATATTTGGTTAAATGAACATCTAAATGAGGATTTAAACCCCTCATGATCCTCGTGGGATGCATTGAGGATGATTTGACCGATTTAGGGCCATCCATGGGGTGCGCCGACCTTCCCAAACATGGTTAATGGAAATGTTAAGTGTGAAATTGAATTATGATTAAGTTGAGACCATGAAGAAAATGAAAATTGGTTAATGTGATGATTAATAAAGTAATATGGATAGTTTTATCTAGATTTGGATAATGTCTAAGGTATTGTTTGGATTAACATAGAAAATGGGATTAATGGGAATGTTCCAAATGAATTGTGTTAGGTACTTGAAATAAATAAGTGGGTTAATTCATGGGAAATTATGAATGGGTTATGTGAGTTAACATATGATAATGGTTGAATATGTTAAATGGGTTAATGTATGGGGACTAGTGAATATTATTAGTGAGTTAGGCATAAGAAATGGTAATTGGGATAAATGACTAAGTAATGTAAATGGTAAATGTGTTAATGGGTTATGGAATAATGTAAATTCCCATGGTGATTATTATGGTTTATGTTTTATATTGGTATTGGTTATGTTTGGTTGTGATATGGTATATGTGTGGTTAATGGATAAATAATCATGTGCACATGGCTGGTAGAGTGGGGTATTGATATGAGGTTCTTCGCCTATGGGTCGAGTTAAACTGAAGCTCTAAACTCCACCCCAAAATGCATGGATTAGGGAAGGGGATGGATTTCTATTCCCCTAATGGTTGAATTTGATGAGACCAACTGGATTGAGGCTTCAAGGTGAGTGTTTTGTATATGTGATGATGAAATTATCCCTAGTGAGATATGGAACTTGATTTATTTCCCCTATGTATTGAAATTGATGAATTATCCTAACCCATTGATAATGTGATGTAAGTGAACTAAGTAATAAAGATGGTATAAGTATTTAAATTGAGAATAATGTTAGGAATGACTTAATTAAACCTTATTAACTAATGGAATCCCACTTTTATTTATTTACCTTTTTTTACTTAACACTTTAATTAACTTCCTATTGACTAGATATTTTGTAGACACTGTTGGTGGTGGCCTAATGAGTTATACTCACACCCTGCTCAGGCTGCCATTGGGTACCTGAGTAGACTTCATGCTTGCAGGTCAGGATAAGTGGAAAATCACTATGCTTGGGAGTTGAGTTGGGATTAGGACATACATGGATGAGGTTTCAGGCTTGGAGTCAAGACTGTTTTGGTATTCCTATTTTTGTATTTATTTTGGGTTTTTTTACTTGGAATTGTTATCATGACATGACATATTTACTATTGGCTATGTTTTGTACCAAACTTTGGGAGATGTTTTTTATGCATGTTCATTGGTTATTATATATTTTTTTCATTATTTTATTTATTTTCTGTTGTGATGTACTCTTGTAAAGAGGGTATAGTCTCCCCACATGACCTTTTAAACCCTTGTTGCTAGTCGAAAACCTCTAGCATATGGGGAGGCACGCTTGAGTTTATGTGGCGACCTGGCTTAGGGCACCAGTTTAGTATCTCCTTGGTAAGGGGCATTACAAAGTGGTATTATAGCTGGTTATTTTTTGTGGTTTTATTATTTGGGATGATAAAAGGTATATTAGGATGTGTCAGGCCTTGGAAAGGAGCTCGTTCTTGGGAGTAGCTAACTCATGTATGAGGGAAACCCCAAGTCACCCAGAGTGGGAATTGCTGTTCTTATTGTGCATTATTACGTTTAATGATATTTCACCATTGGGTGATGCACTAGTTATATGATGTGATAGTTTTATGATATTTAGCTCGTGGCTAGAATGGCATGAGATTTAACATTCATGCATCATTAAAGGCACCTAGGTATATAAGCGACATGCATCATGGTAAGCACACACGGGATGGGTGTGTGGGGAATGAAAGGTATAGTACATTTACTTCCTTAAAAATTTAAAGAAAATGGTGTCTAATAAAGATAATTAAAATGGTTGAATAAAAAGAAAGTGGGGAATGGTTAAAGAATCATGCTTAATGAATAGTTGTATATGAGTTAAAATGATAGTTGTAACAAGTTTTGAAAAATGGAAATGTGTCTAGGAGGCAAATATTGGTGGTATAAAAGTGGAAATTGGTTTAAAAAGAGGGTGTCTAATGAAAGATTTATGACAACGTTAGTTAGATTACCCTATTTTGACCATGAATCATGGTAGTAATGGTAGAGGGTAGTATTATAAATATGATCATGTCTATTGGGATAGTTTATGTGTAGTGGGTTGATTATGGTAGGTAGTGTACTTTCCATTATGGTTGGCACCGACTGAATTTTCCTTGGAATGTTTGTTGATGAAGATGTTTTGAAGTAAGAATCCGATTAAGAATGGGGTTTTTAAAATGTTGGGTAAATAGAAAATTATAAAGTGTAAACCTTTGGATTTTCAAAATGGTGAAGTTAATTATGAAGTAATGTATAATGAGGGAACTTCGGTGAAGAACAATATTGAGTAGTCTTTGCATTGTTTGTCTAGACCTTGGTTATGGGTGGTATGGGAAGTTAGAGTTCCCTAGGATGAGACTATGGTTATATGTTAGGGGACCCTGATGAGTCTTGATGTGTGGATAAAGGGGTGTTCCTTGTTATACCTTTGATAGGGCTGGGACCTTGAGATTTTGAGATGTTGCCTGATGATGTGAAGGTGGTAGATTGTTGGCACTGAAAGTCGTGCCCCTGAAGGCATGAACAAAGTCACGGCTGGTTTAAAGCTAAATACAGACTAGAGTGGCCTTGAATTTTGGATAAAATCATCAGTCTGTTTTACAAATCTCCTCCACAAAGATGTTTTTCAGACCAGATCACAAACGGATCTCCTCCACGGCGTCACTTTCCCTTCACAGGCCAGTATGAGAACGTATGTCCTCCATATCATCCATATTCCTTCATGAACCAACTTAAAAATGGATCTCATTTGCATAATCACTTTCCCTTCGTGGACTAGACCATGAACGTATGTCTTTCATGGCATCACTTTCCCTCCACGATCCGACCGCGAACGTATATCCTCCATAGTGTTGTTTTTTCTTCATGGTGCCTGATTATTCTCTACGGCTATCCCCATGAAACCCGCTAACCTCCTCTTCATATAAATAGAAGTCTCACTCCCTCTCCAAACTATTGTTACTCTGACCTTTCACCTTCCTAACTCTCATTTCATGAATATCTTCGCAAACCCAAAGATGGATCACCTAAGGTACTTAGGCTATGTGAGCTACACCTCCTTTGGTTCTTTATAGCCCCCACTTATGGTGGGGATTCCCTTTGTGAATGCATTCTCCTTTTTCAAAGGAGGGATCCCCTTCGGGTTGCTCGAGGATCTATCAAGCATTAATCCTTCGCAGATCACTCTCCATATTAAGACCTCTTTTCTAAAGAAAAACTTTATTCCACCCAAGCCTCTACTTCGCAAATTACCCTTACTTCACATAGCCCCTATAATTTATGAAGCACTATACATTCGTGTATCTCGTCTCTTCAACACCTTGCACTTCGCGAACCCTTCTCTTTTACAGCCCTCTAGTCTTGTACAAAGTAATTTCATGGTTCCTTGAGTGGTGTTTCATACTGAATTTCCCTTCCTCATGCTCTTCTCATAGGCATGCTAACAAATATTGTGTATTCATATAGTCATGCTAACATGGACCCCTCAATTGAACAATCCTCCACCTCACTCCCATCGGGAATTTCTTGTGACTTACCTCCCCCAAGCATGGGTTGGTAAAAGTTATGTAAATCCAAGGGATGAGGAGCAAGTACGCATCATCCAAGTTGCAGGACGTTAAACTACCAAGTACCTTTGTCCCCAACACATGATGTTAAACTGTGAGTTGTTGCATGTATGGAAGGACTAAGTGGATCAGAGATGGGATGAGACCAGGATCCATTTGATTCCCACCTTTTTAATCTGCCTTCTCTCTCCCTCTGGGCTTTGTCTCCATGTGTGCCTCGGGTAGTCTCTATGTGAGCCTCGACACACACCTTTATAGGGTGCTCCTTGTACGATGACCATATCCTTCTCATACATCTGTACACCCTCCTCAGGCTTCCCTTCAGGATTGAGTCCCAATCTCTATCTCACTAGGTCGCCTCAGTGTGTAAGCCCCACACAATATCCTTCGTGGATGCACCTATCACGACACGATCATCAGGTCTGATGATACCTCTTGTTTCTCACACTGATCATGACTCACATGGTATTAGAGTAAGTATCAACCATGACATCTTTTATGGGTTTCTAACCACACATAATCCCATGCCCAATTTCTCTTGAACTACGTTGACTTTGATCCCTATCTTCTAGGCAGGGTACATAGGAATCCTCCTTGAGGTTCAATCCCATCACCCATCTATTCTGTACATTTCACATCGGTTCACTACCCATCCCGCGTGATGTTAAATTGTATAACCCTTTTGTCCCACATGATGTTAAACTATATTCTTGAACTATGTGGGTTTTAATCCTTGTATTATAAATAGGGTATGTAGGAAGCCTCCATGAGGTTCAACCCTGATCAATAGTAAACTCCGGTGCTCCCTCCTAGGGATGTACCCTCCTGATGTGACATCTTCCATTTTTTGGGTACATCTCCTAGATCTGCCTCCATGAGGTTCTTTGATCCATATGGGAAGATAACCACATATAATACCTACACTCAATTCATACTCCTCCAACCAAGAGTATCCCTCTTATGATGGGATTCTAACCATGCATAAGCCCCGACATGTCTCCAGGTCGCTATAATTTGTGTACACCCCATTCTATCCTCCATCCTGAACTATGTGGAATTTAATTCCTTTCCATGGGGATATGTAGGAATCCTTTTTTGTGGTTCAATTCCATCATTAATTTATCATCCTGGTCTATCCATTGATCCCCTGTGTTTCAAGAAGATCATGCCTCAACCCAAGGTTCTACTTCCTTCAGGTCCCATCCATGTGCTCCATTCTCACAGGTCGCCTCCTTAGGTGTCCCATCTCCCCACTGAACTATGTGTACTTTGATTCCTATCCATGGGGATATTTAGTAAGCATCCTTGAGGTTCAATCCCAACACCACTATCATCTTCATGTTAGTTCCATCCCATTCATCTCATCAACTTCATCAAATCCTCCATCATTCATCTTGATTCTTACCTGAGGCCGCAACATCCTAATGGGATCACGCCATTCATGTGAGTATCTAACCATGCATAAGCCTTAGTCATCCACTCCATCACCTTTCCCTTATCATAGTGGAGTCATGACATCCTCTTGGGTCATCTCAATGTGTAATACCCATCCATTCACATGATTGCTACTCCTAGCAGCACTTGGGCTTTCTCAGTGCATAAGCCCCATCCATTCACATGATTGATGCTCCTAGAATCACCTAGGATGTATTAGTGAATAATCCCCATCCATTCACATGATTGCTGCTCCTAGTGGAACTTGGGCTACCTCAATGCGTAAGCCCCATCCATTCACATGATTGCTGGTCCTAGAAGCATATAGGTCGTCTCAGTGAGTAATCCCCATCCATTCACATGATTGCTTCTCCTAGCAGCACCTGAGACACCGTAGTGTGTAAGCCCCATCCATTCGCATGATTAATGATCCTAGTATCACCTGGGTCATCTCATTGCATAATCCCCATCCATTTACATGATTACTGCTCCTAGAATCACCTGGGTCATCTCAGTGCATAAGCCCCATTCATCTATGTGATTGCTACTCCTAGAAGCACCTGAGTCGTACCAGTGCATAATCCCTATCTAGTCACATGATTGTTGCTCCTAGTAGCACTTGGGTCATCTCATCACATAATCCCCATACATTCACATGATTACTGCTCCTATCAGCACCTGGGACATCTCAGTGCGTAAGCCCCATTCATCCATGTGATTGTTACTCTTAAAATAACCTGGGTTGTCTCAGTGCATAAGCCCCATTCATCCATGTGATTTCTACTCCTAGTAGCACCTGGGAAGTATCAGTGTGTAAGACCCAAATCAACCCTTTGAACTACATGGGTTTTGATCCCTATCCTCTATACAGGGTATGTAGGAAGCCTCCATGAGGTTCAATCCCAACCAATGATAAACTTTGGTATCCCCCTATATAGGACCCATATTATCTAATCTGCCCTTCGTGGTGTCCCAGTCAGCCTTCACAGTGTGAAACCTTCCCTTTTTAAGGACACTCCATCTTGGGTCCTTCCTCATTGGGTGTTCTGATCCACCCATTCGGTTAACCTTCCAGGTGATCCCTCCTAGGGATGTGCCTATCTGATCCACTTTCATAAGTATTCTGATCAGTATGATCTTTCTTTTTAAGATGTTAAACTCATGGCATACCACATGTTAAACATGGGAAGCTAAGGAAAACCTTGGAGACATGCCTTTGGAATAAGATACCCCACAATTAATGTGGGAATCCTCGGGTTTCTACTCCCTTGAGAATCCCTCTAACGAGGAAGAATATAGGTGTTCTAGTGTTTCAATGTTAAGACATGCCATGGATGCCTCAACGTAACTACTCTCCTAACTAAAGGTTGCTACCCTGAATTGACCCTTTGGAATGTCTTAGAAAAATCAGCGTAATTAACCGGTATCCATAAATATATGGAACCAGGAACGAGTTTCACAAACAACATATTAATCTATGAGGGAGATCCGGACTAGGCAATGAGTTCTGAGTAGGAATCCATAGATGGAGGGACCAACATCTCATCATCCCATTTTGATCAAGGTGTATACACCACCGAAGAGACGATGGATGTCACCTACCTTTGGAAAGTGGGAATGTTGGGTACAATGCAACCATCAGCAAGCGTCAACATGCTCATGGCAGGTGCGCCCCGGCGGAAAGCATCAGAAACAAAAATGGTGAACCCGATGTGAAACACTTCTCCTAAACATGGGGATTAATAGAATTAGAGACATCAAAAGATGAGAATTTCACCAGATTTAGATATTCAGCACCAGTTCCTGCCAAGAAAATAGTGGGTCTGGCATGAAACTCACCAGAATTTGGGGCAGTTAATCACTGGGCATCCCGGTTGGTGGCATCATCAGCGTGGATCTTTATCTCTAACCATGGAAGAATGAACAATGTTGGGGAGTTAAGAATTTATTTTCTATTATCTATGATGATGGATGAATCTCCCTACTTTGCAGGACCCAAGATGCTATTATAGGGAACCAATCTCCCCCTAACCATAGACGTAGGGGTAGGAGGAATAATGTTGTGTTATTCCCTCATGGATCCACCTCCACCATGACAGCTTCCATGGCTATGACTAATGGGAACCCACGCCCCATATCACCCTTATAGTTTATTAAAAGTAGGGCGATCGATGCTCTTGTTTGGTGATATGAATTGGATGGGATCATCCTGATGCGGGATATGACCCACCAAGATCTGGATGCCTCTGTGTCTCAACGTCATCGTCACCCCCAAGGGCCACATAGGGAGTCACTACTCCCCACTTTGACATTCAACCATTTTGGGATCCTCACCTTATAATCCTCATACGATTCGCTCCCTTAAACCAATGAAGGAAGGGATGCTAGAGTCAACTTGGTGACGACTTCAGATGGGGAGCTAGCAAGGAGGGCTCCCACCATGCCACATCAATGCCTCCTTCTGGTCCCATAGACCAAGGAGTAGGTGGTCTAAACCCATGCTCGTCCTTCCCTAGTTCAGCTGACCCAATGCCAAAATTGGGAACAGGCCTAGTAGGATGCCCGTCAGGGGGAATCATCTTCCAAATCTTCAGTGGCTCATGCCACCATTGACACACGCTATCTATCCCCTATTACTACAGAGTAAGGGAACTTCCATGCCCAATTAGGATTTAGGCCCCATCTGCCCCTTGGGCAGGCTGGGTTGACTCTTCCGGTCACTGGCATGAGCAGAAGCCATCACGGGCCAACTTGTGATAATGTAGTTCAGTGTGGAGGCTCTCCCAGTACCATCACCAGTCAGAGTGGCAGTCCTCCCTGTCTCATTGATACGCAACATGGAGGTCCTCCCCATGCTTGTGATCCCATGTATGGAATTTTTTCCCATGTTTCAAGTCATCAACGCGAAGTTCCTTCTCACGTCATCAGCAGTTTGAGCGGGGGACCTCCCCACGGTAGCATAGATCAGAGCAAAGATCATTTCTGCTCCATCACATATTATCATGGAGGTCCTCCTCGTGTTCTCACCGACTCCAGCGGAGTCCCTCCCTACTCCAAATACTCCCTATCATGGAGGCCCTCCCTGCACACCAAGTGACAGACATTAAGGTCCTCCCCATGTTCCGTTCGACATATTCCCAGGTGATCCTTGCACCCTGGCCCATCAAAGAGGATGTCCCATCCACTCCAACAACAACATATGCGAAGCTCCTCCTCGCATCATAATCAGCTCGGGTGGAGGTCTTCCCCACTCTAGTGCCACCTCGCATGGAGGTCCTCCCCATTTCAAAGATATCATTTTCCCTAAGGAATCATTTTGGGGTAGGAGGGTGAATCGTCACCACTAAAGGAAGGTCCTCAAGAAGCACCATATCATCACATGTCCCATCCTCTTCTTCGATTCTGAATTAGAGTATGATTTGATGATGGAGCCTTCACCCTGATCCTCTATATCAGGGTCTAGGGAAAGAACTCAGCATGTCAGTTTCTTACTCCTGGAAATAAAGATACACCAGATCCATGAATCCCTCTATAGATATATATAGGAGGAGGGGGATTTGGCTCCTTTCTAGGGTCTTATTGTGTAAGCTTCTCTACTGTCACCTGATTCACTCTCTACCTCCACATGAGATCACAGAGAGCTGTTCTAGGGTTTGGAAGATGATGAACACTAGCCTGATCCACTACCCATGATTTCCACCCTTGCATAGGAAGTAGTGGTTAACACCCCTTCCTACAAAGATGTGGTGATGTAGTCAGTACAGTCCCCGAGAGATAGCCCAGTATGTAGTGGTTTGTAAGCTCGCACATTGTACTCCCCACTAACTAGTCCACCACCACAACGATCTTTATTAGTGCCATTTCTAGTTCCCCAGCCACCCCTGGTTGATGAATGGGGCAATCAGACTCCAGATCTCGCTGTTGAGCGAAGGATCCTGTGGGAAATTCTCCCTACAGATCACTTCCCCGAGATGTTCTATCCAATTGTAATGCCAGAATTTGGCATCATGGAGTCCATTGACCAGGATGAAGTTTTATGTCTCCACCGAACCCTACTAACAAAAAAAATCCATCTATGTCATTACCGACTAGATTATCTAAGGATCCAGGATCACTACGATGATATCATCCAGCGATGCTGCCTGGTCGAGTTAGTCATGATTCCTATGGCCTAGCACCATGAATCATCCGGTTATCATTGGATTCTTCAGCAATGATGTGTTTAGAGCTTCATTGTGATCCACAAAGTTATAGTTGAGGAGTCTCCACATGTGCAGGTCTATGGTTGGGGATAGTATGAAGCCCTTCACTTCATCCTAATCCTATGATAGCCCAACTCACCCAGTGATATCAAGGATACATTATTAGGCATAGTCGTAGTTAACATGGATAAACTCCCAGATAATGAGTCCAAGATGGGGATCCTTGAAGAGAACCTACCCCCTAGGATGTGCCACATTTTTTGGATCCCCCGGGAATTTTCACTCATCAACAGTGACATTTTCTCAGCCTCACAGTTCCCACCGAGTCATTACCTTTTGGTCAATACCCCAAAAAGATAAAATGCCCCCTGGAGATTTTAATCCCTCTGATCTTTCTAGTTCAGTATTGAAGGTGGGGATGATCCTGAAAATGCCTCATTGTTCCAATAGCTCATGGAGTAGAAAAGGATTATTGATGAGCTCCTTGTCGAATGTGCCACCGATCGATGTCCAGATTACGGCGATCATTGACCAGGGCAGTAAGGGAATGTAAATATCATTCTTAGCGAGTTACATCTTGGCGATCTGGACAACCCTACCCATATAGATAGGGTGGATGCTAGAGCTTATGGAAATCAAGCATGGTATGAAGCACTGAATCCACCTGAGCTGCACAAGGCTCTCCTATGAGATCCGTCTCTATAGGTTGTTCCTCAGGCAGCCCCTCAGAGGGATATATAGGTTCTTCCTCTAGATTATCTGTAGTTAAACCCTCTGGAAGCCCCCCGAGTTGTTCCACCAATGGCTCCAAAGGTCACTGGACCTTCCTACCATGTTGAAGAGCCCACCAACGCACTAGTTTTCATGAACCCTCATCAAGATAGGAATCCACATCAGGGTGATTCGATAACCTATCTTTTTGTCCATCTTGAGGATCTTGAGACCTGGAATGTAAAAATCCCGCCTGATGGAATCCATATCCAGCATGGGATGATAATATGCCAACACCCCTGGATTTTGGGAACCCCGTGTTCTCCCCCTTCAATAGGATGGGTGATCCACTGTAATACATGGCCCACTTCATCTCAAGATATGGACCTATGCTAGGGAACCCAATGCATCAGGAGGCCTCTAAGCTACGGTACTTCATACAGACACTGTAAGGGTCTGCGTTCGTCTGGTACAGTTAGTTATCCATTGAGTCCATAGCTAGTTGGGAGGATCTCTGCAGGCAATTCTTGTATCATTTCAACTCCACTACTCACAAGACAAGTATTACTGACCTCCTCAAGTGCAAGCAAGGTCTGGATGAGCACGTCAAAGACTTTGTCACTAGGTGAAAGGGCCTCACATATTCACTCGACATGCCACTAACTCAGGAGAAATTACTAATGATGTGGGGGGAATGTGAAGACTGATTTGGTTCCTTCCCTCATCACTAATAATTTCCCTAGTGGATTATGATATTTCTCTAACAAGGCTCAATGCTTGAATGAAGCCTTGAAATAAGACAAAAAAGCACATCTACTACCTTCCGTAGCTCCTTCAAGAAGGGTTGCCAAGTACAAGACAGCCTTCGTTGCATAAGTGGAGGCCCCAATACCACTAGAATTGTTGCCGATAGAGCCACCTCCACAACCTTATCAAAGGCCTCTGCCTCATCCTCAGCCTCAGGGTTAGCAACACCCACCTCAAAATCAGTAGGTTCCACCCCTTCAAACACTTCCATCGAGGTAAGATAATCAGGTTCCACCTTCTCACCAGAATATAGCCCCTCATCAGGGCTAGGCCCCAGAGTCCCTTTTTTGAAAAAAAAAAAGAACTAAACCTACTACTTCAAAGAGGATTAGGTCCCTGAATACTTTTGAAGTGCCTTGGATCATGGAATTATGAGGTTACCAGCATGTTGGAAGCCTAAAGAGACTGTTCTCACTGATCTCCCCAATTGTTTTCCCTATCACCGGATCCTTGGACATACTCTCAAGTAGTGTTATGTTTTCAAGGACAGGCTTCAGGACTATGTTGAAAACAATGTAGTCAGATTGGGTTCGGCCCCAGCACAGGTGGTGTGCTTTTCTATAAATCCTAACAGTGATAGAAAAGGTGAATGGCAGTAGGTTTCTAGCCGTGGATCTCAGAAGTATGATGATTGGATAGCTCATAAGGCAGTTTCTCATGATCATGGTATCATTCGTTCTAGTTTGAATCATCTTAAACCTTCCAAAGTCTCCAAACCTTACATAGATACTACTTTTGCATCCAAATCTCATGGTTTACCTTCCTAGAAGGGTATGCAATGATAGTTCAAGGGAAAGAAAATCCCCCATCAGTGATAAGGTTGTCCCATACACTTGGAAACTTCATGCCCCTAAAGATGGGAATCGTCCCCATAATCTTCCCAGTAATGGAATATTCTTCAAGTGACAACCATTAGTATGCCTCAGTAAACACTGTTGAGTTGGTGGACCCTTACATGGTTCCTGACAATAAGGACCACCATTAAAATCCTCTTAATGTCCCTAATCAGTGGCATAATTGATGAAATCGTGGATATGTGAATTTCCAAAATGCATCGACCAGTTCTTCAGACCAAGCCATGAACGCCACTAAGACTAGATAGTAGGCTTAGTAAATAGTTCAACATGTGTAGACCTCTCATTATATCCCATCAGATTCTCTCCCACCTCCATTTGTGCTGATCGATCAAGCTAATCCACCGCAACTGTGCTATGACCAATCACATTCAGTTATGGATAGACCTCAGTCATCCAACCATTATCTAGTAGTCATTTTATGTGGTTTGACTAGTGAGTGATTAGATACCCTTGACCCTATCCATAATCCATCATTTTGACCAGCATTTCCCATCATACCCCTGCCACAGAGCGACCTCATGTCAGCAGAAATGTGTGCCTGGCATGGAAGTATGATGTACTTAAGCACCTCTCTAGAATTCTTGAAAATATCTCGGTTTTAAAGGATCTCCACCTATCTAAAGATATGCGTGAAGTCCTTATAGAGGATTTGAGAATCCCCCTCCATTTTGAAACAGAGTTAGTGGTCGTATAAGCCTTATATGATGAGGGAGTTGAGCATGTAGAATGTTAGGCCATCATTTCATTCTCTAGAGAAGATAAAGGTTCTCCTATGTATGGGCGCATCCGCCCATTTTATATCACTGGATAATTCAATGGTGTGGAATTCTGTTGTTATCTTTTTAACATAGGCTCAAGTATTAATCTCATCTCGACATGAACGCTCCACAAGCTGGGGTTTTATGAAGTAGATTTGAATCCCTATGACATGAATATTCAAGGTTGTGATAAGAAAGAGGAGGTGCCGGTTGGAAAAATCTGTCCGAAGACCCAATTTGGTGGTCTGGTCACCATCACTGAGTTTATGGTTGTCTCGTAGGACACTGCTTACAACGCATTGATGGGTAGACCCTGGCTCCACCTGCATGTAGTAGTTCCTTCCTCCTATCACCCATGACTCAATTACTTCCTTAATGGTCGAGTAGGAATACTCCTGGGTGATGTTTCTCCCTTTGCCTCTTGTGATGTCTACTACTTAAATGTTGACTATTATAAGAGCAAAGAAAATCAGGCTCAAGCCAATGAGTTAGAACACACTATCGCTATGGTTGACCCGTGGATAGACTTAGATGATGCCTTCATACTCCCAATCCATCAATTGGAAGCCACAACCCTAGACATGGGACATTATTTTGTTATCTCTAGGACAAGGGTAAAGTATGTTCTCAGATATAAGGATCATCGAAATATCACTTTGTACTCCTACATGAATCAAGCTCGAGTAATTATAGAGCCCCTTACTCATATAAGATATCGGGATGTTCACCTCATGGAAACAACAATATGTTATACTTTTTTGTTTCACCAGGCTAGGTTGAACCAGCTTAAGACGACGCGCAACTATCGCTTTGATAGTATTAAGTGTGTCCCCTTGGGTCGAAGACTTTATGGGATCGGATCAACAAGATTTGTTTCCATGGTTTCAGCAGTGCAGGAATCTCTTGATGAAATTTCCACTACCACTCAGGCCAGTGCTAGCATTTTATTAGGGTCAGCTAGCTCAAAAGAGTTGCCCCATGCTGATGATCCTCTCACTATAGAGGATGAAGAGGATTTTGTGGAAACTCCTCCTGCATTTGAGAAAGGTGTCTCCACCACCGTTGATGAATTAGTGCAGGTGAACCTTGGTACTAGAGAAGACTTAAATCCCATGCTAATCAGTGCATCCATGCCTACCGAGGAACAAAAACAGTATGTGGATTTCTTGAAGTAACATTAGGATTTATTTTCCTGAAGATATGATGAGATATTAGGGATAGATCCTAAGATTTTATTCCACCATCTCAGTATTCTAGTAATCCATCATAGGTTCAATCAGCCTCCCAGAAAAATGAACTCTTCTCATGGTGTCATGGTCGAGGCCGAGGTTGATAAGCTTATCAAGGCCAAATTTTTCAAGGAAGTCCAGTACCCCAGATGGTTATCCAATATCGCGTCTGTCGGGAAGAAGAACGGAAATATCAGATTCTACATCGACTTTCAGGATCTCAATCTTCATTGTCTAAAGGATGGTTTACCCTTTCCATGATAGAGTTATTGATTGATGCTAGTGCTGGATTCCAAGATCTCTCCTTCATGGATGGGTATTCAGGATACAACCATATCTGAATGTCCCTCGAGGATGAAGATTCTACCACCTTCAGGACACCACAAGGTACTTTCTATTACCAGGTAATTCCTTTTAGTCTGAAAAATTTAGGATCCACTTATTAGTGTTCCATGCACCACATCTTCAAGTTGATCCTCATGACATTGGTGGAATTCTACATAGATGATTTGGTGGTCAAATCCCACCAATGACGGTACCATCTCAGAGATCTTGAGCAAGTGTTCGGCTTCCTCTACTCCCACCATCTAAAGATAAACCCCTTGAAGTGTGCCTTCAGGATTACTTCTATAAAGTTCCTCAACTTCATCATCAGATATAGAGTCATCGAGATCAATCCAAAGAAGGTTAAGGTTATCAGTTAGATGTCTTCTATGAGCAACCTTTGAGATATATAAGGATTTTAAGGCCACTTAGCCTATATATGTTGATTCATTGCGAATATGGATAGCAATTGTAATCCCTTTTCCCAAATCATGAAAAAATGTGTTGTTTGTCAATGGGATGAAGAGTACCAGACTACTTTTGAGGAGATTAATTAGTACCTGCTCCAATATTTGGTCCTGATTCCACCCATTTCTGGTAAGCTGTTGGTCCTTTATGTGATCAGCCTGGAATGGTCCCTTAGTGCCCTTCTTTCTCAGAAGAATAAGGAGGGAACAAAGAAAATTTTATACTATCTCATCCACATGCTCCTTGACACCAAGGCCAGATATACCTCTATTGAGAAGAGATACCTTGTGCTGGTTTTTTCAGTGTAGAAGTTGCGACATTATCTAAAGCACCACGAGATATAGCTGGTGTCTTGGGTAGAACTGCTAAGGAATATTATGAACTACCCCATGTTGGCAGGCCATCTAGCTCGGTGGGCAGTGATCTTTCAATAGTTCAACATCAAGTTCGTAATGTAGAAAGTTGTCAAGGGTTAGGCATTGGAAGACTTCCTTGCTGTCCATCCAGCCCCCACAAAGCAGTCCTTGGATCTCGACTTACCATATGAGGCTATCCTCTCAATGAATCAAGTTTTTTAATATTGGAATATGTACTTTGATGGCACTTCATGGAGTCTAATTGGTATAAGTCTCAATGATCCTAGACTCAATATAGTAGGTTTGGGTATCATATTCATCACGCCTACTCATTCTTATTGTCATAAGGTTGTACCAAAAACAAGGCAGAGTATTAGACCCTCGTCACTAGTCTTGAGATGACCCTCTAGATTGATGTTCCCCGCCTACATGTAAAGGGTAACTCCAAACTAGTCATTAAGCATATTAATGATGATTATGTCATCGGAAAGAAAGAGATTGTACCCTTGTTAGAGCACACTTTCTAGATAATGGTCCAGTTCCCTTCTCAACCCGATGTCATTCGTGTTCCTAGGTCACAGAATGGTCGAGCTGATGCCTTGGTCGGCCTTTCCACTTCTCTCGTAAATCCTGAATAGGACAATTTGATCATTCATGTGGCACATCAAAGAGTCATCGCTCCCACCACTCTAGAATATGATGATGGTTAGCTAGCAAGCCATCTCGTCACTGGTGCCTCCACATCAAGACCTCCAGGTCCCTCTACCTCAGTATAAGATATGCTTGATTGGATGACTCCCTTTGTTGAGTATCTCCAACATGGTTTTCTCCTGGAAGACAGATCCGAACATGAGCGAATCCGTTGGAGTGTAGTGAAGTTTACTCTTTATAGTGGTCTTAGCCTTAAGTAGATCCTCTATAGGTGTGGATTCGATGGAGACCTCCTCCGTTTCATTTAGGGAGATGATATTCCCTAGGTTATGTATGAATTTCATGCTGGTTCCTATGGAGCTCATCAAGCAGGGTCAAAACTCCCCCATCAGATTCGAAGCCTAGGTTACTTCTAGCCCACTATGGTCCATGATTTTATCAAGTTCTACAAGAGGTTTCATGCATGTTAGATCCATGACAACTTTTTGATTTGACCTCTAAAGCCTCTTCATACTACCAATTAATCTTGGCCCTTTGTGGTCTGGGGACTTGATATCATGGGACCATATCCACCAGCAACAACTCTCCAATGAAAGTTCATCCTGACTACCACATATTTATTTGACAAGTGGGAATAAGTGATACCTCACAAAGAATTAAAGGCTTATTCTATCATTTAATTCATGATATCCAACATCATTCATCGATTTGGGGTCCCTCGCGTCATTCTCACTGATAATGGAACCAACTTCTAGGTAGCTGGATTAAAGAAATTGTATTCCAAATATAGCATCTGGTCCAACCATACTTCCTGCTATCATGAATAGGAAAATGGAAATATTGAGGTGTTCAACAAAACTCTCTCCAACATTTTACAGAATATGGTTAGACAGAACAAGAAAAGTTTTCCGAACAAGCTCCCCAACACTCTCTAGGCTTACTGGATGACGGCTCGTAATTCCACTCAGGTGACCCCATATTCCTTGGTGTATAGAATAGAGGTAGTTATACCCATTTATATCCAGTTACCGTCGCTTCACACAGCTATATACGTTTTGAAAACGTCATACAAAGTGGAAGAAGTTTTTCTGGCATAACTGGAAGCTCTCAACGAGAACAAGCTCCGGGATTTGCACAATTTGGAGAGGCACTAGAATAATATTTCCATAGCTTTAAATAAGAAATTCCATATCTTCTTTAGGGTGACATGGTTCTAGGCCTAATAACACCGATGATACCTGGAAAGAATCCACCGAAGTTGGATCCCAAATGGGAGGGACCTTATATCATCCACAAGGTTTACCCCAATGGTGTGTACTCTCTGGTCACCATGGATGGTGAGCGTATTAATCCTCCCACCAATGCTAAATTTCTCAAGTAGTATTTCACCTGAGATCTCCCTTGTCCTTACCATGTGATGTTAAACTGCATGATCTGCCTGGGCTGAAAGATGTAAAAAAACTATCCAACTTCATCATCCTACATGATGATAAACTACAAACAATAAACATACCTCACGGTCTGAGATCTATGACCTTAAAATAAGATCCCATTATATCATTACTATATGTAATTAAACTGAATTGAATATCAAGAACTATGTGTGGCTTGATTCCTACCCTTTTAGGATACGTAGGAATGCCCGGATATTTTATCTTTAGGGTCCAGCCCTAAGTTTCCCCATCTTTGGTCTCTTGACTTAGGGATTATCCTAGAAGCACATGGTGTGGTGTGGGATTCTTTTGTCCTCATTCATGTCGGGTTTTCAATATCCATGCCATGTTACCCCTTAGGAGTGTTTCCCCCTTCTGTCCTTACTATATGACATGAAACTGCACTTCATTTCAAGAACTATGTATGGATTGATTCCTACCCTTGCAGGATATGTAGGAACACCCAGACATTTTGTCTTCGGGTACAGGCCTAGGTTCCACAAACATTCTCTTTCATTCATCCCCTTGGCATGAGTTCCCTCCTTTTATTATGTGTGGTGTGGTGCGAGGACTCTTTGGTCTTCATTCACATTGGGTTTTCTTTATCGCTACATACACACCCCTTCCTTGAGACCTTATTATCCCTTATGTCCTTATCGCTTGATGTTAAAATTCATGACATTTCAAGAACTATGTGTGGATTGATTCCCATCCTTATGGGATACATAGGGATTCCTAGACATCTTGCCTTTAGGTCCAGTCCTAGGTTGATCAACTGATTCCTCCCCTTTTCCTTACTCATCCTTTCGAGTTGTCTGCCTTCAGTTGAATCCATCGACCTATGCCTTACCATATCAATGTGATCATATGAGTTGTGGTATGGGGATTAGAGTGTTGTATTTTTTATGGACATTATCTCATACCATTTCTATGCTTCATGGGTGACCTTCATTCGGGTCTCCATCACCTTTCACATCTAAAAGGACCCCCATACGGCCCGGTCTCATGCCACCTTGGCTCACCTACCATTCTGGGTCAATGTCTTTGAGGATCTCAAATGATAATTTGATACCATTCCCGCATTGTGAACATGGTCATCGGTCGATCCTCAATTGTTTGTTCCCATTCCATCATGATATAGATACTGTGTCACGAACATGGTCAATAGTTATCCTTCATCATTATTGCCCACTCGATCACATCCCAAATGTTGGTATCATGACTCACATTCCTTATCACATCCTTATCTCCAGACATAATTTCAATACCCTTAGTGTCATTCCTCTGTGAACCTTTGTGCGTTGAGTAGGTGAGTCGGCTTCATGGGGTTATCCTTGGCCCCTTCACCCCCATTCCCTTATTGTGTGTTTTCGTGTGTTGAAAAGATCTTTTCTGCCCCTTGTTTCCCACACCGAGCATGGATCATGTGGTCTTAAATGTTTTTATATGGTTTATACCTACATGGAAAGCTACACACATCCATGGTCTAAACTCTACGACCTTAAACTAGGAGTTATGGTTCCCAAGTCCAAGCATCATGAATTTAAACTATGTGTATATTCTCTTGAGAATTTTCAATATAGTGTGGACCTCTTTTTTCCTCATTCACATTGGGTTTCTTTTTGACACCACATTTCATATCTCATTCTTACGGTCCAAACTCTATGACTTTAAAATAAAATTGTCAGTGTCTGAGTTCACATGACATTAAACTACATAACAAATTCAATTTTTATTGTTTGAGAGAATATCGACCCTTTTTTTGTATTAGTATCCTGCCATTCCAACTTAAGAACTATGTTTGGCTTGATTCCTACCCCTACATGATACATAGGAACACTCAGACACTTTTCTCTCTAGGCCCATCCCTAAGTTCATTAACCTCATAGTCCCTTTGTCCCCCATCGTGGTCTGAACTCTATGACCTTAAACTAGGATCCCTTAGTCCATATAACATGACTTTAAAATATTGGCCAGGGTCCATGTAGTATGACCATAAACTATGTGCAACATCCTGGTCATATAATGTTAAACTATTCAATATATCATCCTCACCATACAATGCTAACCGCTTTCTTATCGTCTTCATTTTCATGATGTAAAACTAAAATCCATCCTAGGACCTCACCAGATAGGTCATGTCTAGAAGTAGGTTTGACCTCAATCCAAACTGATACGCTCACCCAATGTTCTTTCATCATGGTGGTCTAATTTCAAGAGTGTTGGACTCTACTTGAATAGCCCATCACTCTATCTTCACACTTCATGTTCCCTATATTTGGATCCCCATCCTCTTCCATGTCTAAAGGATCCCCTAATATCCTATTACCATTCCACTTTAGCTCACCTACCATTTTAGGAAAACGTTTCATAAGACATCGGATGACACTTAGAGTTTGGCCCCATGTTGTGAACATGTTCAGCGGTTAGCCCTCATTTGTTTGTCCATGTTTTAGGCTAACATGATATGGATACTATGTTGTGAAAATGGTCAAAAATTATCATCCATCGTTATTCCATCCTCATTGTGTTTCGAATTTTGGGTATCGTGATTCACACTTCTCTTTCCCCTTTGTTCAGATTGATTCCAACACCCCAGACGTTATCCCTCTCATACACCAGAGCATGTTGGGAAAGGTGGTTTGGCTGCTCTGAGAACCTTAATATCTAAGTCATATCCCCCTATCTCATTCCAAAACTTCGAGCAGTCACTTAGACCCCAAGTTTCCAATGACTGGCCAGTGCTCTCATATCCCTAGTGAGTAGTTATGTGATTGTCTATTGTTTCTCACGCCATGCATGACCCATGTGAACTTAGGGATTGATTTATAGTTGTTTCACAGATATGTTTGAAATGAATTAATCAAAATAAGTAGTAAATGTGTCCATGCACACAGTTTAAATGGGAAAGTGGGAGAAGGAAATATGTATTAGTTTGGCCAAAACACGAACCCTATAGATTTATTCCATCAATGGAATGCTTTAATTCCGCCACTCTTTGGTGTGTAGCTTATAGGGTTTTTTGCTAATTCCCAAGATCCTTCTCCTCATCAGCAGCTGTGGATTGAATATTGTCAACCCTAATCTATGTTTGGTCCCATTTGTATTGGATTTTTTCTACTTGATGATTCACATACGCTAATTACTCTTGGGCCTTCGCCAGCTGGTCCTTCAGTCGTTCGGTGAGCCTCGTCTTCTTAGAAATGAATTTGAAATGCTTGCTCATCTACCCATAGATCTATTCAATCACTTTCTCGGCATCTTGGAGTTTCTAGATATTTTCAGACTTCTTCTAACACCACTCGGCATCTAGGTGTTGATTACTCGCATGCATCCTCTCAGCAAGGTAGTCTCGGACCAATGTGTGCAGATTCTATGCATCTACCCCTCTATTGCATATATCTCACAACCATGTGCAAAGAGATCCCTTTCTACCTATCCAATCAGGTTCTTGAGCCTCATTAAGGAAGAGTTTTATTATCTTCCATGATCAGTGCCAGGCCTTTTGACTATCTTTAGATACATCAGAATCAGATTCATTCATCTCTAAGGGAACATTCGGTTCATATTCGGGAAATGCATCTAGGAGCTCAACAACAAGATCTTCCTCGGGTATCGCATCTAAAGAATAGGGTTTCAGGTTGTTTGGTTGGTCCTCATCACTTGATTATACCTCAATGATGTCATCCCGACCGGCTCCAAGTTCTTCTCCACTAATGGATTCACCTTTCACCATGATTGATTACTCGCCAAGAAACGTAGCTTGTCTGGCTTGGGTGCTTGATTCCATGTGGATTATCACCCCTGTTGGTAAAGGGGCCCTGGGTCCTCCATCCATTCGTACCAGTAGGGTGCCCTCCATTCTAAGAATTGTTCAGACAAGGGTTGTGTTAGTCATTTTGATTGAGTAAAACAAAATGTGTGGCTACAAGTAGAAGGATACTTACAATGGTTAAACTCCCAGTATTGCCTCTGGCTTGTTTTCACTAGAATGTCAGGGCACGGTCCCCCATATATGATGGCAGGCTCTACATGTTCTGTAGATGCTTCCCTTGCTTCCCCAGCACTGCTAGATTCTACAGCCATTGTTTCAATGGATGCGAGTCCCAGTGCTTGGTATTTTACACCCATTATCGCATCTTTATCCCTGATGGTAGGGGCATTCTTCACAAGGCCCTCCTACACAAGTATATGTTTATTAAAGGACCAAGATAAAGTGAGAAGGTTAATATCATAGGAGATGAGTCGGGGATTAATTCGAGAGTTTCAGCAAATACGCCCAGAGAAGTCTCCTCTAAGGCCCTAATTTCGCCTTCCTCGTGAGAACCTCCCTGGGAAACTACTTCCTCAACACCTTCCTAAAGGTCCTCAGCATTTTCCACTTCCCCCTAGGAACTCTCCGAGCCAGACAAAGGAAAGTGCTCTTCCAGTTTAGTTGTCGATGACATTGGGGGGAGGTCTTGTTCAACATCACCCTTACTCATCTTGTTAGTGGTCATGCAGTGCCTTGGGAGTATACTAGTTCCTCTAGTTCATTTAAAAATTTTCTTCCCATATTTGGGGCCACCTTAAAGCCATATTTAGTGAATCCAATTTCCTCCAGTCACATCCCGTGCTTATTCAGATTCTTCTAGATGTTGTCGATGTTGAGGAAGTGTTTTCAGAATTCCCAGTCTTTCCAGGACTCTAGATAGACAACATCAGGAGGAATCACTGCTTGATGCATGTTCTTCTTGGGATCCTAATGGGGTGCCTTGAGGAACACCCTCGATGATTATCCTCTCTCCTGGGTTACCCTGGTTAGAACCGTTGGGTCTGGAATTGACGCCTCCCTTGCCTCACCTTCAATTGGTGCTAGTTTGTGACTCGTTGTCCTTACTTATGACACCTCATCCCCATGACCTACGTTGGAACCACCCTCACAACATCCCCTTGTTTTTTCTCGACCACAACTTCGAGGCATGGAAACCGCCACTTTACTTTCCCATATTATTGGAATCTTCAATGTCTCACCTGGGTAAGCAGCTGCCCAACTCAGTGCATATTTGCGAATCAATCTGAATGCGGCGATATGTGGTGATAGCTTGTTCCACATATTTCCGTCATCCCATGTGAACATCAACCATATTTGTATCATTACACACGGGTGGTTCTCATGATTCACCCCCAAGTAGACTTTTGGAGTCAGCCTCTGCATACACTTGAATTGTCTTGTGAACCGGTGTGGAGTATATGGTTCACATATGGGTTCATAGTCCACTCATGTGACTGAAACACTGTTGATGAAGGATAACATATACAATTTCTTATCTATAGTGTATGCACCATCATCGATGAATGCTCCAACTAGCAGGGGAAATGGGTAGAATATGAATTGATTGTCTTGCACATTTTTTCTCAGTACATCCGTCGTTCCAAGCTTGAGTAGGAGGCTCCCCGTGATATTTAAAATCACTGGTTGAGAGTGTATCCCAGGTGAGGAAATGGGATTGAGGTATTCATAGCCTCCCATGTGCACAGAGATCCAGTTGTATAGGAAATGGAATGGCCTGCACACGCGCAATAGCCTCTTTCCCTTACTAATGTGCCGAAGTAAATGATATAACTTCACTAGCACCGGTATTCCCAAGTTGATGCGTTCTCCACAAGCCAGATGTGCCTCCATAATAAATTTACTCGGTCGTACTCCCATGTGTGCATCCCTAACCAATAGTATCCATCCATAGATCAGCACCAAAATGAATCTTGCTAGCCTTACTATTGGTTGTTGGCCATATTTGATGTCGTAGCCCCATATTTTCCATCATCTATCCTCTAGGATCTACCAGTGTCACAACCCGTCCTCGGGGCCCGTGTCGTGACTACCCCAAGCCCGCCTTCCATAGGCCAGGGGCTGGCGACTAGCACCAAGGCGTAAATCCCGGTAAAAAGAGAAGGAATTTCCTTTGAAAGTAAACAAGCACCACAGAGTAAGCAAGCGGAAAAGTAAACACTAAGTAAAAACTGAAACAACTGTGCTGAAAGTAGAAAGGGGCCGGAAATACAAGACCAACTGTAAAGTACAACTGAAAGGGAAAAACAGCAACTGAAATGAAAAGTCGCAGCGTCGATCCGTCCTTTAGAAATCCCACCTGAAGGGTGGGTACAGATAGCCTCCATAACTCCTCGGTCCAGTCGTCCACTCCGAGTACGTCCCGCCCAGTGGTCCACCTCCAGGTACCGTCCTGCTCCACACGCCTCCGCCACGATCAGTGATGTCCGTCATCTACAACCAACACAACGTAGTGCGGGCATAGCCCGTGCAGGGGTGAGTATAATCTACTTAGTAGGGACCCCAAGACCCCCTAAGGTCTCCCAAAATCCACAAAGGATAAACCACAACGGAAAGATACAATCATGAAGTAACAACCGACACTGCTTAGGTATATGCCCATACATATACCTAAGTCATCAATCCCTGTTCGGCTCCAACATCCGAGCCCAAGAACAACCCAGTCCACACAGGAAAGCAAACGTAAATCCACACAGGATAGCACAACACAATCCACAAAGGAGAGAAAAACGTAAATCCACACAGGATAGCACAACACACTCCACAAAGGAGAGAAAAACGTAAATCCACACAGGATAGCATGACACAATCCACAAAGGAGATCAAAACGGAATCCACACAGGATAGCACAACACAATCCACAAAGGAGAGTAAACAGTAAATCCACACAGGATAGTTCGGCACAATCCACAAAGGAGAGTAACACAGGATTCAGCTCACACAGGTATACATCATCGAAAAGGTGAAAGAGATGATCAGACATAGATACTGAATCATCTAAGTTGGACCCACATAGGATACAAGACCAACCATCTTCATTGTTTCGTTTATGCTGGGACCCACATAGGATACAAGACCAGCACTGAATCATCAAAGCTGGGACCCACATAGGATACAAGACCAGCACAGCTAGGACCCACATAGGATACAAGACCAGCTGTCTTCATTGATTCATCTATACTGGGACCCACATAGGATACAAGACCAGTATTGAATCATCTAAGCTGGGACCCACATAGGATACAAGACCAGCACAGCTAGGACCCACATAGGATACAAGACCAGCTGTCTTCATTGATTCATCTATATTGGGACCCACATAGGATAAAAGACCAGTATTGAATCATCTAAGCTGGGACCCACATAGGATACAAGACCAGCACAGCTAGGACCCACATAGGATACAAGACCAGCTGTCTTCATTGATTCGTCTATACTGGGACCCACATAGGATACAGGACCAGTATTGAATCATCTAAGCTGGGACCCACATAGGATACAAGACCAGCACAGCTAGGACCCACATAGGATACAAGACCAGCTGTCTTCATTGATTCATCTATACTGGGACCCACATAGGATACAAGACCAGTATTGAATCATCTAAGCTGGGACCCACATAGGATACAAGACCAGCACGGCTGGGACCCACATAGGATACAAGACCAGCTGTCTTCATTGATTCATCTATACTGGGACCCACATAGGATACAAGACCAGTATTGAATCATCTAAGCTGGGACCCACATAGGATACAAGACCAGCACAGCTAGGACCCACATAGGATACAAGACCAGCTGTCTTCATTGATTCATCTATACTGGGACCCACATAGGATACAAGACCAGTATTGAATCATCTAAGCTGGGACCCACATAGGATACAAGACCAGCACGGCTGGGACCCACATAGGATACAAGACCAGCTGTCTTCATTGTCGCAGTCCACTGAGGATCTTTGCACAGTCGTCGTCGTCGAAGTCGCAGCCAGCTCTAGGGTTCCCGCACACAGCAAGCTCATTCGGGAGGGTCCGCTTCACGAGCCGAGAGGCTGATACATCAACTGAAATAAATCCGAGGTTGATGTATCCAAAAGTTCCGTATCGTCAACAGGAACTCAACGTTGCAGACGGTGCGTCATTCGGACGCCCGGTCTGAGAGATATTGGCTTTTTCGTCCCAGGGGCCCGGTTGGTTTTTAAGGCAAAACCAACCCAACTGTACTCCACCTGCATCCAAACCTCAGGCGTAGTATTCCAAAATATCCGTCTCACAAAGAGGAATTCAACGAAGTCGACGGCACGTCAATCGGACGTCCGTAGCTCAAGATATGAGTGTTTCCGATCCGAGGGCCCGGTTGGTTTCGTGTACAAACCAACCCAGCCGAACCCAAAGTATTCCTAAACCTTGAGTGCGATATACCGAAACGACCTTCTCGATCCAAGGATCATGTTTCCACTGACGGCGAGTCGTTTGGAGGCCCGTAGCTCAAGTTACGGTAATTTGACCAGGGGGTCCGGGCCCGGGCCGACCCGGCCCGACCCCCCCCCCCCTGGGTCGGCCGAACCAGGTCAACCCGACCCGGTCCGGCCAGGGCGCGGCCTGGCCGGTCAGACCGGCCTGGCTCGGTTCGGCCGAGCGGCCGAGTGGCCGAGCACCGCGGGGCGCTGCCCCCGCGGTCTGGAGGTGTCGCGGCCCCGCGTTGGGGCCGCGCTGGAGCAACGGACGCGGCTTCAGCCGCGTCCCATGCGGGCGAGCTGAACCCGCACGGCCGCGGGTCCGTTGGCCACCGCGGTGGTCTCGTCCGGCGGCGCGCCGGGGCGCCGCCGCCTCCGGCCGTCGGAATCTTCCGCGGGCCACCGGAGTTGCTCTGGTGGTCCGTTTTCCTTCCCGTCTGCACCGGTGTTCCTCCCGAGTTCCTTTCTTCACTGCGGGATCAACAAATTGCCCTTGCGTCACATTTTGTCGTCGCCCGCCAAATCCACACAACCACGAAGAACGGCGGAGGGTTGTCGGGCCGTGTTCGTTTGGCCCGCACCCTCCGCGTTAGATAAAAACAACGGGAGAAATAATTCCACACATGAAACAATAATTTTAATAAATTAAAATTGTTCATTTGAATCCAGTTCTTAAATTTTAAAGAAACGTTCTCGGGAATAAGGTTATTTCCAAAATAAAATCCCTACCTCGTCAAGTCGTCGCCCACGGGTTCTTCGCGGATCTGATCGTCGCGGAAGGAGGGGTTCGTCGCGGAAGGAGGATATCGTCGCGGTATCCGGCGCCGCGTCGACGAACTCCAAGGACCAAGAAACAATAGATTTAATTATAAATAATTAAATCCGTGTGTTGCTATAAACCACAAAGAAGTTTTAAAAGAAACCTGAAACTCTTACCTCAAACAGATGATTCGAAGATTTCGTTGCAGAAGAAGGAACGTCGCAGCAGAATGTCGCGTAGGAGGAAACGTCGGCGTCGCGGCACACGGCGTCGCGTCGTCGATTTCCGCGGGTTCAACGTTCTTCGTCGGAGGTCGGCGTTCTTCGCATTCTTCACGTTCTTCGCGTTCTTCGCGAAGAAGGGTGAAGGCACAAGAACTTCTGTCAAAACCTCTCAACGTGTAATCCTCCAAAAGACGGTGTTGGTCTTATTTTATTATTACACCAACAAACGAATAAGAGGTAAGTAACGACCCATTAATTCGTAGAATTAAATTAACGAAAGAAACTTCCCATTTAATTTACGAACAAAACTTCCCAATTAAATGGTGCGTTAAGAAATTAATAAAACACGTCAGTTGACTTTCATAAAGACGGGTTTTCGCGGGTGCGTTACTTAGCGTAAAAGAAACGGTGGGGCTCGTGCGGGTCCCACCTCACAAATATCCTACCAAGAGGGTATGATATTTCTGGATAGCATCTGATCCGGATCAACTCAGCTTAAGTCGCTTTTAAGTGACTTTAAGTGGATTCCAAGTGGCTTAAGTGAAATAAAATAAAGTTTGTTGTACAATTATTTTATTTCTTAACATTAAGACCGAAAATTAAAAACCACAACCGAGAAAACGCAACTCCGGAAGAGGCGTTTCTAAGAAAAAACTGGTGCTGCGATTCCATCGGTGCCCTCAGAATTCAATTTCGGGCACCGGTTCAAAAGTTAGAAAAACCCACTCATCCGTTCACTGAACGTACCCGAGCCAAACTTCAGAAAATGATTTCGGGCACACCGGGCCTCGGAATCAGGTGCCGTCAGAAACTGCGTTCTTGTAAAATTCCAAAGAAAATTAAGAAAAAAAAATTTCCTTGAAATTTCCGGGTCTTTACATTACTCCCACCACATGGCTTTACATCCCCGTAAAGCTTCACCACAAACTTAGAGATACAAAGGCGGTACTGAGCATGCAACTAAGCCTCTCGCTCCAAAGTGCTCTCCTGGAGGTCCCCGTGCAGCTATCTGAAGCGCACTAGAGGAATCGATCATCCACGTAGGACCCGCTCCTATCGATCCTCGATCTCCACTGGCACCTCTGCAAAAGTCGTCCCACCATCAAAGACCAGCTCTCCATGGTCAAAGATTTTTGTCGGGTCGTGCACGTATCTCCTCAGCTGAGATACGTGGAAGACGTCGTGCACCCGGAGCAACTGAGGTGGTAGAGCCAGGTGATAAGCCACCTCGCCAATCCTGCTGAGGACCTGAAAGGGTCCGATGAAGCGTGGAGACAACTTGCTGCCTCGGACAAATCTCCGTAATCCACGTCGAGGTGAGACACGCAAGAAGACATGATCGCCATCCTCGAACTCAAGTGGCCTCCGCCTCCTGTCAGCAAAAGACTTCTGCCAGCTCTGAGCTATCCTCATCTACTCCTGGATGACCTGGACCTTCTCTGGTCCTACAAGAGCTGCTGTGATTTCTTCTTTACCGATAAGAGAAATCTGGTCTCATCCCCTGGATGAACCTCTTTCTTTTCCTAATACAGTCAATCCCGACATGGATGATACTAATCCATACCAAGGATGACGTCGTAAGGCCTTGACGCTACTACCAAGAGATCCAACCATTACTCTCGCCTCCAAGGGTTGAGTCACACTGTCGGCATCAGTGTGTGGTAACTGGGTCTCCTCCAGTAGATGTCTCACAAGTGAGGGTCAAGTCAACAGTCAAAACTGGAACCTCTTAGTAGCAACACAAAAGAGGACAGGAATGAAAACATCACAAAGGTATGCGTCTTTTATTATTGCAGCTCATGATACAAAGACGCTACACAATAGCAACAAGGAACTAGAAGTACAAAGGACGTATCCACTAGTTCCGCTCCTGTCCATTTGCTCCCAGAGCTCCATGATCGAAGGCCTCAGCTTCCTGAAGCTGAGCTCACCCATGTCCACCAACTCCTTGCGGTCGGGGTGGACCTCCTGGTGGTGGTGGTGGCAACACCTCGAAGTGTCTCCCACCATTGGCTACTCGGCTAGCTCCTCTGCCTCGTCCGCTGCATGCGTAGCAATGCTTGCCCCTCGTGTAGCTGGCTCTCCTTCGGGTGCCCCGCACAACCGAATCTTCATCCTGAGACTGCCCATCTGATGGTCTGGCCCGTTTGAACCTCTGCGTCACCTGTCTACTGCCAGTTGCAGAAGACCCTGCTACGGGTCGTCCTGCGGAGGGCCCTGTCACTGGAGCCTGCTCGGCGAGAAAACTCTCCACTAGAAGGGCTCTCTCCAACACCTCTTCCAGTGTCGGAATGTTGAGGGAGATCATAGAAGCCCTGATCTCATGCCTCAGTCCCTGCTCGAAGGTCCAGGCCCAGAAGAACGGGTCTCGTACCATATCTGTCGAGTAGCACGAGAGATCAGTAAATCTCACCGAGTACTGGGCCACTGTCAAGCTGCCCTGCCGCAGCTGAAGAAGCTCATGTATGCACACCGCATGGAGGGTGGCTGGGATGAAATCGGAGTGGAAGATTCTCTCAAAGTCCATCCAGAGAAGATATGTCTCGTCATGCACCTAGAGCATCAAGCTCCACCATCGGCCCGTTGTTGCGTGCAGTAGGCTCGCTGCGAGGATCACCATGAGGTATGCTGGTGTCCTCACTAGCCTGAAAACTTGTACGACTGCCTCCAGCCAGTCCTCGGCTGCCTGGAGGTCCGTCTCCCCACGGAACCTGGGCGGTCGCTGACACTGAAACTCATGCAGTGCACTGAGGCGACGTGCATCGTCAGCGGCTGGTGCTGGAAGCATCGGTGGCTCGGCGGGTAGAGGTACCGTCGGTGCCTCTGCTGTCAACGGGCCCCGTACCGAGGCCTCGTCGCTCGGTGGGCTGTCGTCGCGCTCTACTCTCGGAACCCTAGCTGGCTGCCGTCGTGGGGCTATCCTGAAAAGGAAACAAGTGCGCTATGGTCAGAACAGTATACCTGGTGAGCTGACACAAGTAATCACAAAGAAAACTTGAAACACCCATGCAATCAATGTTTTCGTGCATTAAGTCGGAAATCAGAAGTCAGGGTCCTAGTGTACGGATACGTCGGCCGCCACACCAACACTGGACTCCCTGGACTGATAACCACACCCAATACGCTAAACACTATTTCTTCACATAGAAGAAAGATCAGATTCTGCGGTATAACCGGCCACCTCTGATACCAATTTGTCACAACCCGTCCTCGGGGCCCGTGTCGTGACTACCCCAAGCCCGCCTTCCATAGGTCAGGGGCTGGCGACTAGCACCAAGGCGTAAATCCCGGTAAAAAGGGAAGGAATTTCCTTTGAAAGTAAACAAGCACCATAGAGTAAGCAAGCGGAAAAGTAAACACTAAGTAAAAACTGAAACAACTGTGCTGAAAGTAGAAAGGGGCTAGAAATACAAGCCCAACTGTAAAGTACAACTGAAAGGGAAAAATAGCAACTGAAATGAAAAGCCACAGCGTCGAGCCGTCCTCTGGAAATCCCACCTGAAGGGTGGGTACAGATAGCCTTCATAGCTCCTCGGTCCAGCCATCCACTCTGAGTACGTCCCGCCCAGGGGTCCACCTCCAGGTACCGTCCTGCTCCACACGCCTCCGCCACGATCAGCACTGTTCGTCGTCTGCAACCAACACAACGTAGTGCGGGCATAGCCCGTGCAGGGGTGAGTATAAGCTACTTAGTAGGGACCCCGAGACCCCCGAAGGTCTCCCGAAATCCACAAAGGATAAACCACAACGGAAAGATACAATCATGAAGTAACAACCGACACTGCTTAGGTATATGCCCATACATATACCTAAGTCATCAATCCATGTTCGGCTCCAACATCCGAGCCCAAGCACAACCCAGTCCACACAGGAAAGAAAACGTAAATCCACACAGGATAGCACAACACAATCCACAAAGGAGAGAAAAACGTAAATCCACACAGGATAGCACAACACACTCCACAAAGGAGAGAAAAACGTAAATCCACACAGGATAGCATGACACAATCCAAAAAGGAGAGCAAAACAGAATCCACACAGGATAGCACAACACAATCCACAAAGGAGAGTAAACAGTAAATCCACATAGGATAGTTCAGCACAATCCACAAAGGAGAGTAACATAGGATTCAGCTCACACAGGTATACATATCGAAAAGGTGAAAGAGATGATCAGACATAGATACTAAATCATCTAAGCTGGACCCACATAGGATACAAGACCAGCACTGAATCATCAAAGCTGGGACCCACATAGGATACAAGACCAGCTGTCTTCATTGATTCATCTATACTGGGACCCACATAGGATACAAGACCAGTATTGAATCATCTAAGCTGGGACCCACATAGGATACAAGACCAACACAGCTAGGACCCACATAGGATACAAGACCAGCTGTCTTCATTGATTCATCTATACTGGGACCCACATAGGATACAAGACCAGTATTGAATCATCTAAGCTGGGACCCACATAGGATACAAGACCAGCACAGCTAGGACCCACATAGGATACAAGACCAGTTGTCTTCATTGATTCATCTATACTGGGACCCACATAGGATACAAGACTAGTATTGAATCATCTAAGTTGGGACCCACATAGGATACAAGACCAGCACAGCTAGGACCCACATAGGATACAAGACCAGCTGTCTTCATTGATTCATCTATACTGGGACCCACATAGGATACAAGACCAGTATTGAATCATCTAAGCTGGGACCCACATAGGATACAAGACCAGCACGGCTGGGACCCACATAGGATACAAGACCATCTGTCTTCATTGATTCATCTATATTGGGACCCACATAGGATACAAGACCAGTATTGAATCATCTAAGCTGGGACCCACATAGGATACAAGACCAGCACAGCTAGGACCCACATAGGATACAAGACCAGCTGTCTTCATTGATTCATCTATACTGGGACCCACATAGGATACAAGACCAGTATTGAATCATCTAAGGTGGGACCCACATAGGATACAAGACCAGCACGGCTGGGACCCACATAGGATACAAGACCAGTTGTCTTCATCGTCGCAGTCCACTGAGGATCTTTGCACAGTCGTCGTCGTCGAAGTCGCAGCCAGCTCTAGGGTTCCCGCACACAGCAAGCTCGTTCGGGAGGGTCTGCTCCACGAGCCGAGAGGCTGATACATCAACTGACATAAATCCGAGTTTGATGTATCCAAAAGTTCCGTATCGTCAACAGGAACTCAACGTCGCATACGGCGCGTCATTCGGACGCCCGGTCTGAGAGATATTGGCTTTTTCGTCCTAGGGGCCCGGTTGGTTTTTAAGGAAAAACCAACCCGACCGTACTCCACCTGCGTCCAAACCTCGGGCGGAGTATTCCAAAAGATCCGTCTCACAAAGAGGAATTCAACGAAGTCGACGGCACGTCAATCGGACGTTCGTAGCTCAAGAAATGAGTGTTTCCGCTCCGAGGGCCCGGTTGGTTTCGTGTACGAACCAACCCGGCCGAACCCAAAGTATTCCAAAACCTTGAGTTCGATATACCAAAACGACCGTCTCGATCCAAGGATCGCGTTTCCACTGACGGCGAGTCGTTTGGAGGCCCGTAGCTCAAGTTACGGGCATTTGACCGAAAATGGTCCGAAGACGGGGGGGTCCGGGCCCGGGCCGACCCGGCCCGACCCCCCCCCCCCCCTGGTTCGGCCGAACCAGGTCGACCCAAACCGGGTCGACCCGACCCGGTCCGGTCCGGCCTGGCTCGGTTCGGCCGAGCGCCGCGGGGCGCTGCCCCCGCGGTCTGGAGGTGTCGCGGCCTCGCATTGGGGCCGCGCTGGAGCAACGGATGCGGCTTCAGCCGCGTCCCGTGCGGGCAAGCTGAACCCGCGCGGCCGCGGGTCCGTTGGCCGCTGCCACCGCGGCTTCAGCCGCAGCGGTCTCGTCCGGCGGCGCGTCGGGGCGCCGCCGGCACCGCCAGAATCTTCTGCGGGCCACCGGAGTTGCTCCGGTGGTCCGTTTTCCTTCCCGTCTGCGCCGGTGTTCCTCCCGGGTTCCGTTCTTCACTGCGGGATCAAAAAATTTCCCTTGCGTCACGTTTTGTCGTCGCCCGCCAAATCCGCACAACCACGAAGAATGGAGGAGGGTTGTCGGGCCATGTTTGTTTGGCCCGCACCCTCTGCGTTAGATAAAAACAACGGGAGAAATAATTCCACACATGAAACAACAATTTTAATAAATTAAAATTGTTCATTTGAATCCGGTTCTTAAATTTTAAAGAAACGTTCACGAGAATAATGGCATTTCCAAAATAAAATCCCTACCTCTTCAAGTCGTAGCCCGCGGGTTCTTCGCGGATCTGATCGTCGCGGAAGGAGGGGTTCGTCGCGGAAGGAGGAGATCGTCGCGGTATCCGGCGCCGCGTCGACGAACTCTGAGGACCAAGAAAAAACAGATTTAATTATAAATAATTAAATATGTGTGTTGCTATAAACCACAAAGAAGTTTTAAAAGAAACCTGAAACTCTTACCTCAAACAGATGATTCGAAGATTTCATTGCGGAAGAAGGAACGTCGCAGCAGAACGTTGCGGAGGAGGAAACGTCGGCGTCGTGGAACACGGCATCGCGTTGTCGATTTCCGCGGGTTCGGCATTCTTCGTTGGAGGCCGGCGTTCTTCGCGTTCTTCGTGTTCTTCGCGTTCTTCGCGTTCTTCGCGAAGAAGGGTGAAGGCACAAGAACTTCTGTCAAAACCTCTCAACATGTAATCCTCCAAAAGACGGTGTTGGTCTTATTTTATTATTACGCCAACAAACGAATAAGAGGTAAGTAATGAACCATTAATTTGTAGAATTAAATTAATGAAAGAAACTGCCCATTTAATTTACGAACAAAACTGCCCAATTAAATGGTGCGTTAAGAAATTAAGAAAACGCGTCAGTTGACTTTCATAAAGACGAGTTTTCGTGGGTGCATTACTTAGCGGAAAAGAAACGGTGGGGCTCGTGCGGGTCCCACCTCACAAATATCCTACCAAGAGGGTAGGATATTTCTGGATAGCATCTGATCCGGATCAACGCAGCTTAAGTCGCTTTTAAGTGACTTTAAGTGGCTTCCAAGTGGCTTAAGTGAAATAAAATAAAGTTTGTTGTACAATTATTTTATTTCTTAACTTTAAGCCCGAAAATTAAAAACCACAACCGAGCAAACGCAACTTCGAAAGAGGCGTTTATAAGAAAAAACCGGCGCTGTGATTCCATCGGTTCCCTCGGAATTTGATTCCGGGCACCAGTTCAAAAGTTATAAAAACCCACTCGTCCGTTCACTGAACGTACCCGAGCCAAACTTCGGAAAATGATTCCGGGCACACCGGGCCTCGGAATCAGGTGCCGTCAGAAACTGCGTTCTTTTAAAATTCCAAAGAAAATTAAGAAAAAAAATTTCCTTGAAATTTCCAGGTCTTTACAACCAGTAAGAACCTTCCTTGCCTCTCTAAGCTCCCCTCAGACATGTAGGGGGGATTATGGGTAGCTTCCTCGACACTACCACTCCCTCAAGTGGAAAGTTAAAAAAATAGTCGAACCACTTATTAAAGTGGATGTATGTAGTATTATTCTTGTCATCATCTATTCCTAGCACCAAGTTTAATAATGCCTTCTACAAAGGAGAAATATATTTCACATCCTCCCATACATTCATGGTAGAGAGGAACTCATCATACATCCTTCCCAGAATCAAGATACCAGCAATTTGATGGAGATCCCAAAGGCTGATATCAACCTCCCCATAATACAAGTGGAATGTGTTGGTATCTAGAGACCACCATCCTAGAAGTTATGGTATGAAATCCTTAGGTTTGGAAACATGGAATTGAGAAGCACATGCTGCTTCGTACAGGCCTACTCGCCTAATGACATGCTCAAAATCGACATAGGATGCACATGCCCAGTAGGCTCAGGCCCACTTATCAGTGAAGTTTCCACCTCGGCGCAAATCCCAGCTATTGATCCATCCCTTATCTGGATTCCCAAGCCCATCCTTAATGATCGTCTTATATTAAGGCGAGGATTTCTCTTCTACCAAATCCTTACCATCGATGTTGTTGATGTTATTATAGAGCCAATGCGCTGCCATAGGAGTATGATCTTTCCTAGCGTGACCATCCGCAACCCTGTACTACTGATATTGTCCTGGTATGACCCTAAACCAATAGGTTGCCTCATCTCAGATTACCTTGGGAATGAATTCATCATCCCACAAGACAAATTTGTAAACTAGAAGCCTCTTGTATAGTGGGTAGTCCTTCTGACCATTCGACAATAGTGTCATCAGCGATTTGTGATTAGAAGTACTCTGAATGTACTCTCCCATTTGAATATTGACTGCCATTTCTCCCCCCTAGGTAGCATCAGTGAGAAATTCTCAAGCAAACTTTTATGCAGCCATCAGCCCGAGACTCAGAAAATTTTTCAGGTTCCGTTCGCAAAGACTGTTCATAGAGACTATTCATAGAGACTGTTCACAGAGACTGATCACATAGTGTTCTTTCTCTTGACTCGTGTCTCATTAAAGCAAAGGTTCATGATGCACCGGTTCACTAAAAAGTGTTCACAAAGCACCAGACTATAGAACTTGGTTCGTGCAGGTGCATTTGTGAGGCGGATCTCTTCATAAACAGAGCATGTCAACATGGTTATTCACGGAGATTCAAGTATGGAAAAAAGAGAATTGTGTCCCTATTTATAGGAAAGAGTCGATTCTACCTTCGTGGCACCCTTCTTGGTGCCCTTCACAGTGACCTTTTTGCCACACTTCACAGTTTCCATTGACTAACATGGCTTCACGATGTAAATCACTCTACCTGCTTTGTGATCTGGATTTTCTATTCAGCAAGAGTTTTGTTTTTAGTTATTTACCCTCATAATCCAACCCCCTTTTCCCTCGATTCCCATTCTGAAGGGGGGAATTTTTTGGCACCGATAATCATGCCCCCAAAGGCATGAACAAAGTCATGGCCTATTCAAAGCCGAATGCAGACCCGAGTGGCCTTAAATTTTGGCTAAAATCATTAAAGGGGTCTATTTCACAAAGCTCCTCCACAAAGATTTTTTTTGGACCAGCTCGAAAATGGATCTCCTCCATGGAATCAATTTCCCTTCACAGACCATCCCACAAATGTATGTACTCTGCGGCATCCATCTCCCTTCGCAGACTAGTTCTCAAACAGATCTCCTCTGCAGTGTCACTTTCCCTTCGCGGACCAGCCTGCAAACATATGTCCTACGTGGTGTCACTTTCCCTTTGTGATCCAACCATGAATATATTTCCTTTGTGGTGTTGTTTTTTATTCATGGTTCCTGATTGTTCTCCATGGCTAGCCCCACGAAACCCCTCGACCTCCACTGCCTATAAATAGAAGGCTCGCTCCCTCTCCAAATGATTATTACTCTGACCTTTCGCCTTCCCAGCTCTTGTTTCACAAATCTCTTCATGAACCCAAATATAGATCACCTAAGGTACTTAGTTTATGCGATTTGTTCCTCCTTTGGCTCTTTATGGGACCAACCTATGGTGGGGATTCCCTTCATTAAGGCATTTACCCTTCACAAAGGAGGTATCCTCTTTGGGTTGCTCGAGGCTCTGTGAAGCATTAATTTTCCACTAAGCACTCTCCAAATTAAGAGCTCTTTGCTAAAGTGAATCTCTATTCCACCCAAGCCTCTCCTTCATGAAGTAATATTACTTCGTGTAGCCCCTCTTCTTCACGAATCACTAGAGCTTTGTGTAGATCATCTCTTTGAATCCTTTTTCTTTTCGAACCCTTCTCCCTTGAGTCCCTCTAGGATCGTATGGAGTAATGTCATGGTTCCTATAGTGGTGTTTCATAAAGTGTTTCCCTGCCTCATGCTTCTTTTTATATGCATGCTAATGGTTATTGCGTCTTCTCATATCCACGCTAACATGGACCCCTCTATTGACCACTCCTCCACCTCACTCCCGCTGGGCATTGTTTGTGCCTTACCTCCCCCAAGTTTGGGTCGATATGAGTTATATAAGTCCAAGGGATGAGGAGCGAGTCCTCATCGTCTGAGCTGTAGGATGTTAAACTACCAATCACATTTGTCCCCAACACATTATGTTAAACTGTGAGTTGTCACATGCGTAGTAGGCATGAGTGCATCAGAGAGAGTATGGGACTGGGAGCCATTTGCTTCATGATTTTTTAATACTCCTTATCTATCCCTATGGTTTTGTTGCCATGTGTGCCTCGAGAAATCTCTACATAATCCCCAACACACACCTTGATAGGGTGTTCCTTATATGATGACCATATCCTCCTGACACACACCTTGATAGGGTGTTCCTTATACGATGACCATATCCTCCTTGTACATCTGGACACCCTCCTCAGGCTTCCCTTTATAAGTAAGTCCCAATCTCTATCTCACCGGGTCGCCTCAGTGTGTAAGCCCCACACAATATCCTTTGTGTCTGCACCTCTCATGACGTGATCATCAAGTCTTATGCTACCTATTGTTTCTTATACCGAGCATGGCTCACATGGGATTAGAGTAAGCATCAACTGTGAAATCCTCTATGGACCACTAAACACGCATAATCCTCATGCCCCCATTTCTCTTGAACTACATTGACTTTGATCCCTATCTTCTAGGTAGGGTACTTAGGAATCCTACTTAAGGTTCAATCCCATCACCCATCTGTTCCGGCCATTTCAAATTAGTTCAATGCTCGTCTCGCATGACGTTAAATTGTATGCCTCTTTCATCCCACATGAAATTAAACTATATTCTCAAACTACATGGGTTTTGATACCTATCTTTTAAACAGGGTACATAGGAATCCTCCATGAGGTTCAACCCCGATCAATGGTAAAATCTGGTGCTCCCTCCTAGGGATGTACCCTCCTGATGTGACATATTCCCTTTTTGGGGAACATCTCATGGATCCTCCTTGATGAGGTGGTCTGATCCATCCGGGAAGCTAACCACGCATAATCCCCACATT
The DNA here is from genome assembly GCA_963277665.1 of Viscum album. Lineage (NCBI taxonomy): Eukaryota > Viridiplantae > Streptophyta > Magnoliopsida > Santalales > Viscaceae > Viscum > Viscum album. Next base: position 1,397,669,690 of record OY728127.1, on the reverse strand, counting down.
CAATACATACTCCTCCAACCAAGAGTATCCCTCTTAGGATGGGTCGCTAACCATGCATAATCCCTGACATGTCTCTAGGTCGCTATCCTTTATGTACACCCTGATTATATGCCCCATCCTAAACTATGTGGACTTTGATTCCCTGCCATGGGGATACATAGGAATCCTTTCTGTAACGTCTTGATACGGGTTCCACACAACGGTACCCCAATCCAGTTCACCGCATGACCTCAAGCACGCCTCCCCATATGCTAGAGGCTACCTAATAGTAGCGAGGGTTTGGTAAGTCATTTATGGGGAGAATATACTCTATTTTATCAGAGTAAAACACCAGTGGAAGTAAATAAAAAATGTGGAATCATATATAACCAGCACAATACTCATGTCACAAGATAACCAAATAGGAAATACCATATTCAATTGAAAGGGAAAACATGATATCCCAATACAAGTGTCAAGTGTCTATAATGTAATAGAAATTAAAGACACTACGACTCCCGAAAAGGGTCCTAAACCATGCTTGGTTCCCTCCTCCAAGCTCCATCCCCAATCAGCCACCTATCCTAAGGAATTTTCCCTTATACATTCCTGCAATAATATAATCTATTTAGGTACTGATTAGGCAGCCCGAATAGGGTGTGAGTAAAACTTAGTAGGCCACCACCAACGACGTCTAAAACAAGTCCAGTAAAAAGATAGTGCATTCAGTTCTATAAGGAAATAAGTACAATGCAATAATAAATAGTTTATCACGTTTTCATTTATTCTTATCTAACTACATTAAATCTAGGGTTCCTAAGGATACCTGTACCTCAATACTAACTTCATCTCATACTGGATCCTGAAGTGTTCCCTAGGTAATATTATATATTAATACCTTATTCTTACTAAAGCTCGAAGTATTCAAGGTGCTATGATATATCATTACCTAATTCAACTCATTTCAAAGTTCGAATATTCTCGTGTGAGGCCATAACTTATAGTGCCATTATTTCCATTCTTTAATTTCACATTTATAATCCACATTTCCAAAGTTACCAATATCAAAAACATAAGTAAGATGACCATGTTACCATGCTTACTTCTCAATATAATGACCATGTTACCATTCTATTAACTCATAATTATAATGATCATGTTACCATGTATACCTATCAATTTAGAATGACCATGTTCCCATTCTCTTTACTCTTAAGTATAATGACTATGTTACCATGTATACTTCTCAATTTAGAATGACCATGTTCCCATTCTCTTTACTCATAAGTATGATGACCATGTTACCATTTGTACTTCTCAATTTAGAATGACCATGTTCCCATTATTTATCACATAATTAATTTACTAATTAATTATCCACCCCAATCCCATTACTAATTCAATAATTAGGTAAACACATTCATTCTATTACTTAACTCAACGATTAACTAAGTGATTCAAACCATTAATTAATTCATCAATTAATTAATCAATATCACAATTCATATTCCATAATTAATTTTCCATAATTAATTATCTCATTATAATCTCAACTTTCCATAATTAATCCCACAATTAATTATCTAGATCATATTATCAAAGACACATGATTAGTCTAAAATTAATTATCTCAACTTAGCCATTTCAATATCTTATAATTAATCCCTTGATTAATTATCTAGATTAAAACCACTGAATCTTATAATAAATTTCCCCAAATTAATTTTCTAATAGTGTATTCACTTAGTATCATGATTAATTCCCCAATTAATCACCTATTTCAACAAGGCTTTGATAAATCAATTGGTCAATATAATTAACCCAATTCAAGAAAATCAATTTCTAAAGGATGATAGCAATTATAAAATTTTTCATATACATATCAAATCCATGACTATGTGAATTAGATTTAGACCACCTACCTTAGTTCATTGATAGATGTTTTCCCAACAGAAATCCCCAAAATCTGAGTAGCACAACGACATTGATAAAAGTTCTAGATCTAAATACATAAACCGAAATCAAGATCAAAGACATAAATATATCATAAATATAGATATAGATACACAATACTAGATCTATATCTCTCCACATAGGTTTAGATCCAAGGAAATATAGGATATCTTCCATGAAAATATCAAGGAAAGATAGAAGAAAGAATAGGAGAAGCATCGGGATGAAATCCACTTAATGGGAGAAGATTGGATCTTGAATTCAGGATTTAGATCTCGAAGAACGGTGTTCTTAAGGACTTGGAATTCCTTCAGGTCGATGGGAGAACCTTCCTTTACCCTTATTAAAGTAAAATCCCGAGTTAGGGCCACATTGTAGGTGAAACATGTCATTAAAACTTGAAAACGAGTGAGATCCACAATTTTAGGATCTCGTTGTCGGCCCTCACATGGTTAGTCACACGGTTAGGAAAATCGTGCGCTAACCATGTGTTAGTTGATAATTTAAGGGGTAAATTCACATGGCTACCTTTCATGGCCTATCAAATAGTGCTTTAACCATATTGAAGCTACTGCCTCAAAAGACCAAAGGGCGCGCGGTTTCTCCTAGGCAGTCGCACGGTTTTTACAAAATGTGCGCCAACCGTGCACAACCTCTTTTATCCAAAATTTTCTTAAACTTCACCCAAACACACCCCAAGCCATAACTCCCATAAAAGTTACTTGAGTAAAAAAAACAAAAAAATACCTAGAATCGTACCTAGGACAACTCTAGAAAAGGTCGGTATCTGAGGTTCAAGCCCATCATTCATGTCTCATCATGGTCTCTCCCTTGAGCCCCTATATTTCGGGAAGATCATTCCTCAACCCAAGTTTCCACTTCATTTGAGTCCCATCCATGCACTCCATTCTCACAGGACACCTCCTTAGGTGTCCCATCGCCCCACTGAACTTCATGGACTTTGATTCCCATCCATGAGGATATATAGGAAGCCTCCCTAAGGTTCAATACTAACACCACTTACATATTCACATCGGTTCCATTCCATTAATCTCATCCACTTCATCAAATCCCCCAAAATCCATCCTGATTCTTACCCAGGCTACCACATCCTGGTGGGATCACACCATTCATACGGGCATCTAACCATGCATAAGCCCTAGCTATCTGCTCCATCACCTCGCCCTTATCACAGAGGGGTCACATCATCTACTTGGGATTTCATAGTGCGTAATCCCCATCCATTAACATGATTGCTTCTCCTAGAAGCACCTAGAAAATATCAGTGTGTAATCTCCATCCATTCACATGATTTCTACTCCTAGAAGCACCTAGGCCATCTCGGTGTGTAATCCCCATACATTCACATGATTATTGCTCCTAGTAGCACCTGGGTCATCTTAGTGCGTAAGCCCCATCCATTCACATGATTTCTGCTCCTAGAAGAACCTAGGTTGTATCAGTGCATAATCCCCATCCATTCACATGATTTTTTCTCCTAGAATCACTTAGGCCACCTCAGTGCATAATCCCCATCCATTCACATGATTTCTGCTCTTAGCAGCACCTGGGTTGTCTCAGTCTGTAAGCCCCATCCATTCACATTATTGTTTCACCTTGCAACACTTGGGCCATCTCAATGAGTAATCCCCATTCATCCATGTTATTGGTACTCCTAAAATTACCTAGTACATCTTAGTGCATAATCCCTATCCATTCACATGATTTCATATCCTAGAAGCACCTGGTCCATTTCAGTGCATAAGCCCCATCCATTCACATAGAATCACCTGGCCCATCTCAGTGTGTAATCCCCATTCATCCATGTTATTTCTTCTCCTAGTAGCACCTGGGTCATCTTGGTGTGTAAGACTCATTCATCCATGTGATTTCTCCTCCTAGAAGTACCCAGGCAGTCTCAGTGATTAATACCCAAATCACCCCTTCAAACTACGTGTGTTTTGATCCATGTCCTCTACACATGGTACATAGGAATCCTCCATGAGGTTCAATCCCATCCAATGGTAAACTTTGGTGTCCCCCTCCGTGGGACCCATCTTCTCCGATCTTCCCTTCGTGGTTTCTCGGTCAGCCTTCACGGTGTGAAACATTCCCTTTTTAGGGACACACCATCCTAGGTCTGTCCTTATTATTCGTTTTGATTCACCTATTAGATAAAAATTCCAGGTGATCCCTCCTAGGGATGTGCCTATCTAATACACTTTCATAAGTGTTATGATCAATATGATCTATCTCCGCAAGATATTAAACTCACGGAATACACCATGTTAAACATGGGAATCTGAGGAAAACCTCAAAGACATGCCTCTGGCATAAGATACCCTGCAATCAATGTGGTAGGCCTCAGGTTTACATACCCTTGAGAATCCCTCTAATGAAGAATATAGGTGTTCTAGTGTTTTGGAATTAAGACATGCCACAGATGCCTCAGCATTACTACTCTCCTAACTAAAGGTTTCTTTCCCAACATGACCCTTTGGAATGTCCTGGAAAAAGAAGCATAATTAACTGGAATACACAAAGATATGGCACTGGGAATAAGTTTCATGAACAATGTATTAATCTATGAGGGATACTCGGACTAGGAAAAAAGTTCTGAGGAGGAATCCATTGAAGGAGGGATCAACATCCTATCATCCCGTTTTGATCAAGGAGAATACACCACCGGAGAAGTTATGGAAGTTGGCTTCCTTTGGAAAGTGGGAATGTGGGGTATAATGCAACCGTCAGTGAGTGTCAACAGGCACACGGCGGGTGCACCCCAACAGAAAGTGTCGGAAAAATAACCCTTATGGGTTGTGAGTGTGTAAGTTATACGTTGAACTTAGGAATGAGTGTATTGTTTGTGGTGCTATTAGTGATGGGTGTGGTGACCCATGTAGGTCTAGATTTTGTGGGTTGTGTTTGGAACCTATAAGGGGTGTTTAGTCTTGTGGTGTTGATGTGTGTGTGTGCAAGAATGCTTAGTGAGAAACCTATGGTGGATTTTTACTGGGGTTATTTGAATGTAGTGTGCTTGAAAATGGGAAGGAGATCCAATGTTGAGTGGTGACTTATTGAAATATTGATGTATATAGCATAGATAGAGAGCCTAGTGACTTGTTACCATTAACCCTGGTTGTGGAAGTTGGTATCATTTGATTCTCAAGAGTGACCCATGAGATTGGTTGGTCATTTTTTTAGTGCTCTTGGATGCATGAGGTATGGATGGATTTTTTGGTTTTGGATAAGGGAAGATTTTCCTGGAGGTCTAAGTGGGAAGGTCAATGGTTTTGGGAGATGCAACTCGATTTGTGACACTGATTTGATAGTCTAGGGGGAAGTCAAGGGTGACCTCGTGGGAGGTTAGCCTAGTGATGCATGTTCTTCAGAATATGAATCATGGGAGATGCTTCAGAGGTGGAATCAATTCATAATGACTAACATAAAGTTTTAGTAAATGGTGTTCTAGTGCCTTGGTTCTTTCATAAGGGTTCCTGAATACATGCAGTTAGTTGTAAGGTTAGTTTTGAAGGGTTTTATTGCCTGGATGTATGACCTATCTATTTAGACAATGATTAATGGAGGCCTCAATATTGATTTTAGGAGGAAAATACTAGGGTGACTGAAGCATGGTTAGATACTTTCATTATGAATGTGATGCCCGAGGTGTGGGTGGTCACGTGGTTGGGCTTTTTTTATGAATGGTTTGATTGTTGGGCATAATGTTAGGATGTATCGCGGCCTATGGGGTTAATAGATCAGGAGTCTTGGTCAAGTGAGCAAACAGGTGTTGAGCTAGGCTATGGTGATGTTTGTATCATGTGATAAAAATTCAGTATAAGTGTGTGGTCACAGGAAAGTGAAAGAACTTAAGGAATATTCTAGGGTCAAAATGTGGGCATGTGATGCTTAGGAACGAGTCTTTTTGGGATGGGAGAATCAGTGAATTGGGACAAGTTCTTGTTGATCTCTGTGAAACCAAAGTGGGGAGCATGGATAAACGAGAGAACATAGTTTTTTATCCATGTAGAGGACTGTAATGTTTTAGTTTTTAACTTTAAAGGTTTTTCCAAGAGAACTCAAGTGGTGTGGTGGTGGTAGTTTTAAAGGAAAATTTGGTTCGTGACTACTTCACATAGAGTCTTGAAGTAGTGGTGAGATGGTTGGTAACCCCACATGAGTTGTGGTGGTTGGGTTTCGATGAGACGTTACAGGTAGGGAAGCCCTAGACTATTGATAGACCAAGGTTTCCCCATAGTGGGAGGTGACATAATTATGGATAAGTTATGTTTTTCTTCTTAGATAACTTCTTATAATACTTTTAGCTAGTGAAGATCATGACCAACATCTTGACATTATCCTAAGTATGAAGAGAAAGCTCTGGCTTTACGCCTAGAGACTTGAATGTGTTATGGTTGGGTATGGGACGTATTGGAGTTTATGATCATGGGGTGTTATAATTAGGTCCAGATGGTGGGATTTCCACCACTAACCATTTATGGGTGAGTTCTTAAGAAGGGACTAGGTGTTGATGAACACCATGAGTGTCAGTTATGGAAGTCAGGATCGAGTACCGGGTGATGTTTATTTTTTTGAACCGAGGAAAGATAGATAGACCCATTCAAGTTTTGGGGTATAGATAATTACTAAATCATGGGACATGGTGATTTAAATCACTTGAGAAAAGTTATGATAACAACACTCCTAAGGTGGGAGTGATAAATCAGTCCTGTATGTGTGGATTAAAGCATAAAGTTGATGTAGTGGCCTCTGGATGCCAATGAGACAACTGTGAGGTGAATGTTGGGTCTCTCAAAGAGACCAAGTGGGCCTTGTTTATGGTGGTTTATTTATCCAAGTGTTTTATTTGGGCACAGAGTGGTTCTAAATGAAATTTTAGTTTCTTGTGTTAAATTCATTGAAGGGAGTGGTAAGATATGACAATGATTTGTGGTGAGAAAGGTTGGGTTCTAGGACCTCATCGGGGGTTGGGTATGGACTCTGGTGGGTATGATTGGGTGACCATGTAGTGTACTTAGGCATGAATACATCTTGGTTAGTTAAGGTAGTGGTGTGACAATAGTGAATCCAAGCCTCTCTAGGATGAGTCGGTTGGGGATAACTCGACTCGGTATGGAGAAAATAGTACGTTTCAAATTTTGGAATAGTATTGAGTAAGGAATTAACCATATTTAGTTAGTGTTTGGAAGTAGGAGTGATTGTTTTGGGTTTTTTTATGGGTATGGTGGATCACGAGGATGGTTTAGAGGATATTGAATGTTGTGATGGTAGAGTTATATCAAAAGTTTGGGAACAGAACTAGTAGAATCATTGGATGTTAGTGATAAACCTTATATTAGTAAGTGACTTGGGAATACGGAAGGGGTAGCATGACAACAATGGAGGATGGATGTTTTGGGACAAGCCATTCGAGGGTGGTCTGACACATTATGGTGAGAAAGGAATGGATGTGGAAAGTTGTGACCCACATCTGATTTGATGTTCGTGGTGACAAGTGAGTTTTAGAAAAGAAGTCATGCTTGGGAAAGGTCAATTTTTTCTTAGTCCATGAATGATGGTGTAGGGGTGACCTTACAATTTGTTTCTATAGAAAATATTATTTCCAAATGGGTGAGGCCCTTATGGTTTTTCAGGTGCAGTGATTTGGGAACACATCAGGTGTGTTGTTAAAGTTGATTTGGGATTCTAGTGGTCTTTTCCGATAGTGGAGGTGCCTATCATAGGGAGATCAGGGGGTGAGATAAAGTTTGTGCTCGAATCTCCCCAATAGAAAGTGGTCAGTTGGTTATGTGACTAGTGTTTCGGGTTGAAGGGACTCGAGAAAGTACAATTTTAGTGTTTTTTCCTTAACAATGAGTGTTGGCTTGGATTTTGATCAATTTAGTGCCATAAGGGTTTTGGTTGTGTTTTGGATGTTTGTTTGTGGAATGGGAACATTGGATATAAATTTGTGGATCGTTTTAGGTTGGGAAGTGTTATTTGTAAAACCATGTGTTTCTTCAGGTGGCATCGAGTTTGGGGCACTGTTGGAGTTTTTGAAATAGGATAAAATGGCGCCAAGTGATTTGGGCCATGGGTTGTGAGGAGGATCAGACCAAAGGGATGATGATTGGATATTCCATGAGGGTGTGATATTGTGTGTAACATTTCATTATGTTGTGATTTAGGCACTATTTTCTAGTCTTCCCTATAGAGCTCTGGTGGTTGATGCATGGGTTGAAGTTGATGCATCCTTTAAGGAGCATTCAGTTCGTTTTTTAGATCGTAGTGAGAATTTTTGCGGGACAAGACTATGATTTTAGTTCAAGTTTTCTGTAAGTATGGTAATGTTCAGGAGGAAACTCTAGAAATGAATATGGATATGTAGGTCTAGTGACCAGATCTCTTTTCTTTGAAGTTCAGTGGTGCTTGGGAAGAGCAGCTCAAGGACGATCTGTTATAAGATGGGGAGGTTGTAAGATCCTAAACATTATAGAGGTATGTCATTGTTTAAATTTTGGTTTCAATATCTTATTTTTGGTTAATTAAATTATTACTTAGAGTATGATATACCTCAGGGTTGTTCCGGGAGTTTAGGACAAGAAAGGAAGTAAAATCAGGTTAATCTGGGCAAGGCGCGTGGTTGGTGCACGGTTAAGTAAATCGTGCGGCCTTTCCAGGAAAACTTGAAACCTTGGATAGTGGAATTCTATATGGTTGGCACACAGTTTTTAAACCATGTATAGATCCCTAGGTAACCGTGTGACCTCACTCACCTTAGACAGTGTCTTGCACATGGTTTGGAAAATCATGTGGGTAAATCGTGCCCCCCTTTAAAAGTTGAAAAAATTACGGTTTTTTCATCATGGTATTTTAATTATTATATCATATTTTCACCCCATTTATTCTACTCTAAACCCTAGTGACGAACCTAAACCTCCCAAGCTTCCAATGGATAGATCTCCTCCACTTCTAGGCTGTTTGGAGCGTCGCTAGTTGCGAATCAAAGATACGGGTAAATCTAATCCTCTCCTTTCTTCTCTTTTTCAGATTAGGGTTTTTATCTTGGGAAATATTCTTCTGAACCCCTAAAACTCTATTTTTCTGATGAAATATGGGCTTAATCTTCAAGGGTTGTTTTAATATAGATCTAAGTCCACTATTATATGTGTGTTCATCATTTGATTTTAGGTAGGTGGTCTACAAGTTATATCCCATAGTCGTTGTGTTGATTTTTGCATGTTTGATTGCGTTCTTGGGTGTCCCTTATTGTGATTTGAGTACCTTGGGGTGATATTTGGTTAAATGAACATCTAAATTAAGATTTAACCCCCCCCCCCCGATCCCTGTGGGATTCATTGAGGGTGATTTGACTTATTTAGGGTCATCCATGGGTGCATCGACCTTCCTAGACATGGTTAATGGAAACGTTAAGTATGAAATTGACATGAGATTAAGTTTATCCCATGATGAAAATGTAAATTGGTTAATGTTATGATTAATAAATTAATATGTATAGTTTTATCTATATGTGTATAATGTCTAAGGGATTGTTTGTCTTGGCATGAAAAATGGGTCAAATGGGGTTAATGGGAATGTTCCAAATGAATTGTGTTAGGTACTTTAAATGCATAAGTGGGTTAATACATGGGAAATGATGAATGGGTTATTTGAGTTAATATATTTTAATGGTTTAATATGTTAAATGGGTTAATGTATGGGGACTAGTGAATATGCTTAGTGAATTAGGCATAAGAAATGGGAATTGGGATAAATGACTATGTAATGTAAATGGTAAATGTGTTAATGGTTTATGGTATAATGTAAATTCCCATAGTGATTTTTATGGTTTCCATTTTGGTCTTTCCCAAATTTACCCAAGTTTTTAGGGTTAAGTGGTCATTTGTAGTGTATCTTGGGTTGTCGAATCCTCGGAGACCTAAGAAAAAACCTATAGACACATACATTCTATGGATTGTTTTTTGCTATGAAGTGGACAAATTTGGGTTGATTTTAGATGGGTTTAAATGAGTAATAAGATATATATTTGAATTCAAATTATGAGAAAATGTTTTGATCCTAGGTCATTGATCGGGGTGGATTCAATGAATTCCTTTTTAGATTATTTCAATTTCTTAAATTTGAGATGGGTTTATTCAACAAAGTAAAACTACCATCATCACTTACTGGTTTAATACCAACACACCATAATACTAATCATCTATAAACTTGGTGGATCATATTTATGGTAACTCCAGTGTAAATGTTTTTATTATCAATTGAATTGTGTGGACTTAAAATTCAACAAGTATGAAGAAGTTTTAAGATATTAAAATGAAATTATCAATTAAAAGAAGTGATTAGAAATTAATAGATTGAGAAATAAAATCCAATACATCCCCTTACTACTCCCTTATATCAAACCATAATATTTTTATCCCTACATTGATACTATTATCTCAATGGAATTGGGAAGTAGACTCATGGGGGTGGAATTGAAGAAGTAAAAAAACAATGAAATAATGAACACTCCACCGTTGTTTGAAGGATTTTTATCTTCACTGTGTGAATAAATTCACACCTTAATGAAACAGTATCAAAATGTTAACTGAAATAACAAAAAATGAAAATAAGAAGAAGTTTTATTAAGATACTAAGGTTATTTGAATAACATACAATTGAAAGAAGAACATTACAAAGACAATGTGGCAACATAACATTACAATGAAACAAAGCACAAAGCATCCGTAAATCCTCCAACACCACTAAATTAAATAGGGATTTTGTAAGACTTAGGTAGAGCCTAAAATAGTGGAAGTCATACCAATTAATGTTGGTAGGCCTAGGTGGGTGGAAAGTTAATGTAGAGAAGACTTGTCCACCCTTGACAAAAATCTGATCCAACTTGCATCCACCAAACAGAGGCACCTAAATGACCTTTTAGATGGACGAATTTTGGTGGAACCTAGAAGAAGAAAATGAATCCTTGGATGTTCCCTAAAAGAATGTAAAATTTAATCCCAATTGGATTTTTGGTTTTAGATATATGATTGAAATGGTGGGCTATTTTTATGGTCTATAGAATCTGGCCCAGAATTCCATCTTCAACTTGGGCCACCTGGAACTCTATTAAAACATCATAATTAGCTTGGGAAACTTTTTAATTAAATGTTACTCATAATGTCCTCTATCTTCATTTCAAATATTAGCATCATTGGGGTCGGATATTGTCCACTACAGTGATATTATTGAGATACTATAGAGTTCACTTTTCCCAAAATTTTGTTGGTTCAAGGCCCAGTTTGGTGGCCGTTCAATGTGAATCTACAAGTTCTATAAAAGGATGAATTGTTACCTGTAGAATGGGGGACCTTAAAATAAAATATGAAAATAAAATCAAGACCATTGGTTGTTTTAGGAGGTGTTAAAAAATGTACCATGTAATAGTGCATTTTAAGAAGGAATTACAATCATAATGTGAAATAATTTTCAATTTATAAAATGAACTAAAAATAGCGTTTATGAATAATGAAGCACAATAAAATTATATGTATCAAAAATGAATATTATCCTATTTTAGTGTCTAATCATTTTTACTATTGGTATTGGTTATGTTTAGTTGTGATATGGTATATGTGTGGTGAATGGATAAATAAGCATGTGAACATGGCTTGGTAGAGTGGGGTATTGACATGAGGTTATTCACCTATGGGTCAAGTTAGACTAAACTTCACCCCAAAACGCATGGATTATAGAAGGGTGTGGATTTCTATTTCCCTAATGGTTTCATTCGATGAGAACACCTGGACCAAGGCTTCAAGGTGAGTGTGTTGTATATGTGAGTTTGTGATTATCCCTAGTGAGATATGGAGCTTGATTTATTTCCCCTATGTATTGAAATTTATGAATGTGCCTAACCCATTGATATCATGATGTAATTGAACTAATAATGAATATGGTGTAAGTATTGAAATTGGGAATAATGCTAGGAATGACTTAAGTAAACCTTGTTAACTAATGGAATCCCACTTGTCTTTGTTTACCTTGTTTTTACTTAGCACTTTAATGAACTTATTATTGACTGGATATTTTGTATACACCATTGGTGGTGGCCTATTTAGTTATACTAGCACCCTACTCAGGTCATCATTGGGTACCCGAGCAAACTTCATGCTTGAAGGTTGGGATGAGGGAAAAGGCCATGTGCTTGGGAGTCAAGTTGGGCTTAGGACATACATGGATGAGGTTCTAGACTTGGAGTTAGGACCATTTGGGGATTACTCTATTTGTATTTATTTTGGGTTGTATTAACTTGGAATTGTTAGCATGACATGGCCTATTTACTATTGGCTATGTTTTGTAGCCAGCTTCGGGAGATGTTTGTTTATTCATGTTTATTGGTTATTATATATTGTTTTTTATATTTTATTTATTTTATATTGTGGTTTACTCTGTTAAAGATATTAAAGTCTCCCCATGTGACCTTTTATACCCTCATTGTTAGTCGAAAACCTTTGGCATACAGGGAGGCATGCTTGAGGTCATGTGGTGACCCAGGTCGGGGTACCGGTTTAGTAGCTCCCGGGTCAGGGACGTTACAATATAGGTAATTAACTTAACATAAAAATGTCTTATTATATGTAAGATACTGAAGATATTATATCACCATGGTTTAATAAGAATTTAATGAGTAATAAATAATATAAAATGCTCGGTTAGGGACATTACCTCTTCTTTGAACAACTTCTTATAGTTTGAACCAAAAGAATTCCTAGGTTGGAATTTTGACCAAACTAAGGATTATAGGATGGTATGAGGGGATTAAGTAAGTTATTTGTTTATGTATTGGCTTAAACAAATAGTTTTTAAATTTTTAAGAGGAGATGATAGGGGTTTTCCTTTTATAAGTGAGGTGAGTGGTACACTTGTAATTTTTGAAAAGAAAAAGGTGTACCCATATTTTTCACATGCCACAAGGATCCAAAATGGGTCATTATAAAACCTATAAGATATAAGGTCTAAATATGGCCATAAAATTTATTTTTAATAATTTTTGGGTCATTTTTAACCCTTATCTTTTTAGTTTAACCCTTGGTAAACCCATTTTCACCTTAACTCTAGTAATTAATTTTTTCTGCTTTTATTATTCAAAATGGTCAAAAATTAAGTTGAAATTATAAGATAATATAAATTATTTTTATTTAAAATATTTAATAAATTTTTCCAAATTCCATTCATATAAGTAGAAAAGTTTGATTTAAAATTAATTCCGCAGACGCGATGAAAAACCGGTTTTTCAAAGTGAAAAGTCTCAAAAGTTTAAAAAGTTTTTAAATCAAAATTCAATATGAAACTGATTAAAATGACCTAAATTGGAGTAATATATATATAATTAAACTAATTTTACATTTAAAACTATATTAAAATAATTTTTAAGATTTTAAATTCTTTAAAATAAATTACAATTCTTAATAAAAACCAGTATTTTTCAATATTCATTGAAAATTTTATATTTTCAAAAAATTATCAAAAATTCACTCCAAGATAATTTTGAAATTATTATTTAAAAAATGAATTTTATTTTTTCAAATAAATTTTCTAAAATTGTCAAAATTAATTTTAAAATAAGTTTGCAAAAGGCGACAAAACAACTTTTTAGAAAAATATAATTTTAAGCATAAAATTGGATTTATTCTTATCTATTGTCTAGAAAACACATAAGATGAATGTTAAACATTTGATTAAATATATAATATATAAATTTAATTAAAATAATTCACCAAAAGTGATTTTTTTAATTTATTGAGGTGAAACATGTTTGGCGCATAAAAATAGTTTTTCAGAAAAAGTTTTCCGTTATTTTCAAATAGTTTTTATTTTCATTTATAATTAATTGGTCGCCAAAGAATTAATTTTATATACATGTGTAAACCATATATTTTCATAATTTAGTTAATCCTATTCATACCCACCATTCAAATGGTTAGGTGATAAATATAATACTAAATAATAATATTTTAATAATATATCATGTTTTTTTAAACTCGATGTTGCATGTAACACAAGATACACTTAACGTTGTGTGAAACACAAGTTAACCTCAATGTTTCTTTTAGTGAAATATAAAATCAATGTTTCATGTAACACAAAATATAGAAAATATTAAGTTTATTTGAAAAAAATATTTCACAAAATCACAGGGTGTTACAGTATTCCTTACAACAAGGCATTGCATGGGTTTTGATAAATAGAAATCACAAACAACTTAAACATACAGAATTTTAGTAATATAAAGTTATTGGAAGTTTTTTAATTGAAATTTAGGAGAAAGAGTAATGGATATTTATTACCTTGGGTAAGTTATGTGATTGATAGGAATTTCTAGCCTCAAATCTAGTGTGGTCATTTGGCTTTTCATGTGATGGTCTTTGTTCCACTCCTGGTTCACTTTGAGCCTTTCGCATATATTGTTCTGTCAAACCATACTAGAAAATAATATATTTCAAATCATATATTTGTGCTTTTATTCCTTTCATCATATGATATGTATTTTCTTGTGGCTTTTTCTTCTCAAAATATGTTTGTGGTGACACTCCAAAACCTACACCTCTAACACGACCATATTTTTCTGACTAATTCAAAACTATTGGAAGTAGTTTTTCTTTAGGTATGTTTGTTGCTGATTCTTGTGTATAAATAATATAAAAAACATAATAACATAAATAGATATTTTTATGTAATACTATTATGAATCATAACAAATTACTATTATGTCATACTTACACATGCTTCCCATACTGCTTGTGTGTTTTCATCAACTAGTTTTCCCTCTTTATTTATGTGGGCCTCCTTCCATAGCACATGATATGGGATAGAAGTGTATTCATATTTTGATTCATCAATCTACATATACAAAAAGTAACATATTTTGTTTCATATCACATAAAACTTTTATTTTATATTTAAAATACATATCATTTTCTTCTCTAATGAAACATACTTCATCCTTACTTTGTAATAGGGGTACATTGGTTTTGATGCACATTGTTTATTTTCAGCACTCCTTTGTTTTTTTATAAATTAAATTTTTTGAATCAGTTTGGATAAAATAAATAATTTCAAATAATATATTATTGACTATAATGCACCTAAAATGATTTCTCATCACGACGAATGATGAAAGAATTCCATGATTCCTACTTTATAATGTGTGCATACATAGCTGGTGGGTGGGGTTGTACTTTCCCCTCAGTATCCATGAGATGAATCTTGACAAGAAGTGTCCAAAATCCTCTATTATCTTTTCTAGCATCCATTAAGACATATTACTTATGAAAATCATCTAAAATAAATGAACTCTTCAAGGGATAATGAAAAATAAATCAACGTTTCACTATATAATATTTTGATAAAATATATAAAGTAAATCATAAAATTTCTTTAATATCTTCCCAAAGTGTTTCCTTCATTATAGGATAGAAATGGAACCACTAATCTATATTAATTGGAATATCCATCTTTGTTGTGACCCTAACATAATTAATGAACATTGACTTATTGGGGTCCACAAGTTAGCTGCATTGATTCTATCCAACCTCAAATTTTAAACCCATAATTTCTACCTTGATATTTTTAGTCAATAGAGTGATGCTACATCCACTACAAAAAAAATGATAATTAGTGAAATTTTAAAACTTCACTAATTCATTTACTGATGTTTCTCAAAAACATTGCTAAATGAGGTGTTGTTAATTTAGAGATGTTTACAAATGTCATTATTTATCCACACCTCATTTACTGAACCCTACCCCCATCTCCCTCCACTACTACCCACCCCCAACCCTACCCCATTCCATTTCCCTCCAATACAACCCCCTGCCTCCATGAATACCCTCATGCCTCCCTGACCAACACCCTTTGGTAGCCCCTGCCTCCCTACCTCACACTCGCTCACCCTCACCCCCTCCAGTATCCCCCTGCCTCCTTGGCCCCACCCCCACTCCCTTCAGTACCCCACGTCCTCCCACACCCCCTCTTCCCCTCCCTCACCCTCACCCCCACAAATATCCTCCACACCCCCTCACCCCTCACCTCCTCCAATAGCCTCCATGACCCCTTACCCTGCAGTACCCCACTACCTCCCATGCCCCCTTTGCCCCTCCCTCTCCCCAACTATGTAAAATTGGGGCCAGCGGAATTCGAGCGCCCGACCTGTTGATTCACAAGGAAAGAAACTTTCAACTCACCCATTTAAGTTATTACTAAATAGCTATATTTTATTTTATATTTGTGTGTGTGTTATGTTTATATTTTATATTTTATGTTTATATCTGTGTGTGTGTGTGTGTGCGTGTGTGTGTTTATGTTTTATATTATGTGTGTGTGTGTGTGTGTGTTTATACATATGTGTGTGTGTGTAATTAGCCACATTTTAAAATGTACAAATGTCACTAAAATAGTCGTGTTTTCTTAAAAACTTGACTAAATTTAAAATATTTAATTGTATTATATTAAATTTATATATATAAATACATTTCAGTATTAAAAATTTAATATTACATACATATATATATATATATATATATTATTAATATATATATATGTGTGTGTGTGTTTATATTTTATATTATATTTTATATTATATATATATGTTTATATTTATATATATGTTTATATTTATATATATGTTTATATTTTATGTTTATATATATGTATGTTGTGTGTGTGTTTATGTTTTATATTGTGTGTGTGTGTGTTTATATTTTATGTTTATATTATAAATATATATGTTTATATTATAAATATATATGTTTATATTATAAATATATATGTTTGTGTTTTATGTTTATTTATATGATTATATAATATTATATATATATGTGTGTTTATATTGTGTGTGTGTGTGTGTTTATATTATATATATATATATATATATATATATTATATGTTTATATTAATATATATGTGTGTGTTAATACATATGTGTGTGTTTATAAATATGTGTGTGTGTGTGTGTGTAAATATACATGTGTGTGTGTGTGTATAATTAGCCATGTTTTAAAACTTACAAATGTCATTAAAATAGTCACGTTTTCTTAAAAATGTGACTAAATTTAAAATATTTAATTGTATTATGTTATATATATATAAATACATTTCAGTATTTAAAATTTAATATTATATTATATATATATATTATATGTGTGTGTGTGTGTGTTTATATTTTATATTTTATATTTTATGCTTATATATATCCATGTGTGTTTATATTATATTATATATATGTTTATATTATATATATGTGTGTGTGTGTGTGTTTATATTTTATGTTTATATATATACATATATACATATGTTTATATTTTATGTTTATATTATATATATTATGTGTGTTTATATTTTATGTTTATTTATATGTTTACATTATATTATATATATATGTGTGTGTATGATGGAAGAGGGAACGATGGGGTCGCGGGTTGAGGAGCTCCTAAGAGATGGCAATTCAGGCATACTGGAGATCTAGGGTTTCTCGTCATGGGGATACCACATTTTATGGGATCTTCCCTTCTGGATGGAGTTTATGATACTGAATGGGATCGCCGGTCAACTACAATGATCGAGGTTGGACCTTGCAGATATGGTTTCATGGCCAGGGTGGTTGTGATGAAGAAATCCAACGACATTGGAGATCGGTGGGATGTGACGGTGCTGGAAGATATTTTTGGGGCTTAGTTGAATATGATAGTGTCGGGTCTGAATGGAGCTTGGTGCTCTGAGGCAGTAGTGCCCGAGGTGAATGGATATCATCAACCCTCAGCTGCAGTGGTTATGAACTTTCCCCGTCCTACAATGGTGGTCATGGAGGACGGTGATAGTTGATCACATACGAAGTTGGTGGTCAAGGAAAATGGTGTTTTTCAATCTTTTGAGGTGGTGGAAGTGATGGTTGTCTGATGTCAATATGTGGCAATGGTGGTTAAAACTTGTTGGTCTCCTATAATGGTTACCGACTTGAACAAAGTTTGTGGATCCATGGTGGATTTGGCGGTGGAGGACATGCCTCATCATCCTGGTGCGGCAGTTAAGGAGGTGGTGGTCAAGTGACCTGGTTCTTCCACTAAGGTAAAGAAATATGATAATTTGATAAATGTGATGAAATCCACATCTGGTTTTGTAGAAATTGAACAAGACTCCAATAGAATGAATTTTTCATTTTTGAAGGATGTTGTTCTAGAATGAATGGTGATGAAAGGTGACATCGCCTTTGTGATTGAAAATAAGGAATTTATTCTTGAAATGTTCAAGATTTGTGCGCACTTCATTATTGTGAGGTATGTTCTACCTATTGGAGGAAGGCTATGGAAAATCGAGGATTTGGTTTGGAAGCTTAATTATGTATGGGGTTTTTCTGATTGGAAATTCATACCAATGGCTCAAGGATTCTTTCACATTATTTTTTCATCAGAGGATTTGAAGCACACAGCATGGGGAAATGGATCAATTACTTTAAATCTGGGTATGGTTTTCTTTTAATAATGATATTTCAGTTTCAAATAATTTTTCATAAAAATAATAGGGCTCAAGTCTGGATCAAAATTATTGGCCTCAACTGAATCCTATGGCATCCTAAGATTCTATTTGATATAGCCTCTATTGTGGGAATTTTTATCAAAATGGACAAGACCACTAAGGTTTCCAAATTTGGTCATTATTATATGGTCTTAGTGCATGTTGACTTAAGATCTTTCTTGATTAATAATATTATCTTTCCAGCACTAGATGACGATATCTCTCTAAAAGTAGAATATGAAAGACTATTGGACTTCTACCCAGACTGTAAAATCATTGGTCATGGAAAGTATGTTTTTTATAAAAATGTGATTTTTTATTTTTATTCATTAAAATGGAATCCTGAGACTGTTCGTAGGAGGAAATTGAGAAGGCATACAGTGCAAAATAATGTGGTTTCTATTGGCAGCAAGCAACCCCCTCTTGATAGGGGAAAGGGTAAAAGATGTGTTGAGGAACTGAACTACAAGAGTAGTTAAAATGGAAATCCTATCAATGTTGTTTATGTTGGTCCCTCCTACTCTAATTCAATACAGGGGTAAATAGATGTTGCTTCTGTTAGTGTTGAATTAAATTAGTATGGAACAACATCTAAACCTATTCAGAAGGTTAGTAGCTCTAATTTGATTGTCATGCAATGCACTGGATAGGATAGGAAGCACACTAGTGAGGTGGGATAATTTTTAGATGAGGTTTTAGATGTTGTGATAGGGTAATCTTCTTCACAAACTGACGAGTAAGGTTGTATTGTGCAAACACTAGCTATAGAATTTTCAGGACATGTTCCACGGGATGATGGGTCTGGGCAATTTGATGTTCATCTGAGTGTGGTTTATCTTCAAAAGATTCAGAATGTCTTTAGTTATTTATGAGTGTCTAGTAAATGGGGTAATGTATCAGATGGTGTAAGTGATAAGGAGAACCAATGTCCTTATTGGACACCACTCATCTCTGATCCACGAGCAACGGTGACCATATTTCCTTTAAGGATGTTGTACTAAATGGGAAGGGAAAGATGGTCAGCAGTGAAGGTTTAGCTCTGATTCTTCCAAAAATAAGGTCATAGAAGGATTACTCTAATATAACCAGGAATGTTTCTACCAAGTAATATTCCAATGAATCAAATATCCAGCTCACTCTAGAGTAGTAGAGGTCCAAGGAGATGATCCTTAGGATCCTCAATCAAGGTAATTCATAGTCAGAGTGGGAGACTTCTGATGATGTTAATTATTCTGACTATGATTATGGAAATGATCTATTTTTTTATCTATATTTTTCTTTTCTATATGATGGATTGTCCTTTTGTATGACCTCATTCATTTTCTTGCTTGATTGTTCTCTTTTTCTCTCACCTTTAATAAAAGGTCAGGAGCTTTCACTTCTAGATAAACATTTTTCGTATATATCTCTGTGTGTGTTTTTATATTATATATATATATATTTATGTGTGTGTGTAAATATATATGTATATATATACATATATATAATTATATATATATAATTATCCACGTTATAAAACACTGGTAAAAACTTCACTAAAATATCTACATTTTCTTAAAAACATGACTAAATTTAAAATATATGTGTGTTTTTATATATAAATAAATTTATTTATATATATTTATATATTTATGTGTGTGTGTTTATATATATTAATATATATATATATACATATATTTACATCGATGCGGGGAAATGAACTATATGAATATATATATTTTTAGTGATCTTTCCTAAAAAACATCTCTAATTTAGAAATGTTTTTGGGAAACAACGCTAATTTAGAGATGCTTTTAGGAAACATCATTAAATTACAGTTTTTCTGTAGTGATTATTTTTTGTTTTTTTCATCAATATGTTGTTGATCCCCTGATAATTATGTAGTTTCGGTATCAATTGTCTGTTCTTCCCCAATATCGGTAACATCATCATGTTCAAAAGTCATTGTCTGCATGAGTAATCAAACATTTAATTTATATTACATAAATACAGTAGTAAACACATAATATTATGAGGAAAATCATATTATATTAAAAACACTTTACCTGCTGTAACGTCCCGAGTCCGGAGCCCCTCCACTGGTGCCCCATACCCGGTTCTCCACATGACCTCAAGCGCGTTTCCCCAAATTCCAGAGGCTACCGACTAGCAGTGAGGTCCTTGGTGAGTCAATGGGGAAACTATGCCCTCATTCGGTAAGGTATACAAGGTAATAAAACCACAATAAATAGCGGAAGAAGCAACCAACATGCATAACAATAGAAACCAAACAGCGGAAGCAATGTAGATATATAACTATGATGAAAATGATGCAATAGGTACAAGTATCAAAGGAAAACAGAAAACACAACAATGTGCTGAAGTACAACTGAAACCAAGTGCAAAAGAAAACAAAGTAATCTCCTCAGCATTGCGAGCCATGGCTCGGTCCCATGCTCCCCAGCTCCTGATGCAGTCAAGATCCTGAAGTAGAAGGGCGCTTGCCCTTATCTATACCTGCAGCAACATAGTCTGCTTGGGCCCAAAAGCAGGGCCCAAATAGGGTGTGAGATACAATCCCTGTAGGCAATCACCCAAATATTTGTGCCTAAAAGTCAATGAATACATGGAAGTAAATAAACAAGAAGCAGTAAATAGAAAATCACAAGAAGCTACAATCCACAGTTCCAACAAGTAAAGTACACAAGCAAACAACCAGCAACAAGAAGAAAACAGGTAACCCTCTGGGTAGCTCTCACAGTCTAACCCCTATGGTTCAACCTATAGTACTAGAAACCCTCTGGGAGGCACACACAGTCTCACCCCTCTGGTTCAGCTACGTAATTAAGCAGACTCTCTGGAGAAGCACTCACCATCAATTCCCCCTATAGTCTCGTATCATGTTAAAGGCTCTCTGGGGAAGCACTCAACGTCAATTCCCACTATGGCCCACATCGTAATTAAAAGACACTCTGGAGAATCCATTCCATCAATTCTCCCCTTGGTCTCGCATCGTAATTAAAAGACACTCTGGAGAAGCCCTTCCATCAATTCTCCCTTTGGTCTACAACTATAGGTTCTCACAGTCCTGAGTATAACTAAACATGCTCAGCGCACGTATATCGTCCAAGTAAACCTCAAGAACTACTTGGCTAACAACTAAGGCTCAATAGTATAAAAAGTATCAATTCCACTATCCTACGACTAAGCATGGCAACTAGAAAAATGCCAAACAGGCAGAATAAGCATGGAAAAGCAATCTGAGCACAAAAAAATTACTCTAATCACAAGCAATAACCTCTACTAAAGCAATTAAGTAAAGCAGCCAAGTAACAAGGGCAAAATAGGAAACACGCAATACCCCGTTCATGGGTATTGGTAGAAATTACACATAATATTCATCAACTTTCTACAGAAAGGCACAAACCACCTACCTCAATCCTAGGAGATCGATATACGTGAACCTTGACAATAGATTCCTCTTAGAACAACGTAGATGTGAGAAAACACACAAAACGTTCATCCCACGATAACTTGGAAACGAGGAGGAAACAAGAAACAAGGCTAAAGCAGAAGGAAGAACTCACTACTGCGATTCCAATGCAATCGACCGTGCTCGAATCGGAGAACGGACGGCGAGGTGGAAGTTCATCGAAGATCCGGTCGTACGGTCACTCTCGGATGAATGAAATCTAGAGAAGAAGAAGGTTTTGGGGGTTAGGCGCGACCACGGTCCGTTTAATGAAAAAAAAGTATACGGCGTGTACTTCTTGAGTACACAGCGTGTACTTCAATTTTTTCGTACTCCGAATTAACCGGCCTCCACCTCAGCCTTACACACCGTGTGTGTGGCCCGGACATGGCCAGCACACGGCTTCGAGCCGGGGAAGAGTACACGGCGTGTACTCAGAAAGTACACGGCGTGTACTTTGAAAATTTCTAGAAAAATCATTTTTCTCAAAAACTCTAAAAAAGGAAAAACGTACCTGAAAAGAAGACTCGGGTTCTTACAAACTTCCCCCCTTAAAGAAATTCGTCCCCGAATTTCCCTAACGAGTCAGAGAAGAAGAAACCTCGAACAGCTCCAGCCATTGCGATCGTACATCGGCCTCCCTCTCCCAGGTCTCGTCCTGTACTCACCCGTGCTTCCATAGCACTCGTACTAGAGGAATAGACCGCCCTCGGAGAACTTTCGTTCTACGATCGACAATCTGGATAGGATGATCCTCGAACGATGCATCTGCTTCAAGCTCGACTTCCTTGGGCTAAAAGATGTGAGACGGATCTGAAAAGTAACGTCGGAGCTGAGAGACATGGAAGACGTCGTGCATGGCCCGATACCTCTGAGGTAGCTGTAACCGATAGGCGACCGGCCCCACTCTCTCCAATACCTCAAACGGCCTGACGTACCGCGGTGAAAGCTTACCCTGTCTCTGAATCCTTTTGTGTCCCAACCTCGGTGTGACACGTAGGAAAACCTGATCACCAACCTCGAACTCCAGAGGTCATCTCCGCTGATCAGCATAAGACTTCTGTCGAGACTGTGATGTAGCCATCCTCTTCCGAATCATCTCTATCTGCTCTGAAGTCTCCTGTACAAGACGAGGTCCCAGCAAAGCTGCCTCTCCTGCCTCCAGCCAGCATAAGGGTGATTGGCATGGCCTACCGTACAAATCCTCATATGGCACCATATTAATGGTCACCTGGAAATTGTTGTTGTAGGAAAACTCCACCAGAGGAATGCGCTTCTCCCAAGAACCGCCAAAGTCAAGGATTCAAGCTCAGAGCATATCCTCAAGCACCTGGATCGTGCGCTCGGACTGTCCATCAGTCTGGGGATGGTATGCTATACTCAAAAGTACTTGTGTACCCAAGGCCTTCTGAAGTCCTTGCCAGAACCGAGAGGTAAAGAGCGCATCTCTGTCTGAAACAATAGAGCGTGGAACTCCATGCAGACGAACGATCTCTCTGATGTAAAGTCGTCCCAGATCATCGACATTGAAGGTCTCCTTGATCGGCAAGAAGTGAGCAACCTTTGTAAGTTTTTCGATGACAACCCAAACAGCATCGTTCCCTCAAGGTGACCTCAGCAACCCGGTCATGAAGTCCATCGCGATATTGTTCCACTTCCACTCCGGAATGGGTAACTATTGTAAAAGGCCTTCTGGTCATTGATGTTATGCTTTCACCTACTGACAAGTAGAACATCTCATGAAAAAATCAGCAACATCCTTCTTCATACCTGGCCACCAGTACTGGCGATGAAGATCCTGATACATCTTGGTGATGCCAGGATGAACTTCCTAAACTGAGGAATGGAAATCCAACATCAGATCCTCGCGTATGTCTGTTGGCACCCATACGCGTCCTTGGAAACGCAAGATCTCATCCTCACCCACTGCCCATCCAAGAAGAGGGTCCCCTACTGACACACTCTCCCGCAGGACTAAGCCTTCCGAGTCTGATAGCTGCCTCATCCATACCCGATCAATTAGCGTAGAGGTAACAGCTACATAAGATAGAAAGGTCTGTCCCCATCTGTCGTGCACCTCCAGATGCATCTCAAAGAACAAATCCATCAGCTGCCACTCACTACCGGCCTCCTAAACTGCCTGAATCTGAGTTCTCCTGCTCAACGCGTCTGCCACGACGTTTCCCTTTCTCGACGTATAGGTAAGCTCAAAATCAAAAGACTAAAGATACTCGACCCACCTGCGCTGCCTCAGATTCAGATCATGCTGATTGAAGATATACTTGAGACTCTTGTGGTCAGTGAAGACCACAAAGTGATCTCCCAGAAGATAGTGTCTCCAACAACACAAGGCATGAACAACAGCTGCCAACTCCAGATCGTGCATAGGGTAGTTCCTCTCATGTGGCCTCAGCGCCGAGACCCATACGCAATGACTCTATCTACCTGCATAAGCACAGCTTCCAGCCCGATACCCGAAGCATCACAGTAAACAGTGTAGCTCTTTCATGGCTCTGGAAAGACTAGTATCGGTGCTGACGTCAACCTCCCTTTCAGCTCCTGAAAGGATGACTCACAAGAATCTGACCATAAGAACTTCTCCCCCTTCTTGGTCAGACCTGTCAAAGGTTCTGCTAGACAAGAAAAGTCCTGAATGAAGCGTCTGTAGTATCCAGCTAGCCCTAGGAAGCTCTGTACCTCGAAAACGTTCTTCGGCTGCTCCCAGGAAACTACAGCTCTCACTTTCTCTAGGTCCACAGATACTCCTTCCACAGAGATTATGTGACCCAAGAAGTGAATCTGATCCATCTAGAAGTGGCACTTCGAGAGTTTAGCATAAAGACGATTCTCTCTCAGTGTACTCAGAACGATCTCAAGATGTGTGGCATGGTCGTGTCGAGTGTGAGAGTAAACCAAGATATCGTCCATGAAGACCATGATGAAGGAATCCAAGTAAGGATAGAACACTCGGTTCATCAGTGCCATGAAAACTGCAGGTGCGTTCGTGAGTCTGAAAGGCATGACTATATACTCGTAAAGACTATACCTTCTCCTGAAGGCTATCAGAGGTATATCTGATGGTCTAACGCGCAACTGATGATAATCGGACCTCAAGTAGATCTTCGAGAACACTCTGGATCCTCAAATCTGATCGAAAAGGTCATCAATCCGCAGAAAAGGATATCGGTTCTTGACCGTCAACTGGTTCAGCTTCCGATAATCCACACAAAGTCGAAGGGTACCATCTTCCTTCTTTGCAAATAAGACAGGCAAACCTCAAGGAGAAGTACTGGGTCGGACGAAACCCTTAGCCTATAGCTCCTCCAACTGCTTCTTGAGCTCCTGCAACTCAGGTGTGGCCATCCTATATGGAGGAATGGACACCGGTGCCTCTCCTGGCACGAGCTCAATAGAGAAGTCTACCTCACGCTCCGTAGGCAAACCCGAAAAGTCCTCTGGAAATACATCCCTGAAGCGATCCACCATTGGAGGAAAGTCCAACTGTGGAGTCCCCTGATCATCCAGATAAAGACTAGCAATCTGGGCCATCACTCCTCCTAGACCAAGATGCTCGAGTCCCGCCTGACTTGCCCGAATGTCCCATTCGCCTCTATGAAGGAAAGATTCACCTTCTAGTGAAATGAAACTGACACTGCGGCGATAACAGTCAACGAATTCCTGGAAGGGAATCAACCAGTCCATGCTGAGAATGACATCATAGCCTATCATCTCTAGGACATAGAGATCCATTAAGAAGTGATACCCTGCAACCTCGAGATGGCACTCTCTACACTGGCGTACACTAGATTTCCTCGTTCCCAAGGGTGTGTCTAGTGTCAATGAGTCGACAGAAGAAAAGGTGCAGAGTCCAAGGATCTCCACAACGGCAATAGAGATAAAGCTATGTGTAGCACCAGTATCGAAAAGGGCTGAAGATAAAACTGAGGCTACTAAAATCGTACCTCGAACAGTATAAGGGTCGGGATCCTTCTCATGATAAGTCTGCTCCACGGAGAAAGACTGGCCCGTGCCACGGCCTTGCGCCCCTGGATGACCACTCTGAGCTGAACCTCCCTGCTGGTGCTGAGGGACTGGTGGCTAACCACCATGGCCTCGACCTCCACCTCAGCTCGAACGGCCAGAAGAACTCCAGTTCCCTGACTGGTGAGAGACTGGTGGGGCTGCTCCTGAACGAGGAGTCATGGAAGAACCCTGGTCACCTGCTGCTGGTGAGAAAACCTGGCATAAACGATGAAGGTGACCCAACTTGCCACAAAATTGGCACTCCACGGGGTCTCTTTGGCACTACGGCCTCGTGTTCCCTGTACGGCCACACTGATAGCATGTCACCTAGCTGCCTGATGATGCGTCTCGCTTCCTCGAATCACCGCGCGTAGGCTCCGTACGGCGCTAGCAGATCTCCCGCCTGATTCCATCCTCAAACTTCCTCACCAAGAACACCCCACTCCCATCCCGAAGGGGTGTAAAACTCTGCAGCTCAGTGAAACGAGAGGAATACTCCATGAAAGATAGAGTACCCTGCTCTAAGCTCATGAACTCCCGGGCTCGATCGGCCCTCAGAGTATCCAGGTAGAAGTAGTCGTAGAACACGCAATGGAACTCCTCCCAAGACATAGCCTGCTGCTGACCCGCATGTGAGATCACGTCCCACCACCTCTTGGCGGAGTCTTAGAGCATGTAGGTGGCGATCTTGACCCGCCTCTCTGGAGGCATCTCCAAATGCTCGAATATAGTCAGCATGGCTTCCATCCATGACTCTGCAGCCTGAGGTCCTCCCTCCCCCGAGAACGTGGGAGGATGCTGCTGCTGAAAGACCCGCGTCAAGTCTTCCATAGACGAGGCAGGAGGCGGTGCTCCCTGGAAGGCCTGCATCATCCCCATGAAACCTTCCCTAAAATGCGCATCAGCGCCCATGACTGGTAAAACAACCGGTGCCAAGGCTGGCTCGGCTGGGGGATCGACAGGAAGTCCCTGATCAGCCCTGTCTGGCGTCTGATCACTGCCTGACGACAGACGTACGACTAGAGGATGTCTCGAAGGCATAGTTTTGAAATATCAAAAGCACACCTTAGGTTAGGACAACAAGGACAGAGAACACAAGAGTACAAAATGGGAACAGGGGAAGAAAAACACACAAGATTACAAAACACGACTACACGGCGTGTATAAAACTACACGGCGTGTATTCTTAAACCACTGATATGGGCGTGTACTCTCACCCTACAAGTCGTGTATGCTTCAAACTACACGGCGTGTTGACCCCCACACATGGCATGTACTAGAAAACTATTCCCCTGCCCGAGTCTCCTTACACGGCTAACCCACACGGTCAGACTTAACCCGAGACTACACGGTGTGTTCAAAACAAACACGGCGTGCACTAGACAAGGCTTCGGCGGTCCGTGTTGTTGAGTACACGGCCGTCTACACAGCTGGACCTTACACGGCGTGCTCCGAACAAGAACGGCGTGCATAGGCGAAGGCGACACCATCCCATGTTGTTCGTGACACGGTCGGGTACCTGGGAAAGACTACACGGTGTGTTCCGAACAAACACGGCGTGTGGAAAGGAAGGTAACGCCAGCCCATGTTGTTTGTGACACGGCCGGGTACCTGGACAAGAATACATGGCGTGTTACCTATGGACACGGCGTGTTCTACCCGAGCTTCCTCGGCCCGTGTTGTTAGTGACACGGCCGGGTACACGGCCCTGAACTCACACGACGTGTACCACTAGTACACGGCGTGTTCCCAAAGTTACTCCCACGACACCGTGTTCTGCCCACACGGTCAGTGACATGGCCTAAAAACTGCACGGCGTGTATCTAAAAAGTACACGCCGTGTATTCTGGGTTTTTCTGGGCAGTAGCTCAGAAACTGCGCAGAATTCCAGAAACACTAAAACAAGGGAAAAGGTGCCAAATTATGATCCGTGAGGGTCCATAACACCTCAAGAACCAAAATTCAGCATTCATTTTTAATAAAGGAACAAAACAAACAGTTTTCTAACATAACAGCAGAGAATCTATCAAGTATATATCACAAAAGCATGCATAATCTACAGAGCCTATCACAACAGCATGCAATCGCTAATGCACCCTATATGGCATGGCAAGAATGCATGACATGTGATTTCTACAAGTTCATATATGATGCATGATATGGCATACCCTAATCTCATCGAGTTTCAACAGAAATAGAACCGAAATATCAAAACAATAACCGCACAAGTCATACGAATCACTCTAGGTGAAAACACACCAACCATAAAATCTCAAAACTAGAAAACTACAATTAACGAGGTAGTATGTCTTTTCCCTGTACACGGGTTAGCTACTCCCGAGCACAGCATAATGCCAAGTACTGAATCCATCCTATCCCTGGCTAAGGTCTCCAAACAGTAAATCAAGAGAAAAGAACTCCTCTGATACCACTTTGTAATGTCCTGAGTCCGGAGCCCCTCCACTGGTGCCCCGTACCCGGTTCGCCACATGACCTCAAGTGCTTTTCCCCGAACGCCAGAGGCTGCCGACTAGCAGCGAGGGCCTTGGTGAGTCGGTGGGGAAACTATGCCCTCATTCGGTAGGTATACAAGGTAAGAAAACCACAATAAACAGTGGAAGCAGCAACCAACATGCATAATAATAAAAACCAAACAGCGGAAGCAATGTAGATATATAACTATGATGAAAATGATGCAGCAGGTACAAGTATCAAAGGAAAACAGCAAACACAACAACGTGCTAAAGTACAACTGAAACCAAGTTCAAAAGAAAACAAAGTAATCTCCTCAGCATCGCGAGCCACGGCTCGGTCCCATGCTCCCCAGCTCCTGATGCAGTCAAGATCCTGAAGTAGAAGGGCGCTTGCCCTTATCTATACCTGCAGCAACATAGTCTGCTTGGGCCCAAAAGAAGGGCCCAAACAGGGTGTGAGATACAATCCCAGTAGGCAATCACCCAAAGATTTGTGCCTAATAGTCAATGAATACATGGCAGTAAATAAACAAGAAGCAGTAAACAGAAAAGCACAAGCAGCTACAATCCACAGTTCCAACAAGTAAAGTACACAAGCAAGCAACCAGCAACAAGAAGAAAACAGGTAACCCTCTGAGTAGCTCTCACAGTCTAACCCCTATGGTTCAACCTATAGTACTAGCAACCCTCTAGGAGGCACACACAATATCACCCCTCTGGTTCAGCTATGTAATTAAGAAGACTCTCTGGGGAAGCACTCACCGTCAATTCCCCCTAGAGTCTCGTATCGTGTTAAAGGCTCTCTGGGGAAGCACTCAACATCAATTCCCCCTGTGGCCCGCATCGTAATTAAAAGACACTCTGGATAATCCCTTCCATAAATTCTCCCCTTGGTCTCGCATCGTAATTAAAAGACACTCTGGAGAAGCCCTTCCGTCAATTCTCCCTTTAGTCTACAACTCTAGGTTCTCACAGTCCTGAGTATAACTAAACATGCTCAGCGCGCGTATATCGTCCAAGTAAAACTCAAGAACTACTTGGCTAACAAATAAGGCTCAACAGTATAAAAAGTAGTAGTTCTACTATCCTACGACTAAGCATGGAAACTGGAAAAATGACAAACAGGCAGAACAAGCATGGAAAAGAAATCTTAGCACAAAAAATTACTCTAATCACAATCAATAACCTCTACTAAAGCAATTAAGAAAAGAAGGAAAGTAATAGGGGCAAAACAGGAAACATGCAATACCCCGTTCATGGGTATTGGTAGAAATTACACATAATATTCATCAACTTTCTACAGAAAGGAACAAACCACCTATCTCGATCCTAGGAGATCGATATACGTGAACCTCGACAACAGATTCCTCTTAGAACAACGTAGATCTGAGAAAACGCACAAAATGTTCATCCCACGATAACTTGGAAACGAGGAGGAAACAAGAAACAAGGCTAAAGTAGAAGGAAGAACTCACCGCTGCGATTCCAACGCAATCGACCGTGCTCAAATCGGAGAATGGACGGCAAGGCGGAAGTTCGTTGAAGATCCGGTTGTACGGTCGCTCTTCGATGGACGAAATCTGGAGAAGAAGGAGGTTTTTGGGGTTAGGCGCGACCCTAGTCTGTTTAATGAAAAAAAAAGTACACGGCGTGTACTTCAATTTTTCCGTACTCAGAATTAACCGGCCTCCACCTTAGCCTTACACACTGTGTGTGTGGCCTGGACATGGCCAGCACACGGCTTCGAGCTGCGGAAGATTACACGGCATGTACTCAGAAAGTACACGGCGTGTACTTTGAAAATTTCCAGAAAAATCATTTTTCTCAAAAACTACAGAAAAAGGAAAAACGTACCTGAAAAGAAGACCCAGGTTCTTACACCTGCTCATTGAACTTTATTTCTTTTATTTAAAGGTTGAAGTGATTTGGATCCTCTATCGAGTATCAAAATACCATCTTTATGGTGTTGGATTTGGTACCCTATAACTAACTACTTTTTACTTTAGATTACTTGTATATTCAAAGAAGTGAATATTAATATAAATGTCTTGTCATATATTTATTGTTCTTATGCATAACATTAATGTGATAATGTCCTAGGGTATATGTCGTGTTGATAATTTCATAGTAGTTCTTCTCTATGATGATAATCTTGACATGTTATGACAATATTCCTAACTGTAGTTATATGGTTGGATAACATACTATGATAAGGAACATAGTATTTAGACTGTCAGGTGTGAGTGATCATAAGAAGATGAGGCTTTTTCTTATGAATTTCACACTTGGTAATCTACAAGATAGAAGATTATGATAACAGACCCACCAATATGAATTTTTCATGTTTTGGTGTCATCAGATATTCCTATCTATGAACATATGTAATGTTCCTTAAAATTTAAGATTATCATTGATGTATGTCATGACTTGCGCACTTCGATTTACTAATCAAAACCATCACATAATATGTTGGTGGGAAGTAGGGTATGTTGGGTGTATCACAATTGACATTTCATTAATGAATAAGTTGAGGAAAGATTTGTCTCTTCCATATTTATGGAAGTTTATATCTCATCCCTTTTATAGGAATAAAACTGTCACATTAAATTCCATGGGTATGGTGTAATGGTGTTTATTTAAGATAGTCAAAGAAATATGCATTGATCATATAGGGTGATGACACTATCATGCAACCTGCTTGATGAGATATTGTGAAAAGGGGATTTTATTACACAGTGAGTGTTCGTATGTGGTTGTAGACATTGTGACATTAAGTTCTTTCTCTTGGGTGTCTTGGTCTGTTTCTAGATAGTAATCTTGGATTTTAGGCAAGTCCGCCTAATACCAATGAAAAATAATCATAGAGGGTCACACACTAAATGTTTCTGTTGATCTCAATTAAATTATATTTGAATTTAATTAAATTCTCAAGACTGAGGAATAATTATGTTCAAGTTATATTGATCGCATAAATTTAATAAATATTTATTCACTAACCTGTGAATAAAAATATATTTATTTATTTATTGAAAATTTAATAAATATTTATTCACCGGTATGTGAATAAAACATTTATTTATTAATAAAATATTTATTTAGATATTCAACAAATATTGAGGAGTTCAAACAGACCAAGACCGCATCTAGTGATAAATAATTATTTATAAGACTATGAATATTATTTATCAATTTGATCAAGTTGGTGTGCGCCAAAAAATAATATTATTATCTTTATTATGTGGCATGGGGTTTCATTAATGGTTATGATATTATTTAATGGCCGACATGTAATTAAATTATTATTTTAACCAAAAACCTAGCTCTATAAATAGACAATTATGTCTATTATGTGGAGCATAGATCAATATAATCGAAAGAGAAAATTATTATTCACAACGAATTCACTCTTAACTCCTCCCTCTCTCCCTCTTAAGAATGAGAAATCCAAGAGATGTTCCTTCAAGACTAAAAAACAAGAAATAAAGAACAAACAACGCAATACATTTGATTTTTCATGATAGAACCCAAAGATCAAATGGCGTTGCTCAGAGATCATAGGATCATGTGTGGATCACCGTTAGAGAGATTCTAAACTTGGATCCTCACAAAAAAATTAAGGCAATTCAAAAGGGGTTTTCCAGATGATCAACATTCATCAACGAAGAAAGTTATTAATCTCAGGTATTCATTTATTTAGATATTAAATTAATTAATTATAAATATGATGTGAAGGATCCTCATTCATGGTTTTGGGCAACAATAATTGAAAGAAAATTTAATATATCACCAACCACTACATGCTTTCGTTGTGCTCGGAACCAACAAGTGGTATCATAGGGGTCACATTTAAATTTATAATTATTTATTTGATTGTTGATCTATGAAAATTTGTGGTTAGATTTTTATTTTATATTATTTTTTATTTAATTAGATTTAAATTAACATGCTTCGACATATTAATCATGATTCGTTAAGTGTTTCATTTTCTTAAAGGTTTGAGAACAGATGAAGAATGATCAGAGATGTTATCAAGAAACTGCCAATTTTTTGCCGGTAAGATAGGGTTACACAGTGTGTACTCAGAAGTACACATTATATACCCTAGTGTGTTGCATATGGATGTGACAAGGGATACACAGTGTGCTACACAATAATTACATGTGTTGTATTCCACGTGTTGACTGACCAACCTGGCACACAATTGTCAGATTACACGGCATGTATCGGTGTACACGTCGTGTATCGGTGTACACGTCGTGTAGTATACATGGGTTAGTAATGTAAATATCATAATCTGTGTAGTCATTATACATGGTCAAAAACACATGAGACTAACAACCTAAAGAATTTATGATATACACTATGTGTATGCGGTGTACACAGCGTGAAGTTCATCAAAATTCATGTCCAAAGAACATGTTGAGCCACTCATCGAGAAAACAGAAACACGACAAGTGGAATGCACTACGTGTAGCTGGTTTGTACATGTCATATAGTTCGGTCGAGGTACATTTCTTAGACCTAGGCATGTACCCTGGAAACATGATAATCAAGATACGTAGCATGTATCTGGATGTACACACCGTGCAGTCTCCCATTAATGGACAGAATTTAAAATTACATTAAATTGAAAATTACAACATTAAAACCTTATTTTATTGATTTTCACACCATTGTGTGTTTGAAAATTTAATAATTGTTTTAAATAATTTTGAATTCTCAATTAATTTATTGTAATAAATATATGTCATTATTGGTTCTGCCATTTATTTTCCATGAATACCATAAATGATGGGTATCTCCAATAATGTTCAAATGATAATTAAGATGAAAATGAATTAATTAATACAATCATGTTAATATTAATAATAAATAATGGATAAATAAATAAATATTAACCAGTTACTTTTATGTATTTGTTTCTTGTATGATCATTTATGAGCTTGACCAAGACTTATGTATGTGTTAGATGTTTTAATTTAATTTATTGCATGAGTTTTAAATTATTTATTATTAAATTAAATATGATGGTCTGTGATTCATCCATCCCCCCATTATTATGTAGGACTTCTGTGTCCAAGGATATATATGCAATACCATTTTAACAAATCCTTTGGTTCCTCTCACCTACATGTGAGTCAAAAATACATGTAATTAATGGAGTATCCCAAGGCGTGTGGAGGCGGTTCAAGATGAAACCATTATGATGTCAACTTAGGTGACACACATATGGATAGGTGGAATGTTGTAACTTAGGCCAAGATCAACAATAAGAGTTATTTCTCCTAGGTCAAAGGTTGATTTAATGTATGTTCATTAAATCAACTGTTAGATAAATCTCATGAACGAGTCACTTAATTATTTATTTATTTTTGTCTATAAAATTTTTTATTTTATGGATACAAGGCTATGATCACATAAATAAATGAATTAATATGTAAATATAGAAATTAAATAAATGAATTATGCGTAAATGTTTTATCCAACATGGTTAATTAATTAAGTAACATACACTTAATATTAAAAATATATGTAAAGGATAAAACAAGATAAAATTTATGCATAATAAATTAAAATCCTTCAATTAAATATTAAGTCATACTTTTCCTTCCATTACTTGATTTGGAATGAAACTCAATATAATGAAGTGTTTAACCAACCCTTGTTGAGATACTTACTTTTATAAGGGGATTTCTTATGAAGGTTTTAGGTTGACTTAACCATATGACATCAAGAGGAGTATCCCTTGATAAAATTGGTGTAATTTGGAGGTAAGTATTGAGGAAATACAAGTCAATATTTTAGGATAAGGGAGTCCTCTAAATGGATCAAGGATATGCAATCCCGCGGTTGGAAAAGACCTGCCTACCTAAATACCTTCAAGTAGCTTGACCAACCCTTGCTGGGGTTATGTGAAGGGGAATATGGATCCTTGTAACTAGAATTTCCTAGAAACTAGACATTACGAGTTCAATGGTGAGGGATATTGGGACTTAATAAAATAGTGAGAGAATTAATAAAATTAAATTATTATTATTTCTCACATATTTTTTAATCAATTAAAGTACTAATCATTGGTTTTAATTATTATAGAAAAATGGAAAGTAAAACCACGAAAGAAGTGAAATGAAATCATTACTTAACTCAGGGTATGTCCTTATAAATAGAAATTTTTAGATGCATTACAATATTTTATGTGATGAACTATAATCATAAAGTTTGTATTATGTGTTAGAATCCTCTATTCCCGTTCTTCCACCCCAGTATGTGAGCGAAAGTGAAAGGGAAACCTACTATAGATATGTTAAGGATGCTTCTTATGTCTGTTGTATTATATTATCAACTATGACTGAAGAGTTGATGATTCAACATAAAGAAATAGATTATTACACCATAATAACACATTTCCATTCTCTTGATAAAGATAATGAAAGGATTGAAATAAATAATATTATCAATGAACTATATCAGTGTAAACTAGAAGAAGGCAATATATCTATTGATCATGCTTTAAAAACGTTGGGGTATATTGATTGATTATCAAAATTGGTCTTACACTTGGATAATAAATTATCCATTAATCTTATTTTATTATCCTTACCACCAAGATTATCCTTATTTGTCCAAGCCCGGGTAAACAAAATGGATAAGTTATTTAGGAAACTTTTTTCCATACTTCACCAAGTAGATAGGGATTGGTTGAAATCTGTTTCTCCACCCCTTATGGTGAAAAGTTTGAAATATAAGATTGAAGATCCTATGGCTAGTATACTGTCAAAATATCCTTCACAACAACCTTCAAATAGACAAAGGATTAGGAGGCATAATAATGAATAGGAGGTTATTTTCTTCTCATGTGGAAAGCTTGTACATTAGAAAATAAATTACAATGAATTGAAGAAGCAAGAAATTGCATCCACTTCAGGTATATTCATCAAGTTTCTATTCATCACTTGTATATTAAATGCAATATTCTTACAACATACATGTATTTAAATATAGGAAACGAGATATGATAGAAGGGTTATAAATTGAACTCAAAAGGAGCTAATAAATGGTGATTCCTATGTCATCCAAGGGGAGCTCGCTACTTTACTACACCAAAATAAGATTTTAGCAGTGGTTTATTAAACCGCTGATATTTTTTAAAATAATTTAGCATCGGATTTTAATAAACCACCACTAAACCTTTTATTTTTTTCACACACCTGAAACTTCTCCCACGACCCCCCCCCCCCCAACCCCCCGAAGCCCTACCAATCTCGATCCATGCCGCCCTCGCCACTAGTCCTGAACCTCGCTCCCTACCCCACCACCCCGACCCTCGCCGCCCCTTGCTGTTGGTCCCAACCTAGCCACTTGCCACCCCTATCTGCAAGTCCTAACCTAGCACTTCACCACCCCTCACCACTGGTCCCAACCTATCCCCTTACCGCCTGTCCCGATTTGAGCCACTGATACCCCCTCCCATCGAGGTACTATTTGGCTTTGTTATACATTAATTTATACATTTTTGGTTGGTTCTCAAAGGAGTTGGGGTGGATCTTGATACGTTCAACCTACTAATTATTATTTATAATATATTTTCTTGGATAAAATGGGGTAGAATTCATTACATTATGATTTTTGTCCAAATATATATATTATTAGTATTCTTATGTTATTCAGTTTCCATTAATCATTAGCTAATAAGAATAGGTGGTTAGATGAGTAATCTCATCTCTTATGGGTTATTTGGTTCTGTATATTTAAATTTATATTGGAGGAGAGAAATTTGTTTTACCTAAAAATTATAATCAATAATAATATATCCAATTATTCATTCAACATTGATCCTCCTGAATTACTCTAGTTCAGTTTTTCATTAGTTGAATATATATTCTGTGAAAGAGTTTCAATTTCCTTAAGTCGCGAGTGAGAAATGGATGTATTCAAACATTTTTATTTCACTTTTTCTATGAAAAATTATATTGGTGGTACCTAGTACCTCATTATAGTTACTAGATTATTATAATTACTTTGATCTCATGAACTCATGTCATCATATTTAGAGCGGTTCATTTCTCAACTGAACACCTCATTATCATGTCCCATGAAATCATGATCATTCTCAACATAATTTTCAATGTTGGCATCAATGATGTTAATTGATTCATAATACACATAATTGATTATTTCCCAATACTCATCAGAGTAGCAATGTTTCCCACGTAATACCCAACCATTCACTATCTCTCTGTTCACTACCATCGTCCACTAATAAGGTCAATGGTGTCTTCATCCATACATGAAAAGGAAATTTAGGAAATTAAAAAAAAAGATAAATAAAATCATAGATATACATAAAAGAGAGAAAATTTGAATAACACGTCCTTTATCATCATCAATACACCAATTCACTAAATTAAAAAATGTTACAAAATGTATCCATTAAATAAAAAAAGAGTATCATGATAGTAGCTTAATAGTTTTGAGAATCATGTTGGTCCTATAATCAATTATTGACATTGAATTTTGATACTTTTTTCAATGATTTCTTAAAAGAATATTTTTATTAAAAATTTATTTCAACATGTATTTTTACTATTGGGTTTATTAATGGTTTTTAAATGAAAAATTTAACTCTTTTACACATCATTTTCCTCACAACTAGCACTAATAGAAAATACCATGTACCAGTGGTTTGGAACCATTGGTATAGGTCTCCAAACCATTGGTATAGACTATACCAATGATTTGGAGGATGGTTCGCTGGTTTGGAATTGGTATAGGTCATATTAAAAATCTATGCCAATGGTTTTATAAAAGCGTTGGTATAGGTAATTAAAAAAAATCGACTTGGTTTTGATCCCAGCACCTCCCGTTTATAATCCAACAACCTAACCACTAACCTAACATAACTTTTGTAAACATAATTTAATATATATATATATATATATATATGTATATATATGTATGTATGTATATTCATAATTATTTTAAATTTTTATTTATTTAATGTTATTTGGAAAAAGATTCCATAAAAAGTATGTGTACCTATACCAACAGTTTTGAGAACTGTTGGTATAGGTTCTTTGATTTTTTTAGTTATACCAACGGTTTTGGTGAAACTATTGGCATAGGGTGGACCTATACCAATGGTTTGGCCAAAACTGTTGGTATAGGTCCATTATAGTGACCTTATACCAATGGTTTTGGCCAAACCATTGGTATAGTCTCTATTTCTAGTAGTGTATAGATTTTATGGATTTAAATTATCCTTTTTAAAATGCTTCATTATTTACCATATGTATTTAGATAGGAAATATAGGGTTTTTTCATTTATCATGTGTGGCATAGAGTATTCACCTAACATTTTTATGACCTAACATTTTCATGATTTCTCATGTTTGAAGAGGCTGAAAACATTTCAGGGCTACAATGATAGTCATTCATTCATAGAAATATAGGATTGAATATGATTAAAATAACTATCTTGCAATAGTATTCATGATATTTAGTGAAAATCATATTATCTTTTATTTTAACATAAGAAAACATCCTTTACCTAATCTAGTATAGTAATACCTAAGTGGAATTTCTTTCTTGTTGGAATCCCACAAGGTAAATTTCAATCATTATGGTTATAAATTTTCTCCCCATTTTTAAATTTTCATGCATAATTTTTTTACTTCAAGCCTATATATGTGCATGTTCTCATTCAAATTGTTGTTCATTATAGCCTGTAGGCCCCAAACCCCTTTCATCATTTATGTTCCATCATCCCCTTAAGCTTCATCAACTCACTATTTAACATCAATCACTTTACATAATCATTAATGATGCATATCCTTATCACTATTCCTCACCCAAATAGTATCATATCTTCCTAGAATTATCGTATTTGTATTTCCCCTATCCATATACATCCTAGTACATATTCACTATTCTACCTCCCTATGAGTCTCCCTCCTCTGATTCACATGGTTTTCGTGCAGTTCAGAAAATTATTCGGCCTAACCATAACGGGGTATTTTTCTCTTTCCATTCTTTTTAATTAGGGGATTACACCCCGAGCCTCCCCATTCATCCCTATCAACCCAAACACCTTGCATGGGTCTCTCCCTTTCTTTTATGCACCTCTTTGGTGGTTTTAAGTTGGTTTCTTAGTGATTCTTCACCAAGTTCAAGAAGTATGAACTTATCTTATCTTTCTATTGGTTTTATATCTTCCTCTACAAGTTACTTTAAACCTAGTGTGCTTTTTTGGATTATTTTCTAGGTTATTGTTACAAGGATATAGTGCTTTTAGTTTCTAGTAGTTCTAAACCCTCCAATGAGTTCCTTTCTGGTAGATTTCATCGAAAACAACATGGTTCCACCATTTGAGGTAGGTTTTTCTAATTAATTTAATTTTAAATAAGTGTTAATTAATTCTAGATTTTCTATAGTGTGTTTGGGTTAAAGTGAAGATTTATATGGTAGATAGTTTGGTATGGGAAAAGTTTTCCATGCATTATTGGATTTTTCCCTTGTAAAAGTTGGTAAATGACATGGATAAATGGATTTTGGTTGTTTTTAAATGGGTTTTTATGAATTTTACATGTTTTTTAAAATTCTAAGGGTGGTTTTCATTGAGAAAAACACTTATTTGTTGGGTTTTAATCCAAATATGGTTTTAATAGTGGGTTTACCTTTTTGTGTGTTTTCCTTGTTTTAGAGGCGTGGTGTGGTTTTATAATGTGAAATATAGTTTCACATGACATATTTAGTTATGATTATATTTGTTGTGTGCACACCTTGGGTTATATGTTCTCTGCATATGTTTTTTTTCAGGGTACTATGGATGCAGAATCTACAGCTAGTTTTTATTTTTAAATTAACATATAGTTGCGGTTTAAACCGCCACTAAATATGGTACATTTTTTAGTGGTGATTTAAACTGCCACTATATGTTGATAGTTTTTATCAACGGAGGTTAAAACCACTGAAAAAAATGAAGCATGTTTATTTAGTGGCGATTTTATTGGTTTTAGTGGTGGTTTCCCTGCAAAAAAAGGAAAATATTTAGCGGCGGTTAAAACTGCTGCTGAATCCTTACCATATTTTCCCACTTAAAACCACTACTAAAACCAATAAAACCACAACTAAATATGGTATCTACAAAAGTTACTAGAAAACACTGCTAAATGGAAGAAACCACCGTGTATTGGATGACGACACCGGTTTTAGTGGTGGTTTTTTGAAACTGTCACAAAACCATATCACGACGGTTTAAACTGTCACTATTCGGGGATTTTCTTGTAGTGATTCTCATTTATAAATGGATTGATTCAAGTTTGTAATAAGTGTTATCAAAACTTTATCTCAATGTCAGGCTAGACATAATGAGACATTATTTCACATTTGGAATAAATGTTGTTATGGTACTTTAAATTATAAACTATTAGTTAAGTAACCCATGGATCACTTATATCCATTGCAATGAATGATGAATATAGAATATAATACTCTTACCTAATTGTGGAAAGATAGTTTTTTTCAAATAAATCTGAATTTATTTTACTTTTTTATTCCCTTCAAAACATGTTTTAGTCTCAATTTAGCTAAGGTACTAGATATACACAAAAAATATTTATCATGTTTTAGATAAAGAAACATTTATACATAAAGGTACATAACAAATATTTTAAAGTTGGTTTAACATGACCATGTTAACTATTCTAAAGTTGAAGGTAACTTCATATACTTCATGATATTCCTTTAAGAAATTTTAGAAATCCCCATTGAAGTAAATTAGTGCACTTGGTAAAGATAGAGGAATTTTTGACCTAGCTTGTCGGAGAACATATTATACAAGTAATCATTGATCATACATGTAGAGTAAAGGTTATCCTAAATTCACATTTACTTATATAAATCAATTATTTGATAATAGTAAAAGGAATATTAATTAAGAGTCTTATATATATTACAAATATTCCATTATATCATCCAAAACATATTTTGAAAATAGAAGTGCAACAAATAACCATATTCCAACTATATTGTCTAATGAATGTCATATCAATTATGATATTATAAGAATATATTAGGTAACTGCCATAAGTATTTGTTGAAAACCATTTGTCAAAAGTTGTTCTTAGGTATAAATAAACATTAAAACACTACGATGAATCAATGTTAATTATACTATATCCACTAATGATATTAACATCTAGTCAGGATTGACTATATTTCCATAAAGGATTCTTATCTCTTGTAAGATAGTGGGAGAAAACTTAACTTCTACAGGTTAAGTCTTTGTATGCACAAAATTTGGCATAGGAATACTGGACTCCACTGAGATTAGTTGGATAAGTAGTTCCAGAGACACATATTTCATAGGAATTAAAAACTAAAGAGGTGGTTTATGTTTACTATGGTGGGTGATACATGTATTATTCTTTTAAAATAATGATTCCTATAAAGAAGCAGTAAATGGTAATATTATAAGGTTGAAATGTATATATAAATTCAAGTAATGGACTCCAAGTATCAAGATTCGAGATTCGTATTTATAATGTCTCTAAGAATTGATATTATTGGTGAGTATTCAAGAAAAAATGGCCATGGATGGTACAATATGAAACTAATAAAGTCTAATTAGTTATTCAAAGGTTTATTTTATGACAAAAATTATTCACCAATCATCATGACTAATTTTTTTTTGAATTATACTTATCAAAGCATACTTCTATGATCATCATATTGGGTTATTGATTGTTGACACCTCGTTTAGAGGAATCCTTACGGAATATGTCTATATGACACAACCAAAAGGAGACCCTATGATATATGTCTACTACACATAACTAAAATGGTTAGTGATATCAATAAATGTCAATAAGATATACAAATTACATAAATTCATTTATGAATAAATCATGCATAGTGGTCATAGAATATTTGTTTGGAAACAAATGAGTTAAATTTATCTCAGACTAGTTAGTGATAGCACTATAATTTTTCAAGATAAATATGTTAATAACATATGAAAACATTTGTTATGTATTATAAGTTCTTTAAGACTAAGGA
Source organism: Viscum album (assembly GCA_963277665.1). NCBI lineage: Eukaryota > Viridiplantae > Streptophyta > Magnoliopsida > Santalales > Viscaceae > Viscum > Viscum album. The sequence goes on along the minus strand of OY728127.1, from coordinate 1,397,628,179 downwards.
ATGAAATTTCTATCAGTTTGACTTAAAGTAGAAATTGTGTTCTAGGGAACAAGATCTACACAAATTGATCTATCTATTTTCTTAATATAGTCACAGTACACATATTAATAAAGTATTGAAAAATACAAGATGAAATAATTCAGGACCAAATTTTTATTGGAATATGATCATTCCATTAGAACATGTTGCAAATTGGAAGTGATTGTAGAGATTAAAATAATTTTACAAGCTTAAGTACTGGGAATTCATCTCATATATGCTGATATTTGATATTACTGATGCGTAAATCATAATAGGTTAATATCAAATAAATCCAACATAATTTCATAGACTTGCAGTTAGAACTATCTGATAGTACTTTGAAAAGTAAAACTAGATGAGTTTCTGGTGATTGTAGAAGTGAGAATACTAGTGATCAAGGGAATTTAACTCTTATCTTTATTTAGTTCAAGTTGATCTAGTATCAATAATAAGGATATAGTAATACGCAAGAATAACTTATTATAATCAGTGGTTTCCATATCTACAATATCTGAGTATATTTTGTCTTTTGATATGGATTAAGAAGCAGTTTAACATCTTGTTTAAATTTTGGAATATACTAAAATAAAGTGGTTTTTTATTTTATGATAAATTTTGACTATGGATTTAATCAAAATGCCAGGATTCTGACATGGAAACAAGAAGTGGATACTTTGTTAAATCGCTACTTGAGGGGTTTTCTCAAGATAGTTATGTTGTAGTAAATAGATTCGCTACACAGACATGTGTCTTAACCAACCTTGTCCACGAAAACGTTTTAGGCCTAGAAACTATGGTCATACTCAATAGAATCATGTTTAACATGTGAGGACTAACCTTTCAATTAGAAGTTGGCTTTAGTGAAAGTGAGAGTTTATTGGATTTGGTGTCCTAGAACCAAATACTTTGTACTTTAGATTACTTTTATATTCAAAGAAGTTGATATTAATATAAATTTCTAATCACATGTTGATTATTCTTCTACATGACATTAATGTGATAATGTCCTAAGGTATATATAGAATTGATAAGTTTATATTGGTTTCATGCTATTATTAGAACCTTGATTTGATATGATGATATTCCTAAATATAGTTATGCAGTTGGATAATGTACTGTGATAGGGCATATAGTATGCATACCGTCAGGTGTGAGTGATTATAAGAAGATGAGGTTTCTTCTCATGAAGTTCGTACTTGGTAATCTTCAAGATGGAAGATTATGAGAATAGAACATCCAATAGGAATTCTGTATGTTTTAGTTTCATAGGATATTTCTATCTACGAATGTGTGTAATGGTCCTTGGAATTTAATATTATCATTTATGTATGTCATGACTCGTACACTTAGATTTACTGACCAAAACTGTCGTGCAATATGTTGGCGGGAAGTAGGGCATGTTGGGTGCGTCATAATTGACATGTCATTAATAAACAAATTGAGTAAGGATTTGTATCTTCCATATTTATGAAATTTGATATCTCAACCCTTTAATTAGAATAGAACCATCATATTAAATTTCATGGTCATGGTGTGATGATGTTTATTTCAGATAGTCAAAGAAAGACGTATCGAGCATATAGGTTGATGACACCATTGTGAAACCTGCTTGATGAGATATTGTGAAAAAAGGATTATGTTACATAGTGAGCATTCGTATGTGGTTTTCAACATTACAACATTAAATTCTTTCACTTGGGTGCCTTGACCTGTTGCTAGACAGTAATCTTGGATGTTAGGAAAACTGCACATGAGCCTCAACCCAGTTGGTGAGGACTCCTTAAGTGCATCCAAGAGACCCAGGATCAAATCCAGGCGGAGGCTAATTTCTGGTACTGTAGCAGTACTGTAGCAGCACTGTAGTAGGGATTGTGCAGAACTGTAGCAGGTACTATAGTGGGAACTGTAGCAAGCACTGTTTGGAACTGTAGCAGCCGAGAATATTCCCCGTTTGGGCCTTCGGGCCACCGATTTGGTCCCTGAGTCCTTTAAGGCCTTCGGGTCAGTAAGGTCTTCGGGCCACCTCAAGGCCTTCGGGCCACCTTAAGTGCAGATGCAAACCAGACAACCTACAAGGAACAAACTTCAGAAGGAGGAGGAGAAAGGAGCTTTCACCATAGAAAAAGCTAAACGGATTGCAAGAATGAGAGGGTATGACACTTGCCATCGGGACAAGACTGTGCATGCATGAGAAAGCCTAGCCGAACATCCATTCAAAGGTGGAGATTTGATTTCACGATGAAGATGCTAGGGAGGAGCAGTTCCAAGTAGTTAGTCTGGGTTGTATGTAATGTTTTAAGCCTATGGGAAATGAATTCCTCTAAGGCCTATGGGCCATGTAATACTTACACCTACGGGCCTTATAAGGGTTCCACCTCACCCCTTGAAAGGTGGATTATCAAAATCAATAAAAAATGAAGGCCTTCGGGCCATTGGAGGACTTTAGGAAAACCCAAATAATGCCAATGAGAAATAATCTTTAATAGTCACACAATAAGTGTTTCTATTGACCTCAATTAAATTCTATTTGAATTTAAATAAATTCTAAATACTGAGGAATAATTTTAGTAAAGTTATATTGATTGCATAAATTTAATAAATATTTACTCACTGACTTGTGAATAAAAATTTATTTATTTATTTTATTGAATATTTAATAAATATTTATTTGATGGTATGCGAATAAAATATTTATTTATGAATAAATATTTATTCAGATATTCAATAAATACCAAGGAGTTCAAATGAACTAAGACCATGTCTGATGATAAATAATTATTTACTAGTCGGTGAATATTATTTATCAATTTGCACAAGTTGGCACGCACCCCAAAATATTATTATTATTATTATTATTATTATTATTATTATTATTATTATTATTATTATTATTATTATTATGTGGCATGAGGTTTCATTTAAGTTTATAATATTATTTAATGGATGATATGTAATTACATTATTATTTTAACCTAAATACTAAAATTATAGATAGAAAGTTGTGTTTATTGTGTGGAGCATTGATCAGTGCAATCGAAAGAGAGAATTGTTACGCACAATGATTTCTCTCTCGACTCCTCCCTCTATCTCCCTCTCAAGAATGAGAAACACAATAGATATTTCTTCAAGACCAAAGAACAAGTGATTAAGAACAAACAAATCAAGACATTCGATTTGTCACGCTAGCACCTAGAGATCGAGTAGTGTTTCTCAGAGATCATAGGAGCATGTGTGGATCACCACTAGAGGGATTCTATCCTTGAATCCTCACAGTGCAACAAAAGTAATCCAAATTTTTTTTTTCCAGATGATCAATATTAATCAATGAAGAAAGTTCCTAATCCCAGGTATTCGTTTCTTCATATATTAAATAAATTAATTATAAATTAGAAGTGCAAGATCCTCGCTTATGGTTTCGAGCAATGATAATTAAAAAAAATAATATATCACCCACAACCACACGCTTTTGCTACACCCAGAACTAATATGTGGTCCCCTCTAACATACAGTACTATGCATTGGGACTTCCATGAAATGATTTTGATCTCCCAATGAAAGGGTCATCCTTAATTGAATATTTAGCTGACCCTACTATTGTTTTAGTAGCCAGCAAGACAATTGACCAATTCATGTTTGATGGATCTAAGACATAAAATACCTACATTGTTTGTGATTTCATTATGAACATCTTGTCTTTATACTCTTCCACACTGAAATTCACCTTCACAAATCCCATTTCATCAACTTTCACTGTACTCGTATTGTCAACCCATCTGCAATGAAAAATCATCACTTGAAATATTGTATAATCTAACTCATATATCTATTTGATGATTCCAAAATATGAAATATTCTCATAAATTGGATCTCTATCCTTGGAACCAGATATGTACATCACTCCCACATTAAGTGTAACTCCACTATTTTTCATTGTACTGAATTCATCATGTTCCTTTGTATAGAACTTATAACCATTAATTACAAAACCAATGTAAGATATACCATTTTCATTTAGTCTCCTGGATAACCATCGAAGTCATTCGGTAATTGAATTTGGATTTTCAGATAACTCCTTATAAATATGATCTTAGAACAATCTTATAAACTATTGATTATGTGTATTTTATATATATCCTTTAGACCTTGAAGGATTCAAATGTCTAAGAATTGCTTTGTGGCCTTCAACATATAGATCAACATCTTCACTGTTATGTAAAATGTAAAGGTGAGATCGTTCTTTCTTTGTGATGGTAATTGTAACAATGTCTCTTCTGAAAATACATTCGCCCATAAAGCATCTACTATGGTGAGACTTTAGGAGACTGATGTTATCAACATCTGATAGGTAATCAGTATATAATTTAATAACTTCTTCAACAATATATTGTTCTATAATATAACCTTATGGAAAAATTTAATTCTTGACATACCCTTTCAAAATCTTAATATATCGATCAAATGGGATACATCCATCTGTAACGGATAAAACCACATAGTTGAACTTATCTAACCAATTTAACCATTAGGTGAGCCATTATATCAAATAATAGTAGTGGGAAGAATATCTCTAATTCACATAATATGATTTTAACCTCCTTATTCATGATCGAAAACTTCATTGGGTCTATAAATTTATTACACACGGCTTTGAAAAATAAGCAAAGTCTAGTTAATGCATGTCGTACATTTTTAGGCAGAATGCAATGTAAAGCAACGGACATCAAATCTTGCATCAAAACATAATAGTCGTGTGATTTTAGTCCCTATAACTTCAAATTATTCATTGACACAACATTATTGATATTTGATGAATACCCCTCTATAACTTTTCTACCATTAAGAAAATTTCAAAATTGTAATTTGTCTTGTTTAGATAGAGTGTAAACTACTGGAGGAAGAAAATTCCACCTTTTATCCTTCACTAGTACCAACTATTCCCTCATACCTATGTCAATCATGTCCAAACAAGCCTTAATGCCCTCTTTTGTTTTTCTAGGAAAATTTAGTAACCTATTAATAACACTATCAAATGAATATTTTTTCTATATGTATGGCATCAAGAAAATGTATGACGTACAAACAATTCCAAAATGGAAATTCAAAGAAAATTGATCTTTTTTTCTTACCCGATTTCATAAGGCTTTTCAAAAATGTTTTACCGAAAACAATGTCAATATCTTTTACTTTATAAAATGGCTGATCACCTATTAGTGGAGATGGCATTGTACCTTGTTCGGTATTCCCATCGAATGTGGCATCCATGATCGATATTTATGTTGTCGAGGTAAAAATTTATGATGTCTTAAAAACAAAATCTTTGAGAAATGTTTTAACCGAACTAAGTGTGTGAATTCTTCACAAATGAGACACCCCAACATTCCTTTAATGCTATATCCTAATAAATTTCTATAAGTGGGAAATTTATTTATCATCCTGTACAACATGGCCCTTGATATGAACTCTTCACTTATATGAGCATTTCACATTATAACACATTTATCCCACATAAATTTCAAATCTTCAACCAATAGAGCCAAAGAGACATCAATATCATTATTGGGTTGTATTGGTCTAGATATAAGCAAATAAAACATAATGTATTTGTGCTTCATGCATAACCATGAAGGTGAGTTATAATTTACCAACATAATTGGTCATGTACTATGATTAATACTCTATACACCAGAAGGATTTATTCCATCTATAGATAACACAATATGGAAGTTTCTATACTCATTTCCAAATTCATGATACTCATAATCAATTTTCTTCTAATAAGAAAAGTTTGTTGGATGACATATTTTCCCATCTTCAATTCTTGTATCTGCATGTCATGTAAATTGTCTTACGATTTCCTAACATCCATATAGTCGTCTAAACTATAGAATGATAGGAAATTACCACAAAACTTTCAAATGAATTAATTCATCTTTCTTGTATCGATCCACACCACACTTAGGGCATTTTATGGGTGATTAATGGTCCTTGAAAAACAATATGAAATCATTTAGACAACTAGAGATCACGCCCATTGAATGTAGAATTCGTTTAGCATCATATGTTCGACAAGGAAGTTCATTTTCTTCTGGTAGCATATCATTCAGAAGACCAAGTAGTTCTATAAAGATGATGTCGCTTCATCCACTACCAACTTTCAAATTGTATAAATTCAATGTAGCTAATAATCTTGTGTATTTAGTACAATTGGTATGTAATGGTCTCTTAGCACAAATATTTAACTTCTCGAAATACTTTGGACAATCATGAAGGTCATCTTCAATTTCCATTGTCATTTATTCCATATGATATTCATCATCATTTACACTGGTATTCATATCAAAATATCCATAAACCACAGTATCATCCCAATTGGTGTGCATGTTCAACTTTTTCCATGTTTAGTCCAACATGTATAACTCTAATCTATTTCATGAAAAATAAAACGTTATTCTAACTATTTTGGACTAATTTTTCTTGAATAAAAATAACATAAACACATAAAAAATATTTGAGAATGGTTGTATGCATTATCTATTATAAACTTGATGAAATCTTTAACTCTATTTTTATACTCTTTTGTCATACGATTAACGTGCATCCATTTTTGATCCATATCCATCCTATTAGGTTCATTAAATATTCATTTTGTAAAATAAATAAATAAATACACATAAGATATTCATAATCAAAGGATAAAGTTATGGATAATTCTAATAAGGGGAACCCAACATTTGAATATTATCGATGATTATTTCTAACAAGTTATCATTTTATACAAGGGTGACATGAAAAGAAACAACTTGGGGTAAACATGTGGATATTGGTCCAAATTTTCGATTTGATGTTGTGTGGGACAAAAAGGTGATAATTTTAGGATTGTTTATATAACATTTCTAGGTGGGAGTCCAACAAGAGGTAGGAGTTGATGTTTATTCATTTTTTCACTTGGTGCATGGTGGGCCAGGTGGTGTTTCGTTGATAGGGTGCTTAGGAACCAAATTTGATGATCCTTTATCAAATGATGAAATAATCAACTTCAAAACAAGTTGAAGAAGTATCCTAGTGGGATCATCAGAAAGTCTCATCTCAAACTAATGAATTAAGTATAATCCCAATTACCTAAGGTCACCTAAAAACAAAACTCAACCTTAGTGGAACCATTAGATAGAATCAACTCTGAAAAAATGTCAGAGTGGAAATTGAGAGTGAAGTTTAAACAAGACGGAAGTAGATATGGATGTTTTGAATGGTGGTCATGATACCAATTTAAATAGTAAATTACAGTCTGAGTTTAGCTTTAAATAGAGCTTTGGGAGTCCTCATCTCAAACTAATGTTGTTCATGATTCTAATTTTTTTCTACAGATAATAGTATTCTCATGCCTCAATCGTATCAAATATATCTCCATAATCTTACCATTGTTGATTCAATAACTCTCAAATGGTTTCTGTAACTTTTATAGGTGGGAGAAAAACAATGGGGGGTTTGATTATAAAGTATCCTTAAGGATTATTTATTTTTTTTACTTTCACCTTTTCATTGGATAACATTATAAATTTTATAAATTTTATATATGTCATAAGAGGAGTGGAGAGTCTTATTTGATAATCAAGTTTTGTTCTTATCATATTCACTTCACACCATGTCACTTCTTTCCACTTACTCTTTCACCATTGATGTCAATACATCAATGATTCTATCATACTCTTATATTTTTAGTATTAATTCGATAAATTTCTCAGGTTTTTTATATTTTCAAGTTTTTAGTATTTCAACCTATTATTTCAATCCATAAATATCCTCCATTTGTTATTTTATTTATGTTTTGAAATATTTGACATCAAAATTTGAATTCTTCCCGTGAATTATTTATATACAAATCTCTTCCAAGGCTACTTCTAGTACAATCAGAGTGAGAAATTTACAATAGTAGTCAAAATGATTGTAAGTGGGAAAAAAGCAAGGATGTGATGAAAAGAAAGACCCACTTATTAATTGGAACCAATGTTGAAATTAAATTGGAAGGAATCCTTAATAGGGTTGGTAGGGGGAAGCAGCTGTTATGAGTGAAAATTTACAGAACCGGGACACTACAAATGAAAAAGAAAGTGAATAAACCTACTTAATAATGATATGAAACATTCTTATGAAATTAATCAACATGATTTTAAAATTTTATTTTCGTTCTATTTAAAGGTACACTCTATATAAATTGGAAAAATACAAATTTAAATAGAGATGGCCTTCGGAATCATTCAAGAGAGCCAGGCCACCTTTTCGCCCCTTTTCTGACCCTAATTTTCTGCCTCATTTTTCGAAAGCCTTCTTATGCCCTAAAGTCCCAGATCTGGCTGATGGGTTCTCGAATCTTCAGTTGTAGACTTCGGAGTTCACAGAAACCTCATCTCTACTAAACCTCACCTTAGTGGCTCGGTTTAAACAGGTACGACCTTCGGTAGATTCGTTCGACCGATTCATCTTCGACTCATGGAACTTGCAGGAGAGAGCGACAATGGGATTGCTGGATAGCCACAACATTATGATTTGATTCGCTTCAGAGGAGGACCTCATTATTTTCTGGTCGAGTGCCCCCCGTAGCTTCAATGGATATCAATTCTTCTTATTTCGTTGGTCCTTCGACTTCCATATGAAGCGCGACTCTCCTACATCTGTGGTTTGGGTGATTTTTATGAATTTACCTTTTTCGTTTCAAAATCCTTCTATCATTAGGATGATTGGAAATATCATTGGTAAATGTCTCTATTCTGATGGTCTAACTGAATCAATATGTCATCCCGTCAACCCACAAGTTTGTGTGGAAATGGACGTTTCAAGGATTCCTTTCGAGTATATCTGGGTTACAGTTGGTGAGGAATACAGGTGCAAGAAACGGGTTGTCTATGAGTCTTGGGTGGACTTCTTTTCTACATACAATCAGATGGGTCATTCTACAGATAACTGTCGACGAGGAGATCATGTTTCTATTAGGAAGGTGGGTAGAGACAATGGCATTGCTTCAGAGGCCCGTGATGAGGTTGGCTCGTCGAAGCATATGGCTAGGGGTTTGGAAAGTATAGGGTGGGGTGTCAACACCAACAGCTTATAGAATGGGGTGGATATGCCTCAGTTGTCGCTACCTGTGGAGGAGAAGCGGTCTGACTGTAACCCGGTGATCCCCAATGTGTCTTTGGAGGCTAGTCATGGTGCAAATTTGGGGAATAAGGTAATGGAATCTGTGGTTAATCTGAAGGTCTCTGAGGTATTTAACAGGTTGAAGCAGGATCTTGTCGGTCCTTCTTTTGGTAAGGAGTTGATCCCTTTTGAGTGTGTAAGGGTGGGGGCTGGTATGGTCCAATATGAGATCGTTCGAGAGGAAAGACTTATGGATGGGGGTTCAACTGCTATGGAACAGAGGTCAAGTGGAGAGGTGGATGTTGTGGTTGATTCTTATGTGGAGGTGTTGAGGTCGAGTAAGGATGATTTAGGTAAGGGAAGGCAGGAACTGGACAGTCATGCTAGAGTTGGGCGGCCAGGGGGTGATATTTCAAGGACCCTTAATCCAATTAAGCTGAGAAATAGTTTTGAAGGTCTTGTAGAGGCTGGTTTGTGTTCTTAGATTAGTATTCTGATCGATGCAGATAGGGAACACACGTTAGAAACCAATGGAACTGACCCTATTCTCTTGGTTGGTGAAGATGCAAGCCCGAGGAGTAACAAGAGTAATTGGAGGAGGAAAAGTATGAAAGATTACTCCTCGTTACCTCCTCCTTTGGAGACTAGATCTACAAAAATCTAAATGCCACGAAAACATAATTAGAGGTTGTGGGTAATCAGAACCTGGAATTATTGCTAAGCTCTGAAGAAGAGGTGGTCGACCAGGTTTTGTTGATTAATGTGTTTAAAGAGGAGGTAGCTAAGATGATGGAGAGGTCTTTAAGGGTGTCACTCGATGAGAAACAATACTCTTGGGTTGATAAACACGACCTAATTCTTGTGGGGGGATTCAATAAAGGGAAGATCAGCCTTGAGGAGTACATACAGACCTGGGATCAACTGGCTTCTGAACTTGAAAATCTAATGTCAATTGTCCCAAGCATCCAGGTAACTTCTATCTCTTGGAAGTTGTTTAGGGAATTGGTTTCCGATAATCTAAAATTATTTTTCAATGTTTCTGCTTAAATGGGTGGAATCTGTTGAGCGGTGAGGAAGCATGTTGAATCAGGCTATGTTGGCTTTTGGAGCAGCTTTTGTTTGATTTTGAAGGTAGCTTGGTGGTGCTCAACCAGCATTCTAGAGGGGCCTTCTCCAGATGGGGACCAGAGCTTAAACCTTCACCAGTTCATGCCATTTGGAATTGTTTGATTGAGAGGGTATGACAATGTCATCGGTTTCGGGACCATGCATTCGTGCACGAGACAACTTGCTGAGTGGTCAGGCAATGGTGAGGGTTTTCATCTCTTTGTATTGGCTGGGGAGGGTCGGTCCCTATAGTTTGGTTTTGGGTTTTATGGTTTCAAGAGTTTGTAATATGGATCTGGGGTTTCTCACTTTTCCTTAAAAGTGTTTTGATAATAATAAAAAATAATTTTCAGTCAGTCAGATGGGGTAATCAATAGATATTTTAACTAGTATAAATTAACTTAATATGATAAATTTAATAGTTGGAAATATTTAAAAACATGATTAATATTATATATGTTCTTATAGGATTCTGCAAAGCTTTTTTCTAAATATATCAATAGTTAAAGTACATAGTAACATATTAAAGAAACTAAAATGAATCAACTATTTGGCTTAATCTCTCTCTGGTCAACATTTTTTGGATTTGGAAATAACTACCCAATTTTAAGGGTCAATTGGAATCGTACAGAGCAGTGGATCAGGGATGGAGGGTATGAGGGGTTGTAGAGCAAGGAGGCAGCATATATGAACCTATGAGAATGGGATTTTTTGATGTTTAAAGGGAAGGAAATACATACATTCAAATTTGATTGCTTTTGTATAAAAAAGTAGAAGATATAAAATGAGAATACATATTTGAAGTGGGGGCATGAAGTGGGTTAAATCTAGACAAGGCAACCACATAAGAGAGGCTAGGATGATAGGAGTCAATAGAGGAGAAAAATCTAACCATGGATCATCACTAGAAAAGAAGCAGGCGGGACCAGTAGAAACCACAGTTGTGGGATAGCGTGTGTTGACTTATCAACCGGTAGCCAGACATGGCACAAAGTTGATGTAGGATTGCAGAATTAGAAGGTGGATCGAGGACAAATAAACGTGAGGGGGAGGGGGAGGGTGAAGCAACAATGGCCCGTGGCGCTCAACCCCTTTGGAAAAATTAAAAACAAACAATGAAGAACTGAAAATGTCGAAATAATACATGAGCTTGAACGACGGATCACAAGTCACATACTTTGGGTTTTGAAAAGTGATGATTCGTCTGAGATGTTCGATGAGAAGCGACGACAAAGTTTCGGCTCTGTGAAAGCTTGAACGACGCGAGAGGGGGGGAACCCTGATAGGGTTTTATTTAAAAGATCATAAAAGTTTTAACAACGCTTTATAAAAAATGGTGATAAAGAATTGTCTTTATCAGCGTTATAATTTTAGTGTTGATAAAGATAAGTTTTATCAGTGCTAAAATTTTAGCGCTGATAAAGACATATATGATCATTTTTTAATAATATAATTAATATAATTAAAAAATCAATTTATGTAATAATAAATAAATATAAATGTATATAACTATAAATAAATAATTATATAATTATAGATATATTTAAAGGATTGTAAATATGTATTTACAAATAAATTTAAATATATATAATTATAAAGAAATAATTATTTATATAACTCTAAATATATTAAAATAATTGTAAATTTGTATTTATAAATATCATTATAGATATATTTTAATAATTATAATTATATATACATATGTGTGTGTGTGTGTGTGTGTGAATATATTTATAAATATTTTCATATAATTATAAATATATTTATACAATTATAAATATATTTATTATAATTTTTTAAATTATTTAAATATATAATTATTTATTTACAATCATATGAATACTTTTTCAAAAATGCGTGAAATTGAATAATTAAAAATGAATAAACTTTAAAAATGTTTAAAAAATGGATAGGTTTTATTAATTATGAAAATTATTAAAAAAAATAAATATGGATATGTATTAGTGCTAACAAAACCTATATTTATCAATACTCTCTGGAAATCGCTGATAAAAACTATATAAAATACATTACAAAATATTAAATTAATATATATTAAAAATGAATATATAATTAAAAAGGAAAAAAATAATTAATGTTGTCATTGAATAGATAATCTCAAATGTGTGAATGTTGTGAATGAGTAAAATTTAGTAATTAAAAAAATCAGTAGATTGCAAAAATATTACAAAAATGAACAAGTGTTGTTAATTATATGAATTATTAAAAAAATGAATATATGTTAAAATGAAAATAAATAAATACATACTTACACACACACTAATTGAATGCCCCGAAAGCCTTCTTTTTTTATTGATTTTCTGATAACCCCCCTTTCAAGGGATGAGGGGGAACCCTTACAAGACCCGTAGGCTTCGGAATTACATTGTGTGTAGCCTTGGAGACATCACATGACCCGTAGGTCTTAAGGAAATCATACAAACTATGACTACTTGAAACTGCTCCTCCCCAGCATTTGCATCATGATCAACTCTCCACCTTTGCATGATTGTTCGACTAGCATGTCCATGTGCAGAGGTGCACAGGCGCGGTACCGATGACAAATGTCATACCCTCTCATTCTTCCAAAGTCCGTTTAGCCATGCTCTGGTGAATGAGCTCTGCTCTTTCCTCCTCTAGAGCGGTTCCTTGTAGAATCTGTCTGTGCAACTGCAAATCAAGTAGCCCTGAAGGCCTTAAGGTGGCACGAAGACCATGAGGTGGCCCGAAAACCTTACTGACCCGAAGGCCTGGGTGGCTCGAAGGCCTTACTGACACACACACACACTACAAACATATCAAAAATATTAAATGTTAATGAATTAACATTTATAAATAAATATTAAAAATGGATAAAATTACAAAAATATTGAACAATGAAAAATTGAAAATGAATAAATTACACAAATATTAAAAAAAATCAAGATCACTAAGGAATAAATAATATTAAAAACGAATAAATTCAAAAAAATACTAAAAAGTAATAAATACTATATATTGAATAAAAATATAAAAAATGAATAAAATTTACCGATTAAAATATATTAAAAGTTAATAAATAAATATTAAAAACGAATAATTTTTTTAAAAAATATTAAACAAATAAAATTAAAAACAAATCTAATATATATATATATATACATGTATATATAAATTAAAAAGCAGTGACTAGTGTGTGTGTGTCAATATATATTTCTATATATGAAATAAGAATTTTATTATGAATAAATATTAAAAATAAATAAAATTAAAAAAGTATTAAACATATAAAATTGATATATATATATATATATATATATATATTAAATTCAAAAGCAATAAATATTGTGTGTGTGTGTGTTAAATTTATTCATTTTTATTAATAATTTTCATTAATATTTTTTTTAATTTTTTTTTAATTTACTCGTTTTTAATTTTTATTTGTTTTAATGTTATATTTTATTCATTTTATATATTTATATTTAATATATATACCATTTAATACTATTTATAATTAATATATATGTATATATTAAATTTATTCAAATTTATTAATAATTGTTTCATTAGTAATGTTTTTAATATTTTTTAAATTTATTCATTTTTAATTTTTATTTGTTTAATTATTACATTTTATTCATTTTATATATTTATATTTAATACATACTATTTATTAATATTTATAATATATAAATATATATATATTGAATTTATTCATTTTTATTATTAATGGTTTCATTAATAAAGTATTTAATATTTTTGAAATTTATTCATTTTTAATTTTTATTTGTTTAATTATTATATTTTATTCAATTTATATATTTATATTTAATATATACTATTTATTACTATTTATAATATATATATATACATATAATTTATTCATTAATTATTTAATTGTGAATTTTTTATGTATTTTTGTAATTAATTAATTTCCAATTTTTTATTTGTTTAATTATTTCAGTTTTTTTTATATTTTTACCATTGTATTTTTTATTTATTTTGTTTATTGGAGTATATAAAAAAAATTGAGGGAGGCTTGGTTGGTGGGTTGTGTATATAGGCTCACATGTGAGAGACCCGACATATACAAGTTTGGTATGTGGGTTGGGCATGTGAGCCGACATGTGTAGGGGTGGCCCTGTGAAGCCCATGTGTGGTAAAGTGTATGCGAGTGTCGATCCCTTGCAACCATGACACATTGTGATGGTGGAATGTCCAGGGTTATAAAGCGCCGCCCGAACAAATAAAAAGTATAACGCGAGACAAGCCTTGAGAAACAAGCCTTTATCATCACTAAATAAAAGTGATCATAAAGGTCTTCCTTTATTAGCACTATATAAAAGCACTCATAAATGACGGTCTTTATCATCGCTATAAAAAAACGCTCATAAATTGTACATTTATCGACGTTTTTATCTAGCGAACAACGGTATTTATTGCGGGTTTTGTGGTAGTGATCATCGTTGTTCTTCGTGAACTCATTGTTATTTTTTATTTTAATATGGGGATTTGAAAAACAATTCATGCATTTTTAAAGTTACTGGAGAGGGATAAAAATAAACACAACAATACATCACATAGATCTTCGAATAACTGGCGTTGATATCAACATAAGGAGCATGTTCAAAAAGAAAAAAAAAGTCTGGAAAAACATAAAGCATACACCAATGATGGTAATGGCGAAAGTTTTACGATATATAATATGGAGAAGATGATCGTGGTAATGAAATGATATCGCAACATACGTTAAAACCGGGAAGTGATTCGAATGGAGGTGAATGGTAATGGATAAGGTTACAATGTGATTACAAACTAAATTAAGTATACAATAAACACTCCGTGGCCCGGGCCTGAGGTGCAATCCGTGGCGGGAATTGATCGTTGATGCCCCACCACCTTGTATTTCTATCTTCTTTTCCCTCTAACTGCATCATCTTGTTTTTTGTCGGCACTGCTACACCACCATGGCGGCAGTTGCGGCGGGAGGGGTGGGCTCCGGACGAGCCCCGAAGGCGCACTCGCTCGGTGCTTCGAGCCCGCCTTCTCCGTTCCTGGGCAAGAACCTTAGGATCAAGCCCGATTCACTGCAGTGTCCGGCGACCGTTTGGAGGTTCAGAACGCGCGCGGTCCTCGGCTCCGGCGGAGGTGAATACCTCGGTTTGATTCGAAATCTATTCGTGGGCGTCGGCGTCGGGCTACCCTGCACCGTCATGGAGTGCGGGGACATCATTTATCGCAGCACTCTACCCCAATCCAACACCATTAACGTCACGGTTCCGGGCGTGGCTTTGACATTAGGGGCGTTCTCTTACCTCTGGGCAACTCCTGGCGTGGCCCCTGGCTTCTGGGACATGTTCGTTCTTGCGTTTTTGCAGAGATTGTTCCGACCCAGTTATAGGAAGGTATGCGAACTGTGCATGATCTCCTTTCGTGTCAATCGAACATGATTTTCTACCGTGTCGTTCAGGAGGACTTTGTGCTGGGTAAAAAACTGGGAGAGGGCGCTTTTGGTGTCGTCTACAAGGCTTCAATGGTTCGGAGTTCTCCTTCGAAGGTAATAATTGCCGTCTAGGTATGGAGGAACCTATACTTCCAACTTCAAAGCTTATGATGGATTTAAGCTACACGTTCTAACTAATCGACCCCCCCTCTTCTTCTCTTCCCCTCCTCTTGAAACTCCGAACTTACTGTTTTTTCTCCTCGCTTTTCTTGCCTGGCGCGGGATTTCCATTCCCTGAAAGCAGGACCTTTTTCTGAAAATATTGACACCCAATCCCACATTCGCCCGTGTTTAAATTTACGCGAATAAACTTTCACATGAATTCATGCAAATCATTTGCTAGGCGTGTTTGCACGTGAGCACGTGTAGTTTTTAGTAGTTTATGATACTACGGAGCTTAAATACGTTGCAATATCTTGTTTCTTACCCATCTCCCCACTTCTGGATTCATCAGAAGAAGATAGGTAATCTTGTGGTGAAGAAAGCAACTGAATATGGTGCTGTTGAGATTTGGATGAATGAGCGTGTTCGGAGGGCCTGTGCAAATAGCTGTGCTGATTTTCTGCATGGATTCCTTGAGGTGTTGCTCTATCATGGCTGCTAGTAATTATACTGCCACATGTTTGATGGTCATTGAATCTTTATCTTTATAATTAGCATAAAGTGCTGCACTTTGAATGTACATTCAGCATTTCTGATTAGAATTACTGTTCTGAAACTGATACCAGGGATCCTCTAAAAAAGGAAGTGAATACTGGCTGATATGGCACTTTGAAGGGGAGGCTACTCTTGCTGAATTGATGCTAAGCAAAGATTTTCCCTACAATGTAGGTACTTTATGTAACATTCCTTTTCCTGAAAGCTATGCTTTTATATTTCTTCAGGTTGTCAATCATGTGGCACCTTTTAACTTCTGTTGCCCCCTTAAGCTGTGAAGGGGACATGACTGAAAAATTTATCAGAATTTAGAAGTTAACTCATGGCAATGCTTTCAAATACCTGTAATATAGACTGAGAGGCATACATCCATATTATTAGTATTTAAAAGTGTAGCAGCAGGGCTTATCCTGTGCGTGTCCTCAATAAACGAGGCTTCATGTGTCAAGGAGTGAAGGGAAATTATTTCGGCATTAAAAGATGTGGGCGCCACTCAAAGCCATACGAGCATCAACCATTGAAGATGCATTTACCCATATGTTGTTACAACTTTGGATTTTCAAGCTTGAATAAATTAAACTGTTCATGTTTGGCCATATTTAAGTTATGGTGTTTGCATGATGCAACAGAGCGAACTTGGCGTGGTTAGGATTGTTGAAGTGGATTATAAATTTTGTTGTTTTTGAATGGGGTGCATAAAAACCCTTCAGAAATAAGGATGAAAGGAGTAGGTTTCTAAATACAGATTTTCAATAAGCACCCATGATAAGCTTTTCTGTACAATCGTTTACAAGCTTTATTGAAAAAATGTTTTTTAAGTTGTCTTCTTCAAGAATTTAATTGCAAGTGTTTAAAAAAAAAACATAATGAACACTACCTATTTAGGTTGCATATGATAACAGTTACTCAAAAGTGCTTATAACACTTGCACTGCGTAAGTGTTCCCAAATTGCTTATTGAAAAAAATATTGTTTTGTCATTTATTTAAATGATTTTCTTTAGGAATTTAAGTGCAAGTGTTTTTCATCAAAAACAGAACAAACACAACTTTTTTTTTTCAAAATTGCTCATCACAAGTGATAAGTGTTGTTGGCACTTTTTAATAAGTGTTGTCGAACACAACCTTAGTCCAACTGTTTATGATAAGTTATAAGTGCAATAAACACTTTTCAATAAGTGCAATAAACACTTTTCAACAAGTGCTATAAACACTTTTCAACAAGTGTTATAAACACTTTTCAACAAGTGTTATAAACACTTTTCAACAAGTGTTATAAACACTTTTCAATAGGTGTTTTCAAGCAGAGCCTTGCTAACACATGCGATCCACGCTCTTCACTATTGGGTCATCATTCAAATCCCACTTTTTCCATCCTCTGGACTGATGTGTTTTAATGATTACAAGATATTTATATTTTTATCTTACGCATTTTCCAAAATGTCTCAGTTGAAGAACATTAGTATTACAATGTATATAAATGACATATTGGTAATTTTTGAAGAATGGTTTCATGGCAAGATGGTCTACACTCTGGAATATCAGGGAATTGCAGTGGAACATTGACTGAAGCTACTATCACAAAAGAACAATATATTGATATACCCATTCCAAATCATCAAGAGAGTTGCGCGGACCTCCTAATTGTAAGGATCCGAAGGTAAAGACGAAGATAATGGCAGTCTCAATTTAAATAAACCCTTGGTCTATTATTCATTCTCCAATTATTAACAATGGTAATGATAACTAAAAGAAGAATTGTATAGCATAAAAGATAAACATGAAAACCCAATCAAATATTGTTAGGGATGTGGGGGCTGGCTAGGGCTGTTGGTGATAGAAGTGCATGGGGGGTTGTGTGCAGTGGGCGGTCTGCGTAAGGACATGGGTTGTAACTGCCAGGGGCAGTATTGTCTATTGCTTAGCATTTGTTAGATGTTGGGCTGGCAATAGCAGGTAGGGGTTTGTTGGTGGTGGTTGAGGGTATTAAGGGGATTGGTTGTTGGGGAGGGGATACAAATACATTTTGGCAATTTCAGTTGCTCTGTTGGGAGGTTTGTCCTTGGGAGGATTCGACCAGGCCTTGGGAGAGTGGTCTTCTCCAGAGGAGTTCTTATTTCTCCTCCTTTTCTTCTACCTATTGTAATCCTCCGCCAGTGTCTTTACAACTATTATCAATACAGTGCTAACATTTGGTGCTTCTATTTCCTCTCTCTCTCCTCTCTCTAGCATTCACGGTGCTAACATTTGGTGCTTTTATTGAGAGATTGAGAGGAATAGGAAAAAATGATGCCGGAGTTTCATACATTCCTGGAAGTTTTCGATATGGAAAGTGAGGAGTACATGAGGTAGCTGCCTGAGGTACAGAACGCGCTGCAGGAGCATATGAACGTTCTGCGGAGCTTGAGAGGCAGTGATGATTCTGCTGGTTTTCCAGGACAACAGGAAGATTCTGGACAGATGACACGCGCTGTAGAAGTGGCAGGAAGCTTGGAATCTCGCCGGATTGGTTAGGGAAGGGATGACAAGAAGCAGAATGTGATAGGTACCGCACCGACAGAGTCACTAGAGAAGGCTACTTTGTATGTATTGTCAAGCGAACCGAGAATACAAAGGAAGAGGCGAAGAAGAAGATGAAGAAGAAGAAGGAAGAACTCGAGAGGTGATAGGCCGCACTCCCGCCCAAGCCACAGGTGACCGATGTCCCAAGCGCAAAGCCGACTCTAACAATATTCTCTGCTACTCCCACTCCTTCCCATCCCTCTATATATAATCGTTTTCCTAACTGAATGTGGGCCCCTCAACATATTCTTTTTATTCCCCATCATAAGCCCCCTACCTACCCTAACTGACCCACTATCTGGGTACCTAACACCGCCCTACACTTGAAAATCAGTCTTGACCCCCTCTTTGTTCACAAAGTCTCCAAGCAATTTGCCGGATGGTCCTTCCTGATTTATAGTTTTGGAGAAATTGATGGTGATGCACCCTGTCTTCACCTACTCTCCAGGCAATCTCCCAGATGGCCCTTATTGTGTTGTGAGCTGATTGTGGGTACTGCTGCCCAAGTTGAGCCACATTTGAAGTCGTATTTGCTGCCAAAGTCGCGTCCAGGCCAGACCCATCGGACGTCCAGATCGCTGGCCGCTTTTGCGATTTCTTGTCATCGCCTCGATCCACACGCATACCAACCTCTTTCAGCACCTGCGTCTCGATCCACACGTATACCAACCTCTTTCAACACCTGCGTTGGTCGAGCCGCTTCCGGCAGTAGTGTAGCAGACTCACCACGCACCAAGGAAACAACAACTGCATTGTTGCGCCTCGACACCATCCTGTTGAATTCCTGAAAGGCGGCACCCTTATTACTGTTGTCGTTTGTGAAAGGTTCCAGGGCCCGCAACGGAAGCTGATGGGCCGAGGATTTTAATTTTTTCATCGAAGGGACGACAAAACTTGTCGTCGCCAACGATCCGAGCCCCGACAAAGCCTGGGGATCTCGCGTAAATTATAAAGAGCACAAAAATTAAAATGAAAACATACCCGTTTCAAATCTGAAGCCGCGGTCGACTGCAACTAGTCGATGACGATCGTCGTTTGAAGGATCCATAGCAGGATCCCTCTAGATCGTCCACACGCGCTTCTAAAATCCGCTGGAACATCGATCATCGAATTTCGGGTGCTAGTGCGGCGATCCGACGATGTCTTCGACGTCCTGACGATCAACGCATCGAGATCCCTTCGATGCTTGAGGAAGATCTTGATCCATGCTCTTGGATCAACTGCTTCTCTCTCTAGGTAGCGGGAGAAGAGAGACTCATTTTTCATTCCATGAAATGAATGAATAGTTACTAGGAGAGAGAGCCTCCCTTGTATTTATAGTGGAGTTGGTAAAATACCCGGTTGGGTTCCCCGAGCTCCGTTTATTTCAACGTCCACTATATAAATAATAACGACGAACTAAACTGCGCTAAAACTATTTATTATTTTATCACATACCTGTAATATATATAAAATATATTATGTGATAAAAACCGAGCCATTTAACTCGACTCGTTGTCCCGCTTTATATTAAACGAACATTGAATATTAAAATAATATTCGTTCGATTAATATTATATTGTATTTACTAAATTTGTACATACATTAAATAAATTAAATCTCAAATATTCATAAATTAAATATTAATGAATTTATTTAATTCTTTTGGTGATCGAAAACTTGGACAACACTCGGACCCCGTGGTGGGGCCCACCATGTCCATATACCTATTCAACTGAATAGGAAAGATTTTTGAATATGCTATTGTGTGTGATCCTCTAGTCACTTATCTCGATAGCAGTGAATAAATCCACAAACCAAGAGCGGAGTCTAGCAACCCATCAAGGCCCCTAAAGAGATAAGGATAGTCATAGCAACGACAACCAACCTACAAACACTGACTGTGTACTATAATCTCTTTGTCATTAAATATCTCATAAAGCAAGACGCACACTCGTGTCATCGTCCTTTTCTTGCTTTATTATTTGTTGATCTATTCGGATGAATTTGCCTTTCTACTGCTTTGGCTAAAGACTTATGAAGGCAACACCATCTTGATCAATCAGGCATGAGATATATAACTTACTAAACTTGGAAGTGACAAATCCTCTCTTGACCATTCAACCAATGTCATGCCACCAACTACGCACCCAACACAAGCTACCTCGCCACGATTTCAATACCATGATTTTTGCCTTGTATCAAAGTACGCAATCAAATGATACACATTGGTAATGGTCTCAAGTCAGGAGACCAATACACATGTCCGTAGATAGGAACGACCAATGACACCCAAAACATGTGGTGTTCTTATTGGCGGGTCTGTCCTCATGATCTCACTACTGGAGATCACCAAGTGCGAATTTCATTAGAAAGAAGTCTCAATGCTTATGAGCCCCCAACACCTGATAATCAAACATCTACTGTGTCCAGTCAGTAAGATGCATCTAGACCATAAAACATATATTTAAGATTAATGTCATAGTATCTCGAGGTTCTCATTATAGTATGGGATCTGCTATAATCTCTCGATACGACAATTAATCTTTGGACATTACCATTTCAATAGTGGACGCAGAAAAATCTACACTATAATGGTAAAATGACATCATGTATAACTAACCGTATGCATGATATGGTAATAAAAAGTACTGGATAGTTGGGTCTAGGGCACCCACTATTTCAACACTCCCACTTGCACTAGAGCCAGCTTGCTAACCAAACTTGTTAGCTACTCACATGATAAAGATCATGCTTCTACTGAGTTATGCCTTTAACTGCTGGGCCTGCCACGTTTTCGTTGCGTGGCATATCTGCTGTATCCGACCTCATCTCCTTGAGTAAAACTTCTCAAGATAAAGTATCCCGAGTATATCACTTTTGTCCATTGTCATAACTTGACAACTTGGCTAGTAAGAATATCATAATTTACATTATGATAATAATTTTCTCACTAGGTACGATTCCAAGAACTGGAACAAATCGTTGCATTTAACTACTTCTTAGCCGCCTTAGAAGCTGCAACATACTCGGTATTTTGTAGGTATGACTACCACTGGCTATTATGAGCTTGACTCGCTCATCTCCTTTGCCTAACTGCGATACTAGATCAAATTGATCTAAGGATTACTAGTTTATGTCCCACAAAAACTAGTATACCTTCTTCTCCATATACCAGGTACACATCATTTGTACTTGTCGAAGTACAAGATGATAATTATGACTGCTTCACTTCCAGTGCTCCTGGAAACAATTGATATTTGCCTTCAATAAAGTATATCTTGACAGTATCAATTCTTGTACATATTATGGCATATGTGATTGATCCATCGCTGAAGCGTATGGAACTCAATCACATCTTTAATCTCTTCCCATGTTCCGAACATGTCAACCATAAGAGATTAAGCCATGTGACATTGTCAACAATTCTGAACTTGAATTGTTCCGACTTGTATTTTTCAATACAATGTCACTTTATGTACGATTGACTAGGACCAAGCAACCGTTAGATCTACTTCGATAGGTCCAGTTCCTTAGAACTTAGGTTGCTACTTTAAGTCAGTCATTGGAGTATTACTTTTATCCTGATCTTATCTAACTGTAAGATCAAGTTTTGTTTTCTATATGTTGCAACATATTTTTCCTGGAAAACATTGGCGCTCCCACTAACCTTTGGTAGACACAAGGCAAAGATTCATTTGAAATGAATGCTCTAAGATCTTGTTGCTTACTTTAATCCAGAACTGGATTTCAGTAACTTGCAACCTTCATTGGAATTTAATGGTGTCATCATCCCTTTCTGGTTGCGTCGTATAGACACCTTCCACGAAAGATGATCATGACATCCAATGACCAATTTAATGATCTTAGAGGTTAGCTATGACAAGTAAAATTCTAATGGATTTAGGCATACCAACTTGGTATAACCAATCGAGCCTTATTGGTACCAGACTTGTACCATCTATGTATCATCTCATATGAATACCCATCACAATATTCAATTTATAAGCCCCTTTGCACTTTGGTACATGTAATTCATTATCGAATTTTTAATTGTCTTGTCAATCTTAGCTAATTGTCATATACTGCTTGTAGGATTTATTATTCTTAATGAACAATTTATCACCGGCCGCGGTGAATATAAAACCATCACCATGGTTTCATCCTTCCTACGCAGTATGTGTCACTAGAACATTCCTATTTCACATGTACTTGTGGAACTTGTTCCTATGCCAACCATTTGCGCATCTAAAACATTGACTAAACCCAAGTCAATCTTGTTCCCACTATCTCTAATAGAGATGTGCACCCTTATATAGAAATGTAGTCCATCACTTGACTACCATTTTTCTATATTAGGGATTTACGTAATATCCTATGCAACTTTTAGGATATTTATTTAGATGCACCATGTGTTTAGCTTGATGCATGTTTGTTTGTTTAAATCCTAACAAACGCTTTGCATCTGAAACACATGTCCCATGACATAATGGATTTCCATCATACTATTACTTGTACGCTATCCATTTGTCATTTATTAGTTGGCATATTGGTTATGGGATTTCGCCGTTATTTGTAAAGCACGTCATGAAATATAATGGAAGTTTCTGCAACTTGCAACATTGATACTCCATACATCATAACTATGATGTATAAAATGTGCGTTTAGGAATTGATTCACACTACATTTTGTTGATCAATGTTAATATGTAAGACTCATCATCGATCCTCCTTATGAACATCAATATCGTGATGTAGATATGGTAACATACGTTTAAGAATTACTCCACGCTACATTATCATGATCGATGGATGTTTGGTCAAGATATTCTTCGGCATGCCGATCCGAAGCAACTCATATCTTCTGACCATGCATATACTTCACTATTACATTCCTTAATAACTTAAAAGGAATCTTATGAAGTATCTTTAAATGAAACTAGAGTAATTGAGTGTAAAAGGTATAAGAATGAGATGACATGAAAGATTGTGAACTGTATTTCACTTTACACATACCGAGTGCAATCATCACATTCAAATCTTGCTTCACTTTCTCCTCGCAAGGATCTTGGAGATGAGACTTTTGTAATATCATCCATGTCGTGATGTAGCGACCACAACTAACATCAGACTTTGATGATATCATTATGATAGAACCATCATATGCTTAATTTATGAGTCTCCTGTAAACAATTTTACACCCTCGCTTCATGAGGTGGCTCAATAGGTTGGGACACAAGCACCTTGAATTTTCGATATAGTAATATTATGCGCAAGCGTCTATACTATATTTGAAATTCGTGCTAGTTTGGACATTAACTTTGTCCAATATTTATTGCAGTTTTTATTTGTGGTATTATTTGTCGTTCTCTACAAATAAACTTTAGCAGATTAGTACATTTTATGTTGATTACTGAATTTGACATTACCGATTAATTTAATCATTAAATGTCTCCCACTAATTTATCGAATTCTAGGAACCTTCTGAACTAGAATCAGAATACTCTATCGTTTGAGTATTCTAGTGGCAAGGATTCCTGAACCTCCTTCATAGTCTACAAGCTATGGCTACGCCACTACTCGGAGGGTTCAAGGTAGACTTTTTGGCTGGCTAACCGCATTAACTCGCGGTTCCTTGATTTGTTGAGTGAAGTCCCAACTTCAAAATTCTTGATTTACTCAACGTTTGTCTCTAAAATTACAACAAGTTAGCTATGACTATTTCTTTGCTGCAATTTTAGTTAAGTCGACCCACCACTCTTATAAGAACTCCCTGGTAGTAAGAGACACCCTCAACTATGGCATGACCGACACCCCAAACACCCGGTTTTGTTCAAACTTGAATGATGGAAGGCTGTGGTGACTTAATATTTCTTTGAGAGTTTTGTGTTTTTCTCTCGACGAATGTAATTCATTTCTATTAATTTTGTTCATCTATGTTGTCGCGCTCACAACTGAACATCAATAGAAAAACATATGCCACTTCTTTATGTATTTTGTTATCTATTATTTTATGTATCTCTCCCAAATGCATAAAATAATAAATAAATGCATAAAGGTAAACTATTACTAGATCGTTCTTGAGCATCTAAACGACCTAAGGGCATCGTACTTAAGTAGAAGCTTGACTCATAATGCGGCTTGCCCCCGTCTTGTATGTTCGCTTCTCTTCTGAAGTATCGCCTCATCTTGGTTGGGTCCATGTCACGTCTTGGCGGGATCCACGTGTTGTTTTGCATCGTCTTGATCAACGTACTCCGCCTCATCTTGGCGGGGTCCACGTCGTTCATCGTCTTCGTCCGAAGTACAAAAATACTTGCGCGCATGCGAGAGGAACTAAGGGTATAAATGTACACAAAATAAAATTGGGTGCGCAGACCCTTATACATTTTAACCGAAAAATAGACGATGCGCAGATCGTCAATTAATTAATTACAATCATCTAACGCAGTTAAATAATTAATTAAATAAATAATCAAATGCAGACATACAAGAGTCGGTGCTCAAGACCAGAATGCGGGTAAAATCAATGTGCGATAAAATAAATTTGCATTAAATAAGTACGAGGGTTATAAATTAAATTAAATGAATTAATAAATTCAAATAATTTAATTTTTTATCAATTCGCTAATTAATTTAATTCAATTTATTAATCAAATTGAATTAATTTTATCCGGGTATTAAATTTTTTTAACAAAAATTAATTTTAATTAATTTAATTTAGATACTAAAATTAAATTAATTAAATTAATGTATTTTGATTAATTTAAATGGGCCGGTCTCCGAAAGACCACTGCATGGCCTGTGCGGGTCGGGCTAAACTCGTGCAGGGCCATACCAGGCCGTGCAAGGGCCAAAATAGGCCAGACTGATCCGTCCAAACCCGTTCCGGGTTGGGCAGATATGCCCAGACCGTTTCGAGGTCAATTCTATCCTGCGAAAATGTACAGGTAAAGCAGGAGTACCTCTCGGATACCAGAGGCGCGGCGAGGTTGCGGACAGCGCTAGAGCAGCGGCGATCGGCGGGCCTCGAGGAGGTCGGAGCCGAGCGCGCCGGGCGGAGGGTGGTCGACCGGATCTGCCCGGCGTGGCCTGGTCTGACGAGAGGGGCGACCTTCCATTGCTGGCCGTGGAGGAGCCCGGTGCAGCGTTTGGGGTTGGCTCAAGGCGGAGGAGGTCGCGGAGGGGAGTGGCGCCCGGTGGTGGGGCCGTGGCGGGGCGACCAGGGTGGCCGGGAGACGAGGCGGCGGTGCGGGCGACGATCGGCCGCGGTCGCCGATGGGAGTAGGGCGGAGGTGCCGTCGAGGGGAGCGGCGCCTGGCGGCGGCTTGGTAAGGCGGACGCGGCGAGGGCGGTTCGGAGGTCAGAGTCGCGGCGGCGTCCAAGAGGCGGGCGTGAGGAGGCTGGGGCGGCCGGGCCGCGACACTGTGGCCGTTCCAAGCGGTGGGTGCGGTGCCGTTGTAGCAGAGGGGAGGCGGTCGGGTGCAGCGTGCTGAGAAGGCCGGGAGGGCGAGGGCCGGGTGGCCTGCTAGGCTAGCGAGGAGGGGGAAGCCGGCTCCGACGGGAGTCAGGTTGCCTAGGCGGCACGCCCGACGTGCCGAGGAAGGAGAGTCCAGGGGTCCACGCGGTCCCAAAAAAAAAACTCTTTTTTTTCATTCTTAAAATTAAAAGTGCTGCCCTACCCTCCCCCCGTTTTTTTTCTTCTCCCCTTTTTAAAATAAGGCAAGTTAAGGCCTCCTAAAAAATTTCCACACATCAAAAATTTTCTGAAGGCTAAATAGCCTTTTATTATAATAATAATAAAATAGTTATTATTATAATAATTATAAAACAATTATTATTATAAATTTATAATGATAATAATAATTATTTAATAATAATAATTATCATCCTTTATGTTTTTATAAACAAAACGCAAAACAATACTGATGATCGGTAACGTTTGGACAATTAATACCCGAGATCAAATCACATATTCGATCCAATCCGAAAAATTAAATTGAGCATAACTTGGTCATTCAACATCGGATCGACGCGCGGTTTGAACCTTTGTGACCGATTTTGAATCCTCTACATAATTTTATGCAAATTAATTTTATTTGACTCAAAAAATCTACGCGATCGCTCTGATATCACTAAAAGGTTTCAGGGCCCGCAACGGAAGCCGGTGGGCCGAGGATTTTAAATTCTTCATCGAAGGGACGATGAAACTTGTCATCGCCAACGATTTGAGCCCCGGTATGGCCTGAGGATCGCGCGTAAATTATAAAGAGCATAAAAATTAAAATGAAAACATACCCGTTTCAAATATGAAGCCACGGTCGACTGCAACTAGTCGATGATGATCGTCGCTTGAAGGATCCATAGCAGGATCCCTCTAGATCGTCCACACGCGCTTCTAAAATCCGCTGGAACGTCGATCATCGAATTTTGGATGCTAGCGCGGCGATTCGACGATGTCTTCGACGTCCCGACGATCACCGCATCGAGATCCCTTCGATGCTTGAGGAAGATCATGATCCATTCTCTTGGATCAACTGCTTCTCTTTCTAGGTAGCGGGAGAAGAGAGAGACTCAATTTTCATCCCATGAAATGAATGAATAGTTATTAGGAGAGAGAGCCTCCCTTGTATTTATAGTGGAGTTGGTAAAATACTCGGTTGGGTTCCCCAACCCCCGTTTATTTCAACGTCCACTAAATAAATAATAATGACGAACTAAACTGCGCCAAAACTATTTATTATTTTATCACATACCTGTAATATATATAAAATATATTACGTGATAAAAACCGAGCCATTTAACTTGAATATTAATGAATTTATTTAATTCTTTTGGTGATCGAAAACTTGGACAACACTCGGACTTCGTGGTGGGGCCCACCATGTCCATATACCTATTCAACTGAATAAGGCGGATTCTTGAATACGCTATTGTGTGTGACCCTCTAAGCTCTTATCTCGATAGCAGTGAATAAATCCACAGACCAAGAGCGGAGTCTAGCAACCCATCAAGACCCCTAAAGAGATAAAGATAGTCATAGCAACAAAAACCAACATATGAATACTGACTGTGTACTATAATCTCTTTGTCATTAAATATCTAATAAAGCGGGACGCACACTTGTGTCATCGTCATTTTCTTGTTTTATTATTTGTTGATCTCTCCGGATGAATTTGTCTTTCTACTGCTTTGGCCAAAGACTTATGAAGGCAGCACCATCCCAATCAACCAGGTTTGAGATATACAACTTCCTAAACTTGGAAACGACAAATTCTTTCTTAACCATTTAACCAATGTCATGTCACCAACTACGCACCCAACACAAGCTACCTCGCCACGATTTCAATACCATGGTTTTTGCCTTGTATCAAAGTACGCAATCAAATGATACACATTGGTAATGGTCTCAAGTCAGGAGACCAATACACAAGTTCGTAGATAGAAACGACCAATGACACCCAAAACATGTGGTGTTCCTATTGGCGGGTCTGTCCTCATGATCTTACTACCGGAGATCACCAAGTGCGAACTTCATGAGAAGAAGTCTTAATGCTTATGAAACCCCAGCACCTGATAGTCAAACATCTACTGTGTTCAGTCAGTAAGATATATCTAGACCATAGAACATATATTTAAGATTAATGTCATAGTATCTCGAAGTTCTCATTATAGTCTGAGATCTGCTATAACCTCTCGATACGACAATTAATCTTTTGACATTACCATTTCAATAGTGGACGCAGAAAAGTTTACACTATAATGGTAAGATGACATCATGTATAACTAACTGTATACATGATATGGTAATCAAAAGTACTGCATAGTTGGGTCTAGGGCACCCACTATTTCAACAGTTTGAATGCGAGCTGATCGCCCCCTTAGTAGGCACTGACAGATGGAGTTCCGTTCGCTCCTGCGTCTGCCCGAACAGAACCACTACACCGCGCTGCTGCACCGTTGTGTCATTAGTTACCTCAGAACGCGCGTCAAACAGCTCAGACACCAAGGAAGGTCGAATCGCCTCGCCCGTCCAGTTATCATGGCCTTCGACCGAATGTGGACTGATCTCCACCATATTCTGGACCAGCTGAACACCGTTCATATGCTGCACCAGCGCCGTTGGTCCACCACGCACCTCTGGCTGGCGCTGCTGCAGCTCCTCTCTGCCTGACTGCACCTCTGGCAGCTCCAACATCAAGGAGGTGCGAGCCATGTTGTGCTGCAGCGACTCCTCGTGGCGATGTAGCCATGGTAGGAATGTGTTCCGGAATTCGGCTTCCTCCTCGAAATGGCGATCCCATTTATGGTTCCACATCTATTGGCTTTGTCGTAGCTCAACGTTGATCCTGTGTAATTTCTGTAACATTTCCTCCATCTCCCGCAGTGCATGCCGCCTCGGTGCGCCTGCCCCTCCAACTGGGATCTGGCTGAGCGCAGCAGCAGCGGATGAGTTGCTGTGCTCCCGCAGTGCTTCCAGCGCCGCAGCCCGCCTCCTCCCGCTGGACTGTTTTTTTTTTTAATATTTGGCAGCACACGACCTCATTGTGAAAGAGAAATGGCCAGGGTGCCTCCTCCAGTCGCGCGTTGTCTGGAAACTTTTACAAAATAGTTGTAGTCGCATTGTCATGTTGTCTGAGATCAGTGACAATTTGACGTTGATGAGTTGTTCGCCCTCTTATGTGGCTGCAGTGACACTGAAGGCTAGCAGCATAACGCGAAACCTGATTCTGGATATACAGTTGTTGTCTCTAATGTGGCGTGCTTCTAGATCCTGGAATACAAGCTGGTGTTGCTTGACTATGGTCAATCTTTTTTATGTTAGCAGGTTATGTTCAACAACATTTATTTGCCTGTGCATGGATCAGTGGGAAAGATATACTGATTGAGGTTTTCAGGCATTATCGGTCTGTTTCCCTTGTTTCTGTTTTAATTCCTGAAAACAAGAAAATTGCTCAATGTTTGGCACTGCTACCATGCCAAAAGGTGGATGTCCCAGTTCATCCATTATTAACTCTTAGTACAAGAGTGTCAATGGTGGATGGTTCATTGAGGCAAGTTTCTCCCTTGCACAAGCTTGTCACGGAGCAAGATTTTCTCAGTTTTACACTCCCTATTATACATGCATACAGTTTGGGTTTTCTCACAGCAGATATTAAAGGCTTGGGCAGACAACCACATGTTGCAGAAATCATCCGCTCGGTCATTCTTACAGCATTGCACTTAATGTTTCTAGCATGAGACATGGTTCAGCCAAGCAGTGACAGTCAAACTACAACTCTTGATATTAGCAGGAAAAGGCCTAAGCTTGAAATTTTCCCTGCATAATCACATGTGAAGGCTTCACATCAGACTTTTCCTGTTAAGTTTGGTTCACAATTTTTTGATGGCCGGTATGCGGTGTGTTCTGCTTCTTTCAGCTCTAAGCCTTCTCAAAAGAATATTTTCCGGCAGGGGTGTGTGCCATCCAGCCCTCCTTTTCTGTTAAGCAATGATGTTGGAAAGACCCATGTAAGTGAATTGGTTCCTAAGAAACCCTTAAAACAATGGAGGAAATAGGTATCGCCAGTGCATGAATTTTGTCAAAGCGAAGGGGAAGCAGTGTGTCAGGTGGGCTAGCGATGGAGATGTTTACTGTTGTGTGTGCCAGGCCTCTCGTTTTATGAGCAGCTCGCTTAAATTGGAAGGGGGCAGCTTGCCTAAATTGG
Source organism: Viscum album (assembly GCA_963277665.1). Lineage (NCBI taxonomy): Eukaryota > Viridiplantae > Streptophyta > Magnoliopsida > Santalales > Viscaceae > Viscum > Viscum album. The sequence continues at coordinate 1,397,597,533 of OY728127.1, read as the reverse complement.
AAGGGGCACCGCGTGTTGATGCACCACTGTGTGAGGGTATCACCGTTTTTGGTACTCCATGTAAGCATCGATATCAGGCTCCTCTTCCTGTAAGAAACATGGACCCATGAGTGATCTTAGGGCGGCCTTAAATTCACCTGATAATAAACTCCAGAGGAAGCTCGAGGTGAATATGTCTGGTTTTGAATCCGCAGTTTGCGGAGATATAGTATTTGTGGAAAAGGCTGAAACTCCATTACAGGTGGAACCAGTCTCGTTCATGGAGGGAGAAGTTTTCAATGATACTGCGATGCCTGAATTTCAATCAATGTCAAAGATAATACATTGCAAAGGCTTTTTTACAACTGATGGCGATAATTTTTGCATAGAAAGCCCTACACGACATTCATTATACTGTGAAATTCACCTTCCAAGCTGGTTAAAGCATGCAGGGAATGGGAAGAGCAGGATAATTTCGAAAGAAGTGTCTTTTAAAGGTTTTCCTTTTTCAGGTACAGAAATTGCAATTACATCGAGCATGTGACCTCTTCTACAGGCTCCTTAAAAGCATATTGTCTCACAGAAATCCAGTCCCCAAGGAAGTTCAGATGCAGTGGGCTATATCTGAAGCTTCTAAAGATTTGAATGTTAGAGAATTCTTGACAAAATTGGTTTGCAGTGAAAAATCAAGACTTAGGAGGCATTGGGGCTTTAATGCTGACCCTGATGTAAAGCACTCCACTTTTCCCATGCCGTTAGCCATTGAAAGTGGATCAATGTCAGGTGCAAAATATGTTCAGAGAAATTCCATATCGACCAAGGGCTTGGCACCCACTGAATGGAAAATCATAAAAAAAAAGCATAGTAGCTTTCAGAGGCTATGATTGCGCCGTTTGTCTGGATTCCTTTACATACAATTTTTTTTTGGCGGCACATGCTAAAGGGAGGCGTCATGTTGAGTTTGTTGAACAGTGCTTGCTCTTCCAGTGTATCCTTTGTGGCGGGCATTTTGGACCTTTCCTAGCCGTGCTTTTGGAGTTCCCACCTCTAGGACAAGATGATTTTTCAAGAGGGGGGAAATGTTAGTAATGCGGGGGCTGGCTAGGGCTGTCGATGATAGAAGTGTGTGTGGGACTGTGTGCAGGACATGGGTTGCAACCGCCAGGGGTAGTATTGTCTATTAGTTAACATTTGTTAAATGTTGGGCTGGCAATAGCAGGTAGGGGTTTGTTGTTAGTGGTTGAGGGTATTAAGTAGGGGAGTTTGTTGTTGGGGAGGGGATGCAAATGCGTTTTGACAATTTCAGTTGGTCTGCTGAGAGGTTGGTCTTGGGAGGATTCGGCCAGGCTTTGGGAGAGTGGTCTTCTCCGGACACGTATCCTCTAAATATAAATCACGATTTCATTGAATCACACCCTTCCATTACATCCCTAGTGCAAGAGAGTTTAGCCACTCATACTTGAATGATTACGCATCATAAAAGAATAGATCTCATCAAATATGAGGAGAAAAATCCCTTGCTTAATAATCATTAGCAGAGTCTAAACTATCCTAAACTACTTCTCGAGCAACCTCCACGTCGTTGGAGTCCATCTCCAGAAGATCCCAGCCAAAAAAAAGCCCCCTCTTCACGTGGCCGAAGTCTTGAATTTATAGATTTGTTGCATCTAGCTAAAACCGTGGCGCAGCAAAGTGTAAAATGACTGTTTTTATACATCTCAGCATATGTCCAAGTCATCTCCAGGACCACGGCTTCAATCCTTGCTTTTCTCCTATCTTTAGCTGTTTTGTATTTATAGATAAGAAAACCATGGCACTACAATATGAAAATGGGAATTTTAGAAAAAATTGCTTGCAAAATGGTTATTTTTCTGGGTGTAATGCTCCAAACACTGATGTAGCATCATATTTGTTTTAATTAATTAATTAATTTTTTTTTTCTTTTTATTTAATTATGTGGACTTTCTGCTTTTTTTTTTCTAATGATGTTGAATTTCTGTTTTAATTTTGGAAATAGTTGTAAGGTTTGATACCTATATAAATCCACGGACGATTGCTTTGTAAGAATTATTGAATATTATTGAATTTAGTCCTTTGATATTTTTTGAGACTCATTCTCATTTTTTCCTCAATTCCTCATGATAAGGATTGAATTTGATTTGGCGCTACATTAGTTTGTATTAGAGCGAGGCCTTTTCTCGCACACTCGCATTGATTGATAGTTATCTCGATTCCTGTACCGCAATCCATCCATCCATCTAGCATCAATCATAGTCGATCACATCACCACTATAACCTACCATGCATCCTTGTTGCGATAAGCGCTTGGGAATAAGCTCAAAGGAGGTATGTGGAGGGTCTTAAATGCTTGAACTCAATTCATTTGCTACAATAGTTCCAAGTCATCGATGAGTTTGAAGAAAAGTATCTTTGCTCGGATGAGGTGATGTATCGTGTCATGCTTTCCGATATATATGAAGAATATTATTATTGGTGGAAGGATGTTCAAAAACAAGGAGCATGAGCAAGGTCGAGGCTAAGTTCGAACATGTAGTGTTTTAAGGAGGATGTTGAAGAGAAGACTTCTGACCGAAGAATATCAGTAGATGTGGCAAGGCCCTCTCACACTGCACACGCCACTTTCAACATGCATTAGAGCATCAACGACTGCACCATACGAGGGATGCCTACCTATTGACTGATCTTTTGCGATCTCCACCAGTAGTTTCATGGACCCCGACAACAATACCCCAAACATAAACGAGATGTTCGTTTAAGTGGTGTAACACATTGAACAGAAACTAGAGGTAAAAGAACAAATATATTGGGAGCAACACAAGGAGTTAATGGAGGCTTTTTAGAGCCTCTGAAGCACACCCCTGCTTAGGATTGGGCAGCGTCGGCACCGCCAATGCACCCACCCTGGGAGTTGCCTATATCAACACAACTTTGCCCATCAGATTGTGCTTTGACTAGGCATGCCCCACGGGCGGGCTGGGCCTAAATGGGATAGGCCCATTTTGGGCTTGCCTGTTTTGGCCTATATTTTATACTGGTCAACTTTTACAGGTCCAACTCGTTTTTTATACAGGTCGGGCAGGCCTGCGGGCAAACCCGTTTATTTTTTTTATCTAATAATGTTGTTACCCGAGACACCCCAGGGGGGTGAATGAGGATGTAACCCAAACTAAACCTTCTTTTGGGATCTTGTTTCCATGTTTAGCAGGAACCGTGTTCAACCTATAACTCTTGATGCCGCTCTTGCCGAAACAAACATAAATATGCAGGAAAGTAAAACATGCATAGATCAAAAAGATTTTACTTGGTTCACCACTAAGGACTACGTCCAAGGAGCACACATCGACGATGTGTCGATGTGTTAAAATCCACTATTTTTCACTAGTTTTGTGGATACAATGTTTCGATCACGGTCACTCTGTGCTAGGCTTATTGCCTTTATAAGATTTAGGGTTCAGTCACTCCTCACCCAAAAGACATTTCTTCTTCTTTACCTCCATGCACTTCTTTGACGAAGGTATGATCAGTTTATAGATTGGAGGGTCTTTTCAACAAATTAGAGACATGACGGTCTGTCTCTGTTTAGCGTGAGACTTTGTTTGCATTGCAACTCTTGATTTGATGCTCTATTGTACTCTACTTTGTTTTGCTCTTCTTCTTAAATGTCAGATGAGATCAACTCCACAATGTGAGAGCCGAGTCTTTGTCTTCTACAGTATTATAGCAGCAACATTGCTTCTCTGGATGTGGATGATTCCACACTGGAATTGTCCCGTTGCACTCTGTCCTCTTCTGCAGCTAGGTATAGCGATGAAACTCCATCTTCATCCTTCGAGCCTTCTCTGCTTGGACTGAACTAGATAATTCAATGGAATCCCCTGTGGCTCTCCTCTTCTTCTACTGAATTAGATATATCAATCTCACACCTTGGATGTACTCTTGTTCATTCGCCCAAGTACCTTCGCTCAGGTATGGTTTGTTGGTTTTTTGTGTGCAAATTCTTCAGTTCCACATGGCAGAGTTTTTCCGGACAGAGGTCATCAGATAGAGATGACGAGACAGAGGAATCCTGCAGAGAGGCTTCAGTGCAGTTGGGTGGAAGAGTCCATCGGACGAAGTCATCGTTCAAAGTCTATCGGGCAGAGATGATTAGACAAAGATCATCAGACAGAGTCTATTGGATGGAGTTCCATCGGGGCTGACTTCTCTTCTCATGGGCTGCTTGCATGGGTACCAGCTATTGGCGGTTTCATTGGATGGTTCAACAATGTATTGAAGGTTGCCTCGGTCAACGAGAGGTTGACTGTGATTCTCAGAGGTCGGTGCAACCTGTTCACTGGTTGAAGATCTCTATAAAGAGAGCTGGTGGTCCAACTCTGACGTTGTATGAGAGTGTGTGCTAAACAATGGGTGTTTTTGACTTAATTGCTCGAGACTTTGTAAATACAGAGGAAATGAGCGATGAGTTTTGTATTCGATTGCATCTCTTATAATGAAAATGTTTGCAGTGTTCTCCCGTGGATGTAGGACGTTTGTCCTAACCATGTAAATCTTGTTTGTTTGTTTGTTTTGGTGTTTGCGTGTGAAGTGTGTTCGATGAGTTTGTGTGGTGATTAGGTGAGCTTTCATCCTAGTTCCAGTGTACAAACTTTTGGGAGAAGGCGGTTATCGAACAGACCTCTGTCCGGTAGCATTGAGGAGCTTTCCACGCCGCGCAAGTTGAGTCGATCAGACGGACATCTGTCTGGTGTACGAAGTGCTTGCCGTGTCTGTCCGGTGCAACAAACCAAGTGTTGCTCTTGAAGGCCTCGTGTTTCCTCCCTAGAAGTGGTATTAAAAGGTTGGTTCTACTTCACTCACAACATTCAAGTTTCTCCTTTCTTGGCTTGCAAGTTGTTTGATTTCAGTTGGCTTTATTGTTATCAGAAGAATGACTCTGAGGAAGGGAAGGTTCGTATTGACAAGTTTGATAGAACATACTTTGCCTTTTGGAGAATGCAATTGGAGGATCTTTTGATATAAAAAGATCTAGATGCTTCTTTGTTCGGTAAATGTCCTGAAACGAAGGACATGACAGAATGAGAGCGGTTGGACGAGAAGACTTTAGCCTTGATCAGGATGCCACTTGCTCGGAATGTTGTTTTCAACATTAGAGAAAAGAAAACTATTGCAGAGGTTGTGAAAGCATTGACTGAAATGTATGAGAAGCCAACGTCTCTTAACAAAGTTTTCATGATGTGAAGATTGTTCATTTTGAGCGAAAGACCTGTAGCAGATCACGTGAATGACTTCAATATGATTTGAGGGCAGCTCAAATCGGTGAAGGTAACTTTTACAGATGATGTTTGGGCTTTGCTTCTTTCCCCACTTTCAAAAAGCTGGGATGCCATGGTGACAACAATGAGCAACTCTAGTGGAAAGACAAATCTTGTGTGTGATGACATTCTAAACTTGATCTTGAATGTGGAGTTAAGGCAGAAGGAAGTCAAACCTTCGTCCGAAAGTGCTCTTAATACCATTGGACGGGGATGGTCACCTCAACGGAAGGACCGTCGGAAGAAGTCTTCAGATGATAAGTCCCAGAGAAAAAGTCGAGGAAAATCGACTTGACCAGGTCCTACATGTTGGCTTTGTGGGAAGAATGGATATATCAAGCTCATTATGTACAACGGACAAAGGCTCCAGTTTCATACCGAGTTTGACTATTCTAGAAGAGTCATGGGTGATTGACTTAGGTGGATTTTTTCATTCAACTGGTGAGCGAGGGTGTATGGTTGATTATGCACAAGAAATCTTAGACATAGTACATCTAGCAGACGATGAAGCTTTGGACATAGTTGGGAAATGTGATGTTAACATTCTAATGAAAAATGGAAGTGTGTTGAGACTGAAAGATGTTAGAGATATTCTAGGTTTCTGAAAGAACCTCATATCAGTGAGACAACTTGACGATGCTAGTTTCAGAGCAACTTTTTCGAATGGAGTTTGAAAGATCAATTGAGGGTCCATGGTGATTGCTCGCAGAGTAAAGAATGAAACTTTGTATTTGATCGGACGCAAGGATGAAATTGTCGTGATTGGAAGCACTTCATCGGACGGTTCGAAAGTTCGACATTGTAGGTTTGGTCACCTCAGTGAAAAGAATCTGAAAGTTCTAGTGGCGAAGGGTATACTTAAATTTGATTTCACGGATCTTGGAAAATGTGAGTTGTATGCTAGGGAAACAAAATAAAGTTCCCTTCATCTTGGATGGTAGAAAGCCAAAGAATCGAAAGCTGGAACTTGTTCATTCCGATGTTTTCCAATAGAGGATCACTGTACTTTGGAACCTTCATTGATGACGCCACTCGAAAAGTTTGTGTTTATTTCCTGAAGAATAAATTAGATGTGTTTTAGGCGTTTATTCAGTGGAAGGTTTTGGCTGAAAAAGTGTGAACGAAAGTTGAAGCTTCTTCGGACATACAATGGTGGGGAGTACATCTGACACAACTTTCTTAACTTTTGTCGAAGGAAGGGCCATCAGACATGAGATTACTGTTCCATGAACTCCACAACAAAAGGATGAATCAGGTTTTGCAAGAGGAAACTTGGAGTATGAGGCTTCACTTTAGAATGCCTAAGGGAATTTGGGCAGAGGCTCTAAATACATTAGTGTATTTGGTGAACAGAAGTCCGACTTCAGTTGTGGGGAAAGAACTTCCGGAGGAACTTTGGTCCGGTAAGAGACCAGAGGTGAACCATCTCAAAGTCTTTAGAAGTATCGCATATGTTCATATCGATGCTTAAGATATAAATAAGTTGGAGGCGAAATCCAATGTGTGCTTTCTCATCGGATATTGTGATGAAAACTTTGGATATCGCTTGTGGGATGATGAAAAGTAACAAGTCATCCGGAGTAGAGATGTTGTTTTCAATGAAGAACTTATGTGGAAAGATCAGAACTTGGTTGGCTGAGAAGGAAGTTGAGGTCAGCTCAACTACTGAGGTTCAAGACGACCAGATAGATGTTATTGGACGAACTCTACGTTCAAAAACTTGAGTGGAAACTTCAGAGGCTGGTGTTCTGATAATCAGTCTACCGAATGGAGGACAATCAGACAGACATATACTAGACGAAGAAAGTTCGGACAAACATATACCAGACATTGAAAGTTCGGACAAACCATTGGACAGAGAGTCACTCATGAAAGAGGAAATGAATTCCTTAAATCTCAACAATACTTTTGGAGTTGGTTGAACTACCATAAGGAAAGAGATCTCTAGAAAACAGATGAGTTATTCGTTTGAAAGAGGAAACTGATGGTGGTAAGAGATACAAAGCAAGACCAGTGTGAAGGGCTTTTAGCAGAATGAAGGGATTGAATTTTCTGAAATCTTCTCACCAGTGGCGAAGCACACAACCATTTGAACAGTGCTCAACATTGTTGCGTTCGATGATCTACACTTTAGATGGATGTAAAGACAACCTTTCTTCATAGGGATTTGGAGGAAGAAATTCACATGGTTAAACCCAAAGGTTATGAAGTTTATCGGAAGGAGGATTTGGTTTGTAAGTTGAAACGAAGTCTATGGCTTGAAACAAGCTCCAAGACAGTTGAATCTGAAGTTCGACACTTTCATGCTTGAGGAAAGTTCCAGTTGATGTGATTCGAATCATTGTTGTTATAGAAAGCAATGGAACAATGAAACATATATCATACTGTTGTTGTATGTTGATTGTCGGTCCGAAGTTCCTTTGGATTGAGGAACTGAAGAGGAAGTAAAAAAGGTTTTAGATGAAGAACCTTGGATAAGCTAAGAAGATCTTGGGGATGAGAATTGAGAGAGATAGAAAACCAACTCTTTGGTTTTATCCCAGAAGGAATACATCAGAAAGATCATCAAAAGATTCAAAATGACCGGTTGTAAACCTGTCTCAACCCTCTTTGCTGGACATTTCAAACTTTCTAAAGCACATGCACCATTAACAAACGGAGAAGTTCGTGACATGGAGAAGGTGCCTTACACGCCCAAACATTGCTTTTGCAGTTAGAGTTGTTGTCCGTTTCATGTCAAATCCTGGAAGGAAACATTGAGAAGCTGTGAAATGGATCATTCGATACTTGAAAGGGTCGGATGATGCAACTTTATGTTTTGGAGACGATGATTGGTTGAAAGGCTTTGTAGATACAGATTTTGCTGAAGACATGGATTCACAAAAAAGTACTACAGACTTTGTATTTATTTTTAGTGGGACAACGGTAAGCTGGATGTATCGGTTGCAGCTAGCTACTTTATCTACAAAGGAAGTAGAGCATATTGATACCACTGAAGCATAAAAAGAGTTGATATGGTTGATGCACTTGCTGAAGGAACTCGAAAAGGGATCAGACAGGGGAAAGTTATTCTGTGGTAGTCAGAGTGCCATTCATCTTTCCTGCAATCCAATGTTTCATACAAGAACGAAACGCATTGACCTGAAATATCACTTTATGCGAAGCTTGCTGGAAGATAGTGTTGGAGCTGCAAAAGATTGCTGGGAAGCAGAATCCCGCTGGTATGTTTACAAAGGTGATAGTCCAAAAAAGATTGAGGCAACATTGTGCCTCTGTTGGACTTGGCTGATCTGTTGGTGAGGAGAACGCTATGCATCAGACAGAAGAAGAGCTCAGGTGAATGGTTGAAGAAGGATTTTCAAGTTGAAGATTGTTGGGTTTTTTGTGCAAATTCTTCAGTTTCACGGGACAAAGTTTTTCCAGACGGAGGTTATCAGACAGTGACGATCGAACGAAGGTCATCAGACAATGATGATCGGACAGAGGAATCTTGCGGAGACTTCAGTGCAGTTGGGTGGAAGAGTCCATCAGACAAAGTCATCATTCAGAGTCCATCGAACATAGATGACTGGAAAAAGATTATTGGACAGAGTCCACCAACTATCATGATTTTCAGAAGTATACAACCCATACGATTCACAAAATGGATCAAAGATAACAGATAAAACAAACGATCATCATCATCATCTTCTCAGCCCCTCATTTATTACTTCGTTAGAATTTGGATTCAACCGTTTTCACCAAGAAGGCATCATTACACCCACCCCGCATGATACCCAAAGTAAAGAGAGACGAAGGAAATCCCTACCTCGAAGAACAGATGATTAACAACAACTCCTTACGCCAAAAACATGGGTCGTGTGCCGGGGGAAAACTGAACAGACCGTTACACCACAGGCGCACGACTCCTCGGGGAAGAAAGGTTCTCGGCGCACCAAGAGAAAATGAAAATACACCGGGGAAGATCTCGGCTTAGAAGACCCAGATCCTATATCAACGGAAGGGAAACGGTTTCAAGGGCCATTAAAGTGGGATCGTGGTCAAGACCACACAGTTTGACTATTTCAAAGCCCCGAGAGCGTAAGGATATTAAAGATATAATTAATATCCTTTGAAACACTTTTAGAAATGCTTAAACTAGGTTTTAAACTTGATTTATGTCAAATAAAATGTAAGAGGGACGAAACTGGAAAAGTTGGAAAAAAATGGAAATGACTCACCGATGGGCGAGTCACCAACGTGACCCACCAACAGCGAGTCACCGACACTGAGCCACCGACACGAGCTACCGATGCTGAGTCACCGACACTGAGCCACTGACGCGAACCACCGACGCTCGACCTACCGACGTCCTGACCTACCGACGCCCTGACCTACCGACGCCCTGACCTACCGACGCCGCGACCTACCGACGCCCCGAGTCACTGATGCTCGACCTACAGACGCCCTGAGCTACCGACGCCTTAAGTCACCGACGCCTTGAGTCACCGGCGCTAAGCTACCGACGCCAACCTACCGACGCTGAGCTACTGACGCGACTCACCGATGCCTGACTCACTGATGGAAAAACTGGAAATTTGGAAAACTCTTGAAATGAGTCACTGTTGCCTCTTAGAACACCTCAAACACTGGATTTTGACAAAGTAATGAACCACGAAGGTCCGAGCCCTTACAAGCGCGAAACCGCTTCAACTAACGCGAAACCGTTTCAACTAGCGCAAATCTGCTCTGATTAGCGTGAAACTCCCACCTTTGCACCAAAATCAACTTTGAACTTCCTCCAACCAACTTTTGGACTTCCAAAACTCCCCCTTGCTCTGAATGCATGAGTACGTTAAGAATATAAACTCCCGCAAATGATTCGTACTCTATACATCATGCTTCTTTGGACTTCACTGCAGCTTTGCTTTCTTCTGGAGCTAGCTCTTTGCACACAATGTAACTATATTGCGTTTTCCATATACGAAGTCTGAATTAAGAATACTCTTACATACCAAGATTTTGTTAAATGCGTGCAACTCCACGCACACGATGATATCCATCTCTCTACACCCTGTGCCATGTGATAACATCTGAAACTAACCACCGGTCCTTTACATCTGATGAGACGAAACAACACATGTCAACTGGTTCTTACAGTGTACTTCATTAACCGTCGAACTTTGAATTCTACTCATCGTCTGAACTCCAATATCTGGATCATCACCACTTCCAGAATATCTTTCGGATATCAATCTTCTAATTCTTACTCAGCTTCCGAAACAACTCCATTGTCAGAGTCCTCTGATGAACTTCCAAACAACTCAATGGCATGAATGTCATTGTCATGCATTCTCATTCAATCCAATGGCTATTGTCAACAAATCTAACACACAACCCTCTGGTTTCAACAAGTAACGATCATATGACATATATATATATATATATTGACGTGTCGAGAGCCGCTCACTTCTACTCTCAGGGCTTGAGTTGTTGGAATGGTGTAGCCCGATCCATTTGGATGAAGTCGGGCCGAATGCTAGTAGCCCGAACTGCATGCCAGACCGCAACTTTCACGGTTCGACCTTCCGCGGTGAGGTCGCTGGGTTGCGGGGGGTAGTGCACCCCCGAACCAGCCTAAATTTTGTGCATTGTAGTAACTCTGACCGAACCATAGCAGAGCTGACCAGACGTCACCGATAGGGCACTGTAGCAGTGTGGACTTTGACATGGTTACTGTAGCATCTCGGACTTTGGAGACAACAGTACTGTACCTCCGCGGACTTCCAGCCATCAGTCACTGTAGCATAGTAGACTTACTGTGCGGTTGGTGACACAGTTGCATCATCTTCTTTATTAGCTCATTTGAGCTGGGGTTTCTATGTGTGTGTTTGAAACTCTGAAAATCTATTGGTAATTCTGCTCCTGAAATAATAAAGTGTTCTGCATCTCCGTGGACGTAGAGATTTTTTCCAAACCACGCAAATCTCTGTGCTCTGTGTTTTTTTTCTTGTTCTTTTGTTCTTTTTTTTATCTGTAAACCGTTCTGTTGCTGCGACTCGGTGTTTCCGCAACATGAGTTTCTCCATTGATGTTTGCTCCCCGTGTTGGGTGGAGCTTCATTGCAGCCTCTTAAACTCACCCTCTTGCATCCCCCCAATGACCATATTTCGAAGGGCTACTCGTCCTCACCTTCTCTAAGACGAACATGAATGATGCGGTGGAAAAGCTAATGGTTTTGGGCCTGGAGCTTGATGGTTCCCTCAAACATGAAGTTCATGGAAAGGTAGCATCAGTAAGATGCCCAGATGGGTACATGTTAGGTCTATGCAAAGCTGCATGAAAACGCTAGAATCGATAATTGTATTAAGAAATTTTGCTAAGAAATTTGATTTTTTATCCTTGAATATATATATATATATATATATATATATTAATATATTATCCCTCTTAAAAAATAATACTATAGGGATAAGTGTAAAAAAATAAAAAAATAAAAAAATTTAAATAAATAATATAGGCCTGCTGGCGAGCTCGTATCCATGTGAATAAATCCGTATGGATATGGGTCCACAATAAAAAATTCGTTCAGGCCTGTTTTGAAAACATGCCAAAATTTGTAAGCCCAACCTGTAAGAAGCCTGCAGGTTTGCCTGTAAAGCCCGTGGACCTATGCCTGTTTTTGCATGTCTAGTTCTGACCATCACTGGTTTTCATGCAGGGAAAGCAGCTGTCTGGGATTCCCTAGGAGAAATCTTGGTCGCACTGGCTACTGTTGGATGTGATAGGGTTGGAGTCTTTGTTGGGGTTCCACCGACCATAGTGTTAGATGACTCAAACATGACTACCTCGACCCACAAAAAAACCATCAATTTCTCAAAATTATGTTGAATCTATCACCACGACAACAATGAAGAGGAAGAACAATGTCTTGTGAACCTGGATGACGACAACAATGAAGAGGAAGAGAAAGAACAATGTCTTGTGAACTTGGATGACGTTTACGAGGATGAAGAAGAACGTGAAATTCATGTTGTGCAATGGCTTATGTTAACGCCGGAGAGTCGGAAGACCCCAAACTTTACAACCTTTTTCATACTTGTTGCAGGGGTAATCGACAGGTCCTCAAGCGGATTATCGATGGTGGAAACATGAACTTTTATGGGCATGCAACAAATGTCCCACAAAAATTGGGCTCGTTATTTAATAAATTTTGCTTTATTACGCCACAAGGACTCGGGGGGGTTTGCTCGTTTCAAGCAAAGCATGCATTGCCACATCTTTTCATTCTATACAAACGACAATCTCTATCCAAATAGCATTGTAAGAGTGGGCGCCTTAGACCCAACTCGAGTACTTTTCGATTACTCTAACGTGTATACAATTTGAGATATGCGTGTATTTCTCTTACCATGATAGTATTATTACTTATGCATGTGTTATATATGGTAGTGTCCTTAGATTATATGTCATGTCAAACACTTATAACTGTTTTCAACTATAATGAGAACTTCAAGATACTATAATAATAATCTTAAACACATGTTTTATGGTCTGGATACATCAATCCGATGCGATATAGATGATGTATGACTATTAGTTATCGGGGGCTCATAAAAATTGAAATTTCTTCTCTCTGCACTTAGTGATCTCAAGTATAGGAAATCATGAGGATTGACCTGCCAATAGAAACACTACATGTTTTAGGTGTTATTGTATGTTCTTATTTACGAGCATGTGTATCGGTATCTTGACTTGAGAGCATTATTAATGTATATTATTAATCACATACTTTGATGCATGATGAAAACTATAACATTTCATGTTTGTGGCGAGGTACCTTGTGTCAGGTATGTCATTAGTGGCACAACATTGATTCAATGATTAAGATAGAATTTTGTCACTTCTGAATATAAGAAGATATCTCGGGCCCCTTTAACTTGGATAGTAGCGACTGAACTAAATCCATGGGCATAGATGAATGAAAGTCCATCCAATATAGTAAAAAAAGGATAAATAATGCATGAAAGGATGGTGACACAAAATATGCATTTTTCTCTATGATATATTGTTAGGCAGGGATAATATTTCATAGTTAGTGTTTGTAAAAGGTTGTCATAGTTATGATGTATCTTTATTTTAGGGGCCATGACGTGTTGCCAAATACTGCTCTTAGTGTTTGTAGAAGGTTGTTATAGTACAAAGTGTATCCAAAAGTTCAGCTAATTCAAATGAATCGAAGGTTATGATGAAGTGGGCCCATGTCAGTGGGCCAGTGAATGTTCGAGTGTGAACGGTCAAAAATAAATATATAAATAAATTCAATTATAAGTATTTACATTTTATTTAAGTTTAAGTGAACACGAAAAGTTTTTTTTAAATGAACATCACATGTTCAAGATTTATTAAATAATCAAGGGAGGCAACAAGCCAAGTTAATGGTTCATATTTCATTATGTGACACGTGGAAGTGTTACAAGTGAATGATGAAATTTACGTAATATAAATGATAAGTTAAACACGCGGTAAGTTTCATTTTGGATCATTTATATATAAGTTTTTTTTAGGGACCAAAAGACAACTAAAGAAACTTAAACCTAACCATATAAGAATAGAGTGTGGGAGCCCTTTCACAAATTCTCTCTCCTCCCTCTCATTCTCTAGTTTTAGAGAGAGAAAGTGAGAGAACACGTACAATCTGTGTCGTTCTTTATGAATCGTGTTCGTAGTGTTTTGGCGATCCTACAAGCATTGAAAGACACTTCGTTCTTCCATGCTAGCGCATAAGGATCAAATACTGATGAACAAGGAGCTTCGTGGAGCATGTGTGAATGATCTAGATGGATTCTCGGTTGGATCTTTCGGGCTTACGACGATCTGGTGACGACAGGAGTACATTGAAATCTCGCCACATGTCAGAGGTATAATTTATTCATTATTCTCCATGCCTATGTTTTTGTGTACACGATCCATGGGGAACCTGAGTGTTGTTATGCTGAACCTCGTGTTTCAACACAAATCCGTGTTTCAACACAAACCTGGCTGAAAAATAAGTATCAGTCATTGAACGGTTCCACTGTGCCTGGGTTCCGACAAATAGGGCTCGGGGACGAGTCCTTTACAACAAGAGGCGAATGATGCAACATTATTCTGGTTTTAATTCTATTTTTTTCCTTATTTTATTTAATCTTGTTGATTTTCCATTTTAATTCTCCCATGTTCTTTTATTTAATTATGTTGATTTTCCTTTTTAATCTTGGAAATAGTTGTATGAGTGGTGGCTATATATAAATCCATGGATGGCTACTTTGTAAAAATTATTGAATATTATTGAATTTAGTCCTTCAATATTTTTTGAGACTTACTCCTGTTTTCTTCACAAATTCCTCATGGTAAGTGTTGAAATGGAAAATCGTACCTCACAACAGGGTAGGATGCTTTATTTATAGATGAGACAAGAAGTACAAAAGATAACCCATACCGATGCGGGACATGAATAATAAAAATATCTAAAAATATCTAATACTCTTTAACACTCCCCGCTCAAGTTGGGACATATATATTTATCATGCCCTGCTTGTTGCACAAAAATTGGACACGTGGTCCAGACACCCCTTTTGTGAGAATATCTGCAAGTTGATCAGAGGTGTGAACATGGCCGAAGGTGATCTTCTTCTTTTCAAAGCTTTCTCGAACGAAGTGTCAGTCAACTTCAATATGCTTTGTCCGTTCATGAAAGACTGAATTTGTGACAATCTTGATAGCAGTTTGATTGTCACATCAGATATGTGCCGGTTTCTTGACGGCGTAGTTGATCTCTTGTAAAATTTGTTGTGCCCAAATAATCTTTGCAGTCACATATGCCATGACACAATACTCCGACTCTGCATTTGATTGTGAGATAACTGTTTGCTTCTTGCTTTGCCATGAGTTCAAGTTTCCTCCAACAAATATTGTAAAACCGGATGTGGATCTCCTAGAAGAGAGACATCCAACATACTTTGCATCACAAAATGCCTAAATATCTGTATGCCCATGATCAAAATATAGAAGACCCAAACTCGGTTCCTTTTTCACATATCTAACAATGCGAAGAACAACCCCCACTACGTTTTTGTTGGAGATTCTATAAATTGACTAATTTTGCTAACCGCACAAGCAATATTGGGTCAAGTCATTGTCAAGTAGTTAAGCTTCCCAACAAGTCGTTTATATCTATTGGGTAAAGAAAACATCTCACTGTTAGTATGAAGTGATTTTTCTCCAGGTTCGAGGGATGAACGAACTGAGTTGACTTGAGTCATTCCAGTCTCCTGCAGAAGATCAAGAACATATTTTTTTTGAGATATAAAAATTTCTTTGGTGCATCTAGAGACCTCAATCCCCAAGAAATATCGCAGGGGACCCAAATCCTTCGTGTGAAAATTTTGATGAAGGATTTGAGTCGATCAATGCCGACATCATCACTGCCAGTAATGACAATGTCATCCACATAGACTATCAAGAGAATGCTGTCTGCTATAGAATGATAATAGAAAACAAAAAGAATTCTTTATGCTTTGATAAATGCCAAAGAACAACGGTGCAAAAGCGATCGAACCAGGCACAAGATGACTACTTGGGGCCATACAATGATCGACGAAGGCAACAAACCTTGAAAGACTCCCCTTGAGCAACAAACCCCGGTGGTTGTTTCATATAAACTTCTTCATTTAGAAATCCATGAAGAAAAACATTCTTTACATCCAGCTGATGGAGAGGCCAGTGATAAGAGGCGACAAGAGAGATAAATAAGCGGACCAATGCCATCTTGGCCACAAGAGAGTTACGTCTGCGCACAACCTTTGGCAACAAGTCAGGCTTTGAGACGATTAAGAGAGCCATCAACGTTGACGCGTACAATATAGATCCACTTGCAACCCACAACCTGTTTATCCGTAGGGAGATGGACAAGATCCCAAATATGGTTGGTTTCCAAGGCCTGAAGTTCATCCCGCATGACCTTTAACCAGCTGGGATGGGATTTTGCCTCAACCACAATGCGTGGCGTTGAGTGAGCAGCCAATGTCACAATGGCGCGAGAGGTAGCCACAGATAAGTCCTGATAAGACTGACATGAGCGGGAATCTTTGTGAAGCGCAATCGACAACTTCGGTGATGAAGGATCAGGAGCAGATGAATCGTCAGGTGTGGTAGTAGCATTAGGCCCCGGGGTGGCAGGTGTGCTAGGTTGGTGGGTATATACCTGACCAAATTGTGATCCAACATCACTAGAAAGAGATTAGGTTGGTGGGGTATCAGAAGAACATGGTAAAATAACTTCGGAATCAGGAACGACAAATGGTGATGGGAAATCGGGAATAGAAAAAATCGAGGATTTGACAATGGAAACGTCTGCCAAGACGACATAACGACGCAAATCTGGAAAGAAACAGCGATATCTGCGCTGAGTTCGGGAGTACCCAAGAAAGATGCATTTGAGAGCGCACGCATGAAACTTGGTAATCGAGGGACTAATATCCCAAACATAACACATGGCCAAAAATGCGTAGAGTTAGAGAATGAGGTGATGTTGTTGGAAATAAAGAATGGAATGGTATCTCCCTCTGAAGAGCAGACAATGAAAGTTTGTTGATAAGATAGGTGGCTGTGAGGATGACATCGCCTCAAAAAACAATCGGAACTTTCTTCTGAAATAAAAGTGCACGAGCAACTTCTAACAGACGTCGGTTCTTTCGTTTCGCAACACCGTTTTGTTGAGGTGTATCAGGACAAGAAGTTTGATGGATAATGCCATGATCATCAAGAAAAGACTTGAATGGTCCAGATAAATATTCACGACTATTGTCAGAACGCAAATTGTGAAGTTTATCATAAAATTGAGTGGTGATTTCTTGATAGTAGGAGCGAAACACGGTAAAAATTTCAGAACGATTTTTCAACAAATAGACCCAAGTCATTCGTGAAAAATCATCGATGAAAGTAACAAAACATCGATAGCCCAGTTTAGATAGACCAGGACTGGGTCCCCAAATATCAGAATGAACCAAATGAAAAAGAGTGGATGCATGGGGGATTGCTCGGGGAATATAGGTGACCTGATTATGCTTTTTGTGTAATGACAGGACTCACAGTTAAAAGGAAAAAGGAAGACCCAACCTTGGAAAAAGTTTCTGAAGAATGGGGGCAGGTGGATGACCAAAGCAATAATGAAGTTGGAGGGCATGAATAGAAGTGGTAGGATAGACTGAGAGCTGGGGTTGAGTCAAGCACATACACACCACCTTGAAGGCGTCCACTACCAAGCACCCGAGTTGTCGAATGCTCCTGAAAGATAATTGAAGTAGGTGAGAAGATGACCTGACACTGTAAATTAGTTGTAAGTTTACTAATAGATAGTAAATTAAAGGGACAACTGATAACAAAGGTAACGATGAACAACATTATGCCGGACATAATCGTATAAGTCCCATAACCATCAATCTGCACCGTTTGTCCATCGACCACTGTAATATCATCTCCAGTTGAAGTCGAGTGATAGGACTGAAGAACACCTGTATCCCCAGTGCTATGCTCTGAGGCACTAGAGTCAAGAACCCATGAGGTGGACCGTTGGGATACACGCTGCTAGAGGATCGCCATGAGCAACAGTGACGTTCGATGATGCCATAGGGTGATAGAAGACCAAAAGCAGAGGGTCGTTGAACGCTGAAGATGCACGTTTGAGAAGGTGTTGAAGGTGCACAAATGGTTACAAGAGGTGTTGAGCTGCTACCCACTGCGATCAATCATAGCAGAGGAAGCCGGGACAGTGGGTGTTGAAAATACATAGCTAGAACACCTGGGTAGCGATTAAGTCATAAAAGAAAGAGTATCATGGATGGCGGAGGGGCGCAGTTGTTTAGTTTGGGACGTCGCATAAGGAGAGGCGATCGATTGGAGGAGTCGCACCAGGGGAGGCGACGGGTTGGGGGGTCGCTGCACAGGGAGGGGCGACGTGCAAGGATGTCGTTTGAAAGGGGGTGTTGTATGCGCAGGGAGGGGTGATCGGCTGGAGGGATTAGCGCACAGGGAGGGGCGATCGCTCTTGGAGAGGCGACGAGTTGGGGGTTGCGTCGCACGGGGAGGGGCGACGCTAAAGGGTGCAGTCACATAGGAGGCGCCGCGCAGGGAGGTATCGTGTAGTGTGGGTCGTCGCATGGGAGGTGCAGATGCATACGGGGCAGAAGGGGCCATTGCGCAGGAGCTTTGGGCGGAAGGGGGGGTTTGCGCAGGGGCTCGAGGTAGAAGGGTTTCGTTGCGTAGGGGGCACGAATGTGCAGGGAAGGGCGTCGGTAAAGGAGGGGCAAACACTAAACCTAATCTGATACCATACTGAAATGAAAAACCATACCTCACAACGAGGTATGATGCTTTATTTATAGATTAGACAAAGAGTACAAAAGATAACTCATACCGATGTGGGACACAAATATTAAAAACATCTAAAAATATCTAATTCTCTTTAACAGTAAGGATTTAATTTGCTTTTGTGCTACATCAAACACCTACCAAAATGCCTTTGGTTTTGAGTGCAATTCTATCTTTAAAAAACTTAAGAAAACACCCATTTTTCGAGGTGTGATTATGATCTTCTTCAAGACATCCAAGAAGACACCCATTTTGCAGGGTGTAATCTATTTTTAGCTTCGTATCTCTCCTAGTACGTGTTAGGACACAACGAAGAAGAAACAAAAGCAAGAACAACTCTATGAATTCCGAAGCTAATTACAATATTAGAGAAGAATCACAATGGGACTGTGAAAGGATAGGAATACGACCTTGGAGACGCGGGAGAGACCACCTCCAATGTCTTCCACTTGGTAGCCGTAGTTGATCGATTGGAGAGAGAGAGTCCTCTCTTCTGCAATTGCTTCCCAGCAAGTCGCCCGTTCAGAAAGTTACTTTCAAGTGATGCATCCGAGAGAACTCTCGTCGATTTAAAGCGCCCCTTCTAACAAACCAACCAACCGTCCCATCGATATCCGCCCTTTTACCCTTCCTACACTGGTAAGTATAGAGCAGTGGGGGTCTAGATGCGGGAGTGCTAACATTTCCCCCCTCCTGAGCTACTCCTTGGTACCTAAGGGAGAAATCAGGAATCTGGGACAAGATATGCTCAACATCTTCCCAAGTAGACTCCTCTCCATAGGTTTTGCTTTCCATTTGATAAGAAATAAGCCATGAGGACGACCGAAAGCAGGCTTGGTAGCCAGAGAAGGATCAATCTTGGAAGAAGGATCAGGATCCCATAAATATGGAAAAACATAATGGACAGGAGAATCCTCAACTGCACGTTTGAGTTGTGAAACATGGAAAACAAGGTGTATTCGAGCTATGTCCGACAAAGAATGTCCGGTAAAGAAATTTTATAAGCATCCTCCCCAATCCGAGCCAAAATTTTGAAAGGACCATAGTATCGAGCTGCCAACTTGGGTCATAGTTTTTTTGACTTAGAAGTCTGGATATTTGAGCGGAGTTTGACAAATACAGAGTCACCAACTTGAAAAACCAATTCTCTCTTGTGTCGATTGGAAAAGTGGACCATCAACTGTTGAGCCCGATGTAAATTGTGTTGGAGCTGAGTGAGGACAGTATCCCGATTGAACAGAGCCTTTGCCACAGAATGAAGAGGTGTCGAGCCACTTTCAAAACGCAAAACAATCGGTGGTTTCCTGCCATAAACAACCTCAAAGGGAGTCATTGAGAGGAAGTATGAGAGGCTGTGTTATAACAATACCCGACTCACGACGCCCATCGAGCCCATGTATGAGGCTTCTCAGAAGCAAAACACCTCAAATAAGTTTCCAAACACTTGTTAATAATTTCCGTTTGACCATCTGTCTGAGAATGGTAGGAAGAACTCATTTTTGAAGTTGTTCCCTCAAGCCGAAATAGTTCTTTCTAGAAATTGATGACGAAAATCGGATCGCGGTCACTAAGAATAGAACCAAGAATGCCATGTAATCGAACGACCTCTTTAATGAAAACTTTAGCCATCGATTTAGCTGTATAAGGATGATGAAGCAACACAAAATGTGCATATTTAGAAAGACGGTCAACTACAATCAAAACCACAGTGTAACCCATAGACTTAGGCAGTCTAGAGACAAAATCCATAGAAATATGATCCCAAACCATGATTGGAATGGGTAATGGTTGTAACAATCCCGTCGGAGACAAAGTTTGGTACTTGTGCCGCTGACAAATATCACACTGGCGAACAAAATGCATAACTGTGTGTGTCATCCCCTTCCAGAAAAACCGGCTGCAAGTCTCTTGTAAGTTTTGAGGAAACCGGCATGCCCCCCTATTGCTGAAGAATGATAATATTGTAGGAATTTGGGAATAAGAGTAGAGTGACAGGATAATACTAATTTCCCTTGATAAAATAGCAGGCTATCCCGAAAGTAATATCCGGGTCTAGAGCCGGGATGCTGCTCGAGTGTAGATACGATTCTGGAAAGCTCATGATCAAGGAGAAGCTCCTTTTTAACGGCAGCAACTTCCATCCAAAACGGTTCTGACATAGCTGTCCCAAGAAGCTTGTCTTAAACTTGGTCCGCCAAAACTTGTTCAGCTAACCGAGACAGGGAATCAACTGCCTGATTAAATCTGTCTGGCTTATAAACAACTTCAAAATCTAGTCCCAAAAGCTTCGCCTGCCAGTCTTGTTGGTTGGCCTTGTGAAAACGTTGACTGAACAAGTGTTTTAAGGCCCAGTGGTTGGTAAAAACCACAAATATTTTGCCAAGAAAATATTGTTTCCAATGGTTCACAACCAAAATAAGTGCCATCACTTCTTTCTCATGCACCGGTTTAAATAGGTGGACCTCAGATAAGTCCTTACTGAAATATGTGATGGGTCTTCCAGATTGCATAAGAACAACCCCGATCCCCCTGTCAGAGGCATCACATTCTATATCAAACTGTTTTTGAAAATCCGACGAGTGCGGCTGTTAATGCATCAAAGGCAAGCTCGGATTCGGTGGTTCACTGGAATCCGTGCTTTTTAGTCAAAACTGCGAGAGGTGTAACGATCTTCTCATAACCTCTAATAAACTTTCGATAGTATCCTGTTAGGCCTAAGAAATCGCGTCCCCCCTTAATGTTTTGTCGGCCCGACCAACAGAGGACACTTTAAACCTTCTTTGGGTCCATCTGAACCCCTTCTCTGGAAATGATATGGCCCAAATACTCCATAGAATGTTGGGCAAAAAAACATTTCTTCCGGTTGAGCTTCAGCCAATTAGCCTGTAATATACGGATGGCCGTTCTAAGGTGACCTAAATATGCTGCCCAGGTTGTACTGAAAATTAAGATATCCTAAAAAAAACCAGTACGAACTTTCTCAAATAAGCTTTGAACACCTTATTCATAATCGATTGAAAAGTTGCTGGAGCATTCATGAGCCTGAACGACATCACCAAAAATTTGTAGTGGCCCTCATGTGTTTGGAAAGCTGTTTTAGTGACATCGCTGGCTTGCACACAAACCTGATAAAACCCAGACCGCAAGTTGAGTTCAGTAAAGTAACAAGCTCCGTGCAGCTCATCCAACAACTCATCAATGATAGGAATTAGAAATCTATCTGGTTTTGTCAGTTTATTTAGAGCCCTATAATCAACACACATACGCCATCCGTCGTTTTTCTTTTGGACTAGAATAATAGGACTTGTGAAGGGATTGTTACTATTTAGAATGATGCCACTAGCCAACATCTCTGTGACCTGTTTCTCGACTTTGTGCTTTAAGTAATGTGATAACTTGTATGGGCAAATATTTGCTGGTGAACCTCTTCTCGGCTCGGAGGTAACTCTTTAGGCTGGGCAAATATTTACTGGTGAACCCCTTCTCGGCTCGGAGGTAACTCTTTAGGCTCATCAAACAGACTGATACTCCAACAATAGTTTCTCCAAATGTTGCTCTACAAAGTCTTCTCTATGATCTGACTTTGATTCAAGAAGTTGCAAATGTGTCTTCCAACAGTAACCTTCCAAAAATAATGTTTTTGAACGAAAACCATGCCTCAAATCATAAGGCGGGAAGCTATGCTCGGTATGCCCAAACAACCTTACTTTACCTTCCCAAAGAAATTCCATGGTTTTATGATTCTAATTGGTAATTACAGTCCCTAAGCTCTTCAACCATTCCATCCCAAGAACCAAATCAGGACCACCCGCGTAAAAAACATACGCTTCTACAGTGATAATGAAATTCTCCCGCGTGACTTAAACATGTCTACAGACGCCTTGTGAAATGGCACAGTACCCATCTCCTAGTCTAATACCAAATGGTTTGGTTGGGTTGACCTGTAAAGACCTGTAAAATTCAAGGGAAATTTTTTCTTAATTTTCTTTGGAATTTTACAAGAGCGCGGTTTCTGACGGCACCTGATTCCGAGGCCTGGTGTGCCCGGAATTAATTTCCGAAGTTTGGCTCGGGTACGTTCAGTGAACGAACGAGCGGGAATTTCTAACTTTTGAACCGGTGCCCGGAATCGAATTCCGAGGGCACCGATGAACTCGCAGCGCCGATATTCGCTTAAGGAGGCCTTTTCCGAGGTTGCGTTTTATGCGGGTTGAGAGTTAGTTTTGGGGGAATTAAAAAGAAGTTAAATAAAATGTGGAAACACATTTTATTTTTATCCTTGTTGGTTATACCCTCCCAAAGGGAGTTAGAGGTGGGACCCACATCCACTTAACCTCCCTTGAGAGGATTAAGTGTGGTGGGGCCCACACGAACCCTAACTCCTCAACTCCCCTTTAAACTCCCAATAACTCCACTCAATTTAATTTTGACAACTTGTTTAATTAATGAGGTGAGTTAAGTGTGGTTTAATTGAATTTCAATCTTTTGAAATTCTTGCCAACACTTTGCATTTAATTAATTAAACCAACTTAATTAATTATTTTGAGTGTTTGATTTCTTTTGAAATCATTTTGCAACATTAAAATGAGAGATTCTATTCTTCTCTTTGGGTTGGCATAAACTTTGTGGGGAGAACTAAGGAGAGGAGAAAAACTTTTGGAAGACCTTCAACCTCTCGAAGAAGAACGTTCCACGTCTCCGAAGAACGTGAAGCAACACCTTCTACCTTCTTCAACCGGAGCAAGGAAGGGAAGCACCGCCGCCCACAAAGTATTCTGAGAGTGTCGACTCGACTTCACCGAGCGCTTCTTCCACCAACGTCAACGGAATCGACGTTCGATTCCCGCGACGCCCGACCTCCGCGACGCTTGTCTTCCGCGGCTTGTTGACGTGCTCCGCACTTGAAACTGAGGTAGGGGTTTAATGTTATTTGATTTCCGTTCTTGATTCTGGCATGTCGAATTTTGTGGTTTTCGACTTTTATTTATCGAATAATGCGAGGGGGCCGGACCGCACAAACAAGGCCGACCCTCCTTATTTCATAATTGTTTTCTTTGTGGTTGGTACGAAGGAGCGTGGTGCCGTCGCACCACGCGGTATATTGCGGAAGATACGCGCGGCGCCGTCGCGCCGCGCCGTGGAAAGAAATTCAAGGACGCGACGCCGTCGCGCCGCGTCGAAGGAAAACGAGGACGCCACGGCCGGAGCGGGGCCGCGGCGGAGGGGCGCGGTGCCGTCGCACCGCGCCGGACGGCATAGGCCGCGGCCGGTTCCAGGCCGCGGCGGATCAAGGTGACCGGCGGCCAGCCGGGCCGCCGATGTCGGAAGCCGGAAGGGGACCGGCCGGCCAGGTCGGGCCGGCCGGAAGGGAGAAAAACCGAGGGAATTTAATTCCCCCGGCCAGCAAAACGGCCCCCCATAATGAGGGGGGGCCGCGGCTTCACAAGGGGGGGGGGCAAGCGCCCCCCGTTTTTCCAACAGGTCGGCCTTCGGCCGAGCTGGCAGCGCGCCCAGCGTGCTGCGCCGGGCCGCGCCGGGCCGGGTCGACCCTGTCAGGAGCGGGTCGACCCGGTTCGGGCCAACCGGGGGGTCTCGGGCCGGGACGGCCCGGGCCCGAAACCCCCGTTACCGAGCAGTTTGGATTCAAATGCCCATAACTCGGGCTACGGACCTCCAAACGACGCGCCGTCAGCGGCGATGCGATCCTTGGATCGAGACGGTCGTTTCGGTATATCGCACTCAAGGTTTCGGAATACTTTGAGTTCGGCCGGGTTGATTCGTACACGAAACCAACCGGGCCTTCGGAGCGGAAACGCTCATATCTTGAGCTACGGACGTCCGATTGACGTGCCGTCAGCTTTGTTGAGTTCCTCTTAGTGAGACGGATCTTTTGGCACTCTCCGCCCGAGGTTTGGACGTAGGTGGAGTACAGTCGGGTTGGTTTTGCCTTAAAAACAAACCGGGCCCCTGGGACGAAAAAGCCAATAACTCTCAGACCGGGCGTCCGATTGACGCGGCGTCTGTTGCGTTGAGTTCCTGTTGACGATACAGAACTTTTGGATACATCAACTCTGGACTTTGTGACAGTTGATGTATCAGCTTCTCGGCTCGTGGAGCGGACCCTCCCGAACGAGCTTGCTGTGTGCGGGAACCCTAGAGCTGGCTGCGACTGCTATTGTGACTGAGACGACGACTGTGCAGAGATCCTTAGTGGATTCGACGACGACGACTACAGCACTCAGCGATCCTGTGTGGATCAGTGCTACCGATCCTGTGTGGGTCCGATCCTGTGTGGGTCAGCGCTCAGCGGTCCTGTGTGAACCAGCGCCTACAGATCCTGTGTGGGTCCGATCCTGTGTGGGTCTTTGCGGGGGTTAGTACCTATCGATCCTTTGTGGGTCCGACGACTTAGATGGATCAGTGATCATCTCTATCGTCCTCAAAGAAGTATACCTGTGTGAGCTGAATCCTGTTTACCTTCCTGTGTGGATTGTGTTGTGCTATCCTGTGTGGATTGTGTTGTGCTATCCTGTGTGGATTACGTTTTGCTTTTCTGTGTGGAATACGTATACTTTGCTGTGTGGACTGAGTTGTACTTGGTCTCGGAGGTTGGAGCGTATTGAAATGATGACTTAGGTATATGTATGGACATATACCTAAGCAGTGTCGGTTGTTACTTCGTGATTGTATCTTTCCTTTGTGGTTTATCCTTTGTGGATTTTGGGAGACCTTCGGGGGTCTCGGGGTCCCTACTGAGTAGCTTATACTCACCCCTGTACGGGCTATGCCCGCACTACGTTGTGTTGGTTGCAGACGACGGACAGCGTTGATCGTGGATGAGGCGTGCAGAGCAGGACGATACCTGGAGGTGGACCACTGGGCGAGACGTACTCGGAGCGGACGACGGGACCCGAGGAGCAGTGGAGTTATCTGTACCCACCCTTCAGGTGGGATCTCCAGTGGACAGCTCGGTGTAGCGGCTTTTACTTTACAGTTGCTGTTTTCCCTTTCGAGTTGTACTTTATTTTCAGTTTGGGTTTGTATACTGACCCATTTACTTTTCCGCACTTACAGTTGTACTCTGTTTTTACTTAGTGTTTACTTTTCCGCTTGCTTACTCTGTGGTGCTTGTTTACTTTACAAAGGCAATGCCTTCCCTTTTTACCGGGATTTACGCCTTGGTGCTAGTCGCCAGCCCCTGGCCTATGGAAGGCGGGCTTGGGGTAGTCACGGCACGGGCCCCGAGGACGGGTCGTGACATGACCGCCACATTTGCCAGCTTAGCAAGCGCTTTTGAGACAAAGTTGCGACTCACTCCACTGCCTACAAGAGCAAGGACCGGTATCCCAGATAAAAGGCCTTAAAACTCCATCGAATCAGTTGCTGCGTTCTCTATACTCCTTAGTTCCAGAGTTTCCTTTGCCCATTCGGCCCCAAGTTTTTCCCGCTGTTCTTCCTTAGCATCACAATTGCCCCAACTCTCTTGTAGTCCAGCTTCCTCCTCTTTCCAAAGTTGGTTCCTCTATCTCCCACACCAAAATATTTAAATGTTTTTAAGGACACCGGTGCATGGGGAGTAAATGGTTGAGCACACCGAAAACATAGTCCCTCCTGCTTCGGCTCTTCCCGTTCTTGTCAGCTAATTGATTTGACCCCGCCCCAACGTTCCTCCCCTACTGGTCGTTTAACATCCTCCTCCTGCTTGCCTCTCTCTCCCACAACCTTGTTGTGATTGAATTGAGGCACCACAACTCAAGGTCCTCGAAAAACAGGAGGTAATGCTGGTTTTCCACGAATTCCCCTGAGGACACCTTCTCCAATCAATTCTCTTTCAACCTTTCTTGCCAAGGTAATCATTCTAAACTTGGTGTTAGGTTCATGTGTGGATACTCTGTTCTCAATTTCTGATCGCAGTCCACCCATGAAGAGACTCATAAACCAGGACTTGGGGAACACCGGTATCCTCAAGGCCACCTGCTTGAACTCTTCTGTATACCCATTCACGGTATCGGTTTGTCGGAGAGTTTTCAAGTATCTAAGCAGATTGCCTTCGGTGGATTTACCATACCGTTCCATGAGAGCAGTCTTAAGTTGTTCCCACGTCGCCCCTGGATTTGCACTTCGTTAGAGAAAAAACCAATACAAAGCCATATTTTCTATGGAAATTTTTGTCAGATGCAATTTCATGTCCACCGGGGTACGGTTGACCAGAAAACAAGTATCTGTCTTAGTAGTCGACAACTTTACTCGTTTGGACACACTTCTAAAGTTGTCTTCTAGTATAGCAGCTTCTTGAACATACCCAACCACCAATGCCGCTGCCTTCTGCTACCTATACACAACCACCACCTCCAGATATCTCAGGTGCCGCCTTACTTGGTTTACCAATTTCCGAACCTCGTTCTACAAGAATTTCCAGGTTCTTGAAACGCTCGATCGACTGCTCAATATTCCTAATTCGCATGAATACCCGCTCCTTTGACTGTCGGACTAGCTCATGCATTGTTTGCTGACTCTCATTCTTCCCACGAACCAGTTGTCCAAATTTTCTTGTATTGATGATAGGGTTTGATCTCATTCCCATTCCTGCTCATCATATCATTGCAAGAAACCTTCAAAAGCAGTCTTGACGGAAGCAAATCCTTCCATCCATTCTCGTTTGCATCCGGTCGGAAGTTTTTCTTGCAACTCTCGTTTTGAAAAAACCAAAGTCAAAAGCTCAAGAAACTTGCGTGCGTGCCGTTCCACACCGTCGACCTCACTACTATGATCATTTCCACCCTTTGCACCCGGCTCTCAGCAGTGCACTTTCGAATTTCCCAAGCGGAGCCGCCAAAAGTGTTAGGACACAACAAAGAAAGAAAAGCAAGAACAACAACTCTATATGTATTTATGTCTTCTGAAGCTTATTATAGTATTAGAGAAAAATCACAATGGGAGTGGGAAAGGATAGGAATACGGCCCCAAAGACACGGGAGAGACCACCTCCAATGTCTTCCACTTGACAGTCGTAGTTGATGACTGGAGAGAGAGTCCTCTCCTTTGCAGTTGCTTCCTAGCAAGTTGTATGTTCAGAAAGTTACTTCCAAGTGATGCGCCCGAGTGAACTCCCGCCGATTTAATGAGGGCGCCCCTTCTAACAAACAAACCGTCCCACTGATATTCCCCTTTTTACCCTTCCCACGCTGGTAAGTATAGAGCAGTGGGGGTTTGGACGTGGGAGTGCTAACAGTACGTCATGGATTTATACAAAACGATTTCCCTTGATAAAAAATGGCCGTGGTTTCTTCATTACCCTTCAAAACATCTCTACATGCTTCCAAAGTCATTTGTTTCCTCTATTTAATCCATATTAAACATAAATTATCCATATTAGGTAGAAATCAAACATTAAAACAATTAAAAACAAAGTTTAAAATGCACGTAAATTTTAACTATCAAGGGATAAATGGACATTGCTTGTATTCTGTTGTTTGTACCGGATTAAAGGATAAGATCCAAACCTTTGTTTGGGTTTACGAACGAAGTAAGTTCTGGGGATTGGAACTTGAATAAAAATATTTTATCGGGGATTAGCGATTGTTTATCCTGAACCTCTAACATTTTCCATGTCTACTTTATGTACTTCACTATTTGCACTTTAACTTGTGCTTCACATGTTTTTGGATAGTTTATATTACTCTCTATCAAGTACTTACTGGATTTATTCTTTGCACTTCATCATTCAGAAAACATTATTGTTTATCATTATCCAGATGACTACTCATGTACTTTAATGGTACCTTGTTTATCGGTAGTTTGATACTTCAGTTGTGAAGCACCAAAAATTCTATCTTCTGGAAATTTACTTGCCTACCGGTCCAAGCTTATCGTTCCTGCTGTTTAGTAGAGCTTGCATTATAAAGCTTAAAGACTCCCGTTTCTTAGATTATTTATGCAATGTTATTTTTCACTGTGCTTTAGCTATGCTCTGAATTTATACATTCTGAACTTTAAGGAGTTAGTTTACTTACTCTGATTTTCATACTAAATGTTTTAGAGGAGTTTTAGCATACCAAAGATCTTTACTTTGGTTTTAGTTTTCCAATTCACCCCTCTTGAGGATTGCCTACTGGAATACTGGAACACATATTTCATTCCTTTCAGGGACCAATTTTCACTTATCAATTATTTTTTAGAGTGACAATTGCCCCCTTCTTGCCTATTGTATTAATTTGATAAAGGAAATGCAATTTTGTATTTGTGTTATATGTATGACTGGAATTATGGTCGACCGCTGAGTCATGGAATTGAGCTAGCGACACCTTACGTCCAATGAATCGAAAAACATGTGTATGTGCCAACAGCCCAAGTTACCTGATCCTCTCCCAAAAATGTCGGCATTTCATTCCCTCAAGCTCTGCAGGTCGCGTCGCGTAACGTCTGTCATGTGCTGCCGAGCTCCACTTCCTACTTCGGCCTTCAAGGTGCACTTGCCGTTCTCAGCTATGACCGATTTTGTCTCACTATCCTCTCATGCTGTTCTCTCCGTGTGTGCCTTGTGCAACTGAGTCAACATCGCCTTCACCTCCTGCATCAAAGTCGACAGCTCTGACACAGTCGTGGACATAGTCGACACAGTCTTTTCCAAACCCGCCACAGATGTTTCCATGCTCGCAACTCTGATCTCCATTCTCATGGACATCCAGCTGCCGCGTTGTTCTCAAAACTCCCGATCAAGAACCTCTGCGCTTCGTCCAATCAAGAGGCATACAACAACTCCAATCACTCTTTGTGAGTCGATTCAAGCTGCTACGTCTGCTTCTGAAAACTCACGTTCAAGAACCTCTCTCTCCTAGAATTCCTATCCATAGCCCGATTTCCCTCTCAACGAGAGCACCAATTGATAGGAAGTGGTGCGAGAGAGAGCGAGGGAGAGAAACATAGAGTTTCTATTGATTACAGTTGCTGCAGCGAACAGGAATCACAAGAACTGAGGGAGAAGAAAAAGTCGGAGAAGGAGAAAGAATCCCTAGGAGGCGCCCAGGGCCGATGGCCTAACCCACCCAACTGCTCCCGCTGGAAGCTACCAAAATACATCCGTGGTCCCTCCCCACTGGCAGTCCCCTCCTATTTATTACCGCATCCAACCCCCAACAGCCCCAACTACTCTATACAGCAATTACATATCCTGACAGTAACTAATACTTCCAACCTGCTCCCTACGACTCACAGCACCCCAGCACCCCAGCACCAGCCTCGCCCCACTGGTCTTCCTTGAAGCAGCCAACGGCAGGACCCTTGCAAGACTTGCAGCAGGCCCCTTCCGCTTATCAATACTGGAATCAATTATTAAATGTAGTAAGTTCTGGATTAACTAAATCTTTGTATGAATCAGAATATGAAGCCTGGGCACTGTAGGCAGCTTTTTTCTTGCCTATTATATTGAAGCTAACTGGTCTGCTCATATGGGTAGTCTTAACTGCTGTTTCAAGTAGATGGTCTCTCAATGATGGTTACTGATGCTGTGGCAGGTGGAGGCAATGATTTTGGGGGAGGTCTTGGACATGCCCAAAGGTTTGGAAAGGGAAAATAGAATCATTCAAACAATAATGAGGCAGCTTTTATTTGCGTTGGATGGCCTTCATTCAACTGGGATTGTTCACAGAGATATCAAACCGCAGAATGTTATATTCTCTGAAGGTATAAGGTAGCACCGTTTCACCAATGCATTTTCTAAGGCAGGAGAGTTTGTGTGCACTTAAGATTTATCTTTTTTGGTTCAACAGAAATGGATAAAGTTTTCAGATGTTTGTGCTGTCATGATTTTTGATGATTTCTTCTTCACAATTACAACTCAAGCAGGGAGTCGCACATTCAAGATTATTGATCTTGGCGCAGCTGCAGATTTGCGGGTAGGCATCAACTATATTCCAAAGGAGTTCCTTTTGGACCCTAGGTAATTTTTCATCATTTATTAAAATGATTATTTTTATATATAAGTAGATATTTTGACGATTTTGTTATTGTCGTTCCTCTTAGCTCAGACCTTCCAGGTCTAACACATAAGCCCAAATGGGGTTTCAGGCTAAAACCAATTGGTGATAGAAGTAGCCCATCAAGCTTATATGTTGGCCAACACTTTCATCTCAAACCGATGTGGGATTTGGATTTGTACCCAACAATTCTCCCTTCAAAACCAAAGGGACATATCTAGGCCCCTCTTTCAACGATAATTCATTTGATCCAATCATTTTGCACTGCTGTTTCTTCATCATCAGGACACATCACCTGACCACTACTATCAAAGACTTTTGAAACAGGATACCATTGTGGATCCGCATGCTCTAACCGAGCCACCATTATCAATGCAACATCTAATCGAGGATATGCCAGCCGCCATTATCATTGCAACCTCTAAACGGGGATATGTCAGCCACCATTATCATTGCAACGTCTAAACCGTAGTTTTGACACCATTTGTTAGGAACAATCCTCTTAGCTCAGACCTTCTTGACCCAACATGGAAGCCCAAACAGAGTTTGATCCTGAAACCAATCAGTGATAGGTGTAGTCCATGAAACTTGTATGTTAGTGAACACTCTCAAATCGGTGTGAGATTTAGTTTGCTCCCAGCAGTTATTATTAATAATTTTATTATTATTTTAAGCACCTTTATATTGACATGCCGAACACATTTTTTTTTTTGTTTTATTTGAGACGAGTCTAACAAAACTGACTCTAAACTCTTCATTATGATACAGGCTGTTTGTTTCATTTTTTTTTTGTTTCAATAGGCGGCCTTTCATTTTTGTGGTTTATTTGTGTTCAGATATTCTGCACCAGAGCAGTACATCATGAGCACGCAAACCCCATCTGCTCCCTCAGCCCCAGTAGCCGCTGCACTTTCACCAGTTCTATGGCAGGTGAAGTTTGCGGCTTGTACAGTTTTCATCTTAAAATTTGGGTTGACTTTAAAATTTTGAAATAAAATTCAGTGACCTGGCCTGTGTTTTGATGATATGAACAGATGAATTTGCCAGACAGGTTTGATATCTACAGTGCTGGTCTCATTTTCCTACAAATGGTAAGCAAAAAGAAACATGGTGAATGGATTTGTCTTAATCCGCAACTTAATTTGATTCTTTGTGTTTAGTAGTTAGTATTCTTCTGAGCATGCCTTCTGTGATGCAGGCATTCCCTTCATTGCGCACGGACAGCAGCCTCATACAGTTCAACCGCCAACTGAAACGATGCGGGTATGACTTGGTTGCATGGCGAAAGAGTGTGGAGCTGCGAGCAAGCCCCGAGCTTAGGAAAGGGTTTGAGCTGTTGGATTTAGATGGGGCGATCGGATGGGAACTCCTAACATCGATGGTCCGGTACAGGCCGCGGCAAAGGACAAGTGCGAAGGGGGCCCTGGCCCACCCCTACTTTGACAGGGAAGGGTTGCTGGCTCTGTCCTTCATGCAGAAGCTGAGGCTGCAGCTATTTCGGGCGACGCAGCAGGATTATGGGGAGGCTGCCAAATGGGTCATTTACTTGATGGCGAGGTCAGGGACCAAACAGAGCGGCGGCTTCACTGAAGCTCAGCTTCTGGAGCTCAGGGTATGAAAACCATTTCCCATTCTATTTTCATTTTTTACTTGACGTAACAAACGTGGGGATCGCAGGAGGTTGGGGCTGGGAAGAAGTGGAGCCCCGGGAGGAATGCGCTGGCATCCGCTCTCCGGCTTCAGAGGAAGGTGGCGAGGACACTGAATGGGAGCGTCGATGAGCTCAACCAGCGCAGGAAAAGCTTCTGGTGGAGCCGCTGGATTCCCAGGGAGGAGTAACGTAGGTTTCCTTCTTGACTTAAATGTATATATTGTTATTGGCCAACTCAACATGGAATAATCAATAGCCTAAGGGAAATGTATAGTACAGCCGTTCCTTGCTTTCATTTCGTATGTATTGTTGTGGGCGTGGGTGATGGAAGGGAAGGCTGCAGTACATGTTTGAGGCTGACACAGCCTGATCTTAGCGGGATCTCTAGGTCGGCGGCAAGATTATGCATGTCTTTCTAAGTTAATCTCCAATGGGACAGAGACAACGGGACAGTGGGCGATGATTAATGTGTAAGTGAACAATCTCACAACATGAAATACATTTGTTTCGATCTTCACGTCCAACTCCAAGCAAATTCAAGAGAAATAAACGATCATACAAAAATAATGTCATCATAGCTTTTAGGTCCAATTTGCAGAGTTTTGGTGAGGTTTTGAGTTCGAGTTTTACAGAATACTTTCTGTCCTATTAATATAGGATTTTTGCTGTATTTCCCCCCTTTTTGAATAAATATTTACCAAGAATAAATTAGGGAACACTGGTGCTTCCATCTTATCTTAGTTTGTTGAAAGGGTAAATCATTGGGCATGTAATTATGACACAGAGCTGTCATCCTTTAGAGTTGAACACTTGACCTCAAATACCATCTCCTCCAAAGAGGCAAAGAAACCGTACTCTATCAGATAACTATAAATAACAATGGAAATAACATCATACACAATATTGTAATATAATATGGAATTTTCAATGACGAGTTAACTATAATCAAACATATGAAGGAGATGCTTTGTCGAGAAGCAAAAATATGACCCACAACCTAATTAAGGAATCTTACCATGGAAGATTATCACGTCATCTATCCAGGTGTGGAGATGCTTAACAAGGAAGCTGCATACGGACTACATGACGACTATCCAGAGATACTTATCGAGGAAGCTGCATGCAGACTACATGGTGACTATCCAGCGGAGCTTCATGTTGGAGATGCTTATCGAGGAAACAATATGTGGAAACGCGTGGTGGTATTCCTATGGAGCATCACGTCAACAACACTTTTTATAGAGTAGCATTATGTGAAACTAGTGTCGTGTCTTGCAATGGGTGGTTGCTTTTGTAAAAACAACTTCAGGTAAAGCTACTTAGGTCATCTTCGGGGATAGGTGTGTGGCATGTCATATAAGCTTTAATAATGTAGCTTTGATAAAGTTACTTCATGAAAAGCAATCATCAGGCATGGTGTGCAGTATAAGGAGATAAGGTTGGGCACTTGGCACATAACCGTTGATCCATGGGGATTACGACCTTATCCCTCCATCTAGAAGAGTCGGCCCTACGTGGCTATAAATATTGTAACCTGGGAAGATGAGGAACTCAACCTTTGGGAGATGAATCCTTCTGCGTCTTGAAGAGTCTGCCCTGCATGGCTATAAATATTGTGTCTCTTGCATGGTTGTAACACGTATGAGGTATAACCACAAAGTAGGTTATGTGCACAAACAGAAGGACAACGTAGCAAATGAGTAATATAGAACATGAATAACACAGAAAGATGAACCAACAAAGCACTAATCTTAGATTGATGGATTGGAGCAGCTGAGCTGCACCTGTTCAAGACCCCTATGTGAGGCGGCGATGGCGGGCCACGAATGTGGCTTCAGGGAGACGCGTTGGAGACAAGCAACATGAATGCGAGGGATGGGCTGTTTTAGTGTGGGTCCTTGGGCCACCTGTCAAAGGCCTGTGTGCCTTTGGGCCTCTGAGCCATGTTGTATTCAAAGGCCTATGTGCCTTTAGACATTCAGATCATGCAAGGATTCCCTCCCAACCTAGTTAAAAAGTGGGCTTGTCCTGATAAAATAAAAATAAAAATTCAATCCATTTGGGCCAAGGAGATGGAACAAAGAGGCAGGAGAATTCCTCTCCCAAAGGCTGAGTTCCTCCTCTTCCAGGGTTATAACATTTATAACCACGTAGGGATGACTCTAATGAATGAGGTGATAAGGCTGTAATCCTAAAGGACCGATGGTAGATGGTCAAGTGTCCCGACCTTATCTCTTCTCATGAACTTAACTACTTTAGTTTGACACCAAGCAACTACAAGTGACCACTACTTCTAATAAAGCAGCTTTTATAAAATTTACTTTATAAAAGCTTATAAGGCATGCCAATGCACACCTATCACTGACAACCACTCGAGCAACTTTATATAAAGCTTCTTCAACAAAGACAACCGCGACCGCTACTTTTGCACAAAGAGCATTCCCATGCTCTGCATGCTGACGCCGATGAAATGCTCCATTTCCTACCTGGTACACACGATTTATTAAAGTGATCTCTGATATGATGCTCTATTGGATAACTATCACATAGTCCGCATGTTGCTAAAAGGTTTCCACATGTACTTAGCATGTTGCTTCCTCGACAAGCATTTCAACTTATGGACAACTAACATGATAATATTCCATAGTAAGATTCCCTCATCAGGTCGTGGGCCATACTTTGCTTATTAACAAAGAATCTTCTTTATAGTAGTGGATATATTATTTTAGATATGAATCTCTATGTTTCTTCATGGCTAAACATTCATTGTTCATGTTACTATTCAAAGCTTACTGGATAAGCTTCACAGTGACACGTAGGCTTCCAACCTAGCTAAGTCTTTCATCCGTATAGATTCCTGTTAGTCTCATCTATTTTTTCCACACTATAATTATTGTAACTTTGACATGATGTGACACACTTGTCTTGTCAGAGGGTCCACACATAATACGTACATGTCATGGTGTGCATAACTCCCCCCTTTGTTCAAAAAGGTATAATACACATGTATGTTGTTGGTTACAAACATGGTTAATACCCTAAGGTGGGGGGGGGGGGGTGAATCAGGGGTTTTTCAATTTTAAATTTATCCCTCGCCAATGATCTTATCCCACTTTTATTAGGGACTCTTCTCTCTTCCTCATAGTCGATATGAAACAATAAACCAATAAAAAGAGACACATGGTGATTTTAATTGGTTCATCATTACTGGGATAATCCAAGGAGCATGAAAAGGCAACACATCAATGCACCAGAAACACTAAAGATCACTACTTTGTTACAAGTTTTGGAGTGGCATCACTGAACCTCCTAGTTTACAACCTTGAACAAATGAAGAACACACTGCTCTTATTAAAAAATAGAACACATTATTCCTCATGTAATTGCCTTATACTTCTATGGATGGTAGATGAAAATTACATCAAAGATGGGGTAACACTCACAAACTTCCAATGAGAGCACCTCCTGGAATACCACCTCCTCTTTCTTCTTCTTTCCATCATGATTTTAGAATTCTCCACTTTCAGTTTTGAAGAAATGAATCCCTGATCTGTACCTCTTCGCCCGCTTCCCTTCTTTCAAATAGAATGAATTATCTCTTCTCTATACGCGTGTACCAAGAGTCTCCCCGATCTCCTATTTTCTTCTTCTTCTTATTTCCCTTTTCGATATTTTTTCAGTTTCCACATGAGAAATATTTTGATATTTGAAAATATTGAAGCTCTAGAAATCTCAAAGATCTTCCTCTTCAAATTCGAGTTAAGTCCTCTCTTTTAATTCATGGATTTACCTCCTGAAGAATAGGGCGCTTTAATATTCATTTAATTGACCTAGCACATACATTCATGCATATTCCATCACATTTAAACTCTCTAGGAATATCATAGTCTTTAATTTCCACAAAACCAGCATTCCCCTTCATTCAAACTACTGAAATATTACTGCAAAATATTCAATTAATTTTGGATTGATTTCTTCTACATGTGGTTAACTGAGTTATTAATCATATTTTTAAATCAATAAAACACTTTCATACTACTCTATGGCATCCCACCTTTTATTACATAACTTTTCATTACATTTTACAAACAGAGGATCGTTAAAGTCTAGTGTCTTGAAAATCAGGAACAATATACATGAAAACATTAAACATTCTTCTAATCCACTTGTAAGACTTCATAAAAGGTTCATCCTAAGTAAAATTACTACATCTCATAACCTGGAGACATACATCAAAGGAAATGGTGAGTAGAAGGCCCAGTAAGGAAAACAAGAGAATCAATTTACTTGTGATATCAATAAAAACTTGATGAAAAACATAAAGACATGAAAAATGGAAGTAGAGACATATCATAATGAAAATAACTTGAATCATAACTTGAATATGTGGATACAACATTTAATTTAGACATTCATGAACATATCACCAAGGTTCATCCCCAAGGTGTCATAAAAATTACCAAGGTTATTCACCAAGGTATCGTGAAACTTGTCATCTCTAGAGATTAAATTCTTTACCCAATGCATTGGAGAACTATCAGAGCTCACCCTTAATATGTCTTTATTTTCATGTGAGACACATATATCATAATCATATATTTTATAAATAACCCAAAGTGAATAAAATAAATGGTTTCCATATCAAAATCATGACGTTTTAAAAAGAGTTTAAAAACAAGATCATTATGTCATTTATAACCCATGGAAAGGGAATAAGGGTTTTATGTATGTCAATTCCAGAATCAAGAATACAATTTTTATGTCTTTATTAACACCCATAGAAACGAAATAGGTATGGGTATTCACATAAATAAGATAAGAAAATTTCTTGAGAGAAAGAGAGATAAATTTTGAGACGAAATTTCTGCAGCATAACAGCTATATAACATGGTTTTAGAAAACAATAAAAGGAGAGGGAAAAGGGTCTCACATCCCTAAATGAATCATTTTATAGTATAGGTACATAATAAAATAGAAATAAGATCATGGTGTGGATATTTTAATGACATACCGCATGAAAAGGAAACTTGAAAGAAAAGAGAAAATGCGATTTCTTTTATGAAAATTCGACAGCCTAACGACGTCACATAAAAATTCAGAAAAATCAATTGATGAGAGTGGAAAGGGTCTCTCATAATTTGGACATGAAATGGATAGTAATAAGGATATATCAGAACATACCCCAACATAATAAGATGGAAACTAGAAGACATAACATAAAGGAAGTCATGACTTAAAAGAGGAGGGTGGAAGGTTCCCTTACCTTAAAGAGTAACTTTGAAAGCTTGAAGGTTGGGACCTTGGGGGGCTTGAGGGAAACTTGGGAGGACTAATTGGGAGTTAAAAATACCATATATTCATTGATGATAAATTTGGAATGAAATTAGTGAAGGAATGAGTTGGTATTTATAACAAAAGTGAGGGAATATTTAATTAATTTTCAAGGGACACCTCATCAGTGGTATTTGCAAAACCATGGGATTGCCCATGATATTTTCCCATAGTATTGGACACTTGGGACACCTCATAACATATCTTAATATTCACAAGTCGACCAGAATGATTACATCATTACAACATCATTAATGATGTCATTAATCACATTGAAACTCAAAACTGCATTTTTACTATTTACCGAAAAACAAAACATTTTATAAAAATCTCATAAATTAACTCTAACCTAATATCGATGCTTTGAATTAAAAAATGAACTCCATTTTATAAAAATAATTTTCTAATTATGAGATATTTAATTTTTAAGTAAAAACACTATTTACCTGAAAAAATACTAATACTTAACTAATAATTTCTGAAACAGTTATTTACTTATACTATAATATCACATTACCAAACAAGATGCCTAAATTATATTTATAATTTCTTAAGTGAGTTTAATATTCCATTAGTCACATTACTATTCATAAGGGTAATATTACTATTCATAACTATTCACTAAAAATTAAGTTGATCTTATTAAACTCTAAATTTCTTACTCATCACAACTATAGAAGAACATTTTTTGAAAATAATTTCACATTATTAATTATTTAATGTATATTTTAAAATACCATTTTCCAAAATTCACCAATAATATGGAATTTATATAAATTCATCCTATATTTATTTTAACATTTAAAATACACAAATTTAATATAATAAGAAATAATAATTTTATTTATACAAAAGGATTACACAACGTAACTAAGGTCTCGTTACATAGCCCCTTATAACACCTACATATGACCTAAGTGTATGATGTGCTATGGTGATAGAATCTTGGGGCAACTCAGACAACATTGCCCGAGTGGTGATTTCTATTAGCTTGAAATTCTCCCGTAGGCAATTCCGTTCAAGCTTCACATGTTGAAGCTTTGCTTGGACTTGGTCCAGAGAAAAGCCTAGTGATGCAACCTCCTTCCCAAGCTCTGATAGATGAGATTCATACGGCCCGAGTCTACTGGATGAGGCCATCAAATCCTCCTTTTGTATTAATTAACCATGATCACATGCATTTATAAACAATAATCACAACGTTAAGAGTTTAGTTTCCAATGGTCATATTAACCAACAGTCATATAACAGTCGAAACCCAGTGGTCTTATTTTAATTATACTCACTTCATTAATTAAAGGATATAGTTTTTTGAGTACAAAATAAAATAACACACAATTTTAGGAAACAAAAATTATTCAAAAGTTCGGGTCGTTATATACTCTGTCCAATCCTCCATTGAAAATGATAAAGGGAATCATCCTTATAAAGTTCTGTAGTATCCTTAAGAATTTAGGATTTATCCTTATAAAGTATCAAAATCGTACTCATGAAGTTACATGAACCTTATGAAGTAGCAAAACCATCCTTACAAAGTTCCCCTTAATCCTTATGAAATCTCATGGGATCCTTACGAACTTTGCATTTATAGAAGATTGATACTTATAAACATAGTGAGCTCTTATAGGCCTTTACTCCATTTCTATCTTGAGTACCAAGATCATCCTTATGAAGTACAAATGATCCTTATGCTATGATACTTTACCAAAATCTTCAAAGTCTGTTTAAAATCAGATTCAATTACAACTATTCCATAACCAATTCAGAACTCCTTCAAACCTCTTATATCCTTCAAGATATGAACTTCTCACACCTAAAAATGTTTCCTTGAAGATTACTTCCACTTTCCTGTCAATAAAAACAACCCAAATATCACTCATAAGGTATTTTTGATAAAAATATCACCTTTTGTGTTTATTGACAACTTTAAAATAGATTTAGCACTTAAAATTTTGAAAACTTTAGAAATAACCAAATCTGACTACAAACACAATACGAGCCTCTTAACTTTAAGGAGTGTATCAATTATTCACTAAAAAAAAATCTAATCCCACTCAAGTCAAACTTGATGTGAGAAACAAGAGTTAAATGAAAATATCCTCATGAAAACACTTTATTGAACTTCATGATCACTCCATCTTCTCCACAAAACTGCCCCCTGATTAAGCAATGAGATACCCATCCACTTCAAGACACTAGTATAATATTTCTCCCCCTTTTTCAATAGGAAGAACATTCGTAGTCAACTTCATATCAAAACAACTTCTCCTAAATATTCTCTATTAATGAACAACTTCTGCCCTTTAATTTAAGGATTGCATCTCCCCCTCTATCAACAAACCCAAAGATCACTTCTCTGAAAGTTCACAATTGAGGATTAGAAATCCAAGTATTTAATTTATGAGATAAATAATACCTTGATACACATATCATCTTCAATGGGGAATATGGGTCCCTTGTCCAACTCATCTAGTTAGAGGGAGTCAAATGGACTCCAAGAGCCAACTAACACCTTTTAAAAATCTACCTTGGGTAGTGGATTTGTCATAATATCAACCACTTGATTCCCTATTGACACATAATCTAACTTCACTATCCCCTGTTCAACTTTCTCCTTGATAAAATGATATTTTATCTCGACGTGCATTGTCCTTGAATGATGGATGAGATTTTTTCTAATATTAATAACAATCGAGTTATCACACATGATAAAAATAAGAGATCTCACAAAAATTCCAATATCTTCATGATGTTGTTTCATCCAGAGTAATTGGGTATAATCTTGAGTAGTCGCTATATATTTAGCCTCTATAGTGGTCAAGGAAATGAAGTCCCACTACTTAGCTAAAAAATTCAAGAACTTATTAGATAAAAGGACCACCTGATGTTAAATTCTTATCATCATCTAAACCTTCCCAATTTGCACCTATAAAACCCAATAACTCCTATTATGATGTTCTATGATAAAATATCATGAATTACATTGTATTTTTGATGCATCAAAGTATTATTTTCACTACTAGCAGGTGGATTTCTTTGGGACTAATTTGGTAATTTGTATCTTGGCATGTGACAAACATAATGTCTCAACTTGTTACTATCAAGTATAATAGAATACCAATTATTTTCCTATATTCTATGATATTAACGTCCTTTCCAAAACCATCCCTTGAAAATTTAATTCGGGTAGCCACTAGAGTTGTCATCGGCCTTAAATATTCCATTCCAAACCTCTCATGAACTTATTTGGAATATTTTTTTGATAAATAAATGTTCTATTTATTCATTGAACAACATGCAAGCCACAAATTTTTTTATTTCTCCAATCATAGACATTTCAAATTTTCACCTCATATAATCTGAAAACAGATTTCATTATGCTTCATCAGAGCCTCCAAAGATCATGTCATCCATATAGATAAGAACCAACATCCTTTAACCCTTTTCCTTATTATTATATAAATCGGGATCACATCCACCTCTTTGGAATATGAGTTTCTTCAAATATTGGTCTAACTGAGAATACCAAGCCCTCAATGCTTAATTTAGGCTATACAATGACTTCTTCAATCAAAACACTTTGATTTCATATTCATCCATAATAAAACTATCCAGTTTCTCAAAATATACTTCCTCTTCAAGGACTCTATTCAAGAATACTAATTTAATATCCATTTGATACACCCTGAATCCCTTTTCACTATCATAACAAAAAAGAGCCGTATAGTCTCCAACCAAGCCAAAAGTGAAAATGATTTATCCAAATATATGAATTCAATTTGGGAATATCCATTACACACCAGCCATGATTTTTCCATGTCACCTTTCCATTATCATTGAGATTATTCTGAAACACCCACTTGGTTCTGATTACATTTTTGTTTTTCAGCCTTAGAATAATTTCCCAAATTTGGTTCTATTATATTTTTTCACGTTAATTATGAATATAATTGACCCAATTCTCATATTTAACAGGTTCCTCAATGATTTTAGGCTCTACTTGGGATAGAAAAGAGTTTTTTTGCTGAGCATTCATTCTTCAAGTTGATCCAGAGTTGTTTGATCACCAAGTATATTATTGTCATTAATTTCAGTTTTTATACTTCTCCTATTTTCTAAGATTAAAAATGATATATTTTCCTCATTGTTAGTGTATTATTTTGAGTATTATACAACCCCATGATCTCACACTAATTCACTCACCTAAACATCACTTTCTTCAATTACTTCACTATTATATTATGAAATCTTCTCACTAGTTTGCAAAATCTACTCATTTTCTACAACAGTTACATCTTGAATTTCCATAATTTTCTCTAGCCTTTTTTATAATATTTATATGAATTGATTTTGGATGAATATCCAATAAAAATAC
The DNA here is from genome assembly GCA_963277665.1 of Viscum album. NCBI lineage: Eukaryota > Viridiplantae > Streptophyta > Magnoliopsida > Santalales > Viscaceae > Viscum > Viscum album. Next base: position 1,397,555,500 of record OY728127.1, on the reverse strand, counting down.
CTTTATCCCCATGAGACTCAAACTTTTGATGATTCTTCTTACTGATAATGAAACATTTTCTCCTAAACACTCAAAAGTAGTTGAGTGTCAGATTCTTCCTGTACTATAGATCATAGGTGATATTCTCTTCATTCATACATAACGTTGATTTGTTGCAGATGTATACAAATATAAGAACAAATTCATTCCAATAAGTATCTAATAAATTCTTTTTTATGTGAATTTCCCCAATAATATTATTAATAATTCAGCTCCTCCTCTAAACAACTCCATTTTGTTGAGGATTCCTCACCGTTGAAACCTAATAACAAATCCCATGATTCTATAAATAATATTCCATCTGGTAATCCATGAATTTCACACCATTATTAGTTCAAAACTTCTAAATTTTCACCCTAGTCATATTTTCTGCTAACATCTGATATCGAGTAATTCATTTGAAAACATCAATCTTGTGAGTAATGACCATTATCCAATCCATTATTCTATAATAATCAGTAAAAAAATACAAAACCTCTTACTATCCATGAATTTGGGTGTCTTAGGTCCACACATTTCGACATGCACCAACTCAAGCACCCTTTTTGACTTCTTATCATTTTTCTTGTATGTATTTCGAATAATTTTTCCCTTTTTAGAAGTGTTACATGTATGAGTATGATCATGTGAGAGTATAGGGATGTCTCAAGATCCTTAAAATTTTTACCAATTCAGATAAGGATTTTTGGTTCAAATAGACAAGAAATTTATTCCATAATTGATTGTATTCCTCCCTAGACATCATACATCTACCTCCTTCTCCATTGATGAGATAGATATTTCCTTTGGCGTGTCAGACCTATAAAATTGTAGTGCCATATTTCCTTTAATAATGTAGGTATTCTTGTTGAACTTTACCACATGACCCAAGTCACACAAATGGACCGCACTTAGTAAGTTGTGACTAACTCCTTCAACCAATAAAATATCCATGCGCCTCAAGTATCTTCCTCCTATATTGTCCTTACCAGATCTAATGATTTTCATACCCTCATCATTTCCAAATCGAACGACACTATATTTTTTATACCTTATACCCATGATAAGATATTTATTTATCATCATGTGGGAAGTGCATACACTATATAGAATCTATGTTTTGGTTCTATTAGTTTCACTCAAAGAAATTTCAGGAACATTGGCCTTTTTAGATTTTCCCTTTTTTGATCCATGCTCACAAATTTCCTTTGGTGATGGATTAGATTGTTCCACTTCTAGTTCCATTGGGCCATTATTATCCTGTAAAATAGAAAATTGATTATGATTTTTCAACCCACTTATTAAAGTTTCAAGTTGTTGAGATCTACTTATTTGGGTCTCCTTTGACACACCATTTCATACCCTTTATGAGAAATTCACATCTTTTTATCCAAAACCTCCACAACAAAAGTAATAACCATTAAAAACATACTAAGTATAGGAAATTATTTTCAAATATTTTTTGTTTCTCTTGAGATTTAAAATGTATTTTCACTATGGAACACATATATTTTGTGTGCCCCATATTTCCACAATAATAACACTGAACACATGGTGAATTTTTGTGTCCTTTTTTCTCCAATTTTAGATTTTTGAGTCCACTATGAGTTACTCAAAAACCACCTTCTTCCAGGGAGTGGGTTCTTATGGTTTGGAAATAACTACTAACCTATTAAATAATTTTCCTTTATCTTTTCCCCCCATGCTCGGTTGGGGTGGTGCGAGAGGGGAGGGCTTTAGGACGAGGTCGTGGGGTCAAGTCCCCGGGCCAACAAATTTATGTATTTTCTTTCTTTGTGTGTGTGTGCCGCTTTCGCGGTTGTACCCAACCTTTTAATTTTCATTTATCTTTGATTCATTTCACTTGCGAAAAAATAACATTTTTTCAGTAGTCTCCCTGTAAAATTCCTTAGTGACTACAACACTACAACTTCGAGATATCATACTGGGAGTAAGAAGTCTTTCTTAATCATTACACCTCCATCTCTATACCATGACTTCAAATTCAAGTTCCTATATTCTTTTGACTCGATCCTTCACTAAGCTAGTCTTTCCATTAATAATTAGGGCCTATTATTCAATTTTGAGACTAATATCAACTCCATTCTCTAAGTTTCTAGACTTTCTAGATTTGATTCGTTCAATATTTTCTTTTAATTATGAAATCTACTCTTCTTATTTCTATATATACAGTTTCAAATCATAGACTACCCCATTATATTTCTTTGTTTTATCTATCTAAATATTAATTTCTTCAAGAGAAATCTCAAGTTCACCTTATTGGTTGACTCTTACCTCAATTCTAGTAGCTTCATCATAACCATCCTCCACCCGTGGTCTATATACAACAACCACAAGGAATTATTCACTAAGGTCTCTACATTCCTCAACCCCCTCCACTTATATCTCCTCTGATATTTCATCATATTAAGATAATAAGTTATTTTTATTAAATAATTTTTATGTGATTTATTTTTTGTTTTCTCACATTTGAAAGGTTTATTCATGGGTTATTCCTTATTATCATCTTGAAATTTCTTAGGACACCTAACAGAAATATTCCCAACTTTTCCACACTGAAAGAAAAAAAGTGGCAGCATTCCCTTGAATTTCCCTTTTCCTCTTTTAATATTAGAGGAAAGGAAAGTAATTACTTCATCAACTTATTCATCCTCAATATTGTCTCTTAATGATATTTTATTCATAGCATTGAATTCTAACTCCTGATAATTTTATTTTGGCACTGGCCCATTATTGTTTTTCCTCATCTTGTATGCAACAATAGTTTTATGAATGTTTCCAATATAACCTCCTTTGGATATTTGTCTTCATGCACAAATAATTTTGTGTTAAAATGTTGAGGTAACCTTATTAGGATTATTTTAATGATTTTTATATCATTAAGGATCTCTCTAAGTCCATTCACATCTTTTTCAAGGTTCCCTAAGGGGAATTCTAAGAAAGGACATCCAAAGAGTTGATATTCTTAACTAAACTATCTTTAGATTATTTTTATTCAACCTTATCATATCTATTTATTCCATGATAGTATGATAACATAGGTATTTTAAATATACTGAATTTTTATTTTATTTATGGAATATTCCTTATCTAACTTCCCCTCTTCTTTTATTTTAAAAGAATGAAAACATTGTCCATATTATGTTTGGTTCACCGCCTCCATGGATGATGTGTTTCATTTTCCATTATCACCATCATAGCTGGTTTAAATACAATTATAATGGTTAAAATGACCTAAATATGTATATTATATATTGTTTCATATCATGGAATGAATATATATCCATAATATTAAAAGAAACACAATAAGTTTATCATGGTTGGAAACCTACCTAAATGGACTAGGCGTATAACGATTATACTCTATAAATCATGATTATTTATGAATAATATTGGATACTAAGAACATTTTAGAATTTTGAAAACAAATTAACTCCATAAAATTAAAATTCTAGAGTTATGGAACCATTTTATAAAGAACTCTCATAATAATCCACAACTAATTCCACCTTGGACGCATGACATGAACGACCTTGGGACATAATAAACAGAAAAAATATCTCAATTAAATGAATCTAAAATAACATAAAATATTGATAATAAATAAAAAATATTTGAATAAGTTTCTAAATCATTTATTTAATAAATCTAAATTTATTATTTAGGATGTTAAGTGAAAGTGTAGAAATAATTCAGACACGAGGTAAGAGATCTCTCCAAACCACCCTATTTTCTTTAGGTTACGATTTATCTCTCTTTACCTCACTTTCCATATCTATTATTCTTATTTAATTATTATATATTCTATATATATATATTTCCAAAACAAATATATCAAGTTTAATTCACATTTCCTTGATGGGTACATACATGTTTTAAAGATTCCCTTCTCAATTTCATTCATTAAGTATAACCGATTAAAGAGAACTTCTCTGTTTTCTTACATCATTTAAAATACCACTCAATAAAATGTTTTTAAAATTAAATGGTTAAAAAAACTCATTTTTATATGGAAACCCATTTTGGTTCATTTATGGTTTTATGTAAATTATTTTTCTCTTACCTTATTTAAAAATTCATTTCCCTTTTTCTTAAAACCCCACTTAAGAATTCCATTACAAAACTTGTTTCTCCATGCTTTTTTATGTCTTAACTTAACTTGAACATTATTTTCATGACCTATAATTCTATAATACCTCACTAACATCCAAATTTTTTTAACCCCTTATTTCATGGTAATATTTATGATATTCCATTTTTTTATGCTTCAAGACAAGCTTATCTAATCTATTTCCTTTTTCCTAGTTTTTTTTAATCTTAATACTTATGAATGATTCCATTATGTGGCACAAATATGAATGTAAATATTATGATAGTTTCACTTATATAGTGATCTAATTAATTGGGTAATGTTTTTATCTCATGAGATGATATGTATTAGATTAAGGAGTAAACCTAATCTATGACTAGACTCTATCCACCATATTATTTTGTCTTGGAATTGAGCCTTGAATTATGCTTATATCATGTTTTATATTGTTTCCACATTCCTATGATTACATGATATTATGATGAAATATTTATTATGTAATTATTATATATGATTATTCTTTAGACTTATATTTTATGATATCATGTTATACCATTTGACTCATATGTTATGCTTCGTTATCATGATTATTTATTTACTAGGATTTATAGCTCACCCATTTTGCTTATGTATTAACCAGGTTATAATAAGAAGTTTTAGAAGCCCAAAGTGATCTATAATATCATTATAAAGTTTAAAATAAAGTTTTTTTAGATTCATTTTGATGTTTTATTAACCTAGTCTCCCAAAGACACCAGGCCTCTCAATCCTTGGGTTATGTTTAATGGATTTTTATATTAAAAATCATGTAATAATATGGGTAATAGTATTGGGTTTATATAGCTGGTATCAAAGAAATTTCTAATTATTTTTAGGGATTAGGAAAAGAATATATCATAAAAAAACCTAGGGATAAGTCTAAGTATAATAAAACATCCTAAATTTTTTGTAATGTATAAAGTGAATGGATTCCAAGCAACGAAATCCCTATTTGGATACTATAAGTAGATGTGGACCTAATATAGATATACCTAGGGATAAGAAACTTGAAAGGGATCATTGGGAATTAACTCAAACTATACCTCATGCATTAAAAAAGTGTCCTTACTGCACCCTTGGTTTGACACTCCTAGGGGGATATGCTTTGGTAAATTCAGAAACTCTTTACAAACCATTTTGAAGGACTTGAATAGATTGTTAGGCTAGAAAACCTGATAGGAAAATTACCATGTATTTTCTAGATTGAAACCTAGAGACTCATAAGTCAGGATATACATATCATTTATATGTTATTACTTCTAAGTTCACAATTTATTTTTTATAATCTTATTATTTCAAGTATTCTCATCTCTAATTTTTACAATTGTTCTAGATAATGGAGGGAAATAAGAGGAACCATACAAAAAAAATGTGATAGGTAATGTTATGATTTCCCTAATTATATTCTTAACCTGATGGGAGTAGGATATGAAAACTTCATGGTATTAATGGATCAATTGAATCAAGTTATGAATAATAACTTGAATCATTTGGAATACCCTCCTTCTCATAAGAAAAATAAAGTTGAAGTTGAGTCTTTTATGAAACAAAGGCCTCTTACCTTTAGTGAATCTTCTAATCCACTCACCATGGAGTAATGGATTAACTCTATTGAGAAAATATTTTCTATCCTCCCATCCTCAGAATAATGAAAATTCATATGGGTCATTTATTTCCTGGAGGGGGAGTCTGATCAGTGGTGGTCACTGATAAAAAACACCAATACCAGGGAGGAAATCAAATCCATGGAATGGGAAGGATTCAAGAAAATAAATTTCAATAAATATTTTCACTAAACTATCCATCTTAAAATGGAGAGAGAGTTCCTTGGACTAAATAGAAAGGAAGATTAGTATAGCAGAGATTATGGGGAAAACTTCACAAGGCTTGCACAATATGTATTCAGATTTTTTATCAACATAGAAAGTAATTTAGACCACTTATTCAGTGGATTAAATATGATTATATGAAAATATTTGGTGATTCAAGACTTTGATAGCTATAAAGAGATTTTTTATTGTGCCCTTAAGGCAGAGTTAGTGATTAGTGATTATTAGTGGTCTCAAGGGGTTGATGATAAAAAGAAGAAAATAGAGTCTAATTTTGGATAATCAATAGATAAATCCAATGGGGGAAATAAAACCCAACTATTTATGTGTAAAAAGTGTGGGAATAAGAATCCTGGAAACTATCTCAAGGGATCAAGGAGATTCTTCAAGTGTGAAAAATAAGGCCATTAGGATAATCAATGCCAAAGAGAGATGAAGATGCACACTATGCGATGGAAGAAACGAAGTTACTGATCAATATTCAGCCTGTATCCAATTTTTTAACTACAAGGAACACTAACATTATTTAAGAAAATTCCCTAATTAAAGGGTTTTCTAAGATAATCAATAATAAAAACCTCTAATGCCTGGAGAGCAAGGAAGGTCTTATGCTATCACTATTTCTGAGGTGGAACCTGATAATGAAATGGTAATAGATATGATAGTTATTCATTCAATAATGAAGAATTTATTATTTGATTATGGTTCTACACATAATTTTATATCATGTAAGTTTAGTAAAACTATTAAAAAATCACCTCAAAATATAGAGTTTGAGTTATCTGAGCAAACAAAAAATAGGGAAATTATTGTCTCCCAAGTATATAACTCCTCCCAAGTCAATATTTGTGGACCGAACCTCCCAAAAAATATTATCATACTTCCTTTAGTGTAATTTTATGCTATATTGGGAATGGATTAGCTGTCCTTATATAAATCCAACATCAACTATCGGGAGAGGGAGATCAATCTTCACATCTCAAGCCATCCTCTAATTCTATACAATTACAAGGAGGAGAATGAATCTCATTTGAAATTTTCTTCTCAATCATGGATATTAATGCATTATGATCAAGAATATGTAGCTTAAATTATTAATACAAAGGATAGAATCATGATTGAATACATGTCCATTTTGAGGGACTATACTAATGTATTCCCTAAAGAGTTTCATGGTATTCCACCTGACTGAGAGGTTGAGTTATCAATTTAACTTATACCTAGATCTCTTCCCATATCCATGAATACCTATAGAATTTCCACCACTGATTTATAAGAACTAAAGAAGTCATTAAAATAGAATCTTGATAAGGGTTTTAAATTCACAAGTGCTTCACTATGGGGTGTGTTAGTCCTCTTCATTAAGAAGAAGGATCGGCCAATTCACCTATGCATTGATTATTATAAGCTCAATAAAATCATGATAAATAAAAAGTATCCCCTAACACAGATTGATAACTTGTTTGGTCAACTACATGGGGCTAAATAATTATATAAGGTGGAACTCTAATTGGGATATCACTAATTATAGGTGAATGATAATATTCCTAAGACTAACTTTTGAATAAGGTATGAACACTATGAGTTCACAGTGATGCCCTTTAGACTCACTAATGCTCTAAAAATATTCATGGACTTAATGAATTGAGTCTTTAGAGTGTACCTTGAAAAATTTATGGTAGTCCTTATAGATGATATTATGATATAATCCAAAAGCAAGGAGGATCATGAGGGGCATTTGAGTACTGTTCCCAATACATTACAAAAGGATAATCCATATGAAAGGTATAATAAATGAGAGTTTTGGATAGAGGAAGTATCATTACTGGGGAATGTTATCACCAATAAAGGGATATTTTTGAACTCCTCTAAGACAAAGGCAATTGAGGAGCGACCCTGACCAATATGTGCTATAAATATCCATTGTTTACTTGGACTATCTGGGTACTATCAATAATTTTTGGGAAATTTCTCATGATTTTAAAACCCACTAACCAAGCTAACTTGGAATAGAGTGAATGTTTTCTAGACCAATGAATGTGATGAGATCTTCAAAGAATTGAAAAATTAGATTATCTATTAACAATACCTTTTTACATGGGGATGAAAATATTTAGAGGAAAATACCTTAAGTAGTAAGGGAGAAAAGGTGAGTCAAAGAACTCACCCAAGTCAACCTACGCAGACCCCACCTGTGCGCCAAGAGGCTCATGCAGACCCAACCTGCTTGGACCGACATGAGCATCTAATATCTGCATGAGGGAACTTTGTAAGACACCTACATAATGGACCTGCACAAATGATCTCCTTCACCTAGGGTACCAAGATTTTCTTATAAATATGACCATTTGGATCCTCATTTGGATGACTATAAAATAGGAAGAGACTGCTTGAATATTTTCTCACCCAAGTATCTCACTCAAGTCCTACAAACCCTCAGGTAGTTCCCTAATCCAACAAAAGAAGAGGGAATTAGCAAAAATAAATCTATTTAGGCCCCTAAAGGTCTATAATACTAATAACATTGAGAGTAAATATTCACCCATAGTCAAAACTACTAGGGTGAAGGGCCCTTCTGTAGCTCAAAACTTGAGCACTAGTCATCCAAAGACACCTAAGGAGACCCTTGGATCTTAGATAAAGGCCTCACACAAGCATTGTTTCCCAAGTTGTTCATCACCCAATAGACATATCTAGCTCACCTAGGTCCACCCTACGTGAGGCATTTCCATCTTGTCCAGGTCCACCATATGCGAAGAACCCCCAGCCCGCCCAGGACTTACCTAGGAGAAGCACCTCTAGCTCACCTAGGTCCACCCTATATGCGATACTCTTTATCTCACCCAAGCCTCACCTAGGCGAGCCACCCTTTGATCCATATTTAATATCACTAATGGTTGGGAACCTCTTTCCTTGGATCCCTCATCTGAGGGGGACTAAGACAAGACCTCCCAAAAATCCTATAGATATGTATGATCAAAAAACAGAGCACACCTGCATAAACTATCAATTATATACTCCCATGGTAATGGAAGTCCCACATTTATCCTTCCTATTAGGTAGGATCCTCAGATTTTTTCTCAACTATACATTCCCATGGTAATGAGGATCCCTAACTTAGGTATGATGATAGATGGATTCTCAGGACGGGCTATAATATTTTCTACCCAAAATGTGAAAAGAATCAAGATGTATCCATATGGATACATAAGACATAATACTTGGGGTTTGAAAACAAGAGAGGATACAACCACAACTAAGCCCTATCTCTCTTCCTAACCGCATCTCCATGAATCCATCCTCATCTACCAGAGGATGAGGATAAAGTTATTCCTTAGGAAATCCCTCCTAGAGTAATCCCCTAGTCTTTATTGTGGGGAATTCCCCCACATTCCATATCCTCACCCTCATCCACCAGTGGATAAAGAAGATTGTGTTGATTTATAGATCTTATACTTCCTATTATTTCTCACATTGAGCATAAATCACATGGTATTAGAGGTTAGTGAAGATCATTTCATCAACACAATGAAATACTCATCATATAATCCTCCTATTTGGTATAATCCATAACCAAGTTATAAGAAACATTGGGCCTCCTTTATAGGTTTAATCCCCAATCCTTATAAACTATGTGGGATTTGATTCCTATCCAAAAATGATATGTATGAATCCTCCATGAGGTTCAAACCTAGTACCCTAAGATCACCCTAATATTCCCTGATTCATATTCCCAGTAGGTTCATATTCAACCCATAGGGCCATATTCCTTCCAGGTCCTTCAGGTCGCTTCGGCGTAAGACCCAAATCAATTTTTTTCTAGGATCCTTTCACCTAGAAGTCATTGTATCATGAAATTAAAATTCATGATATGGTACTCATCACATAACCTTAAAAGGTATGATGTGTCCCATTAAGTGGCACTAAACCATGTGGGTTCTAATTTATCTCACAAGGATACGTAGGAAGACCCTATTATGGGCCCTATCCCAACATAAAAAAAAATCCCATTTTAATTGATGATGATAAATTATATAGCACCAAACTATGTGGATTAAAACCAGTATCATGATAATAAATGACATAAGAATATTTAATCCATATAAAAATGGTACCATTGATGAAGAACCTCAGATACATACAGATGATTCTAAATCCAATACATGCTAATAATTGATTGTTAATATAAGGGTTAATCATTCTATATTTAGGATTTAATAAAGGATTCATGAATATGTCTTAAATATTTAAGAGATTCCTGGAGTAGGAAATAATTATCCCTAAATTGGTGCGATGAGCTCGAACTCCTATCCTCTTGACCAATGCAAGTCCCTAAGTGGAAGGTGGTTATTGGGAAATGGTTCAAACAAAACTTAGGGACTCACATTGGTCAAGATGATGGGAGGTCAGACTCATATCACATTTTTATGGAGAATTATTTCTCAATCTGGGAATCTCTTATATATTTAATACATATTTTTTAATCCTTTATTAAACCCAAAATATATAATGGGTAACCCTTATATTATCAATTAATTATTAGCATGTATTAGATTTAGAATAATTTGTATGTATCCGAGGTTCTTCATCTATGGTACCATTAGTATATGGATCATAGATTCTTATGTCATTTGTTATCATGATTATTTTTAAGCCACATAGTAGGATACTCTAGAATTTATCATTATCCAGGAAAACATGAGTTGTTTTGATGTTGATATCGGGAACGTAATAGAGGCTTCCTACACATCCTCATGAGAGGAATTAGAACTCACATAGTTTGATGCTAGTTAATGGGATACATCATACCTTTTAAGGCCATGTGATAAGGACCAAAATTTGTAGTTTAACGTCATGAGATAAGGAATTATAGGAAAAAGGATCCTAGAAAAAGTTAATGTGAGTCTTACGCCGAAGCAGCCTGAATGACCCTCAAGGAATATGGCCCCCCAGGTTGAATATGACCCTATTGGGAATTTGAACCAAAGAAGATTAGGGTGGGATTAGGGTGATAGGTTTGAACCTTAGATATGCTTCCTACACATCCTTTTTAAATAGTAATCAAAGCCCATATAGTTTGGAAGGATCAGGTCTTACACCTATGGAGGAGGCCCAATGTTTCTTATAACTTGGTTGTGGATTATACCGAATAATATGACCATTTTATGAGTATTTGATCATATTTATGACATGATAATCACTAAAATCTAATCTCACATGAGTCATGATCAGTGTGAGAAGTAAGAGGAAGTTGAAGATATGTAAATTTGCACAATCTACTTCATCCACCGGTGGATGAGGGTGAGGATATGGAAGGTGTGGGAATTCCCCATAAGAAAGACTAGGGGCTTACTCCTAGAGGGATACCCTAAGGAGGAACTTTCCCCACGTTTACTTGTAGATGAGAATGGAATCATGGTGGGGTAGTTAGGAAGAGAGATGGGGCTTAGGTGTGTCTGTATCATCTCTTATTTTCAAACCTTGAGGATCATAGATTACATACCCATACAGATACATCCCAATTATTTTCACATTTGGGAAACAAATATTGCACCCCAACCTAAGAATCCATCTGTCATCATCCCTAAGGTTTGGGTCCTCCTTACCATGAGAATGTATAATTGAGATAACTTTGAGGATCCTACCTATTAGTTAGGATAAATACATGACTTCCATTACCATGGGGATTTATAACTGATAGGACACACTAGTTTTCCATGTGCTCTGATTATACATATCTGGAGGATTTGGGGGAGGTCTTGGATTGCCCCCCCTTGAATGAGGGATCCAAGGAAATAGGTTAACTACCATTAGTGATATTAAAGAGGTATCAAAGTGTGGATAACCTAGGCGAGGACTGGGAAAGTTGAATAGTGTCTTGCACAGGGTGGATTTGGGTGAGCTATAGGTGCTTCTCCCAGGTAAGGCCTAAGCGGGTTGGGTATGCTTCACACATGGTGGACTTGGGTGAGCTGGAGATGCCTCAAGCAAGGTGGACCTAGGAGAGCTAAAGATGCCTTGCATAGGGTGGAACTAGGTGAGCTAGATATTCCTATTGAGCAATGAAAAACCTAGGAAACAATGCTTGAGTGAGGCCTTGATCTAATCTCCAAGGGTATCCTCACATGTCTTTGGATGATTGGTGATCAAATTTTGAGCTATGGAAGGGCCCTTCACCCTAGTAATTTTGACGGGGGGGGGGGGGATGGTTCATATAAAGGTTAATAGAATTATAAAACTTGAGGGATCTCAATCTATTAACCATTGATAATTCTATTTTCTTTTATAGTCTTAGGAAACTACTTGAGGGTTTGGAGGACTTGGGTGAATAGAGCTTCAAGTGGTTTCTTCCTCTTTCAGTTTTCCAAATAAGGAGACCAATGGTCATATTTATAGGAAAAACATAAGACTATGGATGAAGGAGATCATCCACATAGGTTTATCATGTAGGTGTCTCGAATAGGTCCCTCATGCTGATACTGGCTGCTCATGTTGGACAATGCAGGCTGGGCCTATTTGAGCCTCTTGGCACGTAGGCGGGTCCACATAGGTTGACTTGGAAAGTTATTCTACTCCGCCTTTCTCCTATACTACTTGAGGTATTTTCCCCTAAATATTTTCATACCCATGTAAAAATGGGGTTTCAACATTATCACCACATCAGTACTCACACTACCCACAATTGGGGAACTTTTTATAGTATACAACAATTCTTTAAAGAAGGGATTGGGTTGTTTATTAATGAAAAATGATAAAGTGATAGACTATGCATCAAGAAAGTTTAAATTTCATGATAAAAATTATCCAACACATGATTTGGAGTTGGATGTAGTGATATTAACACAGAATATTTGGTAGCATTACCTCTATAGTGAGAAGTTTGAAATATGCACGGTTCATAAGAGCCTCAAATATATATCACATAGAAGAAGATTAATATGCACTAATTAATATGGTTAGATCTGATAAAATACTATGAATTCTCAATCCATTAACATATTGGGAAGGTGAATAATGTGGAAAATAATCTAAGTAGAAAGGATCCTTAAACCTTATCAATGATGAAAATTGAGAAGGATCCAATCTTTTTAGACTTGGAAAGGATGTACATGGAAGTAAAAAAAGGAAGAAAAAACATCCCACATAGCTTAAATGATTGCTAAACCACCCATTCTAGATAATACAAAGGATTCTTAAAGGGATGATGTTGAAATATAGAATAAGGTGAAACTATAAGAAAAGGGAAATCCTCATAATTAAAAATTTATGAAGAAGGAGTTGTAATATTTGGGTCACAACTATGTATACTATCAAATCCTAAGATAAAGAAGGATATATTGAATGATGCAAATAGATCAACATTCTCTATCCACCTAAGAAGCACACAGATGTATCAAGATCTCGTAGAGCATTATTTGCAGGACAATATGAATAAGGAGATCACATAATACACATCAAAGTGCCTATTATTTCTACAAGTGAAGGAAAAGAGAAAAAAGTAAAAGGTAATGATGAAACCATTACCCATACCTAAATGAAAATGAGAAAACATAACCATGGTCTTTTTCATAGGTCTTCTGAAGACATATAGAGGAAATAAATCCATATGGGTTGTATTGGATCATCATACAAAGACTGATCACTTCATTTTAATTCTAGTGAACTTATCACTTGATCGATTTTCAAGTACATAAATTATGGAAGTGGTGAGGTTTCATGAAACACCACCAAAAATTGTATCCGATCAATATATGATATTTACCTCTAAGTTCTGTAAAAGTATCCAACTTGCTATAAACACTTAGTTGTACTTCAATATAACTTATCACCCTTAAACTAATGTCCAAACAAAGAGGACTATTTAGACAAATGAGGAAATGTTGAGATCATGTTTGATGGACTTCAAAGGAGGATGAAATAAACATCTTCCCCTAGTCAATTCATCATACAATAATAAATTTAACTTAAGAATAAAAATGGATCCATATGAATCCCTTTATGGGAATAGATATAGAACACCCATGTGTTGGGATGAAGTTAGTAATTGCAAGTTGATGGGGCCATAAATGGTATAAAAGTTCAATACCATTCAACAACACATCAGGGTAGCTTAGAGTTGAAAAAAGAGCTATGTTGATAAATATCATAGATAACTAGAGTTTGAGGTTGGAGATAAATCATTCCTGTACATATCCAAATGGAATAGATTCATGAGATCTGGGGAGAACAAAAAGATAATTCCCATATACATCAACCCATTTTAGATTATTGATCGCATCAGAGATGTGGAATATTGACTAGAACTCCCACCAACCCTGTCTCAAGTACATGACATGATCTAGATATCCCTCTTGAGAAAGTAAATACCAAATACCTCCCATGGACTCAATTGGAGGTGGTATAATTGGAGCATGATATTTCTTATAAGGATAAATTGGTGAAAATCTTAGATCATAGTGACAAATTTCTATACAATAATACAACTTACCTAGTCAAAGTATTATGATAGAACCATAAGTATGAGGAGTTGATGTGGGAACTGAAGGAAGCAATGAAAAATAAGTACCCTCATCTATTTTCATATTAGTAGGTGAAATAAAATTTTGAGTGCAAAATTTATTAATAGGGGAAGAATGTAACAGCCCAAACTTTTATGAATAAAATTTCCCATTTGATTATATAAATGTGTAATATTTAGTAATGTAGTATTATATAAAGAACAAACATCACATAATAAAACCAATAAAATTTTATTATATAGATTATAACATTACATTTAGAGAACAAATATAGCCATAAGAATTGAAATTATTACAATGGGACAAAATATAGAAAATGAGATAACTATAATATGAAAATTTGGATATGATCAACTCTCTATAATGATCATACTCATGAACAACACTATAGAAATGAAACAGAATATTAGTAATGCAATATTCATTTTGAAAATGAATATATATATATATATATATACCCTTTAGAGAAAATAGAAGTGAATATAGAATGAATGAAATATGAGGTATTTATATAAGGTAAGTAATCTATATGATCATTACAAATCTGACCGTTAGATTAATAATATGGTTGTTGGAATAGTTATATGACTATTAGCAATAATAACCTAAACATTAGAATAGTAACCTCACCTATATAATTTTAAAATAATATTTAGTTACCTTATAAAATGAAAATATAGCAAATTTATATCATGATACAAATAAATAAACATTTTAAAAATGATAAAATAAGTGTTTGTATTTTTTTTAAAACATATATGTTTTATTTATATTTTTACGATTAATATAAATATTTTAAATAAAATATATTTTCATAAAATTGTTTTATAAAACAATATTAAGTTGTATTATAATGATAATATAATTTTATGATACCATAGGTAATTTTTCAAAGGGTCAAAAAATTGACCATGATATTAAAATTAGAATTTTCAAAATAAATAAGGATTTTATTTAAAAATTAAATTTATAATATTTTGAAAATTATTTTAATAAAATTTATTTCATTTTTGGAATCTAAAAATTTAAAAATTATTTGGGTTATTTTTTGGTACTTTTCTAAAATAGTTGAATTTTTAGTGAATAGTGAAATGTGACAAAATATGGTAATTTGCATTAAAAGCCAAATAAAAGCATAAATGAGTCATGGATGATGCAAGTGACAATTATTTCACACTCAAATTCATAAATAACTCTATATATTCACAATATTATCCACTATTGTAATTCTTGAGCCAAAATACTAAACTAATGAATATTATATTATAAAACACCCATCTCATCCCCTTATAAATAACATCCCTAACCTTCACTTATACTCACATATTATAACTTACTTACCTTAAAAAAGTTATAAAAAATTATCTCCCCATACCCCCACACCCCTAGAATCATTTATCTCATAAAAAGACCAATTTAAGGTGTCTTAAGTGGAAGTCTAAGAGAGGACATCCAAAGAGGAAAAATTATTAACCAAAATACATTTTAATTATTTCTTATTATAACTTATCATATCTATTTATTACATGATTGTATGATAACATAAGTAATTTAAATATAATTACTATTTTATTTTATTTATATAATATCCCTTACCTAACTTCCTCTCTTCTTTTATTTTAAAAGAATGAAAACATTGTCTATATTATGATCAGTTCACTGCCTCCATGGATGATGTGTTCTATTTTCCATTACCATCTTCATGGCTAGTTTAAATACAATTATAATGGTTAAAAATGAACCAAATATGTAAATTCACTATTTTATCATATCCTATAATGAATATATATATATATATATATATATATATATATATCCATAATATTAACAGAAAATCAATAAGTTCATCATGGTCAGAAACCTGCCTAAATGAACTAAGCATATAATGATTATATTCTATAAATATTTATTATTTATGAATAATATTGGATACTAATAAACTTTTTGAATTATAAAAAAATTAAATCCATACCATTATACTTGATTTATGGAACCATTTCATAAAAAAATCCCATAATCATCCACAACTATTGCAACCTTGGACGCATGCCACGAACGACCTTGGTAAAGTAGAAACACAAATGATATCTCAATTAAATATCTCTAAAGTAACATAAAATCTTGATTATAAATAAAATATATATTAATAAGTCTCCCAATCATGTATTTAATAAATATAATTTGATTATTTAGTATTTTAAGTGAAAGTACAGAACGAATTCGGACATGAGGAAAGGGATCTCTCTGAACCACCCTATTTTATTTGGGTTATGTTTTCTATATCTTTTTAACACAATTTATCTCTATATTATTCTTATTTACTTTTTAAATATTTTTTATTTATTTCCCAAAAATATATAGCTAGTTTAATTCACCTTTCCTTGATAGGGATATACATGTTTTAAAGGCTCCTTTCTCGATTTCATTAATTAAACAGAGCCGATTAAAGGGAACTTCTCTGTTTTCTTACCTCATTTAAAGTACCACTCAATGAAATTTTATTAAACACCCATGGTTTCTAAAAATAATAATTTTTATATGTAAATCCATTTTAGTTAATTTTTTATTTTATTGAAATTATTATGCTCTTACCCTCTTTAAAGTCTCACTATCCTTTTTCTTAAAACCCTGCTTAAGAAGTCTGTTACAAAACCCATTTCTCAAATTTTTATGTCTTCATTTAACTTGGAATTTATTTTCATGAAATATACTTATATACACACTTATTAATGTCAAAAAAATTCTTTAATCCTTTTTTTCATGGGAATCTTTATGAAATTCCATTTTATTATATTCTAAGACAAGATTATGTAACCCATTTTCTTTTTTATGGGGTTTTACTTAAGATTAAGACTTATGAGTGATTTAATTATGTGGCACAAATATACATGTATATTTTATGATGGGTGTGCCTATATAGAATTGAAATGCATTGGGTAATGTTTATATATCATTATATGATAGGTTAAGTATTATAGAGTAAACCTAATCTGAGGCGGGACTCTCTCCACCATGTTATGTTGTATTGGCAGTGAGCCTTGCATTATACTTATGCCATGTTTTATATAGTTGAAACATTACTATTATTCATGATATTATGATTACATATTATTTATTTCATGCTTATATATGATTATTCCTAATCCTTGTATTTATGATATCATGTTATTCCATTTGACTCATATTCTATGCTTCGTTATCATGCTTATCCCCTTACTGGGTTTTATCACTCACCCCTTTTGTTTATGTATTCATTAAGTTATTCTATGTTGTTTTAGAATATCTAAGGGATCTAGTAGAACATTATAGAGTTTAAAATATATATATTTTTTGTATTTTATATTCATTTTGATGTTTTATGAACCCATTCTATCAAAGACACACTACTGGAAATATAGTATTTCCCAACGGTTTAGAACCGTTGGAAAAGGCTACAGAACTGTTGGTATATATTATACCAACAGTTTTGCAAACTGTAGGGAAGTAAGCCATTGGGAAAGCTTTTCCCAACGGTTTACAGTGAACTGTTGGGATAGGGTGGAGAAAAATTACCCTATCCCAATGGTTCTGCCAAACCGTTGGGAAATCTTTTCCCAACGGTTTACAACCGTTGGGATAGGGTGGAGAAAATCCATTGGGAAAAACCCAATGTCAACTCTTTCCCAACGGTTCATGGAACCATTGGTAAAACAGAACCCAGATATGCTATGCCAATGGTTTCAAACCGTTGGCATAGCCTATGCTGGGCAAATTGCACAGCAGCTCTGCAATTTTCCCAGCAGCTCTCCAATTTGCCCACCAATTTTCCCACCAGGTCTCATTTTGTGGGTTCCCTCTCATTTTCAATCCAATTATTATACTTTCAATAAACTAAAACATACATATACAATTATTGTACGTGCAATAACCAACTAACACATACATATAGAGAACAAATTCATACAAATTTAACATATAATGCTGGAACTATACACATCCATAATTAAATTAGAATTCATAACATAATTATAAACATAAATAATTCATTTAGAATTCAATTTAAAATTTAGATGACAATTATATGTGGAATCCGGAAGTCAATTCATAATTTGATCGGTTTTTTGTATACCATATATTTTTACCTGAAATGATGTCCATTTTAAACAAAATACATACACCTGGAGTGCTACTGGCCACACCACACCTCGGATTGAGTCATGGTTGACTCGTACACGTCACATATGACCCATGGATCGTTATCCTAAAGTTTCAATGGAAACCTAATGCGTTTGTTCGGTTTTTCGTATGCCAGTTAATGTTTTTCAATTAAAATGATGTCCTTTTGAAAAAAAAGGCAGAAACTTTGAGTGGTTCTGGCCACACCGCGTCTCATATTGAGGAGGGGTTGATTCTTACACGTCACATATGACCCATGAATCGTTCTCCTAAAGTTTCAACGGGAACCGAATGCGTTTGGTCGGTTTTCCGTATGTACATAAAATGTTGTACATTTTAAACAAAAGAGAGCCACTTAGAGTGATTATGGCCACACTGTGCCTCCGATTAAGGTGGGGTTGACTCGTACACGTCATATATGACCCATGGATAATTGTTTTAAAGTATTGACACAATCTGAATGCGTTTGGTCAGTTTTCCGTATGCCAGTTGATGTTTTTCACTTAAAATGACGTCCTTTTGAAACAAAAGACAGAAACTTTGAGTGGTGGAGGCCACACCGTGCCTCGGATTGAGGCGGGGTTGACTCATACATGTCACATATGATCCATGGATCATTGTGATAAAGTATCGACACAATCTGAATGCGTTTGGTCGATTTTCTGTATGCCAGTTGATGTTTTTCAATTAAAATGACGTCCTTTTGAAACAAAAGGCAGACACTTTGAGTGGTGCCGGCCACACCGCATCTCAGATTGAGGAGGGGTTTATTCGTACACATCACATATGACCCATGAATCGTTCTCCTAAATTTTCAACGGAAACCGAATGCGTTTGGTCAGTTTTTCGTATGTACTTAAAATGTTGTCCATTTTATACAAAAGAGAGACACTTAGAGTGATTATGGCCACACCGTGCCTCCGATTAAGACAGGGTTGACTCTTACACATCACATTTGACCCATGGATCGTTGTGCTAAAGTATCGACACAATCTGAATGTGTTTGGTCGGTTTTCCGTATGCCAGTTGATGTTTTTCACTTCAAATGACATCCTTTTGAAACAAAAGACAGACACTTTGAGTGGTGGCGGCCACACCGCACCTCGGATTGAGGAAGGGTTGACTCGTACATGTCACATATAACCCATGGATCGTTGTGCTAAAGTATCGACACAATCCGAATGTGTTTGTTCAGTTTTCCATATGCCAATTGATGTTTTTCAATTAAAATGACGTCCTTTTGAAACAAAAGGAAGAAACTTTGAGTGGTGGCAGCCACACTACGCCTCAGATTGAGGCGGGGTTGACTCGTAAACATCACATATGACCCATGGATCGTTGTGCTAAAGTATCGACACAATACGAATGCATTTGGTCGGTTTTCCGTATGCCAGTTGATGTTTTTCAATTAAAATGACATCCTTTTGAAACAGAAGACATAAACTTTGAGTGGTGCCGGCCACACCGTGCCTCGGATTGAGGCAAGTTTGACTCTCACACGTCACATATGACTCATGGATCGTTCTACTAAAGTTTAAACGGAAACCGAATGCGTTTGGTCGGTTTTCCATATGTACTTAAAATGTTGTCCATTTTAAACAAAAGAGAGACACTTAGAGTGATTCCGGCCACACCGTGCCTCAGATTAAGGCGGGGTTGACTTGTACACGTCACATATGATCCATGGATCATTGTTCTAAAGTATCGACACAATCCGAATGCGTTTGGTCGCTTTTCCGTATGACAGTTGATATTTTTCACTTAAAATGACGTCCTTTTGAAACAAAAGACAGACACTTTGAGTGGTGGCGGACACACCGCGCCTCGGATTGAGGCGGGGATGACTCTTACACGTCACATATGACCCATGGATCGTTCTCCTAAAGTTTCAACGGAAACCAAATGCGTTTGGTCGGTTTTCCGTATGCCAGTTAATGTTTTTCAATTAAAATGACGTCCTTTTGAAACAAAAGGCAAACACTTTGAGTGGTTCCGACCACACCACATCTCAGATTGAGGCAGGGTTGATTTTTACACGTCACATATGACCCATGAATCTTTCTCCTAAAGTTTCAACGGAAACCGAATGTGTTTGGTCAGTTTTCCATATGTACTTAAAATGTTGTCCATTTTAAACAAAAGAGAGCCACTTAGAGTGATTATGGCCACACCGTGCCTCCGATTAAGGAAATGTTGACTCTTAAACATCACATATGATCCATGGATCGTTGTGCTAAATTATTGACACAATCCGAATGCGTTTGGTCAGTTTTCCATATGCCAGTTGATGTTTTTCACTTAAAATGACGTCCTTTTGAAACAAAAGATAGACACTTTGAGTGGTGGCGGCCACACCACACCTCATATTGAGGCGGGGTTGACTCATACACGTCACATATGACCCATGGATCGTTTTTCTAAAGTATATACATAATCCGAATGATTTTGGTCGGTTTTCCGTATGCCAGTTGATGTTTTTCAATTAAAATGACGTCCTTTTGAAACAAAAGGCAGAAACTTTGAGTGGTACCGGCCACACCACGTCTTAGATTGAGGCGAGGTTGATTAATACACGTCACATATGACCCATGAATCTTTCTACTAAAGTTTCAACGGAAACTGAATGCATTTGGTCGGTTTTCCGTATGTACTTAAAATGTTGTCCATTTTAAACAAAAGAGAGACACTTAGAGTAATTCTGGCCACACTGTGCCTCCAATTAATATGAGGTTGACTCATACACGTCACATATGACCCATGGATCGTTGTTCTAAAGTATCAACACAATCCGAATGCATTTGGTTGGTTTTCCGTATGCCAGTTGATGTTTTTCACTTCAAATGACGTCCTTTTGAAACAAAAGATAGACACTTTGAGTGGTGGCGGCCACACCGCGCCTCAGATTGAGGCGGTATTGACTCGTACATGTCACATATGACCCATGGATCATTGTGATAAAGTATCAACACAATTTGAATGCATTTGGTCGGTTTTCCGTATGCCAGTTGATGTTTTTCAATTAAAATGACGTCCTTTTGAAACAAAAGGCAGACACTTCGAGTGGTGGCGGCCACACCACGCCTCGGATTGAGGTGAGGTTGACTCATACACATCACATATGACCCATGGATCGTTGTTCTAAAGTATCGACACAATCCGAATGCGTTAGGTCGGTTTTCCGTATGCCAATTGATGTTTTTCAATTAAAATGACGCCCTTTTGAAACAAAAGGCAGACACTTTGAGTGGTGGTGGCCACACCACATCTCGGATTGAGGCGGGGTTGATTCGTACACATCACATATGACCCATGGATCGTTCTCCTAAAGTTTCAATGGAAACCAAATGCGTTTGGTCGGTTTTCTGTATGTACTTAAAATGTTGTCCATTTTATGAGAATCCTCATGTGTCTATTAGTGGAATTGTATTTACTTAAAATCTTGTGGATATTTATATAAAATATTTTTATATAATTATTAGTATGGATTAGATTTTAGTTTATAATGCTATGAAACATTTCAGAGCTAACAATGTCATGACCAATGAATACATCTCTTTTATAACATACCAAGAATCTATGATATTGATTAGATGTGTAAATGTGATTTACATTGATTATCATGATGAAAATAAATAAAATATATATTATAGATTTTCTAGTATTAAATGAAATCAAGGAGGGTGGGGGGGCTGTCCGGCAGGGCTGTCCGGGGGGCTGTCTGGGGGGCTGTCCGGGGACCAAGGAGGAGGGTGGGGGGGGGGGGGGGGCTGTGCGGGGGGTTGTCCGGGGTCCAAGGAAGAGGGTGGGGGGCTGTCCAGGGGGATGTCTGGGGGGCTGTCCGGGGGGCTGTCCGGGGTCCAGGGAGGAGGGTGGGGGGGTTGTGCGGGGGGCTGTCTGGGGGGTGTTCGGGGGGTTGTCCGGGGTCCAAGGAGGAGGGTGGGGGGCTGTCTGGGGTCTAGGGAGGAGGGTGGGGGTGGGGGGGGGGGGGGGGCTGTCCGGGGGGGTTGTTCGGGGGGTTTTTCGGGGGCGTCCGGGGGTGTTCGGGGGGTTGTCCGAGGTCCAAGGAAGAGGGTGGGGGGGCTGTCCGGGGGGATGTCTGGGGGGTTGTCCGGGGGGTTGTCCGGGGTCCAGGGAGGAGGGTGGGGGGTTGTCCGAGGGGCTGTTCGGGGGGCTGTCCAGGGGATGTCCGGGGGGCTGTCTGCGGGGCAGTCCAGGGGGCTATCTAGGGTCCAAGGAGGAGGGTGGGGGGGCTGTCCGGGGGGTTATTTGGGAAGCTGTCTGGGGGCTGTCCGGGGGGTGTTCGGGGGGTTGTCCGGGGTCCAAGGAAGAGGGTGGGGGGGGGGGGTGTTTGGGGGGCTATCCGGCGGGGCTGTCCGGGGTCCAGGGAGGAGGGTGGGGGGTTGTCCAGGGTCTAGGAAGGAGGGGGGGGGGGGTTCCCAAACACACAACCACTAAAAGACAACAAAATCCATAAAAATAGATAATATATAAAAATAACTCAACTTCAATACTATACTACGAGTCTAGATAAAACCAAAAAATAGAATAGATTAAATATCAAATCTCAGTAATATCAGTAAAAAATGTAATGGATAAAATTTTCCCACATCACCATCACCATCATCACCATAATTATCACCCTCATACTCGTCCCCATCATCGTCCTCACCCTCCTCGCCCTCTCCCTCCTCCTCGTCCTCTCCCTCCTCCTCGCCCTCGCCACCCGCCTCGCCCTCCTCCTCTCCCTCCTCTTCCGCATCAGACTCCTCGCCATCATCATCGTCAAGATGGAAATCGTCCTGACCACCACTAGAACTTTCACCTGGTGCACCATATATAGAATATATCGACGACATATACTCATCAAAAGCTGGTCTGGCCTCTGCTGGAAGTGTAGGACGTAGAACTTTAATAAATTTCATAAACACACTGTTTTCCCTAGCAGACTGTTCTGCCGTCTCTGTGGCCCTTTTCTCAGCCTGTTCTGCCTGTGCCCTAACTTGCTGCATCTTGGTGGCATTACATCTCGTACCTGAGGAGGGCCAATACCTCATCTGGGCTATCCTAGGTCGGCAGCGTACTCTGCCAGAATGCTCCTCTCCCAACACCTGATGTAAGTGATCTGTTGGCCCAAAATTGTATGGTTCTTGGGCATCGAGGGCCTCTAAAGCAGCCTGTTACAAATATAAATATATCATTAAGTTACAAAATAGATATTAAAATATAAATTCAACAGATTAAAACTTACAATCTACTGCCGATTCGCTTCGTTGACGACACTTCCATCCTTTTTCTGTCTACTCTAGAAAAACAATTTTGCTTGAGGCACACGTCCTTCAATATTTTGTATTTGCCTCTAAAATGACATTGAAAACTAAAGTTATATGAAAAATTTAGCAAACTATTAAATAATTGAGGAAACAAAAGAAAGTGTAAGTCGTAAAGAAAACTTATAAACAATTGTCATACCTGCATCCTCTCATGATCAGGCATCGTAGTGCGTCTTAGTGTGTGGAGGTATTTTTTTGCATCAATGTTCTTTTTATTTTTTCCAGATGATTCCTAAATAAAATTTTAAAATGAAATAGATAGTATTAATGCAAAACATGAAAGTTATTATTTAAATACCTCAAATTTTATTAATACCTTAAACTGGGTACTCGTCCAATGAGTAATAATCTGGCGATACTGCTCTATAGGACAATCATCCACCACTGGTACTGCCTCTAACTCAGTTCCAACTCTAGAAACCTAGCCAATATACAACTCATCCTTGTAGGCTCTCCAAATCTCACTTAAATCCTTTATACGTTCCGGTCGTGCACCCTCACCATCAGGAAAATTAAATCGAAGCTGAAATCAAAATATTAATTCATATAAATACAAAAATAATTCATGGCATTAAATAGAATAGATTTTTTTTACCCATATCTCTACCCAAGATCTATCCTTGACCTCATGTGTCAAATGTCTCCACGATAGTGGGATAACGGGAATGATGTCGGAGTATTTGGCAAGTGTCACAAAAAAACTCCGACATTGCTGCCTTGTTTTCTCAACCATTTGGTTGTCTTCATTATAATCCACCATAACCTGTGTGCAGCGGTTCCACACCGAACGCATGCGTGTACGCCCCCACCCATGCCTCCTATCAGTAGATGTATCTGTCATGAAAGAAAAACAAATATTTTATGAAAACATGTTATAATGAAAATAAATATTGCTATAAAAATTTGTTAGGGTTCTATAAATATACCTGTGCCGGTCTGATCGCTAAGCACTGCTGGATCCACAGAAACTGATGGAACACCCTATGGTGGAATAGGAGTCGAAGATGATGGAATATAGAAGCTCAGAGAGATAGAAGTAGACAGAAAAGAAGATGGGACAGATGTCTGACTGGATGCTGACTGGGGAGTGGGAATCATCATGGGATGTGAAAATGATGGGCCAGAAGATGCATAAGGTAGAGAAAACATGGGAGGCCTAAATATCCCATGTGTCCCTAACGACACACCGGGATCAGAATGTGGGAAGGATGACATGTCAGTGGGAGGCGCAGGGTCTAGTCGGGTACGCGCAGCTGCTCGTCCACCTCTGGTACGAACCCTCCTCGTACCACCGGCCTGAGTACTAGGACCAGTACTAGGCTCCTCGCCGAATAACTGTCGACGTATTGGTGGATCCTACAAAAATGTTTAGAAAAAACTTAATCACATGACATTATATATTCTTTAAATATATCAATTTGAAATAAAGTACTCACTACAGGCACTAATGATGGAATTCCCAACTCCGTTATTCGACGATTGTTCTCCATCATTTTTTTCCTTCATCTCTCTTCAATTGGCTTCATTTACTGCTTTTGAAAAAAAATATGTAATTAATTAGAAAAAGAAAACTAATGTGTAACCCAAAAAACTAAATATATGAGGGAATAGGGGGATTCATTGGTAATTTAGCTATCAATTGTTTTAGAAGATCTTGAATGGATTTAATAAATCATACAAGTTGTAATGTTCACCAAGTTATAAATATTGTTTGACTATGATTGAATACAGTTCAATTCCAAATTAGAAAATGCAATTCAAATAAAACTGCAACCAATAAACATTGAAAATTCACATAATGGTCAAGTCAGCTATAAATTGTTTTAGAAGAGATTTAATGGATTTAATAAATCATACAAGTTGTAATGTTCACCAAGTTAGAAATATTGTTTGACTATGTTTGAATACAGTTCAATTCCAAATTAGAAAATGCAATTCAAATAAAACTGCAACCAATAAACATTGAAAATTCACATAATGGTCAAGTCATCTATCAATTGTTTTAGAAGAGCTTTAATGAATTTAATAAATCATAAAAGTTGTAATGTTCACCAAGTTAGAAATATTGTTTGACTATGTTTTAATACAGTTCAATTCCAAATTAGAAAATGCAATTCAAATAAAACTACAACCAATAAACATTGAAAATTCATATAATGGTCAAGTTAGCTATCAATTGTTTTAGAAGAGCTTGAATGGATTTAATAAATCATACAAGTTGTAATGTTCACCAAGTTAGAAATATTGTTTGACTATGTTTGAATACAGTTCAATTCCAAATTAGAAAATGCAATTCAAATAAAACTGCAACCAATAAACATTGAAAATTCACATAACGGTCAAGTCAGCTAAAACATATTTGTGATCAATACTAAATCAATTTGAATATTACCAACCTTAACAAACCAAATCGATGTAAACCAAAAGAATTGAGAACATGGATGAATGATTCTATATATTTTCAACCACAACTTTAGGTTCACAATCAACTATAACAATTGAGCTATTTGAGTCATCAAAAGAAATAAATGGATTGGTTCCAATGGCACTAGGGACAGTGTCAATTCCATCATCACCATCATCAAAAATATGTCTTGGAATTACTTCAACTATGACACCAAATTCAGGTCGAAGTTGGTCTTTGACATAAAAAACTTGTTTATCCATTGATGCCAAAACATATAGTTCTTTGGTAGCAAGAGTGCGAGTCATATTAATTACTCGAAATCCACAATCATCAATAAATGTTCCATGTCTCGTCATCGAATCAAACCAATGTCATTTCATCATTGTGACTCGTCCATGAGAGTAATAATACAATATTATTATTTTCTCAACAACTCCATAATAATCCACATTTTCAAATCGCGGTCTACTATCTGATGCGCTGGTATAAAAATCTATTGTGGCAGTAACCATAACACCATCATGTTGTGTTCTCATGTTCTTTGCTCGTTCAGTGACAATAAATTTGTACCCATTGATAACAATTGATTTACAGTCACGAACCACGGTATTAG
The DNA here is from genome assembly GCA_963277665.1 of Viscum album. Taxonomy (NCBI): domain Eukaryota; kingdom Viridiplantae; phylum Streptophyta; class Magnoliopsida; order Santalales; family Viscaceae; genus Viscum; species Viscum album. Next base: position 1,397,528,479 of record OY728127.1, on the reverse strand, counting down.
GACCAAAAGCCAAAGCTCTTATTTCCTCAGAGATAGAGTCAGTATAAAAACTAAATACCTACAATATAAATGACTATTAAACTTAATTAAATATTGATATAATTATTTTAAACATTAATTTTTTTATAGCTTCAATTTTAACCAAGCAGAAAACTCTTTGCTATGAAAAGTATCTCTCCTTCTCAAAGATAAAGAACGATGCTTCCTATTTATCATTATTTTATGTTCCATGTAGATAAAAAATATGAATAGTTTAACAGATATATATGTAAGATATACATAATAAATTTAGTTACCTGATATAGTCATCGAACAAATCACAGTTGAACAAAACTGTGCGATGTACCATCTCCCACTCTTCATGGCTTAATGTATTCAATGTATATGATCCAGGAATTACTCCTGTTTGAGGAAGTGATGGAAAACTGGGTTCAATTTTCTCATACTATTCTTATTCATTTCTCATTGGTCCGTTCAATCTTGTAGTAAGATCAGAAAAATACATCGAGCAGAAATCCATACATTCTTGAGCCAAGTAACTGTTCACGATAGAACCTTCGGGATGATTTCTGTTTCGAACATAAGACTTTAATGTGAACATATTTCTTTCAGTTGGATACATCCAATGAAAAGAAACAGGTCCTCCGAGAATTATTTCAGCGGGAATATGGACAGTCAGATGCAGCATGCATGTGAAAAATGATGGAGGAAATATTTTCTCCAACTCACACAAAATTAATGGGGCATTTATCAACATTTTTTGCAAGAAAGACTTGGACAACTTCTTAGCACAAATATCTCTAAACAAATGGTAAAACCGAATAATAGCTACCCTTACATTATTGGAAAAAATATAACAGATTGCTATTGGAATCAACTCATGCAGTAGAACGTGATAATCACGAGTCTTCAAAGATTTTAGCTTCAACTCTCTTCTGTTGACCCGTTTAGATATGTTGCTTGAATAGCCATCAGGAACTCTAATAGTCTCTAATACTTCTAGAAATTGTTTTTTTCCGTAGGTGTCATCACATAAGAAGCACATGGAAGTTGCCATTTATTTTCACTGATACACACAGGATGTAATTCTGGTCTGATGCCCTAATCCACCAAGTCACGCCAAGATCATAAATCATCTTTTGTCTTCCCCTTGACATTTAGAAGAACCGAAAGCAACATTTTGCATATATTATTTTCAATATGAATTACGTCTAAGCAACGACATAACAAATTGGTTGACCAATAAGACAAATCAAAAAATATAATCCTCTTCCTCCAATTGTAACAGGTTTCAGTGGAAACATTCTTTCTCTTTCCAGATTTCATTTGACCCTTCCTGAACAAAAAAATGAAATCTTTCAATTCATTAAGCACGTCAGTTCTATACATACACTGAGGTGGATCATCGGTCTCTATGGTATTATCAAATCTTCGACGATTCATTCTATATGGATGATCCTTTGGCAAGAATCGTCAATGTCCCATAAAACTGAAACTACAATGATGTTTCAGTCTTCTGGATCGTGTATTCTTCATACAAACTGGACATGAAAATTTTCCCTTCTTGTTCCATCCAGACATCATTGCATAAGCCGGAAAATCATTGATCATCCACATAAGCACAAAACGCATCTGAAATATGTCTTTCGAACATGCATCATATGTGCGCACACCCACATCCCAAAGAAGTTTCAACTCTTTTATTAAAGGTTGCATGTAGACATCAATATCAATGCCGAGATCAGAAGGACCAGATATGAGTATACTCATGAAAGTGAAAGGTTTTTTCATACACAACCATGGGGGAAGATTATAAATGTGTATAAAAACTGTCCATGTGCTGTGTGAAGTAAGCATCTGCCCAAACGGATTAAAACTGTCACATGAAAGACCCAACCTCACATTACGCACGTCAGCTGCAAAATCAGGATGTCGAGCATCAAATCTCTGCCATGAAAATCCATCTGCAAGATGAACCAACTCATCATTAGTCTTCTTTCTCTCGGTATCATGCCATCTCATTTTTATTGATATGTCATCAGACATAAAAATATTCTGGAGTCTGGGGATCAATGGAAAGTTCCACATTACTTTCTGTGGAACGCGGGATGGTGTTCCATCAGATTTTGACTTCCAGTAGGATGTGCCACATTTTATACAATCATTTTGTTCAGCGGTTTCCTCCCAGAATAAACTACAATCTTTCGGGCAAGCATGAATTTTGTTTCTTGAAAATCCAAGTTCCTCAACTAACTTCCATGCCATATAGTGGTTTGAGGGAATATCTGCATCATCTAGAAGTAAATCCTTCAAGAGGGTAAGAATGTAATCGATTGCTGTATTAGAAATCCCATACATAGTTTTCCCATGAAACAATCAGATTAAAAATTCCAGATTTTTCATTTTATCGCATTGTCGATATACTGGAGTCATGGCAGCATCATTCAATTTTTTCACCCTATCAATATCATCATTTTCACTAGATGCATCAGCTGTTCTCATATCGAAGTATTCTTGAGTCTAAATCCTTTCTTTTTCATGATGACGAATAAACAGAAACCAATCATCTAACAAATTCTCCATTCCAGTCTTTTCATTTCGATCATCACCAATTTAAGATTTCATTTTCTCCCCATTGTGATACCACACAAAGTAGTTTTCTTGAAAAACATTTTTGGTTATGTGGTATCTGACTTCTTCACGGCTCAACCAAGGTCTACCAACACAATTGGAACATGGGCAGTGTATGGGACCACTATCTGAAGCATTGTGAAATGCAAAATCTATAAAGCTCTCCAATTTTTTTTGAAAATCGCTTGAGATCCGATCTATTTCATACATCCAACTTTTGTCCATTCTGTAAAAAGAATTTATATAAGTCATTTTGTCATAAACAATTCAATAGGATTGAAATTTAATAGAAAATACATTTAAGTAAACGATAAAGGAAGAAGTTTCTAGTCGATGCAGTGAACTATTAAAATAATGTAAAGAACAAGTACTCATAAATTAAATTAAAATTTATTTATATTCATTTTCATTAGGTCTATAAGAGGAACATGCCTCAGGTCCCATCATGTGTTATAGGCATCCCAAATCATTCACTCATGTTCAATAACTCATTATTGACACCTGGCCATACCTTTCATTACCCAATTACTTCCCCAAGTCAAGCGCACCCCATGGGTGAATAAATTTTAGGCTTCTACACTAATAGGTTGTTCATGACCTGTAAAAAGATTTAATTTCATTAAGTATAGACAAAAACATTTATTTTTAAATTTTAAATTCTTAATAAAGTATTTAAATGATAACAACATTACTGAATTAAACTTGTGACTTATCTAACATTTTTATGGCTGTCTACACATGCCAGAATGGGTAGTGAAAAGCACCCCACCCTAATAAAAGTGATTATTGGCCAAGAAGGACACATAATATACATTGTACAATGAGAACCATATTTAGTTGACCCTAAAGTTATATTAGTACAGTCATCTTGGGGGAAATGGAATATATGATCCTGGTTAACTGATGAATTCAAAAGCTCGTATTCCATATGTTGGACACTATCTAAGGTAAGAAATCATGTGAGGATGGGTTTACATCATTCAATTTCTTACATGCTAGTGATAATGAAGGATTAAATTAATGACTTGATTTCACTGATACCATGTCAACCGTTATACACACCATGTGAACCCTTATACACACCATATGAACCCTCATACCATATCGTCATTATTACAACCATTAATAACAACTTATTAAATAACATCACTTGTTAAAGATAATAAAATTGAACATAAATCAATAATAATATTGGATATATCAAGTAAAATAAAGTCATACTATCTTACATCCTAAATGACCACCCAAAACCATGATTAATGACCACAAATCTCCCCTTTCGGACAAATCAAAAGTGAAAAAAAACACATAGTTTTAGAAAAAAACTTCATTTGTGTGAAGAATAATAATCTCATGGTCCTCATGATATTTGAACCACACAGTCATGATTTTCGAGATGAACTTGTATCCATGAAACCATATGAGAAACATGATTCAATACATGCATTTTTCTGATTTTCCCAAGCATTTTGAGGAACCCCAAATCAGTGAAAATGGTCATTGTGTTTTAAAAAGGTGATTGAATAACACATGTACGATGTCGAAGGCAGAATGATTAATGGTTATATTAGAAAAACTAATATTCACTAATATTGAGAATTTGACATTCTGTGAATTAGTTTCATGAAGAAGGAAGAAGTACTAATTAGGGACCAAATACTATTTGGCAAAGTTCAAGAAGATACTCCATATGTTCTATTGTGCAAAGGATAAGTGAATAGTGTGTCATTTTATATATATATAGATTTTGATAGAAACATGATACATACTTGTTATGTAATACACATAGTGTACAAAAATTAATATGAACAAGATCTTCATGTTTGGTATGATCTTAATGAAAGAAGTGATTTTCATGAAATAATATCAATAAATATTACAAATAATTTCTTATTAGTTCCTATACATGAAGCTATAATATTTGAAGCAGATTAAAAAAACTATGAATCTTCAAAATTATAACACAATAAAGAGACACCATGCCCTTATAAATGTAAATGTGTAATGAAAACATTAATTGGAAATACACCGATATAGGGATTTGAGTACACAATTCGTGGAACAATCATAAAATTTTACAAAAACCCTAAAAATTAGGAATACCGAAATCATTGAGAATAGAAGGATATGATTTATAAGAGGTGGAACTATACCCTTGATAAAATATATAAGGATTCTAACCTGGTATCTGTTGATCCGATGGAAGATGTGGGCATTCAGAAGTGCTTCTGCCAAGGAATTAGTTCTGGAGACGAGCAGAAGGCTTCTGGAATCGTGGGGAGCCCGCTGCCTGAATTTAGAGAATTTGGGTTTTTTTCCCAATGGTTTTTAAAAACTGTTGGGAAAACCCAATCTTTCCCAACGGTTTTATGAAACCTTTGGGAAAACTAAGTTTTTCACCATCTTTCCCAACGGTTTGAGGAAACCGTTGGGAAAAGTGATTTTTCACCACTTTTCCCAACGGTTTCATAAAACCATTGGGAAAAGTCAGTTGTTCAAGGTCTTTACCAACACTTTATATAAACCGTTGTGAAAGACAACATATACCAACAGTTCTTTGAACCGTTGGTATACAAGTGTTGGGAAAAGTCCCTTTCCAGTAGTGACACTAGGCCACTCAATCCTTGGGTTGTGTTTATTGGATATTTATGTTAAAAATCATGTAATAATATGTGTATGAGTCTTGGGTCACTATAAATAACATATTTTATTTAATTATTTTGGTTAAATTAGATGAATTTATTATTTTTACAGATGACGGAGATTAGTGATTTTGGTCGAGATGGTTCCAGGGATGTGACATGGATCTTCTATGAGTAGTTGGTTGAGGTTTCAGTGCGATGATGATGCTCGATGAGTTTTCCATAAATTATTCATCTTTGGTTTACACTAAATAACTAATTATAAGTGTTTATAATTAATTATTTATGTTTTATGATGTGAGAAAGAAACTCAAATGTTAGTATGAGCATGAATGAGGAATGGATGAGCTTGAATGAGGTTTGACAGAGCTTGACTTGGGTGGTAACTCTGTATCGGATGTAGGCGGTCCATTTAATATAAATTCATATACTTTTTAATTAATGGGTTTTCATGCCTGCATGGATTTCATGGGATCGATTAGTGGGATAGGGACCTAGGGTGCCCTTGGTAGATGAGACAGGGTGGCGTTGTATAACATCCCACATTTTATTACATAAACTTTCATTACATTACACAAAACTGAGGATCTTTAAGGTTTAGTGTCTTGGAAACCTGGAACATAGAACATGAAAACAACATAAAAAATTCTTCTTAAACACTTGAAAGGCTTATCCTTAAGTTCATACTAGGTTCATTACTGCATCTCATAACCTAGAGACATACATCAAAAGAAAGGGTGAGCAGAAGGCCCAGTAAGGGAAACAAGAGAAACATTTTACATGTGAACTTGAGATACTTTAATAAGGTCATGAAAAGAACTTTAAGGCATGAGAAAGAAATCAGGAGGCATATCATAATAAAAATAATGTTTTTCATAACTTGAAGATGTGGCTACAACATTTAATATTGACAATCATTTCTGTTTCACCGAGGTCCATCCCCAAGGTGTCATTAAAAATTACCAAGGTTATTCACCAAGGCGTCGTTAAAAATAGTCATCTCTAGAGATTAAGTCTTTACCCAATGCATTGGAGCGCTATCAAGGCGCACCCTTGACATGTCTTTATTATCATGTGAGCCACATATATAATTATAAATCATTTCATAAACAACCCATATATCATAAAAGAAATGGGTTTCATTTCATAATCATAACGTTTTAAAAACTTCTTTAAAGACATGATCTTTATGTCACTTTAAACCCACGAAAAGGGAAAGGGGGTCTCATGTATGTAAATACCAGAATTTAAAATAGAAAATTTTGTTATATATGTGAATAACCCTTTAGAATAAAGAGCTTTGAGTATTCACTAAATAAAATAAATGAATTTTAGAATAAGAGAGATACATTTTGAGATGGAAATTCTACAGCATAATGGCTATGTTTCGGGGTTTTAGAAAACATTGAAAAGAGAGGGGACATGGGTCAAACAATCATAAATGACCCATAAAATAGTATAGGGATCGAATATGGAGGATATATGAACATGGTAATGAAATTTGAAGGACATATCATTTGAAATAAAAAACATGGAAGGAAGAAAAAAATTAGATTTCTCTTATGAAAATTCAGCAGCCTAACGGTGTCACTTAAACTTCAACAAAAATGAATTGACAAGATAAAATAGGGTCTCTCATAATATTAACATAAGAGTTCAGTATTATAGATATAGAGATCATACCCCAATGTAATAAAAAGGAACTTGAAATACTTGACAAGAAAATAGAACTTGAAAATGAGAAGGGTGAAAGAATCCGTTACAAAAATTTCGGCAGCCTAACGGCGCCACTTAAACATTCATAAAACGAAATGATGAGAGTAAGAGGGGATCTCTCATCATATGAAAATGAAAAGGGAAGTAAGAGGAATATAAAAGAACATCCTCTAACATAATATCATGGAGCATAAAATAAATGACATAAAAGAGATTACTTGAAAAGAAAGAGAGAGGTCAGATCCCTTACCTTAAACGTAACTCTTAAAACTCAAAGGTTGGGACCTTGAGGGATTGGGGGAACCTTGGGAGGAATCCTTGGGAGGTAAGGAGACCATAAATTAGTTGAGGATGATTTTGGAGTAGAATGGATGATATAATGTCTTGGTATTTATAGGGAAAGTGAGGGGACAAGGCATTAATGGCCAAGGAACACCTCATTGGTGGTATTGGCAAAACCATGGGCTTTACCATGGTATTTGACCATGGTATTGGCCACTTGGGACACCTAATAGAATAATTCATCCACTTTAGTCGACCATCCCTTAAAATATCTCATGACATCATCATGACACAGCTATGATGTCATTTAACATACCGAAACCCTAAAACTGCATTTTTACTATTCACTGAAAATTCGTCTTTCTCAGAAAAATCCCAAAAAATTACCACAACATAATATCAATGCTCTGAGTTCAAAAATAAATTCCATTTTATAAAAATAATTTTCTAAATATTTTTAATTTAATTTTTAATTAAAAAACACTATTCACCTGAAAAAACTGATACTTGATTAATAATTTATGAAACTGTTATTTACCCATTTTATTGAATCACATTACTTAATCAAGATGTCTAAATTATATTAAAACTTTCTTTAAGTGAGATTAATAATCCATTTGGTCCCATTACTAATCCTAAGCATAAAATCACTATTCATAATTTACTATTCATTAAAAATTAAGTTGATCTTATTAGACTCTAAATTTTGTACTGAACATAATTGTAGAAGACAATTTTTTGAAAATCATTACACATCATTAATTATTTAAGGTTTACATAAATATTTTAAAATATCCTTTTTTTTCAAAATTCATCAATAAAATACATCCTAAAATTATCCGGACATTTGAAATTTCAAAAACTTCACTAAAGGAGGAAATCTCAATTTATTCATTCCAAAGGATTACACAAAGAAGTTACGGTCTCGTCACATAGCCCCTTATAACACCAACATAAGACCTAAGTGTAAGGTGTGCTATGGTGAGAGAATCTGAGGGAGGCTCAGATAACATTTCCCTAGTAGTAATCTCTACTAACTTGAACTTCTCCCGCAGGCATTTCCGTTCAAGCTTGACACGCTGGAGTTCGGATTGGGCTTGGTCCAAAGCGAAGCCCAAGGATGCCACCTCCTTCCCAAGCTCTGATAAGTGGGCTTCATAAGGTTCGAGTCTACTGGATGAAGCCATCGACTCCTCTTTCTGCATTAACCATTAACATCTCTATTAAATCGTTAAGAGTAAGTTAATATACTATTAAAAAAGTTTGGGTTGTTATATTCTTCCCCCCTTAAGAAATTTTGTCCCTGAAATTTTATACTTGATGCCTAGTCGAAAAGGTGAGGGTACTTTTGCTTCATTGTTTCCTCAGGCTCCCAAGTCGCTTCTTCATATTTATCATTCCTCCACAACACTTTCACAAGGTGGGTAGTCTTGTTTCGTAGAACCTTGTCTCTACGGTCTAAGATCTCCACTGGCTGCTCCTCATAAGAGAGGTCATGTTCCAGTTGTACCACCTCTGGGTTCAGTACATGCGAAGGGTCTGGTATGTACTTCCTCAAGAGAGATACATGGAAGATATCGTGAACTTGAGCTAGGTTCGGTGGAAGTGCTAGACGATAGACCACTACTCCTATGCGATCAAGGATTTCATAAGGGCCAATGTACCTAGGGCTGAGCTTCCCTTTCTTCCCAAACCACATGAATCTCTTCTATGGAGAAATTTGAAGGAAGTCTTTGTCGCCAACACCAAACTCCAAGTCCCTTCGACAGTTGTCATCATAGCTCTTCTGCTGACTCTGAGAAGCCTTTATGTGTTGTTGGATGGAATGAACCTGTTCTGTCATCTCTTGCACAAGATCAGGCCCAAGAAGCTTTCTATCACCAATTTCATCCCAACAAGTAGGAGTTCTACATCGCTTTCCATACAGAGATTCATAGGGTGCCATCTGAATACTCGAATGGAAGCTATTGTTATAGGAGAACTCAACTAATGGGAGGTGTTGATCCCATCCACCTTTAAATTCCATTAAGCATAATCTTAGCATGTCTTCCAGTGTCTGAATAGTCCTTTCAGATTGGCCATCAGTTTGAGGATGATAGACCGTACTAAAATTCAATTAAGTATTCAGAGCATGTTGAATAATTCTCCAGAATTTTGATGTGAATCTTGCACTACTAGAAATACAGGTATTTGCGACGGGTCATTTGCGACGGGATCCTGTCGCAAATGGCCTTTTGCGACGGGGCCCCGTCTCAAATGACCCGTTGTGGAAAACGGCGTCGCAACTAATTTTTTTTGCGATGGGCCCATCGCAAATAATTTTTTTTGCGACAAAAAATGGGCCCGTCGCAAATAGATTTCTGGTTAAAAAAAAAAAAATTGCGACGGGCCCGTCGCAACAAATTATTTGCGATGGGCCCTTTTCCCGTCGCAAATAGTGTCTTCGAAGAAACTATTTGCGATGAGAATATACTCCCGTCGTAAATAATAATAAAAAAATTAAAAAAAATTAAAAAATTGTTTATTAATATTTAAATATATTAATCTATTTATATTGATATAAATATAATATTTATTTTATAAATATATTTTTGAAAGGATCTATGGAAATATAATATTAATTTATAAGATATTTAATAAAAGAGGATTATAAAATAAATTAAAAAATATTTTTAATTAGTAATTATGTAATTTTTATCAATTAATAGTCATTTAATAACTCTTTGAATATAAAAAAATAAAAAAATTAATGAAAGATAAAAAATAAGTTGAAAATTAAACCCAAACTTCAAACATCCATAACTTTTGATCCGGGACTCTGTTTGAGCTCTACAGCATATCAAATCAAAGCATGCGACAAGCTCTACAACCTTATAGATTGGTAAAACTTGTCTAAGGTTTTTTCGAGGCCAGAAAAGGCCCAGAAGGCCTCCAAAACTGAGTTTTTAGTCAGGGTACCCCAGTTTTTTACCATTTAAACAGCTATAACTTCTGATCCCGATGTCCGATAAACCTCTACCATATATCATATCGAATATCGTTTCATTTTCTTCGATTTGAATGATTGTAAAGCTGAAACAGACTACAGGATTAGAAGTTATGGTCATTTTAACATTCAAATGGCTATAACGTCTGATCCGGATGTCTGTTTGGCCTGTACCGCATATCATATCGAAGATCATTTCATGTTCTTCGATTTGAATGGTTGTGGAGTTGAAATGGACTTATAGATTAGAAGTTATAGCCGTTTTAACATTCTCGATGGATTTTCACCCCCTCATTTCTATGTATTCATTCATAACTATACACATATATATATGTGTGTGTGTGTGTATTGTAAATATGTATGTATGTATTTATTTATTTATTTATAAATACACATAAAAAAACATATTTTATAAATTTATTTAAAACTAAGTTTATAAATATATATTAATATACAAATAAATATACGAATGAAAATTTACAACTACATATATATATATAGATATAAATATATATATTAATATATGAATAAATAAATAAATAAATATATATATTAATATATGAATAAATAAATATATATAAATATATATATATATATATATATATATATATATTTATTCATATAACCAAATATATTTATATTAATATAAATCTATATTAATATACGAATAAATATAACTATATATATATAGATAGATCATTAAATGTATAAAAAAATAAAATGGCTTAGTTTTAAAGGTTAATGTGCGCATGGGGGATGTTTATTAATAATTATTAGTAATTATTAGTAATTATTAGTAATTATTAGTAATTATTAGTAATTATTCGTATTTTTTCTTATTTTTCGTAATTGTTCCTAATTATTTCCTAATTATTCTTAATTATTCTAAATTATTACTAATTATTACTAATTATTACTAATTATTACTATTTATTCCTAATTATTAGTATTTATTACTAATTATTAGTATTTATTCTTAATTATAACTAATTATTAATAATTATTCCTAATTATGACTAATTATTATTAATTATTCCTATTTATTATTAATTATTTCTAATTATTATTAATTATTCCTAATTACCATTAACTATGAACAATGAATACTAATAATTTAAATTTATTAAATAACAAAACAATCTAAACATAATTAAATTACAACTAATTAAGAATAATTAAAACTAATAAAAAATTTAAAATAAATATTAAATTAAAATGAACATAAATACCTTTAAAATTGATCTGAGGTTGATCTCTGATAGTTGTTGAAGACTTCAATATCAACTCCGAAAATAAAAATTAAGCTTAAAAAACTGTGAACTCTAAAAATAGAGTTTGGAGAGAAGTAGAAGATAGAGTTTGAAAATGAATGAAAAAAAATGGATGGGAGTATTTATAGGTTAGCTTATTTGTGACGGGACTATTTACGACGGGATACCCATCGCAAATAGTATTATTTACGACGGTACCCGTCGCAAATACTTTAGCCCGCATTTATCACGGTCAACGGTTAAATAGTTATTTGTGATGGGTCCCGTCGCAAATAATAACCTGCCGACATACTATTTTCTATGGGGTATATTTCCGTCGCAAATAAGTAGTTATTTGCAACAGGAAAATGCCCCCGTCACAAATAAGTTTCTAATGGGACTATTTGCGATGGGATTTATCCTCGTCGCAAATAACCCGTCGTAAAACCCCATTTTTCCCATAGTTTTGGATCACGATCAGACACGATGGATAGTGGTACCCCATGCAGCCCTACCACTTCCTTTACGTATATCTTGGCAAGTTGATCCAGAGATAATTCTTCCCGAATAGAGATAAAATGGGCGGTCTTGGTGAGACGGTCCACAATAACCCATATCGCATTGTTTCCTTTGGATGTTTTCGGGAGACCAGTTACAAAGTCCATAGTGATATTATCCCACTTCCATACTAGTATGGGTAGCGGTTTTAATACCCCCTTAAGAAGTTGTTGTTCTGCCTTACTTGTTGACACACCAGGCACCTTTTAGTGTAATCAACAATCTCCCTCTTCATGTTATCCCACCAATAATGATCATGAAGGTCTCTATACATTTTAGTGCTTCCCAGATGTATAGAGAAAGTAGAGCTATGAGCTTCATCCATCAGTTCTTTCTTTATCTCCGGAATAGATGGAACACATAGTCTTGTACGAAATTTCAATACACCTTCTTGATCAATATTGAAATCAGGGAACTTCCCATCCTTTACAGCCTCAAACTTCTCCTGAAGTAAAGGATCTTCTTTTTGAGCCTTCTTGATCTTCTCTAGTAATGAAGGTTGAGAAATCATTTGGGATAAGGTTGATGATGTCCCTTCCCTTACAATTCCCATGTCCAGTTTTACTAGATCTTTAATTAAGGGATCTCCTAGGATCATCATTGTTGCCAGAACAATAGGATCTTTCTTTCTTAACGCATCTGCGACTTTGTTTTCTCTTCCAGGGTGATAATGAATTGAACAATCATAGTCCTTAATAAGCTCCAACCATCTCCTTTGTCTCATGTTCAATTATTTCTGCATGAAAATATACTTTAAACTTTGGTGGTCGGTGTATATATCAAATTTCTCCCCATAAAGACAGTGCCTCCATATCTTTAGAGAAAAAACAACTGCCACTAGCTCTAGATCATGCGTAGGATAATTCTGCTCATGAATCTTCAACTGTCGAGATGCATAATCAATTACTTTTTCATCTTTCACGAGGACGCACCCAAGCCCTTTCAGAGATGCATCGCTAAAAATAACAAATCCTTCTATGATAGAGGGTAGTGTTAACACAGGTGCAATAACCAATCTCTTCTTCAGCTCTTGGAAACTTTCCTCGCATTCCTTTGTCCAGATGAACTTAACCCCTTTTCGAGTCAACTTGGTTAGTGGATTAGAAATCCATGAAAAGTTTTTCACAAACCTCCGATAATATCCCGCTAAACCAAGGAAACTACGAATCTTAGTTACTGTTGTGGGTTGAGGCCAATCCTCCACAACCATTGTCTTTTCAGGTTCAACCGAGATTCCTTCATTGGTTACAATGTGCCCCAAGAAATCCACTTGTTGCAACCAAAACTCACACTTTCTGAACTTTCCAAAGAGCCTCTCCTTCCATAGAGTTTTCAAAATAACCCTCATATGATCTTCATGCTCCTCACAACTTTTTGAATATATCAAAATATCATCAATAAAAACTACCACAAAGTTATCAAGGTATTCCTTAAAGACTCTATTCATCAAATCCATGAAAATAGTAGGAGAATTAGTCAAGCCGAAGGGCATAACAGTAAACTCATAATGACCATATCTTGATTGGAAGGTAGTCTTTGGAATATCTTCCTTCTTCACCCTCAGTTGATGATAACCAGATCGAAGGTCAATCTTGGAGAAGAATTGAGCCCCACGAAGTTGGTCAAATAAATCATCAATTCTTGGAAGAGGGTATCTGTTATTCACTGTGATCCCGTTCAGTTCTTTATAATCAATGCATAGCTGCATTGATCCATCCTTCTTCTTCACAAAGAGAACTGGTTCTCCACAAGGAGACACACTCGGTTGGATAAACCCCTTCTCCAACAAGTCTTGGAGTTGTTTATTTAACTCTTCTAGCTCCACATTTTCCATTCTATATGGGGTCTTTGATATCGGTTGAGACCCAGGTACGAGTTCAATGGAGAACTCTACCTCTCTTTCTGGGGGAGGTCTAGGTAACTCCTCAGGAAATACATCCATGTATTCCTGAACAATCAGAACATCTTTTATTTGTACACTCCCTTTTCTTTATTCATCATCACCGATAACTCCATAAATAAAGCTATAGGAGGTGCTTCTAGATAGGGATCAGTTCGGGATATATCTCCTTGGAAGATAATTGTAGGTCGTTCATTCAAGACTACTGAGATTTCCTTACTTCTGCATTTGATCTTCACATTATACTTTGAGATCTAGTCCATCCTTAGTATAATGTCGAATTCCAACATGGGAATGAATTCTAGATTTGCGATAAGATTATGCTCACTAAAGTAAACACTAGAGCCTCTAAACACTATTGATGCATGGATAATCCCACTTGGAGTCTTGACTGATGACTCTACCTCAAGCAGTTCGGGGTTTGATTCTATATTCTTTGCAAACTTGGAGAAAATAAAGGAATACGTAGAACCAGAATCAAACAAAGTAGTTGATAGTTTTGAGAGGACAAAAAGAGTACCGGCTACCACGTAATTCGGAGCTTCAACTTCAGTTGTTGTGATAGCAAAAGCACAACCTTTATCCCCTATCCTTTGCTGAGGTTGATGGTGATTCCCCTCCACTGCCCTCGGATTTGGACAGTGATTAGAAAAGTGCCCAAGCTGTCCACACTTGAAGAATTTGACTTCGGGTAGGGCCGGAACCATCTTTCCTCTGTCATTAGTGTTGGGGAGTTGAGGCTTCACCTCACTACGACAATTCTGAGAAACATGGCCTCCTATTCCACACCTGTAGCACTTTCCACTTCCGATCAAGCAGTGACCAGGATGCTTCTTCCCACATTTATCGCATGTGGTAAGTTGCATTTGCTTTCCACCTCTTCCTTGATCAAAAGTCTTCCCTAAACTGGGCTCCAACGATCTCTTATTGTCATTTGATTTATGAGACCACTGTGTCTCACCAAACTCTACCTCGACTTTCATTGCACTCCGCACGATCTCCTCGTAGCTATCATAGTCCTGGTTGGCTATATTCTTCCACAGATGAGGTCTCAGTCCACTGAAAAATCTATCAACCTTCCCACTTGGATCCATGACAAAGTTAGAGGTATATCGTGAAAGTCCGGTGAAGTTCATCTCATAGATTCTGACAGATTCGTTCTCCTTCTACTTCAGCTCGAGAAACTCTTTCTCCATTCTCGTTCTCATGGAACAAGGGAAATACTTGTTAAAGAATATTCCCCAGAACTATTCCCACTCCATATCTTCCATCTCTCCTCGTGGCTTCGTGTTTTTTACCAGTGACCACCACTGATCAGCTTCTCCCTCTAGGCGGTAAACAACAAGGGTGACTTTTTCTTGTTCCGAACAAAGGATTACAGAAAAGATCTTTTCAATGGAGCTTATCCATTGTTCCGCAACCAATGGGTCAGTAGATCCACTGAATGTTGGTGGCCGTTTATGCATGAAGGACTCAACAGAGTGTTTTTCCCTTCGTGGTGAGGTCGGCCTCTCAGCTTGATTCAAGTTATTACTCATAACTTAAGTCAGTTGGTTCATCATTCGCATGAATGTTTCCATTCTGGATTCCATCGGAGGGCCGTTAGCACATGGTGCATTGCAGTCACCATCTGCACGGTTCCTCATATTGCCCACCATTTTCTAAAAGGCTAAAAACTTAGTGAGAAACTTATTTTATTTATGAATCTTTTAAGTAAGACTTCATGATTAGACAATTACATCTCTCTATAATTTCTTCATAATGATTCATAAAAAGTTTGTGATTAACCAAACATATCCCCTGGGAGTTTCGTAACCAAGAGTGCAGTAAGGCCCGTTATCGTGCACCAGTTCTCATTCGAGTCTAGATCAAAGTGGTGTTTTAGGGTTTTACCCCTATGTACATCTGTTCCAGAGCCGCCTCTACCTGCTCGTATCCAGACATGGATGTATTTGTTTGATAAACCACTTACTCAATACTTACCAAAATACCAAGAAGTTTTCCTATATTTAAACTTTTCTATAGGGTTCTTCCAAAAGATTTTATATCCTAATTTCCACAAATAACTAAACCATCATTTGATACCAACTATAACATCACTCATTTTATTACATAAACTTTCATTACATTACACAAAACTAAGGATCTTTAAGGTTTAGTGTCTTGGAAACCAGGAACATAAAACATGAAAACAACATAAAACATTCTTATTAAACACTTGAAAGGATTATCCTTAAGTTCATCCTAGGTTCATTACTGCATCTCATAACCTGGGGACATACATCAAAAGAAAGGGTGAGCAGAAGGCCCAGTAAGGGAAACAAGAGAAACATTTTACATGTGAACTTGAGATACTTTAATAAGGTCATGAAAAGAACTTTAAGGCATGAGAAAAAAATCAGGAGGCATATAATAATAAAAATAATGTTTTTAATAACTTGAAGATGTGGCTACAACATTTAATATTGAAAATCATTTCTGTTTCACCGAGGTCCATCCCCAAGGTGTCATTAAAAATTACCAAGGTTATTCACCAAGGCGTCATTAAAAATAGTCATCTCTAGAGATTAAGTCTTTACCCAATGCATTGAAGCGCTATCAGGGCGTACCCTTGAAATGTATTTATTATCATGTGAGCCACATATATCATCATCAATAATTTCATAAACAACCCATATAGCATAAAATAAATGGGTTTCATTTCATAATCATAACGTTTTAAAAACTGCTTTAAAGACATGATCTTTATGTCACTTTCAACCCACGGAAAGGGAAAGCGGGTATCATGTATGTAAATCCCATAATTTAAAATATAATTTTTTTATATATGTGAATAACTCTTTATAAGAAAGATATTTGAGTATTCACTAAATAAAATAAATGAATTTGAGAATAAGAGAGAGACATTTTGAGACGGAAATTCTGCAGCATAACGACTATGTTTCGGGGTTTTAGAAAACAATGAAAAGAGAGGGGACATGGGTCAAACAATCATAAATGACCCATAAAACATAAGAGGGACCGAATATGGAGGATATATGAGCATGGTAATGAAATTTTAAGGACATATCATTTGAAATGAAAAACATGGAAGGAAGACAAAAATTAGATTTCTCTTATGAAAATTCGGCAGCCTAACGGCGTCACTTAAAATTCAACAAAAATGAATTGACAAGATCAAATAGGGTCTCTCATAATATGAAAATAAGAGTTCAGTATGATATATATAGATATCATACCCCAACATAATAAAAAGGAACTTGAAAGACTTGACAAGAAAATAGAACTTGAAAATGAGAAGGGTGAAAGAATCCGTTACAAAAATTTTGGCAGCCTAACGGCGCCACTTAAACATTCATAAAACAAAATGATGAGAGTAAGAGGGGATATCTCATCATATGAACATGAAAAGGTAAGTAAGAGGAATATAAAAGAACATACTCTAATATAAGATCATGTAGCATAAAAGAAATGAAATAAAAGATATTACTTGAAAAGATAGAGAGAGGTCAGATCCCTTACCTTAAACGTAACTCTTAAAACTCAAAGGTTGGGACCTTGAGGGCTTGGGGGTACCTTGGGAGGACTCCTTGGGAGGTAAGGAGACCAGAACTTCGTTGAGGATGATTTTGGAGTCGAATGGATGAGAGGATGGCTTGGTATTTATAGGGAAAGTGAGGGGACAAGGCATTAATGGCCAAGGGACACCTCATTGGTGGTATTGAAAAAACCATGGGCTTGCCCATGGTATTTGCCCATGGTATTGGCCACTTGGGACACCTCATACAATAATTCATCCCCTTTATTCGACCATCCCTTAAAATATCTCATGACATCATCATGACACAGTTATGATGTCATTTAACATATCGAAACCCTAAAACTGCATTTTTACTATTCACTGAAAATTCGTCTCTCAAAAAAATACCAAAAAATTACCATAACATAATATCGATGCTCTGAGTTCAAAAATAAATTCCATTTTATAAAAATAATTTTCTAAATATTTTTAATTTATTTTTTAATTAAAAAACACTATTCACCCGAAAAAACTGATACTTGATTAATAATTTATGAAACCGTTATTTACCCATTTTATTGAATAACATTACTTAATCAAGATGTCTAAATTATATTAAAACTTTCTTTAAGTGAGATTACTAATCCATTTGGTCACATTACTAATCCTAAGCATAAAATCACTATTCATAATTTACTATTCATCAAAAATTAAGTTGATCTTATTAGACTCTAAATTTCTTACTGAACATAATTGTAGAAGACCATTTTTTGAAAATCATTACACATCATTAATTATTTAAGGTTTACATAAATATTTTAAAATATCCTTTTTTTTTCAAAATTCATCAATAAAATACATCCTAAAATTATCTGGACATTTGAAATTTCACAAACTTCACTGAAGGAGGAAATCTCAATTTATTAATTCCAAAGGATTACACAGAGAAGCTATGGTCTCGTCACATATCCCCTTATAACACCGGAATAAGACCTAAGTGTAAGGTGTGCTATGGTGAGAGAATCTGAGGGAGGCTCAAATAACATTGCCCTAGTAGTAATCTCTACTAACTTGAACTTCTCTCGCAGGCGTTTCCGTTCATGCTTGACACACTGGAGTTCGGCTTGGGCTTGGTCCAAAGCGAAGCCCAAAGATGCCACCTCCTTCCCAAGCTCTGATAAGTGGGATTCATAAGGTTCGAGTCTACCAGATGAAGCCATCGACTCCTCTTTCTGCATTAACCATTAACATCTCTATTAAATAATTAAGAGTAAGTTAATATACTATTCAAAAATTTTGGGTCATTACACGTTGGGCCACCTATGATTGGAATAAGTGCTCTTTAGTACTTAGGTGAATTGAGATCACATGGTGACTGTGTCACCAAGGGGAGAGGGAACTGGTTGAGCTGAAAACATACCTCTGAGGTCTTGGGATTTGAGTTTTAGATACAAGATAACCTACGTGAGTTCCTATAGTTAATGGACTAGCCTGAGAGGTTTGGATCTAAGAGGTGATGGGTGATACAACTATGTGTATTTTGAGTGATTCGGATCCCCCTCATGTGGTTTGAGGTGAGTATTTATGTTCTCTTAGAGTTGGATGAGTCCTTCAGGACTAAATGAAATGTGAGATAGAGGATTTTCCATTAGGGGATGAGTTAAGGGATCTCCCTTAGGAGATGGGAGATGTGAGATGGGGCTTGGGTGAAGGTTGTGGAAATTGTTCAAGACTTGAAATTGAGATGAAAAAGGGGTTTTATATTAGAATTAGACCTCACATGATAATTCTAGGGATGAGATGAGCCTACAAGCTATGATTTCACTGAGTGGTGACATATGTGGGATGACATCATTGAGAAGATACCAAGACAGTCCCGGAGGACCCTAGTGGACACCTTTATGGGTGAGATGAGGTGTGTCATGGTGTGAGAGGATAACTGAGGTCTAGGACAATATGTGATGAGCTAGTGAAATGTGTGATGGTCTGGAGTCCTACTTTCTATTTCTTGTTCTTGCGATCATGTTAGGTGATAGATTCTAGTGGAGAGAGGCTCCCCATTCCTTATCTCACTATGAGTAAGATGGATTTGGTGGGACTACTATGAGATAGAGTCCTTATTATGAATGAAGTCTAGGATAACCATGATTGATATAGTGCTTCTTAATACATTTAGGTATCTTTGTGAGTGAGAGGGTATGATCAGACCATTCTATAAGTGAGATGGTCGTAGTCATACTACCAAGAGTGAGATGAGGTCCTTGATGTGACATTATGAGATAAGATGTTAGGCTTCCATGAGTGATATGGGGCCTGATATGTGATGTGGAATGAGGTTGGATGATGAGACCAACATAATTGAGATGGGGTCTTGGTTGGCATTGTGAAGTGGGTTCTATATAGACCCCACCATGAGTGATAATTTAGTGGGTCATGTTGTTAGATTTAGGACCATACCTTGTTCCTTCAGAAAATGGTCTATGAATTGAACGATGACCTACCTTGAGTCTTCACGTATGGGATAGGATACTGGTATGGTTTCGACAATAATGTAATGACTATTTTCTACCATGGCACTAAAGTAGGTATGATCAGGTTCCATGGTGGCTTGGTTAGCACATAGTGACATGATGCATAGGGATTCGTGGTGGCCTAGTTAGCACACAACATCCGATAAAATTGTGTAACACGTTTATTTTCCTTATTCATATAGGTATATAATGGCACATACTAGGGGTACTTGGTGATACCCAATTGAGATTTATTTCTCACAACCTAAATAGGAAACACCAGTGCATGTAAATACCATATGTATTATTTTTAGGTTATAGTATAAGATGTGTAGAGGATCGAGCTGGGAAAATTAATGGCTATTTGGAGACCAGGTTGTGTTGAGGATTAGGGATGGAAGTGGGGCCAATTTATGTATTTTTTTAGTTTATTTTCTATACATGACCAATCAGTGGGTGATCAATGTTATATGAATATATGACTTATTCATGGTACATTTGTTATAGAATTGTTTATTATTGACTTATATGTACTTTGATTATATGTTATGTATGTTTTGGTTATTTTCACCATGTTGTATGACTATGATTTGAGGTCATAATATAACTATTTTATAGATTATCCCTCAACACTAGTCAGTGATTTTTGGAGTATAGGTAGGAATTCTTGAGGCTAGGTGGCCCTTTAGATTAGAAAATGATTCCAGGATGAGGTGTCATAAAGTGGTATCCGATATTTCATTTTGTTTTATGATTTTGGTGATGGTAGACATGCAGTTTAGGAATATGTTGGACATTGTGAAGGACCTTGGACCAATGAGTCATGAACACCTTTCTAGTGGTAAGTCATGGTTACACTACTGGAAAATAGACCTATACCCACGGTTTTGGGAAAAACCGTGGGTATAGGGGTGCTCTATACCCACGGTTTAAGAAAACCGTGGGTATATGTATAGTGGGGGAACCTATACCCACGGTTCTGGAAAACCGTGGGTATTGGTCACCTATACCCACGGTTTTTCTAAAACCGTGGGGATAGAGTGATTTTCGAAGGCCTATACCCACGGTTTTGTAAAACCGTGGGTATAGGTATTTATTTCAAGGCCTATCCCCACGGTTTTTCAAAAACCGTGGGGATAATTTTTTTTTATAAGGACTATACCCACGGTTTTGTAAAACCGTGGGGATAGCCTATGGCGGCAAAAAAAAAAGACGCGGGAAAATAGAAAAAATTTGGCGGGAAAATTTATACCCACAATTTGAATTAATATATATATAAGATGATAGAAATTTATAAGCAAATTAAATTTGCAGCTTGGTTGGTTAGTGTGTTCTGTGTGTATGGTGGAGGTCGCCGTTTCGAATCTCTTCGGTCGAATGTTTTTAATATACAGTGCGTAATTTATATTAATATAAGTATTATAATATATATTTTAAAAACAATTGTGAAGTGCGGCTCAGTTGGTTTGGATATGCCGCTCCTCCGTGATTCCTTAAGGAGACGCGGGTTCGAATCCCGCCATTTTTTTTAAAAATTAAATACTTTATATTAATATATATATCTTAATATATGCATATATAACAGAATAATTGAATGGCTTAGTTGGTGTAGTGTCTTCGGGATTTCACGCAGCGAAGCGCGGGGGCTGGGTTCGATACCCAGGGGCCGAATTTTTTTGATTATTAATTCCCCAAGGTTTGAGAACCGTGGGGTCAATGCTTTGCCAGCGTGGCCATGCACTTGCCACGCTGTCTCAAATCTATCCCCACGGTTTCTCTAAACCGTGGGTATAGGGTGACCCCCCTATCCCGACGCCGTTCCAGCCCACGGTTCCCAAAACTGTGGGTATAGCCTATACCCACGGTTTTGGGGGCTATACCCACGGTTTTGAACCGTGGGTATAGGGCAATTTTCCAGTAGTGTTACCATGGGTATGAGATTACTTTTCTTGGTTTTTTCTTTTATGGACGGAATGTTTATTGAATATAATGCATTTGTTTGAGGTTATTATTTATGGGTTTTTTCTCTTGTCCAGATGAAAAGAGGCCCATGTTTATGTACCATGATCTGGCATATAGGATTCACATGAAATTCACATGACTGCTTATGATTGGATATTTTGATGACTGGTTTTGGTTGTGTAAAATGTTAATAAAAACTTATAAAACATTTTCCTATATAATTCTTTGGTGGTATTCTACTCAACTGAACCAAAAATGGTTTCTTTTTAAAGTAGGTCATGTGGATATTACAGTGGGAGGATCTTCAGTGATAGTAATATAGTACCTTCATCAAGGGTTGTATAAAGACCCTTAGTAGGTTAGTGTAGGCATTTGATACCTAGGTGATGAATCTATGAGGGAAAGTAATGCCTGAGGGATAATCCAAGGATAGGCACTGGTTTCCCAAAGTATGTGGAACTCTAGTGGGTTAAAAGTGGGTTCAATTACATAAAGTGACAACAATAACCTATAAGATGTTTTCCCATATATATTCTTGGTGTCATTGTATTTAATTAGATTGAGTGGATACAGGAACCCTAAGCAGGGTTTAGAGAAATGAATGAGGGATATACCTTGGGCCGTGTTGTAAATCATGGGAGGTGCTCTTGGTATCAAAGCTGATTTCTGAAGGCCGCATTAGTAGGATTCATGGACCATGGTTTTGATGCAGTTTTCATTGGGATGGTGAGTGGTGATCTTGGATGGTCAAATATTGGATGGTTGAGCATGGATAGATACACATGGTTTGGAATGATGCTTGAGTTATGAATGATCATGTAGTAAGCCTCGATATGAGTGAGATGCCTTGGGATATTGGGTGAGACTAAACTGTATGTGAAGAATGGTTAGTGGGTTAGGCTTGTGAGTATGTTTTAGATGTGATGTGAATCATGGAAGTGTGAGTTGGGTTGTGAGACCAGATTTTACGAGAGTTTTCATCCTTTGGGTTCAAGTGAGATTGAGTAGGATCATGAGAGGTAACCTATTAGTTTTTTCTTAGTGGATCAATCTTCCTTAGGTGGAAAAGAGTAAGCATTAGCATGGATTTTTGGGAAAAGTCTCATTGTGTGAGGAAAGGTGCACACTAGGCACATGTGGTGCCACGTTCTGTTATAGATTGGTGAATGGAAAAGTTGTGTGTATGTTGAGAATTTTTGTGGTTGTGGATAAACTCAAGCGGTGCTGTGATAGTAGTGAGATGGTGAGATGAATTTAGAAAAGAGTACCCAAGGTTTTGGTCCTTGACAAGAGTGTTATCAGGGAGGCATGCTCATGGGAACCATTTGGGATAGTTCTCAAGGAGTGGTATAAGGGAATCTATACAGTGGGGATTAAACCATTGAAGCATTGGTGTTTTGTGTTGGTTCCCAGTTAGGAGAAGGTTAACCATGTATAGTCATTATGAGCAGTAATAGAAAGAGTGTTGGCCATGGAGATTAGGTGTTTGGGTTCATTAAACCAATGATTATGATAATCCTATGGTGAGGAGAATCATATTAGTCATGGGTGAATGACCCTAGTGTTGGAAGGGTCGTGGTTGTGGTGAAACCAGTCAGTGGATGATTGAGGTGGCGCTAGATTACTGGTTTGTGATAAGATCCAATGAAATCTAGTTCCTTTGTGAATAATAGAATTGGGATTTAAATGAGGCATCAGTTAGATTATGTGTGTTTACATTGGGCTTAGGGTGGATCTATGGTGGTCTTAGAGTGAGTTGGATGAGAGGTGCCTCATTGCCTGGGGTGAGAGCATGACAAACTGAGTAGGTGGTTGGAGATCCAACCGATAAATTACACGATGATTTAGTTTTGGGATTCAATATGGGTGTTTTTATGATCTCATGTTAACTTTAAGAGTTTATTCATCATGATTGGGTAGTGTGAGGATGCATCAATGGTTGAGGCTGATCATTTTTGGGACACGACTAAGGTGGTCTGGGGATCAGACAAGAGATTTGTAGAGAAATTCTAGTGAATCCACAATTGGTTGTTGGAGTTATGTAGTGTAATAATGTTAAGCGTTTAAAGGAAGAAAATAGTGGTTTAATGGTGAATTTGTGACCATGGTAGGTTTAGGTTATGTCATAGGAACTATTGGACACTTTTTGAGGAAGATAATCCCTATGGTGGGGAGTTTTTAATGAACAACATTGTTGCAATTTATAAATTCCCAAGGTGATTTTAATTTTTGGTTTGGTGAGGGGTTTTTTGAGACCTGGGACTTGAATTTGGATTCTAAGTGTTTAGACACCCTTAAAGGGTTTTTATACATGTTTTGAGACTAGGTTGATGGTATAGGTGCTCAGAGAAGCATTGGATAAGGGTCAGGTGGTTAGGCTATTGAAATTTTGTAGCTACATTCCATTCATAACATGAAAGATTCATTCACACAATGAATAAAATTTACATAGGGCTATGAACTTTACGTAGGTCACTCACACTATGAATGGAGAATTCATAGCATGAAGGTGACCCTTATGTGAGGGGCTGGGGATCGATACATGGGACATTCATGGAATGAATTGTGGTATATTCTATGAAATAGCTTTGGATGGGGTGGATACCCCTTTTCCGTGATGATTTCATGATGTGAACTATGGTTTCATTCCATGAATAGTTCCTAGGTGTGTTTTTCCTACCAGGGGTAGTTTTATCTTTTGGGGGCTATGGGTTTCATGATTTAGGCAAGAGGGGGTGATCAAGAGAGGATATTTTTGGCTATTAATCCCATTCCACATCCATACTTCGATAACCCTTGAGAGGTGCTGATTCCATATGCATTTTGATGATGGTTTTAGCTAGGTTTGTTAATTATTGCCTCTATTTTTGTTTCACTTTGGTTGTTGTTGATTTATTGTTTTATATGCTAGGTTTTTGGTGATGATTTCTTTAGATCATGGTGAAATTGTCCACTAGTGATGGCGATTTTGTGCATAGTGGCTAGAGAAGGACCATCAAAGGTGTTTTTATGTTATATATCATCATTTTGGATGAGTTAATCTATTGTATTATTTTTTAGGGATTTTGGTATAATTGGGTGAATTTGATGATTTATTGGGTTTCAGTTTTATATAGACCCAATTTTTTCCTTTTAAGACTTTGAAATATTTCTATATATATTTTCAGAGCTTGGTGCTAAAACAACATGTGATTTCAAGGCCTAGTCTGCCTGAAATTAATTTTTAAGAAATATTAAATATATTTTATTTTTCACATGTATAGTTTCTTAAAAAAATTTGTTTAACTCTTAAATGGAAGATCATATAAAAAATATAAGACCACATATGACTCCATAACATGATTTTTACCCTAGTTGTGACCTAAAATGGGTCGGCATGGGGTGTTCAGATACATCTCTTGTTGGTGGTATGTTCAGTGAATTAATTAATTGTTAAATTTAATTAATTTAATTGAATAACCAAATTATATTTTCATTTAGATCTATCATCATAGATAATTTTCTAATGTTAGACTTATAACCTTGTAATCACCAAGAAATTTTCTTCCTCTCCTTCCGTTGGTGAATCACCTTAGACAATGATGAAACACTGGATCAGAACAAATCAGGATGTAGGGAACACAATGACTTCTTCCAATCATTAGAGATTGAATTATTTAATGAATAATGATACAATATCCAGGAAGGACTTGTCATACTATGGTTTATGACATTTTTTATTAAATTTATTAAGTAGAATCATCCCATTTACGATCCGTGCAAATTGTTAGACCTTTACATGAACCCATGTACTGATTATTTTTTAATTGGATATTAACCATAAATATCACCATTCTTAATTTTTGGCTAAGAACACTTGAAAATGATAATTAATTTTTTTTGTGCTTTCATCCCTAAATTTGTTCATATTATTCACCAGTATGACCCCGCAATCTCAGTTTGACATTTCCAGGTGGTACCAAGCCCGATTGGACCCCCAGAATCATGATAGATTCACGTGCGGGGGATGAATTGATGAACCAGGGGTAGATCTAGGTTGTTTTAGAGTTGTGTTTGTGTATGATCATTTTTATGATCTTAAATAAAATCATAAACTCCCAAAGATCCCAGAGCATGCAGTGCATATGAAGAAACCCCACGGTCAATAGAATTGGATTTTTGACCATCGGATGGACAAAAATGAAGAGTGGTGGATAGATCCAAAAATTTAGGGTAGAATCGAGGTTGGATCTGAAGATAGAAGACCATATTTAAAGCATCGAAAGCAAATTCTAGAATCTAGAAAAATCCCAACTACACGCCATGTAGTTTGAAGAAAACACGGAGTTTCGGGCCCTAGTTGCGCCCGCTAGGGTTTTGGGAATTCATAATAATGACACACCATGTAGATTCCCTACATGAAGTGTACCCTCTTTACCATGTGGATGAGCTGTCTGGTGGAATACACGACTAGACACACGCCATGTGGCGAGTAAACAGGAACGTCTAGAGAACATGGGCGGTACCCTGTGTGAAGTGACACACCATGTACTAGAGTACACACACATGATGTGGTTACACAGACATGACCAAGTACACGGGTGGGACCTCAAGTGGAATGGATATTCCATGAATCTCCCCTTTAATCCATGTATCCCTACATAGTTGGAGAGCCATGTACATCTAGGGACACGAACAGGTGAAGGAGTTGGACCACACACTATGTGGGTTCCCTATACACCATGTACCCATTGGATCCTTTTGAGAAAACTCCAAGCTTCAATATCTTCTTCATTTGGACTTGGATTTTAGAAAGCGAGTAACCTATCCTGAGTTTTTTTCCACGTAGAATGTGATGGTGATTTTGGTTGTGGCTTTTGGGATATTATGTGGAATGTTCCATGCATGATTCTTAGTTAGGGGATGATCGACGATGGCAGTGATCATGCAGAATCACCAGAGGCATCCTGAGTGGAACCCTCCAGTTGGGATAGGCATAGGTACTCAATGAATTTTAGAGTGGAACCCTCTTATTAGAACAGGACATGGGTCCTCTACAGACTGCCTGAGTAGAACCCTCTAGCTGAGCTGGGCATGGGTCTTCGATGAATTATAGAGTTTAACCCTCCAATTGGGTTGGGTATGGGTCGTCTATCAACTTCTAGAGTGGAACCCTCTAGTTGGGCTGGGAATGAGTCCTCTACTAATTTCTAGAGTGAAACCCTCTAGCTAGACTGGGAATGGGTCCTCTACCTACTTCTAGAGTGGAACCCTCCAGCTGGGCTGGGCATGGGTTCTCTAACACTGAGTGGAACCCTCCTATTGTATTAGGGAATGGGTCCTATACTTAGTGATTGTGGCCCCTCGACTTTGCGACATAGTGACGAGGCATGCTTTGACTTGGATAGTTACTTCTGGGTAAACGTGTGAGATAATAGTCATAATTGATGGAATTTTGGAACTATTGGTGAATCTTCTTCCTGGGATAAGCTATAAGATAGAGATCCCCTTTATCTCTCATTTGGGATTATTTTGACTGATCATATATATATATATATACATGCTTCTGTATCCATACCTTTTTTATTTGGTTACTCTCCTACCACGGGTTGTGAAGACGCATAGGGTATGCCATGTGCTTTTCGTGTTTAGATTCTCATTATTGGATGAGTTCATTCTCTTGCTATGGGTGGTGAATACTCAATGCGTAGTCCATATACACATCATGTTGAGCCCCCTGTTATTGGATGAGGTTACTCTTTCTCTTGTTTGGGTTGAGAAGAATCCTATTTACTATCTACTATCTTTATATTCCTATTGTATTTGTTACTTCCACCTTCAGATTTCAAGGTGTCCTATTGGGTATGTATATACTCACCCCAACATGGGATTTTCCCGCACGTGTCATGTATCATGCTGACAAAGGATTGATCAACAGTGGATTCAGAGGAGCTTTGGGATACCTGATACTTTGGACTGCATACGGTGGTCACAACTTGGAGATTAGGAGCTGGGCTCTCTCAACATTTTAATTTCCAATTTTTTTAGGTTGGTACATCTTTCTGGTTGGGTGTGTATTTTCCCCTTAGTTTTTATTTTACACTACTGTACTCTTGTACTGTCTAGAGGTTTTACATGCATGGTTGTTTCCATAGTATTTTTCATCTTTTACTATTATTTCTATGCACATCTGCATCAAGATAACTATGTGTGTGCATACATGTACTTAGGAAATGCCCCTTGTGTTAGTTATGCCTTTGATGCTAGTCATCACCCCTTGACCTATGGATGTGGGCTTGGGGTAGTTGTGGATCGAGCCCCGAATTAGGTCGGGTCCTGATAGATTGGTATCAGAGCTGGTTCGATCCTTAGGATAATGTTTGGAGTAGTCTCCTTACTAGGATTTTATTGGGATTAGGGAGATAGTTTCAGAGTGTCTTGAGTGCATATCTCAGTCCAGGGAATCCCATGATGGTATGGGTGGCCGACGTATCCATTCACTAAAACCTTGACTACCTGGTTGTTGACTCTGTATACTGATACATTTGTTGCATGGATCAATGTTACGTGAATCATATAGGATTTAGTATTTGAATATCCTTCTTTATTAAAATCCCCATTGTTATGTATATATATATATGCTCATCTGACCATGGTATGTCTTGATTAAAATTCTAGGATGCCTCCGTGATGGCAACCAGCCAGGATACTAATTCCAGATCATGACGATGATCTGATTAGCGATGAGGCCTCATTTTATGGTCTATCTCATGAGCTTCTTCCTCTAGGTGGGCAGGTAGTAGTACCTCTACCTATTGAGTAGCAGATCATCCCAGTAGAGAAGGCTGAGGATACACGTAGGCTTAGCATGCTCCAAGAGTTCCAGCACTAGAGGCCACTGAGGTTCTATGGTGAGCCAGATCCCTAGATAGTAGAGGATTGACTAGATTTGCTGGTACATGTCTTTAGTCTCATCCAAACTCCAATGAATTAGGTGGTATCACTGGCATATTTCCCTTTATACAGAGCAATTAGGTGCTGGTGGATTCTTTTTTACTCAGATACATGATGAGTTGACACTCTTGTGGCCCAACTTCTAGTAACTATTACATGAGAAGTACTACCCCTCCTGTTTGTGCTCAGTTTGAATTCAAGATCTTCTAGAGCTACAATAGGGAGGGATGATGGGGGATGAGTACATAGTGAGGCTCACATACCTTAACTGACACTCCCTTTACATGATACATGAAGGCTAATTCCAATCACAGAAGTTTGATAAGGGACCCCACAGAGAGATCTATGCTTGCATGGTTCCCTTGTGCATCCCCACCTATGACAGGATGCTGGAGTGGGCACTGATGATAGAGATATTTATATTAGAGGGACACTAGGTAGCTAGAGCTGGTAGTGGGCATCACAGAGCTGAGTCATTTGTAATAGTTATAAAGCTCCAGTCGGTGGGATCTCGGTGTAGGATATCCTTTCACGATTAGACTCAGGCATGTGGTCATGTGGTACAGGGAAAATGCAGAGCACCAGGGTAGATTGGAGAAGGTTAGTTTTATATTTTTTATGGGTGAGGTCACATATCATGTGATTGCCTGACCATACGTGCTGAGGAGTGTAGGAAGGTAGCTGACAAACCGCCACAACAGAGGCAGTGTCATGATTAGGGATCACCCAGGTGAGGGAAAGGTGGTTATGAGGGAGGTGAAGTTGGAAGAGTAGCAGGAGGATCTATGAGTGGTGGATGAAAATATGAGATCCTTATGTCACCACCACCACTAGGAAACCCAGATCAGGCTTAGGGAGTTGGTGGTTGGGGTTGCAGACAAATTCTGGCTTTAGAGGCTTATGACGCAACAACACATGAGATGATTAGGGGTATGATATGTGTTTATTATACTCTTGATTAAGTATTAGTAGAAAAAATTTCTAGTCATTCCTTCATCTCTAGAATCCTAGTGCGAGATCTGGAGCTCCTAGTTTAGGCACTAACCCAACAGATTTTTCTTGAGGTTTCTACAAGGAATACTTCTTTTATATCTTTTATCTTCTAGTAGTGTGATATATCCCTTGGTGGAGAACTTGGGACCTTTTATTCATCATGATGTAACCCTATGAAATCATCTTAGAAATGGATTTTTTTCCATGGTTCGATCCCATATTGACTATCAACGTAGATGATTCAGATGCCTACGAACTGATGGGATGAGATTCACCTTTATGGGTGAGAGAGATCTCATGGTGAGACGAGTGGGTACTATGATAAAGAGGCTAAAACCCATCACCAAGCAGTTAGCTAGTATATCCCTTGGTGAAGAAGGATATTTAGGCATCTGGATTCCTTCATTTATGGAGTATTATATGGTTTTATTCCCTGAGGATGTTCTGGGACTACCTTTGAGGTGGAAGATGGAGTTTTGTATAGAATTGTATCTCAAGACCACTCCAATATCCTCTATAGCATATCAGACAACCCCTACCGAGATCTGAGAGTTGTGGTTGTAGTTGGATTACCTTCGAGAGAAGGGTTTCATCAGGCCCATAATTTCCCCCTCATAATCTATGATGTTGTTTGTGAAAAAGGAGGATGGGCAATTACATATTTTTATAGATTATTGTCACATGAACCAGGCCATGATAAAGAAAAAGTACCGCTTGATGAGGATTGATGACATCTTTGACTAGCTGTGGGGCATAAGATGGTTCTTAAAGATTGATATCTAGCCCAGATACCACTATTTGAGGGTTTGTGAGGATGTTATTCCAAATCTGGCATTCCGATGTCACTATAAACACTATGAGTTCCTGGTTATCACCTTTGTTGTGACAAATTCCCCCAACATGTTTATGGATTTGATGAACTAGGTCATCCAGCCTTACTTGAACTAGTTTGTGGTCGTCTTCATCGATGATGTACTCATCTGATTTGCATCATAGGAGGAGAATGCAGATCACTTGAGGTTGGTTCTAGATTTTCTTTGATAGCACCATATTTATGCGAAACTCTTGAAGTGTCAGTTATAAATTCATGTGGTTCAATTTCTAAGGCATGTTATTTCTAAGTATAGTTTATCCATGGAACCATCAAAGATAGATGCAGTTCTTTCTTTGGAGCCACCCAAGAGTGTGTCAGAGGTGTGAATATTTCTTGTCTTGGTGGTATATTATAAAAGGTTTGTGGATGAATTCTCCATAATTTCATCCCCTTTGAATTCACTGATGTGAAAAGGGAATTTTTTTACCTAGACTGAACAGTTCTAGAAGGCCTTAGAGGAGTTGAGGCTGAGGCTGATGAGTGCTCCTATGTTGAGACTACCAGAGGAGGGAGTGGAGTACGTAGTCTATTGCGATGACTCAAGAGCTGGTCATAGCTATGTGTTGATGAAGTAGCATAAAATTATCATATATGGACCAGGACAATTGAGACCCCACGAGAAAAAATACACAACTCATGACCTAGAGCTAGTAGTAATAGTCTTTTCCTTGAGAATGTGGATGCACTATATTATGAGAGAGCTCTTTATGGTTTACTCATACCATTATATTCTCAGGTATGTCCTCACATAGAGAGACTTAAACCTGAGACAGTGGTTCTGGTTGGAGTTTCTGTAGGAATATGACCTCTAGATAGTCTATACTCCATGGAAGGGAAACACAGTATCAAATTCCCTTAGTAGGAAGTCCCAATCTTTCTTGGTGCAGGATGCTTTTGAGCTATTAGCTTCTTTACAACTAAACTTGGTGGAGCAGAAGGGTACAACTTTTCTTCAATCGATGGTGTTGACTCCTCTAATTATAAAGTGTATG
The DNA here is from genome assembly GCA_963277665.1 of Viscum album. Classification (NCBI taxonomy): domain Eukaryota; kingdom Viridiplantae; phylum Streptophyta; class Magnoliopsida; order Santalales; family Viscaceae; genus Viscum; species Viscum album. The sequence continues at coordinate 1,397,496,730 of OY728127.1, read as the reverse complement.
AGAGAGTCCCATTTGGGGTACATTAGATGTGGGGTCATGTGAGACCATATATCCATGGGGGATTCACTAGATGGTTATTCAAAAGGAGGTAATCACTTCATCATTTTCTAGGGACGAACGATGGTCCCAGTCACGATGCAGGGGTGGTGATTCGAGAGGTCCACACTTCTACTATAGCTATATATCTTGGTGTGGGGAATATGTAAAGAGACCTTAAATATAAGTTTCGGTGGTCCAACATGAGATGGTGCATAGCTTAGTTTGTCTCCCAGTTCCTCACCTATCAGCAGGTGAAGGCTGAGCACTAGGTTCTGGTAGGTTTGTTGCATCCCCTTGAGATCACAGAGTGGAAATGGGAAGAAATATCTATGGATGTTATCACAGGGATTACATGCACAATGAATGGATATGATGCCATTTTGGTGACAATTTAATGACTCATGAAGTCGACAAACTTCTTTTCTATCAGGGAGTAGAGTTTAGTGGAGAGTTTGGGGCAGTTGTACATATGGGATATTGTTCACATCCATGGGGTTCCCTTGATGATTTTCTTTGACCGTGATGCATGGTTTATGTCATGATTTTGGAGAGTCATGTAGGAGGAATTCATGACCCAGATGAGGATGAGTACAACCTTTAACCCCAATACTAATGGGAAGACTGAGCACACTATCCAAGTGTTGGATGATATACTGATTTATTGCATGTTAGACTTTGATCAGAGCTGGGATGATCACTTTAACATGGTAGAGTTTTCATAAAACAATAGATACCACTCAAACATTGGCATGTAATATTTTTAGGACCTGTATAGGAGACCCTTTAGATCACCCATATGCTGGAAAAAGATTAGTGAGACATCACTTTTGGGGCCAGATCTAGTGTGGGTGATGAAGGATAAGGTCTAAGACATCCATGAGCGAATGAGGATGACACAAAGTAGGAAGAAATATTATGAAGATTACCTTCATAGGAGACCCTTTAGATCACCCATATGCTGGAAAAAGATCAGTGAGACATCACTTTTGGGGTCAGATCTGGTGCGGGTGATGAAGGAGAAGGTCCAAGACATCCATGAGCGAATGAGGATGACACAAAGTAGGAAGAAATATTATAAAGATTACCTTCATAGGACCTTGGATTTTGATCAGGGAGAAAACATTTTCCTAAGTGTCTCTCCGCAATGAAGACTATGAAGGTTCATTTGGGGAGGTGAAAGGCACTGTCGTGGGTGCTCTCAAATGATGTTCTTTTTTGGATTACTTAGGTGCAACAGAGTGGCTAACCAAGGTCGTCTCTCAAAGGAGGTAGTAAATTTAACAGAATATTAAAGCTATTTAAAAATGAAATAAAAGGGAAGAAACAAACTACTTAAAAGGATGTTTTTTTATTTTTTATAAAATAATAATAAGTATGCTGGAAGAAGATTTCATTTTTTTTGTTTTTATTTTTGAAATGAAATTCGATTAATAAGACACACCGAGAAGAGGTTTTTTTAGAAAATATTTTTAGAAGGCATAATTGATCTAACTCTACCTATTAAATTAATTATTTATCATTATAATTTAAATTAACATATAATTAAGAATTATCCCCTAATTTTTTAACTCTCTAACCCTATGAGAATTAATTTTACCAAAAAGATGAAAATAGTTAAACCCTAAGCTAGCTTCGAAACATGAAATCACAACACCCTGATTTGATTGTCATTATAAGGATATATTATGGTCATTGGTAAATTATGAAATAAATCCATTCTATAAATCAATATTAATTGAGTTTAAGTATTATATTTTAAGTCTACAAATTTATTCTATGTGGTTTTGTTTTATCGATTAAGTTTTCACTCTCACAATTTACACAAATCTCGACCTCATGTGTTTTTGTCTTAATCGTTCAATTGCTTGCTTAATTTCTTATAATTTAAAAACTAAATTCATGGATCATATTATTTCAATTAAATTATATCATTTATTCAAAATAAATAAATGAATAAGGTAAGAGGTATATCGATTAATAAGAAAACTACTCTTCTATGGGCGGTGTAGTCATCGTAGAAACGTATTGCATTTGAAAAGGTTTAGAAAGGGTATAACCAAATCCCGTTTCAAATATTGAATTCTAGGACAAATAGTAAGATTAAAGAAGAATAAAATTGGAGAAAATAGAATAAATATAATAGGAAATAATAATTTTATTTCTAGAACAAAAACATTAACAAGTGAAGAAGAAGAAGAAGGCTTCGATGAAGGGATCCTAGCTTCAAGAGATCTCCCTCTTGAAATGACTAGAGAAATGGAGTGAAACCAATTATAATATGCCATAAATATCCAAATTCACATCTAAAACACACCAAATGAGAAAAATAAATATTTATAGAGTGGAGGGGAGGCTAGGTTACAAGTGGTTTCAAGTGTGAATGGGGAATTTTTTCCAAATATTTTAATCCAACTTTAACCACCTTCCTGACCACCAAATTACATGAATAAGCTATCATTACACAAAGATTATTTGTGTGAATTTTTTTATCAAGATCATATCCAATTTTGGACCCAATACAATCATGGATGAAGAATTTATGTCCCAAATACTAAAGTGGTGTCCAATCTGGCGAGTTGAGTCCATCTTTGACTTCATGGACCTTTTAGTCCAATCAAATGCACGATTTAGATCATATGTCCTAAATGAAAGTTGTATCCCATTAATTTAGAAACATAGTTACAAAATTTTAAGTTAAATAATTCAAATAAAAATATTTATGTTTGAAATACTATTGTGAATTTTAAAGGTTAAAACTAGAATTTTCATCAAATTTTCAAATGAATGATGTAATCCCAAATATTCTATAAATAAACATATTAACACAATGTGAGGAAATTATATAATTTATTATCAATAAAATATTCAATAAAATTGTGTTTTATCAGGATTCAAGCTATCCTTGAGGTTCATTGGGTTGTTTGATATCGTGTAGAGGGTTGAAGAGGTTGCTTACCACCTTTCCCTACCCCCACAACTAGAACGAGTGCATGATGTCTTCCATGTGTCACAACTAATGGAAACATGCATAAAAATATGAACATCATCGAATGAGGTGAGTTGAACATAAAGGTTGGTTCCACCTTTACAGAGAACTCAATTGAGATCAAGGATATACATGAGAGGACCCTACGTGGATGAACCATCCCCCTGGTTCATGTTTTGTGGAAGGATGTGAACATGAAAGAGAGTTCCTGGGAGCGAGAGAGTTGGATGCATGCTCAATATCCTGAGTTATTTTTTTAGTTTTACTTTTAGGGGATGGAAATATTATAGGAAGGAATGATATAGAGACCCAGATTTTTCACTGTAAGAATTTGAAATATTTCTATATATATTTACAGATCTAGACGTTGAGATGACGTGCAATTTGAAGGCCTAGTGTGCCTAGAATTAATTTTATAAAAATATTAAAAATATTTTATTTTTCACATGTAAAATTTCTTAAAGAAAATGAGTTAAATCTTAAACAGAATCCCATATCATAAATCTAAGACCACGAATGATTCTAGAATACAATGTTTACTCTAGGCGCAACCTAAAATGGGTGGGTGCGGGGGCGTTCAGATATCTCACCCATTGGTGGTACATTCATTGAATTAATTAAATGTTAAATTTAAATAATTTAATTGAATAAACTAATTATATTTTCCTTTAAATGTGTCATCATGGAGAATTTCTTAGGGTTAGACTCATAGCCCTAGAATCACTAAGTTATGTTCTTCCTCTCTTTCAATTTGTGAATCACCTCAGGCTACGATGAAACACTAGATGAAAATAGATCGAGATGAAACAAATGTAATGCCATCCTTCAATCATTGGAGAGTGAATTATTCAATTATGATAGATCCAATATCTAGGTTAGACTCATCAAACTATGGTTTACAACCTTTTTGATTAAATTGATTTAGTAGAATCATTCTGTTTATGATCTATGCCTATTGATGGACCTTTGCATGCACTTGTGTACCAATTAGTTTATTTATTTTAATTGTTTCCTAACCCCAAATATCCCCATTATTTATTTTTGGATAATAACACTTGGAAAAGAACATTAAAAATTCATTTTTTATTTCCCCTCTAAATTTATTCACGTTCTTCACTAGTAGGACCTCGAGTTCTTGGTTTGACATTGCCTAGTGGTACCGATCCTGATCAGACCCCAGAATCATGATGATTCCACATGAGAGGTATGTATAAATTAATTAGGGGTATATATGGGTTGGTTGTGGGTTTTGGATGATCATTTTGATGATTATAGATCAAATCATAAACTTCTAAAGATCTTGGAGCATGTAGTGCATACGGTGAAACCCCATGGTTGACGAAATCTAATTTCTGGTCATTGGATGGCCTAAAATGATTAGCGGTGGATAGATCTAAAAATTTTAAGTGGAATTGAGGATAGATCTAAAATAATAAGACTATATTTAAATCATGTAAAATGGATATGAGAATATTGAAAAATCATGACCACACACCATGTAGTTTGAAGAATACACGACATGTTGGGCCCTAGATGTAGTGTCTAGAGTTTTAGGAATTCATAAGGATGGAATGATGTGTAGACTCCCTACATGTTGTGTACCCCCTTTACCATGTGGATGAGACATGTGGATGAGAACATATCTAGAAACATGCCACGTGTTGAGTACACAGGCATGACCAGAGCACACATGCGGTACCCCGTGTTAAGCGACTCTCCATATACTAAAGTACATGGACATGAGGTGGTTACACGGACACAACCAAACACACGAGAGAGACCCTGAGTGGCATGGGCACACCGTGTATCTCCCCAACACACAATGTATCCCTACATAGTTGGGGATCCGTGTACCTCTAGGGATATGACTAAGAGAAGGAGCAGGACCACATGCCATATGGGTCCCCTACACGCTGTGTACCCCTTGTCTTATTTTGAGGAAACTCTAAGATTTCGTATCTCCTTTGTTTAGACTAGTATTTTATCCCATGATTAGACTATTATGAGTGTTTTTTCACAAAGAATGTTAAGGTTACCTTAGTTATGAATTTTGAGATACAATGTGGAATGTTTTGAGCATGAATCTTGGTTAGGCAATGGTCTATGATGATAGTGATCACACAGGATCACCAGAGGCATCCCAAGTGGAACCCTCCAGTTGGGATTGACATGGTTCCTTGACTAATTTTACAGTGGAACTCTCCTATTGGAATAGGGCATGGTTCCTCTATAAACCTCCCAAGTGGAAACCTCTAGTTAGGCTGAGCATGAGTCCTCGATGACTTATAGAGTGGAACCCTCCAGCTAGGCTGGGCATGGTTCCTCTACTAGATTATAGATTGGAACCCTCTAGCTGAGATTATAGAGTGGGAATGGTTCCTCTACCAACTTCTAGAGTGGAACCCTCTAGCTATGATGGGTATGGGTCCTTTATTGACTTCTAGAGTGGAACCCTTTAGCTAGGCTGGTCATGGGTACTCTACTACTAAGTAGAACCCTCTTATTGTACCAAGTAATAGGTCCTCTACCTAGATATTTTTCCCCTTTACTATTTGATATAGTGATGAGGCATGGTTTTATTTTGATAGTTACTTCTGGGAATATGTGTGAGATGCTAGGCATCATTGATGGATTTTTGGAACCATTGGTGACTCTTCTTCTTGGTCCGAGCTATGAGAGGGAGATACCCCTTCTCTATCATTTTAGATTCTTTTTACTGAGTATATATATATATACTTATGTATCCATAACTTTGGATTTGGTTACTATCATGCCACAGGTTTTGAAGACACATGGGGTATGCCACATGTTTTCTATGTTTAAATTCTTGTGGTTGGATGAGTTAAATATCTTGCTATAGGAGGTGAAGACTCAATGTGTAGTCCATCTCCACACTGTGTTTATCCCCCTATGCTTGGATGAGGTTACTCTTTCTCTTGTTTGTGTTAAGCTGCATCCTATTTACTATCTACTGTCTTTATGTTTCTATTGTATCTCTTACTGCTCCCCCTTTAGCTTTTAAGGTGTCCTACTAGGTATGTATATACTCACCCATGCATGGGATTTTCCCACATGTGTCATGTCTTATATATATGACAGCAAGGTTGGTGGTGACTTCATAGGATCTTAGGGATACCTGGTACTTTGGACCACATACGGTGGCCACAGCTTGGAGATTAGGAGATGGGACCTCCCAACATTTTACTTCTCATTTTTGTTAGACTGGGACATATTTCTGGTTGGATGTGTATTTATTCCATTACTTTTTAGTTTACACTACTGTACTCTTGTACTTAGAGGTTTTACTTACATGGTTGTTTCCCTAGTATTTTGAAACTTTTACTATTATTCCTTTTTACTTATACATCGATACAATTATGTGTGTGCATATAGGTACTTAGGAAAAGACCTCCCTATTTTAGTTATGACTTCGATGCTAGTCTTCATCACCTGGCCTATGGAGGTGGACTTGTGGTAGTTGCAGCTTGAGCCCCGACTTGGGTCGGGTTGTGATAGGCGGTTAGAGATTTTCACTGGGATGGTGCTAAGGATGTGCCATAAACCATCTTTGGGTAGTTGGTTAAGGTTTTGGTGCAACGGTGATTCTCAATGATTTTATTTCAATTATACCTCTTTATTTTAAACTACTAAAAATCCTACATATACCAATACATCTATACCAACCCCTTTCCCAATGGTTTTTCCAAATACATTGGGAAAGGGTACTTAAACACCACTTTTCCCAATGGTTTTCTCAAACTATTGGGAAATGGTCCACTTTTCCCAATGGTTTTTCCAAAACCATTGGGAAAGGGTGCTTTAACACCACTTTTCCCAACTTTTTTCCCAAACCATTGGGAAAGGGTCCACTTTTCCCAAAGGTTTTTCCAAAACTGTTGGGAAAGGGTACTTTGAGACCACTTTTCCCAACTATTTGCCCAAACCATTGGGAAAGGGTCCAATTTTCCCAATAGTTTGGGAAAACCATTGGGAAAGGGTCCACTTTTCTCAATGGTTTTTCCAAAACCATTGGGAAAGGGTACTTTGACACCAATTTTTCTAATAGTTTTCCCAAACCATTGGGAAAGGGTACTTTGACACCACTTTTCCCAACATTTTTCCCAAACTATTGGGAAAGGTTCCACTTTTCTCAACATTTTTGGAAAACCATTGGGAAAGGGTACTTTAAGACCACTTTTCCCAACGGTTTGGGAAAACCATTGGGAAAGGGTGGGTACCTATCCCAACGGTTCTCAAAACTATTGGGAAAATCCTATACCAACGGTTTTGAGAACCATTGGGATAGGTACCCTTATTTTTTATGAATACTTTTGTCTAATATCATCAAATAAATAAATATATAAATTACATATAAATAAATAAATAAATAGATATTTATCTAAATATATTCAAAAATATAATTGTAGGATAGTGGTAAAGTCTTTGATATATAAAATATAGGTTGTGGGTTCAAACCTATGTTGTAACTTTTTTTTATATTTACCTATCCCAACGGTTTGGAAAACCGTTGGAAAAGACCTATCCCAATGGTTTGAAAACCATTAAGATAGGTCTTTCCCAACAGTTTTCTCTAAACCGTTGGGATAGGTCTTTCCTAATTCCAAATCACCCAAAGGCTTCCCAAACCATTGGTATAGTCTATACCAACAGTTTGGGGACCTATACCAATGGTTCCAAACCATTTCTATAGGCATTTTTTCCATTAGTGTTAAATTAAATAATTAATTATAAATGTTTATAATTAATTATTTATATTTTATGACATGAAACACGATTTTGAGTGGCAGTATGAGCTAGGATGAGTCAAGGATGGGCTTGGATGAGGCTCGATAGAGCTCGACTTGGGTGGAAAATCCATATCTAAGGTATGAGGTCCCTTTACTATAAATTCAGATACCTTTTTAGGAATCAGTGTGCTTGAATTCATGAATTTAATGGGATTGGGTAGCAAGATAGGTACTAAAGGTGCCCTGTGTAAATAAGATAGGATGAAATTGGGATTCATATACTTGTAATAAGTAATATTTCTCACTTAGGTGAGCTGGGATCGCTCAATGAGTATTTATCCAAGGGGAGAGGGTGTTGTTTGAGTTAATGAGAGAACTCTAAGAGGTCTTTAGATATGATTTTGAGGTGTAGAATATCCTAGGTGAGTTCCTAGAGATTATGGGGATTCATGAGATGCTTGGGGCCACATAATGATGAGTGAGATCACTGCATCTCTTACAAATGATGAGGAAATCCATCCTGAGGTTGGAGGTAAGTCTTGATATGTCCTTAGAGTGAGAGGAGTCCTTTAATATTAGACATGATATGATAGATATGGGTTTCTTCATGGTGATGGGTTGATGGATCTCCCTTAGGATATATGATATGGTGCTCAGGTATGAGTCATGAGAATCGTTCGAGACATGGAATTGGGATTACAAGGTGGTTTTAGATAGGAATTGGATCTTTTCTGATGAGTTCAGGGTTAGGATGAGCCTATAGGCTATGAGGACATTTAGGGGTGATAAAAATGGGATGATATCAATAATTAGTGACAAATATGGGTTCGAAGGACCCTAGTGGATGCCCTAATTGTTGGGATGAGGTGTGCCTTGGAATGAGAGGCTTTCCAAGGAATAAATTGGTATGTGACGAGATAGTGAGGTATATGATGGGATATGAAACTTATTGTGATTTATTATTCTTGTGACTATGTTAGGTGATAGATTTTTGTGTGGGAGAGGGTTTCGAGGCATTTCCTTTCCATGAGTGAGATGGAATTGGTGGGAATATTGTGAGATGACATCCCTTATATACATGAATATTGGGCCAACCATGAGTGATATGGTGTGGTTTGAGACATTTTAGAATCTATGTGAGTGATATGGGATGGTCAGGCCATGCTATGAGTGATATGGTAGTGGTCATACCACTATGAGTGAGATGGGGTCCTAAACATGACATGATGAGATCAAAAAATGGGCGACCAAGAGTGAGATGGGGTCCAGGATGTGATATGGAATGAGGTTGGATGATGGAAAAACCATGGGTGAGATGAGGTTTGTGTTGTCATTATAATGTGGTATATGTATAGACCATACCTTTAGTGATAAGTTAGTGGGTCGGGTTTTTGGGTGTAGGGACTTACCCTTTTTTTGGGTAGTGGTTGAGGACATGGATGATTCCCTACCCCAAGTCTTTGGGTATGAGTTTAGATACTATTATGGGTTTTATGATGATTTGAGGAATTATTTTCCACATGGAGTCATAATAGGTATGATCGGGTTCCATGGTGGTCTGGTTAGCACATTGTTACAAGATATGTAGGGAGTTGGGGTCTCTTGGTCAGTATACAAAATCCAAGGTGCTTGTGTGACATGTTTATTTTCTTTATGCATACACATATATGATGGAATATACTAGGATCACTTGGTGATACCCTATTGATATGTATCCATCACACCATACATGGGAACCATGATGCACATGTATAATTCAAGTTTATTTTTCAGGTTGGAGCACACGACATGTAGAGGATTGAGCTATGAATATTAATGGGAATTTAGAGACCGTGTTGTGTTGATTCTCAAAGATGATAATAGTTCTATTGTATATATTTTATTTTTGGTTTATTCTATGTACATAATTAGTATAGTGGAGAATTAGTGTTGTATGACTGTATGAATTATGCATGGTATATTTGTTATAAAATTCTTATTTATCGACTTATGCATACTACAATTATGTATTATGAATATTTTGGTTATTTATACTATGTTTTATGACTCTGATCTAAGGTCATAGTAACCTCATTGTATGGATTAGACCTTCACTACTATTTGGAAGTTTCTGGAATATAAGGATGCATTCTTGGGGCCACATATCCCTTTAGCTCAGATAATGGTTCTAGGTCAAGGAATCACAAAGTGGTATTGAATATTTTATTTTGATTTATTATTTAAAGATATGGTATATAGATAGACTAGGAATGTGTTGAATCTTGTGATGGACCTCAGACTAGTGAGTCATAGGCACATTTCTAGTGGAAATTCCTAGTTACTAGGGGTTTGAGATTGATATTATTGGTTTGTTCTATAATGGAAGTGAAATCTATTAAATATGATGAATTTTATGGATGTTTTTATTTATATTTTTTATCTTTTTCCCCATTTTCAAGAGGAAAGTGTTCATGCATCATGATATGACATGTAGGATTCACATTATGTAAACATGATTGTATGTGATTAGATTTTATGATGAAATGGTTTGGTTGTTTTAAGTGTCAAATAAAACTTATATGATGTTTTCCCATATAAATTTTTGGTGGAAATCTACTCAATTAAAATTGATATGGTTTTTTATGATAGTTCATGTGGATCTTATAGTGGGAGGTTCTTTGATGATGGAAATGAATCCCCTTAAACAAGGGATGTATAAAGACCCTTAGTGGGACAATGTAGGCATTTGATACATGGTTGATGACTTAATAAGGGAATAGAATGCATGAGGGATGTTTTGAGGATGGAAATTGGTTTCCCTAAGGATGTGTAACCCTGGTGGGTTAGAAATGGGTTTGGTTTCTTAAGGGTCAACAACAACCTATATGGTGTTTTCCTATACAGATTCTTAGTGGAACTCTACTTAATCGCACCAGGTGGATGTAGGAATTCTGATTAGGTTATGAATAGAGGCATGATTTATATGACTTGGGTTGTGTCATATAGAATGAGAGACATTCTTGGTATCATGGTTGGTTGGGGGGGGTAGGATCGGTAAGATGCATGATCCATGGGTTTTTTGTGGTTTTAATTAGGATAGAGAGCGATAATCTATGATTTTTGAATATAGGTTGTTAAGTTTGGATAGATTCTCATGGTTTGGAATGAAACTTGTGTGATGGGTGATTGTGCGGTTATCCTTCAAATGAGTGATATGCCTTAGGATATTGGGTGAGAAAGAACCTATGAGTGGGTTCTTAGTGGATTACTCTACCTTAGGTAGAGGAGAGTGGGAACTAGTGTGGATTTTTGGGAAAATTATCAACGTGAGAGGGTAGGTATATTCTGGGTATGCGTGATGCTTAGTTGTGTTATAGATTAGTGAATTGGCTAGGTGTGGTTTTGTTGGTAATTTTTGGGGTTATGGATAAACATAAGAGGTACTGCGATGTTAGTATAGTGGTGTGATGCATGTGGTCATGATGACCCAAGGTTTTGTTCCTTGATAGGGGTGTTTTTGGGGAAGTGTGTTGATGGGAATCATTTAGGTTAGTACTTGAGGATCAGTATAAGGGAATCTATATGGTGGGGAGTGCACTGTTGTAAGTGTTAGTGTTTTGTGTTGGTGCTTAGTTAGGAGTAGTTTAGTCACATCTAATCATTACTTATGGTAATGGATGGATCATGGGTTGTAAAGATTGAGTGTTTTCATTTAGTGGAGCAATGATGATGGTACTCCTATGGTAGGTATCATCATATTGATCATGGGTGAATGAACCTTGTGTTGGAAGGGTCATGGTTACCATGAGACCGGTTGATGGATGTTTGAGGTGGTGACAGGTTATTGGTGCATGATAAGATCTTATGTGATTTAGTTCCTTAGTGAATACCATAATAGGGATTCAAATGAGGTGTTAGGTGTAGTTGGTGTATTTTCATCAAGATTATGGTGGAGTTAAGGAAATATGAGAGTGATTTAGATTGGAGGTGAGCCAGTCCTTGGGGTGAGAGCATGTCATCTAGAGCATATGGTTGAGGATCCAACTAAGAAATTACACTGAGAGTTGGGTTTGGGCTTCATTATAGGTGTTTAGACTGTCTCTTAAATCCTTTGGAAGTTTAGGCATTATGATTGGGCAGTGTGAGGATACTTCGGCAGTCGAGGATAAGCATTTTTGGGTAAGGCTATCTAGAGAAGGTATAACTAGTGTTTTTTCATAGATCTAGACACAATGAGGTGGAAATCATGTCAAAATCCTTGTGTGGGATGCATTTGAGGTTTCCTAGGGATCATACTAGAACTTTTTGGACAAAATATGGTGAATATAGGATTGGTTGTTGGAGTTACATAATAGAATCATGTTTAGAATTAAGAGGTGGAACACAGTAGTTTGATGGTTAATTTGTGATCAAGGTAGGTTAAGGTTGTTTCAGGAGGACTACCAGATGCTTCTTGATGATGATAATCCCTATGGTAGGAAGTTTTTAATGAATCGTGTTTCATGATTTAGGAAATAGGGGGAGCTAAGGAGAGATTATTTTCAACCATTCATACCCACCCACATCCCTCTTTTAAGAACTTTGAGAGGGGATGATTCTAAATGTGTTTTTATGGTGGTTCTAGGTAGGTTCATTCGTTATTTCCTCCATTTGTGTTTCTATTTAGTTTTCACCGATTTCTTATTCAATTCGTCTAGTTTTTTGGTGACAATTTCACTAGAGTATGGTGACATAATCTGTGAGTTGATGGGGATTTTGTGTTCAGCCACTAGAGGAGGACTTTAAAAGGCGTTTTCATGTATTCTATCATCATTTTGGTTGATTTAATACACTTACCTATTTTATTTAGGGTTTTTGGTAATATTGGGTGAATTTGGCGATTAACCATGTGCCGGTGGTTCAAGATTTTGTTTAGGATGGTGTCAGGGATGTGACACCAACCTTCTATGGGTGGTTAGTCAATGTTTTAGTGTGAAAATGGTTACTAATGAGTTTTTCATCAATTAATCCACTTTGGTTTAAATTAAATAATTAATTATAAATGTTTATAATTAATTATTTATGTTGTATGACATGAGATAGAAGATAAGTTAGTGGTATGAGCTTGGATAAGGCATGGAAGGTCTTGTAATAGGATTGGAGGGTCTCATCTTAGGTGGTAAATCCATATCATAGGCAGGTGGACCCTTTAATATAAATTCCTATACTTTTTTTATTCATGGGTGTTCTTGACTTCATGCAATTCATGGGACTGGGTAGCGAGATTGGGACTAAGGGTGCCTTGGGTAGATGAGATAGGATGGAATTGGGACTCCTATTCTTGGAATAATTTCTATTTAGCACATAGATAAATTGGTATTACTCAGTGAATGTGTTTCCAAGGGGTGAGGGAACTAGTTGAGATAATGAGAGAACTCTAGGAGGTCCTAGGATGTTAGTTTGAGATGTGGGATATCCTAGGTGAGTGCCTAGAGTTAATGGGAAGTCATGAGAGGCTTGGAGCCAAGTGATGATGAGTGATATCACCTTGTGTCTTGTGAGTGATGAGGGACTCCCTCTTGAGGTTGGAGGTGAGTCTTTATGTGAACTTGGAGTGAAAATATTCCTTCAAGACTAGAAGTGATGTGATAGTGAGGGTTTTCCTCTGAGGGATGAGCTGGGGGATCTCCCTTAGAAGATATGAGATGGGGCCTGAGTGTTGGTCATGTGAATTATTAAATACTTAGAGAAGGGATACTAAGGGACTTTTAGATATAAATTGGATCTATCTTGATGAGGCCAAGGTTGGGATGATCCCATGAGATGTGAGGTTAATAAGGGTGAATACATTTGATGGTATTGATGAGGAAAGGCCAAGATAGGTCTAGGTGACCCTAGTGGATGCCCTGATGGGAGAGAGGAGTTTTTCCATAGTGTGAGTGGCTAGTTGGGGGCTATACTGGGATGTGATGATCTAGTGAGCCATGTTATGGGATGTAGACCTAATTGTGATTTATTATGCTTATTCTCATGTTAGGTGATAGTTTACGATTGAGGAGAGGGTCCCAAGGTCTTGCCTCACCATGAGTAAGATGGAATTGGTGAGACTACCATGGGGTGTAGTCCTTGTTGTGCATGAATTCTGGGCTAACCATGAGTGAAATAGAATGGATTGAGATCTTTTGGAATCTCTTGAGTGATACAGTATGAAAAATCTATTCCATAAGTGATATGGTTTTTGTTGGACTTCCATGAGTGATATTGAGTCTTGGATGTGATGTGATGAGATCAGTCAATGGGCTTCCATGAGTGAGATAGGGCCTGAGATGTGATGTGGCATGAGTTTGGACGATGGGACCACCATGAGTGAGATGGGGTTCTAGTTTACATTATGATGTGGGTTATAGATGGACCCTACCTTGAGTGGTAAAGTAGTGGGTTGGTTTTTTGGGTATATGACCTTACATTGTTCCTTTGGGTAATGATCAAGGACTTAAATAATGCCTTAACCTAGGTCTTTGGGTATGTGATGAAATATTGGTAAGGGTTCAACAAATACATGACAACTGGTTTCCAATATGGTGTTAAAACAAGTATGATTAGGTTCCATGGTGTCCTAGTTAACATACAGTGACATGATGCACTTGGAGTCATGGTGGCCTAGTTAGGAAATGAAATTCAAGGCACGCATGTGAAATGTTTATTTTCCACATGCATACACCTACATGATGGTATATACCAGGGGAAATTGGTGAGATCCTACTGAGATATATTTTAAAAACACTTTATGATCACCCTAGTGTGTGTGATTAACTTATGGATGATTTTCAGATCAAAGCACAAGATGTGCAAAGGATTGGCTAGGAATCTTTATAGCTATTTAGAGACCGCATTATGTTGAGTCCTGGGGTTGTAAGTAGGGCCAGTGTATGATTTTTTGGTTTATTTTTTGTACTTTCTTGGTCCAATGATCTATTAGTGTTGTATGATTATTGATTTCATATGGTGATTTTGTTAAGCATTTTTTTTATTGACTTATACATACTCTGATAATGTGTTGTGGATGTTTTAGTTAATTTTATTATGTTTTATAGATTTGATTCTAGGAAATTTTCTTTCTATTGTATGGATTAGGCCCTCACCACTAGTCAAATTCCTCTAAAGTATGGGAAGGAATTCTTAAGGCTAAGTGGACCTCTGGCTCAGATGATGGTTCTGTGCTGGGGTGTCACATAAATTTTAAATTTATCCATTGATAATTATATTTTACCACTTTTAATAAGGACTATTATCTCTTCTTCACAGTCAATATGAAATAATAAATCCATAAAAATATATATAATATATTTTTACTTGGTTCACCATAACCAATATAATCCAAGGATTATGCAAAGGTAATGAACCAATTCACTAGAAACACTAAAGATCACTAATTTGTTACAAGTTTTGGAGTGTCCACACATACCCTCCTAGTTTACAACCTTGAATAAATTAAAAACACACTGCTCTTCTTACAAAATGGAATGCACTTCTCCTCTTGTAACTATTTTATGTTTCCATGAATGGTAGATGTAAACTACACAAAAGGTGGTATAATACTCAGTGAAATCTCCACAAACTTTTAGAAAGGGAAGATATCCCTCCACCTCATCCTTTATAATTCCAACATTTAATTCTTTAATTTCAGTTTTAAGGAACTAAATCCCTATTATATACCTCCTCTCCTATTACCCTTTTTTCATATAGTGTGAATTATCTCTTTTATGTATATGTGTACCAAGAGTCTCCCTGATATCCTCTCATTTTATTTTCATATTTCTATTTTCAATATTTTTCTAGTTTCCACATGAGAAATATTTCCATATTTTAAAATATATAAAATACAAAAAACTCACAAGATCTTATTCTTCAAATTTGAGTTATGGCATTTCTTTTAATTCATGGACTTTACTACTGAAGAATATGGTACTTAAATATTTATATAGATAACTTAAAATATCCATTAATGCACACACCATCACATTTAAAATATATATAAATATATTAATATTTAATTCCCAAAAAATTAGTATACCACTTCATTTAAAATGTTGAAATATTGATACAAATGATTATATTAATTTTGGATTGATTTCATCCACATGTGGTTGATTGAGTTATTAATCATATTTACTAATTAATAAAACAATTTCAAATTTATATATAAAATCCTATAATAAAAATGATAATGGGAATCATCCTTATGAGGTTTTGTATGATAATTATAGAGTTATGCTTTATCCTTATAAATTAACAAAAATCATCCTTAAGAAGTTACATTATCCTTATGAAGTATAAAAATCATCCTTATAAAGTTTACCTTATTTTTTATTAAGTCTTAGGGGGCCCTTATGAAAACCAACTTAATCATTACATAGTCACCCTTCATCCTTAAAAATTATCTAAATCATTCTTATGAGGTTCCCCTTCATCTTTATGAAGTCTTAGGGGATCCTTACAAAATTTTACTTTACTGAAAATTGACCCTTATAAACACAAGGAGATCTTTTAGGACTTTATCAAATTTCTCTTTTAAGTACCAAGATCATCCTTACAAAGTGTAAATGATCCTTACACTCTGATACTTTACCAAATTCCTTAAATTCAGTTTTAGATCAAATTCAACTACAAATATTATAGAAGTAATTTAAAACTCCTTCACACCTCTTTCAACCTTCAATATATAAAATTATAAAACTTAAACAAGATTCCTTAAAGTTTACTTCCACTTTATTATCAACAAGCCCAACCCAAAAATCACTCTTATAGGATTTTTTGTAACACATATGATCTTCCTCCAAATCAAAAAAGTGTAGCGCATATGTATGTTCTCTCCCCCTGATAAAAAGGTGTATGTTGGAACCAAATGCTTATTTGGTGTTAGATTTGTTTTCAATCAATAGAATCATGAAATAATAGGTAATTTTGTTAAAATAATTTATTTTATTTTTTTAAAAGTTCATAAATAATTTAATAAGGAGATATGGTGTCTTGGATGAAGTAATGTATAAGAAGATGGTTACCATACACATGGAAACCAAATTCAGAAGTTACGGAGGATTCATGAAATTGGAATAGATACATGATGTTATAAGTTGTGGATAATAATTTCATATTTTAACATGGTATTGTAGTTCTTTAGGAAGAAAAATTGAATAAGGTAGAGCACTAAATGACATTTAAGGGAATCTAGAAGCTTGAGTTATTATAATGGAAGTGGGTTTGACAATAATAAGTAATTAAATATTTGGAATTGTGTAAGTTGTTCAAAAGAGGTGATATAGATGTTTTAGAAGTAAATTATATTTATAGAAGGTATTTTGGAGGGTGAGATATATTTTGAAATAAATTTATAAGTTTTAGAGTAATTCTAGAATATTTATTGAGAAATAAGGTTTTTAGAAGATATCTAAAAATTGAACAAGTTGTGGAGGTTCCTTGTCTACTTAAGATATACTAGGGACTGAAAAATTAGCAAAGGTAGGGCACTCAAAATATACCTAAGGTTTTTTTATTAATACATAATATTTTTTTTGGAGTTGTGTTATTTTTCCTTAGAGTTCATAGTGATATATAACAAAGGAAAAGTTTCACCCTGTATTTGAAACATATTCGAGGATGATATGTAATATATTCTAAACTGGTAAAATTTTAAAATCCTAAAGTCCCATATTTTCATAATATATTTGAGGGATAAGTAATATTACCTAGTTTTAGAATGCATAAAAATAAAGGTATCACCCCATATACATAATATTAAATTCTCATAGTAGAGCATGTAAATGGGAAAGGTATTGAAGGCATAAGGTTTTTATTCCGAAACACAATATTTTTATATTTTGTATGTGAGGATTATTCATTTGAAAAAAATATTATATTTACAAAAGTTGATTTCTCGAAAGATATATTGTTTCAATTAAATCATATGATTCTAAAGGTATTACTCAATGTTTTAAATACCATGATACTAATTGGGATTAGTTGTGATTCAAGTTTAAATTAGCTACCATGACATGAGGAGAAAGATCATGTCATGATGCTGTTTGAGGAATGAAATAAGATGAAATTGCTTATGTTGTTTGAAATGTAGACACACATCAGATAAGAAGTTCACGTCATGGTTTTTGACAGAGAAGTGTCATGGGAAATACTCACACCATGACCGATCCACTGCACATATGGGTATATCATTAATCATATTATATGATTTATAATATGGTTATATGAGATTAAGGATGCCTATGTTTTTTTGAAGGAGTTAAGACCATGTTATTTAATGGAGATCAAAAATATTATAAATAATTAAAAAATAGGATTTCTTGACAAAAACTTTATATAATTTCTTTATTAAAATCATGTAAATTATCAAGTATGATCATTAAATAATAAGAAAATAAATAAAGAGGATATCACACTATGAATTTTTGAATGTTTCTATATTCAAATATGAAAAAATATATCATGTGATTATTCTATGAATTTATAATAATAGAAAAAGGAGAAGAGAAAAAAAAAGATGACTCCACTGCTATATGAAATATTTGTGTGTTGAATAAAGAGATAAGTAAGGAACAAAATTAAAGATATTTCTTTTGTGGGAGAAATAGTATAAGATCCTGTGCAATACCGAATATCTATTTTCATATAGAATAATAAGTACTAAAAATATTAAAATATTAAAGTATGGAAGAAGAAGTTGATAATAGAGCCATAAAGTATTTCCATTGATCGTATACAATATTGTTGAAGGAATAAGGCTCTAAGAAGCATGGGGATTATACTATTATATTAAGCTATTGAATAAGAAGTACAATAAGATAATTCTAGTTTGGAATTATCTTCACTAGGAGGAAAACTACTATTACTGTTGTATAAGACACAAAACTCAACACTCTACAAAGTGACAATCTCATCTAGCTTGGAGAAGAAGAGTGTAGAAAATATGAAAGTTAAAGAAGTGTATACCTTTAATTGAAGATGTATAAAAATCATGATTACTATTTTGAACATCATGAGACCCTCATGTCTATAAAATATTTAAGATATTCCCCAAAATAGTGTGTGGAGTAGAAGAATAGGGAGTTCCCCTTAGGCGAGGAGTGACCAAACCCTAAATCTTATAAATTTGGTGGTCCTTAATATGGGGTGACCATGATGAAAATTATATCCACTAAACTAGTGAAGTAGTGTATTTTGTTACATTGAAACATCATTGGCATGTGATCCCTGGACATATCCCTTCATGGTAAACCAAGTAAAATCCCTATGTATTGTGTATATTTTAATTTATTTCATATCAATGTATGTATAAATGAGAGCATCATCAAGAGTGAGAGATTGAACAATATTCCTACTAAAATAAAAACAAGATCATAGAGAAAAAACTGTTGATTAAAAGAAGTGGAACTGGGAAACACCCTAATTCACCCTCTCTTGGGGTGTCTTGGGTTGTAACAAGTTGTTGAGTAAGCAGTTTTACTTATTACTTTTCCATTACTTTAGTTTTATAAATCAAAAACACCTTATTAAAAATATTTTTACTAACTTTTTATGTCCCAAGTTTTTTAGTATGTTTTTTTAGAAAATATTACTTTTTTCTGTACATAGAAATAATTAAAATTTATTATGAATATAAACTTATCATTATTCAATACAATCCACTAGTTTAATGATGAGTCTGATTAATCAGACAGACCTTTATTCAAACCAGTTCTTATAATTATGTATTTTATACCTAATTAATAAAATTAATAACCATCAAACTAAACTTGGTACCAATACATCAGACTAACCGTAATTCAGTTTATCAGATTGATAGTCAATAAGGAAGTAAATTGTAATGACTAAAGTTTATAATTTGAGTACTTAAGAATCATTTCTATTTTAAGGAATAAACTATAACATTATAATGATACTAAAACAAAATGACGATGGGAATTTAGTTACAGATGAGCTATCAAGAACCAACTATCTGAGGTCATTGCAAAAAACTTAGAAATATGATTGTTGGAGATTTGCCTTAAAATAGCAGGTCATTTGAAGAGTTTTGTGCTAATACATTTCACAACTCAAGTATTCTAAAGTTTTCTCTGCATGAAAAATCTCATTCCTAGTCATTGTAATACTTTAGAGAGTTGTCATTTTAAGGAATACTTGTCAGGGTTGTTTCCTTTAGAACATTGTATTTTTCATGTATGATCATTGTTACGATCAAGGGATTCTAGGGATATAAAAATGGTGAATTTGATCCATCATATCAAGGTATTTTGGGGATATTAAGACAGATACCGATCATCATATCGAGAGATTTTGAGGATAGGAATACTAAGGTTATTCTGATCATCATATCGAGGGATTTCTTGGTAAAGAAAGGCAGACTTTATAGTAAGTGTAAAATCGCGGATACCTTTAGTCAAGGTTATTGAATACCTTTACTCCTAAACTTAAAAGAGTGAAATATTTTAATATATCTTGTAATACATTCTTACTTTTATAAGATGTGTATTTTTTTTACAAGATCTATTTTTTCCATTATGCATGTTTTGGAAACTTACCCTTCATACTTATCTTTCTAGTAAACCATTGCATCAGTACAACTATGAAACCAATAAAAACATAATCTAATATAGTTGGATCATCTGGGATACTGATTCTAATACTATGATCATTGGATAAAGTCTGAGTATGATATTTTTACTTTAATAGGTATTGGTTTTTTTTAGTTTGAAGTTTTTAAACTACAATTCACCACCACTTTTGTAATAGTAACTATCTTAGTTATTATTTCGATAAAAAATTGGTATCATAGGAGGTTTATACTAATATATCTTTCTAAGTTTTTACTTTATTTATCAACTGAAAGTTTAATTATGTTTTTTTATAAACTACCTGTTTAATTTTTTTTACACTATCATGTTTTTTTAAAAAAAGAGTTTCTTTTTTTGTTAAGATGAAATTTATGAAAATTGGATCTCTTGATAATCTTAATCATATTAAACCACCTATATTTGATGGGAATTACTATGAGTATTGGAGAGATATAATGAAAAATTTTGTGATCAACACTGGAGTTGATAATTTATTAATTCTTATTGGAAAGTATAAGATTCCCGATAAGGAAGTTTCTACTTTTACTAATAATGAGAAGTGAGAATATCAGTTGAAATAAAAAGTTAAAAACAATTTATTATATTCTATGAAAAGGAATATTTATAGTTAGATATAATCCTATAAATCTACCAATAGTATTTGGAGCAAGTTGGAAGTAACACATTTTGGTACATCTGAAGTCATTGAAAAAAGAAGAGTCATGCTTAGAGATGATTACCAAGCCTTTGATTTTCTAACTAGTGAGACAATTATCAATATTCACCAAAGGTTTATGACTATCATTAATAGTTTATAGTATCTTGGTGAAAAAGTTCTTGATGCTGATATTTTGGTTGAATATATTATTGATATAATGCCTAATGAGTGGGAATATAAAATAAATTACATGGATGATACAAGTAATATTACCAATATAAATCTTGATGATATTATTTAAACCCTCATAAAATATAAAGGGAGATTAAAGAGAGATACTTAAAATGATAAAAATAAAAATGGTGGAGTTTTTTTCCATAAAATCTATTATTCATACTAAAGTTCATTCGGTAGAAAAAGTAGTAAAGTATTCAAGAAAGAAGAAAGTTGTTGTTTAATTTGATTTTAGTTCATTAGAATATTCTGAAAATTAGTTGGATAATCTTTCTATAAGATGAATAATATTTTTGGAAAGAAATATTTTTAGTACAGATAAAAAATAGTTTATAAGGATAAAAATGACAAGAAGTATTTTGAGGTTACTTGTTATGAATGTAAGAGAACATGACACATATGACCTGATTATCCTAATCTCAAAAGGAATTATAGGAAGGTAATTTCTTTGATAGAAATTAAAAGAAATATTATAAGTATAAAAACAAGAAAATTCTTAAAGCTTTTGACACCTAGAGTGCCAGTGGTGGATATTCTTTAGAAAATTATTCCGATAATGAATGTTCCAAACAAAGGAACATTGGTCTTTTTTCAAAAGTACATATGGTAAATTAATTTCTTATGGAAAAGGTATATATTGATAAATACCTTACAAATATTTCATTAAATGAAAACTATCCTAAAGATTATAAAAATTATACATCTTCTGATGAAGAATATTCCTCAACATAAGATAATACTTTACCTAGTTATGATGAAGTTTCTAGATTTGTAAAAATTTTAGAAAATAAAAATTGGAAATTTCATAAAAAACTTTATAATGACAAAGAAAAACTTGTAAAGGCAGATTCAAGAATAACTCTTTTAACCAATGAAATATCATATCCTTATAAAGATCTCGATAAAATTAATTTTAGAAAATAAATTATTTCAAAATATATTAAGAAAAATATTTATGAGAAAAATAGTTTATAAAATAATTTTGATAAACTCAGTTCTAATTCTATTTTTAATGAGGAAAAAGACTTAGTTGTAAAACTAAAGTCTGAAATATCTAGTTTGAAAAAACTTTTGCCTAAGTTTACCATTGGTAAGGAAAATTTTGAAAAAATGTATAAATAAATTAAACCTTATGGTAATAATTATGGAATGGGTTATATAAATCAAAAACCTATTTTTAGTAATAGTTATTTTGTTCCTAAAAGTGAAACATTTTTCTAAAAATGCCAAAGTGGTGGACATTGGAAGAAAAATTGTTCTTTTAATAGAGTCCAGTCTCTTAGTTTTAATAAATATTTTTTATAAGGAAATGAAATTTTCTCAAAGTAGTAATTTTTTCCAAATGTGGTTACGTAAAATTCTATTTTTTGATAATATTGGACCCAAAAAGATTTGGCTTCTAAAAAACTAATTCTTTTGTTTTAAAGAAAAGAAAGATAGTACAAAAAAATATATTTGGTACATGGATAATTGTTTCTAGAGAAACATGACTAGAAAAAAATATTTCTTTAAGAATATTATCAAGATGAATGGTGGAAAAGTAACTTTTAGAGATAATTCTCAAGGAGAAATCATTGGTATAGGTAACATTGTCCTTCTTAGAGAATATCTTATTTCAAATGTTTTATTTGTTGTAGGACTTAAGAGAAACCTTTTAAGCATAATTCAATTATGTGATTAAGGTTATCTTGTGAACTTTATAAATGATAAATGTATAGTACATATTTCCAAGGATGAATTTATTCTTTCTGCTAACCAGCATGAGAATGTTTACACACTAGACTTATAAGACCTTAGGATCAAAGATTTTCCTTATCTTAGTATAATGGAAGATCAATCTTAGAATATAAGGTAAGGAACCTGTAACCTTAGTACCTTAGCTAAGTTGATTGAGAAAGGACTAGTAACGGATCTATCTAAATTAAGGTTTAGTGCTTCAAAAGTTTGCGACCCTTATCAATATGGTAAAAAACACAAGTCAAGTTTTAAATCTATTAGTGAAGTCTAAAATTATGATGCTTTATAGTCAATACACATGGAATTATTTGGTCCTATACAAGCTGGAAGTATTGGTGGAAAATACTATTTATATTTCTTAGTTGATGATTAAACTTGATACACATGGGTCTATTTTCTTACAAAGAAATATGAATCCTTTAGTTATTTGAATACTTTTCTAGCTAAATTTAAAAATAGGAAAAAAACTATCCTTGATAAATATTCATAGTAAACATGGTGGAAAATTTGAAAATTCTAATTTTGAAACTTTTTTAGTAATAAAGGTATTGAACATAAATTTTCAGCACTTAGTACCCCACATGAAAATGGTGTGGTTTGTAACGACCCGAACCCAAACAGCCACCTGAACAATGCTAAATGGGTCGGGTGTTACTACCTTAGGTGAACCTCCCCGAATTCCAAAGGCTGCCGACTAACAGCGAGGGTATGTTAGGTATAGTGGGGAGGATATACCCTCTCAAAGGATAATAATAAGGGTGCTGGTCTGAGTATAATAATAAAAATGCAGTGGAATAAAGACTCAGCAGACTCAAACCAGACCCGTAGAGCAGAAGCATAATCAATATAGATAAACAGCGGAATTAGTAAATATAAACAACTACAGTGGAAATAAACACAACATGATGATAACATAGAACTACTACTGAACAATTAAGCATGCATCCAAAGCAGGTCATACATATCTGAATATAAAAGGGCGCCAATGGCTAACCATAAGTAGCTACAACAAGCAAGCATGCTGATACAGGAAAGAAAGAAAAACAAACTAAACCCTAGCTAGGTAAGACATCAAGGTCCCTACCATCTTCATGCAATAGCTAATACAGCTCAGCTCCTGAGGCTGGCCTCCTTCCTGCACGTAAATCCATAAAGTCTGCACACTTCCTGAAGGGACTGTGAAGAGTGTGAGATAAATCTCAGTAGGATACCACCCAACAGTGTGTACCTAATATAAGTGTTTAAGCAGGCATGCATTTATAAGGAAATTAGTAAACATAACAATGCAAAATAAACACTAACTCCACTGGTGCTCAGCAGCCACCATGGAGTGTCACCTGCTTAGGCCAATGCTGGAATCTCTGTCATGTAACCCGACACCATGTGCCACCTGACACCGCGTGTCTCAAGTACCGACATTTCGAAGGCACACCCAAGAATAGTAACCCAGCACCTTGTGCTTCCTGGCACCTCGTGCCTCAAGTACTGACGTCCCGAAGGCACACCCAAGAAGTAACCCGGAGGAACAGTGATGTCTGACCTCAGATAACGTATCCGAAGGGATAACGATATCTACCCTCAAATAACGGCGAGCCTCATCCCACAACTTGATAGCCTCAATGATATCCCATGAAGGCTCCTCACCTCCCAAGTGACTTTCTATGGCAAGCACCCCCAACCAATGTACCTAAACAACAACTAATGGGGGCCTCTACCCACACGAGTGGTCAAAAACACCTCATCATGGATTATCTCTGTGTGCACACTAATCAAAGTTCTAGGTGAGTGGTAATCACCAAAATAGTACCTAAGCCACCACACATATGACACCTCGTGTCCCTACGACCATGCCGCTCAAGTCTGATGTTCTCTCCATCCAAGTAACCTGGGTCATGCCCAACCTGAAGATCGTACTACCTCAAGACGACGTCCATGAAGACCAATCCCATGGTCAAAACCACCCAAAGTAACCCGGGCCAAGCCCAACCTGTGATCAACATCACTCAAGAATATCCGGGCCATGCCCAACACCCCCTAAAGGGTACGATATATGCAATTCAGCAATTGCATATATAACATATTTAAATGGAAAATATAAACAGGCTAAACAATCTAAACAACTGGATTACACTATGCAAGGTGTTGTCCCATACCAGTACTAAGGTCTTGAATGCCTCTAACAAATTTAAACTAAACTCAATAGTTTAAAACATTATAATTCAAATATAACCATTTTGTCATCCCCCGACCAAAATGCCCCGATGAGAAACGACCCCTCACCTGGCCCCGCTCAAGCAAAACTGTTAATAGGGCATACCCAAAGGTATCCCATAGGTCAATGAACAATATAATATGCAATATCAGATAAAAATGGGTCCCGCTCAAAATACCCAAAAACGCGCCGAAGGCCACGTCACCCAAATGACCACGAAAACACAAAAAGAGGTATGTATCACCTACCTGAGACTCGTACGATGCTACTCCTCTGGTAACAGCCTCCAATTTGGGATAGAATGTGGTAGATCTATAAAAGAATCCAAATCGCTCAAACCCCTATAACTCATTCTAGAACAGAAATCAAACAAAACGGATCAAGAGGAATCGAGACCTTACCGAGGGGGTTCCAACGCATCAATCGGTGATCGAATCGGGGTTCAGACGGATGATCGGGGGAAGAAACAATGTCCGGATGGCTTGGTTTGTGAAACCCAGCCAAAAAAACGTGTTCTACCTCCACACGAGGCTACTGCCCATTTTAACACAAAAGAAGAAACTACACGGTGTGTACTTTAGGACTACATGCCATGTATATCATTTAACTATTCATTTGGCAGCTGGAATTCCACTGACTTACTTTCCAGAACCTACCGACATGAGTACACGGCGTGTACCTGGGGGTACATGGTGTGTACTTTTGTTTTCCTTCACCGACTTACCCACACGCCATGTATTTCTCTTATACACAGCCATACTACATGGCGTGTCTAGAAGGAACACGACGTGTACTTGGTTAAGGTGATTCTCCCCAGCCAACAGGCCTACACGCCATGTATGGCCTCTACATGGTCGTGGGTACACGGTGTGTCTATAACTACACGCTGTGTAGTAAGAAATTTTCTACACAGTCAACACACAGTATGTACTCGGCGAGCACACGGCCGGTACTTGCTTAACATATACATGGTGTGTACTTTATGTACACGGCGTGTAGTCTAGAAATTTCCATAAACTGCCCATTTTCTCCAGTTTCCTTAGAAACAAGTCAAAAATTCAAACAGGGTCGGGATTTTGACCCGTTCTAAAAACCCGGGTTTCTACAATCTACCCACCTTAACATAGCTCATCCCAGAGCTATCAAATGAAACTCGTAGATAACACCAAACACACCACCTCGATCAAAATAACCCATACTTCCCCGGTCTCGAAGGTTTCGACGAAATTCCTCAAGGGCTCCCCACCTTAGAAATTTCCTAAATCGGTCTCAACATGACAAAAATCAAAACAAACAAGGGTTTACTAACCTGTTTCCGGACTCACTGTCCTTCTGTGATGCATCGTCACCCCTGCACCTCATTGGCACTCCTGTGTCGTTCCCGACACCCAACATATCCCGCATTGGATCGGTGTCCGCCTCCAAGAGGTCCTGGTGCCTAGCACCTCAAGTAACCCACATCATCGATGCCCCGATGCCCATGCCACCTCAAGTAACCCGAATCCTCGATGCCCCGATACCCACGACACCTCAAGTAACCTGTATCCTCGCTGCCCCGAATGCTACGCATCCCATACATATATTTATATAAAAATATATCACACACCTGATATGGTGTCAATCCCACTGACTGGAATCTAGTCAGTCCACATAGATCCTGTGCACCACGTACACTCAAAACAGACATTCCTGTACATGTCATGTCAAAAAGGAAACATGTGAATCACGACCACACCGTGGTGTACCTCTAACCGTCATCGGCTCATCAGCCTGCTCAGCCTCTGGAAGCTCCACGGCGTGCACCTGGCCTAAAGTACGACTGCCTGATGCCTGACCTCCCTGTGGTGCTGCTCCAGTCACCAGCCACTGACCCCTCAACTGGATCCCATTGTCTCTGTCACATCCTATGCATGAAGATAAACCTCGGTTACCCTCTCCTGGTACTGAACCCGAACCAAATTCGGATGCCACCGTCTGTCCTGGTCTCTGTCTGCCGGCTATCTGAGAAGGCTTCCTGCAAAACCTCTCAAGGTGCCTGACCTATCCACATGCCCGACACTCCTTTAGAGGCCTATTTCACTGAGTCTAAAAATGTCCTGGATGTCCACACTGAAACAAATCACTTAAGAACAACCACGAGGTGGTCTAGATGAGTCACTGGCCTGACTGCCCTGTTGGAACTCATCTCATCCTCGCTTCCTACTGTCCGAACCATCACCTGAAACCATCACCCGACCAACCTGGGGCATATCCCTCTAGTTTCCCTCTGCTAAGAGAACCTGGTTCACTACCTCTGAGAAGGAACCCATCCTGAAGATATTTACCTGGACCCGAATGGCGTGTCGTAAGCCATCCTCAAAGCATCTCACCCAAGTCACGTCATCACTTACCATACTAGGTGCAATGCATGACAGCTCAGTGAAAGTAGCTACGTAGTCCATGACGAACATGTCTCCCTAATGAAGACTCAAGAACTCCCGAGCTCTCTCTGCTCTCAGTGTCTTCAGGTAAATGTGCTTGAAGAACCTGCCCTCGAATTCCTTCTATGCTAGTCCCTCGTGCCTACGGGCCTGAACATGCACATCCCACCAACGCTTTGCCGGTCCTCTCAGCATGTATGTCTCCAGCTTGAACCTTCTCCCTGGAGGCGTCTCAAGCCGCTCTAAGATCATCTCCATGCTCTCTATCCAGTTCTCAGATGCCTTTGGACCACCCTCACCCTAAAAAATCGGCAGGTGCTGTGAATGGAACTCCCGCGTCAGATATGCCATAGATGAATCTATACCCTACGCGCCTCTGTTGATCCCCTGCAAGACACGCACCAGGCTTGCTCAGAGCTGCTCGTCGAGCCATGGCCTAAACGATGCCAAACCCAGAAGCTATCCTACCTGAACTGGGTCCTGAACCTGATTCTGTCCTTGAGCCTGTACCTGCGGTTCATGATCTTCCTGTACCAAATCCTGAACCTGATCCTCCACCCGCGGCACTGTATCCTCACTTGTCTAACGCTCCATCGAGATGTGTAAGAGGAAGCCGCTGAATACCATAAATGGTCAGGCAACCCATACATATATATAAGAATATATATTCAACACAGATAAGAAAGTAGTAAAAGGCAGTGCATAACTATTACCCTTACTCTCCCCCACTGCAACCCATTCCCCACGACATCCCGACCTCAGGGCCTCCTTACCCGCCCTTAACAAAGCCAAGTATCAAAAGTACCTCAGGCCATGCTCGTCCTGACAACCAATGTTGCCTCAACCGATGACCGAGTCACCCAATCTTGGTGATCAAAATCACCTCAACAGATAGTACCTGCCTGCTCTCATAAGAGTCAGACCCAATTATCCTGCCATATACAATTCTACAAAAATAAATCATGGCATGCACATTGCAACAACAAGAAATTCTATCCAAAATTTCAACTTTTTTACATTTCAAGCATATAAAGCATGGAAATTGATTTTATTCACATGGTATTATCACATCAAAAAGCATACGTGAAATTATGAAATTGAAATACCCTAAAATGTGCCTATCAACAGCCAATCAAACAAGCCTTGCCATACTGGGTCAAGGTCCAATTCTCCCTTACCACACCGGGTCAAGGGTCACATATCACAATCAATAACCTCACACACCAAGTGATCCACCGAGGTGGAGATCATATAAACTATAATCCGAGCAAAAGAAAAAAGAAATTCCCACCCAAGGTAACTTGGTTCATCCCTCATACCTGGGACTGCAGGCACCCAAGCACAAGCTAGAAACCCAAATCTAGTAACAACCTATCTTCATTATACCATATCCAAAATAGTAAAACTATCAGAAATAAAGAGAGAAGTCTCAATATCATTAGTAGCCAGTAGAACAATGCTACTAAATCCCTGTAAAGAACTCCTCTGATACCACTTTGTAACGACCCGGACCCGAACAACCACCCGAACAGTGCTAAACGGGTCGGGTGTTACTACCTTCGGCGCACCTCCCTGAATTACAAAGGCTGATGACTAGCAGAAAGGGTCTGTTAGGTATAGTGGGGAGGCTATACCCTCTCAGAGGATAATAATAAGGGTGTTGGTCCAAGTATAATAATAAAAATGCAGTGGAATAAAGACTCAGCAGACTCGAACCAGACCCGCAGAGCATAAGCATAATCAATATAGATAAATAGCGGAAGCAAGAAATATAAACAACAACGACAGAAATAAACACAACAACATGCTAATAATATGGAACTACTACTGAATAATTAAGCATGCATCCAAAGCAGGTCATACATATCTGAATATAAAAGGGAGCCAATGGCTAACCATAAGTAGCTAAAACAAGAAAGCATGCTGATACAGGAAAGAAAACAAAACAAAGTAAACCCTATCTAGGTAAGATCTCAAGGTCCCTACCATCTTCATGCAACCGCTAATACAACTTAGCTCTTGAGGCTGACCTCTTTCCTGCACGTAAATCCATAAAGTCTGCACGCATCCCAAAGGGCCTGTGCAGGGTGTGAGACAAATCTCAGTAGGATACCACCCAATAGTGCATACCTAATATAAGTGTTTAAGTAGACATGCATTTATAAGGAAAGCAGTAAACAGAACAATGCACAATAAACACTAACTCCACTGGTGCTCAGCAGCCACCATGGAGTGTTACCTTCTTCGGCTAACGCCGGAATCTCTGTTGTGTAACCTAGCACCATGTGCCACCTGACACCGCGTGTCTCAAGTACCGACATCTCGAAGGCACGCCCAAGAATATTAACCTATCACCTTGTGCGTCCTGACACCTCGTGCCTCAAGTACTGACGTCCCGAAGGCATGCCCAAGAAGTAACCCGGAGGAACAACGATGTCTGCCCTCAGATAACGTATCCGTAGGGACAATGATATCTACCCTCAAATAACGGCGAGCCTCAGCCCCCAACCCAATAGCCTCAATGCTATCCTCTGAAGGCTCCTCACCTACCACGTATCTTTCTACAGCAAGAACCCCCAAAAAAAGTACCTAAACCGAAACTAACGGGGGCCTCTACCCACACGAGTGGTCAAAACCATCTCATCACGAAGTATCTCTGTGTTCACACTACTCAAAGTTCCGGGTGAGCAGTAATCACCAAAATAGTACCTAAGCCACCACACATCTGACACCTCATGTCCCTGTGACCATGCCGCTCAAGTATGATGGTATCGCCATCCAAGTAACCCGGGTCATGCACAACCTGACAATCGTACTGCCTCAAGCCAACATCCATGATGCCCAATCCCATGGTCAAAACCACCCAAAGTAACCCAGGCCAAGCCCAACCTATGATCAGCATCACTCAAGAATATCCGGGCCATGCCCATCACCACCCAAAGGGTATATCATATGAAATTCAGCAATTTCATATATAACATATTTAAATGGAAAACATAAATAGGCTAAACAGTCTAAACCGTTGGATTTCACTATGCAAGGTGTTATCCCGTACCAGTACTAAGGTCTTGAATGCCTCTAACAAATTTATACTAAACTCAACAGTTTAAAACATTATAATTAAAATATAACCATTTTGGCATCCCCCAACCAAAATGCCCCGATGAGAAACGACCCCTCACCCATCCTCGCTCAAGAAAAACTGGTAACAGGGCATACCCAAAGGTATCCCATAAGTCAATGAGCAATATAATATGCAATATCAGATAAAAATGGGTCCTGCTCAAAATACCCGAAAACGCGATGAAGGCCGCATCACCCAAATGACCACGAAAACACAAAAATAGATATTCACCACCTACCTAAGACTCGTACGATGCTACTCCTCCAGTAATAGCCTCCAATTTGGGCTAGAACGCGATAGATCTAAAAAAGAATCCAAACCTCTCAAACCCCTATAAATTGTTCTAGAACATAAATCAAACAAAATGGCTCAAGAGGAATCAAGGACTTACTGAGGGGGTTCCAACGCATCAATCGGTGATCGAATCGGGGTTCAGATAGACTATTAGGAGAAGAAACAAGGTTCGACCAGCTTGGTTCGCGAAACCCGGCCAAAAAAACGTGTTCTTCCTCCACACGAGGCTACTGCCCGTTTTAACGCAAAAAAGAAACTACAAGGTGTGTACTTTAGGACTAAATGATGTGTATATCATTTAACTATTCATTTGGCAGCTGTAATTCTACCGAATTACTTTCTAGAACCTGTTGACATGAGTACACGACATGTACCTGGGGGTACACGGCATGTACTTTTGTTTTCCTTTGCCGACTTACCCACACGCCATGTATTTCTATCATACACATCCATACTACATGGCGTGTCTAGGAGGAACATGACGTGTACTTGGTTAAGGTGATTCTCCCCAGCCAATAGGCCTACACGCCATGTATGGCCTCCACACGATCGCGGGTACATGGCGTGTCTATAACTACACATCGTGTAGTAAGAAATTTCTACACGGTCAACACACGGTATGTACTCGGTGAGCACATGACCTATACTTGCTTAACATATACACATCATGTACTTTATGTACACGGTGTGTAGTCTGGAAATTTCCAGAAACTGCCCATTTTCTCCAGTTTCCTCAGAAACAAGTCAAAAATTCAAACAGGGTCGGGATTTTGACCCATTCTAAAAACCCAGGTTCTTACATGGTTGAAAGAAGAAATAGAGTTATTTAGGAGATTACTAGAACCATGTTGAGTAAATACTCAGTTTCTAAACACTTTTGGTCCAAAGTGGTTAGTAACACTTGTTATACTATAAATAATTTTTTAATTAGTAATCTTATTAATAAAAATACTTATGATCTGTGGATAGGAAGAAAACCAAAAGTTTCATACTTTAAAGTTTTTTGATGCAAAGTATTCATTCTGAATACTAAAGATAACTTACATAAATTTTCATCAAAATACGATGAAATAATATTTTTAGGCTATTACACTACTATTAAGGATTATAGAGTTTTTAATAAAAAATCTTGTACTTTTGAGGAAATAGTATATTTTAAGTTTGATAAAACCAATCCTTTTATTTTCAAACAACCCCAACCTACATCCTTAGATTTTATTTCTAAAACTGATTTTCAACCTTAGTTATAAAGTTATTCTAGTATGGAAATAACTTAAGAATTTTTTTATGAAGTTATTCCTTAGGAATATTTTCCACCTACTGTTGAAGAATAGACTTTTGAAAACCTAAGAAGTCAATTGTTTCTTAGTAATCATCCTAGTGAAAGTATCACTGGTGATGTAGATCAACCAGTTATGACTAGAAGTTATTTGATAAATGAAATTGAACATCTATCATTTTTATCTCAATTTGAACTTAAGAATACTAATGAAGCTTTTGGTGATGAGGATTAGATAAAATAAATTCAAGATGAACTCAATGAGTTTGAAAGGAACCAAGTCTGGACTTTAGTTGAATGACGTAATAAAACTTCTATAACTGGAGTAAAATGGGTTTTCTATAATAAATGTGATTAAAATGACATAATATTTAGAAATAAATCTAGACTTGTTTCTAAGATATATAACTAACAAGAGGGAATATATTATGAAGAAACCTATGTACTGATACCCAGACTTGAAGCTATTTGAATACTTTTAGCCTTTGCAAAATTCTTTAATTTCAAGCTTTTTCAAATGGATGTGAATTATATTTTTATTAATGGATATTCTCATGAGGAATTTTATGTTGAACAAACCCCTAGTTTAAAAAAAACATCCAAAACAAGTTTTTAAACTTACTAAAGCAATTTATGTAGATAAACAATCCCCTAGAGCTTGGTATGATAGGTTAACTAGATTTTTGTTACAAAAA
The DNA here is from genome assembly GCA_963277665.1 of Viscum album. NCBI lineage: Eukaryota > Viridiplantae > Streptophyta > Magnoliopsida > Santalales > Viscaceae > Viscum > Viscum album. The sequence goes on along the minus strand of OY728127.1, from coordinate 1,397,463,720 downwards.
ATTTTTGTTACAAAAAATTTTTGTTAAGGGAGTTGTGGATCAACATATTTTTATGAAAGAAGTAAATAAAAACATTATGATTGTAAAAATATATATTTATTACATTATATTTGGTTCAACTCAAAAAATATTTAGCATATTACTTTTAGGATATTATGAATTATGAGTTTGAAATGAGTATGATGCGTGAGTTAACATATTTTCTTGGTTTTGAAATATCACAAAAACTAGAAGGTACTTTTGTTTCTCAACAAAAGTAAATAAAATATTTACTTAAAAAATCTGGATAAAAAAATACTAAAATTATTAGTACTCCCATTGGTACCTCCAATACTTTAGATCTTGATGAGGCTGAGAAACCAGCTGATCAAAAAACTTTTAGAGGTATGATTGGAAGCTTAATTTACTTAACTACTAGTCATCCGAATTTAATGTTTTCAGTATTCTTATGTGCTAGATATCAAACCAATCCAAAACAATCCCATCTGAAATATGTAAAATGATTATTTCATTATCTTAATGGAATTATGTATGTAGGATTATTCTATTCTTCTAGAAATGTTTTTGAACTAAAACATTTTTTAGATGATGACTTTGGTGAATGTAGAATGGATATAAAAATTAAATCTAGAACATGTCATTTAATAGGAGATTCTTTAATTTATTTGTCTTATAAGAAATAAAATATAGTAGCACTTTCCACTGTTGAGGCTGAATATGTGGCAGTTATAAGTTGTTTTGCTCAAGTGTTGTGGATTAAACACACACTCACAGAATAGGGCACGAGTTTTACAAAAACTAAAGCACTTTTTGGCAACAAAAGTGCCATTTAATTAAGTAAAAATCCTTTACATCACTCAAATGATAAAATCATAGATATAATACACCATTTTCTTCAGGATCACACACTTAAAGGAGATATAATTTTACAATTCATTGGAATACATGAGCAACTTGCAGATATTTTTACTAAACCTCTTAGTTATTATAGAATTGAATAAATTAAACATAAACTAGGAATGATAAATGTTAAGTGATAATTTATTTTTACTTTCTGTTTACTAATATCCTTACATTAATGTACTCATTTTCATCAGGGGAGTACATATGTTTTTTGTTTAATAAAAAAACTTTTTTTTTTATAAATTTTTTAAGATTTTAAAAAAGTTTTTTATCATAATGACTTTTTTGGACTAAAAATAAGTTTTTATATTTTTTATACAATATTAAATATCTTAATTAGTTTTTATTTCAAAACTATCATAATCATTTTTTATTTCAAAACTATCATAATCAGTTTTTATTTCGAAACTATCATAATCATTTTTTATTTCAAAACTATTGTAATCGAATTTATTTCAAAACCATCATAATCATTTTTATTTAAAAACTATAATAATAAGTTTTTATTTCAAAACTATCATAATCATTTTTTATTTAAAAAATATCTTAATCAGTTTTATTTCAAAACTATCATAATCAGTTTTTATTTCAAAATTATCTTAATCAGTTTTTATTTCAAAACTATCTTAATTAGTTTTTATTTCAAAACTATTGTAATATGTTTTTATTATAAAAATATAATAATTTATTTATGTTATAAAAACCAAGAAGAATATGTTATTCACACCAATGAAAATTTATAATCTGAAAGGAATTATTCTCTTAAATTTTACACTAATTTATTACTTTAGTTTATATTTTTTGTCGATTAATTTTTATTTCAGTCTTATAACATAGTTTTGTTTTCAAATTTTTTTTCATAATGATTCTCACTTTGATAAAGTTTTTTAAAACATTGAGAGTTAAAATTTATACTGAAAACTTTCTCTGATTAAATCCTAGTTATTAGATCAATTAAGTATTAATCTGAACCATTGAAAGTTTTTTGGAATACGAACCGATGTTTTCCCATGCGTATATATAGGTGGAACACCTCCTATACGACATCATTTTTCAGAGATTTTTTTGTCGACTCTCATCATTTCTCAATTCTGTTAGTCTATTTATTTTGGAATTTTTTCGATAACCGACTTCAGTCTCATTACGATGAATAGAAAGGAAGAATATATAAAATAGTATGTTTTTATAGAACATATCATTTAAATAATGTGATTTGATAAGTATGACTATTCTCTAAAAAATATCATCAATTTTCAAGGATGGGAGGAAATATGTGTATAGAAACAAGATAATGATTTTGACCTATATTATCCTCAAATCATATTAGAGTTCTATGATTCTGTTAATTTTGTTAAAGAATCTAATAAGGATTAAGTTTCTTTATCTTTATTTGGTAATAAATACAAACTTTCTTATAAAAGAGTTGTAGATTTGGTTAGAGTTTTTACCAAAGGAGAATCTTTCTTAACCTCTCACAAATTACCTTAAAGTCTTGGTTATTTGAAAGAAAGAAAGTAGAAGATTATTTTTTTTCCTTGTTATGATAAATTAAGGAAAGTATCACATCTAACACCGTATAATATATTTGTACCTTTGTGGATTCAAGAGTATTTAATACCCAAGAAAAGTGATAAAGATACTCTTAAGGTATCAAGTATATTTATTTTGGAATATCTGGTAAATATGAAGAAAATCATTTTGGTCAAATTTGTTTTCATTATGGTATCAGCACTCAATAATTACTCAATAAAGTTGAATATTATTATATTTCCTACTTTAATCAATAATTTACTTATCAAAGTTATGAAACTTTTCAATGTTGAGAACTAATCATCTCTAATGAGAGAGAAAATTTCTTTTATTGGTGAAGATAAAATTTAAATAATGAATATTCTATTCAATTAAAATACAAAGAAGTTTATAGATAAGGTTTAAGCAGCTATGTCTGAAGCTCAACCTTCAAAGAAATATGAGGATTAAGAGAAGATAAGAAAGGTAAATTCAATCCCACCGATGAAAAAAATATAGATAAGAAGATAATGGATGATCAATTAAATAAGTAGATAGAACTTAAGGATCAAAATAATCTAGGAGACCCTATGTTTGGTCTTAATCTAGCTGAGGCTAGGGATTTAAAAACATGGATAACTAAACACTTAGAAGAAGAATATAAAAGAAATAAGTAAAGGAAAAGGTTAACTGAAGCCAAAGTTGTTGAAATATTACTAAAGGGTATAGAGAGATCCTTAGAAAGTCCAATCCTTATAGTTTCTCATACCGATCAAGTTATTCATGATGATAGAATTGTTTTTGAAGAAATATCAGTTATACCATCAGTTGTTCCTTCTATTGCTGGTAAGGAAAAATGAAAAGAAATAGTTGAAGAAGTAACAACATCAGTACCAAAAAAAGAATCAGTTTTAGAAATAGTTGGAAAAAGCATTCTTCAAACCACATGTCAATTAGAAAAAGTGATTGAGTATGTTGAATAAGAATAAGAAGCAGAAGAAGAAATAGAGAATAAATAGGGGAATAAGTAGGGTAATTAGTAGAGAAAAAAGTGGAAGAGGAAAAAGAAGGTGATAATAAAAAAACTGATACTGGTGAACATAGAAAAGAAAATAAATCTTCAGACTAATCATATTCATCTCCTTAACCATCTCAGACTATTAAGGATTCTTAGTTAGATGGTTATTAAGAAAAATATTCATCCTCAGAGAAAGAAAAATCATCCTCAAAGAAAGAATAAGAATATAAATAATCAAACACAAAAGTTAATAACAAAGTTTAATATGATAAATAAGTGGATGTTGTTGAAGAATCAAATGATAAAAAAGTTTCCAACAAAGGGAAAGATAGAGTGGAGGAGAAACCTTATTTCAAATCCTCAATAATGAAACCTCCCAAACCTTCTTCAGGTTTATTGGAAGTAGAGGAAACTATTTCAAAAAAATATTTTGATTTCATTTTCCTATTTTTGAGAAGGTTAGAAGACACCATTATTTATTTCCCTAAGCTTGAGGAAATATGTCAACTTATTCAGAACAACCTCAGTGAAAAATCAAAATCGTTGAATGTTTTAACTGAATATGTAATTCTTATTGAGGTAGAGTTAAGAAAATTTCAAAAAAATTATCATACTCACAAAAGATCATACAATAAGATGGTGAAGTGGTCTAACCAAGTGGATAATGATATTATGGAACATGATGATCAATTTTTTGAAGTAAATAAACTTTTTTTAGAAATGGAAGAATCCTTCAACAAGTTTTCTTATGATGTCTCAGATCGAGTGATGTTCATTGAATATTTCAAAGATTCTACCAATGATCATATTAAGGAGTTGAAAGTTTTGAAATAAAAGGTTCAAAGTTTGGAGTTGGAAAATAGTAGGGTTGGATTATGTGAATAGTAATTGATCCTTATGAAGGAAGAAGTTTAAATTATAAAGACTTAATTCCAAAAGAAATAATTTTTAGAAGAAAAGATCATGAAACTTGAGAGGGATCAAAATGAGTTCCAAAATACGAAAGCTATTGTGAAAAATATTGTGAATAAAGATTGAATATTTTTTATATTTGAACTCTTGATGTAATATTTTTAAACATTTGAATGCTTTTTAAATGTGATTATCTTTTCATCCAAATACTTTATTCTTGAATGTATTCCAATCAATTTTGTATGCATGTTCCTTCTATTACTTTGTGGATTATTACTTAGTTCACAATTTATTACTTCATATGTTATTTTTCTTAAATTTTAGGAAAATTTTGATTCTTTCCCATTATTTTTATAAATCAAAAAGGGGGATAAGGTTTGTTAGTTTTATAAAGGGTGAGTATTTCTTAAAAGTGAATATATATGATTAAGTGGGATTTTTCTAAATATATAAAATTATATGGGGGAGAAGTATTTAAAAGTATTTAAGAATTTCACGAAGGGGAGAAGTATGAATAATCCATCATATCATAAAATTTTTATAAACTTAGATGGAGTTATGAAGTATATCTTTAAAGTTCTTAATAAGTAAAAGGGTTGTATGTATTTAAAGTTATAATTTCTCATTTAATTATTGTGGATTGTGATTTCCAAAAAGGGGGGGATTATTGAGTCATAGGTTTTAATTTTTACTTTTTCATTCCTTTAGTTTTGGAAATCACAAACACCTTCTTAAAAATATGTTTACTGACTTTTTATCTCCTAAGTGTTTTAGTATGTTTTTTGAAATCATTACTTTTTTTCTTATATAGAAATAGTTAAAATGTATTAAAAATATAAACTTATTATTATTAAATACGATCTATCAGTTTAAGGATGTGTTCGATTAATCAAACATACCTTTGTTCAGACTATTGGTTAGAATTATATCTTTTCTACTTGACTGAAAATAGTAATGAACATCAGACTAACCTTGGTATTAATACATTAGTCTAACCCTCATTCAGTTTATCATATTGATAGTCAATAAGGAAGTCCATCATACTAACTAAAGTTTATAATTGGAGTACTTAATAATTGTTTCTATCATAAGGAATACACTATAGAATTGAAATAATGGTAAAACAAAACAACGTTGGGAATTCAGTTATAGATGAGATATTAAGCGCCATATGTCTAACGCCATTGCAAGAAACTCAGAAATATGACCATTGGAGATTCACTTATAAATAATAGGTCATTTGAAGAGTTTTTTAGTGATAAATTTCACAACTCTGATCTTCTAAAGTTTTTTATACATGAACATCTCAGTTTTAGTCATTATAATACTTTAGTGAGTTTTCATTCTAAGAAATCCCTATCAGGGTTGTTTCCTTTAGAACATTTTCTTTTGTATTTTTAATTTCTGATCATCATTATAATTGAGGGATTCTAGAGATAAGAATATGGTGAATTTGATATATCAGATTGAGGTATTTCAGGGCTAGGAAGACAGACACTGATCATCATATTGAGGGCTTCTGAGGATAGGAAGACATAACATATTCTGATCATCGTATCAATGGATTTCATAGTAAGGAAAGACAGACTTTACAATAAGTATAAAATTTTGGATAACTTTAGTCAAGGTTATTTAATACCTTTACTCTCAATGTTAAAAGAGTGAAATATTTTAATATAACTTGTAAGTCATTATTGCTTTTATAAGCTGTGTATTTGTTTTTTTACAAGATCTATTTTTTCCACTGTGTATGTTTTAGAAAGTTTTCTTCATACTTATCTTTCTAAAAAACCATTTTATTGGTATGAATATTAAATTAATAAAACATACTTTGATATAATCAGATTATCTATGATACCGATTCCAATAATCTGAGCATCAGATGAAGTTTGAGTACGATCTTTTTTACTTTAAGAGGTGTTGTGTTTTATTTAGTTTGAAGTTTTTAAACTACAATTCATCCCACCAATTGTAATAATAATCATATTAGTTACTATTTTGATCCAAAACAAGTATTATTAGAGATAAAAGGTTCTAAATTTAAGTTCAAAATCTAAATATATTTTAGATTTGTTTTATATATAGATTAAATGATGAGGCCTCTATTTGTCAATGGAACTAACTTTGATGATTGGAAAGAAGAAATTATTATATTCCTTTAGGCTTGTGGTAATGAGGTCATGGAACATATAATTCAAGGTGATTATTTGAACAATAACAATGATATATTGGGTGATGAAAAGGATGAGAAGATCTTAATAAGATCATTTTCTTGTGAAGTAGTCAAGATAACATCTCATTGTGCTACTACTTTTGATATGTTTAATAATCTTGAAATCATTTATGGGAAGATTGTGAAAGTGAATGAAATAAAGGAACTGTCCTAAAAAACTGATGAAAATTTCCTTATATTTAAAGGTAAGAAGAATATAAATAAGAACAAGGATCCATTGATGATAAAATCTCTAGTTGACATGAACAATTTTGAATATTTTGTTAAATATGATTCAAACAATATTTTGGAATATTATTTAAAATATAAAAATTCAGATTCGCCTCCAGAGGTTGATAGAAGTGAATATTCCAATGATGAAATAAAAAATAGATCAAGTTTCTACTCTAGAGGTTGTTCATATAGTGGTCAAGACAATATACAATCCCTATATTATAAGGTGGATCAATAAGAAAACATTCATCAAGTGGATTTAACATTCATAAAATATTTGGTTTTTGAAAATAAAAGATTAAAGAGAGTTTAGGTGGCCTTGAATTATTTCATAATGAAGATGGGTGAAAATATAAAGGGCCAAAGTGATGTTCTTGAAGAACTTTCACAAGAAGTGGGAAAATAGATATCTATATAAAATGAGTTTAAAGATAGTATTATATTTCTCAAGAAAAAATTTAAAGAGAGGATAAAATAGGGAAATGAAGACAGATCAATGTTAGAGAATATGGGTGCTCAATTAAAGGATAAATATGAGAAGATAAATGAGTTTGAATTAAATATCAGATCCTCAAAGGGAAAATATAATCTAGGAATTCCCTCCAAGGTAGCCTCAACCACAGGATCATGAAAAATTCCAAATATGGAATATGTGAATAAAATGACGATTCTTAAAAAACATGGTAGTGAGTGTTCTGATAGAAGAGTAGTTACAAAGTGATAATTTTTTTGGAAAATTGGGGCATATCATGAGTGTGTGTCTACAATACCAAGGGATAAGAGTTAGAAAAATATCTATTTCATGAACATCTCAACCAAGAAATGACTACATGAGGTATGATTTTTATAAAAGATGTTTTACATGTTTAAACCATGAAAATTTAGTAAATTATTACTATAAGATAAGTTTAGATGATTCCAGGATGATAACTACCATTACCTTGTTAAAGTATAGACTTGAATTGAAGAAAAAAATATATTTAGTTTCAAAATACATTCATCTACTTGGAGGAATATAAAGTGATAATGGAATAAATAATGTATCAAGAATCAATGATAGCCTATAAAAAACAATCATAATGAATAAAAAAGAATAAAGTGCATCAAAACTAAAGTTTTATTACTCACACCAAACTTCCTAAAAATGGAATAAGAATTCATTTATAGAAAAGTAGAAATTATAGGTTTCTCTCACGGTTATTAAAGAATATGTGAAAGAAAACCCACCAAATTTCATGATGAATAAGGCTTTTCCAATAAAAAAAGTGTATTGATATTCAAAGAGTAGTTCATCAAGGATTAATAAATCCATAGTTTTATTAATTTCCATTAATGATGAAAAATATGGGGAATTATTAAGTGGGTTCATCCAAACCACTATAATGAATGAATGGAAGACCAGTGAAGTTATTCTTACATAGATAAAGAATAATGAAAATTAATGTACAAATGATGAATTGAAAATGGAAACCTTAACAAGAGAGATGATTATCACAAAGGATATAATACGAAGCTATGTTAGAATAATGATTTAGATTAAAAAATTTGATGAGAATTTTTCAATAGTGGTGTTATCTAGAGAAAATCTAGGAAGAAAATAAGAATTCAAGGTTTGGTTCAAAATGGTTAACCTATTTCATTTTCTTAAGGATATTGGAGGTACCCATATCCCAATGTATTTAAATGTTTCTAATATAATTTGGAAGTTTTACATGTTCAATGGGGAGCCATGATCCATGGGGTTATTGTGATGAAAAGGGGACGTGTTGTTCTAAAAGAAGATTAATGAATTAAATGGGGTTAAAAGTATTGTAGTTCCTAATTTATATAAAGACTGAGTAAGAAACCCAAATGGTATGAAGCGCCTGATTTGACTTAGTTAATGGTGTCAAGAAACCACTTTGTATTTCTAATCCTAATTCAAAAGTTTCCTGATTTAATGAAGAAGTTCAAATGAAGAAAAGCCTCATATTCATATAGAGTTAAAGTTGTGTCAAAAACATATATAAAAGTTCCATTGGTGTTAACAAAACTATGGTAATAAATAATTGAAATCAATATATATATTAATTGGTAACATACCATTGAGAATAATAACATAACTATAAAAAATTTAGAAACAATTTTCAAGGAATATATGTGTTATGAAGACAAGGGATTCAAGTGAGAGATACCCTAAGAGGGGGGAGGGTGGGTGAATCAGGGTATGGAAATTTTATAATATAAAAACATTTTCTTTAAAATATAATTGATCTAGATGATTTTGAGCTCCTAATTAGTAGGTTCATCCTTTATTTCTTCCTTTAATAATGACATGATTGTTACTTATTTAGTCTTTATCCCTTTAATTAGATTATTCAACTGTGCTTCAATCACACACACTAATATGTCATGATAACTATAAAAAACCAAGCACACAAGACATAGGGATTTTACATAATTCACCCACACTAGGATAATCCAAGGAGTATGCAATCAATAATTTTATGATGCATCAAAATCCACTGACCAAATTTATTGGTGGTGGGTTTGGGCTAGGGAACTCCTAGGTTAGGTTCACTCCCCTTATAAGGTTTTGGGACAATTCACTACTTCCTAAGGTCACTTACTTAAATTTATTTATCTATACTCATTTTTATAAGAAATTATACCTGTTTATCATGAAAACTAAGATATATTGCATCACTATTTCTATAGTTTCACTTAGTATAGGTTGGAACCTTTATCCTCCATGATATTATCCTTCACAGTCTTGTAGTCACTACTGGGAAGTTGGGTTTTCCCAACGCTTGTTTTCCAACGGTTCTGTTGAACCGTTGGCATAGGGGTATAAAATAAGTATTTCCCAATGGTTTGAATAAACCATTGGGAAATCTAAAATTTTCCCCCTTTACCAACGGTTTTACAAAACTGTTGGTAAAGACCAAGGCTTTCCCAACGATTTGTGTAAACCGTTGGTAAAGCTCACCTTTCCCAACGGTTTTAACAAACTGTTGGGAAAGTTTTCCCCTAAAATCCCAGTAGCCCCGAGATCCCATCCACACTCGCAGCTGCTGCTGAAATTGAGAGCTAAGATTGCTCTCGCTTGGAAAACCATTCCACCAGATCCATACTCAATCACAAGGTTGTTTTGTTCTACACTTCAAATTTGTAAGTAGTACGTTATGTTTAATGTTTTTCATATAATTTTTTACTTTTCTGTTTTGATTTGGCTTAAAACTAAGGTTCGTGCAGTAGGGTATACCCAACAATTTCAATTTGATTTGTTATTTGTTTTCTGTTTTTGTTCTGGTGTCATGTGTGAATCAATTTTTTGTTCTGTTTTTGTTTTATGTTTTTGTTCTGGTGGGAGGTGCTGGGGGTGCAGTAGGTGGGGGCAGGGGGTGTACTGGTGGGGTGTTTAGGTGGGGGGAGGGGGTGTGCTATTGGGGTGTTTAGGTGGGGGGAGGGGGTGTGCTGGTGGGGTGTTGAGGTGGGGGGTTGTACAGGTGGGGGTGGGGGGTGGGGGGAGGGGTGGGTTGTGCAGGTGGGGGTGCAAGTGGAGGGGGGTTGTTGTGCAAGTGGGGTGGGGGGAGGGGAGTGTGTAGGTTGGGGGGGGGGGGGGGGTGGGCTGGGCAGGTCAGAGTCTTGGGGGGGTGAGTTGGGGGTTGTACAGGTGGGGGGTGGGGGTGGGTTTTGCAGGTGGGGGTGGGGGGAGGGGGGGTTGTTCAAGTGGAGGGTAAAAGTGGAGGGGGTGCTGTGCAAGTAGGTGGGGGGGAGGGGAGTGTGCAGGTTGGGGGGGGGGGGGGCTGGGCAGGTGGGAGTCTGTTGGGGGTGAGGTGGGGGGTGGGGTGTACAGGTGGTGGTGGGGGGAGGGGGGCTGTGCAGGTGGGGGTGGGGGGGAGGGGGGGTTGTGCAAGTGGGGGGGGGGGGGGCGTGTAGGTGGGGGGTGGCTGTGCAAGTGGGTGGGGGGGAGGGGGAGTGTGTAGGTTGGGGGTGGGCTGGGCAGGTGGGAGTATGTTGGGGGGTGAGGTGGGGAGGTGTGCAGTGGGTGGATGGGAGGGGTTTGTGCAGGTGGGGGTGGGGGAGGGGGGGGTTGTGCAAGTGGGGGTGCAGTTGGGGGGGGGGGGGTTGTGCAGTCAGTGGATGGGAGGGGGGTTGTGCAGGGGGAGTCTTTTGGGGGTGAGGTGGGGAGGGGGGGGCTGTGCAGGTGGGAAGTCATCACTTCCATAGTTCACTAATAAGCACGGAGAATTCATCACTTCTAGAGATTTGGATAGTTTTGAGGCCTCTTTGGTTTTGGTTCTTGTCTAGTCATCTTGACGAGTAAGGCATCACATGATCTAAAAGTGACATCAACTATATAGGATGAATTCTTTCTCCCACAACACATTTTTCTAGAAATAATATATCCTTGGAAGGTTGTGTGAGCCTTTTAGAATCCAATTCCCCAACATTTTCCCAATTGAAAACTTGATACCATAATGTTATCAAGTCACTAATCCTACCAAATTGGATTTTCACTAAAAAATACTATTCTAATCCTTAACACCCATCTTTTATTTTTCATAACATGAATGACAACCCAATTAAATCTCATAGCTCTCAGTCACACCCCTGTGGACTACTCGCCCACCCCCTGGACACCCCCTACCCCCTGGACAGCCCTGCCACCCTCGTGGATAGTCCGCCCACCCCCCTGGACACCTTGTACCCCCTGGACAACCCTGCCACCCCCGTGAAAAGCCTGCCCACCCCCTGGACACCCCTACTCCCTGGACAGACCCCCAACCCTGTGGACAGCCCTTCCACCCCCTGGACACTCTCCCCCACCCCCCCGAACACCCCCACCCCCCTGGACACCTTGTACCCCCCTGGAAAGCCCCCCACCCCTGTGGATAGCCCACCCACCCCCCTAGACACCCCCTCTCCCCTAGACAACCCCACCACCCTCATGGACAGCCCGCCCACCCCCTGGACACCCCGTACCCCCTGGACAACCCTGCCACCCCCGTGGACAACCCGCCCCCGATTACACAGAAGCAAATAACTCTATATTTCCCCTAATTTCCAGAAGCCCCCACGCAGGTGAAACCTAACATGAGGTCTTCCATCTGATCAGCTGCAACTCCCCCATCCAGGTTAGACTCCTTCAAACTCTTCCCAAATACAGACATAAAATCCCTCATTGAGGTAATTGACATGGTTGGGGTAGTGGGGTAGGTGGTTTTCCTTTTTTTTAGTGGGGTGATATGGTACTTTCTGTGGAATTTAGTTTCGGTGTTATGAAATGTACTAACTTTTCACAATATTTCCATTTTTTAGAATCAATAAATTATTTAAAAAACTCTCTTTACACATTCAGCATCTTTCATGAAAATCCTTCACTTTGTAATATCTTGAACAATGTTTTATCAGGTCTATGGTGTCTTCTTGGTATGTGATAAATGAAAAAATTACAAAACACATCTCAGCTCAAATCTAGGCACACATAACTGTATTAATTAGTATATCTTTACATTGTTTTAACAATTCACTACATCAACTAGAAACTCCTTCCTTTATCGTTTACTTAAATATATTTTCTATTAAAGTTCAATCCTATTGAACTGTTTATGACAAAATGACTTATATAAATTCTTTTTACAGAATGGACAGAAGTTGGATGTATGAAACTGATCAGATCTCAAGCGATTTTCAAAACAATTTGGAGAGCTTTATAGATTTTTCATTTCACAATGCTTCAGATAGTGGTCGCATACACTGCCCATATTCCAATTGTGTTGGTAGACCTTGGTTGAGCCGTGAAGAAGTCAGCTACCACATAACTAAAAATGGTTTTCAAGCAAACTACTTTGTGTGGTATCACAATGGGGAGAAAATGAAATCTAAAATTGGTGATGATCGAAATGAAAGTACTGGAATGGAGAATTTGTTAGATGATCGGTTTCTGTTTATTCGTCATCATGAAAAAGAAAGGATTTCGACTCAAGAAGACTTCAATATGAGGACAAATAATGCATCTAGTGAAAATGATGATATTGATAGGGTGAAAAAATTGAATGATGCTGCCACGACTCCAGTATATCGACAATGCGATAAAATGAAAAAGATGGAATTTTTAATCCGATTGTTTCATGGGAAAACTATGTATGGAATTTCTAATACAGAAATCGATTACATTCTTACCCTCTTGAAGGATTTACTTCCAGATGATGCAGATATTCCCTCAAACCACTATATGGCATGGAAGTTAGTTGAGGAACTTGGATTTTCAAGAAACAAAAGTCATGCTTTCCCAAAAGATTGCAGTTTATTCTGGGAGGAAGCCACTGAACGAAATTATTGTATAAAATGTGGCACATCCCACTGGAAGTCAAAATCTTATGGAACACCATCCCGCGTTCCACAAAAAGTAATGTGGCACTTTCCATTGATCCCCAGACTTCAGAATCTTTTTATGTCTGATGACATATCAATAAAAATGAGATGGCATGATACCGAGAGAAAGAAGGCTAATGATGAGTTGGTTCATCCTGCAGATGGATTTTCATGGTAGAGATTTGATGCTCGACATCCTTATTTTGCAACTAACGTGCGTAATGTGAGGCTGGGTCTTTCATGCGACAGTTTTAATCCGTTTGGGCAGATGCTTACTTCGCACAACACATGGCCAGTTTTTATACACATTTATAATCTTCCCCCATGGTTGTGTATGAAAAAACCTTTCACTTTCATGAGTATACTCATATCTGGTCCTTCTGATCCCAGCATTGATATTGATGTATACATGCAACCTTTAATAAAAGAGTTGAAACTTCTTTGGGATGTGGGTGTGTGCACATACGATGCATGTTCGAAAGACATATTTCATATGCGTGTTGCGCTTATGTGGATGATCAATGATTTTCCGGCTTATGCAATGATGTTTGGATGGAGCACGAAGGGAAAAATGTCATGTCCAGTTTGTATGAATAATACATGATCTAGAAGATAGAAACATCGCTGTAGTTTCAGTTTTATGGGACATCGACGATTCTTGCCAAAGGATCATCCATATAGAATTAATCGTCGAAGATTTGATAATACCATAGAGACCGATGATCCACCTCAGCGTATGTCTGGAACTGATGTGCTTAATGAATTGAAAGATTTCAGTTTTTTGTTCGGGAAGGGTCAAATGAAATCTGGAAAGAGAAAGAATGTTTCCACTGAAACCTGTTACAATTGGAGGAATAAGAGTATCTTTTTTGATTTGCCTTATTGGTCAACCAATTTGTTACGTCATTGCTTAGACGTAATGCATATTGAAAAGAATATATGCGAAATGTTGCTTTCGGTTCTTCTAAATGTCAAAGGGAAGACAAAAGATGATTTATGATCTCGGCATGACTTGGTGGATTGGGGCATCAGACCAGAATTGAATCCTGTGCGTATCAGTGAAAATAAATGGCAACTTCCATGTGCTTCTTATGTGATGACACCTGTGAAAAAAAAACAATTTCTGGAAGTATTAGAGACTATTAGAGTTCCTGATGGCTATTCAAGCAACATATCTAAACGGGTCAACAGAAGAGAGTTGAAGCTAAAATCTTTGAAGACTCATGATTGTCACGTTCTACTACATGAGTTGCTTCCAATAGTAATCCGTCATCTTTTGTCCAATAATTTAAGGGTGGTTGTTATTCGGTTGTGCCATTTTTTAGAGATCTTTGTGCTAAGAAGTTGTCCAAGTCTTTCTTGCAAAAAATGTTGACAGATGCCCCATTAATTTTGTGCGAGTTGGAGAAAATATTTCCTCCATAATTTTTCACATGCATGCTACATCTGACTATCCATATTCCCACTAAAATACTTCTCGGAGGACCTATTTATTTTCATTGGATGTATCCAACTGAAAGAAATATGTTCACATTAAAGTCTTATGTTCGAAACAGAAATCATCCCGAAGGTTCTATCGTGAACGGTTACTTGGCTCAAGAATGTATGGATTTCTGCTCGATGTATTTGTCTGATCTTACTACAAGATTGAACAGACCAATGAGAAATGAATAAGAATAGTATGAGCAAATTGAACTCAGTTTTCCATCACTTCCTCAAACAGGAGGAATTCCTGGATCATATACATTGAAGACATTAAGCCATGAAGAGCGGGAGATGGCACATCGCATAGTTTTGTTCAAATGTGATTTGTTCGATGACTATATCAGGTAACTAAATTTATTATGTATATCTTACATATATATCTGTTAAACTATTAATATTTTTTATCTACAGGGAACATAAAACAATGATAAATAGGAAGCATCGTTCTTTATCTTTTAGAAGGAGAGAGACTTTGCATAGCAAAGAGTTTTCTGCTTGGTTAAAATTGAAGGTATAAAAAAATTAATGTTTAAAATAATTATATCAATATTTAATTAAGTTTAATAGTCATTTATATTTCAGGTATTGAGTTTGTCTGCTGACTCTGTCTCTGAGGAAATAAGAGATTTGGATTTTGGTCCTAATACCGTGGTTCGTGACTGTAAATCAATTGTTATCAATGGGTACAAATTTATTGTCACTGAACGAGCAAAGAACATGATAACACAACATGATGGTGTTATGGTTACTGCCACAACAGATTGTTATGCCAGTGCATCAGATAGTAGACCGCGATTTGAAAATGTGGGTTATTATGGAGTTGTTGAGAAAATAATAATATTGGATTATTACTCTCATGGATGAGTCACAATGATAAAATGCCATTGGTTTGATTCGATGACGAGACATGGAACATTTATTGATGATTTTGGATTTAGAGTAATTAATATGACTCGCACTCTTGCTACCGAAGAACCATATGTTTTGGCATCAATGGCTAAACAAGTTTTTTATTTCAAAGACCAACTTCGACCTGAATTTGGTGTCATAGTTGAAGTAATTCCAAGACATATTTTTGATGATGGTGATGATGGAATTGACACTGTCCCTAGTGCCATTGGAACCAATCCATTTATTTCTTTTGATGACTCAAGTAGCTCAATTGTCAGAGTTGATTGTGAACCTGAAGTTGTGGTTGAAAATATATAGAATCATTCATCCATGTTCTCAATTCTTTTGGTTTACCTCGAGTTGGGTTGTTAAGGTTGGTAATATTCAAATTTATTTAGTATTGATCATAAATATGTTTTAGCTGACTTGACCGTTATGTGAATTTTCAATGTTTATTGGTTGCAGTTTTATTTGAATTGCATTTTCTAATTTGGAATTGAACTGTATTCAAACATAGTCAAACAATATTTATAACTTGGTGAACATTACAACTTGTATGATTTATTAAATCCATTCAAGCTCTTCTAAAACAATTGATAGCTGACTTGACAGTTATGTGAATTTTCAATGTTTATTGGTTGCAGTTTTATTTGAATTGCATTTTATAATTTGGAATTGAACTGTATTCAAACATAGTCAAACAATATTTCTAACTTGGTGAACATTACAACTTTTATGATTTATTAAATCCATTCAAGCTCTTCTAAAACAATTGATAGCTTAATTGACCATTATATGAATTTTCAATGTTTATTGGTTGTAGTTTTATTTTAATTGCATTTTCTAATTTGGAATTGAACTGTATTCAAACATAGTCAAACAATATTTCTAACTTGGTGAACATTACAACTTGTATGATTTATTAAATCCATTCAAGCTCTTCTAAAACAATTGATAGCTAAATTACCTATGAATCCCCCTATTCCCTCATATATTTAGTTTTTTGGGTTACACATTAGTTTTATTTTTCTAATTAATTACATATTTGTTTTCAAAATCAGGAAATGAAGCCAATTAAAGAGAGACGAAGGAAAAAAATGATGGAGAACAATCGTCGAATGACGGAGATGGGCGTTCCACCATTAGTGCCTACAGTGAGTAATTTATTTCAAATTGATATATTTAAAGAATATATAATGTCATGTGATTAATTTTTTTGTAAACATTTTTGTAGGATCCACCTATACGTCGACAATTATTCGACGAGGAGCCTAGTACTGGTCCTAGTACTCAGGCCGGTGGTACGAGGAGGGTTCGTACCAGAGGTGGACGAGCAGCTGCGCGTACCCAACTAGACCCTGCCCCTCCCACTGACATGTCATCCTTCCCACATTCTGATCCTGGTGTGTCGTTAGAGACACACGGGATATTTAGTCCTCCCATGTTTTCGCTACCTTCTGCATCTTCTGGCCCATCATTTTCAAATCCCATGATGATTCCCACTCCTCAGTCAGCATCCGGCCAGACAGCTGTCCCATCTTCTTTTCCTTCTACTTCTATCTCTCCGAGCTTCTATATTCCATCGTCTTCGACTCCTGTTCCACCACAGGGTGTTCCCTCAGTTTCTGTGGATCCAGCGGCACTCAACGATCAGACCGGCACAGGTATATTTATAGAACCCTAACAACTTTTTATAGAAATATTTATTTTCATTATAACATGTTTTGATAAAATATTTGTTTTTCTTTCATGACAGATACATGTACTGATAGGAGGCGTGGGAGGGGACGTACACGCATGCGTTCGGTGTGGAACTGCCACACACAGGTTATGGTGGATTATAATGAAGACAACCAAATGGTTGAGAAAACAGGGCAGCAATGTCGGAGTTTTTTGGCGATGCTTTCCAAATACTCCGACATCATTCCCGTCAGCCCGCTATCATGGAGACATTTTCCACATGAGGTCAAGGATAGAGCTTGGGCAGAGATATGGGTAACAATATCTGTTCTATTTAATTCCATGAATTATTTTTGTATTTATATGAATTAATATTTTGATTTCAGCTTCGATTTAATTTTCCTGATGGTGAGGGTGCACGATCGGAACGTCTAAAGGATTTAGGCAAGATTTGGAGAGCCTACAAGCATGAGTTGTATATTGGCTGGGTTTCTAGAGTTGGCACTGAGTTAGAGGCGGTACCAGTGGTGGATGATTGTCCTATAGAGCAGCATCGTCAGATGATTACTCATTGGATGAGTACCCATTTTAAGGTATTAATAACATTTGAGGTATTTAAATAATAACTTTCATGTTTTTCATTAATACTATCTTTCAAATTTTCTAATTTTATTTAGGAATCATCTGGAAAAAATAAAAAGAACATTGATGCAAAAAAATACCTCCACACACTGGGACACACTACGATGCCTGATCATGAGAGGAAGCAGGTATAACAATTGTTTATAAATTTTCTTTACGACTTACACTTTCTTTTGTTTCTTCAATTATTTAATAGTTTGATAAAGTTTTCATATAAATTTAGTTTTCAGTGTCATTGTAGAGGCAAATACAAAATATTGAAGGATGCGTGCCTCGAGCAAAACTGTTTTGCTCGAGTAGACGGAAAAAGGATGGAAGTGCCATGAACGAAGCGAATCAGTAGCAGATTGTAAGTTTTAATCTGTTGAATTTATTTTTTAATATCTATTTTGTAACTTAATGATATATTTATATTTGTAACATGCTGCTTTAGAGGCCCTCGATTCCCAAGAACCAGACAATTTTGGGACAACAGATCACTTACATCAGGTGTTGGGAGAGGAGCATTCTGGCAGAGTACGCTACCGACCTAGGATAGCCCCGACGAGGTATTGGCCCTCCTCAGGTACGAGCTGTAGTGCCACCGAGCTACAGAAAGTTAGGGTACAGGCTGAGAAAAGGGCCATAGAGATGGAAGAACAGTCTGCTAGGGAAAACAGTGCGTTTATGAAATTTATTGAAGTTCTACGTCCTACACTTCCAGCAGAGGCCAGCCTAGCTTTTGATGAGTATATGTCGTTGATACGTTCTATATAAGGTGCACCAGGTGGAAGTTCTAGTGGTGGTCAGGACGATGTATAGCTTGACGATGATGATGGAGAGGAGTCTGATGCGGAAGAGGAGGGAGAGGAGGAGGGCGAGGCGGGTGGTGAGGGCGAGGACGATGATGGGGAAGAGGACGAGGGTGATGATGATGATGGTGATGATGGTGATGGTGATGTGGGACAAGTTGATCCATTACATTTTGACTGATATTACTGAGATTTGACATTTAATCTATTCTAGTTGTTGGTTTTATCTAGACTCGTAGTATAGTATTGGAGTTGAGTTATTTTTATATATTATCTATTTTTATGGATGTTGTTGTCTTTTAGTGGTTGTGTGTTTGGGAACCCCCCTCCTTCTTGGACCCTGGACAACCCCCACCCTCCTCCCTGGACCCCAGACAGCCCCGCCAGATAGCCCCCCAGACAGCCCCCCGGACAGCCCCCCCACCCTCCTCCCTGGACCCCAGACAACCCCCCAGAAAGCCCCCACCCTCTTCCTTGGACCCCAGACAACCCCCCGAACAGCCCCAGACAGCCCCCAGACAGCCCCCCGAACAGCCCCCCGAACAGCCCCCCCACCCTCCTCCCTGGACCCCATACAGCCCCCCGAAACAGCCCCCCGGACAGCCCCCAGACAGCCCCCCAGACAGCCCCCCACCCTCCTCCTTGGACCCCGGACAACCCCCCGAACACCCCCCGGACAGCCCCCCGGACAGCCCCCCAAGACAGCCCCCCGGACATCCCCCCACCCTCTTCCTTGGACCCCGAACAACCCCCCACACAAAGGATTCTCATAAAATGGAAAACATTTTAAGTACATACGAAAAACCGACCAAACGCATTCAGATTGTGTCGATACATTAGCACAATGATCCATGGGTCATATGTGACGTGTATGAGTCAACCCTGCCTCAATCCGAGGCGCGGTGTGGTCGGCACCACTCAAAGTGTCTGCCTTTTGTTTCAAAAGGACGTCATTTTAATTGAAAAACATCAACTGGCATACGGAAAACCGACCAAACGCATTCGGATTGTGTCGATACATTATCAAAAAAATCCATGGGTCATATGTGACGTGTACAAGTCAACCCTACCTCAATCCGAGGCTCGGTGTGGCCGCCACCACTCAAAGTGTCTGTCTTTTGTTTCAAAAGGACGTCATTTGAAGTGAAAAACACCAACTGGCATACGGAAAACCGACCAAACGCATTCGGATTGTGTCGATACTTTAGCACAACGATCCATGGGTCATATGTGACGTGTACGAGTCAACCTCGCCTGAATCTGAGGCACGGTGTGACCGGAATCACTCTAAGTGGCTCTCTTTTGCTTAAAATGGACAACAATTTAAGTACATACAGAGAACCAACCAAACGCATTCAGTTTCCATTGAAACTTTAGGAGAACGATCCATGGGTCATATGTGACGTGTACGAGTCAACGCTGCCTCAATCCGAGGCGCGGTGTGGCCGGCACCACTCAAAGTGTCTGCCTTCTGTTTCAAAAGTACGTCATTTTAATTGAAAAACATCAACTGGCATATGAAAAACCAACCAAACGCATTTGGATTGTGTCGATACATTAGCACAACAATCCATGGGTCATATGTGATGTGTACGAGTCAACCCCGCCTCAATACGAGGTGCGGTGTGGCCGCCACCACTCAAAGTGTCTGTCTTCTGTTTCAAAAGGACATAATTTGAAGTGAAATACATCAACTGGCATACGGAAAACCGACCAAACGCATTCAGATTGTGTTGATACTTTAGAACAACGATCCATGGGTCATATGTGACGTGTACGAGTCAACCCAGCCTCAATCCGAGGCACGGTGTGGCCGCCACCACTCAAAGTGTCTGTCTTTTGCTTAAAATGGACAACAATTTAAGTACATACGGAAAACTGACCAAAGGCATTCAGTTTCCATTTAAACTTTAGGAGAACGATCCATGGGTCATATGTGACGTGTAAGAGTCAACTCCGCCTCAATATGAGGCGCGATGTGGCCGGAACCACTCAAAGTGTCTGCCTTTTGTTTCAAAAGTAAGTCATTTTAATTGAAAAACATCAACTGACATACGGAAAACTGACCAAACGCATTCGGATTGTGTCGATACATTAGCACAACGATCCATGGGTCATATGTGACGTGTACGAGTCAACCCCATCTCAATCCGAGGTGTGGTGTGGCCGCCACCACTCAAAGTGTCTGTCTTTTGTTTCAAAAGGACGTCATTTGAAGTGAAAAACATCAACTGGCATACGCAAAACCAACCAAACGCATTCAGATTGTGTCGATACTTTAGAAAAACGATCCATGGGTTATATGTGACGTGTACGAGTCAACCTCGCCTAAATCTGAGGCACGATGTGGCCGTAATCACTCTAAGTGGCTCTCTTTTGCTTAAAATGGACAACAATTTAAGTACATACGGAAAACCGACCAAACGCATTCGGTTTCTATTGAAACTTTAGGAGAAAGATCCATGGGTCATATGTGATGTGTACGAGTCAACACCACCTCAATCCAAGGTGTGGTGTGGCCGACACCACTCAAAGTGTCTGCCTTTTGTTTCAAAAGTACGTCATTTTAATTGAAAAACATCAACTGGCATATGGAAAACTGACCAAACGCATTAGGATTGTGTGGATACATTAGCACAATGATCCATGGGTCATAAGTGATGTGTACGAGTCAACCCTTACTCAAATTGAGGTGCGGTGTGGCCGCCACCACTCAAAGTGTCTGTCTTCTGTTTCAAAAGGACATAATTTGAAGTGAAATACATCAACTGGCATACGGAAAACCGACCAAACACATTCGGATTGTGTCGATACTTTAGCACAATGATCCATGGGTCATATGTGACGTGTAAGAGTCAACCCCGCCTCAATCCGAGGCGCGGTGTGGCCTCCACCACTCAAAGTGTCGGTCTTTTTCTTAAAATGGACAACAATTTAAGTACATACAGAAAACCAACCAAACGCATTCGGTTTCCATTGAAACTTTAGGAAAATGATCCATGGGTCATATGTGACGTGTATGAGTTAACTCCGCCTCAATCTGAGGCATGGTGTGTCCGAAATCACTCAAAGTGTCTGCCTTTTGTTTCAAAAGTACGTCATTTTAATTGAAAAACATCAACTAGCATACGGAAAACCGACCAAACACATTCTTATTGTGTCGATACATTAGCACAACGATCCATGGGTCATATGTGACGTGTACGAGTCAACCCTGCCTCAATCTGAGGCGTGGTGTGGCCGCCACCACTCAAAGTGTCTGTCTTTTGTTTCAAAAGGTCGTCATTTGAAGTGAAAAACATCAACTGGCATACAGAAAACCGACCAAATGCATTCGGATTGTGTCGATACTTTAGCATAAAGATCCATGGGTCATATGTGAAGTGTACGAGTCAACCCTGCCTTAATATGAGGCACGGTGTGGTCGGAATCACTCTAAGTGGCTCTCTTTTTCTTAAAATGGACAACAATTTAAGTACATACGGAAAACCGACCAAACGCATTCGGTTTCCATTGAAACTTTAGGAGAACGATCCATGGGTAATATGTGACGTGTACGAGTCAACCTTGACTTAATTCGAGGAGCAGTGTGGCCGGAACCACTCAAAGTGTCTGCCTTTTGTTTCAAAAGTATGTCATTTTAATTGAAAAACATAAACTGGCATACGTAAAACCGACCAAACGCATTCGGATTGTGTCGATAGATTAGAACAATGATCCATGGGTCATATGTGACATGTACGAGTCAACCCCGCCTCAATCCGAGGCATGGTGTGGACGGTATCTCTCTAGGTGTATGTATTATGTTTAAAATGGACATTATTTCAAGTAAAAATATATGGTATACAAAAAACCGATCAAATTATGAATTGACTTCTGGATTCCACATATAATTGTCATCTAAATTTTAAATTGAATTCTAAATGAATTATGTATGTTTATAATTACGTTATGAATTCTAATTTATTTATGGATGTGTATAGTTCCACCATTATATGTTAAATGTGTATGAATTTGTTCTCTATATGTAAGTGTTAGTTGGTTATTGCAGGTACAATAATTGTATATGTATGTGTTAGTTTATTGCAGGTACAATAATTGGATTGAAAATGAGAGGGAACCCACAAAATGAGACCTGGTGGGAAAATTGGAGAGCCTGTGGTCAAATTGGAGAGCTGCTGGGTAAATTGCAGAGCTGCTGTGCAATTTTCCTAGCAGAGGCTATGCCAACGGTTCAAAACCGTTGGCATAGAATGTGTAGGTCTTGTTTTACCAATGGTTCATAGAACCATTGGTAAAACACTTTTCCCAACGGTTCTAAACTGTTGGGAAAGAGGATATGTTGGGTTTTTCCCAATGGTTTGCCAAACCGTTGGGAAAAATATGATAATTTTGTGCATTGTATCCCAACGGTTGTAAACCATTGGGAAAAAGATTTCCCAATGGTTTTCCAGAACCGTTGGGATAGGGTAATTTTTTAGCACCCTATCCCAACGGTTCACTGTAAATCGTTGGGAAATTTTTTTTCCAATGACTTACTTCCCTACGGTTTGCAGAACCGTTGGTATAACATATACCAACGGTTCTGCAGCCTTTCCCAATAGTTCTAAACCGTTGGGAAATCCTACATTTCTAGTAGTGAGTGTAAAACTCCACAAAAAAATCACTAATTTTACATGAGTAGGCATGGAAAAATAAATCTTATTATTTTTTGTAAGAATCTTAGGAGTTATAAAACTCTACTTAGTCTTTCTTCCAGCATCTGGAATACTTTCTCCTTTTTTTCACAAAAAAAACTCACTTCTTCTTCTTCTTATTCTCTTTCTTCTTTCAAGAACAATTTTATAATTCTATCAATTTTTATCCTAATAGATATTTTAATGTTCTTCACTTTGATGCATGAAAATAATATCTCTTCTTATCTAGAAATATTATCTCACAAATTTAGATATATCAATGAAAAGATATATCTCACCTTTTTTTTCATCACTGAAAAATATAATATTTATAAAGAAATATATCACTATAAATTCTTCCTTCAAGAAATATTTTTCTATATTCAAAGTGAAATTATCCAAATTTCCCTTCATGAACATATCTTATTATTTATAATTATGATGGGACAATCTATCCTTAACATACTCTTTAATTATGAGTCAAACTCTTCCAAATGTCTTCTTCAATTCCAAGTCAAGATAACTCATTTAAATATTTTTTCTTCCTTCTAAAAGACAACAAATAAAAAATAAGGAAACCTATTAAATCATATTCTTCATAGTATGAAACTTCCCTTTGCAATATTCCACCTAAAATAATCATAAATCATGAGATATATTTTCCATATTTTAATATAAGAACACCATTCAAACCTTCTATGAAAATTAGTCTAGAATTATTCTACAAATTTTAAATATTCATGAAATAATATCAAAATATGTCTTCTCAACCAGTGTCATACGGATTGGTTAAATATGAAATCCACTAGAATCCGTCAAAATATTGACTTCAAAACCATTCTAATATCATGAAATAACTCTACATTAAAATTTATATGATTTATTGTATTATCATATGGTAAATTTATCAACCATATTTTATTATTAATAAAACATATTTTAATTATATTATATTTGGATGAACCTTATTCTCAAATGAATAAGGTAATGAACCTCTCACATTTTATATAGGTCATGGAAATTAATCTTATGTATTAGTTTTACTAAATATTACATTTATTACATTAAAAAAATATAATACTTTTACATCATATGAAAATTAACCTTATAATTTTTATAATAGATCTTATGTGCTAACCGGAGTCACAAAAGTGACCCTTACAATTTTCCTGAAGACCTTTAAGAAATCACCTCATCCTTGAAAATGACTCATACAAAATGTTGGGATGACCCTTACATTTTCACTCTAATATGAAATAACTCTTATATATTATAAGGATGAACCATATGATTTTCATCTTTTTACCTAAGAATAATCTTATGTAATCATCCTTTTTTATTTTCATCATAGATCAATAAAGATATCCCTTAAAAATCAAATGAATTCATTATCATGTTTTATTTAATTTTCTAAATTTTCAAGCCTCTCCAAATTTACTATTATATTTTGTTTCAGATCACCCTTAAATATACAAGAAATACCTCATCACTTTAGATGACATTCAATGAAATCAAAATAATATATAATGTACTATGTAAGATAGATTCCTTTTCCAAATATTCTCCTTTACAAAATATATTATTTATTAAGGGAATTACTTCCTTCAAAATATCTTATTTGTTGCCTTCAAGTATGTTACACATCCATATACTTTTCTAAAATCCTAAAAATATACCCAAACTTTTATTTTCTAGAATTTAGAATAAATTCCATACTTCTTAAGCATATAATAACTTCTAAAACTTCAATAGAACTTTTGGAACATCAACCTTTGAAACATTTGATTCCTCATCTAATCACATAACTTATAAAACATCCATAACATCACTTTTTGTATAACTTTAAAATTCTTAGTTACTACTCTAGATAACTTCCAGAATAGAAATAATTATCTAGATCTAATTTTGGAGCTCCTTAATTTTGGTTCCAACAAAAAAACCATCACTGTTGATAGAAAATCCAACATCATCCATAACCAATACTCAATTAGATTCCAAAAATATCCCCTTTTAGTACTTAAAAAATATATCATATAATATATTCTCTCCCATTATGACAATATCTTCAGATTCATGATGATTTTACTTAAATAACCTTGAGATTCATGATTATTTATTCTCTCCTTTTGATATCAATTCCAAATCATACCCCTTTTTATGAGGAATACCAATTTTTACAATACTCATTATATATTTTTTGATAAAAAACAATACAAGCTTTAACTCTTTGATACCTCTTGAAAGGGGAAAACACTATATTCAACTTGTGGGGATGATGAATCTAATAATTCTTGTATAGAAGTCTTATACTATGAATTTCATAGGGATATTTTCAATAAATATTATCCCATATATAAAAATAACCCTTGAACTAAATTAATATAGACTTAACTCTCCCATTTTCAATACACTTCATTAATCTTATAATTTCTAGATCTTTCTTCACTTGGTGAGTACATTTGAATTTCATGCTCTATAAATTCCTTCAATTATGGATGCATTCTCAAAATATTTTACATGAGCAGACTTATCGAATGTGTTATTAAAAAAACCTCTAACCCTAATAAGTAAAAAATAAATTTAGGGAATAAGAGATTAATCTAACAACATCACTACTATCCATTATACCCACATACTTCCATAGGATACAAACAAACACAATTTTCAGATTCTACTAAGTAAATCCTCCTAAAAAATCAACAACACTATCAAAAAACTATCAGTGAATAGATATGAATTAAAAAATGTGAAATTTATACTATATTTCACCTTTTT
The DNA here is from genome assembly GCA_963277665.1 of Viscum album. Taxonomy (NCBI): domain Eukaryota; kingdom Viridiplantae; phylum Streptophyta; class Magnoliopsida; order Santalales; family Viscaceae; genus Viscum; species Viscum album. The sequence goes on along the minus strand of OY728127.1, from coordinate 1,397,437,632 downwards.
AAATCATCTTTGAACACAAATTTTTACCCCAATTGCGAAAATTTATTCAAATTCTTAAACTCAAATTGATACCAATTTTTTTGGAATAGATTCCCATACTTTCTTCACTAGGTGTCTTTACTAGTTTAATAGGGATACCAATTTTGTATCAACATATCTAAAATTCCCTAAATTTTTTAACTTTATCACTGAATATATAGTTGATATCCAACATGAGATTTATCCTCCTACAACAACCTTTTATATTATGAAAACCATCTGCTGATATGTTAAACCACTTGTTATATCACAATAAATATGCCATGAAAATAATTTTTGTTGATACTAATCCATCAAGGATTTCCTCTTCCATCATCAGGAACTGATATCAATTTAAAATATGTGTTTTTATCACAAATACATCAGTTTTGTAGTGATACCACTTATGATTCCAATAATTATTACTCTAATTCTTCTTGTAGTATTGATGTTCTTAAAGAACCCTATAGATTTATTAAAGTGCTTAAATGTTGTATTTATTTTCAACCATGTATTGGAAGTGTTTTTGAGAAGTTTTTGGTAATTTCTAAAGTGATTCTAGGTTCATTTTGTTTTAATCCTCCATTGGGACTATTTAATTTTTTGATGATGAATATGTTTGATATGTTTGGAATTTTTGTAAATATTCTTGGAGGTATTTTTTCATGACTTGAAGTGTTTGAGTGAAGTATGAAGAGGTTATAAAGTTTTTTGAGAGGAGTTTGTAGTTTTCCAAAAATCATGTATGAATTTTCACTAAGTAATAATTTTTTGGCTATGTGAAGAATCATGTATGTGAATGCCTCCACATATCTGATGTTATACATAAGTGAAGTTTCCATTTTTATAGATATACAAATTTGATTTCTGCTATATACAAGTATTATAACCATGTATGAAAATCCATGTAGGTGTTTTACCCATTGTGTATCCAATTTTACCATAGATCTAAATTCACATAGGGTATTTTTTTCAAATAACCACACAATAAAATTTTGTCTATGTACATATTGTGTTTTCTAGTATTCATGTTTTTGAAGATATCAAATCCAAAAACACAAGAAACGATCTTCAATGAAAAAACACATCTAAAATGAGATTCAAACTAATTCATGAGAGTCTTAAAAAACATAGTGATCTCTATTCATATCTATTTTAAGTTCCAATATAATTTTTTGAAAATAGGCAGTGATACCCGGAGTTGACACTATTCATGAAGAAACTATAAATATTAATTCTGGAAGTTAATTGTGATGATACTGTGCTGCTCCCAAGTTTAAATAATCAGCCACATATGATTAGGAAATGTGTATATATGAGTTTTAAAGGGATAAAAAATTGAGTTACTGAGTTATTTTCAAAAACTACTATATTGTGAGAGAAGGTTGAAGAAGATGGTGATCTCAAGATTATATCAAGATGAGAAAGAAGAATGATATTACTGGAAATTAAAAAATGTGATATTTATGAATATTGATTGAATTTGGACTTTTAAAAAGATAAAGAGGACAAGGTTACTTGAATAAATCACCATAGAAAAACTTTCCACAAAGAAAAAGGTATAGTAAAGTGAATTTTCCTAAAGTTTCTATTTCATTATAATCCTTTGTCTATCTGAATGAAAATCATTCATCATTATCTATATAAAGAAAGTTATTATGATAGGGTCCATTTAGTGATCTTAAATGAAGTTATTTTGGAAGAACCAAGGTTTTTGATTATTTAGAGAGAGGTAAAATATGGTTTCCACTACTGTTGTGTAAGGAGTATCAATGTATATAGTAAAAAAGTAATAACATGTGAGTATTTGAAACTGAGGCAGTTTTTATTATAAGATCTGGGCTTTTCCATGTTCACAGTGTTGAGTTTTTAAAGAAGAAGAAGAATAATTTCTACATTAGATATGCATGAAGTGAGTATCTATTTTTGAATGTTTCTAAAGGATCAATGGGGGATATCTACTTATACTATTTATGAAGTAACCAAGCTTTCAAGAAGATCTATATCATCTTGATTTCATATTTTGTATGAAGGAAGTGTGGATTTGTGGTGTCTAGTGTGACTATGAATATGAATAGTGAGACTCTATTCCATCATTGAATATTTTTAATCAATTGTTATTATAGTGAATAATTCATGGTTGGGGGGAGAAACTAACCATAGCAAGGATTAGGTTTCCCAAGAAGGGTCATAACCTTGTAAAAATCCATTTTGTTTACAATATCTTTATTTTCTATATATAAGTGCGAGGTTTAGACTCTCTAATTGAGTGAAACGAATCTTAAAATATTATAGGGGTTGATTCTAAAAATAAGAAATTATAAAAATTGATGTCTACTAATTCACCCACCTTCTCATTAGAGTAATATAATCTTAGTACTTCAGCTGGTATCAAATCCTGATCCCTTTGTTTGATTAAATCAAGTGGTTAGAATGAATAATTTGAATTCTTTGAACAATAGGGGTGTCCCTACTTTTTATGGAAAAAATTATTTTAGTTGTAAGAAAAAATGTTTCCATATATTTTATCCCTTATCTTGGAAGTTATAGATATTACTATTTTGGGTTTTCTTCCCATTGAAGGGAATGATCCAATAGAACTTATAGATAAAATAAATATGTATAATGATAATAAATAACAAAATTCTATTACTTTTTATAAAATTTCTACACAAAAGTGATGGGATTTTAAACAATGATTTTTTTGGATAATCTTTAAAGTAATTATAAAGGAAGTATGAAAGTTAAAGAGGCTAAATTAAAAATATAGAGAAGAAAGTTTAAATACATCAATATGGATGAGGAAGAAAACATTAATGATTATTTTACTTAGGTGAATGAATTAGTTAGTAATATATAAGGATTTGGTAAAAAATTTGAAGACACCATAATTGTTAGGAAAATCATGAGTAATTTTCCTCATAGGTTTGATCCTAAGATCTCATATTTAGAAGATAGAGATGATCTTTCATTGGATTAATTTCATAACAATATCATATCTTATGAAATGAGAAAAATTTCAGGCTATAATAAAAGGTAAAATATGAAATGGAATTTGAGCCCATGAGAAAGTTGAAAATTAAAGAATATGTTGATAATTTATATTCAAGTGACTTATAAAATGAGGAGGATGATGGTGACTTTAAAAGAATAATTTCTCCCATATCAAATATATTCAAGAAGGGAAAGAGAAAAGGGAAATACAAGTATCCTATTAGATGCTAAAATTGTAATGGAGCAGGGAACTTTTCCATAAACTTCTATAAGAAAAAGAAACTTGATTCTAAATCTGAAGAAGATGAGAAACTTTATAAAAAAAAGTGTAATAAAATTTCAAGGGAATAATCTAGTGTTAGAAAAAGAACGATTTTTTTTCTACAGGTAAGAGAATAAACTTTATGAGAAAATAAGAATAAGGTTTCCAATCATCCAATAGTGAATCCAAAAGTGATTCTATCAATAAATTCACCAACTTACTTTCTCATATTGAAAAAGGGTATGACACTTCAATTGGCGATGAATATGGTTTAGAACCAAATGATTTAGAACCCATGATAAAGGATGATATTGAACCTTGTCTTTAGTAGAAGACTATACTCAAGAAATAAAATAAAATCAAGGGGAAAGAATACAAGAAGATATTTGAAGAAAATAAATATTTTGATAAAAAATAAGCAACTCTCATTGATGAGATCAAAAAATTCCGCTTGAAAGCTGCTGAACAATAGAATATGATAAGGATATTTAATACCAAATTTCTTTGAAATAAGAAGAATTATATAATATATAATCGAAGTGTATTGATTATATTAATTAACTGAATAAGTTAAAGGAAAACTTCAAAAAATATAATGAAGTCAAGATGGATCCTCTAAACCAGTTGAGAGAACTTGCACAAAAGGTAATGTAAAACTTATATCTAAAAAATATATTTGTAATAATACTTTATCTAATATTATAGGGTTTGAATCAAAATATGGTAAATTATGGGCCAATAAAAATGAGCATAAACACTCTCCCACTTCATTTTAAGAAAGGAGGAACTCTATAAGCTCTTCTTTTCCCAAAAAGAAGAAAATTTAGACTAAAAAATGGACATTAAGGACAATAATATAGATAGTTCCACAAGAGGAATTTTTATAAACCATGAAGATTTAGGTTTCAAGGGTAACACTAGTTATGTGGAGTCTTTGGGAATAAATACTACACATTTTGGTATGACATGTCATTTCCCAAGATGATACAATAAGTCATAGAAAGAAAACATGGTGTGAAAAAATAGATTTAGGAAGAAATATCATAGAGTTGAGGAATATTTCTATTCTAGAAACATGGAAAAAGTTTTAATAACTTGAATAAGTGTATGAAATATGTTAACAATAAGGTCACATAGATGAAAAATTCATGATAAGTTTTCTTGTTTAACTTTATCTTATTAAAAAAGGGAAGAGTTCACAAGTGAACAGGGTCATTAAGGATTTCTTAGTAAAAGTTTCTATTAAAGAAATTAAGAAGACAAAGTCATGGATACTTGATAGTGATAGTTCCTCCCACATTAAAGGTGATTCCAAACTCTTGAATTTTTTTAGGAACACGAATGAGGTACTGTGACATTTGAGAATTATTTATCCTTGAAAATAAAAGGTATTTTCTATACTCAAATTGAAAATTAGACTTCAAAACCTGATGATATTATTTAAATGGATAGTCTAAAGAACAATTTTTTGAGTTTTATCCAACTTTGTGATAATGTGAATGAGGTAATTTTCAAGAAATACTCATGTATTATCATAATCTCATAAAATGGAAGAACAATCACTCAAGGAAACACAACAAGTGAAAATTTGTTTCTAAATAGTGATCCGAATGATACATATTACATGGGTTCAAGTGATGAGAACATGATATGGAAATGAATGTTTGGTCATATTATCTAAAATATTCTAGGAAATATTTTAAAGAATAATATTGTAATAGATCCCCAAAATATGATAATAAATGATGAAAGTATTTTTAGAACATGTCAAAAGGGAAAATTTTCATACAAATCTCATAAGAATGTGAGTATTGAATCTAAAATTCCATTTTAATTACTTAATATAGATATTTGTGGTCTAATTAGGAAAAATTATACCATATTATATCTTTAATTCATCACATTCATGATGATTATACTCAAATGAAAAACATTCTTTTTATCAAGAATACGTCTGAGGTAATTGTGACATTAAAAATGTATAAAAGACAAGTTGAAAAGTAATTGGAGTGTGTATCAAGAAGTTAAGACCTAATAATGGTAAGTAATAATCATGTGATACATTAGAGAAGTACATTTCCAAACATGGAATTAAGAATCAATATAAAACACCATATATACCTAAAACATGGTGTTGTAGAAATAAATAATAGAAGTATAATGGAAATGGTTAGAACTATGCTTGCTGAGAATAAAATTTCTAATTATTTATGGAGATAAACTATGTGTACTACTATACACATTCATAATAGGTTCCTTTTGAGACCTGAGACACATGATATGAATTATGAAATTTGGTACTATAATAAACCTATAGTGAGCTACTTAAATATTTTTATCAGTCCATGTTACATAAAAATAAAATACAACAAGTTGGTAAAGTTTGAAGAAAAAGTTTGTGAGGGTGTATTTATGGGATATATTTCAAGTGTAAATATATATAGATACTAGAAAAAAGGTTGAAAAAATGGTTGAGACTCCATATTTAAAAATTTATGAAAATATAGGAAAAATTGGGTATTCTGTAAAAGAAAATTTTGATGTTTTTGTATAAGATAACATGCAGATTTCAGAAATTATGGCCAAGAGAGTGGCTAAAATCACATCAAAAACTATTTATGTTGAATAAAAAAATACTAGTTATGATGAGTATTCTACTATTAGTGTTATAAGATTATTTTAGAGACTAAAAAAATGTATAATCAGAAAATATAATTGGAATTCATAATGCACTAGTTCAGACAAGAATATAGATAAGAGTTGAGAATCAAGTAGCTCTTATATCACAAGTTGAACAAAAAACAGTATTTGATGCTATAAGACATGAATATTGGGTTAAATATATTAATAAAGATCTAAATTATATTAAAAATAACTCCACATAGGAGTTTTTACCTAGAATAAATGGTAAAAATACAATTAGAACAAAATGGGGTTTTCATAATAAAATGAACGAGAAAGGTGAATTCACAAGGAACAAAGAAAGGATGATTTGTAAATTATTTTCATAGATGGAAGGAATTTATTTCGAATAAATATTTTCTCTAGTTTCCATTATTGAAACTATAAGATTGTTTTTGACAGTGAGTACACATAAACAATATAAAGTTTATTAGATGGATGTGTAGTGACCATTTCTGAATGGAAAACCTGAGAAAGAAGTATTCATTAAGAAACTGGATGGTTTCATTCTTGATAATGACAAGAGTAAAATATATATACTTAAGAAATAATTGTATTTATTTAAATATTCTATAATATCCTAGTACTCAAAACTTGATAGATTCTTGAGACACATGGGATTTTTTAAAGGAAATGTTGACTTTAATTTTTATAGAAATGATATTTTCTAGGTACCTTGATGGTAATTGTGCAGGTGGATGAAATAATTTTTTTCCATTGAAAATAATTTCTTGTGTGGGAAATTTTATATAAAGATGTAGGAGTAGTTTGATGTGTCTATTAATGGAGAGCTAAGTTATTTTTTTTGGGATTATAGGTTGAGCAGAAATATTAGTATTTCTTTTGATCCCAAGAAAAATATTTTAGGGAAATATTGAAAAGGTTTGGAATGAATAAAACTAGGGATGTTTACACTCCTATTTTAGTTGGTATAAATTTAAGAAAATATGAACAGGGGAAGAAGGTTGATCAGAAGGAATTAAGAAGTATAGTTGGTAGCTTGTTGTATTTGATAGATTCTAGAATAGACATTATATATACTATGACCTTATGTGATCAACATCAAAGTGATCCAAGAGAATTATACATGCATATATAAAAACATGTTTTAATATATGTAAAAATTATTGGGGATTATGGCTTGATTTATAGCTGCAATGCAGATCTAGAATTCCTTAGTTACAATGATTTATACTAGGTTGGTGACTGTAGTGACATAAAATCTACTTCAGGTGGTATTTTTCTTCTTAGAAATGGCTATGTGAGCTAGTATAATAATAAAAAAAGATCAATGAAATTTATTACAAATTAATTTGAATATATATCCACTACACATTTATTTTCACAGGTTTATGGATGAAGACACATTAGATTGATTTGAGCGTTTCTATTAACAAACCTTTAATAATTCTCTATGATAATCAGAGTGATATCAATATCTATGAAAATCTAATTAAACATTCTTGATATAATAAAATTTAAATTAGATATCAATTTATCAAATAAAATGTGGATATAGGTGATATCATAATTGAATACATTGAAAAAATAACATCTTGTTGATATCATTACTAAATCTATGTTAAGATAATGGTTTATGGTGTTAAGGCTGAAACTGTATGTTTATCCTACACCCCACACTTGAGGATTTATGGATCTTCCTCCCCATGATAATTTATATATTTTTTGAAATATGGGGATAAATAGAGTAACAACTCTATGCCAAAGGGGAAAGATAATTCTTGATAATAGGAATAGTGATCACTTCCTTGACATCCAAAGGTGTGTATAATATTAAATGGGGGATTATATATAAATTATATTTAATACATTCCTTGAAGGGGTGTTCATTTAAATAACTTAGATAAAACATTCTTATCATTGAGGGATGAAATTATCATAAAATAACTACATCATCCTATGGTGTGGTCTCAATATACATATCTCAGAGATATGATGTGATTTGGTAACTTTTGAGCTATAATGATATTGATAAGTTTTGTGAAAGAGTTGATGATTTGGTTTCAAACAAATACAAATGGGGAGTTCAAATAACCCCGTGGATTTGTGAAGGTACTAGAATGTTGTATTTTTTTTCAACCATACCTTATAAGTGTTTTTAAAAGTTTCTAGTAATTTATGAAGTGTTTCTGGGTTCATTTTGTTTGAAGCCTTTATATGGTCAGTTGAAATTTTTGATGCTGAAGAAGTTTGGGATGTTTGGAACTTTTTTAAATATTCTTGGAGGTATTTTTTGATTATTTGGAGTGCTTGAGTGAAGTATGAAGAGTTAATAAAGATTTTGGAATGATTTTTTAGTTTTTCATACTCACATATGCATTTTCACTATGTAAGAAAATCTTTGACTACATGAAGACTCACATATGAGAATGACTCCAAGTATCTAATGTTCTATGTAAGAGAAGTTTCCACATTAATATATTTTACATACTCAATTTTTTCTATTTATAGGAATTATGAATACATAATAAAATTCATGTAGGCATTTTCCCCACCATGTATATGATTTCCCCATAGATCCAAATTCCCAAAGGGGGTTTTTCTTTGAAGGACCACCTAATAAAATTTTGAATACATACATATTGAGTTTTCTATAATTAACGTTTTCTATAGAATTCAAATATTCCAATGAAATGATGATATTCAATGGAAAAAAATCACATATAAGATGCTATTCACGCTAATTAATTAGAGTATTTAAAAATAGTGATCTTTGTTCATATCTATTTTAAGTGCTAATATGGTTTTTCTGAAATGATGTAGTGCTGCTTGATGTTGAGACTATTCATGAAGAATATCTAGATATTAAATCTGAAAGTTAATTATGACTATGTTTTGTTTCTCCTAAGTTAAAATATGTAGCTGCATCTGATTATGAAGTGTTTTTATCTAAGTTTTGAAGGGATGAAGAATTGAGTTTCTAAGTTATTTTCAAAATCTACTGTATCATGAGAGTAGGTTAAATAATATGGTGATATCAAGTTTTATTTAATGTGATAAAGAATAAGGATATTATTGTAAATTCATAAATGTGATATGTGTGAATATTAATCGAACTTAAATTTTGAGAAGATGAGGAGGATAAGGGTACTTGAGTAAATTAACATGGAAACACTTTCAATGATGAAAATATTTTGAGGTAAAGGTATAATAATGTGAAGTTTTCTGAAGTGGACATTTCATGATAACCCTTTGGTTTTCAAAATGAAAATAATTCCTCATTCTCTATATAAGGAAAGTGATTATGATTGGAGACATTGAATGATCTTAAATGAAGTGATTTTGGATGAAACAAGGTTTTCGAATATCGAGAGTGGAAAAATAAGGTTTCCACTGCTACTATGTAAGGAGTATCAACGTACTAAGTAAAAAAGTACGATGGTGTGAGTACCTATAACTGGGGTAGTTTTTAACTAAAGATATGGTTTTGGATGTGTTTACAATGTTGATTTTTGAGATAAGGAGAAGAAATATTTCTATATCAGATCAAAATGAATTGAGCAACAGTTCTTGAATATTTATAAAGGCCTAATGAGGGAGATAAACTTATACTATTTCTAAAGAAACCAATATTTCAAGAAGATCTATCTCATCATGGTTATATATATTTTATGAAGGTAGTGTGAAGATGTAGTGGCTGGTTTGATTCTGGATAGGTATAATAAGACTCTATTCCATCACTATAAGCTTACAATCATTTTTTATTTTAGTAAATGATTCATGATCGATGGGAGAAACCAACCACAACAAGGAGTCAGTTACTCAGGAAGGAGATGAAACTTATAAAAATACCTATGTTTTGTCTCTTTATTTTATGCATACACAAGTGATATCGAGACTCTCTACTTGAGTGAATAAAATCTTAATAGATTATAGGGGTTTATTCTAAAAATAATAAATTCTAAAAAATGGTCTCTACTAATTTGTCACCCCTTCTCAATGGAGTAATACAAACCTTGTAACTTTAACTAGTATCATAGCCATGCACCTCTATTTGATTCAATTAAGTGTCTAGAATAGATAATCTGAATTCTGTGAACATTAGGGGTGTTCCTCTTTTGATGAAAAAAATTATCATAGTTGTTAGAAAAAAATATTGTCACATATTCTATCCCTTGTCCTAGAAGTTAGAGATACTAATATCTTTAGTTTTCCAACCATTTAAGGGAATTATCCAATAAACCTTGCTAAAAAAAGAAAAATGGAGAATGATGAAAAAGAATAAAATGCTATCCTTTTTTCCTTATTAGAAAATGTCTACACAAAATTTATGGGACTTAAAAAAATGAAAGAAATCTAGGACAATATTGAAAGTAGTTATGAAGGAAATTTTAAAGTCAAAGAGGATAAATTTAAAATATAGAGAATAAAGTTTGAATACATTAATATAACTGAGTAAGATAACATTTATAATTATTTCAATTGGGTTAATGAAGTTGTTAGTAATATCTAAGTATTTTGTGAAAAACTGGAAGACACTATAATTTTTATGAAACTCATTAGGAGTTTTCTTGACAGATTTTATCCAAATATCTTAGATCTATAAGTTATATAGGATCTTTCCTTGGATGAATTTCCTAAAATTATCATATCTTAAGAAATGAGAAAAATTCCAGAATTCAAGAAAAAGGTATAAGATGAAATGACATTTGTGGCCATGAGAAAGTTGAAAATTAAACAACATGTTAAAAATGTAGATTCACGTGACTCTAAAAATGAGGAGGATAATGGAGGATTTCAATGAATCATTTATCTTATCTCAAAGATATTCAATAATAGTGTTAATACGAGTGAATATATTTCATTTTTTATCAATAATGTAGGATGTAAATATGTGTTGATGAGATGATGGTACTTAGAGGATTGTTATGGATTTATAAGTTGGAATTGGATGTCATGATTGATAAGTCAAACCTACCTTATTATCTGATGATTAGAGATATTTTATTTAATTAAAAAGAACTTGTATTAAAGATGTTTGGAATATCACAATGTTTACATCACATAAGGAGTGGAAAAGAAAATATATGATATGTTGAGAATAAGAGGAAATGTATTTAGTAAGTTTATTTAGGAGGCTACCTATGCTAGAATTAAACTTATATTTCGATAAGTTTTGAAATGAGTTTACTAAAAATATTGAGACAACCCATCGACCGAGGAGCTATATTGTGTGGAAAATCACATGGGACAGGAAATCCTATAGGCATGTGTGCATAGGTGCACATAGATGGTGCACATGGAGGGCAAGGGTCATGCTTAGGTGTATGAAAGGGTACTAGTGGGTCTGTGAGGGAAGTTGCAACTTGTGTGAGTGTATTCAAAAGCCAGTATCTGATTCCATGGCTCCTAGATGACTTTAGATGTGCAGAATAATATTAAGTAGATCAACTATGCACGGAAGTATGATGTGGGACATCAAGATAATAGTACTATTTTTCCATGTTAAAAACATAGAAATAACATGGGAAAAAAAATAAAAGGCTACCAAGAGTCTTATATTCCACCTCAAGTTCGTGATGTGTATTCATGATAAAACTAGAAGCTACCATGAATTTGAGTTCACTATTCAGTCGAATGACCGATCACATGAGCAAGCTTCAACCTAATATATATAAAGATTCGAACTGACCACACAAACATGATTGAACCAAATATGCGCTTGAAACCAATGATCCATATGAAAAGGTTCCAACCTAACATATGAATAGATGTGAATTGAACACACATTCAAGATGAAACAACCACATGAGTTCTCTTCATGGTTGATATAACAACCATGTGATGAGATTCTGACCTACCGTGAGCTGCTACTAATTGTATGAACACGAGACAACTGATTTGGAGATTAATATATTGTGAGCTTAAAATTTTCACTCAATTAACTGCATGAATAATAATATACTATTATTAGTTTAAGTGACCATGATTAGTGATATGATTCTCCACACGGTAAAATGAGATATCATGAAGAGAAGAAAAAAATCTTGAGAAAAAAATAGAATATGAATGTACGTTTCATGAATGAGATGTTCTATTAAGTTATAAGATCAATGTGAGTCTAAGAAAAATGCATACGACGTACTAAAATGTAAGAACCCGGTTCTTAGTTTTGAGGTACGAGTTTCTTCTTTTATATTTTCCTTAAGTGTTTTTTATAAAATAAGAAAAATGGGGAAAAATCCTAAATTTTAGAAGTACACGCCGTGTACTTTTCCACACGTTGTGTACTTTTGGCCGTGTGGGATGAGTACACGGGGCGTGTGGCCATGTCGGTGATGAAGGGTGTAGAAACCAACTACACACCGTGTAGTGGTCCTTTACACGCCGCGTAGTCAGTCGGCAGGTGAATAGTAAGGCGGTGGCCAGCCGTGCGATAGAACACACCGTGTACTCAAGAAGACACGCCGTGTAGTCATGTCGGCAGATGAACAGTGCCACGTTGGCGGGAAACCTCCAGAGGAACAGTTAAAAAAAGGGAAGTACACACCGTGTACTTGGAAATACACACCGTGTACTTTGTTTTTTTCACTTAAAATGGGAAGTAGTCTCCCATGTTCATAGGGAAGGCTTAGAATGGGAAGAAGGAGTGGAAGAGGGAGGCCGGAGCTTTGGAGATCCGCCGAGCGCACGTCAGGAATCCGTTTTCTGCACCGTCAATCTCCCTGGAACCGCACGGGTGAGTTCTCCATTCTCCTGGAGTAGTTCTTACCAATTCTTTCCCATAGGGAAGTTATTTAAGTTTAAATGAGGTTTTCTTTAACCTCAGATCTACGTCGTTCTAGGACGAATCGAGGATCGTCATTCGCGTATATCGTTCGTGGGTGTTAAAGGTAGGTGGGTTGGTGTTCATTTCCAACTGTTGTGCGTTTTGTGTTTTTGAGCTACGAACCTATATTTGGGGTGTTGTGTGGATGAGGCCATGGCTATTTTGAGTACCTAGAATTATATAGGTAATTAAATAAAATTGTAAAACTGTTGTTTGGGATCAGTGCTTGGATCCAGGACCACCCCGGGGGTGCGTTCCTCTGTTTAACCGTTTGGCTAGGATACCTGAGGGCATGCCATGTTTAATTATGCATTAATTTTACCTTGAGAAGAATTGTATGTAAATTTCATGTTTATATGTTGGGCATGGCCCAGTTACTTATGCCTGAGGGCGGTATTTTACTATAGCCTGAGGGCATGACTGTATTAGCCTGAGGGAAACGTTCTATTTCACTTGAGGGTAACCTTTCATGCCTGAGGGCTGTGACTTCTGTGCCTGAGGGAAACACTTCATACGCCTGAGGGAAATTTATGTTACACCTGAGGGAAATAACTGCGGGTTGGATTCTGATTACCTGAGTGTAAGGTTTTTCTTGTCTGAGGACGCCGACTGCTTACTTAGAAATTCACTGTGGTGTTTTCTTAATATTAAATGGTTAAATGAATAATTAAAATGTCAATATAACTGGTTAAGTTAGTTACTTTTGAGTACTGCTTAGTTTATTGCATTTACTACTGCACACTATTGTTGCATGTTTACACACAGTTGAGCACGGGCCTTTGGTGGGTGCCTACTGGGAATTATTTCTCACACCCTTTTTGGGTCATTCTTTTCGGCCAAAACAGATTATATTGCTGCAGGTGTTGATAGGGGCCGGAGTCCCTATACAGGTACTTAATTGCTATTGAGGAGTAGGGGAGCATGAGACCGGGCTTAGGCTCGCGATGCTACCCGCTGTTTTGTTCTATTTTTCTTTTATGTACTTGTACTGTACTGTATTGTTGTGTAACATGTTCTGGATGCTTTCTTAGAATTTGAGGCATGTTGGACCATTATTTATATACTGGTTGGTTATATCTACTACAATTGTTTATTTCAGTTGTGTATGGTTTAATGCTTCCGCTTTTGTTGTATGTTTTATTTCATTCCGCTGCGCTACACTTTGACAAATGAGGGCATAGTTTTCCCACTATCAGACCTGGGCCCTTGCTGCTAGTCGGCAGCCTCTGGAGTTTGGGGAAATGCGCTTGAGGTCACGTTGTGAACCTGGTTCGGGGCACCCATTGAGTGGCACTTGGAACCGGGACGTTACAAAGTGGTATCAAATGGGTTCTTTTCTTTGACATACTATTTGGAGCCTTAGTCAGGGATAGGACGAGAACGGTAGTTGGTAATAAGATGTTCCCGGGCATAGCTAACCCGTGTATAGGTAAAATCCAGTCTACCTCGCATTGTTGCAATTTTTCTGATTTTGCAAATTTTACAGTTGATTTGATTTTCACCATTGGGTGACACACTTGGTTTGTGCTGTTTATATTTTATCCATGGGTTCTATTTAGTTGCAATCCGATGAATTGAGGTATTCCATCTCATGCATCATTTAGGCACATGCTAGAAATAAAATGCCATGCATAGTTCCATGCCATGCAGGTGCATTAGAAATTGCATGGTGTTGTGATAGTTGTTGTGCTAGAAAAGCATATTGTTGTGATGGCTGCTTTGATAAATACCTGCTATGTGATAGGGTATTTTCTTGTGTGAGCCGGTTGATAGAATGAACGCCAAAATTTGGTTTTGGGGAGTATGGGACCCCATTTACCAGAATTTGGTAGATCATTGACTGTTTATTTTATTATAACACAGATAAGATGCCAAACTTTGATTCGTGGGGAGTATGGGCCCTCACGGGTTGGAATTTGACACTTAGGTGTTGTTTTTCGGTATTTTATGGGTTTCGGGGGAGTTTCTGAGGCATACTGTCCAGAAAAACTGGTATACACGCCGTGTAGTTCTTTAAACACGCCGTGTATGACCTTCTGTTCGGGAAGAAAAAGAAAACTTTTTGAGTACATGCCGTGTAGTCTCTTCCCGTGTCACAAAACATGTGGCGGCGACACGGAGAAGGGAATTACTTGGGAAAAAACACGCCGTGTACCGGATGTACATGCTATGTAGTGTTGACCCAGAGTCCACCCGTGTAACTAACAACACAGACGAAGGAGACCTTAAGACATACACGCTGTGTCCACTATGGAACATGCTGTGTAGTCCGACCTAGGGACCCGACCGTGTAACTAACAACACGGGTCGGTGTGGTCCTTTCGAGTACATGCCGTGTGTCTATAGAACACGCCGTGTAGTGTGAGCCGTGTATCCATCCGTGTGGATAACAACACAGGTCAGAAAATCTCATCTAGTACACGCCGTGTACCTGTGGGACATGCCGTGTAGTCTTGTCTGAGGACAGACCATGTGGAACTGACCGTGAGGACTTATCCATGTGGTCGTGGAGACGGAGTTGTGTACATGCCGTGTGCAGGTGTAACACGCCGTGTTGTATCGATCCGAATAGTCGGCCATGTCAGAAACGACACAGGCAGTTGTAAAATTACACCATATACGCAGTGTAGTTTATATACACGTCGTGTAGTTTTGTTCAACAGAAGCCATGTGTCTTAGCCGTGTAGAAGGACCCGGGCAGGGGAAGAGAAGTCAAGTACACGCCGTGTAGTTAGTATACACACCATGTAGTCTTGTTTTGTAAATCTTGAAATACATTCTTCCTCTTGTTCATTTTGTGGTTCCTTCGCTTTCAGTCTTAATAATCTTGATCTAAGGTGTGCGTTTGACCTCGTAGATTCATGCCACCGAGACAACCATGCATTGTTCGCCAGGAGAGCGGCAATGATTATACTCCAGAGATGGTGGGCCATAGGCTACCAGTGAATCCTCCTGTAGAGACAGATGCGGCGCCAGCCATTATACTGGACACAGGCACAGAGGCGCAGTTCCGTGAAGGATTTATGCGGTTCATGCAGACCTTTCAGGGAGCACTGCCGGCTACCACATCTATGGCTGAGCTGACTTGTATTTTCTAGTAGCAGCATCCACCTACGTTTTCAAGGGATGGAGGACCACATGCTATGGAGTCTTGGCTGGGGTCTATGTAGACTATTTTCGAGCATCTTGAGACGCCTCCAGGGCGGAGGGTCAAGCTCGCGAATTATATGCTGCGTGATTTCACCAAGAGGTGATGGGATGTTACCACCCAGTCAGAGCATCACAGAGACATGGCGTGGAAAGATTTTAAAGCAGTATTCTATGAATTCTTTTTCCCAGTGATGCTAAGGGAAGATAGATCTCGAGAGTTCATGAATCTGCAGCAGGGAGCTATGTCGGTGATGGACTATTCTGCTCGTTTCACCGAGCTTCAGCATTTTTCACCCGTGCTGGTGGATGATGAGATGTTGAGAGCTAGACGTTTTGAGGATTGTCTTCTTTATGACATCTGAGCACTGGTGAATGTTTTTAGGTTGCCTTCAGTACATGCTATTGTGAACCAGGCACTGATTACAGAGGGGAACCTGCGGGAATCTAGTGGTGTGGTCCAGGGCAGTTCAGCACCAGTTACTGGTACTATTTTTACTGGTAAGAGGAAGAGACAGATGGATTTCTCTTAGGGTGACAGTACCATCCAGTCAGTTTCTTCAGGTGGCCCGATCAGGTGCTACCAGTGTGGTAAGGAGGGGCACAAGAGACCGCAGTGTCCATGTGATCCAGTGGAGTGCCGAGCTTACGGCAAGATGGGGCATCTGCAACGCTTTTGTAGGGCGTTTCCACCAGTGGCTATTGAAAGGGGTTCTGTGCAGACTCCGCGTGCGGGAGCAGGACCAGAAGCTTCTTACCAGTAAGGGAACTGGAATACGTCAGGGCGTGTAGGAAGAGATGGTGGTCGTGGTAATGTTAGCCAGACACCAGGATCGCAGAGGCAGCAGGGCGGGACAACTCAGGGTAGCCAGGCTGTGTCACAGGGCCGCGACACTGGGCAGGCATATGCAGTGTAACAGACCCAGTATAAGCAGGATCCTGGACCTTCTACAGTCAGAGGTACTATTCTAGTAGCTTCTGTCTTGTCTTCAGTACTTTTTGATATAGGTGCTACTCATAGTTTCATATCTGTACCTGTTGTGGAGAGCCTTGGGCTATGTGTTTCTTCTTCTTCTGATATCATGACTCTAGACACTCCGTTGGGGACTAGAACGGCTGGTGTGCATTAGTGGATGGAGTGCCCCCTAGTGGTTGGAGGGTGTCACTTTCTTTGGGACCTCTATGTCTTAGAGATGACAACTTATGATGTCATTCTCGGGATGGACTGGTTGGTTCCCTTTCGAGCCTTTATAGACTTCTATCGTCGTAGGGTGCGTTTCACGTCACCAGAGGGTGGAGAGTTTCTATACAAGGGTGAGTGGTATGTTCAGGAGAGTCGAGCTGGACCAGAGCATCATGGGAAAGGTGGAGTCACAGCCCAGATTGTGAGTTTATATCTGGATGATCAGGGGACTTTTCAGACGGTTTTCTCTCCAGTGGTTGATCGTTTCAGGGATGTCTTCCCAGAAGACTTTTCAGGTCTACCTCCAGAGCGAGAGGTGGATTTCTCTATTGATCTCATTCTAGGAGCAGCACCGGTGTCCATTCCTCCTTATAGGATGGCTACACCTGAGATGCAAGATCTCAAAAGGTATTTGGAGGTGTTATAGGAAAAGGGATTTATCCAACCTAGTACTTCTCTGTGGGGTTCACCGGTCCTTTTTGCGAAGAAGGCAGATGGTACCCTTAGACTCTGTGTGGATTATCGGAAGCTAAACCAGTTGACGGTCAAGAACCAATATCCTTTTCCTAGTATAGATGATATTTTTGATCAACTTTGAGAAGCACGAGTGTTCTTGAAGATTGACTTGAGATCAGGATATCACCAGCTGTGTGTGAGACCATCAGATATACTGCTTACAGCCTTCAGGAGTAGGTATGGTCTATATGAGTACTTGGTTATGCCGTTCGGACTCACAAATGCGCCAACAGTTTTCATGGCTATGATGAATCATGTGTTCCATCCGTATCTTGATTCTTTTGTGGTAGTATTTGTGGATGACATCTTAGTGTACTCTCACAATCGACGCAACCATGACACCCATCTTGAGATCGTATTGAGTACACTGAGAGAGCATCGACTATATGCTAAGATATCAAAGTGCCACTTTTGGATGGACCAGATTCACTTCCTGGGTCATATCATCTCGGAGGCAAGAGTTGTAGTAGACCCAGAGAAGGTGAGAGCAGTAGTTTCCGGGGAGCAGCCTAAGAATGTGTTTGAAATATGGAGTTTCTTGGGGATGGCTGGTTACTACAGACGCTTCATCCAGGACTTCTCCTTCTTAGCAGCACCGTTGAAGGGTTTGACTAAGAAGGGTGTGAAGTTTGTTTGTTCAGAAGCTTGTGAGGCAGCCTTTCAGAACCTGAAAGGGAAGTTGACATCAGCACCAGTCCTGATACTCCCAGAGTAGGGGAAGAGCTATACAGTTTACTGTGATGCATTAGGTATTGGGCTGGGAGCAGTGTTGATGTAGGGTGATCGAGTTGTTGCGTACGGGTCTCAGAAGTTGAGGCCACATGAGAGGAATTACCCGACGCATGACCTCGAGTTGGCTGCAGTTGTTCATGCGTTACGTTGTTGGATACATTATCTATTGGAAGAGCATTTTGTGGTTTTCACCAACCACAAAAGCCTCAAGTATATCTTTACTCAGCGTGACTTGAATCTGAGACAGAGGAGGTGGGTCGAGTACCTACAGTCCTTCGATTTTGAGCTTGCCTATACACCTAGTAGAGGTAATGCAGTAGCCGATGCACTGAGCAGGAAGACTCAGATACAGGCAGTGCAGCAGGCCAGTGGTGAGTGGAATCTTATGGATTTGTTCTCTGAGATTCATTTGGAGGTGCATGACAGTCAGGGGCAGACCTAAATTTCATCTTTAGCTGTGACTTCTACTCTCCTGGACGGAGTGAGGATGAGACAACTATCTGATTCGGAAGGCCTAGTTTTATGGGAGTCGGTGGCAAGTGAGGACCCCACTCTTGGTTGGATGATAGGCAATGATGATGTTATGCATTTCCATAGACGAGTATGGGTTCTAGGGGATATACGAGAGGAGTTGATGCG
The DNA here is from genome assembly GCA_963277665.1 of Viscum album. Lineage (NCBI taxonomy): Eukaryota > Viridiplantae > Streptophyta > Magnoliopsida > Santalales > Viscaceae > Viscum > Viscum album. Next base: position 1,397,418,669 of record OY728127.1, on the reverse strand, counting down.
GGAGTTTCATGCTTCATCTTGGGCAGTTCATCCCAGGGTTACCAAGATGTACCGTGACTTGAGACGTCAGTACTGGTGGCTGGGTATGAAGAGAGATGTAGTTGGTTTTGTTACAAGATGTTCCACCTGTCAGCAGGTGAAGGCAGAGCACCAGAGACCAGCTGGGATTTTACAGCAGTTACCCATTCCAGATTGGAAATGGGATGATGTCGCAATGGACTTCGTGACCGGGTTTCCGAGGTTACCTCAAGGAAATGATTCCATGTGGGTTGTTGTGGACAGACTCACAAAGGTATCTCACTTTTTTCCGATCAAGGAGACCTTAGGTGTAAAGACCTGTAAAATTCAAGGAATTTTTTTTCTTAATTTTCTTTGAGATTTTACAAGAACGTAGTTTCTGACGGCACTTGATTCCGAGGCCCGGTGTGCCCGGAATTTCTATCCAAAGTTTAGCTCGGGTACGTTCAGTGAACGAATGAGAGGGAATTTCTAACTTTTGAACCGGTGCTCGGAATCGAATTCCAAGGGCACCGATGGAACCGTAGTGTCGGTAATTGCTTATGAACGCCATTTCCGGAGTTGCGTTTTCACAAGAGAAGATGATAAAAATTGTGGAAGTTTAATTTATAATTTAACTACAATTTTTATTTTTCTTTTGTGGTTTAAGGCTTTGGGTGGAAGTTGGGTAACTACCCAACTTCCCAAGAGAGGTTATGAGGGTGGTGGGGCCCACACGAACCCCACCCCTTCATATTCTTAAACCCCCTCAACTCACCATTAATTTTTGACAACTTATGTTATTAATTAAGTGAGTTAAGTGTGGATGTTTGAATTTCAAACTCTTGAAATTCAAAAGTTATGTTATGTTAATAAAATAAGAGGTGAGCTTATTTTATTTGGGGTTGGAACCTTGTGGTGGAGTTTTTGGGAGAAAAGACTAAATATTTCAGGAACTTCTTCATCTTCGACGAAGAACGCAAAGAAAACATCGGTCTCCGACGAAGAACGCCGAGTTCTCGGAAACCGATTATGCAACGCCGTGTACCGTGACGCCGACACGACTTCCTCCTTCCGCGACGTCTCTTTCCACGACGGTTTTTCCACGATGAATCCTCATTTGACGAACCTCTGTTCAAGCTCGCACGAGGTAGGGGATTTATTTATTTATTTCGTTCGTGAATACTATCTTGTTGTTCTTCGTGAAAATACGAACAATTGCTAACGACTAACGAGAGGGGGCCGGGCCGCACAAACACAACTCACCCTCCTCCATTATTGATGTTGTTTCTAATGTGGTTGGAAAGAAATGGTGTGGTGCCGTCGCACCACGCGGGATCGTGCGGCAAGGAATGGGCGGCGCCGTCGCGCCGCGCCGTGAAATCGATCAAGGACGCGACGTCGTCGCGCCGTGCTGGAGAACCGAAAAAACACCACGGCTGGAGCGGGGCCGCGGCGGAGGGGTGCAGCGCCGTCGCACCACACCAGACGAATCATGGCCGCGGCCGGTTCCGGGCCGCGGCGGAGCAAGGAGACCAGCGGCCGGTTCCGGGCCGCCGGTGTCAGAGCAGGGAGGGGACCGGCCGATGCAAGTCCCGTGGTGGCAGAAACCAGCCGGCCGGACAGGAGAACAGCTGGGGGTTCAAACCCCCGGCCGGCCAGCAAGCAACCCCCATTAAGGGGGGTCGCGGTTACAAATCGCGGGGGGTAGCACCCCCCCCCCTGCTACACCGAACGGCTCGGCCGTTCGGCCGAGCCAGCTGGCGCCACGCGCCGGACCACCAGGCCGGCAGCCGGGCCATGCCCAGGCCCGAAACCTTGGAGGGGGGGGGGGGGGGGGGGCGCTTGCCCCTCTGGTTGTAACCACGGACCCCCTTTAATGGGGGCCGTTTTGCTGGCCGGCCGGGGGTTTGAACCCCCGGCTGTCCTCCTATCCGGCCAGCCCGCCCCGGCCGGCCGGTTTCTGCCACCACGGGACCGGCAGCGGACGATCCCCCTACTCCGACGCCGGCGGTCCGGAACCGGCCGCCCGTCTCCTTGCTCCGCCGCAGCCCAGAACCGGCCGCGGCCTTGATTCGTATGGTGCGGCAAGACGGTGTCGTACCTCTCCGGTGCGGCCCCGCTCCGGCCGCGGTGTTTTTATGGTTCTCCAGCGCGGCGCGACGGCGCCATGACTTAGTTCAATTTCACGGCGCGGCGCGACGGCGCCGCGCATTCCTTGCTGCACGATTTCCGCATGGTGCGAAGGCACCACACCATTTCATTCCAATCCGCAATAAAAACATCATCAATAAAGGAGGAGGGTCGGTCGTGTTTGTGCAGTCAGGACCCCTCTCGTTAGTTGATAGAAAAAGGTCGTATTTCATGAAGAACGACAAGGTAGGATTCACGAACAAAATAAATAAATAAATTTAAACCCCTACCTTGAGCGTAGCTAGAACGAGGGTTCGCCACGGAAAACGACATCGTGATGTGAAGCTCCGTATGTTGACGGAGAATGCCCGAGGAGGAAGTGGCGTCTCCTTTTCTTTGACACGGGAAGAATATCGAAAGAGGGTGCATCATCGATCTTCGGAAAAAGGGGTCACACACCGGCTTTGGAGAGGAGAAGAGACGGCACGTCGATCACTTCTTACGGTGACGATGTTCTTCGTCGAAGTCTTGGTGTTCTTCGTGATGAAGATGAAAACACCCAAGATCTCTCTCCTCAAATGTCCACACACAACATCCAACAAAAATAAAATAAGGCTCATCCTTATTTTATTCACTCATGCCACAATTCAAAAATTCAAAACTTAATTTAATTAATTGAATTGGTGTGTTGGCATACTTAATGAGAGGAGAGGAAAAGTCACCCAAATAAAGGGAAGTTTAAAAGTTAAAAGTGTTACACAACTTAAGTGGGGGGTTAAGAGGAGTTAGGGAGTTAAGGGAATTGAAAAGGTGGGGGATCTTTTAGGCCCCACCTCACCTTTAATCCACTCAAGAAAAACTAACAATCAGTGGGTCCCATCCTAACTCCTACACTTAGGTTCTAACTCATGGAGAAGAGAAATAAAATTCTTAACGAAATTTTATTTCACTGACACTTAATCCACAAAAAATAAACAACTCATATTGAGCAAACGCAACTCCAGAAAAGGCGTTCCTAAGAAATTATCGACGCTGCGGTTCCATCGGTGACCTCAGAATTCAATTCTGAGCACCGGTTCAAAAGATAGGAATTCCCACTCGTTCGTTCACTGAACGTACTCGAGTTAAACTTCGGATAGAAATTTTGGGCACACCAGGCCTTAGAATCAAGTGCCATCAAAAACTGCGTTCATGTAAAATCCCAAAGAAAATTAAGAAAAAATTTCCCTTGAATTTTACGGGTCTTTACATTACTCCCACATCAGGGATTTACATCCCCGTAAAGATACATCATAAGCTAGGGAAACAAATGTGGGTACTGAGCATGCATCTAAGCCTCCCGCTCCCAAGTGCTCTCCTGGAGATTCCCGTGCTTCCATCTGATGCGCACTAGAGGAATCGACCGTCCATGTAGGACCCGCTCCTATCGATCCTCAATCTCCACTGGGACCTCTATAAAAGTCACCCCATCATCAACGTCTAGCTCCCCATGGTCGATGATATGCATTGGGTCATGCACGTATCTCCTCAGCTGAGATACGTGGAAGACGTCGTGCACCCTGTGCAACTGAGGTGGTAGATCCAGGCGATAAGCCACCTCTCCAATCCTACTGAGGACCTGGAATGGTCCGATGAAGCGTGGAGACAACTTTCCACCTCGGCCAAATCTCCGTAAACCACGTCGAGGTGAGACACGTAAAAAGACGTGGTCGCCATCCTCGAACTCTAGTGGCCTCCGCCTGCTGTCAGCATAAGACTTCTGCCGGCTCTGAGCTGTCCTCATCTGCTCCTGGATGACCTGGACCTTCTCTATCATGGCCCGGACCATTTCTGGTCCCACGAGTGCTGACTCCCCAGGGTCTGTCCAGCACAAATGAGATCTTCAAGGTCGGCCGTACAACGCCTCGTATGGTGCCATCCCGATGGTGGAGTGGTAGCTATTATTGTACGCGAACTCCACCAAGGGTAGGTGGTCCTCCCAGCTACGACCAAAGTCGAGGATACATGCGCGGAGCATGTCCTTGAGAGTCTGAATGGTCCTCTACGTCTGACCATCCGTTTGAGGATGAAAGGCTGTGCTCAGACGTAGCTGTGTCCCGAATGACTCCTGCAACCCCTTTCAAAGCCAGGAAGTAAAGTGAGCATCTCGATCGGAGACGATAGATGATGGCACACCATGAAGCCGTAGAATATCCTGAACGTAAAGTCGTCCCAAGCTCTCCATTGAGCCCTGCTCTTTGATGGGTAAGAAGTGTGCCGACTTGGTGAGTCAGTCAACAATCACCCAAATGGAGTCGTGACCTCTGGAAGTGCGTGGAAGTCCAGTCATGAAGTCCATAGATATCCCGTCCCACTTCCACTCCGGGACCTCTAAGGGCTGTACCAAGCTTGCTGGTACCTGGTGCTCTGCCTTCACCTGTTGGCAGGTGAGGCATCGAGAAACGAACTCTGCCACAACCTTCTTCATGCCCGACCACCAGTGCTGTTGTCTGAGATCCTGGTACATCTTCGCCACTCCAGGATGTACCGCCAAAGGAGAAGTGTGAAAATCTCTGATCACCTCCTCCCGTAAAGAAACTGGTACCAAGGTACGTCCTCTGAAAAGGACGTCGTGCTCTGCTCCAAAGGAGAAAACATCAGGTGCCTGTCCTGAGGATATCTGTGCACGCTGAGTCTCACAGTCAGCGTCCCCAAGCTGTGCCTCTCTGACCCACTGCAGTAGTGGAGGAGTGACTGTGAGAGACTGGAGGAAGGCTGATCTATCTCTATCCACGAAGGATATCTGCAAAGAGGCTAGCTGCTATGTCGCCTCCTCAAGTAGCTGAATGCCCGTCCTCCTGCTGAGAGCATCGGCTACCACGTTCCCCTTCCCAGGAGTATAGACTATCTCAAAGTCATAGTCCTGGAGGAACTCGAGCCATCGACACTGTCTCAGATTCAGGTCCTTCTGAGAGAAGAAGTATCTGAGACTCTGATGGTCAGAAAAGATTGTAAAGCGCTTGCCCATTAGGTAGTGTTGCCTTGTCTTCAGAGCGAAGACCACTGCTGCTAACTCCAGGTCATGAGTAGCGTAGTTCTGCTCATGCAGCCTCAACTGACGTGATCCATAGGCAATCACGGCCCACTCCTGCATCAGGACACATCCAAGTCCTGTCCCTGATGCATCGCAGTAGACTACGTACCCAAATCCTTCCTTAGGTAACCTCAAGATAGGTGCGCTGGTCAATCTCTGTCTCAGCTCTTGGAAGCTCTGCTGACATCTGTCTGACCACACAAAGGGTTTCCCCTTCTTCATCAAAGATGAGAGTGGTGCCGCAACTCTGGAGAAGTCTGGTACAAATCTCTGATAGTATCCAGCTAGTCCCAAGAAACTCCGCACCTCTGTCACGCTCCTGGGTGGCTCCCAAGATAGCACTGCCTCAATCTTCGCATGATCCACCACAACTCCCACCTCAGAGATGACATGTCCCAAGAAGTGGACCTCGCGTATCCATAACTGACACTTCGAGAGCTTAACATAAAGCTGGTTCTCTCGGAGTGTGTCTAGTACAACCCGCAAGTGGTAGGCGTGCTCCTCCTCAGTCGTCGAGTAAATCAAAATGTCATCGATGAAGACCATGACAAATCGATCAAGGTATGGCTGAAAGATCCTGTTCATGAGGGCCATGAACACTGCTGGAGCATTGTTTACGCCGAATGGTATAACCAAGAACTCATAGTGGCCATACCGACACCTGAAGGCCGTCTTCTTCATGTCCTCGTCCCGAACTCTGAGCTGATGATAGCCTGACCCGAGGTCTATCTTTGAGAACCACCGTGCTCCCTTGAGCTGATCGAAGAGGTCATCAATCCTCGGTAGCGGATACTTGTTCCTCACTATCACCTGGTTCAGGCGACGATAGTCGACACAAAGTCGTAATCTCCCGTCCGCCTTCTTGGCGAACAATATCGGGGAAGCCCAGGGTGAAACACTGGGTCGGATGAAACCCTTGCCCTACAAGTCCTCCAACTGTACCCGTAGCTCTCGAAGCTCAGCGGGAGCCATCTGATATACTGGAGTCAATATCGGGGCTGTCCCGGGGTACAGGTCGATATAAAAGTATACCTCTCTGCGAGGAGGTAGTCCTGGAACGTCGTCGGAAAAGACGTCCGCATACTGATCCACCACTGTAGGAAAACTAGGACTCCGCACGTCAACTGCTCCTTGGATGAGGCTAGCCAACTGATGAGTGATGGGATGTCCTCTCCTCTGTGGAAGTCCATCCTGTGCTGCAAAGGCTCCCTTCTCGCCGGTGAAGGTGAACCTGCTCCCGTCGGTATGTATACATCGCACCTTGCGCCTAATACAGTCAATCTGTGCATGGAATGTAGACAACCAATCCATTCCCAAGATGACTTCGTAAGGCCTCGATGCTGCTACAAGAAGATCCCAGCCAAAGCTCTCGCCTCCTAGAGTAAGCTCACACTACCGGAACCAGTCCGTAATCGTCGAGTCTACTCCCGTAGGAGTCTCTAGCCGTAAGGATCGAGCCAACGACTCTGTCGGAATCTCCGAGCTCTGAATAAGGGCAGCGACTATGAAAGAGTGACTCGCACCTGTGTCTATAAGAACTGCATCAAGGGTGGAATAGAAACAGATAATACCTCGAATCATATCGGGCGCGCCGTGGTCGTAGGACTCCGCTGCCTGGAGCTGTGCCTGTCTCTGCCCGCCAGCTCCCTGTGGTTAGGGTGGACCTCCTGGTGGTGGTGGTGGTAGGGTCTCAAAGCGTCGTCCACCACCTGCTGCTCGGCCAGCTCCTCTGCCTCGTCTGTCTGCTTCTTGAGGACCACCACGGTTGACCCTCTACCTCTTCCTTGGTGGTCCCTCAACCGTATGTTGCTCCTCAGCACGGTGGGTCGGGCAGTCATGAGCCATGTGGCCCTGCCCGCCGCACGAGTAGCACTGCCTGCCTCTCGAAAGACTGGCTCCGCGCTGTGTGCCCCGCACTACTGAGCTAGTGTCCTGAGGTCGTCTGCCTGAGGGTTTGGTCTGCCTAGACCCATGTGTCATCCGTCGACTGCCTGCTGCAAAAGACTCTGCTACATGCTGCCCTGCAGTGGGTCTCGGCGCTGGTGTAGACTCAGCAAGAAATCTATCGATCAAAAGGGCTCGCTCCAGTACTCCTGTTTGAGTCGGAATGCTGAGGGAGATCAGAGATGCCTTGATCTCGTGTCTCAATCCCTTCTCAAAGGTCCGGGCCTGGAATAATGGGTCCCGTACCATGTCTGTAGAGTAGCACGAGAGATCGGTAAATCTCACCGAGTACTGGGCGACTGTCAAGCTGCCCTGCCGCAGCTAAAGAAGCTCCTGGATGTGCACCGCACAGAGGGTGGCTGGGATGAACTCCGAGTGAAAGAGGCTCTCAAAGTCCGTCCAGAGGAGGGATGCCTCATCGTGCACCTAGAGCATCAAGCTCCACCATCAGCCCGCTGCCTCGTGCAGTAGGCTAGCTGCGAGGATCACCATTAGGTCTGCTGGTGTCCTCACTAACCAAAAAACTCATACCACTACCTCCAGCTAGTCCTCGGCTGCCTGGGGGTCCGTCTCCCCGCAAAACCTGTGCGGTCACTGGCGCTGGAACTCGTGCAGTGCACTAAGGCGACGTGCATCGTCAGCGGCTGGGGCTGGAAGCATCGGTGGCTTAGCGGGTAAAGGTACCGCCGGTGCCTCAGCTGTCAAAGGGCCCTGTACTGAGGCCTTGTCGCTCGGTGGGCTATCGTCACGCTCAACTCTCGGAACCCTAGCTGGCTGCCATTGTGGGGCCATCCTGAAAAGGAAACAGGTGCGCCACGGTCAGAATAGTATACCTGGTGAGATGACACAAAGTAATCACAAAGAAAACTTGAATCACACATGCAATCAATGTTTTCGTGCATTAAGTCGGAAATCAGAAGTCAGGGTCCTGGTGTACGGATACGTCGGCCGCCACACCAACACTGGGCTCCCTGGAATGATAACCACACTCAATACGCTTAACACTATTGCTTCACATAGAAGAAAGATCAGAGTCTACGATAGAACTGAACTCCTCTGATACCAATTTGTCATGACCCATCCTCGGGGCCCGTGCCGTGACTACCCCAAGCCCGCCTTCCATAGGCCAGGGGCTGGTGACTAGCACCAAGGCTTAAATTCCCAAAAAAAATGGAAGGCATTGCCTTTGTAAAGTAAACAAACACCACAGAGCAAACAAGCAGAAGAAGTAAATACTAAGTAAAAGCTGATACAACAGTAAGTGAGGAAAGTAAGTGGGCCAGTATACAAACCGAAACTGAAAGTAAAGTACAACTCGAAAGGGAAAACAACAACTGAAAGTAAATCCGCAACGTCGAGCTGTCCACTGGAAAACCCACCTGAAGGGTGGGTACAGATAGCCTCCTCTGCTCCTCGGGTCCAGCCGACCGCTCCGAGTACGTCCCGTCCAGTGGTCCACCTCTAGGTACCGTCCTGCTCTGCAAGCCTCAACCATGATCAGCGCTGTCCGTCGTCTGCAACCAACACAACGTAGTGCAGGCATAGCCCGTGCAGGGGTGAGTATAAGCTACTCAGTAGGGACCCCGAGACCCCAGAAGGTCTCCCAGAATCCAAAAAGGATAATCCACAAAGGAATGATACAATCACGAAGTAACATCTAACACTGCTTAGGTATATGGCCATACATATACCTAAGTCATCAATTCTCATTCGGCTCCAACATCTGAACCCAAGTACAACCTAGTCCACACAGGAAAGAAAAACGTAAATCCACACAGGATAGCACAACACAATCCACATAGGAAAGTAAAACAGGATTCAGTTTACACAGGTATATACTTCTTCGTATGACGATAGAGATGACCAGATATTTCCACTGATTCATCTAAGCCGTCGGACCCACAAAGGATCAATAGGTACTAACCCCCGCAATGACCCACAAAGGATCTGACCCACAAAGGATTGATAGGTAACTAACCCCCACAATGACCCACACAGGATCGGACCCACACAAGATCTGTAGGCGCTGGTTCACACAGAACCGCTGAGCGCTGACCCACACTGGATCAAAACCACAGAGGATCGGTAGCACTGATCCACATAGGATCGCTGAGTGTTGTAGTCGTCGCCATCGAATCCACTGAGGATCTCTGTACAGTCATCGTAGTAGTAGTAGTCGCAGCCAGCTCTAGGGTTCCCGCACACAGCAAGCTCTTTCGGGAGGGTCCGCTCCACGAGCCGAGAGGCTGATACATCAAATGACACATAGTCCAGAGTTGATGTATCCAAAAGTTCCGTATCTTCAATAGGAACTCAACGTCGCAGATGGCACGTCAATCGGACACCCGGTCTGAGAGTTATTGTCTTTTTCGTCCGAGGGGCCCGATTAGTTTTTAAGGAAAAACCAACCCGACTATACTCCACCTGTGTCCAAACCTCGAGCGGAGTAAGCCAAAAGATCCGCCTCACTAAGAGGAATCCAACAAAGTCGACGACACGTCAATTGGACATCAGTAGCTCAAGATATGAGCGTTTCTGCTCCGAGGGCCCGGTTGGTTTCGTGTACGAACCAACCCGGCCAAACCCAAAGTATTTTGAAACCTTGAGTGCAATATACCGAAACGACCATCTCGATCCAAGGATCGCATCGCAACTGACGGTGCGTTGATTGGAGGCCCGTAGCACAAGTTATGGGTGTCCGACCGGAAAAGGTTCGGTATTAAGGGGTTCGGGCCCGGTCCGACCCGATCGAGATGGTCGTTTCGTTATATCGCACTCAAGGTTTCGGAATACTTTGGGTTTGGCCAGGTTGGTTCGTACACGAAACCAACCGGGCCCTCAGAGTGGAAACACTCATATCTTGAGCTACGGACGTCCGATTGACGTGCCGTTGACTTTGTTCGATTCCTCTTAGTGAGGCAGATCTTTTGGCTTACTCCGCCCGAGGTTTGGACGCAGGTGGAGTACGGTCAGGTTGGGTTTTCCTTACAAACCAGCCGGGCCTCTAGGACGAAAAAGCCAATAACTCTCAGACCAGACGTCCGATTGACACGCCGTCTGCGATGTTGAGTTCCTATTGACGATACGGAACTTTTGGATACATCAACTCTGGACTATGTGTCAGTTGATGTATCAGCCTCTCAGCTCGTGGAGCGGACCCTCCCAAACGTGCTTGCTGTGTGCGGGAACCCTAGAGATGGCTGCAACTACTACTACTACGGCGACTGTACAGAGATCCTCAGTGGATTCGATGATGATGACTACAACACTCAGCGATCCTATGTGGATCAGTGCTACCGATCCTGTGTGGGTCCGATCCTGTGTGGGTCAGCGCTCAGTGGTTCTATGTGAGCCAGTGCCTACAGATCCTGTGTGGGTCCGATCCTGTGTGGGTCATTGCGGGGGTTAGTTACCTATCGATACTTTGTGGGTCATTGAGGGGGTTAGTACCTATCGATCCTTTGTGGGTCCGACGACTTAGATGAATCAGTGGCAATATATGGTCATCTCTATCGTCATACGAAGAAGTATACCTGTGTGAGCTGAATCCTGTTTTACTTTCCTATTTGGATTGTGTTGTGCTATCATGTGTGGATTTACGTTTTTCTTTCTTGTGTGGACTGGGTTTTACTTGGGTTCGGATGTTGGAGCCGAACGAGAATTGATGACTTAGGTATATGTATGGGCATATACCTAAGCAGAGTCAGATGTTACTTCGTGATTGTATCATTCCTTTGTGGATTATCCTTTTTGGATTCTGGGAGACCTTCAGGGGTCTCGGGGTCCCTACTGAGTAGCTTATACTCACCCCTGCACGGGCTATGCCCGCACTACGTTGTGTTGGTTGCAGACGACGGACAACGCTGATCGTGGTTGAGGCTTGCAGAGCAGGACGATACCTAGAGGTGGACCACTGGACGGGATGTACTCAGAGCGGTCGGCTAGACCCGAGGAGCAGAGGAGGCTATCTGTACCCACCCTATAGGTGGGTTTTCCAGTGGACAGCTCGACGTTGCGGATTTACTTTCAATTGCTATTTTCACTTTTGAGTTGTACTTTACTTCCAGTTTGGGTTTGTATACTGGCCCACTTACTTTCCGCACTTACTGTTGTATCAGCTTTTACTTAGTGTTTACTTCTTATGCTTTCTTGCTCTGTGGTGTTTGTTTACTTTACAAAGGCAATGCCTTCTCTTTTTATCGGGAATTTACGTCTTGGTGCTAGTCACCAGCCCCTGGCCTATGGAAGGCGGGCTTGGGGTAGTCACGGCACGGGCCCCGAGCGACGAGGCCTCGGTACAGGGCCCTTTGACAGCTGAGGCACCGGCGGTACCTTTACCTGCTGAGCCACCGATGCTTCCAGCCCCAGCCGCTGACGATACACGTCGCCTTAGTGCACTGCACGAGTTCCAGCGCTAGCGACCGCCCAGGTTCCACGGGGAGATGGACCCCCAGGCAGGTGAGGACTGGCTGGAGGCAGTGGTATGAGTTTTTCGGTTAGTGAGTACACCAGCAGACCTCATGGTGATCCTCGCAGCTAGCCTACTGCACGCGGCAGCGGGCCGATGGTGGAGCTTGATGCTCTAGGTGCACGATGAGGCATCCCTCCTCTGGACGGACTTTGAGAGCCTCTTTCTCTTGGAGTTCGTCCCAGCCACCCTCCGTGCGGTGTGCATCCAGGATCTTCTTCAGATGCGGCAGGGCAGCTTGACAGTCGCCCAGTACTCGGTGAGATTTACCGATCTCTCGCTCTACTCTACAGACATGGTATGAGATCCATTCTTCTGGGACCAGACCTTTGAGCAGGGATTGAGACACGAGATCAGGGCATCACTGATCTCGCTCAGCATTCCGACTCAGACAGGAGTACTGGAGCGCGCCCTTTTGATCGAGAGCTTTCTTGCTGAGTCTACACCAGCACCGAGACCCACCACATGGCGGCATGTAGCAGAGTCTTCTGTAGCAGGAAGTCGACGGATGAAACATGGGTCTAGTCAGACCAGACCCTCAGGAAGACGACCTCAAGACATTGGCTCAGCAGTGCGGGGCACACAACGTGAAGCCAGTCTTTCGAGAGGCAGACAGTGCTACTCGTGCAGCGGGCAGGGCTACATGGCTCGTGACTGCCCAACCCGCCATGCCGAGGAGCAGCAAATGGTTGAGGGACCACTGAGGCAGAGGCAGAGGGTTGACCGTGGTGGTCCGCAGGGAGCAGGCGGATGAGGCAAAGGAGCTGGCCGAGCAGTAGGTGGTGGGTGACGCTTTGAGACCCTACCACCACCACCATCAGGAGGTCCACCCCGACCACAGGGAGATGGCGGGCAGAGATAGGCACAGCTCCAGGCAGCGGAGGCCTACGACCACGACGTGCCCGAGATGATTCTAGGTACTATCTGTGTCTATTCCACCCTTTCTGCAGTTCTTATAGACATAGGGGCGAGTCACTCTTTCATAGACGCTGCCCTTGTTCGAAGATCGGAGATTCCGACAGAGCCGTTGGCTCGATCCTTACGGCTAGAGACTCCTATGGGAGCAGACTCGATGATTACGCACTGGTGCCGGCAGTGTGAGATTACTCTAGGAGGCGAGAGCTTTGGCTGGGATCTTCTTGTAGCGGCGTCGAGGCCTTACGACGTCATCTTGGGCATGGATTGGTTGTCTACGGTCCATGCACAGATTGACTGTATTAGGTGCAAGGTGCGATGTGTACGCACCGACGGGAGCAGGTTCACCTTCACCGGCGAGAAGGGAGCCTTTGTAGCACAGGATGGACTTCCGCGGAGGAGAGGACAACCCATCACTCACCAGTTGGCTAGTCTCATCCTAGGAGCAGTTGACGTGCGGAGTCCTGGTTTTCCTGCAGTGGTGGATCAGTATGCGGACGTTTTCCCCGACGATGTTCCAGGGCTACCTCCTCGTAGAGAGGTATACTTTTATATCGACCTGTACCCCGGGACAACCCTGATATCGACTCCAGCATATCGGATGGCCCCTGTCGATCTTCGAGAGCTGCAGGTACAGTTGGAGGACTTGCAGGGCAAGGGATTCATCCGACCCAGTGTTTCACCCTGGGCTTCCCCGATATTGTTCGCCAAGAAGGCAGACAGGAGCTTGCGACTTTGTGTCGACTATCGTCGCCTGAACCAGGTGACAGTGAGGAACAAGTATCTGCTACCGAGGATTGATGACCTCTTCGATCAGCTTAAGGGAGCACGATGGTTCTCAAAGATAGACCTCAGGTCAGGCTATCATCAACTCAGAGTTTGGGATGAGGATGTGCAGAAGATGACCTTCAGGTGTCGTTATGGCCACTATGAGTTCTTGGTTATACCATTCGGCGTAACCAATGCTCCAGCAGTGTTCATGGACCTCATTAACAGGATCTTTCATCCATACCTAGATCGATTTGTCATGGTCTTCATCGACGACATTTTGATTTACTCGACGACTGAGGAGGAGCACGCCTACCACTTGCGGGTTGTACTAGACACACTCCGAGAGCACCAGCTTTATGGTAAGATCTCGAAGTGTCAGTTCTGGATACGCGAGGTCCACTTCTTGGGACACGTCATCTCTGAGGTGGGAGTTGCGGTGGATCCTGTGAAGATCGAGGCTGTGCTAGCTTGGGAGCCACCCAGGAGCGTGACAGAGGTGCAGAGTTTCTTGGGACTAGCTGGATACTACCGGAGATTTTTTCCAGACTTCTCCAGAGTTGCGGCACCACTCTCAGCTTTGACAAAGAATGGGAAACCCTTCGTGTGGTCAGAAAGATGTCAGCAGAGCTTCCAGGAGATGAGACAAAGATTGACCAGCGCACCTATCTTGAGGTTGCCTGAGGAGGGAGTAGGGTACGTAGTCTACTGTGATGCATCAGGGACCGGACTCAAATGTGTCCTGATGCAGGATTGGGCTGTGATCGCCTATAGATCATGTCAGTTGAGGCCGCATGAGCAAAACTATGCTACCCATGACCTGGAGTTAGCAGCAGTGGTCTTCGCTCTGAAGACATGGCGACACTACCTGATGGGAGAGCGCTTTATAGTTTTTTCTGACCATAAGAGTCTCAGATACATCTTCTCTCAGAAGGACCTGAATCTGAGACAGCGGCGATGGCTCGAGTTCCTCCAGGACTATGACTTTGAGATAGTCTATACTCCTGGGAAGGGGAACGTGTTAGCCGATGCTCTCAGCAGGAGGACGAGCATTCAGCTACTTGAGGAGGTGACAGATCAGCTAGCCTCTTTGTAGATATCCTTCGTGGATAGATATGGAGCAGCCTTCCTCCAGTCTCTCACAGTCACTCCACTACTGCAGTGGGTCAGAGAGGCACAGTGTGGGGACGCTGACTGTGAGACGCGACGTGCACAGATATCCTCAGGACAGGCACTTGATGGTTTCTCCTTTGGAGCAGAGCACGACGTGCTTTTCAGAGGACGTACCTTGGTAACATTTTCTTTACGGGAGGATGTTCTGAGAGAGTTTCACACTTCTCCTTTGGCGGTATATCCTGGAGTGGCGAAGATGTACTAGGATCTCAGATGATAGCACTGGTGGCCGGGCATGAAGAAGGCTGTGGCAGAGTTCATTTCTCGATGCCTCACCTGCCAACAGGTGAAGGCAGAGCACCAGGTACCAGTAGGCTTGGTATATCCCTTAGAGGTCCCGGAGTGGAAGTGGGACGGGATGTCTATGGACTTCGTGACTGGACTTCCACGCACTTCCAGAGGTCACGACTCCATTTGGGTGATTGTCGACCGACTCACCAAGTCGGAACACTTCTTACCCATCAGAGAGCAGGGCTCAGTGGATAGCTTGGGATGACTTTACGTTCAGGAGATTGTATGGATTCATGGTGTGCCATCATCTATCATCTCCTATCGAGATGCTCGCTTTACTTCCCGGCTTTGGAAGGGGTTGCAGGAGGCATTCGGGACACAGCTACGTCTGAGCATAGTCTTTCACCCTCAGATGGATGGTTAGACGGAGAGGACCATTCAGACTCTCGAGGACATGCTCCACGCATGTATCCTCGACTTTGGTCGTAGCTGGGAGGACCACCTTCCCTTGGTGGAGTTCACGTATAACAATAGCTACCACTCCACCATCGGGACGACACCATACGAGGCGTTGTACGACCGACCTTGTATATCTCCTTTGTGCTGGACAGACCCTGGGGAGTCAGCACTTGTGAGACCGGAGATAGTCCAGGCCACGACAGAGAAGGTCCAGGTCATCCAAGAGCGGATGAGGACAACTTAGAGCCGGCAGAAGTCTTATGCTGACAGGAGGCGAAGGCCACTAGAGTTTGAGGATGGTGACCACGTCTTCTTGTGTGTCTCACCTCGACATGGATTACAGAGATTTGGCTGAGTCAACAAGTTGTCTCCATGCTTCATCGGACCATTCCAGGTCCTCAACAGGATTGGCGAGGTGGCTTATCACTTGGCTCTACCACCTCAGTTGCACAGGGTGCACGACGTCTTCCACGTATCTCAGCTGAGGAGATACGTGCATGACTCGACGCATATCATCAACCATGGGGAGATAGACGTTGATGATGGGGCGACTTTTACGGAGGTCCCAGTGAAGATCGAGGATCGACAGGAGCGGGTCCTACGTTGACGGTCGATTCCTCTAGTGCGCATCAGATGGCAGCACGGGAATCTCCAGGAGAGCACTTGGGAGCGGGAGGCTCAGATGGGTGCTCAGTACCCACATTTGTTTCCCTAGCTTATGATGTATCTTTACGGGGACGTAAATCCCTGAGGTGGGAGTAATGTAAAGACCCATAAAATTCAAGGGAAATTTTTTCTTAATTTTCTTTGGGATTTTACATGAATGAAGTTTCTGACGACACTTGATTCTGAGGCCCGATGTGCCCGGAATTTTTATCTGAAGTTTAGCTCAGGTACGTTCAGTGAACAAACGAGCAGGAATTCCTATCTTTTGAACTGGTGCTTGGAATCGAATTCCGAGGTCACCGATGGAACCGCAGCACCGGTAATTGCTTAGGAACACCTTTTCTGGAGTTGCGTTCACTCGATATGAGTTGTTTATTTTTTGTGTATTAAGTGTGAGTGAAATAAAATTTCGTTAAGAATTTTATTTCTCTTCTCCATGAGTTAGAACCTAAGTGTAGGAGTTAGGGTGGGACCCACTGATTGTTAGTTTCTCTTGAGTAGATTAAAGGTGAAGTGGGGCCTACACGAGCCCCCACCTTTTCAATTCCCTTAACTCCCTAACTCCTCTTAACCACCCACTTAAGTTGTGTAACACTTTTAAATTTTAAACCTCCCTTTATTTGGGTGACTTTTCCTCTCCTCTCATTAAGTATGCCAACACACCAATTCAATTAATTAATTTAAGTTTTGAATTTTTGAATTGTGGCATGAGTTAATAAAATAAGGATGAGCCTTATTTTATTTTGGTTGGATGTTGTGTGTGGACATTTGAGGAGAGAGCTCTTGGGTGTTCTCATCTTTATCACGAAGAACACCAAGACTTCGATGAAGAACGTCGTCACCGTAAGAAGAGATCGACGTGCCGTCTCTTATCCTCTCCGCAGCCGGTGTGTGACCCCTTTTTCCAAAGATCGACGACGCACCCTCTTTCGATCTTCTTCCCGTGTCAAAGAAAAGGTGACACCACTTCCTCCTCGGGCGTTCTCCGTCAACATACGGAGCTTCACCTCACGACTTCGTTTTCTGTGGCGAACCCCCGTTCTAGCTACGCTCAAGGTAGGGGTTTAAATTTATTTATTTATTTTGTTCGTGAATCCTACCTTGTCGTTATTCGTGAAATACGACCTTTTTCTATCAACTAACGAGAGGGGGCCGGACCGCACAAACACAGCCGAACCTCCTCCTTTATTGATGATGTTTTTATTACAGATTGGAATGAAATGGCATGGTGTCGTCGCACCACGCGGAAATCGTGCGGCAAGGAATGCGCGGCGCCGTCGCGCCGCGCCATGAAATTGAACCAAGTCGCGGCGCCGTCGCACCGTGCCAGAGAACCGTAAAAACACCGCGGCCGGAGCGGGGCCGCGACAGAGAGGTGCGGCGCCGTCGCGCTGCACCGGACGAATCAAGGCCGCGGCCGGTTCCGGGCCGCCGGCATCGAAGCAGGGGGACCGGCCATCGCCGGTCCCGTGGTGGTAAAAACCGGCCAGCCGGGGAGGGCCGGCCGGACAGGAGGATAGCCGGGGGTTCAAACCCCCGACCGGCCAGCAAAACGGCCCCCATTAAAGGGGGCCCGCGGTTACAACCAGGGGGGCAGGCGCCCCCCACGCCAAACGGCTCGGCCGTTAGGCCGAGCGCCTGGCCGGCGCGCTGGGCGCGCTATGCCCAGGACAGGCCGGCTGCCTGGCCGGTCCTCTAGGCCGCGCCCAAGCGGGCCGGACCCGGACCCGGTTCGGGTCGACCCTCGGGGGTATCAGGTCGGGTCGGACCGGGCCCGAACCCCTTAATACCGAACCTTTTCCGGTCGGACGCCAATAAATTGTGCTACGGGCCTCCGATCGATGCACCGTCAGTTGAGATGCGATCCTTGGATAGAGGTGGTCATTTCAGTATATCGCACTCAGGGTTTCGGAATACTTTGGGTTTGGCCAGGTTGGTTCGTACACAAAACCAACCGGGCCCTTGGAGCGAAAACGCTCATATCTTGAGCTACGGACGTCCGATTGATGTGTCGTCGACTTTGTTGGATTGCTCTTAGTGAGGTGGATCTTTTGGCTTACTCTACCCAAGGTTTGGACGTAGGTGGAGTACGGTCAGGTTAGTTTTTCCTTAAAAACCAACCGGCCCCCTGGGACGAAAAAGCCAATAACTCTCAGACTGGGCGTCCGATTGACGCGCCGTCTACGACGTTGAGTTCCTTTTGACGATACGGAACTTTTGGATACATCAACTCTGAACTATGTGTCAGTTGATGTATCAGCCTATCGGCTCGTGGAGCGGACCCTCCTGAACGAGCTTGCTGTGTGCAGGAACCCTTGAGCTGGCTGCGACTACTACTACTACGACGACTGTACATAGATCCTCAGTGGATTCGATGGCGACGACTACAGCACTCAGTGATCCTATGTGGATCAGTGCTACCGATCCTGTGTGGGTCAGCGCTCAGCGGTTCTGTGTGAGCCAGCGCCTACAGATCCTGTGTGGGTCCGATCCTATGTGGGTCATTGTGGGGGTTAGTTACCTATCGATCCTTTGTGGGTCAGATCCTTTGTGGGTCATTACGGGGGTTAGTACCTATCGATCCTTTGTGGGTCCGATGACTTAGTTGAATCAGTGGCAATATCTGGTCATCTCTATCGTCATACGAAGCAGTATACCTGTGTGAGATGAATCCTGTTTTACTTTCCTATGTGGATTGTGTTGTGCTATCCTGTGTGGATTTACGTTTTTCTTTCCTGTGTGGACTGGGTTGTACTTGGGTTCAGATGTTGGATCCGAACGAGAATTGATGACTTAGGTATATTTATGGGCATATACCTAAGCAGTGTCAAATGTTACTTCGTGATTGTATCATTCCTTTGTGTATTATCCTTTGTGGATTCTGGGAGACCTTATGGGGTCTCTGGGTCCCTATTGAGTAACTTATACTCACCCCTGCACGGGCTATGCCCGCACTACGTTGTGTTGGTTGCAGACGACGGACAACGCTGATCGTGGTTGAGGCTTGCGGAGCAGGACGGTACCTGGAGGTGGACCACTGGACGAGACGTACTCGGAGCGGTCGGCTGGACCCGAGGAGCAGAGGAGGCTATCTGTACCCACCCTTCAGGTGGGTTTTCCAGTGGACAGCTCGACGTTGCGGATTTACTTTCAGTTGTTGTTTTCCCTTTCGAGTTGTACTTTACTTTCAGTTTGGGTTTGTATACTGGCCCACTTGCTTTTCCGCACTTACTGTTGTATCAGCTTTTACTTAGTGTTTACTTCTTCTGCTTGCTTGCTCTGTGGTGTTTTTTTGCTTTACAAAGGCAATGCCTTCCCTTTTTATCGGGAATTTACGCCTTGGTGCTAGTCACCAGCCCCTGGCCTATGGAAGGCGGGCTTGGGGTAGTCACGGCACGGGCCCCGAGGATGGGTCGTGACAAATTGGGACCCCTCAAATGTCCTTGGGTCCAACCGTCCACTCCGAGTACGTCCCTCCAGTGGTCCACCTCCAGGTACCGTCCTGCTCCGCAAGCCTCAACCACGATCAGCGTTGTCCATCGTCTGCAACCAACACAACGTAGTGTGGGCATAGCCCGTGCAGGGGTGAGTATAAGATACTCAGTAGGGACCCCGAGACCCCCATAGGATCCGCTCCTGTCGATCCTCGATTCCCACCAGAACCTCCGCGAAAGTCGTCCCAAGCTCTCCAATGTGCCCTGCTTTCTGATGGGAGAGTGCTTTACAGTTTTGTTTTCTAACCATAAGAGTCTCAGGTACATCTTCTCTCAGAAGGAACTGAACCCGAGACAGCGGCGATGGCTTGAGTTCCTCCAGGACTATGACTTTGAGATCGTCTATACTCATGGGAAGGGAAATGTGGTAGCCGATGCTCTCAGAAGGAGGACGGGCATTCAACTACTTGAGGAGGCGACAGAGTAGCTAGCCGCTTGGCAGATATCCTTCGTGGATAGAGATGGAGCAGCCTTCCTTCAGTCTCTCAAAGTCACCCCTCCACTACTGCAGCGGGTCAGAGAGGCCCAACGTGGGGACGCTGACTGTGAGACGTGGCATGCGCAGATATCCTCAGGACAGACACCTGATGGATTCTTTTTTGGAGCAGAGCGCAACGTCCTTTTCAGAGGACGTACCTTGGTACCTGTTGCTTTACGGGAGGAGGTGCTGAGTGAGTTTCACACTTCCCCTTTGGCGGAACATCCTGGAGTGGAGAAGATATACCAGGATCTCAGATGGCAGCACTGGTGGCCAGGCATGAAGAAGGCTGTGGCAGAGTTCATTTCTCGATGCCTCACCTGCCAGTAGGTGAAGGTAGAGCATCAGGTACCAGCAGGCTTGGTACAACCCTTGGAGGTCCCGGAGTGGAAGTGGGATGAAATATCTATGGACTTCATGACTGGACTTCTAGGCACTTCCAGAGGTCACGACGCCATTTGGGTGATTGTCGACCGACTCACCAAGTCGGCACACTTCTTACCCATCAGAGATTAGGGCACAATGGAGAGCTTGGGGTGACTTTCGCGGAGGTTCCGGTGGGAATCGAGGATTGACAGGAGTGGATCCTACGTGGATGGTCGATTCCTCTAGTGCGCATCAGATGGCAGCACAGGAATCTCCAAGAGAGAACTTGGGAGCGGGAGGCTCAGATGCGTGCTCAGTACCTACATTTGTTTCCCTAGTCTTCGATGTATCTTTACGGGGACGTAAATCCCTGAGGTGGGAGTAATGTAAAAACTCGTAAAATTCAAGGAAAATTTTTTCTTAATTTTCTTTGGGATTTTACAAGAACACAGTTTCTAACGGCTCTTGATTCTGAAGACCGATGTGCCCGGAATTTCTATCCGAAGTTTAGCTCGGGTACGTTCAGTGAACGAACGAGCAGGAATTTCTATCTTTTGAACCAGTGCTCGGAATCGAATTCCGAGGGCACTTATGGAACCGTAGCGCCGGTAATTGCTTATGAACGCCATTTCTGGAGTTGCGTTTGCACGAGAGATGATAAAAATTGTGAAAGTTTAATTTATAATTAAACTACAATTTTTATTTTCTTTAAGTGGTTTTAGGCTTTGGGTGGAAGTTGGGTAACTACCCAACTTCCCAAGGGAGGTTATGAGGGTGGTGGGGCCCACACAAACCCCACCCATTCATATTCTTAAACCCCCTCAACTCACCTTTTAATTTTGATAACTTAAGTATTAATAACTTATGTTATTAATGGTGTGAGTTTAATGTGTGTGTAGGTTTGAATTTCAAACTCATGTCTAGTTAATAAATTAAGTGAGGGCTTAATTTATTTTGGGTTAGTTCTTGTGGTGGAGTATTGGGGAGAAAAAGGCTAAGGATTGAGGAACTTCTTCATCTTCGATGAAGAACACGAAGAACACACCGGTCTCCGACGAAGAACGCCGAGTTCTCGGAAACCGATTACGCAACGCCGTGTACCGCGACACCGACGCGACTTCCTCCTTCCGCGACGTCTCTTTCCACGACGGTTTTTCCATGACGAATCCTCGTTCGACGAACCTCTGTTCAAGCTCGCACGAGGTAGGGGTTTAATTTATTTATTTATTTTTGTTCGTGAATCCTACCTTGTCGTTCTTCGTGAAAATACGACCAATTGCTATCGACTAACGAGAGGGGGCCGGACCGCACAAACACGGTAGACCCTCCTCCATTATTGATGATGTTTTTATTGAGGATTGGAACGAAATGGCGTGGTGCCGTCGCACCACGCGGAATCGTGCGACAAGGAATGTGCGGTGCCGTCGCGCCGCGCCGTGAAGTTGAACCAAGTCACGGCACCGTCGCACCGCGTCGGAGAACCGAAAAAACACCATGGTCGGAGCGGGGCCGCGAGGGAGGGGTGCGGCGCCGTCGCGCCGAACCAGACGAATCAAGGCCGCGGCTGGTTCCGGGCCACAGCAGATCAAGGAGACCGGCGGCCAGTTCCGGGCCGCCGGCGTCAGAGCAGGGGGGACCGGCCGTCGCCGGTCCCGTGGAGGAAGAAACCGGCCGGTCGGGGGGGGGGGGGGGGGGACAGGAGAGAAGCCGGGGGTTCAAACCCCCGGCCGGCCAGCACAATGGACCCCTTAATGGGGGGCTTCGGTTACAACCAGGGGGGGGGGCAGGTGCCCCCCACTCCAAACGGCTCGGCCGTTTGGCCGAGTGCCTGGCCAGCGCGCTGGACGCGCTGCGCCCAGGCCGGGCCGCACCTAGTCCGGGCCGGGCTGTGACCAAGAGGGCCGGACCCGGACCCGGTATGGGTCGACCCGGTTCGGGCCGACCCTGGGGGTATGGGCGGGTCGGACCGGGCCCGAACCCCTTATTACCGAACCTTTCCGGTCGAATGCCCATAACTTTTTCTACGGGCCTCCGATCGACGCACCGTCAGTTGAGATGCGATCCTTGGATCGAGATGGTCATTTTGGTATGTCTCACTCAAGGTTTCGGAATAATTTGAGTTCGTCCGGGTTGGTTCGTACACGAAACCAACCGGGCCCTCGGAGCGGAAACGCTCATATCTTAAGCTCCGGACGTCCGAATGACGTTCCGTCGACTTTGTTGGATTCATATAAGTGAGATGGATGTTTTGTCATACTCGGCCCGAGGTTTGGACGTAGGTGGAGTACGGTCGGGTTGGTTTTGCCTTAAAAACCAACCGGGCCCCTAGGACGAAAAAGCCAATAACTCTCAGACTGGGCGTCCGATTGGCGCACCGTCTGCGACGTTGAGTTCCTGTTGACGATACGAAACTTTTGGATACATCAACTCTGGAATATGTGTCAGTTGATGTATCAGCCTCTCAGCTCGTGGATCGGACCCTCCCGAACGAGCTTGCTGTGTGCGGGAACCCTAGAGCTGGCTGCGTTTGCGACTGTGACGACGACGACGACTATACAGAGATTATCAGTGGATTCGACGACGACGACTACAACACTTAGAGATCCTACGTGGATCAGTGCTATCGATCCTGTGTGGGTCCGATCCTGTGTGGGTCAGCGCTCAGCGGTTCTGTGTGAGCCAGCGGCTACAGATCCTATGTGGTTCTGATCCTGTGTGGGTCTTTGTGGGGGTTAGTTACCTATTGATCCTGTGTGGGTCAGACCCTTCCTGGGTCATTGCAGGGGTTAGTTACCTATCGATCCTCTGTGGGTCAGACCCTTCCTGGGTCATGGCGAGGGTTAGTACCTATCTATCCTTTGTGTGTCCGATGACTTAGATGAATCAGTGGATATATCTGATCATCTCTATCGTCATACGAAGAAGTATACCTGTGTGAGATGAATCCTGTTTTTCTGTCCTTTGTGGATTGTGTTGTGCTATCCTGCGTGGATTTATGTTTTGCTGTCCTGTGTGGACTGGGTTGTACTTGGGCTCGGATGTTGGAGCCGGACGAGAATTTATGACTTAGGTATATGTATGGGCATATACCTAAGCGGTGTCGTATGTTACTTCGTGATTGTATCTTTCCTTTTTGGATTTTGGGAGACCTTCGGGGGTCTCGGGGTCCCTACTGAGTAGCTTATACTCACCCCTGCACAGGCTATGCCCGCACTACGTTGTGTTGGTTGCAGACGACGGACAACGTTGATCGTGGTTGAGACTTGCGGAGCAGGACGGTACCTGGAGGTGGACCACTGGCGGGACGTACTCGGAGTGGACGGTTGGACCTGAGGAGCTGTGGAGGCTATTTGTACTCACCCTTCAGGTGGGAGTCCCAGTGGATGGCTCGACGCTGCGGCTTACTTTTCAGTTGCTGTTTTCCTTTTCGATTTGTACTTTACTTTCAGTTTGGGTTTGTATTCTAGACCACTTACTTTTCCGAACTTACTGTTGTACTCAGTTTTTACTTAGTGTTTACTTCTTCTGCTTGCTTACTCTGTGGTTCTTGTTTACTTTACAAAGGCAATGCCTTCCCTTTTTACCGGGATTTACGCCTTGGTGCTAGTCGCCAGGCCCTGGCCTATGGAAGGTGGGCTTGGGGTAGTCACGGTACGGGCCCCGAGGACGGGTCGTGACAAATTTGAAAGAAATGGCGTGGTGCCGTCGCACCACGCGGGATCGTGCGGCAAGGAATGCGCGGCGCCGTCGCGCCGCGCCGTGAAATCGATCAAGGACGCGACGCCGTCACGCCGTGCTGGAGAACCACAAAAACACCACAGCCTGAGCGGGGACGCGGCGGAGGGGTGCGGCGCCGTCACGCCACACCGGACGAATTAAGGTCGAGGCCGGTTCCGGGCCGCAGCGGAGCAAGGAGACCGGCGGCTGGTTCCGGGCCACCGATGTCGGAGCAGGGAGGGGACCGACCGACGCCGGTCCCGTGGTGGCAGAAACCCGCCGGCCGGGGCGGTCCGGCCAGACAGGAGAACATCAGGGGGTTCAAACCCCTGGCTGTCCAGCAAGCGTTCCCCATTAAGGGGGGCCGCGGTAACAAATCGCGGGGGGTAGCCCCCCCCCCCCCCCCCGCTACACCGAACGGCTCGGCCGTTCGGCCGAGCCAGCAGGCGCCGCGCGCCAGACCGCCAGGCCGACATCCGGGCCGCGCCCAGGCCGGGATGGGCCGACCCGTACCCGATTCGGGTCGACCCGGTTCAGGCCGACCCAGGGGGTCTCGGCCGGGACGGACCGGGCCCGAAACCCCCGTTTTCGGAACCTTTTTCGTCTTTTGCCCATATCTCGGGCTACGAACCTCTGATCGACGCACCGTTAGCGGCGATGCGATCCTTGGATCGAGACAGTCGTTTCAGTATATCGCGCTCAAGGTTTCAGAATACTTTGAGTTCGGCCGGGTTGGTTCGTACACGAAACCAACCGGGCCCTCGGAGCGGAAACACTCATATCTTAAGCTCTGGATATCCGATTGATGTGCCGTCAACTTTGTTGGATTCCTCTAAGTGAGACGGATCTTTTGGAATACTCCGCCCGAGGTTTGGACATAGGTGGAGTACGGTCGGGTTGGTTTTGCCTTAAAAACCAACCGGGCCCCTGGGACGAAAAAGCCAATAACTCCCAGATCGGGCGTCCGTTTGACGCGTGGTCTGCGACGTTGAGTTCTTGTTGACGATACAGAACTTTTGGATACATCAACTCTGGACTATGTGTCAGTTGATGTATCAGCCTTTTGGCTCGTGGAGTGGACCCTCCCGAACGAGCTTGCTGTGTGCAGGAACCCTAGAGCTGGCTGCGTTTGCGACTGTGACGACGACGACGACTGTACAGAGATCCTCAGTGGATTCGACGGCGACGACTATAGCACTCAGCGATCCTACATGGATCAGTGCTACCAATCCTGTGTGGTTTCGATCTAGTGTGGGTCAGTGCTCAGCGGTTCTGTGTGAGCCAGCGCCTACAGATCCTGTGTGGGTCTTTGTGGGGGTTAGTTACCTATCGATCCTGTGTGGGTCAGACCCTTCCTGGGTCATTGCGGGGGTTAGTACCTATCGATCCTTTGTGGGTCCGACGACTTAGATAAATCAGTGGATATATCTGATCATCTCTATCGTCATACGAAGAAGTATACCTGTGTGAGCTGAATCCTGTTTTGCTTTCCTATGTGGATTGTGTTGTGATATCCTGTGTGAATTTACGTTTTGATTTCCTGTGTGGACTGGGTTGTACTTGGGCTCATATGTTGGAGCCGAACGAGAATTTATGACTTAGGTATATGTATGGGTATATAACTAAGTGGTGTCGTATGTTACTTCGTGATTGTATCTTTCCTTTGTGGATTTTGGGAGACCTTCGGGGGTCTCGGGGTCCCTACTAAGTAGCTTATACTCACCCCTTCACGGGCTATGCCCGCACTACATTGTGTTGGTTGCAGACGACGGACAACATTGATCGTGGTTGAGGCTTGCGGAGCATGACAGTACCTCGAGGTGGACCACTGTCGGGACGTACTCGGAGTGGACGGTTGGACCCGAGGAGCTGTGGAGGCTATCTATACTCACCCTTCAGGTGGGAGTCCCAGTGGACGGCTCGACGCTGTGACTTACTTTTCAGTTTCTGTTTTCCCTTTCGAGTTGTACTTTACTTTCAGTTTGGGTTTGTATTCTGGCCCACTTACTTTTCCGCACTTACTGTTGTACTCAGTTTTTACTTAGTGTTTACTTCTTCTTCTTGCTTACTCTATGGTTCTTGTTTACTTTACAAAGGCAATGCCTTCCCTTTTTACCGGGATTTACGCCTTGGTGCTAGTCTCCATCCCCTGGCCTATGGAAGGCGGGCTTGGGGTAGTCACGACACGGGCCCCGAGGACGGGTCATGACAAATTGGTATCAGAGGAGTTCAGTTCTACCACAGAAATTGGGACTCTGATCTTTTCTATGTGAAGCAATAGTGTTAAGCGTATTGGGTGTGGTTATTAGTCCAGGGAGTCCAGTGTTGGTGCGGCGGCTGACGTATCCGTACACCAGGACCCTGACTTCTGATTTCCGACTTAATACACGAAAACATTGATTGCATGTGTGTCTCAAGTTTTTCTTTGTGATTACTTTGTGTCAGCTCACCAGGTATACTGTTCGGACCATGGCGCACCTGTTTCCTTTTCAAGATGGCCCCACGACGGCAGCCAGCTAGGGTTCCGAGAGTTGTGCATGACGACAGCCCACCGAGCGATGAGGCCTCGGTGCAGGTCCCTTTGTCAACAGAGGCACCGACAATACCTTTACCCGCCGAGCCACCGATGCTTCTAGCCCCAGCCGCTGATGATGCATGTCACCTTAGTGCACTGCATGAGTTCCAGCGCCAGCAACCACCCAGGTTCCGTGGGGAGACGGACCCCCAGGTAGCTGAGGACTGACTGGAGGCAGTGGTGAGAGTTTTCAGGTTAGTGAGGACACCAGCAGACCTCATTGTGATCCTCGCAACGAGCCTACTGCACGCGGCAGTAGGCCGATGGTGGAGCTTGATGCTCTAGGTACATGATGAGGCATCTCTTCTCTGGATGGACTTTGAGAGCCTCTTCTGCTCGGAGTTCGTCCCAGCCACCCTCCATGCGGTGCGCATCTAGGAGATTCTACAGCTGCGGAAGGGCATCTTGATAGTCACCCAGTACTCGACGAGATTTACCGATCTCTTACGCTACTCGACCGACATGGTACTAGACCCATTCTTCCGGGCCCGGACCTTTGAGCAGGGATTGAGACATGAGATCAGGGCATCACTGATCTCCCTCAGCATTCCGACCCAGACAGGAGTACTGGAGCGAGCTCTTCTCATCGAGAGTTTTCTTGCTGAGTCTACACCAGCGGCGAGACCTACTACAGGGCGACACATGGAAGAGTCTTCTGCAACCGGAAGTACACAGATGTCGCAGAGGTCCAAGAGGGCCAGGCCAACGGGCGGACGACCACAGGATAATGGCTCGGAGGTGCGGGGCACACGCAGCAGAACCAGTCTTACGAGTGAAAGACAGTGCTATACATGCGGCGGGCAGGGCCACATGGCTCGTGACTGCCCGACCCGCCATGCAGAGGAGCAGCAGATGGTTGAGAAACCACCTAGGCAGAGGCAGAGGTTCTACCGTGGCAGTCCGCAGGGAGCAGGTGGACGAGGCCGAGAAGCTGGTCGAGCGGCAGGTGGTGGACGACGTTTTGAGGCTCTACCACCACCACCACCAGGAGGTCCACCCCGACCTCAGGAGAGAGCACAACTTCAGGCAGCTGAAGCTTACGATCATGGAGCTCCGGAAGCGGGTGGACTAGTGCTGGACTAGCTCCAAGCATAGAGGCCTTTTCCCATAATACCTCTAGCTTCATAGTTTGTGTTTCCTTGTGTCCTTGTACTTTGAGTTGAAGTAATAAAATACACTTGTAATGGTGACGTTTGCTTTCTTGTCTTTTGTTTATTAATACTAAGAGGTGCCGGTTAAAAAAAACTGTTGACTTGACCCTCACTTGCGAGATTCTTACTGGAGGAGACCCAGTGACCACACACTGATGCCGACAGTGTGACTCAACCCTTGGAGGCGAGAGTAACGGTTGGATATCTTGGTAGCAGCGTCGAGGCCTTACGACGTCATCCATGCCATGACTTTACTAATCATGACGGGATTGAATGTATTAGGCAAGGAACATGGTTCATCCAGGGTATGAGACCAGATTTTTCTTTTTCGGCAAAGGAGAAATCTTTGAAGCTTTGCAGAACGTTAAGGAGGAAGGGGCAACCCTTCGTGTGGTCAGACAGATGTCAGTAGAGCTTCCATGAGCTGAGACAGAGTTTGACCAGCGCCCCTAGAGGCGTGGATAGAGATGGAGCAGCTTTCCTTCAGTCACTCACAGTCTCTCCACCACTGCTACAGCGGGTCAGAGAGGCACAGTGTAGGGACGCTGACTGTGAGACGCGGCATGCGCAGATATCCTCAGGACAGGCACCTGATGGTTTCTCCTTTGGAGAAGAGCACGACATCCTTTTCAGAGGACGTACCTTGGTACCAGTTTCTTTATGGGAGGAGGTGCTGAGTGAGTTTCACAATTCTCCTTTGACGGTACATCCTGGAGTAGTGAAGATGTACCAGGATCTCAGATGACATCACTGGTGGCTGGGCATGAAGAAGGCTGTGGCGGAGTTTGTTTCTCGATGCCTCACCTGCCAGCAGGTGAAGGTAGAGCATCAGGTATCAGCAGGATTGGTACAGCCCTTGGAGGTCCCGGAGTGGAAGTGGGATAGAATATCTATGGACTTCGTGACTGGACTTCCATGCACTTCCAGAGGTCACGACGCCATTTGGGTGATTGTCGACCGACTCACCAAGTCGGCACACTTCTTACCCATTAGAGAGAAGGGCTTAGTGGAGATCTTGGGACTACTTTACATTCAGGAGATTATGCGGCTTCATGGTGTGCCATCATCTATCGTCTCCGATCGAGATGCACGCTTTACTTCCCGGCTTTGGAAGGGGTTGCAAGAGGCGTTCGGGACACAGCTACGTCTGAGCACAGTCTTTCACCCTCAGACGGATGGTCAGATGGAGAGGACCATTCAGACTCTCGAGGACATGCTCCGCGCATGTGTCCTCGAATTTGGTCGCAGCTGGGAGGACCACCTACCCTTGGTGGAGTTTGCGTACAACAACAGTTACCACTCCACCATCGGGATGACACCATACGAGGTGTTGTACGACTGACCTTGCAGATCTCCTTTGTGATGGACAGACTCTGGGGAGACAGCACTTGTGGGACCGGAGATGGTCCAGGCCACGACAGAGAAGGTCCAGGTCATCCAGGAGCGGATGAGGACAACTCAGAGCCGGCAGAAGTCATATGCTGACAGGAGGCGGAGGCCACTAGAGTTCGAGGATGGCGACCACATCTTCTTGCGTGTCTCACCTCGACGTGGATTACTGAGATTTGGCCGGGGCGGCAAGTTGTCTCCACGCTTCATCGGACCATTCCAGGTCCTCAGCAGGATTGGCGAGGTGGATTATCGCCTGGCTCTACCACCTCAGTTACACCGAGTGCACGAAGTCTTCCACGTATCTCAGCTGAGGAGATACGTGCATGACCCGACGCATATCATTGACCATGGGGAGCTAGACATTGATGATGGGATGAATTTTGCGGAGGTCCCAATGGAGATCGATGATCGATAAGAGCGAGTACTACGTGGATGGTTGATTCCTCTAGTGCGCATCAGATGGCAGCACGAGAATCTCCAGAAGATCACTTGGGAGCGAGAGGCTCAGATGCGTGCTCAGTACCCACATTTGTTTCCCTAGCTTATGATGTATCTTTATGGGGACGTAAAGCCCTGAGGTGGGAGTAATTTAAAGACCCGTAAAATTCAAGGAAAACATTTTCTTAATTTTCTTTGGGATTTTACAAGAACGTAGTTTCTGACGGCACTTGATTCCGAGGCCCGGTGTGCCCGGAATTTCTATCCGAAGTTTAGCTCGGGTACGTTCAGTGAACGAACGAGCGGGAATTTCTAACTTTTGAACCGGTGCTCGGAATCGAATTCCGAGGGCACCGATGGAACCGTAGTGCCGGTAATTTCTTATGAACGCCATTTTCGGAGTTGCGTTTGCACAAGAGAAGATGATAAAAATTGTGGAAGTTTAATTTATAATTTAACTACAATTTTTATTTTTCTTTTTGTGGTTTAAGGATTTGGGTGGAAGTTGGGTAACTACCCAAC
Source organism: Viscum album (assembly GCA_963277665.1). NCBI lineage: Eukaryota > Viridiplantae > Streptophyta > Magnoliopsida > Santalales > Viscaceae > Viscum > Viscum album. The sequence goes on along the minus strand of OY728127.1, from coordinate 1,397,388,709 downwards.
TTCCCAAGAGAGGTTATGAGGGTAGTGGGGCCCACACGAACCCCAACCCTTCATATTCTTAAACCCCCTCAACTCACCATTAATTTTTGACAACTTATGTTATTAATTAAGTGAGTTAAGTGTGGATGTTTGAATTTCAAACTCTTGAAATTCAAAAGTTATGTTATGTTAATAAAATAAGAGGTGAGCTTCTTTTATTTGGGGTTGGAACCTTGTGGTGGAGTTTTTGGGAGAAAAGACTAAAGATTTCAGGAACTTCTTCATCTTCAATGAAGAACGCGAAGAACACATCGGTCTCCGACGAAGAACGCCGAGTTTTCGGAAACCGATTACGCAACGCCGTGTACCGTGACGCCGACACGACTTCTTCCTTCCGCGATGTCTCTTTCCGCGACGGTTTTTCCACGATGAATCCTCGTTCGATGAACCTCCGTTCAAGCTCGCACGAGGTAGGATATTTATTTATTTATTTCGTTTGTGAATACTATCTTTTCGTTCTTCATGAAAATATGAACAATTGCTAACGACTAACAAGAGGGGGCCGGACTGCACAAACACGACCGACCCTACTCCATTATTGATGTTGTTTCTAATGTGGTTGGAAAGAAATGGCGTGGTGCCGTCGCACCACATGGGATCGTGCGGAAAGGAATGCACGGCGCCGTCGGGCGGCGCCGTGAAATCGATCAAGGACGCGACGCCGTCACGCCGCGCCGGAGAACTGCAAAAAACACCGCGGCCGGAGCGGGGCCGCGGCGGAGGGGTATAGCGCCGTCGCGCCGCACCAGACGAATCAGGTCCATGGCCGGTTCCGGGCTGCGGCAGATCAAGGAGACCAGCGGCCGGTTCCGGGCCGCCGGTGTCGGAGCAGGGAGGGGACCGGCCGACGCCGGTCCCGTGGTGGCAGAAACCGGCCGGCCGGGGCGGGCCGACCGTACAGGAGAACATCCGGGGGTTCAAACCCCCGTCTGGCCAGCAAGAGGCCCCCATTAAGGGGGGCCATAGTTAAAAATCGTGGGGGGCAGCGCCCCCCCCCCCCCCCCCCCCCCCCGCTACACCGAACGGCTCGGCCGTTCGGCCGAGCCAGCCGGCGCCGCGCGCCGGACCGCCAGGCCGGTAGCCAGGCCGCCGGGTCGGGCCGGGCCGGGCCAGGCCGCCGGGTCGGGCCGGGCTGCACCTAGCCGGGCCGACCCATACCCGGTTCGGGTCGACCCGGTTCGGGCCGACCCAGGGGGTCTCGGCCAGGACGGACCGGGCCCGAAACCCCCATTTTCAGAACCTTTTTGGTCTTTTGCCCATATCTCGGGCTACAGACCTCCGATCGACGTGCCGTCAGCAGCGATGCGATCCTTGGATCGAGACAGTCATTTAGGTATATCACGCTCAAGGTTTCGGAATACTTTGAGTTCGGCCGGGTTGGTTCGTACACGAAACCAACCGGGCCCTCGGAGCGGAAACACTCATATCTTAAGCTCCGGACGTCCGATTGACGTGCCGTCAACTTTGTTGGATTCCTCTAAGTGAGACGAATCTTTTGGCATACTCTACCCGAGGTTTGGACACAGGTGGAGTATGGTCGGGTTGGTTTTGCTTTAAAAACCAACTGGGCCCCTGGGACAAAAAAGCCAATAACTCCCAGACCGGGCGTCCGTTTGACACGCCGTCTGCGACCTTGAGTTCCTGTTGACGATACGAAACTTTTGGATACATCAACTCTGGACTATGTGTCAGTTGATGTATCAGCCTCTCGGCTCGTGGAGCGGACCCTCCCGAACGAGCTTGCTGTGTGTGGGAACCCTAGAGCTAGCTGCGTTTGCGACTGTGACGACGACGACGACTGTACAGAGATCCTCAGTGGATTCGATGACGATGACTACAACACTCAGCGATCCTACGTGGATCAGTGCTACCGATCCTGTGTGGGTCCGATCCTGTGTGGGTCTTTGCGGGGGTTAGTTACCTATCGATCCTATGTGGGTCAGACCCTTCCTGGGTCATTGCAGGGGTTAGTTAACTATCGATCCTGTGTGGGTCAGACCCTTCCTGGGTCATTTCGGGGATTAGTACCTATCGATCCTTTGTGGGTCCGACGACTTAGATGAATCAGTGGATATATCTGATCATCTATATCATCATACGAAGAAGTATACCTGTCTGAGATGAATCCTGTTTTGCTTTCCTATGTGGATTGTATTGTTCTATCCCTTGTGGATTTACGTTTTGCTTTCCTGTGTGGACTGGGTTGTACTTGGTCTCGGATGTTGGAGCCGAACGAGAATTGATGACTTAGGTATATGTATGGGCATATACCTAAGCGGTGTCGTATGTTACTTCGTGATTGTATATTTCCTTTATGGATTTTGGGAGACCTTCGGGGGTCTCGAGGTCCATACTGAGTAGCTTATACTCACCCCTACATGGGCTATGCCCGCACTACGTTGTGTTGGTTGTAGACGATGGACAACGTTGATCGTGGTTGAGGCTTGCAGAGCAGGACGGTACCTGGAGGTGGACAACTAGCGGGACGTACTCAGAGTGGACGGTTGGACCCAAGGATATGTGGAGGGTATCTGTACTCACCCTTCAGGTGGGAGTCCCAGTGGACGGCTCGACGCTGTGGCTTACTTTTCAGTTGTTGTTTTCCCTTTCGAGTTGTACTTTACTTTCAGTTTGGGTTTGTATTCTGGCCCACTTACTTTTCCGCACTTACTGTTGTACTCAGTTTTTACTTAGTGTTTACTTCTTCTGCTTTCTTACTCTGTGGTTCTTGTTTACTTTACAAAGGCAATGCCTTCCCTTTTTACTGGGATTTACGCCTTGGTTCTAGTCACCAGCCCCTGTCCTATTGTAACAGCCCGAGATTTTATGAAAAATATTCTTTCTTATTTTACTAATGTCTTGTGTTGTACGCTACACCAAAAAGAGCTTGCACAACACGTATCCTTGTCTTGCCTTGCATTACACGCAATGGCGACCTTCCTCGATAGCGTGTGTTGTACGCAACGCCATGTTTCGCTAAACAACGATATGCTATTAAGATATTATTAAAACTAGCTATTGTGAATAGTAATAACCACTTTTTAAAATTCTGTAAATCTTATTTTTCAAAATGCACTTCATTTTTGGATTCGGAGTATCGAATTTAGCCTAAGGTGAAATTTTGGTACTTTTCGGATAACTTTCATATTCTGATGAATAGTGAAAATTACTAAATTATAATTAAAAACAACTTTTTTAATCGAAATAATTAATAGTGATAAATCATTAATTTGAGTGGTTTTAAAGTATATTTAGAATATATTTTTACAATTTAATACAATGTTGGTCATTGGATGTAGTTTCACATTTAAACTAGACATAAACAAGTGTCAATCTTTTGATAGATATTGTTTCTTAAAAACACGCTATTTGTTTTAACAGCGGGATTTAATTATAAAATTAATTAATGCAACTTCTATGTTATGAATTTGGTAAAATAGATTTCATTTTTGAATTCGGAATATGAAATATAGCTTAGGATGAAATTTTGGCATTGTTCTGAAAAACATCAAATTTTGATGAATAGTGAAACTACTAAGTGGTAGTTAAAAAAACTGAATTTTTCATAAAACTTAATTTTGCCGCTTCTGTGAATGGAATTTCGAAAATCCGAGAGACACGGTTAATATCAAGGACTAAAATGTGGTTCAATGAGATGAAAATAATTTTTTGGTGAATAGTAACTTTTTACTTTTTTTTACCGCGGTTAATAGTAAATAGGGTAACTAAGGGTAAATATGATATTACTATTACCCTAACACATGTCCTAATTCTATTGGACAAGTGTAATTCGACCAAAAACAAACTTAGGAATAAAATATGACCATTTAGGCCCACTTGGATTAGATTAGGACATTTATTATTAATTTATTTAAAGAAAGGTTAAAATAGTTAAAATCAAAGTTTAATAAGTAAATCATTTTTAATATGGAGTTATACATAAGATAAATTCGATTGTAAATATTCATTAGAAAGCTAAAAAGATTTCCTACATGATGGTATTTTATTTGTAATTTTTAGACATAAAATAATTTAATTTATTTATGACACAACGATGATGCAGTAATTATCTTATTAATGAAATATTGACATAATTGATGTTATAAACACCAAAATAAATGTAATTTGAGATTTTTTATGAATTCAACTAATTTTCTAGGTTACTATGATATATTAATGTTGATTTAATCAACTTGGTTCGAACATTTAATTCTGTTATGACTTTCACAAAAATCATATATCAAATAGTGTCAAAATTGACACAAAATAGTTTTTAAATCAAATATTATATTATTAATTGTTATTGTATTCCTAAAAATATAAGGTTAGGCCAAACGACTTAGATTAGGATATATATATTAATAATAAACAATTTGAGGTTCGTTTGGCATGTTATAGTAAGTGTATTAACCATATAGTGAAAGAAAACAAAAAGACACGGTAAATGTTAAATTATTTAACTTGGAGTTAAATCTAATTGATAAGGTTAAAATAATATCCTAAACTTGTCTAAATTCTATTGGTTGATAGGATTTCGACCCATCCCCACCTTATCTTCGAAATAAGACCATTTGGAACCATTATAAACCGATTTTGACTTTAATATAAAATAATATTTTGAGATATTCCTAAGGTGCCCCTCTCCTCCCTTATAAAAGGACACCTCCTCCCCCTCCTCCTCACACCAATTTGAGCACTCAAGCTCGGACAACCCCTGCCAAAATCCCTTCTCCACTTCCCTAGAAACATCCTAGAGGTTCTGGTCTTCCTAAAAGACCAATTTTAGTTCCCTAAGAGGAGGTCTCAAAGAGGCACTTCAAAGAAGAGGTAATTACCGTTACCAATTCTTTCATCTTTATTTCTTCTTCCACTTCTTCTTCTTAGGTTGTTTCATTATGAAGTAATAACATCAGTATCACTCATATACTGATATGTTATTATATGTATGAAACAACCCTATTTCACCATCTATCCATCCTACGGAAAAAGAAATCACCGCGCGTGCGTACGTACGGAATACCGTCTCCACGCCGTGGTGTAATCTATTTTCCACCACAACCTTACATGGATGGGTATAATGGTGTAAAGAATAACTATACATAGTTATTACAACATCATATTGATTCTGATATATTGTATAATCCACTCCAATTCAATTCAATATTTATAGAAATGATATCATCGCTCGTGCGTACGTACGGACTACCGTCTCCACGACGCGATGAGATTCATTCTCCATGTTAGCCATTTAAGAATGATTATAAAGTATATATAAGAAATAATAATGAAATATATGACATTATAAATCTACTGGATCTATGTATATATATATATGTATGTAATATACTTACTTCCATTTCAAGACAATAAGGAAAGTAAAACAGCGTTCATGCGTACGTACGGACTACCGTCTCCATGAACGGTGTTTTTCATTTTATTTATCTATCTATTATATATATATATATACTGAATATATATGATATATAAATCATATTTTATATTCTGGAAGTAAGTAAATCATGATATAAGTAATAATGATGTCAAGAACAACAAGTCAAAACACCTACGATAAATGAAACGATTTTACCCAAAACGCTTCTTTAACATGGAATTTACAAAAGAACGGGTAATATAATGTCATAAGTGAACCATATATGATATCATAACAATGAATATGATTCTGTAATAAGTCAATAACATGATTTAAATCATTATACAGGAGGTTCGGACACTTACAAAGCAATTCGGACCTAAGGTAAGGGAAATATCACAATCTCATTTTTATCCGAGATTGTTTATTCGTAAGTATTTACTGGGGTGTATTTTATCATCCACATCCATGTTCCCTCAATATATAATATTGTTTCCATCCACTTGAAATAGTTTAAATCCAATTTTACCCTTAGGTGAGTTTTTAGTAAAGAATATGAAAGGAATCTTTTGTCGTTTTTCCGTACGAGGTACTTTTTGACTTTTCCGACAAATGTACGAAGAATGTTTTTTTTTAACTTATACGGAATGAATGGATTTTTAAAACATTACTTCAAAGAAGCTTCCTTTACAAGTTTTCAAGTTTATTTTTAATTAACTTCTTTTATTTTAAAGTTGTATGACATGTTATGAAAGGAAAAATGTTTTTGAAGAAGAAAGGATATTTTCCTCAAGAATTCAATTCAAGTGTTTTATCAAAATTATTTTCCATCTAAGATAATAAAGGGTTCTGTTTCTATCCATATTTTTACATTGGTTTGACTATGTTGTGATGGAATTATGTTTATGAATTCCTTTATCTTATATGAATTGATTTATGATGTCATGATGTTTCAAGAATCCCATTTTTATTACATGGGTTATGCAATGATGTATGATTTATGATTTTGTGGCACACATAAGAAAGGATTCATTAAGAGATGGGTGGGACCTATATCTCCCTCCAATGCATTGGGTAAAGATTTTATATCTCATGAGATAGACATGGCTGGAATGGTAGGTTATACCGGTTCAGTGAAACAGGACTGAAACGAGGATTACTCGATTCAGAAAGGGACTTTGTCCACTAAGATAGTCTTGGCAATGAGTCTTGACTAACAAGAAATGATTCTCTATGATTATGTGTGTATGCCACAAAGTTCCATGTTTTATGTTATGATTATTGTGATTACATTTCACTGCCATGATTTATCCCATGTTATGAAATTATGCTCTCTTTTGCAGGTTATGATTTCCAAAATGTTATGTTCTTATGAATATGATGTGATTGATATTTCTTTTGTTTACCCTTACTGAGCATTTGAGCTCACCCTTTTATGTTTTCTTTTCCCCAGGATATAAAGAAAGGTTTTAGGTAAAAAAAAAGAAGATCTTTATGGGAGATGTTGAAGATCTTTCACCACGATTAGAAGATTATAGTCCGAGTTTCCAAAGACACTAAACTATTACGATCCTTTAGTGTGTGTTTTTGTTATGTACTAAGTATTCCGCAAAAGTAATGTAATGTCCATGTACGATAAGCTTCGGGTCTCTACAGTTGGTATCAGAGGAAAGGTTTAGTCAACCTTTGGAAACTAGGATGCGAAAACGTTAGTGAGATCCCTAGAAATATTTCTAAGGTATGTCTAGGGATGTCTCTAAGGTTAAGTATACGTATAGGTTATAGTAATAGAATTACGCTAACGATCATAGAATTAAACCTAAGATGTTGGATATTGAAGGTACTCCCCCTTTATTATGTTGTTTTCCCTAGCATGATTTTTTCCTCTCACACTATTCTTTATGGGTTTTAGACGATGGCTGGAACCCGAAGGAACCGTGTTGATCAATGCAATGGACAATGCAATGATTGCCCTCCTGAACAAACAAATGTTATGGGAGATGGAGTGCAAAATCTTATTGCTATACTTACACAAGCTATGAATCATTCTGGACTTCCAAATGAGCAGAGAAGGGAACAATATTCTATTGAGTCCTTTATGAGGCAACGTCCACCTTCTTTCAGTGGGTCTACTGATCCATTAGTTGCTGAACAATGGATTAGTACTACTGAAAAGATATTTTCAGTTCTTTAATGTTCTGAACATGATAAAGTCATCTTAGCAGTATATCGTTTGGAAGGTGAAGCTGATCAATGGTGGAATCTTATCAAGAATACGAGGCCAAGAGATGAAATTGAGTCCATGGAATGGGACGAGTTCAAGAACTTGTTTTTCAGTAAGTACTTCCCTCGTATTCTTCGAACAAAGATGGAGAAAGAGTTTCTTGAACTAAAGCAAAGGGATGATGAATCTGTTGGTACCTATGAAGCAAATTTTACAAGACTTGCAAGGTATGCTTCTGGAATTATCATCCAACCTGAAAGTAAAGTTGATCGATTTTTCAGTGGCTTAAAACCAAGTCTTCGAAGGGCATTAGCTATAAGAGACTTCAGTAGCTATGAAGAAATTGTGCGTTGTGCTATCAAGGTAGAAATGGAAGTTGGTGTTACATATCCATCTCATGGTTTTGACAAGAAACGAAAGATGGAGTTCAAGGAGAAATCTCAGAATAATGGTGAAAAGAAGATGAATGTTTCCTTATGCACAAAGTGTGGAAAGAAGCATGGTGGAGATTGTCTAAAAGGGACTAGAAAATGTTTTAAGTGTGGAAAAGAAGGTCATCGAGCAGCTGAGTGTCGAAGTAATGGAAAAAGGGTTTCTAATGATGTGAATAAAGCAAACACTGCAGAGAACGCACCGCCAACACTTCAATGCTTCAAGTGCAAGGAAATGGGGCATTATGCTAATAATTGCCCTAATCCAAGGGTTAGTGATGATCAACATGAGCAACCACTGAAGGCAAAGGACAAAGGGAAATCACATGCGATCACTATTGGCAATGTTGAATATGACAACGATGTGGTGGAATGATTAAGTGTTTATGTAATGGGATTCCAAAATAATGTTGTATCATTGAGTATTGCAATATTTATTGATGTGGTATTCAAAGTGATTGAGATATTTTTTGGAAATAAGATAATATGCGCATAATGAAGACGAGAAAATGAAATGTTTAATAGTATTCATGAGCTCATGATTGATATAAGGACTAAGTGATATCATGGTTTGAGTATATAGAATTTTGAGGATTTTGGTATGTGGAAAGTGTTAACTTTTAACTGCACTCATGTTTTCACTAAGGTATTCAAGAGAATACACGATTAAGGACTTTGAATGTTTGGAATGTGACCAACAAGACATATCTTATGATATGTGGGGATCAACGACAGTATTAAATCTCTGGTAATCGTTGTCACTATATTATGAGAGTGGACTGCAGTATTATGTATAAGCCTAAAGATTAGACTGGATTATGTTGGACATAAGTTAGTATTGTTTAAGGATAGAAGATTTTCGATATTATTGATGGGATGTTATAGTAATGTAGTTTTAGAAAAAGGACAACCTGCAGGACGGGCGACAGCCCATCGCTTCGGACAAGGCTGTAGGAATCGAACCCACAACCGAAGTGCGACTGGCCTTTATCGCCTACCACTGACCTACAGGAAGTCCCTGTTTAGTAGAAACTAGTTTTATTATATTAAGCAGTATGATATATGATGTATAAGTCCATTTTAGGAACCATATATGATTAATCTCACTATAGATCGATTTATGCATATAATTTTTGCTAACCTTTTGTTTGAGATAGATGGAATGACCCGTCATTCTATCACATGATCTGCTAACACTTCACGAATAACAAATTCAACTTCATTTATTTAAGAGATGAAGTAGAAATTGTTCAAGGCACGAACAAAAGTGAGATTGTACCAAAATAAAGTAAGTATTTATTCTAAGAAAATTTTCAACTTTAGGGAAATGATCTTGAAAACCAAAAATGTTGTCCTAGTGATCTTATACCTGATGAATCAGATGGTACCTTATATCATCACAAATCTATGGATTTGTGATTACTGGCTTTTCCATAGCCATGTTCTCTACCACTCTCCATCAGAACATGATGGTTAGATTTCTCTTCCATATCCATATTTTCACCTATGTGGAAACCCAGTGATTAGTTTATTTGGGTAATCGTTACATTTCATACTTTAGTTTTTAAAGCCAAGTTTTGGTATTCCCTTTTACGATGTGGGTTTCTATTAAAGAAACTTTCGAATAGTAAACCATTTATAACCCCGACGAATTTCGAGGGTGAAATTCATTTTAAGGGGGGTAGAATGTAACAGCCCGAGATTTTATGAAAAATATTCTTTCTTATTTTACTAATGTCTTGTGTTGTACGCTACACCAAAAGGAGCTTGCACAACACGTATCCTTGTCTTGCCTTGCATTACACGCAATGGCGACCTTCCTCGATAGCGTGTGTTGTACGCAACGCCATGTTTCGCTAAACAACGATATGCTATTAAGATATTATTAAAACTAGCTATTGTGAATAGTAATAACCACTTTTTAAAATTCTGTAAATCTTATTTTTCAAAATGCACTTCATTTTTGGATTCGGAGTATCGAATTTAGCCTAAGGTGAAATTTTGGTACTTTTCGGATAACTTTCATATTCTGATGAATAGTGAAAATTACTAAATTATAATTAAAAACAACTTTTTTAATCGAAATAATTAATAGTGATAAATCATTAATTTGAGTGGTTTTAAAGTATATTTAGAATATATTTTTACAATTTAATACAATGTTGGTCATTGGATGTAGTTTCACATTTAAACTAGACATAAACAAGTGTCAATCTTTTGATAGATATTGTTTCTTAAAAACACGCTATTTGTTTTAACAGCGGGATTTAATTATAAAATTAATTAATGCAACTTCTATGTTATGAATTTGGTAAAATAGATTTCATTTTTGAATTCGGAATATGAAATATAGCTTAGGATGAAATTTTGGCATTGTTCTGAAAAACATCAAATTTTGATGAATAGTGAAACTACTAAGTGGTAGTTAAAAAAACTGAATTTTTCATAAAACTTAATTTTGCCGCTTCTGTGAATGGAATTTCGAAAATCCGAGAGACACGGTTAATATCAAGGACTAAAATGTGGTTCAATGAGATGAAAATAATTTTTTGGTGAATAGTAACTTTTTACTTTTTTTTACCGCGGTTAATAGTAAATAGGGTAACTAAGGGTAAATATGATATTACTATTACCCTAACACATGTCCTAATTCTATTGGACAAGTGTAATTCGACCAAAAACAAACTTAGGAATAAAATATGACCATTTAGGCCCACTTGGATTAGATTAGGACATTTATTATTAATTTATTTAAAGAAAGGTTAAAATAGTTAAAATCAAAGTTTAATAAGTAAATTATTTTTAATATGGAGTTATACATAAGATAAATTCGATTGTAAATATTCATTAGAAAGCTAAAAAGATTTCCTACATGATGGTATTTTATTTTTAATTTTTAGACATAAAATAATTTAATTTATTTATGACACAACGATGATGCAGTAATTATCTTATTAATGAAATATTGACATAATTGATGTTATAAACACCAAAATAAATGTAATTTGAGATTTTTTATGAATTCAACTAATTTTCTAGGTTACTATGATATATTAATGTTGATTTAATCAACTTGGTTCGAACATTTAATTCTGTTATGACTTTCACAAAAATCATATATCAAATAGTGTCAAAATTGACACAAAATAGTTTTTAAATCAAATATTATATTATTAATTGTTATTGTATTCCTAAAAATATAAGGTTAGGCCAAACGACTTAGATTAGGATATATATATTAATAATAAACAATTTGAGGTTCGTTTGGCATGTTATAGTAAGTGTATTAACCATATAGTGAAAGAAAACAAAAAGACACGGTAAATGTTAAATTATTTAACTTGGAGTTAAATCTAATTGATAAGGTTAAAATAATATCCTAAACTTGTCTAAATTATATTGGTTGATAGGATTTCGACCCATCCCCACCTTATCTTCGAAATAAGACCATTTGGAACCATTATAAACCGATTTTGACTTTAATATAAAATAATATTTTGAGATATTCCTAAGGTGCCCCTCTCCTCCCTTATAAAAGGACACCTCCTCCCCCTCCTCCTCACACCAATTTGAGCACTCAAGCTCGGACAACCCCTGCCAAAATCCCTTCTCCACTTCCCTAGAAACATCCTAGAGGTTCTGGTCTTCCTCAAAGACCAATTTTAGTTCCCTAAGAGGAGGTCTCAAAGAGGCACTTCAAAGAAGAGGTAATTACCGTTACCAATTCTTTCATCTTTATTTCTTCTTCCACTTCTTCTTCTTAGGTTGTTTCATTATGAAGTAATAACATCAGTATCACTCATATACTGATATGTTATTATATGTATGAAACAACCCTATTTCACCATCTATCCATCCTACGGAAAAAGAAATCACCGCGCGTGCGTACGTACGGAATACCGTCTCCACGCCGTGGTGTAATCTATTTTCCACCACAACCTTACATGGATGGGTATAATGGTGTAAAGAATAACTATACATAGTTATTAAAACATCATATTGATTCTGATATATTGTATAATCCACTCCAATTCAATTCAATATTTATAGAAATGATATCATCGCTCGTGCGTACGTACGGACTACCGTCTCCACGACGCGATGAGATTCATTCTCCATGTTAACCATTTAAGAATGATTATAAAGTATATATAAGAAATAATAATGAAATATATGACATTATAAATCTACTGGATCTATGTATATATATATATGTATGTAATATACTTACTTCCATTTCAAGACAATAAGGAAAGTAAAACAGCGTTCATGCGTACGTACGGACTACCGTCTCCATGAACGGTGTTTTTCATTTTATTTATCTATCTATTATATATATATATATACTGAATATATATGATATATAAATCATATTTTATATTCTGGAAGTAAGTAAATCATGATATAAGTAATAATGATGTCAAGAACAACAAGTCAAAACACCTACGATAAATGAAACAATTTTACCCAAAACGCTTCTTTAACATGGAATTTACAAAAGAACGGGTAATATAATGTCATAAGTGAACCATATATGATATCATAACAATGAATATGATTCTGTAATAAGTCAATAACATGATTTAAATCATTATACAGGAGGTTCGGACACTTACAAAGCAATTCGGACCTAAGGTAAGGGAAATATCACAATCTCATTTTTATCCGAGATTGTTTATTCGTAAGTATTTACTGGGGTGTATTTTATCATCCACATCCATGTTCCCTCAATATATAATATTGTTTCCATCCACTTGAAATAGTTTAAATCCAATTTTACCCTTAGGTGAGTTTTTAGTAAAGAATATGAAAGGAATCTTTTGTCGTTTTTCCGTACGAGGTACTTTTTGACTTTTCCGACAAATGTACGAAGAATGTTTTTTTTTAAATTATACGGAATGAATGTATTTTTAAAACATTACTTCAAAGAAGCTTCCTTTACAAGTTTTCAAGTTTATTTTTAATTAATTTCTTTTATTTTAAAGTTGTATGACATGTTATGAAAGGAAAAATGTTTTTGAAGAAGAAAGGATATTTTCCTCAAGAATTCAATTCAAGTGTTTTATCAAAATTATTTTCCATCTAAGATAATAAAGGGTTCTGTTTCTATCCATATTTTTACATTGGTTTGACTATGTTGTGATGGAATTATGTTTATGAATTCCTTTATCTTATATGAATTGATTTATGATGTCATGATGTTTCAAGAATCCCATTTTTATTACATGGGTTATGCAATGATGTATGATTTATGATTTTGTGGCACACATAAGAAAGGATTCATTAAGAGATGGGTGGGACCTATATCTCCCTCCAATGCATTGGGTAAAGATTTTATATCTCATGAGATAGACATGGCTGGAATGGTAGGTTATACCGGTTCAGTGAAACAGGACTGAAACGAGGATTACTCGATTCAGAAAGGGACTTTGTCCACTAAGATAGTCTTGGCAATGAGTCTTGACTAACAAGAAATGATTCTCTATGATTATGTGTGTATGCCACAAAGTTCCATGTTTTATGTTATGATTATTGTGATTACATTTCACTGCCATGATTTATCCCATGTTATGAAATTATGCTCTCTTTTGCAGGTTATGATTTCCAAAATGTTATGTTCTTATGAATATGATGTGATTGATATTTCTTTTGTTTACCCTTACTGAGCATTTGAGCTCACCCTTTTATGTTTTCTTTTCCCCAGGATATAAAGAAAGGTTTTAGGTAAAAAAAAAGAAGATCTTTATGGGAGATGTTGAAGATCTTTCACCACGATTAGAAGATTATAGTCCGAGTTTCCAAAGACACTAAACTATTACGATCCTTTAGTGTGTGTTTTTGTTATGTACTAAGTATTCCACAAAAGTAATGTAATGTCCATGTACGATAAGCTTCGGGTCTCTACACCTATGGAAGGCGGGATTGGGGTAGTCATGGCACGAGCCCCGAGGATGGGTCGTGACATTCGGTGTTGATGAGATCAGAAAGTTGTATATCTGAGAGATCATACGTCTTTATGGGGTCCCTCGTTCTATCATTTCTGATAGGGACGCTTACTTTACATCGTGTTTCTGGAAGAGTTTTCAGAGGGCACTGGGTACACAGGTGCTTCTGAGCACAACATACCACCCTCAGACAGATGTCCAGTCAGAGCATACGATACAGGTGCTAGAGGACATGTTGTGTGCATGCGTACTATAATTTTGGGGCTCTTGGGAGAAGCATATACCCCTAGTCGAGTTTGCCTACAATAACAGTTTTTAGGTGACTATTGAGATGGCACCTTATGAGGATTTATATGGTAGGCCATGCCGTTCACCTTTGTGCTGGATGGAGGCAGGTGAGGCAGCTTTACTAGGACCACGTCTCGTACAAGAGACTTCTGAGCAGGTCCAGTTGATTCATAAGCGGATGGCTACGACACAGTCTCATCATAAATCTTATGCTGATCACCGTAGACGACCCTTGGAGTTCGTGGTCGGGGATCAGGTTTTCTTGCGTGTTTCGCCGAGGCTGGGACACAGGCAGATTAGGAGACATGGTAAACTTTCACCGAGGTATGTGGGTCCATTTGAGATTATGGAGAGAGTCGGGCCAATCGCCTATCGGTTGTAGTTACCAAAGAGGTACCAAGCCATGCACGGCGTCTTCCATATATCTCAGCTGCACCGCTACCATTCAGACCCGTCTCACATCTTTCAGCCAGAGGAGGTTGAGATGGAGTAAGATGCATCCTTTGAGGAGTATCCGATTCGTATCATTGACAGGAGCACGAAGGTTCTCCGAGGCCGGTCAGTTCCTCTCGTACGGGTGCTATGGCAGCATGGCCGAGTTCAGGATGAAACCTGGGAGTGGGAGACCGATGTACGTGCTCAGTGGCTGGAGTTATTCACGGCTATATCTTCACCACCCTTATAAGGGAAATTTGGGGATGAATTGCTTTAAGGGGGGAAGTTTGTAAAAACCCGGTTCTTAGTTTTGAGGTACGAGATTATTATTTTCTCTTTTCCTTAAGTGTTTTTCAGAAAATAAGGAAAATGGGGAAAAATACTAAATTTTAGAAGTACACGCCGTGTACTTTTCCACACGCCGTGTACTTTTCCACACGCCGTGTACTTTTGGCCGTGTGGGATGAGTACACGGGGCGTGTGGCCATGTCGGCAATGAAGGGTTTAGAAACCGACTACATGCTGTGTAGTGGTACTTTACATGCCGTGTAGTCAGTCGGCAGACGAATAGTAAGGTGGTGGCCAGCTGTGCGACAGAACACACTGTGTACTAAAGAAGACATGCAGCGTAGTCATGTCGACAGATGAACAGTGCCAAACTGGTGGTAAACCGCCAGAGGAACAGTTAAAAAATGGGAAGTACATGCCGTGTACTTGGAAATACAGGCCGTGTACTTTGTTTTTTTCTCTTAAAATGGGCAGTAGACTCCCCTGTTCACAGGGAAGGCTTAGAATGGGAAGGAGTAGAAGAGGGAGGCTAGAGCTTTGGAGATCCGCCGAGCGCACGTCGGGAATCCGTTTTCTGCACCGTCAATCTCCCTGTAACTGCACGGGTGAGTTCTCCCTTCTCCTGGAGTAGTTATTACCAATTATTTCCCATAGGGAAGTTATTTAAGTTTAAACGAGGTTTTATTTCACCTCATATCTACGTCGTTCTAGGAGGAATCGAGGATTGTCGTTCGCGTATATCGTTTGTGGGTGTTAAAGGTAGGTGGCTCGGTGTTCATTTCCAAATATTGTGCATTTTGTGTTTTTGAGATACGAACCCATATTTGGGGTGTCATGTGGCTGAGGTAGTGGCTATTTTAAATACCTAGAATTATATAGGTAATTAAATAAAACTGTAAAACTGTTTTTTGGGATCAGTGCTTGGATCCAGGACCACCCCGGGGGTGTGTTCCTCTGTTTAGCCGTTTGTCCAGGATACCCAAGGGTATGTCATGTTTAATTATGCATTACTTTTTCCTTGAGAGTAATTGTCTGTAAATTTCATGTTTATATGTTGGGCATGACCCAATTACTTATGCCTGAGGGCGGTGTTTTACTATAGCCTGAGTACATGACTGTATTGGCCTGAGGGAAACGTTCTATTTAGCCTGAGGGAAACCTTTCATGCCTGAGGGCTGTGACTTCTGTGCCTGAGGGCGACACTTCATACGACTGAGGGCAATTTTTGTTACTCCTGATGGCAATACCTGCGGGTTGGATTCTTATTACCTAAGGGTAAGGTTTTTCTTATCTGAGGATGCTTGACTGCTTACTTATAAATTCACTGTGGTGTTTTATTCATATTAAATGGTTAAATGAATAATTAAAATGGTAATATAACTTGTTAAGTTAGTTTCTTTTGAGTACTTATTAGTTTATTGAATTTACTACTACACACTGTTGTTGCATGTTTACACACAGTTGAGCACAGGCCTTTGGTGGGTGCCTACTGGGAATTATTTCTCACACCCTATTTGGGTCATGCTTTTTGGCCCAAACAGATTATATTGCTACAGGTTTTTATAGGGGTAGGAGTCCCTATATAGGTACTTTATTGATACTGAGGAGTAGTGGAGCATGGGACAGGGCTTAGGCTCGCAATGCTACTGACTGTTTTGTTCTGTTTTGCTTTTCTGTACTTGTACTGTACTTTATTGTTGTGTAACATGTTCTGGAAGATTTCTTAGAATTTGAGGCATGTTGCACCATTATTTATATACTGGTTGGTTATATCTACTGCAGTTTTTTATTTCAGTTGTGTATGGTTTAATTCTTCCGCTATTGTTGTATGTTTTATTTCATTCCGCTACGCTACACTTTGAAAAATGAGGGCATAGTTTCCCCACTATCAGACCTGGGCCCTTGCTGCTAGTTGGTAGCCTCTGGAATTTGGGGAAATGCTCTTGAGGTCACATGGCGAACCAGGTTCGGTGCATCCATTGAGTGGCACCCAGAACTGGGACGTTACATAAAATGCATGAATTTAAATAATACATGCTATTCTAGAAGTATTTCCAAGATTTTAGATGAAATAATATCTTAATATTTTTATCTAGTAAGTTCTATAAAACTATTCATGAATGAAACTTCTCTTTCATACATGAAAATTGAATGAGGAAGGATCTGAAACAATTAAGTGCTACATATTCCATGAATACTACATACTGTCTACTATTGAGAAGCATGTGGTACATATGATATAAATCTATACCACACATGATGAATTGATTCTTTGGATGAAACTACCATGATCATTCCTCCTTTCATGATTATTGGACATGTTGAGATAGTTTAGGAAAAAAATAAATGTGATTTGAGTTCATGGGTTTTTTTCTAATAATTTTATAAAGAATATTGCGTAGGAGCACTAGATAGGTAAGAGAACTAGAGAGATATGGTTTTATAGTCACTAAAGATGATGACTCATTATTAGTTGATAATGATTAACATATCTTATATAAAGAGATAGTAGAGAGATCAGAAGCTACAAGATAACAAGAATCTATGAATTCTGAAATGGAATCTATATATTAGAACCAAGTTAGGGTTTTGGTTGATGCACCAGTTGATGTAAAACTTGTAGGGTAAAAATGGGTATTCAAGAGAAAACTAGAAATGTAATGTAAAGTAAATATCTATAAAGCAAGACTAGTGGATAAAGGGTTTAAACAACATCAAGGAATAGACTATAATGAAACCCTTTCACTATTTTCCATGTTTAAATCCATCATAATTCTAATTATTATAGCATCTTACCATGAATATGAAATTTGGAAGGTGGATGTCAAAATGAATTCCCTTAATGGAAGTCTTCAAGAAGATGTCTACATGACACAACCAGAAGGGTTTGTGACTACAGGTTATTCAAAAATTATTTTCAAGTTGTAGAGATCCATTTATGGATTAAAGTCAGAATCTAGGTCATGGAATATTCAATTCGATAAATCTATAAAGGTATTTGGGTTCATTAAGAATGAATATGAGCCATGTGTTTACAAGAGGTTTAGCGGCAATGCATTCACTATCATAGTATTATATGTTGATGACATATTACTTATTGGAAATAAAATACTAGTCTTACAGTCTATTAAGGACTGGTTAAGCAAGTGTTTCCCCATGAAGGACTTAGGAGAAGTAGCCTATATTATAGGGATCAAGATAATTTTCAATAGATCCAAGAGGGTTCTTGGACTAAGTAAAAGTACATACATTGACCAGATACTAAAGTTATTTAGTATGGAACAATCTAAGAAGGTATTGGTTCCATTTCCATATGGTTTACATATTTCTAAGAAAATGTGTCCTTAAAAACAATAAGAGAAAGAGAGAATGAGTATGATCTCATACACTTCAACGATATGATCAATCATGTATTCCATGTTATGTACTAGACTTGATGTTTCCTATGCATTGAGAATGGTAGGAATATATCAAGAAGATCCAGGAGAATAAAATTGTTCAACTCATAAGGATATCCTCAAGTATTTGAGAAGAACTAAGGATCTGTTCCTAGTGTATGGAGGAGATGAGGAGCTGGTCATCAAAGATTATTTTGATGCTAGTTTTCAAACAGATAAAAATTACCTAAATTCATAGTCATGATATGTTTTCTATCTCAATGGAGGAGTTGTGAGTTCGAAGAGTTCAAAGAATCCAATTTCCACTGATTCTAGAGTAGAGTTTGAGTATATAGAGACTTATAATATATCCAAGGAAGAAGTTTAGATACAAATTTTTTTCTAGTATATTTATGTGTTACCTAATAGTAAATACCCTATCATACTATATTATGATAATACTACAATGATGGATATTGAAAAAGTGACAAGGTCACACCAATGGAAAAAGTACAAAATATAAAAGTATAATCTTCGGAGGGATTTTTTTATCAAAGGGGTGAAGTTGTAGTAAGAAAAGTTCCCATAGAATAAAACATAGTAGACCTATTGACTAAAGGCCTATCTCAATATAATCATGAGTATCATGTGAGAGCTAGTGGACTGAAGGTTGTTAGTAGTTGAATCTATTGTAAGTGGGAGTCTGTTGGAGATGGTTCCCAAGAACCAAATTCTATGTACTTTATGATAACCTATATTTATTGTTTTGAATATCAATAAACTCCTTATCACATAATGATTGTTCTTATACATGACATAGCATGTGATAATATCATAAAATAGTAGCTATTTCATTGAAAGGGCATAACAGTTTCCTACTATGATGAGAATCCATAAGTTCCATGATAGTATTATTAAATATATATATATATATTCTATAGCCAGATGAAATAATTTGAGGGACACAAATGATTTAGGCTATTAGGGGTGGAGAATCATAATAATTTGAGGAACCTTATCATGGTGTACACCCTTGGTAATTTCTAGTGTAAGATATTACAATAAAGAGACCCACTAGTAGGAGATCCATATTTATATCTATCATTGGATGTTCCTATATTTGGACATGGGTATTGGTCCTAAGACTTTAATATTATTATTAATGAGTGTTATAAGTCACATAATTTTATGTATTGAAAAAAACTTTATGACATATGTCCATGGTGAGGTAGGATACATTGGGTGCTTCCTGATTAATATTTCATTAATGAATAATAGAAGAAAGAATTTTTCCCTTCTATTATTTAACAGAAGTTGATATCTTAGGACCTTTTATAGAAATGATATAGTCTAAATAAATTCATGTCCTTGGTGTTCTATAGGAAAGTTTGATTTACTGAAAGTTAAATAAAGAGACATCAAGCACATAGGTTGATGGAACTAGCATGCAACCTGCTTGATTAGGGATATCATGGTAAAGATATTATATTACATAGTAAGTTTCCATATAAGGTATTATGTCATTGTGAAATTAACTTATTTATCTATGGGTTCCTTGGCGTGCTTCTAGATGACAACCTTGGACTTTAGCATACTTTGCCTAATTTCACTAAGAAAGAGACCTAGAGGGTCAAACACTAATTGTATCAAGAAGATCAGTTAAATAATATATTATTAATTATTATTTAACAAGTTGAATAAATATTATTCCCAGACATGGTTTAGTAATTATTCATGTTTTCTTGATCACATATATTATTTCACCAGTTATTCTAGAGAATATTATGAGAGCAGAATATTTAATAAATATTTATTTTCTATTTAATGAATATAATATTTATTTATTCATTGGAGAATAATGAAGTGAAATTTATTTATTAAATAAATAGTCATTATTCAAGATCCATAAAATATTATGGAGTAATAATAGACTGATTTTATAGGTCCTATGAGAAATAATATATATTGAATATTATTTGATTAAATAATATTTAATTTAATTCATGAGTTTAGCGCATGCCAATAAATAATAATAATATTATTTTTATAGATATGGGGTTCTAAAAGGATTAAATAAATAATAAATGGAACTTTTAAAATTATTTATTTCTAACACTAGTGGTATATAAACCCAATTATATTATTTTTCAAAATATCCAATTCATTTTGTGTTGTGCACAATGAAATTTGAAGAATCCTCTCAAATCCCCATAGAGATCCCTTCTCTAAGAACGCTACCATGAATAGAGAGATATCTTACTCCACCTTCCACTATTGATTCTATAGAGATCAAGGAGAATACTTTGGAAGTGATTCTCAAGACGATCAAAGGTGAACAACTCAAGGAATAAGATCTATCATGCTAGCACCAGAGGATTCTTACGACGACATTCAAAGATTTATGGAACACATGTGGATCACAACTAGATGGATTCTAATATTGATTACTACAATGAAATAAAGGTACGATTTAGATCCATTATCAGATCCATCAACAAAGAAATAATTTCATACAATGTAATTATTTAATTGCATAAATTAATTATAAATAATATGTGATGAACCTGCGCTTTGGTTCTAGCATTAATTCATTGTCTATATTATTTAATTCAATTACATTGATCATGAAATTTATCATCATGTAAATTTTATATTAATCATCAATCCTGGAATAAATAAAATTTGTCACTAACCATCCAATCCTTCTACTGTGTAAAAATGAAAATAAAATTCATTTGAAAATAAAGAATTTTTTTTAAAAAAAAAACTATTTTTATACCCACAAAGTATTTTTATCATAATAAATTAAATTTATCACAATTGGGGAATGATTTTAGTTAAATTTATATATAATTTATTCAATCAAATGTTTTAAACATTCATCAAATAGGCACTGGATAAAAGTAAATCTAATTTTATACTTAAAAACTATATTTTTCTAAAAAGGAATTTTTGTCGCATTTTGTGTAATTAGATTAAAATTAATTTATACCAATTATAAGTATGTAATTGGATAAAATTAACTCCATAATTATAATTAGGAGGTTAAAATCTGGAAAATTGTTCCTTTTTTTAGTGAAAATGAATAGTAACCATAGTAAATTTTTTCACATCTGTAAAGGCTAAATCAGGTCAATCTAGGTTAAAACTAAGTGATAAGGCCATAATTTTTAATATAAATTCTTATTGTATGAATTAAATTATACAATTATCAGATTATTTTATATATTTATTTATTTAATGGACACTTTTCCATTAAAATTACACTTATAATATTTAAAACAAATAAGGTTACAAAGTGTGACTCTCTTAGTTTTAAATGTATTTTATGTATTCAAATAATAAAAAAACTAGTTATGAATGAATATTTATATTAATTTTGAGATTAATGAAATTATTTTTAGGATATAAATTTATTTCTAATTTTTAGTAATTATATAATGACCTTAAATTATTATGAAACACCGATGCAATATTTCTCCAATTAATAAAAAATATTATAAATGATTTTAAAAATATTAAATGTAATATAATTTGAGTGATTTAATGTGTTATACATATTTTTTATATGAACATGACATATAAGTGTTATTTCAAATAATTATATTATAATTCCAAATTTATATTTATTTCTTTTAATTCAAATTAAATGAACAATGTGAAAATTATCATTAATGATATTTTATCAAAATAATATTTTTTATAAATTACTTAAAAATAATAAAAATATTAAAAGATAATAAAGGAGATAATATATGGTATAGAATTTCATCCCATTATCCACCCTCTTTCTATCAAATGGTAAGTGAAAGTATCACTCATGCATACGTACGGCTAATTGTCTCCATGTAGCAGTACAATTCATTTCCCATCACCATATTTCATGGATGGTTATTATGATGGGTTTAAAGTTTATATATAATATTTATGACATAATTATTCTTCTATAATGATAATATTATATATAACTTCTTATCTTCCAAACTTATGGAAAACTATAACGTCGCTCATGCGTACGTGTGGACTGCCACCTCTATGAAGCGATGTGATTTGTTTTTTATTTCTATTTTACTTAGATGGTAAAAAGGATGAATATGATAAATATATATTATTTATATGATATAATAATAATCCTTTAAAGGTGAATTATTATTTACAATTCTTCCATTCCATCCATCATAAAATGAAAACATCTTTCATGCATATGTACGAAGTACCATCTCTATGAACGGTGAAATTCATTTTCAATATATACCATTTTGTACATCTCTAAATATATGTATATAATGAATATATATGATATAATAATCATGTATATGATTATGGTATAGAATTATAATAAATATAAATTTATTATACAAGATCTTAGAATTCTTTCAAAGCAAGTGGAATTCAAGGTAAGGGATTTTTGTCTCACTTTTATTTCTACAGGACATATGACTTATACATCACTTATTTCTTTTTTGTGGTGTATATACTTCCCATAAATTTATTTTATGATTATTATTATGAAAATTATGGGGATTTACATATCCATCTATGGTTATTTCTTTTATGGGAATTTTTATTCAAAAGTTACATAAGTGGTAAGAGTTTTATGTTACAATCTCATTGTTTATCCAAATTATTCACTAAAAGAAAATCACCTCATAGTGGCGGTTTAAACCACCACCATATGATTCTATGACGGTTTCATAAAACCATTGCTAAATTGGGTGTCTGCATCCAACATGTGGTAGTTTATTCAATTTAGCGATGGTTTATGGGAAGTGTCGTAGTAAACATATTTAGTGGTGGTTTTGGTGGTTTTAGCAGCGGTTTCATGTGAAAAGAATGGCACATTTAGCGGCAGTTTAAATCACTACAAAAAATAACAGGTATTTATTTAACGAAGATTTTAACCATCACTAAACAATAACACACATTTATTTAGTGGTAGTTTTAAGCATCACCGATAAGAGAATATCAAACAATAGCAGCAGTTTAAACCACTGCTAAATATGGTGC
Source organism: Viscum album (assembly GCA_963277665.1). Lineage (NCBI taxonomy): Eukaryota > Viridiplantae > Streptophyta > Magnoliopsida > Santalales > Viscaceae > Viscum > Viscum album. The sequence continues at coordinate 1,397,365,304 of OY728127.1, read as the reverse complement.
ATTTTGTTAGTAGTGGTTTAAACCACCACTAAATTTAGATTTATAAATAAAAAAATGTAGTAGATTATGCAACCCCAATACCAGTATCCTAAAGAAAACCTTGTGTAGATAACATATAACCTAATAATCTAATCCATATAACAATGTTCAGTAGTAAAAAATATAACAATGTTTCATAAAAAACCATGTACATAGAACATATAACAGAATAATCTAAACCATAGCATCTCAACCATCTAACAATGTTTCATAGATCTAAATCTAAGACTTTAAACTGTATAGAACCAACATCTGAGCTGTAATAATTCAAAATACATAGCATGAAATTATAAGATGTATCATTGATCCATCCTAATAAGGATGATTTATCCCATTTCTCAGGATAACAGTGTGAAAATAATTGGGCTTGATAACAATATTAATTAGTTTTAGTTTGGACTTTATGTTTGATACAAATGAAGTTGTTAAACATGAATTGGTAAGAGCATCACGCATGTGTATATGAGAAAATATATACTATAAGACTTGTAAGAGGATGGTGTTTTTTAATTCAGTTTTATGATTAATATAAGTGTGTTATCCTAGTTTTGGAACTAAATTCAGTAGTGGATGAAGCATGTGCCATGGAAAGTTTTTTATTTCAATAAAATGTTGCCCATGAAATTTCTAATATGGGGAGAATGATGAGTATTATGGAAACTGTTTCCTTTCATATAGAGGGACACAATTGTAATGGACCAATTAAAAATTTTCAGAATGACTTCTTGAAGCCGATGAGTTGGTATATTAAATATTTTATATCTCAAACATGATGATGAATTTTAAAACATAGGTTTTAGTTTAAACTAATTCTAGATGATAGATTAATGATTGTGATAAATAAGGTATCCATGAGTTTTAGCGGTCAGTAGTGTGTCTATGAATTCATGGCAACACGATGGAAAAGTGGTTGTTTGATTACCCAACCATTGATGAATTCTGAGATTAATTATTATATTTGATTAGTTATGCATGAAATAACATGGTATCATTGGGATATAAGGCTTTTTGATCAATACCGTAATTAAAACACCAGCTATTAAGATGGTAATCTCTTAAATAAGTAAGTTTGGAGTGGATTGATTGATGCTTTAGTGATCAAATTTTAAAGGGGAGATGAGACTTTCATCTATGCATCATGTTAAATATGATGTGAAATTTTTGGTTTGTAACCCTTTAAAGATATACCATATAAGTACAATGAGGGTTTTAGGGTGCAATGAGGTGTTTGACCCATTATTGGACCTAATCACACATCATTGAGAGATGTGGCATGGTTCAAGGAAAGTATAACATGTTTTTATGGAGCATGTATCGAAATATCTAAATAGGCCTATCAATATAATTTTTCAAAAATGTTAGGATGTTTTTATTTGTGGACCAAGAAGGGTAATGTTTCAAAACTTAGTGTACTCATATTCTAGATTGAGTCATCCCAATATATTGAAACCATCCTAATTATGTTGGGAGAGCATTTATATACCAAGATAAATAATTAAAACCAATGCCTTTTTGTTTGGATGGAATGAATCCATGAGAGGTCTACATAAGGATTGATTTATAGAAATACTTAAGATATGGATTACAAATGTCAAATTTTTGAGGGTAACACTCATGTGAGTGTTGGACCGATTGTTGGATGGCTGTTTTAGTTATTGAGCTTCTTGATAACTGAAACTGGGTACTATTGTATTCCATGGTGAATGCTAGGCACTGGTTCAAATACATACTTGGGAGAAGCTCAAGTTTAGGAATTAGGCTTGGGATACCTTTTGATTATCTTGGTGTGTTGGATTGGGAATTCACTAGAATGTTTTTTTGGAATGGTGACATAAATGAGTAAGAATTGGTAAGATCAAGAGACATCACTGGAAGTTGGTTAGAAGCAGTGGTGAGCATGCTCAAAGTGATATTGGTGTAACTTGGATAAAAGGTGTTAGAATATGGATTTAGAGATATCTACTATTAAATCTGAGTGTTCTCAAAAAACACTCAACCAAAAGCAGTTCAATATGAGTTATTTCTAAAAGTAGTATGTGGTCAGTGGGTATCTGCTTCAGGTATATAGTGGGTTGAGACAGGTGCATTTTGATAGTTTCTAAGAGCTTTTAAAGGAAAATATAGTGTGAATAGTATGATCTTGGCCAATTGGATTTCATCCATTTCAAAAAAATTGAGGACCAGGGGTAATATCCTCCTAAGTAACATATTAAATGTGTTGGGAGCACTGTTAGGACATTGAGGTCTTGCATAAATAGGAAATTGTGATAGTGGGAGTACCACAACTCAGAATTGACCATTAAAAATTAAAATTTATTGTGGATATATCTATATACTAGTTGATAATAGGATAATTACATGATCATTTATTAGTATATATGAGATTGTGTATGAACCGTCTTAGTTATTTTGTTGTTGGGTAAAAACATTTTCTCACATTTTATCAGTTCACAGATTGTATGATCTATATTTTATTTAAAGGAAATTTGGGAGGCTGGAAATGAAATGTTGAATTTTGAGTTGGAATTACCAAACCATGTAGGTTGGTTCTTATTTATAATTTCCTCTAGGGATTCTCAGTGATGAGAATTTCATAGGCGGTAAGGTTGTAAGATCAAATGTTTTGGAAGGGTTGAAATTTTCAAATGAATTTAGGTTTTTTATTTAGTGTACAAGGTAAATATAAAATTGAGCTTCGAAATAAAATTATGATAGTTGTAAAACATATTTTTTTTTATTTTTATATATATTTTTTGAGGCTTGAGAGGTGTCTTGGAAGCCTGAATGAGTTTTGAGAGCATCATAATTTTAAATCTCATTTTTGGGTGAGATAGACTCAGGCACACTATTGGAGCATGGTTAGTACTAAAAATGTTATAAAAACATGAAACCAATTTTGATGAAGCACATGGTTTGTAAATAACATGAAAAAGGTCCTATAAAATCATATAGTACTTAAGAGTTTGCCACATGGTTTTTCAAACCATGATCCCATGTTCGCACGACCATGGAAGAAATTTTCAGTTTATTGTAGAGGTGTGGGCTTGAGATCTTCATGTTTTTGTAAAATTGTGTTCCCAACCCACGTATGGTTTGTGGATGAGATAGTGCCAAAGTCACAATTATCACACACCTTACATAATAGTTTTAACATAATATGCAGGATGTGGATCTTAAGTAGTGGGAGATTCATGGTTTGTGCATAGTTGGGAAAACCGTGCAGCCAAAATGTGCACCTTTTAAAAAGAGGTGAAACTACATTTTTCCCCTCTAGGGTTTAAGATTATTTTAAAACAGTTAACAATGTTTCATAGATCTAAATATAAGATTTTAAACTATATAGAAACAACATCTGATCTATAAGCCTTCAAACTACATAACACAAACTTATGATCTATAAGACTTTAAACTACCCATCCTAACATTGACCATCTTGGACTAGTATATAACGAACATGATATTCTATCCCTTTCCTGATAGGACTTTCTATTCTAATGATAGTCATATACCACACTAATTTTCAAAACAATATATGGATGGATTCTAAGTTTCAAGGGATACAAAGAGATTCCAAATCTCATATCTTAGTCCCATCCCAAAAAATGACCAACCTCAAGGACTTCCCCTTGATAATGGGGTTGAATCTCTCTTATATATAGGCTCACTCAATGTGCTCAAGAACATAGTGGTGTAGCTCCCAATTTAGATCTCCATCATCCTCCAATTATTATTCTCCCCTATAGTGATGGCGCATAGCCAAAATAGGCTCGCCAACCATCTAGGGCACACACCTCAAAGGATATATTATGATAAGTGATCATACCCATGTTTTTAATGTCTTTAATGGTTGACCCAACATTTGTGGGACCCATCCTTGAATGACATGGCTGTGGGGCTTGTGTCTCCAACAAGAATAAAATGAATCAAATAAACAACATAATAGTTAGTCCAAAATACTAATATACACATCCTAACATAACTCAAATGAAAATATTAAATATCTCAATCTTCTATATGGAACTAACTTCATACTTCACCAATTCTAGACTCACTACCTTACTAAATCATTAATCTATATCAAATTCCAATGCCTTTATCAAACATAGGGAATCATGAAAATGTTAGGCCATGAAAATTTTAGGTGACTACTCTAGGCCAAAAATGATACATGATAATTGATACATGATACATGAACAAACCATCTGTTTCTATATTTTTCCAATATATCAGCAAGACCACTAATCAATGTCTAATGATGAACACTGCTTGTCACCCTCTCCACCTCCATCTCTACTTCCCGCTATCGGAACTTGTAATACAATTATATTGAATATTAAATAATGTTGTATATTTATATTTAAACTTAAAATGAATAAATGTTTAAAAAATAAATGATTTTGAAGTTGTGTGATTTACCTTCTCACCACCCATCATTGATGCAATATCACTAGGGACATATTCAGTCATCTTATGATATAAATTGACCAATGATTTCTACAAAGTGGATATATGATCCCCCTATTCCTAAATTGTGTTTTTCATAGAAAAACAATCTCTCTGAGAATCTTGACTATAACCAGGAGTAGATGCAGCTTTAATCCCTGATGCCCTGCTAAAGACCTCAGATGGTAAAGGTCCCAAACCCACCCTGCATACTCAATGAGGATGCGCCTTCCTAAGAACTTTACCAACTGGGTCATCCTGGGAGACTGAGTAGGATTGTGCAGGATTGAGATCCCATATTTATTTAATTTTTACCTATAAATAAAATATCATTCATATTAGAAGAAATATATATTAACATAGTGACAACTGACAATAATTTATTATAATGAAAAATGGATTCATACTCCAACTTCTTTGGAAGACTCATTAACAAAACTCCCATAAGATTTTCTATGGACATCCAACCACACTTATGTTTAGGATGCTTGGTGCCCTAAAATCTATGACTACATTAAAAAAATATAAATCAATAATTTAATATATTAAAAATATAATATTGTCTTATAAATATTTAAACTAATTAAAATATTACCAGAGTCGATCAACTTCTAGAAATACTCTTTGACCCTGCAGTGTGGGGTAATTTGCTTAACCCGACTTGATGCATTCTTCCTTGAAAGATCCTAAAATAAATAAAATGTAATTTAATAGTAATGTATGTAATTTAATATCCTTTTTATATAAATTTATAAAAGTAAAATGAAATTAATATAATAATATATATTTAAATACCATGTGCTTCTCATCATGATGTCTGTCAATAAAAACTTTTCATTTCTCTCTAGGTACCCCATTGGGTACCTTGTCATACATCTATTGGGCACTCAATGAAGTATCATTGACATCTCCCCATAATCACCATTTAAAGTCTTTCCATTTCTTGCCTAGATTTTTCAATGTCTACTTTCGTTCTAGCACATAAGCAACCGTAAAGTGGAAAAATATCTATATACAGAATTTAAATTCTAAAATATTTGAATTTAATAACATAATGACATTAAATTAAACCATAATGTATTAAAATTACCTTTATTTTTTAATCAAAAACTTTATTTTTCCAAGATGAAGGCATATTCCTCCAATCATCATATGTAATCAGAAGGGAAACTGAACCCACGACAAGCTGACCTAAAATCTGGACAGGTAATCCTGTAGTGTCATCCGTAGGGACCCCATAGGAATCAAATGGGACAAATATCTTTAGTCCGGTCAGATTCCATACATATGAACTTTTCATATTTTTCTCCATAGTTTCATTGTTTCTGTCTTTTCTGAACAAATAGTTAGTTTAAAAAAAGTGCAATAAATTTATTCATATTAAAATTTTTACCTATAATAGTAACCCTCTAGTATCCTCATGAAGAACTAGGAGTGGAACCATGCTCATCACTACTGAGGCTGCTGAATGGGAAGGAATCATCTGAGCTGCTGATGGGACTCTCACGGAGGGTGTGAGAGATGGTGCATGGGGGAAAATAGATGGTGTCTCATATACTGTATGGAGGGTAAAAGATGGATCATCATCTATTGGTGTGGTTTATGGAACAATATAATGATTCCTCCTTTGAATTCTTATAATTTAATCAAATAAAATTAAATTTAGAAAATATATTTCAAAAAACTTATGCATGAAAAAAATTAGAAATGATAACAGATGCACAATATTAACAAAAAAACATAACAATGATAAATAATGAAGCATTTTAAATAAGGTTTTATATTTCCTTAATATTATAACTGTTTGTATAGAATTATCTTGAGGATGTTATCCAAATATTTGTTGTATTCATAAAATATCCAAAAATGACATAAAATGTTTTCTAGGTCTAAAATGAAGCATCAAAGAAGGTTGTGTTCAACATGATGATATATAGTCAAAAAAGACTAAAATAAGACACAACACCCATGGTAAATGATGAAATGGTTTATAGGTGGAGTATCATATAAAAATGGTCAAATCCAAAAAGAATATTCCCATAGTGTGAGGAACTTTTAAGGCCTAACATTCAGCTGGACTGTATAGTGTATACGTAGTGGTGTGAGTGTTTCATGCTTGGATGGGGGATTTGAGAGTTTCTCTATGGCTATTCCACAAGGTAAGTGATATCTATAATTGCTTAATGTACACCAAAGTTGTCTTGTATTGTGGAATGAGTTGTTTTGGAAATGGTATGAACCATAGTAAGTTACATAAAGGGATTTTAAGGGGTTATCCTTGAGAAATATACTAATTATTATAGGGTCATAGGAATTATATAGTATAAGATATGGAAATAGACTTAGAATCTTGAAACATCTTGAGTGAGAATATTGGGATGTGGGAATGGGTCAATGGACCATGATAAGTCATTGGTCTTGGGGTATCTATGTTAGTGGATCATAGAAGAGAATAATCACTCTCTTTGGGTGTATTTAGTGTAAATATGCAATTGTAATTGGAGGAATAATATCTCTTGAGTGTGGGGATCCTAAGGGAGTGAGAAGAAATTATGATATAAGTAAGAATTTCTAGTGAAAGGTCATGTAAGAATTAGATAGTTTATTCCTTGGAGGAACTGAGTTGATTTTGGTTAGTTCATATATGGACTTAGTTCTTCAAAAAATCTTCATTCTTCACTTGATTCTATATTTTATTAAGTTGTTTTTTATACTGAATTTTTTATTTATACCCATTATATGTCATTCATCATCCATTCAATAGGTATTGACTTTATTTATCCAAACTAGTTTCAAATTATCTTTAATTATATAATTTTTAGGATGTTATAGTTTTTTTGATCCCGAAAAAATGAGGAAAAATATTACGTTTAACATTTTTTATTTTGATATGAGAATGTATCATTTAATTAGGATTTAATCATAGTAAATTTCATTAGTATTTACTGATTTTTGAAGGGTAAAAATGGTGTTATAATTTTTTTCCAATTCAAACTCCCTAAGTGAGAAACATTCCAAATTCATCTCATGTTTTTTGGAACCAACATTTCAATGCTGTAATTTTTTTCTATTATCTATGTGTGAAATTATTTTATTTTTTTGAGTGAATAAATCTTCAAAAAAATTAAATTTCAGTAGTTTTTATCTCAGTTATATTGTTTAATCTATTTGGTATTTATAATCTAGAAACTTTACAACTCATGTTTCTATTCTATGATCTTATTTATAATTTAATGGATTTTTTTTCATAAAAATAAAAATAAAAAATGTATAAATTTTTTATTACATGTCTATACTCTAGAATAATATGTGTTATAACCTATGCATGATCAAGAATCTACATTTTCTACCAATCTGTTTTTAGTAAGTGTACAGAAATTAAAATATGTGTATAAAAAATGTTTTACAATTTGTAATCTTTATATGAAATACAATCTATGTATAACCAATATTTCCTAACATTAAATCTACTTATTATAAACCATTATTTTAATTTATAATCAGTGTATAAAAATGCATTATTTTTATTTTTTTGACCTTTAATCACTGTATAATCTTAGTTGATGATTCAGTAATATATCATAACACGTGAGTTCATATCTAATATAAACCATAAAATCCACCCAAAACTGGAGCAAAAACAGAATCTTGTATACTATCCAGCGTAGCATAAATATAGAACATTTTCATAGCCTAGTGTTACCATGAATTAAAACATCCATAGGTGAGAAATAAATCAAATCATATAAGAAAGAAACATTTTAAATAATTCTCACCTGGCATATAATTCTCTAAAAAGAAATTGATCTTATTTCATTATTCATAGTGAAATAATAATATATATCCCAATTATGGATCAAAAACCTTGAAAATCATTATAAATCATGTGGGATTCACTATACAGAACATCCCATGTGGGGGTTATTCACATGGTTTCCACTAATAAATGCATAGTTTTCCCTAAATCTGTGTGCTGCCCATGAAAACATATCATGTGTGTATAAAAAAACTAGACCCCCTCCATATATGGTCACCGACATAGTTTGGAATAAAAATTTTTATTAAACCATCAATATCATCCTATTTTGGAAGAAAACCAAAAATAAAATTGGTCAGTGTGTTACTTTCACTTACTAATCGACCTTTGAGGGGAAGCGAGGTGGGGGTCAGGATCGATGGCGAGGGGTGTTGAGGTGAGGTGTGGTGAGGTGAGGTGCGACCAGGGATAGCGAGGTGAGGCGAGGTACGAAGAAGTGAGGCGTGAAAAGGGGCGCGCGATGGGCGGTGACCAGCGATGATGAGGCTAGGGCTTCGGGGAGTCGGTAGGGTGGGGGGGGGGGGGGGGGTTAGGGAGTGTCGGGGGAGGGGGAAAGTGTTGTGAGTGTTAAAGTTTTTAACTGTTTAGTGGAAATTTATAAAAAACCACCATGAAATTATTTTAAAAAAAAATTAACGGCAGGTTACTAAACCACCGCTAAACGCTTAGTTTGTTATAGTGATTTATTATTAAGTTTATGATGATGAAATATTATGATTTACCTCTCAAGAAACTTATTATTTTTATTCTCCTATATTTATTTATTTAAAATACATATTTTCCTTTCATTTTACTCATATTAAGTGCTCAAGAGACTGAAAATATGTTTTTAAGAAAAATTGACTTTATTTCTCTCTTTGGTTAATTTTTTTTTCTTACATATCCATGTTTTCTAAAAAAATTTAAATAATGTTTTTACTATTATATTAATATTTTTTAAATTAATTTTTACTAATGTTTTAATTATTTAAAAAATGGTTCAAAAGGAATATTCTATTCATTTTATGAATGAAATACTTTATGATTTTTCTACAAAAGTGTAAAGGAATGTTTTATTTTAGATTATATGGAATGAACATAATTTATTTCCATCATGAAAAATAAATTCATTGAAGTTTTAATTAAAATTTTCTATGGTTATTTTAAAATAAAAATGTTTACATAATATTTTTTATTTTTTTTTATTTTAAATAAGTGATTAAAAAATAGAAAGGTTATTTTACTCAAGAAATGTTCCAAGTGATCTTTCAAAATCATTTTCCATATAAGATGACATATTTTGATGTTACTTAAGGCTTAATAGGGTTATGATTTAATGATACCATCTGTATTCTTTCTCTGGATGTTTTATGTTTATAATGATAAGGTTTTTATTAAAATTGATCCTTTTCTATTGGTTATGCTGTGATAAAATGTTTATTAAACCCATTTCTTTTACTAGGTTTTTATACTATTAATACTTTATAATCTTATGGAACAAATATATATTATTTTAATTATGTTATGGGTGAGACCTATATATTCCTCCAATTCCTTTCGTAATGATTAATGTTCTATGAGCTCAAATGGTACACATGTGGTTATCCCAAGCCCAAAAAGGGGTACACAAGAGGTTATCAAAAACCCAAAGAAGGTAAATAGGTGATTATACTAAGCCTAAAATGTTATGAATGTATTGATGGGTAGCTTTGATATAATTTTTTTATGCTTATGTGTCTGCCACAATTCCATGTTTTATTCCAATGTTATGCTCTCATGGATAATATTATTTTATTCCTTTATGATTATTATCTTATGAACTACCAAGATTTATTCCATGACTCAAGATTATGATCTATGATATGAAATGAATGGATTTTAGACATTAAACTCATGTTTACATACCGTTATGCTCATGTTATACTTATGTGATCATAAATATCTCCCTTGTTTACCATTATTAAGAATTAGAGACCACAATTTCTTATGTTTCATTTTCCTAGGTTATGAAGAAAGGTATTATGTATGATATGTATAAGAAGTGTGCTAGTTATAAAGAACTAAGTGGGAGATGGTGTCGTTTATTCCTAAACCAATTGTTTATGTATCCAAGTTTACAAATCCACTAGGCCTATAATATTATAGTGTGTATCATCATGTTATTTAAATAATATTCATCCAATAAGATGTGATATTTATGTATGAAATGTATGGGTCACTATATTTCATATGGTTCATTCTTGATAAAAATAATCTATTTTTAACATTTTATGTGTAAAAATATATTTACACCACCTTTATCATTTTATGTGAATCTTCCTTTATAAATTTTCATGTTTTTAAAAGGAATAATTTTTCTTCTAATTTTATAAAATATTTATTTATAAATAATTTCAAAATATCAAGGGTATTTCTTATTTCCAAATTGTTTTTTACAAAAATACTAAAAATTGTTTTTATAAAAGACATTTTCCTTTGAAATATCTTATGCTTGATCAAGGATATCATTCAAATGATACCATCCCACTTCTTACTTTAGATGTATTATGAAATGTTATTTTCTATCAATGAAATGATTCATCACTACCTTTGTATTTCCTAACCATCCACCATAAAATGGTATAATTTTTCTTCCAACACATTTACTTTGTGAATACCCTATTTTCCATTTCTTTGACTGAAGGTTTTTTTACCTAGATACCATACGTCGATTGATTGGGGAAAATTATTGACTAAACCATATAACTTTTATCTATATGGTTTAGATACCCTATACCTATTCATCTTAATTGAAGGGTATTTACCTAGAAATTTTCTGAATATATTAAAATAAAAAATTATTTTCCATGGGGTTTTCATGTTATGTTTATTGAAGGAATTGTGATTTTTTTTGAAAAGGATATGAAACCAATTTTATTTCCATAGGTTATTTAAGATATATTTAAATGAAACCCATTTTATTTTCATGGGTTATTTATGATGATTTGAATAATTATTTTTAAGTGGTACTCATATGTATGTATATTGAATAGTGGTGTCCTATATCTCCATCCAATGAATTGGTTAAGGTTTTATATCTCATGAGATAATGATGCTAACCATACAACCAATTATATTTAGCTAGGTGCACAATATTGAGTGTGAAATTGATGAATTTTAGCTATGTTCACAACATTGATCATGAACCTGATGTGGTTTAGCTAGGTTCACAAGATTGATCTTGAACTCGATCCATTTTAGCTAGGATCACAAGATTGTGCTTAGACCTGATGCGGTTAGCTTGGTTCACAATGATTTTATTTTTCTTTGAATTTTTTATTCCACTTCTTTTTCCTAAGATATGATTTGTTTCTAATTATTACAAATGTTAATGATATTCTATGTTCTAAATATATTATACTTTCTTATGTTATGATTTCATGTTTTGTTTGATTTTAGCTATATGATTCTAAGCCATGTTTTCATGACCTTTATTTAGTATGATATTTTTATTCCATGATCCTTATTTCCCAATAAAGTTTTATGATTTTCACTTATAATACCATGATCTCTTTAGAAAATATTTCTCCCATACTCATGTTTTCCATCATGTTTATGATCTAATCACTGTGAATAGTTGATAATTTTCTCTTACTAAGCATTTAAGATCACACCTTTCTTATGTTTCTATTCCACATGTTATGAAGATTATTATATCATGAGAGATATCTATAATAGGGTATAGAGGATAATGATTATGGGAAAATGTTAATAAGTTTTGTAAAATAAGATGTTTATGTATCTAGTCACCAAGATACTAAACCTTTATGTCCTTGGTTTGAATTTTTTTATGTGAGATGTATTAATTAAATCATTTTATCAATGTATAATTTATGTATGTTTATCTTTGATCACCATAGTTAGCATCAAATAAAGGTTGAGTCATTTTGAATATTAGATAAGTTTCCTTTGGTATTAAGGTTAGATAACCTTAGTGAAAACCCAATAGATGAGTCTAAGTATAATATGATATCCTGAAATATTGTTAAATTTTAGAGTAGGTCATTTTACTAGAATTAAATCCCTATTTTGATTATGGAAAGTGGATGTAGATGTGTTATAGATGCACCTAGGTTTAATCACACCAAAAAGGGTTGGTTGAGAATTTAATCAATCATAACCTTTATGTATTATGAGTGGGACTAAGATTTCACATCTAGATAGAAACTACCAAGGGACATGCTACTGTTGATCATATACTCTTTACAATCATCTATGAAGTATTTATTTCCAAGTTACTGTGGGGTATTAGGTTGATAAGTATAATATAACCCAAATTATGGTAACCTAGGTTAAAATAATATTGATATAGGTTCAACTAAAGGAATTGTAGGACAATGTTATAATGTAAAATAATAATAAGTTTTAAGGCTAAATTACTTTTATGATTATGATAATTTCCCGTATTATTAATTTTTCATCTCTCATGTCAACTATTTTGGTTTTAGTATTGGGTGGAACTAAAAGGAACCGTGGGTGTGAGGGAAAATGCAGATATTACTTCAATGAACTACCCATTATAATGGGATATAGAGAGAGAAATTTTTGATTATTCTAAAGTAGATATGAATAAATATTATTAACAATGTGAACACAGTCAAAGTCCCAAACACACCAAATAATCAGATAAAGTATCATGAAAGATCAAGTGGAAAATATGTAGAAGGAAGAAATGTTCAATTTTCTATATGTCAAAAAATGTGGAAAGAATCAAAAATAGGATTACCTCAAGGGGATTGGAATATGATTTACTTATGGAAGAGGGGGTCATCAAGCATCAAACTGCCATAGAAAAATAAATATTTCAGTTAACATGATTAAAAGAAATAATATTTCAGTTAAAATGATTAAAATAAATATAGTACATCCTAAGGTACCATTAATAATTAAATGTATTATGTGTGGGGAACATATGAATTATCCGAGTTAGTGCAGTAATCCAAGGACTAACCAAGGCGATGAATATCACCAACCTCAAAAACCAATATAAAAATGGAATTCCTATATAAGATCTACTTCCATAGTGGATTCTAATATTTAAGGAATATGTACCCTCCCATCCAAGGTAATAAATTCCTTGTTAGATTCTTATTCTAAGAACCGTAGTATATCTAGAAAAATTTTCAAGAGAATTAAATCACTACCATGATGATTTAGACATCTAAAAAATCTTATAGTTGTATAATTATTGTATTATAAGTTGGTTTTTATGGGACTGTTCCTTGTGAAAATCTAATCATCCTCCCTTTAGATAAATTTAATACACTTTTAGTGATTTATTAGTTCCCTCAATATAGTGAAAAAATTATTTGGAGTAAGAATTTTTTTCTATTAATCAATGATACTCTATCAATAAAAGGATGACAATAAAATCCCTCTAGAAAACAAATGATATAATGTGGGTAGACTCTTGTCCCAAATAGTTGGAGAAAAACTCAATATTAGGGATAAGCCTATTATGAGGAAATAAATATGTTTCCCAAATTTGTAAGGTTGATATCTCACTCAAAATTTTATCCTGAGTTATATTTATAATTTATATTCCTTTATCTATTTCCGCTGGTATTAGATAATTAAAAATTATGAGGATGCAATTTCTTTAGTGGGAGGGGGGTGGGAGGATGTAACAACCTAAGTTTTTATGAAGAATATTATTTTTATAAATCATATGTTTATAATTTTAAACTATATTATTTTATATTTGTTTAAAGTAATTGAAATTTATTAGGAAATAAGTTATACAAGATATAAATTAAAAAAAATAACACTTTATTCATTTATAAGTGTAACATTATAACAAAAGCACATAAAACTGTGTTTTTTACACCATAGATTATTACTCACTATGAATAAATTAAATACATTAAAAGTGAATAAATAAATAGGGTAAAATAGATATAAATTAATAAAATATTCTTAACTAAGGTATCCCCTAGGTTATATTTATCCTTATGTATCACCAATAGTATAAAAAACTTAAAATGAGGAAGATGACCATGAAAGGATAAAGCATTGTGAAAAAATATGAAATAAGAACTATTACATGAGAAGCCAGAATGAAATAAAAAATGATTTATAAATTATATATACATAAGGATTAAATCTATCTATTACAAATATAGTCATTGTAAATATGTTCACTATTGATATGAAGATTGGTCATCTATCCTATAGGTATACTGAAGTCGTGTATCGTTAAGTAGTAAATTTTAAAAAATATATCTCACAATGAAATAAAGACATGATATGATGTATATATGAAATTCAAACAAAGGTTTTAATACCAATTGATTATAAAAATTAAATTTTATATTATAAGTGAATAATTTTAATGTTATTTGTTAAAGCATATTTAGAATAAAAGTAATATTTCTTTTTAAAGATTCATTTTGATAAGTATTATATATTTATCATAATAGATTAAATTTAACACTATTAAAATATTTTTATATATTAACTAATATATTAACATATTTTAAATTATAAATTTAAATGAAATAATATTAAGATCACTTCATGTTTAAAAACAACATTTTTTTTCAATATAATAGTTTTCCTTTATATTTTGATTTTTATTTTAAAACTATATTTATAAATTTTAAAATCTTAATTGGATAAAACTAAATTAATTTTTTATTTATAATATCAAAATTTACTTAGTATTATTTTTTGAGTTATTTCTAAAAACGTTGATTTTTAGTAGAAAAATACGTTTTTTGCAAAAATTATAATTTTATGATTTTATCATTATGTAAGAATATAATAGAAGATTATAAAAAATTTTAAGTAATAAAATATTTATTTAAGGAATAAAATTATTCATTTTAATATATTCTTTAAGCTTATAAATCCTTTGTCCAATATTTTTAGAACTAAATTAAAATGACAGTTTAATAAAAATAGTTTTCACTATTTTATTTGAATAAAGTATTTTCAAGGTGATATTAGGTTTTGGATTACTATGAAAGCCTCATAACTTTTTTTGTTTTTTTATAATGTAATAACTTATTTCATGGTAATTGATAATTTTAATAACTATTTCTTATATATAAAATTTAAACATAAAAACACACTTTTTGTAAAAATTATTTTTTATGTGTTATGTGTTATAATATTAAAATTAACATTCCAATACTTTATAAATTTAATTTGGTTAATTTATTTTAAAATTTTAAATCATAAGGATCAAATTAGTTCAATGGTTCAATCTTAAGTTTTGTCATTAAAATTAGTTACTAAGGTTAAAAATTTATCACCAAGGTAAAAGTAAATTAGGGTAAAAGTTAAAAAGTTAAAACAAAAAGCCATAAAACACTCAAAGTTGTATCATTAATGAATTTTTGAGGTTATTTTGGACCCAAATTAACTTCTAATTCATCTTTTTTTTTCATTTTTTTATGTTTACCCTTGACTAGTAATTTTACATTATTGAAAATGTAAGCATTACTCCCAAAATTACCATTCTTTTCACTTATAAAAGAGTTACTTACCTTCCACTTCAAGAATCACATTACCTTCAAATTACTCCTCGAAACCCTATAAACTCTACTCCTATAAATATCTCCCACTTCCATAAGCTTCTGGTCACCCTTATTTTTCTTAAAGCCTTCATCTCTAAGGAGTTTTTCAAGAGAAAAATCAATCTTATACTGTGAGTATTACTTTCTCTTAGTATTTTATTTTACTAGAATCCTTACTAAATTATCTCTAAACTTATTAATATAATGAAATAATTATAATTATTATAATTAAATTTCATTATATTAATTTAACAAAAATTATTTACTTCTTTCCATTCACTTAAAAAAACAAAAGAATGTTAACTGTGTGTTGTGTTGACTACCGCCTCCAATAAGTAACATTTTTAATTTTTCATATTGATTTTATTTATTTATGAAAAATAATTTAAAAATAATTAAAAAAATAGAAAAATAAAAAATATCATTATTTTTCTATTATAATTATATTATATACACTTCTTTAACCATGCTCATCCATCGATATATAGTGTGTTCATTTTTGGGTTGGTTTAACCACATACTTGAATAAATACTATAAATATCTACCATGGAAAACTATAATAACTTTATTACTAATATCATTATAAGTTAATAACAATTTAAAAATTATTTTTTGGTTCTATAATATTTATATTAAGCATTTAACTTATTATTAAAATATTATTATCAATTTCAAAATTTACCAAAATAAGCCGACACTGATTCAATTTTCACACAAACATAAGAAAATAATAATAATAAATAAATAAATATAATAATAAATTGTCCATATTAAATTAAATATATTATAACAAGGTTCTTAATAAGGTTTCTAAGAAACTTAATTTGACTATTCATGAATTTAAGAAAGTGTGTGGATTGAATTTAGAATAAGGTAAGGGTTTTATCTGAATTTTTTTTCTTTCAGGAACATTTTATTTTGTGCACCTAATTTAATTTAAATGGTGTGTATAATACCTATTTTATATATAATATCACGAATTATATTTATTTATATTATTTTATCATCAAATTCAATCTTTCTCTCTTTCAAGAGGTTTTTATTGGAACATTTCTAAAGCCGTAATGGTTTGTGAAAACTAAATTTTCTTTTATTGAGTTAAAAACATTATTTATAAGATATATAATTCAAAGTTTGATTTATTATACCTAATGTAACCATTATATTTTATTTCCTTATTCTTTTTTGGGTATCTAAATTTTTTCCTTATAAAATCGTTATCAAATGACTCTTACCTTAAATATTACGCTTCTTGTAATGGTTTCTTGGTCTTAATTCCAATTTCTTGAGACATGCTTCTTATTATGAACCAATTTATTTTATATATAATATAAAAATACCATTTTTTATATTATAACATTAATTATACTTTATTAATGATATTTTAATTATAATTTCAAGCTCTCTCTCTTTCAAGGGTATTGATTTAAATGTCACTCAAGCCGTAAGGTTTTTATTTCCAACCTCATTTTAAAACCAAGAACTATAAAATATAATAACCCATCTGGGTAATTTATATACTATTTCATTCTAAGATCAAAATAATTTTATTCTCCTCTAATAATCCTTAATGATATTTTTCTCCTCATTAACTTGTTTTTAACTAGAGGTTTTATAATATTTTAATGCGATATGGTTTTCAATAAAATTGTTTTATAAATGAGAATTAATTTTATGCTCAACTCCATGTTTTTTAGATATCCCTATATTTATTTAAAAAATTTAAAAAGGTCATTTTCATCCACCTTGACCTTATTTCAAAATTTTTTAACAGAAAATCAATTAATGTTTCCAGTATGGGTGTTTTTTCACAAAAATAAAAACTTGTTAAAATTTTACATGCGAGCATGTATTTACAACACCTTTTTCATTTTATGTGAAGATTACTCTCTATGTTTTCATGGTTTATAAAAGGAATTATTTTTCTTCTAGTTTTATAAAATATTTATTTAAAAATAATTTCAAAATATCAAGAATATTTCTTATTTACAAAGTGTTTTTTATAAAACTCCTTAAAAGTGTTTTCATTAAAGTCATTGTCCTTTGACATATGTTATGATTGATCAGGGATATTATTCAAATGACGCAATCCTAATTATTCCTTTGGATGTATTATGAAAATATATTTTCTATCAATGAAATGATCCATCACTAACTTTTTCTTACCTAACCACCCACCATCAATAGGCATAATTTTTCTTCATATTACTTTACTTTGTGAATAACCTATTTTTTTCATTTCTTTGAATGAAGGGTGTTTACCTAGATTATTTACATTTATTAATTATGGAAAATTATTAACCAAACCGTATAAATTTTATATATTTTATGTATATTTACTATATTTCATCATATTAATTTAATGGTATTTACCAATAAAGTTGATAAATATATTTGGATACCCATTTATTTTCCATGTGTTTATCATGTTATGTTTATTGATTGAATTGTGAATTTTTTTAAAAGGATATGAAACCCATTTTCTTTCTGTGGGATCTTTATGATGTCTTTAAATGAAACCCATTTTATTTTCATTGGTTCTTTATGATTATTTGAATAATTATTTTCAAGTGGAAATCATATATATGGATAATGATGGGCGAGGTCCTATATCAATCACCAATGAATTTTTTAAGGGTTTATTACTCATGAGATAATGATGTTGAGCATGAACCTAATGTGATTTTTCTAGGTTCATAGGATTGAGTATAAATATGATTTGGTTTAGCTAGGTTCATACGATTAAGCATGATCCTAACGTGGTTTACCTAGGTTCACAAGATTATGTGTGAACCTAATGCAGTTTAGTTAGTTTCACAATATTGAGCATGGATCTAATTTGGTTATCTAGGTTTACAATGTTATGAATTTCCTATGCTTATGTTTGTGCCAGTTATTTTTCCCAATATATTCTTTATTTCCAAGCTATACCAAATGTTTATGAAATTCTGTGCTCTAAATATATACCACTTTCTTATGTTATGATTTCATGATTTGTTTGATTTTTGTTATATGATTATAAGGAATGTTTAAATGACCTTTATTTGGTCTTATGATCATTTTCCATAATCTTTAATTCAAAATTATGTTTTTTGATTGTCACTTATGATCCCATGATCTTTTTAGCTAAAATTTCTCTCTTACTCGTGTTTTCTATCATGTTTATTATCTAACCATGTTTACTGGTTGAGAAGATTCTTTTACCGTGAATTCAAGATATATCCTTTATTATGTTTCCATTCTCCAGGTTATGTAGGTGATTATATTCTATGATATGTATATAAGAGGGTCTATAGGAGTATAATTATGGAAAAAATATTGACAAGTGTTGTAAAATAATATGTTTATGTAGCTAGTATCTAAGACACTAAAACTTTTGGTCCTTGGGATGTATGAATTTTTGTGATATGTATTAATTAAATCATGGTATCAATGTATTTTTTATTTATTTTTATATTGTATCACTATAGGATAAGATTTACACTCATACAATAGTGAATTTTAAAGAGATTATAGTGATAAATTCACCAACTTCACAGATCATTTTGAAAAAAGGCTTGACACTTCAAGGGGTGATGAAGATATTTTAGAAGAAACTAATTTTAAACAAATATTAAAGGATGAGCTTGAAGCTTGTCTTGAGCAGAAAACCATGCTCAAGAAAGAGAAGAAAAATACCGGGAAATAAAACTAGAATATGATTAAATAAAATAAAGAGTTTGAAATGAAAGAAGTAACTCTCATTGATGTGATCAAAAAATTCAAATTTAAATTAAAATAACATGATAATATGATAAAGGATCTTGAAGACCAATTTTATTTGAAAGAAGAAGAATTATCTAAGAAAAAAATCCAAGTGTCTTGATTCCATGAATAAACTAAATTAGTTAAAGGAAAAATTTAAAAACTCTATTTAAGTAAATGTTTAATCATCTAAATCAGTTGAGAGAACTTTCTCAAAAGATTAGGTTAAATATGCACCTGATAAATCTATTTATAATCCTAATTTCTATAACTTTACATGTTATGACTGAAAATATAGTCATATGTTGGATAAAAAAATTGAGGAGAAACACTATCTTACTTATGTTGAAGAATGGATGAACTCTAAAAGATATTATTCTCCCAAACAGAAGAAAATTTAGACTAAAAATTTATAATAATGATTTTTTAGAAAATTCTACAGGAAGAATTTTTATGACTCAAGAAGATTTTGTTATCAAGGTTACTACTGGTTCTATGGAGTGTCTAGGCACAAATACTACCCATTTTGGTATAATATGTCATTTATTGGGATGAGATAGGATTTCATATAAAGCAAGCCCGATGAGATGAAAACATATCCAGGAAGAAGGATTTTATAGATGAAGATATTTCCAATTTGTAAACAAGGAAAAAAATTCATGTCTTAAATAAGTGTGAATAATATGTGAAAAATAAGTCCATAGAGCTGAAAAATGCATGAAAATATTTCCAGGTTAGATGCCTCTTATTGAAAAAGGGAAGAGAGAATAGGTTCACAAGGATGCCAAGTATTTCTTAGCAGAAGTTTCTCTTAAAGAAAGTAGGAATACAATGTCATAGATACTCGATAATGGGTTTTACTCCCACATTACAGGTGATTCTAGACTCTTTAATTTTTTTTATAAACATGAAGGAGGTGCTGTGACATTTGGGAATGATTGATCCTTGAAAATTAAAGGTATTGGATCTAATCAAATTAAAAATAAAACTTTAAAATTTGACGATATTATTTATGAGGAAGGTATAAATAAAAATTTATTAAGTCTTAGAAAACTATGTGATGATGTTTATAAGTTTATTTTCAAGAAAAAATCATGTATTATTATAATCTTGAAAAATTTAAGAACAATCAATCAAGGTAATAAAACAAGTGGATTTTTTTTTAATTAGTGATCAAACCAATACATGTTTCATGGGTGAAAGCGATGAGAATATATTATGGAACAAGAGGTTTGGTCATCTTATGAAACGAATCCTAGGTAAGATTTAAAATCATTTGGTTATGAGAGATCTTATAAATATTATAAGAAAGGATAAAATTATTTGCGAAACATGTATAATGGGAAAATTTTCATATAAATCTCATAGGAAAGTGGGTATTATATCTACAAGACCATTATAATTAATTCATAATGATATTTTTTTTTCTAATGATGTAAAAATCTACCCAAGGTGATCATTACTTTGTTAAATTATTATATGATTACACATGGAAAACAAATGTTCTTTTCATAAAGTATAAGTATAAGGAAATTGGGATGTTCAAAATGTATATAAGACAAGTTGAAAATGAATTGGAGTTGTGTATTAAGAAGTTGAGATCTGATCATGGTAAGGATTACACATGTGCTGCATTGGAGGAGTATATTTTAAAACATATAATCAATAATCAATATATCACACCATATACACTTAAAAAATGGTGTTGTATAAATAAATAATGTAAGCACAGTGGAAATAGGTAGAACTATGCTTGATGAGAATAAAATTTCCAATTATTTCTGAAGAGAAGCTATGTGTACCGCTGAATAAATTACAAATAATTACCTCTGGTGAACTAATACACCTGATATAATTTATTAAAATTGTTACTAAAAGAATCCTATAGTTAGATAATTCAAATTTTCTGGTAGTCCATGTTATAAATAAATCAAAGAAAACGATCTAAAAAAGTTTTAAGAAAAACTAATGAGGGTGTATTTACGAGATATCTATCAAGTGGAAATGGATATAAATTCTATAAAAAAATGTTTCACAAACTTTTTGAGAGTTCTGTTGTAAAAATTGATGAAAATCTGGGCAAAACTAGGAAATATATACATGAAGGTTTTGACATTTCTATACATGATAATGATTGGATTTAAAAAACAATGGCTCCGAAAGTGGCTAAAAGCACACTAGAGACTGCTTATATTGACTAAGAAAATACTAGTGATGATGAGGATTCTACTAATTGAATCAAAGGTTAATTTTAAATACTAAAAAAATATATAAAAAACTGAGAAGATAATTTTAATTTAGATTGCACCAGTTCAGAAAATAAGAAGGCTAAGAGTTGAGAATCAAATAACTCTTATACCATAAGTTGAACCAAGAATAGTAGTTGAATCCCTTGAACATGTAAAGTGGGTTAAAGAAATTAATGAAAATATCAATAATATTTAAAATAACTACACATGGGTTATTTTTCCTAAATTAAAAGGTAAAAATATAATTTAAATAAAATGGGTTTTTAGAAAGAAAATGAATGAGAAATGTCCAGTCAGAAGGAAAAAACAAATATTTTTTGAAATGTATATTCAAATATATAAGGAATTTATTTTTAAGAAATATTTTCTCTAGTTTCAAAGCTTGAAACTATAATAATTCTTTTACAATGAATACACATAAACACTATAATTTTTATTAGATATATGTTAAGTAATCATTTCTAAGTGGTGAAATTAAGGAAGAAGTATTTATAGAGTAACTAGATGGATTCCTTCTTGATCATGATAGTAGTATTGTTTCTAGACTCACAAAATCATTGTATGGCCTGAAATAGGAACCTAGAGCCTGATACTCTAAACTTTATAACTACTTGAGAAAAATGAGATTTTTCTAAAGGAATTATTGACAACAATTTATATCTAAAGTAGATTTTCACAAGTACCTTGATGGTATTTTTTATGTGGATGGAATAATTTTTTTCCAGTGAAAAAACTACTTATGTGAGGACTTTTCTATACAGATGTAGGAGCAGTTTGAGATATATATACTAGGATAGATAAATTATTTTATAGTATTATAGATTAAGTAGAAAATTGAATATATATTTATTTCCCAAGAAAAATATTCTAGGGAACTGATGAAAATGTTCGGAATGAATGAATTCAGGGAGGTTTCCACTTTTATTTAAGATGGTATAAAGTTGAGAAAATATAAATAATGGAATAAGGCTAATCAGAAAGAATTTAGAAGTGTAGTCGATAACTTGTTGTATTTGGCAGCTTCTAGATCAGATATTTTATATTTTGTGATATTTTGAGCTTGATATCAAAGTGATATAAGAGAATTATACATGCTTACAAAAAATAAAGATTTTAAGGTATGTGAAATTTACAGTAGACTATAAATTTATTTATAGATATAGTATAGATCTGGACTTACTCAGTTACACTAATGAAGACTGGGCCAATGACTGTACTGATAGAAGATCCACTTCAAGAGGAATTTTCTTTCTTGGAAATGGATATGTGAGTTAGTAAAATAAGAAACCAATCCTATGAATGTTAACTGCAACTAAAATGGAATATTTGGTCCCTAAATATAAATTTTCATAGGTTTTATTGATGAAGACACAGCCAAAAATTTTTATAGTTTCTTTTAAAAATCCTTTAATAAATATTTTCAATAATTAGAGTGATATCGATCTTTTTAAAAATTTGGTTCAACATTATATATCTAAGCACATTTAAATTATATACCACTTTATTAAATAGAATATGGTTACAAGTGAGATCATACTTGAATAAATTAGCATAAAATAAAAGCTTGCTGATATATTTACTAAAACTATGATAAGAGAACTATTTATATTGTTAAGGATGAAACTGTATATTTAGCCATCACCCTAGACTTGAGGATTGGTGGAACTACCTCCCCCATGATTCTTTTGGATGTGTTGATAAAGGGGGATAAATATTTTCACAACTCTATGTTAAAGGGGAAATATAAATCCTGATAATAATAGGATTGATCATTTCCTTGACATCTGAAGACATGGATAATATTGAATAGGGTGGTTTGTGTAAGTGATATTTAATGCATGTATTATGGGGGAGTTCATTTAAATCACTTGGAAAGAAATATTTTTTCATTGAGGTATGGAATTCTATCCAAAAATATATATCATCCCTTGACATGGTGTTAATATAAATATCTCAAAGATAGGTTTTGATTTGATGATTATTGAGCTATAATGATGTTGAGTAGTTTTGCGAAAGATTTGAAATATTGGTTTCCAAAAAATCTGAAAGGGGAGATCAATGAACCTTGTGGAAAATTTTATTTATTTTCATCCATTCCTTGGAAGTGTTTTTAGATGTTTATAGTAATTTATAAAGTTCTTATATGTTCATTTTGTTTAAATCCATAACGCGTTCAATTGAAAATTTTAATTATGAATAGGTTTTAGATGTTTGGAACTTTCATAAATATTCATGGAGGGTTTTTTAATGGTTTTAAGTGTTTGAGTAAAGGTTTAAGAGGTTATGAAGCTATTAGATTGATGTATGTAGTTTTATAGACTCACATATTCATTTTCACTACATAAGATTTTTTTGGCAATGTGAAGACTCATATATGTGAATACTTCCACATATTAGATATTATAATAAGAAAAATTCCCACATTGATAGATTTCATATACCAGATTTATACTACTTAAGGTAATTCTAACCACATAAGAAAATTTACATAGGTGTTTTTTCCACTACACATCCAATTTTCCCATAGATCCAAATTCACATAGGGGATTTTGATTCAAATAAACATGTAATAAAATTTCATCTATGTACATACTGAGTTTTCCAGAGTTCATGTTTTATGAGGAGATCAAATCCAATAATGAAAAAACTATTATTTAATGGAAAAAACATCACATATAAAATGTGATTAATGATGATTGATGAGAGACTTAAAAAATGGTGCTTTTTTTTATATTTTTTAAAGTTTAAACCTAGTTTTTTTTCTTCTAAAAAAGATATAGTACACTTGAAGTTGATACTGTTCATGAAGAATACATAGATATTAAATCTTGAAGTAAATTGTGATGATTTTGTGCTTCTCATAAGTTAAAATAAGCACTGCATTTGATTATACAGTGTTTCTAGCTGATTTTTAAGGGATGGAGAATTGAGCTGAAGAGTTATTTTGAAAATATTCTATATCATGAGAGCATATTGAAGAAGACGGAAATCTCGAGTTTTTTTAGTGTGAGGATGGATAACAATTTTATTAGAAATTCAAAAATTAGATATTTGTGAATATTGATCAAAGATAGAGTTTTTAGAAGATGAATATGAGAAGGGTAATTTAGTAAATCAACATGGAATCAATTTCCATGATGAAAATATTTTGAGATAAAGGTAAAATAAAATGAAGTATCTCAAAGTGACTATTTCGTGATAACCCTTTATCTATAAAAATATAATTATCAATTTAATCAAAGTGATTACTATGGGAGCCATTTAATGATTATAAATAAAGTTACTTTAAAATATCTAGGGTTTGTAAATATCGAGAGATAAGGAAAATAAGGTTTACACTACTAGTGTTTAAGTAGTATCAATGTATTGAGTAAAAAAGTAAGAAGGTGTGAGTAACTAGAACCGAGGTAATTTTTAATCAAATATATGGTTTTGATCATGTTCATAGTGTTGAGTTTTGAGATAAGGAGAAGAATCTATTATAAATTAGATCTACATGAAGTAAGTAGATTTTATGGAATACTTAGGAAGGATCAATGAGGGAGATCTACTTCTACTAAAACTAAAGCAACTGATCTTTCTTGTAGATTTATTTCATCTTGGTTATATATTCTATATGAAATTAGTATGAATCTGTAGTCTATAATATGAATCTGGAAATTCATAGTGCTACTCTATGCCATCATTTTAACCTTGTAATTAGTTTTTATTATAATAAAGAATCCATGGTTGGGGGGATAAGACAACCATGACAGGGATTAAGTGACTGAGGAAGGGGTTGATCCTTGTAAAAATATATATGTTCATTGTCTATTTATTTTTTTCATACATGAGTGAGGTTGAGACTCTCTATTTGAGTGAACTGAATCTTAACAGATTGTAGGGGTTGATTTTAAAAATAAGAAATTATAAAAACTAGTCTCCACTGATTCATCCCCTCATTTTTAGTGGAGTAATCTGATACTATGATCTTCATTTCTTATAATTATAGATTCAACAAGATCTCACTTTCACCACTTAAAATCATTAGATGTAACTTCAAAAAATTCATCAATAATCACTTGTATATTTTTATGCAATTTTCCCATGGATAATATCTCCCCAATACTGAAAAACCTTTAACAATTGTTATAGAACTTTAAATTCATGGGGACATGGGTATTTTAATTTCCTAAATTTGAGGAAGTGAGTCACTATGGACCACCATTTTTCTTTTATCATTCAATTTGGACTCTATCTTTTTGACTAAATAAGTTTTAATAGAATATAAATTATTTTTAACTTCTTTGGGATAATACTTTTCTTTATAACATAAATCAAAAACTGATCCTCCTTGGGTACTCCTACCATCAAGGATCTCAAGACACATCATAGTTTGAAATTTTATTTTCCAAACTTTCTTCCTATCTTTTTTATCCCTACACGAATCATTGGGAACCTTAACACATAACTTTACATGGGATGCTTTTTTCACATGGGATTTATCTACATGTGAAATCTCTATTTTCCAAATAATATTTTTTCTTTCTAATATATCATTTTTTGAACATATGATATTGAAATATTCTCCTCACAACTTTTAATATAGTGATTTTATTTATAAAGATCCTGAATCTATTATTTAAAAGAACATATTTATCATTGAATGAAAATTGACTTCTTCCTTTCATTCTAGTTGAACTTAAATTGTGATTTCCACTTGGGAAATGATTATTATGGTAAGAATCATTAGAATAACAACCATAAATTTACTACTATAGTTGGAAATTTGATCTTAAAAAACTTCCATTAACTTAAAAATAGTTAATATATTCATATGAAACATGAAAAATGATAAATATATGATCATGATCACCACTGTAAAATAAATTTTCTCCATACCTTCCTTTGAAATTTATCCATTTATCTTCACCTATTATAGGTGCATTACTGAATGTGTTTCTAGTACTTTCACTATTTTCAATTTTATATAAATTCACATAGTTCCCTTATTCTCATGCCTTGAAGGGGTTCCATCATGGACAAGGATGGATTTTACCATTGAACTTGGACTTTGTGAAATGAACATTATTCCATTATTTTCCTCTGATATGACATTTTTTTCTTCATATCATTATCTACTATTGATGGACAATTAAAAAATTAGTGTAAATAATCTTTTATAATTTATTACCCTTTCCATTTTATTGTTCCACCAGATTATTGGCCAATGCTAACTCCTCCTCCAATTGATTGATCTTATTTATCTTTTTCTCAAGTTGATAAATCATATCTTCCTTGAGTGTATTCCCATTAGACATTTCATATTATAATTCACGATAAAGTTTATCTAGAATGTCACTTTGATCCTTTATCTTGGAGTTCATCTGAACAATAGATTATTTAAGGCTAAAATTTTCTTATTTCAGCTTCTGTTTCTCCTAAACCAGTTATCTAAAGTTAGTAGAAACTTTATCCTTCTCATCCTTTAAATTTTGAACTTATCTTAACTCAAATACTTATCCTTGGAACCAAATTTAAATCTTTTATACCTTGAATAAACCTTTTCAAATTCCTTAGCCTATGAATCAATATTTTCCCTTAAATTAGCATCCAATTCGATAAGTATTTTTTTAGCCTTTTAGTTTTTTTAACAGAAATTTTTAATACACTGACATATATCTCCAAAGACTTATTCTCATTTTTTAACTTTATGTTTTCTTCTTATAGCCTCTGATCTATTTGTTTTAATAAGTGGTCAACTTCCACCTTTGTAAATATTAATACATCATTATCATTAGTAGATCCAATATCACTTGGTATATCTGGTTATTCAAATAATTCTATAACATCACTGAAAATATCAATTTATTCATAACCAAAATCAATAATACCTCTCTTTTGAAAGCTATTTGAATCATTTATCTAAATATCAATTTTTCTAAAAAACCATTCTATAATATAAAATTCCTTTTTAGTTTGGCTTCTTCTTCAAATTATTTACCTCTTACATATCCCCACAATCATATCACTTTATAGAAATAAAATATATAAAAAGAACCTATGCTATGATATCACTTGTTAAGATCATGAAGGATTCAAGTGAGAGATAACCTGAGAGGGAGGGGGAGTGAATAAGTGTATGGTAATTTTCTAATATAAAAACTTTTCCATTAAACTCTCACTATCCTAAATAATCTTAAACTAATAATTATAAGGGTGACCCTTTAGTTCTTCCTTTAATAATGATCCGATTATTACTTATTTAGTCTTTAACCATTTAATCATATCATATAATGGTTCTTCACCCACTCAAACCAATTATGTCATGTAGAATATAAAAAACCAAGAAAACATGGAACAAATATTATACTTGGTTCACATGTACTCGGCCAATCTAAGGATCATGAAATTGACAATGTGTTTATTCTTTGTAATCCACTAACTGCACTGATTGGTGATGAGATTAGGCTAAGGAACTCCTAGACATGGGGTTAATCCCCTTATAATGTTTTGGGATAGATCAATACTTCTAAAGGTCACTTCATTCACTTCCTCTATCCATAGTTAGTACTATAAGAAAGTATTTCCAATTTGGCATGAAGGAAAAGATAGAAAATATCACCATTGTTATAATTTCACATGATGTATTTTGGTTCCTTTTTCCTCTATGAGATACTCTTTTATTTGATTTATATGCACACTTTCATAAACAATATAATCATTTTTCCATGATTAATCATGGAAAACTAAACCTTATTTTATATTAGAAGAATCATCAAGGAGTGAAAAAACTTTATTCAATTATCCTTCTAGTATAAAACTAGAACATTCTCTCATTTTCTTCAGAACAAAAACACTATTATTTTTCTTCTTTCCAAAAAATCTATATATTTTTATCTTCTTATTCTATAAATAGTTATGTTAATGTTTTTTGATTTCCTATATAACAAAAATCCATTTTCTTCTATGGAACTCCTCTCTCAAAAATTTAGATATATAAATGAAAATATATACATCTCACCTTTTTTTCATCACTAAAAACTCAAATATTTATAGAGAATTATACCACGAAAAATATAACCTTTTATAAATACTTTTATCTATTCAAAGAGAAATATTTTATGAAGATATATTATTATTTATAAGTGTGATGGGAATATCCATGCTTCACATATTGTTCAAGATTAAGTCAAACTCATCCAAATATCTCCTTTAATTTTGAGTCAAGATAACCAATTTAAATCTTAGATCTTCCTCCTAAAGGATAGTAAATACAAAATAAGTAAACCCATTTACTAATCTTATTCACAACATGACACTTCCCTTTAAAGCGTGTCACCTAAACTCATTATAAACCATGAGATATATTTATTATATTTGAATATGGAAATACCATTGAAAAATTCAATGAAAATTGGCCTATAATTATTTTATAGCTTTTACATTTTCATGAAATAATATTATTGTGTGGATACTCAACTCGTAACATTAAGCTTGGTCAAATATCAAATCCATTATAATCCATGCAAATATTTATTTCAAAACTACCAGAATATCATGAAATAGTCCACCTTTAATTTCTATATTCTTAGATGTTAAATTTATCAATAATATTTTATAATAAATAAAATGTATTTTAATTATTCTAGATATGATCAAACCTTCATCTTAAATGGATAAGATAATGACCATTATACATTCTCCATAGGTCATAGAAATGAATCATAGATAGTAGTGTTGTAAAATCTTATATTTTTTCTCTACATAGAAAAGACATTTATGTGATATGAAGATTAACCTTATGATTTACCTGATAAATCTTACACATTTCACAAAGTCAAAAAACTAACCCTTATGATTAACCTAATGAACTTTATGAAATCTCTTCAGTTCTGAAAATAAACCATACATAATCCTAGGATAACCCTTACATTTTCACTCTACTGTAAAATCACTCTTACACATTATAGGTACGACCCTTATAATTTTCATTCTTTTCCCCATAAAGAATCATATGAAATCATACTTTTAAATTATCATAATAGGTTGATTAGGATGAACCTTACACATTGAGTAGTTTTAATCTTATGTTTTGGGTACTTTTTAGAATTTTTAAGCCTCTCCAAATTTAATCTCATGTTTTTATTCAGATCACCCTCATACATACATGGAATTTTTAAACACTTTAGCTAATATTCTATGAACTCCAAATAATATCTTATGTACCACATAATATATATTACTTTTACAAATATTCTCCTTATGAAAATATATTATATATCAAGGGTCTTCCAAATTAGTGCCTTTAAAATATATTATTTGTTGTCTTCAAGTATGTTATGTATCTAAGGAATTTTCTAAAATAAAAAAAAACATGCTCAAAATTAACTTTTATAGAATTCATAATAATTTTCAGACCTCTTATTCTAGACTTATTTAATATAAAATAACTTATGAAACTTTAGTAGAACTTCTATAAAACCAAAATTTGGAACACCTGATTTGTATTCTACTCACATCACTTCTGGATAACTTATAGAACATCCATAGCTTCACTTTTAGGATAACTTATAGATTCATAGAACCTACCTTTTACAACTTCTAAAATAACCATACTTCTACATATTTACTTCCATAAGTCATTTAATTTGGTTCCAAAAATAAATTTCACCATAATAAATATCATCTCAATACTTGGAGGTAAGGGACAGAGGCATTTAGGTGGAGTTATTGATGATAAATCAATAGCTATTTAGCATCATACCAAAAGAATAATCCCAATGGAGATCTAAGGATAATTAATATCAAGTGATATCACTAGTTTATTACAAAAAAGTGGCATCAATTTGAAAAAATATGGTATGTATCACACTCTTGGTACTTTATTGTTTATTTTATAATGGTTTTGTGAAAGTTTGATTTTGATCATTTGAAGATGTGTTGAATAAAGTAAGAGCTCAAGATGAATGGGTTTATTAAAGTAAGTGAATTACATAGAAAAATTTGATATTGTTGACTTAAACCATTATTTACCACACCAAGTTCCTAATTAGTAGGATTAGAGAATTTTTCAATGACTCATTTCCAATTAGTAAATTTACTCACTTAAAATCAATGAGTAGAATAAAAATAGAAATATGAAATGACTTGGAGCTTGAAAAAAAATGAAAATATAAAATTTTGTTTATTTAAGAAGAGGTTTAAATAAGTGGAATCAAGGTTAAAGTGTAAAGTAATTATTTATTTTCAACCAGTGCTTTGAAAAGGTAGTAAAATAGTCAAATTATTAGTCTAAAAGTTGTTGATCCTAAAGGTGTAAAGGTGTTAAGTGAAGAACATGGAGAATATCTAGAGAAAGTATTATATGGATAATGTAGAGAAAATATGAGAAGGTATCCCCTATGTGATTCTTTGATAAATGGGGAGAGTATGAAAGAATTATATAAATCTAAAATCCCCATAAATTTTGATGTAAAAGGGGGAGTAAATAAAAGGTTCATAAATCCATAAAATTGGATGTATTTGATATAGGATAAATTTATGATAGTATTGAGAACAAAATCCAAAGGGGGAAAATGTTGAAACTAAAGGTGTATTTAGTTTTTGATTTTTTTTTCAATCAATAGAATCATGAAATAAGTAGTGAATTTATTAAAATCATTTTCTAGATTTTTTGACAAGTGAATAGAGAGTGGAATACATAGACATATTGTCTTGGGTGAAGGAATGAAGAAAAATATGGTAACCATATACATGGAAACCACATTCAGAAGTTGTGGAGTATGTATTACACTATAATTCATGAACGTGTGATAATTTGAGGAAAATAATGTCATATTTGAACATTAAATTGGAGTGATTAAGGAAGAAAAACTAAATAAGGAAGAGCTCTAAAAGTTATTAATTAGAATCTGGATGTTGGAGTTGTTATGATGGAAGTGAGATTGAATATTGGAACTTATTGAATATTTGGAATTCCATAAGTTTTATAGAAGATGATATGTGGCTGATTAAAAAGTAAATTATAAATCCATAAGCTATTTTGGAGGTTGATATGCATTTTGTAATAATTTTATGAGTTTTTACATAATTCTAAAGAAATATGGTTTTGAGTAGATATCTAAAAAATTAATTAATTCATAGAGGTTATTTGTATATATAATATATACTAGGGAATATGTAATTAGAAAAGGTAGGGGTATCAAAAGATGAATAATTTTTTTGTTTAATATGTAATATATGTTTTGGGATTTTCATAAGTTTTCATTGGAGTTCATAGAAATATGAGATAAAGGAAAAGTTTCACTCTATAAACATAACATTTTTGAGATAATATGTAATATATTTTTTACTGGTGAAATTAGTAAAGTCCTAAAGTATCACAGTTGCATAAGATATTTTAGGGATACATAATATGGACCAAGTTTAAAAATAGAGTGAAGGAAAGGAAACACCCCCATATATGTAAAATTAGATTCTCTTAATGGAGATGAAAATGAGAAAGTCTTGGGATGTGTAAGGTTTTTATTCTGGTATATAATATTTTTATATTTCTTACATGATGCTTATTCCTTTTCAAAAAATTGATATTTATTGAATTTTTCTTCCCAGAAGATATGTTTTAGAAATTATAATAGATGGTGATAAAGCTATTATTTAATGTTTTCAATATCATGATGCTTATTATGAATAAACATGATTCAAGATGATATGAGTTATGTGATGAAGATTGAGAAAGAATGTGTTCCCCTAACATAAAGATAAATATATTTTTTTGATTCTATTTGTGGAAAGAAAACATAAAAAATTGGTTATATTGTTTTAAATGTAGTCACACCATAGAGAATAAGTTCACATACTAGTTCGTGATAGAGAAGTGTCATGGGAAAACTTCATACTATGATTGAGTCAATATATGAATGGGTATATTATCAATTGTTTTATGTGATTAATAATATGGTTTCATGATATTAAGGAAGCCTACTATTTTTTTTGTAGGATTGAAGACTATGTTATTTGGGGGATATCATGAAGATTACGAATAATTAAAAAAGAAGACCACTCAATGGCAACTTCACAAAATTTACATATTAAAAATATGAAAATTATTATGCATGATAATTAAAGAAGAATAAAGGAAATACATTGGATATCATGCCATATTTTTTTTTAATTTCCTATATTTAGATATATAAAATATATCATGTGATTATTTTTTGAATTTACAAGAAGAGAAGAAGATGAAGAGAAAAGAAGACATGACACTACTACTATATGAAATATCACTATGTCGAACAAATAGAGAAGAATGGAACAAAATTAAAGATCTTGTTTTATAGAAGAAGAAGAAGTAAAAGTCCTTGTATAATAATAAATATCAGTTTTCATATATAATAAGAAGTTTTGAATGCATTTATAGATTTAGGTATCGAATGGGAAGAGGAGAAGGGAGTCACATTGTATTACCAGTGTTTGTACCTAGTGTTGTTGAATGAATAAGGATATAAGAATTAAAATAATTATACTATTATATCTGGATGTTAAAGAAAAATTATATAAAGATTCCATTTTGGAATTTTCTACATCTAGGGGAAGACTATAGCTACTGTTGTACAAAACACAATACTCAACTCTCTACAAATATTTGATCTCATCTAACTTGGAGAAGAGGAGTGTAATGAATGTGGAAGTCAATGACGCATCTACCTGAAATTAAATATGAAAAAAATCATTATTAATATGATAAAAAAGGAAATATACTTAGGTATATATACTTGTGAAGAACTTCCCCAAAAAAGTGCATGTAGGAGAAGAAGAGGGAGTTCCCATTGGGTGAGGAGTGACCAAACCCTAAATATTATAGAGGAGGTGAACTTTGGAATGAAGTGACCATGATCAAAATTTTATATACCAAAATGTAGTGGATTTTTTTACATTGACATATCCTCGATGTGTGCTACTTGGATATATCCCTTTACAGTGAACCAAGTAAAATCATCATCTCTTCTTCATGCTTTACTTTCTTGTATATCTGTGTATATTTTAGTGAGAGTTTCATCAATAGTGATAGCTTTAAAAATATTCTTATTTACACGAGAACAAGTTCCTAAAGAAAAAAATTTGAGTAAAATAAGTAGTTTGAATTATTTAACACCATGTTTCAACCCATATCAAATTGTCTCAGGTTGTAACAGTGTAACATATAAATGTGATCCTCTCCCTAAACTAAAAGTTATTGCATATATGTTTCTTATATGCCTTATTCCCATTAAATAAAAAGGTTTAGTTCACTCACCATAAATAAATATTAGAATATGAGTTGTATTCTAGTTCATAATCATAACTATAATAGTAGTTAATTGGAATTGGTAATTAATATTATATTAAAATAATTTAGAGGAGTTTGTAACCATCAAAAAGTTAGAGATACTAATTCAGAATTGATTTATATAACCGATGTTTTATCTTTATAAATTCAAGTTGAGGATAATATTGATATAGTAATAACCCTTGTAAGAGTCTCAAATAGATACCACACATCTTGATGTAGACTAGTTGTTTTCCTTGAAATCATTATGGGATTTTATCTTCTTATATTTCTCCAGAATTTCATCACACATTCTTGGAGGAAGTTCTCTAACGATTTTTATCAATATTTTGATTTTCTAGAAAACAAAATCATGAAGAATTTAAAGAATAAATGAAAAAAATCCTCTTTTATATATCTAGTGATGGATAATGGGAAAAAACTATGCTTTCCAATATCAACACCACTAAGACAAGAATTATCTTTAAACAATTTATTTTTCTATTTATGTATTTCCCTTAAAAAATAAATAAAAGTGTCAACATTAAAAATATTATTCTTTTAATCAATGCATGAGAGTAATTTCAAACTGATGATATGTGAATCTATATAATCTTTCATTAATAATTTTTTAATTCTTTAATTTTATTGAGAATCAGGGAGTAATAATTAAACCTTTTATGAATAGAGATGAAGCATATATTGAGTCTTGTATAATAGACTATATTTAATTGAATTATCTTGATCATAATAATGATCAGTATTTTGATGATAATATACCCTTGATATATGGTAATGAACTCTTTTTTAATTTATCACTTATAATGATCCATTAATTTGATGAATGGAATATCTATATTTTAATTTTGGTAGTATTCTTCCAGTTATATCTTTTATGATAAAGATTTTCCATGTAAAAACATGATAATTGGAGTAATAATTTACTTTGGATTCAGGATCTTATTAGTAATCTAAAACAAAATATTCTCTCTCTATTAAAGCATAAAGATATTATCAAGAGATAATGTATCTTGAAAAGAACCTGATGACTAGTTTATAGGTTTCTTAATATATATTATTAATTTTAATCAACTACAGGATCAGTTTCAAAGTTTGAATCAATATCTTTTTTGTCTTGTTAACATAAAAATTTCACAAGCCTATAGGAACTTTGTTTCCATAATACAAGCTAGTTTCAAAAAATTATGAACTTCATTAAGATCACACCTTATATGATTATTATTTTTAGGGAAATCTATATATGATATAATAAAATATGTCATAAATATATATTCTTTAGTAAATATGAAAACTTATGCTAGGAAGATATTTTTAATTCTTATCCATGGTTGTTGAAATTGTCCATAACTAAGACCCTTATTAGTCTATGATACCCCATTTAGAGAATAAAAGATATAAAATACAATATGAAAATATTTGGCAGGTAGGTATGATAAAAAACTAATTTATTACACACCTAGGAGAAAGTTAAATGTGAATTTGTTTACTAACCTTTAAAATAGAAAAGGTTTTCCCATTAGCAGTATGAAACAATTTGAAACATGATTCCCAATAATACTTAGGAATGATTTTTAGATTCAGGATTGATCATACATATCTAGTACTAAATAAAAATATAATAAAAATATACTTATCCCATTTTAAAGTATAAATATATATCTTTTATAAAGGTAGTGGATAAGAATCTATTCTCATATTCCCATTGTAGCATTCTCCTAAATCTTCATGAGAAAGATAATCATGATTGCATATTGATGATAATGTTTTAATAGAATAAAAAATTTCCAAATATTCTTGATATTTACAAGATACTTATAAATCATTATGAATTTTACTAGTTTGGTATTTAAGATTTTTATTATTCTCACTATTTTTTAGAGAAATAATTAAAAACCAAGTCAAGAAAAGGTTACTCAGATATAATAATGAATGTAGAAACTCTTAGGGGATGTTTATAGGAATTATTAGTTGTATGAACCTTTTATTCCCTTGGATACCTTATATATATGTGTGTTGATTACTCAACATATATATATTTAGGATACATAAATTCTATAGAGTCATTGAGAATTTCCCACTCGATCTATTAACTGATGATGAAATCATCATATGAAAGATATTGACCAGGGGAAGACATCTTCAGATCTCACTAAGCTATGTTAACATCTTCCAATAATCATGTTTTCCATTTTTCAAGGATAAAATCATTATATGAAACTTATGAAAATGATTTGTTAAGATAAAAATGTATTAGGTCATGTTCATATGTTCCATCAAGAAATTATTCAAAAATCTATTGTCCTAGGTGAACTATATTCTCTTCAATAACTTGTTTAATTGATAATGAAAAATATGAGTTGGAAGAACTTTTAAAACAAAGAGTATTTATTCTTCTACCATCATATCAATTTTAGATATTTTTAATAATTTTTTTTTCACTTTCCTTAGTTTCAATATCTTTAGTCTGGATCAATCATGTAGATGAATTCTGAGGATCTAATGGATCAAGAGAAATTTTCAACAATCGGATTCCGTGATTTGTGAGCACTTCTAATCCCTCAAGCTTGGATTTAACCCTGAAAATTGAGTCATGGTTTTATTTAACCTATCCATAAACTTTTTTTTGTAAATATTATTTTGGATATATCACATAATATGATTTCTTATGTGAGATATGATATTTTTCATTTCCCTAAAGATTGGGAAAACAATATCGGTTTTATTTTGGAAATCTTCGAGTGGATTAGAGTTTTTCTCTAATTTTTTATCTGATAGAATAAACTCATGGATTTGATAAATACCATATGGATGATGTTCCATATAACACCCCAAGATTTTACTATATATATTTCCTTTAAATAAGTTTATTTTCTTTGATATCTTGTTTTACATGCAACACTAAACTAAAACAAAATCATGATACATTTTAAAATTACATTATAAGTAGTAAATATAACCATTATAATGTAGCCATTGAATTGGAGGGTGTAAATAAAAGTAACCACATGTTGAAATATATATATAAAATAAATAAATGGGTCATTTTTAATACCAATGAACTAATATAATTTAATTATTATATCAAAATAACTAATAAGGTTATTTTATGATTAAAAATGTATTTTCCTAAAAAATTATTTTTTAGGTGCTATGTATGTTTATTTTATGATAAATAATATATTAAGGTTTAGTTATGATAAAATATATTTTTGATATGAATAATATATTAAAATTAATTTAATTAGTAATTTATAGGAAATAAGAATAAGAATAACTAATATTTAAAAAGACATTTTCCTATTAAAAAAAATTCTTCATTATATTTTATATTTCCATTTAAAAGTTAAATTACTAAATTTTAAAATATTTATTTTAAAAAATAAACTTATTATTTAGATTAATCTTTTTTATATTATATTAGGATTATTTTTTGAGAATTTTTAAAAATATATGATTTTTAGGTGAATAGTGAAAAGATAGTTTTTACCAATACCATGGAATTTAGGACTATATCATATGGTAAGTATGAAATAAAAACTTATAAAATATATTAATGGAGAAAAAAATATTTAAGGAGTAAAATTATTCATTTAAAATACTAGGTTGAATTTTCACTACTTATGTTTTACATTTTGAAAACTTAAGCAATCTTTTTTCTTAATAAAAAACTATCTTTTCATCTTTATCTTTTATTTTTCTCAAGGTATAATTCTATTTTGGATTTAATTTAAAGAATAATGACAATTATTTTTTAATAATAAACCAATTAATGTAATTTAAATCAGAAATTTTTTAATTTTATCATAAAAATAATTTTTATGCTTAAAAATACACTGTTTTTTCTTCAAAAAATGGGTTTTTAATGTAATGCATGCTAATATTAAAATTAATTTTTCTGATACTTATAAATTTTATATGATAAAATGGTTTCAATATTTTAAATATTAATTTAAAAATTAGTTAATATGTTTTTTTTTTCATTTTTAGTCATAAAAATTAGTTATAGAGGTTAAAAATGTAGTTAGCACAGTAAAGTTAAATTAAGGTAAAAAGAGATTAACAAAGTTAAAAAGAGACAAAAAATATTAAAAATTGTATCAAAATTAGTTATTAATGTTTTAATTGAAGAAAAATTTTCTCATCACTATTATTTTACACTTTTGAATCCACTTTCCATATGAAACATGTGTTCCTTTAATATTAAGAGGTTATATTTATAAAAATACCATTCTCTTCATTTATAAAAGGGGACTTCAATGACCCCTTGAAAGAAACTCTAAAAATTAAAATTTCACTTTAAACTATTCCCATTTTACTTAACCTATATATTTTTTAATTTCTTCTCAAGAAGTTTTCCTAAGTCCTCTATTTCTAAGAATTACTTCAATCGAAAGTTCAAATTATCAACGTAAGTACTAGTCACTCTCTAATCTTTTTCCTTATATTTATTTCCCCTATAAATCTATATTACCCATTAAAACATTATTAAATAAATATTATTTATATACTAATATGTTTTTATTTTTATGGAATAAAAATTATCTACCTTTCCACTTTTCCCTTAGAAAAATGAAAGCGTCATTCATGCATATATGCAGACTACCGCCTCCATGAAGAAACATGTTTCATTTTCCTTCACCATATTAAACAAATAGATAAAAGGAAATTTTTAATAAATAATTATCATATTTATAAAATTATTATTATTCTTAAATTATAAATCAAATTATACCTTCCTCATGTTCTATGGGAATTGAAAACATCATCCATGCATACATGCGAACTACTACCTCTATGAGTGATGTGTTCCGTTTTTCATCACTACCTTAAAAAAATATTCTAAAATATGTTTTATTAATTTATATTAAATATATTATCCTTATATATAATTAATATGGTATGAAATAAAAATTAACAATCATTATAAAACAAACCGATAATATCAGTAAAGTACCTGAAATATGTTCATCTTGTTTCCCATTATAGTAAACCATGACCATAACTTCCATAAAGTGAACAAATGGATCTATAAATTATTTTAAAAAAATATTTAAATATATTTTATAATCTGATAATGATGAATTTAGTATCAAATAATTTGGTTTTATGTTTACCTTATAAAACATGTGTGAAATAATCAGAATTAAAACATATGATAATGAAAACAAGTGATAAATAACTAATGAATGTATTAAAAATTATCATAACCAAAAATTAAAAAATTTATAGATATGAATAAGGTTATTAAATTAGTTATTAATATATTTATGTTGATTATACATGATTTTAAATCACTTTTTTGGAATCCAAGAATTAAGGTAAGGGTTTTTCTCATCTCAATTTTTCTTCTTTGAGACATATTCCATATTCACCATATATTTTCCTTTATATAGTGTATATAGTGACCATGTACGTATTTATATCATAATTACCATTAAATTAAAGGTATTGGTAGATTAATCTATGGTTTTCTCATTCAAAGGCCTTTGGTTCAAGTGTCACCAAAGTTGTAAGGGTTTCCTTCCAATCTCATTTTTAGATCTGGATTGTTATGAATGAATTTCCATTATGGAAACAATTGTGTGAAATTTATCTATAATACACAAAAAAAATTCTTCTATTTATTATTATTATTGAGGTTTTACATGTACTATATCCATTTCATCTCCCTTAGTAAATAATTTACCCAATGTGACACTTCTAAGTGAAACTAAACCCACCTCTTCTTTATAGTTTTGAATCTTTCACTTCTACACCCACATTCATTTTATGGACATCTTTATACAAGATTAAAAAATATTAAGGTCATTTTATACTATTTTAATTTTATTTAAATATTTTGAAATAATGTTTTATCATTTTCTATACATATCATATTAAAAAAAACTATCCCTTTTTATTATTTATATTATGAATGCATTCTTTCGGCATTATGAGAATTATTATTTATGAAGCCTACTTTTAATATTGTAAAATGGGTTTCCAAATGATTTTTGTTCTAAATTATTTTTAAAAATAAAATAAAATATTGTAATATTTTTCAAAAGTAAAAGTTTTATTTTTTAAATGTAATTCTTGTTTTTGAAAATAGATTTTAAATGATCCATTATTAAAGATTATTTTTTAAAGTAAAAGCTTTAAAAAGTTTTCACTTTAACTTTTTCAAACCTTAATATTTTTAAAGGAAATATTATTGAAGATAATTTTGAAAA
Source organism: Viscum album (assembly GCA_963277665.1). Taxonomy (NCBI): domain Eukaryota; kingdom Viridiplantae; phylum Streptophyta; class Magnoliopsida; order Santalales; family Viscaceae; genus Viscum; species Viscum album. The sequence continues at coordinate 1,397,324,951 of OY728127.1, read as the reverse complement.
TTAATTTTTTTTTAATTTTTTTCATTTCACATTTTTTAAACCTCTATGTCCTTTTCAGGGATTTAGTTTTGGGATTTATTTCAAAATAATGATTTTGAAATTGACTTCTTTTCAATTTCTCAAAAGTGATCTTTTCAAAAGCTACTCACAACTTCTTATTTTTAATACAATGTTTAGAAATGTTTTCTTAAGAATATTTTAAGCATTTATACCATTTTACTATTCATTTAAAGTGTTATTACCACTTTGGAAGTTATGTTTCATGAACCACTCTATAAATTCCTTTATGAAATACTTATTTCGAGTGATTGAATTTTTGGTACCAACAAATCTAATTCTTGAAGTCATTTTATGTGATACCATTTGAAAATGTTAAGAAGCCCATTTTACTTCCATTTTTTCTTTATGATATGATGAATGATTGAGTTTATATGGAACACATATGTATAAATGATGATGATTAGGGTCCTATATCGACCTAAAATTAATTGGTTGAAGTTTTATATATAATAATCTCATAGAGGTAATATGGATGGTTATCCCAAGACAAAGAGGGTACACATGTTTTTAGCCTAATCCCAAGAGGGTACACAGATTGTTAGCCCAATCCTTATAGGGTACATGAGTTTTAGACCAAGCCAAAGAAGGTACATGTGTTATTTTTCCAATCCCACTATATTATGATAATCGATTAGAAATTCCCAGTACACTAGGTTATTATTTCCTATGATTTCTCTTATGCCACATTTCTATGTTATATAATTATGTTATGATACTATGGATCAGGTCTATTATCTCCTGTTTTTGTACTCATATTCCATGGTATATGTTTGATCATTTGAGACTATAGGTCATTTGATTATTCCTTTTACATAAATATTATTTTCCTTCTTCCTTACAATATGATATTTCTATCATGATAATATTTTCCCTTGTTTATGATCTAACATATGATGACATGTTGATAATTTCTTCCCTTACAGGGCGTTTGAGTATAATATGATTATGGAGAAATGTTCACAATAAGCTTCTTATATAGTTAATCTATTATGAAAATAAGTCTTTGGATATTAGGATTATGTGATTATTGTGAGATGTAATGTTTAAATTATGAAAATATAAATAAGTTTGGCTTGATTCATATCACTTAGTATCAAATATGGTATGTAAATAATCTATTTTTAGCTCTAGGTTTGGGAGTGCATGTACGAGACACATCAGTTGGTATCAGAGAAAGGTTTAGTTATTTTTGGGAATTAGTTTAGTTATTTTTAGGATTAGTTTAGTTATTTTTAGGGATTATGATAATGTGACTTTAGTAAAAACCCTCAGGATAATTCTAATTATATTATAATATCCTAAAATTTTGGTAAAGTAAAGATTTTGTGGTTTTTTAGGAAATGAAATACCTATCTAGATACTATAAGTGGATGAAGGCTCTTGAATAGATGAACCTAGGGGTAAAAAAAATAATCCCTTTTGGTTTTAGTAATGGGTGGGGATATGAGGAACCATGTTGATGAAGGATGTGATGGGAAATGCTGATATTGTTCCAATGAAAAACTAAATGAGGTAAGAGACGAAGTTTAAAATGTTGTGCTTATGACCAACCATCTATCACGAATTATGATTAATAACTTGAATATAATTGAATTTACAAACACACTAAATAATAGAAGGATGTAGTTTCATGGGAGATCAGGTGATGAAGATGATAAAGGAAATAATATTTAATTTACTATATAATAAAAACCTGAGAAGAATCTCCTAGGGAAATGACTCAAAGGAACTAGGAGATATTTTCTATTTGAAAAAGAAGGTCATAGAGAAATTAATTTCCATGGAAAAATGAAGAGTTAAATTATCATGGTGAATGGAAATGAATTTTATCCTAAGGTAACAATAATAGTTTAATATCATAAATGTAAGGAAACAAAGGAATTATCCAAGTCATTTCTCTAATCCAAGGGTTAACAAGGATAATATAAATCTTTAACCTCCTAGACCCGAGAACAAGTTAGAGCCTATGAAATGTATACCACTAAATTGAATTAAGATAATTAAGGAAAAATTGTCTCCCAATCCAAAGTTGTAGAAATCTTGTTGTATTTTGATTATAAGCACCCAAGGATATCTAGGAAATTTTCTAAGATAATTAAACCAAAAAACCAATGTTTTGATTATCAAAGAAAACTTCTAGTTTTAATATTTTCCCCCAAGTTTGAGTTTGTGGGGATATGAATCATATTATTATTCCTTTAGACGAATATGATGTGATTTTGGAAATGGACTGGCTATCTCTATATATACTTCATATTAAAAAACAGTGAAATCACATTTTATATCTCAAATCAACATAATATCACCTATCACTACAAGGATAACTATGAAATATATAGAAAAATTAATTCCATTATATAGATATTATGTAATTTCCCCCGATCTGACACTATCTTATATGGCCAAAGCAGGTTGGTTACTAGACCTCAAGCACACCTCCCCATATGCGAGAGGATTCCAACTAGAAGTGGGGGTGTGATATGTATTGTGGGGAGAATATACCCATGGTACAAAGATACAATATAATGGAAATGAATAGTAAAAAAATATTAGAGTAATGAAACAAAGTAGGAACAATACAACATACAACTGATAAATAAAAGGAGGAACCAGATAATCCAATAATAATAAAACATGTAATGATAGGATGAGATGTATCTAAATGTAAAACTAAAAACAATACAAATAAAAGAATAAAATAATACAAAATAATACCAAAATACCCTTGTATCAAACCCCATGTTAGAACCATCTCCAAACTCTAGACCATCCAACAAGTAAACCAAATAATGAGCAATGAGGTCCTTTAACTTTTTCCAAAACTGCATCCATGTAATCTGCTCAGGTACCAAATGAGGACCCAAATTGGGTGTGAGTAAAACTCAGTAGGTCAACACCACCATGTCTAAAAAAACATATATGATAATAATTTAATTTAATAAAGTGATAAATAGGTTTATTAATTTAACCAATTAACACAATATATAAATCAACTTGATTTGACACTATGAGAGAATATCTATGAGTATATACCATAACTATGCCAACCAAAAACCATATATACATGGAAATATCACACAAATCTTGGATGATCCTGCTATATAACAATTTCAGCATGGGGATGGGAAGAGATTTCTCAATATAAGAATTACATCATGAGACTGAGTGGATCCCATTCAATACAAGCATTACCGCATGGGACCCAACATAACCTTCTGAATATAAAAATTACATCATAAGACTAGGAATATCCCACTAAATATATGCATTAGAGTATGGGATTGGGCATAAACTACTAAATATAAGCATTAAAACATGGGACTGGATGAATCCCACTCAATATAATCATTACAACATTTTAATACAACATGTCATAACAATAAGTATATCACAACATCACATCAAAATCCTTAATGGTTAATTATGGAAATCACCATTTGTCCTTCAATTACACTTTCATTTATATATATCAAATGACCAAAATTCATATCACTACGAGATAATACATTACCTAGGTATTCTATATCAAGAAATCACTTACAATATCATGTCATGCAAAACACACTTTAATACATTATCCAATCAATCAAGGGTTTACTCACCCAACGGGTAACCAAAATCTAGGTCACAATCAATTTGATCTAGAAGTGTTCTAAGGAATAATACAATCCATTATTTAATTAATTAATGCACACATTATGTTGTAATAATCACAATATTATACATACTTAGAATTTATCAAACCATAGGGTTAAGGTTTTGACCCATACCTTTAACCAGCGGTTAATGCAACGCTTCCCAACAGAAAACACCAACATGAAAAAGGCCCAAAACATCATAAGAATAACCTAGATCAAACTAGATAAATATCAACATGATTAAATAGTGTAAATTAAAGTAAAAACACCACTTCAAAGGAAGAATGAGGAAAAGAGAATAATACCAAAGAAAAGTGTCCAAGCAGGGATCAAACACCAAACCAAAATGTCCAGAGGTGATGAAATTACCTTAGAATCACCAAGAGTTTCCTAGGTCTTGATAGGAGGGGCTGCAATAAAGAAATGAAAAAAACCATCTGCACTTCCCACTTAAAAATACTGCTCGTGATAAATACATGATGTGTAATCCATTTACACATAATGTATTTCTTTTTAAAGGTATACACTGAAAATATTGTCACCTCGGTTTAATATTTATCTTAGTTGATATTTACAAATTGTGTATTAGGTTCATGATGTGTAACCACTTCATGTCATGAACCAGTTCACAACATCTGTTTGGAGGCAGTTACACATAGTATAGTAGTACATGATGTGTAAATTCTTTACAGATAGTTTTCAGCCCAATTTATATATAAGGACCCAAACCAACTCATAATCCTTACAAACCAAGGAAAACCCTAATAAACCCATTTAACACATTTATACCCAAACTCCATTAATTTAGATAAAAATACATACCATAACTTTAGGTCATTTTCCACAACAAAGGATCTATATCTATGAATAAGGCTCAGCCACCATGGCTTAAAGACAATGAAAAATCCAACGAAAGATGTTTAATGAAAAAAAATTTAAAGAGGGACAAAATTATAAAAATACAGGATCTCACAACCTCCCCACATTATAATAACTTGTCCTAGAGCTACTCCAAACATCACTTGTAACACCCCAGGTAAATAAAGAATATGAAATTTTTATATTTATCCATATTTGTGAATAAAATATTAATATTACTTTAAAGGAGATGCTATGATCGATGGCGTACCCAACACGCAATAACGAGTTTCTTGGGAATCTTATGTTGCACTCTAATAATAAAATAATATTATTTAAAATAGTAGTTAATGCCTAGCCGTTGTAATGGCGGGAATGAACAGAACTAACTACAAAATGATTATATATGTTTGTCAAATATTTTTAATTTTTACAATAAATGTTAGAGGATTAAAAATGCAAATGAATCCAATTTTAAGCGTAAACATTTTAATATTCTTTAAAAGGTCGATTAACCGCCTTTTGATGGCGAACCTCTTTTAAATCCACTTTTTGAGAATTTTATGTGTTATATTTGAAAAAATAAAATTCTTCTTTAGAATCGGGACATCAAAATTTACTTTGTGTAAATTTTTGGTGTTTTTCCAAAAAAGTTCAATTTTTAATGAATAGTGAAAAATGTTGTATTTTAATTCAAAACCTCTTTTTAATCTAATTTATTTATATGATTAGATTATCTTTTTAATTGGTTTTAAAGTGAAATTAGAATATATTTTTACCATTTAATACAATAGTGGTCGTTGGAATTAATTTCACTTTGAAATTTGACTTAAACTAGTGTCAATCTTTTGATACTTATTGTTTCATAAAAACACGCTATTTGCTCTGACAACGGGAATTAATTATTAAATTAATTAATGCAACTAATATGTTTTGAATTTTGTAAAATAGACATCATTTTTGAATTCGGAATATCAAATATAGCTTAGGGTGAAGTTTTGGTATTTTTCTGAAAAACTTCAATTTTTGATGAATAGTGAAACCACTAAGTGGTACTTATAAAAACTGATTTTCCGTTTAAATGAAATTTTTCCATATTTGTGTTTTGAATTTCAAAAATCCGACATAAATGGTTTTCATTAAGAAGTAAAATGTGGTTCAATGGGATTAAAATAATTTTTTGCTGAATAGTAACTTATTAAGTTTTTAATCGCGATTAGAATTAATTAGTGTAGTTTAAGGTAAGAATAATGTTTTAATAAAATGAAATGACCTAGAAACATGTCCTACCCTCATTGGATGTGTCATTTCCGACCAAGAAAATCCATGGGTCAACTTGGGGACCCCATGAAGCCACTTTGGTTGGGAAATGACATAAATATCTTTTTATTTAAAGTTAAAGTAAAAATGAGACAAACATGAAATGTTTTACTAAAAATTTTTTTACATGGGGTTATAAAAATCATATCTTTGACTATAAATATTCATTGGAAATATAAAATGATTTCATAAATCATAGTATTTTTTTTTATAATTTTTATACATTAAATAAATTAAATTATTTATGACATCATGATGATGCAGCGATGACCTCATTATTTAACGATTTAAATAAAATGGAAAGATAATGTAATATCTAAGACCTACACATGTCAAAAACCAATTGGATGAGTGGATTTAGAACCCTTATCACCTTATCCTCGAAACACATCAATGTGGGACCTCTTAAATCCGAATACCATTTTAAAATAAAGTGACTTTTCTTTACCTTCCAAGAGTGCCCCTCCTCTCCTCTTATAAAAGGCCCCCACCTCTACCACCTTACCCACACTCCCAAAGCCTTTGGCTCGGACAAACCCTGCCCATTTTGTCTCTCCACTTCTCTTTCTTACTACTTGAAGCCTCACTTTGGGCAGAATTCTTCCCAAGGAAGCCTTTGAGCTCAAACCAAAGGGAGTTACCCGATTTTAAGGTAATGTCTTCACTTGTGTTGTTTTGTGTTATTTTTCTTCTCCAACCCCCTAAAATCTTTTTATTCATTTATTTTGTAACAAATCCAGTATCTTCAATATACTAGTATGTTTTTATAAGAAGGATTCTAGCTACACTTACACACACCTACATCTAATGGTTAAAGAACATACTGTTTCTGTGGATGGCGAATTTCTGCCTCACGAAACGATGATTGTTCGAAATTCTTCTAACACCTTCAAAGGTGGCCATTAATATGAAACTATATTTATATATGATATATAATATGTTTATGTTTTACTTAAGCTTCTGTATTTTTAATTTATTTCATACCTTTATGGTTTCCATTATGGGTAAACGCGATATCTTCATTTAAGGAAGTGCGGACTACCGCCCCCTCAAAGTGATTTGATTCGTTATTACCATATGTGGTACGTATAAAGGGTATATTTAATGATATTATATATGATAACATACTATAATTAAAATAATATTATGTATCATTATGTTTTAATTCCTTTAAATATGAAATAGAAATGGAAGTAGTGTTCATGCGTACGTACGACTTACCGTCTCCATGAACGGTACATTTCATTTCTTATCTCAAAATGTTATGTACTATTATAAGTACATATATATAATGGATATATATGTAATATATTAAATCTAAATTATGGATATAATTCTGGAATTATAACACATATATATATATATATATATATATATCATTTTGTTTTAATTCCATTAATATGACAAAAAAATGAAAGTAGCGTTCATGCGTACGTACGACCTACCGTCTCCATGAACGGTGCTTTTAATTTTTATCTCCAAATTCTAAGGAATAGTATAAAATAAATATATACTGGATATATATATGATATTTAAAACATCAATACTATTCTGGATATGATGTACCTATAACTACATGGAAAATTATTTTCCAACAAGTTCAATTTTTGACTCATGTACCAAACATCGACCAAAACGTCTGATATGAACTCATATTATTAACCAATTATTATATCATTAAAATATGTGATATGAACTAAATAATAATATTTATAGGAGGTCTTTAATCGATTATAAATTGACCACAGTTTATTATTCAGGAATATAAAGAAACGAACAAGACAAGTTGGACTTGAGGTAAGGGATCCTACCCCTCTCTTTCTTTTTAAGTACACTCTTTTATGTCATTCCTTATAAGATCATATTTCTTGTTATTGGGATGTTATTTTATATTACTAATACTGTGATTATTATGTTCATATGATTAGAGACCCTATTTCCTCTCATCAATCCATTTTGGAAGTTTTGAGTGGTGCCGTTAGGCTGCCGAATTTTCGTAAGAGATCTAACCTCTCTCTTTCTCTTTAAGTACTCTCCTTTATGTCACTTCTTTTAAGCTCCTATTTTTTATGATGGGGTATGTTCTTTTATATTCCTCTTTCTGTACATTTTATTTTAATGTGATGAGATACCCTATTTGATCTCATCAATCAATTTTTGGAAGTTTTAAGTGGCGCCGTTAGGCTGCCGAGTTTTCGTAAGGGATTTTTCATCTCACTTTTATTCCTGTGAGATTTATGCTACATTTGCCACAATTTCCTTTGAGTGGTGTATGTACTGACCATTATTTTAATCATTGTGTAATATTATTTCATTTATGAGTATTTACATCAATGTTGTATTGTCCTTCTTTCACGGGTCGTATGTTTCGAAAGATACCCATGTCGGTAAGGGAACCTTTCACCCTCATCTTTTTAAAAGACTTCTTTTGTTGGGTATTTTAATTTACATATTGTTATGTTGGGATATGTTCTCATATATCCTTATTGATGTAAATTTTATGTCCAAGTGATGAGATACCCTTTTTTGATGTGATGACGTTAGGCTGTCAAGGGAACTTCTTAACCCAATTTCGATTTCTTTGGGTTCAACATTTAGTTATTGAATATGTCATCCTTTGAATATGTGTGAATAACCTTTGATTATTTTACAATTAATATCCACTTATATTTGGTGTATTCGTTTTTCACACATAATTATGTAATTTATTTATCCTTAAACCTAGGATACCGTCTTTGTAAGGGACTTCGTCTCAATCTCCTTTCATTGAGGCATATTCTGTTTTATACACAACCTTCTTTTATATGGTGTATAAACCCCTTTGACTTTTAAGTTTATTCAAAATGAATATTTTTTATACGAAGTGTTTATTAAACGAAAAAAGGGAATGTTTTTTTCATACGTATGCGGCGACAACGACTTCTCCGCCGCCGTGACCATTATTTGAGTTTCGGCTTCCTCTACAAGCCATACCATCTTTTTAAAAGAAAAATAAATACCATATTTTACTTTTCTTTTATTTTGGTATTGAAAATGGTTTTCATAATGTATTTATATCAATGTGTTGTATTGATATCTTGTTATTGAAAGGTGGAAATGTTATGTTTCCTTTATGCATGTTTTATGTGATAAGATTATGTTATGGTTCTTGGGCATTATTATGAAGACGGGTGGTTCCATGATAAACTAAGGGCGGGTGAGCCCGATATAGCTCTCCAATGCATTGGGTAACGCGAAGGAGTGAAACGTTAAGGTTTCTCTGAAGAGATTTAGGGAATATACTGTGATGGGTATTCCAAAACGTAACCAAGAGGGTTACTCCCTACGTAAGAATGTTATGAATGCCTCAAGTTACCTTTTATGTCTTATGATTTATATGATTTATTCATGATTTTATGAGGTATGTTAAAGTGCTTATGTTTTATGGGTAAAGTATGATTTCATTCTTATGTATACATGTACTCATGTTTCCTTTCCATATTTTTATATCCCTTACTGAGCTTTTTATGCTCATCCCAAGTTTTTGAAATGTTTTTCACAGGTTAAGGGAAGGGTACATGATGTGATGATAGTGTCAAGGATATTTCATGAAAGAATCCATATTTTATTTTAAATATGTTTCCGTTGATGGAAAGAATGAATACTGTATTTTATGTAACCACTTTGTTTAAATGTGGAATGTAATGAAAGTTTCATGATATAATTCTCTAAAACTCTAAACCTGAAAAGATCCTCAATGTGTAATCTTGTAATAACTCAAGATTAAGTAAGGTTTAAGGATGGGGCCTTATAGTTGGTATCAAATGTCGGTTTAGATAACTTTAGAGGTTAGGGTATTCTTTAAGAATAAGTGACATTACCATAATGGTTAGGATTTCAGAAAGAGTCCTGGTTTTAAATAAAGCGAATGAGTAAGTATATCTTAGTGTTTATCTTCCTGATTAGTACATGATGGTTTTGTTGATATACTCACACTGACCTTTTTGGTTTTAGTAAATGGATGGATCTAGCAGGCACCAAAGTGACAATTGGTTTGAAGGAAACTGTGGTGGTTCTCTGATTAAGAGACTGGATGAAATGGGGTATTCAATGAGGAAACTCGTGGTTGTTCTAAACCAATTATCAAGGATTCATGATCAACCACTTGAACCTTGGTATGTTCTATAATGCATCATGTACGAGATGACCAATCGATGTGGAAGTTCAGGTAATAATTATAAAGGTAACCATTAGGGTTTATATGATACTTACTTTTGAGGTAATTATGGGTTACTATATGTTATGATGGAAGTGAAAGGCATGAGATAAAATTGAGGTTAAATTATGTTATGATCATTTTTGAAGATTTTATCTCGTTTTGGGGAATGCTTTAAGAATTATATATTTTTGGAAAAAGGACAACACGCAGACCGTGTGACAACCCGTCGCGTCGGACAAAGCTGTAGGAATCAAACCCACAACCAAAGTGCGACTGGTATTTATCACCTACCACTGGACTACGTGAAGTCCCTGGTTAGTTTGATTGATTCTTTTTAGTTAGATGATTTTATGAATTAAGCGTAAGTTGATTTTGGGTTATCTATGGAAATTTATTAACCCATCATGGAGGATATGTGATTAGGTTAATTACTTTTCAATACGAGACTTTAAGAGCAACTGATGTTGTTTGGAGATAAATGTTACAATTTAACTTGGAAGACTATGTGACTAAATCCTTCAAATATTTGTGTTTCAATCTTAGTTTGGTTTACTTTGAATTATTTTATGGACAATTTGTTTATCGAATGGTCCTCGTTGAACTTTGGTTTTTGTTGGACAAATTTTGGAGATTAATAATATATTTTCTTTTTATAAAGGGTTATCCTTTTCTGGATTATCTGATCTTGTACTAACCTTTTTGGTTTTGGTTTTGGTTAAGGTCTGAAGATATGGGAAGTATATAGTTATCTTTTGTGGATTAGGTGATTCTCTAGAAGTTTATTATAGTACTCTTAATGTGAACAAGTCTTCCTAAGTACTCGTCTTTTGGAGAAAATATGAGTTTGTGTAAGGAATCTAATAAAAGTTGAAAGTCAACATGATAAGTGATTATGTTTCCTTATGAATAAATTCTTCAATAAAAAGTAACTTAAAACAAAAATGTTTTCTATTAACTTTTCCTACTGGGGAATCGAATACCGTTTAACCCATCACAAGTTTGTGATTTTCTTGTGGTTAACTTTCTCCTAAACATGTTTTCTATCACTCTCCATCAGAACATGACCCTATGTTTTCTCCTCCATGTCCATGTTTTCCTACATGGAATCCTAGTATGGGTTAACTTGGGTGACCTCTGTACTTATCTTTCTTTATTTTAAAGTGATTGTTTTACCGACTCTTGTTCCGATGTGGGACTTTCAAGGATGTCTCCAAGCTCAATTTTAAAATTGTGAGGATGCAATTCCCAAAAGGGGGGAAGGATGTAACACCCCAGGTAAATAAAGAATATGAAATTTTTATATTTATCCATATTTGTGAATAAAATATTAATATTACTTTAAAGTGGATGCTATGCTCGATGGCGTACCCAACACGCAATAACGAGTTTCTTGGGAATCTTACGTTGCACTCTAATAATAAAATAATATTATTTTAAATAGTAGTTAACGCCTAGCCATTGTAATGGCGGGAATGAACAGAACTAACTACAAAATGATTATATATGTTTGTCAAATATTTTTACTTTTTACAATAAATGTTAGAGGATTAAAAATTCAAATGAATCCAATTTTAAGCGTAAACATTCTAATATTCTTTAAAAGGTCGATTAAACGCCTTTTGATGGTGAACCTCTTTTAAATACACTTTTTGAAAATTTTATGTGTTATATTTGAAAAAATAAAATTCTTATTTAGAATCGGGACATCAAAATTTACTTTGTGTAAATTTTTGGTGTTTTTCCAAAAAAGTTCAATTTTTAATGAATTGTGAAAAATGTTGTATTTTAATTCAAAACCTCTTTTTAATATAATTTATTTATATTATTATATTATCTTTTGAATTGGTTTTAAAATGAAATTAGAATATATTTTTACCATTTAATACAATAGTGGTCGTTGGAATTAATTTCACTTTGAAATTTGACTTAAACTAGTGTCAATCTTTTGAAACTTATTGTTTCATAAAAACACGTTATTTGCTCTGACAACGGGAATTAATTATTAAATTAATTAATGCAACTAATATGTTTTGAATTTTTTAAAATATACATCATTTTTGAATTAGGAATATCAAATATAGCTTAGGGTGAAGTTTTGGTATTTTTCTGAAAAACTTCAATTTTTGATGAACAGTGAAACCACTAAGTGGTACTTATAAAAACTGATTTTCCGTTTAAATGAAAATTTTCCATCTTTGTGTTTTTAATTTCAAAAATAAAACATACATGGTTGTAATTAAGAATTAAAATGTGGTTCAATGGGATTAAAATAAATTTTTGTTGAATAGTAACTTATTAAGTTTTTAATCACGATTAGAATTAATTAGTGTAGTTTAAGGTAAGAATAATATTTTAATAAAATGAAATGACCTAGACACATGTCCTACCCTCATTTTATGTGTCATGGCCGACCAAGAAAATCCATGGGTCAACTTGGGGACCCCATGGAGCCACTTTGGTTGGGAAATGACATAAATATCTTTTTATTTAAAGTTAAAGTAAAAATGAGACAAACATGAAATGTTTTACTAATTTTTTTTACATGGGGTTATACAAATCATATTTTTGACTATAAATATTCATTGGAAATATAAAATGATTTCCTACATCATAGTATTTTTTTTATAATTTTTAGACATTAAATAAATTAAATTATTTATGACATCATGATGATGCAGCGATGACCTCATTATTTAACGATTCAAATAAAATGGAAAGATAATGTAATATATAAGACCTACACATGTCAAAAACCAATTGTATGAGTGGATTTAGAACCCTTATCACCTTATCCTTGAAACACATCAATGTGGGACCTCTTAAATCCGAATACCATTTTAAAATAAAGTGAATTTTCTTTACCTTCCAAGAGTGCCCCTCCTCTCCTCTTATAAAAGGCCCCCACCTCTACCACCTTACCCACACTCCCAAAGCCTTTGGCTCAGACAAACCCTGACCATTTTGTCTCTCCAATTCTCTCTCTTACTACTTGAATCCTCACTTTGGGCATAAGTCTTCCCAAGGAAGCCTTTGAGCTCAAACCAAAGGGAGTTACCCGATTTTAAGGTAATGTCTTCACTTGTGTTGTTTTGTGTTATTTTTCTTCTCCAACCCCCTAAAATCTTTTTATTCATTTATTTTGTAACAAATCCAGTATCTTCAATATACTAGGATGTTTTTATAAGAAGGATTAGAGCTACACTTACACACACCTACATCTAATGGTTAAAGAACACACTGTTTCTATGGATGGCGAATTTCTGCCTCACGAAACGATGATTGTTCGACATTCTTCTAACACCTTCAAAGGTGGCCATTAATATGAAACTATAATTATATATGATATATAATATGTTTATTTTTTACTTAAGCTTCTGTATTTTTAATTTATTTCATACCTTTATGGTTTCCATTATGGGTAAACGCGATATCTTCATTTAAGGAAGTGCGGACTACCGCCCCCTCAAAGTGATTTGATTCGTTATTACCATATGTGGTACGTATAAAGGGTATATTTAATGATATTATATATGATACCATACTGGAGTTAAAATACTATTATGTATCATTATGTTTTAATTCCATTAAATATGAAATAGAAATGGAAGTAGCGTTCATGCGTACGTACAACTTACCGTCTCCATGAACGGTACATTTCATTTCTTATCTCAAAATGTTATGTACTATTATAATACATATATATAATGGATATATATGTAATATATTACATCTAAATTATGGATATAATTCTGTAATTATAACATATATATATATATATATATATATCTCATTTTGTTTTAATTCCATTAATATGACAAAAAAATGAAAGTAGCGTTCATGCGTACGTACGACCTACCGTCTCCATGAACGGTGCTTTTAATTTTTATCTCCAAATTCTAAGGAATAGTATAAAATGAATATATACTGGATATATATGATATTTAAAACATCAATACTATTCTGGATATGATATAACTATAACTACATGGAAAATTATTTTCCAACAAGTTCAATTTTTGACTCATGTACCAAACATCGACAAAAACGTCTGATATGAACTCATATTATTAACCAATTATTATATCATTAAAATATGTGATATGAAATAAATAATAATCTTTATAGGAGGTCTTTAATCAATTATAAATTGACCAAAGTTTATTATTCATGAATATAAAGAAACGAACAAGACAAGTTGGACTTGAGGTAAGGGATCCTACCCCTCTCTTTCTTTTTAAGTACACTCTTTTATGTCATTCCTTATAAGATCATATTTCTTGTTATTGGGATGTTATTTTATATTACTCCTACTATACTTATTATTTTCATATGATGAGAGACCCTATTTCCTCTCATCAATCCATTTTGGAAGTTTTGAGCAGTGCCGTTAGGCTGCCGAATTTTCGTAAGAGATCTAACCTCTCTCTTTCTCTATAAGTACTCTACTTTATGTCACTTATTTTAAGCTCCTATTTTTTATGATGGGGCATATTATTTTATATTCCTCTTGATTTACATTTTATTTTAATGTGATGAGATACCCTATTTGATCTCATCAATCCATTTTTGGAAGTTTTAAGTGGCGTCGTTAGGCTGCCGAGTTTTCGTAAGGGATTTTTCATCTCACTTTTATTCCTGTGAGATTTATGCTACATTTGACACAATTTCCTTTGATTGGTGTATGTACTGACCATTATTTTACTCATTGTGTAATATTCTTTCATTTATGAGTATTTACATCAATGTTGTATTGTCCTTCTTTCACAGGGTGTATGTTTCGAAAGATACCCATGTCGGTAAGGGAACCTTTCACCCTCATCTTTTTAAAAGACTTATTTTGTTGGGTATTTTAATTTACATATTGTTATGTTGGGATATGTTCTCATATATCCTTATTGATGTAAATTTTATGTCCAAGTGATGAGATACCCTTTTTTTTATGTGACGACGTTAGGCTGTCAAGGGAACTTCTTAACCCAATTCCGATTTCTTTGGGTTCAACATGTAGTTATTGAATATGTCATCCTTTAAATATGTGTGAATGACCTTTGATTATTTTACAATTAATATCCACTTATATTTGGTGTATTCGTTTGTCACACGTAATTATGTAATTGATTTATCCTTAAACCAAGGATACCGTCTTTGTAAGGGACTTCGTCTCATTCTCCTTTCATTGAGGCATATTCTGTTTTATACACAACCTTCTTTTATACGGTGTATAAACCCCTTTGACTTTTAAGTTTATTCAAAAGGAATATTTTTTATACGAAGTGTTTATTAAACGAAAAAAGGGAATGTTTTTGTCATAGGTATGCGGCGACAACGACTTCTCCGCCGCCGTGACCATTATTTGAGTTTCGGCTTCCTCTACAAGCCATACCATCTTTTTAAAAGAAAAATAAATACCATGTTTTACTTTTCTTTTATTTTGGTATTGAAAATGGTTTTCATAATGTATTTATATCAATGTGTTGTATTGATATCTTGTTATTGAAAGGTGGAAATTTTATGTTTCCTTTATGCATGTTTTATGTGATAAGATTATGTTATGGTTCTTGGGCATTGTTATGAAGACGGGTGGTTCCATGATAAACTAAGGGCAGGTGAGACCGATATAGCTCTCCAATGCATTGGGTAACGCGAATGAGTGAAATGTTAAGGTTTCTCCGAAGAGATTTAGGGAATATACTGTGATGGGTATTCCAAAACTTAACCAAGAGGGTTACTCCCTACGTAAGAATGTTATGAATGCCTCAAGTTACCTTTTATGTCTTATGATTTATATGATTTATTCATGATTTTATGAGGTATGTTAAAGTGCTTATGTTTTATGGGTAAAGTATGATTTCATTCTTATGTATACATGTACTCATGTTTCCTTTCCATATTTTTATATCCCTTACTGAGCTTTTTATGCTCATCCCAAGTTTTTGAAATGTTTTTCACAGGTCAAGGGAAGGGTACATGATGTGATGATAGTGTCAAGGATATTTCAAGAAAGAATCCATGTTTTATTTTAAATATGTTTCCGTTGATGGGAAGAATGAATACTGTCTTTTATGTAACCACTTTGTTTAAATGTGGAATGTAATGCAAGTTTCATGATCTAATTCTCTAAAACTCTAAACCTGAAAAGATCCTCAATGTGTAATCTTGTAATAACTCAAGATTAAGTAAGGTTTAAGGCTGGGGCCTTATATCACTTTTGAGTTTGGAAAAACAAGTCTATCAACTGTGATCACATATTAGACTCCCTCTTCCATCTCTCCTTCTGAACATGCCTATTCCACCAATACACTCGAACCATAGGTATAGTCCTACACCTAAGATACTTCTCACTATTGTCCACAATCCATATTGAATGATCCTCAAAGGACACATCGCCACAAAGATTAAATTTCTTGATATGTATCACATGATAAGGGTCAAGATAGTACCTCAAAAGTTGCGACATGTGAAACACATCATGCATGTCACTATAGTGATGTGGAAGGTCTAATCGGTATTCCATTGAACTAACACTAACCAATATCTCAAATGACCCAAAAAAACTAGGTTCTAGCTTTCCCTGTTTCCTAATATGGTCTTGCCTCAACCTAGGTGACACACGAAGGAAAACATGATGACCAACCTCAAACTATAGAGACCATCTCTAATGGTTAACATATAATTTCTGCCTACTCCATGTGGTCACAAATCACCTCCTGATCAATTAAACATGCTTAGATGTCTCCTGAACGAGACTTTTCTTAACCAAAACTGACTCACCCACCTCCAACCATCAAAGAGGTGAACGACACAACCTGCCATACAAGGCCTCTAAAGGTTCCATCTGGATCGATACATAGAATTTTTTATTATATATAAACTCCATGAGTTCTATATGATTCTACCATAAACCACTAAAATCCAAAACCCAATCTCGTAACATATCCTCCATAATATGAATAGTCCACTTAGATTGACTGTCAGTCCGAGGGTGATATGTTGTGCTCAAAAGAACCTAAAATCCCAGAGCCTTCTGAATACCATACCTGAACCGTGATTTGAAATGGTAATCCTTATAACACCATGAAACTGAACTATCTCATGCATGTACAGAATACCTAGACCATCAATAGTGAATAATTAAGAAATATGATGCCTTTTTAAGTCGATTTAAGATCACCCATACTGAATCATTCTTATGGGTTATCCTAGAAAATCCTATCACAAATCCTATAGTGACATCATCCTATTTTCACTCAGGAATGGGAAGAGGCTACAACATCCCATCTAGCCTCTAATGCTCGACTTTCACTTGCTGACATATGAAACATCTCACCACAAATATTTCTATCTCATTATTCATTCTTGATAACCTGTACTTTTATTAGAGATCCTGATTCATATTTGTCAAACTAGGATGTACCTCCCATCTAGAAGCATGCAATTCTGTCATTATCTCCTCACACAAGCTCATAAGAACCCATACTTGGCCATATAAAATAAGAGAATTATCACTCCCAAGATACCATTATGATGGTGTCTCCCCACTATATAAACTATCTCATAGAACTAATCCCTCGAGATCTATTAAATAATCTATATTGATCCGATCCAAGATCATGAGTATAACATATTTTAAAGTCAGAGTTACTCATCCTTGAGACTCCTGAACATCTTGATGCATGTATGCAAAGAGTGACATCATCCGACACTCATCACATGAATCCTAAAATACCTCAATATTTATATTCCAACATAAATCATTGAAAATGATGTTTCCCTTGAATAATGTATAAGTAAGCTCAAAGTAGAAAGACTACATATACTCAATCCACATCCTTTGATGATGGTTCAAGTCCCACTGAGAAAGGATGTACCCGAGGCTCTTATGGTCCGTGTACACAAAAAAACTCTCACCCATAAGATAGTGTCTATAGTATCTTAGGGTATATACCATTGTAGCTAACTCCATATCATGATTAGGGTAGTTCCTCTCATGCGGTCTCAGATGTCTGGAGCCATAAGCGACCACTCAATCCTCTTGCATTAGATCTTCTTTGAGTCCAACCATGGATGCATCAAAGTACATGTTACATGCTCTACCCAACATTGGTAAAGTGAGGATAGATGATGAAGTTATTATGCCTTTAATTTCTTGAAATTATCCCTTCAATGAATCTTAACAAAAAAACTTCACACCTTTCTTGGTCACCCCTGAAATCGGTGTAGTTAGATAAGATAAGTCATGGATAAAATGTAGATAATAACTAGCTAAATTTAGAAAAACCAAAATACTGAAGACATTATTGGGTGTCTCCCAAGATAACACAACTGTAATTTTATCTAGATCCACCAACACTCCTACCACTAA
This sequence comes from Viscum album, assembly GCA_963277665.1. Taxonomy (NCBI): domain Eukaryota; kingdom Viridiplantae; phylum Streptophyta; class Magnoliopsida; order Santalales; family Viscaceae; genus Viscum; species Viscum album. Next base: position 1,397,306,515 of record OY728127.1, on the reverse strand, counting down.
GATTACATGTCCCAAGAAGTGAACTTTATCAGTCTAGAAACAACATTTGGTTAGCTTGACATAAAGCTGATGCTCTCTCAATGTACTCAAGATGATATCAAGATATTTGGAATGATCATATGAAAACTAGGAGTAAACTAATATTTTATCGAGAAAAACCACCACAAAACAATCCAAAAAAGGATGAAAGATCTGATTCATCAAGTCTATGAATACCACCAGTGCATTTGTCAACCCAAACGACATCACTACGAATTCATACAAGCCATATATACTCCTAAAAGAAGTTTGAGGTATGTATGATGGTCTCACCCTTGACCGGTGGTATCCATATCTCAAATTAATCTTAGTGAAGATCTTAGAACCTCATATCTAATCAAATAGATCTTTTATGCATGGTAGATGATTCTAGTTCTTGACTATAATCTATTCAATATTTGATAAATGACACATAAGTGAAAGGTAACATCAGCTTTCTTGGTGAAAGGAACTAGCGAATACCATGGAGATATACTTGGCCGTATGAAACCTTTAGCTTCTAGATATTTCAACTAAAATTTCACCTCCCAAATATATCCTAGTTCCATTCTATAAAGAAGGATAAAAAATGGCTCTACTCCCAACACCAACTCAATCATAAACTCAATATATCGCTTGGGAGGTAAGTCATAGAACTCATCAAGAAATATATTATGAAAATAGCCTACCAATAGAAGAAAATAATCCTAATACATACCACCATCATCCAGAATAATACTTACTATCTATGCTATGAGACAATCTAATCTACACTGAATTGGTCCTGCATGACCAGCATGAAGATCCCACTCACCTTGGTGAGAATAACTTCCTACTTTCGGAGAAAGAAAGTTAAATATTCTATATTAATAGTCAACATGATCTAGTTATAGGAAAAAACAATCCATACAAAGAATAAAATTGAAACCTATCATTTCTAGAACAAACGGTTCTACAAGAAACGATATCCACCAATATATAGAGAACATGCCTTGAAACATTTGATATTCTCGGACTGCACTCCCAATGGTGTGTCAATAGTCATGACCCCTTCAATTCTATCCACAGCTAAACCCAAACCATTTTCAAAAAGAGTAAATAAATAGGAATGAAATTCTCCTGTATCAAAAAAACTCAAGAAAGGGTAGATGATACAAGAATTGTACCGCTAATGGTATATGGTCCTACATCCACAATAGATAGAGTAATCTGCATAGAGTGTAGCTAACCAAACCCTCTACCTTAAAATATAATCTAACCCCCTAAGATATTATATCTTCCTGAAACTTCTATTCTTGCATTAGGGTACCACATATCCTACTTTGACCTGAAAATACTGTGGAACTCCAACTACCTGTCTACTAAGGAGCAGCTGAGTCTTTCACATACTTCAATACCTATCCTGATCCCCTTCGACTTCTTTACTGCTTCATGACCCTAAAAAAAATCTATAGGTGTCTCATACCACCACAAGAACGAAACTAAAAAGTGAGGTATGGAAACTAATCCCACTTGACTCCCGAATTTCCACACTAAAAACACCACAACTGAATATAGTCTTGGGATGGCTGCCCATAGACCTGAATTCTATGATATCTATTTCCTTAGAAATAACTATCATATTTGCACTTCTTTACACTAGAATAAAAGTTCCTAGTTCACCTTAATGAAATAGAATACCCAATGCTTGGGGCCTCTTTTCTATTCCCTTTCATGATGAGATCCCAATTCATCACATCTGAAAAACTACTTAGAAAAAAATGTTCACCTATGACCCAATCTCATAGTGAAGTTTGTCCTAAAAACACCCCACCCTAGAGATCTCAATAGTATCTAAATATGGAGAAAATCACTGTAGGTTAGTGAAACATTTAGTGTAATACATAAACGGAATAACCTCACATGTTAGATGTATGAACTCGTGAGCCTTATCACCCCTCAATGTCTCTGGATAGAAGTGGGTCAATAACTTCGCCTCAAATTCATTCCAAGATAACTCCTCCTGCTACCCTACCTACTCTTGAATATCCCACCAACACTTGGAAAGTACACATAGAATATATAAAACAAGATTCACCCTCCTATATGTGGGTTTCTTATGGTGACTAGAGATGATTTAGACTAACTAAATGCAGAACTCGGCTACCTAGGACCCTCCCTCATCAATTAACATAGGTAGATGCTATAACTTGAACTCTCTCATCAGCCCATACATCAAATTCTTGGAATGAAAATTCTCCCTTTCCATGGATCACATGATTCTAAAGAAGATATCATGAATTTGAACCTCTATATGATCCTTATGATCCACTAGAATCTTCGAATCAACTATGTTATGAGTGTGCTGATTATCACCCTCCTGAGGCTCAAATCGAAGATGTTGAGGAGGCATTTTCTCTACAAGACAAACACACTCTATATAACATTGAAAAAAAAACAAACTCAACTTCAAAAGGTGACAAAAATATAAAACCAATACTCTTGGTCTCTTTAAACAAGGCTTACATGTGTTTTAGCATGAAATAATAGTTTATTTCTTTCTATTTATCTAATATAAAAGGTATTTCATACCACAATTCAATAGGAAGACATATAAAACATGCAATAGATATGTCCCTATCATGAATAATGAATTTCAATATATATCCATATGTTCCTATCATGATGCATGCATACTCATCTCACAACATACTAGGACATAAGTATAAATCTCATGAAACCTAACATCACACAACATATGCATCACCTTGGGTGAAATAACATCAATTGTAACAAGAAAACATCATGAATAGAAATCCCATCACTAAGCACTCAGATTTTACCCTGTATATGGGATATCTAATCCCATGAATAATCTCATTAACAAGACCTAACACATCCTAGAATACTTTATACCTTTCCCTAAATATTAAAGAAATAGAACAGAAAACCCGATTCTACGATACCACTTTATAATGTCCCCCGATCTGGTACTCTCTCATGTTGCTAGAATGGGTTGGTTACTGGACCTCAAGCGTACCTACTCATATGCTAGAGGATGTTGAATAATAGTGGGGGTGTGATATTTATAGTGGGGATTCTATACCCCCTATTATAGATATAAAATATAATATAAAGGAAAAATACAAATAAATATCATAGAAATAGAACTAAGAAGAAACAACAAAACATACAAACGAGAAATAAAAAGAGGAACCAAATAATCCAATAATAATATAATGACATGCTGAGATGTATCTAAATTTTAAACTGAAAAAAAATTAAATAATAAGATGCCACAAAATAATCACAAAATACCTCAGTCCTGAACCCCATGTCAGACCCATCTCTAAACTCCTACCCATCCAGCAAGTAAACCAAAGAATCAACAAAAAGGTCCTTTTCCCTTGTCCAAACTTGTATCTATATAATCTACTTAGGTACCAAAAAGTGACCTGAATAGGGTGCGAGTAAAACTCAGTAGGGTAACACTATCATGTCTAAACAAAACTAGTATAATAACAAGTTCATACAATAAAGTGATAAACATAGGTATTAATTTAACCAATTAACACAATATATAAATCAAACTACTTAGAAAATATTCTAGAGTATCTCTGAGCATTTAACACAACCATAACAACCAAAAACCATTATTACATGGAAAAATCACACAAATATACATCGATCCTGATATATAAGCCTTTTATCATGAGACTAGGTGGATACTTCTCAATATAATCAATATAATATGGGATTGGGTAGAGATTGATCAATATAAGTATTACCAAATGGGACTGGGCATAACTCACTCAATATAAGAATTAAAACATGATACTAGGTAGATCCTACTCAATATAAGCATTACTGCATGGGACTGGTCATATCCCATTCAATATAAGCATTACATAATGGGAATGGCATGATCCCACTCAATATAAGTATTACATAATTTTAACATTACAATTCATAACAACAAGGATATCACACCATCACATCATATGCCTGAATGGTTAATTATGAAAATTAACATTTATCCTTCAATTGAATTTTAATTTGTATCTCAAATGATCAATAGTCATATCATTATGAGATAAGACATTAACTAAGGATTCTATATCAAGAAATCACCTATGGTCTCATTTTATTCTAAACACACTTTAAGCCATTATCCAAATTCATATTAATCAAAGGGTTTCTCACCCAACAGGCATATAAAAGCCAGGTCACAATCAATTTGATCTAGAAGTGATCTAAGGAATAATAAAATCCATTATTTAATTAATTAATATGCATGTTATGTTTTCAAAATCTAAATATTGCACATACTTAGAAATTTTCAAACCCTAGGGCTAAGGTTTAGACCCACTACCTTTAACCAATGATTAACACAATACTTCCCAATGGAAAACACTAACATAGAAGAAGGTGAAGAATATTTTAAGAAGAAACTAGATGGAACCAGATAAAGATCAAAATGATTCCATAATATAAATCAAAGGAAAAAAGACCACTTCAAAGGAAGAATGAGGAAAGGGGAAGAATACAAAAAAAAGATATTAACTAGGGATCAAACACCAAATCGTGATGACTGAAGGTGATGAAATTTCATCAGAATCACCAACAGTCGCCTGGGAATTGAGAGGAGGGGATTAAATGAAATAATGAAAAAAATCATATGAAATTACCACTTAAAACCTCTACTTTCTATAAATAAATGACATGTAATCGATTTCTATTCCATGTATTCCTTTTTAAAGGGATAAAATGAAAAACCCATTGCCTCAGTTTAATATTTATCCTAGTTGAAAATTACACAATGTGTAACAACTTCACATCATGAACCAATTCCCAATACGTGTTTGGTGGTATTTACACATCATATAACATGTGCACAATGTATAAATGTTTTGCAGACAATTTTCAGCCTAATTTCTATATAAGGACCTGAACCAACTCTAAATCCTTCCAAACCATGGAAAAAAATCATAAAACTATTTAACACGTTTATAACTGGACTCTATTAATTCAAATAAACATACATCCCTAGACTTTAGGTAATTTTCACCAACAAAGGATCTTCGTCTCCAAACAAGACTCAACCACCAAGGCTTAAAGATAAAGGAAAACCCAATGAAAGACGTTTAACGCAAAAAAATTAAAGTGGGAAATACCTGGGAAAAGAAGAGATCTTACACATTAACACCCAACCATGAGGGGTATTTAACTGGATTGGTTTATAAGAATATAAATATTATAAAATTCTTATTATGATGGGTAAGATGTTTTTCTTAGTATAATATAATTTACTAAGGTTAATACATCATGAAAAATCAAATCATGGGTCATGTCTATCTTGTGGACACCCTGAACTATTTCATTAGTGAGTAGTAATTCAAATTGAGAGTATGAAATTTATTTAGGGGGGTAATGTAACTCTTGAATAATTTACTATAAATCTTTCCTTCAAATAAGTCTAATGTGTTTGATAAATTTCTTTACTAGAAAAACCGAACTAAAAAAACCACGATACATTTTAAAATAAAATTATATGTAGTAAATATAACCGCTATAATATAGCCATTGAATTGGAGGGTATGAATAAAAGTAATCACATTTTGAAATATACGAATAAAGGAAAATAAAGGGGTCTTTTTTAATACCAATTCACTGATAAAATTTAATTAGTATATCTAAATAACTTATAAGATCATTTTATGATTAAAAATGTATTTTCCTAAAAATTACCTTTTTAGGCGCTAAGTATTTTTTATTTTGTGAACTTAAATATATTATGGTTTAATTATGATAAAATAAATAGCTTATATTAATAATATATTAAAATTAATTTAATTATTAATTTATAAGAAATTAGAATTATAATAATTAATATCTAAAAATTCATTTTATTATTAAAAAAGGTTTTAATTATATTTTATATTTCCATTTAAAGTTTATATTTATAAATTTTAGAATTATAATTTGAAAAAATGAACTTTATTTTTTGATTCATCGTGTTGATATTATCTTAAGATGAATTTTTGATATTTTTTTGAAAATTTTTATTTTTAGGTGAATAATGAAAAATAGAGTTTTACAAATACTATAGATTTTTTGACTATATCATAAGGTAAGAATGAATCAAAAGCTTTTAAAAAAATCTTCCTGAAAAAAACTATTTAATGAGTAAAATTATTCATTTAAAATACTATGTTGAATTTTTAAAACTCATGTTTTACATTTTGAAAATTTAAGTAATCTTTATCTTAATAAAAAATTGTTTTTTATTTTTATCTTTTATTTATAAAGGTAGAATTCAGTTTTGGATTTCATTGAAAGACACATAAATAAATAAATCAACAGAAATAAAACAGAGCAGTGCAAAACAAATAAATAGAGTAAAGTAACTAAACAAGAACAAAAGAAAATAAAACTAACCGAAAGAGACAACCACTATCTCTGTGTGACCTCGCGGGTCACTCTCCAAATCACGACCAAACGTCGCCCAAGGCAAATGCACCCAAGCTGCAACCTGCACAAACACTAAAAACAGAAAAGAACTATAGGCATGAGTATTAAAACTCAGTAGGCTAGCCCAATATCTATTCCCAATCCACTACCTTTAAATAAAGAATTTACCAATTCCAGCTTTGAATTAAATTATATAAAATATTAGTTTCCACACACACTTTTATTTCTAAAACAAGTATCACTCCATTGCCCTTTTTAATTTAAAACAAGTTTAATGTTTGAATGGAACATGTGTATAGCATTTTAAAACATTTTTGTGTGAAATTTATAAATTCAAATTTTAGTTGCTTGATAAAGGGAAAACCACACACAACACACCACACACACTAAGGGAAATGTAAAAGAAGTGGCACACAGGGGCCAGCTACCGAACTAGACCTCTCAATCATCCGCCAAATACAAATAAACACTAAAAGAAACATGGGTCGAACCTAGGAGATCGTGAACAATATAGAACATACCATACATGTGACTCATCCTGAAAGCATGCTCTAACTCGATGACGTCATAATGCCCTAACGCCCGGCATAGCCCTACATGGCCTAACCGAGGGGCCCAATCCCCATAGCAGCAATAACGCAGTATTCCCCTACTATGGGGCCACTAGCCAGTGCATAGTCTAAACTAGTGCGGCAATCATTCTCAGAAGATTCACTCACTATTCCAGATTCCCATGTCAACACAAGAAATAAAAAGGGGGTGAATCCACAATGTAAAATAATCAGTCACGATGCACAAACATCACATACAGCTCACACAATCAACGCACACCAAAGATCACCCCCAAGTGGGTTTTCCAAAATAATCTATTTTATTAAAGTACCAAACGGGCCTTCACCAATTTTAATGAAATACCTCATTTCTCGAGAAAACCCAAAATACTTGTTCAAAAGAAATTATTTATTTTTAAAACTAGAACAACATTTGAAATTCTGTGAATTATGTTTAAAGGCCAAATGAGCATTCTTTCAATAATGGGTCTCTTCTCGTTAGAAAAATGTTTCAAGTGTCGTGTATAAATAAACGTCTCTTTTACACCAAATAATCATTTAGAAATTAATTATCTTATATTATTTCTCATTCATTAAAAATTAATAAAACAATAAGCAATTAATAAATTCTAAATCTAAAAGTAAGTGCAGTGGGGGACCTAACTCAACTTTGAGTTCGGTTACGAAGACGTAGCTCGCTCAACGGTGCACTTGACAGCACGCGAGCCATGTGGTTACTCGACATCCGAAATAACCAAATAAATTAATTAATGTCATTTAAATAAAAAAAATTTCCAATTTTATCCTAAACATAATTTTTATGCTTGAAAACACATGTTTTTCTTAAAATTTTTACACATAATGTACGCTAATATTAAAAATAAATTTTATCACTCTTATAAATTTTATATTATAAAATATTTAAAATCACAATTTCCAAATTATTTAATAATTATATTTTATTTTTTAGTCATAAAAAATAGTTATTGAGGTTAAAACTATAGATACCATGGTAAAGGTAAATTTTAGTAAAAAGAGTTAACCAAGTGAAAAATAGATAACAAGATATAAAAACTATCTCCAAATGAGTGTTTGTGGTTTTTATTGGCCAATAATTATCTCATATCCATTATTTTCTAATTTTTAATCCACTTTCCATGTGAAATATGTGTTCTTTTTATATTAAGATGTTATATTTACAAAAATTATATTCCCTTCACTAGGGAATTTTACCACCCCTTAAAATCCACTCCAAAAATTATAAGATCCCTTGAAAATATGACCATTTTATTTCCCATATAATCCACTTACATGTACCTAAGATTGTTTTCATAATGAATTGTCATAATTCCTAAATTTCCAAGAAGTACTTCTAGAGAAAGTTTAAATTCTCAACGTATGTACTAATCTCCCTTTAATAATTTTACTTATCTGTATTTATCCTCTAAACCTATATTCCCCATTAAAACATGATAAAATGATTATTATGTATATAATGTCAATTTTTTATGTTTATGTAATAAATATTATTAACCTTTACCATTTTCCCTTAGAAAAATGAAAACGTCATTCAAGCATATGTGCAGACTACCGCCCCCACAAAGTGACATGTTTCATTTTCCTTTACCACATTAAATAGTTTTTTTAGAAAAGAGTATTTAATAGATAAATATTATATTTATAATATTATTATGATTATTATATGATAAATCTAATTCTAACTTCCTTCCATTCAATGGGAAATGAAAACATCATCCATGTATACATGTGAACTACCACCTCTATGATCACCAAGTTCCATTTTTCATCAATACCATACATGAATAGATATAAAAAATATTTTATGAATATATATTATATAAATTATTCATATATATCATGAATAATTTTATGAATTTAGGAAAAAAGTTACAATTATTTTAAATTAATCTATTAATATCGATAAATTACTTGAAACAATTTCATCATGTATCCAATTCTCCAAAACAATGCCCATAACTTACATCAAGTGAACATGGGGATGTTTAAATAATTTAAAAAATGATTTAGATATATTTTTTAATAATTTAATTAATAATTTTTTATCAAATAGCGGGGTTTGATGTTTCAGTTATGAAACACGTGTGGAACAATCATAATTACAACATCTGATAACGAAAATAAGCGATAACTAACTAATGAATGTATAATAAATGATAATAATGAAAGAGTAAAAATGGTTATATATATGAATAAGGTTCTTAAATTATTTATTATGATATTTATTTTTATTATATATGAGGTTAAATCACTTTCATGGAAGATGAGAATTAATGTGGGGTTTTTTTTCTTGTCTCAATTTTCATTCTTTGAGACATATTCTATATCCACCACTAATATTCTTTTTTTGGTGTATATAATTACCATTTATGTATTTATATCATAAATATAATGAAATTAAAGTTTTTTGAAGATTAATATAATGTTTTTTCAATCAAAAGTTTTTGGTTAGAGTGTTACTAAAGCCGTAAGGGTTACCTTCTAATCTTATTTTCAAATCAAGATTATCATAAATGAATTTACATATGGGAAAAAATTGTGTGAACTTTATCTCTAATACACCAACCATTTTATCTTCATATAATTATTAATTATTATTTATTTTTAAGATGTCCTATCTCTATTTTATTTCCCATGGTAAATAATTTACATGATGTGACACTTGTAAGGGAAACCGAACCCACCTATTCTTTATGATCAGGAATCTTCCTTCCTCTATATCCACATTAATTTTATGGATGTACTAATCCATTCTTAAATAATTTATTAAGGTAATTTTATACTATTTTAATTCATTTAAAATAGTTTGAAAGATTTTTTTAACATTTTCCCCACATATCATTTTGAAAAAATCACCCCTTTTTAGCATTTACCATGTAAACACATTCTTTCATCATTATGAGAATTCATCTTTATGAAGGATCCTTTTCATAATATGAAATGGTTATCCAAATTATTTCTATTCTAAATGATTTTTAAAAGAAAATGATATAAGTTTATATTTTTCAAAAGTATTTTATTTATTTTTAAATGCAATTCCTATTTTTTGAAATGTATTTTAAATACTCTTTTATTGAAGATTGTTTTTGAAAGTAAAAGTTTTTGAAAGTTTTTACTTCACCTTTTTGAAACCATTATGTTTTTAAAGGCTCCATTATTAAAGTTTATTTTTAAAATTATTTTATTTAAAAAATTAAATTCATGTTTTTTAAACCTATATGTATTTTTAAGGCTTTTTTATTTGTATTTATTTCTAAATAATAATTTTGAAAAATCATTCTTTTAAATTTCTCAAAAGTGATCTATTTGAAAGTGACACATAACTTCCTTTTTTACAAAAATGTTAGGAAGTGTTTTCTAAAGACTCTTTTAAGTTTCAATTCCATTATCCTATTTATGTAAATGGTTTCTTAAATCATTGGGAGTTATTTTTTATAAACCTCCCTCTAAATTTCTTTATGAAATACGTATTTTTGGTGATTAATTTTTTGGTATAAACCAATATAATTACTGAAGTCATTTTATGTGATAACATTTGGAAATTTAAGAAAAACCATTTCACATCCATGATTTCTTTATGATATGATGAATTATTGAGTTCATATGGCACACATATATTTGGATGATGATGGGTGGTGTCTTATATCTCCCACCAATGCATTGGTTAAGTTTTTATATCTAACATGATCACAGAGGGTACATGAGTTGTTAGCCCAATCCCAAGGGGATTTATGGGTTATATACCAAGGCCATGTGGGTACATGAGTTTTTATCCCAAGACCAAGATGGTATATGGGTTGTTATCCAAATCCTACTATATTATGGGAATTAGGTAGCAATTCCTAGAACACTAGGTTATGATTTCCTATGCTTTCTCTTATACCAAATTTCTATATTATATGATTATGTTATGATACCATGGACCATGTTTATTATCTCAAGTTTCTATACTATTATTCTATGATATATTATTGATCATTTGAGACTACTTGATATTAAATTATTCCTTTGAGAAAAATATTATTATTACATGTTCTTATGATTAAGATATTTCTACCATGCTCATGTTTTCACATGTTTATGATCTAACTTTTGATTACATGTTGATATGTTTTTACCTCACTAAATTTTTAATCTAACCCCATTATTATGTTTCTATTTCCCTAGGTTTTTAAAATGAATATAACCTACGATATTCTATAAGGGGATATAGTATAGTGTTATTATAGATAAATGACCACAATAAAATTATTATGTAGCTAATCTTTAAAGAAACAAAACCCTTCAATGTTGAGATTTTGTGATTATTGTGTGATGTAATATTTGAATTATGGAAATATATGTAAGTTTATATTGATTCAACTCACTTGGTATCAAATATGATATGTAAAGAATATATTTTTATCACCACATATGAGAGTTTGGGTCTGAGGCACCTCATTCCATCAGTATCCACAACTTATGTTTTATAAGAATATGATACTATATTAGGACATACTCTGATATATGTTTTTCATATGTTTATGCCTTTGATTTAAAGGATCTCCAACAAGGAGGATATATAGATATATTATTTGAAAAAGAAAAAGGATATCTTGAACAAGATGAGTGATAATTTCAATGAGTACATTTCTAACCACTTTTCTTTTTCTATATATTTTATTTCTATTGTTCCCATAGTCATAGAGAACATGGATATAAGGTTGATTAGGGTTTTCATAGGCTATAGACTCAGAAAGATGATTTGAAGAGGGATTTACAAGTAAATTCTTAGAAAGATAATAGAGAGAGGAATAAGAAATAAAGAAGTAACGATCTATCATAACATAAGTAAGAGGGACCTCCCACCTTTGGAAATATCACACCATTTGGTCACCACTGATATATTTTTTTTGGAAGTGAAAAATTTCTAGAGATTCAGAATGAATAACCCAGTGAATGATATAGAGGAATGGATTGGAAAATAAAAGGATTATTTGGGAATTTCAAGGGATTTTCTTGACCTACTAACATAACATTATTTGTAATATCTCTTTGAAACTTTTGGTAATTCTTGAAAAATCATCACATAACATGAATTACTCAATAGAAAACATTATCCACTATAGGAATTAGACTTAGACAAGGGATATTTCTTTAATACTTGTAACACTCTTGGTAACCTCATGGATGGAAATGATGACTTTAATTCCTATCTTTCAACCCTGAAACACTCCTGAAACTGATCAAATGGAAATCACAAGGGAAACCTAACTATAAATAATTTTACTCTCAAGATTTATGATATGGAGGTTACTTATAATGATAAAACCATATATCATATTTTATATTGACCAAAGTTAGAGATATAAAAGGGATATTAGGTGACTATAACTTTGGTGAGAAGGCTTGAGGTTGATACTATAACCATTACTCTGATACCAATACTAAAATCACCCATGAGGTAAAACCATGAAGGAGGTTATATGAACAAATGGAAGGCCTACATAGTAAAAGTCTTATATAAAACATGAATAACATAGATAGATTAACTAATAGAGAACTACTCTTATATTGATGGAACAAATGGATATAAGGATTCCTCTCCCAAATGTTGAGTTCCTCCTCTGTCTGAGTTACAATATTTATAGTTGTTGATGTTGGTTCCCTAAAACCAACTATTTTATACTTTAAACTACTTATATATTAAAAGTATTTAATATTATAAAATATATTATCACATATTGATTGTTCTTTTATGTAACTTAAATTTGATAATGTCCTAGAGTATATAGAACTTTGAAATGGTCATAAAATTTCCCCATTATTATGAGAACCTTGAAGTGTTATGATTATATTCTAAAACTTATATATTAGGACTAGGATAACATTCTATGATAGGATACATAGTATGTTTGATTATTAGTTGAGAGTACTTGTAAGAAGATGAAACTTCATTTCATGAAGTTCACACTTGATAATCTCCAGGATAAGAGATTATGAGGACATACCCACCTATAAGAATTCCATATGTCTACATGTAATTGTATATCATTATATGAAAACATGTGTAATAATTATTAGACTTTAATATTATTATTAATGCATATTATGAATCACATACTTTGATAGATCTACCAAAACTATGATGCTATATGTTCATGGGATGTAGGATATGTTGGCTGTGTCATGGATCATATGTCATTAATGAATAATCAGAGAAATTATTTTCCCCATAAATTTTAATGGAATTATATATATCATCCCTTGGATTAGAATAAAACCATCAAACTAAAATTCCATGGCCATGATGATTGACAGGTTCGTTTTAGGATGTCAAAGAAAGACATATCGAGAATATGGTTTAATGGCATGAGTATGAAACCTGTTTAATGAGATTTCAATAAAAAGGGTTTATATTACACAATACATGTTCCTATGTGGCTATTGATACTAAGAAATTAACTTATTCCTCTATGTGCGTCTTTTAGTGTCTCTAGATGCTGATATTGGACTTTAGGAAAACCCACCTAATGATACCAAGGAAGAATCCTAGAGGATAATGCACTAAATGTATCCATTGATCTAAGTTAAATTTTATAAGAGTCTAATTATTAGAATAAATTTTATTCTTCATACTGAGGAATAATATTTATTTAGGATTTATTGATCGCAAATATCCAGTAACTATATTTATATGTGAGTTGAATGTTAAAATAAATATTTATTTGCAAGACCACCGAATGGAATATTTTTTCATCACTTTTTTTATTTGTAAGGAAATAAATAATATTTAATATTAAATAAATATTCATTTAGTTACATGAATATAAAATAAATATTTATTCACAAAAAACAGTGAATATAAGATTTATTTATTTATCGAATGAATAATATTTATTATTTGAGGTTCTATAAACACAAATTAGGAAATGTGGACCAAGTTAAGGGGTCTGGTGAGAATGATATATTGTATATCATTTAAATAAATATTAATCTATTTATGATATTTATTTTATCTATGATACATACACGTGTCATGGAAATAATAATAATAATAATAATAACAACAACAACATATATGTAACAACCCAGATACATATTGAATAATTTGTTTTCATTCTGGAATTAAATAGTTAAATTCATTATAAATGTATAATGAAATAAATGGTATTTATAGAAATTAACAATTCTATAATAATTAAATAGTAACCTCACCATTGTAATAGTAATATGACCATTATGAATAGTAATATGGCCATTAGAATGAAAACCATAGATATGAAATTATAAATAAAATTTAGGTATCTCATAAATGAAAATATGACAAATTTTTATCATGGAATAAGTAATTTTTTTTATAAATGATAAATTAAGTGTTGGTATTTTTATAAAATATAAATGTTTATTTATAATTTTATAATTAATATAATTATTTAAAATAAAATTTATTTTAATAAAATATATTCATAAATTAATATTTTGTTTTATTTTAATTATAAGATAATTTAATGAGTCCATTATCAATTTTTTAAAGTATCATAAAATCAGTTATAATATTAAAATCAATATTTTTCAAATAAATGATAATTTTAATTAAAAATTAATTTTATCATATTTATAAAATTATTTTCATAAAATGGAGTATATTTTTGAATTATACACATCAAAAAATGTTTAGGGTTAATTTTTTTGGATTTTTCTAAAATAGTTGAATTTTTGGGGAATAATAAAATACGGTAATTTACGGTATTTAAAATTATATGTAAATAAATGAATTATTGAGTCATGAATTATGTATGGATGAGGTAATAACTCATTATATTAATCTCACATGTACTCATTCACATGAATCAACACTATTGATAGTATTCATCCAAAATAATTAACAAATGAATAAAATAATAAAAACGCCCCTCTCATCTCCCTATAAATACCAACCCTCACCAGCTATTCTCCACACACCTCAAAAAACATGTATCTTGTCTAAATTATTCTTAATTAACTTACCAATACTCTTCCCCATGTCCAAGACCTTCTGGTCTCACAAAAAGACTAAAACTAAGTGCCTTAAGGAGGTTCTCAAGGAGACAACATTCGAGAGGTAAAATCCCCATTCTTTCTCTTTTAAAATCTTTATTTATTTCTTTATTTATAACTTATCATCACCTACCCTATCCAAACTATAATGATAACTTCGGTAGTATATATATACATGAATTTTATTTTTCTAATGTAATATCCATCATCAAACCTCTTCTTTTCTCCTCTTATTCTAAAAAATGAAAACATCATCCATAGCATGTCGATTCACCACCTTCGTGGATGATGACTTTTAATTTTTCATTACCTAATTGAAGTTTGGTAATAAAACCATTATTATTGTTAAAAATAGTGTAATGTTTATATTATAACTTTATTAATGTTCTAGAACTAATTTATAGACATAATATTAAATAAAATGAAACTAGTTTATTGTGATCGAAAAAATGCTAAAAACAAACCAAACATTTATCATTAATATTTTATCCAATGAATAATACTTATATAAAAAAATGATATAAGTTATAGTTTAAAATTATGTAATTATATTAATACCATTTTTCAACTTCTATAATTTTTCTTCTATTTGATAGGAACTCCCATAATTATACTCAAGGGAACCGACCATAAAGCCAGTAAATGAATGCTCCTGGATCAATGATTATAATATTTATTAATCATAGAAATGATCATAAATGAACTTAATAAAATATTAATAAATAAAATATTTTTGTAAAATGTTCTTAATTAAGTAATTAATTAATCTAATTTGATTATCCGGGACATTAAGTACAAGTGAAGAATGATTTCGGACATAAGGTAAGACAATTCTTAACAGAATTTCCATTATTTGGGTTGACCTTATACTTCATTGATTATGTGGTTCTAAGATTATTTATGAAATTAATTTTGACAATATTATGTTGTATTATATGGATTTAAAGTGTATACACATATTCCATTCATTTTATTATTTATCTCTTCGATGATATGATATTTGTAAGATAATTTTATTTAAAAATCCTCTTTAATATCTATTTTTAAAATATTTAAAAACAATGTTTTTTTACATATATAGTATAAATAGAGTTTCCCAATTTCATTAATCTTTAATATTTTTAAGTTTACTTTAAAAGTTTACAATTTTATTTTTAAATAAAATTTCCTCATTTATGAGTGTGTGACTTGTAAAAAAATGTAAAGTGATTTCAAAATGGAAAAGTTATTTTCCTCGTGAATGATTTTTATATGAGATTTATATGTTATGATTATGTTATGGTTCTTGGGAATTGTTATGATGATAGGTGGTTCTGTGATAAACCAAGGGTGGGCGATCCCATTATATTTCTCCAGTACATTGGGTAAAGGGGTATAGTTAACCAATTAGGTTTCTCCTAAGAGATTATGGTAATATACAACAATGGTTATTCCAAGTGTAACCATGATGGTTACTCCTTGTATAACCGAGAGAGCTACTTTATATGTAATAGTGATATGAAAATGATTCCAAAAGTTACCTTTTATAATTTTTTATATTTTTTATGGTTTTATAGGAAACTTATGGTTTCACAAGGTAATCTAAGTAGCTTATGTTTTATGTGTAAAAGTTATAAATTTATGAAAATATTTTCATTCATGGAATAACAGTTTATTTATTCATTTTCATATACCTTAATGAGATTTTTTTCTCATATAAAGTTTTAAAATGTTTTTCATAGGGTTTTTGGATGGGAAAAGGAAAAGAATAATTCAATTTTAAAGTTTTAAAGTTTTATTATGGAAAAAATCATGTTTTTTCTAAAAGTTTCATATTGTGAAAAAATGGATATTGGGTAGAAGTGTATATTTTTTAATATATGAGTTTTTATGTATGAGGATATTACCTAATTCTCTAAAACTATAAACCTAAAATATCTTTTGGAATGTATAAAAGTTAACTATATTTGAATTAACTAGATTTTGTAATTTTTAAGACCATGTCCTTATAGTTGGTACTAGATAATGGTTTAAATAACTTTTGGGGTTAGGAAATATTAATGTAATACCCATAAATAATTTTTAATTTATGGTTACATTGAAATTATATATAATTTAAATATTAAAATGTTACTTTATCTAAGATATGTCTGTTCAGAATTGTTTTTTGTAGAAGTAATAGGGTAGCTGAAGTAGGAAGGCATTGGGAGGATGGAATACTTCTGAATCCATAACTTAGAATGGTGATAATTGGAATCGATTAGTTTATGATAGTAATGGATAAGTTGAAATAGGATATAAATGGTAGAGGTATCCATGCATGATATCATATAGATCAAACATATAGGAATACGTCTGTAGTGGAACATTTTAGGAGTCAACACCCTCCTGCATTAAGTGGATCTTCTGACCCAGTGGTAGATGGAGGGTGAATTAAGGCCCTAGAAAAGATTTTTTGATGTCATGGGGTGTTCAGACTACCAAAATGTTAGTATTTATATTTATAATTTTGAAGGTGAATCCAACTAGTGGTGCTTAATGGTAAAAATATCAGGGATAGTTTATAGATTGATGCTTTGGAATGGGATGGATTCAAAAATATTTTCCTTGAGAAATATTTTCCTAAGGTGATTCGACTTAGTTTGGAAAAACAGTTATTGGAATTGTGAAAAGAGGAGGATTCTGTGGATGCATATAAAGAAAAATTCACTCAATTGGAAAGTTATGATCCAAATTTTATCCAAGATCTTAATATTAAAATCAATCATGGATTGAAGCTAAAATATCAAAGGGAATTGGATTCTCATGAATTCAAAAGTTATGAAAAACTTGTTAGATGTGTGGAGAAGGTGGAAATGGAGTTTTCCAATGATAACGTGTTCTCTAAAAACCAAAAAAAGAGGCTGAGATGATAAGAAAAATGAATGAACGAATTAATAAGTTTGATGGTAAGAAAGTTAAGATTTTAGTTTGTGAGAATTATGGTAAAAAACACACTGGGGAAATCCTTTTGAAGTCAGGTAATTGTCTTAGATTTGGTAATTTTGGGAATGTGTCTTGTAACTAAAATGGAAAATATCATGGTAGTGGTAAGAACAATTATGATATATAGACATTAAAATGTTTTAAATGTAAAGAGATGGGTTATTATGAAAATTAGTGTTTTAAGAGGAACCTGAATGATGGGAATTAGCCCGAATATAAGAAAAAAGGTTTGGTGAAATCCTTTTCAACTACTTTCCCACATGTTGGGACATAAAATGAAGTGGTATTAGGTACATTTTTTTGTTTATTAATATTATGATAATGTTTTTTTATATGGAGTCTACACATTCTTTCATTTATGAGAAATTTTCTAGTAAATTAGAAATTCCACATCATGAAATAAACCTAGAACTTATGGTAAAAACACATGGGGGAAATATTAAGAAAAAAATAAATTATAATAATCTTTCTATCAATTATTGTGGAAATAATTTTCCAAAAAACATTGTTTTCTTACCCCTAGTAGAATTTTTTGTTATTCTGGGTATGGATTGGATTTATGTTTACTATGATACGATTGATTATAGAGAAAAATAAGTTGTTTTTTAGAAAGATTATTAGTTTCTATACATGAATGAACCCATACCATTAATAAAATATCCAAATAAGAGAAACTGTTAAAAGATGGATATTAATGTTATCTTTCACATATTATTGAAAACAAGGGAACTGTTCACTTCACTTTGGGGTGATCCTGTTTTGTTTGTTAAAAATAAATATGGTTCCATGAGGATTTACATTGATTATATATCATTGATATTAAGAATAAGTATCCATTTACTCATAGAAATGATTTTTTTTATTAGATCCAAGGAGAAAAATACTTTTCAAAGATTGATCTCAGGTTGGGGTACCATCAGCTGAAGGTGAAAGAGGATGAGATTATGAAAATAGTGTTCTATACTAGATAAGGGAATCATGAGTTTGTAATTATTCCATTTGGTTTGAAAAATGCCCCTTCTATATTTATATATCTTATGAACTAGATCATCCATGAATATTTTGATAAGTTTTTTGTTGTTTTTATTGATGATATTTTAGTTTATAAAAAAGTTATGAGCATCATGAAAAACATACAAGGATTGTTCTAAAAATCCTTAAATAAAATAAGTTATATGAGAAATTTAACAAATTTGTTTTTTGGTTATAATATATTTATTTTCTTGGGAACAGTTTAAATAAGGATGGCATAAAAGTTAATTCCACAAAAAAGTGGATAATGAATGGACAAGGACTACAAATTTTATTGAGGTTTGTAGTTTTCTTGGATTAGTAGGCTATTACTGAAGGTTTGTTAAAAACTTTTCACAATTATATCACCCACTAACTAAGTTAACACGAAAAGGGGTTAAATTTATTTGGATATAAGAATGTGATGTTTATTTTTTGGAACTGAAAATAATTGTGGAAAATGCTCCAGTTTTGTCCCATGCCATCCAGAAATGGAAAGTTTTTCATCTATAGTGATAATTCTGTAAAGGGAATTGGTTTCATTATTATATAGAATGATAAGGTAATTTCCTATTCTTCACGAAAACTAAAACCTCATGAATTAAATGATCCCACACATGCTTTAGAATTAGTATATATGGTTTTCACCTTAAAAATTTTAAGGCATCACCTATATAGAGAAATGTCTGAAATATATAATAATCAAAAAATATTGAAGTATATATTAATTTAGAAGTAATTGAACATGAGACAAAGAAGATGGATGAAAATGATAAAGGGTTATGATTTCATGATTAATTACCATCCTGGTAAAGAAAACAAAATGGAAGATGCATTGTGTAAAAACCATTATACTACATTAACCATGTTATGCTTAACACATGGCCTCTTGGTTAATGATTTGATGAATTTTGGATTGAAATTTGTTGGTGCATGAAATTACTCTGTTTTGTTTCAGGTGTTAGGGAAATTATCACTATAATAAATAATTAAGCAAGCGAAAAAGGAAGACTATGATTTACAAAAAATGTATAATTTGTTAAAAAGGGTAAGTTTATAGAATTTATCATTGATAAAGATTGTGTTTTAAGATTTGAGAAGAGATTATGTGTGCCTTGTGATTCATAGTTGAAGACACATTTATTAAGTAAAGCTTATAGTTATCCATTTTTAGTTCATCCTAGAATCACTAAGATGTACAAAGACCTTCAGGAGTATTGTTGGTGGGATAGAAGGAAAAGAGATACTGTTGACTTTACCATGAGATGTTTAAATTTTCAACAGGTAAAAGAATAATGAAAATTACCAAAGGGGATTCTTCATCCTTTTCTAGTTCTATAGTGGAAATGGGAAAATATATCCATGGATTTCGCAGTGGGATTAACAAAAACTCCTTGAGGTGACAATGTGATTTGGGTTATTATTGATCGACTGACTAAATTGGCACATTTTCTTCCTATTTGAAATTCTATGTCTTCATGTCAACTTTATTGACTATAACTAAAATAGATAGTCATATTACATAGAGTTCCTCTCTCTATTTCATCTGATCATGATCCTAGGTTCAATTTTATCTTTTGCAAAGGCCTTCTAAAGTCCATGGGAACTGAATTAAATTTCAGAACTACTTTTCATCCTCAATATGATGGACAATCAGAGTGAACAATTCATAAATTTTAGGATATTATTAGAGCTTGTTCAATGGATTACCATGGATGTTGGGATTAATATATTTCTTTGGTTTATTTTTCTTATAATAACATTTTTCATTCTAGTATAAAGTTGGAACCTTTTGAAGCATTAAATGGAAAGAGGCATCAAAATCCAGTATTTTGGGATTAAGTAAGTGGAATAAAGTTGATGGGAGTAGAATTGGTAGAGGAAATATTAGATAAAGTTCATTTGATTTAGCAACACTTGAGGATAGATTAAAGAAAACTGAAAAGTTATACAAATGACTGTAGGAAGGATATTTATTTTTAGGTAGGTGATCATATCTTTCTTAAAGTTTCTCCATGTAAAAGTGTGATGTGTTTTGGTATGAAGGAGAATCTGAGTCAATGGTTCATTGGACCCAATGAAATCATAAAGAAAGTTGGATTATTTTATTAATGAGTGGATTTTCCTCTAATTTTTCCCAAATACCCAATTTTTTTATGTTTTGATGTTAATAAATTATGTACTGGATTCATCTCATGTTCTGAGCCCTGAGTTTGTTCAGTTGGAAGATAAACTTTCATATAAGGAAAAACATCTTTAGAATATATATTGTAGAGAGAAATTATTTTGGAATAAGTTAATTCACCATGTTAAGGTTTTGTGGATAAACCACATGGTTGAAGAAGGAACATGGGAATCTGAAAATGCTATGAAGGAAAGGTATCCTCACTTATTTAATAAGTGAATAAAATTATAAGGATTAAATTTTCAGAAGTTGGGGTGGGGGTATAATTCAACAACCCAAGTACTTATAGAATATATTTTTTTCATTCTAGAATTAAATAGTTAAATTCATAATAAATGTATAAATAAATAATTGGTATTTATAGAAATTAAGGAATCTATACTAATGGAATAGTAACATGGTTGTTGAAATAGTAATGTGACTATTAGGAATAGTAATCTAGATATTAGAATAATAACCTCACCTATGAAAGTATAAATAAAATTTAAGTATTTCATAAATGAAAATATGAAATATTTATATCATATAATAAGTAAATTAATGTTTTGAAAATGATAAATTACGTGTTGGTATTTTTGTAAAACATAAATGTTTATTTAAAATTTTATAATTAATAAAATGATTTAAAATAAAACTTATTTTCATAAAATATATTCATAAATTAATATGTTGTTTTATTATAATTATAATATTATTTTATGAGACCATAATTAATTTTTTGAAAGTGTCATAACATTGGTTATAATACTAAAATCAATATTTTTTGAATAAATGATGATTTTAATAAAAAATTAAATTAATAATATTTATAAAATTATTTTCATAAAATGGATCCCATTCTTTAATTCTACACATCAAAAAATAGTTAGGGTTAAATTTTGGGATTTTTCTAAAATAGTTAATTTTTTTGTGAATAGTGAAATACAATAATTCACGGTATTTAACATCATAATTAAATAAATGAATTATTGATTCCTGGATTATTACTCATTATATTGAACTAAAATGAACTATTTATTATACTTAGTCACAATAATAAACACTATTGATAGTCTTGATCCAAAATAATAAACAAAGAATAAAAATAAGAAAAAACACCCCTCTCCTCTCCTGATAAATACCACCCCTAATCACATCTTCTCCTCACACCTTCAAAGCCTTGTATCTTGTCTAAATTCTGAAAAATTACCTTCCCAATCCTCTTACCCACGTCTAAGGCTTTCTGGTCTCACTAAAAGACCAAAACCAAGTTTCTTAAGGAGGTTCTCAAGAAGATACCATCCGAGAGGTAAAATCCTCCTTCTTTCTCTTTTTAAATTATTTCTTTATTTATTTCTTTATAACTTATTATCTCATCCTATATCCAAACTAGAATTATAAATATAGTATAATATATATTGTTTAATTTTATTATGTTAATGTAATATCCCTCATCAAAACTCTCCTCTTCTCCTCTTATTCTAAAAAATGAAAACATCATCTGCGATGTGTCAATTCACCACCTTCATGGATGAAGAGTTTTTATTTTTCTTTACTTCCTTCATGAATGTTCATAAAACCATTATTGTGGTTAAAATAGAGTTTAATATATATATTATAACTTTTTTAATGTTCTAGAACTAATTTATAGGCATAATATTAAATAAAACTAAACTAGTTTGTGATGGTCAGAAAAACCACAAAAAACAAACCAAACATTTATCATTAATATTTTATCGAATGAATCATCCATATATCAGATAAAAAAATGATATATGGGATTATTTTAAATTCTATAAGAATATTAATACCATTTATTTCCACTTCTATTGTTTTTCTTCCATTTGAAAAGAACTCCCATAATTATACTCAAGGGAACCGACCATAAAGCCAGGAAACGAATGCTCTTGGAACGATGATTATGATATGTATAACCCATAAAAATGTCTATAAATGAACTTAATAAAATTCTAATAAATAAAATATATTAGGAAAAGGTTTTTAATTAAGTAATTAATGAATCTAATTTTATTATTTAATCCCTTAAGTATAAGAAAAAAAATGCGTTTTAACATAAGGTAATAGAATTATTAACCCAATTTCCATTCTTTGGGTTAACCTTATACTTCATTGATTATGTGGTTATATGATTATTTTTTAAATTAATTTTTATTATATCATGTTTTATTATATGGATTTATAGTGTATAAACATATTCCATTCATTTGATTAATTCTCACTTCATTGATATGATATTTGTAAGGGACCTTCCTTTAAAAGTCATCTTTAATGTCTCTTTTTAAAATATTTAGAAATATCATTTATATATATATATGAAATAAATTAAATTTCTCTATTTTATAATGATTTAATATTTTTATGTTTAATTTAGAAGTTTACAATTTTATTTTCAAATAAAATCTTTTCATTTATAAGTGCACGGCTTGTAAAAAAATGTTAAGTGATTTCAAAATGTAAAAGTTATTTTACTCATGAATGTTTCTTTTATGAGAGCTTTATGTGTTATGATTATTATATGGTTCTTGGGAACTATTATTATTATGGGTGGTTCCATGATAGACTGAGGGTGGGTGAGCCTGTTATATCTCTCTAGTTCATTGGGTAAAGAGATGGAGTTAACCGGTTATGTTTCTCCTAAGAGATTTGGGAATATACTAAGATAGTTATTCCAAGTGTAATTGTGAGAACATGGTTCTTTTTTTCAGGTAAGGATCTTTTATTTTGGATTTAATGTTGTTTACCTTCCTTTTTGGATTAAACCCTAATCTGGTCCATGGGCCGGTTGGTTGTTATTGGGAATGAAGGGGAGAAAAATGCAGAAAAATGGATGCAGGCCAGGTACAGGTCATATACTTGGGGTACACGTCATGTACCTACATGACGTGTACTTGAGGTACACATCGTGTACTTTCCCAGTGGGGTTTTTTTTTATAAAAGAGGCAGTAACCTCATATTTTGATGTACAACAATTTTTATCTCATTTGTGGACCCAAAAACCATTCAAACTAGTTCTTCAAATCTAAAAGCTGTCTGAACTTTGATTCAAGCGTGGCTTGTCTCGTTCGAACCGCATCAGTAAGTAATCGATTCCTTTATAGTCATTCTTGATTCTTCAGAACAAAGACTGTGCTATTTGGATTTAGGCTCATATTCCCTATTTTCTCGTTCTTCGTTCATTCTTCATATTTCTCCCACACCAAGATGAATCCAGACTTGATACTGGACGATCTATCTACTACTGAGCCGAGGTAGGTGGTCTTATTCCTTTCACTAATTGTCTAGTGGTTTATATGTTCCGGAGTTCCACACGCCCATTTTTAGTGTGTCACTTTATTGAGAGTTTGTCCCATGTTGATTCATAATGATGTTTAGGTGATTAATTATATGAATTGAAGAATGTTGAGCTTATTGGGTTTGATTAAGGGACACCCTGTGGGTGCGTTTCCCTTAGATAACTAATGTTTAACCATTTCGACCTAGGATGCCTTTGGGTATGCCTTTTTTATCCCTTTTATTGGTTTTTCAAAATTAATTTGGTTCAATTAAATGTTTTCCCATGTGAGATAAAAAAATTTTAAGCCTTATAATTGTTAGATTACATGTCAGGCTTGTATTATGAATTTACCATGTGAGTTAATCAATGTATTCCATGTAATAGTTTAATCTACATGTGTGCTTGTTATGAGATATGCCTATGGGTGATGCTGTTCTATGCCTAAGGGCGAGGTGGTGCTATTCCTGTGGGTGAGGATTAGTTATGTCCATGGGCAAGGATTGGTTATTCCTGCAGGTGGGGTTGTGTTATGCCTACGACCAGGTTTTTTTTATGCCTACGAGTGAGGTTTTGAACTGAATATCTTGTGGAAAGCCTTAGGATGCATCTGCCAAGTCAAAGCACAAGCTTGGATTCAGTATTCCCTTATAATTGTTTAGATGGTCTTTCAAGACATCTGTTATGATTACATGATATGAGGGATTTTTTATCTAATAATGGATCTCAAGATGTTTACAATTCAATGTAATAATTTTTTTAATGAACATGAACTGAATATAAATGGAAATAATACTTATAGGATTGTTTACTTTTGAGTACTTCCTAGTTTACTGTTTTTCCTTTTGGTACACTACCTGTTTCATATACTCACTGATATATAGGCAAGAATCTTGGGTTACTGATATTTATTTTTCACACCCTATTTGGGTCATGATTTTGGGCCCAAATAGATTATATTGTTGTAAGTGTTGATAAGGGAAAGATCCCTTCTACAGGTACTTGATTTGCTATTAAGGAGCAGGAGAGCATGGGACCAAGCTAAGGCTTGTGATTATTTTGATTTTGATTTTGTATTTATGTAACTTGGTATTGTATTTTTTTTCTACCTGTAGTGTATCATGTTTTGGATACTTTCTTAGAACATGTGATAGGAAGCATCATCTTTTGTATGTTGTAATTTCTGGTTATCTTTATTATTAGTCTTCTGTTGTTTGTTTCAATTGTATAATATTTACTGCTTCCGCTATTGTATATTATTGTTCTTCTGTGTTAGAATCTACTAATGATGGAATATTTTCCCCACTATCACACTCTAGGTCCTCACTGCTAGTCAGCAGCCTCTGGCGTTAGGGGAAATGAGTTCGAGGCATGTGACCAACCAGGTACAGAGCACCGGTTCAGTGGCATCTGGATCTAGGATGTTAAAAAGTGGTATTAGGGTATTTTTTTGGTTTGAATTACTAATTGGATACAATATACAAGGATATAAGGGAAATGTAATTTGGAAATAAGATATTCCCAGGAGTAGCTATCCCATGTACAGGGAAAATCCAAATTGCCTCAAATTGTGTTCTGATTTTCTGGATTTTGACTGTTACAGTTGATTCAATTTCACCATTGTGTGACACACTTGATTTATGCTATTACTATTGGTGAAATTTTGGGTTCTATTTCAGTTTCAACCTGATGAGATGAGGGTGTTCCATCTCATGAATCATATATACACTTATTAGAATCGCATACCATGCATTATGCCATTCCATCTAGGATGCATTAGAAATTGCATTCTATTGTGATAGTTGATGTGATAGTTGTTCCCACTATTGTGTTAGTTGGGTGTAGTAGATCAATGGGTGATTCCATCTTAAAATTCTTAAGGATTATGGGCCCTTATGAATTTAGAAATGACACACTAATGGAAATAAAAGGCTTAAATGAACTTGATATATGTATGGTTTTAATGGGATCCAAGTTTTGGGTTCGTGAGGTGTTACGGGCCCTCATGGATTTGGAAATTGGTAAACCCTTGGAGAAATTTCTTAAATAAATGAATGTGAAATAGAAATGGAAACTTGAACTAATGGATAGAGACTTGACCAAGACCTAGATTTTGAGTGGGCAAGAGGTATAGTTTCTAGTGGTTTGTTGGATGGTCTTTATACAATACTAGATCTAGAGGAAGGTTGTGGGTTTGACTTGGTTTTTAGGAGGGTTTTGACCTGTCCTGAGCTTTTGAGTTACTTATTTGATATCATTCCTTTCTGAGGTGTGTGTTTGTCATTGTAGAGACATTCCACCATGACAACCTCAAGTGGTATTCCTAGAGGGAGGCTATGACCATACATTAGAGATGGTGATCCATAGGCTATAGAGCTGTGGCTAGAGATCACGTTAGAAATTTTTGAGCATCTGGAGATGCCTCTAGAGAAGAGGGGAAATATCAAGACTTATATGCTATGTGGAGAGACAAAGCTATAGTGAAATGTTTTAAACTAGGTTGACGATCTATAGAATATGGGTTGGGTGTTCAGGCCAACCTATTTGAGACATCTGATCTGATATGATCTATGAGCTATCTATTTTGACCTATGCTGTTCTAGGGAGTCCCTTGTAGGATCCCTATCCTATGTACCATTTGTGAGGATCACTATTGTAGGATGCCTCTGTTGTTTATCATTTGAGGACCCCGTGTAGGATTCCTCCTTTTCCTTTTAGCTAAGGATCCCATGTAGGATGCCTTCACTCATGTTTATCTAGAGGATCCCAAGTAGGATGCCTCTCAGTGCTTGAATTGACTAGACCTGACCTTAGTAGTGGGATTTTAGTAGTACCTCTCATTGTTTGATACATTTAAATGACCCATAGGGCAGGTAGAGGGTTGTACGATTAGGGGAAGATGTTGAACTGTCCTATTTTGATATCTACACTTTTGAGATGTGAGCTTTTCTTATATATAGAGACCCTTGGGTAAGGGTTGTTTAAATATTTTTGGAGTTTTTCCTTGGAACAGAGATGTGAATGATCATCCGCAGGCTGTTTCTTTTATTTTTGGCTTAAATAAAGACGGATCTTGAGACTTGTTGAATCTATTTTGCATGACCAAGGGATAGGGTTGATGAGTAAACTTCTTTAAGGGCTAACCTATGGTAGGTAGCTCCCTTAGAGTTTGTTTTCTAGATTTTTTCTACGATATTTATGGCTTTGGTGCCGCTCAAGTTCCATTATCCCTAGTAGGACATGCGGTTTATAGGAAATACACCCTTGTTCAGATGGGTGATCTTTGTATCTTGACCCTTGATATAGGAATGATCAATGAGGAATGATCAGTTCAACAAGTTAGACATGACTCGGGCATGGTCAGCTGCTTAAGAGATCATGTGAACTTCTCTTCATTAAGTGATGGATGACTTGGTACATTGTTAACCATGTAAATGGATGATGTGATTTTGAGCCAGTTTCCGCATGACCCATCTGGTATTAGGATGCATAGGGTGGAAAAACTACGAATAGTACCGAGGATGTTCCATTTTCTTTTACAAAATTTGGGTATTATATGTTGATATACACGGTACCCATTGCATGTTAAATGTTAAAACAAGCTTTGGAGTTAAGTTTTAATCATTGATCTTTGAGATTTTTTGTATGTTCTTGGGTTATATCTAGAGTAGAGTGACCTGAGAGTTATGAAACAAAGTTTGTTCCACTCCTCAGGAGGAATTTATGGGGGAACAAGTTTTTTTGACACACTGGTCAGTTTAGTTTCGGCTTTCATGACAAGTGATATGATGTGGTGATCATGGTTCATGGAATGATAGTCATGCGTTTAAATGTGTCCTTCCAAGTAGAAGGATAACAATCAAGGACCATTCAGAAATGTTTGTTTCTACTTAAATTCCTTTGAGGCTTGAAAGTATTGTTTCTCATTGATAATTTCTTGGAAGCACCTTGTTTTTGCGGTTGGCTATGTGTGCATCCCTTGTGAGGAACTAATGATCATGGATGGACCTCAGTGGTTAATCATAACCTATCACGGAAATGCCTTTGGATAAAGGCATTGTGGTCAGTTAAATGATAGTGAATCAGCAAGTGAAGCAGAGTTTATTTCAGGAGGTTGGCTATTAGTGGTTCGAATATCCTTTTATGGTAATCCTTGAAATCCTTTTAGTGTTATCTTAATTGATAGATGAGCATTTACCCTATATTGATGTTATCCTGGATGCACTAAGGGAGCTTCAGTCATACGCCATGCTATAATTGAATGTCGTTGGGCTAGTTTGTGATCCCTTTCTGTGTTGTGCACTGGATGTGTTTCTCTAATTGAGGCTTGGTTAATCCCATGTGATACATGAGTTCCCATATAGGAACTCCTTTAATAGACTCTAGATGCCTGTCACTTTCTTTGATGTGACCACCAGGCGGATGGCACTCAAAGTTCAGTCAGTGTTCTTATGTGGTATTTTGTCCTTGTACCAAAGTCTCACTTGTAATAGGGAGTATGAACCACCTTGGTGAGTTCCTTGGACTCCGAGTTAATGAATCTGAGGTTATATCTGACTTATAGTCAGGCTCATATGTGTTTTTTAAAAAGAGGTAATGATTTCATTGGGATGGATCTGGAATTATGATTTTAATCATACTGAGGCATGACCTTTTAAATGAATAGTGGATGGTTTGACAAATGATCATCAGCGAGAGACATGTATGGGCTTTGGTGAACATGATCATTGTGGGTGCGTGGTGCCTTGGGAGAAGGAGTTATGTTTCTATTTCAATATGCTAACCTTCTAAGCCAGACATTTCTGAGATAAGTCATCTAGTGATGTTTTGACTTGTTATCCTTCTTGTTCCTTGTTTATGGTTCGAGTGAATAAGTTTGGACACTCCACCACTTTAAGGTGGGTGTGGTGTGGAAGTTTGCAATATCTTTTGAGGGATGATTTCATGACCAGTTTGAATGAGGTCTATTTAGGATTGATTTTTCTTTACAATGAGGCTTCATTTATGACCTTAGGTTTTATTGGGTTTTCCTAGTTAAAGTAAATCATGCTAAGAGTGTCACAAGAATACTCATGGGAATTATTTTTGGAGTTTTTCCAACGTTAGAGGTGTCATGGTAATGATTCCATATGGTTTCTTGTTGACAAGCTCATGAAGGATGCACTTTTCCTTCTGATCAAGGAAAACTTTGATGTTGATAAGCTTGGGAGGCTGTACATTTGTGAGATTGTACGACTGCATGGGGTCCCATATTCTATCGTTTCAGATAGGGACGCCTAGTTTACTTCTCATTTCTGGAAAAGGCTACAGTGGGTGTTGGGTACATAGGTGCTTCTGAGCATGAATTACCACCCCTAGATAGATGGCCTGTTAGAGCGCACGTTTCAGGTGTTGGAGGACATGATGTGAGCATGCGTCCTAGATTTTGAGGGTTATATGGAGAGATACATACCCCTGTTTGAGTTTTCCTACAACAATAGATTTCACGCTACTTCTAAAATGGTTCTATATGAGGCTTTGTACGGTAAACCATACTGATCACCCTGTGTTGGCTGGAGGAAGGAGAGATAGATATGTTGGGACCTTGTCTTGTCCAAGAGACCACTGAATAAGTGTAGTTGATTTGTAAGTAGAGGGTTACTATGAAGTCTTGTCAAAAATCTTATGTCAATCGCCACAGATGACCTCTAGAGTTTGGGGTCAAGGATTAGGTTATCTTGCTTGTTTCACTTAGGTTGGGACATAGGAGGATTAAGAGATAGGGTAAACTTTCACCACCATATGTTGAGCCATTTGATATTCTGTAGAGATTTGGGTTGGTTTCCTATCAGTTGCAGTTACCTTAGAGGCACTGATCCATGCATGATGTATTCCACATATCTCAGTTGCACCGCTATCATTCAGACTTGTCTCACATTTTTTATCCCTAGGAGGTTGAGCTTCAGGTTGATGCATCCTTTGAGGAGCATCTGATTCGTATCGTTGATTGGAGGACAAAGGTTCTTCGAGGTTGGTTAGTTCCTCTAGTATGGGTGATATGGTAGCATGGATGAGTGCAGGAAGAGACCTAGGAGTGGGAGGCTGACATACGTGCCCAGTGACCAGAGTTATTCTCATATATTTCTTCACCACCCTTGGAAGGGAAATTTAGGGATGAATTAATTTAAGGGGGGGGGGGAGTTTGTAAGAACCCAATTCTTCTTTTTAGGTACAAATATTTTATTTTGGATTAAATTTTGTTTATCTTCCTTTTTGGATTAAACTATAAGCTAGCCCATGGGCCTGTTGGGTTGTTATTGGGAATAAAATGGAGAAAAATCTTGAAAAATGGATGCAGCCCAGGTACATGCCATGTACTTTGGGTACACGTCATGTACTTACATGTCGCGTACTTACATGTCGTGTACTTGAGGTACACATCGTGTACTTTCCTAGTAGTTTTTTTATAAAAGAGGTAGTAACCTCATATTGTGGCATACAATAATTTTTCTCTCATTTTTGAACCCAAAACCATATAAACTAGTTTTTCATATCTAGAAGCCGTCCA
This sequence comes from Viscum album, assembly GCA_963277665.1. Classification (NCBI taxonomy): domain Eukaryota; kingdom Viridiplantae; phylum Streptophyta; class Magnoliopsida; order Santalales; family Viscaceae; genus Viscum; species Viscum album. The sequence continues at coordinate 1,397,275,460 of OY728127.1, read as the reverse complement.
GACTCCGATTCGAGCGTGGTTTGTCTCATTGGAACCGCATTAATAAGTAATTGATTCCTTTTTAGTCATTATTTATTCTTTGTAACAACAAATATGCTATTTGAATTTTGGATCATATTCCCTATTTTCTCGTTCTTTGTCCATTCTTTAGATTTATTCCAAACCAGGATGAATCATGACTTGATACTGGATGTTCTATCTACTACCAAGATGAGGTAGGTGGTCTTTTCCATTTCTATAATTTTCAATTGGTTTATATGTGCCGAAGTGATGAACACCCATTTTTAGGGTGTCTCTTTGTTGAAATTTTGACCCATGTTGCCGCCTAAAGATGTTTAGGTGATTTATTATATGAATTGAATCACGTTGATCTTGTTGGGTTTGATTAAGGGACACCCCATGGGTGAATTTCCCTCGAATAACCAATGTTTATCTATTTATTCCTAGGATTCCTTTGGGCATGCCTTTTTATCCCTTTTAAGGGTTATTTAAAATGAATTTTGGTCAATTAAATGTTTACCCATGTGAGATAAAAAATTGTTAAGTCTTGTAATTTTTAGATTACATGTTAGGATTGTATTATGAATTTCCCATGTGAGTAGATCAATGTTTTCCATGTAATAGTTTAATCTACGTGTATGATTGTTATGTGCTATGCCTATGGGATATTTTGTGCTATGCCTATGGGCAATGTTGTGTCATGCCTGCGGGAGAGGATTGGTTATGACTATGGGCGAGGATTTGTTATGACTATGGGTGAGGATTTTTTATGCCTATGGGATTTATTTCTCACACCCCGTTTGGGTCATTCTTTTGGCCCCAAATAGATTATATTGTTGCATGAGTCTATAAGGGCAAGCATCCTTCTATAGGTACTTGATTTTCTATTTAGGAGTAGGAGAGCATGATACCAAGTCGAGGCTTGCGATACTTCTGAGTTTTATTTTGTATTTATGTACCTTGGTATTTTATTTTTTATTTGACTACAGTGTATCCTGTTTTGGATGATTTCTTAGAACATGTGACAGGAATCATCATCTTTTGTATGTTATGACTTCTAGTTATCTTTATTATCAGTCTTCTGTTGTTTTTTTTTTCAGTTGTATGATATTTACTGCTTCCTCTATTGTATATTATTGTTATACTATGTTACACTTTTCCAATGAGGGAATAATTTCTTCACTATCACACCCTAGGCCCTCACCGTTAGCAGGAATCCTCTAGAATTTGGAGAAATACTCTTGAGGCCATGTGGCCAACTGGGTACGGAGCACCAGTTCAGTGGAATCCAGATCCGAGATGTTATAGTAACCATGATGGTTACTCCCTATGTAGCTGGAAGAACTAATTTATATGTAAGAGTGATATTAAAATTATGCCACAAGTTACCTTTTATTATTTATGTATTCTTTTTTTTATGGTTTTATAGGAAAATTATGATTTCATAAGGTAATCTAATGATCTTATGTTTTATGTGTAAAAGTTATAACTTTGTTGAAATGTTTTCCTTCATGGAATAATAATTTATTTCATCCTTTTTATGTCCCCTAAAGATATTTTTGTGCTCATCCTAAGTTTTAAAATGTTTCTCATAGGGTTTGTGGATGGTTAAAGGAAGAGAATAATTCAAGTTTAAAGTTTTAAAGTTTTATTATAGAAAGAAATCACGTTTTGTTCTAAATGTTTCTTTTTATGAAAAAATGGATATTAGGTAGAAGTGCCTAATTTGTGATATACGAGAATTTACATATGAGGTTATTAACCAATTCTATAAAACTATAAAACTAAATTACCTTTTGAAATGTATGAAAGTGAATTATAGTTGAATGAACCAGATGATATAATGTTTAAGGCTAGGTACTTACAAGATATGTTGTTGTCTAAGTATTAGGAGAATATTAAGGGCCAATGTGAATTTATTTATTCTATATACTAACTTCTAAATACCCAGTTATGTTATTTCTTAGGATTATATGAACGTCATGCACAATATAATCCTCTTTAGATAATTCTCTCTCAACTGAGAACATCCCTAGAGTTTCTCTCAAGATAGAGAGATTTCATCTACCTATTTATTCCATATCAATAATGAGGGAACAAGAGAAAGAAAATCCTCAAACCTAAGGTATTGTATTGATATCAAGTCATACAACATAAGATGATCAAATCATCTATGCTAATACTTGGAGTTCTATTGACGTCATTCATAAATCGAGGACCATGTGTGGATCACCACTATAGGAAATCTACTTTGGATTGTATTAGAGAAATAATGATATAACATAGACAAGGTTTGATAAATCAAAATGCACATCAAATAAAGAACTCAAGACTGATGTGGTTTCATTATTATTAAATGAATTATAAGTTTAACATGAAGGACCCTATCTCTTGGTTCTAGAATTATTTTTCAATTCATTTAGTACATTTGTTATACATGTTTATTATTCATCATGTTTTTTTTGGATTTTTCATTAAATACAAAAAAATATATGGTAGGAATAGACCCGATTGACACATTCAATATGCTCATAACCTTAAATAGCCACACAATTATGACTTTTATAGATGAGGTGATAAAGGTTTAATCCTAAATAACCAACTTATCTCTTTACATGAACTTAAATACTTTACTTTGACACCAAGAAACCACTGATGACCACTAATTTTAATAAATTAGTTTTTTAAATGATACTTTATGAAAGATTACAAGACACACCACCACAAACCTATCCCTATAAATCAATCAAGAAAATTTATATAAGGCTTCTTTAACAAATAAAAATGTGACCACTAATTTTATATAATGTGGATTATAGTGGTTCACATACTAACACTGATGTGATGATCCACCACCTTTCTAGTACACATGCTTTATTAAAGTTCACTATGACATGATGCTCCACTGTAAAACCTCCATGTAGTCTTAATATCACTGGAAGGATACCACACATATTCAATATGTTTCTTCCTTAATAAGAATATCCACTCCTAGAAAACTAACATGATAATATTCTATAATAGGATTCCATTGTATGGACATGGGCTGTACATTGATTATCAGAAAAGTATATCCCTTATACTAGTAGATTTACTTTTTCATATATGAATCACCATGTTGCTTTATGGTTAAACACTCACTATTCACATTACAACTTATAACTTCTTGGATAAGCTTCATGGTGACATGTAGGATTCTTTCCTGGATAAGTCTTCCATCCATATAGATTCATTCCAGTCTCTTTTATTTTTTTCATACTATAATTATTATAACTTTGAAATGATAGGGAATACTTGTCACATAATAGGGTATATACATAATATGTGCATGAAATGTTCTACATAATCATTCACCTCTCTCTCACCCATTAATTATTAAGTCCTTTCCCTTTATTGAATCACAAACCATGTAATTTTTATGAACACTGAGATATACATGTAGGGTGTGAGCAATATACTTAGTAGGAAACCACCAACTATATCCCTAAAATAATCCAACATATATGGGTGCATGGACAATATGGTATGAAATCAATACACATAAATAATAAATATCCATCACGTCACTTAGTCATACAGAGGAGTGGTCCCACTTTCTTTGGCCAATGCTGGCATATGGAATGGAGTTTCCCAAATTTATATCATAACAAATCCTAAAACCTCCATGCAATGACCAACCCAAAGTACACTTACTAATGAGATTCCATACACATATCTGAATCTAGTGTATATAATAGAATAGTGGTAAATGAAATATTACTATTTAGCTACTATGAAATAGAACCATACATTTTCGGGAGGTGAATAAAATATCACTAATTATTATATAAGATATACAACCATACCTTTATAAGGTTAGAACATAATATCACCCATAAACACCATGATAAGTTAATATTGCACCTAACCCTCTCTTAGTGGTGAACAAAGTATCACCATAAAATAATCAAGGTAGAAAATTTTACATCATACACAATATCACTAGGACCAATTCACTAGAGAGGATACTGAAAAACCACCCTGATGTCATACACCTAAACATACCCAACACAATCTTGGCCACCCTTGGCATGACTCATGATACCTCATAATCACCTATCACATGATGACCAATCCATAATAGTCACTAACTAACCCAATTCACACCTTGAGGCTATGATCACACATGCCTATCATATATAATGGTTTACCCCTTCATTGAGGAACACTAAAAGGAACCTTAAAAGGTCAATAAAACCATGTCAGATGAAGGGACACTCTTCATGGGTTCAAATTTCAAGTCAATTCAACAATTTCCTTTCACAACATAACCATCATTGACTATGTGATTTAATCACAATTCTTAGAGGACCCATTATGAGTCTAATGACCTTTAATAACCTATAAACTCTCATTGAAACCCACTTTGGTTCCATTTTGGTTCATTCACATCTTCTTATCATAACTCGTATATAATATGGTGCAAGCATCACTTATAAAATGAAGGGAAAATCTAGGGACCAATAAATACAATATATTTATGATCTTATCTATAATCTCAAATAGAATCACATAACAAGGTACTAAATTTCCCCATCTCATTAGTAATTAGTTTTCCAATTGAAAAAATACTCTAAAAAATATATGATTTCCTACTTAGAAATATAGAGGACAACACCAACAATCTAGATAGGATTATTTCTTACTATGAGTTTTCACCAACTACCTCTTAATCACCTAGATATTCTCCAAAATATCTTACACTAGACTTAGTCTAATCATAGACACCCCACCTCCAAACAACATTTAGGTGAATGAAATTGTATACCAAATAGTGCCTAAAAATGTTCCATATAGATCAATGACTAATAAATTTTATTATAGGAAAACTATATAGAACTGGGTGATCCTCCCAAACTCTACTAAAATCTAGGACAAATGTTGTAATGACCCGACCTGGACATACATATACATTATGTCATTTTTTCAGAATACTTAAAACATTATACAAATAGATGCCCAAAGACTGTACTAGTCTAGTGCCTTTGGAAACACGAAAACATGAACACTGGTACATAAGTAATTTATATTATCTCCCACTAGGTTCATCTTAACTATAACCCTTCTTAGAAACATAAAAAAATACATATCTTCATAACCTGGGGAAGGAAAAATAAAATTGGGTGAGCTCTGATGCTTAGTAAGGGTAAATAAGGGAGAAATGTAAGTATAAACATAAGAATAGGGGCATGAGAAAGTTATTATGAAAATAGAAAATCATACCCAACATGTAAAAGATCATAAACAATAATCATGGAATTAATATTGGTAATTCATAAAACATGAATCATAAGGAAATAAAGAACATAATCCATAATAGGATAACATAGGAATAAAACATGGAATTGTGGTAGACACATAAGCATATAATATGATTTCCATAGTATCCAAGGAATCACTGAAAAGACCATATTATTAGTATGTATTCACTCCCCATACTATCTTGGTAGTCATGGTTAACTCCCATGGCCATCTTAGTAGCATGAGTTCACCCCTCATACCATCTTGGCAGTCATGGTTCACTCCCATGGACATCTTAGTAGTCAAGGTTCACTTCTAAGACCATTTTAGTCTATCTCATGAGATATAAATATTTAACCAATGAATTTAATGGAGACATAGGTCCCACCCATCTCATAATTAAATCATACATACATGTTCCACAAAATCATAAAAAATCATATCTTAACCCATGAAATGGAATGGATATAATAAATATGTAATCATATCACAACCTTTGGAAAAATATACATGTTTAAAAATAATTTCATTATAAACATAACCCATCAAAATAAGTGGGTTTCAAAAGAATATAACCTGTGAAAGAGAAACAAGTTTCATAAACATCATTATATCAAAACATAATCCATTCGGAGAAAGATTGTGAATGGTACTATTGGATCATTTCCCCAGAAAGTCATGAGTAACACCAATGGATGTTATCTTAGATGAAAAATAATTTTGAAATATATTTTGAAAACATTTCTTGAGTAAAATATCTTTCTTATTTGAAAAATTATTTTTAAAACATAAAACCTTTTGAAAACTATTTTTTTTTAAATAGACTTGAAAACTTGTAAAAGAATCTTGAAAACATTTTGAAATCATTTTTCCTTTGAAAACTTGTATAGGATCTTGAAAACCATTTGGAAACTATTTTTCATTTATAATTATGAATGAATATTTAAAATTATTTGAAAACCATTTATTTGAAAATATATTTTAAAAACATTTTTCTTAGAAATTAACAATTTAAACATACAAAGGAAGATTCAAATAAATGATGGTAGGTACACTATAGGAAAATGACCATTTCACGGCAGTTTAAACTGCCTCCATATGTTTCTATAGCAGTTTCAAAAAACCACTGCTAAATTGTGTGTCAGCATTCAATACATAGTAGTTTACTCAATTTAGAAGTGGATTATGGAAACTGCCGTAGTGGACACATTTAGCAGTGGTTTCTTCTGGTTTAGCGATGGTTTTCCTGTTGAAAATGTATTTTCTAGCAGCAGTTCAAAAAGACACTAAAAAAATAATTTTAAATGGTAAAACCGCCACTAAAACCAAGATAACTGCCGTGAAATAATAAAATAATATGAAAACTATTTAGTGGTAGTTAAAACCACTGCTAAAAAAACATCATTTTCGCCACGAAAACCTCCCCTAAAATAAAGATAACCACCACGAAATAATAAAGAAATATGAAAAATGTTCAGCTGTGGTTAAAACCACTGCTCAGTTATTGTCCGTAGCGGCGGTTTTAACCGTCATAGATAAAAAATACCGAAATATTAGTGTCATTTAAAAGCACCACTAAACCCAGATTTAAAAAAAGGGAGCTAATTCTGAAACCCTAGTACCAGTGCCCTGAAAAGAAAAACCATTCTAATTTCACATACATATACATCCCAGATACAAATGAATACCAGAAGACCAACATTTTCATAGGAATCACATGATAGATATTTTAATAATAGGTTTAGTATGATTTGGGTACATAAAATTTATTTTAAGTACATTAAGTGACACTTTTGGATATAGTGGTTTCACAATCAGAGATAGTAGTTGATCTCAAGTATATTGATGTATTTTTTCATTTTTCATAACTGAGGAATGTAATCGATAGTTGAAGTTTTATTAGATTGTATGGTAATTAAAGGAGAATAATTTTGGAGATCTCTCACTTAGTATTGAAAATGACCACAGTTACCAAGAATGGATTCACATTTGACTGTACATACTAGTGTTAGGAAGTTTTGACAGTGTTAAAGAAGTGGTTGTTGTTAGCTCTGATCCTAAGCATTCCTAAGCCTAACGTTGGTCATGTAGTGAAATGTGATGCATCTAGTTCTGGATTAGGATATGTTATGATGTAGAGTGGTAAATTAGTGACTTTGGGTTTCATCAGCTTTTAACCCACAAGATGAAATACTCCAATCCTTTATTTTAGTTTGTAGTTGTGGTCCATGAATTGAAATGACCATGACAGAACCTCTTGGGGGAGATATTTTTTTGGGTACTTTGGAACCTAGAGTGCGTATAAATTCTGGTAGTGTCAGAGTTGATAGTTGAAGTGGGATGTTCACCCAGGGTTGACTTGTTTTACCTCATTGTTTTGGTAATTATAATAGAAGTCTATGAGTTGATATTTGAAGTTGTGTATAACCTTTTATCCTCAGATCGATGAGAAGTTAGGAAGGATGATCCAAACCATATAGGACATGCTTCATGATTTTATTATATATTTTAGCCACCAGATGCATCTTTCAGGGAGATACAAATTCTGGTAGTGTAATACATTCAAGAGTTCAACAGATAATTGTAAATTCTACTATTAAGCCCTATTTATATACATTGTGTATATATAACCCTATGTATGTATGTGTTTTTAAGATTAATATCTGAAAACCCTAGTTTCAAGAAATGGTTATTAATATTTCTTTGCATGTAGGATTTTAGCGCTTGCCTATGCTGTTTTATATTTTTGGGTCTAAGTATACACCAATGAACTTGTTTAATGTCGCCCTTGAACTGACATGTGTGTTTATTTAAGGATATGCTTATGCCTGTTTTAATATCATTTTAAAAGGATATGAATATAAGGGTTATGTTAATATGTAGAAATCTTCTATTATTTTTATACCAAACTCGTTGCAATGATTTTTAGTGGGAAGAGTGTAACATCAAATTCTATGACCAGAGAAGAATAATAATTAATGAATGATAATATTTTTAAAGTGGTTTATTTCCAAGTGTCGGAGTTTTAAATATTGCAAGTGTTTATTATTTTTATACCAAGCATGCCGTGGTAATTATTAGCGGATGAAGATTTGTTGCAAGTACTATGACCTGTGAAGTACAATAGTTAATGCCAAGTAGTTCTTTTCCATGCACTGGAATTTTAGAAACTCATCATTTAATAACCCCTGGGAGCAAGTCTCACACATTCATCATTTTATGTGCTTAAATAATTGTTCTACACACATAGTATGCTTGCTTAACCATGCCTTCTTTTATTCCATATTTTCATGTTTATCTGTCATACCATGTATTTGAAAACCATTTATGTAATTGTTACCTTAATAATATTATTCATGCATATGACTCAACATGAAGAGGAACTAAGAACTAATTACCCAAAGTGGTATGGGACACCTTGGGTAATGAGAAATGAAAATGGTATTACCCAAAGTGGTATGGGACACCTTGGGTAATATGAAATGAAAATTAAATATTCAAAGTGGTATGGGACACCTTGAATATCTGACCCTATCAACATGTGAGAAATGTTTGGGACTACCCGGAATGGGGACCGGTAAGAAGAAAACCCTCCAGGTTGGGGACCCAGAGCCGGTGCATTACTTCGTAACATTGGCATGATCACAAAAGATCAAGTCTCGAAAGACCGATTGGTTTAGTAGCCTTGGAAACACTAGATACATTCATAAGTTTTACATTACATCATAAAATGAAAAACTACTACAACAACATAATGTCTCCACAGTCCACACTATTATCCCCTCATAATATCCCTGCAGGTCATTCATAATTTACTTCATCACTTCCTGGGAAAAAATAAAACATAGAAAAGGGGTGAGCTCAAATCCCCAGTAAGGATAACAATATAGCGGAAACTTTTATAAATAAGAATAAACATTTAAGGCAATGTATAACTAAAACAAAAGCCTTTTAAACTTGAATATCAACATAATATGGCAAAAGTAAAATGAAATAACGCCATTTACTCATTCACATGGATATTCTACTAATCGAATAATCACATGCAAAATCACTAACCACTTTCATAATGTTGGAATGCATAATGCCAGACTATCATAACCACATAGCCAAGGCCTCGTGCCAAGACTAAAAATAAGATTTTGTCAAGGCCTTGTGCCAAGACACTAGTTTGTCTCATGAGACCTACCGATGCATCGAGGAGCTATAGCGGGCTCCACCCGTCACATATTAATTCCAATGCATTCCCATATGAAAAGGTTTAAACATGACATAAACATTCGTATTAAAACTAGCATACGAAATGTCAATAATTTCACCATAAACTATGAATGGTATAAAATAGCACATCCACAGTCAACATATCACAAAACCTTCAATACAATATAGAATTTTTGTATTATAATAAATCAACTTCAAATAAGCGTAAAATCCATCAAAGGATGTTGACATAGATGAAATCAAAACACTTTTTAGAGAAATATCTCTTTATATTTTTGAAATCATTTAAGAGCCATATAAAACAAAACATTTTCTTGAAAATATTCTTATAATCTTGTAAGGAAATCTTTGAAGATTTTATAACGGCGGAAAATAACCGCACCCACCGTATAAGTTAAAAAAACATTCTTACCTCAATTCTGTCGAAAAGGTTAAAAAGGGCCTTGTTTTGAAAACGACGGAAAGATTCCACTTATAAAAAGTCAAAAGGGTATAAATGACTTTAACCCATATTCTTGTAAATAATAAAAATGTTTTGAAATACATTTTGAATAAACATGGATGTGGATGATAACGAGGTCCCAGTAGATAATTATGTATAAACAACCTTGGATAATGAAGAGGTTGTGAAGTAAACCCTTACCTTGTACTTTTCCTTGGTTGGGGTAGGTTAACCTCCTTTATAATGGTGAAATAATTGTTATTAAATTATACAATAATCATATACATTCATATGATATCATATATGATCTTTTAACATTGCTTTGTTAACAATATCTTAGATTTATCGTTGTTTCGGGTGTTAACTTACTCGTTTTCTTATATGTTTTGTTACGTAAGCCATGTTTTTCATGGATAGGTTGTATCTTATTCATATCCAGAATTATATCATGTCATTAAACATTATTTTTAAATTATCAAATGATAATTATACTTGAATGGATACGTCGGAGAATGAATCTCATCGCGTTCGTGGAGACGGTAGTCCGTACGTACGCACGTATGGTGACATGTCATTCAAATGATGGGTAGAATACTGAATATGGTTGTTCCATATTTATAATAACATCACAGTATATAGAAGATACTGTAGTTATAATTTTAGAATTGAAATAATAAACAAAGAGGGAGTGGAAGAAGAAAGAAACATGAAAGAGGGTGATGAAAATGTTACCTCTTCTTCGGGTTCTTCCTTTTGATTTGATCAAAAGGACTCCTTAGGATGGCTTTCTGACTAAAGTAAAGCTTCTAGGATGAAGGGAGAAATGTTGGGAGAGTATTTGGGCAGAGGTTGGCCGAACCAAAAGGCTTGAAAGTGTGAATAAGGTGATAGAGGTGGGGGCCTTTTATAAGAGGAGAGGAGGGTCTCTTTTGGAAAGATTGAAATGTTACATTATTATACCAGGCTTTTCGGATTCTAAAGGTTCCACACTTATATAATTCGTGTCTAAGGTGATAAGGGTTTTAAATCTCTTCATCCAATAGGCTTTGGACAAGTGTAAGCCTTGGATTTTTCATTATCTTCTCATTTTATTTAAATCGTTAAATAATGAGGTCATCGCCGCATCATAATGATGTCATAAATAATATAATTTATTTAAGGTCTAAAAATTATAAACAAAATACTATGATGTAGGAAATCTTTTTATCTTTCTAATGAATATTTATAATCAAAATTTGGACTTGTGTAACCCCACTAAAAAATTGTTTTAGTAAGACAACTCATGTTTGTGTCAATTTAATTTTAACATTAAATAAATATATATTAATGTCATTTTCCAACTAAAGTGGCTCCATGGGGTCCCCAAGTTGACCCATGGGTTGTGTTGGTCGGCAATGACTCATCCAATAGGAGTAGGACAAGTGTCATTCCCATCTCATATTATTAAAACATTATTTGTACCTTAAACTACAGAACTTCCAATTTTTTATGAATAGTGAAAAATACCTAAAACAACTTTTTTAAACAAATAATTAATAGTGATAAATTATACTATTTATTGGTTTTAAAGTATAATTAGAATATATTTTTACCATTTTGTCCAATGGTGGTCATTAGAATTAATTTAACATTGAAATTGGACATAAACAATTGCCAATCTTTTGATATAAATTGTTTCTTAAAAACACGCTATTTGTCGTAACAGCGGGAATTAATTATAAAATTAATTAATGCAAATTATATGTTTGGAATTTTTTAAAATATAAATCATTTTTGAATTCGGAATATCAATTATAGCTTAGAGTGAAATTTTGGCCTTGTTCTGAAAAACTTCAATTTTTGATGAATAGTGAAACCACTAAGTGGTAGTTAAATAACTGATTTTTCGTTTAAATGAAATATTACCACTTCTGTGATTTGATTTTCAAAAATCCGACATACATGGTTGTCATTAAGAAGTAAAATGTGGTTCAATGAGATTAAAATAATTTTTTGGTGAATAGTAACTTTTAAGTTCTTAATCGCGATTAGAGGTAATTAGTGTAGTTTAAGATACAAATAATGTTTTAATAATATGAGATGAGCATGACACTTGTCCTACTCCTATTGTATGAGTCATGGCCGACCAAGACAACCCATGGGTCAACTTGGGGACCCCATGGAGCCACTTTAGTTGGAAAATGACATTAATATATATTTATTTAATGTTAAAATTAAATTGACACAAACATGAGTTATTTTACTAAAACAATTTTTAAGTGGGGTTACACAAGTCCATATTTTGACTATAAATATTCATTAGAAAGCTAAAAAGATTTACTACATCATAGTATTTTTTTTATAATTATTAGACATTAAATAAATTAAATTATTTATGACATCATTATGATGTAGTGATGACCTCATTATTTAACGATTTAAATAAAATGAGAAGATAATGGAAAATACAAGGCTTACACTTGTCCAAAGCCTATTTGATGAGGATATTTCGAAACCTTATCACCTTAGACTCGAATTATATAAGTGTGGGACCTTTAGAATCCGAAAAGCATTGTGAAATAATGTAACATTTCAATCTTTCCAAAAGTGCCCCTCCTCTCCACTTATAAAAGGCCCCCACCTCTCCCACCTCATTTACACTTTCAAGCCATTTGGCTCATCAAAACTCTGCCCAAATACTCTCCCAACTTCCCCCTATTACACCTAGAAGCCTTACTTTGGGCATAACTCTTCCCAAGGAAGCCTTTGGCTCAAATCAAAAAGAGTTACCCGATTTTGAGGTAATGTCTTTTCTATTGTTGTTTTGTTTTATTTTTCTTCTCCAACCCCCTAAACTCTTTTTATTCATTTCTTTTGTAACAACACCAGTATCCTCAATATACTAGGATGTTGTTATAATAATTATTCGAGCTACACTTACACACACCTACATCTAATGGTTAAAGAACATACGGTTTCTGTGGATGGCGAATTTCTGCCTCACGAAACGATGATTGTTCAACACTCATATAACACCTTAAAAGGTGGCCATTAAGATGTCACTATTTTTATATATGATATATAATATGTTTATGTTTTACTTATGCTTCTGTATTTCTCATTTATGGCATACTCTATGATTTCCATTATGGGTAAAACGCGATAATTTCATTTTAGGAAGTGCGGACTACCGCCCCCTCAAAGTGATTTGAATCGTTAATGCCATATGTGGGATGTATAAAGGATGAATAAAATGGTATTATACACTATATTATACTGGAATTATATTATACATTTATATCATTATGATTTAGTTCCATTAAATATGAAATTGAAATGAAAGTAGCGTTCATGCGTACGTACGGCTTACCGTCTCCATGAACGGTGCATTTCATTTCTTACCTCTAAACGTTACGTAATATTATAAATGAATGTATATACTGGATATATAAGATATATATGACATCTAAATCATGAATATAATTCTGTATATAATGGATATTCTACCACATGAACAACTTGTAATTATAAGAAGTTTATTGTTGACTCAAGTTACCAAAGATCGACAAAACGACCGTTATTAACTTAAATAATTACATAATGTTCATAACATTGTAATAAGTGATATAAAAAGGATAATGAAACTTAAAATGGTTCTTAATAAGGTAGATATTAACTCTAGTTTATTATTCAGGAGGTTAAAGAACGGTTGAGTCAAGTCGGACACGAGGTAAGAGAACTTCTTAACCCAATTTCTATTCTTTGGGTTAATCTCCTACTTTCAAATTATGTCATGATATTATTATGTCGTATATTGTATTTATACTTTATTTATGTGTAAATATAGTGAATACACATAATAGATATATTTTATTTAAAAATGATCTTTTTAAGGACTTCGTCCCAATCCCCTCTCATTGAGGCATATTTGGTTTTATACACAACTTTCTTTTATACGGGGTATAAACCCCTTTGACTTTTACGTTTATTCAAAAGGAATCTTTTTCATACGAAGAGTTTTACTAAATGACAAAAAGGGAATGTTTTTATTTCTGTACTTATGCGGCGACAACGACTTCTCCGCCGCCATGACCATTATTTGAGTTTCGGCTTCCTCTACAAGCCATAATTTTTTTTAATGAAAAATAAATACACAGTTTTAACTTTCTTTTATTTTGGTATTGAAAATGGTTTTGAAAGAATTTTTATTATATCAATGTGTTGTATTGATATCTTGTGAATGAAATGTGGAAATGTTATGTTTCCTTTATGCATGTTTTATGTGATACGATTATGTTATGGTTTATGATATGTTTAAACCTATTCATATGAGGAATGCATTGGACTTAATAAGTGATGGGTGGAGCCCGCTATAGCTCCTCGATGCATCGGCAGGTCTCATGAGACAAACTAGTGTCTTGGTACGAGGCCTTGACAAAATCTTATTTTTGGTCTTGGCACGAGGCCTTGACTACATGGTTATGATAGTCTGGCATTATACATTCCATCATTATGAAAGTGGTTATTGATATTGCATGTGATTATTCGACCAGTAGAATATCCATGTGAAGAAGTGAATGGAATTATCTCATTTTACTTTTTCCATATTATGTTGATGTTCAAGTTTAAAAGGCTTTTGTTTTAGTTATACATTGCCCTAAATTTTTATGTTTATTTATGAAAGCTTCCGCAATATTGTTATCCTTACTGAGCATCTGATCTCACCCCTTTCAATGTTTTAATATTTTCCAGGATGTGAAGAAGTATTTTATGAATGACCTACAGGGATATTCAGAAGAGGATATGAGTGTGGACTATGAAGAATTTGTTATTAGTTTTTCACTTTATGATGTAATGTAAGACTTATGAATGTATCTAGTGTTTCCAAGGCTACTAAACTAATCGGTCTTTCGAGACTTGATCTTTTGTGATCATGCCAATGTTACGAAGTAACGCACCGACTCCGGGTAGCTGGGGTCGGGGTGTTACAGTTGGAAAACCCATGGGTCAACTTGGGGACCCCATGGAGCCACTTTGGTTGGAAAATGACATTAATATATATCTATTTAATGTTAAAATTAAATTGACACAAACATGAGTTGTTTTACTAAAATAGTTTTTAAGTGGGGTTACACAAGTCCAAATTTTGATTATAAATATTCATTAGAAAGATAAAAAGATTTACTACATCATAGTATTTTTTTTATAATTTTTAAACATTAAATAAATTAAATTATTTATGACATAATTATGATGCAGCGATGACCTCATTATTTAACAATTTTAATAAAATGAAAAGATAATGCAAAATCCAAGGCTTAAACTTGTCCAAAGACTATTGGATGGGTATATTTATAACCCTTATCACCTTATCCACTAATTATATAAGTGTGGGACCTTTAGAAACCGAAAATCATTGTATAATTGAATAAAATTTCATTACTTTCCAAAAGTGCCCCTCCTCTCCACTTATAAAAGGCCCCCACCTCTACCACCTCATTCACACTTTCAAGCCATTTGGCTCGGCCAACCTCTGCCCAAATACTCTCCCAACATTCCTACCTTACTCCTAGAAGCCTCACTTTGGGCAGAACTCTTCCCAAGGAAGCCTTTGGCTCAAATCAAAAAGAGTTACCCGATTTTGAGGTAATGTCTTCTCTAATGTTGTTTTGTTTTGTTTTTCTTCTCCAACCCCCTAAACTCTTTTTATTCATTTCTTTTGTAATAACAACAGTATACTCAATATAATAGGATGTTTTTATAAGAAGTATTCGAGCTACACTTACACACACCTACATCTAATGGTTAATGAACATACGGTTTCTGTGGATGGCGAATTTCTGACTCACGAAACGATGATTGTTCAACACTCATATAACACCTTCAAAGGTGGCCATTAAGATGTCACTATATTTATATATGATATATATATTATGTTTATGTTTTACTTATGCTTCTGTATTTCTCATTTATGGCATACTTTATGATTTCCATTATGGGTAAAACGCGATAATTTCATTTTAGGAAGTGCAGACTACCGCCCCCTCAAAGTGATTTTAATCGTTAATGCCATATGTGGGATGTATAAAGGATGGAGTAAATGGTATTATACACTATATTATACTGGAATTATATTATACACTTATATCATTATGATTTCGTTCCATTAAATATGAAATAGAAATGAAAGTAGCGTTCATGCGTACGTACGGCTTACCGTCTCCATGAACGGTGCATTTCATTTCTTACCTCTAAATGTTACGTAATATTTTAAATGAATGTATATACTGGATATATATGATATATATGACATCTAAATCATGAATATAATTCTGGAGATAATGGATATTCTACCACATAAACAACTTGTAATTATAAGAAATTTATTGTTGACTCAAGTAACAAAGATCGACAAAACGACCGTTATTAACTTAAATAATTACATAATGTTCATAACATTGTAATAAGTGATATAAAAAGGATAATTAAATTAAAAATGGTTCTTAATAAGGTATATATTAACTCTAGTTTATTATTCAGGAGGTTAAAGAACGGTTGAGTCAAGTCGGACACGAGGTAAGGGAATTTCTTAACCCAACTTCCATTCTTTGGGTTAATCTCCTTGGCTTTGTTCTGAAAAACTTCAATTTTTGATGAATAGTGAAACCACTAAGTCGTAGTTAAATAACTGATTTTTCATTTAAATGAAATATTACCACTTCTGTGATTTGATTTTCAAAAATCCGACATACATGGTTGTCATTAAGAAGTAAAATGTGGTTCAATGAGATTAAAATAAATTTTTGGTGAATAGTAACTTTTAAGTTCTTAATCGCGATTAGAGGTAATTAGTGTAGTTTAAGGTACAAATAATGTTTTAATAATATGAGATGAGCATGACACTTGTCCTACTCCTATTGGATGAGTCATGGCCAACCAAGACAACCCATGGGTCAACTTGGGGACCCCATGGAGCCACTTTAGTTGGAAAATGACATTAATATATATTTATTTAATGTTAAAATTAAATTGACATAAACATGAGTTGTCTTACTAAAACAGTTTTTTAGTGGGGTTACACAAGTCCAAATTTTGATTATAAATATTCATTAGAAATCTAAAAAGATTTCCTACATCATAGTATTTTTTTTATAATTTTTAGACATTAAATAAATTAAATTATTTATGACATCATTATGATGCGGCGATGAACTCATTATTTAACGATTTAAATAAAATGAGAAGATAATGAAAAATCCAAGGCTTACACTTGTCCAAAGCCTATTGGATGAAGAGATTTCGAACCCTTATCACCTTAGCCACGAATTATATAAGTGTGGAACCTTTAGAATCCGAAAATAATGGTATAATAATGTAACATTTCAATCTTTCCAAAAGAGCCCCTCCTCTCCTCTTATAAAAGGCCCCCACCTCTATCACCTTATTCACACTTTCAAGCCTTTTTGTTCGGCCAACCTCTGCCCAAATACTCTCCCAACATTTCTCCCTTCATCCTAGAAGCTTTACTTTAGTCATAAAGCCATCCTAAGGAGTCCTTTTGATCAAATCAAAAGGAAGAACCCGAAGAAGAGGTAACATTTTCATCACCCTCTTTCATGTTTCTTTCTTCTTCCACTCCCTCTTTGTTTATTGATTCAATTCTAAAATTATAACTCCAGTATCTTCTATATACTGTGATGTTATTATAAATATGGAACAACCATATTCAGTATTCTACCCATCATTTGAATGACATGTCACCATACGTGCGTACGTACGGCTTACCGTCTCCACATCGTGGTGTAATTGTTATTCAATATATTATTATTTAGATGGGTATAATAATGATATGTAATTCATGTAAATAATAAATATAACATGATAATGATTCTGTATATATGATATACTATCCAATTATATATTATTTTAATATCAAAATAATGATATTGTCGCTCGTGCGTACGTACGGACTACCGTCTCCACGAACGCGATGAGATTCATTATCCGACGTATCCATTCAAGTATAATTATCATTTGATAATTTAAAAATAATGTTTAAGGACATGATATCATTCTGGATATGAATAAGATACAACCTATCCATGAAAAACATGACTTACGTAACAAAACATATAAGAAAACGAGTAAGTTAACACCCGAAACAACGATAAATCTAAGATATTGTTAACAAAGCAATGTTAAAAGATCATATATGATATCATATGAATGTATATGATTCTTGTATAATTTAATAACAATTATTTAACCATTATACAGGAGGTTAACCTACCCCAACCAAGGAAAAGTACAAGGTAAGGGTTTACTTCACAACCTCTTCATTATCCAAGGTTGTTTATACATAATTATCTATTGGGACCTCGTTATCATCCACATCCATGTTTCTTCAAAATGTATTTCAAAACATTTTTATTATTTACAAGAATATGGGTTAAAGTCATTTATTCCCTTTTTGACTTTTTATAAGAGGAATCTTTCCGTCGTTTTCAAAACAAGGTCCTTTTTAACCTTTTCGACAGAATTGAGGTAAGAATGTTTTTTAACTTATACGGCGGGTGCGGTTATTTTCCGCCGTTATAAAATCTTCAAAGCTTTCCTTACAAGCTTATAAGAATATTTTCAAGAAAATGTTTTGTTTTATATGGCTCTTAAATGATTTCAAAAATATAAAGAGATATTTCTCTAAAAAGTGTTTTGATTTCAACTATGTCAACATCCTTTGATGTATTTTACGCTTATTTGAAGTTGATTTATTATAATACAAAACTTCTATATTGTATTGAAGGTTTTGTGATATGTTGACTGTGGATGTGCTATTTTATACCATTCATAGTTTATGGTGAAATTATTGACATTTCGTATGCTAGTTTTAATACGAATGTTTATGTCATGTTTAAACCTTTTCATATGGGAATGAATTGGACTTAATATGTGATGGGTGGAGCCTGCTATAGCTCCTCGATGCATCGGTGGGTCTCATGAGACAAACTAGTGTCTTGGCACAAGGCCTTGACAAAATCTTATTTGTAGTCTTGGCACGAGGCCTTGGCTATGTGGTTATGATAGTCTGGCATTATACATTCCAACATTATGAAAGTGGTTAGTGATTTTGCATGTGATTATTCGATTAGTAGAATATCCATGTGAATGAGTAAATGGCATTATTTCATTTTACTTTTTCCATATTATGTTGATATTCAAGTTTAAAAGGCTTTTGTTTTAGTTATACATTTCCTTAAATGTTTATTCTTATTTATGAAAGTTTCCGCTATATTGTTATCCTTACTGGGCATTTGAGCTCACCCCTTTTCTATGTTTTATTTTTTCCCAGGAAGTGAAGAAGTAAATTATGAATGACCTGCAGGGATATTATGAGGGGATAATAGTGTGGACTGTGGAGACATTATGTTGTTGTAGTAGTTTTTCATTTTATGATGTAATGTAAAACTTATGAATGTATCTAGTGTTTCCAAGGCTACTAAACCAATCGGCCTTTCGAGACTTGATCTTTTGTGATCATGCCATTGTTACGAAGTAATGCACCGGCTCTGGGTAGCTGGGGTCGGGGCGTTACAGTTGGTAACTTAAATAATTACATAATGTTCATATCATTGTAATAAGTGATATAAAAAGGATAATTAAATTAAAAATGGTTCTTAATAAGGTATATATTAACTCTAGTTTATTATTCAGGAGGTTAAAGAACGGTTGAGTCAAGTCAGACACGAGGTAAAGAAATTTCTTAACCCAACTTCCATTCTTTGGGTTAATCTCCTAATTTCCAATTATGTCATGATATTATTATGTATTATCTTGTATTTTTACTTTCTTTATGTGTACCTATAGTGAATACACATAATAGATCTATTTTATTTTAAAAATGATCTTTTTAGGGACTTCTTCTCAATCTCCTTTCATTGAGGCATATTTGGTTTTATACACAACTTTATTTTATACGGTGTATAAACCCCTTTGAATTTTACATTTATTCAAAAGGAATCTTTTTTTATATGAAGCGTTTTGATAAACGACAAAAGGGAATGTTTTTCTTTCCGTACTTATGCGGCGACAACGACTTCTCCACCGCAGTGACCATTATTTGAGTTTCGGCTTCCTCTACAAGCCATCATTTTTTTAATGAAAAATAAATACAAAGTTTGAACTTTCTTTTATTTTGGTATTGAAAATGGTTTTGAAAGCGTTTTTATTATATCAATGTGTTGTATTGATATCTTGTGATTGAAATGTGGAAATGTTATGTTTCCTTTATGCATGTTTTATGAGATACGATTATGTTATGGTTTATGATATGTTTAAACCTATTCATATGAGGAATGTATTGGACTTAATAAGTGACGGGTGGAGCCCGCAATAGCTCCTCGATGCATCGGTAGGTCTCATGAGACAACTGGAAGTGGAATTGGCCGAGGCCCTTTCCCAATTTGATTTATGGTTTTGGCCGAGGCCTTTATCCAAGGTTGTTTATACATAATTATCTACTGGGACCTCGTTATCATCCACATCCATGTTTCTTCAAAATGTATTTCAAAACATTTTTATTATTTACAAGAATATGGGTTAAAGTCATTTATACCCTTTTTGACTTTTTATAAGAGGAATCTTTCCGTCGTTTTCAAAACAAGTTCCTTTTTAACCTTTTCGACAGAATTGAGGTAAGAATGTTTTTTTAACTTATACGGCGGGTGCGGTTATTTTCCGCCGTTAAGGGACACCACCGAGGGTGACAGAGAAGCTGTGTGAGTAAGTCAGTGTTTGTACGCCGATCGAATTGCGGGGACGCAATTCTTTTAAGAGGGGGATAATATAACGCCCCAGGTTTTATAAACTGGTTCAAGTAAACAATATTGTGCTTGTTAATGATGTCTCTTGTTTATTCCTTTTTATGGTTTGTGTGCTGATAAAGAATTCGAGTAGAAATAAAACATGAAGAATACGATAAACTATTATATATTTAAAAGATACATTACAACAAGACCCATCTAATTGAAAGTACCCTGCACAAGACCTAACACGGCCACAACAAGACTACAAAGAACCACAACACGGGCAATCGGATAGTCGTCGTCTTCAGGATCCATCAGTGTGAAAAGTATAACCGCCAGAATCACCGCGCACGCACTCAGCACCAGAGGTATGAGGAGAGCCATCCTCCAAGGGTCCGGTGTTTTGAAAATATAAAACAACCTACCCCTTGCTTTTATAATGGACCTCTAAGGGAATATGACCGTTTTTTGGACCGTTGGGTTCCAAGGGATAAAGTGCATCTTTTTATAAAATTTGGTCTTTATTACGCTTTTATAATATTATGGTATTACAATATTTTAATAAGTACAAAATATTTGAATTATATCTTCAAGTATTAAAAATATCAATTATAGCTTAGGGTGAAATTTTGGCATTGTTCTGAAAAACTTCAATTTTTGATGAATAGTGAAACCACTAAGTGGTAGTTAAATAACTGATTTTTCGTTTAAATGAAATATTACCTTTTATTTTCAAAAATACGACATACATGGTTGTCATTAAGAAGTAAAATGTGGTTCAATGAGATCAAAATAATTTTTTGGTGAATAGTAACTTTTAAGTTCTTAATCGCGATTAGAGGTAATTAGTGTATTTTAAGATAAAAATAATGTTTTAATAATATGAGATGAGATTTACACTTGTCCTAATCCTATTGGATGAGTCATGG
Source organism: Viscum album (assembly GCA_963277665.1). NCBI lineage: Eukaryota > Viridiplantae > Streptophyta > Magnoliopsida > Santalales > Viscaceae > Viscum > Viscum album. Next base: position 1,397,253,807 of record OY728127.1, on the reverse strand, counting down.
CCGACCAAGACAACCCATGGGTCAACTTGGGGACCCCATGGAGCCACTTTGGTTGGAAAATGACATTAATATATATTTATTTAATGTTAAAATTAAATTGACACAAACATGAGTTGTTTTACTAAAATAGTTTTTAAGTGGGGTTAAACAGGTCCAAATTTTGTTTATAAATATTCATTAGAAAGATAAAAAGATTTCCTACATCATAGTATTTTTTTTATAATTTTTAAACATTAAATAAATTAAATTATTTATGACATACTTATGATGCAGCGATGACCTCATTATTTAACGATTTTAATAAAATGAAAAGATAATGAAAAATCCAAGGCTTAGACTTGTCCAAAGACTATTGTATGGGTATATTTCTAACCCTTATCACCTTATCCACGAATTATATAAGTGTGGGACCTTTAGAAACCGAAAAGCATTGTATAATGGAATAACATTTCATTACTTTCCAAAAGTGCCCCTCCTCTCCACTTATAAAAGGCCCCCACCTCTACCACCTCATTCACACTTTCAAGCCATTTGGCTCGGCCAACCTCTGCCCAAATAATCTCCCAACATTCCTCCCTTACTCCTAGAAGCCTCACTTTGGGCAGAACTCTTCCCAAGGAAGCCTTTGGCTCAAATCAAAAAGAGTTACCCGATTTTGAGGTAATGTCTTCTCTAATGTTGTTTTGTTTTGTTTTTCTTCTCCAACCCCCTAAACTCTTTTTATTAATTTCTTTTGTAACAACACCAGTATCCTCAATATACTAGGATGTTTTTATAAGAAGTATTCGAGCTACACTTACACACACCTACATCTAATGGTTAACGAACATACGATTTCTGTGGATGGCGAATTTCTGCCTCACGAAACGATGATTGTTCAACACTCATATAACACCTTCAAAGGTGGCCATTAAGATGTGTTCAATGAGATTAAAATAAATTTTTGGTGAATAGTAACTTTTAAGTTCTTAATCGCGATTAGAGGTAATTAGTGTAGTTTAAGGTACAAATAATGTTTTAATAATATGAGATGAGCATGACACTTGTCCTACTCCTATTGGATGAGTCATGGCCGACCAAGACAACCCATGGGTCAACTTGGGGACCCCATGGAGCCACTTTAGTTGGAAAATGACATTAATATATATTTATTTAATGTTAAAATTAAATTGACACAAACATGAGTTGTCTTACTAAAACAGTTTTTTAGTGGGGTTACACAAGTCCAAATTTTGATTATAAATATTCATTAGAAAGCTAAAAATATTTCCTACATCATAGTATTTTTTTTATAATTTTTAGACATTAAATAAATTAAATTATTTATGACATCATTATGATGCGGCGATGACCTCATTATTTAACAATTTAAATAAAATGAGAATATAATGAAAAATCCAAGGCTTACAATTGTCCAAAGCCTATTGGATGAAGAGATTTAGAACCCTTATCACCTTATCCACGAATTATATAAGTGTGGAACCTTTATAATCCGAAAATCACGGTATAATAATGTAACATTTCAATCTTTCCAAAAGAGCCCCTCCTCTCCTCTTATAAAAGGCCCCCACCTCTATCACCTTATTCACACTTTCAAGCCTTTTGGTTCGGCCAACCTCTGCCCAAATACTCTCCCAATATTTATCCCTTCATCCTAGAAGATTTACTTTAGTCAGAAAGCCATCCTAAGTATTCCTTTTGATCAAATCAAAAGGAAGAACCCGAAGAAGAGGTAACATTTTCATCACCCTCTTTCATGTTTCTTTCTTCTTCCACTCCCTCTTTGTTTATTATTTCAATTCTAAAATTATAACTCCAGTATCTTCTATATACTGTGATGTTATTATAAATATGGAACAACCATATTCAGTATTCTACCCATCATTTGAATGACATGTCACCATACGTGCGTACGTACGGCTTACCGTCTCCACATCGTGGTGTAATTGTTATTCAATATATTATTATTTAGATGGGTATAATAATGATATGTAATTCATGTAAATAATAAATATAACATGATAATGATTCTGTATATATGATATACTATCCAATTATATATTATTTTAATATCAAAATAATGATATTGTCGCTCGTGCGTACGTACGGACTACCGTCTCCACGAACGCGATGAGATTCATTCTCCGACGTATCCATTCAAGTATAATTATCATTTGATAATTTAAAAATAATGTTTAAGGACATGATATCATTCTGGATATGAATAAGATACAACCTATCCATGAAAAACATGACTTACGTAACAAAACATATAAGAAAACGAGTAAGTTAACACCCGAAACAACGATAAATCTAAGATATTGTTAACAAAGCAATGTTAAAAGATCATATATGATATCATATGAATGTATATGATTCTCGTATAATTTAATAACAATTATTTCACCATTATACAGGAGGTTAACCTACCCCAACCAAGGAAAAGTACAAGTTAAGGGTTTACTTCACAACCTCTTCATTATCCAAGGTTGTTTATACATAATTATCTACTGGGACCTCGTTATCATCCGCATCCATGTTTCTTCAAAATGTATTTCAAAACATTTTTATTATTTACAAGAATATGGGTTAAAGTCATTTATACCCTTTTTGACTTTTTATAAGAGGAATCTTTCCGTCGTTTTCAAAACAAGGTCCTTTTTAACCTTTTCGACAGAATTGAGGTAAGAATGTTTTTTTAACTTATACGGCGGGTGCGGTTATTTTCTGCCGTTATAAAATCTTCAAAGATTTCCTTACAAGCTTATAAGAATATTTTCAAGAAAATGTTTTTTTTATATGGCTCTTAAATGATTTCAAAAATATAAAGAGATATTTCTCTAAAAAGTGTTTTGATTTCATCTATGTCAACATCCTTTGATAGATTTTACGCTTATTTGAAGTTGATTTATTATAATACAAAACTTCTATATTGTATTGAAGGTTTTGTGATATGTTGACTGTGGATGTGCTATTTTATACCATTCATAGTTTATAGTGAAATTATTGACATTTCGTATGTTAGTTTTAATACGAATGTTTATGTCATGTTTAAACCTTTTCATATGGGAATGCATTGGACTTAATATGTGACGGGTGGAGCCCGCTATAGCTCCTCGATGCATCGGTAGGTCTCATGAGACAAACTAGTGTCTTGGCACAAGGCCTTGACAAAATCTTATTTGTAGTCTTGGAACGAGGCCTTGGCTATGTTGTTATGATAGTCTGTCATTATGCATTCCAACATTATGAAAGTGGTTAGTGATTTTGCATGTGATTATTCGATTAGTAGAATATCCATGTGAATGAGTAAATGGCGTTATTTCATTTTACTTTTGCCATATTATGTTGATATTCAAGTTTAAAAGGCTTTTGTTTTAGTTATACATTGCCTTAAATGTTTATTCTTATTTATGAAAGTTTCCGCTATATTGTTATCCTTACTGGGTATTTGAGCTCACCCCTTTTCTATGTTTTATTTTTTCCCAGGAAGTGAAGAAGTAAATTATGAATGACCTGCAGGGATATTATGAGGGGATAATAGTGTGGACTGTGGAGACATTATGTTGTTGTAGTAGTTTTTCATTTTATGATGTAATGTAAAACTTATGAATGTATCTAGTGTTTCTAAGGCTACTAAACCAATCGGTCTTTCGAGACTTGATATTTTGTGATCATGCCAATGTTACGAAGTAATGCACCGGCTCTGGGTAGCTGGGGTCGGGGCGTTACAGTTGAAAGATTCCTCTTATAAAAAGTCAAAAAGGGTATAAATGACTTTAATCCATATTCTTATAAATAATAAAAATGTTTTGAAATACATTTTGAAGAAACATGGATGTGGATGATAACGAGGTCCCAGTAGATAATTATGTATAAACAACCTTGGATAATGAAGAGGTTGTGAAGTAAACCCTTACCTTGTACTTTTCCTTGGTTGGGGTAGGTTAACCTCCTGTATAATGGTGAAATAATTGTTATTAAATTATATGAGAATCATATACATTCATATGATATCATATATGATCTTTTAACACTTCTTTGTTAACAATATCTTAGATTTATCGTTGTTTCGGGTGTTAACTTACTCGTTTTCTTATATGTTTTGTTACGTAAGTCATGTTTTTCATGGATAGGTTGTATCTTATTCATATCCAGAATGATATCATGTCCTTAAACATTATTTTTAAATTATCAAATGATAATTATAGTTGAATGGATACGTCGGAGAATGAATCTCATCGCGCTCGTGGAGACGGTAGTCCGTACGTACGCACGAGCGACAATATCATTATTTTGATATTAAAATAATATATAATAAACCCTTACCTTGTACTTTTCCTTGGTTGGGGTAGGTTAACCTCCTGTATAATGGTGAAATAATTGTTATTAAATTATACGAGAATCATATACATTCATATGATATCATATATGATCTTTTAACATTGCTTTGTTAACAATATCTTAGATTTATCGTTGTTTCGGGTGTTAACTTACTCGTTTTCTTATATGTTTTGTTACGTAAGTCATGTTTTTCATGGACAGGTTGTATCTTATTAATATCCAGAATGATATCATGTCCTTAAACATTATTTTTAAATTATCAAATGATAATTATACTTGAATGGATACGTCTGAGAATGAATCTCATCGCGTTCGTGGAGACGGTAGTCCGTACGTACGCACGAGCGACAATATCATTATTTTGATATTAAAATAATATATAATTGGATAGTATATCATATATACAGAATCATTATCATGTTATATTTATTATTTACATGAATTACATATCATTATTATACCCATCTAAATAATAATATATTGAATAACAATTACACCACGACGTGGAGACGGTAAGCCGTACGTACGCACGTATGGTGACATGTCATTCAAATGATGGGTAGAATACTGAATATGGTTGTTCCATATTTATAATAACATCACAGTATATAGAAGATACTGGAGTTATAATTTTAGAATTGAAATAATAAACAAAGAGGGGGTGGAAGAAGAAAGAAACATGAAAGAGCCCAGTAAGGATAACAATATAGCGGAAACTTTCATAAATAAGAATAAACATTTAAGGCAATGTATAACTAAAACAAAAGACTTTTAAACTTGAATATCAACATAATATGGAAAAAGTAAAATGAAATAACGCCATTTACTCATTCACATGGATATTCTACTAATCGAATAATCACATGCAAAATCACTAACCACTTTCATAATGTTGTAATGCATAATGCCAGACTATCATAACCACATAGCCAAGGCCTCGTGCCAAGACTACAAATAAGATTTTGTCAAGGCCTTGTGCCAAGACACTAGTTTGTCTCATGAGACCTACCGATGCATCGAGGAGCTATAGCGGGCTCCACCCATCACATATTAAGTCCAATGCATTCCCATATGAAAAGGTTTAAACATGACATAAACATTCGTATTAAAACTAGCATACGAAATGTCAATAATTTCACCATAAACTATGAATGGTATAAAATAGCACATCCACAGTCATCATATCACAAAACCTTCAATACAATATAGAAGTTTTGTATTATAATAAATCAACTTCAAATAAGCATAAAATCCATCAAAGGATGTTGACATAGATGAAATCAAAACACTTTTTAGAGAAATATCTCTTTATATTTTTGAAATCATTTAAGAGCCATATAAAACAAAACATTTTCTTGAAAATATTCTTATAAGATTTTAAGGAAAGCTTTGAAGATTTTATAACGGCGGAAAATAACCGCACCCGCCGTATAAGTTAAAAAAACATTCTTACCTCAATTCTGTCGAAAAGGTTAAAAAGGACCTTGTTTTGAAAACGACGGAAAGATTCCTCTTATAAAAAGTCAAAAAGGGTATAAATGACTCTGAGGGGGCGGTAGTCCGCACTTCCTAAAATGAAATTATCGCGTTTTACCCATAATGGAAATCATAAAGTATGCCATAAATGAGAAATACAGAAGCATAAGTAAAACAGAAACATAATATATATATCATATATAAATATAGTGACATCTTAATGGCCACCTTTGAAGGTGTTATATGAGTGTTGAACAATCATCGTTTCGTGAGGCAGAAATTTGCCATCCACAGAAACCGTATGTTCTTTAACCATTAGATGTAGGTGTGTGTAAGTGTAGCTCGAATCCTTCTTATAAAAACATCCTAGTATATTGAGGATACTGGTGTTGTTACAAAAGAAATGAATAAAAAGAGTTTAGGGGGTTGGAGAAGAAAAACAAAACAAAACAACATTAGAGAAGACATTACCTCAAAATCGGGTAACTCTTTTTGATTTGAGCCAAAGGCTTCCTTGGGAAGAGTTCTGCCCAAAGTGAGGCTTCTAGGAGTAAGGGAGGAATATTGGGAGAGTATTTGTTCAGAGTTTGGCCGAGCCAAATGGCTTGAAAGTGTGAATGAGGTGGTAGAGGTGGGGGCCTTTTATAAGTGGAGAGGAGGGGCACTTTTGGAAAGTAATGAAATGTTATTCAATTATACAATGCTTTTCGGTTTCTAAAGGTCCCACACTTATATAATTCGTGGATAAGGTGATAAGGGTTAGAAATATACCCATCCAATAGTCTTTGGACATGTGTAAGCCTTGGATTGGGGAGGAAGAGAACAAAATTACTGAGGGTGAGGAAAGGAAGATTCAAATAGAGGATGTACCTATTGTGAGAGAATATGTTGATGTGTTTCCGGAAGATTTACCTGGACATCCTTCAGAACGAGAAGTTGAGTTTTCCATTGATTTAATTCCTGGATCAATGCCCATATCGAAGACCCCTTATAGAATGGCCACTGTGGAATTAGTTGAACTAAAGAAACAACTAGAGGAATTGAGTAATAAGGGAATTTCTTAACCCAACTTCCATTCTTTGGGTTAATCTCCTACTTTCAAATTATGTCATGATATTATTATGTCCTATTTTGTATTTTTACATTCTTTATGTGTACCTATAGTGAATACACATAATAGATCTATTTTATTTTAAAAATGATCTTTTTAAGGACTTCGTCTCAATCTCCTTTCATTGAGGCATATTTGGTTTTATACACAATTTTCTTTTATACGGTGTATAAACCACTTTGACTTTTACGTTTATTCAAAAGGAATATTTTTTTATACGAAGCGTTTTGATAAACGACAAAAGGGAATGTTTTTCTTTCCGTACTTATGCGGCGACAATGACTTCTCCGCCGCCGTGACCATTATTTGAGTTTCGGCTTCCTCTACAAGCCATCATTTTTTTAATGAAAAATAAATACAAAGTTTTAACTTTCTTTTATTTTGGTATTGAAAATAGTTTTGAAAGCGTTTTTATTATATCAATGTGTTGTATTGATATCTTGTGATTGAATTGTGGAAATGTTATGTTTCCTTTATGCATGTTTTATGTGATACGATTATGTTATGGTTTATGATATGTTTAAACCTATTCATATGAGGAATGTATTGGACTTAATAAGTGACGGGTGGAGCCCGATATAGCTTCTTGATGCATCGGTAGGTATCATGAGACAAACTAGTGTCTTGGCATAAGGCCTTGACAAAATCTTATTTGTAGTCTTGGCACGAGGCCTTGGCTACGTGGTTATGATAGTCTGGCATTATGCATTCCAACATTATGAAAGTGGTTTGTGATTTTGCATGTGATTATTCGATTAGTAGAATATCCATGTGAATGAGTAAATGGCGTTATTTCATTTTACTTTTGCCATATTATGTTGATATTCAAGTTTAAAAGGCTTTTGTTTTAGTTATACATTGCCTTAAATGTTTATTCTTATTTATGAAAGTTTCCGCTATATTGTTATCCTTACTGGGAATTTGAGCTCACCCCTTTTCTATGTTTTATTTTTTCCCAGGAAGTGAAGAAGTAAATTATGAATGACCTGCAGGGATATTATGAGGGGATAATAGTGTGGACTGTGGAGACATTATGTTGTTGTAGTAGTTTTTCATTTTATGATGTAATGTAAAACTTATGAATGTATCTAGTGTTTCCAAGGCTACTAAACCAATCGGTATTTCGAGACTTGATCTTTTTTGATCATGCCAATGTTACGAAGTAATGCACCGGCTCTGGGTAGCTGGGGTCGGGGCGTTACAATATATTTCAAAAAATTTATGAAAAAATAAAATAAAAATGATAACAGATGCACAATAATAACAAACAAAATATATATATAAATGATAATTAATTATTGCACAAATGAAATAAGTGGTTTCTAAATGAATGCATAACTGTACATACAATCATTTTCTCATTCAATCATTTCAATTTCTTGCTCCATTACTTCATCCACTTCATTCATCCTTACCAGACTAATATTTTCAATACCATGATGTAAAAATAATTCCAATTCTTTCTGTTGATGAGATTCAATGTTAGAGGTCAAATCTTCCACTTCATCACCCATATCATACAAATATCTTTGTTTTACGTGAGAAACTATAGTCCACCCTTCATTCACAACATCATTCACATAATATACCATTTTTTCTTGTGATGATAAGATAAATGGATTAAGCAGTTCACGATCACCAACATCCATCGAACGAGAGAAGTTCACATAAGTAAATTGAAAGGAATATCTTTTAACACCTCTGATAATATCGACCCAATTGAATTTGAATAAAACAACTAAAAAATTCTTGTGGTAGTTTAATTCAATAATATCAGTCCGATTTCCATAATATACCACTTCAATAAATGTAAATATACCACTATTCTATTTTTTCAAACCCTCTTCTTGATCGACTGTATGAAATCTAAATCCATTCATGTTGTAAGCATCGTACTTTATAACTTGTTTTAGAGGACCTTGAGAAAAAACTTCAAATCTTCTAAAAACTCTACTCAAGTATCAGTATTCATGATCTAAAAAAAGAAATATACTTTATTATAATTACAAAATATATGTTTCAACCTAATATTCTTATTTATTGCAATATTTATGAACTTACACATTGTGCAAACCATTCTACAAGCTCTTTATTACGAGATTTTGTTATATCTTTCTCATTTAGTGTTTGAAATCTCATTCGTCTCTTTTTTTGTATCATCAACTCTTCAATAAATGGATATGAACTTTCACTATTTAGTAGTACATATCTATGTGCCTGTAATATTTCCATTTTTTTCAGTGTAACATTTGAGGTCCTCCCAACTGATCAGCGAATAACATGAAATATTTTTGATTTCCTATGTATTTGAGATTGAGTTGATGTGTTTTCAACACGTCCAACTCGATTAAATCTTGTCTCAATATCATCCAAGTATGTAGAACAAAAGGAAAGACACTCCTCTTCTAAATAGCCTTAAAAAATAGAGCCTTCTGGTTGAGCTTTATTTCTCATGTATGATTTCAAATTCCCAAGATATCTGTGAAATAAAATAAACAAACATAATTATGTATTTAATTAAGTGCGAAATTTTTTTTACTTAACTGAAAAACATATAAATAAAGTACATCTCAATTAGATACATCCATCAATAATGAATGGGGACTCCCAATTTAGCTTCTTTAACCAAATGCACTGTTAAATACATCATGGAAATAAAAAAAATAGAGGAAATATCATCTCCATTGCACAAAGTGCCAACACAAACCTCTCCTGAAGGTTGTCAAGCTCAAATGGATGTAGAGATTTCTCACATAGTTTTCTGAAAAATGTGCAAAATTAGAGTACAACAATAGTAAATTTTTCAGGTAATAATGTATGTAATTATAATGGTAGTAACTACTATAACAAAATATGTAAATTGTGACTTTTCAATCCATGTAACTTACAATTATTTAAGTCAACACACCTCAAAATGTTACTTGAATAACCATCAGATACTTTCCCATGATTTAAAATTCGAAGGAATGTATCTTTATCCCTATTTTTTATTGTAAAAATTGTCGGAGCATACTTTTCATTCTCATCTGGCCAGAGATCACGTTTTATGTTCATTACTTGTAAGTTTTTTTGAGCATTGACATGATCCTTTGACTTTCCATGCTCATTAAGCAATGTGAAGATCAAATTTTCATAGAAATTATTCTCAATATGCATCAAATCAATATTATGCTGTAACAAATTAAATTCCCAATACGAAAGATTGAAGAATATACATTTTTTCTTCCATTATTGCATTCCGATTTCACTAGATAATGCGATTCGAACTCGTTTCCCACTATCATTCAAACGATGAACAATTCCAAATTTTTTTTCAACATTTCCAAGTTGTTTCAATATTTCAGAACCAGTTAACAACTTTGGAGGTGGTCTACGATCAATAAAACTATTAAATTTTGATCTATTCAGCTGAAATCTATGAGATGCATCGAGAAATATTTGATGGAACAAGAAGCACTATTTTCTACTATGAGGTAGCCGTTTGGGCTCAAAATCAAAGTTACAAACAGGACAAGCCAAACCTATGTAAGTGTTCTAACCAAATAAATTCCCAAGTCCATGGAAGTCACTAATGGTCCACATTAAAGCAACATGCATTTTGAACATTGTTTTAGAAGAAGCATCAAATGTCTCAATACCGTTACTCCATAACTCCTGTAATTATTCAATTAAAGGCTGAAAGTATACATCAATATCATTTCCAGGAATTTTTTTCCAAGAATAATCATTGAAATGATAAAATACATTTGTTTCATACACATCCACAAAGGTAGATTGTAAGGGATCAAAACAACTGGTAAAATGCTATAACTGGTACTCAAAGTCCCAAATGGGTTGAATCCATCGGCAGCCAATCCCAATAAAATATTCCTAGGATCAGTTGAGAAATATAGATGTAATGAATCAAATGTATTCTATGATTTTGAATCTCGTGGATGTCGCATTAACCCATCGTTGTTATTATCTACAGAATGCCACTTCATGTGTTCAGCATTTTTCGATGACATGAATAATCTTTGCAATCGAGTCTTTAAAGGAAAGTAACGCAAAACCTTTGCAGGTGTGTTCCTTTTATTCTTCTTCATGGTAGTATGTTGATTCAGACTTCCAACATGACCCATTGACTTCCATCTATAAGAAGAACATTTTTTTTAAATCCTTTCTACTTGAATCCTTTCACCAATAAAGCATACAATCATTGGGGCATGCATGTATTTTTGTATAATTCAAACCAAGCCTGTTAAATTTTTTTTTCATATCATAAAAAGACTCGAGGATGTTTTCTTCAGGAAATGCATCATGCAACAATTCCAATATCATTTACATTTCTTTATTGGTAATTCCACATAGACATTTGATATGGTACAACTTCAGTAGAAAAGAAAGTTTTGAATATTTCAAACATCCACTATAAAACTCCTGATTTCCATTTTCAACTAAATCATGAAACATATTTTCCTTAGTGAAGTTTTATCTTACATTATTCTCCACATAATCAAGAGGAGGATCCACTGATATGTTACAATCTTGATCTGGTTGTCCTACAGTCTCAAAAACATCACTTGTCACGTTTCTATTTGTAGCACCCTCATCTGGTTGTTCTGATATGTTTTGGTGTTGACGGGTGTGCCTTGCAGTTCCAAATGAATCATTTATAAGATTTTGCATTTAATTTTCCATTTTCAACGAAGTTGGGAGCTCATTATGTGGATTGAAATCAGTGTTCAACTTTTCTGTAATGTTCAATTCTCCATGCCAAATCCAACAAAAATATTGACTAGGGAATTTCTTCAATATTAAATGTTCATAAACTTCACCTCCCTTCAACAATCTTCTAAATTTACATTTAGGACATGGAAATATTATTCTCCCTTCAACGGATCGATTGGAAACTGCAAAATCTAAAAACTCCTCCAAACCCTTAACATACTGAGGTGTGTTCCTCAGTAATGTGATCCATCTTTTTTCCATGTATATCACAATGTGCCTACACAATATTAAAAAAAATTAAAACAGATAACTATTAATAAATAGGGAAAGAGATTCATATATACTAGTTGAAAAAATATGTAAATATGTTAAATAAGGTTTTCCTATATAAATACATATGGTAAATAATGAACCCACCCACTAGAAAACCAAAGCATGAAAATTTAAAAGATCCATAAAAGAATATAAAGATATCATAAGTGCTTGGCCCAATTTTTAAATTAGAATTAACCATGTAGGTGATTTCCCCTTTCCCCAATGAAAATTTCTAAGTGACTCATAGATCCAATCTCTATCCAATTGTAGCATAACTTCAAGCCTATTATAGATGACCCAAAAGACTATTGGTGTAAACTATTAATATCATACATATAAATCACAACACACCAAATTGTAAACACACATCCAAATTTTGATCTAGATATGTGGCTTATTGATTCCTTGAGAGGCTATTTGAGAGCTAATTCTAGGACACCCCACCTAGACAGCCCCTCCTCCCTAGACATCCCACACCCCTCCCCCACCTGGACAGCCCACCCCCACCCCCTTGAACATCACACCCCCTAGAAATCCCACACACCCTCCCCCACCTGGATAGCCCACCCCTACCCCCTGGACAACCCACCCCTCCCTGGACAGCCCACACCCCCCTCCCCCACACCCCTACAGCCCCCTACACCACTGGATAACCCCCCACCCTACCCCACCTGGATAGCCCACCACCCCCACCTGAATAGTCCACCCTCCCTCCATGGACAATCCACACCACCTCCCCCACCTGGACAGCCCACCCCCACCCCCTAGATAACCCACACCCCTCCCCACTTGGACAAGCCACCCCAAACCCCTGGAAAACCAACCCCTCTGGACATTTCACACCCCCTCCCCCACCTGGACAACCCACCCCCACCCCCTGGACATCAAACCCCCCTGGACAGAACCCCCCTCCCTGGACAGCCCACACCCCCTCCCCCACACCCCTACAACCCCCTATAACCCTGGGTAATCATCATGACATGAACTCTAACATACAACCAATTTAAAGAAAAAACTGCACATGATATGGTACTATAAATCAGACTTGGCATACTTAAATTAAACATTTGATTTCTAAGAAAACAAGCTTCCCATAAAAAACTGTACAATCTACATTCTATTACATCATGTTATCCATTCCAAAATTAAACATTTCTTGAAAATTTTATCACACAGGTGACATGATTTCATATTTCAAAATAAAACATGATTTTATATCATAGAATAAAATTATACATGATGTATCACTACATGTCATGCTTTAAATGATAAAAATAATTGTTTTTAAATATTACATCACTAAGGAAGGCAGTGAAATAAAGGTAACATGATTTTACTTCCATATTTAAATACCACATGATCAATAAAAAACATCTACAACATACTAAACATGCTATATGATCAATATTTACATACTATCAATTTGATAAAAAGCGTTAAAAATCTTTTCAACCGTATAAATTCTCCCAATAATAAACTTCTCCTGGATTAACATTGAGGCATGGTTATTTTAGAACTATAATTTTTTTTTGATCTTTAAAAGAATAGGTTCAACCATGTAAACAATTTCAAGTCTCGATAGGTTACCATAAATCATTCTTATTATTTTCTAGGAATTTAAAACAAACAATCAAAATCCATCCTTATAATAAATTCCCAACACATAAAAGTTACATATCATGTTTAGAAAGGTAACACACAACATGACATTCACATTTTGATGTTCAATATATACATGTATAAAAATATAGCATAATGATTCCCTTACCATTATTGGAAGATGATATATATTTACTTATTAGAAAAATATACAAATTATTAATAGTTATCATTAATCATTTTTAACTTTTTACAAAATTTATAAACTAATGAATCAAAAATTTTAGCCTTTCGATAAATTTTCAACATATACTTACAACATATAAATGGATTAATACTAAAAAACTATAGTCATTCAAAAATGAAAGAAGAAAGTTATTCATGTCAAATTTTTTAAATTTTAAATGAATTATAAATAATAAAGATGGTCATTTTTTGGAATTTCAGAATTTAAATATTCAAAACCAAGTTTTATAATCTTTCCACAACACATGATTATGATACAACATGAATGAAAAATAATGTATGGTATACCAACTTGAATAGTAATTGGGATACTCCTAATCATGGTTTAAAAATAATTCATTTCAGCATACCAATATGAAATATAATTAAGGTAATATGTTTTATATAGGTTCACAAAATTCAGTAACTATTCACAATAAATCAACTTAATCATGCTTCTGTAAAATTCTAAACATTAGAAAAATAGGTTAGTATGATATTAATTTTAACAATGTAAAAAAAATTTAAATTATGAAGGATTATGTTATAACATGAATGGTAATAACACATTTAAAGTCTCAAAATAGTTTCAAAAAAACATTTTATGCTAGTTAATCATTATTTTACTGTTTCATTTGAGGTTATATAACCAATTCATTAAACAATCACAATTCATTAACAACCAAGACATATGAAAATTAAGAGAAACACATATAAAATTTCAAGATGTAAGTGATAATGAAACCAATGTTAATGATGTATGTACCTCCCTATGATTTATACCTTGCAACAGTTACACTTTCACCTAAAAATGTTCAGTAGGTTATAAAATTACTTGCATCAAATCATAGGTTTCCCTAAAATATATATGTCCTAGCCATTATCCTTGGTCCATTAACATGTGAGGACCTGCAGCGGGGAGGCGATCTAGGGCTTCAGGGGGTCGGCGACAATGGGCAGCGATCCACGCTGAGGGGCGGTGAGGCGGCGAGTCAGTGAGGCAGCGTTATGCGATGAGGGGAGGCGTAGGGCTTTAGGGGTTTCTGGGGGGATTATCGCAGTGGTTAGGGGGGAGAAGGCGGGTCACACGAGGGTTGTGGGGGGGGGGAGTGTCGGTATTGAAAAAAAAAGGTTTAGTGGTGGATTTTAATAAACTGCCGCTAAATTATTTATAGAAAACATAGTGGAGGTTTAGTAAACTGCCACTAAAAAACTGCCACAAAAGACTATATATGTTGTAGTGGTAAATCCATATATGTTTTATGAGGTAAACAGAATATTCATTTTTGTACAGTAAAAAGTTTGGAAATGTGAATCGATTGGAAAAAGACATGAAAACCCCTTTTAAAAAAGGCCTTTTAATTTAAAAGGTAAAACAAGGGTAAAAATTTCTTTTAAATTTCATAGTAGAATATTATAATTTTCTTGTAAACCTTTTTAGAAAGCATGGTTTTGAATAAATCATAGATTTCTGACCGAAGCGAGAGGTAAGGTCATATTTTCTTAAAAACATTTTCTTAACTGTCTTAAATACCAAAGAGTGGAAATAATGGTACCAATACATGAATACATCAAGACCAAACATAGGTGAATAAAATTCATGAGTATTTTTGAAATATGGATCATAATTTTTCCTTAATGAAAACACGATCATAAATAATTTCGATAAACAGTGAGATTGTTTCAATAAACTCTTACCATATGGTAGCTTGAATCATACTCCCCATGTAGAAAAATGGAGAATTAAAATATCGTGAAAATAAGGTGATTCATTTTATAACATTTCAAAGGAAATTTATACACCTCTTATGAAAATATAAGTGTATAACATGGAATTTTTCTCAAAGAAGGAAAATTGAGACAAAGTTACTTTATCAATTTGGTAAATTTTTAAACTTAAACCCAATGAAACAAAGATCATAAAATGGTTATTTAAATACCCATATATTTAATTATAATTGGAATATAATATATTCATGGATAGTATATATACTAAACAAAATAAGTGGGTGGTGAATAAGGAATGCATCTCATGGAAATAAAGAGTGAGATGAAATTCCCTTACCTTGTGTATTGAATATCGTTGTAATCATTAAAAACTACTATATAATAAATATAAATTTATTATAAATCTATCATAGAACCATATTCTTACTTATAATACCATACATGGTTTGATTATGCCTTTATATTTAACAATTCTATGTTAAGGTTTCATTTTGATTATTATCTGCTTTGTTTTTCACATGTATCTTAATTTGTTATGTCTTTGGTCTATATATTTATATAATGATTTCCAGAATTTAAACCATGATATAAATATAATTTATATTTATTATATATATATTTTAATAATCCTTATAATATAGAAGTATCAAACTGAATACACCATTCATGGAGACGGTAAGCCGTCCGTACATATGAACGCCATTTCCATTTAATTGTCATGTTAAAAGAAATAAAGTAAAAGCACAAAAAAATATATATAATTATTATAGTAGATTTATTATATCATATATATAATATATATTCACTAAATCCATCCTTAATACATTCCATGTAGTGTATGAATGAATCACATCACTTTGAGGGGGCGGTAGTCCACACTTTCTCAAAAAAAATTATCATATTAACATAAAATGGAAAGTATTAAGATATGTGTTATAAAAGAATGAAAGAAGATTAGAGACATAATAAATATTTTATATAACATATATAAACATATTTTACATCATAATGTCTCCAATTAGAGGCGGTAAAGTAAAAATGAACAATCATCGTTTAGTGAGGTGGTAGTCCGCCATACATGTAAACAGTATGTTCGTTACCCATTAGATGGAAGTGTGTGTAATTGTAGGTTGAAACCTTATCATAAAAAAATAATAGTATATTGGATATAACTTTGTTGTTATAAAACCATGTAATAATAATATTTTATAGAGTGAAGATAGAATATAAAATAAAGGAGTTTGAGGGAGGGTGTTACCTCTTAATCAAGTAACTCCTTTTGGTTTGCACTAAAGGGATTCATAGGAAGTATTTATGCCAAAAGGAACATTCAAGGAGGATGTTAGGGATTTTGGTGATATATTTTTGTGGAGTTTGGTTGATCCAAAGTGTCTTGAGAGGTGTGAGTAAGTGGAATGAGAGGAGACCTTTTATACTATAGGAGGAGTGTCACTCTTGTAATACTTTAAAAGAAAGGAACCCCAACCACATTTTTTTATTCAAAGTGGATCAATAATGGTAAAAAGTTGTTCCAAGGGAGGATATGGTTGAAATATTTCCATCCAATGGATTTTGGAAAAGTTTAGAGGTTGTAATGTTTAGTCCTTAGTTAAGTTTAATTTTACCTTAATCGATGTAATTAATTGTAATTACATTCAATGATATTTTTGGTCAAAAAATAAGTTGACCTTATTAGAAATTAGAAATTATTCTTATTGAAAATATGGAATAATATTTCTAAATTCCAAACACATAAGTGGAAAAAATTAATTTAAATTTAATCCCGCAGTCGGGTGGACAATTCATGTTTTTAAAGTAAAAACTTTAAAAGGTTTGCTATGTTTTTTTATTAAATTTAAAAGTGAAATTGATTATAATGAGCTAAATTGTATTAATTTATAAAAATATTATCTAATTAAACATTTAAAAAAATTTAAAATATAATTTATCCCTATAAATAAATTAGATAAAAAGCAGTTTTGAATTAAAATCCAGTATTTTTAAATATTCATTAAAAAATGAAACCTTACAGAAAAGTAACAAACATTTATCCTAACCTAATTTTAATGTTACAATTAAAAATCTGAAGTTTATCTTGACATATTAAATTTATAAAAGTTACAAAAATTTTATTTAGAATGGGTTCTCCATTAAAAGGTGGTAAAACTATCTTTAAAAAAATATAGGTTTTAAGCATAAAATTGGGTTTGTTCTTATCTTATGCCTATCAAATCTATCAGATGAATATAAAAAATATTTTATTTAATATATAACATACATATTACAATAATATCACCTAATAATTTTAATTAATTCAATTCATTAAGACAAAACACCTTTGGGAGCATAAAAATAAAAATATATAATTTATATTCAATTATTTCTTATATTTTCATTTCTTAATAATTTTTAACTAATTAAATATTTTTTTTAAAAAAATATATTTAATAATATTCATACAATATAATTTAATAGTTAGGTTATATATTATTATATTTTTTTAATATATTATTGTTCGGTAACACTCGATCATGCGTGTTACATAACCCATCGAGGAAAGTCATTATTGCATGTAACATAATCTGACCTCTGTGTTTTTCATAGAGAAAGATAAAATTTATGTTTCATATAGTGAATTTAATCCAAAAATAGTGATTTAATATAAAATATACTATTTTTTGTGATGTGTGAAATAAAAAATATCAAAAATGTTAAATTAATTCAAAAAATATAATTCACAAAATCTCAGGGTGTTACATTCTACCCCCCTTAAAATGAATTTATCTCTCGAAATTAGTCTTGGCTATCAAAGGTTTAATACTTGAAAGTTTAATTTATAGAAACACACATCATAAAAATGAATACTAAAACTTCCCTTAAAAAGGGAAATTTAGAGTCATAATGGTTACCCAAAGTAACATATAACTAGGTTCTGACATAGGAGAACATAGGGGGAAAGTGAAAACATGGACATGGGAGTGAAATATAACCATCATGTTCTGATGGAGAGTGATATATTATAAGGTCATGATAAAGTTAACAATCAGAAAACCATAAATTTGTGATGAACTAAGGGATCATCTGATTCATCGGAAACAGAGATACTAGGATAACATTTTTTTGTTCATTTTCCTAACTTTGAGTAATTCTTTTATTCCATGAGAATATAAGGAACCAAAATTTAATTCTTTGGTTATGATTTTATAAATTTATAATATATCCATTACCTTAGGTATTGAATGTCCAGAAATTAACTTTGATGCATAAAGCACTAAAATACACTTTTAATGGATCTTAAGGCCCATAAAAGAATGAAAATTATAACTATTTATCTCTTGAAAATAAATATAAATTAATATATAAACATAATAAGTAACAATACTAATTCATCATTAATATTTATTCATCAAAAACAATTATACATTAACTAGGACATCGCGTAAGCTAGTGGTAGGTGTGAAAACCTTATCGTCCTTTGGTCATGGGTCCAAGAACCGTGGCCTTGCCAGACTTGATTGGTTGTCACTCTATATACATTATGTCCTTTTCTAAAACCAAACTAATATAATTACAAAAATAAATAAGATGGAAATCCTTGAAATAAGGTTAATCACTAAAAAAACTTTTAACTAGTATTATCAATATAACCTTAATACACAAATAATTCATCTGAAGTTTAACTTAAACTTTTCATGAATGGTTAACCTTATAAATATTCCTAAAGATGAAAATCCAAAATAGTATAAAGAAGGTAATGAAACCATCTTAACATTGATTCTATATATATCAAAAAATATCTCTTGGTTTCCACAATCCAAACATGTGAATACCCTCATCGTATATTCTCTTGAAACATGGTAATAACCTGAATTAACATAAATACATTTGGAAAACATGTACTATTATTTATTATAAAGGCTACTTTATATATTACTTAAATACAAGAAGTTTTAAACTTCATCCATAGACTACATTGTCAATATATCCTTTATTACTTCTATGGTAATCAATACCATCCAATTTACCTATTCATATCAAACATATCCTTATATAGAAAAATTATCTTAACATAAGGAACATATTAAGGGTTATCTTCCCTTAGTAAAAAATTCACCTTATCATTAAATCAATTTATCAGTCCATCAAAAACATTTAATATAAACTTGTAAATATTGAGCAAAAAAAAACAAAACTATCATTTTATGTTTCATCATTAATATTACATAATTTTTTTTAATATAAATACATAAAACTTTGATTATTACTCTTCATCCAAAATACATAATAAGGTTACCTCATAATATTTAATACTTATTTTCATTCACATTTCATTAGTAGTCTCATCATCATCATCAATATAACCATTACTTATACCACTTTTCTGATTCTCTTTAGGATATTTTCTCTTGGGACATTGAGTTGCGTAATGACCATTTATTCCACACTTAAAACACTTAACCTTTGATTATTACTTAAGGAGGCCAGTATTCTCATCCATTTCATTAACCAAACTCTTCATTTTTCCTTTGTAGTTACTTGATTGTTTTGCTTCTTTCCCATAGTATAAGCACCTTCTAGTTCCTCTAAGACATTCACTTTAGTGATTCATTCCACATCCATTACAAAAAGTAAACCAAATATTATTTTATCTATGGTCTCCATTACCCAAATTATCAGTGAACTATTTCCTTATCTTCCTTGGTGAGTTCGAGAGTCGGTTAAGTTACACATTATTCACTATGTTCCTTGAAAACTAATTAGGCATGCTCACAAAATCCTTCACTCTAGTGATCATCCCATTTGACTTCTCATCAATAGATTTTCCATCATACTCAATGTTAATTCAATTACTTCTAGTTCCCTTTATTGATTAAAACTAAGAAGAATTGAGTGAGAAATTATTTTCATAGTGAGGAGTCACATAATCATGAAAACAACATATATGATGTATAAATTATGACACATTTCTTAAAATATGACTCCTCATGTTTATCCTATTTTATTCATTACCAAATCCTATTTAAATCCTTCATGATGGTTTATGAAGAGTTTTTGAATTCCCAATGCATATCCCCCAGGAGTGTCAAACCAAGTGTGTAGTAAGACACATTTTTGTGTACCAGATTACCTTGAGTTAGGCTCGAAACATCTTGTCAGAGTTGTTACTTCTAGGTATATCTATGCTAGAGGAACATCCACTTTTAGTATCCAGAAATAGATTTATTTCTAGTAAACCACTTACTCTATCCTTTACCAAAATTCCAGGTTGTTTTTCTAAACGTTAACTCATCCCTATACTTATCCATGGAAATATCCGTAGACATATCCTTATAAATATACCTAAGTATATCACTAAAGTCTTCTCATCCTAATTTCCAAAGGTTAACAAAACCTTCACTCTGATACCAACTATAACGACCCAATATTGACATATGTAGACATTACATCACTTTTGTGGAATACTTAAAACATTATACAAACAGACGCCTGAAGACCTTACTATTATAGTGACTTTGGAAACATGGAAACATGAACACTGGTGCATAAGTTATCTAAATTATCTCCCACTAGGTTTATCTTGACTATAACCCTTCTTATACACATCAAACATAATATATATCTTCAAAACATATGGAAGAAAACATAAAAAGGGATGATCTCATATGTTCAATAAGGGTAAAAAAGTGAGAAATGTAAGAATAAACATGATAATATGGGTATGAGAACACGATTATGAAAATATAAAATCATATCCTACACATCAAAGATCATAAACAGGAATCATGGCATAAATATTGGAAATTCATAAGACATGAATCATAAGGAAATAAAGAACATAATCCAAAATAAGATAACATAGCAATAAAACATAGAATTGTGGTAGACACATAAGCATATAATATGATTTCTATATTATATAAGGAATCACTTACAAGACCATATTAGTAGTATGGGTTCACTCCCCATATGATCTTGGTAGTCATGGTTGACTCCCATGGTCATCTTAGTAGCATAAGTTCACTCTTCATACCATCTTGGTAGTCATGGTTCACTCCCATGACCATCTTACAAGTCAAGGTTCAATCCCAAGACTGTCTTAGTCTTTCTCATGTGATATAAATCTTTACCCAATACATTGAAGGGATATATAGGTCCCACCAATATCATAATTAAATCATACATATATGTGCCAAAAAATAAAAAACAATCATATATTAACCCATAAAATGAAATGTATATCATAAACATGTAATCATATCATAACCTATGAAAAAATATAAAAGTTTCATAATAATTTCATCATTAACATAACCCATCAAAAGAAGTTGGTTTCAAAATAATATAACCTGTGAAAGAAAAAAAAAGGGTTTCATAACATCCTGACATCAAAACATAATCCATCTAGAGAAAGAATGTGAATGGTACTATTGAATAATTACCCCATAGAGGTATGAGTAACACCAATAGATGTTATCTTAGATGTAAAATAATTTTGAAAGATCTTTAAAAAAAATTTCTTGAGAAAAATATCCTTATTATTTTAAAAATCATTTTTAAAACATTAAATATTTTAAAAACTATTTTATTTGAAAATAGACTTGAAAAATTATAGAGGAAGATTGAAAACATTTTGAAAGCCTTTTTTCCTATTAAAACTTGTAGAGGAGATTGAATACCATTTGAAAACCATTTTTCATTGAAACTTATGAAAGAAGCTTGAAAATGATTTGAAAACCATTTATTTGAAAATATATTTTAAATTTTTTTCTTAAAAATTAACCCTTTAAACATGAAAAGTAAAATTCAAAGAAACGAAAGTGGGTAAATCTTCACATTCCATATTATGTACAAATAATGTTCCTTTTTGTATGGTAAAAAGTTTAGAAATGTGCCTCGACCGAAAAACAAAATGAATATTCCTTTTAAAAAAACATTTTTTGTTTAAAAGGTAAAAAGGGTAAAAATGTCTTTTAAATGTCTTAGTACAATATTATAATTTTATTTTAAACCTTTTTAGAAAATATGGTTTTGAAGGAATCATAGATTTCGGATCGAAGAGAGTGGTATAGTCGTATTTTATTAATTTTTTTAATTTTATTAAGTAACAAAGAGTGGAAATAATGGTACTAATATATGAATAAATCAAGAATAACCAAATATGAATAAAATTAATGAGTGTTTTTGAATGATGGATCATAATATTTCATTAATGAAAACATGATCATAAAAAATCTCGATAAACAGTGAGATTGTTTCAATAAACTCTTACCATATGGTAACTTTGAATCATATTCCCCATGTAGGAAAATAGAGAATTACAATATCATAAAAATAACTTTATATTTGTTATAAAATCTATAAGTAAATTTATACACCTCATATAAAAATATAGGTGTATAACATGAAATGTGTCTCAAAGTAGGCAAATTGAGACAAAGTAAATTTTCCAATTTGGTAACTTTTAAAACTTATACCCAATGAAATAAAGATCATAAAATGGTTATTTAAATACCCATATATTTGAGAATAATATGAATTTAATATATTCATGGATAGTATATACACCACAAAAAATAAGTGAGTGGTTAATAAGGCATGTATCTCACGGAAATAAAGAGTGAGATGAAATTCCCTTACCTTCTTTCTTGACTCTCATTGTAATCTATCAAAAATCCTATATAATAAATATAAATTTATTATAAATATATCACAGAACCATATTATTTATTATAATACCATACATGGTTTGATTATGTATTTATATTACCCTCTTGGTAACAATTCTATGTTAAGGTTTCACTTTGCCTATTATCCGCTTTGTTTTTCGCATGTGTCTTAATTTGTTTTATCTTTGGTCCTTATATTTATATCACGATTTCTGGAATTTAAACCATGATTTAAATTTAATTTCTATTCAGTATAAGTTTATTATAACAATCCTTATAATATATAAGTATCAAACGGAATACACCATTCATGGAGACGGTAAGCCATACATACGCATGAACACTATTTTCGTTTAATTGTTGTGTTAAAAGAAAGAAAGTAAAAGACATATATATATATATATCATTATTACAGTAGCTTTATTATATCATATATATCATATATATTCACTAAATACATCCTTAATAAATTCCATGTAGTTTATGAATGAATCACATCGCTTTGAGTGAGTGGTAGTCCACACTTACTCAAACGAAATTATCATATTAAAAAAAATGGAAAGTAAAAAGATATGTGTTGTAAAAGAATGAAATAATATTAATGAAATAATAAATATTTTATATAACATATATAAATATAGTTTCCATCATAATGTCTGCCATTAGAGTCGGTAAAGGAAAAATGAACAATCATTGTTTAGTGAGGTGGTAGTTCGTCGTTCACGTAAACAATATGTTCGTTACCTATTAAATGGAAGTGTGTGTAAATGTAGGTCAAAAAATTAGCATAAAAACATCGTAGTATATTTAATATAATTTTTTTTATAAAATAATGGAATAATATGATTTGAAGGAGTGGAGAAAGAATATAAAATAAAGGAGTTAGAGGGAGGGCGTTACCTCTTAATCGGGTAACTCTGTTTGTTTTGCACCAAAGAGATTCCTTGAAAGGATTTATGACAAAATTAGGCTTAAAGTAAGAAGTGAGGGATGTTGGGGATCTATTTGGGAAGATTTTTGTCAAGATAAAGTGGCTTTAGAGGTGTGTGGAAGTTAGAGGAGAGGAGGACTTTTATAATGAAGGAGTGGTACCCTTGTAATATTTGAAAAGATAGGAACCCCACCCACATTGTTTTATTCCAAGTGGTTAAATAATTGCCCAAATTCAAGAAAAGGGAGTGTAGGGTCGAAATATGTCAATAAAATGGATTTTTGACAAGTTTATAGGTCTTTTGGGTATTAAATTTAATGTTTAGTCCTTTGTTAAGCTTTATTTTATCTTAATCGATGCAATTAGTTTAAATTACATTCACTAATATTTTTAGAAAAAAAACTTGAAATTATTAGAGATTATAAATTATTCTAATTCAAAATATGGAATCATTTTTTTCCAAATTCCAAACATATGAGTGGAATAAATTAATTTAAATTTAATCCCGCAGTTGGGTCGACAATGTGGGTTTTTAAAGTAAAAACCTTCAAAAGTTCACTATGTTTTTATATTAAATTTCAAAGTGAAATTGATTATAATGAACTGAATTATATTAATTGATAAAATTATTATCTAATTAAACTTTTATAAAAATTTAAAATATAATTTCATCTTATAAATAAATTAGATGAAAAAGTAGTTTTGAATTAAAATCCAGTATTTTTAACTATTTATTAAAAATTTGAAACCGTACAGAAAAGTATAAAAATTTATTCTAAACTAATTTTTATGTTTTTATTACAAATATGAAATTTATTTTTATATATTAAATTTATAAAATTTATAAAAATTATATTTAAAATGGGTTCTTCATTAAAAAACAGTAAAATTGTCTTTATAAAAATATAGGTTTTAAGCATAAAATTGGATATATAACATACATATTAAAAAAATATCACCTACTAATTGTAATTAATTTAATATATTAAGAAAAAACACCTTTGGGAGCATAAAAATAAAAATATATCCTTTATATTCAATTGTTTTTTATATTTTCATTTCTAAATAATTTGTAACTAATTAAATAATTATATATTTTTTTTGAAAAAAATATATTTAATAATATTCATAAAATATAATTTAATGGATAAGTTATATATTATTATATATATATTTTTAATAATATATTCTAGTTTTTTAACACTCGGTTATATGTGTTACACAAGCCATCAAAGAAAGTCATTATTGAATGTAACACAAGCTAACCTCGGTGTTCCAGGTAGAGAAAGATAAAATTTATGTTGTGTGTAGTGAACATAAGCCAAACATGGTGCTTTAATATAAAATATAGTATTTTCAATGTTGTGTTATTTGAGAAATATAAAAAATATTGAATTAATTTGAATAAATAATTCACAAAATATCATGGTGTTACACATGCTTGAAGAATGTTCTCTAGAATCTTAATTGTGTGTTTAGACTATCCATTAGTTTGATAGTAATATGCTATACTTTTCCATACTTTAGTGACTAATGATGATCACTACAATCCCAAAAAAATGGAAAGTTAATATCGTGACCCTGTATGATTGTGTTTACATAATAAATCTATAGAGTAACACTATCTTACACACATATAATTTTCCCAATTTGTTAACCCATTGGGTTTATCTGATCATAAAATGCATACTACCTTGGTTAACCAATCAATGATGATCCACATTGTATTCCTACCTTAGGGTGACCTTAACACCGCCATCACAATGTCCCTTGTGACCCTATTCCACTTACAAATAGTAATTAGAAGTGGTTGTACAAGACTAGTTCATAATTGGATCTCTACCTTCCATTTCTATGAAGTGTGGCTTTGTGATACAAAACTTATTAGATCCATATTCATCCTAGAATACCAAAACCTTCATCAGTTGTTGTGGTACATTTTTTCAACCCAGGTTATACTTCCCATTTAGAGTTATTAGAATCCCATATCAACTCCTCCATCATGTTCATCGGAACCACCACCTTATCATGAATGTAAATAATGTCATCATCACTATAACAACCTGAAATTATCATAAATAAATAATAAATCTTAATAGAATAATATTTATTACATAACATAATTATCCATGCCAAAATCATTTAGTTCTAGTGCCTTTGGAAACTTGGATACATAAATAACTGGTTCATAACTGAACTACATCATCTCCCACTAAGTTCTTCATAACTAGAACCCTTCTTAGACATATCATACATAACACTTTTCTTCATATCTTGGGGAAAGGAAACACAATAAAGGGAGATATCATATTCTAATTAAAGTTAAATAATGGAGATATTAATATAACATGAGCATAAGGGTATGATAACATGAGAATAACATTTTAAAACCATAACCTATATATCATAGAATATAAAATTTAGTCATGGAATAAATCTTGGAAGTTCATAAGACATGAATCATAAAGGAATAAATAAACATGATCCATGGAAGCATAAAATTAGCATGATACATATAATTGTGTCATACATATAAGCATATAAAATCATTTACTTAGTAGTCAAAGATTTACATCTTGGACTATAACAACGTATTATGTTCACTCCAAGATCCATCATAGTATTCAAGGTTCACTACCAAGACTATCATAGTGTATTTTGTTCACTTCCCAAACAATTTTAGTAGTCATGGTTCACTCCCATTACTATCATAGTAGACAAAGTCCCTTACTGAACTGGGTTTACTCACCATTCTAGTCCTATTTATCTCATGTTATATCAATCTTTAACCATGTATTGAAGGGGGATATAGGTCTCACCCATAAAATAATTAAAATCATACATATGTGTTACAAAAGATCATAACACATTTATCATATCAAAACCCATGAAAAAATGGGTTTCAAAAATATTTCATCATAGAATAACTTGTGGAAAAGAAATAGGTTTCATAATCATTTCATCATTTCATCATAGAATAAACCATGGAAAAAAATAAAGTTTCATACTAATAATTTCATCATAAGAATAAAACATATAAATAAATAATTAGGATGGTATAATTGTATCATATCCCCAATAAATATTAAGTAACAAAAAAGGATGTCATCTTAGATGGAAAATATTTTGAAATATCACATAGAACATTTCATGATGAAAATAACATTTCAAATTTGAAAATAAAATTTTAAAACATTAAAAATTATTAAAATAATTTTATTTGAAAATAACCTTTGAAACATATAAAGTAATCTTTAAATATCATTTAAAACATTTCCTGTAGAAAACATCCATTCCACTATAAAAATTATTTTTTAAAAATTAAAATTCACAAAACATTGTAAAATCTATATATTTAAAAATAACCTTTGAAACTTAGAAATTAAAAATTAAAACATTGTGTGTTCATGATGGTGGGAAATTATACTCATACCATACAAGTTAAAATAAATATTCCTTCTAAATTTTTAGTAAAATCTAAATGGGCCTTATTTGTAAAATGACATGAATATTACATTTATTTTTTTTGGTAAAAATTAAAAAAAAGGTAAAAAATTTATTTAAAAAATAATTGGAGAGTATAAAAAAATTTCTTTAACATATATTTTTTTAGAAAATATGGATATGGAAGAAAAGGTATTTTGGACAGAGGAGAGAAATAAGTTCAATTTTTCTTAAAAATATTATTTTTGAAATATTGAGTACATAAAGTGAGGAAAATGAATGGAACATATGTATTTTCATGAAATAAATACATCAAAACAAAATTCATGAGTTTATTAAGGGATAAATCATAATATTTCATCATAAGATGAATAAACATAAACAATCATAATAAAAAATGAGATTATATCATAAAACCCTTACCACTTTAATAAAATTGAATCGTAATACCCATGAAATAATAAAATTAAATGATATATAAAATATAATTAATAGATTTAGATTCATTATATAACATGTAAAAGGGGTATTATATGAGCCTCGTAAAAGAATATAGGTGTATAACATAATATATGTCTCAAAGAAGACAAATTGAGATGAAAATCCATTACCTTAAGTCTCGACTTCCTTCGTACTTGTTATAACCTCTTGTATAATAAATACATGTTTATTATATATATATATATATTATAGAACAATAATCATATGTAACATACCATATATTATTTACTTATGACATTTTATTACCTGTTTATTAAATATTCCTTGTTAAAATCACATTTCGGTTAATAATTTCTTCATTTCTGATGTATGTTTTGGTTTGGTATTTTGGTCATTTAACATTGATCATGGTTAAATAATATTAATAATGTTAGAAATGGTATTAATATCATATATATTCAATATATAAGTATTTATAGTAATCCATTAAAGTTAGATATAGAAAATGAATTACACCATTCATGGAGATAGTAAGTTGTATGTACGAATGAACAATATTTCCATTTTCTTGACGGATGAAAAAATAATAATAAATAATATATTAACTTTATATAATAATTTTTATGTCATATATATAACATATTTTCATTAAATTTATCCTTATTAACATTCATGTAAAATCATAAGTGAAAAACGAATCATATCACTTCATGAGGCAATAGTCCGCCGTGCACACGAGTGATGTTATCGTATTATCACGGAATGGGAAATCAGAATTTATATGTGATATCATAATTAAAAAGTGTAATAAAATCATAAATATCATATATAAACATTAAATCTATCATTATTTCTATCCGTGAGAGGTGATAATGGAAAATGAATAACATCAGTTCGTGAGGCGGTACTCCACCGTTCAATTGATCAGAAGTTTTATTTAAAATTTTATGGAAGAGGAGATAGATGTAGGTAATTAAATTAACATAAAAAATATAATTATTTTTTATATATTTGTTTTATTATATTATAATAGTTTAATAATATTTTATGGAGGTGGAAGAATAAATAAAACAAAAACACAAGTTTAAGATTTTTACCTTCTCTTCGGAGAACCTCTTTATGGTTATAACTAAATCCTTATTAGGAGGGTTCCAAATCAAAATAAGTCCTCTATAACGTGGGTATGTAATTAATTAATATATTTGGGTTGGTATTGGATGAATAAAATGGGTTTGTATGTGTAAAGGGTAGAAGATATGGGGTGGCATTTTATAAGCAGGGGAGAGGACACAAATGGAATTTTTGAAAAGAATAAAGTGTACTCACATTTTTCGCATGCCAAAAGGATAAAAAAATGGGTCATTATAGAACCTTATAGATTATAAGGTCTATTTATTTCCATAAAATGGGGTTTTTAAAAGTTTATATGTCATTTTACCCCTTTTATTTTTAGTTTAACCCCTCAGTACACCTGTTTTCACCATAACCTCAGTAATTAATTTTTACTAATTTTACTATTCATTTTGAGGAAAAAATAATCTAAAATTATTAAATAATATTAATTATTATGATTAAAAATATGGAATCTGTTTTTAAAAATTCAATTCATATTAGTGGAAAAATTTTAATTTAAAATTAAACCCACTTATGTGATGAAAAAATGGTTTTCCAAAGAATTATTTTATAAGTATGGAAAGTTTTTATATTATAATTAAATATGAAATTGATTATAATTAAATAAATTTTATTAATAAATATATAATTATAATAATTTTATTTTTAAAACATTTTTAAATAATATTGTGGTTTGTAAATTCTTTAATCGAAAAGGGAATTTTTAATAAAAGTTACCATTTTTACTATTCATCAAAAAATTAATCTTTTCATGAAATTTTAAAAAAATAACTCAAATATAATTTTGATATTTATATTTCAAAAATTAATTTAATTTTCTGAAATTAATTTTCTAAAATTGGAAAAAATCACTTTTATTATTTTTTCACAAAAATGAAATAAAAACATTTTTTGAGAAAATGGTATTTTCGAAACATATAAAGACATTACTAAAAATTAAATAATTTATTAAAAATATGCTTCATTTGTATAAAACCACTATAATTAATATTAATTTTTTTGTTCTTATTCATACCTCCATGTTTCACGACTAGTTTATAAAAGTCCCATTTAAATAATAATAAAAATAGTATATCACAGTTTGTTAAAACTCAGTGTTGCATGTAACAAAAGATATAAAAGAAAAAAAATTTATTTGAAATAAAAATTTCATAAAATTTAGGGGTGTTACATTCTACCCCATTAAAATGAATTTTTACCTCAAAATTCATCATTCTGATATAAACAAATGAGGATACTTATACCTCATTACATCTTCAAGTTCCCATATAGATTCTTCACATTAGTGGTTATGACATAAAACTTTGACAA
Source organism: Viscum album (assembly GCA_963277665.1). Classification (NCBI taxonomy): domain Eukaryota; kingdom Viridiplantae; phylum Streptophyta; class Magnoliopsida; order Santalales; family Viscaceae; genus Viscum; species Viscum album. The sequence continues at coordinate 1,397,223,371 of OY728127.1, read as the reverse complement.
AGTGAGTGGGATTTTTTCTTATAACTTTCTCTCTATGATCTAGAATCTTCACTAGTTAATCATCATAATAAATTTCATGCTCTAGAAACATGACCTATGATTTTAGTACATGTGTTGGATCTTGTATGTAGTTCCTTATAAGAGATACATGGAATATAACATGGACCTTAGAGAGGTTAGGTGGAAGCACTGGTCAATAAACTACCTTCCCAATACTATTAAGAATTTTGAAGGGACTAATATACCTATGTATTAGTTTCCATTTCTTCCTAAATATCATAACCTTCTTCCATGGAGAAATTTTTAGAAACACCTTATCACCAACTTCAAATTCTATCTCATATCGATGATTTTCAAAATAACCTTTCTACCAAATCTGTGTTGTATTTATGTGTTGCTGAATAAATCTAACCTTCTATTCCATTTATTCATCTAGATCAGGTCCCAATATCTTTCTTTCTCTAACTCTATCCTAGTATGTTGGAGTTCTACACTTCTTTCCATAGAGGTATTCATAAGGAGCCATTTGAATGCTTGAGTGGAAGCTATTGTTGTAACAAAACTCGACTAGAGAAAGGTTTTGATCCCAACTTCCTTTTAAATATATAGATAAAGATATCATCATATTCTATAGGGTTTAAACTTATCACATAGATGTTCCATTTATCTAAGGATGATACACAGTGCTAAAATTCAACCCCATATCAAGAGCTTGCTGAATACTTCACATGAACTTCGAGGTAAACCTTAGATAGCGATCTGATACAATAGAATGTGGTACTCTATGAAACATTAACATTTCATTAATATATATCCTAAAAATATGATACAAAGATAGATATTCTCTGATAGTAATGATGTTTGTTGACTTTGTAAGGTGATCGACTACAACCCATATAACATTACTACCTTTAGATGTTTTGGGGACTCCAATGAAAAAAATACATGGGGATGTTCTACCATTTCTATTATAGTGTTGTTAATGGTTGTAACATCCCTTAAATGTTTTTCACTCAGACATAAATTACATACATACTAAGGACCAAGATACAAACTCTGCAATATCTCACTTCCTGACATCCCTTCATAAACACTATTTCATATCCCTATACATCTTTTTATATATATGATGAATAGAGAAAGAAGAACTATGACATTCCTTTAACAACTCTTTCTTCAAATCTAGTATAGACGAAACACATATAAGGTTCTTGAATCTTATCATTCTATCATGATCAAGTTTAAAATCAAGAATATTTCCCACCTTCTTTTGCAACTCCATATCATCCTTATGTGCCTCTTTTATCCTCACATGGATATATAGTTGAACACTTATTTGAGAAAGATAATATTTCTCTCCTTCCTTCAGTATTTCAAGATCCATCCTTTGCAAATTGATAAATATTGGATATTTTGTGATCCTCATTATAGATAAGCTAGTAATATCCTTTTGTCTCAAATAATCTACCACCTTGTTCACTTTCCTTGGGTGGTAATGTATTGAGTAGTCTTAATATTTAATCAGATCCAATCATATTCTCAAGTGCATATACAAATAATTCTATGTGAATATATACTTTAAACATTTTTTATAGGTATATATATCACACTTTTCTTTGTAATGATAATTCTTCTACATCATTAATGAAAAAATTACCATAACTAACTCCAAATAATGATGTGGGTACCCTTAAATTATCACGATCTATAAGCTATAACCATGTCATTATGCATGATAACACAACCTAGTCCCTTCTTGGATACATCACTATAGATTAAAAACCATTATCTATTGTAGGAAATTATAAGAATATGTAAAATTACTAATATTCAATTCAGTTACTTGAAATTTCCCTCATAATCATCTCTATAGAGGAACTTGGCTTCCTTTCAAGTTAACTTGGTGAGTGTATTAGATAGAATTGAGAAATTATCCAAAAACTTCAATAATATCCATCTTAACCAAGAAAACTATGGATCTCAGTCTCCATGGTTGGTCTGGGCCAATGTTCAATAGCCTCCTTCTTTGATTTAATTACTTATACACCATCTCTTGAGATTATATGACCCAAAAATGAAACATTTTATAGTCAAAATCCACACTTTGTAAATTTGGCATACAATTTATCCTTCCTTAGGTTATTAATTATAATTTTCAAGTGATATTCATGCTCTTCCTTGCACTTTGAATAAATGATAATGTACTCTATAAATACTACCACAAACATATAAAGTTAATCTATAAATACTCTATTCATTAAATCTATTAATATAGTTGGGGTATTAGTAAGACCAAATGGAATCACTATATACTCATAATGTACATACCTTTTACAAAACACTCTCTTGGTTATATCCTCATTCCTGAACCTCAATTGAAGATATCTAGAATAAAGGTCAATCTTTGAAAAGTGGTGAGACCTACAGAGTTGATTAAAAAGGTCATCAATATGGGGTAAATGATATTTTTTTTGACTGTGATCTTGTTTAGATACCGATAATCAATGTGGATTCACAATGATCTATAGTTATTTTTAATAAATATAAGAGGTGGACCACAAGGAGAAACCACATAATCATGAAAAATCATTTATAGGATGTTTAAATCTATGACACATTAGGCATAACGTAGGACATTCATGGTCATTATTCAAATCCTTCATGAAGGTTCGTAAAGAGTTTTTGAACTTCCAAAGCACATCCTTGGGGAGTGTCAAACCAGGCGTACAACAAGGAAAATTTTCATACACCAAGTGACAATTGAATCTAGATTAATGAACCCTTTTAGATTTATTACCTTTAGGTACAACTGTGCTAGAGCCACATCCACTTGTAGTATCCAGACAAGGATGTAATTTCTCTAAAACCAGTCACTCTATCCTTCACCAAAATTCTAGGATATTTTACTATACTTAGAGTTATCCTATGGTTCACACTAAAGTTTCAATCCTAGTTTACAAAGTTTAACTAAACCTTTATATGATACCAACTATATCAACCCATACTTTTCATAAATAGATATTAAATCTTAATAGAGGAATATTCATTACATAACATAATGACCCATAATAGAATCATTTAGGTCTAGTGTCTTTGGAAACTTGGATACATAAACAACTGGTTCATAAGTGAACTATATCATCTTCAAGTGAGTTCTTCATAACTAGAACCCTTCTTAAAAATATCACACATAATACCTTTCTTTATAACCTAGAAAAAGGAAACATAAGAAAGGGTGATATTAGATTCTCAGTAAGGGTAAATAAGGGATATATCAACATAACATGAAAATAAGGGTTTGAGAACATGAGAATAACTTTTGAAAACCATACATTTCATATCATAGATCATAAACATGAGTCATGGAATAAATATTGGTATTTCATAATACATGAATAATAAAGTAATCAAAGAACATGAGATATGGAAGCATAAAACTGGAATAATACATAGAATTATTTCATATAAATAAGTATAGAATTTTATTAGTATACATGACATCACTTACAAGAATATCATAGTGGATTGGGTTTACTCCCCAAACCATAATAGTAGTCAAGGTTTACTCCCAATACTATCCTAGTTGATTGGGTTTACTCCCCAAAACATCTTAGTAGTTATGGTTTACTCCCATGACTATCATAGTGTACAGAGTCCCTTATTGAACTAGGTTTACTCCCCATTATAATCCTTTTTGTCTCATGTGATATCAATATTTACCAAATACATTGGAGGGAGATATAGTTCCCAACCATCACATAATGAAAATCATACATATGTTTTCTAAAATATCATAAAACATTCGTCATATTAGAACCCATGAAAAGAATTGGGATTTAAAAAAAATTCATCATAGCATAACCCATGAAAAAGAAATAGGTTTCATAATTATTTCATCATTTCATCATAACATAACCCATTTAGAAATAAGTAATTTTCATAAGAATTATTTAATCATAAACATAAACCATCTAGATAAAGAATAAGGATGGTATCATTGGATCATATCTCCGGTAAATCTTAAGTAACATCAACGGATGTCATCTTAGATAGAAAATAATTTTGAAATATAACTTGGAACATTTCATGAGTAAAATATCCTTTCAACTCTAAAAATCACTGTTGAGTCAATAAGTGTTCTTATTAATTTTCCATTACTTTATGTTTTGAAAATCACAAACACATTTTCTTAAGGAAAATTTTCTTTCTCTAAGAAATATTTTCTTAAGGAATTTTTTTTCTCTAAGAATATTTCTTGACTTTACCTTTTTTCTTATTTAATGTTTTCTAAAAAAAGTCTAACCATATTTTTATTAAATAAAAAATCATATAATTATCTAACCAAGAACCTTAAAATTCCAAAGAATCTGATTTATCCTGAAATCAGACTCCGATTTATCTTGAAATCTAACTTTGATTTCTTTTGAAATCAGACTTCGATTTCTCCTAAAATCAAACTTCGATTTCTCCTAAAATCAGACTCCGATTTCTCCGGAAATCAGACTCTGATTTCAAGAAATCAAACTTTGATTTCTATTGAAATCAGACTCTGATTTATTTTGAAATCATACTCTTATTTCTCCAAAAATCAGACTCTAATTTCTTCTGAAATCAGAATTTGATTTATTCTGAAATCAGACTCTGATTTCTCCTAAAACTAGTCTACGATTTCTACTGAAATCAGACTTTGATTTCTCCTTAAATTAGACTCTGATTTCTCCTAAAATCAGATTCTAATTTCTTCTGAAATCAGACACCTATTTCTTCTTAAATCAGACTCTTATTTCTTCTAAAATCAGACTCTTATTTCTTCAGAATTTAGACTCCGATTTCTTCAGAAATCAGAATCAGATTCTCTATCTTTTTAGAATCTGATTGTTAATATTTTTAGACTCTGATTCTCACTTTATTAAAAATCTGATTATTATTTTTCTTATAGTTACCTCATTTCCTTAAAGTAACTTTTCATTTTATAAGATCCTAATCTTATTAATATTTCTTAAGCATTGTAATATTTCTCATAGTTTCTTTCATAAAACAACCTCATACAATATTTTTTTAACCTAACCGTTGGTTGAGTGAAACGTGTATAGGTCTCTTCGAAATTTAAGGAAAAATATAACCATTGGAGGAGGAAGTTGACCGTTGGAATCCATGCATATAAATACCCATCCATTTAAACAAGCTGAGTAACTGATGAGAGCTAGAGTTCTCGTGGAGAGCTATTAATCTCAACAACGATCATGATGAATTTTAGAGAGAGAATTTGTGATGCGAGATCATTGCTCAAATCTTCCTTGTGTGAGAGTTGTGAACAACTTTTTTCAGTCCTGAACAACTTTTTCATCTTACCGAGTGAAATTCCAATTATTTCTGATCAATCAAGGGCTTCTGGGGATAGAAAGATAGAGATGCTGATCACCGTAGAGATCGAGGGCTTGCAGGGATAACAAGACAAATTCCTATATTCATATCAAGGGATTACCCTAGTGTGTCTAAGATAGACTTTCTTGAAAGTATAAATCAATGGACCTTTATCCAAGGTTGTTGGATACCCTTCTCTTTGGGTTACAATATTTCTTATACTTTTTTACTTGTCTTTGTTACAAGTTTTTAATTATGCTGTATTTTATTAAAAAAATGTATAAGTTTCTTATATTTTCTTATACTTTTGTACTCTAATAAATAAAATTATATACTCTTTAAGGTAGAATATTTACAAAAGTAAACTTTTCTTAAGTTTTTTTTATCATATCCATATTATCGGATCCCAAACAAGTTAGTTTCTTTATTAAGAACTAAAGAGAGTTTTTGAATCCATTTTGTTTAACTTTGTTAAGCATATATTTTCTTAACAAATATTTTTTTAAAACTAAAATTCACACCATCTTGTAATTGAGAATCTACACATATATTTCGATCCTACAATCAATTTTTAAAACATATGGAAAATAAACTTTCTACTTTGAAAATTACTAGTTTTTAAAAATAAAAATTTTAAAAACATTATGAAAATCATTTTATTTGAAAATAACCATTGATAATTATAAATGAATATTTAAAACATTATATTTTCATAACATTGGGAAATTATATTCATGGAGTACATATTAAAACAGATATTCCTTTCACATTTTTAGTAAATACCAAACAAGCCTTGTTTGGAAAATGACATGAAGATAAGTTTTAATTTTTTAAAAAAATTAAAACTAGGGAAAAATTTCTTTAAAAAATAATTGGAGAGTATTAATATCTTTCTCAAAAATATATTTTTTAGAATACATGGATATGTAAGAAAAAATATTTTCAACATAGGAGAGAAATAAACCTTTTTTTTCTTAAAAAAATTATTTTGAACTCTTGAGTACATAAATAGAGGAAAATGAAAAGCGCACTTGTATTTTATTGACATATCCCTATGAGAAAAAAATTCATAATTTTATTGAGAGATATGTCATAATATTTCATAATTGGATACATAAAAAAAACAATCTCGAGAAACAATAATATTATATCAAAAAATCCTTACCACTTTGGAAACATTGAATCGTAAAACCCTCGATAGAATAAAATAAAATGAAACTTAAAATATCATTAATATAAGGTTATTCATGACATAACATGTAAATGGAGTATTATATACACCTTTTAAAAGAATAAAGGTGCATAACATAACATATGGATCAAAGAAGACAAATTGAGACAATAATACCTTACCTTAAGTATCAAATTCCTTTATACATGTTTGAACCTCATGTTTAATAAAGGTAGGTTTATTATATATATATATATATTAAAAATCCATAATAATAAGTATCATACAATATTTAATTTAATTATTACCTTTTATTACTCATTTATTAACAATTCCTTGTTGAAATCACATTTAGGGTAATAACTGCTTTGTTTTTCATTAATGTTTTGGTTTGATATCTTCTGTTCATTAATTTTGATCATGGTTACATAATATCCATAATTTCAACCATTATATAAATATCATACAAATTCATTATATAATTATTTAGCATAATCCATTAAATTTAGATATATAAAATGAATTACATCGTTCATGGAGATGATAGTCCGTACTTATGCCTGAATGTTGTTTTGATTTCCCCAATAGATGAAAAAGAGTAAATGATATATTAACTTTACTGAATCATTTATATGTCATATATATGATGTATTTTAATTAAATTTATCCTTATTACCTTCCATGTAAAAGAGTAAGTGAAAAATAAATCACATCGTTTCGTGAGGAGGTAGTCCGCTATACACACGAATGACATTATCGTTTTCCCAAAGAACAGAAAGTAATAAGTTTTATGTGATATTATAATTAAATAATTATAATATTATCATAAATATCATATATAAACATTAAATCTATCATAATATAATTCTGTGAGAGGTGGTGATGGAAAACGAATATCATCAGTTCGCGAGGCGGTTGTTTCCCATACACATGATTGACAGTTTCATTTCCTATTTGATGGAAGAGGAGATATATTTAGGTCATGAAATTAACCTAATAAAATCTAAGTATATGGGATATAATGGTGTTATTATATTATCACATTTTAATAATATTTTAAGGAGGTTAAAGAATAAATAAAACAAAATTATAAGTTTAATAATTTTACCTCTTCTTCAAAGAATCTTTTTAGGGTTATACCTAAAGCCTTCTTAGGAAGATTTAATAAAAAATAATCCCTATAGTATATAGGGAGGTAATTAAGGAATATATTTTGGTAGGTATTGGATGAATAAAAGGGGTTTGGAAGTGCTAATAGGAGAGTATATGGGGTGGTCTTTTATAAGTGGGGGAGTGGACACACATTAAAGTTTTGAATATAATAAAGTGTACCTATGTTTTTAAAATGTAAAAGGATCCAAAATTGGTCATTATAGATAATTATAGGTTTTAAGGTTGAAATATGTCCATAAAATGGGTTCTTGACATTTTTATAGGTCATTTTACCCCTTATATTTTTAGTTTAACCCTCAATAGGCCCGTTTTAACCATAACCACAATAATTAATTTTTACTCTTTTTACAATTCATTTTGACCAAAAATTAAGTTGAAATTATTAATATAATTTTAATTATGCTGATTTAAAATACTGTATCTATTTTTAAAAATTAATTTCACATAATTGGAAAATTTTAATTAAAAATTAAACCCCCATACGTGATGAAAAAGTTGTTTTCTAAAGAGAAAAATTACCTAAGTATAGAAAGTTTTAATATCAAAATTAAGTATGAAATTGATTAAAATGACATAAATTTGATAAATAAATATATAATTGAAATAATTTTATTTTTAAAACATTTTTAAACAAGATGGAACTTTGTAAATATTTTAAATGAAAAGGCATTTTTTAATAAAAGTCATCATTTTTTTATTCATCAAAAAAATAATATTTTCAAAAACATATTAAAAATTCAGGAAAAGATAATTTTGACCTGTAGATTTCAAAAATGAATATTATTTTTGAAAATTAATTTACTAAAAAATTAAAAACTGAATTTATTATTTTTTTAAAAAATTCAATAAAAACATTTTTTTTGAGAAATTAGTATTATTGAAACATATAAAGACTTTAATAAAGATTAAGTAATTTTTTCTCAATATGTATTCTCTATATAAAAAAATTATATTTAATACTTAAAATGGTTATTCCTATTCTTACCTCCATGTTTTACATCTTTTTTATAAATATAATGTTTAAATAATAATATTAATAGTATATCATGGTTCATTAAACGTCGGTGTTGCGTGTAACACAAACTATCATAGAAATTAAATTTATTCAAAAAATATATTTCATAAAATGAATGGGTGTTATAATATCCCTAAATCTAATTTTAAAGATAATCCCTAGTATATATTATCTCCATAATCAATTTTTAGTTTGAATCGACCAACTGTCTCTCTTTCACCATATTTAACAATGACGAGGTGATTGTCAGAGAATCCAATGGATCTAAATATAGTTTGAAAATATGTCTCATCAACTACCAATAATTATTATAATAAAAAAAGTTGTGCCTACATCTTCCAACTAATATTATTTAATATTTCATTACCATTTATAGGGGATTATATCATCTCATAATTAAAGAACTGAAGGTACTCGACCCATCTCCGATGTTGGAGATTCTGGTTTTGTTGAGACAATATATACCATAAGATTTTTTGGTTTGTATAAACCATAAATATATCACCATGGATATAATGGAAACCAAATTTCAATGAATGGACTACTATTTATAGCTAAATATTGTGATTTTAAAAGTTCCACTCATGTGGTATCAACTTTCAATACCTACAAGTAATACCTAAACATCCTATATCAGAATCGTAACAATCTCCATGCCCCACAGACCATAAAAAAACATAAGATCTTTACCCAATATAGGTATATCTAGGATCATAGAATAATTAAATATCCTATATTTCTCTTGAAAATACTACTCAAATTGATCAATACACTCAAACATCACAACCTTCTTGGCCAGGTTCATTATAGGTTCTTCCAATTGGGAAAAGTCTTGAATGAACCATTAATAGTAGCTCAAAAATCCTAAAAAATAATGATTCTCAAACATTTTATTATAAAACTCCAAATAAACCATTAAAATTACCTTATTAGGGTCCACTATAATGATTTAATTTGATATAACATGGCCTAAGAATCACACTTCATGTATCCAGAATTTATACTTTGAGTGCTTGGCATAAAACTGATGATCTCTTATTATACCCAATATAATCTTCATATGATTTACATGATTCTACTATGTAATATAATATAATAGGATTTCATTGAAGAATATAATCATGAAAAAAACAATATAATGATGGAATATCTCATTTATCAGGTTTATAAACAAATTTGGTGCATTCTTTTGACAAAACGACATCCTAAGAAACTCATAAAATCTATATATTCTCCTAAAATTAGTCTATAGAATATCTTGTATTATCACCTAAATATGGTGATAATACAACCTCAAATAAATCTTTGATAATAATTTTTCTCCCCTCAAATGACCATATAGATCAATGATACATAGAAGTAGATATTGATTCTTGATTGTGGCTTGGTTCAATCTCCAGTAATCTACACACAACCATATGCTATCGTTTCCATTTTTGTGGAAAAAATGAGGGCACATTAGGGTGAAGTTATTAATAGAATAGACCCATTCACTTTAAGATCCTTTAACTATTCCTTCAATTCCCTTAACTCAACTTTTTTATCTGATATACTAGAATTATTATGCCCTCTGCACCTGACACAAGTTTGATCATGAATTCATCCTTTCACTTAAAAACAATACCAATAAATACTTAGGAAATAAATCCTAATATCATCTATAATATGAGTAAATACTATCTTTTATTTCAACACCTTTTTCCCTAAACAACTCTTGCCACTTGGGATGTAATCATGAACAATTGATGATGGCAAGGTTTGAATCAATCTTCCTGCAAGTACTATTCCATTAAAATAGTATAACAATCACCCATAGTAAAAGTGAAAGATACTTCTATCCCATGTTAATGAATTTGTACTCATTAGTGATTTAACTAATACATATCTAAAATCACATTGAATAATTTTTATATGTAGTTATTCTCTTTATTGTACATGTATTACAACCTCATATAGTTGAAACATCAACTGAAATAATGTGAGTATGAATTGGTTGTGTGGTGTAAGAGTCTAGAGTCATGACCAAGCCATAATATTAGTAAAGGGTTTGAAATGTGGGATTTAGAAGATGAGATTTGATGGGAACTCTTAACATTGATGGTTCAATATAAGTTTTGATAAAGGATGAGTGTGTAGGGGGCCCTAACCCATTATTTACCTCTAGATCACCGTTATCACCTCTAGCTCACCCATTAATCACTGGGACCTTTCCCTTTCCCAAATCACGAAGAATATAATCTATATTATCATTGAGGTTTATGTTCAATTAGTGAGAAATATTCTTAGTATATCAGCACTGGAAGTGTCCCTAAAATAATCCAATATATATTGGTTCACAAATAATATGGTCTAAATGTAATAAACATTAATAATAAGTACTCATCATGTCATTTGTAAGATCCTGAGTTTTTCTTATATTATGAATCTTTCCTTTTGGGTAAAATTTTGTTTATATTTCTTTTTGGATTAGAACCTAAGATGGTCCATGGGCTGGTTGGGTTGTTTTTGGGAAAGAAAAGGGAAAAGAGGCTAAAAGCTAGTTGAAGGGTAGGTACACATCATGTAGTTGGCCTACATGCTGTGTACTTGGCCTACACGTCATGTACTAGACCGTCACGACATTTAGCCTTTGTAGTTTAGGGAAAAAATATGGTAGTACACACCATTTACTTGGCCTACATGTCGTGTACTTTCCCACTAGGTTTTTAAAAAATAGAGGTAGTAGCCTCTTATTTTTGACACATGGCCTTTCCTCTCATTTTTAAAGCCTAAAAACTATCTAAAATGGGTTTTTAGAATTAGAAGTCATCCTGAATCCGATTAGAACGCCACCAGTCATGTTGGAACCACATCAGTTAGTACTATATTTATTTTTAGTTGTTATTAATTATTCAGAACAATGACTGCACTATTTGGATTTAGGATCTTATGCCCTAATTTATTGTTCTTCATCCATTATTCAGATTTCTTCCAAACCAAATCATGATTTGATACTGGATGAGATGTCTACTAACGAGATGAGGTAGGTGGTATATACTTTCTTTCAACTTTTCTTATTCTTTTAGGGTGTTTTTCTGATATTCCATCCATCATAATTTCTGGAGCGGCCCTGTTTTTAAGTGTGTTGCTTGTTGTAGGCTTAGTTAGACCAAGTGAAGACGCCCATAGGTTTTTTAGGTGAGTTGGCACCTGTTTCTCATTTAATGGTCACCAATGGGGTGTGAATTTTGGATTTAACCTATTTATGCCTGGTTAAACCACCCAAGGGGTGTGTACTTGTGCTTTCATAGGTAGGGAATCCCATTAATGCCTTGGTATATTGAATAGCATGCTTAGGAGATGTAATAACTCCTTGCTAAATTAATATCTTATGATTCCGTGTCTATTTTGATAGTTTGGCATGTTAAAAGGATAATATATGGGTGCATATACCTATATGAAATGTTTAAGGGAATATAAATGGTTAATATGGAAGGGTATGCCCATATAAATGTTGAATGATAAATGATTTTTATGAGTGGGTATACTCATGGATTGTGCATGTTTATGTGAGTGGGAGTACTCACATGGAATGAATGTTTAAATTTAATTATTTGATTGAATGGTTTGATATATGCCATGGACTACTCTCTATATATCTGGAATGTGGTAGTGGATGCCTTAGGTTGGCTCTTCCCCTTGGGTTCTGATTCCATGGGATGCCTTGAGCCTTGCTACCTTGTGGATCTGTCTTGCTTGGGATCATGTAGGACATTCCGTTTCCATTCTCCTAGGACCCCAACCAGTGCCTAACTGAGTATCCACTAGGATTCCCATGGGACTCAATGGGATTCCTTGGACAATCTCATTGGATCTCACCTCTCATGGTCTATAATTATTATATGGATGACCTGGTACATGACACCTTGGATGCGACCATTGGGGTCTACTTTTCACTATATGATGTGGATGTAGGATTCTACTTTTCATTATATGGTGTGGCTGTGGGATTCTACTTTTCACTATACTGTGTGGATGTGGGTTTCTACTTTTCACCATAAAATGTGGTCCTGGTATTTATTACTTCTTTATATAGCATGGATGTGGTTTGATTGATATGAATGAATGTACGGTGTGGCCATTTGACTTGTTTACTATTGATATAACTAACTTATTAGGATACGAATTTATTGCATGTAGACTTGAGGGGACATATAGTATTCCTTAATGCAGTAGACTTATTCCATGGAAATTCTCTTTACTTTACTGTTTTGTTTAAACTTGCTATCACTTTTGTAGAATTGATGTTAGAACTATATAAACCTGGGTGGATGCCTACTGGGATGTTTATCTCACACCCTATTTGGGCCTCCTTGGAGACCCAAATAGATTATATGGTCGCAAGTGATGATAGGGTAAAGTGACCTGGTACAGGTTGTTGACTATGACTTTGGAGCAGGGGAGGATAAGACCAAGATGAGACTTGCAAAGCTGGGATACCTTTTCGGTCTTTTATTTTTTTTGGGACTTGTACTGTATCACATTTCCCTCTACTATTCTATATTATTTCTAGATACATGTACCCTCTACATCATTTTTTATATGAGACACTTCTGGTTATTGATATGTATTTTTATCTTGTATTAATTTCAGTTGACTGCTATTTTTTTGCTTCTACTATTTATTTTATGTTTGAATTCTGTTTTTATACTCTAGTAATGAGGGAATAGTCTCTCCAATAACTCACCTAGGACCTCTCTTCTATTCAGAAGCCTCTAGAATTTAGGGAGATGCACTTGAGGCTTTGTGGGAAACTAGGCTTAGGGAAGTATAGGGTGGCATCCAGATCTGGGATATTACAAAGTGGCATCAAAGGAGTTTTTTTTCTTTTACCTTACTGTTTGGAGAAAGTTGACAGGGATAAGAAGAAAATAAAATTTGGTAATAAACTGTTCCTAGGAGTAGATACCCCACATAGAGGTAAAATCCAAATTGCCTCAACTGGAATTCTGATTATCTGGACTTTGACTATTACAGTTGATTCGATTTCACCATTGGGTGACACACCAGATTTCAGCAATTACTATTGATGAAATTGTGGGTTCTATTTTAGTTTCAACATGATGAGATGAGGGTGTTCCATCTCATGAATCATATATAAACTTGTTAGAATCAAATTCCATGCCATCTTGGATGCATTAGATATCGTATGCTATTATGATAGTTGATGTGATAGTTGTGCCTGATATTGTGTTATTTTTGGTCTAGTGGATAAAGGAGTGATGCCATCTTTCAATTATTAAGGTGTATGGACCCTTATAAATTGGGAAATGGCACAAAAATGTAATCTAAATGTTAAATTAATTTGATATATATATGGTTTTAATGGGAACTGATTTTGGGTTAGTGAGGTGTTATGGGCCCTCATGGGTTCAGAATTGGTAACCCTAGGTGAAATTTCATAGATAACTAAATGTGAACTAGAAATTGAAATGAAAACTTGAAGTGATGGATAGAGACTTAACCTAGTCCTAACTTTTGAGTGGGAAAGAGGCATATTTTCTAGTGGTTCGATGGTTGTTCTTTATATAGTCTTGGATTTAGGAGCAGAATGTGGGTTTGACTTGGTTTCTATGAGGGGTTTGACCTATCCTACACTTTAGAGTTGTGGAAAATTCTATTTTGTTCTTTTTTGAGGCGTGTATTTGGCATTTTAGAGACATGAAACCATGAAGACCTCCAATGGTACTCCATGAGGGAGGAGATGACCATACTTCAAAGACGATAGGCCACATGCTACCAGTTGATCCTCCTATAGTGCCAGTTGCAACACCTGAGGTTGTTTCAGACACAGGGGCTGAGGTATAGTTCCACGAGGGTGTTTTTCACTATATGTAGATGTTCCAAGGAACACCACATCCATACTTGAATATGGTTGAGCTAACATAGGTGTTCTAGTAGCAGCATCATCCTACGTTTTCAGGGGATGCAGGACCAATGGGTGCAGAGCTATGGATAGAGACCACATTAGTGATTTTTGAGTATCTGTAGATGCCTCCGGTGTGGAGGGGAAAGCTCACGACTTACATACTGTGTGGAGTGGGAAAGAGATGTTGCTATGTTTTGAACTAGGATGATGTGCTTTATAATATGGGTTGGAATGAATTCCAAACCTACTTCTTTGACTACTTTTACCTCGTGACTCTGTGAGTAGATAGGGCTAGTGATTTTATGCATCTATAGAAGGGTGTGATGATGGTTATGGAATACTCGACATGATTTATAGAGTTGCAATGTTCCATGGTTAAGTATCTTACAGATGAGATGTTTAGGGAGAGATGCTTCGAGGAAGGTCTTAGACATGCTACCAAATCTCAGGTAAATGTTTTTATGTTTCCTTCTGCCACTGATATTATGAATTAGGCACTGATTACAGAGCAGAACTTGAGGGAATCTGGGGGTACCGAACATAGGAGTGCTGTTTTTCTCTCCAGTGGATCTACGTATTCAGGAAAGAAATTCTGTTTTGAGGCTTCCTATGACATGATTACTAGCCATGATGTGGGTTTAGAAAACTTGGTATATTTCCATTATCATGGTAGGTGAGGTCACGTGAAAAATCAGTGCGACTGCAACCCAGTCAAGTGCCGACTTTGCGGTAGGATGGGGCACATGAAGAAGTTTTTTAGGACCTTCCCTCCAACTGTGAGTGGTAGGGGGTAATCTCTAACATTATGTTCAAGAGTAGGTTCTTTAGCTCCACATTAGGATGGGAGATAGAATAGTGCATACCAGTTGGGCCAAGGCAGTGGTGGTCATGGCCGTAGTATCCAGATGTCGGGTTCTCAGAGGTAGTAGGGTGGATCAGCTCAGGGTAGCCAGGCAGTGTCACAGGGCTGTAATATAGGACATACTTATATAGTGCAGTAGACCCAACAAGATTAGGATCCAGAGCCATCTATAGGGAGAGGTATGATCTTAGTAGCTTCTACTATTACAACTTCTCCCTTTGATACAGGTTCATAACATAGTTTTATCTCTGCACGAGTGGTTAAAATCCTTAGGCTTCTGTTTTTTCTTTATGAGGGAATTTTGATGCTAGTCACACCATTGGGAGTTATAATGAGTGATGTGAGATAGTGTATAGAGTGTCCCCTTGAGTTTGGTGTGTGAAACTTCATTTGAGATCTTTATATTTTCGAGATGATAGGGTTTTACATCATTGTCTATATGGACTAGCTCCCGACATATTAATCATAAATTGACTACTATCATTAGAGGGTGAATTTTACATCACCAGAGGGTTAAATGTTT
Source organism: Viscum album (assembly GCA_963277665.1). Classification (NCBI taxonomy): domain Eukaryota; kingdom Viridiplantae; phylum Streptophyta; class Magnoliopsida; order Santalales; family Viscaceae; genus Viscum; species Viscum album. The sequence continues at coordinate 1,397,207,355 of OY728127.1, read as the reverse complement.
ATTAACAAGGGTGAATGGTATTTCCAGGAAAGTAGATATGGACTAGAGCACTGTGGGTTTGGTAGGATGACAACCTAGAATGGTATTTTGTTTCTGGATGATCAGGGAGTGAGCTAGGTGGACTTCCCTCCAGTGGTTGAGTGCTTCAGGGACATCTTTCCCAATGACTTTTCTGGTTTACCTCCTGAGAGATAGGTAAAATTATCCATCGAGCTAGTACCAGGAGCTGCACCAATATCCATTCCTCCTTACAGGATGGCTATGATAGAGTTTCAGGAGCTCAAGAGGCAGCTAAAGGATTTGGAGGTGAAGGGGTTTATCAGACCCAATACTTCTCCATGGGGTTCAACTATCATTTTTGAAAAAAAAGGAGGAAAAAACTCTTAGGCTATGCATGAATTATCATAAAATAAACCAACTGAAGGTTAAAAATTGATATCCCTTGCCACAAATAGATGATCTGTTCGATTAGCTTCTAGGATCTTGAGTGTTCTCAAAAATCAACTTGAGGCCAGGATATCACTAGGTGCTTGTTCGACCTACAAACATACCTCATATAGTATTTCGTAGTAGGTATGACCTATATGAATATATGTTTATGTCGTTTGGTCTCACAAATATGCCAACAGTTTTCATGGCATTGATATACTGAATATTCCATCCATACATGGATTATTTTTTGGTGGTTTTCATGGATGATATCTTGGTGTATTCTCACAATCAACATGACCATGCCAACCATCTTGAGATCATTTTTAATACATTGAGAGAGCATAAGTTATATGATATTCTTGAAAAGTTCCACTTTTGGATGGATTAAATTCACTTCCTTGGTCACCTCATCTCAGACACAGGAGTATCAGTGGACCCAGAGAGTGTGAGAGGAGTAGTTTCCTGAGAACAACACAAGAACGTATTTTACATATGAAGTTTCTTGAGGCTAGTTGGTTATTACAAGAATTTTAAACATGACTTCTCACACTTATCAGCACTGTTGAAAGGCTTGACTAAGAAGGGTGTGAAGTTTTTTTGGTCAAATCTTTTTGAGACATCCTTTTTGGAGTTAAAAGGGAGTTTGAAATCAGCACTGGTCCTAATACTACTAGAGTAGGGAAAGAGTTACACAGTTTATTGTGTCGCTTAAGGTATTGGGATGGGGGAAGTGTTGATGTAGGGAGATCGCGTCATGGGGTATAGGTCTGGGTAGCTGAGTCCTCACGAGAGGAATTACCCTATGCATGATCTCAACTTAGGTGAAGTTGTTCACTCATTGCACTAATGGAGGCACTATTTATAGGGAGAGAATTTTGTGGTGTACAAAGACCCTAAAAGACTCAAGTATATCTTTATGAAGCATAACCTAAATCTGAGGAAGTGAAGGTGTGTGGAGTACCTATAGTCCTTCAACTTTGATATTTCCTATAAGCCTGTAAAGGGTAATGTAGTGGCTGATGCACTAAGTAGGAGGACTTAGATACAGGCAGTAAAACATTCCAGTAGCAAGTGGTATCTTATGGCGTTGTTCTATGAGAGGAATCTGGAGGTGCATGACTGTTAGGGGAAGACTTATCTATCATATTTAATTGTGACCTCTACCCTACTAGATAGAGTTAGTATGAGACAACTATCAGATTCAGAATGCCTAATTCTACGGGAGTGTGTGGTAGGTGAGGACACTCCTCTTGGTTGGATGGTAGGTGATTATTTGATCTTGCGTATCCATGGATGTGTTTGGGTTCCAGTGGATATACGCGAGGAGTTGATGTGAGAGTTTCATCCTTTATCTTGGGAAGTGCATCTTGATGTCCCCAATATATTCCATGACTTACATCATTAATATTAGTGGTTGAGTATGAAGAAATAGGTAGCTGGTTTTGTTACGAGGTGTTCCACCTCTCAGTAGGTGAAGGAAGAACATCAATAAACATATGATATTTTACAATAGTTATTTATTCTAGAGTGGAAATGGGATAATGTCATGATGGATTTCATGACTGGTTAACTGAGGTCACCTCGAGGTAATGAGGTTGTGTGGGTTTTCATTGAAAGGATTACGAAGGTCACACATTTCTTCCCAATCAAGAATACCTTCAGTGTTGATGGTCTTGGAAGTTTTTATATCTGAGAGGTGGTATGACTTCATGGGGACCCACACACTATCGTTTCAGATAGTTATTCCCACTTTACATCTCATTTATAAAAAAGTTTTCATAGGGCGCTGGGTACAGATGTGCTTCTGAGCACAACATACCACCCTCAAACTGATGGCCATACAGAACGCATGATAAAATTGCTTGAGGATATGCTGCGAGCATGCATCCTAGATTTTGGGATCTCTTGGTAGAGGCACATTCCCATAGTTAAGTTTTCTTATAGCAACAGTTATCAGGTGACTATACTGATTTAACCTTATAAGTCTTTATACAGTAGGCCATACCATTCTCCCCTGTGCTGGTTAGAGGAAGCTTTACTGGGATTGTGTCTCATGTAGGAGACTTCTGAGTTGGTCTAGTTGATAAAAAAGTGGACAGATACTACACAGTCTCTTTATAAATCATAAATCGATCACCGAAAATGAACTCTATAGTTCGAGGTTGGGGATCAAGTTTTCTTGTGTGTTTCATATAGGTTGGTATAGAGATGAATTAGGAGATAGGGTAAGCTTTCACTAAGATATGTCGGGTCATTTGAGATTCTAGAGAGAGTTGGGTCAGTTTTATATAAGTTGTGGTAACCTTAGAGGTACTGAGCCATGCATGACATCTTCCACGTATCTCAGCTACACTGCCATCACTCAGACCCGTCTAACATTTTTCAGCCTGAAGAGGTTGAGCTTCAGGTTGATTCATCCTTTGAGGATCATATGATTCATATTGTTGATAGGAGCAAAAAGGTTATCCAAGGATGGTCAGTTCATATAGTACATTTGCTATGGAAGAAATACCATTTATAGTATGAGACTTGGGAGTGAGAGACTGAAATTTGTGCTCCGTGGCTGGAGTTGTTTTTAGACAAATCTTGGCCACCCTTCAGAGAGAAATTTGGGGATGAATTTCCATAAGGGGGGAAGATTGTAAGATCCCAGGTTTTTCTTGTGGTATGAATCTTTCCTTTCGGGTTAATTGTTTTTTACTTTCCTTTTTTTCCTTAGACCCTAAGTCAGTCCATGGGCTGGTTGGGTTGTATTTGGGAGAGAAAAGGGAAAAGAGGCTAAAAGCTGGCTGCATGCCAGGTACACATCATGTACTTGGCCTATACACTATGTACTTGGCCTATATGTCGTGTAATATCCTATCATGACATGTAGTCTTTCCAGTTTAGAAAAAAGGGCAGTACACGTAGTGTACTTGGTCTACATGTTGTGTATTTTCCCATCAGGTTTTTTTAAAAATAAAGGCAGTAGCCTCCTATTTTTGACACATTGACTTTTCCTCTTTTTTTGAAATGTAAAAACCATATAAAATGGTTTTTTAGATTTAGAATCCATCTAGAATCCAATTAGTATGCCTTCAGTCACATTGGAACCACATCAGGTAGGGATCAATTCCTTTTTAATCATTCTTTATTCTTCAGAACAACAACTGTTCTATTTGGATTTAGGTTCTTATGTCCTAATTTCTCGTTCTTCATCCATTATTAAAATTTCTTCCAAAATAGGAAAAATCATGACTTGATAATGGATGACATGTCTACTACTAAGATGAGGTAGGTGGTCTATACTTTCTTTCAGATTTTATTATGCTTTTCGGGTGTTTGGCCAATATGCCATTCATCAGACTTTCTGGCGCGACCCCGTTTTTGACCGAGCTTCTTTATATAGGCTTATTCAGACCTAGAAAGGATGCCCATAGGTTCCGTTTAGGTTCATTGGTACCCATTTCTCATTTCAAGGTCACCCATGGGGTGTAACTTTTGGATTTAACCTATTTATGCCTATTTAAACCACCCAAGGGGTGTGTTCTTGTGCTTTCCTAGGTAGAGGAAGCTCGTTAATGCCTTGATATCTTGAATAGGTTGCTTAGAAGATGTAATGACTCCTTTATAAATGAATATCTTATTATTCCATGTCTATTTTGATATTTTTTTCATGTTAAATGGATAATATATGGGCAGTTATACCTATATGAAATGATTAAGGGAATGTAAATGGTTAATATGGGAGAGTAAAACCATATGAATGTTGAATGATAAATGATTTGTATGAGTGGGTATACTCATGGATTGTGCATGTTTATGTGAGTGGGTATGCTCACATGGAACGAATGTTTAAATCGAATGCTTCGATTGAATGGTTTGACAGATGCCATGGACTTCTCCCCATGGATTTTTTATGCGGTAGTGGATGCCTTGGGTTGACTCTACCCCTTGGGTCTTGATTCGGTGGCATGCCTCAGGACTTGCTACCATGTGGATCCAGCTTTCTTGGGCTTACATAGGACATGCCATTTCCATGCTCCTAGGACCCCAATAAGTGCCTAATCGAGTTTCCACTGGGAAGCCCATGGGACTCGATGGGATGCCTTAGACAATCTCCTTGAATTCGTCCCCACGTGGTCTATATTTATTATATGGATGCCTTGGTATATGACACCTTCGATCTAGCCCTTGGGGTATAATTTTCACTATACGACATGGTTGTGGGATTCTACTTTTCACTATACAATGTGGTTGTGGGATTCTACTTTTCACTATACGGCGTGGCCATGGGTTTCTACTTTTCACTATATAGTGTGGCTGTGAGATTTATTACTTCTTTATATAGTGTGGTCATGGTTTTCTTGATATGAATGAATGTACGATGTGGCCATGTGACTTATTTACTATTGATATAACTACCTTGTTATGAGATAACTTTGTTGTAGGTAGCATTGAGGGGCCTTATAGTATTTCTTATTGCAGTAGACTTATGCCATGGGTACTCTCTTTACTTTAATGATTCGTTTACACTTTCTATCACTTTTGTAGAATTAATGTTAGAACTATATAGACTTGGATGGTTTCATATTGGGATGTTTATCTTAGACCCTATTTGGGCCTCCTTGGGTACCCAAATAGATTATATAGTTACATGTGATGATAGGGGAAAATGTCCCTGGTATAGGTTGTTGACTGTGGCTTTGGAGTAGGGGAGCCTAGGTCCAAGTTGAGGCTTGAGATGCTTGAATACCTTTTTTGTATTTTATTCCTTTTAGGACTTGTACTCTATTATATTTCCCTGTACTATTTTGGATGCTTTATAGATACTTGTACCCTCTATATCATTTTTTATATAAGACACTTCTGGTTATTGGTATTTATTCCTATCTTGTATTACTTTCAGTTGACTGATGTTTATTTTTATTATACTATTTATTTTATGTTTTACTTCTGTTGTGATACTCTGGTAATGACAAAATTTTCTCCCCACCGACTCACCTAGTCCCTCGCTACTAGTCAGTAGCCTCTGACATTTGGGGAGATGCGCATGAGGCCATGTGGCCAACCGAGCTCAGGGCACCATAGGTTGGTATTTGGGTATATGATGTTACAACATTGAGTGGTAATCATGTAACCAAGATAAGCAGTCCAAAATAATTTATCAATTATATTATATGGGATATAATTTCCCAAAGTTTGATCATAATAAAATCAATTAACTACCATGAAATGACTAACCCATAGTCTACCTAATAATGAGACGACATATACATATCTGACACCAGGGAATATAACAGAAAGGTGGTGGATGAAATATCACCATTCAGCTACTATGATATACAATCATACCTTTATTGGTGGTGAATGAAATGCCACCAATAAAAATATAATATATACAATCATACCTTTCTAGGGGTTAACAGAATATCACTAATTGACATTCCCAATCAAATATTGATTTTGTTTTAAATTAGTGAAGTATTCAATTAGTGATTTGGAGTGGTTCTTCCATCATAAATGGAAAATTAAATTTGATTCCGCTACTTGAAGATATTACTTGGGAATATTCATAAAGGTTCAAGATGTAACAACATGTAACATATGGCGATTGGAGAGCTGCTCATAATGACTAAGACAAGTTCTTATGAGAATTAAGGGCTATTAATTTTTATCTAAATAAATAATGATAAGTATTTGATGAATCCATCCTAGAATAAAGATTTACTATTTATATTATTATCTAGATTTTGATTAGATTGAATAATCCATTCTTTTGGATATAAAAAAAATTATATGATGATAACACTTGAAGAAGTTTTTCTATAAAAAAATAGATCTTTGAAACTCTTTTAAAGAATAATTTTGAGATGGAATTTATGCTTAGTGTTTTACTAAGTGTATTTATTTGGGGGATTTAATAAAAAATTGGGTCTTCATTTACTAGCCAGTAGGACTCAGTCTCAACTTCTTATGAAAGAATCTAGATCGACCGCAGGTTGTCCACATGGAGTAGTAGGGATTTATAGACTGCACATGGATATATGGGTTCACATGGGTGGTTCACAAGAGGAGCATGATACACACATAATTATCATAGGATATTCCAGAATACACTATATAATTTGGAGGATAAATGAATGTGAAACATGTGTGTGAAGTGTATCTGGGAGGTGAACTTGGTGCCTTGGATGAGGGTGAAATTTGGCATCAAGTTTTATTAATAATCACAAGAGCATAAAGACTTCTGGTGTGGGGAAAATTAAGGCATGTTAATATTTCCCTGTTTAAAATTACACATTAAAAGAGTGTTGCTTGATCAAATAAATAGTGGCCATATGATTTGTTCCATCTTCTACCTCTCGATATGAGTTTGTTGCAAGATTGAATTTGACACTCTAAATTATGGTTGTCTCATGCTATCATACAACACGACATGAACTACTGTTGGTGAATGGAATAAGATCTACCACAAGGTCTGCATGATAATATCATTGACTGCATGATGAGAGGATCAAACACCATGAATCAGTAATACACTAGGTATAACCAACCACAATAATAGAGGAAGACCAACTACATGATCATAATCTAAATTGACCATAAGAAGAAACAAGAAGTGACCTCATGGAAAACACTTACCATGAGATACTATGAGAATGAGATATCATATGGTAGATTTACTACTCAATAAATCAACCAACTGTATGAACTATGAGTGACCACAAGCCACCATAAATAGTGAGGATTAATTGTGAGCTTTTGATATACCACAAGAATCCATGTGATGAATGAAGATAATGCATGTAAAAACCTCTATCAACAGTATGAAGGTGTCCAAACTACCACACACACAAATTCTGGACCCACCCCTTGAAAAAAATGAAGCTACCACATGATTTTAGATTCCACATGAACAAACACAAAGCTATAAAATGAGTGGGTGGATTCAACTTCCAATAAACTACCATAAGAATTTTACCAACCATTTCCAACCAACCATATTACATGAATAAGAATATACAATAGCTGCACATTCGAACTATTCTTGAGGTAACAATGTGATCTGATACATGAAAAATATAATACCATGAAGGTTATTACTTCAAGAATAAGTAACATGTATGCAATTATACTTTCATGCATGAAATATTACCTTTGAACATATATACCAATCATTATGAATAGGTTTCAATGAGATTAAATGATACAATATAAAAATTCATCTATCTCTGTTGAGATGAATGAAAACATGAAGAAGCCACATACATGTGATATTCATACAGTCTACCTTTCATGAATTAAGGAGTTCCAAGTCACATGCATGATGAAATGAAAAAAGAGAAAAACTATCACATGATTACACAAAGGTTTTTAAAACAAGTAATTCATGTAATAACATGAAATGGTATGAGAAACTATTCAGAATTATTTATGAACACATGGATGTTTTTAGAAAATTTAAATGCGTTTAAAGGAAATAGATTTCATATAGAATTAAAATAGAATATGAGTTGAAACATTTATATCTCATGGAGGTTTAAATCTTGAAATGTATGTTGATTTAAATGTAATGATTCATATATACTATCCTTCAATGAAGAAATATCATGATACATGTATCATGATTCATGATGATGATTTAGTGGAAGAAGGATCCATGTAGAATCCATTTATAATCATAAAACTCAAAGTTATGAATCTGTAATTGCATTTGTTATGATATATACTACCACACACATGATGGTCTTTACATATTTGTTAACAATAGATTTTATAGAAGGTGAGATGTGATAATTCAAATATCACATGTGAATAAATTAGCCGAATCTTAAGAGAATTTTAATGGAATACCTAGACATTATTTTTGAATGAGAATTCAAAAAATTTGAATGTATTTTAAAAGAAGAAAACTTCACTTCTAAATATCAAGGATTTTCCATAATTTGTTTTGGAAATATTATTCATGATATTTCTATATTAATATAAATATGAAAGGTTATGAAGGTGAGTTTTAAGTGAGAGATATAGTGAACCCTTTGACACTAAATATTCTAAAGAAAAAACTAGTCAAATAAGGTTTTATCCTATTGTATTCAAGAGTTCCTTTATGTTGAAGAAGAATAAGAAGATGGAGAAGGAGAAGAATCCGATGTTGTTTACACTATCTATCTAAATATATTAAGACTTTTGATTATTGAGAACCACTATAATTATAAATCATAAAGATAATAATTATAGAATAAGGTCAAAATTCATGATTTGTTTTGGATTATATCCTAGTAGTTGAAGACATGTTCATTGATTCAAATAGTTTTGAAGAACTAGTGATTCCAAAATAAATAATTCCATTTCCATTTATATGGAATGAGGTGTGTTTTCATAGAAAAGGGGAAGTGGATGATACCTTACTGAAATTTTTTTGCAACTTATTACTATAATTATAAACACTATAAATATATAGTGATAATAAAATTCATGACTTGATAATATCCAAGAATGAAAAGGAGTAGGTTATCTGAGTGTATCCAAACCTTGTAAATAAAATTGTTTGTTTTTTATTTTAATAATCTCCATTTAATACTAAGGTGAGGGTAACACATTAATTAACATCTCTATATCTCTTAATCATGACATAGTTTAAATTACTTTGTGGGATAATATGAATAGAAAGTAAAACTTGGTAAAATTTAGGTAGTCACTGATTGACCCCCTATTAGTGACGTTTTACAATACACTGATCTCTATAATTGGTATTAAAACTAATCCAATTTAAAATCTAATTGGATCTACATTACTCCTAGTTATTTGTTTCAAGATTATATAAAGTTTATATTTGAAGACAATTTATAATTACCTCATATGGGGAAATTAGATTCCATATTTTTTAAAATTGATGGAGATATTTTATTCAAAACCTTAAGAAATATGAAAAATAAAGAGGAAAATATATTGAGACAAAATTTAAAGAACAAAAATATGGATCAATAACCATTTAAATCTGATCAAAATGATAAATTAAATCTATTGAAAGTTATCATTTTGGGGAAGAAAGTTTAAGCTATAGAGAGTCTGAAGATGGTGAGTCTATCAAAACTATTGAAAAATTATACCATAAAATTGAAAGTTATGGGACAAATGTTCCTATTGAATTTATTAGATATATACTTGGGTTTATCAAGTAAATATAAGATAAAAAATATAGTTGTAAAAAGAAATTGAAAAAATGGACTATTCAATAGGAAATAAATTAGAAAGGTTCAATGTTCTCATATTCCTTGTTGAAGTCAATGAAAAATTAGTTAATATTTTAAATAAATAGATTTTATTTATTAAAGAAATATTTCATATAAGTGATTGTAAGAAATAATTAATAGAAAGTTTTCTTGAATAAGTGATCTATTCTTTAGAAAATCTATAAAATATCTCCAAAAATTTAAAAGATACTCAATATAGATCAATGAAAAGTTAAATCAATATTTTAACATCTATTTAAAAGAGGTAAAACATCATGAAGATTAGAAATGGAAGTTTAATAAATATTTTAAAGGTAGTATGGGATCATTATAGGATGGTAAGTTCACCCTCAATATAAAGTTTCTTGATCTGGAAGTCATGCTAATAAATTTGGAAGTTATACTAGTTGGAAGTCCCCAGTCTATTGAAACAAAGATATATTCTACCACAAAATACTTTAGAAATGAGTATTATATAGAAGAAGACTCAAAGTGGTGTAAAAAGTTATTTAGATCATCTGGAGAAGCATCCACATCTATATCATATAAAAATGTATCCCACAAATATGAAAATTCAAGTCATATTAAATATGTTTTTATAAAAAGTGTAGAAAAAAATCAAAATTATGTAAAAATGTGGAAGAAGAAAATTACAATACTCTTACAATATTTTATGGAAGTAGGTGAGAATGTAAACAAAAATCTTCCCCAAAAATGAATCCCAATTGGTTAGGGTTCGTACGAAAAATCAAAAAGGTCAAAAAACTTAATAATCTGAATAGCCTGCATCTTAAATGAAGAGAAATAGATTTATGGGATATTGTTGGTGTTTATAGAGGTTCGGGAATAAGTATATTGATTATTGTAAAAAAAATTCAATAATATAAGATTATAAACGACCATAATTCTTGGAGGGTGGAGTTGAAACAATGAGAAGACCTTCTGTAAAAAATCATACTTCATGGAAAATGGAAAATATATCTTATAAAAATAGATATGAATACTTAGAGAATTATAATGATTTTTTCAATTTGTATAGTCATTATTGTGAGGAATAATGGTATGTTTTAACACATCATAATTAATAATATAATTAAAAAAATAATACCATACCATAAGATAAAGAAACAATAAAAGAACAATAAGTCTCGCTCTAGAAGAAAAAAACATAAATTCATTTGAAATTCCTAAGAAAATAGATATCACACCAGACATAAGAAGATACTTCTACTATGGAATGAAAAGTAACATCATGTACCACTATAAGAAATCCATGAAAACAAATGATAAAAGGATCAATATAGAACAAAGGGATAAGAAAATAAAATAAAGGGATAGTAAGATTGGTATGTTTGTTGACACTCCATATAAAGAGTTTCATAAACTGCCCAATAAGGGAAAATAAAAAATTGATGAAGGTGTGAATGGAATAAGAAAAAAGGTAAGTCATGTGGATTCCATATGAATGAATATCATGTTTGAATAAATTAATAATAAATAAAAATAAAAAATTACTCAAAGTTCTAAGATACAAGTTTTAAAGGATTCTACACACTCACATAAGGTTGAATATGTTAAAAAGGAATGAATCATGATTGAACCAAAACTATTGGTAGAGGCTAGGAGGAAGGAACAAGTAGAGAATAATAAAATGTATCTGTTACTATAAAATAGAGAATAATTTTAAAACTACGAAATATAGTGAAAATAAAAAATAGTTCCATATTGACCAAAGGGGAAAATCATTAGAAACCCAAGGCGAACGTAAGCATGAAGAAAAATAAACACTTTATACCATAAAATAAAAGTGCTATTGGAATGATATCAAAGTCTCAGTCCTACTATTATTATTAAAGAATAATGTAAAATCCCATCCTTATTCCATTTTATTATCTATATAATATCATGTTGGGAATTTTATGAAATAAAAGAAAGTGAGAGTTAATGATGCTGTCAAATTTGGATAGCAAGAGATTTTGTACATCATGGGACATTTTTAATGCCATGATAAGAAATAGGAAAGAAGTGAATCCTTCCATGGGGATAAAGCATTAATAGAAGATTCCAAAAATATCTACATTGAATCTAGAAATCTGAATATCACTATAAAGAAATGAAAAATAAGGTATCTTAATCACACTTTTTAACTTCTTTTTTTGATCATATCAAGTATGTTTACAAAGGGGGATCATTAATTGATGTGATAAAGGAAGATTTAATTATCTTTAACTAGATATATATTGAATTATTTATTAATATATGTGAAGGATGAATTATTTCTTGAAAAAATGTTTGAGAATCCCCTGAATTCAGAAAGTTCAAGAATGATATCACTTGTTAGGAATTTTTATAAACAACCATAATTTTTGGGTTATGATACATTTTTTCTACACCAGGTTATCCCAAATAGGCATATAGTGATTATCTAATGTCTCATTGCTAATATTTGTATGTGGTTTAATCTTTCTATCAATAAATGAAACATGCTATAATTTAGAGTACAAGAAAATGAGAAGAGTTAAGTTGGAAAACATCATTTTCTTAAAAATAAAATATATAAAAAGTGAGATTTATACCCTAGTTTCCCTTGAATTTATTATTAATAAGTGGGAGAATAAATATTTTCATATATTAACTAGATTATTTTAAGGTATTAATAACAATCAAAATGGTGGGAGATTTAAGTTCCCACAAAAATATTGCATTTGTTGTTAATTAGTGGAGATATTAATATGTGATTTAGAGAGGTGTTGAAATCATTAACAAAAAAAGGATATTTGAGGATTCAACCTCAAGATATTACTTTGATAGATTCATGAATGTTCAAGACACAACAAAATATAATATATAATGATTGGAGATATGTTATTAATGACTAAGACAAGTGTTTATGATAATTAGAGACTGTACATTTTTATCTACATAAATAAGGAAAAGTGATTTAAAGAATCCAACCTATAATGAAGAGTGATTATTTGGATGATTATGTAGCTTATGAGGAGATTGTAGAATCCATTATTTTGGATAAAAAATTATATAAGGAGGATATTTAAATATTTTTTTAAATGATGTTGGAAACTCTTTTGAATAATATTGTTGAGATGAAATTTATGCTCAGTGTTTTATAGTGTATTAATTGAGAGAGTTAACAAAGAATTGGGTCTCTATTGACCATACAACATGACCCAACCTCAATTTATTGAGAAGTAGGATATATTAACCATAGGTTGACCACATGGAGGAGAAGGGGTGTATATAATTTACATGGATGGGTGGGTGTGAACAAGTGGGGTGAAAGAGGAGCATAATATGTACAGAGTGTGTATAAGTGATTTTGGAATTCTCTTTACAATGGGAAATCATAATGTGTGAGATGAATCTGTGTGAAGTGTATTTGAGATCTGACCTCAGTTCCATGGTTGAGGGTTGAACATGGCATCATGTTTTATTAAGTGTCACCAAGACATATACACATTGGATGTGGAAAGACTTAAGGTGCATTACTATTCACACATTTAAAAGATATGCATTAATCGATCACTTAACAATAAAATCAATGGTCATCATCTTATCTATGTCATATTCAACCACTCAATATGGGTTTGCTACACACCTGACTTTAACACTCCAACGTTTGACCATATTGGGTAATCATACCGCATTACATGAACTACTATTGGTAAAATAAAGAATATCTACCATGAGGTACGCACAATAAGATGACCAAACATGAAATATAATAATAAAAAACCCTGAATTTTCCTTGATCTTGGTATAATATACCATAAGAATTGATGAAGATTGACCACATGATGATCATTTGAACTAATTGAAAGAGGAAACAAGAAGTTTCCACATGAAGAACTCTTGAAATAACCCACCGTGAGAAGGAGCTATTGTATGGTAGATTCTTTGTGAAATAAATCAACCGATAATATAAACCATGAGTGAAATCAGGATATCACAAGCAGTGATGATCAACCATAAGCCTTTGAGCTACCATGAGAATCTATGTGAGGGATGCCGCTCCTGTATGTAAAAAACTCATGCTACCATAATAAGGTGACCAAGATAACTCACAAAAAATTCCAAACCTACCATTTAATAATAATTAATGTACCTCATGAGTTGAGTGTAATACCTAAAATTTTCCTATTATAGGTAAACATTACTTCTCTAGACTATTTCCCAATGCACATCATAATATTTTGTAATTATAATTTAAATAGTTCATTATTATATTTAAAAGTAAAATTTCTTAATTTTAGAATTTCAATTTGATAAAATTGGCATCAATTTTAGATTTATATGGTTGAATTAATCTTAGGGTGATTTTTTTGGATTTTTCAGAAATAGTTGATTTTTGGTTGAATAGTTAAATGTTATTTTTTTTGCAAAACTATCATTTATTTTCTTTTAATAAAGTAATTTTATACCCCAAATTTATTTTGGATTTTTTTTATATTAACATAATATCAATTTTATTAAACATTATATAATTAATTCCATAGGAATCAATATTATATTTGATTTTGTTATAAGATCATTTTATGCTTAAAAATAGTATTTTCTAAAAAACTACTTTTCATTGAATTTTTCACCCTTATATTAAAATTAATTTCTAAATATTCAAAAAATTTAGTCTTTTTTGTGATTCCAAAATTTACCCAAGTCTCATGGTGTAAGTGGTCACTTTAAGAACAGCCTGGGTTATCGAATCCACAGATACCTAAGAAGTAACCTAAGAAACATACATTCTATGCATTGATTTGGCTATGAAGTTTACAAATTGGATTTGAATTTATTGGATTATTATAGATTTTTAGAGTCTTAAGTGAATTCAATTTAAAAATAATGAGTTTATCATTGGTTATCTCTTGGGGTGGATTATATGAATTTATTTTTAAATTATATCAATGTCTTAAATTCAAGCATTTCCTTTAATGAAATACCAACTTCCCAAATCACTCAATAATTTTTTGTTTTAACTATCCTAAGTACAATCACCTATACACTTAGAGGATCATATTTATTATCACTCCCATTTAGAGGAATGTTTTATCACTCAAGATGTGTAGCCTTAAAATTTGTGAGTTCAAAAGAGAAGGTACATCATTGAATGAAAATATCAAAGAAAGAATTGATTACGAATTTTTAAAATGAGAAATAACATCCAATACATCCCCTTTATACTCCCTTGTTTCACACCATAAGATTTTTATCCTTCCATTCATGCTATTCTATCAATTTAAGTAGGTAGTAGACTCATGAGGGTGTAATTTAAGAAGAAAAATAATGAAATAAGGATCACTCCACCATTGTGTGAATAAATTCACAAGTTAATGTGTTAATAAGTTCACATATTGATTTAATGGTATCTAAGTGATATTAAAAATAAGAGAAAAATAGAATAAAAAGAAATTTTATTAATAAGCATTGGTGATTCGAATAACATACATGTGAAAAACAAACACGTGAATTGAATATGGCAGCGTAATAATACAATTGAAAGATTAAAACATAGATCCTAAATAAATTCACCAAAACATCTTTATATAGGATTATTAGGAGCCTATGGTATATCCCAATAAATAAATTACTTCCCCATAAATTAGGAGAGTCAAAAGAAGCATGAAAAATCAAAGGAAATTGGAATTTTTAACTTTGACCAAGAAAATCATCCAGATTCATATCCCTTTTTGGAAATCCAATATGTCATTGAAGATGGACGATCTTTGAAGGTGTAGTAGAAGATAAATATGATCATATATTTTCATATTATATATTTAAAATTTTAATTTCAATTAGATCATCCATTCTGATTTTATGATAGAAATAGTGGGATGATTTTATGGACATTTAAATTTGGCCAACAAAAGCCATGACTTCAGCCGCAACTCTCTATTCTTCGTGCAGCAGCGTGGCTAGGGTTGGGAAGTGCGATTCAGATGGCTTGGGTTCATATGGTAGTAAGGATTCTGATCCGGATTCTTGTGGAGTTTCAGATCCAGGACGGCCTTCGGCTTCTTCTCGGTGGCAAGGGCGGCATCGTCTAGAGTTTTCAGCGTAGTCATTTCAGTCTGCTACGCTTGATTCGGGGAGGCGAGGAGTTTGTTCTGGATTTTCATAGTAGTTCATGCTTGGTTTTTGTCTTCCATTTGGTCCTATTCCTCGTTTCTGCTGAGGCGAAGGAGCTCTGGTTCCCTTTCGAGTTGACGACGTCGATGGCTTCATTCAAGGTGGTTTCATATCCCGACAAAGGTCATTTGTCATTCAAGCCTTGGCCGCTCAACCTCCTCTAACTTCACGTTACTCTGTGCCTCTCTAATTCGGATATGGAGAATAGGTAACATATGGGTTTTGGGATTTGTGGTTTAGTGATCGACGAGTTGAAAGGCGATAACTGAGTCGGCCTTCTATCGTTTTTCTTCTACTGGTTTTCTGGCTCTTCGTCGATGTCTTCGTGTTGAAATCTAGGCTTCTTTATCCCCTACTATGGGCTTACGTTCCTCTGCTTCTCTCCAATTCAGACCTAGAGAAGAGGTAAAAATGAGGCTTTTGGGATGTGTGTTTAGGTGGCCTTTGTTCCTGGCATGAGTCCTTCGATGACGGAGACTTTCAGTGTTGGCATTGGTTTCACTCATGGTGATTATTCTGGTTTGTCGGATTTGTTCAGTGTTTTGAAGGGCAATGTTCGTTTTTGGTTTTGGGGGTGGCTGTTGACGATCTACGATGGTGATGAGATATTTTTGGTGGCGCTGTGATGTGTTTGGCTTCTCTGTTCTGGTGGTTTGGGTTACAGTGGCGACAATGGTGATGGTGAACTTCGACAGATGGCTAACTCCAGTGATCTGGGGCGGCGTGAGGTTTGCAATGATGGTGGTGGTGTCAGAACGGTGACTACATAGGTGGTAATCATGAAGAAGGCTAGCAAAGTGACTATGGTGGTGTTTTGAATTTTGAATTTTATATTTTCCTACATTCATTTTGGTTCCCATTGGCGTTGTGACTTTTTAAAAAATCAATAAAACTGGAAATGTAAAATTTGGCCAACAAATTAAATGTCAACTTGGGCTCCCTAGAATTCCTAGAAAAATTCTGAATTATCTCTACACATAATTTAATGAAATTATTATCATAATTTTATCTTTATATAGTTAAAATTTTAGCTTCATTGGGCTTTAATTGAGAGATCTACTTTTACTTGATGGGCCTAACACCCCTTATGCTTTGTCCATAAATTTCTGCATTAATTCCCAAAACATTCCATCTTACCTTGTGATTAATCCTTTGATCCTAAAAGATAAAATGTTCAAAAAAAGTGACAAATAATATTACAAAATAACAAATTTAAATAATGAATATAATTTTTTCCACAAGTAGAAGATTTATTGGGCCCAAAACGACACTTTAAACACGAATTTCACAGTGGTGTGAAATAAGGTTCAATTTATTAAATGAATTAAAATTTGTATTTATAGACATTGAAAAACATAAATATTAAGATATAAACAATTAATATTATCCTCTTTAAGTGGATAATAACACCCCTAACTTTTGTTTTTCTATTCCTGAGCAAAAAGTATCTCAAAAATATGAAATTGAATTCCATTTTTCAAAAAAAAAAACATAAAATTCTCACAAAAAAGAAATCATGCCATGAAATCATGAATCCCATAAAATAACTTCTCACAATCTAGGTTCAAAAACATATCCAAAGCCCAATCACATTACTTTTTTCAAATTAATTTCCATATTTCATCTGATTTCAATTATGAATGATGATGTGTTATGTATCTCAAAAGACATGAGGGCCATTTTCTTGTTCAATGGGGAAAAATAGAAGCTCTATGTGAGAATCACATTAAACCTTAAGATGAGTATCCAATTTTTTTATTTTTTTTTTATTTTTTTGTTTTTTTAACCACAATAGAGATAAAAAGACTAAATCTGGGAAAGACAACTATAGAGTCATGATCTCCAAGTGTCGAACACCACACATATTGTCAATTATATACTCTACTATATATATGTAAATCCTAACTATGGGTAAGAAAACTATGGAGTCACAATACCCAAGTGTCGAATGCCACATATTTGGACAAAAAATTTCTGTACGCAGTCATTATTTTCATTTTTTTGGATACTCAAATTAAACTAAAAGTGACCCCAAACCCCATGATATGATGAAAGGGACCCAAGAAATCAAACTTACTCCCAAAATCCAATAGATGGACAATGTGAGATTTTTATTAAAAGGATGAAATTGTTAGTAGTGAAAAATCATATGGAATAACCAAATTTTCCAAAAAACTATACTCATGAATTTTAATATGTATTAAAATTATAATGAAGGGATTAAAAATCATTATTCATTCAGTTTTCATGATTCCCAATGTACATTAACACATGCAAGGATAATGAATTGTTTTTTTTCATTGATGTGAATTTTTACCATAAATTCCCATTTTTTTTAAAATCCAATATTTTCACTCCCCCCAACATAGAATGACACTTACCTCAGTGATGAAAGAGAATAGAATAGAGAGATTAGGATTGGGAAAAAAGAGGGGGAGAATGTGATTTGAAATTAATTCATGGAACAAAATCACCTGGTTTGAAGATTATTTCCCATAAAAAAGTAATCTATCTCTTTATATTCATGTCACAAGTGGACTCCTTAGAGATGGTTAAAGGTAGGTTTGAATTTTGGAAGGCATTTGTTTCATTTGAAAATATTAAAATGCTTTATATGGTAAATCCCTCACACAAGAAACATTATATCACATTGGAAACCCCACGAGGGTTCCCTAAACACAAAAAAAGTAAAAAAATACATGTTTATTTTGAAATTCCAAGCTCTAAATTAATGGATAGGTAAAAGCCCAGTTGCTGCCCAAAAATAAGTTTATTTAATTTCATTAGCTTGACATGGACTCCAAATCTAAAATTTTTATCTAGTTCATAGGTTGTATCAGTTAACTCTTCCTATATTTCTTTTTTATTGTATGACTCAATGAATTGTTTTAACTTATTACCATTAACTGTGAATATTTGACTACTAGAGGGGTCATAAATCTCAACTGCTCCAAGGGGGTATATATGATGCACTATGTAAGTCCTTGATCATGTCGACCATAACTTTACTAGGTTAAAATGAAGTATAGAACTATATAAGAGCATAAATTTTTCTAGTTCATAGTGTTTGACTTTGATATTCCTAGATTGGTAGGAATTAAATCTAGATTTATTGATCCTAAAATTTTCATAATACTTCATCCTAAGTTCCTCAAGTTTTTTAATGTCTTATTTCCTCTTTGTTTTGACCAAAGAAATATCAACGTTCATTTTTTGATTAAAAAAAATCCTTATGTTCAATTTCAATAGGTAAATAGTAGGATTTTACATATAATAAACTATATGGGGACATTCCTAGTATGGTTTTGAATCTTGTACAATATTCCAAAATGGAATACAAGTGTGTCTTAGACCAATATTTCCTTAAGGGATTGATAGTGTTTTTTCCATAATTTTATTAATTTCACAATTTTCCAACTCTTCTAGAACATTGGTTTGAGAATTTTAGGAAGTGGAAACTTTTTTAGAAATCCCATACTTATATTTGAGTGGTGAGAAGGTGAAGTTATAGAAATGGGTTCCATGATCACTAATGATATACCCATGAATTTCAAATCTAGAAAATATGTGTTCTTTTAGGAATCAGATCATAAATTGATGGTCAATTAACTTGGTGGGAAAGGAATCAACCCATATAGATATGTAATCAACAGATAAGAGGATGTAGATATATCCAAATAAGATTAGTAAGGGTCCCATGAAATCAATTCCCCAACAGTCAAAGATTTCACAACCATAATAGGTATAAGGGACATTTGATTTATTTTGGTTATGGATCCTAATTGATGACATCAAGGAAAAAATTATTAGAATGTGTTGGCATCCTTTGTGAGGTTAGACCAAATTAAACCACCTTTTAAGACCTTTTTATTTTTTTTTCTCATTGGAAAAGTGGCCTCCACATGCCTCTTCATGACATAATTTATGAATGGACTTTTGCTCAGACTCAGGGACACATATCCTAATAATTTGATCATGATATAACTTTAAGAGGTATGGATCATAAAACATATAGTTTTTGATGTCAGAAATGAATTTCCTCTTACCTTGGGTACTGAGGAATTTTGTAATGACACCCATAACCAAGTGGTTTTGTATGTTAGCATACCACATGAAATCACTCATAAAATAGAGGTTCTAGAAAGATGATTTGAGTTGTCTTTGAATTCCATAATAGAGAGTTGATCAAATACAACATTTTCAACACCCTTTTTATCCTTAATGATTATATTAAACACTTGAAGAAGAAGCACCCACCTAATCAATATATCCTTGACATCTTGTTTTCAAAAAAGGTATTTCAAATCTGAATGATCTATGAAGAAAATGATGGGGGATCCTAAGAGACAGGACCTGAATTTTTCAACAGAAAAGACAATAGTAAGAAACTCTTTCTTGGTGGTTCTGTAGTTTATTTTTACACCATTTAATAATTTAATTTCATAAGCATTGACACATGGAGTTTTATCAAAATGTTATCCTAAAACAGTTCCTACAGTGATGCCACTAGAATCACACATGAGTTGAAATAAAAGTTTCTAATTGGGAGATTTCATGATAGGTAGATAGAAAAGAGATGACTTGAGTGTTGAGAATGATTCCTCATAGCTTTATGTCCATGAAAATGGAGCATATTTTACTTACAAAGCACAAATTGGCCAAGAAATTGAGCTGAAATACATAATGAACCTTATAGAGAAACCAACATGTCCTAATAAGGACCTCACTTGAATGTTTTCAGAGATGGAAGGTGATGAATGATATCAACCTTAGATTTATCAACTTCATTCCCTCTACTCGAGACAAGATGGCCCAGAACAAGTCCTTTATTTACCATTAAATGGAATTTTCTCCAGTTTAGGATGAGTTTCTTATCCTTTAATATAGAAACAAACCTTTCAACAATTATTAGGAATCCCTAAAATGTATCTCTGAATATGGAGACGTCACCCATAAAGACCTCAATACAATCCACCACCATGTCAGAGAAGGTTCCCATAATGCACTGTTGGAAGGTACCAAGGGAATTATATAACCCAAAGGGAATGTTCTTGAAGGAAAAAGTTCCTAATAAATATGTGAAGGTTATTTCCTTGATCTTCTAAGAAGACTTCAATTTGATGATACCCTAAGAATCCATCTAGGAAGTAGTATAACTGATGATCCGCCACTCTCTCAAGGACTTGATCAGTGAAGGGAAAGGGGAAATGATCTTTCATAGTGCATTAGTTTAACTTCCTATAGTCAACGAACACTCTCCATCCTCTACTGGCCCTTTTGAGGAGAACATCACCATCCTCATTGGTAATCATAGTGATTCCAGCCTTCTTTGGTACAACTTGAATTGGGCATACCCAATCACACTCATTAATAGTGCATATAATATCCACTTTCAAAAAATTTAGAAGTTTTTTTCTTACCACACCCATAAGATTTGGATTGAGTCTACATTTAGGTTAAAGACATGGGTTACATTCAGATTCTATAACAATATTATGATTTCTAATGAATGGGATAATCCCAAGAATATCAGATAGGGTCCATCCAATTGCTTTATTATACTTTACCAAGACATCCAGATGCATCTTATCTTGATTATATTCAAGATAAGAAGAAATGAAAACATGGAAGTTTTGATTTTAAACTAAGAATACTTACTTGAGTGTTTAAGGAAAGACATTAAATTCATGATTAGGTTGGTTAATAATTTTAAAAAAGGATGGGACTTCAAATCAGAACCAGTTTCATTTCCCAAATTTCTTAATAGTATTGGTTCCTTTTAAACAGAATTTTAAGCCACCACATTAGATATATCAATGTTAGGAATGGAATTGATGTTATTGATTTCACCAATGGTATCATTTATTAGTGATCCTGGAAAATCATTCAAGGAGTCATCTAAAAGAGGTTCGAGAGAGGGAATTAAATTTCCTTCATATGAAAAAAGGAAATCAATATCATCTTGATATAGAAAAAATTTAATGACTCCTCAATGTTCCTTTGGTTCAAAATCAACACTACCTGTCCAATTAACCTCATGTATCTCTTCATCATATCCAATTTGAGAGTTTTCAATATATATGTTTAGATTAAGTATCATGTTTCCAAAGGTTTTTATCACGTTCCCATTCCTAACTAGGATGAATGAGTTAATTTTTTCTAAAAGTTATGACCAAGGATGATGGGGGTTTTCTCTCTAGGACCTAATCTTGGGTGATTTTACAGGAAAATGAATTCAGTACGAGAAATGAAATTGTTAACTTTCACCAAAACATATTTTAAGATACCCTTATGAACTTTAATACTAAAATCTACAAGTTGGAGTGTGATAGAAGTTGTTTGTAGATCTTTAAGACCTAATTGAAAATACATGGAATATAGAATGAGGTTCACACTAGCTCATAGATTATAGAGGGATTTGTTAACTTTTTCCTCACCTAACTCAACATTGATGTATAGAAATCCTGGGTCTTTCAACTTAGGGGGAATTGTCCTTTGAATGGTGGTACTCACATTAGCAGACAAAAGGAATTGGTTTTGATGTGAAAATTTACTTTTAAAAGTGCACAAGTCCTTAAGGTACTTTGAGTAGGTAGGAATGGTTTGGATTGCATCAATACGGGGAATGTTCATCTTAACTTGAGAGAGTATTTTTCTCAATGTCTCATTCAGTTTAGGTTTATATTTTCCTCTCATACATTGGGGGAAGAGATAATATTTTGGTTTTTTTGGTGAGGTTGGGGTTCATTCACATTCAAATTTGATTTTTATGAATCTGAGTTGTGTTCCTCAACAATTTCATTTTATTTTTATAATTTTATTGGTATTGGAATGGTTTGTTTAGGTTTTTCAATTGATCTCCCACTTATTGAGACAGTCACAAATTTTAGTGGTTCATGAGAGGTTTGTGTGTAACTTGATTCTCCCCTTATAGTTGGGGATGGAATGTCACGACCCACCTCCCCGAGCCATGAACCTTGTCATCTAACCCCATGGGTCTCCTGTAATACCTTGGTTACCTTCCCAACACACCATAGGCTATTACTCACTAGGGTCTCTTATCAGACTAATTACTATAACATCCCGCCTTTTTATCACATAAACATTCATTACATTATACAAAACTGAGGATCTTTAAGGTTTAGTGTCTTGGAAACCAGGAACTTAATACCTGATAACTTAAAGAAAATACTTCTTAAACACTTGAAGGGATTCTTCATTTTTTCATCCTAAGTTCATTACTGCATCTCATAACCTGGGAACATACATCAAAGGAAAGGGTGAACAGAAGGACCAATAAGGAAAACAAGGGAAACATTTTACATGTGAACTTGAGATACATCAATAAAGTCATGAAAAAGAACTTTAAGGCATGAGAAAGAAATCATGAGGCATATCATAATAAAAATAACGTGTTTAATAACTTGAGGATGTGGCTATAACATTTAACTTAAACAATTATTTTCGTTTCACCAAGATCCATCCCCAAGGTGTCATTAAAAAAAATTACCAAGGTTATTCACCAAGGTATCGTTAAAATGGTCATCTCTAGAGATTAAGTCTTTACCCAATGCATTGAAGCGCTATAAAGGCACACCCTTAATTTGTCTTCATTATCATGTGAGCCACATATATCAACATCAAATATTTCATAAATAACCCATATATCATAAAAGAAATGGGTTTCATTTCATAATCACAACGTTTTAAAAACTGCTTTTAAGACATGATCTTTATGTCACTTTAAACCCATGGAAAAAGGAAAGTGGGTTTCATGTATGTAAATCTCAGAATTTAAAATAGAAAATTTTGATATATATGTGAATACCCCTGTAGAATAAATATCTTTGAGTATCCACTTAACAAAATAAAAGAATTTGAGAAAAAGAGAGAGACATTTTGAGATGAAAATTTGGCAGAATAACGACTATGTTGCAGGGTTTTAGAAAACATTGAAAAGAGAGGGGTCATGGTCACCCATTCATAAATGATCCATAAAATTGTATAGAGATAGAATATAAATGATATAAGAACATGGTAATGTAATTTTAAGGACATACCATATGAAATGAAAAACATGAAAGGAAGACAAAAATAAGATTTCTCTTATGAAAATTTGACAGCCTAACGACGTCACTTAAAACTTCTAAAAAATGAATTGATGAGATAAAATAGGGTCTCTAATAATATGAAAATAAAATTAAAGTATTATATATATATATATCATACCCCAACATAAGAAAAATGAACTTGAAAGACTTGACATGAAAATAGAACTTTGAAAATGAGAAGGGTAAAAGAATCCATTACCGAAATTCGGCAGCCTAACGACACCACTTAAAAATTCAAAAAATGAAATGATGAGAGTAAAAGAGAGTATCTCATTATATGAAAATAAAAATTACAATAAGGTGAATATAAAAGAACATCCTCCAACATAACAACATGGATCATAAAAGAAATGACATAAGAGAGAGTACTTGAAAAGAAAGAGAGAGGTAGGATCCCTTACCTTAAAATGTAACTCTTAAAACTCGAAGGCTGGGACCTTGAGGGATTGAGGGAACCTTTTAAAGACTCCTTGGGAGGTAATGAGGCCAGAAATTCATTGGGGAGGATTTGGAAATGAAATTAATGAGGTAAAGGCTTGGTATATATAGGAGAAGTGAGGGGACAAAGCATTAATTTCCAAGGGACATCTCATCGGTGGTATTGGAAAAACCATGGGCTTTCCCATGGTATTTTCCCATGGTATTGGCCACTTGGGAAACCTAATACCTTATCTTACTATTCATAAGTTGACCAGAATTATTGCATAATTATTACATCCTTAATGATCTCATTAAACACTCGAAACTAAAAACTGTATTTTCACTATTCACCGAAAATTCATTTTTTTAGAAAAATACCCAAAAATCACCACAACCAAATATTGATGATTTGAATTCAAAAATGAACTCCATTTTATAAAAATAATTTTCTATAAATTTGTAATTTAATTTTTAATTAAAAAACACTATTCACCTGAAAAAACAAATACTTGACTAACAATTTCTGAAACAGTTATTTACCTATTTTATTGAATCACATTACTTAATAAAGGTTCCTAAATTATGTTAATAATTTATTTAAAAGAGATTAATAATACATTTGGTCACATTAATAATCCTAAGTGTAAAATCACTATTCATAATTTAATATTCATCAAAAATTATGTTGATCTTATTAGACTCTAAATTTCATACTAAACACAACTATAGAAGACCATTTTTTGAAAATCATTACACATTTTTAATTATTTAAGGTTTAGATAAATATTTTAAAATGTACTTTTTCCTAAATTCATCAATAATATACATCCTATATTTATCCGGACACTTGAGATTCACAAACTTCACCATAAGAATAAATCAAAATTTTTATTTAAATCAAAGGATTACACAAGGAAGTTACAGTCTCGTTACATAGCCCCTTATAACACCAACATAGGACCTAAGAGTAAGGTGTACTAGGGTGATAGAATCTTGGGGCGGCTCGGCCAAAATTTCCAGAGTAGTGATTTCTATCAGCTTAAATTCTTGCGAAGGTGATTCTGTTCCAGCTTCACACGATGAAGTTCAGCTTGAGTTTGGTACAGAGCAAAGCCCAAAGGTGCTACCTCCTTCCCGAGTTCCGTCAGATGGGCTTCGATCGGCCCGAGACTACTGGATGGGGCCATCGAATCTTCTTTCTATATTAATTAATCAAGATCAATTGTATTTATAGAAAATAATTGTAACATTTAGTTTCCAACAATCATATTGACCAACGGTCATATAACAGTTGAAACCCAATGTTCTCATTTTAATTATACTCATTTTATTAAATGAAAAATAAAATAACCCACAAAAATTAGGGGAAAAAATTTACTATTTTTTTGGGTCGTTGCAATCTTCCCCCCTTAAGAAACTGCGTCCTCACAATTTTAAAATTGGGCTTAGAAATTTCGTTGAAAGTCCCACATCTGAAAAAGAGTCAGTAAAATTATTACTTTAAAATAAAGAAAGGGAAGTACAAAGGTCACTCGAGTTAACCCATACTAGGATTCCATGTAGGAAAACTTGGATATGGAAGAGAAAACAAAGGGTCAAATTCTGATGGAGAGTGATAGAAAACATGATTAGGAGAAAATCAACCACCAGAAGATCATAAAATTAAGATGTGTTAAATGGTCTTTGATTACCCAGTAGGAAATGTAAACCAACAAAGTTTTTGTTTTACGTTCCTTTTCATAATTTTGAGGAAATCATTTACTACATAGAATAAAAACATAAGGAAATATACTTACCTTCAAGTAGAGTTTCATCCCTTAATAAGTTTCCATGAAGACTAATATTTTCTCCAAACAATGAGCATTCAAAAGGACTTGGTCTCATCAAAAGCACAAGAATCATCTTCTAGAGAGTCACATAATCCACAAAAGAATAACTATATTTTTCCCTTGTCTTTAGTCATCAACAAAAACGAAAATGGTTAGTAAGAGATAATATAATACCCAAAAAGGATAATCCTTTATAAAAAGAAATACAACTATTAATCTAAGAAATTCAACAAAAGTACCCAAAGGTTCAGAAAGACCATTCAATACACAATCATCCTTAAAATTCTTCAGAATAATCCAAACTAAGATTAGAACCCAAAACTCAGAAATATTTAATAACATAGTCTTCCAAGATAAACCCTATCGTTCATCTCCAAACAACATCAACCACTCTTAACGTCTTATAACAAAAGTAACTAACCAAATCACATTTTCCCCAAGATAGGTTAATCATTTCTATAAGTAACCTAAATTACCATAAGTTCACCTTAAATTCATCAATTCTTCAAAATACAAGTCAACCTTTACTTCTAAAAGAAAATACCGTAGTAATCTATTTACCTTGACCATATAGGGTTCCCAAATTAGTGAACATATTTTAAAATAATATTCATCTTATAATCCCCAAATCATTTTTTTCAAGAAGAATAGATTCAAAACATCAACATGTGATACATAACAATAGATGTTTTCTTTAATGATATAAAACCATCTTAGGTAGTGACTCTATGTTCTTAGAAAACATTAAAGATATACTCATATAGAACGAACTAAAATACAACATGACATAGACAATTATTGTGAAGAAGTTACATGCACTTCAGTCATGATGATCCATATCAACATATGACTTGCATTGTTCCCTTTTCCTTGAAGATTGTTGATGCTCATCATGCTTCTCATGCCTTCCAAGAGAGAATTGCCTTGGATAATGTCCAACTTCTCCAAATTTACGATATTGAATAGTATAAGGTACATTAGATTAAACCTTATCTCCATTCATCACATTATCCATTTTTTTAAAGCAATTGGCTACTTTATGCCCTATCATCCAACACTTAAAACATCTCCCAGTTCCTTTGTGAAATTTTCCTTGGTGCCTCTTTCCACACTTCTTTTCACAAAGGAACTTGGGTCTTATTTCCCTTATCACCTTTATCAGATGAACATCCTTGAGACTTCATCTTTCTCTTCCTAGATGAATTTGGGCATTCAACTAGGTACCAATTATTAATTGTGATTTTTGATAGCTGGTTTGGAATAATCACAATATGTTCAACTTGATCTCTTGTTATCTCTGTTATATTAATAGGGAAATAATCACATTTCCTATCACATTGGTTTTTGGAAAATATTCTTCTATTTACCGCCATTTACTAAGAAAATAAAGTCTAATTAGGGGGCTCAAATACTTATCCAATAATCATGTAAAGGAAACTTTAAGCATAAAAGGATAAACTTGTAGAAGCAAAGTATATCCTAACTTATGATCCCCTAGGTTTCAATCTAGGTTATCCATGCTCATATATTCTGATGTGAATATTTATTTTATTTTATCTTTGTTCCTTTAATAATGGTTCATACCAAGCTTATGAATTTACCAAAGCATATGCCCCGGGAGTGTCAAACCAAGAGTGCAGCAAGGACCGTTGTCATACAACAGGTTACCCCAGGTCAAGCCCGAAACACCTTGTCAGAGTTTTCACGCCTAGGTACATCTGTGCGAGAGCCACCTCTACTTGTTCGTATCCAGACATGGATTTATTTGTTTGGAAACCACTTAATAAATACTTCACCAAAATACCAATATGGTTTCCTATATTTAATATTTTCATTAAGAAAACTTGTAAAGTTTTAAAATAATAATTTCCACAAATAACTAAACCATCATTTGATACCAACTATAACATCCCGCCTTTATATCACATAAACTTTCATTACATTATACAAAACCGAGGATCTTTAAGGTTTACCGTCTTGGAAACCAGGAACTTAATACATGACAACATAAAAAAAATTCTTCTTAAAAACATGAAAGGATTCTTCATTTCTTATTCATAAGTTCATTACTAAATCTCATAACCTAGGAACATACATCAAAGGAATGGGTGATAAGAAGGCCCAGTAAGGAAAACAAAGGAAACAATTTACATGTGAACTTGAGATACATCAATAAAGTCATGAAAAAGAACTTTAATGCATGAGAAAGAAATTATGAGGCATATAATAATAAAAATAACGTGTTTCATAACATAAATATGTGGCTACAACATTTTACTGATACAATAATTTCCATTTCACCAAGTTCTATCCCCGAGGTGTCATTAAAATAAATTACCAAGGTTATTCACCAAGGTATTGTTAAAATGGTCATCTCTAGAGATTAAGTCTTTACCCAATGCATTGGAGCACTATCAGGGTGCACTCTTAATTTGTATTTATTATCATGTGATCCACATATATCATCATCAAAAATTTCATAAATAACCCATATATCATAAAATAAATGGGTTTCATTTCGTAATCATAATGTTTTAAAAACTGCTTTTAAGACATGATCTTTATGTCACTTTAACCCACAGAATAAGGAATGTGGGTTTCATGTATGAAAATCCCAGAATATAAAATAGAAATTTTTTATATATGTGTGAATACCCCTGTAGAAGAAATATATTTGAGTATCCACTTAATAAAATAAAATAATTTTAGAAAAAGAAAGAGACATTTTGAGATGAAAATTCAGCAGCATAACGGCTATGTTGCCGCGTTTTTGAAAAAATTGAAAAGAGAGGGGTCATGGTCACCCATTCATAAATGATCCATAAAACAGTAGAGGGACAGAATATAAAGGATATATGAAAATGGTAATGAAATTTTAATGACATACCATATGAAATGAAAAACTTTAAAGGAAGACAAAAATAAGATTTCTCTTATGAAAATTCGGCAGCCTAATGACGTCACTTAAAACTTATAAAAAATGAATTGATGAGATAAAATAGGGTATCTCATCATATGAACATAAAAGGATAGTATTATGGATATAGATATCATACCCCAACATAAGAAAAAGAAACTTGAAAGACTTGACATGAAAATAGAACTTTGAAAATGAGAAGGGTGAAAGAATCTCTTACAAAAATTTGGTAGCCTAACGGCGCCACTTAAAAATTCAGAAAATGAAATGATGAGAGTAAAATGGAGTATATATTTATATGAAAATACAAATTATTGTAAGATAAATATAAAAGAACATCCTCCGACATAATAACATGGAGCATAAAAGAAATGACATAAGAGAGAGTACTTAAAAAGAAAGAGAGAGGTAGGATCCCTTACCTTAAAAAGTAACTCTTAAAACTCAAAGGTCGGGACCTTTAGGGCCTGGTGGCACCTTGGGAGGACTCCTAGGGAGGTAAAAAGACCCAAAATTTATTGGGGAGGATTTAAAAATCAAATGAATGAGGGAAAGGCTTGGAATTTATAGGAGAAGTGAGGGGACAAAGCATTAATTGCCAAGGGACACCTCATTGGTTGTATTGGAAAAACCATGGGCTTTCCCATGGTATTTGACCATGGTATTGGCCACTAGGGAAAACTAATACTTTATCTTAATATTCATAAGTCGACCTGAATTATTTCATAATGATTACATCTTTAATGATGTCATTAAACACTCAAAACTAAAAACTGTATTTTCACTATTCACCGAAAATTCATTTTTTTCAAAAAAATCTCAAAAAATCACCACAACCAAATATCGATGCTCTGAATTCAAAAATTAACTCGATTTTATAAAAATA
Organism: Viscum album; assembly: GCA_963277665.1. Lineage (NCBI taxonomy): Eukaryota > Viridiplantae > Streptophyta > Magnoliopsida > Santalales > Viscaceae > Viscum > Viscum album. The sequence goes on along the minus strand of OY728127.1, from coordinate 1,397,177,404 downwards.
ATTTTCTAAATATTTTTAATTTAATTTTTAATTAAAAACACTATTCTCTCGAAAAAACTAATACTTGACTAATAATTTCTGAAATAGTTATTTACCTATTTTATTGAATCACATTACTTAATCAAGGGGCCTAAATTATATTAATACTTTCTTTAAGTGAGATTACTGATCAATTTGGTCACATTAATAATCCTAAGTTTAAAATCACTTTTCATAATTTACTATTTATCAAAAAATAAGTTGATCTTATTAGACTCTAAATTTCATACTGAACACAACTGTAGAAGACCATTTTTTGAAAATCAATACACATTTTTAATTATTTAAGGTTTACATAAATATTTTAAAATTTTATTTTTCCAAAATTCATCAATAATATACATACTATATTTATCCGGACACATGAGATTCACAAACTTCACCATAATAATAAATCATAACTTTTATTTAAATCAAAGGATTACACAAGGCAATTATGGTATCGTTACATAGACCCTTATAACACCAGCATACGACCTAAGAGTAAGGTGTGCTAGGGTGATAGAATCTTAGGGCATCTCGGCCAACATTGCCCTAGTAGTGATTTCTATCAGATTGAACTTCTCGTGAAGGCAATTCCTTTCCATCTTCACACAATGAAGTTCGGCTTGGGTATGGTCTAGAGAAAAGCCCAAAGGTGCTACCTCCTTCCTGAGTTCCGTCAGATAGGCTTCGATCGGCCTGAGAGTATTGGATGTGGCCATCAGATCTTCTTTCTATATTAATTAATCAAGATCACTTGTATTTATAGAAAATAATTGTAACATTTAGTTTCCAACAATCATATTGACTGACGGTCATATAACAGTTGAAACCCAATGTTCTCATTTTAATTATACTCATTTTATTAAATGAAAAATAAAATAATCCAAAAAAAAATTAGGGAAAAAAATTTACTATTTTTTTGGGTCGTTACAATCTTCCCCCTTAAGAAATTGCGTCCTCACAATTTTAAAATTGGGCTTAGAAATTTCGTTGAAAGTCCCACATCGGAAAAAGAGTCAGTAAAACTATTACTTTAAAATAAAGAAAGGGAAGTACAAACGTCACCCGAGTTAATCCATACTAGGATTCCATGTAGGAAAACATGGATATGGAAGAGAAAACAAAGGGTCAAGTTCTGATGGAGAGTGATAGAAAATATGATTAGGAGAAAATTAACTACCAGAATATCATAAAATTAAGATGTGTTAAACGGTCTTTGATTACCCAGTAGGAAACGTAAACCAACAAAGTTTTTGTTTTATGTTCCTTTTCATAATTTTGAGGAAATCATTTACTACATAGAATAAAAACATAAGGAAATATACTTACCTTCAAGTAGAGTTTCATCCCTTAATAAGTTTCCACGAAGACTAATATTTTCTCCAAACAATGAGCATTCAAAAGGGCTTGGTCTCATCAAAAGCACAAGAATCGTCTTCTAGAGAGTCACAAAATCCACAAAAGAATAACTATATTTTTCCCTTGTCTTTAGTCATAAACTAAAACTAAAATGGTTAGTAAGAGATAATATAATCCCCAAAAGGATAATCCTTTATAAAAAGAAATACGACTATTAATCTCCAAAATTTAACAAAAGTACCCAAAGTTTTAGAAAGACCATTCAATACACAATCATCCTTAAAATTCTTCATAATAATCCAAACTAAGATTAGAACCCAAAACTCAGAAATATTTAATAACATAGTCTTCCAAGATAAACTATATCGTTCATCTCCAAACAACATCAACCACTCTTAACGTCTTATAACAAAAGTAACTAACCTAATCACATTTTCCCCAAGATAGGTTAATAATTTCTATAAGTAACCTAAATTACCATAAGTTCACCTTAAATTCATTGATTCTTCAAAATAAAAGTCAACCTTTACTTCTAACAGAAAATACCGTAGTAATCTATTTACCTTGATCATATAGGGTTCCCAAATTAGTGAACATCTTTCAAAATAATATTCGTCTTTTAATCCCCTAATCATTTTTTTCAAGAAGAATAGATTCACAACATCAAAATGTGATACATAACAATAGATGTTTTCCTTAATGATATAAAACCATCTTAGGTAGTGACTCGATGTTCTTATAAAACATTAAAGATATACTCATAGAGCACGAACTAAAATACAACATGACATAGACATTTATTGTGAAGAAGTTACATGCAATTTAGTCATCATGATCCATCTCAACATATGACTTGAATTGTTCCCTTGTCCTTGAAGATTGTTGATGCTCATCATGCTTCTCATACCTTCAAAGATAGCATTGCCTTGGATAATGTCCAACTTCTCCACATTTACGATATTGAAAAGTATAAGGTACATTAGATTGAACCTTATCTCCATTCATCATATTATCCATTTTTTAAAGAAATTGGCTACTTTATGCCCTATCATCCCACACTTAAAACATCACCCGGTTCCTTTGTGAAATTTTCCTTGGTTCCTCTTTCCACACTTCTTTTCACAAAGGAAATTGGGTCTTATTTCCCTTATCACCTTTATCATATGAACATCCTTGATACTTCATCTTTCTCTTCCTGGATGAATTTGGGCATTCAACTAGGTACCAATTATTAATTGTGATTTTTGATAGCTGGTTTGGAATAATCACAATATGTTCAACTTGATCTCTTGTCATCTCTGTTATATTAATAGGGAAATCATCACATTTCCTATCACATTGTTTGTTTGAAAATGTTCTTCTATTTACCGCCATTAACTAAGAAAATAAAGTATAATTAGGGGGCTTAAATACTTATCCAATAATCATGAAAAGGAAACTTTAAGTATAGAAGGATAAACTTGTAGAAGAAAAGTATATCCTAACTTGTGATCCCCTAGGTTCCAATCTAGGATATCCATGCTCATATATTCTTAAGTGAATATTTATTTTATTTTATCTTTGTTCCTTTAATAATGGTTCATACCAAGCTTATGAATTTACCAAAGCATATCCCCTGGGAGTGTCAAACCAAGAGTGCAGCAAGGACCATTGTCATGCACCAGGTTACCCTGGGTCAAGCCTGAAACACCTTGTCAGAGTTTTCACTCCTAGGTACATCTATGCCAGAGCCACCTCTACTTTTTCGTATCCAGACATGGATTTATTTGTTTGGAAACCACTTACTCAATACTTAACCAAAATAACAGTATGTTTTCCTATATTTAATATTTTCATTAATAAACCTTGTAAAGTTTTCAAATAATAATTTACACAAATAACTAAACCATCCTTTGATACCAACTATAACATCCCGCCTTTATATCACATAAACTTTCATTACATTATACAAAACTGAGGATCTTTAAGGTTTAGCGTCTTGGAAACCAGGAACTTAATACATGACAACATAAAAAAAATTCTTCTTAAAAACATGAAAGGATTCTTCATTTATTCATCCTAGTTTCATTACTAAATCTCATAACCCAGTAACATACATCAAATGAAAGGGTGAGCAGAAGGCCCAGTAAGGAAAACGAAGGAAACAATTTACATGTGAACTTGAGATACATCAATAAAGTCATGAAAAAGAACTTTAAGGAATGAGAAAGAAATCATGAGGCATATAATAATAAAAATAACGTGTTTCATAACCTAAATATGTGGCTACAACATTTAACTTATACAATCATTTCCATTTCACCAAGGTCTATCCCCAAGGTGTCATTAAAATAAATTACCAAGGTTATTCACCGAGGTATTGTTAAAATGGTCATCTCTAGAGATTAAGTATTTACCCAATGCATTGGAGCGCTATCAGGGCGCACTCTTAATTTGTCTTTATAATCATGTGAGCCACATATATCATCATCAAACATTTCATAAATAACCCATATATCATAAAATAAATGGGTTTCATTTCATAATCATAATGTTTTAAAACTGCTTTTAAGACATGATCTTTATGTCATTTTAACCCACAGAATAAGGAAAGCGGGTTTCATGTATGAAAATCCCAGAATTTAAAATAGAACATTTTTATATATATGTGAATACCCCTGTAGAAGAAATATCTTTGAGTATCCAATTAATAAAATAAAATAATTTTAGAAAAAGAAAGATACATTTTGAGATGAAAATTCGGCAGCATAACGACTTTGTTGCAGGGTTTTAGAAAACATTGAAAAGAGAGGGGTCATGGTCACCCATTCATAAATGATCCATAAAACAGTATAGGGATAGAATATAAAGGATATAAGAACATGGTGATGAAATTTTAATGACATACCATATGAAATGAAAAACTTTAAAGGAAGACAAAAATAAGATTTCTCTTACGAAAATTCGGCAGCCTAACGACGTCACATAAAAATTATAAAAAATGAATTGATGAGATAAAATAGGGTATCTAATCATATGAACATAAAAGTATAGTATTATGGATATATAGATAATACCACAAAATAAGAAAAAAAACTTTAAAGACTTGACATGAAAATAGAACTTTGAAAATGATAAGGGTGAAAGAATCTCTTACAAAAATTTGGTAGCCTAACGACGCCACTTAAAAATTCATAAAATGAAATGATGAGAGTAAAAGGGAGTATCTAATTATATGAAAATAAAAATTATAGTAAGATAAATATAAAAGAACATCCTCCAACATAAGAACATGGATCATAAAAGAAATGACATAAGAGAGAGTACTTGAAAAGAAAGAGAGAGGTAGGATCCCTTACCTTAAAACGTAACTCTTAAAACTCAAAGGTTGGGACCTTTAGGGCTTGGGGGCACCTTGGGAGGACTCCTTGGGAGGTAAAGAAACCCGAACTTCATTGGGGAGGATTTCAAAATCAAATGAATGAGGGAAAGGCTTGGAATTTATAGGAGAAGTGAGGGGACAAAGCATTAATTGCCAAGGGACACCTCATTGGTGGTATTGGCAAAACCATGGGCTTGACCATGGTATTTTCCCATGGTATTGGCCACTAGGGACAAATAATACCTTATATTACTATTCATAAGTCGACCGGAATTATTGCATAATGATTACATCCTTAATGATGTCATTAAACACTCGAAAGTAAAAACTGTATTTTCACTATTCACTGAAAATTCATTTTTTTCAAAAAAATACCCAAAAATCACCACAACCAAATATCGATGCTCTGAATTCAAAAATTAACTCGATTTTATAAAAATAATTTTCTGAATATTTTTAATTTAATTTTTAATTTAAAAACACTATTCACCTGAAAAAACTAATACTTGACTAATAATTTCTGAAATAGTTATTTACCTATTTTATTGAATCACATCACTTAATCAAGGTGCCTAAATTATATTAATACTTTCTTTAAGTGAGATTACTGATTAATTTGGTCACATTACTAATCCTAAGTGTAAAATCACTATTCATAATTTACTATTCATCAAAAAGTTGATCTTATTAGACTCTAAATTTCATACTGAACACAACTGTAGAAGACCATTTTTTGAAAATAAATACACATTTTTAATTATTTAAGTTTTACATAAATATTTTAAAATTTCCTTTTTCCAAAATTCATCAATAATATACATGCTATATTTATCCGGACACTTAAGATTCACAAACTTCACCATAATAATAAATCATAATTTTTATTTAAATCAAAGGACTACACAAGGCAATTAGGGTATCGTTACCTAGCAACTTATAACACCAGCATAAGACCTAAGAGTAAGGTGTGCTAGGGTGATAGAATCTTAGGAAGACTCGACCAACATTCCCAGAGTAGTGATTTCTATCAGCTTAAATTCTTGCGAAGACGATTCCATTCCAGCTTCACACGATGAAGTTCGGCTTGGGTTTGGTCCAGAGCAAAGCCCAATGGTGCTACCTCTTTCCCGAGTTCCATCAGATGGGCTTTGATCAGCACGAGACTACTGGATGGGGTCATCAAATCTTCTTTCTATATTAATTAATCAATATCACTTGTATTTATAGAAAATAATTGTAACATTTAGTTTCCAACAATCATATTGACCAACGGTCATATAACAGTTGAAACCCAATGTTCTCATTTTAAGTATACTCATTTTATTAAATGAAAAATAAAATAACACAAAAAAATTAGGGAAAAAATTTACTATTTTTTTGGGTCATTAAAATCTTCCCCCTTAAGAAATTGCGTCCTCAAAATTTTAAAATTGGGCTTAGAAATTTCGTTGAAAGTCCCACATCGGAAAAAGAGTCAGTAAAACTATTACTTTAAAATAAAGAAAGGGAAGTACAAAGGTCACCCGAGTTAACCCATACTTGGATTCCATATAGAAAAACATGGATATGGAAGAGAAAACAAAGGGTCAAGTTCTGATAGAGAGTGATATAAAACATGATTAGGAGAAAATTAACCACTAGAAGATCATAAAATTAAGATGTGTTAAATGGTCTTTGATTACCCAATAGGAAACGTAAACCAACAAAGTTTTTGTTTTACGTTCCTTTTCATAATTTTGAGGAAATCATTTACTACATAGAATAAAAACATAAGGAAATATAATTACCTTATAGTAGAGTTTCATCCCTTAATAAGTTTCCATGAAGACTAATATTTTCTCCAAACAATGAGAATTCAAAAGGACTTGGTCTCATCAAAAGCACAAGAATCATCTTCTAGATATTCATATAATCCACAAAAGAATAACTATATTTTTCCCTTGTCTTTAGTCATCAACTAAAACTAAAATGGTTAGTAAGAGATAATATAGTCCCCAAAAAGGATAATCCTTTATAAAAAGAAATACGACTATTAATCTCCAAAATTCAACAAAAGTACCCAAAGTTTCAGAAAGAACATTCGATACACAATCATCCTTAAAATTCTTCAGAATAATCCAAACTAAGATTAGAACCCAAAACTCAGAAATATTTAATAACATAGTCTTCCGAGATAAACTCTATCTTTCATCTCCAAACAACATCAACCACTCTTAACGTCTTATAAAATAAGTAACTAACCTAATCAAATTTTCCCCAAGATAGGTTAATCATTTCTATAAGTAACCTAAATTACCATAAGTTCACCTTAAATTCATCGATTCTTAAAAATACAAGTCAACCTTTAATTCTAAAAGAAAATACCGTAGTAATCTATTTACCTTGATCATACAGGGTTCCAAAATTAGTGAACATATTTCAAAATAATATTCATCTTTTAATCCCCTAATCATTTTTTTTCAATAAGAATAGATTCACAACATCAACATGTGATACATAACAATAGATGTTTTCCTTAATGATATAAAACCATCTTAGGTAGTGACTCAATGTTCTTAGAAAACATTAAATGTATACTCATAGAGCACTAACTAAAATACAACATGACATAGACAATTATTGTGAAGAAGTTACATGCACTTCAGTCATCATGATCCATCTCAACATATGACTTGCATTGTTCCCTTGTCCTTGAAGATTGTTGATGCTCATCATGCTTCTCATCCCTTCCAAGAGAGCATTGCCTTGGATAATTTCCAACTTCTCCACATTTACGATATTGAATACTATAAGGTAAATTAGATTGAACCTTATCTCTATTCATCACATTATCCATTTTTTTAAAGAAATTGGCTACTTTATTCCCTATCATCCCACACTTAAAACATCTCCCGGTTCCTTTGTGAGATTTTCCTTGGTGCCTCTTTCCACACTTATTTTCACAAAGGAACTTGGGTCTTATTTCCCTTATCACCTTTATCAGATGAACATCCTTGAGACTTCATCTTTCTCTTCCTAGATGAATTTGGGCATTCAACTAGGTACCAATTATTAATTTTCATTTTTGATAGCTGGTTTGGAATAATCACAATATGTTCAACTTGATCTCTTGTCATCTCTGTCATATTAATAGGGAAATCATCAAATTTCCTATCACATTGTTTGTTGTAAAATGTTCTTCTATTTACCGCCATTAACTAAGAAAATAAAGTATAATTATGGGGCTTAAATACTTATCCAATAATCATGAAAAAGAAACTTTAAGCATAGAAGGATAAACTTGTAGAAGCAAAGTATATCCTAACTTGTGATCCCCTACATTCCAATCTAGGTTATCCATGCTCGTATATTCTTATGTGAATATTTATTTTATTTTATCTTTGTTCCTTTAATAATGGTTCATACCGAGATTATGAATTTACCAAAGCATATCCCCCGGGAGTGTCAAACCAAGAGTGCAGCAAGGACCGTTGTCATGCACTAGGTTACCCCGGGTCAAGCCCGAAACACCTTGTCAGAGTTTTCACTCCTAGGTACATCTGTGCCAGAGCCACCTCAACTTGTTCGTATCCAGACATGGATTTATTTGTTTGGAAACCACTTACTCAATACTTCACCAAAATACTAGTATGTTTTCCTATATTTAATATTTTCATTAAGAAACCTTGTAAAGTTTTCAAATAATAATTTCAACAAATAACTAAACCATCCTTTGATACCAAATATAACATCCCGACTTTATATCACATAAAATTTCATTACATTATACAAAACCAAGGATCTTTAAGGTTTAGCGTCTTGGAAACCAGGAACTTAATACATGGAAACATAAAAAAAATTCTTCTTAAAAACTTGAAAGGATTCTTCATTTATTAATCCTAAGATCATTAATACATCTCATAACCTAGGAACATACATCAAAGGAAAGGGTGAACAGAAGGCCCAGTAAGGAAAACGAAGGAAACAATTTACATTTGAACTTGAGATACATCAATAAATTCATGAAAAAGAACTTTAAGGAATGAGAAAGAAATCATGAGGCATATAATAATAAAACTAACGTGTTTCATAACCTAAATATGTGGCTAAAAAATTTAACTTATACAATCATTTCCATTTCACCAAGGTCTATCACCAAGGTGTCATGAAAATAAATTACCAAGGTTATTCACCAAGGTATTGTTAAAATGGTCATCTCTAGAGATTAAGTCTTTACCTAATGCATTGGAGCGATATCATGGCGCACTCTTAATTTGTCTTTATTATCATGTGATCCACATATATCATCATCAAACATTTCATAAATAACCCATATATCATAAAATAAATGGGTTTCATTTCATAATCATAACGTTTTAAAAACTGCTTTTAAGACATGATCTTTATGTCACTTTAACCCACAGAATAAGGAAAGCGGGTTTCATGTATGAAAATCCCAGAATTTAAAATAGAACATTTTTATATATATGTGAATACCCCTGTAGAAGAAATATCTTTGAGTATCCAATTAATAAAATAAAATAATTTTAGAAAAAGAAAGAGACATTTTGAGACGAAAATTCGGCAGCATAACGGCTATGTTGCAGGGTTTTAGAAAACATTGAAAAGAGAGGGGTCATGGTCACCAATTCATAAATGATCCATAAAACAGTATAGGGACAGAATATAAAGGATATAAGAACATGGTAATGAAATTTTAATGAAATACCATATGAAATGAAAAACTTTAAAGGAAGACAAAAATAAGATTTCTCTTATGAAAATTCGGCATCCTAACGACGTTGCTTAAAACTTATAAAAAATGAATTGATGAGATAAAATAGGGTATCTCATCATATGAAAATAAAAGGATAGTATGATGGATATATAGATCATACCCCAACATAAGAAAAAGAAACTTGAAAGACTTGACATGAAAATAGAACTTTGAAAATGAGAAGGGTGAAAGAATCTCTAACAAAAATTTGGTAGCCTAACGACGCCACTTAAAAATTCAGAAAATGAAATGATGAGAGTAAAAGGGAGTATCTAATTATATGAACATACAAATTATAGTAAGATAAATATAAAATAACATCCTCCAACATAAGAACATGGAGCATAAAAGAAATGACATAAGAGAGAGTACTTGAAAAGAAAGAGAGAGGTAGGATCCCTTGCCTTAAAACGTAACTCTTAAAACTCAAAGGTCGGGACCTTTAGGGCTTGGGGGCACCTTGGGAGGACTCCTTGGGAGGTAAAGAGACCCGAACTTCATTGGGGAGGATTTAGAAATCAAATGAATGAGGGAAAGGCTTGGAATTTATAGGAGAAGTGAGGGGACAAAGCATTAATTGCCAAGGGACACCTCATTCGTGGTATTGGTAAAACCATGGGCTTGCCCATGGTATTTGACCATGGTATTGGCCACTAGGGACAACTAATACCTTATATTATTATTCATAAGTCTACCAGAATTATTTCATAATGATTACATCCTTAATGATGTCATTAAACACTCAAAACTAAAAATTGTATTTTAACTATTCACCGAAAATTCATTTTTTTTCAAAAAAATCCCCAAAAATTACCACAACCAAATATCGATGCTCTGAATTCAAAAATTAACTCTATTTTATAAAAATAATTTTCTAAATAATTTTAATTTAGTTTTTAATTAAAAAACACTATTCTCCCGAAAAAACTAATACTTGACTAATAATTTCTGAAATAGTTATTTCCTATTTTATTGAATCAAATTAATTAATCAAGGTGCCTAAATTATATTAATACTTTATTTAAGTGAGATTACTGATCAATTTGGTCACATTACTAATCCTAAGTTTAAAATCGCTATTCATAATTTACTATTCATCAAAAAATAAGTTGATCTTATTAGACTCTAAATTTCATACTGAACACAACTGTAGAAGACCATTTTTTGAAAATCAATACAAATTTTTAATTATTTAAGGTTTGCATAAATATTTTAAAATTTTCTTTTTCCAAAATTCATCAATAATATACATCCTATATTTATCCGGACACTTGAGATTCACAAACTTCACCATAATAAGAAATCATAACTTTTATTTAAATCAAATGATTACACAAGGCAGTTATGGTATCGTTACATAGACCCTTATAACACCAGCATAGGACCTAAGAGTAAGGTGTGCTAGGGTGATAGAATCTTAGGGAGGCTCAGCCAACATTGCCCGAGTAGTGATTTCTATCAGATTGAACTTCTCGTGAAGGCTATTCCTTTCCATCTTCACACAATGAAGTTCGGCTTGGGTTTGGTCTAGAGCAAAGCCAAAAGGTGCTACCTCCTTCCCGAGTTCCGTCAGATAGGCTTCGATCGGCCTGAGACTACTGGATGCGGCCATCAGATCTTCTTTCTATATTAATTAATCAAGATCACTTGTATTTATAGAAAATAATTGTAACATTTAGTTTCCAACGATCATATTGACCGATGGTTATATAGTAGTTGAAACCGAACAATCTCATTTTAATTATACTCATTTTATTAAATGATAAATAAAATAACCCACAAAAATTAGGGAACAAAATTTACTAAGAAAAGTTTTGGGTCGTTATAATGACTATCCCCACTGACCAACACATGTTCTTTCATGTGTGTTTTTCCTCACTCACACACACCATGGGAAACTTCCCAGAGGGTCACCCATCCTTCTTACTACTCCATGTCAAGCATGCTTAACTATGGTGTTCTAATCAGGTAGGCTCCCGAAAAGAAAGGTGCACCTTGTTGACATGGGTAGTAACATTTAGCCTTTTAAGTCTCACTTTTCCAGGGTTTTACATTATCCACCCCTTTAAAGCACGACGCCCTTTTGTGGACCCCAAGCCTCAAACCCAGGCATTGCCTAAACACTTCCGACTGGGTATTGGCTCTGATACCATTTTTCATGACCCGCCTCCCCAGGCCATGATCCTTGTCATCTAACCCCATGGGTCTCCTGTAATACCTTGGTTGCCTTCCTAGAACACCGTAAACTATTACTCACTAGGGTCGCTTATCAGACTAATGAATGTCCCCACAGACCCAACACATGTTCTTTCAGTTTGTTTTGTCCTCACTCATACACACCCTGAGAAACTCCCCAGAAGGTCACCCATCCTGATCACTACTCTAAGCCAAGCATGATTAACTGTAGAGTTCTAATCAGACAGGCTCCTAAAAAGAAAGGTGCACCTTGTCTCATGAACAGGATCTTCCAGCCATACCTCGATCACTTTGTCATAGTCTTCATCGATGACATTCTGATCTACTCGACTACTGAGGAGGAGCATGCCTACCATTTGTAGGTAGTACTGGGCACACTCTGAGAGAACCAACTTTATGGTAAGCTCTCGAAGTGCCAGTTTTGGATTCGAGAGGTTCACTTCTTGGGACATGTCATCTCGGAGGCTGGAGTTGCAGTGGATCCAGTGAACATTGAGGCGATACTTGCTTGGGAGCCACCCAGGAGTGTGATAGAGGTACGAAGTTTCCTAGGCTTGGCTGGATACTAAAGGAGATTCTTTCCGGACTTCTCTGGAGCTGCAGAACCACTATCAGCCTTGAAAAAGAATGGGAAACCCTTCATGTGGTCAGAGAGATGCTAGTAGAGCTTTCAGGAGCTAAGGAAAAGGCTGACTAGTGCCCCCATCTTGAGGCTTACAGAGGAGGGCGTAGGGTACGTAGTTTACTGTGATGCATTAGGGACCGGAATCGGGTGTGTCCTGATGCAGGAGAGAGCTGTGATCACATATGGTTCTCGGCAGCTGAGATAGCATGACCAGAACAATTCTACCCATGACCTGGAGTTAGCAGTAGTGGTATCTGCCTTGAAGATGTGGCAACACTATCTTATGGGCGATTGTTTTACCGTGTACTCTGATCACAAAAGTCTCAGGTATATCTTCTCTCAGAAGGACCTAAACCTGAGACATTGGCGATGGATTGAGTTCCTCTAGGACTATGACTTCGAGATAGTCTATACTCATGGGAAGGGGAATGTTGTCGTAGATGTGCTCAATAAGAGAACTGGTATATAGCTACTAGGAGAGGAGAAAGAGCATCTAGCTGCTTTTCAGATATCCTTTGTGGATAGAGATAGAGCAGCCTTTCTACAGTCTCTTATAGTCACTCTGCCACTTCTTCAGCAAGTCAGGGAGGCACAGCATGGGGACACTGACTGTGAGACACGATGTGCTCAGATATCCATAGGGTAGGCACCTGATGGATTTTCTGAAGGTGGGGAGCATGTCATCCTTTTCAGAGGACGTACCATGGTACCAGTACCACTTCAGGAGGAAGTGTTGAGAGAGTTCCACACTTCCCCTCTAGTAGTATATCCAGGAGTGGTGAAGATGTACCGGGACCTTTGACGACAACACTAGTGACCAGGTATGAAGAAGAAAATAGATGAGTTTGTCTCGCGATACCTCACTTTTCAGCAAGTGAAGGCAGAGCACCAGGTACCAACAGGCTTGGTACAACCCTTAGAGGTCCCAGAGTGGAAGTGGGATGGGATATCCATGGACTTCATGACGGGTCTTCCACGTACATCCAAGAGTCATGATTTGATATGGGTGATCATTGATCGACTCACCAAGTCGGCCCACTTTCTATCAATCAGAGAGTAGGGCTCAATAGAGATCTTGGGACGCCTCTATGTGCAGAAGATTGTGTGTTTTCATGGAGTAACTTCTTCTATTGTCTCCGACCATGACACATGGTTTACTTCCCGGCTATGGAAGGGGTTGAAGGAGGATTTTGGGGCACATCTACGTCTGAGCATCGCCTTCCATCCTCAGAAAGATGGCCAGACTGAGAGGACCATCTAGAACCTCGAGGACATGATACATGCTTGTGTCCTTGACTTTGATCGCAGCTAGAATTATCACTTACCGTTGGTAGAGTTTTCATACAACAACAGCTATCACTCCACCATCGGGATGACACCTTTTGAGGCCTTGGATGGTCGGCCTTGCAGATCGCTACTGTGCTGGACAGACCCAGGGGAGTCAGCACTAGTGGCACCAGAGATGGTACAGGCTACCACGGAGAAGGTGAAGATCATCCAAGAGCGGATGAAGACTGCATAGAGCAGACATAAGTCATATGCTAACATGAGACAGAGACCTATGGAGTTTGAGGATGGCGACCACGTCTTTCTACTGGTCTCACCTCGATGAGGTCTATAGATATTTGGCCAAGGCCGAAAGTTATCTCTGCGATTCATCGAACATTTCTAGGTCCTCGGCAGAGTAGGCAAGGTGGCTTAACACTTATCTCTTCCACCTCAGTTGCACCGGGTGCACGATGTCTTCCACATATCTCAGATGAGGAGACACGTGCATGACGCATCCCACATCATCGACCATGGGGAGCTGGACATCGATGACGGGGCAACTTTCATGGAGGTTCCAGTGGAGATTGAGGATTGACAGGAGCTGGTCCTTCTTGAATGGCCGATACCTCTGGTGCGCGTTCGCTGGCAGCACATGAACCTCCAGGAGAGCACATGGGAGCAGGAGGCTCTGATTCATGCTCAGTACCCCCATATAGTCCCTTAGTGTGAGTTATAGCTTACGACGACGTAAAGCCTTGAGGTTGGGAGAATGTAAAGACCCGTAATTTCCATGTAATTTTTTTTCTTAAATTCACGGGGATTTTACGAGTCTGCAAAAACTGACGGAACTTGATTCTGAGGCCCGATGTGCCCAGAATCAGTTTATGAAGTTTTGTTCAAGTACGTTCAGTAACTGTACAAGTGAGATTTTATAACTTTTGAACTGGTGATCAGAACTGAAATCTGAGGGAACCCTTGAACTCGCAGCGCCGATATTCTCTTAAGAGGACTTTCACCTCGACGGTATTCTGTCGAGAATGAAAGTTAGTTTTTGGGGTTTTTAAATACAATTAAATAAAAATAAGGTGTTTGCTTATTTTTATTTGTGGTGGTTAAAACATTCAAGGGGTGGTTAGTGGTGGAGGACAACACACCATAACCTCCCACGAGAGGTTATGGTGGTGGGGACCACCCACACATAACTTCCCTTGGGAGGATATCTTTGGTGGGGACCACCTGGGCATATAATCCTTGGAACACCCCATTTATGATAAAACCTTAAGATATTCATAAATAATTAAAGAATATTTTACTTACATAGGAATAATATTTAATGATTCAATATTCCTGGTGTTATTATATAATCCACTATATTTCATTGTTAAGAAATAATTCATAGTGGTAGGAATGGAAACCATATCAATGCACATAATCTATGTAGGGAGTTATCTAATTGGAAAGATAATGAATACATAGTTGGATCTAAATAAATTATAAATATATTAGGGTATCTAACTCAAGTTATGACCAATAACCCTGCTTGTATAGAGCATCCCACTGATCCTCAATATGGTGCAACAATGTTAGACTACTTCATGCAACAAAAACATCAATCATTCAATAAGACTAATAATCTATTTTTAGATGAGTAATGGATTAAGTACTTGTAGAAGATATTTCCCACTTTGGGAAGTAGTGAAAGATAAAAATTTATTATGAAAATTTATTATTTTAAGGGAGATGATAATTAATGGAAGTCATTGATCCAAAACACTAAGAATTCATTGAAAATATAGAGTATGGATTGGAATAATTTTAATGATATTTTAATTGAAAAATAATTTCATCATGAGAAACGAGCTGATATGGAGAGGTAATTCATAAATATAAAGAAAAAGGATGGAGAAAATGTTGATGAATATGAAGCTAAATTTAGAAGGTCATAAAATCATGTTGTGGGTTATATACATAATCTAATAATTAAAATTGATAACTTCTTTGATGGGATAAATCCAATACATTGACGGGAATTAATCTCTTATACATTATCAATATACGAGGATATAATATCAAGTTCCAATAATATAAATATAATTTTCTCCAAGTCTTATGTTTTATAGGGAAATTAAGAAAATATTTGGGTGAGCAATATATAAAAAAATATGGAAAAGGGGAATAAGATAAGGGTTGGATTTATGATATGTAATAGTTGTGGAAAGAAAAACCAAGGAACATTCTTGATGAGAATGTGAGTTTACTTCATTTTTGGAGAGAAAGGGAATTAAGTTCATGGTTGTAAGGGAAAGAAATAATCCTCCAATTTTTAATGTTTCAAATGTAAGGATATGGGTTACTATTCAAATAAATTCACTATGTTCCAAGGGAATTTTCTCTAGAAAAGGAAAAAAGAGAAAGGGTAGGCGTATGTGATCTCTACAGTTGAGGTTAATGTCCCAAATGATGTGGTAACAAGTACTTTGATCATAAATAAATTTAGATAATGCTTTATTTGATTACATATCTACACACTCTTTTATATCTTTCATGTTTTTTGAGGTCATTAAATCATCCCTTAACACGCTAAGTGAAGGGTTTTCAATCAAGACACCTAATATGAATCTTATCTTAACAAGGATATATCGATTGGTCTCCATTCAAATGCGCAGATATTCCCTAGTTCCAGAGTTTATTTTCATATCTATAGTTGATTTTAAAATAATTTTAACAACCCTATTAGTTATGATATATTTCTAATTAATAATTTTTAGGTGTTTTATATCCTTCTTTACACACGACATCATGTTTAAACGAACCATGATATACTATAGAATTATTATTATTTAAAGTGAAAATTATTTCATAGTCATTCGATTGGAAGTTATAAATTAGAATAAATAAATTATGAAAATTATTATATATATATATAATAAATTTATTAGTTTTAAATTGGTTAGAAATTAAAATAAAATTGTTTTAAGGTAAAAAGTGATGTTTTTCAAAAAAACATATTTTTATGTGTACAACACATTTTTATCTTAATATATTAAATTAATCTCTATTTATTAATGTTTTTAATTAATTTTTTAGATTATATATTCAATAAAATATTTTATTATGCATCTAATAGTTTTTACATGGAAAATAATGAAGGTAAACTCAATTTTATACTTTAAAATGCATTTTGTTGAAAAAGATTCTATTGCGTTTTAGGTACTTATTTTAAATTTTATTTATAACACTTATAGATATTTAACCTTGTAAAATGGATCCCATATTTGGAATCATAATAATTAATATTATTTAATAAGGTCAATTTTTTTTCATTATGAATAGAAACTTTTGTAAAAAATTCAGTTACCATAGTATGAGTTAAAATGTGTTAAAAATAAAATGATAAGTGTTAAAATGAAAATTTTTTAAAAATATTATTTTATGGAAATATTTAGACCCTAAATAATATCATATTTGAATACGATTCATTTTTTATCTGTTTTTATTGAGTAATACATTAATATATTTTAATATTTTTAAAATTCCATGTGTGTCCTCTCCCCCCCCATAAAAATGGACACCAACTATCCTATCTTCTCCACACATCAAGAGACTATTATATCAGCTAATAAGTTACAAAATAATTTCCTAAAATTACTAAACATAATATATAGGTACTTTTGTTTTCAAAATACCAACCTTATAAGGATTAAGGTTTATGCCAAAGGAGGTTGTCCAAAGAAGTGGTATAGATCTTAACTGATTATTTTCATTTTATTTCATCTTATACCTCCTTAAATTTAGTGATAAACATGATTATATAATAAAATTAGTATCTAAAATATAATTGTATTTTATTATTTCGATGAAACAACCTTTATTAATCTTTTCCTCTATCAATTGAGAAATAAAAGCATCATTTATGCGTACGTGTTGACTACCACCTCCATGAAGTGATGTGATTCGTTTTCCTTTTCTATTTTAAATGGATGGAAATATGGATTGATTTAATAAATATATATTATATTTATGATATAATAATTTCTAATTAAAATTAATTACCTATTAAATTTCTTTCATTCCATCCATTAAAAAGTGGAAACACCACTCATGCGTACATATGGACTATCATCTAAATGAAGTGATGTAATTCATTTTTCATCACCATTGTTATGTGAATGAATTTAAAAGTGTATATAATGAATAAATATGATAATTATTTCATGTATAATATTTTTTATATAATTATACCATGAAGAAGGTTCAAGTAATGAAACTATCAAGTCGAAAGATGAATGAAAAACAGACCAGTTTTCACTGGAATGTTCATTTTAATGAAGAAATTATTAATAAAAGGATAATTGGAAATTATAAAGGAATGATATATAGAAATTTTTGTATGAATATATTTATAGAATATATGTACAATAAATATATGTTTTTTATTTATGATATTTAATGCGTATGAAGAAATACAATTCTTGAGGTAAACAGTTTATGTTATAATCTCTTTTCTTTTCAGGATTGTCTATGCTAAATTTATTTTGAGGGTAATCATATGAATCTTATGATTTAAAACCAATATATTTTATTCTTATATGATTATTCCTATAATTTTTATTTATCATTACCATTTACCTCTCTTCGTTACTTAAAATTACTAAGATTTTTTTTAATGAAAACCAACCTTATTTCCTCTTTGGTCGATGAATTTTTTCTTCCCTGTACATGCTCTTAAATTTTTTTTGAGTAATGTTTTTATGTACAATTGACGTTTTTTAAAATTTTAGCTTTATTACCTTGAAATTTATTTAAAATGGTTTAAAAGGAATATTTTTAATGAAGTATTTTTCAGACAAGTCATTTTTGACTTTTTGAAAATGTGTAAAAAGAATATTATATTTAAATTAATATCATATAAATGGATTTTACCATCACCATGAATATTATTTTCATTGAATCTTAATTTAAAAGTTTAAATGGTTATTTTAAAATAAAATAATTTTATTAGTATTTTTATAATTTCAGATAAAATGTTATGAAAAGAAAAGGACATTTTTCTCATGTTTCCAAATAAATGTTTAAATGTTATTTTAAAGGTATTTTTCATCTATGTAAACACACTTTAAGGTTTTTTAGCATCAGTAGGGATATGATATTAGGATACCATCCACTTTATTTCTATGGATGTCTTATGATGATGATGAATTAAGATGATTCTGTGAAACCCATTTTTCCCCTGGCTTAATTAAGTTATGATGAAACATTTATGAAACAAGCTTCTTTTCCATGGGTTATGCTATGATGAAATGATAAAATGTTTATGAAACCCATTTACTTTTAAAAGGTTATGATATGATACTATTATGAATGTTTTATGATCTTTTTTCATACATATGTATGGTTTTCACTATGTGATGGGTGGGTGCAGAATTTTATAGCCCTTGAATGAATTGGGTAAATATGGATATAAAGTGAGATAATAATGACATAATAGGGAGTGAACCCAACTTGTTAAGGGACTCTATCCACTATTATAGTATTGGGTGTGAACCTTAACTAAGGAAATGATGTAATGGGGAGTGAATACAATCCACTATGATAGTATTGGATGTGAAACTTTTCTATGTAAATAATTTTCTATGGTTCTTTGTATTCCCCAAACTTATATCTTATGATTATGATTTGTTTTCATGGATTATGGTTGATTATTGATGATTCCAAACACTTATGACTTATGAATTTTTTTTATGATAAATCCTTATCCCAAGATTTATGATTAATTTTCTTTGATTGGTTAAGTTTGATTATTGTAATTTATTATCATATTATAATACCCTTATGCTTATCTTTTACTCACTTATGATCATTGATTGATATCAATTATGATTACCCTTATTGATAATCTGAACTCACCCTTTATTATGTTTTCTTTCCCCAGGTTATGAAGAAAGGTTTTAAGTCGGTTATGTATAAGAAGTGTAATATGTGAGAAGATATTTATGGGAGATTTTTAAGGTATTTTATGAAATAAGATGATTTTGTATCTAGTCTCCAAAGATGCTAAACATTTATGGCCCCTATGTATGTTTTATTAGGAGATTTATTGAATATTAATCTAAAATAATGTAATATACATATATGAAATTCTTGGATCACCTCAATAATCCTAATTTTGTATTTTATTTCAAAGTATAACGAATAGGTTTATTTCTGAGAGAAGGAGATTACTATTTAATAAGGGGTATAGAATCCCTTGTTTTTAAGGGAGAAACTTCATTATTTGAATATTTTAGGGATCCACCATTAGTATCCTACTTTAATGATATTTAGGAAGAAGAGGAAGAGAAAAAAATATCTTTGGATGGGGACCATATCCTAAGGATAGAAGATATTCATTTTGTAAAATAACACATTTATGTATCTCCAGAAAACTTATCAGAATATCCACCTAAGCATGAAGTTGAGTCATTTTTATTAAACTCACCTATGATGAAAAACCTTATCTAAGAATCCCTATACAATGGAACCAATATAATTGGTAGAATTAAAGAAAAAAATATATAATTTTTTTTTTCTGATAAATGGTTTATATGCTCTAGTATTTCACCTTAGGGAGCACCTACCCTATTTGTAAAAAGAAGGACATGTCAATGAGGCTGTGCATCAATTATAGGGAGATCAATGAAATTAAGATAAAGAATATATATCATTTCCCACACCTTGATGAATTTTTTTATCAACTAATAGGAGATAAATATTTTTTAAATATTGATCTTCGCTCTAGTTATCATCAATTGAGAGTGAAGAAGGATGGTATACCAAAGATGAAATTTCATACAAGGTATGAACATTAAGGGTTTTTGGTAATTCCCTTTAGATTGACTAATTCACCTTATGTTTTTATGGATATAATGAATAGAGTATTTAAGGAATATCTTGACAAATGTTTGGTGGTATTCATCGACGATATATTGATATACTCTAAAATCCTTTATGAACATGATAATCATTTGAAAATAATTCTTAAGACTCTTAAAGAAAATAAATTATCTGATAAATTTAGTAAGTGTGAATTTTGGATCCATGAAGCTTCTTTTCGTGGCCATATTATCTTTAAGGATGGAATATATATTGATCCTTTATAAGAAATGGTTGTAAAGTAATAGTACAAACTGGAGAATATAATTGAGATATGTTGCTTTTGTGATTTAATAGGTTACTATTAGTGGTATTCTGAAAATTTTTCCCGATTGGGAAACCCATTAAATAAGATAAAACATAAAGGGGTTAAATTAATATATTCAAAGGAATGTGAAGAAAGTTTTGTAGATATGAAGAGGATAGTGGTTCATGATCCAGTATTAACCTTTCTGTTAGGAAAATAAGATTTTGTAATATACAGTGATTCATTGAAGAATGGTCTGGGTTTTTTCCTTACGTATAATGATAAAGTGGTTGCTTATGCATCAAGAAAATTTAATATCCATGAATAGAACTATATGAATCAATATATTGATAAGGTGCAGTCATGGGACCTTCTGGAAAAGCTACGACATGATCTACCTAACCCTATTATTTTCAGTGGTGGTTTCAATGAGATCATGTTCCATAAGGAAAAAAGAGGTGGAAGTACTCGACACTCAGCATCGATGTCTAATTTCAAGGACACGATCACTAGGGTGGACCTGGCCGATCTAGGGTACACAGGTAATCCTTTTACATGGTTCTGCAGCAACACTGAAGGCACCCACATCACTGAGTGTCTTGATATATTTCTAGGTTCTACTGATTGGATTAATCTGTTCAACATGTTTCATGTTGGCCACTTGGCCCTTAACTATTCAGATCACTTCCCTATTCTCATTGACTTTTTTCAAGGCGAACGACAGTGACAACTCAGCAGACCCTTCAGATTTGAGAGCTTCTGGTCAAAAGACCAGGAATGTGAAGAGGTGGTCCGATCAAGTTGGATGAGTTCTCATGAATTTGTTGGCCTCAATCTCCAACAAGTTGCATCCAGTCTGAGAGCTTGGAGTTACAAGAAATTCCACCAACCTGATAGGAATTGTGATGTCCTTGAAAAGAAGTTTCACAACTTACTCAAGCAACCCTCATCCAATGGAAATATCTCAAGGATTGGTGCTACTCAAAGAGAGATGGACGGGGCCCTTCATGTTAAGGAAATCTTATGGGCTATGCGGGTGCGTGACATCAACATTAAAGAGGGAGATGCTAATACAAGGTATTTCCATCTGAAAATTTCATCTAGGCATTGGAAAAACTCTATCACGAGCATATCACAACCTAATGGAAGAAATGTTTCTGACACCTGCGGCATTCACGAATCTTTGGTAGGCTATTTCCAGAACCTCTTCTCCATAGGAACTCTTTTCAGGTCAGCTTAAGTGGAAGAATGCATCAGACCTGTGATCAACGATGAGATTAATCAGTAGCTTACAAAATATGTGACGAATGATGAGATTCACCTAGATTTGAAACAAATCCACCCCACTAAGGCCCCGGGACCGGATGGTTTTCACGCCCTATTTTTTAAACAACACTGACACATTATCGGTCCCAACATATGCAAAATGATAAAAAAAAACATCTGGGCGGGGAACACAAGTATTTCCGCGGTCAATGAAACTATCCTCGTCCTCATCCCCAAGATCAAGAAACCTCAGGCGATCCCGAATTTTAGACCTATCAGCCTATGTAATGTCTCATATAAGATTTTCTCAAAAATCCTGGTTAATCGGTTTCATCCTTATCTTCCTGATATTATCTCCAAAAACCAGAGCACCTTTGTGGCCAAGCGGCTGACTACTAATAATACAATTGTGGCCCATGAAGTGTTCCACTCTATGAAAACGCAATCCACTGCAAAAAAAGGAACCATGTCCTAGAAAATGGATATGACCAAAGCCTATGATAAAGTGGAATGCAAATTCCTAAGACACGTGATGTTAAGAATGGGCTTCTGCACTAAATGGACAGATATTGTCATGCACTGCATCTCGACCGTCTCTTTCAGAATCAAGGTCAATGGGGAGCTTACCAAAGGATTCTCCCCAACCCGAGGCCTGCGCCAGGGAGATCCTCTCTCCCCTTTTCTCTCTATCTTGGTGGAGGATGTTTTCTCTAACCTTATCTCCAGGGCTGCATCCTCTAGGTCTATTCATGGAGTAAAGGTCTTTCGTGAGAGCCCACAAGTGTCACATCTCTTCTTCACCGACGACTGCCTCCTTTTCTCCAGAGCCACTATTAATGAATGCTGGGTGATCATCCATGCGATCCAGCAATATGAGTGGTCATTTGGACAGTCTATCAATCACGGAAAATTGGAGATCTCCTTTAGCGCAGGGGTTCCTCCTTCCAAGAGAGCTGAGATTTTTTCCTTCTTCAGGAATCCATATGGTCGATAAACACCAAAAGTCTCTCGGACTCCCTACGGTGATTGGCCGGTCCAAAAAAGAAAATTTTTCAGCTCTGGTGTATAGAATTGAGAAAAAAATTCAAGGCTAGACCCCAAAAAAGCATCTCTAAAGCTGGAAAAGGAAACCTTATTAAAGATGTCATCCAGTCTATCCCCAGCTACTTTATGTCTATGTTTAAGCTCCCGAAGGATATCATCAAACTAATCCATTCTCATACTGCCAACTTCTGGTGGGGGAAAAATGATGGAAGAAATAGACCACACTGGTTGGCCTGGGAGAAACTCTGCCAACCCAAGTCAGAGGGAGGGATGGGATTCCGAAATCTTCTTCTATTCAATGACGCACTATTGGACAAGCAAGGATGGTGCCTTTTGAACTATCCTTCATCTCTTTGTCCGTGGGTACTCCATGCCAAGTACTTTCCCCACACGGACTTCCTTGGATCCTATCATGGCCCCCATCTTAGCTTCCTCTGGAGAAGTATTTGGGGGCCTCTAAATCTCCTAGAGAAAGGGGTGGGCTGGAGGATTGGAAATGGCTCATATGTCAACATCTGGACTGATCCCTGGCTTGTCGGTAAGGATGGTATGCAGGCCACATCCCCCTCCCAACCAGGTCTGGAGGACACCACTGTCAACTGCATCTTTTCAGACCAGGTTCCGGGATGGTGCATGGAAAAGATCCAGGAATGGTTTAATGAAAGATACCAAAGAATTATTCTGAGCATCCCATGTGTCCCTGATGTAGGCCCCGTCCGTCTTTTTTGGACCAATGATGTTTCAGGCGACTACATGGTGAGATCCGGGTATAGATTGGCTCTTGGTTTTCACTCTCTCGACTATAATGAGGGACCATGGAAAGCGCTTTGGAAGCTCAACGTCCCCCAAAAAAATTTCCAATTTTGGTGGTAGGTGTGCACAAGCAACCTCCCTACCATGAGCCTCCTTGTTTACCAACATATGGCCAGTGCTGACTCTTTCCCTTTTTTCCTGAATATTCCTGAAATCCCCTGGCACGCCATCATTCAATGCCAGGGATCCAAGGAAATTTGGAATAAATGGGGCTCGGCTCCGGATACTTCACTGGACATTGCCTTTGACCTCCCTGATCTTTTGATGCACTGGTGTTCCTCTCTTTCATCGTCTGATGCAAGCTCCCATTTCACCCTAGACTGGATCATTTGGGTTCGGCGTAACGATTCGGTTTTCCATCATGTTCATCAGCCTCCCGAGTTCTGGATTGAACGATCCACTTCATGGATTGAAGGATGGAAGGACCGCCAAGGACACTTTATGCCAGGAATTTCCCCCTCCTGGTCCGCTCACTGGACCCCCGCCCCCAAAGGAAGGGAGTCTTAAGCTTAACATGGACGCCTCTATCCCCAAGGATGGTCCTATTGCTCTCAGCCTCCTGGATCGAAATCATCTGGGGAAGATCATTGCAGAAAAATGTGAACCACATCATGCCTTCTGGGAACTGGAAGTCGCTGAGTCCTATGCCATACTGGCAGGGATGATGCTCACTATTGAACGTGGATGGGCTGATATCATCATTGAGTCTGACTGCCTTTCTGTTATCAATGCTATTAACCACGGTGACACCAGACTGCAGGACTTTGGATTTATCATCAGAAGAATCCACTCGCTGTGCCAAGGCTACTCTTGCTGAACCTTCTCCTTTACCAAAAGGGAATGAAACAATGCGGCCCATAAGCTAGCGGCCTCAGGCCCCTTCGATGTCAACCAACTATGGATGGACAATTTACCTTCTTGGCTCTGCTTATGTACGACTGCTGATATTCACCATTAATATAATCCTTATTTCTTCAAAAAAAAGTTCTCAACATGAGGCAATGAAGATGGTTAGAAATACTCAAGGAATATGATTTATTGACAAACTAAAACCCTAAGAATACAAATAAGGTGGATGATTCATTGAGTAAGAGATACAATAAAGTTTTATTTATTATGAGAGTTGAAAAGGATCTTATATTCAAGGATTTAGTAAAGTTAGAAATGGTTATTTTTAGGATAGGGTAAAAATCATTCCTTTTAAAATAAATTTGTAAACTATATTTACTAGAAAAGATAAGGAATTCATAGCAAGATGATAAGGGCCTATAAGGGATGATTAAAGTAGTGAATGATGGGAAATTGAATTCTTATATAAAGATGTATTGTTGAAGTTTGGAAAGAGGTTTTCTGTTTTATCCATAACAAATCATAAAAGGGAGCGAGTAGATGAATCACATATCTCAAATTACTTATTGAACCCTAGTATCACAAAGATGTATAAGGATTTAAGAGAATATTTCTACTGGGATGGTATGAAGTGGTAAATTATGAACTTTGTGTCTAGATTCTTGGTGTTATAGTAGGTAAATGATGAGAGACAAAATCCTAAGGGATTCATGAAACCTCTTCCTATACCAATATGAAAGTGGTACATTGTTATAATGGATATTTCCGTGTAATTTCAAAAACTCCTTGGAAGAATGATGAAATATGGTTCATTGTAGATCACCTTACCAAGTTAGTAAATTTCCAAGTAGAAAGGGGAGATCTACCCAATGATTCCTTGACTGAATCTATATTAATGATGTTGTGAGACTTCATGATGCTCCTATATCAATTATATCAGATCGTGACCCTTGATTCACATCAAAATTTTGTAGGAGTCTTCATGAGGCTCTCAGTACTGAGATACATTTGATCACCTATTTTCATCCTCAAATAAATTAGAATAGTAAAATGACTCTTTAGAAAATATTAGACCTGATGATATCTTGATCAGTTGAATTTCAAGGTATGTGGGATCAGTATCTACCATTAGTGAAATTTTCATATAACAATAGTTTTCATTCAAGAATCTATATGAAACCATATGAAGAATTGTATGGGAAGAGATGTAATACACTAAATTCTTTGAAATAAGTTAGATAAAGTAAGCTAGTAGGATCAAAGCATGTCATGGAGACAATTATGAATGTATAGGATATTCAAAATCATATAATAGTAGCTCAAAGTAGGAAAAGGTGATATACTGATTACTAATGGAAGGATATATAATTTCAAGAGGGGGATCATGTTTTCATAAAGGTGTATCTATGGAAAGGAGTTATAAAATTTAGTAAAAATCGGAATTTATGACATAGGAACGTTAGGACTTTTGAAATTTTTGATATAATTGGAATATTAGTTTACTGATTGGCTATTCCTCCCAACCTCTTTAAAGTACACGACGTCCTCCACATTTCTTTATTAAATAACTACATGTTAGATCCAACTCATGTAGTCACATGTGAGGGAATAGAGTTAGAAACTGAATTATATTATAATAAAGACCCTATAAAAATTCTTAACAATAGATAGAAAGTGTTTTAGAATTGAATAACTCTGCCACTAAAAGTTCTTTGGAGAAATCCCAAACTAGATAAGGTAATGTGGGAGCCTAAAGAAGCAATGAGGAAGGATTACCCATATATGTTTAAGAACTAAAATTTATCACAATTTCGATGATGAAATTATTTGGGGGGGTAGGTGGCTGGGGAGAATTTAATACCCAAGAACATCATATATTAGGTAGACATTACATCTCGAGAATATTTCTCTAGGTACATTATATTATTTGATCATTATAATATAAATAGTTTATGGTTATATTTAAAATTTAAAATTAAATTTTTTATAATTTGTATTTGATAAAATTTATATAATATTTGGATTCATAAGGTCTAATTTATCTTATGGTGAATTTTTTGGGATTTTTCATTAATAGTTTATTTTTTTTGTGAATAGTGAAAATGTATTTTTTTTCAAAACTTTCATTTACTTTATTTTTATAAAGTAATATAAAACTCCAATTATATTTTGTATTTATTTTTAAAGGAACCCATGATCCATTTTATTAAACATAATATAATTAATTCTATAGGAATCATCATTATATTTGATTTTGGTACATTATCATTTTTATGCTTAAAAACACATTTTTTTTCTAAAACCATTTTTTAATTACGTTTTGTGCACTTATATTAGAATTAATTTCTAACAGTTCAAAAAATTGAATCTAGAAAAAAATATTTCATATTTGGAATCCAAAGGTTGAAATTTTACAATGAGGTCAATTTCATTTCTGGTTATTGTGAATAGTAACATTGGTAAAAATGTTGTCACCATGTTAAAGGGGTAAACGAGTTAATTAAGGTTAAAAACTTATGATATGGTCACATAATATTTCCTTAATTATTATTATATGAGGTTATTTCAACCCTAATAACCTTATATTTGGAATTAAATAGTTATAGAGCCACTTTACCATGAGTAAGATGCTTGTAATATTTAAAAGTTAAGAATAATTACAAGTATGTCACTCCCCTCACTTATAAAAGGGAACCTCCCATCCTATATTATTAATATTTATTGATCACTTTATCTCAACCAAGAACAAAAAAATAACTAGATAAATTCATTATTATCATTTTATAGGTTTTGGTATCAGCAAAATATCAACCTAATATTTCTTAATATATAATCCAAATGAGATTTTTAAAGAAGAGGCATAACTCTTAAATGAGTTATTTCGTGTTTATTTCTTCTTCTAAATACTTAAAAACTATCATAAAAATAATGATAAAATAACATAAGTATCTCAAATATAACATAATTTTATTATGTTTATGGTATAATACTTTTTCATCTTCTTTTTCATCTTATGAGAAATGAAAATATCACTCGCGCGTACGTGTTGACTACCACCTCCATTAAGCGGTACATTAAAATTTTCATCACCACATCACACAAATTGTTATAAATATTTAATTAATGAATATATATGTTGTTTATGAAATTATTATGATTCTATAAATATAATATATTATCTAAATTCTTACCCTTTCATACATTTCAAAATAATAACATCGCTCATTTGTATGTGTGGACTACCACCTCCACGAAGCAATATGATTCTATTTTCATTTTCGCCATACATGGATGGTTATAAGGATTTATTTAATGAATAAATGTGTTTTTATGTTATTATTATGATTCTTTAAATTTAAAACTTTATTTTATTTTATTTAATTTTCACCCAATAGAAAAATGAAAATTCCGCTCATACGCACGTACAGACTACCAAATCCATGAAATGATGTATTTCATTTTTCATAACCATTTTTAATGGATGGTTATAAAAGTTTATTGAATGTATAAAAATGAGAATTATAACATATTTATGAATATTTGTAAGATTAAACTGTGACTAAGGTGTAAGTACTAGAACCGTTGAAGCAAAACATGTTTGGAAAACATAACACTTAACCATCAAATATTGATTTCAAAAAATAATTATTAAAAAATGGATAAGAAAAAATTATTAATGAAAAATATATAGTAATATAAATAAAAATATAGTAATTATATATATGTATGTTGACGCTCTTTTCCATCACAGAGTCCAACGAATGGCAAAGGGGAATACCTTAATCACAAATAGGGTCACCCTTTGAAGAACATAAAAACAATTGACAAAGGCATGGACTAGGAGCCCATTTGGAGTGAGGCACGCAAGTTACTTGCACACCGTGCAAGTCACTTGCACACAACCTATGGGTCGTGCAACTCACTTGCATGCCCTATCTGATTTTTTCCCAAGGTGCAAGGTGGCCTATAAATAGCCCATGTGGCCTCCCATTTCGAGGGGGGGGGGGGGGATTTTCCAAAAGTCAAATTCAAGCTCTGGTCACCCAAGTCTTCAACTCAACTCTTCCAAAAGCTTCTAAGGTAACTTTATACCTAGAATGGAAGACATTAAGGTGTCTGATAAGGTCTTAGTGTTTAGAATTCATCAACACTTGCGTACCTAAGTGTCCAAACCTCCTAAAAAATGGAAACACTTGCACGCCACCCTACCCTTTAGATGAAACTTTCATTCCGCCCTTTTGGAAACATATTAGGATAATACTAAAGGCTTGAGTTATGTCTCGCCCAAGTATTACCCTATAGATTATTCATCACCTAGGTGAACCTATGTCGTTAAAATACACTTGCGTGGCCAAGAATTTCATGCCGAATGACTTACATGACCAAGAATTGCGCGCCAACTTCATTTGTGTGCCTCTCTCCCGTTCACCTCTCCTATTTAAGATATTAGCCCTAGAACTCATTTTCAAATCCATTTATGGCATGGTTCCTTTGTTTTATTCCTTATCTTAAAGTAATTATGTGAGAACCTCTACCAAAACCTCGTGACTTATAAGCTTTATGTCACCATGGTTAGAGGTTTCCTCCATGTAACCTCATCCTTTAAGATGAGAAGATCTTTTGATTTAGGGCATCCTCCTCAAGAGTAATCCCTAAGTTCCCTTAGTTCGGGACTCTTTCTCAAGAATAATCCCCAATCAGAATTCCTTTAATTAGGGAATCCTCCTCAAGAGTAAGCCACAAGTCCCCTTAACCTGGGCCTCCTTCTCAGGAGTAATCCCCAGTCATAATTTCCTTTATCATTGGGCCTCCTTCTCAAAAGTAAGCCCCAAGTTATAAGTCCCCTTTAATTTGGGAATCCTCCTTAGGAGTAAGCCCCGAGTTAAAACTCAAAATCTCCATAATGTAAAAATACCATTATAAACCCTACTCTTGGGCTTATTTCCTGAAGTAAGTCCTGGTCTTCATCTACCTGGGCAGTCGTACATACGTAAGCCCCACATCATTTCTTGTGACTTCATCTTTCGTGGCACAATCGTCATGTTTACTAATACCTCCTGTTTCTCACACTGACCATGACTCACATGAGCTTAGAGTGTAAAAGTAATCATGAAATCTCCTTTTGGGCCATTAACCATGCATAATACCCATATTTCTTCACCCTAACTACTTGGACTTTGATCTCTGCCTTAAAAGTATAGTATGTAGAAAGACTTTATAAGGTTCAAGACCATCTTTAATTAAATTTTTTTGTCCCATATGACATTAAACTATATCCTTCTTATCAAACTATGTGGGTTCTGATTCCTTTTTAATGAGGATACATAGGTAGCCCATCTGCGGGTACGATCCCAACTCTGAAATAATCCTTATCTTTATGAATGACAATAAACTTCAAAGGACCCATTGAGTGTCTTTAAAACCAGTATGCTCATCATAATAACCAAGAAAATTATATATAATGTATTGAAGGATACCATTGACTAAGAATCTCTAATACATACGGATGATTCTCCATTAATGAAGAACCTCAAATACATATAAAATATTCTCTAAATCCCATACATATCAATCATCAATCGCCAAATCTAAAGGAAAACTCATTTTCATGCTTGGTGAATTAATAAGGATTCATGAACATAACTTAAATCTATAAGCGAGTCCTGGATTAGGCAATAATTCCCCTCGAAAAGGTGTAATGATCCTGACCTCCCATCCTCTGAAGTAGGTAATAATTCCCCTCGAAAAGGTGTAATGAGCCTGACCTCCCATCCTCTAGACCAATGAAAATTCTTAAGCCTCATCGGTCCACAACTAATGAGCACCTACCTTTGGAAAGTAGGTCCAAATGGATATAGAATCATTGAGTGTTTCTGGTTCTACGAATAAACTTGTTAGAAACCGATTGTATAGTTTGAATATTAAACAAACAAGGTCATCCCCATTTCCAGATGAAACAAAAAATGGTGAACCTGATGTAAATCCTTAAAAAAGTTAAATGATGTATTACTTATTTGTTAGACCCCTATTAAACTCAATATGAGGGCGAAAAAAGAAATCAATAAACATATGTGCTCATCCAAAAGATGTAGTTTGGAAAAAATTATCTTGATTATGTCTGCTATATCAAATAGAAACTCTTTTCCAAGATCTCTCTGCAACACAAAATAGCTTCTTTAAGGTTCACACCTGTGAATGCCTCAGCCGCTACTCTTGCTGGATCCTTGTCTGCTCTGAGGACGACATAACCTACTTAGCGTCTTCAACGTTGGGCCTCAAATGCATTGGTGAGGGAATACCGTCAACATGGTACCATACCGAATCTAGAGGCCGCTCGACTAGCCCTCCAAGTTAACAACTCACCCTGGTTGTCCAGACAGCAACGAACAGTGGTCAAGAAGCAGGTGGTGACAACTAGCGTCTCCAACCATTTTGGGTCTTTATCCCTGGAACAAAACAACCAGTACCTCCCATATTACAGGGAGGTGGATCAAGAGGTCACTCAAGGCCTCAGTTCAAGAAGACAAGAGTCCTTCCCGAGGACTCCCACCAACAATCACTGCCAGACTCGTGCAGTAGTGCAACCTCAACATGATGGGGGTATCGCCTCTAGGCATTCGGCTCAGGTTCCTTATAACCAAGCATGTAGGATGAACAGTCAGAGGCAAAATTCGGCCAATAGGGAAAAGGTTCTTAACCTTTCCCCCTCTAGAGAAGTCCATCAACATAACATGATGGAAAACAACGAGCGGACATATACACCCGTCCGTCCTAATTTCACTACCCAGTAGACTCATCTGGCGGTAACACACCAATCCCACTAGGAAATTCCAGAGGATTACTATAGGTAGGCACATACACCTGTTTATAAATCATCAGCTAGTCAATAGGCTCATCTAACTGCATCCAAAGAAGCCTGCCAACCAAATGTGGTGACCACATGTAAACAGACACATACACTTGCTTACACTCATCAATTTTGCCAGCAGTCTCATTTTCTAGTTTTTAAGGAATTTTATCAATAATATTATATGGAGATCAATCAGTAGGAACATACACATGAAATTCATCAATCTAACCAACAATCTCGTTTGGTAGCACCCAGAGATGTCAATTGGAAAGCTCCAATGACAAGGAAGAGGCAGCCATAACTTTCTACCCCCACACATGAGTACTGTAAGGATTCACTGATAGGAAAAGGAGGACAGGAGCAGGAACCCACACCTACTCCAAACACGAAATGGATGTATATTCCCATTCCGGTAACTGAAGTCACCAAGAAAATTCTGACAATGGTGAAAGAGAAGAAGAAAATCCCTGCCCATATTCTGGATACCTGTCAGAATATTATGACAACTTCAGTGACATCACAGGGAAAGAAACATAAATATATCCCTATCAGTGGAGTGACTCATCAACATGTCACCCCAGATCAGATACACACCTCTATTCCAGTCCAGGAGGGTTGTGGGGCATATTCCTTCATGTCATACAGACAATCAAGTCGGGTACGTACACCTGATTTAAATGGAGATAGTCAGCCTAACCTGACTATTTTTACTGAGCAGGAACATACACCTGCCCATAATAACCAATTTCATCAAGAAGTGGTTTCCAAAGTGAGTAAGAAGGCGTACAAGAAAAAGACCCATCCGGAACAGTTAAAAAATCAAGAGCCAATGTGCAATAAGGCCTTGCTCAATGCTGGAGTTCTTGAATCCCTCAGACAATTATCTATTTCGACTCAAGATTCTACTCTCTCATTCCCAAATTCTGGAAATAACAATAATAATTCTGAAGGTCTTCATCAGAAAATTCCTCATGAAGGCTTGCTTCATGAAAATTCGGTCAATCTCAAAGCATCATCTTCATATGAGAGCCACGATAACCCTCTGCATGGCCAGAAGACCAAGGAGAAAAAGGTTTCATCTTTTACTATAACCCACCATGGTGGTCTTACCCATGATGATGAATTTAGCTGTGAAAGTCCTCTCTGCAGTAGTAATTCTCATTACCTGGAAAATTCTTCAATGGACAATGTAGTAATGAGAAATCCCTCTTATCTTGAGGCACTTTCAAATGAGAATTCAGTCATGTCTGATTCCTTACCACTAGAAGGTGAAATACTTTCTCAATCAGAAGATAGCTCGGGGTGTAGGTCATTCTCTGAACACCTCCTGGGTCATTTATCTTCTAATTTGACAAATGCATTCTCTACCAATCTTGTTGAATCTAATGAAGCAACAAAGAAGCACTGACTTTGTTCCAATCAGGTATAATAATCTTAATAAAATGATAAATAGGAAGTGCTAAATATGATAAAACAATTGGAGAAAGGTGAAATACCAGTCATGTTTTGGCCTTTGGATGACTCTCATTATGATATTCCAGAAACATTGACAGAAGATTGTATTCACGATATTCGTATCAACAAATGGAAAACTCTTTATCACTTAAAAGAGAAAATATTACCTTATGATGAATATCAAAATCATGTTAAGGTAATATAAGGGTTGCAACGCAAAATTGACTTGGCATCTCTCTCAGTTTCCCGACATCTAAAGGTTGAAAAGAAGCAGAGAACCCTTTAGCGTACATGCCTTGGCATATTAAAAAGGATGCGCTAGTTAATTACCAATGCCCCATCTGGTATTCATATCAGGGGATGGGGTGTTCATGGAGCATTGCATTTCACTGTGCTCTCAAGTCAACAAAGCCCGCAAAAAGTGGTATCATGCACTGTTATTTCCCATAGCTGGCCACAACTAACTGGTTTTGTGTGTAATCAAAGGCTTGCTCAAGAACATGCCTCAACTAGTTCTTCCCAAAGTCAGGCATATAAAGAACAAGTTGTCAAATTACTCTTGTATAAAGCAAATGAGAATATCTAATAGGATTCTCGTTTAGAGCATGCACATCATCTAGTGATAGAGGTGTCAGAAATAATCCAACGGTCATCTAAGCCAGGTGATTTGATTAGATGTCAGATGATGCATCCGACCAATTTACAGACTAAAATCTGCAAAATCAGGAGAGATTTTAAGAATGTTTCAGATATAGTAGCTCAAGAGACACCTCAGATTTCCTGGATGGGGACTCTTTTAATCCAACCCTCAGGATCAATAGACAGGATTCGAGGAGTTGAGTAGGAAAAATAGGAACAGCCCCAGTCCACTGGACTGGGGAACTTTTCAAATTCTCAATCTCTTCCTTAGTGAAAGTCATTCTTCTCTAGATTAGGGAAGAAACCACAAGAGGAACGCAGAGAAGAATTATCAGGAAATTCCCTCCAAATTATAGTTCATCAAGAAGTTCCCGAGGGATCAAAAAAAACAAAAGGAAATGTCTTATAAAAGACATGGGAGAAGAAAATATTACAGAAATGCTGACAGAAGGGCTTAAATGCGTTATGCATTAATAAATGTCATCAATGACAGTGTCACTAATCCCCTAGAACATGAGGCCCACTTAGAAGAATCATATGAAGAAGTTCCTATTCAAGAGGTTATACACACATAAACAAATTAAAGAGGTGTGCGTACCAGAAGACAGAGTGTTTCCACGAGGAAAGACATTCCTTCGGGTAATTCCATTCCATACTCTAGAAAGGCACATGCCAAGGAAAAGGGTAAAAGTTAGTTTACATCCCACCCTACCTCTGGAGAAGGCCAATCACTCTCATTAGTGGAAAGGTTCACACAACAAGAAGAAGAAATGAAGGAGTTAAGGAGGTTAAATGCAGAACTACTTCAAGGTAGTCTTCCTCCTAAGCATTCTGGAGTTAATCAATCAAGGGAATTTGTTATAGTTATTGGGATGGATCAATTATATCTTCCTTTACAAGTACACCCTCACAGGTCCAATCCTATGGGTCATATGCGATAGCAACCGACAATACTACCATCAGTAGCAATACCGATCGCCACACCCATCCAAACTCCAATTATTACACCTGCTCAGGTCCAAGCTCAACTAGATGTTTCTCAAAAATTAATGACTACCATTGATTCATTAACGCTCAGTTGGAATCTATGGGAGGACAACATTCAATAGTTCAACTGGAAAAGAGTGATTACCCTGAATGGGTGGATGCAATTCCTCCCCCATCAAATTTTGCGAATACCACATTACCAATTTTAAATGGTTTAGGAGATCCAGAACAACACTTAACACATTTTTTTTCTCATTGTGATCCTATGATGGGAACTCCTAAAAAACAAGAAGGAGTTAAGCTCATGTGTTTTGTGCAGTCATTTCAAGGACCTACTTTTGTATGGTATACAAGTTTGCAATCTCTGTCAATTTCTGGGTGGGAAGGTATCCATAAAAAATTCTTCTTCAATTTAGCTCAACATTACCAAAGATGATAGTTTTTGATCTTACCAATTGTAAACAAAGGGAAAATGAAAGAGTTTCATATTTCATTTCTCGTTGGAAGGGATTAATATATTCCTTTAGTTTAGCACTCCCTCAAGAAGAGTTGCTGCCAATATGTGTGGCAAATCTGCGTGATTAATTACGCACACCATTAATCCCTATGAAATACATAGGAGGGTTTCGAGACCTTAATTCAATCACTCAGCAGATAAAAGACTCTCTTATAGAGACTAGGGATAAAACTCGCGTAATTCCATCAGCTCCAGGAAGGAATATAGGGAAAGAAGATACTGCTACAGTTACAATTAAACAAGCACCTGTACCTACTTCCACTTCTAAAACTTCATCATATCTAAGGGATCCACATCTTAAGAATCAATAACAATGAACACATCATCAATATGATAAAATAGATCAAAGGAAAAAAAGTTTGAGGATTTAAAGAACAAAGTTTATTCTTTCCGGAATGAACAAGTTCCTAGTTAATTCATCTCAGCCCTGGAAAACAATCTGGTTCGGTTGCCAAGTCCCAAAAGGCCAAAAAAGAAAGGATTTGAAGACCTCACCAACTATTTCCCATTTCATCAGATGTTGGGGCATCCCATTCAAGAGTGTTTTTTCTTCAAATACCTCCTGTAAAAGATGGTGGACTCTGGACAAGTAAAACTAAAAGGTTCTTTAGCCCAGGTAGCATGTGTTACTACTACTGATCTAGAGGAAGAAGGCGATTGGCACATAGTCAAAAGTAAAAATGCATATAAATATGATGATTGGATGTTCAGGAAAAATATTAACCGAACTAATTACTTTTTAGGAACACAATTGAATCAACCAATTTTGTCTTCCACTATTTCTGCCACAGCAAAACCCCCTTCATTAGAAGGAAAAACCTCAAAGAAGCGGCATAATTTGAAGAAATAAGAGTAGTTAGAAGAAGATGAGCTCTTGTCAAAGCTTAACTTGTCTTTGACTCTAGTAGATTTTATGCCATCTACTTCAAAATCACGGGCACCACCCCACCAAACGGCACAACATGAACTGGTTCATTAGGTAGAATCTTCATCAGATGAAGAATTGATCTTTGGTTCCGTTAACATGGTTCATTTAATGGATCCCTATGCCAATGACTATTTCGATCATGATGAGCCTAAGTTCCCTGTACCTAATAGAGGAATTAGAGGAAGAGACAGAGGTCTAGGATACAGGGGAAGACATTGATATTCTAGAATCCACTATTTCAATCGTACCCCTGCTAGAACTATATATGCGGTAGAAACTCATGGGAAAGCCCTTCAGCGGGCTCAAGAGGAACAAGAAAGTTCTTTCACACATGGAAGATTCGGTCCTGACACAATTATTTTGGAGGACCGGTTAGAGGTTACAACTTCTTCCTCTCAGCAAATAAATAGACCTAGTCGGTCTAATCTACCGAAGCCAGGAATATTTCCAATTCCCGCACTAATACAGGAAGCATCTACTACCAAAGCATCAACTTCCAAGAAATATGAAAAACCACATTTTCATGAAGGGAAACATAGACCTTTGGACCAAAAGTATGATGTATTGAAACATTTGGCCCAATTACCGACCAAGTTATCAATTCTGGATGCCTTGAATCTATCAAAAGATCTTCAGGAGGTGCTTATTGAGGCTTTGTCAAGTCCTCAAGAATTCGAAACTGAAATTGATGTGGATGAGGTCTACCGTATAGAGAATGATCCTGTAGAATTCTATGAAATGATATCTTTTACAGATAAAGATGAAGATTATGTTGTACATGGACATATCAGACCTTTTTATCTATTTGGAAAAGTCAATGATATAGACATCTGACAAGCTTTCATTGATAATGTCTCCGGAGTCAACCTCATTCCTATTCATACACTTCGTCGATTGGCCCTCACTGAATCTGATTTATCTCCTTCTACTTTGATGTGGAAAGGATATGATAAGAATGAACAAGAACCTATGGGCGAAATAACACTCAGAATCTAGTTTGGAGACCATGTGTCTAATTCATATTTCATGGTTGTTCATCAGGACACAAACTTCAACATTTTTCTTGGAAGAACTTGGCTACATCAACATACAACCGTACCTTCCTCATACCATCAATGTCTCAAATATTTTTTCAATGGTAAAATTGGGACATTGTATAGTGACAAGGCCCCATTCAAAAATTTTGAATCTCAATACATTGAGGCATAATTTTATCACATGGAGGGAAAGAAAAAATCCACGACAAAGAAGGTCACCAAAATTAATGCTCCAAATGGTTTGGAAAAGATTCTTGTAAACCCATTCATACATGTGAGTATAAATTATGTGTTTCCTATCATTAAAATTGAAAGGATAGACCTAAATGAAAACACTCTTATGGAAACTTCTATAATGTCAATTACGGAAACCAAGCCAGAAAACATGAGAGAAATTGTTGATTCTCCAAGCAGTGATGAAAGCTTAAATGGAGATGTCTTCATTTCATCTGTTGAAATCCAGCAATTCTATACTTCATCAACTAGGAAAGAAGATGTTATAGAAATACCAGAGGAAAACAATGATGTCGATTCTCAATCCATCATCTCCTCTCTATCACCCCAGGAAGACCCTTCATCATCGATAGGGTTAGAAATGACAGCCTCTTCTTCAAGATGTTCAAATTTTTACTTCTCCCTTGACTATGGAAATTCTGCTTCGTCATCTACTATGCAAGTAGAAACAGAAGAAGTAACACATATTGAAGAAGAAGAGGAAGATATCAAGGATGATCCTCCAGTATTTGAAGAGGGTATCTCTACCACTATGGATGAACTCAGAGAAATAAATATGGGTACAAAAGAATATTCACACCCCACTTTAATTAGTGCAGCCATGAATCTTGAAGAGAAAGAAATGTATACTTCATTTTTAAATCAAAATCGAGATGTA
The DNA here is from genome assembly GCA_963277665.1 of Viscum album. Classification (NCBI taxonomy): domain Eukaryota; kingdom Viridiplantae; phylum Streptophyta; class Magnoliopsida; order Santalales; family Viscaceae; genus Viscum; species Viscum album. The sequence continues at coordinate 1,397,139,378 of OY728127.1, read as the reverse complement.
TTTTATTGGAATTATACAGAAATTCCAGGTCTTGATCCTGATGTTTCCACTCATCATTTGGGTTTTCCAGAAGAACATCGAGGATTCAAGTAAGCAACAAAAAGAACACACCCAACTTATGCCTCCAAAATTAAAGCTGAAGTTGATAAGCTTATCAAGGATAAATTCATTAGAGAAGTTCAATATCCCAAATGGCTGGTTAATATTGTCACTTTGAAAAAGAATAATGGAAAAATTAGAGTTTTCATTGACTTCAGAGATCTTAATTGGCATTTTCCCAAGGATGATTTTCCAGTTCCGATCACAGAACTCCTAATTGATGCAACAGCTGGCTAAATATCTCTTTCCTTCATGGATGGTTATTCTGGATACAATCAAATACGAATGGCCCTAGAATATGAGGATTCTATAGCCTTTAGAGCTCCTCAAGGTTTGTTTTACTATCAGGTAATGCCCTTTGTCCTGAAGAATGCATGTGCAACGTATCAACATGCCATGCACCATATCTTCAAACCCTTTTTAGGGAAATTTGTTGAATTTTATTTTGATGATTTGGTGGTTAAATCCAGAAAACGTTCTGATCACTTGGATGATCTAGAAATCATATTCAACAAACTTCGACAACATAATTTGAAGATGAACCCCTTGAAATGTGCTTTCGGGGTAACCTCAGGAAAATTTCTTGGCTTTGTTGTACACCATCATGGTATCGAAGTTGATCCTGAGAATACAAAATCAATCCTCGACATGTCACCTCCTAGAAATTTGAAGGAATTAAGAGGAATTCAAGGACACTTGTCCTGTATTCAGCGTTTAATTTCCAATTTGGCAGGAAAGTGTTTCCCCTTCACCAGATTAATGAAGAAGGGAGTCACCTACCAGTGGACTGAAGAATGTCAAGAAGAATTCGATATCCTCAAGAAATATCTCTTGAGTCCACCGGTATTAATACCACATGTTGAAGGAATTCCACTTATTCTCTATGTGACAGCTTTAGAGTGATTATTAGGTTACTTCCTTTCCCAAAAGAGTGATACTGGGAATGAAAATAGCCTTTACTATCTCAGTCGAACTATTCTTGAGGCAGAAACTCGATATTCAAGTATTGAAAAGTGATGCCTAGCATTAATCTTTACAGTTTAGAAATTGAGACAATACCTGCAACATCATGAGGTCCAATTGGTATCTCACAATAACCCACTCAAATTTATCCTTATTCATCCAATGCTTACAGGATGTCTGGAAAGGTGGGAAGTTATTTTGCAATAGTTTGATATCTAGTATGTGTCTCAAAAGGCAATAAACAGCCAATCTCTGGCTGATTTCCTTATTGAACACCCATCTGTAGAAGATAAATCTTTAAATATTGAACTTCTTGATGAGGAAGTCTTCTCTATTCAGAATAATCCTTAAACATGGGAAATGTACTTTGATGGTGCCTCCAGAAGTCCAATAGGGAAGAAAATGGAAGATCCTAAATTCAACAATGTTGGGTTAAGAATCGTGCTTATTTCCTCAGAAAAGGCAGTGCTACCATATTCCTTCTTATTGTTGGAAGGCGGTACAAACACTAAAGCAGAATATCAAGCTCTCATCGCAAACTTCGAATTGGCGCTTCAGGCATAGGTGAATCACTTGAAGGTAAAAGGTGATTCAGATTTGGTAATCAAACAAATAAATGGGGCTTATGCCATTATAAAGGAATAGTTAATCCCTTTGTGTGATTACGTCAAAGAGTTAATGGTGGAATTTTCCTCGAAGCTGAAATTTTCTTATGTCCCGCGATCACAAAATTCCCAAGTTGATGCACTGGCTAATGTAGCCACAACCATGGAAGATCCAAATCGGGAAGAAACAATCATCAGTATTTCCCACCGTTGTATAGTTTAACCTTTTGTTCAAATCCGAATAGAGGAAATCAATGAAATAAGTCCCATTTCTAAACCATATGGTCATAATACAGGTTGGATGACACCTATCAGGGAATACCTTCAAAATGGAACACTCCCACCTGATAGAGATGGGAAAGAACAAGTCTAACGACGTGTGGTCAATTTTACTCTTTATGATAGCTCAGATCACCAAATAATTCTCTACAAGATAGGTTTTTATGGAATTCTCTTCAGATGTATTGATGGTTCAGAGACAATGGCTGTCATGAATGAAGTACATGCAGGAGTTTGTGGTTCCCACCAGTCTAAAAATAGACTTTCTGGTCAAATTTGAAGGCTTGGATACTTCTGGCCTTCAATGATGCAATATTGTGTTGATTTCACTAAGAACTTTCATTCTTTCCAAGTATGTGCCAACTTTATTCATCAACCCCCAGAGTTGCTTCATACGGCTAAATACTCTTTACCATTTGCTACATGGGGAATGGATGTACTGGGACCTTATCCTCTGGCTACAGTTAAGCAATTGAAGTATATTCTTACTGCTACTGAATTCTTTTCCAAATGGGCAGAGGTAATACCTCTCAAAGAAGTCGGTGCTAAAAGCATTGTTAGATTTGATAAGTCCAACATCATTACCATATTTGGTGTTCCTCATACCATATTGATGGATAATGGAACCAACTTTTGTTCATCCGAAGTAAGAAAATTGTATCAAGAATACAATATCAGATCCGACCATTCATCTGAGTACCATGTAGTGGCCACTGGTCAAGTATAGGATTTCAATAAGACTCTTTCAAACATACTTCAGAAGATGGTGGATAAAGATAAGAAGTCATGGCCTGACAAACTTTTTCATGATCTATGGGATTATCATAATACCTCCCACACTGTTACATGATAAACTCAATATTCATTGGTATATCGAATAGAAGTAGTATTGCCTATTGAAGTCCAATTACCTTCACTTAGAGTCGCCATTTGTGATCAGTTATCTATAGATGAACAATCTCAAAAGCGATTGGATGAATTGGAACGACTAGATGAAAAAATATTGTGCACACTGCACCATTTAGATGTCTATCAGAATCGAATAGCATGAGATTTCAATAAAAAAGTTCATATTCATTCATTCATTCAAGGAGAATTAGTATTGGTCCTTAGAACCCCAATGATACCGGGAAAGAAGCCACCAAAGCTTGTGCCAAATTGGGAAGGACCTTACTCAATACATAAGGTATACTCCAATGGAGGTTATTATTTAATCTCAATGGATGGAGAACTCATTACAACTCCAACCAATGCAAGATTCTTGAAGAAGTATTTTGTGTAACACAAATACAACCATTTTACTTACTGTAGGACATTAAACTGCATATCCCCCTCTATCGTCCAACATGACATTAAACTGTGCATCGTCTGAGCTGCAGGACGTTAAACTGCCAAGAACCCCATGTCTGTGACACATGACATTAAACTGTGATCGTCACATGAAAAATTTTCTTTTTAAATATATTTCCATGCATGCCTCGGGCAGCTAACCGTGCATTATCCCAAAACCATCCTTCGTGGTCACATCTTTCACGACATGATTGTCAGGTCTGTTGCTGCCTCTTGTTTCTCACACCGAGCATGACTCACGTGAGCTTAGAGTAAGTTTCGACCATGACATTTTCTCTAGGCCGCTAACCACGCTTAAGTCCCAACATTATCTTCAGGTCGTTGTCCTCAAGTATACCCCGATTACCGAATCCATCTCAATTGAACTAATCAGACTTTGATCCTTGCCTCCTAGGCTGGGTACGTAGGAAACCTCCTGAGGTTCAAGCCCGAAACCACTTTCTTCACATCGATTCACCTCCATCTCATACGATATTGATCCGTGAATCCACCGTTAACCATATTATTCATATCAGTTCACTTTTGTCCTACATGAAATTAAATTGTGTATGTCCCATCATCCTAGATATTTGACATTAAACTGTACAGTCCCCCATTTTCCTTGCTGCAAGACATTAAACTTTATAGCACTAGTCCATGCATATGACCTTAAACTATTTGCACCTTTTTACTATATGAAAATAAACTGCAACAATCCCTAATACCCTCACTCGAGATGAATCATCATTGACATGGTCTCCAACCATGTCATGTTTCAAGAACTACGTGTGGCTTGATTCTCATCCTTATGAGATACGTAGTGACACCCAAATCTTAAATCTTGGGTCCATCCATAATTGCAATAAAGTCTTCTTTACTCCTCATATGTACGAACCAAATCTGTAAAAAGGGTATTTCAAGAACTACGTGCAGCTTGATTTCCATCCTCATGGGATACGTAGGAACGCTCGAGCATTCCTCGAGTCTAGCCCGGAGCCTTTGGGCCTAACCCCAAACTCCACTTTCGTTCCCTTGGCTGAAAAGTCCCCTTGGGAGCCCATGGTGTGATATTGAACACCCAGTTCTTTATTCACATCATTTTTATAACAAATGTACGATGAGTCTCCCTCACTATGGTCCGAGATCTATGACCCTAAACTAAGATCTTCCATGCTCTTGTCCTGCATGACGTTAAACTGTATTTCAATAACTACATGTGGATTGATTCTCATCCTAATGAGATACGTAGTGACATATATAATATCAATTCAGGACCCAACTGCAACATTATACAAATAATATTCATGCTCTCCATAACCATTTTCTTGACTTATAGTCGCAAAATGTCTGATACTTGAGAGTTATTCTTCCTGAATATGCAGCACGTGCCCTCATAAGTTGTCTACATAATGGACCTATCAGCCAAAAGATGCTACTATTTGATTATGCAGCTTATGCCCCAGTTGGTCTTGTATAATTCAACCTCCATAATGGGTTTTTCAAGTAATGGTAACTTCATTCTTAGGAGAATCCTCTTTTTCCCCTATTGGTCTTAACGAGATATGTAGGGATCTGAAAAAAAAACATTCATCCTTAACATATTTGTTCCATACTCTTTTTCATGATCTGAAAGTATTCAAGTATTTGGTTTACATTTTCCTCTTTCTCCATATGTTCAGAGAAATATGAAATAACCTTGGACCACTTGACCATATTTTGTATAATGTTTCTATCTCCGGTTTTAGTTATATGATTTAAAACCACAGATACCTTTTTTCCTACATTTGGGTCAGACCTTCTTAGAAGTCACATTCCTCCAATTCTTTGACAATTTTGATTGGAAATATCCTCTCCATATTCAAGTACCTTTCTCTATAAAGCAGACTCTATGCTTTGGAAAATTTGAATCTCCATGAAACTTTATTCAGGTTTTAGTAATAGAAAGTCAAATCTCTGAGAGTTCTCTTGCCCAACTATGCAGCACGTTCCCTTAGGTGGCCTTGCATAAGTTGTCTACATAATAGACCTGTCAGCCAAAAGATACTACTATTTGACTATGCAGCATATGCCCCAGTTGGCCCTGCATAATTCATCCCCCATAACAGGTTTGTAAAGTAGTGGTAACTTCATTCTTATAAAAGAATTCCTCTAATTCCTTTTATCTCTTTTCCCATGTCATTCCTCAGATTAAAAACTTATCAAGTCAAAGTTTATAATTTTCCCCCTTCATACTTGAATATGGTAATATTTTTCCAAACAAATTATCAAGAATTAAGTCAATATCATCCATTCGGTCAAAGATATTCGACCTTAAATATTAGCCTTTTTATAGTCCAGCATGCATGAATTTAAACTGCCAATAACAAAAGGCATGGTACTCATTAAATTGGGAACCTATAAAGGGTACTTTGAACAAAAGTCGAGTCCCAACTCACTAAACGTACATTTTGTATGATTTAGGAAATATTGAGCAATTAAAAGATAAAGTTTGTGGGGTTGTTTATATAACCCTAGTAGATATAAAACTATGTTTACTATGCCCATTGGCTTAGGTAAAAATAAGAGAAATTATCAAGAAAATGAAGGTACATATGATTGAAGATGAACTGTTTTTTTCATTGATGAACAAGATTAGAAGACCATCCCTAGATTGGAGTCTCTTCTCTTTTTTTCAGAAATTACAGAAGACTTTTAACATGATTTATCATCTGTTTCACAGCATCCCGAGCTTCATCAGCAGCCACTTAAAGTTCATTTACTCGACCAACTTCACTCTCTCTAGCTCGACAAAGTGCTTCTTTGTCATTTTTGATGGATTTTATACCATCCTATTGGACTTATTACAACGAATTATGAAGATGTTCAAGCTCCCCAGTAACAACATCTAGCTCTTGTTTAAGGTGAAACTACTGGAAAATCTTCTCCTTGATCTTTTTCTTCATCTCCTTTAGCTTTGCGACATGATCAGCCTCAGCTCGGGACACTATAGCCTGAAATTAACTGATATTGGTCAACAATCTAGCTCTGATCAGGTCTTGATGGCACCTTTTCTCTTGCTCCCTCCTTCGAATGACTTGTTTCACTACGACATGGATTTCTTGATATCCAAAACCACCAAGTCCCATCACATTGAACAGGTATGAAAGTCTTGGAATTTTAGAAGGAAAATCTTCAAGAGGCACCTTAGATATTATCTTCCATATAGTTTTCCATGCCTTAAGACGTGAGAATTGGAGATCCTTTTGCACCTCTGGGTCTGATTTGACATCACTATCACAGGGAGGAACATAGTTTGGGATTAATGCACTTAAGGAAGTGCCCTATTCTGCTCCTTCCTAGAACCTGGTTGCTTCACCTTCTACTACTGTTTGGGATGAGGCTGAGGCTTCACCTCTAGATCTATCCATTGAAGTTGACAGCCCTATTTGGTCAATTGAAAGTATGGTTATTTTCAAAGGATAGTAAAATTTGATTGATTTTATTACAGGTTAAGTAATCCACAAATATCATCATCTTTTACCTAAAAGTAGATCATAAACTTGTGAAGACTCCTCCCCATATTTCTTAGCTTCAAAAAGATTTTTAGGATGGGTTTCAGGAGGATCTTCCATGTTAAGTTCCACCTGAGCCAGTGTTTCTACAATAACAGGGTTGACATCAATGTCTACACCCCTTTCAAGTGTTGTTGGTTCAGTAGTTTCTTCAGATGGAATTGTACATTTTTTTAACCAAACATGGTTAGAAGTGTAATCATGAGAAGATTAACAAGACAAATGATGAAACTCACGTCCATTTTATTCTATAACTAGATCTCCAAAATCTTCTATATCACACGGTAATTTAACATGTTCTAAAATTTCATCAAAGGACATGCCAAGATTCATCACTTTATCCAATGATGTCCCAGATCCCAGGTTATTCTCACCAGTGGGAGCACTCGGCATGTATTATTCGTGACTTTCATCTATTAATCTCTGACCTCAAATAGCTTCTTCAAAGACAGTTGTGGGGTCAGCTTAGATGGTTTTCAAATGTTCTGGTGCATGTGTTGAACCTAAAACATCATAGAATGGAAGTCATTTGTTGTCTCATTTGAGGTTCTATGAAGTATTGTTAATTTACTAGAAGTATTTTATCTCATGGAATCCTAAATAGAAGTGGTGTTGGGAAGAGACGCAGGCTCATCTGCTCTCAGTATTCCTTTAGGAATAACCGTTTTAGCAGGAACTTGCGGACGTTCTAGAACACCATCTGTTGTACTCTGAGGATGGTCAGTCCTTTCCCTTAAAGGGGAAAATAAATAATCCCCTATAATCCCGAGAAGTTTGAGCACCTTTTCATAAGTTAAGATTCATGACTTCCGGAAATACTTACCACTATTGATAAAGCATTTGACTGTGGTATTCTTTCTTCGATGCCTTTGCTTCTTGGCCTTTTTGGGTGGACTAGTATCATTATCTCCAAAAACAGGTATCGAAGATAATAACTCCTCATCCATTACTTTCTGTCCTGGAGATACTTCTCCCGGCTCACGAGGAGATTTAGTGGCTCTAAGAGTGGTGCCACCAGGGATATACCACAATGAAGGGATTTCAATGGTTCTTTCCTTTACAAGTTGCAGGATGAAGAGGATTATTTACTTAAATAACAAAGCATTGACTAAATTGAAATTACAAAGAAAATAGAAATATGAGAAAAAGGAAACTTACATCTTCAGGAGCCACATAATCACACCACTATTCGTCTAATGAAGGACCAATCCCCTCAGTGGTACCACGTTCCATCATTTCCTTCACCTGCTTGGTGACAAGAACTAACTCATCAGTGGAATATATGAGAATCTCTAGCTCTTTGATGTAATCCCTTACTTCATTAGGGATTTCCTCAAAACAAATTTCAGAGGAAGCCCGGAGATTCCCCACTCTAGGGATATGCAACCCTTAGTATAAGTCCATCAGGCGGTTTCAGAATCACAATATATACTCCTCAATATCCGGAAAGCCTCTAATCATAAATATTCAGAATGTGCACCAGAAGTCCATGAGGAGGGTCCTACAATCTGGGACTTCAACTTCTTCCCAGCTCCTGCAATCACAGATAAAGGATAAGAAAATGAAACTTTCTACTCTTTAAAATAATGGAGACTAAATTTACTCAATGATTTAACTCACCAGGAGTTGATGGAGTAGGCCTATGGACTCTGGAAGGTGGATTATATCTGGAATGAGGACACTTTGACAAATTTCGAGCCTCATCATCCCAATATTGGGAATCCGGTGAATCAGATCTGGGTGAGGAATCTGGTGAATCAGCTCCAGGTGAGGAAGAGTCACCTTCCAAATGAAAATATTCTTTCCTAATGGTTCTCTTCTTTATCCCCACCCTAGGGACCGATTGATTTAGTACCCCTTCAGGGTATGATACTACCCATCTCTCGACATACCATGTAGTCAATCGACTTACCGCTTCAACAGTTGGTAGATCAAATACCGCCCCATCATTCTCCATAGATGTCAACAACCATAGTTGATGAGAAACCATCGGATACTGCTCTAACCAGACATGCACTGAAGGGGATACGATAATTTTCTGTAGACATTTTAATTGACGTGCGAATCTGTATGGATCATAGGCCTCGCATATAATTTCTCTATCAATCCTTGTGGCCAGTGTACCATCTCTACATGCTAGAATATATTCCCTTAACTCTAGGATGGCTGTTCCATCATCAAAAAATCGCCATGTTGGCGTATTTCCATAAGGAAATAAGTGAAACTCCTTGAACATGATCAGCCTTATTTTTATATCATAATCATTAAGGGATAATGGAGAAATTACAGAAAAGGCCTGAACAGACGACCATAAAGAACATCCAGGAACCTGTACCCCACTTTGTATAGCATATGTCTTGAAGTGGGTGGCGATCCATCCCTATAAAACTATGAATGATCCCACTATTCTTAGAGGAGACTTACCCATATAAACATGAAGTAAGATCCTATGAATCTTTTCCAGAACTGGGGTGGCCAACCCAACCATCTTCCTTTTAGTCAGCTTGGCTGCAACGACAAAGGTCCCTGGTCTCACACCTCCTTTCGAATCCTAAACTGGTAAAAGGTAAACACTGAGCCACAAGGCCAGAAAGTCTGCTAGATGGGTATTTGCTGGAATTTTCTGGTTCACTTCATACTCCCACCTATCAAACTCTCCTACTTCCATAACTGGTCAAAATGTGCCTGGGGCACCCCTCTTTGCTGCTCCAGGGAAACTAATAGGACCAGTGTAGGAAGGTCCCTCCTATTTCTTCTTAATCAGAAACATGTCCATCCACTCCTCTAGATGGATATCTTTTCTGGAGTGGGTTTTCGTGGTGGTGGTATTCTTAAGATTGTAGATAATTTTCATTAACTCTCGAGCCAAATATGGAGTCTTCTCCAAATCATTATAGGTCACCTTGGGGGGGATGAATTCATCATACATATCTCCCAAAATTGGAGCCCCTGAAATCTTGTAGACATCCCACAAACTGATTCCTACTTCTCCATGAGTCATATGGAAAGAATTTGTTTCCAGGATCCAACAAATGATTAACTCCGGCATGAAATTTTCATTTTTGTAGACATATGTCTGCCCAGCTCAGACAACTTCATATATTGCAGCTCCCTTCAGATCATCGAAAAACTCTGCACAGGTTTGTCACACCCAATATGCCCACATCCAAGTCGGCTTCACACCTCCTCCAAGATGGAAATCCCAACTCTTCCTCCATCCCTTAGATTGGTCCATCTAAGAATTTCGGAAAATAGGGGGATAGCAATGTGGCTGCAGCTCAGGCGTGTGAGGCTTTAGATCTGGATCACATGGGCTTTGATGTATTATGTATGCCTTATCCATTGTCTCGGCATTGACAAATGATCCTGAAACTGAGAAATTTTCTGAATAGAAATTGGTGTAGGTCTGAAACCAGGAATGATGGATATAATTCTTTGCCTCTGGAACATTGACTCCTTGCAGATGACCATGGCCATACAAAGGCAATTATATGCTCTTTGGGAAATTGGAAAGATATTTCTTCAATTAATTATCCAAATACAAGAGATTCCTATTGCAGATAACATAATTATCATTGACGAAAACATTCATCATGTCATCTATTCTATTACTGGATAACTCATCAGTTGATCCAATTCTTTTGAGAGCCATTGAATCTGCCCAAAGATCAAACAATCAACTTTTAAGTAAGTTTGTTTTGTGAAATTTTGATTAAAAAAATCAAAAAAAATGAAAAGGCATTAAAGAGTGCAAGTCCCAACTTGGCGTGCAAGTAAAACCTGTCGCACAATTTTTTCTGCCCTAGTCATGGTGCACAATTCAAATACCTTCTGTAGAAGCACAAAAAAATCCAGAAAAGTGATGCACTGAAGACAGAAGCACCTGCGTGATGAGAGATAAAGTTGATGGAAGCCGAGTGAGTTTTCGCAGGAGTGAGCCTGCATATATAGGCGATCCAGACCACCTATGTTCCATACTTGCACGCTCGAGCATCTGTGTGCCTAACTTGCGAGCCACATACCCTTGATTTCTCCGGCTTTACCTCAGAGCCGAATACTATTTCCTTTTAAGATCCAACTCTGAGGGGGGGACTTTTGTTGATGCTCCTTTCTGTCACAGAATCCAACGAATGGAAAAGGGGAATACCTTAAGCACAAAGAGGGTCACCCTCTGAAGAACATCAAAAGAATTGACAAAGGCATGGACCAGGATCCCATTTGAAGTGAGGCGCACAATTTTCTTGCATGCCACACAAGTCACTTGCGCTCCACCTATGGGTCGAATAGCTCACTTGCGTGCCCTATCTAATTTTTCTCCCAAGGTGCAAGGTGGCCTATAAATAGCCCCTGTGGCCCCCCCTTTCGAGGGGGGGGGGGATTTTCCAAAAGTCAAATTCAAGCTCTGGTCGCCCAAGTCTTCAACTCAACTCTTCTGAAAGCTTCTAAGGTAATTTTTTTACCTAGAATGGAATACTTGAAGGAGTAGGATAAGGCCTAAGTGTTTATAATTCATCAACACTTGTGTGCCTAAGTTTCTAGACCTCCTTAAAAATAGAAGCACTTGTGCACCGCCCTACCCTTTCGATGAAACTTGCATGCCGCCCTTTTGGAAACATCTTAGGATAATACTAAAGGCTTGAGTTAAGTCTTACCGAAGTATTACCCTACAGATTCTTCATCACCCAGGTGAACCTATGTCGTTCATATACACTTGTGCGGCCATGAATTGTGTGCTAAATGACTTACGCGACCAAGACTTGCACACCAACTTTATTTGTGTGCCTCTCTCCCATTCACCTCTCCTCTTAAAGATATTATCCCTAAAATCCCTTTTCAAAGCCATTTATGGCATGGTTCCTTTGTTGGATTCCTTATATGAAAGGAATTCTGTAAGAACCTCTCCCAAAACCTCGTGACTTACAAGTTTTATGTCACCATGGTTAGAGGTTTCCTCCATGTAACCTCATCTTTTAAGATGAGAAGATCTTTTGATTTAGGGCATCCTCCTCAGGAGTAATCCCCAAGTTCCCTTAGTTTGAGACTATTTCTTAGGAATAAGCCCCAATCATAATTCCTTTAATTAGGGAATCCTCCTCAAGAGTAAGCACCAAGTCCCCTTAACCTCGACCTCCTTCTCAAGAGTAATCCCCAGTCGTAATTTTCTTTTATCATTGGGACTCCTTATCAGGAGTAATCCCCAAGTTATAAGTACCCTTTAATTTTGGCATCCTCCTTAGGAGTAAGCCTCGGGTTCAAACTCCAAATCTCCATAAAGTACAAATACCTTTATAAACCCTGATTCTGGTCTATTTTCCTGAACTATGTCCTAGTCTTCATCTACTTGGGTAGTCATACATATGTAAGCCCCACATCATTTCTCGTGAAATCATCTTTCATGGAACAATCGTCAGGTTTACTTATACCTCTTGTTTCTCACACCGAGAATGACTCACGTGAGCTAAGAGTGTAAAATTAATCATGAAATCTCTTTTTAGGCCATTAACCATGCATAAGTCCCATATTTCTTCACCCGAACTATGTGGACATTGATCTCTGCCTTAAAAGTAGAGTACATAGGAAGCCTTTATAAGGTTCAATCCCATCTTTCATTAATTATTTTCCGTCCCATATCATGTTAAACTATATCTTTCTTATTGAACTACATGGGTTTTGATTCCTTTTTAATGAGGATATGTAGGTAGCCCAACTGCGGGTATGATCCCAACTCTAAAATAATCCCTATCTTTCTGAATGACAATAAACTTCAAGTTCCCCATTGAGTGGATTTAAAACCAGTATGGTCATCATAATGACTAAGAGATTTATATATAATGTATTGAAGGATACCATTGACTAAGAATCTATAATAAATACAGATGATTCTACATCAATGAAGAACCTCAAATACATATAAAAGATTCTCTAAATCCCATACATATCAATCATCAATTTCAAAATCTAAAGGAAAACTAATTTTCATGCTTGGTGAATTAATAAGGATTCGTGAACCTAACTTAAATCTATAAGAGAGTACCATAGTAGAAAATAATTACCCCCCAAAAGGTGTGATGAGCCTGACCTCCCATCCTCTCAACCAATAAAAATTCTTAAGCCTCATCGGTCCACAACTAATGATCACCTACCTTTGGAAAGTAGGTCCAAATGGATATATAATCATTGGGTGTTTCTGGTTCTACAAATAAACCCGTTAAAAACCGATTGAAAAGTTTGAACCTTAAAAAAACAATGTCATCCCCATTTCTAGACGAAACAATGTATAATATTATAAATTTTATTATACATGATATTAGAGTGTGTTCATCCTAACAGAAGTTCGAGGTAATGGATTATTTCACAATCTCATTATCATTCGATATTATTTATGTTTAAGTTTCAATTAAAGAAAATATATTATATTTATATCATAAACACCATATATTATCTTATACTCTAGTTATTTATGTTGTTTTTATGTTTTCCTTTTATTATCCTTTATTTGGTACTTAAAATGATCAAGACAATGTTTTTAAGAAAATATGACCTTATTTCTCCTCTTTGGTTGATAAACCTTTTCTTACATATAAATGTTCTTCAAATTTATTTTATATAAGTTCTAATTTAATAAATTTTTTTTATAATACCTTTGAATTTATCTACAAATTATTAAAAATAATCTTATTAAAACATTTTTTTATGAGACACTTTAGACTTTTTACAAAGTGGGAAAATAATGTTTTTTTAACATTTATTAGATGATCTATTTTACCGCCCTCATAGTCAATATTCCTTATCAATATTCATCTATAGGTTTCTATAGTTTTCCAAAGAAAATATTAACCCTATTATTCTAATAATTTTTAGTTTTCAAAAGTTTTTGAAAATAAAAAGAATATTTCTTCCTGATTTCAAAGGAACTTTATAATATCCTTGTAAAATAAATTTTTCATCTATGCCAATGTATTTTAAGTAATGTTATACTTAACTGGGGATATAAAATAATGATAATATCCACCTTATTTCACTAGGTGTATTGTGATTATGCTTTATTATTTGTTGACTAGAGAAAATATTGACATTTCATATGCTAGTTTTTAAATAAGAATGATTTTATTGATTATGTATTGCATTATTATTCATTACTTTAATATGATGAATGAATTAGACTTAGTAAGTGATTGGTGAGACCCACTATTACCCATACATGAATTAGTAGGTCTCATGAGACAAACTAGTTTGGGTATTTCACATATTCCATACCTATTGATGTATGATGTCTTGACACAAAGCCATGACATTTTGATTATGATGCCCCACATTATGCATTATATCATTATGAAACATGTTATTATTATCCATTTTATTGTTTATATTATTATGTAATCTATGGATATATCCCCCTTTTATGATAATAGTTATATGAAATATTTTATTATTATTTAGCTCTACTATATTATTCACATTTTATTTATTCTATGATAGCTTTTACTATATTTTTTCCCTTACTAAGCATTTCATCTCATCCTTTATTTTTTTTCACTAGTATATCATGAATTAAAATTTGAATGATTTTATGGATATAATAGGAGTAATAATAAATTTCACACCAGAGTTTTAAGTTTTATTTCATATTTTTGAATATAATGTAAGAATCATGTATGCATCTAGTTTCCCAAGATTACTAAACTATTTGATCCCATGGGATGATATCTATTGTATTTGTTTACTGATGAAGTAAGTTTACCATAAAATTCTAGTTTATGGAGTTGGGTTGTTAAATTGAACTTCCACATGAATAAACATGAATCTACCGTATGAGTGGGAGTATTAACTATTGAAGAACCTACCATAAGAATTAGATCAATCATATCGAATTGACCATACAACATGAATAAATAGACACCACATCTCCACATTCAAACTATTATCGAGGCATCACTATGACATGCTACATGACAAATAGAATGTTGTGAAAGTTATTTATTCAAGAATAATAAGCATGCATGAAATATTATCTTTAAATAAATATGTAGATCATTATGCTGAGGTTTCAATGATAATAAATTATTTAAAATCACACATTCTCCATCTATGCCAAGATACAAGAAATTATGACGAAGATTCATACATATTATATTAATAAAATATACATTTCTTTAATTAAGGATTTCTAAGACACATGATTGAATCAACTAGAAAATATTATAGCTATTAGATGATGCCATGAAGTTTTTTCAGACAGGATATTAAGGTTACAATATAAAATGGTATGAGAAAATGTTATGAATTATTTATTCATGCATTTATGATTTTAGAAATTTCAAATGAGTTTAAAGGAATCATATTTCATAGATAATTAAAAGATAAGATGAGTTAAGACATTTATATCACCTAGAGTATTAAATCCAGAAATGCATAAGGATTTAAATGTGATGATGCATTTGTAATGTCCTTTAATGAAAAAAAATCATGATAAATGTATCATGTTTCATGCTGAAGATTTAATCGAATAAGGATCCATGTAGAATCTATGGATAATCATAAACCGTGATGTTATGAAGCCATAGTCAAGTTTATTAGGATACATGATTCCACTCAAGTGATGGATTGAAAATATTTTAAAAGTACAGATTTTATGGAATGTGAGACATGATAATTAAAATATCATGTATTTATAAATGAGACAAGTATTAATAGAATTTTAATAGAAGACCTTGACTCAAGTTTTGAATGATCATTCAAATAAAAATTAATTTCTTTTAAAAGGAGAAAATATCACTCTCGAATATCAAATATTTTCTATAATTTGTTATGGAGATATTATTCATGATATTTATCGATGAATATAAATAAAATAGGTGATAAAGATGAGTATTTTTTTGGGAGATATATTAGACCCTTAGATATTGAATAATTTGAAGAAAAAAAAATTAAATGAAAGTTAGATCCAAATAAATTCAGGAGTTCCTGTGTGTTGAAGAAGAATAAGAAGATGGAGTAGGAGAATATACCAATATTGCTGATACTATCTATCTAATTACATCAAGACTATTGAATATTGAGATCCACTATGATCCCAAATCACAGTGATACTAAGTTGATAATTAGACCAAAATTCATGATGTTTTGTTGATTAGATCCTAGAATTTAGAGACCTGTTCGTTGATTTTGAGAGTTTTCAAGAACTGGTGGTTCTAGTATAAAAAAAATCAATATCTAGTTAAGAGGATAGATTTATGCAAGACAACAAAAGGGAAGTTGATGATTCCTACCTAAACATTGTGTGTGGATTCTAATTAAACTTTTGATCACTATAATTATATAGTGATAATAAAATTTTTTAATCAAAAAGATATGAGCATGGAATGGAGAACATTTTTGAATAGGATTTGGACATTATAAAAATATTTATGTTATTTTTATATTCTCATTATCTATTTCCTACTATTGTGTTAGTTTCACATGAATTAACATATCCATATCTCTTAATCAGGATATATGTTCAAGTATAATAGGGGTAATATTAATAGAAAGTAAAATTTGGTAAAATTTGGGTAGTCACCATTCACCCCCCTCTCAATGAGCTTTCATGATCCACTGATATATACAATATTCAACACCATGATAGGTTGGATGTTCACCCAACCCTTTCCGAGTGGTGAAAAAAATATCACTAGTCAATAATCATGGTATGAAATCATACATCATACATAAACTTAGAATAACCAAATCACATGTTAAGATACCTATGTATCACTATTATTTTGTAAACATTGACATACCTAGATCAAGCCTAATTTTTTCATGACTCTAGATACCTCGTTACCACCCATCAAGGGTTAATCTATTCATGAAACTCTCTAACTAAACCAATTCACACATAGAGGATATGATCCCACTTTATTATCATGCAAGAAGGTTTCTCCGTTTATATAGGAATGCCTAAAGTAACCTCACTAGGTTAACCAAACCACATAAAATAAAGGGATAAACTCCATGGGTTCTAATTTAAAGTTTAAATAACAATTTCCTTGAACAATATAACCATAAGTGACTATAAAATCAAGTCATAATTTTTAGAGTTCCCCTTATGAGTCTAATAACCCTCAATAATCACTTGATGCTAATGGAAACCCACTTCAGTTGTATTCTAGGTCATTCAAACCCATTATCCATCAATCACATAGCATAAAATGAAGGAATCACATGTAAAATGAAGGTAAAATATAGGTTTCACCTACCCATTTCTCTTAGGTTTTTTTCTCCGTGAAAATAATTTAAATTAAGAATTTATGGAGAATAATAATGAAGTAGTGATAGAAATCATGAATTGGAGGTCGCATGAGCTTAGTCTTATCTATAGAGATACAAAAAATGAATGGAATCCAATTGAATTCATAAATGAGGTAATATGATCTAAACCAAGGGGAGATCAACTGGGAGAGGGGTTGGTTATTCAGAAATTTTGAGGCATGAGGTGTCTTATATTACCTAAAATGACAAAACAACCTCTATTAAAATGATAGGTCAAGGTTTCTACCAAGACTTCAGTGATCCTGGTGGGATATAAGGTCCCTAATACCCACTACTGTCCTTAAGGTTGTGGGTGGGTAAACCCTTTCTAAGGATACTTGAACTTTGTTGGAATACCACGAAAACCAAGGTTTTAGTGGTTATCTTCTACACTTGGCATCTTTTATATCTTTTCCCATTTTCTCGATTTCCATCTATAAACTACCAATGTAGTCATAATATTAAAAATTACAGAAGAAATAATAAAAATTAAATAAATCTCACATATCTACAGATATATCTCATAACAAATTCCCCACTATACTGCTTCTCATCCTTGAGACATGTTAAGAAGATTCTTCAATGAAAAGATATGACCACTGAGTTTTCATATTGGCCTCCCACTCTCAATCCTCCTCCTAGATACTACCTTTCCACTACTACACACATACTTGGGGTACTATATTCCTATAGAGTATTTTATAACTTTGGTATTCTATACATACCTACCAATACTCTAATGATGTGTTGAACTACAACTCCACATCATAAACACTGATCACATGAGAGGGGTCTAGCTCATATAAAAAAAGATGATATATATGAAATATTTCATTCATAAATCTATATATACAAAGAATTACTTTTTAGTACACCACAACATTTATTTTATTTATAATCTGAGAAGGACTCACAATACAGTGTTCTAACTTTCCCTGTCTCATCAAACCTCGATGTCCCAACCAAAGTGATTATTTCTAGAATATATAATCACCTACCTCAATATCTAGAGGTTGAAAACATAAATTTTAATGATAGGTCTCTAAATACCACTTGATTTCGTGGATATGATCTAACATCTCCTATATGATACTTAGTCTAATCATTGACAACTCCTTGCCTCCAACTAACATAGTGGTGAATGATATGGTCTACTATATATCACCTTAATAGGTACCACATGGATCGATGCTTGATAACTATTGGTATTGGACAACTCTACATGTGATAGGTTATCCTTCCATGATATGATAAATCTAGTATAAATTCTCAAATCATGTTCTTTAAAATCATAACGGAGTGCTCTAACTATCCATCAATAAAGGGGTAATACACTTTACTAATATTCAATTATGTACCTAATTCTCATTTCCATACCTGCTAGAAATGGGATGAAAATATTATGTGACATCCATATGTAATACTCATATGACCTCTACAGAGATATAATATCTCCCAAACATACAATTTTCACATCTCATCAACTGACCATGTATCTTTAATCATAAAAAGTTGCAACCTTTATCAATTGATAAATGATGATCCACATTGCATTCCTAACTTAGGGATACCTCTAATTTTTTTTTCACAAAGTCTATAGTAACCTTATCCCACTTCCATATAGGAATGGGAAGTGGATATAGAATACTAGTAGACCTTTCTTGCTTGTCCTTCACCCACTAATTGGTGATGCATCATGATAAAAATCCTTCCATACCCCCTCTTCATCTCAAGCTACCAAAACAATCATAAAATGTTTCAGTACATATTAGTTAATCTATGGTGTACCACCTATGTAGAGGTGTGGTAATCCTATATCAATTCATCCCTTATGATCATTGGGGACACTACCCTACCATAAACATAGAGAACTTCATCATCACCATGATTCTAATTTAAAGTATACTCCCCACTATATATTATCTCTATAATCACTTGGTAGTTTGATCTATCCCACTGAATCCATAAAAATATCAAAAAAAATTATACTATGATGCTTAGAGATGTCAGTTCAACAATCCTATGATACTCATCAACATATAAATATAGTTTAATAAGGATTCCCTTCATCTAATAGTCATACTTGGCCCTATGAACCACCTGTATTTGAGTTTTCCAACTAAGATCATTTTCAAATACATTACCCTTTCTTGTAGAGTAGATCATCTCAAAATCAAATGACTATAGGTACTAAACCATCTCATCTTTCAAAGATTCAAGTTTTTTTGAGATAATATATACTTGATGATTTTGTGGTTTGTATAAAAAAATATCCTTCTCAGGAGATAAAGACATTGTTTGTCCCACATAAGGAAAATAACATGGGGATGGGGTGGGTTGGATTATGGTATGTTGAATTAAAAAAACCCTTTTGACTGATATTTTTATAATTTTAAGAAAAATAATCTTTCCACTATCATAATGAATATACAATCAATGATTATATAAAGTATATACACAATTTGTTTAACTTGGTTCAGCTTTTACTGAGAGAATGTATACTTGAGGATTTTTGGTCAGTATAAACCACAAATATCTTAATAAATATATAATTAAACTATTGGTACCACAAAAGGAAAATACCTTGAGGAGGGGTGGGGGGTGAATCATGGTTTATAAAAATAAAATAACCATTTATAATGATCTTGTTATATGGTTAAGAAAAAAATTGTTCTCTCCCTCACAATGAATATATAATCATTGAACACATAAAATTCAAGAACAAAATATTTTACTCAATTAACCCATACAGATTTGTGTCCTAGTATCATACACACAACTATGTGTTAGTGTATCAAAATCCACTTAGGGCACTACATGTTTTTTTATAAATTCAAATATGTGCTAATTTACCTCTAGGTTTACAACCCCAAAAAATGATGATAAGTAACTAATCTACTCCCCTAAAAAGAATACAATAATTCTCAAAGCGACACCTTGATCATCCCCAAATCATGAATAATCATTACATTAATAATTGTGTATAAATATGATCCTTCTTTGTCCACTTTATGAATCACCACAATTTTCCAAGATAGATTTCCTAGAATGACTCTTATTTCTCATTTTTCAACACACTCAGATATTGAATTCCATACCTGATCTCCAATATTATTTCCTCCCTATTTGTGTAGAGAGATATGTATTCCTCTAATTATACAAAGAGAGTTTCTAATTTCCCCTCAATTAATTCCTTTACATTTTTTTTTGAAAAAATTATTCCATTTAATATTCTCCCAAAATGAATAAAAATCAATCAAATAAAGTCACAAAATATCACTAAAAATATTTAAAATCTAAATTTATGAATCTACTACAACTTTTCCCACCATGAAATAACAACCTTCAACATGATGTGTCCTCATTTTCTCAACCCTTTGACTATGTGAACTAAAAATATTCAAAAAATTTATATCCTTTAGATCTCATTATTTCCATATTTTAAATCATTAAATATGGGATCCACTACATCATTTTACTTCCATGGACATGAAATAAATTATTTTTAGGTAAAACCCCTTATATAATGTCTTTCTCTAAAATATATATCCTATTTCTAGTTCAATAGAGAAATTATGACAAAATCCATGACTTCCAACTTACCAGCATCTACTCCAACTACCTATTTTGATTAATCATATGTGGAACCACCACAACTGGTTGTACACATGTTTTGATCCTCCAATTTCATATATATATATTATTTCATGATACCATGACCACCATTACACCCATTTTAAGTCTCATAATCCATTTTTTATTTATCCTTTACCACCAAAAATGTTTATCCCAGGCATCAAAATAGTTTGCCCCATCCTTTTCCTCTTCTCACCATGCTCACCACCATGGTCATTTTAGAATTACCCTTGGTATAAAATAAATTTAAAAACTAAAACAAACACCATTGTAGAATAACACCTCTTGGATTGATCATTTTTTAAAATTATGTGAGCACCATGAGGATTATTACTATATACCAGTCATGTCCACAATTTTTTGTTACTACCATGGTGTGTTGAACACTACACCACAAACTAGACTAGATATCTATGCCATGATTTAAATAAATTTATTCCAAAATTCCCCAAGTATTTTATCACTCCTTGCGATGGTTATTATATTATATTAAGAGTATTTTAGAGGATATTGGCCATAATTTTTCAATAAAACCATCACAAAAATTCCTGAGATGATTTTTTATAACAATATACCTCTTTGGGTTTGTTGAAAACGTACTCCATTCAAAGAAATAATATTAAAAAACCATATTTAGAAACAATTATCCTTCATCAAATAGTGCACTAATTGATTAACTAATCATCCATTATAAGATAATTTGAGTCATTATAAACATGAGAAATAATATTTAAATGAGAATTTCACTATGAAACAAAATATTATTTATCTTTTTTTGCTTTATACACCACTTGGTAACAACCAATTTGGAAAAAAATATCACTATTTCTCACCAACCCATTGATTTAAAAATTATATTTATATCAAAAATCACCAAAAAATTATTTAGGAAAGAATATTCAATAAAATCTACTTTAATAACCATTAACATGCTTTCCCCTAACACATTTTCATTTAAAAACACTTTCCCCCTTTTTTCAGCATGATATGGATCCCCTTTTTCAATAAGAATGAAAAACTCAACACATACTTTAGGTATATCCCCCCTTCATTAACTAACCTAGAGATCACTTCCTTGAAAGTTAATAAAATAGAAATAATAGCTCACTTAATCAAATCACGAGGGATAATATACCATCCCATTAACCAATCGATGAAGAAACCACTAGTTATGTGGAGAAATAGAATTCCAATCATAGAATAAAAAAACCATACGGGAGTGAGGCTCTATTATCCATGACATCTAAGTTTATTTAGATGATTTAACTGTATGAAGTAACCAATTCTTCTTATACACTTCTTTAGAGACTGCCTTTTCATGAAATCTATTATTTTACTTTAAGCAGAAGCATACTATAAACTTATCAACACTTTATCTACTTTATCCTTGATAAAGTTATATTTTATCTTGATATAATTTTTACTTAAATAATGTATAAGAGTTTTTAAAATATTAATATCACTCGAGTTATCATAATTTATTGAAATAAGTTATTTAACTTAGAATCCAATATCTTTAAGTTATTATATCATCCATAAGAGTTGTGTACATGATTTAGTTTCTTCTATATATTTAGCTTCTATGATGCTCAATGAGATGTAATATTTCTTTTTATTCTTAACCAAGAATTACTAAAATCTCCAAGATAAAATGAACCACCTAATGATGAATTTCTATCATATGCTGAACAAACTTAACCCATATGTGTAAATACCAACAATTACTATTGTGACGCCACATTATAAAAAAACCAAAATCCATTGGGCTTGTGATATACTATATTATTATCTTCATTACTTTCAAGTTGATTTCTTTAGGATTACTTTTTTTATTGTTTGGATTGAAAAATAGAAAAAAATTTATTTTGTTCTTATCACTATTAAGTATAATAATCCCCCAATGATTTTATATACCCTATCACATTCACCTCTTTCTCAATTCCAACCATTGAAAAATTCATTCAGGTCACAACCAGGGGTTTTATAACCTCTGAATCCTATATTACAATCATTTTCAATACCTTTTTTTGGAATATTTGGATTGAGAAATAAATGTTTTATACCCTCATTGAATCACTTATAATCCAAGGAAAAATTTTAACTTACCACTCAATGACATTTTGAACTCTCTTCCCATTAACTTCTTTTATTATGATTCACTCAATCCCCCAATGATTATACCATCAACAAAAATGGTAAACATCATCCTTAGATCATTTTATTTTTTATATAGATTATAGTAAACTCCTCCATGATGGAAACTAGACTTCTCAATTATTGATAAATACTAGAATATAATGATCTAGGTTCTTTCTTTATCCCATAAAGTTATTTCTTAAACTAGTAAACGTTTTCCACATTTTTATAAGTTATAAATATATATAGTTACTCAATGTAATCCTCCTCTTCAAGGAATCCACTAATCAATGACATTTTGATATCTATTTGTAAAACCTTGAACCTCTATTTCACCACCATAAAAAAGAATAGTTGAACCATTTCAATCCTAGGCATAAGATAAAACATCCCATAAATATTGATTCCTTTAATTTAGGAATAACTAATTGAGTACATTTTATGTGGTATAATCAAATAAATTTTTATAGAACTCCTATAATATAGCCTAACAGATGACCAAGGTCACATCATAAGGAGATTCACTAATCATTCACCATTCTAGAGTCATGGTTTATTATTATTTATGGGTATTTAATTATACAAAAGTAAGGGGAGTTTTTGGGGGGTTTGTTTTGTGTGGAGAAACAACAAGAAATTAAATTAATAAAAAAAGTGTTAGTGAGAAAGTGATGGGTATTAGGTTCGGTTATATGAGTCCTTTATTGTCCATTTAAATTATTTAAGATTTTTTTGATAATAAAATAAATATAATTCAATGATTACCATTCTAAAATTAAAATTTGAGCATTAGTGACCTTTTGGAGATCTCCTTAACACACCAAACCTCACATCCTTCATAGTGTTAAGTGATAAATATTCAAGTACCATAGACATATCACCACTCTCAAACCAATATAATCATAAATTGATCATGTCTTAAAACACCTAATTTCATCATAGATGAGTTATATTGAGATAATATATAGAGATATGATTTTGTATAATATGGAATGTGGTATTTGAAAATACCATGATAATGAATAAAATCTCAAAATAATCCCTTGATATCCCACTTTTTTATTACAAATTAATTGAAACATAAAGCAATTAAGAGTGGTGAATTGGGAGCACCATAAAAATCACCCTCAAGACCTATCCTTAGGTTATAACTCCACCATCATGGATTTAGATAAGTAGTATAATGGAATAAAATATTTAGAAAATATAATAATAATGAGTGAACAAGCCACTACTAATAAAAATAAAGGCTTCTATATTAAAATGTGTTGAATGAAATTATATAAAAGAAATAAACACAAAAACCTACTCTAGTTAGATAAATAGAAAAGCAGAAAAGTATTAAAACCGACCTAATGAAGGGGATGTACTATTTATATAGGTTAGTGAGGGTTGTCAACAATCATGCGATGGTCACTACTTGGAAATTACAGAGAGGATCAATCCCTCTATATAACATGATTTTTGATCCTTCTTCATAATTTTTTACTCCTCATGATCCCCAATTAGCCTATTTTGATATGATAAAGTCATATGGTAATTCATTTAAGCCTTTAATTTATTTATAATTAGATCATGATCAAAAACATTCTTTTTGTATTATGTTACTTCATGGATATTATGTGTGTTGGAGATGAATACCATGACCAAAAATGATCTTCATAAAGGTTGTTGGATTACTTCTATGCTCTTGAGTCTATACTGAGTGTATCACACAAGTTTATAGGTTGTAATTATCTTGATGTTATGTTATAAGGAAGTGAAATTTATATTAGAGTGTGATAATACATTTTGGATAAATGATATCACATTATGGATTGTCAGTGTGTTTCATGAAGAATAAATCGTGTGTTGGATTTAAAAATAATGAATTGTGGAAAAAAAATGTTTCGTTGGGGTATTATCCATACATTGGATCCAAATAGATCATATTTCATGGGTTTACAGTGTATTATCCATACATTAGAGACTATTTTTTGTGAAACAAATGTATTTCTTAGGAATTGAGTGTGGCAACACTAATTAAGTTGGGACATGTTCATAATGTGTATTTTTAGGCCGATATTACATTATATAAGGGTAAAAAAGATACATAAGGGGATAGGGAATTTTTATATGAATACAGGGTGTTCTGAGATTGTGAGTTAGATGAGGGAGATGAAAAATAATGCAACCCATCCCATTTTAGTGCTATACTGGAATTGATGCTATCTCACATTTAATTTGTTCATTGAAATGTATCTTCTTTATAATCCTGAGTGTATGGTCATTACTCCCAATGTGTAGTGTAAGTGTGTGGTGTATGTGTTCTGTAAGGACCCGACCCCAGTTTCCCAGAGCTAGTGCCTTATTTGATTACATTGGAATACATACAAGTAATACGAATCCCGAAGGACCAAGTATTTTAGTAGCTTTTAAAAACAAGATACATAAATACGTTTAACATTACATCATAAAGGGAAATACAACACTAATTTATTCTACTAGCAATATCATGTCTCATAGATTATGCTTGAAAGTCATTCATAATTTAATTATTCATGTCCTGTGAAAAATGAAACATAAGAAATGGGTGAGCTCAAATGCTCAGTAAGAGTAAGAAATATAGCAGAAGATAGCATAAATAGAATACATGGTGCATAATTTAAAACACATTCCTTCAATAATAAACTTGCACACATTATGGCAGAAATATGAGCTGAGTAAATAATACCATAATGAAAAATAATCATGGATATTCTACTAGTAGAATAACCACATGAAATTTCAATTACTAGCTTCATAATGAGTGAAGTGCATATTCCGGACATTATGAAACATTTCTTCAAGGCCTCAGCCAAGACGTCTAATGATTAAGGCCTCGGCCAAAATCCATATAACACATTGTGAAAGGCCTTGACCAATTCCACGCCTATTTGTCTCATGGGACCTACCGATGCATCAAGGGGATATAGCGAGCCCCAAAAATCACATAATAAGTCCAATGCATTCCTCATATGAGTGGGTATAAACATAAATAACATATACATTCACATTGAAACTATCATATGAAATATAACTATCTTTCCCCAATCATTAAACATAAACCACCAACCATTCTGAGTAATACGGTGAATGGTTTTAAGATAGAACATCCACAATAGAGTTAGTCATAAAACATTAAATAAAATATGGTATATGACTTCATAAATTATTAAAACCAATAATATATAAGAAATAACAAGAGCGTTGAATCAAACGAAAATACTCTTATAAAATCATTAAGAAATATTGAGATAAATACTCTTCTATTTTGAAAAGAAGAGTTCTTTTGGAAAATATTTGTATAAAACCAGAAGTTAAGTAAGATAGTATTTTCATAATAAACTTATTTTTTTAGAAATATAATGGTTTCCAAAAACAGATTATATAGTGCCCTTGAAAATAGATATGAATTTGAGAAATTCCCTTGAATCGGGCTTGTATTTTGGAAACAGTTTTGAAAGTTTCTTTAAAAACATATAACAATACATAAAATAGGGAAGGATTCTGGTTGGTGTACATATATAGAATACCCACAAAGAATTTATGAGGAGTACATAATAATATATAATAATTTCATTGACCTAATTAGACAACGAAAGTAACCCGAATGAAAATGGAAGTTCTGGTGGAAAACCCTTACCTTAACTCCGAACGTGTCCCGATCTTTTACTTAAGCTCCTGGAATATGAAATTATATTTATTAATAAATTATTTAATAACCTATTAGACATGTATATAGATTATTAAAATTCTAGTTAGTTCATTTATGTCTTTATTTAAAAGTTATTGTATTTAATTTCATCGTTCTGGAGTGTTTGTTTTCCTTATTTTTCATAATCGGTTCACTTGTTCTTAAGTAATGAAGTGGTATGGATGTAAATCTTCAGAATTGAAATTAATTATTATTTATGAACATCCATAATTTTTAATGGACATTTATATCATTTAGTTACATGGAATGAAGATGAATCATTAGATGACAATCACTTCGATTATTTGGCGGTATTTGGATTATTAGGAACTAGTTTTGTCCCATAAATTAATAATATGTACATATACTGGTTAATGAATGTTAATTAGGTTTTAATACATTTATTATAGTCTGGTTAAAAAATCAATATGGTTTCATGACCAGTAATGAAGGAAATATTGAAGAATAAAACTTCGTCGTCCTCAAAGATTATAAATTGGAACCTCATGGACGTTGACTTCGTTTATAAAAATAAAAGGGAGGGAGTAAGAATATAGATGATGATTATTCCATTAAAATGATATAAATCCAGTATATATTTGATAATGGAGTTATCATGGTCATTTGGACAGAGGAGGTGAGGAGAAGATAAAAAAGAAGATAAATTCAAATGAAACTAAAAGAAAAAGAAAGGTGCTTTACCTCTTGAAATAACTTCCTCGAGAACCTCCTTAAGGGAAGGGGTTTAGGTATTTTGGAAAGAACAAGAGCTTCCTGGTAATGGGGAGTGACTATGGAAGGGTATTTGGGCATAACTTTGAGGAGCTTAAAGGTGTATAGGATTGAAGAGAAGAGGGATTGGTGATGGGTTTTTATAGTGAAGGAGAGGGGTAAATTTTGAATATTTAATTCATTATTTTATTATTTCCCTCAAGACAGCCAATAGTGTTGTTTCATGTGACACCTAATTGTAATAAGTGAATGTGAGTTCTAAAAAAGTGTCCTTAAATAACTTATGATTTCATAAATAGTGTATTTAACTGATGATTTGTATATACAGTATTTTATCGTATTTCACTATTCATAAAAAATTCTAGAATTTTAGAAAAATCCCAAAAATTTACCCCTACCATTTTTCGACAAGTAGAATTCAAAAATGAACTCCTTTTTTCAAAATTAATTTTATAAATATTATTAATTTAATTTTTAAATAAAGTCATAGTTAATTAGAAAATAACAATTTTAAAGGTGCAATTAGTTTTATTTCACATTGAAAAATTAATTAAGATCTCATTATCATATTGACTTAAGAAAATAAAATAATAATAATATTTACTATTAATAAGGGTAATAATACTATTCATATTACTATTAATAAGGGTATGTTACTATTCACCAAAAAAATCAATTTTGTTCTATCAGACTCTAAATGACGAACTGATCACAACTCTAGATGACAATTTTTTGCAATTCAAAAACATAGAGGAGACAAAGTTGAGTTTAACTTCTAGATTATAAAATTCACTCAATATTTATTTTCAAAACCTTGGGGTCTTAAATGTTCTCAAAGAATCTAACCCATATATCCATTCTTAAGAGACCACCCCTTTCCCAACCTATGAATTTTCATTCCCATGAGACACCCTATTTCTTATATCCCACTTTGATGCTTGCTTTCCCTGACTATATCCCGGGGCCATGTCGATATTCCCTTCCTATGTGTCCATGGCATGGATTAATATGATTGGGATGATCCTTTTTTTTAAAATATAGAAATTTTTTCCATGAACCTTCTCTCTTAAAAACAACACACACACACACACTAAAAATAGGACATTGATCAATTTAAATATAGAATTATAATTTGATCACTAAAAGTCCAATTTTAAGAAATTTTCACATTAAGATCCAAAAAACTCTATAAAAGAAAATTTTTATTATTTTATATATTTAATTTTATATATTTATTATTTATAATGTAAATGAACACTATAAATATGAAAAAATGGATGAATCAATACCCATTACAGCCAAGATGTGCCTTGTTTTGAATAACTTTTCTTTCTCTATCCATCTTATTATGAAAAACCCATTTGGTTAAAAAAATTATTATAATCCATCCTTGAAATAATATCCAATAATATTTAATGAAATTTAAAACTTTATATTTGTGATTTATTATTATCAACTATTCAATCCCACTATAACCATTACTAAATAACACATAATACTTATTTTCTATCGATGGGTCTTGGTGATATAATCTCAAAAACATCAACTTGAACCAAATCCAGAAACTATGTCAATTCTTATGTTTTGGTGTATATTACTTCTGAATGATCCCCAATTTTGATAAATATATCACATATGAGTATAGTTTGGTGTAATATTTGGTATATCATGCACTCCATCATGTTTCACTAGCTCTTCCAAGGATTATTGACTTAAGTGGCCAAAATTTTTGTGCCATTACTTGTTCTATTATTCCATTGATAAAAAGATCATATCTTATTCTACAATAATTAGGTATATTTACCCAAATTTTATCTTTCACTATATTATAATTTCACCATCCTTTACCTTTAAGAAAAAAGTCATATTGGTGAAGTTTATTATGATCCATGAGTTACAAAATTGGATAACACTTTCTAAATTACAAATATGGCCTTCAAAACCTGAGATAGATATCTTCCTCAAGTCCCTACCATAAATTTTGTCTTTAATGAATCCAATAAACCTAAATACTTCATTATTTATGAACAAAACTAAAAATTCCTTGTTATAATTGATTTGATGATGATATTCATGTTTCCTATAAAAAAGGAAATATATCTACTTAAAATAATCCATACTTCAACTTACTTTTTTTCTAAAATAAATCTTCACTATAATTACTTCAAAAAACATTTTTTCATGAACCAATATTTTTTCCTCGCATTTTCTGGTGGTTGATACACTTGATCCTCCTATGGACATCATGG
This sequence comes from Viscum album, assembly GCA_963277665.1. NCBI lineage: Eukaryota > Viridiplantae > Streptophyta > Magnoliopsida > Santalales > Viscaceae > Viscum > Viscum album. Next base: position 1,397,109,794 of record OY728127.1, on the reverse strand, counting down.
GTCCTATTTATCTTAAAAAATGAAAATCTATTTTTAATTTTCATTATGATAGATGAATACTTAGGCTACTGTATTCTACTACTTTGAGTCTCATTTTACACATTACTCTTAATTATTAGTGATAAATACATGGTTTTGTGTCTATATCCATCACACCAAAAACAAAAACCATTGAGCACACAATGTCTATATTTAATTTTACTCATTTTATTTATTTACATTATTACTTAAAGTAACTCTTATCTTTAGAACACAAATTTTGTGCATAGCTTATATTTATAAAACAATAACACATAATCTAGTATGTATTCTTGTGTGAATTCACTACTTATCCAATAGGTTTATGGTTTCTACCAAATTGATGTTTCTTATAGAAGTGGGTGTTTGTTGTTTTTCCTCAATCCTAATAGAATTTCCTTATGATTAATCCACTCACCTGATTTTTCCTTTTTATATCTCTTTTATAATTATTTATAATCACACGACTTGTTTATTGGGTATTCATATTTCTCCATCACTTTCTCCATAGCATGAACAATCCAAATTCTCATTTTCCTTCACAGAGTCATGGCTCTATCTTTATCCTTGATTTATTAATTCATTTCAATGAATTCTCCTTCAATCCATTAGATTTTTTTGAAAATATCTATTACTTTGTTAGATAAACCATTTAAAATTATGGATTTCTATTTCACTATGATCTTAATCTCAACCTCATTTTTTAGTTTTCTATCTTTTTAGATTTGAGATTCTCTATCTCATCCTCTGAACTATATTTCTCCTATTCTTACTGTTGAATATAGTGTTTGGATTCATGAACTACTATATTGTATTTCTTCATTTTTTATCTCAATACATATATATCTTAAAGTGTATATTCCAACTCTACTTTTAGGTCTATGAAGCCCTGAAATTTAGAATCTTCTCCACTACCTAAATCGATCATTTTGTGTTTTTCTATGACAGCCAAAAGAACTTATTCATTGAGGTATTTACAATCCTTAATCTCCTCTACTTCAATTTTCTCTAAGATTATATCCTCCTATAAAATAATGTTCTTATTATTGAATAAATTTTTTGTAGTGATATTTCCTTTCACCTCCTTTTAAGATTTCTTCATAGGGGAACTGTATTCTTTTACATTTAATAACTTCTTAGGAAACTTATCACTGAGGTTTCCAACCATTACATTTGGAAAGAGAGAAAGTGAATTCTTCCCTTTAAACTTTCATTTTCCATTTTTATATCTGAGGAAAGGAATGAAATAAACTCACCAACCTCATTATATTTTGGGTTATCCTCTTCTAGGAGCTATCACATCTCCTTGTATATAACTTAAGGAGATTTATTCTTTTTTACTAGATCACAATCATTAGTCCTTATCACATATGAAAAAATATTACTATGAGTAATATCCAATTTAACATCCTTTGTAACCCTTTATTAGTGTTTTGATATGCTAATATTGAATTGAAGTGGTAAATTTCTCAAAATATGCTTCAAAATATTGATGTTCTTGAGGGTTTCTTCAAATCCTTTCATGTCCTCCACAATCACATTCAATCGATAAAATAATAAATAAATGGATTCATTTAGATGCATCCTCAAGTCCTCATACTTATTCCCTTGAACCTGAAATTTAGATTCATGTACCTTTAAGTCACCTTCATATATATTTATAAATTCTTACCACATAATGTGTGAGTATTTACTTGAAATCACATTTATAAATATTACATATAACAATTATCTCTTTAAGATATTGATTCACTTGGTGTTGACATCCAGCACCTTGGAGTATTTTTATAATAATTATTCACTTTCCACATTGGATGATATTCCATGTATGAAAACCATACAAACATACTTTACAAATGATAAAAATTAGTGTTGCATTATATTATTCTAAAGTTTAAAGTTATATTCATTAAAGATCAAAATACATTTGTGATTAAATTTTTTCCATGTATTTTAAAGAGAGAAAAATCCTTCTAATCCTAACCTTCCACTCCAATACAAATTTGTGGTCCCATATAAGAAAATACCTTAGGGGGGGGGATTTAATCAAGGTATTCAAAATTAAAATAACAATTTCCAATGATATTTTTCTGGAATAAATAAAAAAATATTCTCTCCCTCATAATGAATATGGAATTAGTGGATTAATAAATGAGAGACATAAGTTATTTTACTTTGTTCACCTTTATTAGGTTACATCGAATGAGAATACACTTGAAAATGTTCTTGTGCACCAAAACTCACTAATTTTACTACTTTCTCATTAAAAATTTAGAGTAATCTCATAGAACCTATTGGTTTTCAACCCCCACAAACTTTGAGAACTCACTAATCTTATCACATAGAATGAATACACTACCCATCTAAGTGATACCTTGATCATTCAAAAAACAAGAATAGTAATTACACTAAAAATAGTGTAGAAATATGATCCTAATTTATCCACATGATGAATCCTTGTGAGTTTCTAAGATATATATTCTAGAATTCCCATTCATCTCCTTGATTTTTCATTATACTCAGATCTATAATTACACATGTGATCTCTATTCTTCTTCTTCCCCATTTTTCTTACAGAGATATATTACTTCGTCTAATTATCCTATGCGAGTCTTGAATTTTCCATCAATTAATAACTTAAATATTTGGGGAAACTAATACACGGAATCATCTCTAAAACTAATCAAACTAAATCAAATTTTTCCAAAAAATATCACCATAAATATAATAAATTAAAAATTGATGAACCTACTAAAAATTAGTCCACCATGACATAATTCTATTCATCGTAACGTAGCCTCATTTAGTCAAACCTTTTACTCTTTGATCCATAACTATTAAAATATTCTATATCACTTAAATCTCATAATTTATATATTTTAAATCATAAATTCTAAACTCCTCTATTTAATGTTACTACTATTACCATGACATAAATGATCTCTAGGTAAAATTATTTTTATAACATCATTCTCCATGATATATAGTATATTTATAATTCAATAAAAAATCAAAATTTTCTCTATTACTTCAACCATTACATAGTTTTATCCAGATACCCATTTTGATTTAATCATATATGATACCACCATAGATATCCTTATACTCAGTTCAAGAATCCACATATGATACATGAGTTATTTCATGAGACCATGACCACCGATACACCTATTTTTAGTCTAAGTATCATGTTTCCATTCAAATTTCACCTATATGATGCCTATATTAGGCATCAAAATAAATTAACCCATCATTTTACTCATATCACTACAATCACCACCATGAGTGTATTGGACTTCCCCATGGTATACAAGATTTTTTCAAAAAACATATCCTCTTACATGATATAAAACCTCATAAATTACTTGTTTTTATAACTAATGTGAGCACCATGATGATTCCTCCAACATACCAACTATTTTTAGAATTTTTGGTCACCACTATGATGTGTTCAATACTGCACCATGTCATAAACTAGATATCTATTCTATTATTTAACAAAATTAGTTCCAAACTTCCTCTAAGTCATACATTACTCATTGTAATGATTATTATCTACTACTAAGAGTGTTTTAGGGGATATATAACACATTTAAAAAGAACATAACCTAAAAATGATTGAAATTATTTTTACTAATAAACACCCACATTTCAATGCATGATGAACTATAGGTAGTTCAATATCATGAGTTGTATAATTTCACTCTTGAAATATAAACCTTTGGGATCCATAAGACAGAACTTGACCATCCTTTATAAAAAAATGCACCAATAACCATGTACAATGCATCAAAAAACACCATAAAATATTTACCCAAATTAGGTGAATCAATTATAATTGTGTTAGTAAATTTTCTATTTATCTCAGGAAAATACTTCTCACACTAATCAGTCCACTCAAACCTCACCCACTTCTTGGTTTGGGCCATCATAGGCATTTTACTTCTAGAAAAGTATTGAATGGATTATTGGTAGTATCCCACCAATCCCAAAAATATTTGAATCTCAAAAAAATTCGTGAACCACTCCTAATAAACCATGACATAAAACTTCTTAGTGTATAACATAATTCTAAACTCAGATATGATATAGAAAAAGAATCTAACTTCTATATCCTGAAATGATTCTTTGAGTGCTTAATATAATGCCAATTATCTCTCAATGTACCCAATACATTATCTAGAGGCCTACCATGATCCACCTGTGTAAAGGAATATATTAGTCTATTATTGATTAATATAATTATAAATAAATAGAGACAATATTGTAATGACACAAACTGACCCTATAAGACCTCACTTGACCCAACAGTAAGTTGAGTGTACCACCCCAAGCCCAAATTCAATAGGTATGGGGCTTGCAACTAGAACCAAGAAGGAATAAAATACATGAAATTCCTTATCCTATAGTAACCTATAATATAAATGCATCTCTAATATATATTAAAATACAACAATACTTGAAATTATATATATCAAGTGAATTGTATACAATATAAGTATAGAACATCAAGTGACATGTTATATTCTATAGAGGCATAACCCAAAAAGGAAATTAACAATATAGTAAACATAATTTATAGGTGTATATAACTCTATGAAGGGAAGAAATGTACTCACCACATGGACTCATGGAATAAAAATTAATTGTAATTGGTTCCACCATGAACTAATATAAGCTACCATATAACTCTGCAAACCCCTCAAGATCCATGGTCATTACTGAACTATGAAACATATGAACCAAGAAAAAACATATGGGCACAATTCCCATGTAGGGTTAAGTATACATATACAAAGTAGGACACCCTAAAAACAAAAAGTAAGGAAAAATAAATAAGTCATCTCAAAACCCAAGATCAAGGATTAACATGTTTCATTAAGGAACTAGATGTACTCTAAAGTCAAGAAAACCAAAGAAAGGGAAGAACCCAAATATTCATAGCTCATCTTGACGAAGGATCATATAACATACTAAACTAGTGATACCTAGGGTAATGAAAAATCTAGAAACACTCATAGTAAAAAACCCACTTGTAATCCATATATAAAGGAATCAAGAAAGTATTGGCATGAAATTAGTATCTTAAAGGTATCCACATTCCCTAATACATTGTAAGAACCTATTCTCTAGAATTTATATATTTCCAAAATTTAACACTATATCTAAAACTATAGTGGGGAATTATTCCTAAATGATGTATGTGTGTATCAAATGAGGGAGTACCTGACCCCTATAGAGAACTATGCCCCAATACATGGGGGACTGTTAACTCCATACATGAGGATAAAACCTCGACACATGGGGTAGTACCAGAATCCATGGATGGAGGACTATTCCTTGATATAGAGGGGAATACATGACTTAATGAATGGATGATCATGATCCAATATATGTATATGTACCCAAATCCATCTATCGTATAAGGTAACATTCCCTATCATGAGTATTATACCAAAGGAGTACCTAAACATCGTGCATGGGGGACCACACCATGACTCATGGGGGATTAATTGAACCCTATGTATGTGCTAAAACACCATGACCCACCTTTTTCATCGTCTCTATAGAGATAAGATCATATAACATCAAACAAAGATCATAGATGACCTTTTATGGACAAAAGGATTGAATCAACATACTCTACATAGAGAAATACAAATAATAGACTACTCATATATCCAAGACTAATACCCAAGTAATAAATCAAGAAGAATACAATAAATAACCCAGTACATGATGTGTATAAAAGGGTACATACTATGAAATTATCTAATGAAATGCTGGTTATGGTCTACCATAGCATAATCCATTTCTTGCATTTGGGTACACATTATTTTCCTATGATACATTACATGTAGGGATTATTGGGCTAGTCAGTGTTTACTATGGCACATTACAATTGTTCTTTCTAGCTGTACAATGTCTCTAAGAAGTAAACAACATATCTAGAAAGTGAATGACATATAGCTGTATAAAACATCTCTGGAATACTTGGGGTGTAAGTCCATATAAGAACTTAGTGTGTACAACCTATATACATTGAGACACCAGAACTGATATACATGACATTTATAATAGAGGTAAACATAAAGTGGGAGTATATAATTGCCTCATCATATAAAATGTTAGAAAACAAAATATGTGGTCTTAAGATACACAATGTGTGACCTAGAGCCATAAGAAGTATAATATTTATAAAGTATTAAAACCATAATACTACTACTCACAGACTGTATAATGTGTAAACTAGAGGGTTACATATAGTGTGTAATTAGAAGTACAAACATTCAATACTTAAAACTTTAATAAATACACTTCTGTCTCCATATCCCTCTTTACTTCTAGTGTCACTAGACACCAACACCCATGGGGTCTCTATTTCACCTTGTCAAGATGATTTTCATCCATTCGTTGTCATCTGGGATATCTCTGTCTATCCATTATTTGAATATTGTCTAAAACTTATCATGTTGTCACCACCATATACCTAAACCCATGATTATATAGTTATTTTTTCTTTATAGCATCATATTACCAAGATCAAAATCAAATGTGAATATTCAGAGAACAATACTGAAGAAGGTGCTGGCCAATAGAAAAACTAAATACTCAAGAATGGGCTCACATTCAGGTTTATTTAAGAACATGAGTATGAGAGGAGAATAGAATCTCTATTCATAGTATAAGAATATATAAATAGTTTATGAATATTAATTTATTAATTTATTTCACAAAAAAATTATTTATTAGTAAATTATGTAATCAAATTTAAATAATAATTTCAATGTTAATAACTAAGTAAAAAACCCATTAGAGATATATTCCAAGGATTATTCTTAAAAAAAAATTATTGACAAACAAAAATGCTTCATCCTCATATTTATTCCATGTAAGAAACTAAATAATTAAATATTTGGTCCATCATAATTAGAGAAGAAAATATTATTAAAGTATAGTAATATTTTCTCTATATGAAGATAATTTTTTCAATTAAATTATTTAGTCCAATATTCTTCAAATATTCATCCTTTTGATGTTATAATATTTCTCAAATAATCGGAGTCTCAAAAAAAATAAAATTAGACATTCATTTCCTATTATACACATCATGAAAGAAAAAATATAATATTTTCAAATATTATTCTTTTATAAATTTTGATTACTTCTTATATAGTTTTTTATAATCATATTTTTTGTTGAAAAAATTCTCCTGAGATTGAAGAATTAAAAAAGAAGAAATAATTTTCCTTTAACTTCCATAAAAAATATTAT